>OX465173.1:10792269-13350876 GCA_949987655.1 Polymixis flavicincta | reverse complement strand
ATAACACAACGTATTCATCAATTAGTTTTATTTATATACCAGGATATTCTAAACCTCAGAAAGCTTTTAACGTGAAATCATGTGGAATTAAAGCTTAACCAACTCCCTACTTTATCGTTATTACGCAGATTCAAAGTTTGAACTCCAAAGCGGTAAATTGATATTGATAGCTAGTCTTTTAGAATTTATCGACCAGGCTTCCATACATTAGATAGGTACTTAGCAAAGGCTTCTTTTATTCGAGTGTAAATAACACAAATACACAATAAAAACTGATTGGATGCTCCGATCATGTTGTGAAAAGATATTTACAAGTATTTACTGTTTCAGTTTGTACCCAAAAAAATTGTGACAAATTAAATTTTGGTGGCTATTCGTAAAAGTTATACACAATTGGCCGTTGAGCAATGGTGACTTACGAGTTTTTAGGTCGTGGGTTCGAACCCAGGCAGGCGCTTTACTTTGTGTTAATAATTTCATCACCACTGTTCTTAAAACGGCGATGGAAAACATCGTTAAAAAACCCGGCATATCCTAGAATAAAAAAAATTGAAGACGTGACATCCACCAACCCGCAGTGTGCCCACGTGGTAGATTGCAGCCCATTCCCTCTGTGTGGTCTGTGTCCCATCAGCTAGCCAATAATGTTCCCATTATAAGCTGACCAGCTATACTCAATTCTTTCTCAAAAGGTCACAATAGGTTCATTTAACAATTGGTACAGGTGAAGCAGTTGAGCACTGTGAGAGTTTAGAATTAGAATATAAAAATAAATAAGTAAGCTATTAAGTATGAGGTCAAACTAACAATGCCTTAAAGTTCATATATGGAGCTCGAGAGTTTAGGAATTTCAATGAATTAGGTACTTGTTTGGTATAAAGTTGTAGATATAAAGGTGTGTCCATAAGATTGATGGGAGCATCCCTGTTTCAACTTAGTTGCCACGGAAACTGGCGATTTATTTTGACAAAGAGTTTTATATTTAATACACCGTTATTAACATTACACGTGTCAGTCCTGAAGACTGTAATATTCATCCCGTTGTAAGCTTAGTGATTTTTCATAGAGTGTAGGCATTTTGTAGGAACAAAGAGTTTTTTATAAAGCCGTGATAGGCTTAGGTATTGCGCAGAGGGATTAGAGATCGATAGCGGATTAAAGTCTCCCCATAACGGGCGTACCCGAAATAGAGTGAGATTAGGTAAATCGCCTTTGTGATGTGCATCCTCGGGTTACTTTATTAATCGCGGGAGGTCTACGTTTGAATTTAGACTTTAATCCGATACATTGAAATACTTTATAAGTAAAAATCAAAGTAAAAGCCTGCCACTCAACTCGAAAGGATGACTTGATAACACGATGAACAAAGTATATTAATATTTCATTAATATCCAACTTAAGAAATTCGTCAAATTGATGCTCGGAATATTTTATCTTTCAAGATATAGCCTACTGAAGTAAATAAGAACCGATATATCAGAGAAATATTGGAAATGAAAGGACTACGATTCTATTGTTAAATTTAATTTCCGGAGGTTGCTTTAATATGGGATTCAGCGATCTAAATGGCTTCAAATCTCGGGAATAAAGATTGATAATATTTTCTCTCATATGTATTTATAGATTTAAATGTATTATTACTCAGGCTCCGTAAAATGTTATAATATTTTTTTAATAATGTGCAAATGTACCTATGTATTGTATTTGGGGAGGCCTATGTCCAGCAGTGGACGTCTTTTGGCTGAAATTATGTAGGTACGATCTATGTATCTCGTCTGGTACACATAACATTAATGGATCTTCACATAATCGCATCAATAGTGGTTTTCAAAAGGTGAGCTCTATTTCTTGAAATAAATATATTTTATGTAAGTTTAACAAATGGTACATTCTTAATTCTCACTATTGCACGTTTATCTTTTTTATTAGGTACTTTCTTGACCTCTTGAGTCTGCATTAAATATACATTCAAAAATATTATGTAACTACTAGGTAAATAAAATACCTAATTTTAGTTTTGTAATAAATATTTTAAACTATACTGAAGTCACGTACTGCTCATATATTTTGTACTCATTTACATCACACAAATAACATTGTTTTGAAATATTACACAACCATTAAAATGTGAAACCACAGACAATGAACATTGAGGTATAGACCTTTTATATTCCTTGTAATAAGCGACCCATTAATTTGCAGGGTCTTGTTAAAGATTACGAAACTTTAGTCCTTACCAATTTCAGCGGAAGATGTTGTTGTATCTACAGTGTTCCTACTTTAAAATTTTATTATAAAACATCTCCTTCCATTTTCCGTCCGGCATTAATCGACCGCTTTCACAAGACTTTCATTTTGCGGAGAAGTGGTAAACAATCGTTATTAAATTTGCACGGGTGTCTTCCCTCATTCCTCAATGAGAGAACGAGGTAGCCTAATTTTCCGTAGCGGCAGAATGAGAGAGTACTACAGGAAGCACACAATTGTCCAACGTAATGACATTATCTGTTCAGCCATTCGTTTCTCGGAAAACTTCAGCCAGGGTACTTACAAAGTCGTAACCTTGCAGCGCAGACGAAATAAAACTTGCGCTTGTGTTATTATTTATGACTCACGCGACTGGCGACTCGTAGCGACTTCCTGAAAACCTTTTTATAGATTTAATTCAACTTGAATAATATTCGAACTTGAATGATAACTCTATTTATTTGCTATTTCTTTAACAGCTTTGTGTGAAGGTGTACAATGCGCCTTCGGAGCGCATTGTGCTGCCGGTGAGTGCATATGTCCCACGGACTGCACTGGCGCTGCTCGTGAACCAGTTTGTGGCAGTACCATGCAGACTTTTCCCAACGAATGTGAACTGCAGAAGGCAGCATGTAGGCTACCTCCACCAGCCACACTACACGTCATCTTTTATGGAGACTGCAAAGACAGACTAGCCGTTGTACCTCCTATCGCTATGAGTACGTATCACAAGCCTATTTTTCACTATAAATCTTTTCCGCTTCCTAATGTAACACAACTAACTCCTAACTCTACTACAGTTCATTATGTCGGTCCCTAAGTTTAATCAGCCAAAATAGTAGTTCGTTAAATTGCTGGGGAAGGTCTCCGTAAAAATGGTTGATCTAAGAGAAAATATTTACTATCGGACCGACATCAAACTAGTTGTTAGCAGTAATTTCAATAAAGCGACCGATCGTCAATCAATTTACTAACCTTCCGCTTTATCGCTCGACTAACACGCAAATATTTGGGTGGGGGTGTAGCGACGACCGCGATGACCACCACGGAGGCGGAGGACGGCTCCACGGACGCGTGGGGCGCCACCGACCTAGATGGCACCGCTGGGCCCTCCGCCTGCCGTGACATCCGCTGCGACTTCGGCGCCAGCTGCGAGATCGGCTCCGACGGCTATCCACGCTGCTCCTGCCTTTTCGAATGTCCGCACGAAATCGAATACTTCCCTGTCTGCGCATCAGACTTCCGACTTTATCCCAGTCTCTGTGCTATGCGTAAAGAGGGATGTCAGAAACAACTTGAGTTAAGACTTCGACCGCTGGATCTTTGTAAAGGTTCGTCACCATGCTTGTTAACACGTACTAACATTTTCTCTTAGTTTATAACAATATTAGTAGAGCATAATTTCATATAATCTATCATTCTCGGAAATGAATTGTTGTTAACCGCAGGTATGGAAGTAAGACCGTGCGGTAATAATAAAGCAATGGTTGATCCTACCACTGGCCTCGAAATAGACTGTGGTAACGGGCCGCATCGGCAGGATTGCCCTGTTGGCAGCTACTGTCATATCACGCTGACTGCGGCTCGGTGCTGCCCTAAAAGTGAGTATTACGTATTCACATAGAAATAACTATGAATAGCAATTTCTACATTTAATAATTTCTCCAAATCTATGTCACTAAAATCAATTGTTCGAAACTATTGTCTATCGTTGTTTGCATTGAATTAAACCTTATCCATTCAAACTCATTATGTCTCAGTGTCCATTACCCTAATTGAAAACACTGTCCATTAGACTAAACTTTCTAACATTTAACATCCAACAAGTGTAATAACCATTTGTATTGTACAACTGTACCCTATAAATGTACAGCTGTTATAATTATATCTGCACCAGACAAATATTACATTTAGTCAGTTGATTTTAATTGTTTGTACAGTTACAATTAATCTACTTTAATTAAAAGCGAAACTGATTTGTAGTGGCCATCATATTTTATTATAGTTATAAGTTTACTATTCTGTGATATTTCCACAAAGCAAACCTTGGTTTCATGCATATAATATGATACCTAACTGGTGATTTGTCAGAGTGAAGATACTAACGGTACACGGCACCAGGCAGTAAATTGGATACAATCACGCTAGCCGTTGCCGCTTCGGATCCTTTGTCTCCATCTTATAAAATAGGGTATTTTATTCACCCGTGAGTGGCTGGTGACACATGCAAGGGAAAATTTGGTTATAATTTCGTTAATACATTATTGTACAGACGATTCGAGGCAATTTGAGGAAAAGAAGATATCTCACTGTTCGGAGTCGTCGTATGGGTGTTGTTCGGACGGTTCGACCGCAGCTACGGGTCCTAATGAGGAAGGGTGTCCAATCACGAGTTCGAGTTGTGGTTGTAACCGGCTCGGCTCGGTGTCGGATCGATGCGACGAGGACGGCCAGTGTGTTTGTCGGCCCGGTGTGGGCGGCCTCAAGTGCGACCGATGCGAGCCCGGCTATTGGGGGCTGCCGAGGATCGGTTCCGGTCACACTGGATGTATTCGTACGTATACTTTTTGATTATTACTTAATGTGTTCCCCTTTTCCATTATCGTTACATTCTTATCGTCCTATCTTACATTGTGTTTTTCCTACAATTTCCATTTGTGTAGAAAATACATTTTAGCTTCGAGTGAAGTTGTCCCTATTCACAATATAATGTTCTATTTTAGCGTGCGGGTGTTCAGCTTTCGGTTCAGTTAGAGAGGACTGTGAACAAATGACTGGTCGATGTGTTTGCCGAACCGGGGTCCAAGGGCAGAAGTGTACCGTGTGTGCCGACCACAGACGCAGATTAGGACCCAACGGGTGCTCCGACCGTAAGTCGTATTTTCTTTAAAAAAAAAACACAAACCCACTCTTCACTGAGATTTAGGGTCCTCATTACAAAGGTACTTACAACAATGCCATGCCTGACCCATGTCAAGATGTTTTCGTATTAACCGTTTTTCTTTTTTTTGTAGCTAGGTAGTTATTTAAGCACGATTGTGAGCATGTACTTAATTTCCTTCGTGTTTTTCTTCATTTTCTACAAAATCAGTAGGTAGATATAGGTACAATTGTATGTACTATTGTACGGTATTATCAATTTAATTAGGCCGTCGGCCTATATTGACTCGGGAAACCAACCTACGCAGTTACTACTAATCAAAATCTCCCTTTCAGTATAATCGAGATTTTGATTAGGATAGGAAAGTACTTTTGTATGTTCGGAACGAGTTCCCAGAAGATAGGTAAAGGCTTTTATCTATTTACAAATAGAGCTTAAATTGCTCTGGTTCATGCCACCTACCACATTTGGTTGACACTCACTTAATAAATTATACACTTTGAAGTTTGAGTTAATCAATTCCTTATCTTTTGTTTGGTTTGTCCAACACTGGGCAACTATATTTCGTTCGCTAGATAAAACATTATTTTCCTGTAGCTGAAACTGGTGGCGTGGTATCGTCATGCGCGGAGCTGTCATGTTACTTCGGCGCGGTGTGCACGGAGCGAACAGGCGGCGCGCTGTGCGAGTGCGCCGCCGCGCCTTGCTCAGACAGCGACACCAACATGCTGGTGAGCACCCTGCCTTATTCCAATCTATTCTTTATAAGGTTAATTTTAAACAGTGCGCAAACTGTAACCATAAATTCAGCGTATCATTCCAGAACCCGTAGCGTAGAAATTTATCATCAGTTATACAAAAAAATAATCAGCTGTTCCATATATTTTAACCGCGTAGGTATTGTACTATTCTATGAAACAGCCGATTTTTTCTTGTATATCCGACAAAAAATTTCTACGCTAGGGGTCTAGAATGTTATGCCGAATTCGTAGTTATATTTTGCGCACTGGTACAAATTTTATCCTGTTTATCCTTATATAGTATAAAAGAAAATCGCTTTTCCCGTCTGTACGGATAGATCTTTTAAACTACGCAACGGATTTTAATGCAGTTCTCGTCGATATCGATAGACAGAGTGATTCAAGAGGAAGGTTTATGTGTATAATACTCCGAACTCCACACGAAGCCGCTGGCAAAAGCTAGTATATAATATATTAATAATAAATATATATTTATATTTCATATATTAATGATGTCCTTTATTTATTTTCAGTCCTTATGAACTATATTTTTAAATATTTTTATAAAAGTAACTTAACAAAAACATTTATAAATTATTATATTTTTAATATAATAGTAATAATATAAAGCTGAAGAGTTTGTTTGTTTGTTCGTTTGAATGGAGTAATCTCTGGAACTACCAGAGGGGTTAGAAAAATATTTTTGGATATGATAGCCACATTCATGAAGAAAACTATTTTAAATCACGCTATGACCTTGAGGAGCCGAGTTAAAGGGATAAAGTCAGAAATAATGGTAATTGAAAACGAAGTAGGTAATAAATAGCACGAGCAGGCCATGTTATATGACGGGGTGGGTCCGGGGAACAAGAACTATCACACGAAAAAAGTCGCGGGAAGAAACTAGTCTACTATAATATTACATTTTCAAATCATGAATATAACCGCCATTATAAGCTTACGAATTATTAATAACCCATAATTTATTACAATTTAGAAGTTATCTGTGTCAGGAAGTTGTAGCCCATTTATATTCACATCGAAGAACGCGAGTCGCGACCTTGTAACTTTCCCTGTGAAACGTAGCTAAGTTTAACCAAAACCAACAGGTATGCGGTAGCGATGGCAAAACTTACGAGTCTGAGTGTCACCTCAAATTGCAAGCGTGTCGCACGCAAGAGGATATTGTAGTGCAAGCATTCGGTCCGTGCAAGTTGGGCGAAGTGGCTGGCACGGCTGGCCCGCCCCGGCCGTCCTCGCCCATTCAGTTCACACAGCAGGACGACGGCGCCGCTTCCAAGTCCACCAGACACCTTCTCAACCCAGACAAATACTACAACAAATATGACTGGACCAGGAAAGAAACTCCCAGTGACTTTGACAGCATCCTATCCGGACAAAAATTCAAAGGTGAGCTTCGGACCAATTTTTTTCCGTATTTATCATTTTATTTGCAACAAAGTGTTTTATTTAAAATGTTTGCAGACAAACAGTTTTATCAGACAGTCGTCAGTATTACGTCAATATTTAATTTTAGTCTCGCGTCCGTCATGGGAGTTACTTTTATATATAATTACTTTTATTTTATGGAGTTTCTTGCCGGCTCTTCTCCATAGAAAGCGACAATTTGGAACCGTGCATCTAGCTTCTGACGTTTCATAAATGCCCATGCAGGTTTATGTGTAATAAAATATTTTGATTAATAGATTTGATTTGATTTTAATATTCAGTATCGATTTATAACATACATTTACATTATTGGAGATTCATCTTGCTGAATTTAGCATTTTTAATTCATAACATCTAACATGAATACGTTTTCAAGTTTATTTTACATGCTTTGGGTAGATGTTATTCCCATGGAAATCTTAGAAAATTCGCCTGTTGTTTTAACAATAACAATTTCTTCTGAGGTTTCCTGCACCCTAATTGTGTAACACGCTCTAAATGGCTTTGAAGCTTATTGCTAATCCATCTATACTAATAATTAAGAGAAAAGATTTGATTGTTTGTTTGCATCAAATAGGCTCCGAAACTACTGAACCGATTTGAAAAATTCGTTCACTGTTGGGAAGCTATACTATCCCCGGGTGTCATAGGCCATATTTTATCCCCGTATTCCCACGGGAACGTGAACTACGCGGATGAAATCGCGGAGCGCTGCTAGTTCTTTCATATGCTCGAAAAAGTTGTCTTCTTAGCAACATAAACAACGTGTTGTGGAACTGTTGAAATGAAAGTAATTATTGATGATAGTATATTACGCAATAACTCCTCTGGAGACTTTATTGATTTTTTTAATTTGTGAAATAATAATTGTTCTTTAGCATCAAAAATGTGTGGCTAAGTTAGTTTAATAAGTAGATGCCTCTCAAGTCCCCGGTTGAATTAATGAAACTATCAACGTTGTTTAAGTATGTTCCGCATCCCATCTACCCAAACCTTCTGGTCTCAAATACATGACATTATAACTGTTATTCATAGCAACCACAGCAACAGTCGGTTCAGGCGCAGTGGGTGCTTTGCTAGGCGATTTATGCGCAGACGACGGTGATTGCTCCGCACTGCCCGGTGCGGAGTGCGCGCGCGCTGCTTGCGTGTGTCGCGCGGGACATGTGCCCACGCTGCATCGGAAGGCGTGTATTGGTAAGTGCTATGTTATAGAGAGGCTATTGTTTATATTGTGAATTTTATGAAGATTTCCAAGGGAACTGTGTATTTTTTTAGCAAACAAAAGTATCCATTCTCACTAGGGAACAGTGCAGCTTTCTATAGCTAGGTACAAACAAAGAAGATGCAGTCCGTTCAGTATTCCCAAAGTATATTTTTAAAAACATAAAATAAGCTTAAAACTTATAACTCTTAAATATTTACGTAGTTTTCTCTGTAATGTATTTGTGCATAAACAATACAAAACTAATTATAAATAATAATTTAATAAATATAGGGAGGACCACATCATTTGGTTCATAAGTCGTTAACTAGTCATATTTACTTACGTTAATACATTTTCAGAAACTTATTACGCTACCGTTAGCAGCTCATCCTTTTACTTAGTGTAACACATTTCTACATTTCGTTGCAAAGTAACTGTTTCTCTCATAATTATAAACTTGACAAGTTGGAGTGGCTTGTCTGTCCGCCCGGGAATATTCTCGTATGAAAGCTTATCTCACTCAGTCATGTGACTCGGAGAGCAAACTCCTTTCCGGCGACTTAAGACCATTGGCTGATTAGCCCTCTTAGGGCGATAAGTGCTGCATGACTGGCCTCGTTTTGCTCGAACGGTAATCCACTGAAATAATACCTAGACGTGTCAATGGAATTCGTGATCGTCACTAATTGCTAGATAAGCTGCTTAGATAATTTAATGCGTTTGAGTGCATTCTCTGTGTGGTCCAAAGTTGACCGAGCCACCTGTATTTTTCGTAAAGTTCTAACAATTTCCTAAAAATAATAATTTCTCACAAAAAAAACTACAGGTCCTGTCTTTGCAACTTTTTATCGGAGTAATGTTTATGAATAGGCGCTATGCTGCCACCGAGCCCCATCATCTTAGGGTGGATAGGGTTTTCCATTTTATTTATTCAATTTGATGTTTTAAGATATTTCTTGTTATGAAATACCTTGAACGCCTCGTTTGTTTCAAGAGAACAATAGAACCTTTTTCTTTTCACAGAACAAACGCCACAAGAGACGACTGAAGAATATAGCGCTTGTTTGTCAGAGCCATGTTACAACCTCGGCACATGTATTGATTTGCCTGGATCCACTTACACGTGCTTGTGTGCCGGCCCTTATACCGGATTGAACTGCGAGGCCCTCGCAAAGGACGGACTTTTGGGCACCTACATAGAGACTCCGTCATTCGGCGGCTCTTCTTATATAAGACTAAAACCCTTGAAAGCTTACCACAAGTTGAATATCGATATTGAATTTAAAGCGTTTTCCGAGAACGGTGTTATATTGTACAATCAGCAGAAACCAGACGGCACCGGTGATTTTGTTTCACTCGCTTTAGTAAACGGATATTTAGAGTTTAGGTAAGCAATATTTCCAAGCATCACTGTGAATGTAATAAAATGCAAAGATGATTGGATTTGATAAAACGACGAACTGCTTTTGGATTTCGCTTACATTTTAATCTCATTCTCAATACAGGTATAATCTTGGAAACGGAGTGTTAATACTTACTTCACTAGAAAAGATAACGTTAAACGAGTATCACAAGGTGTCAGCGAAGCGATACCATCGCGACGGGATTCTATCAGTCGACGATATGGAAGATGTGGTCGGCCAATCTAGTGGCCATTTAAAAGCACTAGATTTGAATGAAGACGCTTACATTGGTAGCGTGCCTACTAACTATTCCAGGTAAATTCAATATTTCACATCACTAATCTATGTTTAATTGTTACAATGAATAAAAACAATGAAGTGTCCAATAATAAATGTCTTCACACAGAGTCTTCGATAATATTGGAACGCGTAGCAGCTTTATCGGCTGCGTAAAATACTTGAGGATAATACGTCATCAAGTGACAAAGAAATTGGGCCGTCCGGACTCATTAGTCGTTGCTATAGAAAACGTTCAAGAGTGCCAATCTAACCCATGTATGAGTATGCCATGCAAGAATGGCGCCACGTGTAAATCTATAGATGGGTCGGCGACCGAATATACTTGTAGCTGCCCTATCGGATTTCAAGGAGCCAATTGTGACGAGAGATTAGATCCGTGCGAGTCGAATCCCTGTGGATATGATGAGGGGCTATTGTGTGACATCGGAGCCGACGGCGGACACGTCTGCCGCTGTTTGTTTGGAGGTGAAATTGGTTCCAATGGAAATACTTGCAACAATGGTCAGTGTTATAACATACAAGCATCCCTTATTCATGATAACAATAGTTATGTTCAACGTAAATTAGGTACGTTGAAACTATTACATGCCCAATTTGTTTACAGATGTAAATGTGGTACAGGAAACTTGGTCCCCCCAGTTCAATGGGACGAGCTACATTGAATTGCCGCCACTCGAAGGTCTGGGCAAAGCGTTCCGCATTGAAATTTGGTTTTTAACGAACCGATTTTCCGGAATGCTCCTTTACACAGGCCAGTCTAATAAAGCCAAGGGGGATTTTATAGCGATTAACCTGGTTAATGGTTACCTTCAGTTTAGATACAATTTGGGGAGCGGTATTGCGAATATAACGTAAGTACCGTGTTTTAATTTAAGGAGAAATTTATTTTATGCGATAACCTAAACGGTCTGAATATTTTTTCATGTTTATAGGATGCTTGAGTTACATTGTTATTTTTGTTGTGTATAGGTCACCAGTGCCTATAACGAAGGGTCGTTGGCACCGAGCTCGGGTTTCTAGGTCAGGGCGCCACGGTAGTCTGCAGTTAGACCACCATCCTACTCAGAGAGGACACTCGTCTCCTCCGCTAACACATCTAGAACTCACTCTGCCGCTTTTCATTGGATCTTTACCGTGAGTGAAATTAATTATTATTATGATCTTTAATTTTTATCAAAGATGTTTACAAAAACAATATAGTAGGTATATTCTCATATTTAACATTGGTGATGATTCTATCGTACAACAACTAAACGTAATTCAGGCTATTGCTATATTCTTCCTTCTAATGAAACCGGAAAGACATGGAAATAAATAAGAGCTGTCAAATTTAGTTGATTTAAGATTTTCATTAGAAATTTATCATGCTCAAAACGACGCCAAATTCAAAGCAATCAGGTAAGTTTGACAGTTCTAAAGCATCACTTGTCTTTTTAACCGACTTCAAAAAGAAGGAGGTTATCAATTCGACATGTTTTTTTTTTTTTATGTATGTTCGGGCATAACTCCGTCATATATAGACGGATTTGCAAAAAAAAATTTCGAAAGGGGTTTACTCCGAAATGGTCCCATTAAAATTTCATATAGATCTGATGATGCGTTTCGGAGACAGACAACGGAACTCTTCAAAAAATTACAGCAAATCAACCGCGAATGTTGCTATCGCATAAATGTGTATTGTTTTGACCCCAAGGATGATGAAATTTCGAATTAGTGTGGGGTAGATAACTAAAAAGTGAAAAATAAAAACTTTTTTCAAAAAAATAACAACCGACTTCCAAAGAAACACTACAAAGTGCAAAATAACTTTAATTTCGGAAGGCGGTGACAAATCATTAAAATACACATCCAAAGTCACCGACTTCCCAAATTAAAGTTATTTTGCACTTTGTAGTGTTTCTTTGGAAGTCGGTTGTTATTTTTTTGAAAAAAGTTTTTATTCTTTCGCAATTTGTCAGTATACGATGTATTAAACGTATGTTTTAGAGATACCAGCAGGCCTAGAAAAAACACGTTTATGTTATCGTTCACGCCAAACGCTACGCCAAAATGTATGGGAATGACATTACCTGCGGAAAGTTTATGTCGTGTCCTTCACGTGTCCAGGTAATGTCATTCCCATATCTTTTGGCGTGGCGTTTGGCGTGAACGCTAACTGAAATGTGTTTTGTCTCCAGGCCCAGTACTCTTATTTTAGTTTAGGTTGTGAATAAAAGAATCGGCACCATTGACTTATAATTCAGTTTTAACTTATTGTAACTATGTTATTAGATTATATGCTTTTTATATTTACGAATTTATACTTTCACTTACTTGCATAAACAGGAAATGGCTATCTCGTTTCCGACACGAATATGACCTATAATCACGTTCTTTTCCGTGGCGAGGCAACTTGCCCAAACATATTAATAAAAACGATCACAAATAGATTTATTTTCGCCATTTCACCGTGACTATTCTTTCAATCGAAGTCTTCACCTTCCGCAGGTCTTACATTCGTCCGCACAAGATGTCAGGCGTGACCAGCAGTTTCATAGGCTCGGTGCAACAGGTCTTTGTGAATGGGAACCCTTTGTCTTTGTACGGTGCTGAGACGGCAAAGTGTGCGATTGTGCAAGACGAAGATCGACTCCCTTGTGCCACTACTGGGGTTACTAAGTACACGGGACCGCCGTGTGGGGATGGTAAGTGAACTGAAACACTCATGATCTTTGAGAACATTTCTAGGTTGCTTGGAAGATATTTCCTTAAAATTATACCATTGCTGGTAATAAAAAATAACATTTATGAGTGCTCGTTAATACGTTTAAATGTACGTTATTTTTAACCTGAAAGGTGAATATTGGTTATTTATGAATCCATCACACAGCCAATTTATTGAATCATAAATTAAAATTTAAAACGTTTTCATTCATAAGATCTGCTTGTAATTAATTACAGATTGATGTTAAATTTAACCTTATTTCATGCATCACGCAAATAATGAAGGAATTCGTTTTTGTTTGGTTAAAAAACGAGTGTGAAATATTCAAAATAATTTGTCTGTAATAGGTCTGACTCCATGTAAAAACAACGGCTCCTGCATACCTCTACTAAACGAATACAAGTGTACATGTCGCGATGGTTACCAAGGCAGGAACTGCGAGGTTCAGATCAACGTGGAAATGCTTAACGAGAGGACCCCGGTCAACTTCGACGGAAACAATTACTTCTCCTACAGAAGCAGGGGCAGTCGCAGGTAACCAACTATACAAGGCATATTCATTCTACAAATAATGTCTATATGAAATTCCCTAATATGCAAAGTTCATGTTACTTAACAAAACTTAACTCAGCCATAATAATAAAGAGTTGTAAATTTTCCAGTTTATGAATATGGTTCTCTTGAGTTTCTTGTCTAACTTACTTACAGTTGTTGTTGTATAAGGGTTTTATTGCTAAATCTACTAATAATGTCTTCGGTTTTATTTAAATTTTTGCGAGACACGGTATCGAATGCCGGCAACGGAAAGCAATATTTCGATATGTATTTATGCTAATTGATGTTAATTATAACTGATACTAATTTTCTATCTTTTTAGCTTACATACTAACAAAGACGTCGGTGAGGGGCACTACGGTGTAAGATAACATTTGAAGGAATCACCACATAATTACATAAATTAGTCGTAATGCGTCACAGCAGTTAGTTTAGGTAAAACATTATATATTTATTATTTCCTCGTAGTTGAAGTGAAAGTGGGAACATTCAGTAGTCGTGTGGTTTCAGAAACATGAATACTTAATGGAAACACGTGGAAATTTCTACACTTAAAGTGTAATTTGAATAGTTGGCTGAATTTAATGATACCAAATACAAGTTTTTTATATTTTATTTATTTACATCTAAGCGTGTCGTTTTGTACCTTTCTTTCGATATTTTTTTTTGTAATTTTTTTCATGAATTTTTACTTCGTGACGTTATTATTAATATGAAATGCCAGTGTTTCCATGTGGTTTGAACTTTCAGTGACCTATAAAACTTTTATCATTGTAGTGTTTTCATGTTAATAGATATTATAGATTAGCAGTTGAACTCAACGGTATAGCTCCGCAGTCACGAGAATAGATTGTTCTGGAAAGATTTGGGTAGTTACAATTTCATAAATGTTTCCTTTTACAAATTGTAGGCATCTATTTAAGGTGGAAGCTTCAGGGTAACCAATGCAATTGAAATTATACAATATATGTTGTTTACAATGCGCAGTTCAGTCCCAGGTTGTACGTTGATTAAAATACTGATGAAAAAGTAATTCAATGAAATTATATGAATTTTGAGGGTTGGGGGTTTGAGTGATGATTTTAGTGATTATAATGGAGTAAAGATATATTTGTTACGATTGCAAATTATATTTTATTTAACATACAAGCTGACACTGACCTTCTAATTGCAAAAAACGTAAAGCTTCCTTCAGCCTTAAACAGACAATTATAATGGATACTGGTAAGACATTTCTCAGCTTCGTATCCTAATTTTTATGTTAAAAAATAGAGAATAGAGTTTATAGTAAAGTGCCGTAATAACGCGCATCAAGAAGTCTTCCCTGGGTTTCGCTCCGAATGTATAAATTCACGGGAAGTCAAATAAGTTACATCGAAGTTTACGTATTTACATAAACACGTTAACGTAACAACGTAGATTGTAAATACTGCTTCCAGATAGTGTCTTTGTGTACTTACAGTCTTGTATTTTATTTGTTCTTCTATTTACATCTTTAATTTATCGAAGCTTTTGGTACGATTGAGTTGTTCAGCAAACAACTGTTTTTCATTGTTTTGTTTTTCGTGTATATACGTTTTGTTCGTCACGCAACGTGATTATTGTTTTGGATGTTATTTTGGCAATTACTGTATTTACAAAACATTAACTAAATAACAGGTTATCTACTTGTTTGAACTCAAAAGCGATTCGCCTTGGAATTCTGCTTGCTATCAAAAAGTCATTAGTCTACCCACAGAATAATTTTGATAAATTTACCGCAATTGCGAATTTGTAACTCGTTTAGGTGGTAAATAGCTACCGTAATATTACATATAGATATTTAAAAACAATAGCCTTTCCCCGAATATGTTGGGGTCGGCTTCCAATCTAACCGGATGCAGCTAAATATCTCATAGTAGTTTTAACCCCCAACGCAAAAACGACGGGGTTTTATGAGTTTGACGTGTCTGTGTGTGTATGTGGCGTCGCACACTGGTCCCAAATAAAAAAAAAGTGGACATTGATAGTAGACCGCTGATATTTTTTTTTATTGTTGATACAATGATAACAGATAAGGCAAAAAAATATTATTGTCCTACTTCAAATACTTTTCTGTAAAAAAAATATTTCTTTTTTTTTGTATGGGAGCGATTACATTTTACTCAATTTCTCAAAAACTTTAAGCGATGTCGAGATGGCAATCACATATGTTAGAAAACTAATAATTCTGAGTATTTGGCTCGAAGAAACTTATTGCTTATCTCTGCGTACTTTCGAGATAATAGTGACAGAAAATAACAATTTTTTTAAATGTTAATCTTTTGCTTTTTTTTAATCATAGCCTTACTTTAGCACATAATTATAATGTATGCGTAATGTCAAATAAATAAAAAGAGACTTCTCTGTAAAAGAGGTTATGGGGGCTCACTAATGACTGAAAAGCTATGACCTTTCTGAAGGAGTATTTTCATCAGTTTTAAAAAACAATCAAAATGAAGACAAATAAAGCTGCAAACATAAAGTTGAATATGTTCACAAACGATTCTGAAAAAATATTATGGTGAAAGATTAATATTTGGGTCTATATTCTCTTGAGAAATCTCTATTTCCTCGTTTTCCAACGAAAGCAATTCATTGTTCAAGATCAAAGCACTAGCCTCTGGAAACAACTGTTTATGTAAACGAGCAAACTTTGGTTTGATATGGCTGATGTAAGGATCTGAGCTAATTAGAAAGCTGTGGATAATGTCTAAATTAGTCTGAACTCTACCGATTTTTCTTGTATGTGCCATTCTAACATTCCGGAAATCTTTATTCCTCGCTTCGGAAGCTTCTTCGGAAAGCATGCCTATCGGAATAAAGGAGAAATTTTCACAAATATCAGCACCGTGTATCAACAATTTATGGACACTTGAAGGCATGTAATACCATGGTTAGAAGTTTACATACAGCATTGCTGTTTCTTTACAATATTCCCTAAACAAGTTGGTATTAATAAGTTGACCAGATGAAATTGTTTGTAAAATTACTGCAAATCTCTTGATTAAAACAGGGTGGATACCCGTTATTTCAGCAGATACTTCATAATTTTCAAAAAACCTTCTTGCCGTGTTACCGTCATTGGTTGTACCAAATCCCTGTTTTACTATGTCAATTAACAAACCAGTTCTTTCCCGGAATTCTTCTTGTGTCAAATTCTTTTTAATTTCTTTTAACAATTTATCTTCTTTTCGTGCAGCCCACTTTTTGAAGTCTAAGTTGTACGAAATGTGTAAAATACATTCCATACATCTTATCCACATATGAAGCGAAGACAGACCATATTTATACATATCTTCTCTGATGAGTCTTTTGGATACAAAGTCCAAGTCATTCATTTTGCTAGGTAGGGTATTGCAAATATTACAAACAGCTGCAGAAGAAGTATTGGAAATCACAGTAGAAATTTTCCCATCAATCATAGTCATGTACAAAACATGTTTAATATCAAAATTATCTACAATTGTGGGAACAAGATTACGAATTTCTTCCTCTAAGGATGCACTTTCCTTCTTTATCAATTCATTTGTTTCTTTTGCAAATATAAAGCCAATTGGACGACAATAGTTTGTTGAAGAGGGAGCAGGATTTTGCCACAAGATAGTACCACTCTCTTCTTCCAAACGAAGCGGAACCAAACTAATCATGAAAACTGAAGAATCGTCAATTTTAGTGTCGGAGTGTGACTTTTGTTTATAATTACTTTGAGAAGATGACCCGTCAAAACCCCATTTGCTTATTAGTTTTAGCGATTTTTTGTCGGCAGAGTTGTGCTGAATTGTTTTTAATATCCTATTGGTTGTCAAATCTAGAAGCGATTGAAGTCTTATCTTAGCATCAGATTCAGTTACAGTTATGTCTGACTTTGGAGGATAACAAGTTTTTTTAGCTTCCAGGAGCTTTTGATAGGATGGAAGACCATACATTTTCTCTGAAGCAAGAATAGTTCTTAAATTTCGATATTGCCATTTTGACAAATTTGTTGAGGTGTAAAGCGCTAAAGTTTTATCATCTGGTAAACACGGTTTGTCAGTCTTTTTAGCGAATAGTACATCATGTACCATCTCACATTTTTCCTTGTTTTGGCTGAGTTCGTTTAATATAGCTGCTAATTTTGTTTTTTTAGACTCTTTTAATTTGGCACATAAAACATAAACTAATTCCTCCTCTGTGTGATCTAGAAGTGTTAGAGAACGCCTTTTCTTCTGTTTATCAGATATATCAACAAATGGTTTTTTACTTGTACCACAACTTAATTGATGAGTATCCACTTGCGTTTCGAAATTTGGAATTACTTCCTCGGCAACTTTAAAAATGCTGCTTAAATCGATATTTTGACATTTTGGCCAAACTATTTGGGATTGTAACCAGTCTGAATTTTTGTTAAGAAAGGTCTTTTGAGCTCTACTGGAAGCAGACCATCTTTTTGAGATATTACTTGAAAAATTTCGACAAAATAATTTAATATTACTCAAATCTTCGGAAGACAATTCAACACCAATACGTTCAATAAGGGCATTAAATAAAAATTCGACATTTTTAAAACCACCTCCTGATTTAAGAACAACGTATAAGTCTAAGTTGGTGACAAATGCGGACATATTATAATTTTAAGGAAAATTGAAAACAAATTAGAATCAAAGATATCAAAGACAAAGTGACTTTGATTTTAACAAAAAAAAAATTACGAAAACAAATTCGACGAAAGAAAGACAAACAAAAATTATTTGATTTTAAAATCCAAAGATTCAAAATACAACAATAACAAAACAAACAAACAACAAGCATTTCTTAAGCGCACAGAAAAAATAAGGACACGTCTTATCGCAACCACATTTAGTTGTACACTGAGGTGTACGCGCGCGATTCGTGACCGTATTACGTTACGTCATGAGAGGCGGCCATCTTGTTATCCCGGCAAACTCGCGTCGAAGCTCCATTTTGCTGGCCAGCGGACCTATTGCGATATGAGTAAGGCTATGAATAAAAAAAAAGCGAACAATTAACATTAAAAAAAATTGTTATTTTCTGTCACTATTATCTCGAAAGTACGCAGAGATAAGCAATAAGTTTCTTCGAGCCAAATACTCAGAATTATTAGTTTTCTAACATATGTGAATGCCATCTCGACATCGCTTAAGGTTTTTGAGAAATTGAGTAAAATGTAATCACTCCCATACAAAAAAAAAGAAATATTTTTTTTAGAGAAAAGTATTTGAAGTAGGACAATAATATTTTTTTGCCTTATCTGTTATCATTATATCAACAATAAAAAAAAATATCAGCGGTCTACAATCAATGTCCACTTTTTTTTAATTTGGGACCAGTGTGCGTCGTAGCTCCCGAACGGGTGAATCGAGTTTTTGTTTTTTATATTGATTTGAAAGGTGAATTAGTTGTGAGTGTTCTTAGACATGTTTCATCAAAATCGGTTCAGCCGTTTGAAGATTATCAGCTCTTTTCTGGTTGATGAAGGAGGATTTAAGCATCTTCCACGAGTCTGATCAAGTCTAAATTTGGTATTCTATTACTTCAATGATATTAGACGAAAAAAGTAGCCTTGAACTGATGCTGGAGCAACACCTGGAATTTCCAGAATACCCAAGTTACTCACCAACAAACAGCAGAAATATCGTGTTTGGGTTTATTGAAAAGGTCTAGATAAATGGTGATCAAGACGAGGAATGAGGATAAAGTAGTTATAAACTTCACTGTGGGAAACATACGCAACGCTGCGCAGATTTAAGCGAGACATTAAGTATAAAAAGCAGGAAATGAAAGTAAAATTTAAAAAACCCCCGACCCAACAAAAACTCTGCAAAGTAAAAGAGGGACGGTCAATGAAAACGCCAAACAGAGGAGGCCTAGCATTTTCATTAGCCGTCCCCTGACGTGACAATGCCTTGATCAAAATATTACCTACAACTTAAAAGGCCAATAAATATTTTTATTTTTACTTTTAGAGGTCGAGGGTTTTTAAATTTAACTTATATACACGTAGTGACTGCCTATCTGACCTCCATAACCCAATAACTCGATAAAACAATATCCGTTAGTAAGACTGGTTGTCAGACTTTCAGGCTTCTGATTACACGTAATGACTGCAAAGATCAACATGTACAAATGACAGCCATGGCTAACGGTTTAACGTGCTTTCCGAGGCACGAAAGGGTCTCGATATGTAACTGATGGTCTGGATGTTCCATTCACGGCCGACCTCAATGAGCGTAGTTAAACCTTCAACCGATTCGTGCTGCTGTTATTAGTTAGCCAGGAATAAACATATTGTTTGATAAAAGCATAGCAAAACACGTTCCTAAAAATCCCTAATGAATATTAGGGATTTCCAACCTTTGTGAGGGTTCCACACACGTAACAAACAACCTGCCTCAAAAGTATTTATCACAAATATTTATTCTTACGGCCCCAGTACACGACGAACGTGCTTTTGAAGATATTTAGGGCATCAAGCTGTTTATATTGAACACACTCCTAAAAATACTTGCAGGATGAGTAATTAGGTACTTTTAACATCCCACGCTTCCCGCTTCCCACGGTTATGGGATGAGAAAACTGAACCGAAATCCAGTTAGTGAGTGCTGAGTTAGTTTTGGGCTAATCTCGAAAATTACGGAGTACATGTTGAGCATACACATTGGCAAATAGACACAGGAAAACTTAGTCTTATAATGTAGGAAGGCGAATGATAAGTAGTTGGTAGAACTCATTACCTAACCATAGTATAAAGCAGATATAATTTTGTATTAAATATTCACTGTGACCACTCAATGTATACGAAATAAAATACCTCTAGGCGCGATTAAAAATCGGTACCATTAATTAAGAAAATAGGTACAAAGGTTAATAAATAATGCTTTAGAATTATGAAACGCCCTGTTAATAATGTTTACGTATCAAAGGGTAGAAGATACGTATACCATTATATTCCATCATTAATTCCATCCTCATATTAGGGTGTTTCAAACTACGTCATGCGTTTTAGTGAATTATATTTTATTTTTTATTTTTAATATTCATATGTTCAATTTTTTTAATTTAAATGTATTGTAGTCATTGGATACATGAAGTAGGCTGCCGTTGTAAGACGGCTAAAATGTCACGGGACGGATAAGTAACGGGACAGTAAACTTAATTGTGATCACAAAATTTTGTGTCTAAATTAGACCCAAAACGTGTACCATAATAAATAAGGTCTTTCATCGCAATCTAATTTTCCAACTGATAGATCTATTGGATTTGTACACGAGGCAAGCAAAACGGAATTTTAATTCCGTAGGCCATACAAAAGGTACCTTTACAAGTCGTATATTGTTAAATTGTTTGGTCTTATCTTTGTGATCGCTATATATAGCAGCGTAGAAGCAAGCAAAATAGGTGAATAAAGAAAGATAGCTAATTATGAATGACCTTTTTTCCCTAATGCGTCACACTATTATTAGCTATCTGCTAATAATATTGTGTGTGAAGGCAGATCACTATCTTTGCTCTGACATTGTATATAAACATTTGAGGGCAGTATATAATGTTGCTCCTTTATAAAAATTATTCTCATTATAATGGCCAAACGGATTACTTACAATACGTCAAGTATTAATAATGTATCACCAAAACATCAGTTATTTTCTACACGAGTACTTATTTTTAGGTAGGTAGTTATGTTAGGGTGACGAGGGCTTTTACCCTGCACGATAATACCCAGATGCTAGTTAAATTAGATTTCATACTTAAGATATAAAGGGAAATGCGCATAGGCAATATAAACCTCTCTGAAAATTTGAGGTTTCTAGGTAGGTACTTTTAACTACACACTAACAAAATTGGCCTTACCACATTGCATGCAATATTAATTTTTCCACTCGATGATTACTAACCAAAAGGATAGATTATTATAAGACACGATATTAAATAAACCCAACTATTTTAGGAATAGCGGTGCCCGCGGTATTAGATATGAAATAAAATTCCGAACATACAATGACTCTGGGCTCCTTATGTGGAGGCGGAAAATCGGTATACGACCTCGAGACTTCATCGGCCTAGGTCTGAGCGACGGGAAACTTCAGCTTATTTACACGGACACTGACATAAAAGAGATGAACTTGGCGACCCACGAGGACTGGTTCCAGTGTGTGGAGTCCAAGGCAAGGGTTGATGATGGGAGGTGGCACACGGCCACCGTGAGGCGGAGGAAGAGGCTTGCCATGCTGCAAGTGGACGACACTCCTCCTGTAAGAGGATACTCGCAGTCACTGTTAGTACCCTCGAAGGCAAACCCCAAGTTGTGGATTGGTATGTATTTTTTCACTAACAACATTTTTCTTTTAAATTATCCCATGAATCGTATTTATGTTCAATTTAAAATGGCACTGATGCCTGTTAACGATAAAAGCTTCCACCTATTTGATTTATTTCCAATACGTTAAAAGTTAAAATAGGTATTATTGTACGTTTGCATACAGAACTAGTCAAAACAATGAATTGTATTGTACGTTTTGTCCCGTAATCTTTTTTGTCATTTAAAATGGCCAATTTAAATATTGTTTGTTCATAGGAGGTTCTCCATCACTGCCCCTGGGTTTGCCAGCGGCCTTGTATACGGGCCTGCGAGGCTGCGTCGCCAGCGTGAAGGCGAACGGAAGACATATTGATCTCAGCGCGCCCATACGACCTACGACCACGGTACGACATTGTGACTGACGATTCGACCAAGTCGTGCGACCCGCGCGCGATTTTCAGTGTAAATTGCCAAGTGGATTGTGAGATTTATAAAAGTATTATTTTGTAGTTGTTGTGTTGAATAGTGTTTTAAATGTACCTGTCTAATAATGTACCTACCGATACATATCCGTTCCGATATTTTGTTCGTATTATTTAAATTTTACAGCTTTTTTAAAAGTTCATGATATCTCTAAAGAGATAAATATTTCATATCGTCTCTTATTAAAAGTATTCATATCTATTTTACCAAAAGAGTTCGTTGCCATAATACATTATCTTGTAGCTTTAGATTGAATAGGAACTATATCAATTACTATTTTTTTTAATCGGTGCTCGGAATTACACATCAGAGGTATAAAGAAAAAAAATGAAATATTAATTATGTGAAAGTACTGAATTAATAAAAAAGACTCTTGATATTTTGTTGTTAAAATTAGCAGAAATATATAATCTAGTTAATAGATTAGTCAATAATACATAAGTAATAGTTTATATTATAAGCGAGAGCAAAAATATCATGTGAGAAAATATAAAAAGTTTCTAAAACTTTATTGGTGTAGAAAATTTTAATGATCGAGCTCCAATGGTGACATTCCAGCTCTTGAACTTTGTCTTCAGGACATAATTATTAATGTATCAAGAATAAGCAATCGTAAATTAATATGTCGACTAACGTTTTCAGAGTTTTTATTCGATAATTAAATTATCATTTTGATTCCATTTTTGCCATTCCTTTTATAATGTGAAGTATATTTAGCAATTATTTATAAATGACAGTGCCATAGTAATTGTACAGTAGCTGTTTTAGGATTTTTATATACTCAGTGTTTAATGCATAATACTAGGTTGTGTTTGTAATTCCCTTTCGAATAGTACTTACCTATTTATTTTTAGTGTATTACCTACTTGTGTTAACATCGTTTTCCGACAGTGCATTCATTTCAGGGTACGTTTTATACAAATGATTAAATTAAAATCATAAAGTTTTACATTATGATTTTTTTCCTGATTTTGATAAGATATTGCAATCTTTATATTATTATAGACATTTGAATTTTCTGTGCCATATTTTATTTTCAAGAACTTTTTGCTTGTACTTAAATTTAAAACTTGTGCAAATAACATTTTGTGTCATGTGATGCGTTGAAACCTCCATTGTTTTTAAGTGGTTTTACATACTTTTCATTTTTGTATCACCTGAGATTATTTTCATAGTTTAATCTTAGTACAGACATTTTGTAATATATGTACATATAATAATAGATAACTATACATTAGAATTTTTTTACAAGCCGCTTTACTGTTTTATCGAGATGTCTAATAAATGTTACGAAATGTCCGTTATCCTAGATTATGAATTACAGGTGAGTAGTCTGTGAGTAAGTTCAGCCCCAGTAAGTACTTTCTAAGCAAATCCGTCAGGGGTTAATGTTCGCAGTTCTAGGTATAAGTGCCACGAGGGTTCGCCCAAACTTTGGACACTTGACATCAATTGTGACTTGTCTTAATCTCCTTCATAGACCAGCATTGTATTTCTGTTCAACATTTTTGAACACTCTTCACGTGGCATAATGTAATCGATCTTCCTAACTTTAAGAATCATTCATTACTCTTGCTGCAAAATCAACTATTTAAAATAAGGCCGGCTGTAGGCTAGTTATGTTACGAACTAATAAATAACGAATTTCAATTTTATTTCTAAGCCTGTACATTTTAAAGTAACTACATACGTAATGTTGTGTATAGAAAATTGGTTTAATAGCCTAGAATCAATTACCTATGGTAACTTTTAGTTCTTTCATTTGATGTTACGCTAACGCAAAACTACGCTCTTTTTCTACATTTTCGTCTAGCGAACTACTTGTAAAGTATTATACTTAATACTAATTAAAGTAAAACAATGACAATATTATAATATATATCAAAATGGCATTTAGAGTTACGTTTTTCGTGTTAGACATGCTTCGTGGTCAGACGAAACACAATTCACTTTTTAGATGATATTTAGGACAACCCTATTGCTGTTTATTCGGACATAGAAATGAATAAGTACATTCTTCTGCTGTACTTATTATTATGTACTTAATTACAAACAAGAATATAAATATTAAAAGAACATTGTATCCGAATGATCGCAAGTGAGGGTTATCAGCAATAACCTATCTTTAGGTACAGTATTGTCACTGGTTCGTACATATCTTCCAGTCCAGTTTGTTACGCAACGTGTGTTTTGATGTAACTATCTTAGTTTAATAATACAAAACCATAAAATAAAATGAGACTGCAATCCGTAAAAAATGTGTTTATTTTCGAACCCTTCCCGAAAAACGGTCCTTGTAAAATATGGGTAAACATCCTTCAGCGTTCACATTATGGAGGAAAATACAGTCGAATGAAAAGAAAACGATAGTGAATCATCGACGATAACAATTTAGTTAAATGAGTTTCTTGCTTATCACTGAATCGATTTACGCTGTGAACCATCGAGCTAGAACTAACAGCTAGTACCTCAACTCAACACGAATACCTAAATTCTAACATTTTCAATCTACAAGCCGATTAAGCGCAAGCTAAACTCGTAAAACCCTGAGGACGTGTCTTATCAAATTCTTGATCGGAATTTATGGATAATAAATTAGTTAACTGTTTAGCCAACCGTGCCCTTGTACCGATGGAGCTTTAGGTGGCGCGAATATTACTAATGGCCTTCAAACACGAAAGCTTTTAATTTAATGATATAGACAATTGTGGGACTGGCCACAAGTTTATACAATGTACAGACGACCGCCGATAGCTATTAGGCGATTGGATTGATGAGCAGAACTTGTTTACATAGGTTTGGACATGCGCCTCGATTGTTTTACTGCCCGATGACGTAATAGAAAGTTTTCGGAATTGACATTTAAAATAATTTAATGTTACCTACTTAAGTATTCGGGACTCTGTTGCTTTGGGATATAATATAAATTTTCCAGAGACGATCGACTGATTTAAAGTATCTTTAAAATACCATTAAAATGAAAACCAGCGAAATTGAAATAACGTAGAAATACATTTTATTTTAAGGTGATTCCTTCTATGAAATAAAAGGCAAAGACATCTTCTTATACAGAGAAGGTATGCCCATTGACCACCACTTGCTGAAGAAATTAAAATTTATGTTATTCTCACGATGTTTTCTTTCACCGATGTCAGTAATGTCCAAAATAGTCTCAGAAACTATTTATGTGGAACTAGCCCGGATTTGAACTCCGAACCTCGTACAAGAGAAGCGTGGCCTTAACCTCTGGACACCCACCAATTATAATCATTAAGGTTACATCAATACATCACTCATAAATATATTGGCAGCAAATTATAATTTTTCCACGAATTTGTGTTGTTTGCAGTTGTTTGTTGTACAATTGCTACGACGCGTAGCGTACGAGTGCTACAACGCGTAGCGTACGAGTGCTACGACACGTAGCGTACAACTACTACGGCACGTAGCGTACAAGTTCTACGCTGCATGGTGTACAAGTGCAACGCCGCGTGGTCTACAAGTGCTACGCCGCGTGGTCTACAAGTGCTACGCCGAGTTGTCTACGAATGCTACGCCGCGTAGCGTACAAGTCCTATACCTCGTACCGCACAATCTATCAATAGCCGCAAACGCGGCTACAGGGTATCGGATTTTAGTCATATTTATTGATGAATCATATTTGCTTATCGATTTTGTGAAAGTTATTTACACAAAGCTTATTGTGTCCACAAAGCGTTGTTTATGAGATACATATTAAATGAAAAACTTATTTGTTCAGAAGGTAAACATGAATATCATTTCAGCAGGTATTTATTGAACAGGATTTGGTAAAATCACTCGAGAATAGTAAAAATGTCAACACCTTTTATATTGCTTTGATATTTGTTACATCTTACTATTAGGTGAGCTGTAACAAAGTTAGTATCACATAAATTCGGCAAGTACCGGAGGTATCAACGTTTCTTTATTTATTTGACAATAGTGCGTAATATACGACGGCATAAAAAGGCGAAACGAACAGATTGATATATCATCCTCTACACAGACCCGCCTCTAATCTCAACTAGCCTGAATTATGGTGTAGAAAATATCCTCTCATTCTTTGCATAAGCCATAAATCACGTGAGCCACCGGAATCCCTGGAGGCATTATGAACGAGGAAAATAAGCAATAGGTAGATATTAACCAAAAAGTGAAACGCCGCTTAGGGTGGATTTCTGAGATATGTGAGAAAGAAAACAGCCTCGCGGAGAGGCAATTTAAGAATACGCCGCGAAAATTCTCATGTATTACCTAACGCGCTATTAGATTTTAGGATAATACAGAAAAAAAATGTTTCGTTAACTTACTCAAAGAAATACACAAAGGGAAAGTTCAAAATTGTGTAACTCCTTCGAGACGTACTACAAAAGTAGTAAAACTAAATTGAGAATTCAGCCAATCTATATATTACATGAAAGTATTTCAGCTCATTACGTTTTCATTTAGTTTCTTTCAACTTTTGTCCCTCGATACAATCCGAAAATCGGGTACACATTTTATTTATTCCCAGAAGTTTCAAGTTTATTAAGGTTAAAAGTATGGGTATACGAAAAAAGCAATAAAAGGTAACGTAATGGAATCATAAAAACATCGCGTGTTCGGGGCAAGCGTTTTATCACTTTATTAAATGTTTGGGTCGTTGGTGCAGGTAGAAACGTTTTCTAGGTGTTAAAAAGAAGTTCGTTCTAGCATGTTACAAACTGCAGTTGCATGATGAGGAGTAATAATCGCAACTTTATTGCACTTACATCGGCTAATTTAAAACATCTACAGTAGACGTTAATTGTGTGAACAATTCTATTCATATTCTACTTTCCAGGTACTTGTGAAGTTAACAGTTAATGAAGTGTTATTTATAACACTAAACACTAGTTTTGTATTTTTTAAATAGGTTTTTGTGTTAGTACTTTTTGTGTATGATCCTTTATTTTTGCATTTAAGGTTGTCAGTTCAATCTAGCTCGAGTAAATTCCTCTTTTAATTGACCACTGTATCCTAATTCCCACTAATAGGTACCTCGTCAATCAACTATTGACAGAGGTAACGTTAGTCAATTACAGAAGGACTTCAGTTTAGCTCGGTGGAACTAAACGCATAATTTACTAGTATACGACAACTTAACTTATGCGCTGTTAAATTGCTGACATTTCGAGAAATGTTTTCTTTTCTTTCCATTTCATTTTCTATGTGAAAAATTCACTTGAAGACTTGCTAACCCCGCAATAACAGCAAAAGTGAAAGCTTTAACATTGGTTTTTATTTTGCATGAGGGATTACGTCCCACAGGCTAGATTGTTCTACGCAGTTTTGAATTTTCAGTCGAACATTTTCGCAGTGAAAGCTTGGCACTCGATGCATGCCCGTTACGCTAGTGATTCATATGCGACATGATTTGTCGCACCCCTATCGGCGTTGTCATGGTTTGGTAAATACCGTGTCAACTGCGATACAATTGATAAATAAATCAAAACATTACCGACTAGATTAATTAGTGATGATAGCGGGAATTAATGAAACAAGGAAAACTTTATTTATATTGCATTCAGATGAAACATTTATTTATTTTAGTTTGCTCGTTTTTACAATCAGTAACAATGCTGAAACAAAATATTTTGTTTCGAAGTTTTTGGGGCATTGAAATAATATTTCGTGATAGAGCGATGGAACAAAACTGTGAAACGCTTTTGTATGGCTCACAATCATGCACGTATTTTTCTTTCAATCGTGTATAAATAAGGCTAAGGTGAACATGAAGGTATACAGATTCCCACTGTCTCCCGGGATTTGTATCTCGTCTCCCCGCAGCGCGAGACGTGTCCTGAATACGTACGCGATTCTTGGTGATACGCGCCACCCGGCAAACTCGCTGAAAGAAATCCAAACGTTACTGTGGACATATCTGTACGACTTTGTCTTACGCCAATGATGCACAGCATGCGATGCATATTCAATTCGATTCCGGCAACCAGCAATGAAATAGTTGAATGTATTCGTTGTGTGCAGTAAGAATTATAATTATACTAGCGTATTTAATCTAATGCATTTTACCACCATACTGCGATCGCCAACAAGCATGCCAAGCGTGGCGACTATGTGGCAAGACCCCCCCCCCCCCAAATTGAGAGAGGCTTATGTCCAACACTAGACGTCTTCTGGCTGAAATGATGAGGATGATGATGATTTAATCTAATTATCTAACGTATTTAATTGGATAAATTTGTAAATAGCCATTTATTTTTTAGTGATATTTCAAAGAATAAATGTTTACTACGGTTTAATATTACGAGGTAGATGATACCATTGCGGACTTTTCTATAGATCTTTTTCAGAAATACACTTTCGTCGTACATTATTTCGATCTATCTTGTAAGATTTAGCCAGCAATGTAACCGGCCAGAAATATGTTTTTTTATGACATCATTACAAATCTTTGAAACTCTCAGCTTGTCTCTACTAAAATTTCCATGTGTTTCACATATAAATCTTCCGGTAGAAATTCTCTAAATTATAGTGAAAACCATTACGTAGTTTACAAGAACTAAGCAGAGAAACAGACAGACGAAAACAGTGACTTTTACTTAATGCTATTTAGAGAGGAGAATTAATCTCTTTCTCGATACGTAAAATTGATTACGTTATTAAATAACAAACCACCAATCACTTGTGAATCCAGAACGAATGTTCAGTTAGCGTGATAACGTCATAGCCACCTCATTTATCGTCATCACTTAAAACTATAATATTATTTATTCATGACAACCAACGCATTGGGGGCGCAAAGCGAGCCCAAAACGTGTTGGCTCGCAACCTAGAATTTTATCGTGGCTTCTTATCATGTAGCTATGTCCACAGTCCCCCGCCTAGGACACAGTCTTCACCCTAGATCGTATTACGAATGTACATTATGTACATAGAGTACTCTCTTTGAACACAGACGGGACAGCAAACGAAGTCGAAAAGTACATTATCTCCGTAAGTAATAGTACGAAACGAATAGCTGCTCGAACTGTTTGTGAATCAGAAAGAGAATTAAAGATAATCAAATTACTTTATATACCTAAATGTGACGACATAGAATAAAAAGTGGAAGCTTTGAGCATTGAAAGGCGGGAGAGAAAATAAATTGGGGTTGATAAATTGTCCCTGTGGAGTAAGAGTATAGGCCCACGTGATATGAAGCGCCATGATATATTACCGCCGTAAGGTTGTTACGATATAAGCAATAGAATAATAATTTGTGTAAATGGCGCCACGTGTAGATACACACTGAAGATTAATGGAAACGAATTTCCTCTCCGCGCTCCGTCAGATTAAGAAAGCTTTGTATTCTTTTTTCGCGGTGACAACGATGACGACGGCTTGAGTAGCCTACTATAAAAATCTTTGCAAAAGAGTTATATTTAGGCAACATAGCAATATGTAGGTAAAGAAGAAAATCTGAAAAAGAAAATATAAACTACATAGTTAGACATAGGACATACATACAAATTACATTAAGTAGAACATAAACTACCTGAGCATTCGTCGGGGAGGACGTCTTACGTACGAACCTACGACAAAAAGAGACAACATTATACATATATTTAGAAAGGCCCATGTTACAACAATATTGGTAGCCGTGACAGGGATCCGTGGAAATCGGACTCCGTGACTACGATAAATCGTTTAATTCCACCCCGGTGACTCGGCCGATTGCGAGAGGCCCAAACGCCATCACAATTTACTGCGATTCAGTCCCAACGTGCTAGAAATAACCTGCTGCTTTGCCAGCAATTGTAAACTATTGGAATGGACTTAATAGTCGATCTATCGTATAAGTAGATACCAATAGGAATTACGGCACTCGTATTGCAATTCGGAACAGAGCGCCTCATTCTACTTCATTTGTACGTTTGTGTGAGCTCTCGCACGAACCCTCGATCAATCAATATACAGGTAATTAATATAGGTACGTTATACTCACAAACAACGTATGTAAACAAATGCTAATGCGAACGTTACGAGATAGCTGTGTTAGGAAACATAAATAGAATTTCCATTTCGTACCTAAGGCCCGGGAGCAGAGATTATCACGCTTGAGTTATTATATGCAAAACCTCAGCAAAACTCGAGCGTTTCAAGAATGTTTAAAGCTTTGTACCACGACAAACGCTTGAATACCACCGGCTAATGAAATTAAGGTGAGAAAGGAATCGTGAAATATTACGAAACAATTGAGGGCAAGTGCTTCGGAGGATTCATAATAATGTGTAATTCTTATGAGTGAAACCTAATATGTATTCATGGGCTCGGCTAAAGTCAATTTGCGATATATTGCAGTGGTAACGGCATGTAATCACTAATATATCATAGTGTATGGCTTGAAGCTCGGCATAACGGCACGTTTACCCTGATGAGGAAAACGTGGACGATACGATATTGTGTTGTATTAAGGGGAACCTAGTCGCTGGCTCGAACTCACTGTTGAGCTTGGCTAAAAAGCACGTTGTCTCATCAGGCTTCGTGTCCGACAGAGGTAGTATCAGTGATGAGCAGTTAGACGCTAGTCTACACGCACATATTTATTGGGCATTGATTCTTCTTTATTAGTTACGTTATCGAAAATGTCAACAAACTTTTTTATTGAAATTTTCGATAACTGAATTTTGTCGGTACCGACTTGGTTTTGGAGATTTTACACTTAATTTATTACTTAAACACACCCAAAGTTAGGTTAAATTAGCAAGAAAAACTAATATTTGTTGGCTCATAACTTTGGCTTTTTATTTTAGTATTCTGTTTCCGTACACACAATATTAATAATGAGACAAAACCATAACATGTTTAATTTTTGATGCACATTGTTAAGCAGTGGAGTAAAGCGCTCCCGAAGTTTGTATGGAAAAAATGTGGACTAGATTCACCTTAAGTATTATATTTTACTAAGGCGACCACAATCTTGATGTCATAATCTTGGAACTAATGGATTCGAATTAAATAAGCTTTAAACGTTTTTTTTATTTTTTCAAACTAAGGGGCCACTTTATTTGAAGAGGATGACGGCCTTTTTCTATTTGTCTTCATAAATACTGTGATCACCAATCCCTTTGGCAAGCATGGTGAATGTGGTGTTTACTATTATTTTATATTCGGTTGACCTTTGATCAATTAGTGGAATTTTTTATAAGTAAAGGGATTTATTATACATAAAAATTATACTTACTATTACCTACTTACTTACCTAAAGTACCTAAAAAAGACGTCAAACACCTTAAAATATGATCTGCCTTATTGTACTCATACATTTTCCAAATGAGACCAAAATGAACCGAAGCCATGGAAAAGAAAATAAGGAATTGTCGAAAAGGATAATAGAAATCAAATTAAGAACACTCAGGGGAATTATGGCTTCAAATAATATTATTAAAAGCGATAAAGTTGCCAGATAAGAGAAAGCCCTGTGAATATGATAAAAAGAAAACCAGCGAGAAAGACGCCATTTAGTTACAAAGAGAAAGAAATAAACCACATGATATTTCATTTAGTCAAGAAACAAAAAAAAATCTCCGCAGAATTTCGTGGCAGAGTATTTTATTTAGTTTTATTATAGAAAGTATTTCAGCTTATATCTTCAAAGAAGTGCTATCACAGGGATTTGAATACCAAGAGACTGTAGACGAAGTACAGACCTACCCGTATATACAGGTCACTTTATGAGATGTGTTACAGAAATACAGAGATGTATTAAGATGCCACACAGGTGATCTCGTATGTTGGACAGAAAAAGGCTGTTTCTTATTAACGGTTCTTCAAACGGTTTTTGTAACTGTAATGCCCATGTTCAGTTTGATAGTTTCGATACCACTACCTTTACTACCTACATTGCACTTTCACAAAATAAGAAAATGGTCAGACACCACAACTAAGTTAAGCGACATACTGTGTAAGTTGGCTATGTTACAAACTAATTTTGCAAGCATTTTGAACTAAGTAGTTTGTCTCTGAATATCAATTCAAGTATTAGGCCCAAAACCAAAATCGTAAGTTCCAGCCCACTTGACGAAGTACCTAACTACGGGGACTTATATCAGGTAGTACGGTTGAAACAAAGTCAACTAGTTTCGCAGCCAAAACTGGCGTCTTAGTCTAGTTCGGTATGTCGCAGAAGTTTGCCTAAGTCGTATTTAACTTAACTGAACAGCTTGTGTTGCAACCGCATACCAACAAATTTTGACACCGTATATCTACTTAGGTATAATCGTGAACAGTTAGCAAACTAAGCAGTGCGGTTACTTCAATTTACTTTTTCACTTATCTGTACTACTCGTGCTTCGAATCAAACGGTTTGCTTATCAGATTTCGGGATCTGCTTCGTAATTAAACTTTTACTAGATGGAAGACCGCCAGTCATGTACGTTGTGCGGAGCGTAAAAACACTTTACACACAAACAGGCTTGCATTAAAAAGATTTATGGCAGTAGGTACTTTGAATTATTCAACATCCATAGTTTTACCTACTTGCATAAATATTTTAATAAGGTGAACCAATTTATTAAAATTCATGTCTACACTAGTTCTTTCCAGGGTTCTGTTCAAAGAATATTTCGCTTTTAACAGAAAATTATGTTTGAGGAATCGTCTTTGTCTTCTTTCGTTCCTTTGTTTTTCGTGATGAAATGGACAATGTCAAGGAAAAATATCTACTGCATAGCTCAGGAACATTATAATTGGAGGTAGGTACATGAGAGGCACGAGATTAATTAGAAAACTCATCACGTAAATGAAGTACGGTAAACAATAACGGTCCATACAGCTAATAATACCGCAATAACGGCCGATCTCTTATCCTAACCGAAGCATCTGCGGACCGCCTCGTCAAATCAGATCTGTAGGTCGATATTAATTACGTCTCGTTAACGCGTAACGATCAACACTACACGGCTATCAAATCACTAGTGATTCTCTCAAGTCATTACGGAGCGAAAATTAAGTCGAACTTACGACGCCGAGCCACGACAGAGGCTTTTAATACCGCTGAACATGCAACTATTCAATCACTACCGCGAACCGTGTTTCTGTTGTAAATAGCTCGCCTATTTAACAAAATGCCATCATTAATCTTTGTTTTGATAAAGCGTTTTCGTAAATTCTAATGGCGGATGACTTGGACAGGGAAATGTTATTTTGGTACCTGTCTTCTGAGCCTTTCTTTCGCATGTATTTTTTACATTTGTTTTTTTTTTATCTACCGCAGCTATCATAGTAGCAAATCGTAAAACTTCGCTGTAAAAATACAGTTATCAGAAGTAAGTTCTTAATGGGTAAAAATAAAACAATTTTCGGGCAAAAGATTTTAAGGCTGTAAAATATTCATATCGGTTTCGTTAAAAGTTTGGACTTATTTTTACGATATTTTTCTTTTACGCCGATTATTATTTTATTTTACCTGAAAAAAGCATTAAAAGTGAGGAATAATGTATTACGGCCTATTCTTAATCTAACTAACTTAAACAAAGCACAGGAGCAACGTAAAATATTCTAAACTTTATCAAATCGATTATAAATAAGTAAGTTTAGCAAATTGGAAGCCATAACATCTAGGTGCAAGCTCAGGTACACAAAATTCAAGTCTAAAATAAATATGTAACAAGCAGAGTAATGTGTATAATAAATGCTCTTAAAACAAAGCTACACAGAAACGAAGTGTTACAAAATGTGAAAGAATTTTACATTTAAATCGTACAGAGCAAGGTTGGTCTCACAAAGTCAGGAACAGTAGGTTGCGGCGTCACGGATGGCTGCCTCCTCCTCTACGACAAAATGCACTCACGCCTCCGCCGGGCCGCGTGCACTCACGAATGCATTTACATATTGATCTTCAAATCAAAGTAGCTGAATCGCAAATAAAATATATATTTGCGAATAGAACGCTGATTTTCAAATCCTAGGTAAACTTCTTCCCTAGTTCTGGCCTGTGCTGTAATTTACGACCGCTTTTATTTTTCAATCACAAGTGAAGCGAAATGACCACTTCGCGTTTTAAGTATCGTAACGGTCTCCTAGATGCACCTTAAAATCCAATCAGGACTACTTCCCTGTTCATATTAAAACCAACCTTAAAGCCGTGAACTTGGGGATTGTTTTACAACAACAGGAAACTCTTTGAAGTTTTCAATTGGATAATTTAGACGTCTTATTCAACTGTGACTCAAATCATTATTTAAATCTGTATTGTTTCCGTTTCCAGGAAATCGTATTAATTGTAAATTGGTACAAACTTTTAATCCACTTTTGAATAAAGTTTCTGATGAACGCTTTCGGTTTATTTAATGTAATTATATTGGCTATTGTTAAATCAATCACAACAATGTTATTTGAGCACGCCGCTTGGGACATGAAAGCCATTGCAGCAACACGACCGTAATTGCCATCACTGATAGTAATTGGCCTACTTCAACAGAGGCAGCATTAAAAGCCAGAGCATTTATTGACATAGAGCATGACGCACGCCGATCCATTAGTGGTTTGCTGCCCATCCCCTGCACAGCAGACTGTAGTGTGTACATCGCACTATACATTGTTGCAATTTCTTGGTGACATCTAACAAGTGCTCTTAGCCCGAGATGTAGTTGGTGAGGTAGTTGGCTTAAGTTTCGCAAACCTGTACAACGAATCTGTCAAAACGTTAATTTTATCACTTTGGTAAGTCAGCTCGTTAAGTTATGGAATCGACCAGTTTATGAGCGACGGGATTACAAATATCCCAGCGCGGCCAGACAGTCGATTTTTTGCCGTTTTAGCGAATTAGACTTCAAATATTTCAAGATAATCAGTCTTTTTCCTCAGAGTTTCTTTAACCTATATTCGTCGGAGATAATAACACTTCTTGGAACAAAAATGGAAAGCTTTTCTTCAGATTTATTTACCCAGAGTAAAGGCATTTCATGAAAAAAAAATACCTTCTGATTGAACTTGACTTGTCATTTTATTTTCCATGTGACAGTAAGATGTCTAGGAAGCGTCTAAACAAAAATAAACGTTTTTCCTAGAAACACTTTTAAGTCGACACATTTTCGAACCTTGAAATAACATTTACAATTAAGGGTTGATTTTTCTAACGCCAGATAACTTTTATCCGTGGAATAAAAGTGATATTTGACAAACAAAATTAAGTATTCCTTGAAAAAAGCATTTATATATGGGCTGATTTTTCAATGGTCAGATTACTATTAACTGACGAATAATTTTTTTGGTTGGGAAATCATCAAATAACTTCTCCCGCTCTGGGTGGAGCAGGAGGGCGTGTCAGACACTTATTGACTAAAACCCCGGGTGTGTTTCCTCAGTAGTCTGTGTGCCAGGGGCAGCGGTATCTCTTTCGAACAAACCCGCACCCCTGGCAATAAATACTGCGGTGTGATAGCTTTTTTGTAGAATGTAAAATGTAATTTATTATTCCGATAAAAGTTATCTGACTATTGAAAAATGAGCTATAAATAGAGTAAGCAATCAAATAATTATTCGTACAAATAGTTTCCTGCATAAAGTCTATTACGAACAGTTCAGAGTTTACCGAGTGTAACGCGAAAACGGCAACGCTTAGCAATACGTTACAGCGGTATGATAGTAGGTACATACAGGATGCCGCGACTGCGTGGAACATAATTATTGTCAGCTACCGCAAAATTTCATGTTCGGTTGAATTACACAACGCAATGACACTGTAGGAAGGATGTTTGCGTGACTCAACTTTGATGATTATAAAGTTACACAATTATGAAATTGTCTTCTGGTTTATTTTACTTTGGCGTTTCAAATTAGCATACGTACATTAATTACACCACGCCTGTTTTCTAGAGGCGTGTACCTATCTAGGTACCTACACCAAAATTTCTCTGGTTATGAAAAATTCGTTTCAAAAGCTCACTTAATTTAATCAGGCCCAAATTCAGGCTGCTTCTGAATCCTGAAATATTTTTCCCGATCTGAGAGTCAAACCTAAGTACAGACGCTAGCACATCAAGCTATCCCAAACTGTCAAATTTTCCCAATTGAACATGAACCTTATCCTTTTGTTATTAAGTGGAAAATCGTTCAAAGAAATTTGACAGATTGGGGTAGCTTGATGTGCTGGCATCTATGCAACACGTTTAGCAGTCGCGTTTGCGATCTTACCCAGCCGATGAGGCAGTCAAGTCAGGAATCGGTTAAAGATAGGTAAGTATCCTACTTACTTTTATATCCTACTATCCTGCCAATAATATTATAAATGTGAAAGTTTGGGTGTTCGGATGTTACTCAATCACGCATAAACGGTTGAACGGATTTTGATGAAACTTGGCAGACATATAGAATAAAACCTGGATTAACACAAAGGATACTTATAACGTTCCCATGGGATAATTTTAGATGCGGGCGAAGCCCCTGGCAGAAGCTAGTTTTATATAAAACTAGCTTTTGCCAGCCGCTTCGCCCGCGCGGTACTTTCATCTCCTATTTAACTGCCTTAAGGGTGGAATTTAGAAAAATCCTTCCTTATTCCTTGTCTACATTATAAAGGGAACCTCTTTGCAAAATTTCTGCTTTCTAGGTCTAAGGGTTTGGGCTGGCCGTTGATGAGCTAGTCAGTCAGTCAGGACTTTTCTTTTTATTTATAAAGATGATACAGAGTATTTTCATCTCTCACTGTGATACTGCTAACGCTGCAATAGAAAACGTTGGCAACCTCTTTGACTAAATAGTAATAATTTCAATCTGTGGAGATCTTCATTTGTTTGTTTATACTGATCCAAGTTTATTATACCTACAATTCACCTCAAGCGAGCGTCTAGCCGTTTCTAACTTAGAACAATGCTGCGATTCTTATTTAAAAAATAAACAATAACGTTTTTCCATTTCATGATGAGATTTTCAAGAGAAAAATGTATGAGAACACACATTGCTCTTACGACGTAAATGCAAATCCACTAACGGTTTGTACTAATTGAAATGCATAAAGACGATAGTTAGCAAATGTATAAAAATAAAAGATGAAGAAAGTGAAAAGTACTTTACAGCCACAATTTTTAGGGTTCCGTACCGATGGTTAACTAACGGGACCCTATTACTATGCCTTCGCTGTTGGGCACGCCACGATTGCGGCGGCAAGTCCCCACTTTGAGGAGTGGTTTGAGAGGCGGCATGGCGTCTTTACCTTCCGCCTGACGCAGGTCCTCACCGGACACGGTTGTTTCGGGAGGTTCCTGTTTCGGATAGGGCGGGAGGAAACGCCCGGGTGTTTCCACTGGGAACATCGCCCTGAGGACACGGTGGAGCACACGGCGGCGGTCTGCCCGGCTTGGGTGGAGCACCGTTGTGTCCTCGATGAGGCGATCGGCGGCGGCGATCTCTCGCGTCCGGCCCTGGTCCAGGCCATGGTACGGAGCGAGAGGGCATGGGTAGCCGTCACCTCCTTCAGCAAAGCAGTGATGCTCACAAGGCGGCGCACGTGAGGGAGAGGCAGTCTATGCGCCCTCGCGACCCTAGCCGCCGTAGGATACGGAGACGCTCTGGCCGTCGGGAATCCCAGGCCGATTTCCGGCCACCGTAGGCATGAGCTTGCGGACGGCGAGTAATGGGTAGCTCGCTGTCCGGTAAGGACCAAGCCCAAGTCGACGGCGCGTTGTGTTCCACGTGCGCCTCAAAGAGATGTTAGCACAAAATGATGGGGCCCGCAAGGGCCGATGCCTACCAGGGGTTTGTTCGAAAGAGATACCACAGCCCCTGGCACACAGGCTACTGAAGGAACACGGGTGGGTTTTAGTCAGTAAGTGTCTGACACGCCCTCCTGCTCCACCCAGAGCGGGAGAAGTTATTTGATGATTTCCCATCCAAAAAGAAAAAGTCTTAGCTGTCCGTGCCTCCGTTCATCCGTCTGTCAGCGGGCTATATCTCAACAACCGGAATAGGTGGCCAGTTAATATTATTACGGAATGTGTATTTCTGTAGTTGCTATAAAAATAATAAAAACAAAGGTAAAAATTAAATGGGCCTCCATACTCCACATACGGGTGGTACGGAACCTTTCCTGTGTGAGTCTGACGCACTTGGCCATTTATTTTTATTTTGAAGTAAGTCATGAACAACTAATCTTGTATTTGAACATAAAAGCGTATTTCTAAAAAGCAAACGCAAAAGTTATTAAAGAAATATAAAAGGCTAATTAATTTAGCAAAACAGAATTATTAAAGCTTGATACTCGTAGATCGATCTATCGGTTTGAGTAAGATAAATAAGTATCAACTGAGATACATGTTAAAATGTGAACTTAACTGGAATTTAAAAATTTGTTAGGTGTATTTTATCCCTTTCTACACGACATTTGATTCAACAGCAATTACACACACACACACATATTATTTACATAACACTTATTAAAACTTTCTTAACACGATGCTAAGAAATATTTTCTCAGAATTATTTACTCTGGTTTATCCGTTACTCGGAATCTCATTACCGTGTCCCTTATAGGGAAGCAATAATCAAACATTCCCAATAAGCGTTCGGTACTTTGGTTACAAAAAGTGAAACGGTTCTGTGAAAATAAACTGACGGCTGTTCGGAAGGCGACGAAAGTTAATTTCACGGGTTGTGAATGCTTCTTTAGAACTCATCCCGCTTGAACAATCCGCGACTGGGTTGCCATTAATCACAGCGCAGACAAATATCATTAGTTCTCTACTCGGCTATGCTGCCGCACCTAGCGGTTTTTAAACCAATATTGATAATGTTTGTTTTACATTATACTGGTTTTACCCAAAAAAAAGGACTTTTTCTTTTGTGGAAAAAGAGTTTTGAATATACATTTTTAGATAATAAAGTATGTTTACAGTTGACATTTTGACAATCGAAAAACCGTTAATCCCACTATTATTATAAATGTGAATGTTTGTTACACAATCTCGCGGAAACGGCGGAATGAATTTGGAACATAGCACATAGGATACTGTTTTATACCGGTAATACGTTCCCGTGGGATATTTAAAGACCTCAACATGGATGAATCTGCGGACAAAAGCTAGTACTCATATAGTAGTCATGTTTAGGTACTCAATAATTATTTAATACACTTCCTTTGATTAATTTTTTTCTATAAGAAAGAAAAATTATTTATTGGACTTGCACAGGACTGTCACAAATTTACTACAGTACAGTCACGAGCACTAATATGTTAAAACTTACCAACGTTTAGAAGCGATTTCCTCCTCTTGTACTGATTGTAACTTTATGTTATTATGAAAATAATACTTTGGAGCCTACACTATAATTAAATACCTAGGTTATTTCAATGTTGCAATTGTTATTTAAGAGAAAATCCCTTTCGAATTTGGCTATGTGTATACATATTAGTGCTCGTGACTGTACAATTACGATTATTAAACACATAAAAAAGAAAAACTAAAACACTATGCTACACTACTATTAAAATTAACATAAGATTTAAACAACAATAAAAAGTTAAATAAAAAACAAAGTCCTGTACGAAGCCAAAAGGCCACTATCTCAGCTTGTACTACCTATCAATATTTTTAAGTAGGTACCTACCTATCAATATTTTTAGCTTTAGTAATAAATTATTTCACAATAAGTACGAAAACGAAAAGGGAATTTTCTCTTCACCTAGTTCCGAAGAAAAACTTAAGTGTTAAATAAAAATAAGTATTTAATACCTAGGTTAGTCACCATCATCGTGCTAATGTAAAAAGTTTAAAGTTTCTTTAGAAAATTTCGCAAAGAGCCAGTGGATGACATGCAGAACTTCCCCAACTTGGCCTATAAATCATACGAACGTACCGTAATGTTGATATATTAGGTAGATATAGAAAATCTTAATCCACTTTTCCTGTAAAAACGCGGAGAGGGCATAACTTTGTAATCTCGAAAGAGTTTGAGATATACGAGTTGGGAAAACTCTGCAACGTGGTCCTGTTACAGAATAAATGCATTTTTCAGGAAATAAATCACTGCGTTCACGCTTTATCTTAGTTCCCACCCACCACAAAACTAACTTATTCATATGCTAAAGGATTAAAAAGACTTATCCCCTCAAAATAAGTTCCACTGAAAACATTGTAGGATTCTGTTTACAACTCATATTTGTTAATGCAACCAGCCAAGACAAAACGTTTAAACGTTACATTCAAAATTAAATTTTAAATGAAAATTACATACATTTTTGGTACAATTCCACTATCCCACTATTCCTATTCCTACTATTTCCTACTAATATTATAAATGTGAAAGTTTGTATGTTGGATATTCAGATCTTTGGATGTTTGTTACTCACGCAGAAACGGTTGAACGCATTCGTATGAAGTTTGTCACACAGATACTCTATAACATGGACTCGTTCCCACTCGTTTGCAAAAGTTAGTTGTAAAATAAATTCAGAAATTATTTTAGCGCTCTTGCTGAAAGCTCATTTCAACTTAAAACATATTTTTAAGAGGAATTCAGAGGCTACCACGTCACAACTTCAAAACAAGACGTCACATTGGTATTTCAAACCGTCTACGATCCACACTCTGCTTATGACGAAATAGTATCTGAACAAAATTAAGTATTATGTCAGCTATATCGCAAGCTCTTGAGCCGGGAAAAGAACAGTGAAATTGTCTTTGAGGATAGAAACTCGAGTGCTGAGTGAACGCTACGTGTCTGCCTCATCCCCTAGGGATGGAGCCAGGGACGCTTAACCGGCTACATTCCTCCAAGTTCAGTTTAACGACTTGCCATGTTTCATTTATTCTCGGTCCTATTGCTACTACGTATATTATTGGTGTAAAATAACCCTTTTGGACTAGATACTACGCGTTATACCAAAATAAACCTACTAAAAATGATCCGAAAAGCGAAAAATATAAAATAAGTCTATGTAAGCTCCTAAATTAAAATAAATTACTAATTTTTGGGTCAACGCTAAACAAATAAAAAAGCGCCAAGTAGGTACTATGACGGAAGCTTGAAGGCTCCCACAGACAGACGCGACTGAATAAGGCGACGCGACAGTAGTACAACAATTTCTATAAAAACTTCATGGACATTGTCATTACTTCCCGCTCTCAGCAGCCCTTGGTCTCTTTCATCTGACCCTCGATGTTAGTCATACCCTAGCTAGGTCTAAATTTGTCATCAAGATAATGATGAGAGAGATGGATGACGATGAGCTCAAATCGTGTTCGTGCTTATTTGCCGCTGCTGTTAACTGTAGAGGAGCTCTTTCGACTGTCTTCCATGTCCATCATCCGATCACCACCAGGTCTTTCATGTTGCAGTGTCATAAAAAATACGTAAATGTGTGCCAAGTTTCAACAGGATCGGTTCGGAAGTGAAAATTCAGTAGGTAAAAAATCAATCAACCCAATTTTTAACCCCTTGTAGATTGTATTTTTAAATTTTAAATGGGACAACTTGAAGTTGTTGTTTTTTTATTTGATGGTAAAAATAAGAATCGTCATCATCGGACAAATCTGTTCAAAGTTGTGCAATGTAATACATAAAAAAAGAAATATTGAAGTACGCGTTGTCTTGAGAACCTCTTTTTTGTCAGTTTAACATATGCTGAATTTTTTTGAACTCTTGATTGGTTTCGATTTTCTTGGGCCAATGTGGTTTAGTACCTACGTAATTACCTATATTTTTACACAAGACATTATTTTGATTTTTGTTATGTTTTTTATAGACCGACAGTCTATACGAGCACCGTCTAAGAGTGGGCCCAGTCCAAATAGACACAAACATAATTTTTCAGAATGCATAAAAGCCTATCACTAGCCCAACTCTGTAAACTTCGTTACAATATAATGAATGATTACTTCGCATTATACCATTCTAACTCATCATTGTCTGTTTGTGTGTGCAATGGACACTCACCAACGTTCCTTGATTACGAGCCGCACTAGCTAATCATCTCCTCTCGTAGTGCGTAATTATGCAGAGGTTTAGGATAGCAACACTGTTATCTTGTGTACCCGTTCTATTATTAGTTATGGCTTAGATGGGATTAGAATTAGTTTTGATAATTATTAGCTAGGAACCTTTGGAGAACATTTTGCCAGTTTTCATGGAAGAAGTTCTTCAAACTAAAGTTGTGCCTACAATCATAGGCAAAACTTTAGTTTGAAGAGCTACAATGTAGTTCTCTTACCTTAGAGAGTGAACTGAAATCATCTTTGTTGAAGAGCTTTTTGACTTGCAAGAAGCATGTTATTTACAGTTAATTGTTTAGATAACTTAAGCGTGTTTCATCCAGTAGAAACAAGGAACGACCCCCACCCAAAACCAGATGGCGTATGATAGAAAAGGAGGAATGTGCCAGTAAGTTTAAGAGTCAGGTAGTAGATAAAATTATTGAAATGAAGGATATGGAAGGAAAATCCGTGAATGAATGTTGGATAGAGATGGCGGATTGCATAAGGAATGTAGCAAAAGATGTTTTTGGAGAATCGAAAGGTAAAGGTATGATAGAAAGAGATACATGGTGGTGGAATGAAGACGTGCAAAAGATGCTTAAAGAGAAGAAAGCTGCGTTTAAAGAATGGCAGGGTGTAGAAAACGGAAATAATAGTCTGAAAGAAGATAAGATGAAGGTTTATAAAGAATGTAAGAGAAATGCAAAAAAGGCGGTCGCAGTTTCGAGGGCTAAGGCGCAGAAGAAGTTGTACGACTCACTGGATAGTCAGAGAGGCCAGAAGGAGCTGTACCGGATTACAAATGCAAGAGAAAGGAGAACGAGAGATATCATTCACATTAAATGTATGAAAGACGACGCCGGTAACGTTCTGTTCAAAGATGACGAAATAAAAGAACGATGGAAGATTTATTTTGAAAAGCTAATGAACGAAGAGAATAAATGGAATGGTGTGCTCAGAGAGGTACAAGTAAATATGGGATTGGTGAGGGAAATTAGCATGGATGAAGTAAGAAAGGCAGTTCATGGAATGAAAAATGGAAAGGCTATGGGTCCAGATGATATACCAGTAGAAATATGGAAGTGTTTAAAAGAAGATGGATGTATGTGGCTGACTTTATTCTTCAATAAGTTGTTGCATGAGGGTGGGATCCCACAAGAATGGTGCAATAGTTTACTAGTGCCCATCTTTAAGAATAAAGGTGATGTACAGGACTGCAACAACTATCGAGGGATAAAGCTCATGTCACATAGTATGAAGGTATGGGAGAAAGTAATAGAGAAAAGACTGCGAGAGGAGAGTGAGGTTACCCCAAACCAGTTTGGGTTTATGCCAGGTCGAGGAACAATGGACGCCACTTTTGCACTCCGCCAATTGTGCGAAAAGTATAGACGTGCACACAAGGACTTGCACATGGTGTTCATTGATCTGGAGAAAGCGTATGATAGGGTACCTCGGGATGTGTTGTGGTGGACCTTGAAAGAGAAAGGGGTGCCAGGGAAGTATGTAGAGTTGATTCGTGCTATGTACAGTCAACCTCGTACCTACGTCCGGTCAGCTGCAGGCAATACCGATGAGTTCAATGTGGCTGTGGGCTTGCACCAGGGATCGGCTTTAAGTCCTTACCTCTTCCTGTTGATCATGGACGCTCTGACGTAGGACATACAGGAGGAGGCACCCTGGTGTATGCTGTTTGCCGATGACATTGTTCTTGTCGGTGAAGATGTGTCCGAGATCCAGAGCAGATTGGAGAAGTGGCAACAGAAGCTGGAGAATGTTGGCTTGAAAATCAGCAGAACCAAAACTGAATATATGTTCTGCGATTTCGGCGGTCTCTCCAGCTCCGGAGCCATAGTGCTTGATGGCGTGCTTCTCCCAGTCTGCTCCGACTTTCGGTATCTCGGTTCACTCGTGCAAAGCGATGGCGAAGTAGATCGGACGGTTAAGCACAGAATTAACACCAGATGGATGAAATGGCGGCAGGTCACGGGAACCATCTGCGACTCCCATATTCCCCTTAAACTTAAGGGGAAGATATTTAAAACCATGGTAAGACCTGCCGTCTTGTATGGGTCAGAATGTTGGGCCACAAAAGAGATGAATGAAAGGCAATTGCATGTAGCCGAGATGAGAATGTTAAGAGGAATGTGTGGTGTTACACGAATGGATAGAATAAAAAATGAGTACATAAGAGGAAGCCTGAAAGTGGCACCGATAAATGAAAAGTTGTGTGGAAATCGGTTGTCATGGTATGGGCATGTGATACGGAGGAATGAGGAAAATGTCGTGAGGAAAGTTTTGAGTATGAATGTCGATGGCTATAAGAGTAGGGGGAGACCAAAAAAACTATGGATGGACTGTGTGAATGATGATATGGTTAGAAAGGGTGTGACTACGGAGATGACGACTAATAGAGAAGTGTGGAAGAAAAAGACATGTTGCGCCGACCCCAAATAAATTGGGATAAGGGCAGGAGAATGATGAAGCGTGAGTGCGCAGGGCACATTGCTCGAAAAACAGGTGGTCGAGGTGGTGAAGGTGGTGAAAGGTTATAGAGTGACGCCCCCGTACCAGAAAACGTAGAGTTAGGATGCCAAGGTGGACCGATGACCTTGTGAAGGCTGCAGGAATCCGCTGGATACGGGAAGCACAGAAATGCCGTCAAAGTTGTTTGAGGGGGCCCACGTCTAGCAGTGAAAATGATGATGATGATGATCAGATAACTGCCTTCAGCCATGAAGAGGCACTAAAAGATTGATTTTCTACTTCACCTAATAATTTTAAAACTCTAGTTCACATTACAGTGTTTATGCAGAGATTTACCTGTAGTTATTTAATTCGAGTTAAATGTTTACTGTACGAGCGAAATTTCGAAAAGCCTAAAAACTTTCCTTACGGTTGTACTTATTGACATTATTTCAGTACCTACAAGCTTTAACTTTCAGGTATCACATGTTATTGTGTCTACACTCTGAATAATACAGGTTTTAAAATAATTGTCAGTTCGAACTTCGAAACAAATTCATGAACTTTCGTCCTAAAATTAATTAAAAGTTCTAATTTGTATGCAAAAGGTAGGAATTACTTTGCGTCTGAATAAGTACTGATGTTGCTTGTTTGTGTATTGTTGTTGTTTTCTTTGATTCCTACTTTATTTTTAGGGTTCCGTACCTCTAAAGGAAAAAACGGAACCCTTATAAGATCACTTTGTTGTCCGTCCGTCCGTCCGTCCGTCTGTCAAGACCGTTTTTCTCAGGAACGCGTGGAGGTATCAAACTGAAATTTCTATATGATACTTAGTTTTACTGTCCCTGGAAGCAGTAGAAAAATCAACCTTCTAAGTCAACGCAATCAAAAGATACAGCCATTTAGGCCGCAAAATTCCGCAAATTTTCGAAACTCGCACGGGAATCAAAACCTACAGGGTACTTCCCGTGAACTTAGAATCTTGAAATTTTGTACGAAGTCACGTCTTATAGTACAGATATAGGAAAAATTACGAAAACCGAATTTTTTTAGTTTCGTCATATAAAAAAAAATATTTTTGACAATTTTGAACTTTTACTTATATACCCACAGGTTTGTACGGAACCCTCGGTGCGCGAGTCCAACTCGCACTTGACTGGTTTTTGGTAAACAACTAGAGTTTAAACTATCAAGTTGAGGTACCCCGTCGCTTGTTTGTGGGGTAAATTGAATCTCTCCCTTAGATTGTTTAATCTAGACATCTATACTGCAATATTATGAGGCTGAAGAGTTTGTTTGATTGAACGCGCTAATCTCAGGAACTACTGGTTCGAATTGAAAAATTATTTTAGTGTTTCACAGCACATTTATTTAGGAAGGTAACATAACATCTCGTAAGAACCCTTAGGAGTCGAGCAAAAGAAAAAAGTCACGAATACGAAGTAGTCGCACGGGCAGGGGATTCGATGCGACGAGGTGGGTCGGGGGAGCAAGAAATTTGACGTGAAGTTGAGGGCAGAAGCTAGTATTAAATGAAACTGAAGGGTGTCGATTTGTTATCGTAAAAAATGGTTGTACCAAAACCAACCAAAACGTACCTACTATTGTACTACTACTACCTATACTAATTTTTTTGGGTACAATTTTAGTAAATGGTGTGAAAATTATTTTGAAACTCCCAATTTTTAAGGCCATTCTGCCTCGGAAAATGTCAATATTCGGCGTCCATTGACAATACCAAAAGACACTTTTAGTTCCAACTAAACTGTTAACATCATTCAAACATTATCATTAAGAAAGCAATACATCAGTAACGAGAAATCCAACTCTAGTTAAACAACACGATAAGTAATTTATCAGCTCAGAAACCTAAATCTCCCGGAATATATTTTAGCTAACTGAAATGGAATCACAAGTCTAGCCACTGGCTAATTTGTAACAGGATGAACTGACCTTTGATTCGCCTGAATGCGAGGGGAATAGTCTAATTGTACGATCATTTAACATTTAGTACAACGAGGATTACACAGATTTTTGCTTAAGAACCAAATAAAGAGATTTTTAACCGACTACAAAAAGATAGGTTATCAATTCGATATGTTTGTATATTTATTTATATTTTATGTATGTTCGGGCATAACTCCATCATACATAGACGGATTTGCAAAATTCTTTTTTTGTTCAAAAGGAGTTTATTACGAAATGGTGCCATTAAAATTTCGTATAGAGCTGATGATGCGTTTCGGAGACAGACAACGTAGCTTTTAAATCAATTACAGAAAATCAACCGCCATTGCTGCTTTCGCATAAATATGCATTTTTAAGACGCCAATGATTATGGAATTATGAATAGGGTAGGTAGGTACTATAACTGAAAAGTGAAAAATTAAAACTTAAAAAAGAAACTTCGACTTCCGGAAAAACAACAAAGTGAAAAATAACTTTAATTTCGGAAGGCGGTGACAAAAAATTAAAACACACGTTAAAGTCACCGATTTCCAAAATTAAAGTTATTTTGTAACCCTTTCTTAGCTCCATAGTTCCTTAGACATGTTATCATCATCACCTGCCTTTTACCCAATTATGGTGGCGTCGGCTTCCAGTCTAACATGACCTTCACAACCCATTTACTGCAGTTACTGGGAAATACGTACGATACCCTTTAATTTCGGAAAAAGTTTTTATTTTTTCGGGAAATCACCACATAACTTCTCCCGATCTGGGTGGAGCAGGAGGGCGCGTCAGACTTTTACTGACCAAAACCCACCCGTGTTCCTTCAGTTGCCTGTGTGCCAGGAGTCATGGTACCTCTTTCGAACAACCCGCACCCCTAACAGAATACGATACCCTTTGTTAAGACTTTCTACTAATATTATAAAGTAACTCTGTCTAATATTATAAAGTAAATCTGTCTGTTACGCTTTCACGCCTAAACCGCTCAACCGATTGTCATGAAATTTGGCAGAGATATAGCCTGGGATATGGAGAAGGACACAGGGTACTTTTATACGCGATAACCGACCTCCACGCCGGCGGAGCTGCGGGCAAAAGCTATAATATTATAAATGCAAAAAATAACTACGTCTGTCTGTTACTTTTAACGACCTTGGTAGGGACCTAGGACACTTATTAGCACGCTCTCGTGGGATACTTTCCAAAGAACAAACATGGACAATGATAGTGACCAATATTTTGTTTACACTGATTCAAAAGAATGTCTACACATTTTGTTGTTTTTTTTTTTAAAGACAACCTGACCTTTCCAGTCTCTGTTTAGGCTTGTGCCAGAAAGCCAGAACTTCATTTCGCATTCAAGTATTTCGTGACAAACGTTTTGGCGCATGAAACTAGCAATATGTCTGAACATACTCGTAAACGTTGCATACTAAAGCGAGAGCAGCCGCAAGTTAAATAATAATACGTTCACTGTTGTTTCAGTAAACTTCACTGTAGAAACAAGTTGTTGTTATTTACTTAGGAGGTAAGCAGTGACCAATTTCCGCTAGAAGAACTTTCAATATTTTGTAATTTAGGAGAAAGCAGATTGTTATAGGTAATTACATCCCGCCATACCTATAAGGAGCTAAGCAGTCAATCACCTGCTATTTCAGCTAACTTTGAAAAAAACAAAATAAGTTGGATATTGGGCGATTCTTTTGCGAGTCTGTAGTTGTCAATTGGATTACCAACTGTTGTTTGTTTTACTTTATGTAATCTACACTAATCTATACCAATATATAAAGCTGAAGAATTTGTTTGTTTGCTTGAACGCGCTAATCTCAGGAACTGCTGGTCCGATTTGAAAAACTCTTTCAGTGTTAGATAGCCCATTTATTGAGGAAGGCTATAAGCTATATAACATCACGCTAGGGTCCTTAGGAGCCGAGAAAAAAGAAAAATAGTCATGAATAAGAAGTACTCGCACGGCCAGGCGATTCGATGCGACGGAGTGGGTCGGGGAGCAAAAATATCAGGAAAAAGGTATCCTCCAAATTGACAATACCTTTTAGATAGGTGCAAAAGATAAACACAAATTGTAAAGATTCTTACTTCAAATAAATGTAAACAGAACTACAGTGCTTACCAAAACGGCGTGATTATGCACTTTCAGCGAAGCAGTAATGCTCGCGAAGAGGGAGGCGACGCACGTGAGGGAGAGGCAGCATATGCGCCCTCGCGACCCTAGCCGCCGCAGGATACAGATTCTCCCGTTGCTTGGAACAAGTGAAGATTATGCTTTTCAAGGCATACTGTCAGAGCATGGCAAGTTTGTGTGTTTGTCATACCAAAAGATCGTTGGACGCCCTGCGCATCCAGCATAATAATATCTTCAAGATGTTGTTGGTGCTGCCACGATTCTGTAGTGTATCGGGGATGTTCGCGCTATATCGAACTGATGGTTTTCATGCCGTCATTCGCAAAAAGTCATCTCATCTGCAGAATGCGTGGCAGCCGTAACGAAATTCTGAAGACTGTGGCTTATAGGATCTCATCCCCGCTTTGAAGGTCCCTTGTTAAATCAGTCATATAAGTATTCGTAATTTAAATTTTTCAAATTAATTTTATTTTATTAAAAAGTGGTCATTTGAACTTTAATTTTATTTTATTTAAATTATTTAATTTTAGTTTATAATGTTATTTCGACTTTTTAGTTTTAATTTGATCACATTTAAATTTGTTAATTACAACTATAATTTGATTTTATTTAAATTTGTAATTTTTTTCTGATTTTCATATTCATTTTCTTTTAATGTCTGTAATTTCAAAACAATTAATGTATGTGTACCTATGGATCCTGACATCTGAAATAAAACATTTTTTAAACAGTTGATAAAGTCTGGTTTTCAAAAAGTGTTATTTATAAACGCATTTTAGCACTAAAGCGTTCTAAAAACCTACTATCCTACTTCCTACTAACATTATAAACGTGAAAGTTTGTGAAGATGTTTGGATATTTGTTACTCAAGCACGCAAAAACGGCTGAACGGATTTAGATAAAATTTGGCACACAGGTAGTTTATAACCTGGATTAGCACATAGGATAGTTTTCATCCCGGTAGTACGTTCCCGTAGGATAATTTTCAACCTCCACGTGGGCGAAGCCGCGGGCACCAGCTAGTACAGTTATAAAAGCCAGAACCCTACTTTAACAGTGTTTTAAGGAAAAAATGGCCAACTCTCTCAGTAGCTGAATGATTACAAAGAAAATGACGTTTGACCATTTGACGTAGATACAAATATCGTGCGTCACCAAATTAATGTCAATTTCAAGCAATCAGTTGACAGTTTATCATTTCATTATTTTTTTCGGGGTATTGCCATCGCACGTTTTGTGCATTTAGCCAGTGTCAAGTAATTTTTATTTTCGATCAAGTAAATGGCCCGTTATCAGGCACGCAGTTACAAAAAAGTCATACTCGTCTTTAGTTAGTAGTAAGTTAGTTTAGTAACTTTGCAACAACCTATTGGGAGTTTTTGGGGGGAATAAGAAAAGTCCACGTTAGTTACTTATTTTTCACCTTCACTACATTTGTGCACTAAACAAAATTATTTACGGTTAAAGAGTTCACTGGATGAAACAATCACCTTTTTCAGCGTTTTCAAGAAATCTCCGCCTTAAACCTTCGAAAAGCTTTTTTTTTATGAATAAGACCGTTAAGCTTTATTATTCGTTTTGAGCAAAAGTGGTGATCAATGCTCGTAGCTTCTTTGTATAAGAAGAAGCTTTTGCCCTGCAGGAGGACAATTATTATAACAGGCTGGTATTATTTATTACTAGTGGTCGCCCAGAGGTAGAATGTCGACCATACTTAAGTCATTTAAAACTCATGTATTTCTAATTATTATTATAAAAATATTCTGTCCAATTGGCGGAGCTTGGGGGTCGCCTATGCCCAGCAGTGGACTTCTTTCGGCTGAAACGATGATGATGATGATATAAAAATATGAGCTAGCTGCAATTCATCTCCATACATAAAGAATTTAACTGTGCCTAATTTCATACTCCTCCATCAGCGAAATTTTCGTTAAATGGGTTTCAAAGTTTTTTCTTCACCTATTAATATACACATTGTTATAGATTTATCATAACATCTTGTTTAAATATTTCAAACACCTGTTTAAAATATTTCATCCAATTAATATGGCAGAAAATATACGAACACTTTCGATCAATTTAATTTAGCCAGCTCCGTAACAGTTATAACAGCTGCGCGATCTGTAAAAATAAAAACTAAAAATAATTATTTGTTAGACCAGCAACAAACCGGTCCGAGGCCCGAGGGTGTATTTGGCGAACGCTGAGGTGGTGCAGATTATTTCCAGCACTTGTATTAATAAAGCAATTTCAATTCATAGAACCTTAAGCTATTACAGTGAGGTGGGGTGTAATAGTCAAGTTTATGAGGCCCGTGTGATGCCACGAATATCTTGATCTGTTCAGAAACAGTTTATAGAAAATTATTTTTGGGAATATCGGGCAGATTAAATTTTGTGGAAAAATAACAAAATTTCTTAATATAACAAGCTATGGTGTCTGTCATGGAAGTGGGGACCATTCTAGTAAATATACCTACATAAAGAACCACCACTTCATAGAGCTACATATCACCTACACGATGCATAGCCTATGTAGCTATGACTGCTATTTAAAAGCCCGAGTGCCGAATAATCTAAGGCCAACTCCTAACCAAAAGTGATAGTCGCGTGAGTACGCGATCGACGCGATCGTTTGTAAGAATTTTGACGTACAAACGCGAAAGTGAAGTTCGCGTTAATACACCATCGTCGCGCGAATGCGCGATCGTTGCGTACGTATTATTTCACGTTTTATTCGGAAAACCGGAAAGCGCCTTCTGTAGCCGCAACCACGAATTCAGGTTCCCCAAACAAAATGTGACATACCTATACTGCCGTCCACAAGCTATAGTGCCGTGATCCAACAAAATCATATTTCGAGTTATGGACAAAAAAGAGCAGAAAAATATGAAATGCATGCCAGTTAGTTATATATGCAATGGATGGTAAAAATTCTAGTAAAATGTTAATTATCTTGGTCACTTTTTAGTTTAGTAATGTTGCTTACCTGTGTTTTAGCGTTGTATACATCAAACAAGGCAAGTTAACGGCATTTTTTTTTATCTCGTCATCCTTATATAGTAGAAAAATACTGCTTAGACAGAAAGTAAGAGATTTTTTTTCTGACAAACAAACAACTTTCCCAAAGAAACGATATTTTTTGACCCCGGGGTCAAGCGACTTGCAGCTGATAGTTCACGCTCGATACTAATGCATGGTAAAAGTGTTTTTTTTTTTTTTGTAGGTAACTAAATTAAATTACAGCTGATGGTATATTATTCTTGTTAGGTACTCAATATTCTATTGGGGTGATTGTGGACATACACAAGTTTAAAAAAAAAGTTTCTTTGGGAAAGTTGTTAGTAATGATGAGTACAATCATGTGTTTAAATATCGGTCACTAATTACCAGTCACACTATATATATGTACGCGACAATCGCGTTTTTGCTCGATGACGTTCGTTTTTAAATAGGACTCCGCATAAGGATCAGTGTTGTAACCCATTTAGTTTTATTCAGTTTTCGGGTTGCGGAGTTCAGAAAGCTAACACGACCAGAAACCACTTCAATATGGTTGAAAAAGGCTAGTTTGTTTGAACGCACTATAATCTCTGTAACTACAAGTCGGATTTGAAAAAATATTTTTGCATTTGATAACCAAATTCTTGAGAACGGCTTTAGGTTATTTAGCATCAGACTATGACTTAAAGGAGCCGAGCAAAAAAAAAAAGTCAGAAAGTACGCAAAAGTAAATCGAAACAAAAGCGAGGCCGGGCGATGCGACGCGATGCAGTGAGACGAGGAAACATGAAATTTCACGCGGACTTAAGTCCACTATTCCGCTTCAGCTGTCATTTAAATAAAAATAGCTACGAAGGTAAATAACAATGGTGCTGTAGAATGCGTATATCGAGTACTCGATGAAACAAATAATTGTCGTATTCCGATATTTGAAACTTATTATTCCTCTTTGCAACAAAAAGCAGAATGCAATTCTATTTGATTTGTGGTACAAAAATGTGGTTATTTTTATTGCGTATAATATAACAAATGGAGTGGAGTTTCTTGCCGGCTCTTCTCCATAGGAAACAACATTTTGGAACCGTGCACCTAGCTTCTGACGTTTCATAAGTGCCCATGCAGGTTTATATGAAATAAAAATATTTTGATTTGATTTGAATGTAACGCAAATCAAATATTTTTTTTTTTGCTTAGCCTGCACAAATAAATATACATAGCTCTAAATATTTAGAGTCATATTTTCGTCTTTAAAACTCCCCACAGATTCTTGTAATACCTACCTAGTCTGTAGGTACCATATTTACGTATCTAAGACCGACCACACATTTTTGTAATACCTACCTAGTCTAGTCAGAGAGCAGTGGTGGCCCAGTGGTAACGGCCGCGACTTACGAGTTGTAGGTCGTGCGTTCGAACCCAGCCAGGCGCATTACTTTGTGTAAATAATTTCATCACCACTGCTCTCAACCGGTGAAGGAAAACATCGTGAGGAAACCGGCATGTTCTAGAACCAAAAATTCGAAGACATGTGACATCTACCAACCCGCACTGGGCCCGCGTGGTAGATTACGGCCCACTCCCTCTCATGGAGAGGAGGCCTGTGTCCCAGCAGTGGGAACGTTTATAGGCTGAGTATGTATGTATCTAGTCTAAGCTCTACGCGTAAATAAATGAAATCTCAAATAAAATTAGCAACTTTCATATTCTTAGTACTGAGCTTAATTATGTGAAGTGTCAACACTTCACATAATTAAGCTCAGTCTCGTTTGTTACCTATATGTATGGAACCAAGCACCAATCGGGGCACCATTTTAAAATTGTATTTGCAATGATCTCGACGCTCTTCACTCCAAACCCGGATACTTTGAGGCGTTAATTACAACGCCTCACAGAAATAGCCCCGGGCAATTGGCGTGGCCCCACATTTACAGGGATACCGGCGGAACGCCACGAACCAACGTAATGGCCACAACATAGCCCCATTCAACAAAGAAAACAGAAAAATAACTAATTACTTCGCTACCCACTTCGTAAATGCGCGGTACGTTTTCGCGTTTTTACACGCTTTTTATTTAACAAGGTTTGAGACTGTTCATAAGATTTGTTTTTTATTTTTTACACGATTCCGTTTGTCGAAACAAAAGTTAATTTAATTGTCTCATGTTTTTCGTGAATGCAGCTCACGTGAAAGTAATTAGCAAGAAAAGCAAACACGGCGATGTTTAACATCTGACCGATTAATTTTAATGATTGCAACGGTATCTGTAGTACAATTTTACTAATACTTTTCATTCAATGAACCAATCTTTAGTACAAAAATAAAATTATGTAGGTACGTTTTTGTTTAGGTATTGAAGAAAGAAGGATTATCTAAAAGCAAAGTAAATCTTGAGGCATAATATAATCTTCAAAATAGCAAAGTGCGAAACTGCATTAAAGAAAATAAGCGCTTATTAATTTTGTCTACAAAATTCATACTCAGAACTCAGACCCTAAGAGTGCTCAAGAGAATACGGGTTAGCATTACTTAGATAAACTGAAAGGTTAAAAGTTTTCAACACCACTCGGAATTATCAAACTGGCACTTATCCTGAATATTTGGCCATCTTATTGGAGTGGGAAAACCTTTGAGAGCTTCGCGCTTTCCTCACAAATCGCTTACGGCAAAATACCTTTTTTGCGCAAACCGCAGGCAAGATTTCCCACTCTGGTAAAAAGCAACATTTTTCTTACGTTATAACTTTTGTGAATTATTTTATTAAATCGCAAGAAATATGGATTACGTCGATGTTTTTACTTGATCTTTGGAGGTTTAAAAGATTATTTAAGAATCACGTTTTAGTCGTTCTAGAATTCTATAGCATATCATAAATATTGATCATGACTTGTTGGATCCAAACGTGTTCTAAACTTAGAAAAGTTATTTTTCACTTAGTCTAAATATTTTCCTTAGAAACGTAGTTTTACATAACGAATAGTAGGTAGGTAACCTTCACAAAACTTCTAATACATATTTTGTTTGTTATATCTTTTACGACACTAGAAACAAATATTACGATATTGTTATGTCACTATTCTTATTTTGTTACACTCTGCTATTTAAGAATTAAGGTAAATGCAAAAATAAAATGGAAATGAAAATGAAGTGCGAAGGACCATCAAAAAGGCTAATTGCGTAGAACTCGGAAAGATCAAGTATCATTAGCGCTTAAAAAATTTCTAATGTCATAATTAGTCAACTTCTGTGTCTACCCATGACAAAATTAGAGGCTTTATTATTTTGGCCAGCAGTGCTTGCGACACACGATCATAAAATGTTTATATCTGCAACATCTGTTCTGTCTATTATTTAGCGTCGACGGTGGAAGGTACCTAGGAACCTACTTGTTTCACGGAAAAATTAAAAACAACTTTTATATTTTGCGCTCGCTCAGCAGTAGGTTTTCTTGAGTGGTAAAATTAAAAACTTGCTTTTAATAAAGTAAGCACTTGTTACTTGCATAAGTACCTAGGTGCTTTTTTTTATAACCGGCATTAAGTCAGAAGATTATCTATTCAAATAATAACATTGACGGATACTATACATAACAGCAGACTGTACTTAAACCTACTGTGTGTTTCTCGGCATTGTATCCGATAATACCTCCGTAATTAAATTTCGGATAGGTATCTTAGATAGAAACTGCAGGTCTTGCAAATGGAAAGCTTTTACTCTAGTTTATATTCACGTCATGTGGTTATATAAGCAATCCATATCAAAATACATTTAGTAAAAATTATAAGAGAAAACTCCCGTTCTAAGTAATTTGTCCCTGTCACAAAACAACAGGTCCCAGCCGGATAAACTTTGTGATTTAGTTCACTCATTGCGCCTGTTCCAATGTCGTAAAACACTCGCTTGAAAGTGCTCTCAATCTGGAAACAATTCGAGCATCACTAAAAACTATGGCGAGGACACGGCTGCTGGTTTCACAGTTTCACTAGTGTTTATACAACATCAATATTCAAAGTCAGTAGAAAAATCGGGCGTTGCGTCGCGGGCGGGCGGCGGGTGGCGAAAAGCTTAGCTGTTCGCTTCTAGGCATGTGTTTATGCAGCGGGCACGCTTCACTGGTTTCTTCGACGACAAAATGCACTCACGTCCCGTCCCGCGTGCACTCAACTAGGAATTCAAGATGTACTTATTGATCACGGGATCAATCTGTTTTCGCTGCCCTAGTTTGCTGAAAGAATGTATGGTTGAAAAGTTTATTTTGAGTAATGAATTTGGTTGGGTCCTTTTAGAACTTGTAAGAACTTGGTCTTCATCGGAATCATTGGTCCATAAACTGAAATACTTAATAATTCACTTACTTTATAGACACAAAGATAGAGTTTTTGCAGTAACCCAAGCCTGATATTGAAAAAACAAAAACTTGCATTACCATGAAAAAATAAACAAGGCGAGCTCCTCTACCTCATTAGCAAGTTCACGACCAGTTCCTGTAATTATTCCATGTCTAGCGATATCCTGAACCAGCTGGAAATGATAGCACAGAAGATTACAGACTATGAACGGTTCATATACTGTCACACGACCCTCTATTTCATTGTAGCGAGCAATCAATGCCGATCGAAGCTCTGCTGGAGTGAACTAGATAGTTCGTATTTACCGCGAGCGTAAATTGTCGTGGGGTGCGTCGAAGCCCGGTAGTTCAAAGGTATTTTCCATTCGCAGGCGAATCGTTGAGCTCGGGACGTGAGCACTTATCCTAAATTAGTAGGGGCTCCATTCTGAGCGGATCTTCAGGCGCGTTACGCGATGGAGCGTGTGATCCGCTTGCGCTAAGTTAAACCGATGCTTCTAAACGAGCCCGCTCAGACATCCGTCGTGGCAGCTACAGAACATTATTTTAGTAAACGCCTGCAGTAAGTGCTCTATAAATTAGCGACGTTCATTATTTTTAGCTTTGTGATCACGGAAATGTAGTGCTGCATGAACAGGTAAGCCGTTTTCTAAAGTTGCTTGAGTAAGGTACATAATTCTCTCTCGTTCTGCAACTCGGGTTCCAAAGCATTTAATTTAGAGTATACCGTGGACGAGTTTTCCAAATACTGTTTTCATTCAATTCTTTGGAAATACGACATTAAAGAACTTCGAAAAAATACCTTGAGTAAGAAAAGGAAGTGAATAGATACTAATTCAACTTCTTACTCAATGCACGTTCCGTTCCGTAGGTCGTATTGTATACTATGTAAGGATAATGCGAGATCGGAAATACTTTTTCATCAATGAATCGTTTGTTGGTCCGAACAATGGTCTTTAACGTTGCGAACTCTAAATGTTGTGAGCGCTCGGAGCGTTAAAAATAAAACAGATCCGACAGACTACGCTACAATAGCTCATTCTGCCCCTAATGCTGCAATTAGAACGAGCAATACTAGTGAAAGGATTTGTCCCCGCTAATGAAGGACTACTAATTGTACTCGGGCTATTGTTTCTTTTCAAGAAAACATCGGAATACTTAATTGATATTTACGCTCCCTCCCCAACAGACCTTTTTACGAAATTAAAACAAATATTGAAACTTTTTGTTCGTCCTAATGTCTCCTAGACATTTTTTCTCATTGTTATTGTTATTTGAAGTGTTCATATAACGTTGGAGACATAAGAATATATTTTTATGTTTATTGTAGACTAAAATTATCCCTGGAAGGTTTTATACCACTTACGCACTGTTTTCTGAAGTATTATTAGAACAGACGTTTTCCTCTTTTAGTTTTAAGGGTGCCGTAACGAATTTGTTCCGTTTCGTATTTTCTTTAAAAAAAATCCTTTTTAGTAATGAATGTTAACGTTTTTTTTTTAAAGGAAAGGTGGAAGTGGGTCAGACATTTGCAGTGAGGCACGAGGCTCATGCCCGCATATTGTGCGGACAGTAGCTAATTCGTGCACAGCCCACACATACGCACAGGAGCTTCATGTAATTTTGATAGACATAAATACACATGCACTTACGTTACGTTGCGGATGTTAAATGTACAATTGGTATACATTCTGCTAACGGAACGTTGATGTAGGTATTGTAAATTAACCACACCGTCGTGTGTGGTTCTCGGCTTTTATGTGACTATCCCTGCAGTTTCAGTTTCTGTGTAAATGTTGTGAAGTCAGTAAATCATATGCCTATCCTTTTCCCAACTATGTTGGGGTCGGCTTCCAGTCTTATCGGATGCAGCTGTATTTTACATGAAACGGCTGCCTATGTGACCTCCATAACCCAATTGCTGGGTAATAAGACATCACTTGGTAAGACTGATTATCAGACTTTCGGCAACTCTTAAAGATCCACGAATGTCAACCGGGAACAACGGCTTAACTTACTTTCCGAGGCACAAAGGCGTCTTGGTATGAAAAGATGGTCACTCATCCACAGATCAACCTCGGCAAATGTTGCTTAACTTGTTCGATCGACCCGTTCGGCTGGGAAATACCCCATGGTAAATAAATAAATAATCAGCCTGTATCGTTCCACTGCAGGGCAAAGGCCTCCCTTTTGTTTTTCCACTGAACTCGATCCTGGGCCAATATGGACCAATCCCTCCTCGTCAAGTTCGTCCCGCCATCTACGCCTGGGTCTTCCGCGATGCCGTTGGACGTTTTCAGGGACCCATGCTGTGGTGGTCTTAGCCCACAATGCACCCGACATGCGGCAGACGTGTCCCGCCCAGTCCCACTTGAGCTTGGCTGCTTTTTGGGTGACGTCTGCGATTTGTGTTTTAGAACGCAGTATCGTGTTCCGTATCCGGCCTGTAAGTCGAACTCCGAGGATACTCCGCTCCATCGCTCTCTGGCAAACCTCGAGCCTGGTCCTCTGCTGAACTGTCAAAGACCAGGTTTGAGCGCTGTATGTAAGGATGGGGAGAATGCACATGTCCATTACTTTGCGTTTATGGCAAATCGGAAGATCTCCTTTCATAAGGGCCTTCATCGACCAATAGCTTTTCCAGGCGTTTTCGGTGCGGCGAGCAACTTCTTTTTCTTTTCTCGCCTGGAAAGAGACTATTTGGCCGAGGTAAAATATTCTGGAACATATGCAATCTCCACACCCTCCACATACTGTTTTTGTTTAACGCTATTGGTCATGAGTTTGGTCGTTGACACGTTCATTCGAAGACCAATTTCAAGGCTTGCCTTGTTTAATTCATTAGGCATTTCGCCTAATTTAGCTGCCGAAGATGAAAACAAAACAATATCACCATCAATACCCATGGTAAATAACGAACTTAAAACCACTTCAATAAACACTTATCCGATTGTGAAAGCGGTGATTACCTACGGTGGGTACCTATTGCATCAGCACCTTTCATACAGGATATCATAATCAAATGGTGTTTTTAACCGACTTCAAAAAGAAGGAGGTTATCAATTCGACATGTTTTTTTTTTTTTATGTATGTTCGGGCATAACTCCGTCATATGTAGACGGATTTGCAAAATTCTTTTTTTGTTCGAAAGGTGTTTATTTCGAAATGGTCCCATTCAAATTTCATATAGATCTGATGATGCGTTTCGGAGACAGACAACGGAACTCTTCAAAAAATTATAGCAAATCAACCGCGAATGATGCTATCGCATAAATATGCATTATTTGACCCCAAGGACGACGAAATTTCGAATTGGTGTGGGGTAGGTAACTAAAAAGTGAAAATAAAAACTTTTTCAAAAAAATAACAACCGACTTCAAAAAAACACTACAAAGTGCAAAATAACTTTAATTTCGGAAGGCGGTGACAAATAATTGAAATACACATCCAAAGTCACCGCCTTCCGAAATTAAAGTTATTTTGCACTTTGTAGTGTTTTTTGGAAGTCGGTTGTTATTTTTTTGAAAAAAGTTTTTATAATCTAGATGATGGCGACAAATTACCAGCTGGTTTAAAGATTGTGAGTAGAAAATAAACAACATAACGTAGGTACATAATACCGCTTCGTCCGCAAACAGTTTATACCTCACTGTCATGTGTACAAAATATAAAAAAAAGTAGTATACTTAATAAATATGTATGTCTGTCTACAAACAAACAAATCCTCGCATTAATGTAAATAAGTTTGCCGCGACAACACGGCCACTAGCAAAAACTGAACTTTGCATTTAATTAAAACTCTTAGCAATTTATTTGCTTATTCAATAATGGAAACGGCAGAAAGGATGCGAAAAAGACAACCATTATTAACCTATTTCAGAAAGTGGAGAAAAGCGACGGGCAGGATGATTAATTAACAGAGGAGCCGGCCGCAAGCGAAGCTCTACGAAGGAAAACTTAATTACTTTTCTCGGCAGAATCATAAAGCTGAATAATTCATACACTAGCTGCAAGGACAGTCTTGAATGTGTGACGTAGGAGCACTTCCCGCCACTCGGCTAAAATTGAATTGCCTCTTACGCCCGCGCGACTTACTTTAAAGATTATACGTATTTGTGTCTCCGACGTAACTGCTGTTACGTTTTGTGCTGAGTATCAGAACCATACCTATTCAGTTCACCCCAAAATACATAGAATTTAATGCTATTGCGAAGATTTGGTTAATGGTATTGCAATTGCATATTCCTAAGCTAAGGATACACTCGTGTGTTGTGTGGTGCTATCCTTTGTTTTGCAAAGGGCCGTTTAGGGACTACATCACAGTGAATGTATAATGCAGTGCAGTGTTTCATAGTCGCACTGGAATATTAGGAGCTTTGCAGTACATCCTGAATTTCAACGGAAATCTACACGTTCAAGTTAAATAAGCTGGCAATACTTACGTTTTGGGAATCGAAATTGAAAAGTAATGAAACAAAAAAAAAACTCTGTTCGAAACTGTAAATGACCCTGTGACATGTATAGACGGCAGCACATCAAGCTACCCCAATCTGTCAAATTTCTTTGATAGATTTTCAACATTATTACATAAGCATAAGGTTCATGTTCAATTGCCACAAAACGACTTAATATGTTATGGGTATTGTAAATTCGTAAAAATATCTTAGTTCCACGAAAAAATACAATAACAGCTGAGCGATCTACGCGCGCCTGGCCGACGCGGTTCGCTGACCGATTAAGGGCATTGATCTACGCCCATCGACGATGAAAATAAATTGTTTTCTTTTTTTTTCGTTAGTTTTCGATATCCATTGGCGTGGGTTAAGATTTGCCAGCTAATTAAATTAGACCCTGTATTACTCCATGACAAAATCAAAGGAAAATAAAAGTATTAAGTTCATATTCAGTTAAATCTCGACAAATTCTGAAAATGATTTCAAATTGGGAAATTAAAAGCTTTCTGATTGCGAAGAGAACTAATTTAAAATCCTACATACTTATGTAAATAAGCTCATTTATCATAAATGTCACACCTAATTAAAAATAGCGTACAGCTATAGCGCAACGAGTAGGTACTTATAGTGGCAATTAGCTAGCTCTTTCTTTTACCAGAACTGTCCAAGAAAACATAACAGGCGTCCAAGATCCTGAACGTAACTTAAGACCCCGTTTAGCAACTATGCAACAACTGTTTAAGCTCACAAATCTAAGTTGCATTTACTACGAGCAACTCGAGGAGTCAAGACTAGAGGCAGAAGCTCCACCGTTATCCATCACCTTGTCCTGTTATTTATACGTGTAGCCAAGTTAAACTAATTTGTCATAACGTCCATTTACTTACGTCGAGAAAGTTGTAAACAACTTCAAACAACTCGCACTATGTAAGTCATTAATTATTACCATCGGCAATGTGTTGGTAGCCAGATTGTGTTGTTAAATCTGAGTTGATTAGAGCGAATATCGTATGTGTAAAATCTATTCCGGACTTCTCTAATAATATTGAACTATAAATAGCTTTTCAGACCTCAAAATAGACGTTTATTTATGGCAACATTTCGTTTTGAGATCGAGAGGATAAAGATAATGGGGCAACGAAGTCGAAAAGTGATTTAATGTGGAAAATGGAAAACCTGCCGAAGCGTTGTAGACGTTGTAAGTAGTGTATCTTTTTATAATTAGTGAATCTGAAGAAGAATGAGAATCTGACATAATTAGACAACAGATTTAGTGCCTAGTATTAATTACTTTATAAATTACTAGCACCGCACCGCGGTTTCACCCGCGTAGTTCCCATTCCCGAGGGAATACAGGGATAAAATATAGCCTAGGGATAGTGTAGCTTCCCAACGGTGAAAGAATTTTTCAAATCGATTCAATGGTTTCGGAGCCTATTCAATGCAAACAAACAAACAATCAAATCTTTCCTCTTTATTATTCGTATAGAAGACTAGCTTTTGCCTGCGGCTTCGCCCGCATGGAGGTCGGTGTATTTATTATACATTTAAATCTTTCTCTTGAATCACTGTCTTTTGGTGAAAACTGCATTAAAATCCGTTGCGTAGTTGAAAAGCGACTTTGTTTTATACTGTGTAAGGATGCCTTTCGTAAAAAAGACGATAGATATCAATGACACGATTTTAATTATTTAATATGTATTACGCTAACCATATTGTTCCGTGTAGTGCCGGACGTAAAGAATAGCACCATCACATCTCTTCCCGTAGGTGTCGTGGGAGGCGACTAAGGGACTTATTAGATAATAAGCAGCAACGTTCTCTATGTGTTTACCACCATACTGTGATCGCCAACCCGCCTGCCAAGCGTGGCGATTATGGCTAGCCCCCCCAAATTGGAGGAGGCTTATGTCCAGCAGTGGACGTCTTCCGGCTGAAACGATGATGATGATGATAAACCATATTTTAAGTTCAAATCTACAAATCCGTCTAAAAGTACAGAGAACAAAATATAATTATGAAAAGCCAATAAACCGTGATTAGACCTGAAAAAGTGCCGCGTAATTAAACGTCTAAAGTACAAAAGTAAACTCGGTAGGACAAAACTTCATTAATTCAGAATCAAGGACGAACGTTCACTTTCTGAATCAAAGGAATAAGGTACAATGTTTTTGGGGACGTTTTTATTATTAAGAATTCTTATATATTCTTTACGTAAGACGGGATTTATTTTAAATGGTGCAGAATCGGAGAGTCTGCTGTTTGAGGGATTCGATTTGTGAAATTTTTGGAATACAGATTTAGGTAGGTAAATAGAATATTTATTAAGTGTGTGGGTGTCGGCATATTCGTTAGCCTCCACTTTTTATCAAAAGCATCGATCGCATCTTTTCAAATCACAAAATATCTACTTGGGTGTAATTTGAAAAGTTTCAAGAATATTGCATCGTAATTTATTATAACTAGGTATGAGCTGGTGTGTGTCAAAAGCTGTGGGCAGTCTAAAAGACACCTTTTTATCATTTCATAATATCGCAGTGACATGGATGTGTCTGAAAGGGTACAATGAGTAAGTAAAGTGAACTTAAAGACACGTGTGCAAAAATTATATTTGTCTAGACATATTGTGTTCATCTGCTACATGGGACGTTATAGTGAGGTCTTTAAATTATATGCGGTTAGTGACCTGATATTGCTGCGCTGCACTAGGTGCCATCTACCTACTTCTAATTTCAATAGGAATATAGCTATACACAGTCATAAACCTTCCGGAAAAAAATCCCTACTTCTTGGAAAACCGCATCAATATCCATTGAGGAACCAAGCGGTTACACAGACAGGAAAAGCGACTTTATCCTATTTATTTATGAATAGAATATTCTGTAATACTGGCCATCTCGAGCAGACCAACAGTGGCGTGTATTCGTCTTTAGAAGCTAACCGAAATAGAGCAGGTAATTCTATATCAGTGCAATATTATAAACGAAACGAATGGGTGTTTAAATAATATTCGTATCAGCAAAAAAGGTTGTTTGTAATTTTGAATGTTGTAAAATTGAATTATAAATTTTAAATCCACATATACTCATTTTAAGACTATAAATTAGTCGTTATGTCAAACGAATATTTTCACTCATTCAATGCAAACAGAACACTAATACCATTCATTTTATGTTGAAAATACCTAAATTAAAAAAACACCGACCCAATAAAAAACTCTAAAAAGTAAAATACTAATATTTATTGGCATTGTCAAGTTGGGGGGTGGCTAATAAAAATGCCAGGCCTCCTCTGTTTTGCGTTTTCATTGACCGTGCCCCGATTTGACAATGCCTTGATCAAAATATTACCTACAACTTAAAAGGACAATTTTATTTTTTACTTTTTGTTTGGGTCGGGGGCTTTTAAATTTTTAAGTTATATTTCCTTTTAACTTAATATTGTGTATGTAATTTAACTTAATGCTTTTTAACTTAATGTCTCGCTTAAATCCGCGCAGTGTTGTGTTTCTCACAGTGAAGTTTGTTACTAATTTATCCTTATTCCTCGTCCTGGTCACCATTTATCTATAACCATCCAATGAGCGCAAACACGATACTTCTGCTGTTTGTTGGTGAGTAACTTGAGTATCCTGGAAATTCCAGGTGTTGCTCCAGCATCAGTTTAAAGTAACATTGTTCGTCTAATATAATTGAAGTAATAGAATATCAAATTTCGACTTGGATCAGACCCGTGGAAGATGCTCAAATCCAACCAATCCACTAGAAAAGAGGTGATAATCTTCAAACGGCTGAACCGATTTTGATGAATCATATCTAAGAACAGTCCCGACTAATTCACCTTCCAAACAAAAAAAAAACAAAATCTAAATCGGTTCATACGTTCGGGAGCTACGATGCCACAGACAGACACACACACACATACACATCCTGTCGTTTTTGCGTCAGGGGGTTAAAAACAAATAGCTCGCGATTTTTTTTTTAACTTTGTAATAAAATTAGTGAATGGCCGTCTGTCATTCCTGCTTTTAACGTTTCTTTTCTGAGTAAACCTTTTCATAAAATACGATTAATTTACAACTAATTATGAAAGCTCAACTGTTATTAGACGAAGCTTAGTTGGGTTTTTGAATTTATGAGTAATTAATTCATAATAATCTTTGAAATGTCCTGAAGTTGCAAAAGGAGATTTTAGAAAAGGTTACTACTGGAAAATCATAGTTATTTCAATCAGCTTAATTTTCATTAAAACACCTACCTACACGTTAAGTTATCGTAAAATAGATTATTCGCTTCGCATTCAGGCAAATCAAGGGTCCGTCTATCCTGTTACAAATTGGCCAGTGGCTAGACTTGTAATTCCATTTTAGTTAAATATATTCTGAGAAATCGAGGCTTCTGAACTGATAAATTACTTATCATGTTGTTTAACTAGAGTTTGATTTCTCTTTGCTGATTTATGGCTTTCTTAATGTTAATATTTAAATAATAATAGCTGAACGGACAGACGTTGTGCTGTTTTATAAAACTCGATCGCAGCGCCACCTGCCGGGTCAAATTGTGAATCTAATCAAAAACGTTCCAGCCCTTTATTTATTTATCCACTTATGCACACACACATATACAGAAAAGAAGAAAGGAACAGAAAAATACAGTATAAAATACGGTATATAAATAATAAGGTGATGCTTATTTACTACAGAAATCTCTTACAGCATACCTGTGACAGGAGAAAAGATAAAAAGAGTTTAGGAGTAGTTAATTATATACACACGTACAGAAGAAAAATACATATACTAAAAGTGTTCATTGTTAATGTCAGTGATTGTTGAGAATGACGACGGAATCTGATTTGGCATTATTCAAATTAATTTTCAGTCCGTTTGCTTAAATAATACCCAAAAAGTAATTATTATCTAGTACAACCATTTTTTACGATCTCAGGCCGACACTTCAGTTTTATTTAATATGTCTAGATTAAACAATCTAAGGGAGAGATTCAATTTACCCCACAAACAAGCGACGGGGAGCCTCAACTTGATAATTTAGTCTTTAATTATATAACAGAAATGAAGTAGGAATCAAAGAAAACAACGATTTTCCACAGACGAGAAACATCAGTACTTCAGACGTAAAGTTATTCCTACCTTTTGCATACAAATTAGAACTTTTAATTAATTATAAGACTTCATGTTGCTAATTTAATTATAAGGAAAGTTCATGAATGTATTTCGACGTTCGAATTGGTAATTATTTGGGAGACTGTATTGTTTTGTAGACAAATTAACGTGTGCCACCTGAAAGTTACAGCATGTAGGTACTGAAATAATGTAGGCATAAGTTATTGTTGTTTGAAAAGTTCTGTGATATTATATCTTATTTTTCGTACGCTTTACGTGGAAACAGATAAGTTACAAATTACAAGTTGGCTTTTCTTAAACTGTTCTGCTGTTGTATAACCACTGTATTTGCTGAATTTGAGAGTTTTGAAAAACCTTTTGGGTAGGTTGTATTGGTCATAAAAAAATATTTAAAAATCAACATGTTCCTTACAAAGAATGTTATACTTCCTTGTCACTACAAGGAAGTACAATATGTCATTAGTACTTTAGTTGATACGGTAAATTTTCTGAATATTTTCTGTTTTAATAATAGCAAATCTAAGAAGCTGTTCAAAGCACTTTATTATAGTTCACTCCTTGATGTTGCAGAGCTATCACATTATTATTCTTAGAAATATTATTTTCTCTACAATCTTGCCCTGAAAATTGTTCTCACATCACCCAATAACGATCAAAACCAATTCTAATCCCATCTAAGCCATAACTAATAATAGAACGGGTACACAAGATAGCAGTGTTGCTATCTTAAACCTCTGCATAATCACGCACTACGAGAGATGATTAGCTGGCGTGGCTCGTAATCAAGGAGCGTTGCTGAGTGTCCATTGCACACACAAACAGACAATGATGCGCTTAGAATGGTTGGCAATGATGTGAATACAATAATGGGAGGCAACCATTGTTCATTAAAATTCAAGGAAATCTCCAGGTCTGTACAAGTGTGGTAGGAATGTTTTGAAATTTCTTATCATATTATTATTCATATTATTTTCTGTCTGTGTTTCTAACCTACCTACCACCTTGTGAAGACCGTAAGAATCCACTAGATGCAAGTAACACGGGATCGATCAATGTGGATCGCCACATTCATAAATCATCATAATTTTTGCCGAAAGGACATACCTGCTGGACATAAATCTACCCCAAACATCGGCTTGGGGTAGGCCTATGTCCAGCAGGTACGTCATTTCGGCAAAAATTATGATGATTTACCAATTCACCTTCGCATGCTTAAAATGTCCACTTAGATACTAACTACTAAACAGACTCAATCAGAAGTAAATTGAAGGTCAGAAAAAAAAAACCACGAAAAGTAGCTTTTTTAAAAACACTTCTTAGAACTATGTAGGCTTCAACTGAACAAATATCATTTATTTTATTTTATTGGCATTTTTGTTGTCTATTATAGTAACGGGTTTTTTTTTTTTTGTGTAATCGAAATTATTGCCAAAGAAAATAGTGCTTCAAAATGTTCTCTTAAATCAGATCGTACTCGTATGCGACGACGATGTGTACATTTGCACAATATAATACATATATAACTAGTAGTTCCTTTGACATTGCTAATAGGAAACTGGCAATGTATGGTGATTAGATCCTTTGTGGTTCTCAGTATTATGCCACTAGCAAATAGCAATAGATTCACAGAGAATCGGCTCTAAAATGTCATATATATAAGCTTACAATATTAGATAGGAGCAAATTGGCAGCTATTTACATAAACGTCATTAATGTTCGTCTGTAGCAAACAGCTCCTAAATTAAGTTCGGATATTGAAAGGAATATAGAAAGCAATATTATTTCATAAGCAAGATTCAGTTCATTCAACAGATTGGGACGACTATCTACTGTTGCCACTGATGTATTTTTTATGAACTTCTACATGCATGAAAAATATGATTTAGATAAAAAAGTAGGTACGTAATTGAATACCTGCAAAGAGCATATTTTAGCAAACAGTGAGAATTATCAGTCTGGAGAATTCCTTAAAAAAATATAGCTACAATTCTAGGACCGATTACAGATACAAAAATAAATGTTATTATTATTATTACGAAAGTGTATCCATTAAAATGCCGCTCGCGTTATTTTCTGACCTATGTAAGTAAGGTCAGAAAATAACGGAGGTAAATAAAACCGTGGACAACATCAGCTATACTTCTTTATAATTAAATTCGCAGATAGTCATTTACGTCATTTTCTGCTTCACCGGGCAACGACGTTCTCAGACAGGACTCGGAGCCTTGGCCAAATGTATAGCTACCGACTTCCTTGTGTATGTAAGAAAGGAGATATACCTACACTATGTATGCAGATGTATGTGTATTGTATTGTAATTAATTACTTGAATTGGCAGGGGGCATTGCCAATGTCAACGAAATGAAAACTTAATAAAAAACGAAAAAAAAACACTTAGCTTTGCAATACGTAGGTAACCCCAGGAGCAAGAAAACATAGGTTATTAACAAAAACCGCAGAAAACTAATTATAAACATTTCAAATTACTATAAAATAATGTCGTATCCTTTCATAGTCATCAACAAATACGACACGAGGTAAGATGTCCCACATTCATCTGTACGTAACCTACAAAGAAATCGGAGGGATGTGTCGTAACAAAGAGGGCATCTGCGGTATTTATCTGCTTTGTAAAGATTCCTCGGGCCCCGTAACATTGGAATGCGCCGTAATCTCACTCACGCCTTTTTCCTCTATCACTCATTTGCAAATACGTGAAGTGTGAACGAGAGGAGCCCCATGGGAGATTTTATCTGCCCTCGTTGTACAGGCTGGTTTCAAATTATCGAGACGCACACAATTCGAAGCCTGCCTATTCAACTTTATTTTTGGGAATCCCTTTGAATCGAGACTCAAGTGATTGTGACGGCCTTTAATCAGATAGAAATGGACCGGTACCATTTACTAATGGACTTAGTTACCTAACGAATTGTTGGGATTTTTGGATGGCAACGGATTCTTAAACTTTACTTTGGTATATCTTTCCGTTTCACACAATCAGATTTGTTGACTTACCCAAAGCTCAAAAAAACGATTGAAAGGTTTATGTTCTATTTCTACTTTATTGTAACACAGGAAAATAGAATCTATAAAAAGATTGCGTGTTTATTTTCAAGCAAAACTTTTCATAACCCGTGAGCAACAGAAGCCACCTGAAAAAATGGAAATTGCGAAACTCAAAAGTTGAATCCACTTTGGATAATGTGGCGACTTCAAGAAGGGAAATTAATTAGGTTTACTGTTAATAATTATTTCTCAGAAGGGTAAGAACGGGATAGTGAATAATTCCGAGAGCAGCGCCCCCTAGAGGGCAGTGATGTTAATTAATCGCCCAACTAGCCGGGTCTCAGTCTCCTTTCGTTACAGCGGTATTGCTTGTTATGAAAAATTTATTATAAAATTTCTGAAACGAGTTATGAAATAGTTTCTGTCTTGTATTTTGTCTAAGTCCTTAATTGTTCAGCTTATTGTTTGTTGGATTCAGTTTCATTTTAAGTTACAATTGTTATTAGAAATGAAATACTTTCGGTCTTCCTTATTGAACCATGCCGCAAACGTTGAGTAGTTTTTTTATGATTTCTAGTGGAGCGCCGTTTAGAAAAGTCCGTTAAGTAAATAATAATTTATATTCACAGACAATCCTAAACCTTAAAAGTGTTTCTAAACACACTTATTCATATGTTCTAAAATGAGACGCGATTTTTTCATTTGATCAAGTTGTTTTTTCAGTGTGCTTTTGATAACGTTCTCCTATAAAGTTTCCTTTATATCAAAGAAATTCAAAAGGAATTTCAGACCAACTGCAGTGTATAGCACTTTCTATATTCTTTATATTGCAGTATTGAAAGAAACGCTCTCTTTTTGCAATCAGAAAAAGCTAAGCTCAACCTTTTTATCGATGCGGGTGGCGTTCTGCGTGGATCTAATTTAAGACCTACGATAAAATATCTACTTTTTATTTGTATCTTAGAATTAAATATTACGATGATGGGTGCACTTTTTTCCTCCAGAGCTTTTTATAATAATATTCAGTAAAAATATAGCTATCATAAATTATGGTATTGATAATGAAAAATATAAAGATTTTTGTGTAAAAATAGTCACATCTGCCTCATCATTATGCCTAGCCTTTTCCCAAGTATGTTGGGGTCGGCTTCCAGTCTAAACGGATGCAGCTGATTACCAGTATTTTACATGGAGCGACTGCTTATCTGACCGCCACAAACCAGTTACTGCGTGACACGATACCCCTTGGTAAGACTGGCAGTCAGACTTTCGGGCTTCTTACGACCCGTAACGACTGTCAAAGATCCACGAATGACAGCCGGGCCCAACGGCTTAACGTGCTTTCCGAGGCACGGAGGGGTTTTGGTATATAAAGATGGTCACCCATCTAAGAAACAACCGCGGCAAGCGCAGCTTAACCTGATCGATCGGCTCGTGCGGCTTTTATTACTTACTATAAGCCTTTTTTGTTGTATTAACAGTATTTTTATTTAATTTGAGATTGATCACAAACTAGATGCTTACGCATTTTCATCCTACCTCGTTCTATCAAATTCTAACACCCAAATTCTTACGTATAAAATTTTTCCTACTCAAACGTGTTTAAAAGATAAACAAACAGGTGTGTTTCCTCTTTATTTATGTCTGTAGGCATCGGCTGTGGCATTAATAAACGGGAAAAGGTAGATAAAACCTCGGCCATCCAAGTAAATTGAGAAATTTTTCACCTTTACAAAATTTGTAACGTCTTTCAGTGTAAACGCGGATTATTCGGTAATAATGTTCGGCCAGCGGCAGGCTTGTTTCCTCCACGAGGGTCAGTAATGAAGGTTGCTGCGTCAGTGAATTTTCTACGGCGTATTACCCTCTAATAGTACCCCGGTTTATCCCATCCTTTACTACCACCAAAGGTGTGAGGGAGACACCCTATTGAAAAGTAAATACTGTGTCTAATACCTACGCTTGTAGAACGTAGAGTATTATAAAGCCGGTCACGTGCGTTGCCAATCTAATTTACCGTTCCCAAAAAGTGCTACTAGCATTTCAACGGCCGAAATTAGTTCGTACATTTGGTGACTTCGGGACCGTTGCAGAATATTCTTGTGAATGATCGTTTTCAATACGCTTTGCGCTGAAAACTATTTAACATTTTTATGTTTTTGGACGCACACCACGTTCCATGGACTTTCTAGACTATTATGTAAAAGACGTTTACTATTATATTATTTAACTTTATTTTTATTATCTACTAGCTGATCCGACAGATGTCGTCCTGTCTTAACTATGAATATTGAATTCGCATTGGTATAACCAAACCGCACTGGGCCCGCGTGGTGGATTACGGCCCCAATCCCTCTCATCGAGAGGAGGCCTGTGTCCCAGCAGTGGGAACATTATAGGCTGATGATGATTGGTATAATTTTAGAAAAGTTAAAATGGTCGTTAAGATTTTTAAAATTTTCTAATGTGACGCGCAACTTTTTTAATTTTTTCCATTCATAAGAATCTGCTCCTGATAATCACAAACACAACAAAAACAAGAATTAGCGAAATTGGTGCAGCCGTTCACGTGTGATGCCGTGTGACCAACGGAACGAAAAAGGTGGTTATTAACCGACTTCAAAAAGAAGGAGGTTATCAATTCGACATGTTTTTTTAATTTTTTTATGTATGTTCGGGCATAACTCCGTCTGATATATACGGATTTGCAAAATTCTTTTTTTTTTTTTGGTTTGAAAGGGATTTATTTCGAAATGGTCCCATTAAAATTTCATATAGATCTAATGATGCGTTTCGGAGACAGACAACGGAACTCTTCCAAAAATTATAGCAAATCAACCGCGATTGCTGCTATTGCATATAATTATTATATGCATTGTTTTAACCCCAATGATGATGAAATTTCGAAGGGTAGGTACAATAATCTAAATATATATAAAAACTTTTTACGAAAAAAAGAACAACCGTCTTCCAGAAAATCATTAACGAATGAAACATAACTTTAATTTCGGAAGGCGGTGACAAAAACTTAAATACATATCCAAAGTCACCGACTACCGAAGTTAAAGTTATTTTTCACTTTGTAGTGTTTTTGGAAGTAGGTTGTTTTTTTTTTTTTTGGAAAAGTTTTTATATATAATTAGATTTGACTGCTTCGTTGGTCTAGTGGTGGTTAGCGCTACTACTGAGCATGAGGTCCTGGATTCGATTCCCAGGTCGGCCAAAGTGTTAGTAGGTTATTTTTTCTGGAATTTCTCAGTGTGGATTTGTGCCCGTTTGTTCGCAATAGGCTCGCCCCTATTACGTGGGACTTAAACCTAACTGGCCAAATGTGGCTCTATTGGTACACCTCTACCCAACCCGGGGAAACAAGGCGTGAAGTTATATTGTTATTATTTAAATTATATTTACGACTGAAAGAAAAATGGAGTGTACTAAATCCCAAGAAATAATTACTCGCAAGCAACAGATTTGAATACCTTCTCGACTTCTTAGTTGGAAATCAAAGAAAAAACAGCGTTGTATTTCCTGAAATAAATGATTTCTGTGAACAGTTCTGCAATTTCACTAAAATATTGACGCTATAAAGTTTGCAATTTTAAAAGAGTAATGGTAGACTCCAGGTGCCTGCAATCACTATTGGGAAATAAAATGAAGCGAGATAAGCAAATAGGATTTCAGGGTGCAACTCAGAGGAAAACTATATTTACTTGCCTTTTTAATATCGTCTGCTATTTCAAGGAGCGGGTCGTAAGCAGTACCAAGTAATGATGTTCAGTATATAAAGATAGTGTTTTTCTTAAATCGTTATTTCATTCAGTGACAGATTTGCCAAAAAAGGCTTTATCCAATAAGGTTCGAAATAAGTAACGGCCCGCAAGGCCCGATGCCTGCCAGGGGTGCGGGTTATTCAAAAGAGATACCGCCGGCCCTGGCACACAGGCTACTGAGCGAACACGGGTGGGTTTTAGTCAGTAAAAGTCTGACACGCTCTCCTGCTCCACCCAGAGCGGGAGAAGTTATTTGAGGATTTCCTACCAAAAAAAAAAAAAATAGTATAAAAGAAACCTAATAAAATCCGTTCAAAAATACTCAGAAGGCAATGCTTTGATAATAGAAAGCTAACAAAAGGGCTTTAAAACTACTTAACTAAGTACTTTCCTGGTACTTCTTTTCTTAAATTCTAAGGAGTATAAAATATAACTCTTAACTAAAACCACGAGGAAAGAAAACACATCCTGTATCAACTCACGCCAATCTTGAATATTAATTAAAGATAACAGTTTGAAAACCTTTTCGAATTCTCGTCACAATTATTGAGCCTACTTTATTTACACACCTTGTATGTAAAGGACACAGGTACTGTGTAAGGGAGAGGGAGGATATTTTCCTACAACTTTTAACAGTTCCTTTGTTTGATCACCTTATCGCCAATAACAGTTGAAATAACGCAATATAAACGCTAGACCATCACGATCAGATTACAGACATACCACGTCTCACAAAGCAAGGATAGGGTAACATTTGGGCAGAGCCGCCGAATGAGTTATGCGAAGCACATATAACGCAAACGATCGGCCGCGCTCCGGCGCATACGAGATGCGCAAATTGATGGAATACAAATGTACCGAATGTTCAGGTGTATCGTTCAAGAAGCTGATGTAAACGGTTCGTATAATAGCCGGTGATGCTGCGAATTTTTACGGATTTTGATAGAAATTTTCGGGCTTTGAGTTCGGTATTTTTTTTAACTCGAGACTGTATTTTCATTCAGAGGAGCTTGTGGCTAAGTGTCCACAGCAGCACGGATTAGGTTAAGCTTCGCTTGCCACGGTTGGTCTCTGGAAGAGTGACCATCTTTACATACCAAAGCCCCCGTGCCACGGAATGCACGTTATGCCGTTGGTCTCGGCTGTCCTCCGTGGATCTTTGACAGTCGTTACGAGTCGCTAGAAACCTGAAAGTCTGGCAACCAGTCCTACCAAGGGTTATCGTATTGTGGTATTACCCAATAGCTGGGTTGTCAAGGTAAGATAGGCAGTCGCTCCATGAAAAATACTGGCATTAGACTACATCCGGTTAGACTAGAGGCCGACCCTAACATTGTTCAATAAGGTTAAACAGATGATGCGGACTGTTTTTACTATTCTCGTATATAGATTTAGGCGAAATGTTAACGAATGCCTCGATTACACCAACGAAGTGTATCTTTTATTTTTTTTATTTAGCTCTGTTATAATTATGCTGTACCATATACCATCATGCTATCTACACGGAGTGTAACAGAAACCCTATTGGAATCCTTGAGCAGTAAAGATAACAGCTGGTATAGAATCACTATAAAAAGGTTCAGCTCAAAATAATCAAAATAAAATTCTCTAAGAATTGATACCAAAGTTTCGATTTCATATGTTTCTTAAATTCACATCATTACAAATGTATCACTGTGCTACGTAGGTCAATTACTTTCCACGTTACTTGCCAGCATCACGATAAGTCTCTTCCGAGTGATGTGTTTAATGAAATTTGAAAAAATCGGTTTCTGGTTTCAATGTAAGTATAAAAATTCTCATAACTTCGGAACATGTACAGTTATGATTAAAAACCCTCCCAATATCGTTTGATATCATCCAAAGACGCCGTGCCCTTGGTATGTATATACCCTTTCCGTTACACGTTGTATATCTATTAAATTAGTGCATTTTAAAATTACCCCGTCTCTTTACATCATTCTTTCTTTACATCAATCAGATCTCCCTAAAGAAATCCCTCGCATATTAAAACGCTCAAAACGGCTGAGGTTGGCTTCTGCTCTTATACCAGTGACGGAGCCTTATACATAAGTCTTAGAAGCAAAACTTGAACACAAGTGACATCTATCTACAAACCCGCACTCGGCCTGTGCGGTGAATCACGGCCCACTCCCTCTCACCAAGAAGAGGCCTGTTTCCCAGCAATGGAAACTTTAGAAAGTACAAGTAAATATCTCATGGCGCTATGTACATAGCGCCATGAGATATTTACTTGATATGAGATATTTTCTCCCCGTCAACTTTTTCTTGAAGGTTTATTTAATCGCTGTGTACCTACATTTATATTAAAATCCCGTATCACTCTTGACGATTTTTTTTTTTTTGTGAATGGCATCTCGCAGTTGACCTTGAGAGGCCGTGACTGCTCAACCAGACTTTCCTGTGAAGGTTACTCTTGATGAACAAACATGACACTACTTAAACCTTTTACCTGACTATGGTCTCTCTCCTGTCACAGGCACCAAGAAAAAGTTTTCAGCGTAATTCATAGATAAATCGAACAAATCCATTTTTGAATCCTGACTGTAATTGATTATGATGTTTTTAAGAACGTATATGTCATGATTTTAAAATAATAAGAAGATTTGCAGTGATTTTAAATACAAATTATCAAGTATCTAATTTGCCTCAAATGATTTTGTATCAGTGTAATGACGTTTAAAAAGTATCTCATTTGACTGTTATCGAAAAAGTACTAGGTTTTTAACGGAACGGAATGGAAATTTGATAGTGGGAGATGCGCCTAGTTTTCTAAATACAGAAATATTTATTACTTGTACCAATAAACCTACCTAAACTTAAAACTGTAAAATTTTATACAATTACTGAAAAAGGTGTGTTCATTTCATATGGCATTCCATATGAAATGAACACACATTTTTTCAGTAATTAAGCTACTGATCCAAAAAAACGAAAACGATCTTGTATAATATAATTAGGAAAATGAGGCCACTTTCATTCTATAAACAACTACTAACTAGTAATAACCTCGTTTGATTCAGAAATAATCGTGAGTATTCCCGAAATACACACGAGTAAACAATTCCATATCATATACACTTAAACTTGCTAGTTGTCTGTAAATATTATATTATCCTTAAGTCACAAAATCACATCTTCCCGTAACTTCACCATAGTTGATTAAAAACCGATACACGCACAAAGTTCAGCCATTGTTTATGGATGACGAGCGAGTTCTTCAACTTTATCTCGTGTATACCAAGGGTAACTTTCTGTCTAAGGGATTTAGATCCGACCGGGTTATGATAACCGGTGGCCGACGTCACATCCGCACGGTAATCTAACTGGCAGCCGGATCTACGGTGGCTTAACCTAGCTGATCGAATGATCCAACCTCATACGGGGCCAGACCTCTCATTTACGTGCCTGAATTATCAGATTTAAGTCTTGTTATCTTACAATTAATTAAAATGTTACCGTTATTAAATTTCACCCGACCTTTTGTAGTTTTTGCGCCACAATAATAAACATTTTCGTTCACGCAGTCGTATTACCCTTTTCTACCGCCCACTAAATTCAACAAAAACACAGTACGGACTAGACAAACAATGGCATAGTACAATCGTAATAACAAAAGCAAAACAGTTTTTGGGCTGTACATTACACATTTATTATTTACATACACATGAAACAATAAACGGCCATAATTCAAACAGGCGAGGTAACAAAACAAATTAGAATTAACAAAGCTAATTCCGTCCGGTGGCCTGCGCGCGACTTTTATGATTTATCCGTTGAATTCACCCGGACGAGTGGGCTCGTGGGTGGGTTGGATATGAATGTAAGTACCTACCTCTGAAACTGGGCCGATTCTGGGCACCTAGTCGGAGCCTAAGCTAAAAAAATCATGTGATGAAAAAAGAATCAGATGGATACCAATTAGAGCTGCCAAATTAAGTTCTTTCAAACAAAAACTTTCAGACAGATGAAGTTTTAAACAAAGTTTTTCATGTCGAGATATTCGAGAATTCAAAATCTCTGTCGTGTCTTCCTAACTTCACCGACAAGAAAAAGACAAAACCATATTTTAAAATTGGTTCCATCGGTGCCAAACCCACCTCACTAGTAGATAACTATCTACCGCTTAGGTACCTAGTCTACCTATGTCACGGATATGGATATTGGCACGTTGGGCGTAAAATAAGTCTCAGGTGTGGTTGATAGCCTTTATCCGCCAAAACTGATAAAATATGCCTTTCGCTCAAGCCCACCCGTTATCGTTAGTTTCTGTACCGAAATTATGAAACTTGCTGCTTACGTCCATCACAGGCTTTACTGTCCCTCCCATAATAATTAAATGTTATCAATAATAGGCAAGATAAAACAAGTGAGCTTTTTAACAAACATAAACAAGGTTTTCCGAGTTTATTGTTGCATAACATGGCTGATATACGACACAATAAAATTTTAGATGCATCACAAAACTAAACATAAAGAATTTTTATGTTTGTACAAATTTTCAGTAACTTTTATTGTCGTTATAAACTACCCACGGGTTCAATGAAGTTATTCACATGCGGCTAATGTACCTCAAAGTAAAATCTTTAAACAAAAAGTTATAAAATAGAGTCTAGGGACGTGCAGTTAAAAATTCTTGAAACAATTTTCTCGGACGCGTATAACAAAACGCTCTTAAAAATAAACACCTAATACAAAATCCGTTTAAAGTGCATCTACGTTAAAATACGTATTATTCTATACACTCGCCTGCCGCGCCCCGGTGTAGTCTACTGGAAGCGAGCCCATTTCTATGCGCCGCCGTGCTATGCTCCGTTATCAGGCACTATCTACTTCAGCTCAGCGTATAGAATGCTACATACGATAACAGACTTCGATTTTGATTTCGTTTCCAAGAAATCAAGTTCTTATTTTGTTTCTGTTGTGTGACTACTGGGATGCATTTCGTTTTGAGATAAAAGTTTAAGGTCCTTTGACACCAGAGTAGGTATCCCTAGCGTCACAGATTTATGTATGGTTTCTTCTTAACAACATAAATCTTTTTCTTAATCTGTCGTTCGTAAGTCAAAACTATGCGACAAACTTATAAAAAAATAATAAAAAGAACAATATTTAGTTGTCTATAAAACTATAAAAAGAACTGAACACCAACATCCATAAAGTTACAGATGGGACACGAAATAGGTACGTATGCACAGTTTTTCTGAACAAGGAAAAACAGCGTTATGCCTAGGAATATTTTGACGAAACGCGCACATGTTGATACATACGCAATATGACGGCTCCAGCTTTTTATTTATAGACCCAATTTCATCAAACAGAAAAGTTTTTGCGCAAACCTCCGCGCCCTAGCTCCGCCTGACCATACACATTGATACACTCATCTAAATTCAGTTTGTTCGTGACTAGAAACCCAATCGACGGACTTGGCTCGTAGTTAATTTGTACTGAAACTGCCACTTGAAGACGCTCACGAATTCCCCTTAATTGGCTTAGAAGTTACGGCAAACAAACAATATTGTCACACCAACCATAAATATTGAAAACCGAACTGGAAACAAAACGTCTCGCCCGAACGATAGTTAGGAAAATGGGGCACAGATGTTACGTACGATATTTAAAAAGTTGAAATAAGACTACGGTTAAATGCTGATCGGGATTGCAGGAATACAACGGCTAAGCTATTTGATATTGGTTCAACTTTTATTATTCTTTACCATGATGTGTTTTGTAAATAACTGTCTACTTTTATATTTATTTTGAGCAACCACTTCTTCCTGTTTATAAAAAATCAGAAGAATATTACAGTAGTCAAAATAGTATCTGCATCAAAGGCTAGTTGACTTATGACTAATTCTATTTTATTAATGTTCTGTGTCTCTTACTGTTTATTACTTTGCCTATGTATGTATAGATTCAAGTCAATCCGACTAAACAGACAGCTGTGCTGCTGGGGATTTTGTTGCGCTACGTCTTCTTCTCAGCTAAAGCACTAGGAAGTGGTGAACGGTGGTCGTTCGAAAAGTGCTGATTCTCAGCTTAATTTAAATAAATGAATTTTTATTTTGATTTTGAATCTTTATCATCATCATCATCGTTTTTTGGCTAAGATGATGCAGCTCATAGAGGAAACCTGTTTCAAAATATCAGTATCAGTGTAAAAGTAACTCAAAATCCAGCGATATTTTGTTATAAGTAGGTTATTTTTAAAGATTTAGTACACTGAGTTGAATTTGTAGAGTATTACAGGGTTCGTTGTAGGAGGGATCCAGTTAAAGCTGCGCTCGGTTCATTTTGATCCGGTTTAAGCTCGTAGGATTCAGTTTCCTAGCTAGGGAAATAATAAGACTAGACAACATTGAGCGCGACACTTAACTTACATTACGTATGTAATAGTAGATCCCGTTCTATTTTAAATTAAAATAATTAACTAATTCTGGCAACTTTAACACAAGGATTTTTTTATTCCCCTAGCCAATACTCAATGTCTTTGTTCATTATCTTAATTATTGTATAATAATAATATTATCTGACAAAAAAATATGTTAGAAGTAGGAACAGGTTTCCAATCAACATAGAGATTATGATTCAGACATGTATTCTGGTGGTAGGCCCGGAGAAAATATGATTTTCATCTAGAAAGGAGATAAGAAACTCGATTAGTTTGTCCTTCAATGTCGTGTCCATTCTAGACGACATTCAAGGACAAACTAAACTTGTTAATAAAATCTTATTTTCATTCACTGACAAACAACGCACAGCCTAAGCCGCTGGGTCCAAAAGCATAATTTAGCACAAAAATTCCATAAAAATCGAAAGTGAGCAGTAAGGAAGGGTTTTCGAAAATTCATCCCCTTAAGGAGTTAAATAGGAGACAAAAGTTGCTTGTCCGTTAGTAAATACTTATACTGAATGTGTAAAAATACACTAAAGGACGAATTTCACTAATTAAATTGAACGCGTCTCACACAAACTACCTTTTGGACCTGTCAGTGTCATTATTTTCTGTGGAATATTGATGCTGACAGCTGTTGAACGCGGTTTATATGTGCTGATCACGTTCAGTTTCATTGGTGAAATTGGCACTAAGTCCGTAAGAAAAACACCAATTGTTTTTCTTTGAAATAAAGTGTACCAAAAAGGTGACATTTTCTAAAGTTAAAACCAATGTAGCTATGCACAATTATATACCTTTGGTAAGCGGTATGTTAAAATGAAAAACGATTTGGCCACGAGCCACTTTTGATAACATATGTACGAAACCAATTTATTTATGTAGATTATTTTACATATTGTGAATGAGGGAACGTTGTAGGCCTTACAGACTAGACGATTTTCTATTCTGTGTTCGTCTAATTACCTGGTACTTATTGACAGGCGTGCACTGTCCTCCCATACATTTATCTCTGTAATTTGAAAACATTGCTAAAGCCAATCATTTTTAAAAGAGTAACCGTGGAGTTTCTTGCCGGCTCTTCTCCATAGGAAACAACAATTTGGAACCGTGCATCTAGCTTCTGACGTTTCATAAGTGCCCATGCAGGTTTATATGAAATAAAAATATTTTGATTTTGATTTGATTTTGACTGCGTTTCTCATTTGAAATCTGGTCAATATAACATAAAATTTAATTATATTAACCATTACTCGCTGTCAATTCTGATATGACCCATATAGTATTGCAAAATGTATTATAAACTAGCGGACGTTATCCTGTTCGAACTGGTCCACCTACCTCGTTTTAAAGTAGATCTAAACCACCCAGGGAACCCCACTCTCAAAAACATACAAAAAAAAATGGCCCAGCCGTTTAGGACGAGTTCAGTGATAGTAATACTTAATAATAATAATAATAAAGCCTTTTATTCAGATTTAACCTAATACAAAATAAATAGAAATTTAACCTAACATATTAATCTAGTGTAGTTTATTCTTAATTCTAAAACTTATTTACTTTTTGTAAATCTGTTTGCCAGTCGGCAAAGGCCTCCTCCAACCTCTTCCATTCCAATCTCTCTTAGGCCACTCTGTTCCACATTACTCCAGCTACTTTCCTAATATCATCATCCCACCTTTTCTGGGGTCTACCTCTCTTTCTTTTACCTTCTCTGGGGTATCACCTTGTTATTAATTTACTCCACTTGTCGTGTCCTCTTATCATGTGTCCCGCCCATCTCCATTTGAGTCTTTTGATTTTCCCTGTTGCATCTATGGTTTTTGTTTTATTTCTGATGGTACGGTTTTTCAGTCTATCTGATTTTTTGACATTTAGCATGCTTCTTTCCATTGCGCATTGGCAGATTGCGAGTTTATTTGTCATTTCTTGGGTAAGGGCCCACGATTGACATCCGTATATTAGAACGAGTAGTATACAGGTATTGAAAAGTTTGCTTTTTATGTTTATATGAAGTTGTTTATCTTTCATAACCTCTTTGAAACCCCAATATCTTTTCCAAGCGTTTATAATCCTTCTATCAATTTCTTTGCTCATTGGTTCTTTCTGAGCTATTAGTTGTCCTAGATAGATGTATTCGTCACTGTAACTGATTTCGGTGGTTCCTATTTTTATCGTGTTTTTGCTTCCATTTGTTATCGCTCTAGTTTTATCCGGATTAAGTTTAAGACCTACTTTTTCGCTCTCTGTCGCGAGTTCGTTTATCATTGCACTTAAGTCATCCGAGTTCTTGGCAAATAGTACTATGTCGTCAGCGAATCTCAGATGTGTTAGCGATTCACCATCCACCCTGAGTCCAAGATGTTCCCAGTTGAGGCCTCTGAAAATTGACTCCAGTACCGCAGAGAAGAGTTTTGGAGAAAGCGGGTCTCCCTGTCTACTTACAGAAGAATTATATAATAGACGAAAATTTCCGTCGGTGTGTTCACAAAAGTCCCCTAACTGTAAGGTAGGTAGTATTCTTACAAAAAACAGCTAACCAAAAACCTCTATTTACGAATTTTCGATCCCTTTCGATTATAAATTTGAGGGCAGTGCTGACATTCGGCACACTCATAGAAACTGGGGACGCGTGATCAGAATTTTGATGACGGGATTAAGGCGTCCCCGTGCGACCAACTTGGCTTTAGAGATCTTCCCTGATGGCTCCTAATTAAGACAGAGCTAATGGAGAGACATGCTACTACGTAATTTGGAGCCGCTCCGGATTCCATTATGGTGACACAGTTTATATTAGCTGCGGTGAAAAGTTCGATAGTTGCGAGTTGGGTTTAAAAGGAAAAGTCTGTATTACAGAGAAAATAAAGTTGTTCAGTTTCTGTTGTTTAATTTGTCTGGGTTGTGAAAATATCTTTTCTACCAATACAATGGCGTACATTTATAGCTGCGGTAAGTGTTGTGATGGATTAATGGGTGGTCTTTCATTTTTTATATTAGCGCATCTATGATTATAGACAATATGAAATGTATTTAAAAATGTATATATTTCGGTTTCTCTGTAGGTTCAATTACATAATATTAGAAAGATACTCGTGCACACAAAATATTAAAACAGGCGTTCAATTATAAAAACCGACTAATGTCATCATTGTCACTGTCACTTTAAGCAGTCGCTCCATATGAAATACTGGTATTCAGCTCCATCCAGTAATACTGGAACCCGACCCAAACATAGGCAAAGGCTTGGCAGATTGGTTTTGCGAATAAAGTATCTATGTCCATTGCAAATTCTTAAATGATTTAATAATCAGAATTTTACGATATTAATGACTGTACCTTGAAAAAATATTTATCTCATGATTTTCTGGATGAATTTATTTTTCCTTAAAAATATAACGGTGCTATTTTCGTCTTTTCACGATTTCAGTCTGTTGTCTTTGAATCTAATCCAATCAGTTTTAGACAAAATGGAACCCAGAAGAAAGCTTGTGTCGCAAAAAGACCGAAGTTTTTATCCCGACTAGATGGGTTAGGATTGGATAGCTCCCCTAAGACGCGGTGAAATATTAATTCTTTTTTGTTACTCGGCCTCAATGGTTCCATTTTTATTTTTTTCAAATGTTATGTTATCTTTGGTTTTTGTAGGTATAGGAAGGTGGATTGAGGTGCATGAGGGCTGGTAGACTGAATTTAGACGTAACTAACACTCACATAATAATTATGTACATACACAAGCTATAACGTAAATAACGCACAACCTCTTAAGGGGTCATTGTACTCGTCATTATGAACAACTTTTACTATGGGACCAAACATGAAATAACGAAAAAAAAAATCAGCTGTTCCCTACATTTATGTTCGCATAACTCGTCAAAATGTAGGGAACAACAGATTTTTTTTTCAGTTGTTGATGAGTACAATGACCGGTTGTGCGTTATTTACGTTACACCTTGTATATAATGTCTTTTTTGTGCCCGGTTGATTGCAATGTTATATAGGGCCTAAACATAACTGGCAAAATGTGGGCGTACTATATACGTACACACGGCTTCACATCAAGTTATACATTTTCAGTATAACCTAATCTCGCATTGTATAGGATTTCCATACAGTGCGAGATCAGCGTAAACTAGAAATTTATAGCTTGATGTGTAGCTGTGGTTACACCTCTGCCCATCCCTTCGGGAAAGCAAGGCGTGATGATAAGTTATGTTATTTGAAATAATGTCTTATCCAAGAACCAAAGATATTTAAATTCTTTGTCCTCATGAAGGTGGTCTCTAATGAGCCGTAATTGTGATATTTCTGCTGAACCACCGGCACAAAGTATCCGCTTTGCTGGCTTTTATGCCTATTTCTTGTCTATAAAACTGTTCGTTTCGGTGTTTACTTAACGAAGTGCTTGTTGTTATTCTATCAGTATAAATGAAAACAATCAAAATATAAGAGTAAAAACGGGTCCCGCTGAGTTTTGAGACAGAACCCTTAGGTTCCGTCAGAGCTCTGCCCCAGGCTGATTTTCGACCACCGTAGGCGTGGGCTTGCGGACGGCGAGTAATGGGTAACTCGCTGTCCAGTAAGGACCAAGCCCAGGTCGACGGCGCGTTGTGTTCCACGCGCGCCTCAAAGAGATGTCAGCACAAAATGATGGGGCCCGCCAGGGCCGATGCCTGCCAGGGGTGCGGATTTGTTCGAAAGAGATACCGCCACCCCTGGCATACAGGCTACTGAGGGAACACGGGTGGGTTTTAGTTAGTAAAAGTCTGACACGCCCTCCTGCTCCACCCAGAGCGGGAGAAGTTATTTGATGATTTTCCAGCCAAAAAAAAAAACCCTCGGCCCGGCTGCATGCTTCTTCACGTATTTGATACATCCTATCAAAATCAAATTTCTTGATTGCACATAAACCTACATGACCACATATGAAACATCAGAAGTTAGATGCTCGGTTCCGATTTGTCGTTTCATTCCTACAATTTTACAATAAAATTCGGGACTGAAGAAAACTTAACATTTTAGTTGTAAAAGATGTTCTCACACGTCGTTCATTTCAACTGTAAATGTAAGTTTGTACATATAGGCCGACATCTTTTATGGTTTCCTGTAATCTATAAGTAAGGAATAATTCTTTGTCAAATTTTCGTCAACAGTTTCAGCTCTGTGGTTTACGACGACTAGGGAGAAAGGTCATCATTTCAGCCGAAAGACGTCCACTGCTGGACATGGGCCTTCCCCAAGCTCTGCCACTTCGACCGATTCTGTGCTTTCCGCATCCAGCGGACTCCTGCGGCCCTCACATGGTCATCGGTCCACCTTGTGGCAGGCCTTCCAATTTTACGCCTTTCGGTACTCGGTTGCCACTCCAGAACGTTTCGGCCCCATTGGCCATCTGTTCTGCGAGCAATGTGTCCTGCCCACTGCCACTTAAGTTTCGCAATTCTTCGGGCTATGTCGGTTACCTTGGGAGAAAGGTAAATAATAATAATTTCATCTATTTTCTTAAATAACTTTAAACTTATAACTTTAAAATCTTCAAGACTGCCAAAACAAGTTCTTTCATTTGATAATTATGTCCCACGGTACAGTTTTCAAAACTTCTTTTAAATTTTATTATTTTCCCCCAAAAGTGGACCCTATATTCAAAATTCATTTATATGCGATATACGTTCGGGTTTGTGTCACAGAAATTAGTCGCAGAGATTATGTGTACCAAAGTTCAACTTAATCATGATAACGATAATAATCTTTACTGACGCAAATTTACAAACATTTTTATGAATTCCCTAGCTCCTGCGCTAGTGTACACTGTATTATAGGAGCTAGTGTCTTCCCCTAATTACAGTGTTACTTGTTATTTATGGCATCCAGAGATTACAAAGCGAAAGTTAATGTTCTGAATATTCGGAGCAAACTAGCTGTGACGGACAGACAGACAGACACACGTGTGATCCAACATTACGCAGCGGGCGTACAACAATGCTTCAGGATGCTGTAAGGATATCCGTGGCGTTGTACTTCATGAACTATGTTTGCTGAGGCGCGGACTGATGATTTCTTCGCAATCATAAGGGAACGGAGCACTGCGTTACTAAGTTGCCTACAAAATAGCTCGAACAGCTTCCTTTGTCCTAGCGCGATAGCGGTGTGATCTGCCCCTGTTGCAGAGGTGGATTCAGTTCATAGAGGTGGATAGTTTCAAAGTCGCCTCTCCCCTAGTGTTATATAATATTTTTGTTTTATTTTATTAGTTTTAATTTTGGATGACATGTGTATGCACACATGTCATCCAAACTTAAAACTGTGTTTCGTGTTTTTTCATTTAAATTTTATTTCGGAAAGCGATTGACGAGGTCTATTATGGAACGAGTATACCCAGAAGATCCCTATTCACTCTTTTGTTGAAGCTATACGGTTTTAATTTGCAATAGACGCAGGCAGTTTGTTTTTTAATTTTTGAGTATTATTTTATTGGTTATGTTTGATTTTTGTATCAATTTAGAGCGTTAGGATAACATAATGGACTTTATCTGAAATGAAATGAATTATTATATGGGTTCATTTTTTTATTCGGACGTACGGAAGGTACCCTAAAAAACAACGGTCACAAAAAACAATTTGTCTCTAAGTTGCAGTAAGTAAGTCCATTATATTAATAACATAACAAAACAAAGTAAATATAGTTATTTCATCGTTAAGTAAACGGCGATTCTCTATCTCTCTGCTGCTAATAGGTACAGCCCTAAGCTCAACCAAGAAGGTCATGTTTTCCCGTCTTAATTAAAACAAAGGTTTAGCGCTCGTCCGGGCGCTTGCTAGAAATTACTTACGTCGATTGGAGCTCATTAAGTTTTATTATTTTTTAATCAACTGCTGGTAATTGAAACCAAGCAATTTTGCTTGTCTACGTGTCGGTACATTCGCATCTTCGCTCAGTTCTACATAAATAGGGGTCGGAATGTTATTTCAGTCGTCTGACGTCACACGTAACTCTTCCGTGACGCATGTGCGCTTTTTATTGGACATCGTATAAACATAAGTACGCGCGGCCATTAATGGATGAGGGGGGATGTTAAAAGCGATATTTTCCCATCGTGATGTATGGGAATCTTGCTTGTAGCTGTAATGAGAAATTCCGATGTCACAGCTTCCTGTGTGAGCCGCTATTTTTGAACGTATGTTTTTGATACGAATTGTTAGCTCGTCAAGTGAAGGAAGGTCAGAAGTATGACGCAGCTTTATTTCGCGTGACGTCACGGTTCTATGATTATTCCTACGTTATATTAAACCTTTTCCTTGTAGGGGTAAAGGTGAACATACCTACTGCGTAAAACACGTACCGACTAAGGCAATAACACGTTTGACAATAGGAGTGCAACCTTGCACATTTTTTTTAGTGTAAGGCTTCAAAGCGCCATTGCTGTTATGTGTAATAATATTTTGTTTTATTTACCTAGTTGTTGTACTGTAATTTACTCATTTTATGCCAATTTATTGAGCACATAATAATATGTCATGAGTTTACTAACTTAAAATCCATGGCCTGTTTTTTTTTTTAATTTGGATTACCTACCTATAATTATGTTTGACACTTGCAGGCTGCAGCAAGCATTAATGCATTATTTATTAAACATACATATTAAAAAAAAAATAGATAGATCTAAATAGCACAAACAGCTTCATAAACCCACAATCTATACAACATTATATTTTATGAGTCTACTAGTTATGCATGGAATCTCATATTTTGTTATGCCGTCAAAGCGTGTAAGTGGATAGCCGTGATATAATATGAAAGAAGGTATCTTCAAAGTATTACCATGAAAATGTTATCGCTTCATACAAAATTGAGCCCTTTCGTGGGAAATAAGTCGGGCACTACAATGAGAACTTGATGCGCGGAGCTTTCTCTCCTGAGGGAATAAAGTGACACTTTGACGAAATATTCTTACAACAATATAGTGAACGTTTGTGTTGAAATGGTTTTTGGAAAACTTCGTTTCGGTAGTTACATATATTATTTTGAAATGTAGCGATTGGTAACATTAGATACCTAGAAAATACCCCTACGGTTTTTTTTTTAAGGGATCGTTTGAACACTTCATTGATTTGTACTTATAAATATAAATAAAAAATGATATGAAATACGATAAATAAAAAAATGGAAAGTTGTAAAATACACGGATCGCTGTTTAGATTATAAGCTAAACGACCGGTGGGTAATTTAATTAAACATTTAACTTGACATTTTCACATTTAAACACTGATAAACCCAGCAAAACCCATAAATAATACAGTGGCAAACGAAAGAAAAATTAATTTACAAAATGTCCAAAAAAATTACAAATGCGTAGGGTGTAATTATTACACAATACGGGTCGGAACACAAACCAGTGTGGCTGGAACGCAAAAATTATACAGTTTAACCGTTTCGCAACACGCGAAGGGGCGTAAGACGCGGCGGTCTCGCGTGACCTTAATCACAGGGAACTTTGTGATTTTTAATTTTAGAAATGGTTACATTTATTTGCTAATCGGTGACACAGTTTTCTTTGTTTGGGTGTAAAACAAAACAACAATATTTTCATCTATATTCGTCATAGTGAATTCACTTGAAATGAACCTACATTTTCCAGCATAAATATTAATGTATTTTTTTTTGACACATACAAACTTTGTGTACAGCAGTACATATCAGCCTATTTAATTAGTTCCTTCTTCTCTTCATTATATCAATAGTAAACTTGACTTCTTGAGCTATGCTTGGAGTTTCTCTACGTGATTGTAATGAAAACCCCTTTTTCAGTATAAATATTTAAATACTTACTCATTCATACAAACTTGATATATGGCAATACATATCAAACTATTTGATTAGGTACTCAACATAATATAAATAAAGACTCCTTGAAGACAACCTTCTAATTTCGAAGCTTGGAGAGAATTGACGTAGAAAACTAGGCTAATGCTCCAAAGATTATTTTTCTATTACGTTTCATAAAAAAACCAGTACTTTTTCGATACCTAACTGTCAAATAAGATACTTTTTAAACGGCACTACACTGATACAGAATCTTTTGAGGCAAAGTACATACTTTCAATTTTATATTTAAATTTATTACAAATAATATTTGGAAAGCATGACACATTCACTTGCTTCTTTTCGTTTCTCAGTTCACTACTTATTCAGTTCACACTTACAATACTTAACAATTCCAATAAATTATTGACTGATTTTTTTGGCTGAATTGTTTACCGACACTTGTTCCTTTTTCGTCATAAAAATTAAAGCCATGTTCAAATATTCGTGAATTATTTTATGTGAGATCATCCTACTATCCTTGGGCACGCCACGATTTCGGCGGTATGTTCCCTCTTTGAGGAGTGGATTGAGAGGCGCCACGGCATCCTCACCTTCCGCCTGACGCAGGTCCTCACTGGACACGGCTGTTTCGGGAGGTTCCTGTTTCGCATAAGGCGCGAAGAAAGACCCGGGTGTTTCCACTGCGAAGATCGCCCTGAGGACACGGTGGAGCATACGGTGGACGTCTGCCCGGCTTGGGCGGAGCACCACCCTTCCCTCGTAGAGGCGATCGGCAGCAGCGATCTCTTGCGTCCGGCCCTGGTCCAGGCCATGGTATGGAGTAAGAGTGCATGGGTAGCCGTCACCTCTGCGAAGCAGTAATGCTCGCGAAGGCGGCGCACATGAGGGAGAGGCAGTACATGTGCCCTCACGGCCTTAGTCGCCGCAGCAGACACCCCGGGCGTCGGGAATCCCAGGTTGATGCCCGGCCACCATAGGCGTGGGCTTGCGGACGGCGAGTAAAGGGTAGCTCGCTGTCCGGTAAGGACCAAGTTGGGTCGACGGCGCGTTGTGTTCCACGCGCGCCTCAAAGAGTTACCAGCACCAACTGGTGGGGTCTGCAAGAGCCGATGCTTACCAGGGTTGCGGTTTGTTCGAAAGAGATTTCGTCGCCCCTGTCGTCCCGCACACAGGTAACTGAGGGAACACGGGTGGGTTTTAGTCAGTAAAAGTCCGACACGCCCTCCTGCTCCACTCAGAGCCGGAGAAGTTATATGATGATTACACACCATTAAAAAAAATGTGTTCAATTGCAACATAGGTAGGTACTCCTGAACATACGAGGATCTGATGGAGTGGCTGTTCGGTTCCACAGCATTTAATTACTACCATGTTAATTTAAGCATGAAAATAAAACAACTAAATAAGGGGTTGTTCGGAACCTTTTGTCGACAACAAACACGCAGTTTATAAATAGAAAAAAACGTAACGGTAAGAAAAACAGAACACAATTTCGTTGTTGTTATTTAATTCTTTTTCAAAGCAGGAAAGACGGAACCAAATTCCAAAAGAAAAAATATCTTGGCATGTTTTTATAAAACAAAAACAAAAATAAGTTTCTTCTTTTTTTTTTTTTAGTAGGCAGAGAGAGGTACGTGGCATTTAGCGAGATCAATCACTCGACTCTCACAAACCTGCTGAGTTAAATGCGCGGAACAATTCGATTTATATTGTGAGTTTTTGAGAGCTCCCAACATCACGTAACTTGAATATACCTTTACAGTGGAGGTGTTATTTTGTTATATTTACGATAGCTTGTTGCACATAAACGTTTAGACTTCAAAGCGTCGGTTCTGTTATGTATAAAAATATAGCAATTTATCTACATAAGTAGTTGTTGAAGACACTGATTTTAAATATATTTTTTGGTTCTGTTTGTCAGTAGCATGCATCAATGTAATAATTATAAATTTTATTGGTCTAGAGGTTAAAAGTGCTACTAAAAATTGTATTTTTTTTAAAGTACTTAGGTACTATAGTAATATCGTTGATCTAGTGGTCGTAAGCGCTACTGCTGTGCATGATGTTCTGGATTCGATTCCCAGGTCCGTTTTCTTTCTGGAGTTTCTAAGTAGCACTCCAGAGACTGTATTTGTGCCTGGACTTAAAATCAACTGGCAAAATGTGGGGTACTATAAGTTACACCTCTGCATAACACTTCGGGCAAGATGATATCTGTGTTCCTATGTGTACTACAGTAATATTCGGACAAAACTACCAAACAGAAACTAAACAGTTATAAATACAGTAAACGTTTAGTAACCTCAAAAGAAGAATAAATCACACACCTTTTTGTAGATATTGACTCAACTCCGGCCTTCCAACGCCTCAAAGTTGTTTTACGTAAAACGCTGATTTTTCACTTAAAATAAAACGACAAAGACCACGTTTATACATTTCTTTTTCAGGCGCAAAGGTACGGGAATTACCCTCTCTTTGTAATGCTAATTTAAAAACCAAGGAATTCATTTTTTATTCATAAGTTTTTCTGCTCTAAAGCCAGCAGTCGGAGCATCCTACTCGTTTGTGATGAGTTTTGAAGTTAAAAAATAAAATTCGTATAAAATGCTTTGTAGATGTGCTTGTTTTAAAAGCGGGTTAACATGAGCCCGCCTGGTATTTATTATACAAAACGACGTAACTCCTTCAACGTCAACGTTTCAGATTGATGTGTATAAAGCGTACGAATATTTTTTCGATCAGAGGTAAGCAGAGTAAGTCAATATGAAAAATGGCAACAATTTGTACAAATACTCAGGCAGCTTTTCATCGCCAACAAAGCAATTGGCACAATATTCGATCTTTGTAACAATAAAATTGGATTTTTATTTAACGGTTTAAAAAGAGAACATTTATCAGTGCAATATTTGTTTATTTGATACATAAAAACTAAATGCCGTCTCAATTCTCATAGACCCAAACATATTCCTATGAAGCATGTAGGAATATCGCCATAACAAAAGTCACCCAAGAACGTGCACTTCACATAAAAGACGTCAAAGTATTCATGCAAATTAAATATTAGATTTCAACCAACGAAAAAAAGTTCGAGGTTGTCAAATCGAAACTGTTTTTTTTTAATCAATTTTCAGCTTGCACCCAAATGCGTAGAAAACTGCGAAGTCATAGCTAAGCAGATATGAATAAATCCACAGAGTAGGTAAAGGAAAACTCACAGGCAAACACTAACATTACCACTGAATCGTATGAACCGTATCGTATCGTATCGTAATCGTATTTTTGGGTGGGTAATCATCAAATTACTTCTCCTGCTCTGGAGCAGGAGGGCGTATCAGACTTTTACTGACTAAAACCCACTCGTGTTCCCTCAGTAGCCTATGTGCCAGCGGCGGCGGTATCTCTTTCGAATAACCCGCACCCCTGGCAGGCATCAGCCCTTGCGGGCCCCATCATTTTGTGCTAACATCTCTTTGAGGCGCGCGTGGAACACAACGCGCCGTCGACCTGGGCTTGGTCCTTACCGGACAGCGAGCTACCCATTACTCGCCGTCCGCAAGCCCACGCCTGCGGTGGCCGGGAATCAGCCTGGGATTCCCGACGCCCAGGGCGTCTCCTGCGGCAGTTAGGGCCGTGAGGGCACATATACTGCCTCTCCGTCACGTGCGCCACCTCCCTCTTCGCGAGCATCACTGCTTCGCAGAAGGAGGTGATAGCTACCCATACACTCTCGCTCCGTACCATGACCTGGACCAGGGCTGGACGCGAGAGATCGCCGCCACGAGGATATGGCGATGCTCCGCCCAAGCCGGGCAGACCTCCACCGTATGCTCTACCGTGTCCTCAGGGCGATCTTTGCAGTTGAAACACCCGGGCGTTTCCTCCCTCCTTATGCGAAACAGGAACCTCCCGAAACAGCCGTGTCCGGTGAGGACCTGCGTCAGGCGGAAGGTGAGGTCACCATGCCACCTCTCAAGCCACTCCTCAAAGAGGGGACTTAACGCCGCAGTCGTGGCGTGCCCAATCGTATGAACCTCTGAATGTCAAATATAAAACTAATTTTACTAACTGAAAGTACTGAAACTAAAAAAAAAACTCTATTCGTGCAATCTATGAACATCGTTATTTCGTATACTTCATTTATAACATATACATGTAATATATAAGGATAGCATGGAAATCGACGCGCAAACTGTAACCATGAAATTAGCACTTGATCTAGACCCCCTAGATTTTCGTTGGTAAGAAAAATAAAAGGGTTTTTTGCAGAAAAGTGTAATAGGTGTATTTATGCGGTCAAAATGTATGAAACAGATTTTTTTTTTAATAAGCGACGAAAAGTTTCAACGTAGTAATCATGTACGTAGGTACTGAATCTATGGTAACAGGTTGTGCGTCGATGTCCCTACCACCTTGTATATGGTCAGGGTAGCCGGTGATATTAAAATTGACTCTGTTGTGAGACCCTCACAGTAAGCGCTTTTTTTTTTTTTTTGGTATTGGCATCTCGCAGTTGACCTTGAGAGGCCGTGACTGCTCAACCGGACTTTCCTGTGAAGGTTTTTAGGAATCTAAAAGCTCTAGAACCCGACATTCAAAATTCATTATCATCATCCTCACAGAAATTTATGTGCACCAAGTTTCAACCTAATTGGTGTATTGGATTCGGAGCAAATTGGCTGTGTCAGTGACACACAGACAGACACGAGGGTTCCGTTTTTTTATTTGTACGGAGTGTAAAAACCGATGGCAACCTGTAACATTCAAACACAAAAAAAAAAAAAAAACCTGTAACATTCCGTTTGTTTTCATTAAATTAGCGTAGGTAAAATATTACAGTAATCTTTCTTTAATAAAACCTAGTCAGGTAAAAACTAACAAAAAGAAAATTTCTCAAAGTACGTCATTAGAAAAGTAACAAAATATAATTCATTAACGAAGATTTTTATTACTCAGTAGACTGTAAACTATTCCAACTTCTTTTAATTGCTTTCAAAGTTAAAATTAAAAGAACGCAACAAATAAAGGAGTTTCAAGAGAATGTTTGCAAAACAAATTAATGTACATAATATACTAAACGGTAGAAAGTTTAATGCCTTTGTGGGGTACAGGAACGAGATATAAAAAATGTAACTTTTAATGTTTTCCAACTGCTGCAGGATAAATACTTTTCAGTTTTCAGAAAAAAATATGTCGAGGTTTTTGGTTGGTGACGTTGGTATCCACTTCATACTGTGTGTTTATCAACTTGCCTTTGAAGAGTGAGCACAGCGAATAACAAACCTAGGTCTTTTACATATTGTGAATGAGAGAACGTTGTAGGCCTTACACCATCCGACCTCTAAGTACCTGGTACCTATTGACAGGCCTGCACTGTCATCCATACCTATTATCACATAATATTATGAGATAAAAAGTTCTGCTATAAAGGGTGGACCCCTAAATAGTCAAGTAACTGTCACTAACTTGGAAGTAGCGCTCACTTGCCACTGCCGCGGCACCGCTGGCTTCGCTCACTCGGCTCGCGTACGGTTGGTCGCAGTTATAACCTAACCTATTCGGTCGGTCAGCAGTATGGTGGTTCACAATTTACCGACAGTTTATAATCTCGCTAGATAGTTTTTAAACTAACGGTGTTCACAATGGACACGCCACGATTGCGGCGGTAAGCCCCCTCTTTCAGGAGTGGCTTGAGAGGCGGCATGGCGTCCTCACCTTCCACCTGACGCAGGTCCTCACTGGACACGGTTGTTTCGAGAGGTTCCTGTTTCTGATAAGACGGGAGGAAACGCCCAGGTGTTTCCATTGCGAAGATCGCCCTGAGGACACGGAGGAGCATACGGTGGAGGTCTGCCCGGTTTGGGCGGAGCACCACTGTGTCGTTGTGGCGGCGATCGGCGGCGGTGATCTCTCGCGTCCGGCCCCGTCCCGTCCGGTAAGGAGCGAGAGTGAATGGATAGCCGTCGCTTCCTTCTGCAAAGCAGTGATGCTTGCGAAGAAGGAGGCGGCGCACGTGAGGGAGAGGCAGTATATGCGCCCTCACGGCCCTAGCCTCCGCAGGAGACGCCCTGAGCGTCGAGAATCCCAGGCTGATTCCCGGCCACCGAAGGCGCGGGCATGTGGACGGCGAGTAATGCGTAGCTCGCTGTTCGGTAAGGACCGAGCCCAAGTTGACGGCGTTGTGTTCCACGCGCACCACAAAGAGTTTTCAGCACAAACTGATGGGGCCCGCAAGGGTCGATGCCTGCCAGGGGTGCGGGTCGTTCGAAAGATATACCACCGCCCCTGGCACACTGGCTACTGAGCGAACACGGGTGGGTTTTATCGTAAAAGTCTGACACGCCCCCTGCTCCACCCAGAGCGGGAGAAGTTATTTGATGATTTCCCAGGCTCAAAAAAAAAAACGGTATTCACAATCTTACGGTGACATATATGGTCATTGACGTATCACATTTTTAACCGACTTCAAAAAGAAGGAGGTTATCAATTCGACATGTTTTTTTTTTTTTTTTATATGTATGTTCGGGCATAACTCCGTCGTATATAGACGGATTTCCAAAATTCTTTTTTTGTTCGAAAGGAGTTTATTCCGAAATGGCCCCATATAAATTTCATATAGATCTGATGAGGCGTTTCGGAGACAGACAACGGAACTCTTCAAAAAATTACAGCAAATCAACCGCGAATGCTGCTATCGCATAAATATGCATTGTTTTAACCCCAAGTATGTTGAAATTTTGAATTGGTGTAGGGTAGGTAACTAAAAAGTGAAAAATAAAAACTTTTTTCAAAAAAATAACAACCGACTTCCAAAAAAACACTACAAAGTGCAAAATAACTTTAATTTCGGAAGGCGGTGACAAAGAATAAAAATACCTACATATCCAAAGTCACCGACTTCCGAAATTAAAGTTATTTTGCACTTTGTAGTGTTTTTTTGGAAGTCGGTTGTTATTTTTTTGAAAAAAGTTTTTTTGTGTAAAAATTGTAGCGACTGACTGAAAACCAGCCAGTCTCTCCTATTTTTTAAGGGCTGATTTTTCAATAGTCAGATAACTTTTATCAGATGAATAATTGTTGTGTTTTGACAGCTTTTGTATAGAAAATATGTCAAATTGACAAAATTGTTCTTAAGATAAAAGTTATCTGACTATTGAAAAATTAGCCCTAAGTGTAATAATTCCAGAACAAAGAATGTAACACCCATTGGTATGTAAGAAACAAATAAACATTGTAACAACGTCAAACATACTGCCCGTTACAACTCACTTAAGCAACTATCTAAGACTAAGTTGTTGGGCCGTTCCTGCGAGTAAGGAGAATTACAAATAGATACTGATCTCATTCAGGGCCGGGTTTTCATCGCGAAGAGCCAATATTCGATACTTTTTCCCCGAGTGGCACACTTTTACATTTGGACTGCGTTCCTCATTGACAATTCAACCCTTGCGCGGTCGAACAAACTGGATTAGCTCGGGACATGTTCGCTCACAAGGGAAATAAATTGATTTTTTTTATTTTGTTCTGTTTCCAACTCGCGTCCGCAATAACGGACCACAATGAAAAATAATAACACACGGGAGATTGAACAGCGCAAATGTTTAATGTGGAGCAATTAAATTATAATGTGGAGGTGGAAGCGTTCTAAAATGTACTGCCAATTTATTTATGTGCCCTAAACTTTAATAGTCACAGTAATTTGTTTCTAATGCTCTGCTGAGTTCGAATTATAACCATATTTTTTAATTCTACCACTGAATAAAACGAACTGTTTTACTTACTAGAGAATGGGCAGCAGCGTTATCGATGAATTTTACCACCATACTGCGATCGCCAACCCGCCTGCCTAGCGTGGCGATTATGGCAAAACCCCCTGTTGGGGGAGGCTTATGTTCAGCAGTGGAAGTCTTTCGGCTGAAATGACGAAGTTCCATGAAATGAGGGGCTTATGACTAAGTTATAACAGCCGTACGAGGTGATCGATCAGGTTAAACTAAGCTTTCTGCAGTTGTTCCGTGGACGGGTGACCATCTTTACATACCAAGACCCCTCCGTGCCTCGGAAACTTCGTTAAGCCCTTGGTTTCGGCTGCTATTCGTGGATTATTGACAGTTGTATGGGTTGTCAGAAGCCCGAAAGCCTGACAACCAGTCTTCCCAATGGTTCGTATCTATTATTTTAAATTTTGACATTCGTAATATTTTTTTTCTAACATTTTTATTTTTTATTATAATTTAGGTTGTTGACATTTCAGCATAATTCCAAATGTTTTTGAATAACCTGAGATTTTTTTTAATGATAGTTATGTTGCTATGGGAAAGGAATGCTCCATTGTCTTTTTTTTCTATTTATTTATATTTATGTTTTTTTGTCTAGTTAATGTATTACATTAAATACTTTTGCATGCCGTAAGGCAAAATGTATCGGGACTCTGTTCAAAATAACAATCATATCTGTGTACCCACAATATTGGCAAATAAATTACTTTTATTGTGTTTGTTGTTTAATAGCCCTGAATTGTCTCTTATCTTGTAGCTTGCTGTAATGATTACTATTTCCATTAATATACATACTTACACGTGCTATCTATAAGTCAACCGTTTATGACGGGGATCGGAACTGTTTCTCCTAAACACAGGTTACTTCGTATCCTATCTAGGAGAACAGTACGGCACCCACTAACTAGATTAAGAAACGTAGGTATGCTTGTGCTTCATATTATGTTACCTTGCCATATAATCTAGTCCTAATTGAACAATAAACATATGTTAAATTATATTAAATGATTTCTTTCTTTCTTCATTACCTAGTACAGTTACCAGGTACAACCTAGTGGTCGTGGAAGTTAGATGGCCAGTCGATCCATGTGAAATACTGGTATTCAGGAGCATCAGGTCTGACTGGAAGCCGAACGCAACACAGTTGGGAAAAGGCTAGGCAGATGATACTTAATTGAAACGTACCTACTATGAATGGACCTCAGTTCAGATTAATGTTTTCCCCGAACCACAGTACCTAGGAAAATTGGGGATTCAAATCAAATCAAAAATATTTTATTTCATATAAACCTGCATGGGCACTTATGAAATGTCAGAAGCTAGGTGCACGGTTCCAAATTGTTGTTTCCTATGGAGAAGAGCCGGCAAGAAACTCCACGGTTACTCTTTTAAAAAAAAATGGCTTTTACAATGTTTCCAAATTACAGAGATAAAATGTATGGGAGGACAGTTCAGGGCCTGTAGACAATTATCATTATAACCCCTAAAGACGCCTGCAGGCCTAGACAAAACACCTTTCTGTTAGCGTTCACGCCAAATGCTAAGCCAAAATGTATGGGAATGACATTACCTGCGGATAGGTTACGTCGTGTCCTTTCCGCAAGTATTGTCATTCCCATACATTTTGGCGTAGCGTTTGGCGTGAACGCTTACAGAAATGTGTTTTGTCTAGGCCTACAGGCCTGTCAATAAGTACCAGGTACTTAGACGAATACAGAATAGAAAATCGTCTACAAATCTACAGTCTGTGATTGAACGTGTTAGTCTGTTTCGACGGTCTTCAAAACAAGCTTTCAACTTTTTCCCAATTTTACCAAATCTAACGCGAAAAGGAAAGCCCAAACTTTCGTTATTGGCTGACCACACACTGTTGTATTTTTTACTCGAGCTATGAAAAATCCATCAAAACTTTTTCATGTCGTTAGCGAATCTCGGCTTAGTGGGAAAATATAGTCTGACGATGTTCCCAACACATGTGCCGATATCGATCTAGCTTATAAAATACGTAGGTATACGAATAAAGGAGTTTATCATTTAACTGAGTACAATAGAATCCCTCGCAGGACTTTACCTGGCAAAATTAGGAAAATGAGGAAAGCGGAGCAGCGGTCTGTGTCCCTTTTTAGGATTTACTGATGTAGAAAAGATAAACAGAGTTAACAACATGAGGCGTTTCGCAGTAATTACAACATATTTTATATACAGGACGACTTGTAATTTGACGTATTCCTTCCAAGATGTGATGATGTGATCCATTTGCAACAATTACGCACCTCATAAGGCCCAGGCGAATATTCATGGGATTGGAGAAAACCCATTTTTTATGATTTTTTTGAAAATATCACTTTTCTGTAAACTCTCCAACTACGAGTATATGGCCTTCATTGCTCTTCTATTGGGTACCTAATACTTAATACACCTTAGTGTCTACACCTTTCGATGTATCCATTTTTTCAAATAAAATAAGAAATAAGTAGATATTATTATATTTGTCACCCTATCCTACATCCGTAATTAACCAGAAATTAAAAAAAAAACACTTAGCTTTTTCTATGTCGGTAATGATATTCAGCCAGCTATGCAAGATTGGCTACCATCCGAATTCCCCAAACGAATCAATGACATATCCTGATTTCATAAAGGTTATATATACTTTTAGACAGGATATTCACTCACTGCAGTTGTCCACCATATATTATATAAGTCGGGAGACAAGGATAATGTTACAAATTATAGACCTATTTCAGTGTTGAGTACTCTCTCAAAGATATTCGAAAAAGTCATAAATCATAGGCTCACCAAATACCTAAATAAATTTAACCTTCTTTCTAACAATCAGTTGGGCTTTAAGAGTGGAAAATCTACCGAAGATGCTGTACTGGCACTTACAGATACAATTATTGGCCATTGGGAAAATAAATATAAAACTCTTGCCATCTTTTTAGACCTATCCAAGGCCTTTGACTCTGTTTCAATTCCCTTACTTCTTTTGAAGCTAGAGCATCTTGGCATTCGCGGGATGGCCCACGATCTCTTCAGAAGTTATCTTACAGGTCGTAAACAAATAATAAAAATTGAAAACTACCTCAGCAACCAGGAGTCGATTACTTTTGGTGTCCCCCAGGGCAGTGTATTGGGACCCCCTCTTTTTCTCATATACGTGAATGAGCTGTGTCAGTTATCTTTACCCAACTGCAAAATTATAGCCTATGCCGATGACACAGCTCTGATTGTGCATGTGAGGGACTGGACCGAAACTCGCCTCAACTCGGAGTTTGCCTTGAGCACCGTCATGAGGTGGCTGACCACAAATCTTCTCACTCTAAATCTCAATAAGACCAAATTTATCACATTCTCTACAATGAAGTCAAGTCAACCCCCAACACCGATTGAAATTCGTGCTCACACCTGCCCAAACTTACACGCAAACTGTCGGTGTCAACAATTAGAAAATACCCCAATTATTAAATATCTTGGTGTCACTCTTGATAGCAACCTGAAGTGGAAGCAACATATTGCCTCAATTGTAGCTCGTGTGAGGAAACTCATTTATATTTTTAAAAAGCTCAGAGGCGCGGCCGATTTTAGCTGTTTATTAACCGTCTACCTTGCGCTCGCTCAGTCAGTTCTGGGGTATTGCCTAACGGTCTGGGGTGGTGCCGGTAAAACGGTGATGCTACGAGTCGAACGAGCGCAGAGGGCTGTCCTGAAGGTGCTGGCAAGGAAACCGATCCGATTTTCGACATCCTCTCTGTATACCCTCTGCCAGGTTCTCACCGTCAGACAGCTTTTTATCCTCCAAACTATTCTTCGCAAACACACCCAGCTTACCTTTGACCCTAGATGCTGTTCTGCACGTCGCTCAAATAGGGTTTGTAACACTGAGTCCCGAAGAACCTTAGCTGCAAGTCGTCATTACAAGCACTTAAGTTCAAAGATCTATAATAAATTAAACAAAAGCCTACACATCTACCCATTAACAAAGAGCAAATGCAAAATAAAACTTGTTTCCTGGTTAAAATCACAAAATTATGAGGATACAGAGAAACTCGTGGAAGTGTAAAATACTCATCACTCCCTCACACACCCTAACAAAACCACACACAAACACATGCCACAAACACCCCTTTACACATCAGTAACACTCACCCATTCACCTCACACTCACCACATTAACTAAACGTCATAATACATCCCAAATCATTGTCCTGTACTGCTTATTTTTTACCGTATTTTTTGTTTTTTATTATAAATCTAAAAATAATTTGATTACCTACTAAGCACTTTTCTGTATGGAACATCACTTCCATTCTGTATCTGGAGAAGGGCGTTGTTAGCTGCGCTGCAGTTTATACTTTTGCAGCTACCATCGTTTTACTTGTTGTACTTAGTCTTGTGTTATTTGTTCCGAAATAAACTTTTATTATTATTTTATTATTACTGATAGGCAACCCACAGCCTGAACCGCTGAGTCAAGAAATGGCACCAAGTAAGGCAGAACTATTGAAAATCTATTTATTTAACAGGGGTATGCAATTATAGTTTACTATGGATGTTCGACATTTTTGACGATTGGTAATCTCATCGGGCACACCTTTAGTGAGACTATTTAAGTACTTAAAATCTTAAATACATTAATTCGCTGACCGACAAAGCAAACCCGGTGGGTCTAGAAGCATGACATTTTGCACAACACCAAATTATGTAACTAAAATGAGTACTAAGGAAGGTTTCTTGAAACTCAATCCCCTACAGGGTTTTAATAGGTTGTGAAAGTCCGTATGAAAGTTCGTAATTTTTTTCGATACTAAATTCCATCGAGCTCATGATTTTACTATTTTAAAAACGTACTACATTTGATATCGCCTGTTAACGGGGGGTTGTCCCAAATTGCCTCTTTCAGAATCAAGATTAAATGATCAAATTCATGTATTTAGGCCCTGAAAAAATATATGTCATAGATACATCCATGTTTGAGGAAAATAATGGTTCAAAACTCGATTAATTGCAATTTGCCCGATGAAAAAAAAAATCCGAAACAGGGTCGATTTCAAAACCATTTTCCGTCTCATTTCCTCATTACTGCAGAAAATTATGCGAAAATTGCATGTACGATGAGGGAATCGTATTTAGGAGGGAATTTAATGGATGGATTTATTAGTCTAGTAGTTTTTTTTTTAAATAAACTTAAAAAGATAAAAATCCGGCCTAATCGGCTTGTGCTCAGAGTCCTACGGGACGTCATCGAGGGTGGACCTGTGTCAAAATTTTCAAAAACTCGCTCGTTCTACGCCTGTATAGAAAAATCTAATAAAATAATAACAAATTAATTTATGAAATTGCGATAGCTCAGAAAAAATATCTTGGAATTATATTATAGTTTTAATTCATTAAATTGTTTTCCAAAATGCGAAAATTTCTAGGCATTGTAATGACGTTTAATTGTCATCTTAAAATAGTGTTGACACATTACAAATTATTATCGATGAAATAATAGTCAAGTGAGAGTATGAGTCGTATTCGTCGTTTATGAAGAATTTTGTACAAATCACAGTGTTCTAAGACTCTTTTAATCAGTTTCATCCATACCAACTATGATATTTCCTCTCCACCGAACTGTATTCGCTGTTACATTAATATTACATACTATACAATATGTCTGGTAATCGGTTGTATACTAATAATATAAAGAACTTTCAGTCTGACACCAACAGAAAAAATTAAAAAAAATTGCTCAGTTAAAAGTGCTACATAGGGTCCACGACCAAATGTACGGAACACGATAGCAACTTTATTGATATTTCTCGAATAGCGGAGCTAGCAATACAAGTTTTTTCTCGAATTCGTGATTTTAAAATATTATTTTTGATGTCCTAAAAAAATAGTTTCGTTAAATGATAGCTGGAGCAGTAGGTACGTCACTAGACAATAAAGTACGGCAATTGTTCCTTCATAAATAGTTCACAATATTTACGGTTCTTTCTGAGCGATGGCATACACCAAAAACAAAAGAATATGGTTACAGTGTAACTGAAATAGTACGACAGTCTACATAATATAAATCTGAAAATCAGGATCTTTGAAAATTCTGCCACTAAAGATGTAAATAAAATAGTGGATGAAAATTTGTATGGAAATCTACCATTTTGACGAAGAGAAATACCGTCGGACACACGGCTTGTCTACTTGATAAATTCTTGAATTCACTGACAAGTTACGCTTAGCCTTAACCTATGGGCCTGGAAGTATGATTTCGATTTAAAGACATTTATTTTCTCAAAGAACAAATTGCACAAGGGTTTTTTTTGTTTTGGATGGGAAATCATCAAATGACTTCTCCCGCTCTGGGCGGAGCGGGAGGGCGTGTCAGACTTTTACTGACTAAAACCTACCTGTGTTCCTTCAGTTGGAATTAAAATTCTTAAGTTCACTGACAACTAACACTCGTCTGGAAATTCTCTGGTTGAAAGGTCTGGAAGCATGATTTCCAAACGAAACCATTGCAATTTTTTATTTTCACCTTACAACGGCAAAACCATATGTATATGTAACTTGCTTCTGCTCGTGACTTCGTTCGCGTAGAAGTCGTAAGACACCACTATTATGCTGTCGTACAGTATAAAAACACACAGCCACATTATATAAAACTTCCCTGTACACAACTACGTTACATTTGTAGTTTTGCTCTCAACAGCCTAAATATACAAAGAGAACAGGACTGGTGCCGCGGGATCAATTGACGTACAGTTGTCCGTGTGAGAAGCAGCTAGTCCTGAGGTCGAAACCCGTAGCAATCATAATAATATTAAAGCTGAAGGCTTTTATTGCTATTTCTGGAACTTCCAGCCTCAGCCAAAGGTAGTTATGAATGAAAATACATTTCTGCATTTTCTTTCGAAACTAGTTGATACCATCACATTTACATTAACATTAAATTACAACACAGCACATTAGCCGATTCCGACATCGCCATGTTAACGGGGATCAGATTTTCGCACACGTTTAGTACCTACTAACCGTTTTTACATAGAGTTGTTATTGTCACCTATGTCGTGGTAGACAGTGACTGACACCGATATCAGCACAATAGAGGTGAGAGAACTGGCCATTCTTTCACTTGAACACACTTATTCGCACTGCCAACTTCGAGAGGTCGATACTTAGATACTGTACCTACCGTGGTCGTTTGGTGAGTCGCGCGATGGTCATTGATATTCACCAATATCATCAGGTCGATACTAAATATATCGGTTTCGAATCGGTAATGCGGTATTGCTGTCGACATATCGATATCGGGTTGGTGACAATATCTGATAATATGAAAACGCTCAATAGGTAACTTACAGGACACTTACCCTACACAGGGAACTTTAAGTAATATTTTTAGTTTTACCATACCGTACCTAAAAGTAAGGTAAAATATCGAACCTAAGCAAAAATAATTCAGTTGATCAACTGCAATATGTTATACTATGGTACGGATTTTCTGCTAAATGGTTGACAGTTCATCGTAAATAAATACGTCGTGCTGCATTTGGGGGCGACGGAGGTAACGTTTCAAAGGCCCACAGGCCGGAACAACCTAGCCTTAATAAAGTGGCATATCAATTGACGCGTCGATGTCAGCGTTTCCTTTAAAAAAATGACGCGCGCTAGTGAATTATGGTATCGGATCCGGCTGCCCTATCTTTGCTTCAGTCAATTTCACCCAAGTTGCAATATTAGATCACCGGTCATTTTTTTATCGGAGCTTCAAAAAAATATCGGTGAAAAATTCATCGGTTCATCACCCAAATACATGGGTGTACTTTATAGGTACGATACGATATATCTAGGTATCGCATAATTTGAAATAGGTACATAGGTAAACCAGTGTAGATACCTCATAAATTAGCGTTTCGTATCGTTCGTATCGGTCAGCATAAACATAGATTGGCACAAATATCGGTTTCGCAATGACCCGAACATTACCTATCACACCAACAATCTGCGATGTCACGATTCTGACGTGGTACACGAGCCGTATTCCTGTAATGGAGGTACTTCACTATTTTATCGGGAAACATAAACAGAAACGTTTAAACACATAAACTGGCCGGCAAACGGCAATACAGACATACTTACGCCATTCGATGCTATATCAAAATAAACAAGACCCTTTCCGTAGGTACAATTCAATTTTCTGTACGACTTTCATCGTAGTTCGCAGACTCATGAGTGCATATTTGCTCAAGGGATAGAAAATCCTTGTCTGAGGAAATTGCCTCCGATCGGATTGGATGACGGTGCCGAGTCGCCGCGCCCGATTGTCATTTGTTTAGAGCTCAGCCCACAATCCAAGCCGGTTTCCATTATAGACACTTTATCGAAAAGCAGTAAAAATATACACGTCCCCGCATTCTACGTAAGTTATGTCGGATGAGATGCTTTATTTTGTTTACATTACGTTTGTGTCCCCAAATATTTCCTGTTTACGTATTTATAATGCAATATGTATGGCGGTGCGGGTTCAGTTTCGGGGTGACACGTACTCCGCAAAGGTTAGAGTGCAGCGGAACACTAACTTTTATACCTTATGGAGTATAGCCGTCCTTTGCCGCACTAAACTTCGGGAGCTGTGTTCATAATTTATATGTGAAATATTCCGTGCACTAATACTAAAACATACCTAATTTGCTTTGGTTTGCCGTCCCGCTGCGCATTGTATAATATGATACAAATTCTAACTCCATTTAACCAGGACGGTATTTTTGTAATTAAATTTTGCCGTAGGTGTCTGAAAGTAGTCATGTAGAGTGGTGATAACCTTATCACATAAATAGTACAGAGTTTATTACAAGTTATTAACAGTCTGTTAAAATCATATTTTATAAATATAAAAACAAATTAAATTACGTAAAAACTGGCAAAAAAATACCTAACACCCTTGATAATAATTATAAAGCACTAGACGCGCGGGGCGATGGTATCAACAATTAAATACAAACTTTATGAAAAATTTGACTTAATAGAGTTAAATTCTAAAGGCGAAAAAACGCACCACGGCTAGAATGTTAATTGTTATCAATTATGTAGAAATACGTGGTTTCAATTAATGTGATAGCCTGATCGACACACTGTACATTTGAAAAGTCACATAGTAAGACACCTACCTTCCGTGTTAGTAGTCAACTAAAAGGGCGATAAGCATGCAATTTGTGAGGGCACATTCAAATCCGTTCCACGAAACTCAATTTCCTGGGGCACTGATGTTATTATGACGTTTTTATAGAATGAATGACGACTAATAAGCCACAGGTAGGGGTGGCCGTAATTTTCCGCGTTCCAAACAAATTAACTCTGCGCCAGTGAGCATTATTACAGTTAATAAACGATTTAATAGCTGACCTATTTATAACATATTAGATTGGCGCGTGACAGTTTTGTGCGCGTTGGATATTTGGAATTTGCGTATTAAGCTTGCTGAATGCTAATTTGATTTTAGGCTATAGTATAAAATCACTTAATTTGTTTATTTGGAATCTATGAACTGGCAGCTCTGGCATTATGAGCTTTAATGAAATTAGAAGTTATATGTAGGTAGGCAAATATAGACAACGCTCTCGTAAAGTTTAGTAATAGGTTCTAGGAAAGATTTTTCATAAGAATCTCTGGCACCGAAAAAGTTAACTTTATATTTTTGTAAGCGCTAGATGTCAAACCAGTATTCTAGAACAACCATCATGTACATCACTAACACTTACATCGGTAATGTCTTTCCTTTTGACAATTTAACAAATCATTGCGTCATCAAAAAGCGTTGTCAGGCATTACAAAATTCGTCCCCATCGTCAACAGAAAAAGTGCCCAAAAGCAGCATTGCCACATTTTATGGAAATGTTGATGTTTTGGCCATAAATAAGCCAGCTCTCTGGTCACGTGAAGAGTCGACCCATCGTTTGCGGATGACTCTGGCAAAAAAAACTGGACTAGCAATTTCCGATAAAATCTTTCGTTTTGTGATAGAAAGTGGGTTACAGAATTGGGCTGTTGCTCTTAAAGTTTATTGAAATAAAAGAAAGGACCCCACTCCCCATAATCTGCGGAACCATTGAAGAAGTCTCACCAATTCCTTTCATAAAAGCAAGCATTACCAACACAACAAACCAGCAATATTTACCAAACTAAAAGCAAGATCACACTGTGTGCCCAACGTGCCCATAGATTTTATTAAAATCCAACAGAAAACGTATGAAAATATGTACGAAGAACTTTGCATATGATATAGACGTGATCTGAATGCCGAATACATTACTATCGCATTACAAACGTATTTTGTTTGATCTACGAAAATAAAGAAAATATCTTCGGAATACACTTTGGTTACAAACAGTGTTTAACACGAGATTTTATCTGAGGGTTGTGTGTTTTGTTTATTTTTAGGTGATTAAGGGTGTGTTACACAACCAATTCACTAAGGCCCACTTAAACGTTCAATCGTTTATGGGTTAACCACAATGACTCGGAGTCTCTCATTCAGGACTTGCTTTTGCCGGCGACTTCGCCCGGGGGGAGATCGGAAATTATCTCGTAAGAACGTACTACCAAGATACAAAGTACCCTATGTGTTAATCCAGGTTATTAAATATCTGTGTGCCAAATTTCAACCAAATCCATTCGGCCGTCTTTTCGTTATTATGGTAACAAACATCCAAAGATTTAAACATACAAACTTTCACATTCATAATATTATTAAATATTGGGATTAATAAAAATAAAAATCTGCGCCACCGAGACTTATTACCCTTTAAACTTTTAAATATTTAACCCACAGATGTGGGAAGATTAAGTCGCTAAACTTTGGGACAGACAACAGAATGATTACTGATTTTTTGTTTTCTGATGATGACGAAACCGTGAATGTATTAGTTTAAACTTCTATGATAGAAGGGTTGCAGAGGGATCTGATTTATAATTCACAAAGAGCCTCGAAAATGAAAGTGCACTCTTGTCATATATTTTGTTTTTCTTTTTGTTAGCATGTCCGACTGCTGGGCAAAGACCAAGTTGCTTCCAAACCGTGTGTTGACCTGCCTTGGTTCTCTGGCTATGTTAGCCCTGAAAACCATATCAGATCGTCACACCACATTCGCCGTAGCCTACCTCGACGACGATGTCCTTCCTCAGGAATCCAGTGAGTGGTGATCTTTGCCCATATCTCCGGCTGCATTGCGCATTGCGCGCGACCTGCCCAGCCCACTCCCACTTCAACCTGGCTTTTTTTTTCCAACATCTGCAACTTGAGTGATGGAGCGCAAGATGGTGTTTCTTACGCTGTCTGTACGCTTGACACTTATTATGTTGCGACCCATTGCCCATTGGCAAATTTTGAGTTTGAACTCATGTTGTTCAGTAAATAACCAGCAAGCTTAGCGTGACGCTTTTTATTTCTACTCTACTGTAGATTAGAAATCGCTTGTCTACATTTCTTAAAAAAAAAACTGAAAAACTGTCAACTGTCTAGACGGAAACGTCATTTTTGTCTACTCTTCCGATGACAAAACGCTTGTCTATGGTTGTCGTGTTAAGCGTGCTGTGAGTGTCACAGATAAATGGTGTTTAGTATTTTAGGAGGACAACAAAATGAAGTAAAGATTTGTGGCACACAAAAAGAGGAGCGTTTATTATTTAGAGTGTACATAAATATTTTTAGGATCATTAAATTGGGAATTATTAAGAGCACGACAGCATCAATTAATGCATGCTTTTATTAAATATCCATTGAAAAATAAAACCACAATTTTTCAAAGTCTAATTTGTTTTATTTTTCATCTGTAGTACCTATGTTCCTACATTACAATATCTATATATTCCAGAACGAAATCATGCAATAAATGCTTTTTAAACCATAAACATTACTTAAACAAAAATCAGGTATTTAAATAGAAAAGTCGGAAGCATTTACCTGCAGACAAGAGTTTAAATAATTCACTAGCTTTCACCGCCGGCTCCGTCTGCGTGGAGCGTAAATTTTCCACGTTCCTACGGGAACTACAACTGTTTACAGTCTTATCAAGTAGTCTATATGTAAAGTTTCTAAACTCACTAATTTATTTAAACGTTTTCACGAACACTCATTGGCTTCATACCTAAGAGGTTTCTAAAGTAGGTACGTAGGTAAACTCTAGTCGTTTATTGGGTTCCGTAAGGCTAAGGCTCCGCAGTCCATCCGTCTGTCACAGGACTATATCTTTTGTACCGTAATATGACACATAATTATATATTCTAAGTACTACTATGGCCGCTGTAACAACAAATAATAAAAAAATAAGTAATTTAAACATTTAAAAGGCTCCACACAACAGAAAGGTTTCAAGAAATTATGTTGTGTTAAATATCGACTAATCTAGAAAATGCCTAAGGCATTAAGTCCTAAGGCATTTTCTACCAGTCAACCTTATGGTGATGTAGAGGTAAAAATGGTAGGTGCAATATAAGGGATAAATAACTCGGAAAAGAATAAATACTAATACATAGATACCTGTAAACAAAATCATCATCATTTCAGTCGAAAGACGTCCACTGTTCGATATAGGCCTCCGCCAAACTCCTCCACTTCGACCGGTATAAACAGAATAAACTAGGAGAAGTAACATTATGTAGAGGAGAAAACGAATCCATCAAACCAGCGCAGCAATCTTTCTGGCTACTTCTCACGGCTATCTTCACATGCCTTAACTGGATGCTATCCTGATATTAAAAAGGAGCGCATTCCAAAGAAATCCCATCTGGGAGTAACGAATAGGCTTAATAGTCGAATTGCACGAATTTATCGCCCGGGAATCGAGCGAATCGTCACTTTTAAATATTATAATATATATTCTAAATGTGACCCGCATGAAGTTAATTTATTTGTGGGCGTATTGAGAATTCCAATAGTACGTATTAAATAATTCGTGCCAAATAAAACCAGAGCGGTGAGATGGACATCATAGAAGGCGATTGTTGTCGTAGAAGACTATTGTTGCACAAACTTTAGACAATGGAACTACTGTTCAAGACGGGAGGTAACCGGATCATACATCGCTCACATATACATATACTGTCTCAGGCGTACCCCGAATGAACCAAAACACAAGACTTCATACCCCTACACTAAATTACCGGCGTATGGCCAAAGTAGCCTCTAAAACAAAGGCCACCATACGATTTGGTCGTGTCTGTCATTCATACATATAGTTTAATGCCTCTTTGGTTGTAAAGGCCTCAAAATGTGTTGAACTTAGTGAAAACTTAGTACTAAATAAGTTTTGATGTTCTCGCTGTTCTCTTGGGGAACGTATACTTAGCGATTAGAGCTCGTCTTCTCTTTACTGAGGACTCAAGGGAGGCATATACTTAGGGAGTAGCGGAAATATACCTAACTGGATTACTTTGGTATTTTCCTTTTGTAATCCGTACTACGAAGTTACGTGTTAGTTTATTATTTGATTAACCGACTTCAAAAAGGACGAAGTTTTGTTTATTTATTTTTTGTAGTTTGTATTTTCGCAATACCTATCTCCGACAATTGTGAATGAATTCGATGTTTTTTTGGATAGGTTAGGTTATTAACTTTGCTTAGGTAGTGTTTGCTTTAGCTTCAATAATACGTGTTTACAGAAAGAAAGAGAGAAAAAAAACGTTTATTTGCGGTAAACATGTGGCAAAAAGAAACAGGTAAGTATACAAAAATTAGAGAAGGTTGAGGGGAACATGCGTCACATCCACGCAAAACGGCTATCGCTCAGCATTTTGCTGGAACCTATGCAAGACAGAGCCCCGGCGCTGGTTTTCAGCGACAGTCGGCTTTGACGTAAAGAAGCAAAGACGTCGCCCGGTGTCATCATTTGTATATCTTAATGACATTTGAATTCTATTAGTCACTATCGTTTACATGGCAAGTACCTAGTGTTAAAACAGTTACTGTTGATGTAGGGTAGGCAAAATAAGTTGCACACAAGTTTTTTTTTAAGTCCACACTATGTCTCTTAATTTGTACATGAATAAAACGAAATTGTTAACACTTTTCAAAATTTAAAAAAAAACCATAACATTAACCTAACCAAAAATATTTGCAGAAATTGTAAAATAAAATCTTAATCGTCGAACGTAGAATCCAAAACAAACACTTACAATCTCCACCACACAAAACGAAACAAAAACCAATTTATCTATCAGGCTATGTAAGCAATTAAATAAACTAATTCTATTAGTTTCCGCTGATGAATTCGTTGGGCGTGCGCCATCCATCAATCTCAGGAACACGCGGCGCGAAGACGTATCGCGTTACTTATTCCTCTCACTGACACCGTGTTGACCAACATTTACCATCCCCCATCCTCCATCCCCCATCTCCCATCCCCCATAAAGGATAGAGGGATACTGATGCAGAAACCAGTAGTTATCGTCCAAATAATAGCGGTACTACGGCTCGGCTCGTTTTGTTTTATATGTCCACTACTTACACATGAGAGTCCCGGATAAACATTTTGTGACGTCATAAATGCTCCATGATCTAAATAAATATCAAGTATATTATCAGTAGGTACAAACAAGACGTAAGTAGGTATATATTTTGACTTCAGGGAACTTTTATAACATAATTTGACTTTTTGAATTACACATACATACATACACACTCAGCCTCCATAAGAGGGAGTGGGCCGTAATCCACCACGCGGGCCCAGTGCGGGTTGGTAGATGTCACATGTCTTCGAATTTTTGGTTCTAGGACATGCCGGTTTCCTCACGATGTTTTCCTTCACCGTTTGAGAGCAGTGGTGATGAAATTATTTACACAAAGTAATGCGCCTGGCTGGGTTCGAACGCACGACCTACAACTCGTAAGTCGCGGCCGTTACCACTGGGCCACCACTGCTCTCAGAATTACACATAATTGTTCGCAATCAGCCTATTAAGTTCCCACTGCTGGGACACAGGCCTCCTCTCTGTGAGAGGGAGTGGGCCATAATCCACCACGCGGGCCCAGTGCGGATTGGTGGATGTCACAAGTCTTCGAATTTTTGGTTCTAGGACATGCCGGTTGCCTCACGATGTTTCGCTTCACCGTTTTGAGAAAAGTAGTGATGAACTTAAATACACAAAGTAAAGTACCTGTCTGAGTTTGAACCTACTACTCGTAATTCGACACCTGTTGATACCACAGGGCCACCACTGCTCTCACAAAATCTATATAAATAAAAAGTCCTGACTGACGGACTCATCAACGCCCAGCCCAAACCCTTAGACCTAGAAAGCTGAAATTTTTTGCACAGAGGTTCCCTTTATAATGTAGACAAGGAATAAGGAAGGATTTTTCGAAATTCAACCCCTAAGGGAGTTAAATAGGAGATAAAAGTTCCGCGCGGGCGAAGCTTCTGGCAAAAGATAGTTATTAATAAACTAGCTATTGCTTGCGGCTTCGCCCGCGTGGAGCTTGAAAATTATCCCACGGGAACGTACTACCAGGATGAAAACTATCCTATGTGTTAATCCAGGTTATAAGCTATCTGTGTGCCACATTTCATCCAAATCCGTTCAGCCGTTTTTGTGTGATTGAGTTGCAAACATCTTCACAAACTTTCACATTTGGAATATTAGTAGTGTAGTATTATATTATTAATAAATTAAATTTTGATGATTGACGGTTTTAGTTGTAACTAATTAAGTAACAAATGTTTGATACAAATAATTTGATTGATAGTCATCTGTTTCACAAAACACGAGCTGATATTAAAAATTTTAAAACCCCCGACCCAAACAAAACTCAAAAAAGTAAAAAATATTATTTATAGGCCTTTTAATTTTAACGTAATATTTTGATCACGGCATTGTCAAGTCGGGGGACGGCTAGGCCTCTGTTTGGCGTTTTCATTGACCGTCCCCCGACTTGACAATGTCGTGATCAAAATATTACGTTAAAATTAAAAGGCCTATAAATAATATTTTTTACTTTTTTGAGTTTTTGTTTGGGTCGGGGGTTTTAAAATTTTTAATTTAATTTTTATTTCTTGCTTTTTAAACTTAATGTCTCCCTTAAATCACCATTTATCTATAATCTATTCATTGAGACCTTTTCAATGAGCCCAAACACGATACTTCTGCTGTTTGTTGGTGAATAACTTGGGTTTCCTGGAAATTCCAGGTGTTGCTCCAGCATCAGTTCAAGGTTATTTTATTCGTCTAATATCATTGAAGTAATAGAATCCCAAATTTTGAGTTGATCAGAGGCTAAAATCCGTTTTTCAACCAGAAAAGAGCTGATAATCTTCAAACGGCTGAACCGATTTTGATGAAACATGTCTAAGAACACTCCCGACTAATACACCTTTCAAACAAAAAAAAACTAAATCAAAATCGGTTCATCCGTTGGGGAGCTACGTTGCCTCAGACAGACAGACACACACACACACACACACACACACACACACACACACACGTCAAACTTATAACACCCCGTCGTTTTTGCGTCGGGGGTTAAAAAAACCGTAATTTCTATACATTTGCAATTTGAATAACATGAATAAAGTTTAAATTTTCATCAAATTGTTCGCTCTAATAGTTGAACATAGTGCTGTTATAAACTAGTGACGTGCAATGATGGTTCCAAACGCTGCTCATTATTCATACATTTTCGCTGAACAACATGTTAAAATCGACAGAAACACGATTACGACTGAAGCGCTTGCCATAGTGGCGTTTCAGAATATCGAGTTTTCGGATAAGCTAGGATTTTGTCATTTAAAATTCGAGTCTTGGACCGCTATAAAGCATTTTGCTGTAGTAACACCTAAATGTGTTTTTGGTTGAAGACACAGATTTATATGAAACTATCTTTTGCCACATCTTCGCCGCGTGGAAGTAGAAAAAGATCCCACGGAACGTACTACAGGGATAAAAAGTATCCTTCATTTTAGACTACCTGTGAGCTAAATTTCATCTAGACCCGTTCAGCCGTTTTTGCGTGATTGGGTAACAAACATCTAAACATACAAACTTTCACATTTATGATATTAGTGGGATGAAATGTTTATTTATGTAAGTAGATATATAGGACACTTTGTTCACTCGTCAATGTTTTATTGGTGAATATTTTAAAACTAGATAAGCATTTCCCAGCTAACAGATCTCTGAGAAGAAATGCCGAAACAAAAATAGAAGTAATTTTCTCTTTTGAAGTCCAAACATTATATCTATCTATATATTGATACGTGAAGCCACAACTTTGGACCTCTTTAAAATTACGAAAATGGAAGAGTGTGAAGTTTGGCACGGTTAAAGTTTATATGGGGAAGTAGTACAGAAAGTTAATATGTTTTATATAATAACGTTTTCTATATAAATGAATTAAGGCAGAATTTCAACCACTGTCCGACCACTATCTATTAGAATTTTATGAGTCTAACATTGCACAGCCATATCTAGAAGTATAGAATTGAAGTTGAGATTTAAGAGTAACAAAATCATGATAATTTTATGACCTTTTGTTTTAGCATTAAAAACAAGCAACGCGTGACTACATCTGTTTTTCTGCAGCTTTTACATGAAAATGTTTTTCTTTGTTTACGATGTAGTACGAACTATAAAATATTATATGTTTCAGTAAGCAAAATAATTCATTCTAGTATTATAAGATTCGAAAGTTACTCTGTCTGTCTGTCTGTATGTATATATAAATGAATGCCTAAACCTCACTCCACCTCAAACGGATTAGTACATAGTGTACCTAACCTAATCAGGCAGTTTACTTTGTGTTCATTATTTGATCAACACTGCTCTCAAAACGGTGAAGGAAATCATCTTGACGAAACCGGCATGTCCTAGAACCAAAATTTCAAAGACATGTGACATCTACTAACCCGCTACTGGGCCTGCGTGGTGTATTACGACTCACTCCCTCTCACTAAGAGAAGGCACGTGTCCCTTCATACTGCTGGGATAAACGCCTCCCGTTTTCCTTCACCGTTTAGAGAGCAGTGTTAATGAAATAATTTACCCAAAGTATTGCGACTGTCAGGGTTCGAATCTACCATTGCGTTACCACTGCTATAGGATTAGTACATGGGATACTTATTACCCCGACATTCCAACAGAATTGAGACAAATTCGGGTGAAACTACGGGGCGTAGCTACTAATATAATAAATAGAAAAAGTAAAAAGAAAACCAACCTTTTCAGCGAAACTAAAGTAAATAACGCCTACATTTATTTTAACAAAATGAATAACGTGCCACAAAACGAGTGAGCGGCTCGATTTCACATTCAAAAGAGCCCAGTATAAACGCAGTTTGGTTTTAATAAACCGAGCAGCGCTAGCGGTGTCAGTTATGAATGTTATGTTATTATGCATACAGTAATAAGACGCAGCAACAATGCTCACGGCGTACCTACAACGTCTGCTGTAAAGCATAATGTGAACGTAGTTTCAGGAACAGAAAGCCCATTTACCTTTTGTAGTGGCTTTGTGCTCCCAGACTGGCGGGTTAAGCGTCGCGGCGCAGCGGGGACAATAGCTCGGACCTTTTTTAAAATGCCTCTCTCATTTCTTGCTGCCAGCAATTCCCGAAACGGAATGGTTTTCGAGTTGATCAAATTGGTTCCGTACGGTTAAAGAAATGTTTAAAGACAAAATGAATTCGTTTTGCTGACGCCTTCTTCTGTTTTATTTATCAAGAATTTTAAAGTTTACACAGGATAGCTCGTTCGTGCTGTGTTAACATTATGTTTATGCAAAAGTTTGTGATAGATGTATTCATAACGTGTGAGCACGAAAATTCGACTTTATTACATATTTCAGTGCAAATAATATGTGTTGCTTCTTTATTACTTTTGGACTAACATATAACAGACTCAGAGAAAATATTATTTTGGGTCTGTTTGTTTATTTGCGCGTAATATGAAACAGCTATTATAAGGTCTGTCTGCAATGTATGTATGTAATCTGATTGCTTTTAGATTGTGTTTGATCTTTTTTAAAGGTGAGGTACATATTATCTTTATCTTGACGACTTAAAAAAAACATGGTCCGATATGTTCGCTAACAAAACATTTCTTTGTGCACAAGGATGATTTTTTGTGTTACTGCGATTTCACTCATGATTAGAGAACCCTAGACGAAATAATAGCAGGTCGTTTATTTAATTACTAGCTACCGATCATCGGTATCAATATTTAAGATGTGACCTTACAAGACTGTGACAGAAAATTACTTGGTAAAAAGGTGATTAATAATTACCCAACGACGGTGAAGCAAAAAGGAGGGAACGATTTGGACCGGTATATGTATGTATGTATGTATGTGAGTATGGATGTATGTTCATCTATTCTCTCATAACTTCTAAACCACTTATCCCAATTATTTCAACTTAGTAATTTGCTCTCTGTCAGGAAACTTTACATTTTATTAATTATATTTAAAAAAAACACAAGTCTTTTTCCTATGATGCTGGCATTCTGACAAAAAGAAGGCAATATATGATATTAAATATCCCTAGGACAAGGACTCTGTTTGGCAGTATGCAATTTAGTAAACGATCTGCTGCGCTATATAACAAAATCCATAAATACATCTACATTTATCCCAAAAAGTACTATGACAGTAAAAAATATATAATGGAATGGATACAAAAGCTTACCTACAATGAAACCGAAACATTTCTAAAACATTGACACATACGCACCCTCACACACATGTACCTACCCTCAGTCATACCTACAGGCTACACTTTCACTCACATAAATATACTCACACACATACTTACACCCACTCATACACATACTTGATTTAATTTAAGAAAATGTTAATGTATGTAGTTTTAGCATAAGAATTATACGTACTGCTTTTAATATACCTAACAGTCTTGCTATGGAAGAGACTCTCCTAATACAGGCAGAATTTGCCTAAAAGGAGGATCCAATCTCAAAAGTTTTGTTTATACTCATACTGTTGTTACCAATAAACCATTTTCTTTTATTTGATTAGAATATTTTCTTGTTTCATACATTTTAGAGTGTGAATTTTCTGTAGTCAGTAGTAGGTAGGGTTGGATTAATAATGAACATGGTAGTATAGTTATAACTAACGCAGTGGGAAACGTATTCTACAAAAACTTACCAAACGACATAAAAATATAAAGGAAAAACTTTCTGCGAGAAAACAGCACAGATTACTGATGCAAGCGCACTAAATACTTTACCTGAACAAAGTGTAACACCATGTAAGTGCTAACGTTGATAAAAGTTTAATAACGCTAAACTTTGCTTCTGCCCCCGTTCAGTTAGAACGCGCAAAATTGTTGCAGTTGTGTGTCTCATCGCTTAACTAAATCCAATATTGGAATTTGACCCTTATCTCCTCTATTAAGTTCGGTTTGGTTGTTAGCCTTGTAAATTACGAACAAACAATAGCTCGGATTTTATGAGTGCTTTTAAGAGGAGGTTGGAAAGTCATCATCTTTCATGAAGTGTTACTTTATTCGGTGTGGATTTTTCAAGGTATTTTTGTAAACTACAATTACATAAAAATAAGACATAAAAAACATTTTAAAACCTCGTATAAGGTCATTTTTAACTCTTATTATTTTCTACGGTTGCATATTTTTTTTTTTTTGTAAAACAAGTTTCTCTGAATAATTTCAGAGATAAACTCGCAATATTTTTTTAAATTATTTTGATAATTAGGATAAAGGAAACATACTATGCAGCACCTACGCTTTGGAATGGGCAACTAGCTTCATCTTTCTAACTCACCGACCTTGACAATTCAAAAGTGCCTGTAATTGGTTTATTTGAAATAAATGCTTTGAGTTTGAGCACTTGTAAGGAAACGCGGTTCAGGTACAACGCCGTCTATTGAACAAGAGGGTAAAACTTGACATTATCATTTATACAATGCCACCAATTTAGCTGTTCGGGTGGCTGCTTATGTGTTCAGCCACGTCAGCCGATATTTTGCAAACGTCATTCCGATGTCACTTTAAGCTTACAAAAAGTGTTCCGTATGTCTTATTTGATTTAATTTTGAAAAGTGCAAGTAAAATGCCGAAACCTCTCAACGGTGACGCACCGCTATTAAATTTAAATGAAAAAAATAACAATTAGCTTTTATGAAAGAAGAGAAACACCTCCAAGCTCCAATAATACTATTCAAAAAACTGCACATTACGTTAGAAGCAGACAGAATTTAATTAAACTAAGTTAATACTAGAGGTAACCATTTGTTACAATCACGGTTAGAATAGCTACTAGCTTTTGCCAGCGGCTCCGCCCGCGTGGATGTCGGTTATCGCGTAAAAAGGTGACCTATGTCCTTCTCCATATTCCAGGCTATATCTCTGCCAAGTTTCATGACGAACGGTTCAGCGGTTTAGGCGTGAAATCGGGACAGACAGAGTTACTTTCGCATTTATAATATTTAGTAGGGAAAGGTATATAATAATGTTAAAGCAAGTTTATCATTACTTCACCAATCTTAGCATAAAATATAGAATTTATTGATAAATATTGAATTTGGACTTACTTTGTTTGATAAAAAGCATTTTTATTAACCTTTCGTAAACGTGGTAAGTATGTAAGTATCTATTGTTCAAATCTTAATCGTTCCAGATACAAATAGAACCGCTTACACACTATTCGTTTTATTTACTTACCACTTTTGCCAGCGACTGCACCCGTGTGGAAGTCGGAAATGAACCCACGGGAACGCGCTACAGGGATAAAAAGTATCAAGATTAATCCAGGTTATATGTATATCCGGGTCAGAGCCCATTCGTCCCCTAAAATTCGTCCCCCAGCATAAAAGTTGTAGATTCGGCCCCTATATAGGTGCCCATTGGTCTCCTGGTAGGGGACCAATTAATATTTTAATAAAAAATATTATTTTTAAGGTACCCATTCGTCCCCTCTAATATATATACAATATAAGTTAAAGATTCGGCACCTATTCAGGTGCCTATTGGTCCCCTGAGATAAAATTAGCTATATTTTACATAAGAAACGGTTAACATAGTACACTTGTGAACAGTTTATTAACGGAATTAATTTAATAAATCATAACAGATCATTGAAAAAAGAGCTATGATGAATGATAATCCGTCATGATAATAATATAACCTGTCTATAGGCTTACGATGTAAAATTGTCTCACTACGAATGGCTTGTTAAAAAAACGGGTTACAAATAATAGATAAGGTGTTTAAAATTGGTAAGTACTCTCCAGATGTGCGTGGGGTGTGGAATGCCGAAGCGGGAGGGGTAATCTTAGCCAGAGTATCTGCGCGCGAGCAAATAACAAAGGTGTAGCCCAAAACAATAGACGCTCGATGAAAGGACTTGCACCTGATTGGCTAACACCAGTACTAGACTTCTTCGGCGTATTTATTCCAGGAATGTGTTACTGCATTTAGTTTACTTATAGTTGCAAATCCAAGCGTACTGATTTTTATACTGTCTCGAGTGAAAGTTTACTCATTAGCGTATATTATTTGAAATAAACATGATATCTACCGAATTACTATATTTTTTATTTTAGCCTTTTCTGCGCGACTGTACCAGGACTACCAAGCTGCAGTATACACATATACATGTACTTATATTAGAAGAATGAATAAAAGTAAATATTCTTCAGGGGACGAATGGGCCCCTCAAAAGTTCCAGGGGACGAGTGGGCACAGGGTGCGAATCTTAGGGGACGAATGGGCTCGGACCCGTATATCCATCTGTGTCACAAGTTCCGGCCAAATCCGTTCGTCCATTTTTGGGTGATTAAATAACAAACATCCAAACATTTAAACATCCAAATATACAAACGTTCACATGAATCCCCTACTAATATTATAAATGCGAAAGTAAGTCTGTATGTCTGTTACGTTTTCACGCCTAAACGCTGAACCGATCTATATGAAATTTGGCAGAGACATAGCCTAAGATATGTAGAAGGACATAGGCTTATTTTTACACGATAACCTCTGACATCCAGGCGGGCAGAGCCGCAGGCAAAAGCTATAATATTATAGTAAGAATAGTAGGATGTTTGAAATAGATGCAGTTGGTTCAATGTCTACACTTTTACAATAAATGTGCTACGCAAATATTTTTAATAGCAATGAAAAATATTTACAAAATGCACAACCTTCCTAGAACCGATTCCGGGACCGTTTTCGCGAGTCAACAAAACAAATACAAAATTGTTCTAAAGATCGTGGCAATAAATTATGCCCGCTCTACTCCGCGCTTTTTAAATTGTATAAAATAACAATGACATTCTTTTAGTTGAAAACCGTTACTTCCCGTTTCTTCTTGGAGAACAATATTTTCCAATTTAAGTGACAAAGTGCACTTAGGTCGGCTTGTCTGAAACCAAAACTTTGCCATTTGAACTACAGACCAAGCTGCAACTAAAGAAGGGAAACTTTTTTTAAACTATACGCTTTCTGCCGATAGTTGTGCTGCCGACTCGATGATTATTGTCGACAGTTTTCTGATCGAATAACTATTTTAACACTGCGGTAAGTTGACGTAAAAGTTATGACAAAATGAATGTAGGTAGGTAATATACAGTAGGTTAGGTTAAACGAGAGGCATACTTTAAAGGGAAAAATATACAACTTTTAGTATGGAGTGGACACCAAAATGTAGAGAAAAAATCTGCTGCTCCCTACAATTTGTCCAGTTATCCGAACATAAATGTACAGAGCGGCTGGTTTAATTTTCGCGATTTCAGTGTTTAGCAAAGTTTTAAATTTTCATGAGTACTACACTCCCTTAAAGTATGGCCCTCGTTCAATTCAATTCAATTTTATTCATTAACAATGTACATTGTGTTTGAAAATAATACTACATAATCAAAACAAAAATTCCTAATGCACGTAACACAGTGGTCATTTAACAATTATAAACATTACTCACATCTTATACAATAATATATCATTTCAATGTCATCTTATTAAAATAAAGAACATTAAAACAAATAAAAAGTTAATCCAATAAAAAAGATTAATGTCAACTGAAATACATCCTACATTTGTTATTATATATATTACATATACACTGTATATTTTACTGGATACACCTCTAAGCCACGGTCTGTGCCACACAGGGGGTGCGTGAGCGTGTAGTCGCTTAGTTTATATGTGTTATGCCCTGGCTGGAGGCCTTAATTTATTGAGGCAACCACAGGATAGTCCGATTAAGTCCGCTGCACAAGTCATCTAAGGGATGACTTGTGAGAGTAACTCGCAGGTTTGATGAAAAAATATTAAATATATGAATCACTATAATTTGTAGTATTTTGCAGCAACTAGTTAAATACGTAGTTTTGGCAACTTTGTCTGTGTTTTTTTTTGTGATCTGGGTTTGTTTGCACATAATAAACTATTTTATTTCTCTCTTTTTTCAACTAAGTATCTTCCCAAGTACTGCAGAGAGTATTTCGTTGAGAATATTAGTTTTGACTTTGCTGTTTCACATACCTACACATTTTCAGATTTCGTCCAGTTATTCAACATGCCATTTATTTTTTAATGAGTGAAACTATTAATACGCTCTCTCAAAATCACTATTTCCTGCACTTAAACCAAATGCATATATTGGTTTTACAAGCGTCATATTTCAGGAGGAAAAGCGTTTGTTTCAATCAAACATTGAAAAGCTTTCAGCGGATTTCGAAGCCTGTACGTGAAAAACGAATAGTGATTCTATTTCCTAAGCTGAAATATTCGAATAAAAAATTCAAAGGGATATTTTTTGTCGTTTTCGTTAATTTCGTCGACCATATTTTAGTATTTTATTAGGCTGCGTCGTAAGTCTTCATTCTATTATTTACCTACAGTACACCTACAGTTTAATTTGAGGTTCTATGTATTTTTGAGTTAGAACTAGTTATTAACATGATAAAAGAAGATGATTTTTAGTAGGTACGGGCATCAAAAGAGAGTAAGTTTACAAAAAAATTAAAATTAATAGAAAACAAACAGCTCATTTACCAAAATAAATACATGCGAAATCATCCGCCGGTTTCTCGCAGAAGTTTTTCAAGTTTATAGCAGTGGGAAAAAAATATATACGTGAAATTTATGCAGGAATCCTATGTGAGTTACATTCTGCAGTTTTTTTTTAATTACGTGATAATATTGCGTGCATTGAATGCGCTCCATATCCCTCCGACACTACACGATATTGACTCCCTTGAAACCTTCCTAAGCAGTAAGAAGAAACCTACCTAGATAAATAAGTCAGTACGTACTTATGATCGTGATATCCGTACCGCAGCAGTGCACTACATCGAAGTAAAAAGCGTATCCAATAAATAAATACCTACGTACTTTCTTGCGATCGAATTCACGCCTCCATACCAACGTGTAGGTACCTACTTAAATATGTAATTGTTATGGAAAACAAACTTCGGAAAGACAGAATTATAACGTGTGGTGTGCCAAGGACATGTCTTAGGTAAACAATCTTTCTTATTTTTTGTGTTTAAATTTACTTCACTTAGATACTATTTAATTTACATTAAGTATGTCAATATTTATATTATTTTATGAAATTGTTCCTTATCAATTTGGCTGTTTTCGGTGTTAAAGAATCTGAATTTCATAAATAGGTACACTTACGTGGAAAAAATCGACCCACCCTATAACTATCGATTCGGAACACAATATATGTATAATAAAAACTTTTTAACAAAAAAATTGAACCGCCGAAAAACTAAAAAGTAAAAAATAATAAACCTGCTTTGTGTGCTTGTGTCATATCAGCCGAAAGACGTCCACTGCTGGACATAGGCCTCCCCCAGGCTCCTACACTTCGACCGCTCTTGTGCTTTCCACATCCAGCGGATATCCGCGGTCTTCGCAAGGTCATCGGTCCACCTTGTGGGAGGCTTTCCCACTCTACGTCTTCCGGCTTCCGGCTGCTTTGTTTAACCTTTATAATTAGTTATTAGGTCTTTACCTATGAAATTGCCGTTCTGCAGTACTGGCCATTTCAAATCAAAATAATTTTTGTTTGGCTAAGAATTCTAATTTCAAATTAATTTTATTTTAAAAACATGGATTTTTTTTTCTAAAAGTAGTCATTTCTTTATTGATTAGTGTTACATTTTCATCGCATTTCAATCTTTTTCGTCATCATGGATACGTTAAAAATTCGAGTAATTATGGAATATGAGTACCGTCGTGGCAGCAACGCGGCACAAGCGGCACGCAACATCAACGACGTTTACGGAGCTAACACTACAAACCAACGCACCACCTGTTATTGGTTTGCTCGCTTCCGTTCTGGAAATTTCGACCTGAAAAATGAACCTCGCGGTCGTCCGAAGACTTTGGTCGACAATGACGAATTAAAGGCGATTGTGGAAGCTGATGATACACAATCTACGGCTGAATTAGCAGCAGCTTTCGACGTTAGCGTCAAAACAATATTGGTCCATTTGCGTCAAATTGGCAAGGTAAAATAGCTTGACAAATGGGTGCCCCACGAACTCAATGATCGCCAGCGCGAAGTACGCGTCGAGACGTGCCTTGCACTGCTCAACAGACACACAAATGAAGGAATTTTGAACCGCATTGTTACCTGCGATGAAAAATGGATTCTGTTTGATAACCGTAAGCGCTCAGCAAGTTGGTTGGATCCTGGTTCAGCACCGAAACAATGCCCTAAACGAAAACTTACCCCTAGAAAAGTGATGGTCACTGTTTGGTGGTCTAGCGCCGGTGTGATTCATCACAGCTTCTTACCAAACGGGGTGAGCATTACTGCAGATGTGTACTGTGAAGAACTGAACACAATGATGGAGAAGCTGGCGCATCTCCAACCAGCATTGGTCAATCGCTCGTCTCCGCTGCTCCTGCACGACAACGCGCGACCTCATACTGCACAGCAGACGGTCTCCAAGTTGCAAGAACTGGGGTTGGAAGCTCTCCGTCATCCGCCCTACTCACCAGACCTTGCGCCTACAGACTACTACTTTTTCCAGAATTTGGATAACTTCTTGGCGGGAAAAAAATTTAATACCCGAGAGGCAGTACAAAATGCCTTTGAAGAATTTGTTGCCTCCCGTCCAGCTGATTTCTTTAAGAAGGGCATCAATAAACTGCCACTGCGATGGCAAAGATGCATTGATTGCATGGGTGATTACTTCGATTAATACAAATAAAAAATTCATGAAAAAAATTCGTTTAAATTTTTTCATACAAAACGGCAATTTCATAGGTAAAGACCTTCCACATCCAGCGGATATCCGCGGTCTTCGCAAGGTCATCGGTCCACCTTGTGGGAGGCTTTCCCACTCTACGTCTTCCGGCTTCCGGCTGCTTTGTTTAACCTTTATAATTAGTTATTAAGATTAAACAAAGCAGGTTCGGAAGTCGGTGACTTTGGATATTATAATTTTTTGTGGCTATAATCTAATAATACTATAGTACTACATGCTTAATTTTTGATTACTTTTTGTAATACACAACTCAGTATTAAAATCTGTGAGTAAACAATCAATCATCCCCTGTTTTCCTACCCTTAGGGTTGGAATTATTATTTTAGATCTTTATATGGGACCAACTTCGGGGTATACCCTTTTCAATAGAAAAAGAATGATCAAAATCGGACTACTCTGAAAAAAGTTATGCGTGGACGTACATAAAATTAAAAAAAATAAACGCGTCGACTTGAATCCTCCTCCGTTTTTTCGTCGGTTAAAAATTAAGATCAGACAATCAAAAACTAATAATATCATTTGAAAAGGTATGTTTCATAAACATTATTGGTACATAACCTACACATCAATTGCAAAGCAAGTTTAAGTTATGATGAGGCTGACATACCATTGTGGGTAAAAGCCTCCTTCAAAAATTTAGAACAAAAATAAAATTTAAAAAATCCTTAAATTTTCACAAACTAACGTTTGGATACACCTGCACAAAGATATTTTTCAAACTTTCATCGGAACGTAATATGAGAGTTAACAGTCTCATAACCGTGACGTCACGTCAACTCCATACCTTTACACATCGCAGAGAAAATCGATTGTCACAGACAGACAGACGAGTGACTGATCGCATACCGGTAACATTTTTCTCAATTTCCTCTATGAAACTCATGTCATTTTTCGATCTGTCTGTTTATGTTGTAGAATTGATGGCAAAATGCTAATTCGAAACTTGCACGCGCGCGCATACGTTAAATGAAATTATTAATTCCGTTTGCGAAGGAGATAATTTTGCAGAATGCTTGCTTTGTTTGAGTTTAATTAATTCGAGGCTTGTCAACGGTGGTTGTAATTTCTACTGCGCGCCTGTCTGAGCCATGTATCTCGTTACTGTAATCACGTAACGTTCATTTAGTGTTGATACTTCGAGGAACGTGTGACGTTTCCATGAAGACAGATTAATTAGGCACTATTGATATTCACAAACTATTCGCTAAGTAATGTCAGCCGCACAGGTCGTTTGATCAGGTTAAGCTACGCCTGACGCGGTTGATCCGTGGAGGGGTGACCATCTTAACCTCTCCGTGCCTCGGAAAGCACGTTAGTTGGTCCAGGCTGTCATTTGTGGATCTTTGACAGTTATTACGGGTCTTTAAAAGCCCGAAAGTCTGACAACCAGACCGAGAGTTTTTTTTTTTTTTGGTGGAGCAGGAGGGCGTGGGGCTAACGTATTACCCCGTAACTGGGTTGCGGAGGTCAGATAGGTAGATACACTGCATGCAAAATACTGGGGTACTCAGCTGCATCCGTTTAGACTGGAAGCTGACCCCAACATACAAAAGTCAAGGAAGATAAGGCAGATGATATTGATATTCACAAACCGTAAACTTTAACGGCGCTTTAAGTTTTTGTACAATTCAACGTTTTAATACAAATGTTTTGATATAAATAAAATATTATGGTCCAGCTTCGAATAGGAAACAAATACCAAATAAGTTCGATGCTTTCCGAGTCGCGAAAACCGATAGGTAGACTCCACAACGCACGCTGAGCCAAACGGAATCCGTACCATATTTCATGTTCTCTACGTTATGCGCTTTGTGAAAGAAAATACATTTTTCACTATCTTTAGAGCTTTCGCAGTATATTTTCTTTATTTGTTTCATTCGTAACCGATAGTTTTTTATGTTACGAAACCGTTTAAATTGGGTTCGAGGTTTTTGTATTTATTGTTTTATTTCTTGCTGTAAGTGGAGTCGATTAGTGTAACACCGCCACAGAATTACGCATAGTCGAAATTCGGGTCAAGGGCCATATCGACGCGTGTAACTGGAAAAACTCGAATGTACGAAATTGGAAAGCGTTCAAACGAGTTCCGCAGAATGATTCCTCGTTTGCCGACACTTGGTAACGATTCATTTGAGAAACTCATTTGCGCGGAGCCTCCGGAGAACGATCCTCATTTGCGTTTGTAGTGGAACTGGAACGTGCTGGTTACTTACGTTCTTACATATCGAGTGGTAAAGCAAACACGCCATTATTTCTAATGAGGATCATCCCATCAAGAGAACGCTATTTACACAACAGAATAAGCTCACATAATATCCATGTAAAGTTAAAGTATGCACATAAAATAACAAAGTAGAAAATATTACATCTGCGAGCACTGCTATCTCTAGAAACCAGCTTTACACACAGCTGCGTAACAACAAAAGGCTGTTGAAATCTGCACTCTGCTTGCATCACGAGTCGTGAAGAATGCTCGACTTTTAGAGTATGTAGGGGAGCAACGGAACAGTGACATCTTCCCCACTTAGCGTTCTCGACTGGTGAAGACGACTCCTCGTCATTTAAAACAAAGGGTGAAATTGCCCGCAGTAGCATGCATTCTAGCGTCGTTCTCTCTTGTCCGTTGACCGCAGTCGAGGGCACTGTGGGCACACGTTACATAATATGTCGCTAAAGGAACTTTTTGCTGTTTCGCTAAAAGGGTTTTTTCACAGTGAATTTTTAAAGTCACAAGCACGAATTTTATGCTTTTATATAAACATAAAATACTCAAACAGTTGGACGATATTGAGCGTACACGTGTGAGCTCGAGCTTTCAGTACAACTAGACGCCTTATTTAAGCGCAAGCAGTAACAGTAAAACTCGATATGAAAACAATAGCTTCGGTCCGTTCGCGCCACGAGCTACCAATTTTAGAACGAAAGCTAATTAACGTGGATGAAAAGCAACAAAAATAGGTGTGTTGTAATATTTCAGCGTTGATTAAAAGCGAGCGACGTCAACCCATGGGTCGGTATGAATATTCAGACGTTTATCCCGACGTTGACGTTTTATTTAAAGAGCGCCCGATGACTTTGTAATTTTTTAAGTAATATTAACGTCAACAAAAAGGCCTGAAGTGACCCAGCATTACAGTCAGCTTATGACTGAGAGCGTGATAGATTGCCGACCGCCCGCCGCTCTCGTTTATTTTTTATTAAATGCCTCGGCATCTGGCTTCAATTGCGGTAACAGCTTTTTATCGTATATCACCGCTTGATATTTGCGCAAAGGCATGATGCCTTTTGTTGTTGTTGTTGAAAAAATTCGGAAGACAGGTGACATCTACCAACCCGCACTGGTCCCGCGTGGTGGATTACTGCCCAATCCCTCTCACAGAGAGGAGGCCTGTGTCCCAGCAGTGGGAACATTATAGGCTGATGATGATCATTTGTTACTTGAACAACAAAACTTTTCAATCGTTGTACGTACGTTTATTTCTTAGAAAGTAGGTATCAGCTGGATGATTTCAACATCACAATGTTAAAAGTATTAGAAGCCTACCTATAATTATATTCAAACACATTACATTTATTGTTTTCAATCATATTATAAGATAATTATATTCAATCTATCTGTTGACTCTTAACACACCACACTTCATTGCACCACAGTTCACTGGTACTCATAATATTAAATAATTACTTTAAATTTTGTATCTTTTAAGTCCTTTATTTTGGTTTACTGTGTTCTCCAAGCAAAGGTCAAAATTTTGTTAATAATATTATCTTAGAAGATATAATTTTGTTAATATATTATCTTTATATTTTTAAGATTGAATACTCAAACACTGTTTTTCGATGCTGGTATTCTGTAGTGATAGACCGTTATCCTAGTGCAGATACCAGTCTCTCACGAATGATTTATTCAGATGTTATAATCTTCATATGTTTAAGAGGCCTTTGTGTAGGAGAAATAAATGTTTCTTTATTAATACCTATATAAGAGTAACGTCCTTTCAAAATCTTTGAAATAAAAATCGACGTAAAACAAAGTTATTGTCGAACCACAGAGCTGAATTCAAATCTTAAACGTGCTTGAAACCACACTATCGCAAACGACACGCCTAAACACAAAACTCAATGAACCAGAAGAGAATGATGCGCACAGATTTTTCCAGACTCAGCCTTTTACATAGTTTGCTGAGCCAATTTTATACTTCACGTCGAGAAATGTATATTTCAGTATTTCAGCATTACATTCACGTCATACTGTAAGTTGGATCTTGAAAAGCAAAAACTTTCTATTCTTCGTTCGAAATGTATTTCTGTAACCTAACCTACCTGAAATATGAAAAGCAACTGTAATTAAAATCCATGAGTCTTTTAAAGAGTATTATTATTATTTCAAATGAAATGAGGAAAGAATCACAGTGTAAGTCCGCGTCCTTGGGCACGCCCCGATTGCAGCGGCAAGCCCCCTCATTGAGGATTGGATGGAGAGGCGCCACGGCGTCCTCACATTCCGCTTGACGCAGCTCCTCATCGGATATGGGTGTTTCGGGAGATTCCTGTTTCACATAAGGCGGGAGAAAACGCCCGGGTGTTTCCACTGCAAAGATCGCCCCGAGGACACGGTGGAGCATACGGTGGAGGTTTGCCCGGCTTGGGCGGAGCACCGCCTTGTCTTCGTGGAGGCGATCGGCGTTGGCAATCTTTTGCGTCCGCCCCTGGTTCAGGCCTCGGTACGGAGCGAGAGTGCATGGGTAGCCGTCACCTGCTTCTGCGAAGCAGTAATGCTCGCGAAGAGGGAGGCAGTGCACGTAAGGGAGAGGCAGTATATGCGCCCTCACGGCCCTATTCGCCGCAGGAGACGCCCTTGGCATCGGGAATCCCAGGCTGATTTCCGGCCACCGTAGACGCAGGCTTGCGAACGGCGAATAATGGGTAGCCCGCTGTCCGGTAAGGACCAAGCCTGGGTCGACGGCGCGTTGTGTTCCACGGTATATTGGAGTTTTACATCTATAATTTCTCTGTACTAGCCGGAGCCTGATTGATGGCAATAGGCTCGCCCCTTATTAAATGGTACTTAAATATATCTGGTGGAATGAGGGTGTATTATATGTACACCTCTGCCTATACCTTTGGAAAATACAGGCGTGATCTTATTCTGTGTTATTCTTATTTTATTAAATTCGCTAGTTTACATTATATGCAACGTGTAACAGAAACCCTATTGCTATCCTTAAGCCCTGAAGATAACAGCTGGTATAGAATCACTATCCATAGTTTCAGCTCAAAATAAAATACTCTAAGAATTGATACTAAATTTTCGGTTTCATAATGTTTCTTCAATTCAAATCATAATAAACGTGTCACCGCACTACGTAGGTCAATAACTTTCCACGTTACTTGCCAATATCAAGATAAATCTCTTCCGAGTGATGTGTTTATTTCAATTTGAAAAGTTCGGTTTCTGGTATCAATGTATTAACAATTCTCATAACTTCCGAACATGTAGAGATAGGATTAAAAACCCTTCCAATATCGTTTGATATCATCCAAAGAAGCCGTGCCTTTGGTATGTGTATACCCATTACGTTACACGTTGTAGAAGGACTGGTCATGCATTCATAACATCGGTGGTACATACAGAAAGGTAATTACAAAGTCTTCCCGTCCATTGTAACCTTTGCGGTCTGACCTTTGGACCATCTGTCGGACTGAGCAATGAGCATGGAAGTTACAGAATACTTATTTGTAACTCCCAACTTTAATAGGTAGTAAGCAAAGTGTTCATTTACACACACACGCGTTTACACACAAAATATATATAAATTATTACACACAAAACAACATTTCTTTGAAATGAGAATACGACTTTCAACCTTCAATAAAACCACTTAATATTTTTCGTGTCCGTCTGTGTGGCCGCATTATTCTTTTAAAATACGCAACGGATTTTTCTGCGGCTATCACCATAACTGAGAGAATGAATTCTGACAGTGAAGGTATCTGTAATGAATGTATGTGTTTAATTAATGAATGTAAAAGTTACATATACGAGTATATCTTTCATTTATGAAATATTTAATAACATTTTATAACTTTATATTGAATTTTTATACGATGACATTATTAAAAGTTTTTGACAATTTTGTTATTATTTTTAGTGAGTAGTTGAATGTTTTAAATTCAATTAATCACAATTTTATTTGGGTTTTACCTGTTTTATAGTATAAAATAGTTTATAATTTAATTGTATGATCATAAAACTATTGAACTAAACTGTTATGTCTGAAATAAATAAATAAGTAAAATTAAGTTATAGACGTGCAAACTACAACCATGAATTCAGTGCATGATTTTAATCCTTAATTCTGATGAAAAATGTCGTCGGTTATTTTAAAAGTGTCGTCAGTTATATAATAAAGGGGGGTTCAGAATCATATACTGATTCCATGCTAACAGGGCCTCAAGACTGCTACTACGATAGTGTCAGAATGGTTTAACATTGATTTCATGATTGTTCATTTTCACAAGCAACCTTTTAATTTTTTGGCGTCATTATGACTTTCCCGTGGTCAGCCACTGACACTCCATTGAAAGAAATGGCATTTATTGGTAATCTCGTACATACTGACAAATGAATGACTGACTTAGGGGGTAATCTGCTAAAAATTTGACTGTTCCAAAAATAATTCGTTTAAAAATAATATGTAAAAATGTATACATTTATATGAAATCTGGCATCAATAAATGTTTAAATTTAGTAGTATTTTTTCGAAAATAATTTCTACTAAGGGGTTTTATAATAATGGTAATACAACAATGCCATTATAACGCAATTCTATTACGAGACCATTGACCGACCACTGATCGACTATTATGAATTTAACAGATTACGAACTTTTAGCAAAATGACGATGGAATCGTGTTGGAATGACGAATTTATAAAAATAGCAGACTTGGGCCCCAGGTTGCGTGTTGATGCCACCATGTATAATGCCTCATTTGTCTTGTGGTCGTCAGCGCTGCTGCTGAGCATACGGTCCAGGGTTCGAGTCGGGTAAAGTTTTTTTTGGTTTTCTACCTGGCATTACTCAATAGCAGCCCGGGATCTGGATTTGTACCCGGTTGATGGCAATAGGCTTGCTCCCTATTACATAGGACGTAAACATAATAGGCCCCTTTGAGGAGACAAGGCGTGAAGTGACGTGTTAAGTGATAAAGAAATCTCCATGTTCGGTCAGTTTTTCGTTAGTTAATCCATTATAATATGTATCCTTTGCGGGTACTGTTTGAGCTATTAGTAAAAATTAAAGATAAACCCATCAATCTCAAACAGAGTGAAACGTCAGAGAATTAAGTTTTAAGCAAATTGACTACCTTCTTGGATTGTCTGTACATTCAAATCACAACTGGCTTTCCTTGAGAGTTGCATAAAATGGCTATAATTGATGTAAGTTGTCAATTTGCAATAATGCAACAATTAACCTATCCTTGCTCATTAATCACATTATTGTCCATGTTAATTATTTAAATAGTAATTGTGTTTACTTTGTGGAAAGTGAAAGGGTTAATTTCTCAGTATCAATGCACTTTACTTGGAGAAAAACCAAGTGATAACAAAGTTGAAGTCAATGTGTAAGTGTGGGTAGCACTAGTAAGTACGTACTTCTTCAATAGCTCGAGAGCCAGTCAATTTGACATATTCTTTTGATCGCCCTCGATCCTGTGTAAGGAGAGGAACAAAGATCTATTTTATATTGGCTCACAAAGGACTCAAAGACCATATTCCCGGATCCGGAACCTGAAACTAAGAATATAAAGAGTTGAATGCAATTTGTCAAAGATAAAAGCTACTTTGTGCAGCACTTACATACATGATAGCTTTATTAGAAGAGCTATTTTTCTAGGTAATGGTACTTTTAACCCTCGACGCAAAACGACGGGGTGTTATAAGTTTGACGTGTGTGTGTCTGTCTGTGGCATCGTAGCTCCCAAACGGATGAACCGATTTTGATTTTGTTTATTTTATTTTTTTGTTTGAAAATTGCATTAGTCGAAAGTGTTCTAAGACTTGTTTCATAAAATTCGGTTTAGCTGTTTGAAGATTATCAGCTCTTTTCTGGTCGATGAAGAGATTTGAGCATCTTTCACGGGTCTGATGAAGTCGAAATTTGATATTCATTACTTCAATGATTACGGCACGGTTGGCGCAGTGGTTAAGCGATTGACTGCTGCGCTGCGTGTTGCGGGTTCGATTCCCGCACGGAACAAATATTTGTATGACTTACTGTTCCGGGTCTGGCTGTTTGTATATGTGAGTTTAAATGTTTGTAAACGCACCCACAATACAGGAGAAATTCCTAGTGTGGGGCAAAGTTGTTAAAAAAAAAGAAAGAAAAGAAAAAGATATTAGACGAACAAAGTAGGTAAACTTGAACTGGCGCTGGAACATCACCCAGAATTTCCAGGATACCCAAGTTATTCACCAACAAACGGCAGAAGTATCGTGTTTGGGCCCATTGAAATAGTCTCAATGAATAGGTTATAGACAAAATGGTGATCAGGACGAAGAATGAGAATAAATAAGTAACAAACTTCACTGTGGGAAATTCCACAGCTACTCACCTAGTGTCTTTGGGGCGTGTCTACGCCCCTCGCGCTAGACTGACAGGGCCCTGTTGCACATTAAGATTGGCAACAGGTTACAAGCTTAGGGCTCACCCGAGGTACACATCTCCCTGTCTATACCCGACAGGGAGGAATCACACATCCCCGGGCATCCCCCCGGGGAAGTAGACGTTAGGATTGTTAGGAGAAATAGGGACTTAGGCTCACTCCTTATGAGTGGGAAGTAGTTTACCCCCTCCCTTTAAATCATGGCCGATTCCAGGGCAGCCTTTTGGGCGACCCTGGAGTCGATCATAAAGAACCCCGAGGACCGCGCGCGCCTCAACCATATTCTGGGTAATGAGAAACCCACGTTTCCCGCCGCGACCGCGACCGCGACCGCGAATAAACCCGCGCCACCCGTTATAACTTATAACGATTCCCCGGCTTCACCGGCCTTGGCAACCCCGCAATCCCAGGAGCTTTTCTCCGACGCAGCGTCCGACCTTATGGACGCTGAAGATTGCCCTTGCACCCCCGAATCGCCAGGAACAGCTTGTTTCTCCTCTCCCTCCTCGAACGAAGAGGAAGTGGCAGAGACTCAAGTGACTCAAGAAGAGGGCTTCACCCCAGTTGAGTCAAAGTCGAAGGGGAAGAAGAGAAAGAAGAAAGTCTGCGATTCCTCGCGATCTTCTAAAATTACCGCGCTCGTAACCGACCGCCCCCCCACCCCTTTCCCGACCGAGTCGACCCCCGCGACCCCCGCAACCCCCGCGATCCCCGCAACCCCCGCGACCCCCGCAACTGCGACCGCGACCGCGCCCGCACCCACCGCCGTACCCCGCGCCGCTGCGGGGAAAAAGGTGCCCGTTCCGCCCCCTGTCTTCATCCAAGACAAATCTAAATGGACCGACGTGTCCAAATGGTGCTTAGAGCAAAAGATTGCCTACACCAGCGCCCGCACCACCCTCCAAGGGATAAAGGTAGCGATCCCGACGGCTAGCGACTACCGCAGCCTTACTAAACTCCTCCGAAACCGTAACGTGTCCTTCCACACGTACGCCCTCCCAGAAGACCGACAGACACGAGTTGTCTTAAAGAGGGTTCCGGTCGAAATCACCGTGGAAGAAGTCAAGGCCGACCTTGACTTTCAAAACATCCCGTACACCGAAGTGCACCGGATGCACCGCGCCCGCCGCGGAGTGCCATACGACATGGTGCTCGTAGTCTGCCCGCCCTTTGAGGGCCATAACCCGATATTTAATCTTCGTACAATTTGCAACCTGTCCGGCATTCGGATCGAAAAGCCCTACAAGACGGGAACAATCGGCCAATGTCACAGGTGTCAATTGTACGGACACTTCGCAATCGCACTGTTACGCCACCCCTAGGTGCGTAAAGTGCTTAGGTAGCCACGGTACAGCGGATTGTACCAGGCCCAAGGACCGCTCCTTGTGCACGGAACCGCCGAGCTGCGTCTTATGCGGCGAAGCCGGTCACCCCGCCAACTATAGGGGGTGCTCGAAAGCACCCAAAACCACTTCTCCCAAGCTGGTGAAGCGTGCCGACGCCCGCCAGCAAAGGGAAGCCCCCTCAGGGTACCTCCCAGATAGGCTCAGTCCCCAGAGACCGAGCCCCTGGAACTTCCTGAACCACCAGCAGGCATTCCCTGCGATGGCTTCAGCCAGGCCCGTCCCCGCACCCATCCCTCAGTCCAAGAACCCGGGTTCAGGCGCTCCCGCGCCCCCTACCGCACCTCTTACCGCGACCACCGCCGCCGCGCCCCCCGCCGCCGCGACCCCCGCGTCCCGCGACCCCCGCGTTGGAGCACGCCCCGAGGCGCGCCCCGCACCCACTTACGCCGGTCCCATGACCATGTCCCCCGCCGTCGTGCATCAAAAGCTCGATAACGCGTTTTTCACTTTCTGCACCCCCCGTGCCCATCAGATGGCCATGGAGGTAGATGCCGCCACAAAGGCAGGCGATATCCTTAGGATATACGCCATCTATGATGCGTACCCTGACATTACGCAAGCCCTTTTAAACGCTAGACTTTCCGTGAACCACAATGGATAATACGGCCCCTACGCGTACTAAACCCCGATCCCTAAAAATAGGAACTTTTAACGCCAACGGTATCCGTACCCAAAGGGATGAGATCGCCACGTTCCTCCGCGACCATCACTTGGATATCCTGTTAGTTCAAGAGACGTTCTTAAAACCCTGCTATCGTGACCCGAGAATTGCCAACTATAAAATAGTTCGCAACGACAGAGCACATTGCCATAAGGGTGGAACTCTCATTTATTACAAAAAGTCCCTACACTGCATTCCTATGGATGCCCCCCCCCTCTCCCGATTAGAAGTGTCAGTCTGCCGACTGGGCATGACGGGTCATCAACCCATCACACTAGTCTCAGCCTACCTTCCTCCCCAGACCGAATCAGAGGACTTTCAACTGTTCTCAAATGACCTCACCGCCCTGTTGAGCATGAGCGACTCCGTTATCATAGCGGGCGACCTCAATGCGAAACACCCCGCGTGGAATAGTTCCAGGGAATCGACCAGAGGGAGACACCTGTTCAACCTCTGCTCGACCCTGTCCTTCGACGTCATCGCCCCGATGTCGCCGACTCATTTCCCCCACACAGTGGATCACAGACCTGACGTACTCGACATTGCAATTCTGAAAAGGATCAACCTACGGTTGAATTCCATAGAGGCAATAAACGAGCTCACCTCTGACCACCGTCCGGTAGTCGTGCATCTGGCCCCCCGCACGGGTCTCCCAGATACCGACCAACCTCCGCTCACCAAAGTGGTAACAGACTGGAGGAGAGTAAGCGATTCGCTGAAATCCAACACATCCGCCCACTTGGACGCCATCCCCGACCATTTCGACTCTCTAGCGGACACAACGGCCGCGATCGACTCATTCACGGGTCACGTACAATCTGTCCTGAACGACTGTTCGAGGCGGGTTCCGGTAGGGGAAGACCCCCGCTGGAAGCTGCCGGACGATGTACGCGAACTGCTGAATGAGAAGAACGCGGCCGTTCGTGCCTACAGCAACTTTCCCTGCGACGCGAACAAAGCTCACATGCGCTATTTACAGCGAGCTGTAAAGACACGCATGTCGGAGCTACGTGACGCGGGCTGGGACAAGATGCTGAGCGAGTTGGAACCCACGCACTTAGCTTTCTGGGAACTCCAGAGGAAACTCAAGTCCCGAGAAATAGCCACCATGCCCCCCCTGACCCGGCCCGATGGCACCGTTGCTTTCGACGACATCGAAAAGGCCGAATGCCTCGCCGATAGTCTTGAGGCCCAATGCACACCCAGCTCTCTACCTGTAGACCAAGCACACCTCGACGAGGTGGACGCTGAAGTCGAACGTAGAACCTCTCTCCCGCCCGTCGAAGACCCTGATGATCCATTACCTCTCGTCACCCCGGACGAAGTTCACGAGATCATCAAGGGTCTGAAACCCCGAAAGGCCCCCGGAGCTGACGGCATCACCAATAAGGTGATCCAGATGCTACCCGCCCACCTGATCATGCTCTTGACCACCATCTTCAATGGAGCCTTGAGCAATAACATCTTCCCCCAAGCCTGGAAGCAAGCCACGGTCATTGGCTTTGAAAAACCTGGCAAACCCAAAACGGAGCCCGCGAGCTACCGGCCCATCAGTTTACTGGACAGCCTCGGAAAAATCTATGAGCGACTTATTTACAAGCGCCTCAGGGACTTCGCCGAGACTAAAGGCCTGATACCCAACGAGCAGTTCGGCTTCCGAACCCAGCACAGTTGCGTACAACAGGTACACCGGATCGTAGAGCATATAGGCGTTGGTCTCCAACGCAACTATGCGACCGGTGCAGTATTTTTCGACATAGCGAAAGCCTTCGACAAGGTCTGGCACAACGGCTTGATTTACAAGCTGTACAAACTCGGCGTGCCGGACCGACTCGTACTCATCTTACGAGATTTTCTGTCGAACCGCACCTTTCGCTATCGCATCGAAGGGGCTCTCTCATCCCCCCACCCGATTCGCGCCGGCGTCCCTCAGGGCGCCGTGCTATCCCCTCTCATCTTTACGCTGTTCACCAGCGATATCCCCAAGAGTGGTAAGGCTCAGTTGGCTCTGTTCGCAGACGACACGGCCATCTACCACTCTGGGCGTAGTTCCAAAGCGATAGCCAAATCCCTCCAGACCGCAGTCAACGTACTCGGTGCATGGTTTAGGAAATGGCGAATCGAACTAAATCCGGACAAGAGCCAGGCGGTTCTCTTTAAGAGACCGCAGCGCCGCCAAGACCCCCTCCCGGCCATCTCCATATTCGGCAAGCCGATCCCTTGGGAAAAGCAAGCCAAATACCTTGGAGTGATTCTAGATCAGCACCTCTCCTTCTCTGAGCATATCAGGAAGGCGCGCTCACGCGCCGCCTTCGCTCTCGGAAGGTTGCATTCTGTTCTGAACGCACGTAGCAAATTGTCACTCAAGTGCAAATTGCGTATTTACACGGCGTGCATAAGGCCCATCATGACGTATGCATGTGCAGTCTTTGCACACACGCACCCCCGACACATCCATAGGATGCAGACCCTCCAAAACCGTTTCCTCCGCCAAGCCACAGGCTCCCCATGGTACGTTCGGAACGAGATCCTCCATCTCGATCTGAAAATGCCCACTATTGCTCAATTCATGAAACGCAACTCGAAGCGTTTCTTCGATAAAGCCGAGATACATCGCAATCCCTTGATTGTGAAGGCCGCTAGTTATGTCCCCAGTAGAATCAGTAGTATTCGCAGGCCGAAACATGTCCTCTCAGACCCAGACGACCCCATCACTGTTCTCCAAGAAAAGAATAGGGCCACCAGTACAGTACACAAAAACAAACGACGACCGTCCTACCGACCTCGCCGCCGAGGTCCTCGCGCCCCGCGAAGACTCCCGAGTAGCGATCAGACCCCCGACCGTCCCTTGCTCGTTGATGCGCCAGCCCGCGCCGCAGCTGAGCCAGTAGCTTTAAATTCCCCGTCTAATAATCATGAAAATAATACCTTGATCCAGCCTGTCCCTGATAGTACTAGCTGCCCCCCCCCCGCCAGCGACTCCCTGAGCCGAGGTTCGTACCCCACAGGGGGTGCCCTCAGTGCGCAGTCGTTTTAGGTTTAAGTAGGTTTACGCCCTGGCTGGAGGCTTTTAGATTCCTAAAAACCTTCACAGGAAAGTCCGGTTGAGCAGTCACGGCCTCTCAAGGTCAACTGCGAGATGCCATTCACAAAAAAAAAAAAAAAAAAAAACTGTGGGAAACATACGCAACGCTGCGCAGATTTAAGCGAGACATTAAGTTTAAAAAGCAGGAAATAAAAGTTAAAATAAAATTTAAAATTACCCCCGACCCAAACAAAAGCGCTAAAAAGAAAAAAAATCCTATTGATTGGCCTTTTAAGTTGTAGGTAATATTTTGATCAAGGCATTGTCAAGTCGGGGGACGGTCAATGAAAACGCCAAACAGAAGAGGAATTAATTACCAGGTAATATCAGATTTTTAGCATTAAATTACATGTACAATAAAAAAAAACAATCAATTTGAATTTAGATCATTTAATAAATATTTTAGTTTTAGTTACTTTGATATTTCAAGTTTTATTATTATTTTTGTCTATATTTTTGTATTGACTGTACCTATTTGAATTTATTGAATTTTGAGTATAATAAAAAAGATTATTATTCATATTTTTTAACTATATACCTATTTTAACTATTTTGTACGCCGAATATGGTAAAACATATTGAACCAGCAATTTTAAACAAATTTCCGTCCATATGTGCATATTTATGTATCATGTTACACAAGTTTATACAAATAAATGCATCTTTATCTTTTTTATCTTTATCTTTATCCTTTTACATAAACGGAAATCTTTGAACTACACCTGAATGAATCTTACAATTATTTACTACTTTTCAAACGGACTTCAAAAAGGGAGGAGGTTCTCAATTCAATGATTTATGCTTTTACCTTAGAACTCCGTCATTTGTAAAACCACATTAAAAAATCTTATTTTTTCTAAAAACACTTTTCGAGTAGTTCTATACAAAGGTCATGTTCTGATGAGTAGTTTTTGAGTTAGCTTCAATAATACGTATGTTTTCTCTACTTAGTGTAAATTGAAGATGTTCTAATAATTATTATTTCCTGTTGCTGTTATTAATATAGCTAGTGAAGGTATATGACTTAGTGTGGAGTAAGTAACACAACTCATCATCTGCCTAGCCTTTTCCCAACTATGTTGGGGTCGGCTTCCAGTCTGACCGGATGCAGCTGAATACCAGTATTGTACATGGAGCGACTGCCTATCGGACCTCCACAACCCTGTTACTGGGTGATACGATACCCCTTGGTAAGACTGGTTGTCAGACATTCGGGCTTCTGACGACCCGTAACGACTGTCAAAGATCCACAAATGACAGCTGGGACCAACGGCTTAATTAACGTGCTTTCCGAGGCACGGAGGGGTCTTGGTATGTAAAGATGGTCACCCATCCACGGACCAACCGCGGCAAGCGAAGCTTAACCTGATCGATCGAACCGCGCAGCTATTGTTACTTAGCCACAAGCTCCTCCGTAACTACCACAACTAAAAACTGAAAAATAAATAAACAACAACCAATAAAACACTACAGATTAAAAAAATACTGTGATTTCGGAAGTCAGTGGCTAAAAACTAAAACACAAAACCAAATACACCGAAGTTACAGTAATTTTTTAGTTTGAAGTGTTTTTTTGCAACCCAACTTTGGCATCGCTATCTGCAAAACGATCTTATCTACCCTTCCACTCAAATTGTTTGCAAACACAAAAGCAGTGGCGCTGTACAATTTAAAAAATCAAGCCAAAAAATAATAAAAATTAGGGCTCTAAATGTGTCCATTGTTCAAGCGCTGCCGCAAATTCTTCCACTTAAGTTGGGCCAGTGACTAATGTTAGGGGCGGTCCAACTGTTACTTTTCGTTTTAGCCCGGGCGACCGTAAACCGACGTTGATAAGTGTTCAATGCGACACGTCTCTATTTGGACCGAATGCGAGATAAGAGCTGAAATAAGTCAGGGAACTAACCTCAATATGGCCCTCTGTATGAGTTTGGAATACGTAATGTAATATCTTCTGTTCGCGAGTGTCCGTCATTGTTTTCGCTGAGACTTTGTTTCTTTGATACCTGTGTTATGACCCAAGATAGATATATAGCTACTACAAAACGTAGTAAAATGTCTTAATTTTCAAAAATCTTATTTTATTATAGGGGTATGCTTGTGCCGCACGGGTCAATCGATCAGGTTAAGCTACGTTTTCCGTGGTTGGTCCGTGGATGGGTGACCATCTTTACATTCCAAGACCCCTCCGTGCCTCGGAAAGCAAGTTAAGCCGTTGGTCCCCGCTGTCATTTGTGGATCCTTGACATTCGTTACGAGTCTTCAGAAGCCTGAAAGTCTGACAACCAGCCTTACCACGGGCTATCGTATTACCCAGTAACTGGGATGTGGAGGTCAGACAGGCAGTCGCTGATGTAAAATACTGGTCATCATCATCATCACATCAGCCGAAAGACGTCCACTGCTGGACATAAGCCTCACCCAATAGGTGGTTGCCATAATAGTCACGCTTGGCAGGCAGGTTGGCGATTGCAGTATGGTGGTAGAATGCATAGAGAACGCTGCTGCCCATTCTCTAGTAAGTCCCTTAGTCGCCTTCTACGACACCCACGGGAAGAAATGGGATGGTGCTATTCTTTTACGTCCGGCACCACACGGGACTGAATACTGGTATTCAGATGCATTCGGTTAGACTGGAAACCGACCCCAAAATTGTTGCCAAAGGTTAGTTGTTGGCGAAACACATGATGTCTTTTGTGAATGCTATCTGCAATGTGTATGTTTCATACCTGACACCGCGGAACGCAAGATTGTGATTACATTTGCAATGGTTCTAGGGAACGAATTCCTTAGTTGCATATACGTTTCAGCTTAAATTAAATTTTAATATCAATATTTAACTCTCATTTTATGTTTTGAATATCGTCAGATTTATTATTTAACAGTTTACGAAGATATGTACACTTATTTCATTTCTGATTGTCGCGTTAAGTGCTAGTACACTTTAAAACACTGAACTACTAATCGACTGAAGATAAAGTTTAACCCACATTTCACAAACTTACTCAACCAAATTGAACGCTACATCGATAAAGAGCTCCCAATAAAACAATTCCGTAGTGTGAAAATCCCCTCCATAAATGAAGTAGGTACACAAATCAAGCGCACGCTGGCCGAGCAAGAGAATTCCGTCACCACTAAAGCGTATGCCTTCCGTCTAATCGAGTAAATGTTTCCAAACCAATGGCCCGGACACGTCGCGTAGAGCTGCTACGAGCAGTAGCTCGGCCGCCGTAGCAGCGGAGACGTAGCGCTACGTTCAGACTTGAACAAACATTTACGTAGCTCTCCAGCTGAGTTTGGTAGTTGGAATGGTAATATTTTATGGGTTATATTACTTTGTTGTGGTTATCGACATTCCGATATCATATTAATCATAGTTGAAATATAAACGCCTTCACTTTAACCCTTTGAAAGACGAGATCGAGTCATAAAATGATGTTGACCACATTAATTGTCAATGACGTTATAATTTAATGATTGCACACAAATTACGTGGCATAACAAAGCTAAAATTAATGTCACCGTTAAGTGATTAAGATAACTGTATGGAAATATTCCGGAATTGGAATTTTGTAGCTATAAATTGAGATTAACAAATAACTGAACACCGGACAACAGGCTTTGGTTACACCACATATTGGATAAAATAATTGAACGTGATTATAATCCGTTCTAATAACCATGAGATTGAGATTATTAATGAGATAGTTACCAACACAATCTTGTAATGCACCGATGGCAAATTAATATATTTATATTCTTGCCCGTTCTTCTCCATAGAGATCCACGTTTTGGAATGGGCACCTAGCTTCAACTTCCATTTTTGTTTGACAATTCAAAAGTGCCTGTGAAAGGTTTAATTGAAATAAATGCTTTGAGTTTGAGTTTGATACCGAAGAAATCAATCTTATATTAGTAGGTAGTGAATTGGTAAGCTATGGGATAATTCACAATTTCGAAACCGTAGTCTTCACCGTAGTAACCCACATATTAACACATCGGGAATCCCAGGCTGATTCCCGGCCACCGGTAGGCGCGGGCTTGCGGGTGGCGAGTAATGGGTAGGTCACTGTCCGGTAAGGACCAAGCCCAGGTTGATGGCACGTTGTTCCACGCGCGTCTCAAAGAGATGTCAGCACCAACTGGTGGGTCCGCAAGGGACGATACCTGCCAGGGGTACGGGTTGTTCGAAAGAGATACCGTGGCCCCTGGCAAACAGGCAGCTGAAGGAACACGGGTGAGTTTTAGTCAGTAAAAGTCTGACATGGTCCACACAGAGCGAGAAAAGTTATTTGATGATTTCCCACCCAAAAACAAACACACATAACTAACATTGCTTTCATAAGGAAGCGGTGAACGGTCACACAATAACGGCTAACCAAATACAGAGCATTTTCAAACACCTTAATGTAAATGTTATGGAGTAAAATACTTTCATGCAAAATGAGCCCGTAACGTTGAGGACGTTGTCGTCGACTGCTGGGACATAGGCGTCCTCCCTGTGAGAGAGAGTGGGTCGTCATGCACCACGTGGACCAGTGCGGGTTGGTGATGTTTTCCTTCACCTTTTTGAGAGCAGTGGTGATGAAAGTATTTATACAAACTTAAGCACCTGCTTTAGTTCGAAACCACGACCAACTCGTAAGTTGGGGCCATTACCACTAGGGTACCACTGCTCTAGATATTCATGAGGGTTGTTATTATATGACGTAACCACTCTTTTAGGAAACCAACGTGTAACGGAAAGGGTATATACATACCAAGGGCACGGCTTCTTTGGATGATATCAAACGATATTAGAAGGGTTTTTCAATCCTATCTCTACATATTCGGAAGTTATGAGAATTTTTATACATTAACTTTTCAAATCGATATAACCACATCACTCGGAAGAGATTTATCGTGATATTGGCAAGTAACGTGGAAAGTTATTGACCTACGTAGTGCGGTGACACGTTTGTTATGATTTGAATTTAAGAAACATATGAAACCGATAATTTGGTAGTTATAAATTCTTAGAGTATTTTCTGTTACACCCTATATAACTATACCCAGTACGAGTCGCAAAATAAAGGGCTTCGTGACTTTTAGCCAAGCTTTTAATATAATTGGTGGGTATGGACGACTCATGGTTGACCTTGCCCTACCGTAACAGCTTTAGCGTTATAATGCACAAAAATATGACAGACATGGTAAATGTATTATAATGTACTCCTATAAAAATAATGGTTTTGGATCTCTTTATAGGCCCATGTAAAGAGATTCAAAACCATTATTTTTATATGACTACGATATAGGACTACGACCTAACAAACATTTTCATCTTTTGACCGAAATTTAAAAACTATTACTTTTTTTTGGCCCCGTGTTCCCTCAGTTGCCCGTGTGCCAGGGGCGGCGGTATCTCTTTCGAAAAACCCGCAGCCCTGGCAGTTCCCTTTTCAAATGGCGAAATCGTCTAAAAAGTATCACTACGATTTCAAACAAATTAGATTAAAAAAACCTAATTTTTAGTATCTAGCAAAAACGTGTTTGATCCGTAGACACTTATGGTATGTGTGTCTTCTTCTTCTTTGCGTGTCGATAGCAATCTAAATAGCCCAGAATTTGGCACTTGCAACAGCCTTCAAAAACTCCTGTAGCGTACAGACAACAGGACACCATTTATTGTGTGTAGTAAACAGGTATAAATCTTATTCACACAAAAAAAATCCATTTGCTGGGAGCAAATGGATTTTTTTTGTGTGAATAAGCTGATTATTGTTTTATTAAACGACGAACGCTTACGACGGCGAATTGTTCATACATTTAGATTTTTATTATGTTGACATTAGCAATTGTGTGATAGTACGTAAGAAATTGTGTGTCAGTATGTAAGTAATGGAGTTATTTTACTTTAAACTAGTTTTTGCCAGAAGGTTTGCCCGAGCCCCAAGGGAACGTACAACCGGGTTATAAAAATATCCTATGTGTTAATTTAGGTTATAATCTAGCTATGTGTCAAATTTCATACTAATCCGTTTAGCCGTTTATATTATTATAGTAGGAAATAGAAATAGTAAGATGTGTGTCTATGGTTTCCACATAACTAACTTTATTATTATTTGAATGCTCTCGAGTCAAATGTAGCGAATGTACCATCTTATTATAACATCATATTATAATGAAACGTACATTTACGAACAGATTAGATTTGATTTGAAAATTGCAACACTGGAGATTCTTTGATCAGGTACTCAATTCATGGTAACATTTTTGCAGTGTAAGGGACTACATTCTGTAGATAAAACCAACGTAATGTAGGTACCAAGTATCTTCGTGTCTATGACGATATGGTTTAATGGACTGTGCCGGTACGTTGTGCTGACCAGTCACTGACGCCACCGCTGACTTAGCGTGTTCCGATTTACCCGTAAGGCATTCGTACATATCAACTGTGTATGTATGTGTATGTAGGTGTGGTGGTGTGCTTGTGTAAGGTACAACCTCTTTGCTTGGTTTCGCTAGAATTATATTACTAAGTTTCGCCAATGAGCTGGTTTTTTATAGTCTTTCGTTTTAGATTTGAAAAATGTTTGTAGTCGTTGCGTTTTTCTTTATTCGTTGTAATCTGAGTGTCCTTTTTTGTGTTATATTCATTAATATTTTATTAATTCATTCAGTTTATGTCAGGAGTGGTGGCCCATTGGTATCGGCGTCGACTTACGAGTTGTAGGTCGTTATTTCGGACCCCGACAGGCGCTTTGCTTTGCGTTAATTATTTTCTTCACCACTGCTCTCAAAATGATGAAGAAAACATTGTGAGGAAACCGACATCTCCTAGAACCAAACAATCTAAGAAATGTGACTTTTACCAACCCGCACTGGGCCCGCGTAGTGGATTACGGCTACGATAAGAGGCCCTCTTATCGAAGAGGCCTGTGCCAACATTATAGGTCTTACTATGGTATTCATTAATATCATAAAGTTTTACCTGTATTTAGCTGTAAGGCATCAAATCCTCTATTTACGGGAAAGTCCAGTGACTGAAACATCGACAAAGAAACGTAAGCTCCTATGTTTCAAATAATGTATTTATTAATTTATTATTTATTTATTAAAACTTAATGCACAAGTAAAAATACTGTACAAAGGCGGACTTAATGCCTGAGGCATTTTCTACCAGTCAACCTTAAGGTGACGCAGAGAGAAAACATGGCAGGTGCAACATAAGGGATAGGTTACTGGAAAATAATACATACTAATACATAGATACATACATATAACGAACATAAAACTTTGTCTTGAGAAATAACGATAGGTAGAGGAGAAAACGAATCTAGCAAATCAGCGCTGGGATGATTCTGCCAACTTCTTACGAATATGCGCACGAGCCTTCACTTTAAACGATAACCGACTGGTTGCCATCCTGACGTTCAGTGGGAGCGCATTCCAAAGAAACACCGCCTGGACAAAGAAAGAAGATTGAATGAAACCAGAGCGGTGAAAGGGACATCGTAGAAGACGATTATTGGCGGAACGAAGGTTTTAACTATGTGCAGCGCACAAGTATTGAACCTGGGATGTCAAATGAGATGAGATGTTATATGGATCATTGCAACTATTCCTTCGTCAGCGTCGTTCCTCAGTCCTTTTCATATCACGATCGTCGAAAACATTTTGATCTACACAACACAATTCCCGGCAACGGTCCGTTCGATCTACCGGAGCTACGGAGCTACCTATATTTTTCAATTCGTTTCAAATTATTAAAATCTGCCAGTGAGCCCGCCGCTGTCGCACGACAGAAACGCTAACCGTTCGCTATAAACTTTTTTGATATTACTCAGCAGCCGTTGCACGTAAATCTGCCCTTACAGTGGTCCCGGCAACTTTTTCAATTTAACAGGTAAGGATAAATCGTTCATTCTTTTTATTTGAACATAGAACTGATATAAACTCCCGAAAAGTTTGGAAAGTGGAGCCCGATATTGTTTGCTTCCTGTTAACTTTGGGAAATCTTTTGCTGAGAAAGATTTGGCTCGTGCGCGGCGATGGTCTCTCTGTAGTTTGGTGGAGGCGCCTAACCCGAGATTTTACACCTAGAAATAAAGTAGTAAGAAATCTTCACACGGACTTTCGTTTTTGTTTTTTGAGTTACACTTTCGTTTTAGTGGTTATCGTGAGACGATGGAAAAATGCCATTGTTTCGTTTGCTTTAAGTCCAATGCTGATTGTGAAAATCAACTGGGAGTAAACGACGTGTGACTCCACTAATATTATTACGCGTATCATGAAAACGTTCATTCTACATGATCGTTTTCATGATTTTAACAGTTCAGCAATTTTAACAGGAGATTTTTTTAATCGCAAGCATTAATATTCACGTTTACCCATTAGTTTTGTACGCCACAACAAAAACAATACACAGTCCCAACAACAGAAGAATGTAAATACCGGCCACATTTAAATTATACATTTGCACTAATTACAGAAAGCAAACACGGACTGCACAGCATAGAAAATTATTCACTAGAAAATTGCAGGTCCATTACGTTACACAAACAGAAAAAACACCAGTAATTTTCCATTTAACTTCAAATTCACGATCACAACTCTAATTATGACAATCTACGATCAAAACAGTTGAAAGTTAGTAATTGATAGAGTTCACGGCACATTTCGATGCTGAATCGATTAATAGGTGAGGTACATAAAAGTTTTTCAATAGAGAAGTTTTATCGATTAGCTCGTCGGCGACGTTACTGTCATCTAGATGAAGAAGAGGGGAACTGTTCAAATCGCATCCTTTATACTCGAATGCTCAGAGTCATTAAAACTTTTATCTGGCACAGATGCACTGGCTGTGTGAGTTTATTGTTGTCTACGGGGGATGCTTTCAGTGAGCAAAGCATTTGAAATTACGCTTCAGAGTGCATACAAATCCTCATAGGATATTTCGACGCCTTATTTTTTATGTTCAGAAATTCCTACACGATGATAAAATTCTTTACGAAAATACGGTGCAGAGATTTCGAAATATTCACTTTGAAGTAGAAGGTTCCTTAATACTAGTAAATATATTACGTATTGATGAAGTAATTGGAGGTAAAAGCTTTAGTAGGTTAGAAGTCACAGTCGTCCATTGGCATTTTAAAACTGATGGAGTTAAAAGGTGTACCTGCCTTCAGGGGAAATGTATGCTTCAATGTGTTTAATTTTTACTTAGCTATGGACTTGGCACGGCTATACCGGCGGAAATGTAATCAGTTAATCACCTAGACTATAAAGTTTTCAAACCAAATTTATCTGCATAGACAGTTGGCAGATGTCTACAGTGGCATTAAAAAAAAGAATAGAGAAGTCCTTGTCTTTTAGTGTACCTATCTATTGAATTTCGTAAAATTGAACTACTGGTCCGATTTGAAAAATTCTTTCAGGGTTAGATAGCTCATTTATTAAGGAAGGCTATAGAAATATATAATTTCGCTAAAACCAAAATAAATTTGACGCAGATGAAGTAGCGCAGAAGCTAGTTAAAATATTAGCGAAGTAGCATTTTGACTAATTTAAGTCCTAAGTGAAATAAAGTTGTCTTTTTGAAAACAGATCTCCAGCAATGACACGTCTGTAGGCTGATAATAATTATGTCAAAAGTATAAAGCATAAAACAGGAGCGAACAATACGATAAATGGAAAATAATGTCGACGTCACACCATTGTAATATTTTAATCTCGAGTCAGTTAACAGTATTGTAATTGCTCAAACATCCGCAGATGATATTTCAATTACTTCGTATATTTAAAAAGAGACTTGTCACTCTTCAATGCATAAAGGCAAATGATTCGAGGAGCCATTTTCCACTGGCAGGGCACCTATTGAGAGCCGATGACAATGCTGTCTGTCGGTGGACGGAACCCTATTGTTATACTCGGAAGCCATTATTGACGTTTTCAAAGGGCTATTAAAATATTTTTATTGAAAAACGTTTACCAACTTTTTTTGGCGAGAAGCAATAATTCATCAATTCACCGCTCGAAAATAATGTTAAATATTACCACAAAAGAATTTCTGACATATTGCACGTTTGAATATGGCAAATAAATGGTCGGAACGTTTGAAAGCGAAATCGTTTAATTCTGTGATTTATAGTGCTTTGTACTGAAATGTTGATAGTGACGTCTTATTTAGGGTGAATTAGGCCACCATACTACAATACCCTAATAATATTATATAACGTAACATATCTCTTCGCCTTACTCCCATTATACGCACAAAATAATATTATCTTAAATATATTTTTCTCTGAGGCGGTCCGGTATATTTAAGTAAAAGCAAATTGTTTTTCCGCCCACCCGGGAATTGTCATGACGCGCATTGTTGCTTAATTATCAAAAAGAGGAAATAAAAAGTTCCGAAGAAACAAAGGCTTAATTAGTAAAATTTTGCCGAAGGGCGAACAAGCTCATGGTAAAAGAAAAATATACTAACAGACACACTCCACTTTCACCCGGCAACGAGAAATTTTAGGTGGAATTTTTTGTTAAAAAGTTAAAAATTATGTAGTGGTACAGTGGTATTTTTTGAGAGAAAACTCAGAATTTTATATACAAACCTCGGTTGGAAATTGTACTATGATTTTCACTTAAGCCTCTTACGTGTACCCCTAACATCGTAAGTCGTGCCTACGTGGGCACTTACCGAAAATTAGTCACACCGGTCCACAGGTTACGGTCGGTGAGATCCTCATATAAATATACATTATACAGCCTTATGTGATCGGCCTTCGAATTTTACTCAGACTCACTTAAGGCTGTAATGTATTACCTTCACGGTGGCCCTTAAATCGTACATGTTATGGTCGAGTGGAATAAGAAATACAATTTAATACGTGGGTATTTTTTTCTTTTTTGATAAGCTAGCGATTATACAAATTCCACACTATGAACTCAAAAAATAATAGTTTAAAAAAACTAAAAAAACACGCTTTTATTGCTGACCGAACTAAAAAGTAGAAAATATTTTTTAATTACAAAGAGTTTATGTTACAATAGTAGGAAGTCAATAATTCATTCAGAGTAAAAAGCGTGGGGTGCATTTTCCTATATTTTCATGACTCTCCTCTCATAGATGGTTGCCAATAGAATAGTTGCAATAATTGAAATATCAAGCACCCCACGCTTTTTACTCTGAATTGAATTATTGACTTCCTACTACTGTAACATAAACTCTTTGTAATTAAACATTGTTTCTACTTTTTAGTTCGGTCAGCAATAAAAGCGTGTTTTTTGAGTTTTTTTAAACTATTATTTATTTTCCATTTTTTAGTTCGATAACAATTTTATCGGGAAAATTTTAAAAATTAGATTTTTTTTTTTTAATAATTTTTTTTGAAATTTTCAAATTTTTTATCGGGTTATTACATTGTCATCGGCCCCTAAGACGTGTGCAAAGTTTCAAGTTGATCAGACGTCGATTCCGTTACATACATATACACATACATACTCGTACATACAACCCGAGCTAATAAAAGCGTTATAAAAAGGAACTCCATAAAATCGTATTCTCTCAGGATTATTTTCTAAAATCAAGTTAACTTTTGATAATTTTATTTCTTAGATCGTCAATCTCTTGTCCCTATCATACCACTGATGGACAATAATAGAGGCCTAATGAATAGTTCTAGACCAGTTGAGGGTATTCGCCTGTAAACAAGCGAACATCTACGTCACGTGATTAATGAATGCAGCCTAGATGTTGTGATGCAAATGACTTGAGTCAAACCCTGTGATGACTAGCCTACATACTGTTGACGTGAGGATTCTGTTACACCGTTGTTTATAAGTTGGCAATTTACCCGTCATACTTATCCACTTTTGCCATACTTATCCGTTTCTTAAAAAAATATTAACTTTTCATACTTGCATGAAAATTGCCTGCGTTCTTTTTTAAACGTATAAGTGTACACTAGGTGGCAAGGACATGGACGTGCAACCTGTTAGCATGGATTCAGTGTAAGATTCTGAACCCCTTGCGTTGACTGTTTTTGTCGGTTATTAAAACAAAAAATTGCTGCTCCATACATTTTGACTGCGAAGGTATTGCATTTTTCTATGTAACAGCTGTTTTTTTTTCAACACCGAAGTAATTTTTTCTACGCTATCGGGGGTCTAGAATTATGTGCTGAATTCATTGTCACAGTTTAAGCGTTGATTTCTCTGCCAGCCCAATCCATCACCCCTTTGATCCAGTTGATTAAATCGCTAGTTATAAGCCTGTTTAATGCCTACTGATATTATAAATGCGGAAGTAACTCTGTCCGTCTGTTACGCTTCCACGCCTATAGCGCTAAACCGATCATCGTGAAATTTGCTTGGGATATGGAGAAGGACCTACTACTTTTTTATACGATAACCGATATCCACGCGGGCGGAGCCGCGGTCAAAAGCTGTTTTAGAATAAATAGCATATTTAAGGGTGTGAAACATGGTACTGAAAGCTATTCCCTAATACAAACATGAAATAACCGTTACTGTTCCAATTAAAAAGCTACAGACGGAGTACACGTACTGACTAGGAACACAAAAAAATGCTGGTGAACGAAAGAACGCGTAGCGTAGCGTGCCGTTTATTTGCTACGAAAGCGTAGCTGGCGTAGCACTGCTACGTGATCTTCGTAGTCGTAGACGTGGCTGTCGTAGCACCAGCTTTATTTATTTATTTAATGTTAGTAGGAAAACATTATATTATAACGCCGAAAACTACCTAGCTATAATGTTCTCAGTGGGTACTTAATAAAATTAATTTACGAAACTTTGTTATCAGAATTTGTAAGACCCAAAAAACATGAAAAGACACGTCGTCAAACGTTTCTCAGTTGGGCCGTAAATTAGATCGTCAATATTTTACGTCATGATATGAACTTTATTATCATTGTTTTACGTAATAAGCAAAAAGGTCTAAATCAAGTTAGCTTGAATATTTTGTACTCTTCCCAATATCGTAAAATTTTCAGTAATTTTTTATCACCCTTGCTTCTTAGAATCTCCAATTTTTAGGCACCTCAATATACGTATTCTTTCAATATTTTAAGTATTTCACTAAAACTTAACCTCTACCCATTTCTGTAGATTACAAAATCTACAGAAATAAATGAAATTGAAGTGTCTGTTTGTTGCACGATCAAAATAATAGCTTGATACGATAATAATTTTTTGTCTGTCTGTTTGTTGCAAATAATCTCCGAAACCTAAACTGATCCTTAGAAGCCAAGCAAAAAGAAAAAGAAACACCCGAAAACGAGGAGGAGGTGCGGCCGGGAACGTTTCCATTAAAAAGTAGTTTTATAAATGTGGATATTATTTTAGTGGAGAAATGAAATGTGTTTTACAATTGCCAAGCGAATGAAGTCGCAAACAGAAGCTCGTGTCTCATATTTCTATATATTTGTTACTCCTTGCCGCGATTACCGGTGTCTTTGGCTTGTTATTTTCTTATTTTTTAATTTTAATTCAGAAATTAAAGTTATTTTCCGCACTAAAGATGTTTTTAGGGAGTCGGTTATTTTTTTATCTATGCTAATATTATAAAAAGGAAAGATTGTCTGTCTGTTTGTTTGCATTGAATAGGCTCCAAAACTACTGAACCGATTTGAAAAATTATTTCACTGCTGGGAAGCTACACTATCGCTGGGTGACATAGGCTACATTTTATCCCCGTATTCCCACGGGAACGGGAACTACGTGGGTGAAACCGCGGAGCGCTGCTAGTATAAAATAAAGTTTTATATGTTGTACCTACCCCACACAAAGTCGTATACCTTCACTTACTAAGTATATAACAGTAAGAAGTTACTCATAACATCATCAACATACATTAGGTGGAAAAATACGTATTATTGAACTCAAAAACCACTAATCAGAGCTAATAAATTTATAGACAGACCTCTCTAAACTGGTGTTTTTTTTTTTTTTCAAAATGTTTTATAAATGGTGGAATTCTCAGGTGACAAACATACAAAACAATCGAATCGAGTACCTCCTCCTTTTTAGGGTTTCGTAGCCAAATGGCAAAACACACAGCCACTTTTTTCCGAAACTATAAGAATTGTGCTGTTGAAACTTAATAAGTAGATGTATTCTGTGTACTGCATTAAGATTTTCAAATACAAATAGAAAAAATAAAATTGGGTTTCCCCATACTTAGAACTGAAACTGGTTTTTTCTTTTTCATCAAACGGGTTCCGTAGCACCAAGTAACATAATACGATTTATGACGTATTAAAAAAAAACTACTTACTAGATCTCGTTCAAACTAATTTTCGGTGGAAGTTTACATGGTAATATGCACATCATATTTTTTTTTTCGTTTATCATTCTCTTATTTTAGAAGTTACAAGGCACACATTTTACCACTTTGGAAGTGTCTCTCGCGCAAACTCTTCAGTTTAGAAAAAAATGATTTTAGAAATCTCAACATCATTTTTGAAGACCTACTATCCATAGATACCGCACACTCCCCGTGCGGTATCTATGGATAGTAGGTCTAAAATATGATGTGCATATTACCATGTAAACTTCCACCGAAAATTAGTTTGAACGAGATCTAGTAAGTAGTTTTTTTTTAATACGTCATAAATCGTATTATGTTACTTGGTGCTACGGAACCCTTCATGGGCGAGTCCAACTCGCACATGGCCGCTTTTTTCTGACGTCAGTTAAAATTAGTTGTCATACGATTTTCTTGAAAATATTCCTCCCGATGTTACTAAATAAACATGCATTGTTAAGGCATCCTTCTCGGAAGACATCAGAATTATTTATCTTTCCTTAACAAACAGTTGCTTCCGCCATTTATTATTTACTTAAGTTACAATTTGGAATTACCTAAAATTTATTTGTCCTTTTCCTGTTCTTTAATGCCTAAAGCATTTATATTTTAGTGCCTTATCATCTAGTGATAATGAAACAATAAAATGCTACTAAAATTATAAATTTAAAGTTGATGTTTGGATGTTTGTTACTCAATCACGCAAAAACGGCTGAACAGATTTGGATGAAATTTCGCAAACAGATAGTTAATAACCTGCATCAACATATATGATACACGATAGTTCCTATGGTATAATTTCCGCCGTCTACGCGGGTGATGATGATGATGATGATGATGGGACTCCCTTTTCCGCACGAAGACTCCCATTCGGTCCGTTGTGCGTGTGGATACTGGCTAACAAAGCCAGCCTAGCTCCGCCCAACAGCACAGAAGCTTCCTGGGAGCTTCACAGGCTTCGCGGAGCGACCTCACTGTTCCAAGAATTTCTTCACGTTGTGAAGCCACGGTCTCGCATTCCAGGATGACGTGGGCGGCTGATTCCTCGGCGTCAAGGCAGCCCAAGGCTGCAAAGCGGGCTGTCTGTGGCGCCTATGTTATAAAGATGTTTGTTAAGGGGGTTATGGCCCGTAATTATTCCTATGATTTTACGCGGGTGAAGCCGCTGGCTAAAGCTAGTATCCTACTAATATTATAAATTTGAATGTTTGTATGTTTGGATATTTAGATGTTTGGATCTTTGTTAGTCAATCACGCAAAAACTGCTGAATGGATTTAGATAAAATTTTTAATACTGAAAGTTTTTAACCTGGATTAACACAGGATATTATCCCACGGTATTACTTTCTCGTGGGATCATTTACAACCTCTACGTGGGCAAAGCCACTGGCAAGAGCAACTGTATATTTATTCAATTAAAAAAGCAAACCTTTCAAATTAATAATAATATCATTTGAACATTTATTTGGCATTATTTTATTCATTTACCAAGAAATAAACTTATCAGAGTATTATTTTTAATTCAGAAAAACTTTGCTGAAAAAGGTAATATCTTACATGCACTTTTTTTTGCAAAGTACCTGTAGATATTTATGTTTCACAATATAAAACAAGGTACATTTTTAAATCCAATTAGACCACCTGGCTGGCAGTGTTTTTCTTTGTACCACAATAAAAATAAAAGCCTTTGCTTCGAAAATAGAAGTTTCAATACAAATATCAGAATTAGTTTCTGAATAACAAGGATTATAAAGCAATTTACTGAAATAGCTCCTGGCTACTGAGCCAATTTAAGAGCTGCAAAAATTTCATAGTAAATTATAAAAAATACAGAACTAAAACAAATAATAACTATACATTTGAACGTTCAGTACTGGCCTAGTGGTATCGGCCTCGACTTGCGAGTTGAAGGTCGTCGGTTCGATAAATTTTTTTTAACTTATTTTTTATTATTTTAACAGCTCTCAAAACGGTGAAGGAAAACATCGTGAGGAAACCGAAACAAAAATCCGAAGAACTGTGACATCTACCAACCTGCACTGGGCCTGCGTGGTAGAATTACAGCCCACTCCCTCTTACCTGAGTCCCAGCAGTGGGAACGTTATAGACTGATTATGGTTATGGCACGTTGATGGGTTTTCCTAAATAACAGCTTACGCAAGGTTATCTAGATATATTTTATTCATCGTTCGCGACCAAGAGTAAGAGGTAACCCTAGGGTTAGACTTTTAAGTATAATATTTAACCCACCAAAATAAATTGACGTTATAAGGACTAAATTGGACAATGGACAAAATAAATTGACGTGACGGAAGGCAGCCTGTTGACAAAGCTTTTTTACAGTGCCAACTTATTAAAAAAATGTGATTTATAGAAACAAAAATAAAAAACGAATGAAGAAAGTGCAGTTATTGTTTTGCTTTCGTTCAGTAAAAAAAGGCCTCTGTCACAATTGCCAAAAAGTTGATAAAAACTGTAAATAATGCATGGTCTTATGAACCTACGACGGAACGTGTAAAATAATTATGCTATTTTCATAACGAATTAGGTAATCATATTGATTTTGTTGTATTCACAGATAAACCCAACACACACTCAGTTGTTTGATTATGCCGTATCTCTTGTGTATTTTGCTGTGTATACATAAATAAATAAATACATTTTCGTGAGTTAATTTCTCCGACTTACACAACGGTGTGACAGACGGCCTCAAACCTCACAATGATTGGACGTAGCGCTGGGCTTTCACCGTCACAGTGGCGTGTACCTGATGAGGCGTTTCTGACGCAACAGCTTTGCTGGCTAAACCATTGTTTGCCCAACGCCCGGCCTGTGATCGAGACACGCTGTTTACCCTCCGGGGTTTCCTTTAATTAATTAGGGTATACATGCAACTATGTACACTGTTAAGGTTTAAAAGAGCTTATGTTAACATGATTTGTATGCTATAGTTTATCGTCTTTAGTCGTGGAGAAAACATCGCGAGTCTACAAGTTGGTACCAATACTGGCTCATGACGTCATCACGTGAGAGCAGTGGTGGCCAAGTGGTAACGGCCGCGACTTACGAGTTGTAGGTCGTAGGTTTGAACCCAGACAGGCGCTTTACTTTGTGTAAATTATTTCATCACCACTGCTCTCAAAACGGTGAAGGAAAACATCATGAGGAAACCGGCATGTCCTAGAACAAAAAATTCGAAGACATGTGACATCTACCAACCCGCACTGGGCCCGCGTGGTGGATTACGGCCCAATCCCTCTCACAGAGAGGAGACCTGTGTCCCAGCAGTGGGAACATTATAGGCTGATGATGATGATGATGATGACGTCATCACTCTTTAACACCTCGAAACACACATTTTTGCTTGTTCATTATTTGATTAAGTTTTCGATTATAGGTATTTAAATAAAGATGATATTTTTACACGTAGTTCAGAAAAACTTACAGTACTAAACTTGTATCAATTTGACCCGGAGACAGGTGCAGGTGCAGGGGCAGCAAAAATGTCTCATAATCAACCTATAGGGGTGGGACCATTATGGGCTGATTATGAGGCATTTTGTCTTTCTTCCTTCTACTGATACACAGGCCTCATCTCGGTGAGAGGAGGTGTGTGAGTGAGAGAATCTGTGCGGGTTGGTAGATGACACATGTCTTCGAATTTGGTTCTAACATATGCTGGTTTTATTCACGATGTTTTCCATCACCATTTTGAGAGCCGTGGTGATGAAATTATTAACCAAAATAAAGTGCCTGGCTGGGTTCGAACCCACAACCTCTTAAGTCGTGGCTACCACTGTACATGAAAAAAGGTCTAACAATCATAAATAATAAAACCACTTTTAGATTTATCAGGGCAACTTCCACACAGCTGATCGCAAACTACTGTTACTTATAACCTTCGCCCAATATGGGACGTAGTACCCAGTTGCTAGGCAAAGCCAGATATTTTTCCAGTCGATTAGCGACCGACTTTAACACTCACATGAAGTATATTGTTTTCTGACCTCATAAATGCTGTGTGAGCTCCGTCCAATTTGACCGACCTATCTAGGTTAAGCGAGTTATCATATTATGCGTCGGTAGAGAATGAGATCAGTGTCTCCATGGATACGTATGAAGTATATTATCAGTTATGGAGAGCTACTTCAGATTAGCCGGGGCGTTCCAAGGGTGGTTATCGGTATTTGGGCACATCCAAGAATAGAAAGATTTGCTGATATTATTGTATTATTTACGACTAGCGACCTGCTCATGTCTCGTACGGTTTTTACCACGCAACAAAACATCGATGTTTGTTCATAATAAAATAATTTTATAATAATAATGTATCAACTCATAAATCTTCCAAAATAAATTCTATAAATGATGGTGACAACCGTATCAAACTCCATTGCGTAGTTTAGAAGAGCAATGCGATCACCCAGACCGATACGAAAAGCAACTTTAATAATTACTTCCGTTTTAATATCTATATATCTTATTATTTTTTTATGTTATCCTAGCAACGCTTCACGGTTTCACCCACGTAGTTCCCGTTCCCATGGGAATACGGGGATAAAATAGAGCCTATGTCACCCGGGGATAGTGTAGCTTCCCAACAGTGAAATAATTTTTCAAATGGGTTCAGTAGTTTCGAAGCCTATTCAATGCAAACAAAAAAACAAACAATCAAATCTTTCGTCTTTTTTTCCCTCTTTATTAATGGTACAGATAAATCTTACGCCCGCAGCCTTACTCGCAGTATTTCGAAAAGTATATCACGGGAACGTTCCACCTGAAATAAAAGTACCCTATGTACTAATAACTAGGTAATAAACTATCTGTGTGCCGATCCAAATCCTTTCGGCTGTTTTTGCGCCAATCCGGAACATACCACTAACACATCTTCCCGTGGGTGTCGTAGAAGGCAACTAAAGGACTTACTAGAGAATGGGCAGCAGCGTTCTCTCATTCTCTATTAATTTTACCACCATACTGCGATTGCCAACCCGCCTGCAAAGCGTGGCGATTATGGGAAAACCCCCCTTTTGGGGGAAGGCTTATGTCCAACAGTGGACGTCTTTAAGCTGAAATGATGATGATGATGATGATGAGCTTTCTTGATACCGACTTGTCTTTGGAGATTTTACACTTGTTTTATTATTTAAACTCGGCCAAAGTTAGGTTAAATTAACAAGTAAAACGACTCTTTCTTGGCTCCTAACTTTTTAACGGTTTTTTATTTTAGTTATCTGTTTCCGTAGTCACAATATTAATAATAAGACAAAACTATATCATGTTTAATTTTTTATGTATATTGTTGTCAGTAAAAGTCTGACACGCCCTCCTGCTCCACCCAGAGCGGGAGAAGTTATTTGATGAATACCCAACCTCAAAAAAAAAGTGCCATATCGTGATATTAAATAGCCAGTAACATTCATCAAGAATTTGACTATTAAATACGAAAGACAGTTCCAGAGATACGCAAGTTCGAGCAAACAAAAATCAAATAAACTTTTCAACTTCATTATTAGTATATAAATAACTAGCTTGTTTTTTTTTTGTAATGTATTTTTATGTGGTGTACAATAAAGTATTTATAAATAAATTAATAAATAGCCTATGCCCGCAACTTCGTCTGCCTCAAATATTTTGCTTCCCGACCCACCCCATCACATCGAATCGCCTGGCTGTGCGAATACTTCGTATTCGTGGCTTTTTTTCTTTTTGCTCGCCTCCTAAGGCGCTCGCGTTATGTTAGCCTATATATAGCCTTCCTCGATAGATGGGCTATCCAACTCTAAAAGATTTTTTCAAATCGGACCAGTAGTTCCTGAGATTAGCGCGTTCAAGCAAACAAACAAACTCTTCAGCTAATATTATTGTCTCTTTTATCAAATACGATTATTTTACTAGAAAGAAAGAGACAAAACGATATTTCACATTCTGTATCGTATTGTATATTTCACTCATATTTGTATAAGAAAATGTATGTACCTATAGAATAACGCGGCATCTCCATGTTTTTCCTATCTCAATGGGCTGGAGTTATAAGTGGCAATAAGTTCGCCTCCTATTACATAGGACTAAAACAGAACTGGCGAAATGTGGGTGTACTGTACTATAAGTGTTCCTCTGCTTAACTCTTTGAAGAATACGGGCGTGATGTTATGTTAGTACCTGAAAGCAATAATTATTTAGGTACCTATATAATTCTTTACTAGTTGCAGTATGATTTTAATTCGAGTTCCAAAACATCTGTAGAAGCAAATCTGAAAAAAGTTATTAATAAAAATATAATTAAATATTCTATAAAGGGATTCCTTTTAATTAGCTTCGCTCGGTTTCATTAACACTCATTAGCAGGTAATTGAAATTCAGTCCCAAAGAAAAAATATTTCGTGTAAAAAGATTTTTCTAACTTCATAATAATTATAGCACATTTTGCAGTCAAATGAAATTGAATTGCAGATTAATTCGTGTAAAGTTGACTGTGTTTCAGCTTTACAATACCTACTAAGATTATAAATGCGTAAGTAACTCAGTCTGTCTGTCTGTCTGTCTATTACGCTTTAACGCCTAAACCGCTGAACCCATCGCCATGAAATTTGCCAGAGATATAGCCTGGAATATGGAGAAGCACATAGGCTTTTTTACGCAATAACCGACAACCACGCGGGCGCAACCGCGGGCAAAAGCTAGTATAAAATGTATTTCGTGAAGAAAAATACAACAGTGCAAAGGGCGAGGTTAAAACTCATGACCTTTGCTCGTAAGTTTAAAGATCTAACCGATGAGCTATTGCTTCTTCGATAATAGTCTATGAGCCCACAAATGTTACGACCATTTGATCTTCTATAAGGTCAAAGATGCGATGAGATTGATCGATTGCGATATTTCTCAGCGAAATAAATTGCAAGCTGGGAAAATCATAATAGTAATCACAATGTTTGGATTCAAGCGTAAAGACCATATATATTGGTGTCTGAAATGGTCTTTTGAGGAATGATTCACACAGATTTAGTGGACCTGTTCAGTTATGACTAAACAGGTCCACCAGAAGCACCACGCCACACTAGCGCAGCAGCAGCAGCTCATCTCAGAGTTTAAGGAGCTTTTAGCGGTACTACAAATAAAAATGCTTCGCAACAAAATCCAAGAAACGCAAAAAGAAAAGTGGCGCCATCTACAATGTCACAGGCGAACTATCTGAGAAATTCTACATCGTGCAATCAGAGTTTACCACGACACCCAGATAGGTACAAAATCCTGACATCTACTGTCGGGCAGTTGCCCACCAGACATAATACCCGTCTGGTCGGAGGATCCTCCTTTACCATCTTATGTATGAGTGAACTTTACACCCTGTTCCTCATACCCCTAAAAGCTCAACGATTCGACGAACAATACCAAAGACGGAACATTCGGGTAGTTATTAGCTTCGGGATCATGTCGGGTTCCTGACGATGTTGACCATCACCATTTTCAAACGAGTGGTGATGGAACACGCCAGTAAAAAGCGTGTTTCTTGGGAGCTAGTTTAAGGCGTACGTATTCTTTACTTTCCATTTTGTGTGATGACCTAGACCTAGGTCACCGCACAAAATGAAAAGTCAAATATCGTTACTAATAACACTAACTACGTCTTGGCCCGTCAAACTCATCTGCAGTAACAGAATAGCTATTAACGCGAAGTTGAAATTGTATCTTGAACTGAATGACGTTGAATTTAATAGGATCTAAATTGGCTGTCAAAGAAAACTATTAGGTAACTAAAACGCTTGAGCTGATCAAACGTTTAGAATTATAAATATCTACAGATTGAGAAGGAAAAAAATAATAGATATGTGATGGATATTATGCATTTCTCACTGCTTTGTCCGAATAAAGCGATGGTAATTACTGCTGCACAAATTGGTCTTGAAGTTGCCAAAAACATCTAATGCGACCGCCAACTGACCCACCTGAAATTAACATAGCGTAAGTGTCCATGCACCTTTTATATAAGTGTAGATACATGATCTGAAACTGAAATATCCATTGTAGTTTAAAGTGGAATTCTGAAAACTGAAAATTACATGAAAATGCAAAAATGTATGATGTTAAACGTAATCGCCACTTATAAAATAAATATGAACACCAAGTATGTTCCCACAAAAATGCCTTTGTAACGAAAGTGGCCTCAGTAAAAATGATTTTAATCTTTGACCGAATTTATTGACAAAATTGCGTCGGGCTTTTTCTCGACAACGCCGCATCGTACGCAGAGGTTAGCAACGCCTGGGACAAAAATTCTGTGACGTTTTAGAAAAAAGAAATCGAACACGCTTATCCCCGGCGACTAAAAGCTGTAATTTTATAATTTAAAACCAATTCCAAACTCAAAGTGGATTTCAATGTTATGTCAAATCAAATTATGTAAAGTTTTTAGTTATGTTAGTCCAATATTGAATAAAAAACTAATTTGAAACTAAAATACTTGGCTACAATATTAGAACTTGTTTCAATATTTATCTCTTTACTTATTTACAAGAACATTTTAAAATTCTATGTCTGTGGCAACTGAATCTATTGATTTCTAAATCACCGAAAGGTATTTAGGTCTACTACTACATAACTGTAATATAACGCCCACCATCGGCAACTAACTAAAATATTTATTAATGGACAAAAAGCAATATTACTGTCTTTGTAAGACGTACAGTACAACTATTATGATAATGTCCCTCGAGAATCCTCTTCATAAGCATTTTCGATACAAACGAGCTTTCCTCCCATTTCTTAGATAAATTACATTAAGTTAAAAGAGTATTAACAACTCTATATACTTCCAAGTCGATTGAGAGTGTCCGGTCTGCACCAAGAGCAAAGGGCAACTGATAAAAATCTGACGACGTACAAAAACACGAAGTTTGCCGAGGGACATTAACAAAATAGTTGTACTGTATCCATCTTTTCACAATAGTGCTTTACCCAGTTTGTGTTCACTAAACATTAAACGTGTAGGATAATTAAATTAACAATTGTTAATAAAGTAAATACCTAATTAATTAAACAAAATACAAAAACAAAACATTTCCCGTTATCTCCTTCATCCACGCTCGTATTTTTAATGAAAATTAAACGCAATTGTGTTAAAACAAAAGAAGCTTTCGTTTAATTGCATTACAAGTCATGTATTTAAGAAGCCTGATTAAACCAAGTATCTGAACGGTCCGAATGGTCCATTAAAACCGTAGTAGCTGTTTAAAGGTTAACGTAGACAGGGCGGTAACTGCTCGAGTATACAAAATCCGCATAGTCACCAGATGCTTCGGATGAGTCAGAATTCGCAATCGCATCGCAATCTCGCTTACATACGCAATCGTCACTTAAATAAAAAATAAAAATTTAAAAAACCCCCGACCCTAACAAAAACTCTAAAAAGTAAAAATAATAATATTTATAGGCATTTTAAGATGAAGGTAATATTTTGATCAAGGCATTGTAAAGGCGGGGGACGGCTAATGAAAATGCTAGGCCTCTGTTTGGCGTTTTCATTGACCGTCCCCCGACTGGGGGTTTTTTAAATTTTTAATTTAATTTTTATTTTCTGCTTTTTAAACTTAATGTCTCGCTCGCTTAAATCTGCGCATCGTTGCGTATTTTTCCCACAGTGAAGTTTGTTACTAATTTATCCTCATTCCTCGTCCTGATCACTATTTATCTATAATCTATACATTGAGACCTTTTCAATGAGCCCAAACACGACACTTTTGCTGTTTGTTGATGAGTAACTTGGGCATCCTGGAAATTTCAGGTGTTACTCCAGCATCATTTCAATGTTATCTTGTTCGTCTAATATCATTGAAGTAATAGAATACAAAATTTCGAGTTGATCAGTCCCGTGGAAGATGCTCAAATCACTTCATCAACCAGAAAAGAGCTGATAATCTTCAAACGGCAGAACCGATTTTGATGAAACATGTCTAAGAACACTCCCGACTAATACGCCTTTCAAACAAAAAAAACAAAATCAAAATCGGTTCATCCGTTCGGGAGCTACGTTGCCTCAGACAGACATACACACACACACATACACACACACACGCACAGACACGTCAAACTTATAACACCCCGTCGTTTTTGCGTCGGGGGTAAAAATACACAATTATTAATAATGAACAAAAAACTCTCCTTAGTAGCTTTATCTCAGTGGGATATTTACTCATTTCCAAGTGTCGGCACGCATATTTTGCTCGAGTACGCACGAGCGCGCTCGTGCCAGCTCGCCTAAGGAACATACCGCGCGTATGCCGCACGGATTTATCAACACTTTTCAAGTTCTTTATAAATTCGTTATAATGTCATCATAATTAGCCTATAATGTCCCTACTGCTGGGGCACCAATCTCTTCTCTGTGTAGGTAGACGTCATATGTATTCGAATTTTTCGGTCTGGGACATGTCGGTTACTTCACAATTTTTTCCTTCATTGTTTTCAGAAAAGTGGTGTTGAAATTAAATACAGGAAGTAAAGTGGCTGCCTGGGTTTGAATTCACAACCTACAATTCGCAAGTCTGAGCTGATATCACTAGGCCACAACTGCTCCTATAACTCCCTAACACTCCTGCGTTCGGTATCATGGCCCACCATCCAGCAGTTCATAAAATGCCTTTCCAAGCGTTTCTTCGACTCTGCTGTGAAGCACCACAACCACCTAATCTCGGCTGCAGCCCACTACACTCTCTCCCACATTAGTAGGATTCGCCTACTATGACATACCCTAACCATTTCCGATGACGCGACAACCCTCCTGCAGGAGACTAGTAAGGTCACTAACACTCTAAAGATACACGTCGCAGACCGCCGTCCTTCCGTACTCGCCGCCGATTCCCGCCGCGACGTCCCAATCATTGTCCGTCCGGTCCCTTGCTCGAGCCAGTCCGCGCCGCTGAGCCCGTAGCTTTAAATAGGAACGTCCCTAAATAATATCATTCCGTTCCAGCCCGTCATTTGCTGCGATACCCTAAGCCGAAGCCCATGCCCCACAGGGGGTGCCCTTAGCAAGAAGTCGCTCTAGTTTTTTTTTTTCTAAGCCGTGGACCTTAATTTATATTATTAAGGTAGCCACAGTCAAGTCCGGTTACTCAGCCAAGAACCTCATAGGTTGGCTTGCAACATATCATACCAACAATGGATACTGCTCGTGTATCTTGCTGCTTTGTCTGCGCTGACCTTAAACCGGCTAGCAAGATTACCAGCCTTCACTGTTATATGCTAATCAAACAAGCCGAGATGGGTTTAGCTGAGGGGGGGAGGGTACAATCCTCATACTGATTGATTCATTGGCTGTGGTCAGTGCGTCTCTATTGTCAGGATATCTATATTTAGTTATCAAGATATATGCTAGGCTTAGTTTGTGTTGTAAGTTTGGTGTTCCTGCCCTTAAATTTTGTTGAATCCACAGTGTGCAATATTTTCTTTGTAAAACTAACCATTGATTTTCCGTTAAGCTCGTCATACTTATCTATCAAAAGTATTTCCTGAAGTTAGCAGTCCGAATAACCTTTTTCGGGGAAATGGAAGTAATCAATATCTTTTAGTGAAATAACAAGAGTTTCCTTTCGAATCTTCTAAAAGCTACAAAACTTCCTTAACATCCATTAGACCGCCTCCTTACACCCGGAAATACCGAAAAAACTATAACTTGAGTATACAAACCCGTAACAAAAGGTACACTTAGGTACGGTCGTGAACTAAAATAATTTACCAGCTTTCCAATTCGATTTCATTTCACAAAGTGGACAAAAATTTAAGATTAGCCAACTATTAAAATATTATGAATTTAGAAGGCTGATAGTTTTTGATGATTAAAACTTAAAACCCTTTCATCTCAATCAATACCTAATCTCATAATCAGCCTATAACGTTATTACTGCTGGGACACAGGCCTCATCTCTGCGAGAGATGGAGTGGGCCTTAATCTACCACGCGGGCCAAGTGCTGGTTGCTAGATGACACATGTATTCGCATTTTTGGTTCTAGGACATACCGGTTTCCTCACGATGATTTCCTTCATCGTTTTGAGAGCAGTGGTGATGAAATAATTTACACAAAGTATAAGCACCTTCTAGCGTGGAAGGCATCCCACAAGATGGATTGATGACCTGGTGAAGTTCACAGGAATCCGTCGGACGGAAGAAGCACGAGACTGGTCGTTGTTGCGGTGCTTGGGGAAGGCCTATGTCCAGCAATTGACGTCTTTCGCCTGAAATAATGATGTTGATGATGATGAAAAGCGTCTATCTGGGTTCAAACCTACAATTCGGCAGTCGTGGTCCTTACCACCAGACCACCACTGCTCTCACTTACCTAATCTAAACCTTGACAATTTTATGACAGAAAATGTGCAAGTAATTACTGAGGTAAGCATTTTCAGTCGGTGAAGGTACTTTAGGAAGCCAAACAATACGCGTATACCTGTACAAGCTTCAACAGTAACTTTCACTTACATTTGTATTTCAGTTCACGTAGTCACGTACTACATATTTCTTCTTAATACCCGCTGCTGGTAGCCACCGGCCATTGCGAGCATTCCCGCTTGTTCAGTGTGTAATCTAAATTGATATTTACACAAAAACAAGGTGTAATATCTTTTGTTCTGGCCACGATGAGAACTAAATTAGAAGTTAATGTTACTTTGCTCGTAACGTGGATTCTTCCATGCTTTTATGTAGATCACGTGATTTGTAATGGCGGAGTGAAATGCTTGGATGGCGTGCTAATTTTAAGGTTGATGGCACAAAAACATCGCTAATTTTGAAGCTAATTTAAATGTTTTTAAAGCTGGAAATGTGACTAAAGTTTATATTTTTGTTTTAGTATAAAGTTCAAAGTTAACACATTTATTGCTACCAAGCTAAACTATTTACGGGTGCTACTGAATTGTCAAGGAGGTATAAGACTTAAAGTGGACGCGCCAGGGTTGCCGACGAAATTGAAATTTTAATCAACATACAACCTGGCCTTCTCGTCCCACATACCGCAGTGCCTCAAGACGAAAGTCTTTCACCAGCGCGTGTTGCCAGTGATGACCTATGGAACCAAAACGTGTTCGTTCACAATGGGCCTCATAAGAAGGCTTTCTCTGCGTGATCGAATCAAGAATGAAGACATCCGCAGGAGCACCAAGGTAACTGACATAGCTCGAAGAATTGTCAAATTTAGGTGGTAGTAGGAAGGACACATTGCTCGCAGAATAGATTGCTGATGGGGCCGAGAAGTTCTGCAGTAGCACCGCGTATCGGAAGACGTAAAGTTGGAAGGCCTACAAAGTGGACCGATGATCTTGTGAGGGCCGCAGAAGTCCGCTGCATGCGGGAAGCAAAGAACCGGTCGAAAGGGGTGGAGCTTAAGGGAGGCTCATGTCCAGCAGTGGACGTTTTTCCGCTGAAATTATGATGATGATGGCCTGTCACTGACCTACGAACTGCAAGCTCAACCCCCTGAACCTCTAGCTTTTTCCGAGGAATAACCGGAACAAACCTGCACCCATATTGCAATGAGAGTGTTAAATCCCGCGTAACAACACTATTTCCATTTACCGGGAATTCTTGCCCATAATATTGCAAACCCCTGGGAATTTCCCGAATGAAAATCTGAACAACACATTGTTAGTACCGCACAGCTTTAAACATTGTTTTCGTTTTATACAATGTTTTTGAAATTTGTAATGACATGTTGACATTCTGTTATCCGTAGTTTACAGTTTTAGAGATAGTGAAAAGAGCGATTTTTATAAGTTATTGAAATTAAATGTTTATTTATGTATGTATATTTTATAAGACACTTTTACACGTCAATATCTTGTTGGTCAAAATTTGAAAAACTATATACATACATCATCATCATCATCATCAGCCTATAATGTTCCCACTGCTGGGACACAGGCCTCCTCTCGTTGAGAGAGATTGGGCCGTAATCCACCACGCGGGCCCAGTGCGGGTTGGTAGATGTCACATGTCTTCGAATTTTTGGTTCTAGGACATACCGGTTTCCTCACGATGTCTGCCTTCACCGTTTGAGAGCAGTGGTGATGAAATTATTTACACAAAGTAATGCGCCTGGCTGGGTTCGAACGCACGACCTACAACTCGTAAGTCGCGGCCGTTACCACTGGGCAACCACTGCCTTTAACTATATGGCGCCGACATTTCCTAGCTCAATCAGAAGAAATGCCGATATAAACTCAGAGGTCGTAGTCTCTTTTAAAGTACAAACTTTATTATAATTTTATGTGAGTCTAACAATGCAAGGCCATATCTGGAACGGCCTTTTGAAGAAAGAGCAATTGCAGCTTTAGGCTGACCTGTCATTTGCGTAGGCCATAAAAAAAAACACTATTTATTCATATCAGACACGGTGATCCATACTAATATTCGTAAACTAAAAAAATATGTTAGTAACCGAGTAGTATGAGAACAGCGGTAGCCCAGTGGTAACGGCCGCGACTTACGAGTTGTAAGTCAGAGGTTTCGAACCCATACAGACTCTTTTTTTTTAGACTGAGAAATCATCAAATAACTTGTCCCGCTCTAGGTGGAGCGGGAGGGGGCGCATCAGACTTATACTAACTAAAACCCACCCGTGTTCCTTCAGTTGCCTGTGTGCCAGTGGCCGCGGTATCTTTTTCGAACAGCCCGCACCCCTGGCAGGCATCAGCCCTTGCGTACCCAACCAGTTGATACTAACATCTCTTTGATGCGCACGTGGAACACAACGCGCCGTCGACCCGGACTTGGTCCTTACCGGACAGCGAGCTATTCATTACCCGCCATCCGCAAGCCCGCGCCTATGGTGGCCGGAAATCAGCCTAGGATTCCCGACGCTTTACTTTCTGTAAATCAATTCATCTCCACTGTTCTCAAAACGGTGAAGGGAAACATCGTGAGGGAACCGGCATGTCCTAGAAGCAGACATAAATTCAAAGACATGGGACTTCAACAAACCTGCACTGGGCTGGCGTGGTGGATTACGGCCCACTCCCGCTCACAGAGCGGCTTGTGTTCCAGCAGTGCAAACATTATAAGCTGATTATGTATGCTAGTAACCAAAGATTAAAATACATGCCATATTAATACTATTATAAATAAAATATGTAACCGTGTAGGTAAATACTATTTATAATATTGGTAATATGTATACTTACGTAAATATTAATAAATTGATAAGTTTGTTTCATAATATTAATAATATATTGGGCGCTTCACCAGCATTCACTCTACTACCCAACATTATTTATTGAACAACTGTAAAACATTTACTAATTACTGTAAAAACAAATACAACAAAATAAAATTGTTTGGTCTGAATGAGACAAAATAGGCTTAATGTTTGTACTGGGCGAAGCCGTTGATTTCCCGAGCCCATTTTTATTTATTTTCGCCTTCAAAACTTTTTAATTAAAAAAGTCGTTCGCTATTTATAAGATTCACAAACATTGTATATAAAATGTTCCTATTTTCGGCGTTCCCAAATTACACGGGCTGCAAATAAAACTGCGTTTCGTCGAACGTAAAATTTGTGATGACGTCACAAAAGGTAAAGAATAAATAACCAAACGTGTGTAAAAGTGCCAAGGTTGGCATTTACACATGAGTGTGTACGGATTCGATGACACAAACCCGTTCAGCGTGTATTTCGTGCATGAAAAATGCAAGGTTGTACCATTTTTCTGATTCTGTGACACTTTACAAATAGCTGTGGGGCAAATGTCTCAAATCTCAGAAAGGTAGATGTTCCTTCTATTTGCACGCTACTGTAAAGTCTTGCCAAGAAAAGTATATTCCAATTTAACAGAGATAGTGCTCCGGGATGGCCTCGTTGTGCCAAAAGTTTCCATTAAAAAACGTTAGTCCCGACGGGTTCCGTACAGCGGCATCACGAGACACTTGCGTACAGCCGTCCCAAGGCAATGTAAGTATCTGCCTACATTTAGACTTCTACTTACATAAGTAAACTTTATGTAATTTATATTCTGCGGGTTTGAAGTTCTGGGCTTTGTTTTAACCAAAATACTGTAGCACAAAAATATTACTGACTATGTTTTGCCCGCGACTACACCCGGCTAGAGGTCGGAAATTATCTCACGGGAACGGATTACCGGGATAAAAGGTAATCTTGGTTATAAACTATCTGATCTCCGATTCATATGTACCTTCTGAGTATATATGTATTAGGCAATAGCCGAAAGACGTAGCGTTGGAAGGCCACGAGATGGACCTTGTGAATGCCGCAGGAATCCGCTGGATGCGAGAAGCGCAGAACCGGTCGAAGTGGAGGAGCTTGGGGGAGGCCTATGCCCAGCAGTGGACGTCATTCGGTTGAAATGATGATAATGATGATGATGACTAGCTTTAGGTCAAACATTTTGAATTATAGGTGTCGAAAATTATTCCACGAGAACGTACCTACTATGGGAAAAAAAAGTATGTGTTACTCCAGGTTACAAACTAACTGTTAGCCAAATTTCATCCAAAACCGTTTAGTCGTTTTTTTGCGTGATTGAGTAACAAACACCCAAACATCTAAAAGTTTATGTGTTACATCAATATTAAGTTACTTTATATAATACAAAAATATCGATGTTTCGTCAAGGCGTAAAGATCGTGCGAAGCAGGGGCAGTTCGCTAATTACGATATAAATTATACTGATACTAGTGGATAGTTGAATGGTATGCTAGCACATCCCTACACTATGTCGTTCACAAAAAAGTTAGACCATTCGTTAAAATCATTAGTCCCGAATAAAAACGAAAAATATTTTTGGTTACACACCAAAATGTTAAATTATAATAAACATGATGAGTTTTCCATGCGCTGAGCTGTGCTGATATTTATTTTTTGTTATACTGTCCGTATAACAAAAAATAAATAAAGGGACCTATCTAGTTTTTGCTAAATTGAAGTTTTTATACCTAATATTTTCCTTTTTAGAGCACCAACGGTAGATCCCAAATCTCGGGACTAGTTATTCATACCCGACCTTTGTCGTCTACGAATAGATTTATAATATGAAAGAAATCTGAATCTGAGTGGGGCTGTATACTCGGTTAGGGGCTTCAACTCTTAGGTATTTTTATGATACAGATAGATACATTTTTATACCTATTACCATTTCAAAGATGTGGCGCATTTATTACGATTGACTATCGATTTTATACATAAATAAATTCACGCCTTCTTCCTATAGAAGTAGGTAGAAACTGCCGAACGCCATCTACTACGATCCTTTTTTTTTTTGACAGTCGGAAATCATCAAATAACTTCTCCCGCTCTGGGTGGAGCAGGAGGGCGTGTCAGACTTTTACTGACTAAAATCCCCGTGTTCCTTCAGTTGCCTGTATGCCAGGGGCCACGGTATCTCTTTCAAACAACCTGCACCCCTGGTAGACATCAGCCCTATAGCGGACCCCACAAGTTGTTGCTGACATCTCTCGACGGCGCGTTGTGTACAACGCGCGGTCGATCCGACAGCGAGCTACCCATTGCTCGCCATCCGCAAGCTCGCGCCTACAGTGACCAGAAATCAGCCTGGGATTCCCGACGCCCAGGGCGTCTCCTGCGGAGGCCACGGCTTTGAGGGCGCATATACTGCCTCTCCCTCACGTCTGCCGCCTCCCTCCTCGCGAGAATTACTGCTTCGCAGAAAGAGGTCATAGCTACCCATGCACTCTCGCTCCGTACCATGGCCTGGACCAGGGCCGGACGCGAGAGATCGCCGATCAACTCCATGAGGACACGGTGGTGCTCCACCCAAGCCGTACATATTCCTTTTGCCTCGTTAACGTTCATACATCTAGTCATACACGCACGCTGGTTGCGAGTGCTACTTGACCTTTCTGAAGAACATCACCAATCAGGTCACTATATTTCTACTATCCTAGTACTATTAAATACTAGCTTCCGCCCGCGGCTTCGCCCGCGTAGAAGTCGGAAATTATCCCGCGGGAACGTACTACCGGGATAAAAAGTATCCTGTGTGTTAATTCAGCTTGTGAAATATCTGTAATAGTTCTAATAACTCTACTTTTTAGGGTTCCGTACCCAAAGGGTAAAACGGGACCCTATACTAAGACTTCGCTGTCCGTCCATCTGTCTATCTGTCCGTTTGTCACCAGGCTGTATCTCATGAACCGTGATAGTGACAGTTGAATTTTCATAGATGACGTATTTCTGTTGCCGCTATAATAACCAATACTAAAAAACACAATAAAATATATTTTTAAGGGGGCTCCCATACAATAAACATGATTTTTTTGCCGTTTTTATAGAAAATGGTACGGAATCCTTCGTGCGCGATTCACTGTATTTCATTTTCCTACCTAGTCGGCTTCCAGTCTAAACGGATGTAGCTGAATACTAGTATTTTATATGAAGCGACTGTCTATCTGACCTCCACAACGCAATAACTGGGTAATACGATACCCCTAGGCAACCAGTCTTACTGGTGTCAGACTTTCGAACTTCTGACCCGTAACGACTGTCAAAGATCCACAAATGACAGCCGGGACCAACGACTTAACGTGCTTTCCGAGGCACGGAGGGGTCTTGGTATGTAAATGGTCACCATCCACGGACCGCAGCTTAACCTGAGCGATCGACCCGTGCGGTTCATTTTACTTAGCCACATGCCCCTCCTACCAGTGTTCACTGTTCTCTAGACTACATTCTTAAAACTAAAAATAAGATTATTCTTAAGTATCTTAAGTCTGCACTTAGTTAGTAAAAAGTAAAACTTATTTTACTAAAAACATGACAAGCATTTCGAAAAGTTCCTACATTATGATTAATTACAATCATTAATCAGATTTAATATCTTTAGAGTTTAATGGTTTAAACCTGACAAAGACTGGCTTGTCTCTACAATAATGATGCGATAAACGTTATCTAGAACCGCATCCAATAGCTGTTCAGAAAACAAAATGTAGTTAATTTTGATAGCCGTATTAAAATCTAAATTATCCTTAAAAAACTGCCGCTGAGTGTCATACTTTTAAATATCAGTATCAAGTTTATGGAGCTATCTCATTTCTATGTATCATCAATCATACTTTCAAATCATTTGGGGCCCGATAAGCACACTTTTTTGAATAAGACCGTTTTTGAATAGCAAAGATATAGGGCGACTCGTCTGTAGACACTGCCGATTAAGATAAGATGGAGTAAAACGTTTTTATTATGTTTTTAAACAAAAGATATTACAGTTAAAGAGTATAATAATGGATAAAAAATGGAAGTAAGCGGCTTTAAGAAAATGTATTTTAAAAATTACAGGCTTTTCACGATCGTATTCTTGGCTCATTTGTCTTTTATATGGCCGTTACTGTAATGTTTCCCTGGGGAGGCATACTTCTCAGATGATATTAATAACGACTGAAGCGAACGCTGCCATTTCCCTAAAGAATTTTTACTGAAGGTTTTGTAATCCTTCCGTGTTTCTGCGTAACAGTTATTTGGAGAAGCGATTTTATATAAAGAAATCTCTCTTTTATTACACACGAGTTTAATAAACAGAATTGTGTTAACGATGCTGACGGTTTTATGTTTTTCTAGGGATTTGATTTACATAAAACTCACTCTGAATAGAAGCTTGATATTAACTAGAAAGACGTTTAAAAGCCCTAAAAGTTGTTTCCGAGAAAATGGCAAAAAACGCGCGAATCGTTATTTCTTAAAAACTGTGATACTTACTTTACTGATTGTAGGACACATCAATTGATACTAGATATCATTTTATCCGGCAGTTGAAGTTTTTTAAAGTACATTTAGCTACGAAGTGTGGGTTGGACGCTTTAAAGTGATGGAATGATTCAAAATTATGTTACTTAACGGCCTACAAACTTTTCATATCTTGAGAACTATTTGTATTGTAAAAATGTTTGTTAGTAAGATAGACGATTTTGAACTCTCTTGGATTCTATTAAAGAGTAAAAATCCAAGTGAGGGTTAACGCCTATCTAGTTAAAGGACGGCAGGAATATTACATTTTGAAAAAAAATCCTAGACGTGGAAATGTTAATAGATAAATATCATATGGATATCTTATGTTTTACTGAAACTTGGCTAAAACCGGATAGGATGTTGTTTAATGTAAATAATTTTTCAGTTGCCAGTGCATACAATAGGTCTTCGATGGGGGGTGGTACTTTGATATTGTGTAATAGTTGTTTTAAATATAAGGAAAGAAAGGATATCACCGCTTGCTCTGTTGATCGCTTATGTGAGGTAGCATGTGCAGAGGTTGAGGGCCATACTTTCTTGTCTGTGTATAGACCACCAGCCACGAACTTGTCATCATTTTTGATAATTATGGAAGAAATATTAGGTAAAATATTCAAAGATAATAAATTAGTTTTTGTGTGTGGTGATCTAAATATTGATTTATTAGTTAATTCACCAGAAAAAAGTAAGCTTATCGCTTTGTTTAAATCATTCAATTTAAAATGTATATTTAATGAAGCGACTAGAATAACAGCAACCACAGCTTCATGCATAGACAATGTATTTACCAATTGCAAAATAAAGGACTCATCCTTAATTAGTGGCGTCAGGTCAGACCATACTGGTCAGCTTGTATCGTTTGACTTAGATAAAAAGTTACATCTAGATAAAACCATAGAATTGAGATCTCTGACTAAAAATAAACTGAAATCTTTTAATAATAATGTTCTTAGCAATCTATCAACAGCGAGTTTTGATTCACAAGACCCCAATATAAACTATGGCACATTTTTTTCTACAGTATGCAAAGAATTCAATAAAGCATGTCCTGTAAAAAAAGTTACGATAACTACTAAACCAAAATTTAGCGAATGGGCCACTACTGGCATTAGAAAAAGTAGAGATATCTTATATAATTTGTATCACGAAAAATCATTGACTTCTGATCAGGCCCTTCATAATTATGTAAGAAACTATTCTAAGATATTCAAAAGAGTCTGCGCTCACGCTAAATCTAAATTAATAAGTAACAAAATTAGTATCTCTAAAAATAAAATAAAAGCTGTGTGGCAGGTAATTAACAAAGAAACTGGAAACACAAAACAGCGAGATCAGAATGAGTTAGCTCTAAAAATTGATAGTGAAATCATTTCAGATAAGTTACAAGTTGCTGAGACTCTAGAAAATTTCTTTACCAACATCCCAATAGAAGTTACGAAATCTCTCCCCTCATCATCTGTATTAGCTGAATCTCTTCTTAAAGAAAACTTCAGCAAGGACATTCCAAGTTTTGAATTCAAACCCATTTCTATTGCCACAATTAAAACAGCATTTAAAAGTCTTAACATAAAAAACACTGAAGACTTATGGGGGATTTCCGTTAAGGTTCTTGAAAATATCATTGACACAATTGCCCCTGTCCTAACAGGCATATTTAATCAATGTTTAGACAGCGGTACGTTTCCTGACTTAATGAAACATAGTAAAGTAGTACCAATTTTCAAATCAGGTAGTAAGAGTGATCCCTCTAATTATAGACCTATATCTGTGCTTCCAGCATTGAGCAAAATTTATGAAAAAATCATGCTAGACCAGATGTTGTCACATTTTAACTCAAATGGGATTTTACATAGTCGACAGTTTGGTTTCACGAAAGGTAGGTCGACGACTGACGCAGGAGTAAAACTCATCAGTCACATTTTGGAATCCTGGGAGAATTCCCAGGACGCGATTGGCATTTTCTGTGACCTCTCAAAAGCGTTTGACTGCGTTGACCACAATACACTGATCTGTAAATTATACCACTATGGAATTCGTGGACAGGCTGCTGATCTTGTACTTTCCTATTTATCAAACAGGCAGCAAAAAGTAAACGTTAATGGGGCGACGTCCTCTGGGTCTCTAGTTAAGATGGGCGTGCCTCAAGGTTCAATTCTTGGCCCTTTTTTATTTCTAGTTTATATTAATGACCTTCCTTACCTGATGGCTAACTTCTCGGATATAATTTTATTCGCTGATGACACTTCTCTTATTTTTAGAATAGACAGAAAAGATACAGATGTCTTACATGTCAATGATAGTCTAGCTGTTCTTTCGAAATGGTTTGCCGCTAATAATCTTTTACTCAATGCGAACAAAACTAAATGTCTTAAGTTCTCGTTACCAAATGTACCCCAAGTAGGTCTAAACTTAAAACTTGATGGGAAGAAACTAGATGCTATCTCGGAAACTGTATTTTTGGGAATTACTTTAGATTCAAAATTGCAATGGGGTGCTCACATTAGAGCTCTTTCAAGTAGATTAAGCTCAGCTGCTTACGCAGTAAGAAAGATAAGGCAGTTGACGGATGTAGCCACAGCTAGGTTAGTTTACTTTGCTTATTTTCACAGTATTATGTCTTATGGCGTTCTGTTGTGGGGATCGGCAGCTGACGTAGATTCAATTTTCATTTTACAAAAGAGGGCAATCCGCGCAATCTATAAAATGGGGCCTCGCGAGTCTCTCAGAAACAAATTCAGCCAAATTGATATTCTAACTCTGCCGTCTCTTTATATCCTAGAAAATATCTTGTATGTTCGCAAAAACTTAGGCCTTTTCAAAAAACGATGCGATTTCCATAATCTGAATACACGTAGTAAAGATGAAATTGTGATTCCAAAATTTAGATTGACTAAAACTAGCAAATCATTTCTAATAAACAGTATTCGCTTCTATAACAAGTTGCCAAAGTCAGTTACAGAACTTAGCGATGGAAAGTTTAAAACGCACATCAAACGTGTCCTTATCAAAAAAGCATATTATAAGATAAAAGACTACGTTGAAGATAGGGAAGTATGGCATTAATTCCTTCTGCACATGTGGCTTCCCTGGTACCTCATTAACAGCATAACTATGTGAAAGTCTATTAACTGCTCTCAATGTTCTTTTTTATTCTTTTTATTTTTACAATGCTGACATATTCTCGTCATTATTTGACATTTTATATCAATTTTAATATCAACTTATTTTTTAGTGATTGTCATGTTAATCATGTTACTATGTTTAATTAGGTTCATTTTATTTATGTAGATTATTTTACATATTGTGAATGGGGGAACGTTGTAGGCCTTACAGACTGTAGATTTGTAGACGATTTTCTATTCTGTATTCGTCTAAGTACCTGGTACTTATTGACAGGCCTGCACTGTCCTCCCATACATTTTATCTCTGAAAACATTGTTAAAGCCAATCATTTTTAAAAGAGTAACCGTGGAGTTTCTTGCCGGCTCTTCTCCATAGGAAACAACATTTTGGAACCGTGCACCTAGCTTCTGACGTTTCATAAGTGCCCATGCAGGTTTATATGAAATAAAAATATTTTGATTTTGATTTTGATTGAAAAATAATCCAAGAAAAGTGCCATTTCCAGTTTATAACATAACGTCACACCTTGTTTCCCCGATGAATTAGGCATAAGTGTGCCTAGAGTACACCCACAGTTCGCCCGTTATGTTTAGGTCCCATGTAATAGAGGGCGAGCCTATGGCCATCAATTGGGCACAAATCCCGACTACGGGCTGCTACTGAGACATTACAAATAGAAATATCCAATAACACTTTGTCCGACCTGGGAATCGAACGCAAGACCTCATCCTCAACAGCAGCGCTTGCGAACACTAGACCAACAAGGCAGTCCATATGTGAATTCCTTTCCCATAACCTTCTAAAATTGTAAGACATCATCTCATCTGCCTAGCCATTTCCCAACTATGTTGGGGTCGGCTTCCAGTCTAACCGGATGCAGATGAATACCAGTATTTTACATGGAGCGGCTGCCTATCTGACCTCCACAACCCAGTTTCTGGGTAACACGATACGCCTTGGTAAGACTGGTTGTCAGACTTTCGGGCTTCTGACGACCCGTAACGACTGTCAAAGATCCACGAATGACAGCCGGGACCAACGGCATAACCTGCTTTCTGAGAAAATCTTCAATAGAAATTAATCCCCAAAAATCGTTTAGAGTCACTCCATAAATTTTAGGAAGACATATAAGGCTGAACCGCAGATCTATAATTCAGTTCGAATGTCTCTAGGACGATATATCAGCGTCGTTAGGAAGATGCAATTTACATCTCAGCTCGTTCGTTGGCGTATTTATTGGGAGAGCTAAATAGTTGTCGTTCGTTACTCAAAGTAACACATAAATCTTCTACGAGTTACGTCCATATATGTATTCGACGTAGATTCGTAGACTGCGCGAGTTTCCCCTTTCCCTCTTAAAGGGACATAATGAATGTAGCTATGAGTTTAAAGTATGTTACAATCACAATATTAGAAACGTTTCTTGTCAATTGGACTGTTTCGTTGATCTATTTTTTATAGAATATAATTTCTCAGTTAGCAGCCAGGAGATTGTATTTGGGCCCGGCTGATAACAATAGGCTCGCTCCTTGTTACATAGGTAAAATGTTACTATGCTAAAGGTACGCGACGGACTAACATTCGGAGGCAGCAGGCTTAGCACGGGAACACTAGATAAGCGTTTTTTCGACGGAAAAGTAGACAAAAATGACGGTTCAGTGTAGAAAGTTGACAGTATTTCAACGAGAAATGTAGACAAGCGATCTCTATTCTACGGTAGAGTAGAAATAGAAAACGTCATGCTAAGCCTGCAGGTGTGTTTTGTACGTATATTTTCAGTAATTGTTACTGCTTTACTACTTTGAGCATAATCATTATTCACAGTCTCTTTGTTTAGTTCACTACTGGTTACGACGCGTCTCCTTTTTTGTAGATTTCCTAACGCTACAAGTCGTGCACCCTATGGCGTCTACCATCGACAAAAAAGACGAACTTCCATACAAACTTTTATATCCTATCTAATATTTAAGACACGAATTAGAAAAATCGTGTCTTAGTGCTCACTTTCGTCACCAAAGGAACTCTTGTGCCATGCGTTTTGATATAGCAGTTTAACCCGTACGTTGTCGCGCCACGATTACGGCGGTAAGTCCCCTCTTTGAGGAGTGGTTCGAGAGGCGGCATGGCGTCCTCACCTTCCGCCTGACGCAGGTCCTCACCGGACACGGTTGTTTCGGGAGGTTCCTGTTTCGGATAGGGTGTTTCCACTGCGAAGATCGTCCTGAGGACACGGTGGAGCACACGGTGGCGGTCTGCCCGGCTTGGGCGGAGCACCGCCGTGTCCTTGTGGAGGCGATCGGCGGCGGCGATCTCTAGCGTCCGGCCCTGGTCCAGGCCATGGTACGGAGCGAGAGTGCATGGGTAGCCGTCACCTCCTTCAGTGAAGCAGTGATGCTCGCGAAGAGGGAGGCGGCGCACGTGAGGGAGAGGCAGCATATGCGCCCTCGCGACCCTAGCCGCCGCAGGATACGGAGACGCCCTGGGCGTCGGGAATCCCAGGCCGATTTCCGGCCACCGTACGCATGAGCTTGCGGACGGCGAGTAATGGGTAGCTCGCTGTCCGGTAAGGACCAAGCCCAAGTCGACGGCGCCTTGTGTTCCACGCGCGCCTCAAAGAGATGTCAGCACAAAAATGATGGGGCCCGCAAGGGCCGATGCCTGCCAGGGGTGCGGGTTTGTTTGAAAGAGATACCATAGCCCCTGGCATGCGGGCTAATGAAGGAACACGGGTGGGTTTTAGTCAGTAAAAGTCTGAGCCCTCCTGCTCCACCCAGAGCGGGAGAAGTTATTTGATGATTTCCCACCCAAAAAAAAAAAAAAAAAACAAAAAAGAAACCCGTACGCTGTCTGTTAGTGTGTGAATTTAAGATTCCAGGATTTTTTTACAAGTCTATTTACAACCCTAGTTTTGGTATATGCGAAACCAGTATTTTTATGTAAAGAAGCAGTGTACAATATTTCAAAACTCTATCATGAAAAATCGCAAAGTTTTAAACTTTTTAGGTTACCTAGTCGTCTACACGCACGTCCTGCGTCGTATTGTGCTCATTGATACGAGTAATAATTATTCAATAGATACTTAGGTATCTACGAGTACCATACGGCGATTGTATTGTAATTAACTGGTGATAAAATTATCCATACGTTGCAAAACTTTTTTGGGAAATAATATAACGTGTTACAACACGTTATATTATTTCCCAAAAAAGTTTAAAAAGTTGTAAATATTATTCGAATTGATTCAGTTACTTATTCTGAACAAACTATAATCAGGTTTCGCATATACTAAAATAATGTTGTATCTCGTCAACAATACCGTATAACTCGTTGGTATTACATACACAAAACTAATATTCTTAACTACTAGGAAGAATATTCTGAACTGATCACCGATCCCAGAATTCTCTTTTACCTACTTTCAATCTGATAAAATCTATCTCCTCTTTCTCACCTTCATCGGACGGCGATGTCCGATGAAGCAGTAAAAGTCATCAGTGGTTTACTACAGTGACCTAATGTAACTCTCAGCCTATAAATTATCCCATAGCTAGATAAAAGCCCTTCCATTTCTGCCAGACTTTTCTAAATGGGCCTCTAGCCTTGATGTAGACTATTTGTTCTTTATGCCATTAGATACGACGACGTATAAACTACTACGTTACTAGCCAAAAACCTTGTTTATCTGCAGTTTAGGCTTAACAACTGTAACATCCATAAACATAATCAGCACATAATTTTCCCACTGCTGGGAAACAGGTCTCTTCTCTTTGAGAGGGAGTAGGCTATAACCTACTACGCGGGCCCAGTGTGGGTTGATAGATGTCACATGTCTTCGATTTCTTGGTTCTATTTTTCCTTCACCGTTTTGAGAGCAGCGGTGAAGAAATTATCTATACGAAGTAAACTGCCTGCCTTGGTTTGATCCTACTATCTGCAACTTGTAACTCGGGGAAGATACCACTGGGCACCCTTACTAATATTAGTAATGTGAAAGTGACTACTTACACTTTCACTCCTTAACGGCTCAGCGGGTTTCAATGAGATTTGGCTCATAGGTAGATAATGACCTGTGGGGTACTTGCCTAACATACATAAAATGATAATTGCAATGTTTTCCATTTTAACAATTTAACAACAAAATAATGAATTAGGAATTTACTTCTAAACCCTCGGATTATGATTGAAAGTGCCAATTTGGATGCTGATACTAGCTGAATCAACAAACATCCATTTCAATAGTTTATACAAAATATAAATCATAAAAAGGACGTCCATTCCTTCCACAATTTATAAATTTCCGGGAAACTTTTGCAATTTTTCTTTCTATAAAAACCTAATTCGGTCTGTATAAAATATAAATCAACCAGTGCAGCCGTTCTTAAGTGATGCGCTTACCAACAAATACCATTTCATTTTTAAGAATGTAATTGTAGGATAATTTCCGAACTTCCAGGTGGGCGAAGCAGTGGGAAAATTATAGTCTTTTATGTATGGAGTTTGACGTTAGACTGACCATACGATAAGATAAGTGCTAAGTACCTAAGTTTTTGTGATGATGAAAAATCTAAAATGAAAAGTAGAAATGCCTATTCTCAGCCAACCAGCAGGCCTAGACAAAACCAATTTCTGTAAGCGTTCACGCCAAACGCTACGCCAAAATGTATGGGAATGACATTACCTGCGGAAAAGACACGACGTAACCTTTTCGCAGGTAATGTACATTTTGGCGTAGCGTTTTGCGTGAACGCTAACAGAAATATATTTTGTCTCTAGGCCGTGATTACGAAACAGTCAGCATGGTTTGTAATAAATTCATGTCACGTCAACCGAACACAATTTTAAATGCAAAATTATACAGCGGTACGTAAACAAGTGCCACGCTATTGCAACTTGTTTGATTGCGTACAATTTGTTCGATTTGCGGTCGGTGACGATTTCAAATCAAGTTATTTAGTAACATTTATCTTTTGCCTTTTGTTTCGCCGGGTCTAATGATGTTTTGGTATCGAATCGACCAAAACGTGTTGCTATTACTGAGTACCTAATAACAGCCGGGTCCATCGATCCATCATCCAACTACGTTTGCCGCGGTTGTTCGTGGATGGGTGAACATCTTTACAGACCAAGACCCCTCGTGCCCCGGAAAGCACGTTAAGCTGTTGGTCTCGGCTGTCATACGTGGATCTTTGACAGTTGCCCGAAAGAAGCCTGAAAGTCTGACAACCGGTCTTACCAATGCCGTATCGTATTACTCGGTAACTGGGTTGTGGAGTTCAAATAGGCAGTCGCTCAATTTAAAATACTGCTATTCAGCTGGATCCGGTTTGAAGTCGACCACAATATAACAGGGAAAAGCCTAGGCAGATGATGATACTATTGAGTACCTAATTTACAAATTAAGCTTAAATGATACTAGATAGCGAATATAAATCGTTTAACGTAGTACAAAAAATAGTAGTATACAACTGTATCTAGCGATAGAAGACTGAAGAAATCAGCCATGCGTTCCTACCATACATTCAATTCAATTTCTCAAATCTACTCAAGAATCATCATCATCTGCCTAGCATTTTCTAAATTATTTTGGGGTAGGCTTCCAGTCTAACCAGATGCAGGTGAATTCGAGTATTTTGCATGGAGCGTCTGGCTATCTGATCTTCAGAACCCTCTGCCAGGGGTGCGGGTTATACGAGCTAGATACCGTGGCCCCTGGCACGCAGGCAACTGAAGAAATACGAGTGGGTTTTAGTCAGTAAAACTCTGACACGCCCTTCCGCTCCACTCAGAAAGGGAGAAGTTGATTTACCATAACCAAAAAAAAAAAAAAAAAAAAAAGATATACCCCCAGAACACATCATCATCATTCTCATTCTTCTTCCTCACTTCTCTATTACTCGCCATCTCCGTAGTCACAACCTTTTTAACCATATCAACATTCAGACAGTCCATCCATCGTTTCTTTGGTCTCCCCCTACTCTTATAACCATCGAAATTCATGCTCAAAACTTCTCTCACGACATTTTCCTCTTTCCTCCGTTTCGCATGCCTATAACATGACAACCGATTTCCACACAACTTTTCAGCTATCGTTGCTACTTTTAGGCTTCCACTAATGTACTTATTTCTTATTCTACACATCACGTCCACAACCCACTCAAACCTACTCAATCGTAAACATTAAATACTTACGTAAAATAAACCGAACCTTGCACATGATTCTGGAACGCTATCAAAATTCTAGAACAATTTAAAATCGTTCGTAGACCGCTAGGTTCAATTGAATCGCGGTTTTCAACGCAAGTAAACGTTGTACGTGACCGTTTTATGTACCCTTGATTAACGATACACACTTAACTACGCCTGTTTACGTCACAATCTATGTACATTTAAGTACTCGAAGTCGTTATTGTAAATGGTGGTATATTTGTCATAAAATAAGTTTATTGCTGCTTCGCGTTCAGTGTTTCGTACGTTTTTTATACAAGTTCTGTGTCCCGTTAATCTTTGTTACGAATACCTCTTGTTTGCCTGTAACATCTGTTTCGGTAATAATTTACAAGGACTCGTGACATTAATATTTTTCTGATTGCCGCCGGAATTGGGTATTTTTTAATTCTTTATGGCTTTTCTGTGACGTTCGTTTGCATAATTTAATGTAATTGTTGGATTTTGAGAAATGGTAACTTTGTAAAAATTAATGTTACCCAGTAACTCAGCTATTCAGCAAATTAACGGCAAGAAGATTAAATGGACATGTAGTTTAAGTATGTCTTTTGTATCGCCTTTAAATTAGTCCTAAACACACGCTGGTGAGCAACTAAATAAGTATGAGTGAACATTAATATCCATTAATATCTCGTACAAAAATCCCTGGAAACCAAATTGAGACATTAACCAAAAACTACTTACACTTCATTTCAATACGTTCGCCACCCTCAACCCAACGCCTTAATAGCCATCAATTAATTAACTCAACATAGAGGAAACGCAACATTGTGGTTTTTGAGGCGATGCCTGATTGCCCGTACCTACCTACATTGATGTTATATTGTCAGACTAGCGACCCGACCCTGCTTCGTTCGGGTGCGATCTACATGGCAACATGTCGATACATAGAGATTTCTGCGTTATGTCTAAGGTAAATATTCATGTATTATATACATGAATATTATAAATATATTATATTGTTAATAAACATGAACATGAATATATCATATACAAATAAATAAATAAACAATCTAGATAATGGAGAAAACCTCATCAAAAGCACAACAACAACAATACAATATTTGTAAATACATAAATACATATGTGAGTACCATGTATCTATCACATAATGAATTTATAGATGGCTTTAGATATCTTTAATTCTTTTTACCGATGTGGTAGAGTACCAAATTTTATCGTAGGTGCATCGTTTTTACATGTAATGATTTAATTTATGTATACAAACTATTTAAAACAGTAACGGTTGATTTTCTTGCCCATTATTTTCCATACGAAACTACCTTTGGAATACGCAACTAGAATCAATTCCCTTTGTTTACACATTTTGACGTTCAAAAGTGCCTTTTCGGTGCTTGTTAGAAATTAATTTATTGGATTCCGACAGTGTAAAACTAAACGCACACATAGACTGACACGAAACTAAACTTCATTTTATACTATTTATAGATTACATAAATTTTAGACAAACAGCGGGGTTTTGGCGCAGCTGCAAGAGTTGAACTAATTTCATCTCGACATGACAAGGGTATTAGTTGGGTCGAGTCGAGACCCTTTTTATAACTCAGGTTACTCGCGCAAAACCTGCCTTTGTAACGAACCCGAATAATTGTCGCTGAAATTAAATGTGAAACCAAAACAATGTACAATTTAATATACGGGTGATAATTACATTATTTTTGTGATATGTAACTGTATACAGGATAAGTTTTTATCCAGTGCGCAAATTGTAACCATGAATTCAGCATATCATTCTAGACCCCAGCGTAGAAATTTTTCGTCGGTTATAAAAAAAAAACTGCTGTTTCATAGAAAAGTGCAATACCTACGCGGTCAAAATGTATGGAACATCTGTTTTTTTTATGTAAAACCGAATAAAAATTTCGACGCTGGGGGGTCTAGAATGATATGCTGAATTCATGGTTACAATTTGTGCACTGGTTAAATCTTATCCTGTATTATATTATATATGTTTTAAACTGTTTTATGTCATCATCATCATCAGTCAAGCGAAAGACGTCCACTACTGGACATAGACCTCCCCCAAGCTCCGCTACTTCAACCGGTTATGTGCATCCAGCATCCATTTTCTGTCTTTCTAAACGTAAGTAGTTAGGTACTTATAAGGTTATGTAAATGATCGAGCCGTTATATTACCTATGTATTTTTATCCAATCTTCTATTCAAACACGTGAGCTTGTCGATCTATTTCAGTCACACTTATAAGAAATCTATAAGTCAATGATACTGAAGTCTAGGTAGGTACCTATGTTCGGGCCTCTACGCTTACGCAACGTCGGTAGAAACTATTCATTTCGGGAAACTTTTATTTAACGTGTGGAAATCTTCGTGAAAAGACAGTATCGGGAGAGGGTAGTGTGAAACAAAAAGTCCACTGTGTTACCAAAATCTAGGCCTACTGTACTGTAAGTCTCCTCCAGCCAGTTTGTTCGATACACAGACCCTTCGCCAACCGCTACTGACTCAGCACATGGTAGCACATTCAAGGTCAAATTTGAATGACGTAAAATCATGACACAGTAATTGCAATGTACTTAACTCTTGTCTCATTGTGATAAAGTATAAATGAGAATGATAGCCGTGAGTTCTCGGAAATAGTTCCCGTTTCTACCGTACCTTACAGAGTAAAAACTCCCGCAGATAGTCGCGAAATTGGTCCACCAGAGTCGGTTTGCGCCTGCCTACTATGAGTAACATTGCATTGATTTACTAATTGTTTTTCTTCGATATAGAATGGCCTTCCTAAGGCATTATAAACAATTTCTATTGAAACCAAGCGTGTCACCGTTTACTCACAATACGATTCGTAAGACGTTTAAAATGAGAGCCTTGAGGCGGTCCGTGACAGTTGTTGTTCGCTAAACGAATTTTCAGTGCCACGAACTTTATCCGCTGCCAAGTGTCACTGCCGGCCATCGCTGCAATAGAGTCAAATATGTGTATGTAAGAGAGGCCTGTTCCGTGTGGTGCTGGACGTAAAGAATAGCACCATCCCATCTCTTCCCGTGGGTGTCGTAGGAGGCGACTAAGGGACTTACTAGAGAATGGGCAGCAGCGTTCTCTATATTTTACCACCATACTGCGCGCCCCAACCGGCTTGCCAAGCGTGGCGATTATGGCAAAACCCCCCAAATTGGAGGAGGCCTATGTCCGGCAGTGGACGTTTTTCGGCTGAAATGATTATGATGATGAAGAGAGGCCTATGCCAGCAGTGGGTGACGTCGGGTTGTGGATCGTGACTCAAATATGTAATTTTATTAGTTTTTTTTATAGGTTCGCCCCTATTATACCTATGGATCTTTAACATAACTGGCGAAATGTGTGTGTACAACTGTACAACAGGGTACACCTCTGTCTAGACGGCGCGTTGTGTTCAAAGCGCGCCTCAAAGAGATGTCAGCACAAACTGGTGGGGTCCGCAAGGGCTGATACCTGCCAAGGGTGCGGGTTGCTCGAAAGAGATACCGTGGCCCCTGGCACCAGGCAATTGAAGGAACACGGGTGGATTTTAGTCAGTAAAAGTCTGACACGCCCTGCCGCTCCAGGAGAAGTTATTTGATGATTACCCAACCAAAAAAAAAAATGGCTGTATAGCCTCAATGTGTGTTTTCTTGTATTTCACCAATTAGTTTTAATAATAATAATATCTTTATTTATCAAGTGACATGACTCAATTTGTTAGTAACAATATTCCTTACCCCTATGTTAGTTTTCCTATTCTAACCACTTAATCTAAAACCATGAATACATGTGAATCACTGCCACACGCGTAACACCGAGTTGGAAAGCGTGCAGCAGCGACTCACATATAAACAATCCAGTCTGCTCGCCACACAGCGCAGAATAAGGTTGGGGCTGGCCCGCACGCGGTGCACCAGGGAGGCGCATCGTTTCCTCATCGTTGTATAAAAGCAGTCGACTCGACTTAATGCCTGACAATTAATGCTAACCGAGAGATTAAAAAAAAACTATCGAAACTTTAAGATAAAATCGAAAAGAAAACACAGTAAAAAGTACCTAACGAACCATTAGGAACAACAAACAACAGAATTCGTCATCGAGGATTTGGGCTGTATTCTAAAACGGTGTAGGTATTCCTATTTCGTTTCAATATACGATTTTCCAATAGTTTTGATCGTTTATGCAGGAATTTTATCGAGAACTCTGAGCATGATTTGATGCATCGATATTGCAGATAATTGAAGTTTGAACATAGTTTGTAATCTACGAGTATTTTCTGACATTGTAGTTGGCTATTACCATATATGCATATCGACATTATCCACCTACGCTACAATTGATAATTTGGTACACTATTGATTTTATTTAAAAAAATCTCAAACTGTTCAACCGTGATTAAGTAAGATAAACAGTGAAACTTTCGCTTCTAGAATATTAATAGCAGAACCTCTTACTTTGCACTCTTAAACACTTTACCCTTTTGCGCTCACGGAATCCTTTTTATAAAAGAGTAATTGAATCCGACACAAAGCTAAGTCGTGACAACTGTCACAGTCGAAACGCAGCACGGATTTAAATAGGCGCTCCTAAATTATGCAATAATTTGTCTCGAATTAAAGGCTTGTAAGTATTCTTGAGTATTATTTGAGCCTCGGTAAGATTTAAGAGCTTCGTCGCTCGCACAACTGAAAGAGATAAGAGTGGATCGCGCTAAGCTAGTGAATTACCGCCGTTTCTTTGTGCGACATCGGCTCGACTTCGTCTGACGCTACGGAGAATGACTTGCCGTGTGTGAGCACGAATTTATTCAAATTCACAGCATACCCCGCCCGGCTCCAGTTAAGTTAGTAAGACATCATTAACTCGGCAATAATCGTAATGAAATGTTCTTCGTGACCCAGCTGCTACGAGCGTGGCAGACAAAATTACCAACTTTATTACATTTTAAGGGCTGTAAGTGAGCCTGAATTACTCTGTAGCCACCGAAAGTGTATGGTGAAAGAAATAACGAATGGTAATGTAGTCAGACGATGAGCAATAAAGAACTACCTTCGTCAGTTTCGCGTTACCCCGGTGAGATCGCGAACACGTAGTTCCACGTCTAATATACATATAGATTTTTGTGACAAATACACGTCGTGCTCATAAGAAATTCACCCTTGTCGGTGGCGTAGGGCGGGCCCTCGTGAATTATAACATAGAACGCCAAGTTTTTGCGCCGAGATTAACTGCGTATTACAAGCCGAAAGTATGCCAATGAGCCGGTGTTCTGAAACTTCTTAATTACTTACGAAGGGTTTTTTGTAGCGACCGCCGTACCAGGGTATAGACACGAATTGTTTTCACATTTCAAAGTGGAAGAGCGACAGGAGAAGTTGGCATAGTTAACGTTCGCTGCAAAAACTTTAACATGAAACTTTGTCGAGATGTTTTCGCTGGAGAATGATATTATTATCTCGTTGGAACTTCTTTAATCTTGTTTGATCTAATACGTATCAGCGGAGGTGTTGTGCCGTGTAACTGTATCCTACACATAGTCACGACAAAGTTTGAGTGCGTGTGAGTATTATCTGCGAACGAACGTGATGTTATGTTTAGAATCTTGGGTCTATTATTGTAAAACTTATGATTCCTAATGTTAGTAGATATGTGATAGAGTAAACTTATGCTTCAATAAAATTTTATGATTATTATAATAGTACCTTCCCCTGAGCAACTTAAACCACTCCTTACAGCCTCCTAGACTTTAAGCTGGAAAGAAAACTTTACAACACAAATCAGCAGAATAATAACGGATCAAATCACCATAAAAACAGATACACAAGAGCAAACATTACCAACATAATACAGTAAAAATATAAAAACAATGTATATCAGTGAATATCACACATGGCATTGTCTCGTTAAGCTTGTAAGATTAAAATAGCTGAATAGTAAATACTTTTAGTAAACCACACCCCTGCAGCTTTGAATCTTTGCTTTGTGAATAACTATATTTTACTGTACACTCACAGTAAAGAGGTTCAAAGCATTATGTACAATAATGGAATATGTGTGACAAAATTCTGTTAAATGATTTACTTGGGTCAAATATACCCACTAACATTTTATTTCCATAGTCCTTTTAAACATTATGATTTTTATTCTTCAAATGAAGTGAGCTAAATAACAATAGCTGCACGGGTCGATCGGCCAGGTTAAGCTACGCTTGCCGCGGTTGGTCCGTGGATGGGTGACCATCTTTACATACCAAGACTCCTCCGTACCTCGCAAAGCACGTTAAGCCGTTGGTCCCGGCTGTCATTTGTAGATCTTTGACAGTCGTTACGGGTCGTCAGAAGCCCGAAAGTCTGACAACCAGTCTTACCAAGGGGTATCGTATCACCCAGTAACAGGGTTGTGGAGGTCAGATAAGCAGTCGCTCCATGTAAAATACTGGTATTCAGGTGCATCCGGTTACACTGGAAGCCGACCCCAACATAGTTGGGAAAAGGCTAGGCAGATGAAATAAAGTGAGAATCGAAAATTCCGAGTTTTCCAAATTCCCACGAATAATCTCCCAGATATTCGTCAACTTTACCCCTATAGTGAATTTATCCTACTTCTCAAAGCCTAAACTTCTTTGACCTTCAATTCATGTCTTATAACTACAAAGGAGACCTGTAAACTAGAAAAAGAAAGAGATTATAAATTCTTGGGTTACCCAAGAATTTTCAATACGTAGAATTTCAAAGTAATATAATATAAAGTTCTCTTACTAAAATTGTTAATATGTACAATGTCAGACATGATACAGCGACCTCCATTGTGATGAGAAGCACTTAACAGTAACTTTACATAATGTGTTTCGTCTGACTTCTGTACCGAACTTAACTGGAGGCGGACTTTGACTCCTAAATACGACACACTAAGTTTTAGTATAATAATAAAGTTCAGTACTCATACAGTAGTAGATTAATTTAACCAAAATTCAGCTGTGTAAACGGAGAATACTACAACATCAAATTTGATTAAAACATAATGAATTTTCAGAAAAGTTAACGGTCGTGTTTTGTTCGTGGTAAACTCCCACACACAATGTGGATCTTCAGAATTTGTAACAACATTTACCTTGACTGTACCTTTAAGCTGTCTTTGTTTCGAATTTACTTTTGCTTTCTTTTTGCGCACAAGACGCGCACAGATTGCAAGACCCTGATATCGCATTAATCGTAAGCGGATAAAACGGCATCAGCATAACAACGTCTTGGAATCCCAGCTTAAATTGATTGGAGGTGAACGGAGCCTTGTTACAAATCGCATCGCTTATGTCAACCGCTTTTCACCTTAAACATTGCAACAGAGATAATGCCTTTAACCGAAACGGTTCATCAGTATTCAGCGGCGAAGCAATTGAAACTGCGGTGGTGCTCGGTCCTCCCACTCAATTTTCCTTGTTCCGACGGCTCGAGTTATTTGCATCACAAAAACACAATGTCGAGGGAACGCGAGACCATTAATCACGCGTAGCGGAACTTCAGCACAGCGGTGAATAGCTTCAACCACACGCGAATGATTCAGACGTTTTGCTGCCCGATCGAAGGGCGAGTCGCCGCCCTCGCGACATCCGCCTCCCCACTGATTATGTACCACCATGACGTCATGTATTGCATTCATACCAAATTGTGCGAGGGCCGACCTCGGTAGGGGACGTCTTAGAATCAAAGTTTCATTTTAACGCACCCCTATGATGCTCAAACGACGTGATGATAAATGAAATTGCTTCCCAACATTGTTTTGTACGCGCCAACATCAGTGTATAGGCGTCCCCAGAAAACACAAATTAAACCAAGAACAAGTTAAAACAACACAATTATCACCTTAACAAGCTGAAATTAATACAATTCCCTAAATTAAATTTATTGTGTGATTCGCAACAATGTGCCAGTAGGTACTGTTCAAATTGTCTGTGCCTATACTTTAAAAGTTTTTTAAGTGCCGGAACAAGCCGCCGTTTTAATTGCGCCAACCGGAAAGGGGAGAGATGAATGGAAGGAAACGGCAGCAGCCTTGCCAACCGCCCTACATTATTAAAACTTGCCTCTTACTCCACCGCGCTCCACTCTTGCAACTGCGAGCATAATGAATCGCGCATCTCGAATAGACTTGAAATAATTTCGTTTATAAAAAAACATAGCGAAAATTTGCGAGGAGTTGAGATTTTATCTCCCGGAATTTTTCAGCTCAAGCACTAGTTTCACGTTTCTAGTTTGGACTGGCAAACTTTTTAGGCCACTTTTATCATACCTGAAGAGCTCAAACGAGCTCGTTAGTCTAAACGTGTGTGCGTCCTTCCATCACGCACGAGTCACGTTACGTTACAGACTACCGATAAGTACTGTCATATAATAACACGTGAAAGCCACTTAGGAAGTACAATAGCATCATACATTACATCGTTCCCGGAACACGCAAAAGAGAACTTAGGGATTGAAGCTTCAAATAGTATAAACGAAATTCTGCAGAGCGTTTTCATGAATAATTCATATTTTCTTAGTGGCCCAGACGTGTGATGCGAAAAACACAAAGCGTAAAAAATGTACAACATTTTCAACAACACTTTCATGCAAACATTGTGATAGTCGCGGAGTGATGCGTCACGACTTCACGAGCGAGCGGTGTGCAGTGTGGCGCGCGCGTCTGTCGACGAGAGCGTTTCGTTAGCGCGTTGAATTCATACGTTCCTAGAAAAACAACAATGAACCTGAAAACTAATTGCGTCCTTGATACAACGACCCCGCTAGCTCAACGTAAACATTGTTTATAAAAGGTGCGAAATAGACGGGCGTCCCCGTATTACCGTGGCCGCCTTATTACATTGTACAAGTACCTTCACAAAGCCTCCGGCGTGCCTTATCTGTGGTACCACAAGAGCCTCATAAGCCCAGGTTGTTACCTCGGAACACATTGTAACACATTATGCGCCGACGCGCCGCCGACCTAACGCCCTCATCCGCACGTAATAAGAATATGTAGTCTTATGAATATTTTGCTCTTTCTTGACAATGTGCGATTAGAGATTACTGTTTTGTGGCTTCCGTGAAGCGACATGAACTGATATTACTGTCTTGCCGCAGATTTAGTTCTGAGTATTATGTCTACTGGTTTTGTTATTATCAGTATTGGATGGCTTGCTTCCTTGTTTTGTAATATGAACTCGTCTTTGGATGTTCTACAGATTGGTTACCACTAACATTGAAGAGAAGATGCTAAGTTTCACATTTAAGGGAAATGTTAACACACAAATTATTTTCAGAACTCACTGTACATAACTAAATGGTCGCATTGTTAGACCGTACGTTTTCATCACATTTACAATTTACTTTTAAACCTATCAACCCAGCTATTTCAGAAGTTTGTAGGCAGCAGACGAACTCATTTATATTTACAGCTACGCCGGTCATCTCTGAGTACGAAAACGTGTCGCTTCCATTAAAATAATTAGTTGTAAATAACTGATTGCGTATACGTCATAAAATAAACTTTGCGTTACATTGTAGTGGTTTTATATGATCGCAGAATCATATCATAGTACAGCTTCCGGAATGGAACCATTTTGTTTTGAATTAGTAGTTCGTTTGTTAAGAGGAAATCAAAACGGAATTTTCCAATTCTGTTAACAATTTGCCAGCACTCTTGATAAAAGTTTGTCACAATAATATCAGCGAAGTATTAATTCAACTAACTTTGATACATTCATAGTGTCACTTATTGGATACAGCGTAAATACTAAAAGTGGTCAAAGCCATATTATTTATTACGATTGATAATTAATTAGCACTTTTAAATGTCAATCAAGTCTTCATATTGAGTAAAAAAGAAAGAATGAGCCACATCCTGGATCTCTAACTCCACGTTTTGCAGCGCTTCGAATGCAAAACTAACTTCGCCGCGGTGTGATCCTCAGTAGGTTTGCAGACTACGCATGTTTGCTTATTCCGTGCTCCTTTAACGACCCGACGGGAGGTCACATTGTACACACTACTGTGCTTGGTATAGACTACGTTAGCGTTATGGGAGCCTGGTACTATGTAAGTAAGATCGCACTGATATTGAGAGTTAATGTTTGGAATTTTGTAATGCAAATAGTAGGTTGGATTAGGGCAAAGCCGTTCGAGCATCGCATGTAAAAGCAGTTAAATTTCTTTTCTTTTACTTTCCACAGCATTTTGGCAGGGCCAGTGTCCCTAGTTTCATTTTACACCACCCATGATGGAGCGATGAAGCTTTATTTCTAATTGCGTTGTGATGATACTGTACTGTTTTAATCAAATTCCGACCACAATAGTCTAGCATGAAAAGGTTACCCTATTACCGCATTCATGCTCAGGTGTATCGTCTAAAATTAAACGAAACGGTACAAAAACATACAGAGATTATTTAATTTGAAATAAAATACCCAAAACAGTTCACAATGAGATTAAGCAAGTAGATACCGCGACCACTGTCCGAGGCAGAATTTAAAATAACACTGCACAAAATCTTATGACCGCTGCCTTGTCACAGATATACAGTTAAAAAAACTCTGTGGCCGTAATCTGGGGTCCACAAAGAGGGGTCTGAGAGACCCCCGTAATAATCGCTAGCGAAACGTCAATCACACGAGGGTTGAACCAAGGATGAAACTGAAGGGTTGGATTATAAGGGTCCGATTCAGGGAGGCAACAGGATTACTAATATTCAGGGCCACGGATGATGGCTTTAATTTACTTTTACTTAATATTGAATTACAAGCTAATTGTGTAAGTGTATTAAGGCTTTTGTAAAGGATTAAGGACTTTGCATGTTTTGTTTTGAATTAACTTAACTATACAGGATACATTTTTAACCAGTGCCCCAACTATAACCATGAATTCAACATATAATTCTAGACGCGGCGTAGAAAATTTTCGTCGGTTAAACAAAAAAAATCTGCTGTTTCATAAAAAAGTGCAATACCTACGCGGTCAACATTTATGGAACAGCTGACTTTTTTTGTAAAACTGACGTATAATTTCTGCGCTGGTGGGTCTAGAATGATATGCTGAATTCATGGTTACAGTTTGCGCACTGGTTTAAATTTTTTTTTTTTGGGTGGGAAATCATCAAATGACTTCTCCTGCTGAGAAGAGCAGGAGGGCGTGTCAGACTTTTACTGACTAAAACCCACCCGTGTTCCCTCAGTATTATTATTCCCCGTATGCCAGGGGCTGTGGTATCTCTTTCGAACAAACCCGCACCCCTGGCAGGCATCGGCCCTTGCGGACCCCACCGGTGGTTGCTGACATCTTTGACGGCGCGTGTGTGGAACCCAACGCGCCGTCCCGTCTACCACTTTTCGGCCGCAAGGGATAGGGAGAGCGGCTGACGCTATACCGACACTCCTCTTCCCCTGCGGCCCCACCGCGTCCGCCATCAAACGGTGGCGGCCCCGTCCAGGCCACGGAAGGGAAGAGCGCTGCTCAGAAGCACCGGCACTCCTCCTCTACCGCAGCCCGTAACCCTCAGCCGCGATACCTCCCATTCGACATCGCGGCCCACCTCAGTATGCGGTGCACCTCACCGCAACCTACTTTTTGGCCGCTACGTCGTCGGCTTTGAGGCAAAAGCCCTGACGAGCGGCCCCACCTTTGAATTTCTCTTGGCTTCACCGTGGCCGGAATCCACGGTTACTTAGCCCCCCCGCAACGACAATGCGGAAACCCACTCGGGGGGGCGATTGATCCGGTTGCGTACGCTCACTGCGTTGGTCAACACCCACACAACACCTTTACATACCAAGACCCCTCCGTGCCGCGGAAATTCCCGGCCGTCTTTCGTGAATCTTTGAGAGTCGTTACGGGTCGTCAAAAGCTCGAAATTCGGACAACCAGTCTTACCAAGGCGCATCGTTTTACCCAGTAACTGGGTTATAGAGTTCGGATAGGCAGTTGGTCTATGTAAAATACTGGTATTCATCTGCATCCGGTTAGACTGGAAGCCAACCCTAATATAGTTGAGAAAAGGCTAAGATGATGATTAGAAGCAGGTAATTCACTGCATCCCATCCATATGGTGTCTGCGCTGTGTTTATTACCGATACCAAGATGAATGCAATGGATAAGAAATACTTGCACAAACACCAGGTGGAGATTGCTTGTGCACTTCATGACGACGGCTTAAAATGTAGGTAGGTATGCCTTGTTAGAGCTTACGCATCAGAGTACCTAATTAATTGCTGACTTATATACTTATATTTTCCGTCAATTAGATGTAGAACCAACATAATTATCACAATTTGTGTTAGTGAGTAAATCTGCAATTTCGAAATTGCACCAACCTAATTTGCTAAGTAGATATAAACCTATTAATACCTAATTATTGTCCACAGCAGACTAATATACATTAACGGGTTAATTCGCAGATAATCCCGCTTATGCACGAGTGACAGACACAGGATAGCAAAATACCTATGTAGCAATAACAACATGTTTCGTGAAGGCGAGAAAAAATTAAGAAAAAAATGAGTGTGACTTTTTGTGTCGAGATTTCCCTCAAGATAATATTTCCTATTCAACTACCTTAATTAATTAGCGTTGATTGTGTGGAATTGTTGCGATACGGGCTATAGTCGGCCACGAAACAGCCGAGGTTTTGTACATGGTTTTCCTTGACAACAAGGAAAAAAGGCCTCACTTACACGCCAGGTTGTTTTTCGGCAAGGAACGACTCTTTGAGGGTTAGAAAAATGGACTTGCAAGCTTTTGTCGTACACTATAAAATGTTTTTTTTTTTGTGAATGACATTTCTGCTATTTACAAATTCTGCCACAGTTACGTTGGCTTTTACTGTAAAATCCCGAAATAAGATTAGATACGAAATTCAGTTTTCAGTACATGAAATAATGTTATTATGAAAATAATACAGTTATAACGCCCATTTGCAAAGTTGGCAAGCGCTCGCCAAATCACACTGCGGCATTAATCTCATGTTGAAATCGCTACAAACGTATGAAATACTTACGCCACAAAGCAAATGGCCACCGGTTAATTAACCCAACTCATGTGGAAATGTGCACTCATTTTAAAACAAAAAATAATAATTTTGCATCCATATGAATATAGTAACCGCACAAAGGGAAAATTATTGTATGAATAATATGAGCTCAAGCCTAAAATTGAGCATAATAATTGTACGCTAGCTTTATTTAACATCACTTAACACGAACAAAACAGATGCTAAAAGTGTACATTGCATCGATAAACCTCCTTGATCCCATTAATTTTATCTTTTCCACACATTATTATGTGCAGTCAAACATCAATCAATTTAATTGAAACATTGTTTGTGGGGAAATTGAGTTAAAACCGCTACCTGAATACGGAACGCTAAAAATAAAATGAATAATTTAGGGCGTCGGTCGTTATGTGAATTGCAAATCGAGCGAAAGATTTTATTTACGTGAAATTATTCAACCAAATCTTTCCTAACGAATTGTTTGCTTGCTTCAAACTTTCCCAATTCCAAAATAGGTATTCAATTTTGGGACATTTTATTTAATAAATTTTGATGTTTACATAATATTTAAATATTTTGCGTAAACGAATTTAATTTTCAGAAAATACTTACGATGGAAAATGTCTCCGACTTCTTTATGATCCACCGATAACGTTCAATGGACGTATTTTATAGCATTCATATTTCTACTAATAAAATACATCATATTATGAAGATTAAAATAAAATGCCGTCTGAAAAATGGAATCTCCTTAATAATTTTAGAAATATGAGGGCGTTGCGTTATGTAGCCAAGTTTTTTTTCTGCATGAGGGAGCATTTCTAAGCGTGTTTATCGAAACAATCAACTGAGTGAACATATGCGAGGAGTGGTATAGAGGGGCTCGGGGCTAAGTTGTGAATATATAAGCAGGTCTAGATAGTAGGATGCTCAGTTAAAGACAAAGGAATACGACACAAAGCTATTCCAAGCGAGTCGTCTGAATCTCCAGGGGTTTGCGGGTTGCGCTGGCAACGCTATGTTTTCGCTGTAACTCGCCTGTTGCTGTGAACGTGGCACGTAAATATTAAGAAAATTCAACTGCAGTATTTTTGCCGAACACCGTCCATTCAGATGCGAGACACACAATAAAGTCGTTGTTTACATTCATTCCTCATTTTACATCTCCCACATGATATAATGGAATAATTATGAACAACACTCTCGTAACATATCAGACTCTTTTATCCTATTTTTACTGCACGAAATATTCCGTAAATGTTGGCCATTTTAAATTCTTTCGTCTCATTTTTCACCGTATTACACTCGGAGCTTCAGATTGTTTTATTATAAACTTTTTTTTAGAATGTGGGAGTTTTTGCATACCTGCCTCTGTTTTGTTCCGTATCATGAATTCATGAAACGAATTTTTTGCGTTTTAATTTTAAAAGTACTCGTAAATTTTTGTGCTTAAAACAGGTACGACTTTGTATAATTATGCGTTCGTTTATGTTTTCGTTTCATACGAAAACTCATCTAAGTAATTAATATTTATTTCGTTTTTTTTTCGAAGTTTAATTAATCTTTTGTTCCGCAAGAGATAAAGGAAACTTTTGAAAAAGCACCGTCTCGATACCTGAGAGCCATTATGTCAATATAGCATGTTTGTAGAGAGCGGCACATTTGATACCGCCGTGATGTTGTGATTCCATTACATCGTTATTGTTTTTCATTACATTCGTTATTGTGACTCGCTGTTTTGTTGACATTTCTGTTCATTGTGCTCCAATAGGGACCAAAAGAATTATGTTCCCGTAAACACGAACAAATTTTAATAAACTCGCGATTCAATTTGTTATCTGTCCCTTTACACATTGTTTCGCGAAAATCTAATCAAGCCACCGAAAAACACAATGGCTCGCGTTTCGATATCTGTTAATTAAAATCAATCCTTTCTTTAAATCAATTTTGGTGACAGTTAAATGGAAACATGTTTTTTTTTTGTTAGCGTTTGTTTATATTTGTATTTAATTAAAACAACCAGAAAGATATAAATCATATATAGGCCGGTTGTTATTTTGATATTTCAATGCAGCATCAAATTATTATTCCAACTAATATTGCAAATTCCCAAAAAAAAAGAAACTCGATGTTAACGAGATTATGATAACTACGACAATAATTATAAAGACACTAAATTAGTTCTAAATTCTATGAAATAGATATGAAGACCGACTCATAAAATAAATAATCTTCATTGGAAGAATAGCTGAATATCTAAGTAGAACCATTAATTTGCTGTTAACAAAATAAAAGCAAGTAACTTTTAGTGCTACACTATAATTATATTGAAAACTTCCAAGAAAAACGGAACATTAATCCACCACAACGAATACCGAAATGAAGGTTATACACGAAAGTAAACGATTCCGTTGAATTTATAATAAAACGACAGCTAAATATCCGTACAGGAAATTAAATAGGAATCAGAACAAATCCCATTATAAAGTGTCATCAATCACTAAATCCAACAGGAGTATGAGCCTGCTGTGTGGAAAACACAAATACGTAGGCGTAGTGTACCTACTTATTGTATGTACCTCGGTAATTTTCATGACATCATTCATTGTGACATTTCCTAATCGATAACGTTAAAATATCACCCCACCAATTACATTGGCTATGAAAAGCGAGAATACAATATTGTCTTGATGTGTACTTAGGATAACAGCACAGAGATGTATTCTGCTCATAAAACGCAAATACTCGTAGGTGTTTAAGGAAGCTATAAAGATAGTTTTTTACCGATTTCAAAAAGAAGGAGGTTATCAATTCGTGTTTTTTTTTTTAATGTACTCGTATGTTCGGGGATAACTCCGTCGTATATAGACGGATTTACAAAATTATTTTTTTGTTCGAAAGGGGTTTATTCCGAAATGGTTCTTAATAAGGTAAATTCCCATTAAAATTTCATATAGATCTGATGATGCGTTTCGGAGACAGACAACGGAACTCTTCAAAAAATTACAGCAAATCAATCGCAAATGCTGCTATCGCATAAATATGCATTGTTTTGACCCCAAGGATGATGAATTTTTGAATTGGTGTGGGTTAAATAACTAAAAAGTGAAAATAAAATCTTTTTTCCTAAAAATTACAAACGACTTCCAAAAAAACACTACAAAGCGCAAAATAACTTTAATTTCGGTAGGCGATGACAAAGAATTAAAATACACATCCAAAGTCACCAACTTCCCCCCCGAGTGGGTTCCCGCATTGTCGTTGCGGGGGGGCTTAGTAACCGTGGTCTCCCATCCACGGTGAAGCCAAGAGGAACCCAACGGTGGAGCCGCTCGTCAGGGCTTTTGCCTTCAAGCCATTGACGTAGCGGCCAAAAAGTAGGTTGCGGTGAGGTGCACCGCAACTGAGGTGGGCCGCGATGTCAAATGGGAGGCATCGCGGCTGAGGGTTACAGGCTGCGGTGGAGGAGGATTGCCGGTGCTTCTGAGCAGCGCTCTTCCCTTCCGTGGCCTGGACGGGGCCGCCACCGTTTGATGGCGGACGCGGTGGGGCCGCAGGGGAAGAGGAGTGTCGGTATAGCGTCAGCCGCTCTCCCTATCCTCTGCGGCCGAAAAGTGGTAGACGGGACGGCGCGTTGTGTTCCTCACGCGCGCCGTCAAAGATGTCAGCAACCACTGGTGGGGTCCGCAAGGGCCGATGCCTGCCAGGGGTGCGGGTTTGTTCGAAAGAGATACCACGGCCCCTGGCATACGGGCTACTGAGGGAACACGGGTGGGTTTTAGTCAGTAAAAGTCTGACACGCCCTCCTGCTCTACTCAGCAGGAGAGGTCATTTGATGATTTCCCACCCAAAAAAAAAAAAAAAAAAAAAGTCACCAACTTCCGAAATTAAAGTTATTTTGCGCTTTGTAGTGTTTTTTTGGAAGTCGGTTGTTATTTTATTGAAAAAGGTTTTTATTGATAAATGTGATAGGTCGTAAAATCCACCTGATTTCATGAAATCATAATGTGGAAATTAGTCACCTTGAAGGATTACATCGAGAAGCAAAGACTAATAAAAATAAATGGTATGAGACAGACATTTATTGTGTGTAAAACAGCCCCTGTACATTTTAGGGGTTTGTTAGAGAGGGCAAAGAACCTACTGGTATTAAAATGCATCCGTTTAGACTTGAAACCTGACTTAATTAGGAAAAGGCTAGGCAGGTAGTGGAAAACAAAAAGTGGGAACGAAAGCAGATATTAGAAGTTTCTCTTTTTACACATACTTCATTCTGCATAAAGTTTCATTTTGTGTTCAGACATTTCACTTTATGTGAAAGCACTTGAAGTGAAATCTCTGAATACAAAATGAATGAAAAGTGAAAAAAAAAATGAACTCTTTCGTGAACCGAAATCCATCATTGTAGGGTCTACGATGATGGATTTCGGCACTTGCCTACCAATTTTATTGTTATTTTTTTTATTGCGAAATGGGCCTGCTCTTTACCTCATTCTTGCCTGATGGTAAACGATAGATGAGGTCCATGATGGGGGATGCCTGTTCACTCTTGCTTAGAAGGTAGACGGGTTATATGCAGAAGGGTACACAAATGATCGAAGAATGAAATAAATTGGACAGATGAACGTTCATTCCTATGTAACTTTGTCAATGTCGTTTTTCAAACAAAAATGAACAGTCACTCGACTGAAACCTTAACTTGATGGCAGTGTCTGGTATTCAGCTTAAGGCGGAAAAGCCGGGGTAACCCAGAAATTCAAATTTTCTTACGCTTTTGCCATTTTCAGGTCAGCGTGATTGTTTATTTCACGAAAAAGTTATCCAATGAGCTTATATGAAATTATAAAGTCGTATTGACGATTTTAATGATTTATAATTCTGTTAAGTCACATTTGTTACGGTTGCGAAACATGTTAATCACCATACAACCTGACCCGGACAAAAATTGCAAAAAAAAAAAAACCTAAGAAAATTTGCTTTTCGCGCGGTTCTTTAGCGCATCCCTTTTAAGAAAATGTTTCAAGAAAACTAACAGCAGCGTGCTCCTTCTGAGACCACCATTCATTTGTCAGAAAACAAAATATGCTTATTGTGGCAATAATTAGGAAGCCATTTTATCTGCAGTAGAATAGCGATATCCAATACTGTAAATACCTACCAAACCTGCCGCTTTCATAAGCTTTCATTACAAATTCGTATCTGTAAAGAGTTCATTCGAAATGCATCGCAATGAAAATTAATACTAGCTGTAAAGTACTTTGATGAAACTGATCAATTTTGCATAATCTTAATTTATTTAATCTTTATGTTCCCTTATTTCATTACATTCTGTTGTTTATCTTCCGAAAATTTTATAGTCACTGTAATTTCATTAACAATAAATTTGCTTTTATTTGGTGGAATGGCAATATTCGATTTTGGTAGCTTGATATAGTTTTTTAATTCATTGAGGTTTTCTAGAGAAGATCGGCAGCTCTACAAGATGTTTAAATTGGGAAACAGTTGGATGGACCATAAACATAACATAATACTGCACCTGTTTTCCTCGAAAGGATATGCAGACGTGGACCTCTACCTACACCCACATTTCAACAGGTATGTGTTAAAGAATACCACCACCATGGACCACCTTAGAAGAATTAAAAACCAAGGCGTTGGTCAATGTGTTGCCAACGTTTAACATAAGCTTGAACTACCTGGCTCGTATGCCTCTAGTTTAGAGACTATGGCCTCTGGTCAAACACAAGACAAGTAATACAAGCTTAAGTAAACGTAACATAGATACGAACGATATTTAACTTTAAACACTCGTTTAGCAGATAATATTTACTTAGTTTTAAGTCTTTATTACTATCGTAAGATCATATGATTGTGTGATTAGTGTTGTGTTTTCGTGCGGATTTACGTAACGCTTACTCTGTGCGCTCGTCTAACAAGCAGTCTTATCAAGGGGTATCGTATTACCCAGTAACTGGGTTTTTTTTTTTTGAGAGTGGAAAATCATCAAATACCTTCTCCCGCTCTGGGTGGAGCAGGAGGGTGTGTCAGACTTTTACTGATCAAAACCCACCCATGTTTTCTAAGTTGTCAGTGTGCCAAGGGTGATGGTATCTCTTTCGAACAACCCGCATCTGTACCAGGCATCGACCCTTGCAGACCCCACCATTTGATGCTGACATCTCTTGCGCGTGAAACACAACGCGCCGTCGACCCGGGCTTGGTCCTTACTAGACAGCGAGCTACCCATTACTCGCCGTCCGCAAGCCCGCGGGGTTGTAGAGGTCAGATAGGCAGTCGCTCCATGTAAAATACCTGGTATTCAGCTGCATCTGTTTAGACTGGAAGCCGACCTTAACATAGTTCTGAGAAAATGCTAAGCAGGTGATGATGATAATGCATGGTCAATTTATCAACAAACTCACTGATATGAACATAATATTTCTGTTGCTATACGTAGGTATTTGGCAATAAAAATATTTGAATTTCACAGAGAATTTCACAAAATATTTAATAAAACCCTTCGAAGCTTCAGTTTTTTTGATTGACAGATGTTGTTGGTTTTAAAACCGGATTCCTGCCATTATAACAAGAAACCAGATGTACTCGTATGAATTATTTTAATGAAATAAATACCAAGCATAGTTTGGTTGTATTCACACAATATTTCGCAGAATTATTTTTTTTGGTATTATTTTACGTGGGTTGCATGGTTATTAACCCGTAGAGCTGCATCCTTAGAGGAAAAACTGAGGGCTACGTTGAAAGAATTGGAATCTAGTCAAAAGCAGTGCAAACAACTGATAGAGGAAAGGGAAGACAGCGAGGTTGAGATAGAATTAATTAATAAGAAGAATACTGAGCTCAAGAACCAGTTGGCTGAACTACACTCAAACCATGTGGACATACTTACCCAGCATCAACACCTCCGCCAACTTGTGTCAAATTTCCAACATTGTACTGACACACACGAACTGGCTTTGAGACGGATATCTGAATTGGAACTGGAATTAAGCAAGGCCCACAACACAATCACCCATACAGAATCTCTCAGAGCCAGTGAAGAGTCTGCGATCACCAGCAGTCTCTATGATGAGTTGGTTGGTAGCGGGTCTGTACCCACATATGTTGAGCCAATTGTAACAATAGACTTAACTAATGATACCATCACCAAAAACAGATTGTTTACTAGTCATAATAAGTTAAAAAAATATATTAAAATTAATAGAATGATTAGAAAATATCAGAAATCATTAAAATGCCAAAAAGTTAGCAAATTAAACACAAAACTAAGGCAAAAAAAATTAAATTTAATACAAGAATTAAGGAAATGCAATAGTGACTTGCAATTATGTAACACCTTGTATGATACTGATACTCAGCACCTTCAGGATGAATTGCTTGTTAGGGAATATGCTCTAAAGGATATCTTTAGTAAATATGAGGCTACTCAACAAGACCTGAGTAAGCGCATGCAGGAGGCCAGTGAGTTGGCAGACCTGGTCAAATTCAATGCTGAGACATATGAGTTGCTAACTAATAACCTCTCATTTAGCTGTACTTGCTCCCAGGCACCCCAGCCTCAACTTATTACACCCACACTCTCAGCACTCGCAGCATCTCAATCAGTAGGTAGCTGTATTGATGATAGTTCGATGAATACAACATATGTTTTTTCTGACAAATTTGGTCAAGGTTTCGGTAGAATATTTAATCAGTGTTCTCAAAAATATGTAATTAATAATTCTAGACGCGGAAGCCTTAAGCACTTAAGTCAAATCTTTTTGCATGCAAAAATTTTACAGGAGAAGGTTTTATTTGATTGGTATGAAAAAAATGTACTAGGGTTTTTGTTTTTATTATTTATTATTACACAATTATGAACTAGTTACATATAAGGGTATGGATATTTAGGCTATAATTATTATTTACTAAAATATCTGACTTCAGTTTCTTTGAACGTCAAAAAAATGCGACTTAAGTGTTTATTACCGTACTTTAATTACTTGGCTTATTTAATTTATTATATAATATTAAAACAAACTATGAATAATTTTGAATTATAATTATGCTTATTAATTAAAAATGTTATAATATGATGCAATGCATGCAATAAAGTCAAAAACTAAAAGTCACTGTCTTCTGAATCTGATATATCTGGATCAACATCCTTGGTGTCGTCAGTGGTTACTAAATTCTGGTAAAAAATATGGAAACATTCAGGTATTAAAGATAAAAGTGATATTATATCACGTTTTTTTTCGACACTTATTGGTACTGGCTTGTCAGAAATTAATAGTTTTAAATGATTCATCTTTAGACAGAGATGTTTTGTATTTTATGACGCCGTACTCAGAGTCATAACTCAGCCACTTCACTTCATGCCACTTGAAAATATTTCCGTTGTCGTCTTTTTTTCGGGCCACTAAGGGACCTTTCAATAAACTAGCGAAGTCAAAGAAGTCATTTTGTCGCATTTCTCTAACGGTAAATTTTTTGCTACTCGATCTTACCAACTGCATCCAATCGTGTGGGTGATAAATTTGTATTTCGGTTTTTTTCTTTTTTTTTTTCAATAATTGCATGGTCTAAGTCAACCTCCATATGTGTATGACCAGGTATCATAAACTTGTGATGTATTATCTTGATTGAGGGTTTTACAGTCAACAAGTACGTAAACATTGCAGCCACGTGAGTGTTCTTATTTTGTCCTCCGCAAGTATCAGAGTACAAAATCACTTCTGAGATATTTTCTGGTAGTTCTCGTAAATATACAAACAAACAGGAGGCTATTTGATTAGCACCTCGACCCGAAATACCCTCATGCCACATGTGGTGCGTTGACATTCCTGTTGCGTTGTCATGTATTGTAAGATTGAAAGTCCAAAGTTGTCTTTTATAAAAGGCTACAGATGATTGTAAAGCTGGGGTTGGCAAGCATTGCTGTAAGTCAAAAGTCAGACATTTGATTTTTTTATTTGTAACTGCGATATTTTTATCACACTGCTTCTCGTTGTACGCCATATCAGCTGCTAGTAGATGAGAGTCGCGTTCTTCTTCAAGGGCTAATTTTGTGATTTCATCTGTAGCAATGTTTGATTTCATTTTAAAGAGGTCGCATGTGTGACAAGTGTCCACTTTTGGTTTTTTGAAACTTAAATTTAATTTATGAAATTCTTTGCGGTATATCTTATCACTTACAGGATTTTCATGTGATTCTGAGTAAGGAGAATGCATTTTTGAAATTGTCAAATGCGACGGTAAATATTTGCGGGTGCTTCTACGTCTAGTGTAATGACTTTCATATAGCGGAAACGAATTGATGTGATTAATCACCTCTTGAATTTTTTGTTCGGAATGTTTGTTTGGTGGTGTATTCTTTCCACGTTTGTCTGTTTGTATAATTCCACTCGAGCTGCCACGTTTCTTCAAACCGATTAGTTTTACAAAATTATCACTTATCGTTAGGGTTTTTAGAAAGCAACCTTGACACACGGATATTTTTTCACTGTTGACGTTAAAATGATACTTATAAGTCCACTGTCTATTTTTTTGTAAACTAGGATCTTCGACCCGACGACGCTCAGTTTTTTTCTCTTGAATGGTAATCAAAGATGAAACGAACGCTGCCCTTAAATCATAAGACCCAAGATTCCAAACGTCTTTATGAATTACAGCTCGTTGCTCATCACTTATTTTTTGACGGCACTTATTTCGACAATTAGGTAATTCCTTCATTTGACGTTTAACGATAGTTTTCCCACTAGCTGTCAAATAGGATTGGCCTAAATTTCTTTTTATTTTATTATCTTGCTTTCTTCTTCTACAGGGCACGGAATTGTTTTGTTGTAGTAATGACGTATCTTCAATACTTTCAGGTATTGCATTTTGTGGTGCTATCTGTACATCTACTGATGCATCGTAAACAGTGGTTTCCATCTCATCTTCGTGTTGTGTAAGCAAACTAGGACTGTCTGGAGAGTAGGTAGGATCAGCAACAGAATCGTCACTAGAATAGTCAATAGCGATTTCATCATGAGTAATTTGTTTTTGAGTTCCAGATGTACTTGGTTGCGGATTAGAGAATGGGTCTTCATCGCCTGTAAAAAAAAGTGAAATGACAATTTTTTGTTGATTGTGTTGTAATCATGTCAACAAAAACCATACATTTATTTTGCATATTGCATAAAAATGCCAGGAAAACATTCAAAACTTACCTTTATTCTCATTATTTATGACGAGATTTACTAACTTCCTGGCTCTTGAATTCATTATTAATACAGTTAATGCGCAACACCACTACGACCGTCACACCGTAACACTAATGAAGAAATACGTATTTAATTTTACTTTACCTACAACGTTCGTCAACTTTTTATCAATCACTTCAAAAAAGAGGGTAAAGTGAGGGAAGGTACTTGAAAAAATTTCAAGTACTTTCCCACACTTAACCTACAGTTACCATGTTACTTAAGTCAGTTGGCTTAACAGTTGCCATGCCGGGAAAAAAAACTTAAGTCAACTTAAGTTGTTTATGTTGCCGCTTGGTTTATTGATACGAATTAAGTATTATGGTACAGTCAACTATTGCGACTCAATGAAGTGACGCGTGACTTACGTGCTTATTCCAGTCGACGGATAATACAAAAACATGGGTGCTGTGACTTTTTATAATTTTGAGCAAAAATTGACTTAAGTGCTTTTGGCCGCCGCGTCTAGAATTGTTCACCCGGTGCCAGTATTAGCCAATTAATAAATAATATTCAACTGTCAAAAATCAACCCCAGTTCAACTGTTATATTGTTGTATGGGGATAGTTTAACTGTTCGAAAAAAGGACATAATTAAATGTGTCCAATTGATGTTACATCTCAATGAGACCAAGAATTGTAGATTTATTTTCTCTGCCTTGCCTTATTCACAATACTTGTCTGATAAGCAAAATAGGCACATTTATAATATGAATATGTTAATTTATAATAGGACTAGTCGTCACAGTGACGCCATTCTATATTTTGATTGTAATCAATTTATTACTGATTACAAACTGACAAATTATACTTTGTATTTACCACCTAGTTGTAGGAGACAAATTGTTAATCTTTTAGCATACAATTTACACCTTAACACTGGTACCTGTAGTGTACCATCGATTACTGTTAGTAGTGGTACTAACGCCACTATTGATACACCTAGTAGTTTAAACTACTAGGTGCGACAACGGGAAAGCCGCATGTTTTGAATGTGGTACATCAAAATATGCAGGGTCTGTCCGGCAAAGAGCTAGAGTTAAGTTTATTTCTAGAAAACTATGATGTTCAGGTGTTATGTTTGACTGAACACTGGTTGAAGGAACATGAAGTAGTGTTGATCAATGATGATTTTTTTACCGTGCAAAGTGCTTTTGTAAGGAAAACTGCTATTCGTGGTGGTTCTTTAGTCCTTGTTTCAAACAAGTTGAAATGTAAACAACGTTTAGATTTAGTTAATCTTTCTATTGAGCGCACTATTGAGTTGTCTTGTGTTGAACTCGAGCGATACGTCATAGTATGCGTTTATCGACCCCCATCTGGAGATTTCATTCGTTTCGAATTGGTAATGGAGGATTTACTCAACAAGTTAAAATCAAGTAATAAAAGTATAATTTTGTGTGGAGATTTTAATATTAATATTTTAGATGTTACTCCATTAAGTATTAGACTACTTAATCTATTTAGGTCTTTTAATTTAATTAACTTGTTTTCTGAACCTACTAGGATCACGGCATCTTCGTCAACATGCCTTGATAATATTTTTAGTGATTGCGATGCCAAAAATAAATTAGTTTTAACTGACTTAACGTCCGACCACTGTGGTTTATTAGCTAGCTTCCCTTTATTCTTACACAAAAAGCCGCATAAAATAGAATGCAGGCCATATACAGCTAGTCGTTGCAACAAATTTAAAAATAATATATCTCGTAGGATTACACCATCTTTAATAGAACATGAGCATCCTAATGAAATCTATGGAGCCCTTTTTGATATAGTGCATAAAGAATACCAGTCTACTTTCAAAACCAAAACCATTGACATTAATGGCACCTCCGTCGGCTTCAACCAATGGGCCACACCAGGTATTTATAAAAGTAGAGCGACACTATACGAGCTGTATGGTTTGAAAAAATACAGGTTTGATACTCCTTTCCTGGAGTATGTCAGAAATTATTCAAAATTATTTAAAAAGATCTGTGCTTTTGCTAAATCTAAATTTTTAAGCGATACTATAAAAAAATGTAATAATAAAATAAAAACCACATGGAAAATTATTAACAATGAAACGGGTAAATCGGTTAAACAGGAAAAACAACTAGAGATTATGGTCAACAACACATTACTTAATGAAGCTGCTGACATAGCTGAGGCTTTTAATGAGTTTTTTGCCAACATACCTTTAACTACGACTCACACCTTAAATTCGTCCCCGTCTAAAGCTGAAAACCTTTTGCATAGTAGTGTGCCCAAATGTAGTAGCTTATTAAGTTTCGAACATGTAACGCCTCGTGATGTAGTAAATATTTTTAATACACTTAAATCAAAAAACACTGGGGATTACTGGGGCATCTCTATTAAACTTTTAAGTAATATAATCGACATCGTAGCCCCCTATCTTGCTGTTACTTTTAATAAATGTGTTGACTCGGGAACTTTTCCTGACCTCATGAAGATTAGTAAAGTCATACCATTATTTAAATCGGGTAATAAAAATAACGTGGGCAATTTTAGGCCTATTTCTATATTACCGGCATTTAGTAAAATATTTGAAAAATTAATACTCAAGCAGTTGCTAAGACATTTTAATTTAAATAGCCTCCTTCATGAGGAACAATATGGCTTTACAAAGGGTCGTTCGACTACAGATGCGGGTGTTGCTTTGTTGAAACACATATTTAACGCATGGGAGAACTCGCAAAATGCTATTGGAGTTTTCTGTGATCTCTCCAAAGCCTTTGATTGCGTGCACCATGAAACGCTTTTGCGTAAACTGCGTTATTATGGTGTCGATAACGAAGCTTTAAACGTAATAAATTCTTATTTACATAGTAGGTTCCAATGTGTAGAAAGTAATGGTGTAAAATCTTCCGGGCTACCTGTTCAGTTAGGTGTGCCTCAAGGCTCAATACTCGGCCCATTCTTGTTTTTAGTATATATCAATGACTTACCATTCTATTTAAAGGGTATTTGTGATGTTGTTCTGTTTGCAGATGACACTTCTCTTATTTTTAAAGTAGACAGGAATAGACAAGATTTTGACGACGTAAACAGTGCACTCTCAATGCTTACGGATTGGTTTACGGCAAATAACCTAGTACTTAATGCCAAGAAGACAAAGTGTGTAAAATTCGCCTTACCGAATGTTAGAAATCTTGGTCCAAACATCGTGTTAGATAAAGAGGTGCTTGAAACCGTAGACTCGACAGTTTTTTTGGGCATAACAGTAGATGCTAAACTTCAGTGGGGCTCACACATATCAAGCCTAGCGGGAAGGCTCAGTTCGGCCGCCTATGCCGTTAGAAAAGTAAGACAGTACACTGACGTTGAAACAGCTCGGTTAGTTTATTTCAGTTATTTTCATAGCGTTATGTCCTACGGCATTCTGTTGTGGGGCAAAGCCGCTGATATTCAAAATATTTTTGTTCTTCAAAAGCGAGCTGTTCGAGCAATTTACCAACTGGGTGCTAGAGTGTCCCTAAGAGATTTTTTTAAAGATATCGGTATTCTCACGGTGGCATCGCAATTCATATTCGCTAACATCTTATATATTAGGCAAAATATACACTTATACACTAAAAACAGTGATATTCATAATATAAATACTAGAAATAAGGATAAACTACGTGCTCCCTTTCACCGGCTTCATAAGGTTCATAACTCATTTGTTGGGCTTGGTATAACCTTTTATAACAAGCTTCCCTCTTCTTTGTTAGATTTACATTTTAGTGCGTTTAAAGCCAAAGTAAAATCCAACCTTTGTTCTAAGGCATACTATTCTATTAACGACTACTTAAACGATAAGAATAGTTGGTCGCTGTGATTAACTCAAGACAATGTTTGTGTTCTTTCACCAGAATTAGCTTACCTACTGACAGGTTGTATGAATTACATTCATATACTTAATTGTTATGTATTAGACTCTTTAAATCATTTTATTTTTTACTATTGTATTGTACAGTATCAAGTTCTTCTAACTGAACAGACAGCTGTGCTGCTGGGGAGTTTGTTGCGCCACTTCTTCTTCCCAGCTAAAGCACTAGGAAGTGTCGAAGGGTGGGCGTTTTGGGGGGACTGTCTTATGTTTTTTTTTTTTTTTTGACGTTCGAAAAGTGCTGACTCTCAGCCTAGTTTGAATAAATGACTTTTGATTTTGATTTTGATTTTGATTAAAAGTTCCATTTGTAGAAAATTTCGTTGAAATACAAACATTTTGGAAGCGTTTTTAATTTCAACAAAAAGTTGCTACATTTATTTCATAAAAATAATCGGATTCATTTGTTTCCTGGGTTGCTTCAAATTTTTCAATGGATACTATTTTATTAGACTAAGGACTGATTTTACAATTTTCAGGTAACTTTCATCTGAAAAGTAAATCTGATAGATTGGCATAATATTTGTTAACGTCTTCAAAAAGAAGGAGTTTATCAATTCGACATGTTTATATTTAATTTATTTTTATGTATGTTCGGGCATAACTATTGCTATTGAAAAATTAGCCCAAAAACAAAAAAAAAATCTCGTCGCATGTGGTAGGTACTATACAAGTTGGATACGCATAATTATGTTTTTTTTAGGGTGAGAATTCATCAAATAATTTCTCCCGCTCTGGACGTTGAAGACAGGGAAGTTTGGCATTAATTCCTTCAGCACATGTGGCTTCCCTGGTACCTCATTAACAACATAACTATGTGAAAGTCTATTAACTGCTCTCAAATACAATTTTATTTTTATTTTTACAATGCTGACATATTCTTGTCATTATTTGACATTATACATCAATTTTAATATCGACTATTTTTAGTGATCGTCATGGAAATCATGTCACTATGTTTAATTAGGTTCTTTTTATTAGGTAATGTAGATTATTTTACATGTTATTATTGTGAATGAGAGAACGTTGTAGGCCTTACAGACTGTAGATTTGTAGACGATTTTCTCGGTATTCGTCAAGTACCTGGTACTTATTGACAGGCCTGCACTGTCCTCCCATACATTTTATATTTGTAATTTGAAAACATTGGTAAAGCCAATCATTTTTAAAAGAGTAACCGTGGAGTTTCTTGCCGGCTCTTCTCCATAGGAAACAACAATTTGGAACCGTGCACCTAGCTTCTGACGTTTCATAAGTGCCCATGCAGGTTTATATGAAATAAAAATATTTTGATTTGATTTGATTTGATTGGATGGAGCAGGAGGGCGTGTCAGACTTTTACTGACTAAAACCCACCCGTGTTCCCTCAGTTGCCTGCGTGCCAGGGGCCACCGTGCCTCTTTCGAACAACCTTGGCACGTATGTTCAGGACACATCCACCGCTGAAAGCGGCCTACGAACATTTACAAATACCAACACATGGCTGTAAAACCTAACTTTTAGACTACTTATACTCTAATCTATACTAATCCGAAACTACTAAACCGATCTGAAAAATTATTTCACTGTTGGGAAGCTACACTATCCCCGGGTGTCATAGGCTATATTTTATCCCCGTATTCCCACGGGAACAGGAACTGCGCGGGTGAAACCGCGAAGCGCTGCTAGTAATATATATAACTAATACTATAAGTATAAAACGAATACTATATATCTATACTATAGAAATAATAAAGACATAACAATAACAAACTTTGTATGAAGATAAAATAATAAAGATAAAATCTTATTTCATTAAACAAGAGTTTAATGAAATAAGGAAATACAAACCACCCGATTTTTATTTATTTAGTGTCTATATACTTAGCTACAATCACAATATTTTTATTAACATAGGTAAGTTCAGTAGCTCCGTCAGATGATGCCTATATTCGGCCGGTCCACCTCGAAATGCCGTTTTATTTGGTTTATGTAACAATTACAGAAGCAAATAGCGGCAGGGGTTCCGTATACTCTGTAATGTCAGCCATTTGGGTTCCCGAAATTAGGCTTAACTCCGTACGTCACTCGCCGAACATTTTTGTTGGTCAACAAGGAAAATTAGTTTTTGAAATTTCTATGGAATATTTGTTATTTTGTTCATTAATTGCAGTGATTAAGGAATTGTTTGGCTGGCCAGGTTCTCAAAAACATAACATCACACCGTGCTTATCCGAAGGGTTGGGCAGAGGTGCCTTGTACAGACGCCAGCACATCAAGCTACTCCAAACTGTCAAATATTCCCAATTTAACATGAACCTTATGCTTATGTGATAAAGAAGAAAATCTATCAAATAAATTTGACAGATTGGGGTAGCTTGATGTGCTGGCGTCTGTACCTATAGTATACCCACATTTCGCCAGTTTAAGTCCCATGTAGTACGGCGGCAAATCTATTGCCTTCAACTGGGAACAAATCCAAACTCCGGGTTGCCATTGAGAAATCCCATAATCCATGCCATTATATTCTGAATAGCCGAAAATATAACCAATACAGCTCATTCATTTGATATTTAGATTTATTTATTCAACTTACACACACTATCTTTACAGGAAAACCCCAATACAATAGTGGTTTATACATGATCTGTATAGATAGGATCTGCTTACCTGCAGGTGTACCGTAGGGGTTACTTGTAGTGACTGGTGGTCTTGCTGACCATGATTTTGTTATTGTTACTGTAAGGTGCAGGCGATCCAAGACTACCCAGCTCCCAAGACCGTCAAGGAGATGCGTCGCTTCCTCGGTATGTTTAATTTCTACCGCCGCTTTGTCCCGGGAGCCGCTCGCTTGCAGTCAGCACTCCATGTCGTCCTCGAAGGACCTAAAACCAGAGGAAACCAGCCGATTAGCATGACGCAAGAAATGCTGCATGCTTTCACAGCTTGCAAGCATGGGTTGTCCCAGGCTGCCTTGCTAGCGCACCCAAACCCTAACGCTGAGCTTGCCCTGTTCACAGACACGTTGGACACCTCAATAGGCGCGGTGCTGCAGCAGAAGGTAGGAGAAACAAGGCAACCATTGGCATTCTTCTCCACCACCAACCACCACCAGACTCAATACCCGTCTGGTCGGAGGATCCTCCTTTTCAATAGAGGATGAGCGAACTTTACACCCTGTTCCTCATACCTCTATACTACTAATAATTTGTTGGTCATGGCTGGCTGACATGTATGATTAATTATTATTTAAATTATGATGTTTGAAAATCCCATTCAATCATTTTGAATTCGCATTAGAAGATCTTCTTAGAAAAGTTACTTTAAATCGAAAAAATCAAAACTTAAACAAAGACTTGTATTCAGAAAATATATTCCACAATAAAAGAGATTCTATCGACATTGTACGCATTCTGTTGCACGGTGACGATTGGAAATGTATTGAAATGTTCCAATAAGTTTGATTAATTTTGCGCGGCGACAATGATGTTGCGTTTTTTATGATGCAAATCGGCGAGGAACACTGCAGTCGTACGTCTGAACCATTATGTATTTGCATTTAGGTACCTACATTTAGGGACGATTTATCAATAATGAGAAAAAAAAATATTTCGAAGAAAAATGGCCGTTTCATGTGTGTCCTATAAGTTTTAGTTTTTTAGTGTTTAATTTTATTATGTTGTAGTTATGTTTGTAATATTCCTGTGCGAGTCTAATAAATACTTTTTCTTTTTCTTTCTTTTTCATTCACTATAGGACGTAGGTATTTTTGTTGATTGCGTGTCGTCAAAAGCCATTATCAGAGAGTTCGTAAAATAATTAAATATACAGAATGGCATCGACGCGCAAAATGAAACCATGAATTCAACACATAACCGGTTAAGTCCGGCGCAGAACCTATCGGTCCCATTACAATATAAAATTGATTGTGTCTCCTCAGGATTAACAGATTAATTTACAATGAATTCATGATTTCAGTTTGCGCGCATAGGCAATGTTCGTCAGTTATCAAAAAATTGTGCTGTTTCATAGAAAAGTTCAATACCAACGCGAGCAAAGTAAGGATCAGCAAATATATTTTTTCTTGAATAACCGACTAAAAATTTCAACGCAGGAGTTCAGAAAGATTCACTGATCCATAGTGGTTGCACGTCGATGTCCCTGCCACTCCATGGAAGACAGTATTATCTACATACTTAGTCTTCACAGTAAGTGTCGAAAGTACCCAGGTATGTATAGACAATACTGTAAATAATTATCTACTTAACACTGTCTTTAGTAGCGAATTATTTTACGAAAAATCCTTTGTAACCGTTTTTAAAAACCACTGCAAAAATATAGTACACTACTCTTCTTTAGCTAACGACAGAGCTATTTAGCTTTGGGGTGCTTGGACAGGAAACCTCCCCGTGTGCCCGTGGGCTGGAGTTTCCCTTGGATACGTCTGGGGGAAAGGCCAGTCTCCGGGACGGTGCACCCTGGGATGCGGGCAATATCCCCCATTGGGTACTGTGTGCCTAATGGATGTCGTTGCCCGTATGCCAATATCCTGTCGGCGGGACGCTCCAACGCGTGTATCTCTGCGCTCATGCAGAGACGCACAGCGGCGGAGTAAGAGCGGGCTCGGTGTGCACTCACCCTGCCACCGGGCAGGCAAGAAGGAGTGCTCTCCTTCTGCCACCGTTAATCTCGTAGCCCCGAAGATTGTCACGGTCATGTCTCTGACTTTTGACGGGGGTCGAGGGCCTTGGCTTAACCGCCCGGGCCGCGAGGAAGAAATCCTCTATAAAAAATTACCCCAAACCTCCAAGCGGCGGCGCACCGTGAGGGAGGTTGTAAGCTTGACTAATGGGTAGCTTAATTAGTCTCGAGTGCGAACCACTATTTTTGAGCCAGTACACAAAGTTTTTACTCGTGGGAACTACTATGGAAATAAATAAAAAAAACCAAAAACCACAACAGGAGGAGGAGAGTGATGTGGGGTCGGAGTCCGACACCGTATCAAGCGCGAAGGGCTCTGTGAAGGGCCCGGAGCATGCGGCAGTGGGCGCTTCGAGGAGGGCAGAGTTCCTCAAGAAGCGCCCTAAACCAAAGGACGGCCAGGGGTCGTCCTCGGATGGCGGGATGGCCTCGACCCGAAAGCTCGGGAAGGTCTGTCGGAGCGGTGGGGTCCGGTTAGGCAGAGGCCTAACCACAAAGGATCCCGCCGAGCCGAGTGTCGAGGCGGACCAGCGATCCGAGGTGTTGGCCACGGAGGAGCAGCTCTCGGGGGGGACCAGCAGCAGGGCCCTCTCGGAGACGTCTGACGACGAGCCGGATGCTGCTGGCGGCTCCAACGAGGAGCGAATGGCCAGGCTCGCGGAGGTTGTGGCTGCGGCAGTCAAGGGGGTGGCCTTGAAGAGGCTTCAGGCCTCTAAAGACAAGGCCATAGCCGCAGCCATAGCCTCCATTATGGCGGCAGCGGAGGACCTGCACACCGGACCTCCGTCGGACATCATGTCCGAAATGCGGGCGGAGGTCGCCCGCTTGGCAGCCGCCACGGAGCTTCTCCGTAAGGAGAATGAAGAGCTCCGAGCGGACCTGGCCGTGCTCCGAGGAGCTGGCCCGAGGGTGGTGCCTCAGAAGGGGGCGGGGCATGGGCAGCGTGGACCCGTGCCTGAGGAGGACCGGGTGCTGACTCTGGTTCGGCAGGAGCTGGCTGCCTTCCAGAGTCGGTTTTCCGCCCTGGAGGCCATAGTCCTTCGCCCCCCCCTAGCGGCGAGCCGGTCAGCATCGGGCCAGCAAAGGTCCACGTATGCCGTCGCCACGACTGCCACGGCCAAGTCGGCACCGCAGTCGGGTCGGACCCCGGCGAAACCGGTGCCACCCAAGCCCAAGAAGGGTGGGGTGGCTGCTCAGGCGGCTACGCCCCCAGCCGTGGTGTCAGGACGGTCGGCCCCGCCTCCCCCGACCGTCCTGACCCGCGTCTGACGCCGAATGGGAAGTGGCCGGGGCGAAAAAGAAGGCGGGCAAGGCAGCGAGGGCGGCCAAAAGGAAGGAGAGGCGGCAGCGGCGCAAAAAGCGTAGCGCCGCGGCTAGGTTACGAGCCCCGAAGTCCGCAGCCGTAGTGATATCACTACAGCCGGAAGCGGAGAAGAAGGGCGTGTCCTACCGCGACGTGCTTTCGAAAGCAAGGGCGGCGGTTAACCTCGCGGAGCTGGGTGTCTCCAACGGCATGCGGATGAGGGTCACTGCGACCGGAGCCCGCATGTTGGAGATCCCTGGTGCGGCCAGTGGCCCGACCGCTGACGCCTTGGCCGAAAGGCTCAGGGCGTCCCTAGACGCGGACGAGGTTCGAGTGTCCAGGCCCACCAAGTGCGCTGACATGCGCATCTTGGGCCTGGACGACTCCGTGACGGAGGGCGAGGTTGTGGCCGCCGTAGTCAGGACTGGGGAATGCTCTGCCGAGCAGGTGAAGGCAGGCACCATCCGTCCTGACAACACGGGGATGCGAACCATAACGGTGAGCTGCCCCGTGTCGGCGGCCAAAAAGATAACGGAGGAGGGTCGACGGCTCCTGGTGGGCTGGGTTTCAGCGCAGGTGAAGCTGCTGGAACCCAGACCTCTGAGGTGCTTCCGCTGCCAGGTGGGCCACCACGTGGGAGTGCAATGCACCTCGGAGGTGGACCGCAGCACCCACTGCTTCCGCTGCGGTCAGCCCGGTCACAAGGCCGGCTCGTGCATCGCCAAGCCGCACTGTTACCTATGTGCGGCAGCTGGCAAGCCGGCCGAACACCGGGCTGGGAGCAAAGCCTGCGCTCCACCCGCTGAAGCCAGGGGCCGAGGCAGGGCCAAGCCCTCCGCCACCGCCGTCACCGCCGCAACCGCCGCCACTGCCGCCGCTGCTGCCGCCTCAACCGCCGTCGTCGCTGCCGTTGGCACCGCGGCAGGGCCTTCACAGGGGGCCCAGGAGGAGGCTAACATGGAGTGTCAGTAACGGCTCCATTACGCCTCCTCCAGGCGAACATCAACCACTGCGCCGCCGCTCAGGATCTGTTGATCCAGAGCATGGCGCAGTGGTCGATTAACATCGCCGTGGTCGCTGAGCCGTACTTTGTCCCGCCCAGGGATGACTGGGTGGAGGACCTGAGCGGCTCAGTGACCCTCATTTCGTCGGCCGCCGCCGGTACCCCGACCCTCGAGAGTGTCAAGAGGGGACGGGGTTGCGTTGCAGCACGGTTCGGGGAGATAGTCGTGGTAGGGGTGTACTTCTCCCCGAGCCGAACTCTCGCCGAGTTCCACAACTCCCTTGCGGAGTTGAGAGACGTCGTCGTCGGGTTTCGTTCCCTCCCCGTGCTCGTCCTCGGGGACTTCAATGCCAAGAACTTGGCTTGGGGTTCCCGGTTGACGAACGTGCGGGGCAGGATGGTGGAGGACTGGGCTCTGGAAGCAGACCTGGTCGTCCTGAACCGGGGTTCTGTCGCCACGTGTGTGCGGATGCGGGGTGAGTCGGTGGTGGACATTTCGTTCGCCAGCCCCGCTCTGTCGCCGCGTGTCATCGACTGGCGCGTCATGGAGGGGGTGGAGACGTATTCCGACCACCGGTACATCCGGTTTGACGTCTCCGCCCAGGCCTCGAGCGCGCCGGTCCGACAGGCCCCGTGTGGTCCGCGGTGGGCGTTGAAGCAGCTGGACCGGGAGCTTCTCCTGGAAGCCTCGATCGTGCAGGCCTGGGTGTCATCACCGGACAGGCCTGCCGACATAAACGACGAGGCCGAGTGGTTCCGGGAGACCATGTCCGAGGTATGTGACGTGGCAATGCCCCGGGTCCAGCCAGGTCGTGCTTCACGCCAGGTGTACTGGTGGTCGCCGCAGTTGACAACACTGCGCGAGGCGTGTGTTGCTGCGCGACACCTTTACTCCAGGCACCGCAGGCTCCGTATCCGCCCTCCGGATACGGAAGCCATTGAGGCGGAGCTGTACGAGGGGTACAGAGTGACGAAGACCGCCCTCCGAGATGAGATCCTGCGGGCCAGAGTTGTGGCCCGCGAGGAGTCGCTGGAGACTCTGAACAGAGACCCGTGGGGACGCCCCTACAAAACGGTGCGTGATAAAATCCGCCCGTGGGCTCCCCCGCTGACGCAGAGTCTCCGGCCTCATCTCGTGCAGGACGTGGTGAGCGCTCTGTTCCCCTCACGAGGGGAGCACGCTCCCCCGCCTATGGCTCCGCCTCCTGCGGTGCCCGATGCGGACCACACCGACGACGACGACGACTCTCCAGAGGTGACTGAGGTAGACCTGAGAGTGGCGGTACGTAGGCTGAATGCCAAGAATACCGCCCCAGGACCCGACGGCTTGCCCGGCAAAGCCTGGGTCCTGGCCTTGCAGGCTCTCGGGCCTCGACTAAGAGGGCTCCTAAGCGCATGCTTGGAGGAGGGCCAGTTCCCACTTCGCTGGAAGACGGGGAAACTGGTCCTCATTAAGAAGCCGGGGCGCCCAGCGGACTCTCCGTCCGCTTACCGGCCCATTGTGCTGCTCGACGAGGTGGGCAAGCTCTTTGAGAGAGTAATTGCAGACCGCCTCGTCGGGCGGCTGGTGCGGGTGGGGCCGGATTTGGCGGAGAGCCAGTTTGGTTTCCGCAGGGGGCGCTCCACGGTGGACGCCATCATGCGCGTGCGAGCCCTCACGACGGGGGATGCTGTGGCCCGGGGTGGGGTCGTCTTGGCGGTGTCATTAGACATCGCCAATGCCTTCAACACCCTGCCCTGGAGTTGCATAAGGGAGCTCTGTCGTGTGGTCGAGGCCTATTTGACGGACAGGGCCGTCATCTACCCCGGTCACCTCGGAGAGTGGAACCGGCGAGAGATGTCGTGCGGTGTCCCACAGGGATCGGTCCTGGGGCCATATCTGTGGGACATCGGGTACGACTGGGTGCTGCGCGCCGACCTCCCTGACGGCGTCAGTGTAGTTTGTTACGCTGACGACACGCTTGTCCTGGCGCAAGGGAGGTCGTACCAGGCGGCGGCCGACTTAGGGACACAAGGGGTTGCGACAATCGTCGATAGGATCCGGCAACTGGGACTCGAGGTGGCATTGCACAAGTCCGAGGCCATGTGGTTTCATGGTCCTCGGAATGCGCCACCGACGGGTTCCCAGATAACGGTGGGAGGGGTTCACATCGGCGTCGAGTCGACGATGAAGTACTTGGGACTCGTCCTCGACAGCCGGTGGAACTTCGCGGAGCATTTCCGCCGTTTGGCTCCCAGACTGGAGCGGGCCGGGGCTGCGTTGAAGCGGCTCTTGCCCAATCTAGGGGGGCCAAACGCCTCCTGCCGGAGGCTCTACGCGGGGATCGTGCGGTCCATGGCCCTATACGGGGCGCCGGTGTGGGCGCCTACATTGAGGCGCCAACCAGCTCGCAAGCTGAGGGCGTCCCATAGGGTCATGGCGATCAGGATGATCCGGGGATATCGCACGATCTCCGGCGAGGCGGCGGGCCTCCTTGCCGGATTACCGCCATGGGATCTGGAGGCAAAGGTCCTCGCGCAAATATGGGAGTGGCGCGAGGAGGCCAAACGCCGGGGCGTAAGTCCGCTGCCGCAAGAAATCGCGGCACAGCGGACAGAGCTCCGGCGGGATCTCATGGTGACATGGAGAGAGCGATTGTCGCAACCCAGTGCTGGGCACGCCACGATTGCGGCGGTAAGTCCCCTCTTTGAGGAGTGGTTTGAGAGGCGGCATGGCGTCCTCACCTTCCGCCTGACGCAGGTCCTCACCGGACACGGTTGTTTCGGGAGGTTCCTGTTTCGGATAGGGCGGGAGGAAACGCCCGGGTGTTTCCACTGCGAAGATCGCCCTGAGGACACGGTGGAGCACACGGTGGCGATCTGCCCTGCTTGGGCGGAGCACCGCCGTGTCCTCGTGGAGGCGATCGGCGGCGGCGATCTCTCGCGTCCGGCCCTGGTCCAGGCCATGGTACGGAGCGAGAGGGCATGGGGAGCCGTCACCTCTTTCAGCGAAGCAGTGATGCTCGCGAAGAGGGAGGCGGCGCACGTGAGGGAGAGGCAGCATATGCGCCCTCGCGACCCCAGCCGCCGCAGGATACGGAGACGCCCTGGGCGTCGGGAATCCCAGGCCGATTTCCGGCCACCGTAGGCATGGGCTTGCGGACGGCGAGTAATGGGTAGCTCGCTGTCCGGTAAGGACCAAGCCCAAGTCGACGGCGCGTTGTGTTCCACGCGCGCCTCAAAGAGATGTCAGCACAAAAAATGATGGGGCCCGCAAGGGCCGATGCCTGTCAGGGGTGTGGGTTCGTTTGAGAGAGATAACACAGCCCCTGGCATACGGGCTAATGAAGGAACACGGGTGGGTTTTAGTCAGTAAAAGTCTGACACGCCCTCCTGCTCCACCCAGAGCGGGAGAAGTTATTTGATGATTTCCCACCCAAAAAAAAAAAAAAAAGCTATTTAGCTTTTATACCAAAAACCTTTTAATGTTTTATACCAGAAAGGATCCCGAGGATCCCGAGACTACTAATTAGCTCTGAATTTTTCAAACTTTTACCAAGTTTTTATTTCAGACTTAGTACCTAAATTTTGACGCATTAAAACTTATGCTTTTTCTTTTGGAAATGACATCTCGCAAGTCAACCTAGGAGGTTGTCGGTTGTTTAACCGGACTTGCCTGTGGTTACCTTAATAAATTGAGGCCTCCACCCAGGGCTTTAAAACTTCAAACTAAGCGACTTTACGCTAAGTAAAGGGACACCCTGCGGGGTACGAACCTCGGTTTAGGGCGTCGCTGGAAGAATGCAACTCGGGTCGGGCTAGATCGGAATGACAACAATTATAAATATAACGCCTGAAATAAATAGTCTTTAACTAAAGAAGAGTGTCTCACAGTTGATGACCGACTGGAGCCGAGTATTCCCGATTAAGCGTCCCCGACCATGATGATTCAGTTTACTTAATAGTTCAAAAAGAGCGCAAAGCGTGCCTTAAGAAATTTTCGGTACAAAAACAAAGGTGTGAGACAAATATGACTATGAATCGATAACCAAATCTACTCAGAACATCAGACCCTACCATTCATATCACCTGCTAACAACCTTTGTGTCCCAAATTCATCGTGCTTCAACAAACTTAGCAATTCACAAGAGGCTTAAAGTATCAATCAGAGATCCAACTGTAAACAGAACTTAGTTTGCCTGAATGACAGGTCAAGATTTACAAACTACTAAAGCTTTGACTGGACGAGCCTCTTTTTTTTAAGGGTGCCAATCATCAAAGAACTTCTCCCACTCTGGGCGGAGCGTGTAGGCGTGTCAGACTTTTGATGACTAAGACCCATTGGTTTTCCTTCAGTTACCAGGGGCCATGGTATCTCTTTCGAACAACCCGCACCCCTGGCAGAGACCCTTAAGGTGGAACGTCCAGGGTAGCCGGCGAAATTCAGATTTTCATACGTTTTTTGCAATTTGTCAGTATCATTGCCTGGCTATATGTTGAACAAAATATAATTCGCGACCGTAACAAATATTCCTTTATAATATATGGTCATTAAAATCATCAATATAACCCTCTAAGTTTTTTTAAATTCAATTGAATGAGTTTTTCATGAAATTGTCAAACTATAGTTACCTTCATCAGCACTGAGGAAAAAAATTCCCACAAATTCTATTAGTTACATATTTCCTGAAATAGGGCAGTGGTGGCCAAGTGGCATCGATCGTGACTTACGTTTTGTGAGTAAACCCAAGCAGACACTTAACTTTCTATACATCATTTCATCACTACTACTCTCGAAAAGGTGAAAGAAAACATTGTGAGGAAACCGACACGTCGAAGAACCAAAAAATCAAAGATATGGAATCTGCATTATTGCTTTCCACTGAAAGATTATAACTCTTTTCCTGTTGGAAAGGCCTCCCACAAAATGGACCGATGACATGGTGAAGGCTGCGGGAGGCAGATGAATGCGAGAAGCACAAAACCGGTCGGTATGGCTACGTTTGGAGGAAGCTGATGCCTGGTAGTGGATATCTTTCAGCTGAGATGATGATGCTGATGAATCTTTTCCTACGCTACCTTGATTACCTACATCTTTCGTGGTTCGCGTTCAGTTCTTCTCGCTACTTTCTGCTGTGCCTCGTCCATTTTAAGGCAGTAATTGCGTGGAGACTTCTGCCCAGCCGTGGTCATAATACTTACATATACACGCTTATCCCATTTTAACCTGACAGCCTTTTAATATAAGTGTCATTTTTCCATACAGCTGTATACGACAGCTGAAATCTGATATGGTCAGATGCAAACGACATGTCGTGATAAATAAAGATGAAGGAATATGTAAATAATATCTTCAAGAAGGTAGGAACTACGATGTCAAGCATACAAGACACGTAGTCATATCTACTTAAAATTTAAGAACTGTTACCATGTTGAGGAGACATTTTATTAGAGTATTAAAAGATACGGAACAGACAGTAAATATTAATATGCTTAGATACATTGATAACTCGTCTATATTCCCTTTAGGGGTAGCAGAATGGTGTCATTATTTCGGATGCAAAAGAGGGGACATATTGGTTGTAAAATCTGGCATTGATAATGATCGCACAGGCTTTCGCTGAATAGACACACGTACATTGAAATTCTGTTTTCAGAAGACCATTAAATTCTTTGATTAGTACCTAAATCTGCAATTAATATGGTACATTATGACAGCAGAGCAGATTAACTGATCCAAGTATAAATAGCACAATAAACAGCGGTTTTAATATGTTTATAAATTAAAATAGACCCATAACAAGGCAAAACATGTAAGCCATCAAACAAAATTAAATGATAATATCTAACATGACAAGCTTTGATGTTTCGGACATGTCAAAACAACACCAGGGCAAAGAATGAAATAAAATATAATGGTACTAAACGAACGAAGAGATTAGGGATGATGGAAAAAAACATGTTCTATTAGATGGCGCAATTTTCATGCTCGAGCTTACATGAAAAAAGAAAAAAAGGATGAGGGGAGAGTATAACAATCATAGCTCTCCCTGATTACAGCGCGTTGCTCTCAATGCTTGTTATATTAAAGAACCTCGTATGGGGACGTTGGGGAGATATACGCAAGTACAAAATGGAGCACTCAGAGTGCGTGACTCTTTTCATATCCAATTATTGTGGGAAGAAAGTAATCAAATAATACGAAGTTTTAACATAAACTTTACAACTGTGAATTATAATAATAAATAGGTAGCGAAGTAATTTTTCTTTATTGAATTGGGAAAATTGAGTTTTTCTATACGGAATTTCTCAGTACCATTCCGGAGTCTGGCTTTGTGTCCGGTTGATGGCAATAGGTTGGCCCCCTTACTCTCCCTCTATCGTCTACTTAAACATAACAGGCGAAATGTACGTACACCTTTGATCATCCCTTCAGGGAAACAAGGCGTGATGTTATTTTGTTTTTTGTATTGTTCGCAAAGCATTTATTTTTCGATAGCTGAGCAACGTGTCTCTCTAAATTGAAATTAAACCATACCAAAAACAACTTCCCTGACATGAAAATCAAACCCAAACTCCCTATCCCAATAACGCAGGATTAAGTCAAAAATATATTACCTAATAAACGTTTAAGTTAACTGACTCCTAGCCGTTTCTAGTTACGTCCGTAACTACGGACCGGTGGCGGTGGCCGGCTTAATGTGCTCTCCCAAACACAGAAGTCAAGCATCTAAACCCGTCCAGTTGCCGACTAGTGAATTTTGATTCCGACCCAAGAGACAAACTAAGGAATAATATAGTTAGGTAGGTACGGGTACTCTGAATGAAAATCAAACTGTTTGCTTGCAAAACGATAACCTTCCTATTACAAAACGTGATTTAATTGTAGTCTTTGTTTGTGACTATTGTTTGTGACATTAAACAATGGCGTTGTACCAAGAGAGAAATCTTTGGACCATGTTTTGTGATAAGGAGGATAGACAGTAACTATCCTACTAGTCTTATCAATCTTTAGGATATTAACTTGATCTGCACCCTAATTGAGTAACTCACGATTCATCATAATCTGTTTCGCTTTGAAACAGATTGTTAAACTATGGCTTCATATATTCGAAAAATGTGTCTGCTCAACAACGTAAATAACGCAATGAATACTGTTGAACTGTCAAATTGAAACCGATTATGATTAATCGTGAGTTACGCAATTAGGGTGCTGGGCTATGTGACTCATAAACTGATTTAATATTACCTACTTAAATTATTTGTCTGTTGTGCTTTTGGCATCAGTGTAGTGTTCCAACTAGTGTCCGACTGAAAATGGATTTACAGCCGAAAACGATAAAGCTTCGGCTCATTTTCGGCCGAAAACGAAGATGAAAATATTTATGCGCCTGAAGAAAAAAAGTTACGTTCTTTAAGTCAGCTGAGTGAAACCAAGAGCGGACTCGATTCACCCCGAAGCTAGCCGAATGTCACCTGATATTCTGAGCTTTACGAAGTAGGCCGAATGACGCGCGACAATTCACGAACTTCTGATTTTTGGAATGGCCGAAGCTTTGGCTAGTTTAAGGCCGAAAACGAAAATATGGCCGAATCATGATTTTTTGACCAAAATAACTTAACCAACCAGCAATTCAGTCCTATTATTTCAGCTCATAACTCTAAAAAGCTCTATAAACGATTTATTAAGGTTTTAGCGGTGCCAGAGTGTTCCATAAAAGCGTTCGACAGTACATTATTGCTCTAAATGCTTAGAGAGCTAAAAGTACCTATAAACAAAGAATGTAAACGTTTACTACGCCATATTATACAACCGTTATAGTCAAGTACTATAGCAAGTTCTAATATAACTAGTACATAATAATATTGTTCTATAAAATTGTTAACAGGTGCGTCTATTTATCTGATTAGCGTAATAAGGGTTCTAAACGAACTGCAATAGTAGTTTCGTTATAGCAGTGATGAACACGCAACTACAGGCCGATATTGTGATATTGTGGATATACAGATCGCTGTTATAGTACGTGTGCAGTATTAGTAACAAAAACTTTACAATAGAGTGTTTTTGTGATGTAAGCTAATTTCAGATAACGCTAATAGAACGTCAGTGTACTATAATAGTTTTTAGATGCATATTATAATTTTTCCGATACGCATATCACACAGACACTATTATAGAGCAGAATTATTGTATTACAACTTTTTTGGTGCCTAGCAATGCGCTTGTTAGTATTATAAATGGGTATCTATCACTATAATGACGCAAAAGTGGCACATACATGTAGATAAATGTTTCTATCACAATTACGGGATACGGTTCCGTACAAAATGCGTCCAGCGATTTTTCTGAATCTTCAAGCAATGATTCAACATTCGAAAAAGATTGGATTCATAATCTTGAAATATACATTACATTCAGATGCTTATCAACATTTGTTATGCTTATCAACATATGTTGTGCTATTATTACATACTGTATAACAAAGACATTTTACTAATTCTTAAGATTATTTACGCAGATGGTATATAAATAAAAATCTTTATTAATTAAATGGTTCTTTAATTTTAACTAAAAAAGAAAAACATTTCATTTCTCATTCTTCTATCAGTCTTGATCTTACGTTAAAATCAACCCACATAATTAACTAAGCTTATACAATATCAGGTACCTAAAATATGTCAAAAACATACAATTTTAGAATATTATCTTCACAGGAATATTCAATTAAAATTTAAAACAGGACTCTTAGGGCTGATTTTTCAATAGTCAGATAACATTTATCTGAGGAATAAAAATAGCGGTTTGACATATTTTCTATAGATAAGCTATCAAACCGCCACTTTTATTGTTTTTTACCATTAATTTGTTTTTTATTTTTTAGTTATAGAATAGAATAGAATAGGATTTTATTTTGCAAATATGGGTAGTACACAATAGTTGTCAATATACATTATAGGTCAGCCATATTTTACCATTCGGCATGCAAACATTTACATTGTTTATTTTTTATTTATGTTATGATTGGGAATGTTTTCAAACGAACTTAAACTCGACAGGGTTGGGTCGTGTCATTGCGGAGTTCCTATGGCCACCTTCCAGCTCCAGCATGAGACCCTGGTTACCATATAGGATCAAAGTACTCGTCAATACGAATCAAACGAGCCCAAACTCGATAGGGTTGTGTCGATTTAGTGCGGAGTTCTAATGGTCACCTTCCAGCTCCAGCATCAGGCCCTGGTTACCATATAGAATCAAAGTACTCATCAATACGAATCAAACGAAGGCAAATTCGTTGGGGTTTTTTTTTTTTTTTTTTTTTTTTTTTGGGTGGGAAATCATCAAATAACTTCTCCCGCTCAGGAGCAGGAGGGCGTGTCAGACTTTTACTGACTAAAACCCACCCGTGTTCCTTCAGTAGCCCTTAAGCCAGGGGCTGTGGTGTCTCTTTCGAACAAACCCGCACCCCTGGCAGGCATCGACCCTTGCGGGTCCCATCATTTTTTTTTGTGCTGACATCTCTTTGAGGCGCGCGTGGAACACAACGCGCCGTCGACTTGGGCTTGGTCCTTACCGGACAGCGAGCTACCCATTACTCGCCGTCCGCAAGCCCATGCCTACGGTGGCCGGAAAATTCGTTGGGGTTGAGTCGTGTCATTGCGGAGTTCCTATGGCCACCTTCCAGCTCCAGCATCAGATCAGCTCCATGTTATCATAATATATCATTGTCACGCGATATACATATGCATGCAAAATTTCAGCTCAATCGGTTTAAGATATCTGCTTCAAAATTGAGTTGTAAGACTCAAAAATCAAAATCAAAATCAAAATATTTTTATTTCATATAAACCTGCATGGGCACTTATGAAACGTCAGAAGCTAGGTGCACGGTTCCAAATTGTTGTTTCCTATGGAGAAGAGCCGGCAAGAAACTCCACGGTTACTCTTTTAAAAATAATTGGCTTTAACAATATTTTCAAATTACAGAGATTAAATGTATGGGAGGACAGCGCAGGCCTATCAATAAGTACCAGGTACTTAGACGAATACAGAATAGAAAATCGTCTACAAATCTACAGTCAGTAAGGCCTACAACGTTCTCTCATTCACAATATGTAAAATAATCTACATAAATAAAATGAACCTAAATAAAATTGATGTATAATGTCAATTAATGACGAGAATATGTCAGCATTGTATAAATAAAAAGAATTAAAAAGAACTTTGTATTTGAGAGCAGTTAATAGACTTTCACATAGTTATGCTGTTAATGAGGTACCAGGGAAGCCACATGTGCAGAAGGAATTAATGCTAAACTTCCCTGTCTTCAACGTAGTCTTTTATCTTATAATATGCTTTTTTGATAAGGACACGTTTGATGTGCGTTTTAAACTTTCCATCGCTAAGTTCTGTAACCGACTTTGGCAACTTGTTATAGAAGCGGATACTGTTTATTAGAAATGACTTGCTAGTTTTAGTCAATCTAAATTTTGGAATCACAATTTCATCTTTACTACGTGTATTCAGATTATGACTCCACCTGGACAAACATACATACATTGCAAGTTAATATTTAAAAAAAACTTGTAAAAACACAATGTTGACAGCAGTTTTCAGCAGTCATTCCGTTTCAGAAAAATAGTAAAAAAACACTGTGTTAATATTCAGTCATGCTCACATAGAGCCCTAATTTTTGGTTGAATCCACGTTGACTGACAGTGAAAACATTATCACGGCAAGTACTATAATGGCTCTTAGAATATCGAAATCACTTTATATGATAAATATTTTAGTAAAAGCTCAACAATTCGAGGGGGGCACTTTAAATTCATGGTAAACCTATCCCTAGTTTATCAGTAAAGCTGCAGTCGCACATCATTTCCACCGTAATAGACTAATATTATAATAACAAAATAAAATCTTACTCACCTCAGATTGCTTGTATCCTTTGTAAAATTATTTTAATTATTTTTTGCACTCTGCACTATCACGAATGTAAAATAATGAATGGTGAATGAAAAATGTGAGGTAAAGGAAACTAAACTCTTGTATAAACTCTTGTATAGTATGAAAAAGTACTCTAAAAGGTCCTACAGTAGCCAGTACATCACTATTTTGAGACCTGCATCGCTGTTACATAGATTTTAATGGACTGTTTCGTCATTTGGAACACTGCAATAAAATTATTTTGTCACTGAACAGAGATATAAATGCGCCACTTCCGAATAAAAGATACGTTCTTTGGGGTTTTATAGGACCAAGGACAGGTTTTTACAAAACGTTCTATGGTTTTTTATAGTACTAGTTTTTGCTGCTTGGGAACTAAAACGAAACTTCGGTCGGTCACTTTAACGCGGCAGCGAATCATTAATTAATGCACAAATCAATCAGTTTTGTTTCCTTGGGTATCTTTCGTCGTTTGAGGTACTAGGTATGGGCCCATCCGAAAGTACAATAATTCGATATTCCGGAGTCCCGATTAATTTGTCTTTTCAGACCGGAAAAAAATACACCTAACATTAAGGACAACTGTCAAACCGTAAGAACATAACGAAAGTAATTACTGTCAAATTGTGTTGTCATTCATTCTTAGATCGGGCTCTAAAATAATCTCTTATGTCCGTAAGTGATACATAGTAGAAAACTTCCGTAACTTTAGTGGAAATTGCGGAAACGTCCAGGTATCATGAAACTAAACGTTGACCACGGGAAGCAACAGTAACCTGTTTTGGTTTTTCGTCTATACACCGGATGCAGGGACATTGACGCACAAATTGTAAGTAACTATGAATTTAGCACATGATTCTTAACCGATGAAAAATTCGTACGGTAGGGCGTATATTTTTTTTTTGTCGTTTACTATAACAAAAATAAACTGTTTCCTACAAAATTGCAATATAATGCGGTCAAAATGTAATAGTTTCACGTGTTTATAGAAAATTATTTACACGTGAAACTATCAACGAAAAACTAAGTTTGCGCAATTAATTGTTTTGACTTTGGTTTTAGACTTTTTTCTATTTTTTATCTATGGGCAATAAACTCATTGTGCATGTCGCGAAAGTTAAATAATGTAACCTAAATATCGTTAGAATTGACATTACATTTACGTCGCGCGTTCGTGCCAGAGCCTCTGAATCAAAGGCATTTTATATTCTGCATAAAATTTCAGATAAAATCGTCTGGACGACATACATTGTGTGCCAACCATAACTTACGTCCATACATCTACATAGAGGCAAGGTGTAGAACCAATTGTGAGACAAATTGTCGCCTCCCGCATCGCAGCCGCCGCGCCGCCTTGCGCTTCAATGAGACATTATTTGAAAAATCTACTGCTCTTTGTGTTCATGTGTTTTACTATTTTTATTGAAGTTTTAGCTACAGTTTTGTAATCACAAAAAAAGATCTTTGACTAATCTTGATTATTTAATAACAAAACTTGACTAAAATATTTTAATCTTCCAAAATATTTTTTCCATTCCTCACAAGTATTTCCATAACATTTGAGCTTCTTAAAATAACAACGATAATTGTTTTATTATTTGGTGCTTCCAAAATAGAACAATAATTATTGTTATATCGCTGTAGCTAAACCACTTGAATAAAAAGCGTGAACCACCCAAAATTATCAAAAACCACTTCCACATCATCAAAACATGATCAGCATCCCCAACAGAAATTACTTAACTGCATGCCTATTAACCCGTTTTTTATTTCAATTACAATATAACTCAATTTGTCTCATAGCATTTCCCCTAAGTGTAATTGCGTTTCGTAATACGTAATTTGGGAAATTCTCTTCGCTGTGAGCTTCACGATGGTATAATTAGATACGTCGTTAATTAGACGGTAGCTCCACAAGAGCACTCAGGGGCCGCTTTCGTTTACTTTCGTACAAGAACTAGGCACCGACCCTTCTTTGCCGACTTCTAAAATAAAATCACTTTACTTGTAGACACTTCAAAAGCAGACAATAGAACTCACTATCCAACATGATATCAGCTTATTTTACGACCCAATAACAAAACAAAGACTGCTCGAATACTATTGTTACGAAGTTGAAATCGTCTGACAACTCGCTCTTAGAAATACTAAAATAATACTCTTCAAATGGTATAATAGCAATCTATTATTTCAAGACTATTAACGCAGGTAGAGTAATCAATAACAAAAAATAAAAGCCAAAAATCTCTGTCAACTGTCTATCTCAAGACGCAAGAAAAATTGCCGATATAATTTTCCCCGAACACATGGCGTCCCCCGGGGAGCATATAGGAGAAAGCTATTCTGTTAATGGAAGTACAATGGAAAAGAAAACTCAATCAAGCGCACGAGTCGCCGTGATTTCTGCGCCTAACTACGAGAGATATATTGTGGGCCGGGACTCGTCATTAGCCGCGAACCGCCGCATTGCCCACACAGCGAGGAAATTCCGCCAAATAACCTCTGTGTAACTTTTCATATGTAAGCCTGATTTAACGTCCGCCATCACTCCCCTCCGTATTTTTTTCACTTGTTTATATCGAAATTAAGGACCAACTGCCCTGATCTTTGTTAAATGAGCGCGCCGTTTAATTAACACGGCCTAGGGCAGTTTTATTTCTCTTCAGAGAAAAATTTAAATCAATATAGCCCACTTTTGTTCCTTTTGTCACTCTTCACTGAAAATTCAATTAAATCCTTCTCAAGCTTTTTGTACTTCGTTCGTTCTATTTGAATACAGAATAGTGAGCGGCAGCAGTGTTTCATTGTAGGATTGTCGTTTTAAATATTTCTCCGTCGAATAACCATAAGCGTTTATCATATCGAATGCTGTTACAGTTCCGCTCATATTATAATGTCGTCGTTACGGCATGCGCAAGGACGTGTTATATACATATTTATAGACGCGGTAATGTCTGTACGGTTGTCAGGCCCGGCACGTACCCAGCGCGTGCCGGATGAATTGAAAGGGATGCTGCCTACCACTCATGACCGCAACATTATAAACTAAACTGCAATCATTTATGGTAATTAATTGGGTTTAGATTTACCTTAATACACCAACAAAATACGAGGTCTGCCAGTATAAATTTGAGGTAACTACAGCATTGCATACTATAAAAACAAATATTTTACTACAAACAGTGATGCTAAATATTCATGAAGTTTCTGATGTTATTATCGCATTAAAATGCCATAATCCGATGAACAAAGAACTCCATTTAAAATGCAGAAGTTAATCTAAACGAAATGCTTCCGACAATTATTTGTTTTAAGTGTCATTTGGGTAGCTATCTTTATTACTACGGATACAACTCCTCGCGGTCTTGTTACGACGATACTTATCTATAGAACACCGAAAGGGACCCATTCTAATATACTTGCGGAAAAATAAAAAGCAACTTTTGAGTTGTTACAAAACTCGTAATCCTAAAAACGTCTGTTCCTAATTTCTTTTCCGATTTTAAAAGAGCCATCTTTCATTTACGACGACATTTAGAACAAGAAAATTTCAGGGTTCGACACGAAGTTTTGGCAATTTCCGTACTTGGCGTCGCTTTTTTTGTGACCCATACTTTGTCGTTAATCTTGCGAACAAAAAGTCGCCAATGCTCGGCGAGTCGTTACTGGTAACTGTGTGAGGCGACAGATTTAAATTACCGGATTAAATTGACCGAAGACGTTTTGCTTTTTGACCAAAAATCTGCTAAAAGCATTAGATAAGTTGGTTAGAAATCCAAGATGAGACAAAAATGAAGACTGTGCTAAAATGTGTACTCCATTACCGAATGAAATGGCTCCAAGGTTCTCTAGTGGTTCTCTACCATTTATTTATGTGTCAAAGTGAAGAAGTGGGCGTCATGTAGAGCCTGACTAATAGTACTTAAACTGTAATACTTTTTTACATTAGGTAAGTACTTAAAATATGAATCTTACCTATTAAGTGTTCCGTTATTAAAATATTTTTGACTAGCTTGTGCCAGCGGCTTCACCCTCGTGGAAGTCGGAAAATATCTCATGGGAACGAACCACCGGGATAAAAGTATCCTACGTGGTAATCCAGGTTTATAATCTATCTGTATGCCAAGTTTCATCTAAATCCGTTCGGCTGTCATGAGTAATAAACACCCAAACATACAAACTTTCACATTTATAATACTTGCTAAAGAGAACTGTAATATTATGTAGATAAAAGTATGTTTTGCTTCTACTTCGCTCTGAGGTTGACTAGTAAAACGCGTTAAGTCCGTCTTTGTACAGTATTTTTTAGCTTGTGCATAAAAATGTACATTTTTATAAAAATAAAAATAATTCTAAACATATTGGCTGCATGTATGTGCATTATAATACATTTCGTTCATTTATTTCATGTACATTCAATAATGTAAAGAGGTATTCACCGGATTTTATATTACGGTTGTAAGGGATCGTTCAGTCTCTCCATTCGAGGTTATATTCGACCCAAATTTGTCCAAATGCGGACACATTTTCGACGTCTCCCAGAACACTTTTCTTTTTATTGGAATGTATATTTCAGAAATTTCATCGGCACACCCGGGGGCATTCCCGAATTTTATTGCAAATGAAAACATGTTGATGGGTTGCATCTCGTAACATGCGAGCTCGTCATGCCACCATAACAGGAGACGCAGTTTTACTACTCTCGGTTTTAATAACATTATTTAAATAACATTTGTGTTAACGCTATTAGGCGGTCGCTCAGTGAAAATGTTTGCTGCTTTTTTACATGCCGTTCGCTCCGTGGTACTTCAGCGCCAATGATATTTTTATCAGCTCGATAGAAAATAGTTTACCAGTTATTGAGTATAAACTTTTAACAACATTAAACTGCTGAAAAAAATATCGGTGCTATAACCAAGTGCCGTAAGCTACCATATCGGAAATTGCTAGTATATTACATGATTTTTTTTTATGTTTCCGTGGTTTTTATAGACTCATATATTGAGCTTATTCTATACTGAAACCATTTTTACGGTTTTAACGATCATAAGTACGTGTTTTACGATGGGCCAGAAAAACCGAACGTTTTCATCATAAAAATGATAGTTTGAATTAAAGACATCTGTGTAGAAAGCAGAATGCGGACATTGATAAAGCTATAAAAATTGGAAATACGAGTACCTAAGTATAGCTGCATCATGTTTATGACTACCTATGATACATTTTAGTGTCATATAATATAGTAGCAAAGTTTATGGGAGCAAGTCCACAAAGAAGGAAGGTAAATGTGGAAGAAACACGTTCGAAAATTCAGTTAAAATTATAAACTAAGTAAATAACATCGCAGTCTTTTCTACCTTTGGTTATACAGTCGTACCAACATTAACGTGTGTAGTATAACCTAATAAATATTCAGTTCGATATTCTAATGTGGTACCAACTGTACGTAAGTATGTATATCTTTACCCACTACCAGTTCTCTAGTAAAATATGTGCCACCACGCGCCTTAATATAAATACAATCTATCTATAAACTATCACATAATAGTGCGCGTCATTCTAACTCCGTCCATCATACTCGAGCAGAATACATCAAAGTTTATCGGCGTGCTCCTGTTTACATTCAGCTCGAGCGCGTTACATCAATATTTGCACTCATAACGTAAAAGAAGAGTGACTATTACACGGACAGCTGCTCTTTTTGGTCGCAACATCCCTTCGTTCCATTTAAACGAACGAATGGTGGAGCTCGTAAAGTTTCACGGCACGCCGCCTCCGGCTGTCAGGCGAGGAGCTCCGGGCCTCGAGCATCACAAACCATTTACCACGATCAATCACGGCCTGAGCCGCCAACGTCTCCAGCGCCTATATCACTTTACGAAATTGACTGAAATTTTTGCTGAGCACCATTATTGGCACAAGAGACCCGCACTTAAGGAAACTTTTCAGATGTTCCAAAGTTTCAAAAGTAAGCATCAAACAAATTGATGGCTATAAATATTGCAAGATTACACAAGCGTAACGTTGTAAAGCTCGGCGACCTACGACGGAGATTTTTGAAGTTTCAAATAGACTGTATGAAACTCCGAACGAGTAGGGACACTTGCTCACACAATCCATTCGTTACAAATGGTGCCCGTGCCGAGCTTTCAAAAGTACTTGCACAACAAGTCAATAAAATCTGTCAAAAAGAAAAATAATCTTTAAAGTACAATGTAAGTTGAGCGTTGTATCCGAACATGTTTTTGACTTGGTACTAATATATTTGAAAACTTTGTCAGTATTATTAGCCTTTGCTACTAAGATATTTATGATCCGAATATATTTCTACCAACTGTATACGTAGCAACATACGGGGGATATCGATCACAATTAGTACGGTGAAACTCTCGTCAGTCATCAATATTCTTTAGGTACGTACCATTTGTCAACTCTGCACTAAAGTCCAGTAACGATTGTTTTTATTAAATTTACTGGGCTTACTCAACTTTAAAGGGAGTTTTGGTTGCAAATCTTGATTGATAGGTAGTACGAGAACCCATCAATTTTCTACCGAAAGCCGCATTTGCACTATATTGGGTACAAGTAGGTACGTACCTACAAGCCTTTGTATTATGAATCAATAGGGAGTCTTGGTTAATACCAAGGTTAAAATATTCACGTTATCATTACACCGTAGGCTTTTACCTGATTTAGGAGGGTTTACGTCTTTATCAGCCAAACTGAGCTTGTGTTAGGGATTTGGATCCGCACACGCGTTCATACAAAAGATTAATTGTTTATTATCTCCGTTATATTTACTTAATCCGCTTAATTAAGACGGATTATATGTGATGTGGTGCGGGGAGAATTGGCTGATAAGCTGTAAATTAAACATAAGCCGAGGATTTATGTATCAATCTTCTGTAATTCAGTCTAGACTGTTTTCAGCAACTTTGAAGGTAGAAATTCTTTTTTGTGAAAACAAATAAAAAACTGGAGTTGTTAGCGAAGTTTTTATGAAAAATATTTTTCTTGGTAATGCGTATCATTAATATTATTTAAAATAAAACTTAAATATTCATTATTCCGTCGCTGCCTTACGAGGTCGAAGAAAAGCCTCGAGTTAATTCAGAGTTAATTAGGAATTCTGTCGCAAGGCTGAGTAGGCTAATACTAGGCGACTAAACAATGCCATTTGACGTCGTTTGTTCCATGTTGCCGGAGACAGGCAACCCTTCCCTCTCATTAAATATGAACTACATGCGAAGGTGTCTAAGTAACATTGGCAGATTACTAGCGATCTTAAAACGTGGGAGGAATAAGTAAAATCGCACACACACTATTACCCTAATATACAAGGTAAGTATGCCTACTAGAATGAATGAGTTTACACTACATTTTACGCATGTGGATAAAATCGATTCCCAATTCCTTACAGATTTATACTGGAAAAGTTAGACTTTCTTTTACGGTACGTTTATCTGAAGGCCAATCCCGTAATTAAACACGTTCAGATCTAGTCACGGTGTCATTTCAGCGACAATCAATGTCAAAACCTTGTCACAAATGTAGGTAAACTAAAGGTATTTTTGACAAACGGAGACTGAGATTTATTTATTTTAATCAAATCAAATAATAATGTTAACATTAAGTTAATAGTTATTAACATAAATGGGTACACTTGACTTAACAAACAGGTAGGTGTTGCAACCAGCACCCTTACTAAGTTATATAATAACTTGTATTAAGGGCAGTGGTATATACAGCCCATACATATTTTAGTGACAAAAAATAATTGCAGCCAGAACAAGTGTTCTAAAGTTAACATACAACCATAATTGCAGAATTCGAAATTACAGATGAAATGTTTTTTTTTTATATACTTTTTATATTTTATTTGACATTTGAATAATTCGTATGTGTGCGTTTCTGTGTGTTTATGTGTGGGGGTGAGTGCGTGTGTGTGAGGGTGTGTGTGTGTGAAGGTATGTTATGTTTGTAAGTGTGAATGGTGAAGTCTTTAGGGTGGGTTATAATCAGAGAAAAGCAGGCGTTCTGTATCCAGGTAGTTATTGGTAAGTAGAAAGTTTGTTACAGATTTCTTGAGGGAAGAGGTAGAAAGAGAGTAAAGTCTCAATTTCCTATTGAGTTTTTTATATAACTGTGGCCCTTGGTAGCAAAGAAATCGTTTGGTAAATGAGTATTTACATGTGTAGTTCCGACAAATTAAATCTTTACGTAGTTTAGTGATTGCCGCGTAGGGGGTATCTTTGTGCTGTAATATGATTGTATTAAGAATAAAGAGTTGCCTGACAGAAAGTACTTTGTAACTTTTATATAGATCTTCTGTTTGCTATTTGAATGCGAATGAGCTATGAAGTCCTTAATAGGGTGATTGAAAAAAACATACACATAGGGAAGGCCTCTTGAAATATAACCATTGTAGCGTACACATCATCCGAAACAGATTATGGTTTCTGCTACCGGAAGGCCAAAGGATTGGTCTAAAGAAAAGACAGAAAATAAAAAGAAACGAAGTAAAGAAAGAAAATTATTCTGCACAAATGAAACACATATCACATACTGCAACTAAACGCCTCGTCTCACTATTTTACACTCATATGCGTAGTTTAACGTTTGAATAAGAATAATGCAACAACCGTACCTTATCTACGACACCTCTAGTCGGCGAGTTTTCAACCGTTTTAGTTCTTGAACTAAAGAAGGTTGCACCAGCATAACATATGTCTTTGATTACATGCGAAGAGATTAGTTGTACATACTTTAAGGCGATGCTTCCATTAATAGCGAGCGACGCGTGCGCGTGTTAACGGGTAGGAACGATGAGAACAGACTACGACATGTTTTGCTTGTCACTGTAAAATAGGACGTGCAAAGAAAACCAAAATTATTTATTTATTTATGGCACTCCAACGACTTATTCATTAGTACACATAAAATTGTTTTTGTAAATTATGTGTAAGTACTATAAGAATATAAAGGGTACACTGAGAAAAATTTCCTCTGCCGCACTACGTAAAATAAGGACAAAAATCGACCACAATGACGTGTGTAACCCGCTCCATTACGCGTAAGTAGCCAGTCATACGTAGTCGGCATACTGACGCTCATCATGGAGCGGGTTACGTAATTTACTCGTGGTCGATTTTTGTACGTACGTACGTAGCCCGACTTCCGACTACGTAATACGTAGTGCGCAAGTCGCACTGAATACTCCTGAAACTACGATTGCAACACCCGTATACTATTGTTGCGAGCACAGTAGAACACGGTGAACCTTACGTGTGTACCATGGCGGCTTACGTACGATACTGTAGCGGGCACGTTAAATAATGATGAGCCATATCTGTGCACCGCGACGGCATACGTACGATACTGTGGCGGACACAGTAAAGCACGGTGAGCTGTACGTGTGTACCACGGCGGCATACGTACGATACTGTGACGGACACAGTAAAGCACGTTGAGCCGTACGTGTGTACCACGGCGGCATACGTACGATACTGTGACGGACACAGTAAAGCACGGTGAGCCGTACGTGTGTACCACGTCGGCATACGTACGATACTGTGGCGGACACAGTAAAGCACGGTGAGCCGTACGTGTGTACCACGGCGGCATACGAACGATACTGTGGCGGACACAGTAAAGCATGGTGAGCCGTACGTGTGTACCATGGCGGCATACGTACGATACTGTGGCGGACACAGTAAAGCACGGTGAGCCGTACGTGTGTACCACGGCGGCATACGTACGATACTGTGGCGGACACAGTAAAGCACGGTGAGCCGTACGTGTGTACCACGGCGGCATACGTACGATACTGTGGCGGACACAGTAAAGCACGGTGAGCCGTACGTGTGTACCACGGCGGCATACGTACGATACTGTGGCGGACACAGTAAAGCACGGTGAGCCGTACGTGTGTACCACGGCGGCATACGTACGATACTGTGGCGGACACAGTAAAGCACGGTGAGCCATACGTGTGTACCACGGCGGCATACGTACGATACTATAGCGGACACGGTGAATCATGGTGAGACATACGTGTACACCACGGCGGCATACTTACGATACTATGGCGGACACGGTGAATCATGGTGCGCCATACGTGTACACCATGGCGGCATACTTACGATACTATAGCGGACACGGTGAATCATGGTGCGCCATACGTGTACACCATGGCGGCATACTTACGATACTATGGCGGACACGGTGAATCATAGTGCGCCATACGTGTGCAGCGTGGCAGCATACGTAGGATACTGTGGCAGGCACAGTAAAGCATGATGTGTCAGACGTATTAACTGTCGTAGTAGAGGTAAGGTACCGTTGCCGGTACAGTAAGGCATGATGAACCGTGCGTATGTACCACGGCAGTGGACGTACGATACTGGTGCGGGACCAGTAAAGCACGGTGAACCATACTTATGTACCACGCTAGCGTACGTTCGATACTGCTGCGGGTATAGTAAGGCATGGTGCACTATACTGTGTTACGTATGGCACACCATGCCTTACGATACTCGCACCTGTATTTTCCTTATGCTGGCGCATGGTACATACAAAGGTGTTCAGATACTTATTTTGAATATTAAACACTCAAATCAATGAAATTTTGTAGACATGATCGAGAAACTAATATCTAGGTCTGTGGTTTATTACATTTTCGTAAAAATGTATAGTTTAAATATTGCAGGGAGTTTTGAATGAAAATATGAAAACCCCCTGCAATATTTAAACTATAAATTTTTACGAAAATGTAATAAACCACAGACCTAGATATTAGTTTCTCGATCGTGTCTACAAAATTTCATTGACTTTGATTGGTTAATATATAATAATATCTGAACACCTTTGTATGTACGGCCAGCGTCATAAAAATATATACGTTAACAAGAGCTCAAAAATATCTACACGCCTCTATGTCACTGACAATAAGGTTGGTGTTTACATATTTTGACTCGATGGCTGTATATATTTATATATTAATGACGTTGACTGTAACCATGCCAGCATAAGGAAAATACAGGTACAAGTATCGTAAGGCATGATGTGCAATACGTAACACGTAGTGCAATAGTGCACCATGCCTTATACCCGTAGCAGTATTGCATGTACTCGGGCGTGTAGATGGACGGGTATGGTGAATGGTATGGTGCCATATTGTCCCGCACTAGTAATCATACCTTTTATTTTTCTTCTCAGCATATATATTCGTCCACTGCTGGACATTTATGCTTCTCCCATGGTTTTTCTATGTCATCCTCGATGCGGCGTATCTGGTCGAGGTCGGCCCTGCCATCTTAGGAATGGCGGTCTGCCTACGCTTCGACTTCCCGTTCATACCTCTACTATAACAGTTAATAAGTTTTATACACATTATGCTTTGTAGTATAAGTAGTACAACCTGCACTGGTCACATAGATATCTACTTATAAATAATGGTGCGGGTACGGTAAAGAATGATGTATCATTATAAAGCTGACCAGATGTTTTAAAACCCGCGTGCGGTATTTTTCAGATTTAATTTTTACTGGCAATAGTTACGTATAAATATATCACAAAAGGTCGCGTCCTCATTGCAGGGTTTTTTTAAAACTCTGGTCAGGCTTTACCTACTGTTGTTGAATTTGTACGATATTAGTGCGGCTATTATTATTATTATGCAAAATAATTTTATAGCAAACTTAACAGCTACACCGTTAAAGCACCAAATCGGACCTGTAAGTGAAAAGCATACAATAATTGGTAATTTAGATAAAATAATACTTCACGATACATATACATTTAGTGTAGGTACTACCTACACAGCAATGATACATCATTTTTTATTTTTTTAAACTTTTACAAGGTTATTAACAGAAGAAATTCTGAAGAAGTTCTGTTCTCAAACCCTGTACAAGTTTTATAACTTTACATGCTTAAAAGGAAATAGACATAAAAGATTCATATTATTTATTTTCAATCGTAAAATTGAGACATACAAAAAAACCACAAGCTTAATTAATCATACTATTCTAGAATTACATGGTAGTCAACTATGAACGAGGAATTTCACCGTCTGTCGGTTGTTGACAGGCGTCCACCATTGCAAGATTTAAGGCCTACTCAAATCTGACCGGTATCCCGTACCGGTGGCGATAACGATATCCCGATGGGTATGCGGTAACGCGCTGTTCAAAGGTGTTCCGCAACTGCTGCCGGTAATGCCATACAAAATACCGGTCGGGATATCGGTCAGGTTTGAGTAGGCCTTTACAAAACGTAATACGGAAAGGACGAGAGGATTGGCGATTAGATATTTATTAAAATATAAGGGCGTCAGTAGATATCCTATCTTATATAGATTTCGTCTGAATGTTTTAGGGCAATTAGAAATACTTAATTAGGTATAACAACAGACAGTCCATTATCAACATGAACAATGTCTCAGATCTCCGGTATTTGTAGCACGAGCCGGAAGCGGGTAAGTAAGAGCAACCTAGGATTCCCGACCAAAGAGTCACTAGTAAGAGCCAGTCCACACGGCGCGTTGCGTCTCCGTTGCGTCGACGCAGCGCTGCCGTTGCGTCATTTTACATTTTGCGTTGCGTCGACGCAACGCGCCGTGTGGACTGGCTCTAAGGGTACCTTGACATCAATGGAGTCCGCGTGGTCGTCGCTGGAAACCAATGCATCTAGGCCTACGGTAAACTTAACTTAAAGCTCGTTCGCATACGAACGCTAATACATACGCATAAACCTAACTAGTTGCGGAACCTATGTCGCAAGGCCCGACTTTAAACTGATATAACCGGTATTCTACAAAAAAAAAAAAAAAAAAATACAAAATGTGGGGATCGCCCCGTTTTGGTAGCGATCCGAGAGCCACCTTTTGGCAGTAGGGGCGGTGCACCCCTACCCCATGGCCTAGGTGAAGGTTAAACATCAGTACCGAGTTTCGATATTTCTACTTTTACGAAATTTGACTGATTTTAAAAGCTTAGATGACATTACGATGAAAGAATACAAACAACAAATGAAACTCAGCTGATGTTTAACCTGAAGTTAAGTTAAAGAAACAAATTGGTGGTGGGCCCGTATTCACGCTTTTGCAAAACGGTATATAATATAAGGTATGGGTACGTAAATGTGTAAACTGTATCACCTGCGGGCAACAGATCCGCACAGGTGGGTGTGTTTCTGAATTTTTGCACGTGTTGTATGTGTTATAGTCAAACCCCGAAGTCCCGGCGCTCCAAGGTTTGCCTAGTCAAACCTCAGGTTTGACAAGAAGGCTTAGTCAAAGTCCAAAACTAATAGCGTGTTTCGACCTTTGGCTAACGCATTTATGGCCAAACCTAGGAGAGACTAACTTGGAAAGTCAAACGCCGAAACGCAATTTGATCAAATCGGGGTTTGACCAGTCAAACTTAAATTAGGTACAGTTTTTTTTTTTGTATTTATATGTATGAAAAACACATTCTTAAGAGAGAAAATTAAATTAACAATCAGCCTGTGAAACAAAGATTGCTGTTGTCTGTTAAAAAAATAACCACGAATTTTAAGAAGATTACTCCGTTGCGAAATTTCTAACCTGCAGGACCACGTGACCTACAGGAGTAAGGCAGTTTTGAATCTAACATCGGAAATGAATGAAGTTTTTCATACATATTTAGGTTATATAACCCATTCTGTCCCTAATTTAAGTCTGACTAGTCAAACCCCGATTTGATCGTACTGAGTTTCGGCGTTTGACTACCCAAGTTGGTCTCTCCAAGGTTTGACCATAAATTCTTTTGTCAAAGGCCAAAACACGCTTTAGTTTTGGACTTTGACTAAGGCTTCTTGTCAAACCTGAGGTTTGACTAGGCAAACCTAGGAGCGCCGGGACTTCGGAGTTTGACTACATATGCATGTAAGTGTGTGATGAGAGAAAAATAAACGAAGAAGGTTGGTGCTAATATGATGGGAAGTCCTACCCCAAGGGTACGTACGTCGTATGTGATGTGTAATGGTCGTTGTTATTCTAAAGTCCATCGAACAGTGACATAAAGTTTTAAATCTGACATTATAGTAATTGTAGCCGGTACAGGCGAAACAAGGGTATTATAATTATGTAATAGGTAATCGTTGGTTCTCATCACTTGATACGCATAGTAATGCTGATTAAAATCTATACACTCTAATGAAACACACTCAAATGTAACTTCATCATTGTCAAGTAAATAAATATTTTTTATTTCACCAAACTTTGGTAAGCCTGAAGATTCTGAAATATCTAGAATGACAATTGACGACAGCTCAAATCGGACACCATACAGTTTCACCCATGATAATGAGTACCAACAATTATTATCGATTATACCTCGAGAATGAAAGTTTTGTCTTACATTTTCAATTTGCGCTTCTGTCATATTTGCCTTTTTGCCATAAGAGATCGTCTTTACAGTTTCATTTTTAAGAAAAGTATCGTTTAAAATTAATTGATGTTTAATAGCTATTGTTTTACAAACATTTACTCTGTTGTGTGATGCTCTGGCCACAAATTTAGATATACGATGCTTGGCTTCAAACCTCATTGTCCAGATTTGGGTAAGTGGGCCAAATTTTTTTAACATTTCTGGATAATGTGTAAGAAAATGAAACTTTGGCTTTAAGTCTGTTTCAGCAAATTTTCGATAGAGCTCGTTTAATTCAGCTACTGAAAATTTTACTTGATCAATAGTATTTTCATGGATTCTATGACTCAAAAGTTTATCCAACAATTGTCTTAATTTGATGTATAAGAACCAAACTTCGTTTTCATCTGGGACATTATATCCGACAATCAGCCCAAAATATCGAACAAGGGTAAGCATTTCAGAAGCCGAACATTTTAACTTTAATGTTGAGCCTTCTTTTGCTACAGAATCGCACGGTGTCGATGTAGAATCAGGTCCATAATTAAAATACCGTATTCTTGATTTTAAATTGTCAAAAGAAATTAGCATCTGAGTACACACTAGATTCTGTATCACAAATGGCATCACATATCGACAAGCACCCTCGAGATAGTCATGTAAAACATCTACGGCGACGTTTTGAAATAAGTCAAACCCATCTAAAGCAAGCCACGAGCATTTTTCTTTAAGACCAGTCATATGAATGTCATTTAAATGTAAATCATTTTCATAATTGACATTGTTTCTCAACAACGTGTCATCTTCATAAAGCAGTGTTTTGATTTGTTCTTTATTAGCAGTACAAATTCTACATGGCCGATTTGCAGAAAAACTTTCAACAAAACCTAACATAGCATTCAATCCTAAATTATCTCCCGTCACAGCTGCAACATAAAACTTAATTTTGCCAGTATACACATCAGTTTCAACATGAATACCATTGTTCCTTAAATCATTAAGAACATCAAAAACTTTTTGAAAAATTATGTTGTTTCCAAAGCTTGTTCTGTCTGATGAGTGAAAAAGAGCCAATAATAAAATATTTTGCAAAAGCGACACGTAGTGAGGTGGAAGACATGGTACTGAGGCATAAATAGCTCCAAGTTTATGAATCCCAGCGTGGCTTCCTAAGGGATTGCCTATTTCAAAATCGTCAAAGTAGATTATTAATGGTAAAATCATTGCATCATGCTCTACAGAATTTTCTGTCATTTTTTTCCATACTGAACCCTGAACAATATTCTCAATACCGAAAGAGTCATTTTGTACTGTGTCCAAATATTCAAGAGTATCCTTAATGAAATTTTTTGATGAAAAAATTAGTTTTAAATTTTCTTTTAACGGAATCACCTGCATTGTACAATTTACTTGTACTAATAACAAACCAGCCGCTGTTTTTTTAGACTCATTACGTTGACCTACAACCACTTCAAGGGGCTCAGAATAAGTTCCTATTTCATTAAAATATTTTAAACGTTTGTGTTCCGAATCTAAATTCTCAAACGCATCGCTGAACGCGCTAAATATTTTTTTTAAAGCATTTTTAACATGAACATTATCTTGGTCTGGTGGTACCATATCATTAAACTGTCGCTCTATAATGCATTGTGATTTAGAATGAAATAATTGAAGATTTTCTACAAGAACTTGTACGGCTTTACGCGGTATTATTGGGTTAGCATATAGAGTGGAAACGAGACTTGCAGCATGGTGACCAAGAGAGTTTTCGTCTCTTTGAGTTGGTAGAGATTCCATCGTATTTGCCGTTTCGTAAGTTTCTTTGCTTGACGTTGAAGGTAAATTTGAGATATTGGCTTCTGTATCAATCGGTTTGTTACTATTTGGATGAGGCAAGACTGACAATGATGACTGGTGCTCTCTAACTAAGTGCTTTTTGAAAGATGCAGAGGAAATATAATGACGATAACACCCTTGTTCACCACACCGAAATCCGGAAAATTCTACCGTTAATTTACAGAAAGTTCGCACATGAGTTATAAGTAAATTCGGAGACACACTGGCTTTTTTGCAATAGTAACAGGTAAACATTTTTAAAGTATTAACTCTAGATCAGTTAAAAGACTATTCACAGCCTGTGTGGGCCTGTCAAATTTAGTTTTAATATCGTAGAAACCCAATTGAATAAAAAGCCATATGTCTCCAGCTTCCTCCGGGTAACAAGCTCCTATCGATTGAAATATTTTAAATGCACAGTCTACTGCTGTTACTAATTTGTTGAAACTATACAATGTGTCATTTATTACCACATATGCTACTTTTACCTCAGTAACGGTAAGGCCAACAAAAATAACGTAGGGTTGAACTGTGCGGCCTAGCCTCTGCAGGTTCTCCTTTTTTTGAATGATCTTGTTGGTAACGTCGGCTTCAGAAGCAGCTTGCGATATATAGCCGTCGCATACTTCTGCTCTGGATGGCTTCCACGCTGGCTTTCCTTTTATTTTCCGTGCAGGTGAAATGTTGATGACATAAGCCAGCAACATCAAAGCAACATTGCTAGATGTCTCTGGTTCATCTTCTGTATTCAAAGAAAAAAAAAAAGTTTCGGTTAATTTTTAAGACTTAATTTTACTAAAATTAAAAAAAAAACACTATGGACGTCATTTTTTCAATACACTAACTGAGCGGCTCGGTGCTGAGGGGAGGGGGAAGTCACAAATCTGTGCGATTTCTAGAATGGGCGGGGCCTCTGAGACTCCACGTCATAGTTAAAGATTAATAATAAGAACTAATATTTGAGCAAAACTTCTTACCGTCAATCAGTGCAATTATATTTGCTATTTTTGTTCTCGTATCTTGGTCTCTAATTTTTCGTAATTTTAATGAAGCATATTTTATAATTTCTTCATTTTTGAGGGTGATAGAGGAAAATAATTTGTTTTCCTTTCCCGGATACAGACGACTGAAATCGTTCATTAACTGAAAAAAAGAATACAATAAATGTGCGCCACGTTATTTCCACTGGTGAGAAAGGTCCGGATGGCTACCACATAGGTTATTGGGTTGTTGAGCGAGAACTAGAATAGCTTGTCTCTTTTAGTGCCTGCACAATATCTCGTTCTGCAATGTCGGCAGCGCGCGAGTGTTGCAAGTGACTAGAGTCTGTGCGAAAAGAGAAGAACCGTGGCAGATACGGGAACTAACATTACGAATTTTACATGGCAATCGAAATTCAGACACTTGTCTTATAACCCCTCGTTTTCACCAAAGTATAATACATGTATTTTACAAATTGAATGCAATGTTTTAGTTTTTCGCATGTATTAAATATGTTGTTCAAAACTTGTTATGAAACTATATTACATGATTGTATAAAACTTGTTGTAAGTATACAAAACTTGTATGAAACTTGTTAGTTGAAAACTTCTAGTCGCCTACATGTTTATGATCTCATATACAGAAATTGCAATAAAATAAACATTAATTGTCTAAACCACGTTTGTATTTTGTAGGTGAGAACGCTGTCAATGTATCAGAGGGCCTAGTGTGAGTTTCTTTTAACCATCTCGACTTTACGCATCGACCGCTTTTCTCCGATTGGCACTCGTTTGGTGAAGGGCCAATCAGAGAGCAAAACGCGATCGATGCGTAAAGTCGAGATAGTTAAAAGAAACTCACACTAGGGCCACAGACGAGTTAATACATGTCACAGACTTCATTGTAAACGCAAATGTGTTTTATACTTGTAAAAATACTTGCTGGCTACACAGTTGAACGAAATAATGTTTGAGACAGTTTTGACAAGTATTCTACAAGTTTTTTTTTTACATAATCCTTGTGGTTATTTATAGAAAAACCACAAGGATTATGTAAAAAATAAGCGGCTGCGGTTTATGCTTACCAAGGTATAGCCTTGTGATTGTTTTAAGGCTGGGAAATCCTTGAAGTAATCTGCTATATCACCTTTTCCACATTGGATGATTTAGGCGGTAATCTGCAGTTTCTGCCCACTTTTCTTCAACAGATTTCCATGGATCGACATTGTTTTTCAGCCATAGTAATGTTTCTTCATAGACAATACCTGTAATTTATATGTGTATGGTGGGATGAGTCAACAAGAGGAAGGGCATCATAGTACAGTCGCCCGTAGTACATTTAAATCACGAAAAAGGTGACTAGCGATTATTTGCTTACCACTTTCCAGAGATTCCAGGCTATAAATGTCATCATCTGTGATAGTTGGCGTGGATCTGAGCGATGATCTGGACGACTTCGAGGATGAACGGCTAGTTCCCGGCAACTGTCCACTTTCTCGCAACTTTCTCCTTCGAGCTATATAGCTCTCGTAGAGCTTTCCGCTAGCATTTTTTTTAGCTAATTTATTTGTAGCTGAAAAATATGCAGAATAATACACTACAACGCGTTCCTTGTGAAATATTTCCACAATTTCGGTAGCTAGTTTATAAAATTCTTCACTGGAAATTTTCTTCGCACAATTGTTTTCTAGTATGTGGTGTATTAGCAGCTGGCTCAATTTCCTTCGGGAACCCTCCGTCAGTAAGCCTCCTTTTCCCTCTTTGAGTATTGCTCTGCCGTCTAAACTTTCCTGTATGTAAAACACAAACACTATTGATACCAACTTTTTAAAGTTGTTGAACAAATTGATAAATTAATGAGTAAATGGTCCAGTTGGAGAACAGCCTTCGGAGCTCTATGAGTAGTAAATAAAACCAAAAAAAAAAAAAATAGAATTGTAAAAAAAATTTTTTTCGGTGACCGATTGTCCCTCCTTTTTTTGCTCTTATTTAATTGAGGATACCCATAGAAACAATTTAGGCTTTATACACTTTTTCGTAAAATGCATATTTTTCGAGTAATTTAACTTTGAAGATTTTTTTACTTTTTTTTAATAATTAAATATCTCGTGATAATAATTAAATAACTGTGAGTCGGGGACACATCATGCCCATGACATAAATTGATGGGGACAATGATCGAAAATCGATATAAGTTCTCAGTAAATATGCATTTAACGAAAAAAAAATTATAAGTTTAAACATGTTACTATATGTGCCCTAAATAAAAAAAAAGCAAAAAAAAGTCATCGGTAAACGATTTTTTTTTCAAAAAAAAAAAATTAAAAAGATTCTGAGTCTTTTTTCCCATAGGCAACACTCCAACTGATTCCGACGAATTGAGAACGTCCTCCTTTTTAAAGTCGGTTAAATGCCGCGCAGTTACCAAGTTAAGCTAGCTAATGATAAATACTATTGAATACTAAATAGGTATATACTACTTAGTAATGCAGACCATACACGTCCAATTCGATCGTTCAATTGGCATGATACTGCTGATTGGATCCAATCTGCAGTTCGTCCATATACCTACACCACACACGATCAATTCTAACTGTCCAATCGGACAAATAAAGAAAAAGAAAAAAAACATAAAAATCGGTCTATAAATATCGAAGATATGCGCAAACAATGATAAAACAAATATATACAATCTAATTAAGAACCTCCTTGTTTTTTGAAGTCGGTTAAGAAAAATCATACGATCGATCGCCCACTGCCATACACGGTCCAATCGGCATGATCCAGCCAAAATAATTGAATTTTGATTGTTCCGCCAATTCGATCTGTCCTGCCTGCCGATCCACGGCCACATACGGTCAATTCGATTGGATCCAATCGGCAGTGTCATGCCAATTGTACAATCGAATTGATGGTGTATGGCCTGCATAACTATACGAGTTGTAATAATACGGGTTTTAATAATGTACCAAATAAATACTATACATACGGATGTACTTACATTTTTGCTGGTTAAACAATATACCTAAACTATGAATATTCTACTAGCACACTAACTTTGACTAGTGCCTTCTAAATACTCATACAATCTACTAAAGAAAATAACATTACATTTAATAGTTTCAATACCTGAAACAAAACAAAACGTAATCTAAGAATTATTACAAACTTAAATAGGTACCCGGTCCTATCTTAATGATGGGCATTTTCAATTTTATCTTAAGCAAGGTTTACACGAGGCCATCGCAAGCCAAGCCAGCAACGCTGGCGAGAATAAAGTGCCCGTCTATTTTTCAAGCCAGTGAGACTGGCAGCCAGCGATGGCCTTATGTAAACAATGCTTTTGGTCCATAACACAAACATAAAGTACCTACCAAATTAAGCTACAAAATAAAAATTTAAGTGAGCACCAAAAAAGGGTGGGGCAGCCTGTCAGTATTGTATTACAATCACTGTAAACTATACAAAAATGGACTTAGCAGGTTAACGAATTAGGCCGACGAAATACGTTTTGTTATCAAACTGAGTAATTTTATTATTATAAGTAACTCACAGTGTTATTAGCTGCAGCAGTAGGTACAATCTGTAGAGATTTTTGCATTATCACTGACATCAGTGTCCCGTACAGCGTTTTGAGTTGAGTCGTTTAGCCCAGCATTCCTAATTTCAAGGTTCTAGAAAAATAATTTAAAAGTATACGGCATCGGTCCAAGAGAAAAAATCGAAAACATTTTTATTAGCTAAATACAAGATGTACAATAAACAAGTAGGTACGTACATTGACACTGGTCGCTTTTTGATGTTGTAGTAGCCAATTTTTAAATTTTATTCTGGGGCCAATCTTTGGAATCATTTCTTTCAAATCTTCATCGTTTAACAGAATGGCAGTTTCAAGTGATGTTATAAGATTGTCTGAAAAATACAAATACAAACATGTACAAAACTTGTTATGTAGGTAAGTACCTACCTACTTATAATTGCCTACATGTTCAGTCGGAGAGTCAGGTTTTTGGGCGGTCTCTTGGTTTTCAACAAAAAAAAATAATCTTTTTAACAAAAAATTGAACCGACGAAAAAATAAAAAAAGGAAAAAATAAAAAATTAACGTTTTAGTCCAGCTAAGCTCCACATTAATTTCGAGTCGGCGCCAAAGTTTGTATGGCGCCACCTGTACACTGTTGAGGACCTCTTGGAACTGACTTCACTACAACATAACAGGGATCTGGAGTTGATCTAATAATGGAGACGCCATCATCAGATCCGTGTTATGTTGTGGTGTCATCACACATCATAAATGTTTGGTTAATTTCAACAGAATCGGTTCACAATTGAAAATTCAGTAGGAAAATTATCAATAAATTCCTTTTTTTCTACCCTTAGGGGCAGATATAATTTTTCATATTTAAATGGGACTGATTTTTAGATATACTCTTTCCAATAAAAAAAGAATTTTTGAAATCGGACCACTCAATAAAAAGTTATGAGTGGTCATACATAAAAAAAATATACGTGTCGAATTGAGAACCTCCTCCTTTTTTTTTCGTCGGTTAAAAAATGCTGTCCGTTACCGATTAGTAAAGTTTACAACTTTATCCAACAAGCAATAATAAGGTTTTAAACTTGTTTGTAAGTATTATTATATGTAAAAGGCTATCAGACAAGTTCAAACATGCCACCAAAGATGAGAGTGAAAATAACTCAATGAGTGAAAACGAGGGGTTATGTTATGACGCAACATACTATTTCAAAGTGCGACAGATCTAAGAAAATTTATAATCTAAATAAAACAAAAAATCTTGACTAAATAAAACCGAGAAACTGGCTTACCTTGAAGGAATGGTATTATTTCAGATAAACCGGCGTTTAATATCTCTTCCATAAATTCCATGATGGCTACGCTACGACGCGTTTTAGCACAAAATCACTAATCATAATTCAGCCAGACTTCGTGTTGTTCGGTCTGTTTTTCTCAGGCGACTGCTGACTGCCGCGCCGTTGCCGCGAGGCGCCCCCGCCTCTGGCGCCGCCGGGGGCGGGGCGTCACGGGCTGATGCAACACATTACCTTATTTGGTAGCGTTTCGTGACCTTCGCGATGTTTCTTTATTTTTTTTTTTTCTTTACCCTTGCGGGAAGGCAAAGGAATCTAGCCCATGCAGCCTGATCTTATGTTATTAATTAACACATTTTGTAATCAAAGGCAAAATGCAAAGTCTTTTTTTTTATAATAGTTCTTCACTTTCTGGTAAATTCTAGTGTTCGATTCTATAATGTCCAATTTTTGGCTGATTCCCTGTTTTAGAGCCTCTGCGCAGTGCCTTGCGGGGGAGCGCGGTGCGTTTATTCTAACGTGCGGTCAGTGTAGCCAACCCTACAGTTTTAACTGTAGATCTACAGTTTTTTGTAAATTCTCTCAGTTTTTAGTTTAGGCCTCGAAATCTAAAGTTTTTTATTTAAGATGATGGTGTCTCTGTTTTGTTTGCTACGTAGTCCGTATACTAAGTCAGCTTCAGTAAAAAAGAACAATGCCCACCTTCCATACATTTAAAAACCTGATAATGAAAGTATATGTATAGTTATATGATATAGTAGAAATACTTCATATAAGTTTATAAAATAATGTCTTATAGTCATTTTGGCGATTTAAACGCCACGAAGTCCAAAAAATATTAATGTTTCTTTTTAGGTTAGGATTTGGCGTTAGGTACCAAAAATAATGAAACAAACGTGCATGAACTAATTAATTAGGTACGCTCGATGTTTTGTCTAAAATAGGAGTATTTACCTAACTATGGTATAAAACATCCTTTTTACTTTGTTAATTCCTTGAAACTAACTGCCCCTAAGTCAACAATGCTAAGACTGCGCCGACCAGTGTTGCCATATGGAGGAGGCGTGAAATCTATATTTTCATTTTAAAAATCCGTATTACCAGTAAAATCTCACCATTTTTCATTGTTTTTTGGCAAAAAAACCTGTAACAGATCTTTAGGACGTTATAGGTACTGAATTTCAATGTTTAGTCGTGTTCATGTACATACTTAAAAATATTCGTCTTACCTCCGCGTCCAATAGATAAGTCACTCAATTTCTTTTTACATAATGCAAACGTGCAAAATCCTTCTTGCTACGTTTCAGCAAAACCTTGAAAGTAGATTCAGCCAACCAATCTAAGTTGAAGCGCTAAATTATGCCTGATTTTTTGCATTTCCAGCCATTGTTTTCAAACTACACTTAATGTCCTTTTCAATCAAAGCAAATAGCTCTAAAGGTTTTGTCTTTGATACACGGTTTCGAACGCGACCTATGGCACGGTATTCCCCACATCTCATGTTTGTGTTACGGCTCTATTATGTTATATTTCCATGAAATGAAAATAATAGTTGCGACAGAGGACTAAAATGTGATTTATAATGAATACTACGAAAAAAACTTCGGAATATGCTCTGTACAGCATCTGGCTGAGGTTGAGTCCATCTGTACGTAAATCCGTATAAAAGTCCGTAAGCATGATTCATCCGTACTGGACTTCCAAAATCCGTACAAATATGGACAAATCCGTATATATGGCAACACTGGCGCCGACCGCCGATGCAAATCACAGAACTGTTAAATGTCAAAAAATCCATTTCACTTGCGCACACTCAATGAAACACTGAATGATTAATTTAATTCAATTATTGTGTTATTTTTATATAATTTAATTTATCCCATGACTAATAAAGAAATAGTTACTGATCAAATTAAACGTAAAATAAGTATTAAACTACGAAACGAAGTTAAATATGGTCAACCAGCAATGTTTAAAATGGAACGTTTAAAAAAAAAGAATGATTGGATGCGTTCAAAATATGTCAATACGATATGTCATGACGTAGAATTAGCTTAAATTAATGTTAAAAAATCTTTTTTTCCTGCGTTTCTTTTATCATTGTGATAAGCGTAATCAATATACAATTCAATAAGCTATATTTTAAGATTTATTTCATTTCTATACATAGTCAGGTCAAAAATAAGCATTCTTCTTTGCTACGTAGTCCGTACACTAAGTTAGCTTCAGTAAAACCTACTATTATCGGACTGGAATTAATTGTCAATCGATTTATTAGATGGCGTTAATGGTGGACATAGTGAGTAGATCGTTCGGTCGATGTCTGTTTTACCGACATTCCATTGTTTGCTTTTTTACTTAGGTACTCGGGAATCCCCGTGAATGCTTTGACTATCGAGTTATATGGTACCTTTATTGTCATGAGTTATTTTCAGGGCAAGCTTCCTCAAAAATCACTAGTCACTTTTTCTGAAGTGCTGTATTAGCTTAACAATACTAGTTTTTAGATAATACTAATGTTACTTGACGTAGAAAATAAATGTATCTTTGAGACTTTTAACATTTAATTTGATTAAAACTTTGATGATTACATGTTTTTTTTTTGTTTTTAATTCCTTCGCTATGATGTATTTTATTTACTACTATCACATTACTGTTGTTAGTTAAATTTTCGCACTTCTTTGTATTAAACTGTGACTGGAATGCACCCGCAACGGAAATTATGTAATTTTGCAACAAAACTCATTCATGACACGTCAGCATGGCAACCTAACATGTTTGTTTACTTTTTATTTTCATGAACTTCCCTAAAATACTATATTTTTCCCACTGTTTGAAAAAATACTATTATCCTTCAAATCAAATCAAATCTTTTTATTGTGGGCATAGGTTATACAGATGATCAAACAATAAAATTTATTGTTTGATCATCTCGGCAGGACATAGTGGAACTTAATTTAATTAAGTTCCACTATGTCCTGCCGAGTAGACATACAATAATTATGTATTACAGCAGGTATTCTGGAATAACTTACAAAACTACATACCAAATCAAACTACCATACAAATTATGTAACAACAAACTACTACAATTATGTTTAATACTTTTAATATCTAGTTATTTAAGAAATCGTGGATCAAAACAAAAGGTGGCAACTCTATGCACATGTTATCGTTATAAACTACAATATGAGTCACTATCTGTGTATACTTATTAGGTATTGCGTAAAAAGGGTACCCAAACGGTATTGGGTACACCGTACATCCCTTGACAGCCCTAGGCTAAGTTTTTTTCACGGCAGTGCGCGGCGCTTCCTAGATCTCCATGCGATACAAAAATATGTGCCGTAGATTCACCGCTGCAGCGAGAGGCTAACGGTGACTCTACCGCATGCGTTTATTTCACGGCAATGCGCGCACTTCTATGACACTATATTTCATAGATTAGGCGTTAGAAAAAGGCAAGGCAATGCGCGCAGGCTCTTAGATTTCGTAATTCCATTTGTCTGTCGGTTCCTTGTTTTAAATTTCGTTAATCGTGTTTCGAATGAAATTGTATAAGGTTAAAAATGCTTCTTTTATTAAGGCGAATACAATGTTAAGGGGAATAATGACACAAATTGTTATCAACACAAAAAATACTTATACAATTATTTTAATTTTCCGTTGTTAGACTTTTCGTTCGCGAACAAAAACAAATATAATCTTCGACACAACACTACGCCGCCGCGCGATCAAAAGCAAAATAATATCTAGAATTTGAAAATATTAAAAAAATCCATTATGGCAGGGCCAACTTTTTTGTTTTGGGCCGATTTCAATGAAACTCGGTTTTTGGTACTATTTTGACAAGGAAATAACAACGCAATGTTGAAAATATTAAAAATCCATTAAGGCGACCAACTTTTTTGTTTTTGGGCCGATTTCGATGAAACTCGGTTTTTTATACTATTTTGACTAGGAAATAACGCAATGTTGAAAATATTGAAAAATCCAATATGGCGGCCAACTTTTTTGTTTTTTGGTCGATTTCGATGAAACTCGGTTTTTGATACTATTTTGACAAGGTAATAACGCAATGTTGAAAATATTAAAAAATCCAATATGGCGGCCAACTTTTTTGTTTGTGGGCCGATTTCAATGAAACTCGGTTTTGGTACTATTTTGACAAGGAAATAACGCAGTGTTGAAAATATTAAAAAATCCAATATGGCGGCCAACTTTTTTGTTTTTGGGCCACAGTAATTTCATGATGCGACTGACGTCATAAAGATTCTATGTACCGAACACAGTCAGCAAATAACGGAGTTCGTAAAATGAGCCAGGATACGTAATAACTGATGATGTAGGCGGAGACATTATTAATTATCCAGTGTGCGTAAAATGTATCGGCATATCCCCTACCCTGCTCGTACATTATGTACGTAACCGGGACCATTACTTAATGAGACGGATTCAGTACAATGATTTGGCAACCAGTTACTGTTTTAAAGAGCCTGGATACTGAAATAAGGCGGCTGTATAACGTCGTACTTACGTATAGCGCATACATATTTTATGTTACGGGTTAAGTAAATTACGTATGCTGCTCTGTGCGGAATCAATAAACCGCATACGTAAATTTTAAGAGTGCGCTACAGTAATTTCATGATGCGGCTGACGTCATAAAGATTCTATGCACCGAACACAGTCAGTAAGTAAACGGAGTTCGTAAAATGAGCCAGGATACGTAATAACTGATGATGTAGGCGGAGACATTATTAATTATCCAGTGTGCGTAAAATGTATCGGCATATCCCCTACCCTGCTCGTACATTATGTACGTAACCGGGGCCATTACTTAATGCGACGGATTCAGTACAATGATTTGGCAACCAGTTACTGTTTTAAAGAGCCTGGATACTGAAATAAGGCGGCTGTACAACGTCGTACGTATAGCGCATACATATTTTATGTTACGGGTTAAGTAAATTACGTATGCTGCTCTGTGCGGAATCATTAAACCGCATACGTAAATGATAAGAGTGCGCCACAGTAATTTCATGATGCGGCGGACGTCATAAAGATTCTATGCACCGAACACAGTCAGTAAGTAAACGGAGTTCGTAAAATGAGCCAAGATACGTAAATGATTATGTAGGCGGAGACATTATTAATTATCTAGTGTGCGTAAAATGTATCGGCATATCCCCGACCCTGCTCGGACATTATGTACGTAACCGGGACCATTACTTAATGAGTCGGAGTCAGTACAATGATTTGGCAACCAGTTACTGTTGTAAAGAGCCTAGATACTGAAATAATGCGGCTGTATATCTTCGTTCGTATAGCGCATACATTTTTCCTGTTGCGGGTTAAGTAAATTACGTATGCTGCTCTGTTAATACATATGCGGCATCATTAAACCGCATACGTAAACGTTAATAATGCGGGCACAGTAATTTCATGATGCGGCTTACGTATTAAGGATGCGGCCTCATTACAAGTAACTTGTTTACATTGTCTTTACAGAGCATTATGCCGCATACTTACTTAACATGGTGTCGTTTCATTATAAGTATGGCTCTTATAATTTTCATGTCAAAAGCACATTATACGTATCTGGCTGCCAGTACATTACAAATTTGCCAATTTTAAGTAGCCCGTTTTTCTCAGTGTAAGAATATACGAGTACATCACGTCTTAATTCGCTGTGTAGCCACAGACAAAACAACGATATTGTTTAATTGATTTGAGTCAACGTTTACTTTACAATGATAACGAAACAACAATATTTCTAAAATAAATTGAAACTGGGATGCCCTTATGTAAACCAATTACACATGACCAATGAGTAAGTATCTACTCAGACACGAAATAATTTTTGTACACCATGGATATATTTTTGAAATATAATATCCCAGCCCGAAGCCCAAGCAACATAACCACATTTATTAATTGAATACCATTGAAGCTCAATACAACCGTTCTGTGTGGTGCCGGACGTAAAGAATAGCACCATACCATCTCTTCCCGTGGGTGTCGTAGAAGGCGATTATGGGAGTTACTAGAGAATGGGCAGCAGCGTTCTCTATGCATTTTACCACCATACTACAATCGCCAACCCGTCTGCCAAGCGTGGCGATTATGGCAAAACCCCCCTTTTGGGAGAGGCTTATATCCAGCGGTGAACGTCTTCCGGCCGAAATTATTACAACCATTCCGTGAAAACCATTAACAACTAAAGTCAGCCTTAACAATAAATTTACATTCAGTACTGAAAACCAATTACCGTCATCGTTCTTAAACGGTGTAATTTGACGGTAGTTGTAGCTCGTAGATTAGTAACCGCGGGTAAATAGTCAACTGTGGCAGGTTGACTTTAACTAATTGTACGGGAAGACTGACAGCTGTCGCTGTGTTTTTCTTTAATTTGCCGACAGAACTATTGGGTTATGTGAGACTAGCGAAATCCTGTGACCGGGGCGGTTTTATTACTTTTTGTTGATATAGATGAGAAGACTGTAACATGGAGATACATACAGGATAAAGGGGGTCTAGATTGATATGCTGAATTCATGGTTATATACAGTTTGCGCACTGGTTAAAAATTTACCCTGTACAGACTTGGAGGAAGAAAAGGAATGAAAAAGGATAGTAGCCTGTGAAGGTTCTTGGCTTTACCTACTGTGAACAAAGTTTACACATATATCATCATCCACACCCCGAGTTCGCCCACTGCTGGCTCTAGGCCTTTCTTTTTTTGTGCCTATCTCCACGTGCCAGCCTCATCCAGGTTTTTCTCGCGATGACAACAATGTCGTCTGCCCATCTCGCCACCTGACGACCGACATCTCGTCTTCCAGTCTTTGGACGCCACGGTGTCAAAGCCTTATTTACCACCTGTCATCACTATACTATGCCAGGTGTCCTGCCCAACTCCACTTGAGCTCCATAGTACGCTTTCCGATATCGAAGACCACATATCTATACTAATATTTGAAGAAAAATTTGAAGAGTTTGTTTGAACGAGCTAATCTCTGGAACTAGGAGGCAGATTTGAAATAATCTCTTTGGATTTGATAGCCCTATTCTCGCAGAATATTGAGCTATTTCACAACATGTACAACTCTACGGAGCCGCAGCAAAACGAGGTAATAGCACGGCCGGGCAATGTGATGCAACGCAGTGGGTCGACAGCCGGGGAAGTTTTATAAAAATGTGACTTATTTTTATATAATGTGCATCTTAGGATTTTCACACGAACAAAGTTGCCGGTAAGAACTAGTTGTATAATAAAAGTTCCTATCATATAAGAAATCCCGGTATTTATAGGCGGATGTAAATGTGCATCCCACATTATTTATAACTTCGGTCAAGCAAAACGCCAACCTGAGCAGCTTCCTATTACAAATTACGGCACACGAACAGCAAAAAGCCAAGGACTAAAAATCCCCACTGCAATTTGTCGAGCAATTTTTGCAAAATATTTATAATATTGCTCTGATACGTGCATAACACGGAACGCGAACGCTAACCAGAACCCTAAACTGCTTGTAATTTCAACACCCTGAAATCCGACGTCGTACATGTTGAAAGTGTGCGGAACTTTGCCAACAAATAGCAGTTAGTCGCCACGCATAATAAGCTAGCCTAAAAGAAACCCTGGCCAAGTATTTGGAAGGTAATTTTTGCATACGTAATCAGCCGAGAATTTTTCCACTGCTAGGACATAGGCCTCCTCTTGGTGAGGGAGTGGGCTGTAATCTGTCACGCGGGCCTGGTTCGTGTTGGTAGATGTCACATGTCTTCGAATTTTCGTTTCTAGGACATGCCGGTTTCCTCACGATGTTTTCCTTCACCGTTTTGAGAGTGGTGATGATATAAACCAAGTGTCTGCCTGCGTTCGTACCTACCTCCAACTTGTAAGTCTGGGCCACCACTGCTCTCAATTTTTGTATGGCGTAGGTACGTAGGTACAACACCGCATGTCGCGCGCACTTGTTTCACGTAAATTATGGGTGGCGTAGACGCGCCGCGACCAAACTTGCTGTTTTTGTTTCCAAGATTAACGATGAACAACGGCCCTCGAAAAAACGTGTCACAGAAAACGGATATTGCCCAAAAGTTTGCCGCATAAATTTTCTTTGTTCGGTTTTATAGCGTTTATGTAAATAATGATACAGCCCTTTTATGAGTTTCGTTTTCTTCCCTTGATGTTTATTAACTACTTGTGGGTTCAATCTGCAATAAATAAAATGGGATGCGAAACTGCGGCAATAAAAAAGCACTTTAGATTAGCATGTTATAAAAGGAGTTGAATTTAATCTGGCGCTTTTTACGTAGTAAATAAATAATTTTCAGAAGTTTACCGGCTTTGAGTTTAATTTTAGAACTTACAACAAACAGAAAAATACACTTACTTACTAAAACTTTCGAGACGGTAACGTAGTTTCCCTGATACACTCAAAACAATTGTATTGTTCCACCGCTTTCACTAACAAAAAGTTATGTAAACGAAATCAGGACAACGTCGGAAAGAAAAACAATAATCCCTTATCCATTCTCGCCTATAAATGTTGAGATAAACCAAGTAAGACGGTATAAATTGCAAACGGTCGGGACACGGTAAGTACGTAGTGTCGATGAGAAAGGAAAGCCTATACTAACCACTTTACCTTTCTTTAGGACAGACCTCTGTTTTACTGCACAGGTCCCGACGTAGTAAGTGGTGGTATTAAGATAATATATTTACGCACAACTTTTCGTCCCATTTAAGCCCCTTCTTACCTAAAATGTACGAAGTTTACGACCCAATAAAATATGTTCACAAACAAATATTACAGAAATTGAAAATTCGTTGTATGAAAATGTACTCGTGGGTATCAATATGCCTCCATAAAAAAACATAATTTGGTAAAGCAATTTAATCTTATTTATTTTATACATCGTCTAGTTTTAAAATATTGATTAATAAAATATTCACGTCTAAAAAAGTCTTAAATGATCTACATACAAAAATAAACATTTAATTTCCGTTTCATTTCGTTTCAGCCGAAAGACGTTCACTGCTGGACTAAGGTGGGCCTCCTCCAAGTTCCGCCACTTCGACCGCTTCTGTGCTTCTCGCATCCAGCGAATTCCTGTGGCCTTCACAAGGTCATCGATCCATATAGTGGGAGGCCTTCCAACTCTACGTCCTTCGTCTTCAAAACCTTTCGGGTCCATCGGCCATCTGTTCTGCGAGCAATGTGCCCTACCCTCTTCATCGAACTTGTCGGTTATCTTAGTTCTCCTGCGGATCTCTTCCTGATTCGATTACGTAGGAAACTCCAAGCATAGCCCTCTCCATTGCCCTATAAGTGACTTTGACTTCTAATAAGGCCCATTGTGAGCAACCACGTTTTAGTGCCATAGGTACTGGCAACACGACTTTCGTCTTGAGATACTGTGGTATTCACCAGAAAATCAGGAAACAAAGGAGGACAAATATATGAAGAATTAATTTAATTAAAATTAAATCACATTACTGGTCATCAAAAAATTTATGAAACACAATAATTATAATTTTCTAACCGGTATTGGAAATGCATCAAGCCTGCCACAACCATGCCTGGTATAAGTGCAGTGCAACCTGTTTGGATGCCATTGAGGCCCGGAGTACCAGGAACGCGTCGCACATTGCTTGCGCATTCTAGCGTAGAAACAGATTCTTGTTATGATTATATAAATATAAACAAAACTGCTTTTAATTTAATTACAATACAGAAATTACAAACCATTTTATTCTTATATAAATAGGTACACATTCTCATGTGAAAATTAAAGACGTTCTTTAGTTACTTATTAATATGATGAAACCAGAAAATATTTACACACGAGATTTCTAATTAACTTATTTCTTCCATTCAACTCTAGCTCGTTCCTTTACAGAATTACGAGCACTTCTTACTTATGATGAAATACGAATTAATTATACTTTTCAAGTAGCTGTATAATATTAGTAAAGTCTGTTTGCATGTCTTCTTGAACAACGAATAGAATAATTATTCAAAGATTTAATTAAAATCTTATGGATAGATTTCTCTATTAAAATTTATAAACAAAATTATATCAATCTTCCCATTTAAAATAAGATAATAGTACCGAATTGAAACATTTACTTAAGTACAGTAGACCGCACGTAATAAGTTGACCTCGCATTCTATTGAAACTCCGTAATACACAGACCACGCTAGACCATATTCTGTCTAAAATTTTCCCACTGCTGGAAACTACCAGGCAGAAGTCGGTGTCTTTGCTTTTGTATTTTCGATTCTTATGCCGCCGACTTCCAAAATTAAGGTTATTGAAGTGAAAACTTCTTAAGGCGCGTTGGGCATTTTTTGAGGTGGTGAGAAAAACATTTTATTTTTATTTTATTGAACTCGTGACACCGACACGTCTATGTTTCAGTAGAGGTATTTCAATCATTTTAGTCTCAAAAAATAGGTTTAGGTCCAGAACTAATATTCCAATTGGAATTATGAAAATCGTATAACCCGTTTAGAAGATATGACTAAAATTATGATTATGAATAATGTAAATCCTCGCGACACCGTTAATGACACCTCTGTGTTGTAGTAGAGGTATTTCAATAATTTAAGTCTCAAAAGATAGGTTTAGGTTTATTGTATATTACAATTGGAATTATGAAAATCGGATAACCCGTTTAAAAGATATGACCAAAATTATGATTATGAATAATGTGAAATCTTCGCAACACTGTTATCGACGCCACTGACAACACGAACGTACGAACGAACAACGTTGAACCTACGTTAAACGTTGAAGTTGTTTAATCTGACGATTCAAAATATACACACATAATTGTTCAAGTTTTCACTTCTGTCAGCACTCCCGGAGTGCCACTGTTTTTTTTTTATTGTATATATTTTTATTTACCACACACAACGTCGTGGTAGGACACAGGCCTCTCTATGAGAGGGAATGGACCATAATCCACCACACGGGCACAGTGCAGGGTGGTAGATGTCACGTGACCACGAATTTTTGGGCCTAAGACACACCGTTTTCTCACGATTTTTTCTTTGGCCGTATTGTGTGAGCAATGGTAATAAAATTAATTAAATGTTATAAATTAAAATAAAAAATAAATTGAAAAACCGAGCCGTTACTAATAAGCCACCACTGCTCACTACGCTAGGACCGCCAGGTCAGGCTAAGGTCAAAGTGTGACCACCGACACGCGATCTACTATACTGCAGACTTTCTCAGACGTGAACACTGTCTAATCTAATCATTGGACACATTATAACATCCAAGAACTTCGGTAAACATCCGCTATTTCCGGGTCAGCATTATCAAGAAACTTAGCCTTAATACGAGTTAGTGAAGTAACGCCAACATACTATTTCAAAGGGCCCGAAGTTTAAGTATTATTTCAAGTACTTTAAACCACAAGCAAGGCCATAGGCTTCAAAACTTTGTATCTGATCAAACAGACTCATATTTCCGGTTTGGAATAATCATGGCTTAGTCGCAGTGTAAACTTTAAAGCACTTTAAACATGCTATACAACGTGCAACGGAAAGTGTATATACATACCAAGGGCACGGCTTCTTTGGATGATATCAAACAATATTGGTTAAGGGTAAGGGTTTTTTAATCCTATCTCTACATATTCGGAAGTTATGAGAATTTTTGAAACATTGATACCAGTAACCGAACTTTTGAAATTGAAATAAACACATCATTCGGAAAAGTTATATCGTGATAATGGCAAGTAACGTGGAAAGTGATTGACCTACGTAGTGCGGTGACAGGTTTGTTATGGTTTGAATTTAGAAACATATGAAACCGAAAATTTAGTATCAATTCTTAAAGCATTTCATTTTGAGCTGTAACTACACCAGCTTTTATCTTTAGTGCTCATGGATAGCAATAGGGTTTCTGTTACACGCTGTATAAAGCATCATACCACATTGTACACCAGAAAAACGGGCCACACTGTTGCTGTTATTTATTTTCACTCTTTTTTCTTTGTTTTTGTTTTGTGTTTCACGAATTGTGCTCAAATAAAAGGTAAAAAATAAATTTACCACTGCAAAATATACAAGACCAGCATTTAGTCTGCGATCAAGTACCACATTTTCATAATGTTATTTTCATTGAATTATCGTCATTATGGAAAACTTATTGACCACCGATAAATAAACACAAGATTTATATTCAAAATTGGCATTGGAGAGCAGTGGTGGCTCAGTGGTAACTGCCGCGACTTACGAGTTGTAGGTCGTGCGTTCGAACCCAGCCAGGCGCATTACTTTGTGTAAATAATTTCATCACCTCTGCTCTCAAACGGTGAAGGAAAACATCGTGAAGAAACCGGCATGTTCTAGAACCAAAAATTCGAAGACATGTGACTTCTACCAACCCGCACTGGGCACGCAGCCCACTCCCTCTCACGGAGAGCATCGTGAGGAAACCGGCATGTTCTAGAACCAAAAATTCGAAGACATGTGACTTCAACCAACCCGCACTGGGCACGCAGCCCACTCCCTCTCACGGAGAGCAGGCCTGTGTCCCATCAGTGCGAACGTAATAGGCTGAGTATGTATCGCAATGCCTTTTTACACGCTTTTTATTAGCTTCACCTGTATGTTTGTAACCGACTTCTTTGGGCGCGATTTTGACCCACTTTAAACGGCCAGATTTCGTTCAAACTTTGTAGATTTATCGAGGACCGATGACAATACTCTAATTTGATAAAATTATTCCATTTTTCAATTTGCAAAATATGATTTTTGTTAATTTAAGTCTATAAGGTTAGAAACTTAATTTAAATTTTTATAATTTTTCTCTACAGTCGATAAGACAGGACTTGATGTTAATGTTAATTTCCAATAATTATCTGTAGCCGATTTCTCTAATATTTACAAATTTTCGAATACTAAGGAGAATTTTAATCCTACAAAACAAATAATAGTTTAAAAAACTAAAAAAATCACGCTTTTATAAATAATCCAATCTAAAAAGTAGAAAATAAATAATAGTTTAAAAAACTAAAAAACACGCCTTATATAGAAAACCGAACTAAAAAACAGAAAATAAATTTTAATAAATTTAAATTAAGAATAGTGTTAAAAATTTCAATAAATATTAATTAATAATAGTGTGAATAAAAAATAAAAAAAATATTTAAAAAAAAGCGTGGGGTGCTTTTTAAGATATTATCAAAATGATAATCACTGTACTCATCTGTCAATAAAATATTTATAACTACCCCCACGCTTTTTTTTTATTTTTTTTATATTCGCGCTATTATTAATTTATATTTATTGAAATTTTTAACACTATTCTTAATTAAAAAAAATTTTTTCTATAAAAAGCGTGTTTTTTTTAGTTTTTTATACTTTTTTTTTTCTAGTAAGTGTCTACGGCGCTCACACAACAACTTACCAAAGTTTCATCACAATCAGTTGAGGTATTTTCGACTTCTTGTGAGACTAACGCACGGCAATTGATCCGTTCAGCCGTTTTTGCGTGATTCAGTAACAAACTTTCACATTTACAATATTAGCTACAATACTAACTTTTGCCAGCGGCTTTATTTTTATGGAAATTATCCCACGGAACGTACTACCCGGATAAAAAATGTATTTAATGTGTTAATCCAGGCTATAAACTATCTCTGTGCCAAACTTCATTCAAATCTGTTCGGCCGTTTTTGCGTGATTGAGTAAAAAACATCTCCTATCTCTCTCATCTATCCACCCATCTTCACAAACTTCCACATTTACAATATCTGTAGGATTAGTAGGAATATTCAGGAATATTAGTAGGATTATAATGCCTTGACACACATTATTTTCATCTCGCACACAAGTGAGCTTTCGTTCATGTGCTCCAAATTTACGCAATAGTTTTCTCTTTTTTCGTTGCGGAGAATGAAAGAAAATGTGAAATGTGTATGCCGCTTATCTTTCCGGCCAAGTAAAGCTGACTGAGAAGATCCCGTGAACTGCGCCATAATTTTATTGTGTTTACTCCTTGACGCGAATTCCAACCTATTTATGAACGAAATATATTTTTGCTGGCTGAATGTTTTTAGGGGTTACTTTTGGTATTTTTCCAAACAATGTTTTAGAAGGGTTATAAATCTCACTGGGATTTTTCTTCGTATGATGTGTTATTTAGTGCTCAATAATATCTTGTAGATATTACCTATAGGTACATGTTGGCATGTTGGTGATGGTCGCTTATAAAAAAAAATCTGCTGTCGCATAAAAAAGTGCAATTCTTACGCGGTCAAAATGTATGAAACAGCTTTGTTTTTAAATAACTGGCGAAAAAAGTAACGCGTGGGGATTCAGAATCATGTACTGAGTCCAAGCAAGAGGTTGCGCGTTGATGTACCACCCATATTTTTTGGGTGTGATGTCATCAAATAACTTCTCCCGCTCTGGGTGGAGCAGGAGGGCGTGTTAGACTTTTACTGACTAAAACCCACCCGTGTTCCTTCAGTTGCCTGTGTGCCAGGGGCCACGGTATCTCTTTCGAACAACACGCAGTCCTGGCAGGCATCGGCCCTTGCGGACCCCACCAGTTGGAGATGACATCTCTTTGGGGCACGCGTGGAACACCACGCGCCGTCGACCCTCCTTACCGGACAGCGAGCTATCCATTACTCGCTATCCGCAAGCCTGCGCCTACGGTGGCTGGGATTCAGCCTGGGACCACCCTGGATGTATGATTTCATTTAAAGATTATAACATTGTTTAAAAATAAAAACGAACCCTTACAAATCTAGTTATTCTGTCAGTGAAATCCATTCTAATGTATTTTAATTTTCGACCACGTTACACTTTTCCAATTAACCTACGTTTTGTCAGCATAGGCAACATAAATGAACTAACCTAAAATAAACAAATTCTACAAGCAAACAACACAACTTTTCCTTCTCCTGTTTTTCTATTATTATTCTGACGCACTAACAAGGGACGTCACGTCACCCCAGGGATGGTAACAAAGCGCCTTCCTCCCACTAATTGCGATACTTAATACACATCTGAAAGTAAAGGACTTAATTAGTAATCAATATCCTTATACCACCAGGGTACGTGCTAGAAAATAATTAATTATAGTTCGCCATCAATTAATTTCGTTGGATCTCTACCGTTGCAAGATTTATCCTTGGCTTGTTAGTATTTTATGGCATGCAGGGAAAATACCTTGGTGATAGGTGATGTCAGTCGGTTAGGCTACGCTTGCCGCGGTTTATCATTGGATGGGTGACCATCTTTACATACAAACACCCATCCGTGCCTCGGAAAGCACGAAGCCGTTAGTCCCGGCTGTCATTCGTGGATCTTTAACAGTCTTACAACCAGTCTTAACAAGAGGTATCGTTTTACTCAGTAACTGGAATGTTGAAGGTCAGGTAGGCAGTCGTTCCATGTGAAAAACGGGTATTCAGCTGCATCCGGTAAGAGTGGAAACCGACCCCAACATAGCTGGGAAAAAGTTAGGAAGATGATGATGTTATTGAGGACTTCATTTGCAAATTAAGCCGGAATGACACTAGATTCTAACTAGATCCTCACTGGCTTGGGAGCACATTCAGTAACATATCGTGCCAAGTAATTTTAATTTGCCGTTAATATTTTCACTGTAGTGCCATCTACAACGCCACTTTGCGAACTACGCATCACATCTGACGTAACGAAAATCCTGCATCTCGCAAGCAAAGTTATCCGAGCGATAAACAAATTATTTATACACCATTCCGACATCAATCCTCGAGCAGTAGCCCACCAAAGACAACACCCGTCTGATCGGAGGGTTTCTATGGTGGATGAGGACCTTTCCACCCTATCCCTCATCGTTCTATAGATCAAATAACCACAAAAGAAAAAAAAATTAAAACGAGCCGCGAAGATATGCGCGGTTCTTCAAAATTCAATGATTTAGGTTCCTTTCTTAGTTTAAATCGTTTATAAAAAAATTCTTACGAATTCTACATTGTGGAAAAGAACACAGTCCGTGGAAAACTCGCGTGACTACGCCGACCGAAATACTATGCGAGTGAAATTAATATTCCCTACAATTTTGATTCATAAAGCAATGAAAAGAAACGGGCAAGAATCTGTATTTAAGAATTATTACACGATGTGATTAAGTTACACCTTAAGTGTGGCCTGGGTTACCTAGAATTGGTCGCCATGGATTGAATAATGAAGGCAATCCTGTGTGCAAGAGCATATTTGAACCCGAACATGCATAAACAGTGAGCAGTCGTGGCCCAGTCGTAATGGCCCTGACTTAGGAGTTGTAGGTCGTGGGTTCGCACCTAGACAGACGCTTCATTCTGTGTAAATCATTTCATCACCACTGCTCTCAAAACGGTGAAGGTAACCGGCATGTCCCAAAACCAAAACATCGAAGAGGTGTGACATCTACCAACGCGCACTGGGCCCGTTTGTTGGATTACAGCCCACTCTCTCTATCACCGAGAGGAGGCCTGTGTCCCAGCAGTGAGAACATTGCTGCTTATGATATCCATGAATGAACCTGGGGCTGAACGTCAAACGTGGTGCTCAGACTTTCAGGATTGTCACTGTCTTGTAACAATTGCCATAGGCATTGCCAGTTAGGCAAACATAGTTCAACAAATCTCGAAAATATGAGTCTGAAAGTGCACCGGTGTGTATCGGTTCATACCATCACCCATCTTAAATGTGACCTCGTCAACCGCAGCGGCTGTTCCTTGTTGCAAAAGCTAAGAAGTTTGCAATTAGCCCCTCATACTCGAAATACCTTCAATCCTTTCCGAGCGGTCGACTCCATGCACCTAAAAGGTTCTGATTGCATCATCATACATAGAATTTTTAATCAATAGGTACATTAATGTTCCATGTGGTGCCGGACGTAAAGAATAGCACCATCCCATCTCTTCCCGTGGGTGTCGTAGGAGGCGACAAAGGGACTTACTAGAGAATGGGCAGCAGCGTTCTCTATGCATTTTACTGCTACACTGCGATCGCCAACCCGCCTGCTAAACGTGGCGATTATGGCAAAACCGCCTAATTGGGGGAGGCCTATGTCCAGCAATGGACGTCTTTCGGCTGAAATGATGATGAGGTACATATCTAGCGCCCGGACCGGTCCCATATCGATCCAGCAAGCCTTAATTGTTCAGTGCAGCAGTGCTTGTGGTTCTCTTTATGTTTTCTCTAAAAAATCTAGATATTTTCTAAAACAAGATAGCTACTATGTCAATACATAAAACATTTAAAAAAAATACTGGAAACTGGAATAGTTTTTCATCAGGGCAACGGTATCCCAACTTGGAAATATTATTGCATTTTTGTTTACCATTTTGTATGTTTAACGGTACCGGCTTGGCGCTTGCCGCGGGCTTTAACTATGTTGACGTTACATTGTGATGTAATAGGAGGAACCGTTAAGGATTACTTTTTCTAAACACTTTAAAATCTACTTTATCACGTGTTTATATACAATTCTTACATGCAGAAACACCCATACCGCATTTTTTTTTTTTGTATTGTCTCCTTTTACATACCATAACATCACGGCCATAATCCCCGAAGGGCTAGGCAGATATATATAGCCACATACCTATACCTATAGGTCACCCACATTTCGCCAGTTATGTGTAAGTTCCACGTAAAGGAGGGCGAGCCTATTGCCATCAACCGGGCTCAAACCCAGACTCCGGGCATCTCTTTTTATTTCCATAAAAATCCTAAAAATATTTCCTGGTTGTGAAACAACTGTTATGGCACAAGCAATGTTTTGAGGCGATTTGTCTCTGAATGGTACTTAAGGCCCGTTTGAATGTCTTTTATGAATTTTTAAAGAGCACAGTAAAGATTATGGGGATATTTTGAATCTTTAAAACATATTAAAGCTTGTCGCTAACTTGTAATCTTTTTTATGCTATTTTACTTTATGACATTAAAGCTAAACACATAATTGCATCACACTTTTGCCTGTTACATTTGAATGGAATCGGTACACCGAATCATAAATGAATTTGTCCAATGCGAAAATAATTAATATCATTTATCAAATTCTGTTTCGACAAATAGGGTATTTTCCAATTTTTCAAAAACTATTCTAATTTGAAGATTGGAACGAGATACTTAACAGAAAAATAAAAATAAATTGATTTCTATCCATTTTCTCAATTAAAAACGATTTAATCCAAATTTGTTTTAGTTGTTTTGAATTTACCGCCAAAACGCTTCTCACGATGACTTTTTATCACGTGACGTCAACTTTGTGTAAACTAAAGTAGTTAGTAAGTAAATAAGTGAATGTCGAGTTTATAATTAACAAGATTTTTAATGTATATAAAGTGATATTACTGGTGTGCGGTGCCTCTGTACAAAAATACTTCTAAAACGGTGCCAAACTAAGTATTTGTACCGGTGCCGTATAAACAAAGTTGACGTCACATGTCACGTGATAAAAATTCATCGTAAGGAGCGTTTTGGCGGTAAATTCAAAACAACGAAAAATAAATTAGATTTTAATAGTTTTTAAGTGAGAAAATGTGTTTTAATAAATTTATTTTTATTTTTCTGTTAAATATATCGTCCCAATCTTCAAATTAAAATAGTTTTTATGAAATCGGAAAATACCCTATTGCTTTCAAATTGGTATACAAAAGGTCTAATGTGATATCAATAGGATATTATTAGTCATTTCATATTTCGTTTTATGCAGGTAGGATAAGAGTGGAATTGCGGATTATTGGTCAATTCGCATGAATCGAATGAATTTTATGCAATAAGTTATGAGAATATCTGGTCACAAGTACATGCAATACAATGCATAAAATTCAAAACGTGCTAATTGCCTAATACGTATTTCTGCAGTTGTTGATTCGCTCACAAATAAATTAACCTCGTGCGAATCGTGCGTCTGTAGAAAATAATATATTATTTGAAAGTGTCTATTCGCCCGATCGTGTTAGTAAATTCGTACGAATCGACTAAATGCCGGAATTGCAGCATGTGTACATCGAATAAGTAGCAGTTAGGTACCAGAGTCGTATAAAAGTTAGGAGCAGGAGCCCGACCCCTTTTAATTTTCTTCAAGTTACATACGAATATGAGTTTGTCGGATATTACGTAGCGGTATGTGGGACAGTTTCCTAAAGCAATAACAACTCGGCCACGACGTCCGGCAGCACCATTAACTACAGCATTATCTCGTTGCAGCTCTTTTCAAATATTTGGACATTTTATTTTGCCACCGTGAGCCCGCTTCCCGTGTTTCGTGAAAGATAAAATGATAAAATTGTGTCATTTCGCCCGCGACACGATTCAATTTGATAAACACGTCACTCGATGCTCGGAAGCTTGTGTACTTCTGTGTTAGCCGTTCTTTTATCTGATTAGGTACTTAGAAAGGAACATGTTTATCTTGTATTATTTCCGAAGTAAAGGACAAAAATTGCGAACGACATAGTTCGTGATATTTTTACTGTTTGCTACATTCGTTTTAGAATTTGTTGTTTTCATCATATACCTACCTAGTAAGAAACTAGTGAATAAATTATGTTAATAAATTTAATATAGTCACACTACACAATATTCAATTCACACCGTTAATCAGTGACCTACAATGAAATGAAAGGTTCAAGAGAAATTTGGTACCTACGTAAAAGCGATTGACCCTATTTATAATCGTAGGTAATTTTATTGAGAAATAATTTGAAATATAATTAACGCCGTTACACCATAACATTATAAACAAATAGGCTGAAGTATGTATTCTGGAAAACCATTTAACATGTAAAAGAATCCAATTATGGCGAATAACGAGCCCCGTCCGTAACACGCAGTTCCCCATAGGATTTTAAATTGAGTAAATATGACTTTGTTCAAAAAACACACACTCACCACGAAGCTATTAAAGTTAAGGATTGAGACAACGAGGAAAGGATACAGTATTACCTACATTCAATCATATTGAATGAAAATATTTGGCTACGGATAATGAGAAGGGTCGTTTTATCCACAGGAGGTTTGACATTTCAAAAACGAGTCATGATAATACCATCTAAGAATATGGATAACATAAAAATTTAAAAACCAGAAGCAACCAACTAAATGGTTGAAATAACACAAATGCAGCCGTTTCTTTTAAAAACAGGAGCAAAAATTTTCTCAATTATACAAACTGCAGACAATTAACCGGATTAGCACTATCTTGTTACAAACTTGCTACACACGTAGAACAACGCAGCTGTTAAAACAAACTTATAATTATTTACCACTTCTTGCTAAGCAATTGTAAAACAAAGGCGGCACACTCGGAACACTTGCTATTGTTCTTGCAACAGATAGTTTTCACCTGTAATTAAAGTTTGCGGCGCAGATTATATTGGTTGTGATGGCAGGCAACTACTTAATTACTAACAGGGCAACCCCGAGGGACGCGATCGGATCACGAACGCCTCCGAAGATTTACTGCTCTTGACCTCACTTGATCCAAGTCTCGCCTAACAACTTGTAATTATAACATCGATTACAATCACAGTAACAATTACCAAGTTTAATAAAGCTATAATGTTTGTCGCTTTACGACTTCCACAATTGATGACCCCCGTTTTAATGGGCACAAAAGTAATACACCCCTAATGTTTGTCATAGCGTTTGTTCGTCGGTAATTTCGGCGACTTTCTAAACTAATTATACATTCGTTCGTCGTCTCCACGTCTCGAGTGCCTCCACTGGAAAATTGGAATTTTATACTGTCGTTTTTGTGACAGGATATTAAAATGTGCACAAAACATTTCAAATTTAAATTTTGAACGCCGTATACCGTGTTTTATTGATATTGTTTCTGACCTGCGTCCTTTGTAATATTTCTGGCTAAAAAGGACAGTTTCTCTCGAACCCCTAATGGTATTCTTAACAAGTAGGTAAAAGGGAACTGCTTGAATAATAAAAATAGGTAGCTGTTAGTGTATTTTATTAATAAAAAGAAAAACATGTATAGGTACATAGCAAGCAATATTGGAATATTGGAATTAAATTAGAGGAATTTAAATTAAGATAGCTAAACTAGTTGGTTTTTAAGGCAAACTGTCGTTGTATTGATAAAATTTAAATCTTCGAAACATCTTTAAAGGTACCTACTTAAAATGTTTCATTACATTTGATTCTCAATCCTTAGGAGCTTCGAAACATTTTTGAAGTCCATATCCCGGCTCCGGGGGGCAGGACAACAGTGACGTCATACCGCATATAGGTTCCGCGGCGTATCTTCCGTTCCTGGAATCACACCTTGCAATCAATAATGCGTGAAAACACCACAGAGTATAGTGAGTGACGTCTACAAGGTGGCAGGGTCATCTACCCACAACCTGTTACTATGGATTTATAGTGAATCCATAGTAACAGGTTGTTATTAACCAGTATGCAAAGAATTCAATAAAGCATGTCCTGTAAAAAAAGTTACGATAGCTACTAAACCAAAATTTAGCGAATGGGCCACTGCTGGCATTAGAAAAAGCAGAGATATTTTATATAATTTGTATCACGAAAAATCATTGACTTCTGATCAGGCCCTTCATAATTATGTAAGAAAATATTCTAAAATATTCAAAAGAGTCTGCGCTCACGCTAAATCTAAATTAATAAGTAACAAAATTAGTATCTCTAAAAATAAAATAAAAGCTGTGTGGCAGGTAATTAACAAAGGAACTGGAAACACAAAACAGCGAGATCAGAATGAGTTAGCTCTAAAAATTGATAATGAAATCATTTCAGATAAGTTACAAGTTGCTGAGACTCTAGAAAATTTCTTTACCAACATCCCAATAGAAGTTACGAAATCTCTCCCCTCATCATCTGTATTAGCTGAATCTCTTCTTAAAGAAAACTTCAGCAAGGACATTCCAAGTTTTGAATTCAAACCCATTTCTATTGCCACAATTAAAACAGCATTTAAAAGTCTTAACATAAAAAACACTGAAGACTTATGGGGGATTTCCGTTAAGGTTCTCGAAAATATCATTGACACAATTGCCCCTGTCCTAACAGGCATATTTAATCAATGTTTAGACAACGGTACGTTTCCTGACTTAATGAAACATAGTAAAGTAGTACCAATTTTCAAATCAGGTAGTAAGAGTGATCCCTCTAATTATAGACCTATATCTGTGCTTCCAGCATTGAGCAAAATTTATGAAAAAATCATGCTAGACCAGATGTTGTCACATTTTAACTCAAATGGTATTTTACATAGTCGACAGTTTGGTTTCACGAAAGGTCGGTCGACGACTGACGCAGGAGTAAAACTCATCAGTCACATTTTGGAATCCTGGGAGAATTCCCAGGACGCGATTGGCATTTTCTGTGACCTCTCAAAAGCGTTTGACTGCGTTGACCACAATACACTTATCTGTAAATTACACCACTATGGAATTCGTGGACAGGCTGCTAATCTTGTACTTTCCTACTTATCAAACAGGCAGCAAAAAGTAAACGTTAATGGGGCGACGTCCTCGGGGTCTCTAGTTAAGATGGGCGTGCCTCAAGGTTCGATTCTTGGCCCTTTTTTATTTCTAGTTTATATTAATGACCTTCCTTACCTGATGGCTAACTTCTCGGATATAATTTTATTCGCTGATGACACTTCTCTTATTTTTAGAATAGATAGAAAAGATACAGATGTCTTACATGTCAATGATAGTCTAGCTGTTCTTTCGAAATGGTTTGCCGCTAATAATCTTTTACTCAATGCGAACAAAACTAATGTCTTAAGTTCTCGTTACCAAATGTACCCCAAGTAGGTCTAAACTTAAAACTTGATGGGAAGAAACTAGATGCTATTTCGGAAACTGTATTTTTGGGAATTACTTTAGATTCAAAATTGCAATGGGGTGCTCACATTAGAGCTCTTTCAAGTAGATTAAGCTCAGCTGCTTACGCAGTAAGAAAGATAAGGCAGTTGACGGATGTAGCCACAGCTAGGTTAGTTTACTTTGCTTATTTTCACAGTATTATGTCTTATGGCGTTCTGTTGTGGGGATCGGCAGCTGACGTAGATTCAATTTTCATTTTACAAAAGAGGGCAATCCGCGCAATCTATAAAATGGGGCCTCGCGAGTCTCTTAGAAACAAATTCAGCGAAATTGATATTCTAACTCTGCCGTCTCTTTATATCCTAGAAAATATCTTGTACGTTCGCAAAAACTTAGGCCTTTTCAAAAAACGATGTGATTTCCATAATCTGAATACACGTAGTAAAGATGAAATTGTGATTCCAAAATTTAGATTGACTAAAACTAGCAAGTCATTTCTAATAAACAGTATCCGCTTCTATAACAAGTTGCCAAAGTCAGTTACAGAACTTAGCGATGGAAAGTTTAAAACGCACATCAAACGTATCCTTATCAAAAAAGCATATTATAAGATAAAAGACTACGTTGAAGACAGGGAAGTTTGGCATTAATTCCTTCTGCACATGTGGCTTCCCTGGTACCTCATTAACAGCATATCTATGTGAAAGTCTATTAACTGCTCTCAATGTTCTTTTTATTTTTACAATGCTGACATATTCTCGTCATTATTTGACATTATACATCAATTTTAATATCAACTATTTTTTAGTGATTGTCATGTTAATCATGTCACTATGTTTAATTAGGTTCATTTTATTTATGTAGATTATTTTACATATTGTGAATGGGAGAACGTTGTACGCCTTACAGACTGTAGATTTGTAGACGATTTTCTATTCTGGATTCGTCTAAGTACCTGGTACTTATTTACAGGCCTGCACTGTCCTCCCATACATTTTTTTTACCTGAAAACATTGTTAAAGCCAATCATTTTTAAAAGAGTAACCGTGGAGTTTCTTGCCGGCTCTTCTCCATAGGAAACAACATTTTGGAACCGTGCACCTAGCTTCTGACGTTTCATAAGTGCCCATGCAGGTTTATATGAAATAAAAATATTTTGATTTGATTTGATTGAGTGCGAAAACTGAATTTATCGTCAGTTATACAAAAAAAAATCTGCTGTTCTATGCATTTTGACCGCGTAGGTTATACTTCTATGTAGCAGCTGATTGTTTTCTTGAAAAATTTATGCGCTGGGAGGTCTAGAATGATATGCTGAATTCATGGTTACAGTTTGCGCACTACTTAAAAACTTATTACTATTTAGGGGTATGAGGAACAGGGTGTAAAGTTCGCTCATCCTCTATTGAAAAGGAGGATCCTCCGACCAGACGGGTATTGTGTCTGGTCCGGGCAACTGCCCGGCAGTTGATGTCGGAATATTTTATCTATCTGAGTAGCGTGGTAAACTCTGATTGCGCGATGTAGAATTGCTCAGTTAGTTCGCCTGTGGCATTGTAGATGGCGCCACTTTTCTTTTTGTGTTTCTTGATATTTGTTGTGAAGCATTTTTATTTGTAGTGCCGCTACATCACTCCCCCCCGGAGACCGGAGGTCGATAGTGGGCTGAGTCAGTGCATGTTATGCATGCTTGCCAGTGCCAGTTGTGGTTCCAGTGGGTCGGAACCGGGTGTCACATAGTTCGCGGTGAGTCGGAACTGTCTGCGACGATTCCTCAGTGAGTCGGGGTTGCGCTGCGTTATGCTCCAGTGAGTCGGATCTGGTACAGCGCTGGGTTGAGAGGTTGAGGCTGACTGCTGGCGTCGACCGGGAGATTGGGCTCTCGACCGGCCGAAAGTGCAGTGTGCTGGGCCATGGTTGGTGATGAGGCTGTGGGTGATGACCAGGCATGCGGTTCGCTGCATGCAGGTGGTCAGGATACCCGTTGAAGCCGTGGGTGCTGGCTGGCTGTGTGACTCGCCGCTCGAAAGCTTGAGGAAGTGGTCTTGATGTGATGATAATGACGTCACGCTGAAGTATTGCACGAAGGCTGCGCTGACGTTCTTTCTCGGGGTCACCAATTTAGAGGTATGAGGAACAGGGTGTAAAGTTCGCTCATCCTCTATTGAAAAGGAGGATCCTCCGACCAGACGGGTATTGTGTCTGGTCCGGGCAACTGCCCGGCAGTTGATGTCGGAATATTTTATCTATCTGAGTAGCGTGGTAAACTCTGATTGCGCGATGTAGAATTGCTCAGTTAGTTCGCCTGTGGCATTGTAGATGGCGCCACTTTTCTTTTTGTGTTTCTTGATATTTGTCGTGAAGCATTTTTATTTGTAGTGCCGCTACAACTACTCCAAGATACAGGTTCTTACCTAGTTTGGAAGTCAGGAATTCATATAGTTTTAGCCACACCTGCATTAATTGTACTAATAATAATAATCTGTGGCCCGACTGTCAAGATGATGGTCAGAAAAAAATTTCACCGTGCATTTTTCTAGCATTTTTAAACATAAAAATATGAAACAATGTATTGAAACGTACAACATCGAATGCGTACATATATCACCATATTTTGCATCATGATAAAACATATTACTTCTAACAACATGCAAGAAGAATTGCCTAGAAAACGGAAAATAGTGCAATGCTGACGAGAAGTCGGGCAAGATATCAGCGAAACACACACCTAACATCTACAGGTTCGTCGCTCAGCTCCGCCTTGCAGTTGCCGGAACCTGCTCCAGACGTGAGTCCAGTGATACCGGCCGCTGCAGTTGCGTCGAGCTCGAGCGACGAATACTTCTCGCCGCCGACGACACCACCACTAGTACGTCGGCGCGGAAGAGGCTGACCACCGGCCAGCTTAGGACTCCGAGGCCCACCGGCCTCTGATAGGGCTAACGGGATAGCGGGAGTGATGCGCTTTGTGAGGCGGGCGTTCTCCGGGACTGATATTAGTTCTCGAGATTATATGACCCGCGTCACAGAGCGTTTCGACTTCCTGAAGCAGAAGACCTGTGCATGGGCAAACCGTATTTGCCGGTACAGGCGGAGAGTGGAGCGGTACACTCAGAATCGCACATTCCGAAGCGATGAAAGGTGGGTTTACAGAAACTGGGAGCGACCGGACTAAGATGTGGTTGACACGCACCTACCGGATGATGACGCCATGTGTTCGTTCTGGCGAAACATCTGGTCGGTGCCTGACAATCCCACCGAAGGTGATTGGGCTAGGGAAATCCAGCGAGCGTGTGGTCAAATGCCAGAAATGGGGGCACTTACTATCAGCCCCCAACATGTAGCACGTGCAATCCGTCCGTTGCTAACTGGAAATGTCCAGGGCCGGACGGGCTGCACAACTTTTGGATAAAATGGCTCCAAAGATCACATGCTCGCTTGGCATCTCAGTCTCAGTCAGCCTTAGAGTCAGGGTCGCTGCCCCAGTTTTAACAACAGGGATAACCCACCTGCTCCATAAATCAGATAGTACTGCGGAACCCAAAAATTATAGACCGATCACTTGCCTACCGACGGTCTATAAAGTTCTGACATCCATTTTGAGAGCTAAAATTTACCATCATGTAGACACCAACTCTATCATGTCTGCCTCTCAAAATGTACGTCGGAACGGGTCCCGCGGTACTAAGGAGCTGCTCCTCATTGATATGGCCATTAGCCAACAGGTTCGCCGTTCCCGAAAGGATCTTTCGACATGTTGGATAGACTATAAGAAGGCCTATGACTCGGTGCCACATACATGGCTTAGGAGGGAGTTGTATAAAGTAGATGAAACTCTGCGTACCTTCCTGACTTCGTGTATGGGGCAGTGCAGGACGGTTCTTCGCTATCCAGGATGTCGAAATATCCATAGGAATAGCGAGCCGATAAGGATCGAGCGAGGCATATTTCAGGGCGATAGTTTGAGTCCGCTTTGGTTCTGCCTAGCCTTGAATCCTCTTAGCATATTGCTGGAGCATTCAGGTCTAGGCTATCGATTGGGGAGAGGTGGTCAGGTTATATCTCACCTTCTATACATGGATGAACTCTTTGCCCCCAACAAATTGCAACTGATGGAGCTACTGAAAGTAACTGAAACTTTCAGTAGCGCAGGTCATGCATGTAAAGCGAGAGGAGATTGTGGAATCCGTGGGAACCCAACTCTCGGATTCCATACATCTTAGATCCCTCTCCTCAACCGAAACATACAAGTATTTGGGTATGTCGGAAGCGTTAGGCATCAACACTGCTGACATGAAACGATCGTTGAGAGAGCGCTTCTTCTGTCGCCTGAATAAAGTTTTAAATAGTCTTTTATCAGGCGGAAACAAGGTGCGCGCTTTCAACGGTTGGGTCATGCCGGTTTTGTTGTACTCTTTCGGAATACTCAAATGGACTCAGACGGAACATGACGCCCTGATAGGAGGGTCCGCACATTGCTTACCACAAATCGAATGCATCATCCACGGTCATCGGTGGTGAGACTGTATATCCCGCGAAAGTGTGGAAGTCGAGGCTTCTTAAACGCTCAGACCCTCCACAATCGCGAGATATGCAGTCTCAGGGAATATTTCTTATAACCGACGTGGGGATGCACCGAGATGTGGCCTCACCCCGCTCTCCTTGGCTAACGAGAACTGGCGCAAACCTAAAGTATTAGATACTAATGACCACAGGGAGGTATGGCAAAGCAAAGGGCTTCACGGGCGCTTTTACCGGGTCCTACATGGACCTGATGTAGACTTCTTAGCGCCCGTATCCTGGTTACGATTCGGTGATCTCTTTGGAGAAACCGAAGGTTTTGTCTTTGCAATTATGGACGAAGTTATGATGACGAACAACTACCGGAAATATATTGTGAAGGATGGCACGGTTGACATCTGTCGGGCATGCCACCATCCGGGGGAATCAATCCGATACATTATTTCTGGCTGTTCTCGTCTGGCTAACGGAGACTACTTGCATAGGCACAACCTTGTAGCCAGGATTATCCACCAGCAACTTGCTCTGAAATACAGTCTTGTGGACTCGGAAGTACCGTACAAATAGGTATGTGCCCGACCCAGTTCTCGAAAATGGCACTATAACTTTGTATTGGGATCGATCTATCATCACTGACCGGACTATTGTTTCCAATAAGCTGGACATAGTGGTGATAGATCGATTAGCGCATAATGATTATTGATATAGCAGTCCCACATGACGAGAACCTCGTGAAAGCTGAGCAAGATAAAAAATCAAGTATCTTGACCTGGTACGCGAGGTTGTTGACATGTGGGATGTGGATACAGCAGTCATTTTGCCGATAGTCGTGACGGCCAATGGCATTATAGCCAAGAGCCTCGACCAATACCTCAGGAGGCTCTCGTTAGGCAGTTGGATCAAGGGCTTGATCCAGAGAGCGGTATTAATGGACACGGCGCGTATAGTGAGGAGGTTCCTCTCTCAGCAGCCCTGTCCACCGGTAGCTTGGACTCTGTTCCTGATACCGGTGGGCTACTATTTTTTATATTTTCAAATGGTTTTTTTTATGATTTTCGTAAAATATTTTCAAGTATAGTTAATATGTATAAAAGAAAATAACCTAAATAATAATATTCCTACTTCCTAGGAATATTATTGTATTAGGCTATATTTTTATTGAGTCCAAATAAACGTTACATTAAATTATTAAATTATATATTCTGTATCATTCTGTACACCCGCCGTTGAAATTGTTCGAAGGTTATTTAAAAAATGCTGTTCCATCATTGATATACAAAAAACCCGAGATACACAATCAGGCTCCCGAAAGCGTCCGCATAAATAGGGCGGAATGTGCGCAGGTATCAATGATATTGTCAGTCATCTTTCAGTCAGTCTTTTTGGACACTGCTTTGTAAAAAACACTTTAACTCATTCGTACAAAGTTGAATTTGCAAAAAAATGTGTGTTTTATCATAACTATAACCATTGACGTATAATTGGGTGTCCCCAATTGGGTGTTTTGGGTGTTACTTTAATGTTCCGATACTGTGCATCTTGGATTTTTTGTATATCAATGTGTTCCATACATTTTGACTGCGTAAGTACCTATTGCACCATTCAATGATACAGCAGATGTTTTTTTTTGTAACCAACGAATTTCTAGGGCGTTTTCTATGTGAAATATTATATTTTACCATCAACACCAAAATTATTTAATTGTCTGCAATATTTTTCCATAATATTTGTATCAATGCGTAGCAATATTGTAGCTATGTAGTTTGATATCAGCGTATTAGTTCCGTGTTCGCTCTCTGTATGGATATTAAGGACTAACGTACATTGTTCAACTGCAAACAGCTTAATGTAAACGTCGAACACACTTAATCTTGTCATACGGGGATTACCCACACTAATAACGGACACCAGTAGCAAAGGAGGTAGTAAAACTAGATTAAAATAAAATACCCCGAAAGATAATAATCTAACAAATCACATGTCATTTATTGTGATTGCTTTAAAATGATAAAATAGGAAAACCGGCTGTAAGTACATAATCATAAATATAAAATACAAGTTAAACACACAACTTCACGTCTATAACCTCTATAAATAAAGGTAAACAAAACGTAAAAAGGTTTTTTTTTATAGATGACACTTTCTTGTTTAAAAAAACTTTTTTCAAAAAAATAACGACCGACTTCCAAAAAACACTACAAAGTGCAAAATAACTTTAATTTCGGAAGTCGGTGACTTTGGAGGTGTAGGTATTTTAATTCTTTGTCACCGCCTTCCGAAATTAAAGTTATTTTGCACTTTGTAGTGTTTTTTGGAAGTCGGTGGTTATTTTTTTGAAAAAGTTTTTATTTTTCACTTTTTAGTTACCTACCCCACACCAATTCGAAATTTCATCATCCGTAGGGTCAAAACAATGCATATTTATGCGATAGCAGCATTCGTGGTTGATTTACTGTAATGTTTTGAAGAGTTCCGTTGTCTGTCTCCGAAACGCATCATCAGATCTATATGAAATTAATATGAGACCGTTTCGGAATAAACCTATTTCGAACAAAAAAATAATTTTGCAAATCCGTCTATATACGACGGAGTTATGCCCGAACATACATAAAAAAAAATATAAACATGTCGAATTGATAACCTCCTTCTTTTTGAAGTCGGTTAAAAATACGGTATGACAAAATTAAATTTATTTTCGATTCATACGACAGTTTTCTGTTTTATTTATGTGTATTAAACTTTATCTTTTATTCTTAAACTATTCTTCCCTTGAGAACAATTTGTTAGTTAGATTTATTATAATAATAAAATATTTTGGAATCTGCCTATTACAATTGTAAAGAGCCCAAAAAGACAGGTTCCCTAAACCTTTTAGAAATTGCAAGGGATTAGATAACGGTGCTAAATTGAAAAGTATAACTGTGATGTAGTATGGCAACAGAACTGGCAGATATTACGTTTAGTCGGTTAAATAAAATAAATATTATAAAAGAAGAACAGAAAATGTTTAAATTAGATAAAATAATTGATGATGCAACGGAACGATCTATTATTGATGTGACAAAAAGTTCATCAGATTCTGATTCAGAATAGAGCCTTTGAATAAATTACTATTAATAACATGATTTTAACATTTGAAATAAAAAGGTTTCGCATGTATGAGTCTCGTGTTTTTTTTTGTTTACCTTTATTTAACTACTAAAAACGGAGTTTTTGACGGGATCGCCTTGGAACAAGTCGCACGAATTTTCATTTTCATGAAATTTCGTGAAATAGCGAATTAAATTGTATAATTTTGGTAGTGTTTATTCAATTTAGTTACGCGTGAGTGCACAAGTGTAGTGAAGGTGAAAATAAGTGACTAACGTGGACTTTTCGTGTTCCCCCCAAAAACTCGTAATAGGTTGTTGTAAAGTTACTACCGCTTACAATAACTTTGACTTAACTTTGACTTGACTGACTATGACTTTGTGGTCATCGAGTAGAAAGTTTTTTGTCAGTGTGATTTTGACAGTTTGGGAAGAAAACTTTCTTCTGAAATAGTCTACATATAAAAGGAACTAGACAAAGATCGTTAGGAATGAAAGACAAAATGACAAAATATTGTAGAAGGATTTCTACGGTGCGATGTCAAAAATGGAGAAACGAAATGCCACTTTGTATAGAAAGAGCTGTGTCTATTCCTCATATAAATCGTACTGCCAAAATGAAGGTTATTGCCATCCGTCCACCCGTTATTGTTAAGCAACTACCCCGTTGGTTGGGAAATAGAAATCAGGACAGGAAGACAAGAAAAATAAGTACGTTTCTTTGTCCACTTACTGCGGGCCACACGGTGGGATACTTCCACATTTCAACGTTTGTATAATGTTGTATACGTCACAGACATTCAGGTCCTCCTGAAAATTAAAAATAAATGAAAAAATAAACTTCATGGATACTAAATCACATGCGTTTAATAACCGTTTGGTTATTTAAATACTGATAAACAAAGGAACTTTTTTCCAAGAGCTTTCTTACTCTCTTCTGAATTCGTCATGCAGGTAGTTTGATAAAAATCAAAATCAATCATCATTAATTAAAACTAGGCTGAGATTCAGCGCTTTTTGAAAGTCAAAATGACATAAGATAGTCCCCCGAAACGCCCGCCCTTCACCACTTTCTAGTGCTATAGCTGGGACGAAGAAGTAGCGCAGCAAACTCCCCAGTAGCTTAGCTGTCTGTTCAGTAAGAAGAAATTGATTCCATACAAAAGTAAGTAATTAACATAACGCCAAATATTAAATTAGATTCTATGTGTATAGGCAGAAACTGCGAGAACACCACCTTAATCCAAAGGTTTATGTATATACTAAATTAAATTATTTGCTATATTTGAGCTAGGAGAGGGCTATGCTCGGAGTTTCCCTACGCGATCGAATCAGAAATGAAGAGATCCGCAGGAGAACCAAGGCAACCGACATAGCCCGAAGAACTGCCAAACTGCAGTGGGCAGGGCACGTTGCTCGCAGAACAGATGGCCGATGGGGCCGAAAGGTTCTGGAGTGGCGACCGTGTACCGGAAGACGTAAAGTGGGAAGGCGTCCCACAAGGTGGACCGATGATCTTGTGAAGGTTGCGGGTATCCGCTGGATGTGAGAAGCACAAGACCGGTCGAAGTGGAGGAGCCTGGGGAGGCCTATGTCCAGCAGTGAACGTCTTTCGGTTGAAATGATGATGATGATGATGATTTGAGCTAGCACACGCCATATTGTCAACAAAACATTGAAAACTCCACCCAAGCAGACATAAATATTAAAAACAAAATAATACACAGTAGGTACTTAATACCTAAATAAAAGCCTCCATGCATAAATGGCGTGCTCGCATAGTAGCAAAGACTGTGCTGCTTCTTGACAAATACCTTAGTTGCATTACCGATACCCATTGTAGAGAGGGGTGCCCTTTTACTGATCAATGTAGATATGTAAATACAGATTTATACGGTAGGTGTCTACGGGACAGCTGCGCGTGACCTATGTGCATTCAACGTTGCAATTCAATTCTAACATTATCATGCACGTTTCGCACAACCTCAAACCAAAATACATAAAAAACAAAATGCCACATTATAGGTACGATTCGTAGATACTCAAAATAACTTACATAGTAATCATCATCAATAGCGATGACAGGTGCGTTTGCGCAAGCGCCCTGACACTCCACGAGTTCCAGTGAGAACATCTTGTCGTCAGATATACCGCCGAGACGGCAGCCAGTGGCGACTTCCGCAGCACTAACAAGTACGTCAGACCCTCGCAGCATACATGGCAAGCTTTTACAGACCTTCACGTTGAACTTGCCCTTGTAGACCCTGAAAATATTGTTACACAAGGAGTACTTACTTAAGCTTTTCAACAAAACATTTTTTTCTCAATTTAAAAAAATGGTATAATTGCTCAAATAAAGTTGTACGCGTCTTGAAAGTCTATGCTAAACAAAATCACCACTGCTGGTATCTGACGCCACAACATAGGAATGCTATAGTCCCTTCGCGCCATATGTAGAAGAATAATTTCAAAAGCGTATAACTTTCGTTCCTGACCATATTTCCATCGATTTTATTAATTTATCACAAATTAATATTTTAAAATCAAAGCAAAGTTTCGACCGCGGTTTTTACGTGTGGTCATTATAAAATATTGCACGGGAACGTGCTATCAGGATAAAAAGCAGCCTATATATTAATCCAAGTCATGACACCTCCGTTCGTCGGAAAGCACGTTAAGCCGTTGGCCCCAGCTGTCATTTGTGGTATAGTGTTACCCAGTAACTGGGTTGTGGAGATCAGATAGGTAGTCGCTTCACGTGTCCACGTAAAATACTAATATCCACCAGTATCTGATTAGACAGGAAGTCGACGCCAAAAATAGTTGAGAAATGGCTAAGCTGATGAGCCTAACTAAGCTTGGGTCGACGGCGCGTTGTATACCACGCGCGCCTCAAAGAGATGTCAGCACCAATTGGGGTCGACTGGTGCTGACCAGATGGGGTCCACAAGGGCCGATGCCTGCTAGGGTTACGGGTTGTTCGAAAGATATACCCCTGGCACACAGGCAACTGAGGGAACACGGGTGGGTTTTAGTCAGTAAAAGTCTGACACGCCCTCCTGCTCCACCGAGAGCGGGAGAAGTTGTTTGATTATTTCCCACCCTCAAAAAAAAAAAAACGCAGGGCATGGTCTACCGGTGTGCCAATGTCGTCGTCGAATTCCGTTAAGACGTGAAAGGTAGCAGAGAGGTAGAGTAATGTTTAATTTGAAGTGTGGGTATGGATCCCAAAAACAATATTTTTTTTATAACTCACCTTTTACACATCGTATAAAATGTAACCCACTCATAGACTCTCATACGTGGCATACTTAGGAGTTCCGCCACCTTGTGCTGGGCTGATATAGGGATCCAGCCAATTTGTCTCTGGACAATGTCCATGACCATAGATATCGCAGACCTTTGCGAGCCTTCGGGATAATTCATTATAATCGCCTTGATTCTCTGCAAAATATTTTATTATCAACTGACTGTGCCCACGGTTTCGCCCACATGGTCGTCGGAAATTATCCCACGGCAACAATTACGGGGACAATAAGCGTATGTTATATATGTGACCTATAACATCAGCTGTCTGCCGGTGATAGTCCCGTCACAGGCAGAATAGACATAAAAAAAATAAGAACCTTATTTATATGCATTTATTTTTAGATGCATTTAGTAAAAGCTGTTATTTTGTCATTAGAAAAAGACACTTCCATTTCATTTATTTGTAAAGAATAAACCTTTTTTTATACAATTACCTAATAGATAATAACGTAATTTATTTGGAAATAAAAAACTGTATTCATTTGCATACAATTTTAAGACATTATATATTATGACATGCTTTTTTTATCCATACTATGCAGGAAACATCATACTGTTATCCCACCCAAATGATTCACCAACAATAGAGGGGATCTGGCGTTAATGGTCACTGTTCCAAACTAATCTAACCCAAATTATTCACAAACAATAGAGAACACCTTCTGTCAAAATTACAATAAAAGCAAAAAAATAGTAAGTTGAGGTTATTTTATCAAATTTAATTAAATTATTTATTTCTTCAGACAAGTCATTAATTTTTATGTTAGTAAGTTAGGTACAAAAAGCTTTGTTAGTGTGTTATTTTAACTAAATATTAATCTTACGGAAAAGCCAATATTTACAATGGTACACCAGATGTAATGAATCACTCCTGCTTAACCAATACTTGCATGAAATGATTCATCATCGGTGAAACAAATTTGTCCACCAACATCTTCAGAATGCCTTTAGGGCTTGACCGCGTTCTCTCCAAAAGTGACGCGGTTTTTCTTCTCACCATAGCGTGGAAGTCGTGAACGCGCGCCTGAGCGAACATGCCAGAGGCACTACAAAAATGCGGCAGCCCCAAAAGCATTCTGAAGCTGTCAAAGTTTGATCACTTTTATTTCAAAAAGTTTTTATTTCCTAGACCTGAAACTCCGTGATATTGTTCAAGATAATGAGTACGTTGCTCAAAAAAAAAAAATTAAGAGTCTGCTACAAGTCCCTTAAATAGACGACCTAGAATATGTTTCTTGTCGTTGTGTGGTCACAGTTCTAACCTAACCTAGCTTTACTTAGCTGTTTCATAACAAATTATTTGACTAAATGTTTATTGTGTAAAGATTTTTTGATGTAATAAATCATTTGATTAAAGACCTTATGCTTGACTTGCTTTTATGACATTATCCTTGATTAAATTTGACCAAATGAAAATGTGTGTACTAAAAAGGTATGAAATCAGGTTGCTAAAATTTGCTTGGAAAATGACATTTTATCAAAATAATTTTGCCAAAACGGCAGAATCCCAAAAAAAAGTTGGTATAGCAAGTTTTGTCACATCGCCAGTGACTGGAAGCTAAAACTAAGACGTTCAATATTTCCTGTTATAAATTATGTTCTCTTTTTATGATTTTTAGGGTTCCGTACCTCTAAAGGAAAAAACGGAACCCTTATAAGATCACTTTGTTGTCCGTCCGTCCGTCCGTCCGTCCGTCCGTCTGTCAAGACCGTTTTTCTCAGGAACGCGTGGAGGTATCAAACTGAAATTTCTATATGATACTTAGTTCTACTGTCCCTGGAAGCTGTAGAAAAATCAACCTTCTAAGTCAACGCAATCAAAAGATACAGCCATTTAGGCCGCAAAATTCCGCAAATTTTCGAAACTCGCACGGGAATCAAAACCTACAGGGTACTTCCCGTGAACTTAGAATCTTGAAATTTTGTACGAAGTCACGTCTTATAGTACAGATATAGGAAAAATTACGAAAATCGAAATTTTTTAGTTTCGTCATATAAAAAAAAATATTTTTGACAATTTTGAACTTTTACTTATATACCCACAGGTTTGTACGGAACCATCGGTGCGCGAGTCCAACTCGCACTTGACCGGTTTTTTTTTATCACAATCTGGGGGATAGTCATTACCGAATTCGAATGCAGTGATAAATATTGTAATTCGTCAGAAAAAATTATACCTACTAGTGTACACGATCATTAAATTCCACGATGATAGTAAATATATTTGCGCACAGCAGTACCTAATATTGAAAAAGTCAAAGTCAAAAAAATAAAGTTAACACCTCAAAGCCTAAGAAAATTGACAAAATTGTAGTTGACACAGTGCTACCATGCAGAGGGCGTTGCTGGTAAACATTAGTAGATTTTTTGTTTATTAAATAGTACTGAAAATAAATAAAATGGTGGTTTTTACCACACTCCAAAAGCTTGTACAGTTGTACCTATAATTCAAGCGCTTTTACGATTTGGCTACGCTTACATTACTCCTAAATGACCTTAAAAGAATGCACACTAAACATTTTAAATTACAATAATTTACTAGATACCTATAGACTAAATAAAAGAACATACCAGCTGGTGCCTTCGAACTCCTAAGACCTGACTCCGTGAACTCGGCACTATTTAATAGACTATCAAAACTTGGAACTTACCTCGTTTCGCTATCCTAGACAACTTGAATACGCGGGTGTCGCTTAGGGCACCGTTTAATTTCGGAAAGATAAAATGTAGAGTGAGATTTGAGTTGGAAAAGAGAAAATCAAAGCTAAGAGAAAGAGAAAATGTGCAAAGTGCCGATGATGGAGGAAAACAAAAGATATTTTTATGTCAACACCGTAATTGCATAACATATTCATCATCATTTCGGCCGAAAGACGTCCACTGCTGGACATAGGCCTCCCCCAAGGGGGTCTTTTTTTCCGTAATCGTCACGCTTCGCAGGCGGGTTCGCGATCGTAGTATGGTGGTAAAATGCATAGAGAACGCTGCTGCCTATTCTTTAGTAAGTCCCCTAGTCATGTTCTACGACACCCACGAGAAGAAATGGGATGGTGCTATTCTTTTAAGTCCGGCACCACACGGAACGGATTATTAATTAGAAATAAAATTTTGAAGGTTATTTTGCATTATGTACATTGCTTCATATGTTCAAAAAAAAATGTCCAGTTAACAACGTAAATAACGCAATGAATGTTGTGGAACTGTCAAAATTAAATTCGTTCATTCACTCCATTCCCACCGTCAGTGCGTATTGCCTTTCTAACATTAAGCATACTGTCTATAAAGTTTGCGACTACTTTGGTTGATGACACAAGACGATACAAATATTGAATTAAATACTTGACATAATATGGTAGGAAAAAAATACTTTTAATAACATCACATTTATAGCATCCAATAAATATAATCAACCGATACAATCAGCAAACGAGAAAGTCCCCAGCCAAACGTAATTAAAATAATTGGAACGACAAACTCGTCGGTAGATCCTTCTCACATATCTTTACAAAATGGCGCCTCAATTTTATAAATTACCACTCAACATTAACGTCAAATAACACGTCATGTTAATGGTAACACCATCATGTCGACAGCTCATTATAATTTAATTATGCATTGATCATTTCAATCTCAGTGGTTAATTAATCATTCTGTTTTTAAGTACCGCATACTTCCTCTTGTCAATTTTACGTCAGCCAATGAAATTGGGTCTCTGAATAGTCCCTAAAATGAATGCCCAAGCGGGAAATGGCCATAATAAACACGCTAGGTCCTTATTCATTGTGACAATATGCAAGACATGCACAGCAACGTTACCCTATTTTCGCAGTTCGTTGTTGTTACATATCACTTGTAACTTACACAAGGCGTCATTAAATTCTGTGCTTCTAAAATACAGTACCTACAAGTGTAGTAAAGACTTTAGTCATCATTTCAATACTCAAGTCGGTTTTAAGACATGAGACTAACTAATAGTCAGTCGAGTCACGGGTTTTTGAGTCCTTGAATTCTTAAAGACCTATGAGATCTTTCAATCCTTGAGACCTATGAATTCTTTGAGTCTTTTGGGTCCTATGAGTTCTTCGAGTCCTATGAAATCTTTGAGTTAGAGATACATACCAATAGCTAATAAAAGCGTGTTAAAAATAGCAGTTCTTGCATCGAATTTGTGTGGCCCAGCTCTACCTATCTGCACAATTCAATATTTTGAATTACGGTTTGACCAAATCTGTCAACATTGTGGTTTAACTAGAGTTTAGTTGGCAATAACCGTTACGTGTTAGCAATAAACTAAATTATTCACTGACAAAAGCAATATGAATAATGAATAACAATTGTTGCGCATACAATATGTGTTTAATCATTATTTACGTTAAACAGCAACAGTATTTATGTGGTTCGAATATTTTAAATCTTCATTAAAAGGATTACTGGTAAATAAAATGGACCTTTGATCAACAATCAATCAACTCAGGCTGATAGCCCCCCCGAGTGGGTTCCCGCATTGTCGTTGCGGGGGGGCTCAGTAACAGTGGATTCCGGCCACGGTGAAGCCAAGAGGAACCCAAAGGTGGGGCCGCTCGTCAGGGCTTTTGCCTTCAAGCCATTGACGTAGCGGCCAAAAAGTAGGTTGCGGTGAGGTGCACCGCAACTGAGGTGGGCCGCGATGTCGAATGGGAGGCATCGCGGCTGAGGGTTACGGGCTGCGGTAGAGGAGGAGTGCCGGTGCTTCTGAGCAGCGCTCTTCCCTTCCGTGGCCTGGACGGGGCCGCCACCGTTTGACGGCGGACGCGGCGGGCCGCAGGGGAAGAGGAGTGTCGGTATAGCCTTGGCCGCTCTCCCTATCCCCTGCGGCCGAAAAGTGGTAGACGGGACGGCGCGTTGTGTTCCACACGCGCGCCGTCAAAGATGTCAGCAACCACCGGTGGGGTCCGCAAGGGCCGATGCCTGCCAGGGGTGCGGGTTTGTTCGAAAGAGATGCCACAGCCCCTGGCATACGGGCTACTGAGGGAACACGGGTGGGTTTTAGTCAGTAAAAGTCTGACACGCCCTCCTGCTCTACTCAGCAGGAGAAGTCATTTGATGATTTCCCACCCAAAAAAAAAAAAACTCAGGCTGATAGGCTATCACAGTTCACTGCTGGACATAGGCATCTACCAAGCTTCGCCACAACACTCGACATGGACCGGATATGGACATTACGTACCCTTAAAACGTTTCTACTCATAGATTTTATTCAAAGCTGAGACTTAGGCGAAACTTTTAGGAATATCTTTGCCTAATTTAGCCCAAAATCGATATCTAAAGGAATCATCTAATTAAGAACTTCCTCGAAGGAAATAGTATCTAGAAGTAATGTAGTGCTTTTATACAGGCTGACGTAGATTATTACTAGTTTATTTTTGTTATGTATTTTCTAGCGTACCTTAAAAAGTGCATGTAAATTAATAAATAATTAGGACGAGCCGCATCGCATTGCAAAAAATCTCCTTATTTATTTATATAATTAAACATTTATGCACACACATACAAACAGACAAGAAGAAAGGAACAGAAAAATACGTACAAAGGTAATGCTTATTTCTAAAGAAATCTCTTCCAACACACCTGCGATAGAAGTTTAAAAGAGATGTAGACAACGTGACACCACCCACGACCATCACTTTCTGACATTTTATATTATGAACTGGCATATGAGGGCATCAGAAACAGGTTGCAAAGTTAGGTAGAAAATGGAAGATCCACCGACCAGCAGGCTTAGCATGATGCTGTCTATTTCTACTCTACCGTAGAATAGAAATATATTGTCTACATTTCTCGGTTCAAAACTGTCAATTGTCTACACGGAAACGTCATTTTTGTCTACTCTTCCATCGAAAAAACGCTTCTCCACGATTCTCGTGCTAAGCCTCCAAGCGGATGCTGTCGCTGATGGGCAACTGCCGGACGACTAATGTCGGGGCATTGTATATTTGGCAGTTGTGCGGTAAACTTCGCTTGCGCCATTTAGGATTTTTCGTGACGTCATGACGTCAGTGTGGCTCGTAGTTTGTATGTGGCGTTGTCAAAGCCGCCACAAGCACACGCTACAGGCGGGCTCTACCGCGCTTATTTGCATTGAAATGCGATGCGAGTGTTATGTGCACATATCTTAAAGGAATATTATAAATCAAACGTTACCTTCATATTGGCATCAGTAAACTGAAAAGGAGTTTCGGGATTATTATCCGCAGAATCTCTGTGTACCAATAGCAGCTCCGAAAATCGTTGCTGTGATGTTAAAAGATTTCTACAGCAGATGACCTGTTGAGCAAAAGTAAAATAAAGCTGTCGCTGAGAAAAATAGTTTCAATTCCAATCTTACAATTTGCATAGTTTTAAAAAGGCGTTCAACGCTTCGTCTGTTAATTAAATGATGGAATAATTCACGTTGAGCATTTTCTAAGAGCATCTAGTGCGTGAGCAAAGTAAAGTGATTATTATATTATTCTAGCCTGGGTTGTACGTTGTTTTATAATGCTAATAGAATTATAGAATTTCGTTTCACAAAATTTTTTTCTCAAATTTTCGTTTCATAGAATAATCAATACGCAGAATACTTACTTTGAAGATTTTTAAAACATTGAATTTTGTTTCACATAAAGTTTAATGTTAAAATAATCATAGAATAAAAAATCAACATTCTTTATCCTTATAATTATCGTTTATTTAACATAAAACTTATTACCAAGAATAACATTTTATTATTGTTTATGATTTTTATTCTTATTATTGTTGCTGGTAATTTATGTTGGGGGTCTCAAAGAAAGAAAGAAGAAAGAAAAAATGTTTATTCTGCACAAACAAGTCTCAGTTCTAACCAAACCTACTGCTTGCATGCTGCAAGCGAGCATGCTGCATGCAGCCTGCAAGCGAGCATGCAACATGCAGCAGGCATGGTTTCTGTCACGGCTCCGGCGCTGCGGGGCTCCCGCGGTTTCACGCGAGCTTATCGTCGCAGATGGTATTCACGCTAACCACCTGCTCCTCAGCCCGCGGGCTGCCTCGCCCCTCCGCGCCTACGTGGATTTACATTACACTCTAGGGATAGGGCAAACAAGACTACGTGGAGTCGAGTCGCTTTTGCAGCGATTCGATTCTGTCACAAAATTTTGTAGTACAACATAATATATTTACTTTTTAAAACAAAATTTTAATTCGTCGAAATAAAATACCATGGAAAAATACACCGAACAACAATATTCGCTAAAAAATAGTTCTACTGTTGGAAACCTTTGTCAAACTAAAAAAATCATTGAAATGTGTTTCCGGGAAATATGTTTTATTCAAGTTCATAGTCTTTGAAACAATAATGTTCGAAATAAAAATACAAGAATGTTCTAAGACATATTTTCTGGGAAACGAAATTCCATAAAATTTCTGTCTGCGAAACCAAGGGACACCTCTAGCCTGATTTGTGGATATCCTAGCTTTTACATATCCTTTGAGCTTTATATGCAACATATGCATATAAAGGATAGGTTTTTTGCCCGTGCCAATGAGGCAAGTCTTACGATACACTGAGAATGCTTCCAACGTCAAAAACGTAGAACTTAGTTTTCTAATAAAAAACCGTTATCCTATCGTCCAATTACATTGACGAAAAACCAAGACCGTCCCGGTCTGTATTGCTTTTCGAAGTTAGTACCTCAAGCTTGGCTGCCATGAATACTTGCAACCACTACTCAAGTACACTCGTACCTCTTTTACTGTACTCTCAAAAGTATTCATGGTGTAGAGCAGTTACATTAGTGTTAATACTTACATTCGGTAGACTGGTTTTAAAATTCAAAATCTTACGATTGATTATAGACATTGTAATAATAAAAGAAATATTTGTTTTCAAATATATTGTAAGAATCACTGATATCGTAAATCACTATGACAGTTGATGACAACGACAGATTATGTAAAATATTTGATCAGTCAAAACTATCATTTTTTTAATTTGAAGATAACCTTTTACAATTTACACCTGTGTGTCACAAGAGGGAGGCGGCGCACGTGAGGGAGAGGCAATATATGCGCCCTCACGGCCCTAGCCTCCGCAGGAGACGCCCTGGGCATCGGGAATCCCAAGCTGATTCCCGGCCACCATCGCTGCGTAGGTACGGGCTTACGGACAGCGAGTAATGAGTAGCTCGCTGTCCGGTAAGGACCAAGTTCGGGTCGACGGTGCGTTGTGGTCACGCGCGCCTCAAAGAGATGTCAGCACCAACTGCTGGTACTGGTGGTTGTTCGAAAGAGCTACCGTGGCCTCTGGCACACAGGCAACTGAGGGAACACGGGTGGGTTTTGATCAGTAAAAGTCTGACACGCCCTCCTGCTCCACCCAGAGCGGGAGAAGTTATTTGATGATCACCTAAAAATGAAAGAGATGAAAACTTGTGTGTCACAATATCGACCACAATCTAAATGATTTTGAAGGATTTGCTAATACATTGCTTCATAAGTTCGAAACATGTGTCTGCTGAACAACGTAAATAACGCAATGAAAGTTGTTGAACTGAACCAACATAATAATATGGAAAACACCCAACTGTCCCACTTTCCTCCTGCCTAAATCGCAGGGAAATTTAATAACCATTATCAAAATATACGTAAACGTCCCAGCCATTACACGAAACGATGTCACAAACTAATGTAGGAAATATTCTAAATATTGCCCACTCGCCCACCCAAAATACTCGAGCAAGTTCGTAATGCCGCAAGAAAACATCGAGGAAAGTGATTCCAACAAACTAAAAGTTGTTACCAGCCACCCAATATTAACGGATATTGGAAAAAGATGGTAAAAGATGGCAGTTGCCGGATCAAGGCTAGTAGGCACTAATATTCCCTGGATGCAATATCGGGGTTCATTGCCATAAAACCGCTCGAGGCGAATATCTTGGGTACGATATTGACCTTATAGCATTTCGCCGAGAAAGCAGATATCTGAGGCAATTTCAACATCGTAAATGATGTTTATCGTGGTAACCCGGTGACCCTAGCCCCACTACTCGCCCCCTACCTATGAACACTTGTCAAATGGCAGTGTATCGTTTTCTGCACACGTATCGGTCGCACGTGTAACTGAGCTGTTCTCTTGTACGTATACATGTGTTGTCTACTGAGGTATCACCGGGGATATTCATGCTTCAAGTCACTTTATGTAGGTACTAATTAAATAAGACTGGAAGATTTTGGACAAAATCTTTGTAGAGTATGTTGGTTACTTAGTCAAAACAGCTGCATGTGTCGATGGATCAGGTTAAGCTACGCTTTTCGTAGATGGGTGACAGTGTTTACATACCAGGACCCCTCCGTGCCTCTGAAAGCACGGTAAAACGTTGGTCCTAGTTGTCATTCGTGGATCACTGACAGTCGTAACGGGTAGTCAGAAGCCCGAAAGTCTGACAACCAGTCTTACCTAGAAGTATCGTGTTACTCAGTAGTAACCGGGTTGTCGAGGTCAGATAGGCAGTCGCTCCATGTACAATACTAGTATTCCGCTGCGTCTGGTTAGACTGGAAGCCGACCCCAAATGATGATGAAAAATATTTTCCCCCAAGAGAAGGAGGAGTGAGTTTATTTGTACAGACGCCAGCACATCAAGCTACCTCAATCTGTCAATTTTAATATTGATAGATTTTCATCTTTATTACATAAGCTTAAGGTTCAAGTGCAATTGGGAAAATTTGACAGTTTTGGGTAGCTTGATGTACTCGTCTGTACATTTATGTAAAACATTTTCGATAAACGCTATGCAATTCTATGAATAGGATTTGAATAGAAATAGTACACTAACTTTCTTTATTTTTCATGCTTTTGTATGTAGTCCACATTTTCCTCCTCATTTTGGTTTAAGTCAACTTGCACACATGTATCCTCTAAAACATTTCAAAAACATATAAACCATTCAGAACTAGGAGTTTGAAACACAAATTAGTGTCGCCGCAGACGACTCTGAACACAGCAGACATTGTGAAAACATTTGTTTAGTGGCAGATACAGGATGAATGTCTAGCGTTTTGACTAGTCTATACAACATTATTTTTAGTATATACGAAACCTGAATATAGTTTGTTCAGAATAAGTAACTGAATCGATGACAATAGTTTTTACACCATGTTATATTTTTTCCCAAAACAGTTTTGCGATTGTGATGGAAAATGTTATCACCAGTTACCTAGTTACAATACAATCGCCGTACGGTTAGGTACCTACTGCCAAATTATTATGTAGTACAATACGACACTGGATGCGCGGGCCACGCGGGGTGCTGCGTGGTGGCCATATATAGGTAGGCAGTGTAGACACCCAAGTAATAACAAGCTTATAACTTTGTGATTTTTCATGATACAGTATTGAAATTTTGTACATAGATTATTTACATAAAAATACTAGACACGTGTTTCAGGTTTCGCATATACTAAAACTAGGGTTGTATAGGTCTTACAAATTTAAACTACACCGTTGTAATATCCTTACATGTCATGTCTTCATACCAAAAATAAATTTATCGAGACATTAGAAATGGATCCGTATTTTACCATTGATTTTGAAAAGATTGATTTTTGCGACTGTGTTAAACAGTATCTTCCTATGGATCAGCCATAGAAAATTATAGATAGCCATAGATATATAGCTCTTCTGTGAAAAAGAAACTCAGTTCATCTTAATTTTGTACCAGCATGACCAATACTCAAACTTTGTTTTCAATGTGGATATAGCAATCGGCTCGATAGGAAATGAAAATATTACACACTCGATTAATTCCACAAGTCAATAAGAAAGTAATAACACCAAATGCTTTCAGTTAAATAAAAATAAACGTTCAAATTTCCACGTCAAATTTAATTTCTTGTTGACTGCGGTGGCGTTCGTTAGATTGAAACGAATTTTCAATCGAGCGACAAAAATATTCGGCGCCATTTTTAAACGCAACCGGTGACTCGGTGATTCGTTAACACGTCTACCTAACTTTTGAATCAAGAATATTCAAATGAGCGCTTCCTTAAAAAAGCTTTAGAACATTTTTTTTCGCGGAATTGCAAATTCGAATTTCTGATTTTCGATTCGCAAAATGATCTTTTATTTTTTTGTGGAGGTTTTGATCAACACATACCTATACGTAGAAAGAGCGAGTAACCACGTGTTACATTATTGGTACAGGAAGACTTGAGGTGTGATGCTCCGGAATGTTTTATTAAAACAAAATTACATAAAGCTCTCCACCACACTTAAAGACGGTCAGACCAAAAGGACAAGTGCCAGAGAAAATGTCTCAAAGTAAAAACAAATATAGGACCTTTTTAGTGAAAAAGGAAAATGTGGTATTTTCATTCCCAGTAAACGCCACAATTCGCTTATAAAATGTACCTTTTTTATCAAGTTAAGTAAAAGATTCGGTGTATTTAAGTTATAAAGTTTTAGCTTCGTTTAAATTCAAAGATGACTTAGCAAAACCAGTACTTATTTAATAGTCTATGTGAAAGTTTTTTCAAAGTCTTTCAAAGTAGGACCCAAAATTAAGAAATCCTTTGAACCTTTATTTCTGCGTACGCTTCATTTACATTAAGTTATACCTCTGTGTTAAAGAGGTTTATCCCTTATTCATAAACGTTGCTTAAAGTTGAGAGACGTTTAAACGTCAAAAATTTATGGCTAAACTGCTGCTAGTCATCTTCATGCAACATTTGAAACTAAACCGCAGTGTCTTATCGAAATAGTTTTCTTACCTTAACTGTCTAATATCTGGTAAAAATTGTCTTATTTAGAAATCTGGTAAACCTTTAACGTTAATCCTTCGAACGAGATGTGACATCAAGTGTAAAGGAAATAGCTAATGGCAACATAAATATTTAATTGCGGGTTAGCTATTTTTAGGAACACTTTGAACGACTTATGCCTCTATTTCTGCTATTTTACAAGAGAAAGCAAAAAGTTAAGGATTAGTGTACATAGTTAGGCTATTATTGTTTGATTTTCAGAATTAAAAATGGCTAGACATTTTTATTTATTTTATTATTGTTTATATATTTATTAGCTACGCCCGCGGATGTCCGAAATTATCCCACGGGGTGATATCCATCACAGCACATTTTGACATTACAAACACACATCAATTGTGTTCAGTTCTATAGACTATAGATACCTAAATATTTACTTATTATTTTGGCATTATAAAGAGGCACTTTAATTTTATATAAGCCGTTCTAAGAATTCGTTTAGTGTAGGAATTGAACACGGATCAAAACCCGGTTTTGTGCTCCGTGGAATTGACCCTGTAACCATTACCTACCGTATTGAGTAAACTCAATCACTGCGTCAAGGCAAAAAGTAATTTTTCATTGCAGGTACAGGCTTATTAGAGGTGAGAGCAGTGGTGGCCAAGTGGTAACGGCCGCGACTTACGAGTTGTAGGTCGTGAGTTCGAACCCAGACAGGCGCTTTACTTTGTGTAAATTACTTCATCACCACTGCTCTCAAAACGGTGAAGGAAATCATCGTGAGGAAACCGGCATGTCCTAGAACCAAAAATTCGAAGACATGTGACATCTACCAACCCGCACTGGGCCCGCATGGTGGATTACGGCCCAATCCCCTCTCACCGAGAGGAGGCCTGTATCCCAGCAGTGGGAACATTATAGGCTGATGATGATGACAGGCTTATCTTAAAATACGTTGGACACATAGAATTTCATAAAATTGTCATCTATATATATAAAAGGAGAAACTGACTGACTGATCAATCAACGCACAACCGAAACTACTTGGACTAGGAACGTGAAATTTTGCACACGGCTTCCTTTTATAATGTAGGGGAGCACTAAGAAGGGGTTTTTGGAAATTCGACCTTTAAGGGGGGATTTTATTTGTATGAAAAATCTTATTCCTTGAGTTAATAAACTTGAAACTTGGCACAAATACTAAGTTAAGTAAATTATGAGGTTGTCCATTTATTGGGCAAAGGGTATCTGTGACGTTGTACTGTTTGCTGATGATACCTCTCTTATCTTTAAAGTAGACAGGAATAGACAAGATTTTGACGACGTAAACAGTGCACTCTCAATGGTTACGGATTGGTTTACCACGAATAATTTAAGAAAACTAAATGTATAAAGTTCGCTTTGCCGAATGTAAAGAACCTGGGACCCAACATCGTCTTAGAAAATGAGATGCTTGAAACTGTAGACTCGGCAGTTTTTCTGGGCATAACAGTAGATGCCAAACCTCAGTGGGGATCACACATATCAAGCCTAGCGGGAAGGCTCAGTTCGGCTGCCTACGCCGTCAGGAAAGTAAGACAATACACTGACGTTGATACAGCTCGGTTAGTCTATTTTAGTTATTTTCATAGCGTTATGTCCTACGGCATTCTGCTGTGGGGCAAAGCCGCTGACATTCAAAATATTTTTGTTCTGCAAAAACGAGCTGTACGTGCAATTTACCAATTAGGTGCTAGAGTTTCTCTGAGAGATTTTTTTAAAGATATTGGTATTCTCACGGTGGCATCACAATTCATCTTCGCTAACATCTTATATATTAGGCAAAATTTACACTAAAAACAGTGATATTCATAATATTAATACCAGAAATAAGGACAAACTACGTGGTCTCTTTCACCGGCTTCATAAAGTTCATAACTCATTCGTTGGGCTCGGTATCACCTTTTATAACAAGCTTCCCTCTTCTTTGCTAGATTTACATTTTAATGCGTTTAAAGCTAAAGTAAATCAAATCTTTGTTCGAAGGCATATTACGTATACTATTCAATCAACGACTACTCAAACGATAAGAATTGTTGGTCGCTGTGATTAACTCAAGACAACGTTTGTCTTGTGACTGTATAAACCGTTTTTTTTTTTTAATTTTTAATAATGAAATTTCCATTTTTTTATGAAATTTAATTACTTACCTATTACTGTATAGAGTCAAGTTCTTCCAACTTATCAGACAGCTGTGCTGCTGGGGAGTTTGTTGCGCCACTTCTTCTTCCCAGCTAAAGCACTAGGAAGTGTCGAAGGGTGGGCGTTTTTGGGGGACTGTCTTATGTAATTTTGACGTTCGAAAAGTGCTGACTCTCAGCCTAGTTTGAATAAATGACTTTTGATTTTGATTTTTGATTGTTTTTCTAAACTACCCTCTAAAGGGGGATTGGGGGGTGTCAAAGTTTGTATGGAAGAATTTTAACGCGCGGTCTGATTAACTCGAAACTCGGTATTTATACCTAAAACCAAAAATAAAGAATAACGTGTATCAGGATTTTTAGAAATTCTACCCATAGGATATTTTTTATTCTGGTGTAACGTTCACGCGGGATAATTCCGACTTCCACGCGGGCGATGCCGCGGGCGGAAGCTAGTTGCTTTATAACTATCTTCTGCCTCACCTTTTCCTAACTTGGTATGTTTGGATCGGGTTCCAGTCTAACCGATTATTACACGGAGCGACTACCAACCTGGCTATCACAGCCCAGCTACTAGGACTCTATACCCCTTGGTAAGACTGGTTGTCAGAATTTTGACCTCCTGGCTACCCGTAACGACTGTCAAAGATCTATAAATGACAGCCCGGAACAACGGCTTAACGTGCTTTACTTGGTGCTTGGCTTCGATATGTAATGGTTGTAATGGTCACCCATCCACGATCCGACCTCAGCAAGCGTAGTTTAAACTTCGATCGACCCGTGCAGTTGTTATTACTTAGCCAAAGAGGGGCTCCTCTTTGCTTTATCAAAAGAAAAAGAGGCGTAGTAATGAACTAACTTACCTGCAATAAAACCAGTTTTGTTAAAGTAACAAAGCACGTTATACTGAATACTAGTTTGCATGTTTACAGTGCGATATTTCGAGCAGAATGCCACGGCTCGAGCCAGGATAATGTCAATCTGTCCGACAGGCGACGCACCCACACCAAGCTACGAAAGCCAGGTTAAGTTACCAGTCGAGCTATTTCGAGCACCCTAATAAGAATTTAAATTCGGGATATTCAATGTTAGTACCTAACAATACACAAACTATTTTCACATATTGCGGGCTTTTTGGTTCAGTATCTGTAGGTGTACTTATATCCGTGTGGTGCCGGACGTATAAGCATAACACCATCTCATTTCTTCCCGTGAGTGACGTAGAAGGCGACTACGGGACTTACTAGAGAATGGGCAGCAGCGTTCTTTATGCATTTTACCACCATACTGCGAACACCAACCCGCCTGCTAAGCGTGGCAATAGATGGCAAAACTCCCCTTTTGGGGGAGACCTATGTCCAGCAGTGGACGTCTTTCGGCTGAAATGATGATGATGATGATGATGACTTATATGTAAGTGCAGAAGGGTTGGTCTCTTCTTCTTTGCAAAAACAAAGAAATATGTTAAACAGTTCTGTCGCCCTAGTAGCAGATGGCTTCGGATCTGAAGTTTTGTGGCTGTCTGATCTTTAAGCAATCCATAACATATCATTACTTTTTTTCATAATCAGCACCAAACACAATATCAATCAGAATCTTAATTATTTTATAGGACATTGCTAATTAATTGCTTCATTTGTTTGAAAATTTGTCTGCTCAACCATGTAAATACTACAATGAATGTTGTTGAACTGTCAAAACGTAAGCCATTCCTTCTGTAAGTATGTTACGCAATTATCCCTCTGTTTCTGGTATATACCACAGAGCAGATAAAAGGTATTTGCCTTTTTTTGCCTTATTCTAGAACCTTTGTGAGAGCTGGAGTCCGAACTAGGTTCGGGACCTATAAGACAGATCTCCAGGGTCACACCCCTTTAAACATGATCGTATTTTAAGGCATTTTAATTCAGACTAAAAGGTATATCCAGAAAACTTAAAATAAATTCTCATTCTAAAATTTTAATTTCCATTAGCCATTAAATTCTTAGTTTTCACCAAATTAAGTTCATGATTGAACCCGTACTTAGGACTAAAAGTGAATTTTAAATGAAGCTAACCCGATTACACAATCAAAAGGTATCTAATCCCAGACGACTTACTACTCCCGAAATTCAGGGAGAATTTCCCATTCTGTGGTAATGATACAACGTGGCACTTAGCTGTAACTATAATATACAGACACACTTGAGCAGCACCAGCTTGATGGCTAGTTGTGTAGAGAGCTCTAGAGCTCAGCGTACTAACTTACTGAGAGCATACATAGTAGGTATCACTAGTATATTACCTTCGCTATCTTTGGTACTAATTATTTCTGCTAGTAGTTGACTAACATCTAAGTATATATAAGGTATATCTATCTGAAGAACACGAAATCTCTGAAAGGGTTATTGCACTCATAATTATGTACAACTTTTACTATGGGACCAAACTTGAAATCGTGAAAAAAATCTGCTGTTCCCTACATTTATGTTCGCATAATTCGTCAAAATGTAGGGAACAGCTGATTTTTCTTCACGATTTCAAGTTTGGTCCCATAGTAAAAGTTGTTCATAATGATGAGTACAATGACCCCTTCAGATATTTTGTGTATAAATAGATAGACCTGATATAGTCAGCTGGAAATGCCGGCGCCATCTAGTTTTAAAATATTGACCAACAAAATATTGATGATTGAATATGTTTATTCAAGTAAGTGTCTCTAGAGATCTACTTACTTGAACAAACATGTTAATCCACTACTAATATTAAAGTTGAAGAGTTTCTTTCTTTCGTTAATATCTAGAACTACCAGTCGGATCAGAAAAAAATGTTTTTGCAATTGATAGCCCAATTACAAATACTTAATAGCACGCTTAAAACCCTTAGAAGTCGACCAAAAACGAAAAAGTCAGAGAGGACGATTAGCGAAAATGGGGTGGATCGGGGAAAAAGAAACTTAACGCGGATGAAGTTGCTGACAAAACCTAGTTGTATGTATAAATTAATCAAAATCAAAAGTCATTTATTCAAATTAGGCTGAGAAGCAGCACTTTTTGAACGCCAAACATGCATAAATAGATTATCTAAAGAAAATAGTTTTGGGATAAAAATATATATATCGGTAATCTATAGTACCTGAGAGGACACCGCAACAACAACAAAAAAACGATGTTTTAACATTCACAGTTTTCAAATAAACAGTCTTGATAAAAAAAAATGATGCCGCCAGCATTTATCATCGCAAAAAAGGCACAAGGAATGTTAAAAGTCAACTAAATAACTGAGTTGAAACGGTATAAAAGTCTTACTTCAAGCGGATTCTATTCCAGGAGAATGTTTACGACGGCTTAGTGCCACAACGAATGCGAGTCGGTATATTGAAGATTTAAAAAAATAAACTAAAAAGAATCCTTAGTTTGTAACCTCAAATGCCGACAAAATTTCATATTTTCGAGAGTTTAAAGGGAAGGTGTTCAAATCCAGGGTGAAATAATTTATGTAGGAGATTAAGCTGACGGAATGAAAGGGAATCTACTAAAAGAGCCTCGACATCAGAACCTCTTCTATGGACACAGTTCACACTCCCGTTTCGCAAAGACGCTTTGCACCCACGCTTAGATTAATAATAAAAAACTACGACAAAACTCAAGTTATAATAAAGCACACACAAGTGTCTGAATATAATAACAAGAATACAGATAAAACTGTAGTTTCAGTCAGCTATTCTAATGTGACAAAGAAAAAAATAAGCCAAAACAATTGGAAGCAACTTGTACTTTTCTTAGCAACTGCGATAGTAAAACTCTAAGATATTCCGAGCTCTATTCAAATAAAAAAATCTTGAAACATTATTCGGAGACTGAACTGGTTACGAAACTCTCTTGCAAAATGGGAGTACTGGGGACGCAAAACGGTTCATTCCCTTTGTTTTATGAGACAATTAAGAAGCGAAGGGACGGCGGGGTGGCGCGAAGAGTAAATTTTTGTTCCTCGTAATAAAAGAAGCGAGAGCATTTAAATAGCAGATTGAAAACTCCTAACGATCTATGTTAAGTTCACGACGTAACAAGGATTTTTCGGTAAAAAAGGTTACGGCGCAGTAATTTACATTTTATTATCTTGTGGTCGGATTTATTTAAAGGTGCTTCCACACTAACCTACTGTCCTACAGTTACGTAACGTCAGTCCATCAGGACTTAGCAGTCAGGGTGAAGTTTATCACCCGTGTATTTTATTTAAGGAAGCTTTGCATGTATCTATTGATAAATGATAAATGATTTTATTTCTGTAAGTAGGTTTGTACAAACACTTTTACACGTCAATCATATTTTTTAAACTAGATGAGGTCGGCGTTTCCTATCTGACTACTCTGAGAAGAAAGGCCGAAACAAACTCAGAGGTCACAGTCTCTTTTAAAGTCCAGACATAATCTTGGTCAGATCATGTGAAGACCATGTGGATTGGTGTCTGAAATGGTCTTTTGAGGAATGAACCACACAGGTTGAGTGGACCTGTCCATTCAGTGCACGCATGTATCAGTAATCATACGGCTCAACTCAGAACTTGAGGAGCTCAACGATTTGACGAACAATACCAAAGAAAGGACATTTGGGTAGGCCGCATAAAGTACTCAAACTGCCAGATTAACATTAAAAACGAACTGAGAAAGAGACGAAACACGAAAACAAAAATACCACATAGTCCTCACATTCACAATAATTAAAGCAAAAATAATATTAGACTTCTCAAAGTAAATATTCATGTCAAAGTGTATATTATAATAATCAAATGTCAAAGTGTAAATAATAATAATCAAATGTCAAAGAGAAAAACAAAGAAAAAACAACATTCAGTATACAAAATTGGAGCATGTCAATCCCAAGCTTTTTTGTCCTCAATATAATCTTTAACGGTATAAAAGGCTTTCAGGCACAACTTACGTTTGATGAATGATTTAAATTTATTGAGACTTAGATCTTGAACATGGCTTGGAAGTTTATTATAAAAGCGTATACATTGACATCTGAATGACCCACCTATTTTCTTGAGCCTTGTTGATGGTACAACAAATTTGTGTTTGTTCCTAGTATTTATACTATGGATATCACTGTATTTTTTAAACAATTTAATATTTTTATGAGCATATAAAAGATTTTCATAAATATACTGTGAAGGCACAGTCATTACATTTATCTCCTTAAATCTATCTCTGAGAGAGTGTCTCGGACTTAATTTATAAATTGATCGGACAGCTCTTTTCTGCAAGACAAAAATAGTCTGAATGTCGGCGGCATTTCCCCACAATAGAATACCATACGACATTACACTATGAAAATAGCTAAAGTATACTAAGCGGGCTGTCTCTACATCAGTTAAATTACGAATTTTCCTAACAGCGTATGCTGCAGAACTTAGCTTTTTCGACAATTTAGCTATATGTGGGCCCCACTGAAGCTTGGTATCCAAAGTTAAGCCCAAGAATACAGTGCTATCTTCAGGATTCAATTCTTCGCCCTTTATCAACACATTAGTTTTCACCTGCTTAACGTGAGGTAGCGTAAACTTAATGCATTTGGTCTTTTTTTCATTAAGAAGCAAATTATTAGCATTGAACCAGTGAACTACTTTTGAGATTGCGCTATTTACATCGTCATTAACAAGTTGCTGACGTTTAAGTCTAAACAAAAGTGAAGTGTCATCCGCAAACAACACTATATCATGATTATCCTTTATGAGGTAAGGCAAGTCATTAATGTAAATAAGAAACAAGAAAGGACCAAGAATTGAGCCCTGTGGGACTCCCATTGACACTACGGATCCCGGAGATCTTTTTCCGTTTACATCAACACACTGAATCCCAATAACACAAGTATGAAATAAGAAGATCCAGAGCGGTGTTCCGGATCCCGTAGTGGCGGAGTTTCCTGATTAGAGTTTCATGAAGCACGCAATCGAAAGCTTTAGATAAATCGCAAAAGATACCCAAGGCATCGTATTTATTTTCCCATGCATTGTAAATGTTCCTAAGAGTTCAACACCGGCATCGGTAGTTGAACGACCCCTTGTGAAACCGAACTGTTTGCTATGTAATAAATTATGTTTATTAAAAAATCTTTGCAGTTGGTCTAAAATTAATTTCTCAAAAATTTTACTAAAGGTAGGTAGTACTGAAATAGGTCTATAATTAGAGGGGTCTGATGTACTACCTGATTTAAACAAAGGTATTATTTTACTATTCTTCATTAGGTCAGGAAACTCCCCGCAGTTTATACAATTATTAAATATAAGAGCTAAAGTAGGTGCTACAATGTCAATAATAGACTTAGCAACTTCTACAGAATTACCCCACAGATCTGCAGTCTTTTTTACATTTAAAGTGTGAAAGGTTTTAATTATATCTCTACAGCTAATATGTTCAAAATGAAATTCTGAATCACAAACATTAACATTTTCCTTAAGCAAAGACTCAGCAACAGAAGGTGATGAGTTTAGTGATTTTGTAGTTGAAACGGGAATATCTGCAAAGAAATTTTCAAAAGCCGCGGCGACTTGCGAGTCCGATGTGATTATGTTGTCATTGATAGACAGGCTGTAGTCAGTATTTCGGTTGCTAGACCTTCCCGTTTCACTATTAATAATAATATATAATATTTACCTAAGTAAGCGGACTTTCGACTACAGGGAAGGACTATTTACACCTAAATTAGTTTATAGAATAAGCAAACCTGAAACTAGTTTATTTAGTGATAATTTTTATTATTTTTAAAAAAGAGTTTTTTTTTAAACATTGCGTATTTTTTCCACACTTACACCGAAAAATCACTGACAAAGGAAATTTTTATCTTATTTTAAGGCAACAAGATTCAATTTTAATTGCAAGAAAGTAATGTGTTGGTCAACGCTAATTTCTAAATAATAATAGTTTGCCTTAAAAAAAATCTCATCGTATTATGCTTTTAACGCAATACTCTGATTGGGGTGTACGAGGTTTTGCGTTAATTTATGTTACACTTTATATAAGTAATAATTTCAAAATAAATCTATTTAACTTTCTACTGTCCCGCACAAAAACAAAATGTACCTATATTTTTGGCACTGTAGTGAAACCACAGCTTAAAACCACACTTATTGACAGCCATTTGCATTTGGCTTTCGTTAGAAAAAGTTAAGCCGAGGAAGGGGGAAGTAAAAACATTCTGCTCCACTTGGCTGGACAGTGTCGACAAGCCGCGTTTCTTTTGTGTTTGAGATAAGGCAGGATATTCCGTACAATATTTTGCTTGTTTAAAATATTAAACTCTTGATTAATGGCCGTTTATTTTTCAATCGCCGTTTCAATTGAATAATCACGTTCTGTCAATTCTTTTACCAGACTTCAATTTGTATCATAACATAAAAAAAAACATCACGCCTTGTTTCATCAAAGGGTTGTGCAGAGGTGTACCTTGAGTACACCAACATTTACTCGTAAGAGCGTTTGTTCTGAAAATGGTCAACGTCGCCAATAGTTGTCAAATATTTCACTGTTTTGTTTAATTTGGCAATATTACTGTATGAAAATATGAAATATCGCTAACTATAGTCACTAGTAATTTTACCTTGTAATTTATATCACTTGGGTATAAAATAATATTGAATAAATTACGATGACAAATTAGTTACATGTCATCATAATTTACTCAGTAATTATTTTTTAAATACACTTTTTTAAAGTAACTAAATGATGCTTCCGTGAATGTATTTAACAACAAATATTTTCTGAGACATTTATACAGTTAACTTTTTCTCACACACACTTTAGTGCACGAAAAACACTCCAGTAGCGATGCGTCAATTTTCCAGAATGACAGATGACTTTCGGAAAGACAACTGACGTTCTAATACAAACGTTACGTGACAAATTCCGAACAATGGCGTCGCCTTGTTTACTCGAATTCTTTAAAGAAAAACCAGCACTTTAACTGCCACAAAAAACATACTTTAACAATTTAACAGTGCACTCCAACCGTGTTGTTCTGAACTAAAAACTTTTCCATTAAAACTTTCCTACAGCTCGTTTTTGTAGCCATTTAGAAAATGTTTATATTTTATTTCTATTAAAAATTACTTATAATTCATAAGGTATGTAAATGAAAAAGTGCAGGTTTCTTAGGGTTCTGTTGCAAAATAACGAAACCAATTTTACGTAGCTTCTGACTCTTAAAGAAAATGTGCCAGATACCGCTTGGGGGCTGATTTCTCAATAGTCAGATAACTTTTATCTGAAAAATAAATCTGACAGTTGACATATTTTCTATACAAAAGTTGTCAAATGGAAATATTTATTCCACAGATAAAAGTTATCTGTCTATTGAAAAATCAACCTTAAGTATTGAATTTAAATCGACAATTTCATTCAATTGATCATGCGTTTGGGTGCTTATAAAAAAAAAACGGTGGCACTCTGGGAGTGCCGACAGAAGTGAAAACTTGAACAATTACGTGTGTATTTTTTTAATCGTCAATACAGGATTTCACATTGGGTCCCTTGGTCCTGATTGCTCTCGGTAAAAAATTATAAACGAGCGAACGACTTCAGCCATTAAAGGTAACAGCACAGATTCTTACGATAAAATACAAAGGGAAAGAAAGGGATAAAAGAATTAGAATTTGCTAATGCAAGAAAGGGACTTTTCCTTAAAACATCAACGCGCGACTTATCCATGTGCTCATTCACCCATATAAACACAGTATACATATAGCTCATGGAAAGCGTTCGGTGACGATGACGCAAGTTACGTGATTTTTGTTCACCAAAAAAGTGTTCAACGTGCCTAAAGAAGTTCTCACTTCAAAAATATATTCTTCTGCACTTTAACTGCATGTTATGTACGTATAAACGACAATCTTATTAAAACAATTTCAGACAAAGAACGGCACCATAGGCACATTAACATCAAGGCTTGGGGTTCACCGACACGCACTTAGCTGGTTTTTATTACACAAGAACTTATTAAGCCCGAGCCAGCTGGGAAACAAATTTCTCTCTATTTTCTAAAGTTGCAGAAGACCTATAAGTGTTATTGGTGGGAAGTTGGTTCTCTGTGTTTTGTTATTATTTAAGTTTTTACTTGACATACAGACAGGGAAATTAATTGTTATTGGTTATGCAAATTGAAACTCTACGTCAATTTGCCTTGTGAAAACCATTTCAAATATTACTGTCAAAGAATGAAAGTTGCAATTTGAATATACGGACAATTTAAGTTGGTAGTCAATTTTCCTTAAAATTAATTTTAACATTTACAGTTGGAGAATTGGCCTTGACGGCAAAATACTAAAGCCAATCCAAGCGAAAAAAAAAGAAGCCAATATCAATAGGGCCGAGCCTTCGGAGCGGGAGATGTTATAGTGCACAAATGTGTGCGCAAACACAGATGCAGCTCTCTTCCCTGGACTCTCATAGTCCGATGGGACGCAATCTGTCACGACCGGAGAGAGATCGATATCGATGTATGGGAGAACATTTTTTCAAACACAATTGTACGTTTGTTTTGGGATATATTCATCAAAATTACAGAACCTTTCATTGCGCGTGGTCCGACCCGTACTTGGCCGTTTTCTTGTTAAAATTAAATTATCTTTGATGGAAAGTTATAATTTTTCTTAATGAAAGCAGCAGCTGTCCAGAATATTTTGTAAACGAACCAAAATAGAAGAAACTAGGTACCTACCTATGTTTACAAATAAAGATTCTTATTCTTATTCTTATTCTTAAGTTTTTGTGAGGGCTCCTCTCTGTCTGTCCATCATGCCTTTGTGGCAGACCCTTTCTTAAGGTGGATTATGCGCTAAGGCACCTAGTGATATTTAGGTGACGGGGCCACTGTGCTCACCCGTCGCAGGGTGACCATGGGGTCCGCAAGGGCCGATACCTGCCAGGGGAGCGGGTTAAAAAAAAATGGGTGCGGGTTGTTCGAAAGAGATACCGCGGCCCTGGCACACGAGCAAGTGAGGGAACACGGGTGGGTTTTAGTCAGTAAAAGTCTGACACGCCCTCCTGCTCCACCCAGAGCGGGAGAAGTCATTTGATGATTTCCCATCCAAAAAATAAAAAAAAAACCCAGTGATATTCCGAATTTTCTTCGTATTTTGCAGCAGGTCTGTGTCAGGTTGGTTGAAATGTGTGTTTATTAAAAAACATATAATTCGCGACCGTAACACTGAATGTATTCACATAATTCTGTTAAAATCATCAAAACAACCCCCCAAGCTCATTTACTTAAGTACTTAATCCTATTGAATTACCATTTATTATTACGAGAAGCACAGAACCGGTCGAGGTAATGGCGCTTTTTTTTTTTTGTTTGATGGTGGGAAATGATCAAATAACTTCTCCCGCTCTGGATGGAAGGCGTGTCAGACTTTTACTGACTAAAACCCACCCGTCTTCCCTCAGTTACCTGTGTGCTAGGGACCACGGTATCTCTTTCGAACAACCCACACCCCTGGCAGGCATCGGCTCTTGCGGACCCCACCAGTTGGTGCTGACATCTCCTTGAGGCGCGCGTGGAACACAACGCGCCATCGACCCGGGCCTGGTCCTTACCGGACAGCGAGCTACCCATTACTCGCCGTCCGCAAGCCCGCGCTTACAATGGCCGAATCAGCCTGGGATTCCCGATACCCAGGGCGTCTCCTGCGGCGGCTAGGGCCATGAGGGCGCATATACTGCCTCTCCCTCACGTGTGCCGCATCCCTCTTCGCGAGCACTACTGTTTCGCAGAAGGAAGGGATGGCTACCCATGCACTCTCACTCCGTACCATGGCCTGAACCAGGGCCGGACGTTAGACATCGCCGCCACCGATCGCCTCCACGAGGACACGGCGGCGGCGGTGGTCCGCCCAACCCGGGCAGACCTCCACCGTGTGCTCCACCGTGTCCTCAGGGCGATCTACGCAGTGGAAACACGCGGGCGCTTCCTCCCGCCTTATGCGAAACCGGAACCTCCCAAAACAGCCATTTCCGGTGAGGACCTGTGTCAATCCACTCCTCAAAGAGGGGACTTACCGCCACAATCGTGGCGTGCCCAAGGTTTTGGTGCTTCGAGGAAACCTTTGTCCAGCAGTGGACGTCTTTCGTCGATAGTGAATGACTATTTCATGGAATGGGATTAAGGCCATTTAAGTTGAAGAACATTTTGTTCTACATACAGCCTATCACTGACCTACAAATTGCAAAAAAGTAAGAAAATTTAAATGGCGTGGCCTACGCTGGTTCATCCACCTTAAACTCGGTATTTCAAAGTATCCAATGTACGAAGATTTTTACTATAGCGTAGTTACTGTTGCTTAATTTTCAGGTTTAAAACAACCAAACCACCGGCACCGGTTACCTATACTCCATTTGAAATAAGATACACATTTAAACAAGCGTTTTTTACAGTCCGTTCAACCGATTTTGACTTCTATTCTGTAGGCATAAGGATGGCATTAAAAGCAAAAAAGTGGTTCCAATACCAACTGTTTACTGCAGATGCCATTTATCATGCTGCCAACGCAATAGAAGCCAAAATCTGTTGAACGGACTGTGAAATAGGTTTATTTAAATGTCTCATCTTATTTCAAACGGAATATAGGTAAGACTCACATTTTTTCATTAGTGAACAGCTTTTACACGCCCTTCATAACGTGTCACAAATTATATCACAGAGGCTTACCATTAACGTTATCCTTAAAAGGTTTTTGGAAGCAGGACATTGTTTTTTGTGACCCTCGTCACGGTAATTTTGTTACCAACTAATTAATTTATATTTTCACTAGCCGCTTGCCCCGCGGCGGGGCGCGCTTTTCACGTCACAACTAGATTGCTTATATCTTTTCCGGTCGCACAAAGTAAGGTCTCGTCCAAACGTGGCGACGTCCATATCAGCGCATTGTTTCGGAACTATGTCGCCGTATTTTTCAGCAAAAATTTCGGCAATGCAAGCCATGTGCTGCACACTTCTTTTATTATGATAATGATACCTATATAAATCGACACTTGCCTTGTGTTGTGTGGAGCAGTCTTTGACAGTTTAGTTTCGAGTTATTTTACGTGATTCCTCATAAAATAGTTCACTACAGTATAAAACCCACTTACCTAGACCAGTACAGGATAATATTGAAAATTTGCGCAAACTCGAAATAAGAGTTTCAGTAACAGTAAATCATTATTAATTGTCATTTCCCAATTCTATATTCATGAAAAAATGATAGTCTAGGATAGCGATTAAGTTATTGCTTTTAGGAAGACACAAATTATGTCGGCGTTCCAAAAATTAAAGTATCAATTTTACCGTATGCCCGATAAACAATCCATTCATTGTAAAGTTCAGAACATGATGCAAGTTGGCAACGCGTTGAGCTAGCGGACATTTACTTAATTTTAAACGTTCCTACGAAAAAAGAATCGCTGCCAAATCGCTTGCCTATGCGAACGTATGCATCCCTATCCTTAATGACATGCTCTAAACCTTATAACACGTTCAATTACATATTTTAATTTGATCCTGTATATTACCAACTAGCTTTCGGTTATCGCGTAAAAAAGTAACCTATGTCCTTCTCCATATCCCAGGCTATATCTCTGCCATGTTTCATGACAATCGGCTCAGCGGTTGTTTTTCTTTTTTGTGTGGGAAATCATCAAATAACTTCTCCCGCTCTGGGTGGAGCAGGAGGGCGTGTCAGACTTTTACTGACTAAAACCCACCCGTGTTCCTTCAGTAGCCCTTAAGCCAGGGGCTGTGGTGTCTCTTTCGAACAAACCCGCACCCCTGGCAGGCATCGACCCTTGCGGGTCCCATCATTTTTTGTGCTGACATCTCTTTGAGGCGCGTTGGAACACAACGCGTCGTCGACCTGGGCTTGGTCCTTACCGGACAGCAAGCTACCCATTACTCGCCGTCCGCAAGCCCACGCCTGCGGTGGCCGGGAATCAGCCTGGGATTCCCGACGCCCAGGGAGTCTCCTGCGTAGGCTAGGGCCGTGACGGCGCATATACTGCCTCTTCCTCACGTGCGCCGCCTCCCTCTTCGCGAGCATTACTGCTTCGCTGAAGGAGGTGACGGCTATCCATGCACCATCGGCTCAGCGGTTTAGGAGTTACTTTCGCATTTATAATATGTATTACTAGTGCTAAACAGGCATAGTTTACAAAAACTATGCCTTTTTGCCATTCCGCGATTTTCAAGAAGATAACATTGCAACAGGAAAAGCATAACACTATTCCCGTTTTAATTCTTTCCATACAATAGCTAGGTATTATTTTTATCTGATTATTTACGTATACTACATTTTCAAAGACAATTCTGACCATGCCCGCGTTGTTATTGCTTTTATTAGTGTACATTCGGTCATTAGAAAATCTACCTTTTCCATTTCCCTCGACTATTTCGCAACACAAAAATCTAGAATAAGTACAAGTCGTTAGTTGTAAGGACAATTACTATTTGCTTAAACGAATTAGTTTTTGTATTTACTTTTTGCATCTCTGAAATAAGCCTCCAGATAAAAAATATGCTTTGTAATCACAAGTATTTAGCAGTCTAGTAAAAAAATATAATGGAAACAAAGGAATCATCTAATTTGTAAAAATTTCATTTTAAGAAACGAGGCCGAACTCCGACCCAGATACATTCACAAAAACTGGACTCATCAACGTTTCAACAAAGGAAGTAGGTGGGTAGAAAATTAGGCTTCAGAAAATAAGCTTATCTTAGACCCTTATAATCCGTACCCGGAACTTTGATCCCCTCAAAATGGAGCAGACCTACAGAGATTGACATTTACTACGTTATCTATCCCAACAGGCAGCTCGCTTTGAAACTAGCACTCGCCGAAATATGATCACCATACTGTAAGTCGGTCGCACACATCAAACGTGACGTCACACCGTCTACCGACGTCATAAAATGTTGTACAAGTCTTCTTTTGTGCTCAAAGTATTATTTCTCTCGTATCTTTCATAAACTCGACTTTGTTTAACAAACTTGACGCAATACGTTGGTAATTCGAGGAAATGTGATACCTACGGGAGTGTACAATAACTTTTTGTACATCTGCGTAATTACCGCTCCGTCATTATTTTATGTAAATAAAGAGGGTATTAAGGAAGGGAGTAATTACTTTAAATATAAAAGCATCCACCGATACTTTATTGGGTTTAAATGGTGTTTTACATTTAATTATTCATGATACTGTTTTAAGCAGCGTTGGCGTTATTTTAACATCATGTTTTTAATTTAAGGGAAATTTAATTCCATTTATTCTTAATAAATATTTGATCACACTTTATAACTTACCACATAATTTAATATGTTTGTCTGTTTGTTATAAATTACACACAAACTGCCCTATTCGAATTATTATCTTAGATTTTCTTAAGGTTGATGTACTGTTATGCCATCTTTTGATAGCAAATATGTCTAACCCTTTTTTATAAACATTGCATTCTTTTTAAATAAACAGGCGCCCAAGTCCGAGTCGGACTTCGTCGGGTTCTGTACCACCGTATAATTTTTAACACTATACTTATAAGTATTTAGAATACGTCACTTGTATGTGGAAACCGTCTTATTTTTACCTTTAGTGACCATAGCACTCAGTTTGTGATTTTTATTATTTAAGTGTCTACCTCATCTTCTTGCTAGCCTGTTCCCAACTATGTTGGGGTCGGCTTCCAGTCTAACTGACTGCAGCTGAATACCACCAGTATTTTACATGGAGCGACTGCTTATCTGACCTCCACAACCCAGTTACTGGGTAATACGATACCCCTTAGTAAGACTGCTTGTCGGACTTAAGTGTCTACCTATTACGGTTTAAAAGATGACGGTATGACGGATGGACAGCGGAGCGTACTTAATAAATTCTCATTGGCACCCTTAAGTTACGGGGTCCTAAAAACACATGTTCAAAGAAAAAAAACAGCGTCATGAACAATGTCTCCAAATTGACACTGAATCGTTCGCTCTGATTCGAGTATTATAGACTAACCCCCCAAGCGGCGAGCTGTTCTTTTCAGCAAAACAAAAAATCTTTATTCGATTGCTAACTCGTTTATTTGTCCACCTCTCCACTTAATAGGCACGGGGCCTCGCTCACTATTTTACGACTTAAACAAACATTTGTTTTCCAAATAGAGCTGGCAGAAAAAACAGGTTGGCTATTGTGTTTCATATCTGGAACAATAGGCGTTTACGTATCGCGTTTTTAGTGAATTCAGGGATTTCAGGATATAGTAAATACTGGTGGTGTAACATAAAAATGGTGCAAAAGATCATTCTAGAATAATCAGAGCTTTGATTGTGGAAATGCATTGTGAGAATTTAAAAAGACAGTGAATCCAACGGCAAATTATTCTCTTTTTGTTTTCCAAAAAATATCAATGAACACTTTAATATAATGAATGCGCCTCGTTATACCAACATCAAGATGTTCCTGTTTTGTTAGATATCCAAAAAATACTGAATAGTATTTTAATAAGTATGAATTTTATAAAACTGTCTCTAACTGTCGAGTTTTCAGTCCTTGTCATTTTACCATACCCAGCTTAGGCAATACAGCAAAGCCAGCCTCAAACAGATGTCAGCACCAATTGGTGGGGTCTGCAAGGGCCGATGCCTGCCAGGGGTGCGGGTTGTTCGAAAGAGATACCGTGGCCCCTGGCAACCAGGCAACTGAGGGAACACGGGTGGGTTGTAGTCAGTAAAAGTCTGACACGCCCTCCTGCTCCACCAATAGCGGGAGAAGTTATTTGATGCTTTCCCACCCTCAAAAAACAAAAAAACCTTTGCAAGCCATTCAGACCTTGTCTTTTCTTGAGTATGTTAGCAGGCGCCCTCCTGACGATATAAACGGTTACCGCCATCTATGAACACTTTCAATACCATAAATATCCTCCAGGCCGTACTTCAGTCATGGCGGACAATCTCTATAGAGGCGGGAGATATTACAATGCACAGACACAGGTGTTGCTGTGATCATTCGGTTCCCTAGAAAACGGTTGAGCTGGATGGTGCTGATCCACTCGTCAAGTTCGTGAACGGGCGCTTTCGGTTGAGACTGGTCATCTCCTAACTGCCATAGCTTATTTCGAATCTTTTTTTTTACATTTTTCTCACTTAAAGGAGCACCAATAATAATGTTCCCAAGATTTTGTAATACCCATGATTTAAAAGAGTGTCCTTGGAGTTTCTTGCCAGTTCTTCTCCATAGAGATCTCCGTTTTGAAATGGGCACCTAGCTTCAACTTCGATTTTTTTGACAATTCAAATGTGCCTGTGAAAGGTTTAATTGAAATAAATGCTTTGAGTTTGAGGTGCAGTATCTGTTTCCTCACTATCAAAGTCCGATGGGACAGCAATCCAACACGACCAGCAAGAGATCAACCGCAGGACTAAGGACTTTTTTTTCTAAGTGTTGGATATCATCAAATAACTTCTCACGCTCTGGGTGGAGCGGGAGGGCCACACTTTTACTGACTAAAACCCATCCATGTTCCTACAGATATCTGTGTACCAGGGACCACGGTATCTCTTTAGAACAACCTGCAGCCCTTACAGGCATCGGCGCTTGCGGACCCCACCAGTTGATACTGATATCTCATTGAGGCGCGCGTGAAACACAACGCGCCATCGACCCGAGGTTGGTCCTTACCGGACAGTGAGCTACCCATTACTCGCTCGGGCTGTTAGTAAACAATTCCTAATGGGAAAACCGAATACCTAATGCATTACCCGATCTGGGAATCGACCTCACGCTTGCAACCACGAGAAAGATCACTGCAGGAGCACTATCCTAACCTATCTACCCTTCTCGAAGAGATCACTCCTAAACATACAATTCTTTCAACTCAAGTGCTTGAATGATATGAATTCTCCAAATAATATTTGTCCTACCTAACAATCTTCAAAGAATCAATCATTGAAAGAGACCTAAAGTTACCGATAAATATTTTTGGTAATACTTAGAGCAATATTTAGTTTCTGCTCTCAACATCAAATAAGATTCCTGTAAACAGTCAGCCGTAATAGATAAATTATTTTAAATTATCGGATGATAAACATCCGATAAAATCTATACATATAAATAAAAAGAAAAGTACTGATTGACTGACTCATCAACGCTCAGCCCAAACCTTTAGACCTAAAAAGCTGAAATTTTGCACAAAGGTTCCCTTTATAATGTAGACAAGGCATAAGGACGGATTTTTCGAAATTCAACCCCTAAGGGAGTTAAATAGGGGACGAAAGCTCGCGCGGGCGAAGCCGCTGGCAAAAGCTAGTTGTATTTGTCATTTCCTTACGTACATAATAAATGTAATAAAATAATATGTTTTAATAGCCTTTACCCGCGGCTTCGTCATCGCTCTATGATGATGAAGCCGCGGGAAAAAGCTCAATTTCAATTATTTTCCTTCAAATCAAATCAAATCAAAATATTTTTATTTCATATAAACCTGCATGGGCACTTATGAAACGTCAGAAGCTAGGTGCACGGTTCCGAAATGTTGTTTTTTTCTATGGAGAAGAGCCGGCAAGAAACTCCACGGTTACTCTTTTAAAATGTTTGGCTTTAACAATGTTTTCAGAGATTAAATGTATGGGAGGACAGTGCAGGCCTGTCAATAAGTACCAGGTACTTAGACGAATACAGAATAAATAATTGTCTACAAATCTACAGTCTGTAAGGCCTACGGCGTTCTCCCATTCACAATATGTAAAATAATCTACATAAATAAAATTAACCTGATTAAACATAGTGACATGATTATCATGACAATCACTAAAAAAATGTTGATATTAAAATTGATGTATAATGTCAAATAATGACGAGAATATGTCAGCATTGTAAAAAGAATAAAAAAGAACATTGAGAGCAGTTAACAGACTTTCACATAGTTATGCTGTTAATGAGGTACCAGGGAAGCAACATGTGCAGAAGGAATTAATGCCAAACTTCCCTGTCTTCAACGTAGTCTTTTATCTTTTATTATGCTTTTTTGACAAGGACACGTTTGATGTGCGTTTTAAACTTTCCATCGCTAAGTTCTGTAACTGACTTTGCCAACTTGTTATAGAAGCGGATACTGTTTATTAGAAATGACTTGCTAGTTTTAGTCAATCTAAATTTTGGAATCAAAATTTCATCTTTACTACGTGTATTCGGATTATGGAAATCGCATCGTTTTTTGAAAAGGCCTAAGTTTTTGCGAACATACAAGATATTTTCTAGTATATCAATTTCGCTGAATTTGTTTCTAAGAGACTCGCGAGGCCCCATTTTATAGATTGCGCGGATTGCCCTCTTTTGTAAAATGAACATTGAATCTACGTCAGCTGCCGATCCCCACAACAGAACGCCCTATGACTTAATACTGTGAAAATAAGCAAAGTAAACTAACCTAGCTGTGGCTACATCAGTCAACTGCCTTATCTTTCTTACTGCGTAAGCAGCTGAGCTTAATCTACTTGAAAGAGCTCTAATGTGTGTGTGAGCACCCCATTGCAATTTTGAATCTAAAGTAATTCCCAAAAATACAGTATCCGAAGTAGCATCTAGTTTCTTGCCATCAAGTTTTAAGTTTAGACCTACTTGGGGTACATTTGGTAACGAGAACTTAAAACATTTAGTTTTGTTCGCATTCAGTAAAGATTATTAGCGGCAAAACATTTCGAAAGAACAGCTAGACTATCATTGACATGTAAGACATCCGTATCTTTTCTATCTATTCTAGAAATAAGAGAAGTGTCATCAGCGAATAAAATCATATCCGAGAAGTTAGCCATCAGGTAAGGAAGGTCATTTATATAAACTAGAAAAAAAAAAAGGGCCAAGAATTGAACCTTGAGGCACGCCCATCTTAACTAGAGACCCCGAGGACGTGGCCCCATTAACGTTTACTTTTTTCTGCCTGTTTGATAAATAGGAAAGTACAGGATCAGCAGCCTGTCCACGAATTCCGTAGTGGTGTAATTTACAGATCAGTATAATTTGTGGTCAACGCAGTCAAACGCTTTTGAGAGGTCACAGAAAATGCCAATCGCGTCCTGGGACTTCTCCCAGGATTCTAAAATGTGACTGATGAGTTTTATTCCTGCGTCATTCGTCGACCTACCTTTCGTGAAACCAAACTATCGATTATGTAGAATCCCATTTGAGTTAAAATGTGACAACATCTGGTCTAGCATGGTTTTTTCATAAATTTTGCTCAATGCTGGAAGCACAGATATAGGTCTTTAATTAGAGGGATCACTCTTACTACCCGATTTGAAGATTGGTACTACTTTACTATGTTTCAAACGTACCGCTGTCTAAACATTGATTAAATATGCCTGTTAGGACAGGGGCAATTGTGTCAATGATATTTTCGAGAAACTTAACGGAAATCCCCCATAAGTCTTCAGTGTTTTTTTTTTTTATGTTAAGACTTTTAAATGCTGTTTTAATTGTGGCAATAGAAATGGGTTTGAATTCAAAACTTGGAATGTCCTTGCTGAAGTTTTCTTTAAGAAGAGATCCGGCTAATACAGATGATGAGGGGAGAGATTTCGTAACTTCTATTGGGATGTTGGTAAAGAAATTTTCTAGAGTGTTGCAACTTGTAACTTATCTGAAATGATTTCATTATCAATTTTTAGAGCTAACTCATTCTGATCTCGCTGTTTTGTGTTTCTAGTTTCTTTGTTAATTACCTGCCACACAGCTTTTATTTTATTTTTAGAGATACTAATTTTGTTACTTATTAATTTAGATTTAGCGTGAGCGCAGACTCTTTTGAATATCTTACAATAGTTTTTTTACGTAATTATGAAGGGCCTGATCAGAAGTCAATGATTTTTCGTGATACAAATGATATAAGATATCTCTGCTTTTTCTAATGCCAGTAGTGACCCATTCGCTAAATTTTGGTTTAGTAGTTATCGTAACTCTTTTTACAGGACATGCTTTATTGAATTCTCTGCATACTGTAGAAAACAAATGTGCCATAGTTTATATTGGGGTCTTGTGAATCAAAACTCGCTGTTGATAGATTGCTAAGAACATTGATATTAAAAGATTTCAGTTTATTTTTAGTCAGAGGTCTCAATTCAATGGTTTTATCTAGATGTAACTTTTTATCTAAGTCAAACGAAACAAGCTGACCAGTATGGTCTGACCTGACGCCACTAATTAAAGATGAGTCCTTTATTTTGTAATTGGTAAATACATTGTATATGCATGAAGCTGTGGTTGCTGTTACTCTAGTCGCTTCATTAAATATACATTTTAAATTGAATGATTTAAACAAAGTGATAAGCTTACTTTTTTCTGGTGAATTAACTAATAAATAAATATTTAGGTCACCACACACAAAAACTAATTAATTATCTTTGAATATTTTACCCAATATTTCTTCCATAATTATCAAAAATTATGACAAGTTCGTGGCTAGTGGTCTATACACAGACAAGAAAGTATCGCCCTCAATCTCTGCACATGCTACCTCACATAAGCGATCAACAGAGCATGCGGGGATATCCTTTCTTTCCTTATATTTAAAACAACTATTACACGTCATCATCAAAGTACCACCCCCCATCGAAGACCTATTGTACGCACTGGCAACTGAAAAATTATTTACATTAAACAACATCCTATCCGGTTTTAATCAAGTTTCAGTAAAACATAAGATATCCATATGATATTTATCTATTAACATTTCCACGTCTAGGATGTCTTCAAATTATTTTCCTCGGGAACATACTACCGTGATATAAAATTACTCTATGTCGTAACTTATGTCACAGTCTACTCATATGCTAAATTCCATTCAAATCTGTTCACAAGTTTTAGCATAATAGCGTAGCAAAAAAACAAACTTACTTTTGCATTTATAACACGAATTAGTTAGGATAACATTCGTTTTTGTGAATTCTTGTGAACCTAATATTAAATTTCACATCGTACAGTTAAAATATATTCTACTCAATAATGATTACGCAAAATTTATTTTACCTGATAGTAGTTTTCATATTTCTTTGCTATGAAACAACTCATAGATGATGACCAAGCATCTTAATCTCTATGAATTTGAATTTGCTATCAAGATATTTACTCGTAAAACGGAACTTACAAGCAAACAAATTGAGTGCTAGCTTAATTAAGTCAACAATTTCTGCATACGTTATGTCTTAATATAGCTAAAAGCTTTTTGAGTATCTTATGAAAACGTTATCAACTAAACCTATTTTTAACTGACTTCAAAAAAAGGAGGAGGTTATAATTATGTTCCACTGTATGTATTTTTTTTAAATGTATGTTCACCGATTTCTCATTTATCTCATTCTCCCGTTTGTGGACCGATTCTCAAAATTCTTTCATTATTTGAAAGATTATACTCCTGAGGTAGTCCCATTGGCACCAAGTCAGGATTTGATGATGGAATCCCAGGGAAATCGAGATCAACCCTCAAATTTATAGGTTTTAACAATGTTTTTCATAAATTTTCTGAAGCTTTTGAGACATTTGTGTATGGTCATAATCATCTCATGACGCTGAGCTGATGAAGGAAGGTACAACTCTTTGACGGTTAGGAGTTAGGTGGAGATTCGGGCATAACTCAGTCATACATACCTATTTGCAAAATTCTTTTTTTGTTCGAAAGTAGTTTAATCCGAAATGATCCCATTTAAATTTCATATAGATCTGATGATGCGTTTCGGAGACAGACAACGGAACTCTTCAAAAAATTACAGCAAATCGACCGCGATTGCTGCTCTCGCATAAATATGCATTGTTTTGACACCAAGGATCATGATATTTCGAATTGGTGTGGGGTAGGTAGAGATACTATAACTAAAAAGGGAAAAATAAAAAATAAAAACTTTTTACAAAAAAAAAAAAAACCACCAACTTCCAGAAAAACACTACAAAGTTAAAAATTACTTTATTTCCGGTAGTCGGTGACTTTTGAAATGTATTATATTAGTTTCTTGTCACCACCTTATAAAATTGAAGTTATTTTCACTTTAGGAGTGGATGGAGTAACGGTAAACCGTATGTCAGTATAAAAAACGTAAACGAAATATTAGGTAAAATACTTTAGGTATGTTAAAAGTATCCTATGCTTCAGTCCAGCACCCTAATTGTGTAAGACACGATCAATCATAATCTGTTTCATTTTAACAGTTCAGCAATATTCATTGCGTTATTTACGTTGTTGAGTAGACACATTTTTCGAACATATGAAGCAATGGATTGGCAATTTGTTTCAAAACGATTCAGATTCAAATTAATATTGGTCCTGTTCCTATTTGTTACTTATTATGACGTGTTTTTCCAAATAATCAAAATAAACATTATAAATAATAATCAAAATAAATAATCAAAATAATGAATGAGTAACTGTCAAGTTACTGAATATAAAATTAAAATAAATTATTATTATTAATATTTGAGGGGGCTGATGTAATTCGCCTCACGATTTCTCGGCATCTACTCCAATTTTTGGAATGTAAAGTGCACATAAACAAAGGATCGCTGACTGCAGCTTTTAGTTGGTCAGTCCATCTCATGAGTGGGCGTCCGCGTGATCTAGTGCCTTCCACTGTACACTGCACGACTATACCTGAAGGAGATTTCTAATACATTTCTTCTCATGTTCGAAATTTCTTTTTGCTAAACAACCCGAAAGACATCCACTGCTGGACATAGGCCTCCCCCAAGCTCTGCCACTTCAACCGGTTCTGTGAGCTCGTATCCAGCAATAAGAAATACAGAAAAAAGGGACTGGCGACCTGGATGTGGGGCGCCGCGGCGCAGCCACACGTCTGCGCCAGTGCGCCGTTACCGTCAAGTTCACGTCATCAACAATGCATGACAGACAATTTTATTTTTATTCGTTTTTTTATTGAAATTTTAAATCAGTGTAAATAGTGTTATATAAGTGTATTTTGTATTGTGTAAATAATTTTACTTTTAGGTAAGTCTTTTTATTATTGAACTTATGTTAAATGCCGGTTGTAGCGACGCCGGAAATAGTGCCAGTCAACCTGCCACATCGCTCGATGTCCAGGTTAGATGTCCCCATTGCTCCCAGCCACGCTTCTTCAAAGGCGAACGGGGGCTACGGATACACTATGGCAAGACTCACAAACCTCATAGTGTACCTTTGTGCCCCCCAGCCACATACCCAACATCAACAACTTCAGGTCAAAGTTTGTGGAAAACGTTAGCAAAATTCAAAAATTCGACCCCAGTATTAAAGAGAGTTCCTCGGGGCGCAAGACGATCTGTTGCATTATGTTTAGCACAATGTATCCGTCTTGCGACCCAGGAGAACTCACTAAGTGCCTGGGAGCAATTACTCACCTTCCCTTATAGGATTCTGCATGTGCAAAAAAATTCGGCGACTAAAAGAACCTTAACAAATCAAATCAAAGATAATTGCAATAATTCGGCCCTTATTTTAGATCCCAAATTACCTGCTTTCAATAACCTGTCTCATAAAGGCATATGTTCCCACGTGGAATCCAAATTAAGTGAAGGTGACATCAGGGGAGCTGCCAGGATACTGTTCAGCAGCGATGTGGTGGCGCCTTACTCCCCAGAAACTCTAACAGCTCTGGAACGCAAACATCCAGCGCCTGCGGATGGTCTCACCTTCCCCGACCCCCCCGACCCTCCTGACCTAAATTCAACCTTCTTGAACGTTTCGGCCCCACAGTTGATTGCAGCTGTGAACTCCTTCAGAAGTGGTTCCGCTGGCGGCCTCGACGGCCTGACTCCACAACATTTAAAGGATCTTATGAGTTCAGGCGCCGGGGAAGCAGGTGAGTCGCTTTTGAAGGAGCTTGCGGCTCTGATCAACCTTATGCTCACCGGCGGGGTGAACGATGCCGTCATCGATGTCCTATACGGTGCCAACCTGTGTGCCCTGCGCAAGAAGGACGGCGGCATTCGTCCCATCGCCGTTGGGTGTACATACAGACGTACGGCAGCCAAAATATGTTGTAAGTTATACAGCGAAAAGCTTACAACTCAGTTTCAGCCCCTGCAGTTAGGTTTTGGCTCGAGAGGGGGCTGTGAGGCTGCCGTACATGCACTTTCCACCTTTTTAAACTCCAACAAAGGTGAGGTCATCCTCAAGGTTGACGTTAAGAACGCCTTTAACTCTGTGAATAGGGACACTTTGTTGGCTGAAGTCAAAAAAGAGCTACCCGAAATTTATGGTTTTATTTGGCAATGTTACAGGTACCCTTCCAAATTACTATACAAGGACAATGTTTTAGAATCTGCAGTAGGATGCCAACAGGGTGACCCTCTCGGGCCTGTCATTTTTAGCTTAGCTATTCATCCCATTATCCAGAAACTAAATTCAAAATTTAACGTATGGTATCTAGATGATGGAACGCTAGGAGGTGACGTAGACACCGTTTTGAAAGACCTAAAACTCCTCAAACAACAATTTAAATCTATTGGCTTGGACCTTAATCCATCAAAATGTGAAATTTATCTCTCTGACGTCACCGACAAACAAATAACCTTAGAAAAATTTAACGAAATAGCCCCACAAATCAAAATTCTTGAAAAAAGTTCACTGCACCTCCTAGGTTCCCCAATTTTGGAAGACAGCTTTTCTCAATTCATCGACGATAAAATTAAAAATTTCAACGACATTTCGGAAAGACTCTCTAAAATAAACGTACACTCGGCATTCACCCTGATTAGATACTGTTGTTTTGGCCCGAATTTTATATATTTTCTACGCTCCTCAGCTTTATGGAAACATCCACAGCTCTTGGACAAAATTGACCAAATTATTCGCAGCACACTTTCATCCATTTTAAATGTGGCCTTGGACGACCGTGCGTGGCTTCAAGCCACTCTACCCATCCGTTTTGGTGGCCTCGGCGTCCGTAAAATTACTAGTATTAGCTTACCGGCTTTCCTGTCCTCTGTCCACAGCACTGAAAAGTTGGCTGGGAAAATTTTAGCCCGTTGCCTGGTTGACTCTGAAGTGCCGTGCTTGACCGATGCGGTGAATGCCTGGAAAATGGCTTGCCCGGATACAGATCGGCCCGTGAACCCATCTTCCCAGAGACAGTGGGATGAGCCGCTCTGCAGGTTGGTACGGAATAAACTTATTAATACGTCCACCAATGCTGCTGAGCGTGCTCGCCTTCTGGCTGTGGGTGAATGGGAGTCGGGCCTCTGGCTGCAGGCACTACCGTCACCCAACATAGGCACCATGCTGGGTGACTCGACCTTCCGGCTCGCTACATGCCTGCGTCTTGGCGCTCCTTGCGTGGCTCTGCATCGCTGTCAATGCGGTGAAGGTGTCGACTGCCTCGGACACCATGGCTTATCCTGCAGCAAGAGCGCAGGCCGGATAGCACGGCACGCCAGCATCAATGACATTATCCGTCGTGCTCTTGTCACTGCCGGGGTGTCAGCTGTTCTAGAACCCAATGGCTTGGCACGCGACGATGGGAAGAGACCAGATGGAATGACCATAATGCCTTGGAAGTTAGGTCGGCCTTTGGTGTGGGATGCAACATGTGTCGACACCCTTGCGCCATCCCATCTTTCTAGTACGGCGGGTTGTGCTGGGGCGGCTGCTGCAGGTGCGGAAAACCTCAAACGGCGCAAATATTCCAATCTTATTGGAACATATATGTTCGAGCCGTTTGGGGTTGAAACTCTAGGGCCATGGGGTCCGAGTGCCCACTTGGTGTTCCGAGACATTTCCAAGCGGTTGGTCGACTCTTCACGTGACCAAAGGGCTGGCCTATTTTTCGGCCAAAGAATCAGCATTGCCATACAACGTGGCAATGCTGCCAGCCTTTTGGGCACTTTTCCCATTGACAACGATGCGGATATATTTTTTGATGCCTTATGATATTTTCTTTTTATATACCTGTACATATTATAATTTAAAGTGTTAAAATAAACATGTATTCAGATTATGATTGATCGTGCGTTACGCAATATGTAATACGCAAGGGTGCTGGTTATAAACTATCTGTGTACCAAATTGCCGTTTTCGCCGTTATCGATTGAGTAACAAACATCCAAACATTACAAATTTTCATATTTATAATATTATAGAGGTAGTAGGATAGTAGAGCAGTGGTATCCCAGTGGTAACGGCCTCGACTTACGAGTTGTAAGGTCGTGCGTTCGAACCCGGCGCAATACTTTGTGTAAATAAATTCATCACCACTGCTCTCAAACGGTGAACTAAAACATTGTGAGGAAACCGGCATGTCCTAGAACCAAAAATTCGAAGACATGTGACATCTACCAACACGCACTGGGCCCGCGTGGTGGATTACGGCCCACTCCCTCTCACGGACAGGAGGCCTATGTCCCAGCAGTGGGAACGTAATAGGCTGAGTATGTAGTAGGATAGTAGGATTATGTTATTTTTCTCTCAGTGGCAGTCCAGAGTCTGAATTTATATAATTTTAAACAGAAACATCACAAAAACCTCAATAGGTTTGTCCGGATGTTGAAGCACTTATCAGCAATCTTAAAAATAATCTAACAGAATAATCATTATCTTATTTATTAATGGTTAACACATAGTTTATAAAACATTAAAGTAAAACATTGTAAGGTAGTTTGTAAATCTATATACAAGATGTTGATTTGCATCCTAGTCAAATTCAAGGACGTTATTATGCTAATGATTCTCGACCCAAATCAACAATAAAATGGGTAGGTATTTTTTTAAATATTTTTTCATGTTTACTAAAATCCGTAAGTGTGAACCAGCCGTATTTAAACGCGGCCCGTCTGTTACTAGCCTAACCGCGCTTTCACACACAAACGCAAACAATACTCGTACATCCATTCACAACGCTTGCGCGATCGTTCGTTCGGGCGCCGCGTGCGCGGCCCCCCACCCGCCCCCGAACCAACAGTATGTTTGATGTCGCCGAAATGTGCGTGCGCGTTTCTCAGTTCTCGGTAAATTGTTGAGACGTCATTCGATACAAAGTGCAAGATGACGGAAATTACACTAATGTCGAGTTGGTGGAGATGGTCCGCCTGTATGCCATCAGTGGAGACAGCCTACGTGGAGCCATCCGGATGTTCACGGAAATGCTTCCCGATAGGGAACCCCTATCACAGAGCGTCATGCTGGCTGCTACGCAGAGACTGCGGGATCATCGGCAGTTTGACGTTCCCCGGCGTGCTCAAGCTCGCGGCAGCGTAGGTAGGCCTGCCTGTCGCCTTGCAGGAAGACATCCTGGAATACTTCCAGCGAGAACCACGGGCAAGCACGCGGGAGGCTGGTCGATGCTTTGGAGTGCACCACACCACAGTGTACGTGCAAGGATCATTAGTGCTTTCGACACTTTAAAACGAATGTGTTAGTGTTACGTAAACTAAAGGAAAACCAGCTACGTCGTGCTCGATTGTGCCAAGAGTGTGAAGGTGGCAACTTTGAACAACTCCTCCGGGTAACTTAAGTAGGTAATTTATTTATTTGTACATTTTGTAAAAACGTTGTTAGCTTAACCAATTTTATTAGTGTAAATAAGTTGATTTTAAATTTTTAACTACGCCAATAATACCTAAGAGTCGAAAGTATCACCACCTACTTAAACATAACTAGCAAACCTTTTCATTTCCATCAAACCTAAAAAACAAACTTAGTAGATCGGTACATCAACTAAGGTATGTAGGTATTATTACCGGTCCTAAGCCCGTTAAGTAGTAAAGAAAATTTCAAATCAACCAATTTAATCCACAAATAAAAACAAAATCAATACGAAAAGTTTAGGCTGAACGATAGCATTAGAGCAAAACGAACATTTTATTAATCATCTGATACCAGGTCAGTGAACTTTTCTTTGGCGCACTAGTATTACTGTCATTAGTAAGATTTCCGTATTCTAATGATGCTTAAAAAGAGGTAATTATCAAACTAAATTTATGACAATAATGTAGGTGATTTTCGAAATAAAATTAGGTAAAATTATTGCTACCGGTCGCTCAGGTCATTCATTGCTCGCCGCTCGGTCGCGCACGCTTGAATTTGGTTCGTAGGTAAGACGTCGACACTCACGCACACAGCTGCATTGTCGCTGTTGCGTAGTCGGGTGATTCTCTTTTATTTGTATTGAATTAAGGGTTTAATTCTGAAATACTGTTAAATTTCAACAACAACAAAAAAGCAGCGCTTATGTCGTTTATGACAACTACCTGAAAGGAGAAACCCAAACTTCATAGAAACTTGGGCCTGGCGTTACAGGGCTGGAATTTGGCCATAAATTAGAACATTTAGGAAGGTTTCACGCTTCCAATTTTCACGTCTCCCAGCAATGGCCAAATTGGTGAAATCAGACGATGTTTAAGTACATTTTAGGTTTTATTGGTTATTAAAAAAATATTTTTGAGGTTTTATTTCCTACGTAAATGTGGTGTGCTGCTGCTTGCAGCTTATATTTAGGTAGATACCTACATAAATAGTGCTTAGGAGGTGACTTCAGATTTATCTGGTTGAAGCTACTAAAAAAACCAGCTGAAAACTATTTTTATTAGACATGGCCGACTTAGGTCACATAGGCCTTGCATTTGTTATTAATGTAGATGCATTAATAACAAATGCATAATGCATTTCCATTGCATTTGCATTTTCTGATTATAGTACCTACCTAATCTCCGATTGCAATACATTATAGGAATATTAAAATAAAAAACAACATTGTGATAAATGGTTTTATTAATCACCTGCTTCATTAGGTCTATCATAATATAACAATACAGTATCCAGAAATTGTGCAGGAGGCAAGTTACTACCCTGGTGCCATGCCCAACCAAGATACCATATTATGCTCATGGTGTGGGCACAGTAACGAACCATTGTTTCACCAAAGATACAGGGGAAAATAATATTGTACATTCTCGAAATCCAAAAACATACACAGATTATTTTAATGGAAACATTCTTGAATTTGTTTTGCACTAAATGTGTGATAATTATCACTGATATAATTGAGAACGCCCCATGATGTGCATGTTAAATGGATATCACAAAGAAAATTATTTGGAGGTACATAATAGTTATATAAGTAACAGTTTTTGCATCGTAATTGTTATTCAGTTTCTTTCATGTCTCCGACATCCTTCCACAAAACATCTACTTTTGGTTTCAACAGCTCTAAAACAATTGAGTAAAACCATAAGAGTTCACACAGTAGGTGTCCTGGGTGCAGAATTTGTTTCTTGCCTTGTTGAAGGTTCTTCTAAATGAGGAATGTCTTGACTATTTGGCCCATTGACAGCTGATGAAGATGCACCAGATGTTGAGGTGCCCGAATGGAAATGCCAAGATGCTTTATTAGCTCGCACCAACAAGAGTGATAAACAACACTTGAAGCACCCACCTGAAAATAATTAGAGCTGTATGAAGTGTTATAGCATAGCCCGCTTTGAAATAGACTGATCTAAAAAAAACTTTGAATGAGTAATCCTGATATAGGAGCTCGACCATTATCCCACCGGCTTTCTGATTCACTTAAATGTTTATGCATACCAAATAACATTTTTAAATACCCTTGTCAACAAAACTAAAGAATGTTACTTATAAAACTTGAATAAAAGTAATATACTAACGGTGCGTGGTAGGAGCCATTCTCTTGTAACTTCATGTATTCTTGCACTGTACCAGTCCTTGATGACAACAAACTCTTCTCAGAAGAGAATGTCTACAGAAAATACACACTCATCGGTGTTTACTGTCTTCTGGTTAAATTCCATCACGATATACAGCGTTGGGATGATTCCAGCGAGTTTGGCAGATAGTCATTTTCATTTACCTGAAGCAAACATTTATAATTTGACTATTATGTCTAGAACTAGCATAGCATAGTTACCTTATTACATTCCCACTGCAGGGACACAGGCCTCCTCTCTGAGAGAGAAAGAACAGGCCGTAATTAACCATGCAGGTTCAGCACAAATTGGTACATGAATTTGTTTCATGTTCTGGTATTATTTCATAAAACACAACTACCAACAGACAACTGAACATGAGCAATAACACTATGTAGTTTGATTACATTAAATAATTACTTACATAGTACAAAAATGTTGCAGTTTAGAAAAATGGGATACTAACCGTTTGAGGTGCGCCCCATTGCTTTACTGTTGAAAGAATCATTTCGTCTTCCAATCTTCGCTTTCCTTTTGTATTGCAGCGGTCCGTTACTATTCCGCAATTAATGCACAGACTCATGGTCATGATATCGTTATTAACCAGTCGTCAAAGAGCAATTTCCGGTTTTCCAGCAAAGGTGGCAGGTTACAGTGTCGAATGTTCAAGCGAGGGTTTGTCAAAAGGCAATCAATTACGGAGTCCAGTATTAGACCAGAGGTCTAATGAAATAATAATAGAAATACAAGAAAAATCATTAACTTGCACAAAAATACGAAGTGACATGCATGACATTACAACCATGACAATTGACAGATATTGACAATTTGACATTTACCGTTTACTAGTGCAATCCGCGATGTAATCGATTATATCGATATTTTAATTTCGTTTTGGCTTCATAATGGTGCTTACGTTAAAAATGAATTAGATTCCTGTTTTTTTTATTTAACATTGATTTTAATCCCTAAAAAAACAATTAAACTAAAAACATGGAGTGTTATTAATTATTTGTTACAGTTTCGATTTCCACTAAATCGATCTTATTCTTAGGGTACGCTCTATTGAAAAAATGGAAGCGTTTGTGAAGTTAGTGACGTTTATTGAAATAAGTGATAAAACGATTTGCAAAGGTTGTTATGAGCTAAGAAAATAGAAATCAATCTTTTTTCTACACTTGGCCATTGCTAATGAGGCTAAGATTTCAATGAGTTAATTAAGAAAAATAGACGATTTTTTTGGTACATATCTGATTCCTGTAATGGTTGGGCCCAGAAACGGGTTTCTCCTTTGACGAGGATGCAAAACAACATCTTGTATACATATAAGGAGAAACTGACTGACTGATCAATCAACGCAAAGTCGAACCTACTAGGACTAGGAACGTGAAATTTTGCACACGGCTTCCTTTTATAATGTAGGGGAGCACTAAGAAGGGGTTTTTGGAAATTCGACCTTTAAGGGGGTGAAAAGGGGGGATTTTGTTTGTATGAAAAATCTTATTCTTTGAGTTAATAAACTTGAAACTTGGTACAAATACTTAGTTGAGTAAATTATAAGGTTGGTCATTTATTGTTTTTCTAAACTACCCCCTAAAGGGGGATTGGGGGGTGTCAAAGTTTGTATGGAAGAATTTTAACGCGCGGTTTGATTAACTCCAAACTCAATATTTATACCTCAAACCAAAAATAAAGAATAACGTGTATCAGGGTTTCTCGAAAATCTACCCCTAAAGGGGTAAAAAGGGTAGTCCGTCCGTTTGTAAAGATGATTGTTTGTTAGGTACTCAATCACGCAAAAAAGGCTGAACGGATTTGGATAAAATTTGGCAAACAGACAGATTATAACCTAGATTAACATATAGAATACTTTTTATCCCGTTAGTACGTTCCCGCGGGATAATTTCCGACTTCCACGCGGGCGAAGCCGCGGGCGCAAACTAGTAATAACTAAAATAGTACAAAAACGAGTTAGGCAATCCGTCGATGCTAATTATGTTGGATGAACTTTAAACAGGTGATGTTTTTTCAAAGTGAATCAAAGTATTTTTTGTATTTAATTTTATAATTACTATTTGTTAATTCCGATTGAATTTTTGTTGGAACGTCATTAATTAAAGCAGGTATTAAAAAAACGTTTGTTCGTTTCCCGTAATAGTTCTGGTATCTCGGTACTACTAGTTTTGATTGGGCTGCCATTCTTGTTGCAATGGTATGATTGAATTTAGTTTGCAGTTCTTTGTTCGTGAACTGTTCTATTAATAACCATACTAAATGTGGGTGTACATCCATGTAATGTTTTGTTAAAGTAAGAAAATTTAAAAGTGAATGTATTTTCGATGCATTTATTTTTAGATAGCTGAGCAACGTGTCCCTAAACTGAAATCAAACCATACCAATAACAACTTTCCTGACATGAAAACCATCGTACGGTAAAGGTGCCTGCTTTGGCTGCGACAGAGGAGGAGTACCGGTGCTTCTGAGCAGCGCACTTCCCTTCCGTGGCCTGGACGGGGCCGCCACCGTTTGATGGCAGAAGCGGTGGGGCCGCAGGGGAAGAGGAGTGTCGGTATAGCATTGGCCGCTCTCCTTATCCCCTGCGGCCGGATGGTGGTAGGCGAGACGGCGCGTTGTGTTCCACGCGCGCCGTCAGAGATTTCAACAACCACTGGTGTGGGGTCCGCAAGGGCCGATGCCTGCCAGGGGAGCGGGTTGTTTGAAAGAGTTACCGCCGCCCCTGGCACACGGGCAACTGAGGGAACACGGGTGGGTTTTAGTCAGTAAAAGTCTGACACACCCTCTTGCTCTACTCAGCGGGAGAAGTCATTTGATGATTTCCCACCCAAAAAAAAAAGATGCCTGCTTTACCGTTCGAGGATTAGGCGTGATTGTACGTTATTACGTTGTTTTTTTAACACGCTTTTATTAGCTTCAGCTGTTTGTTTACGGTCAGATTTCATTTAAACTTTGTAGACTTATCGAGGACCGATAACAATTCAATAAATTCAACAAAAAAAAAAAAACTTAAAAAACACGCTTTTGTAGTTAGCAGAACCAAAAAATAGAAAACACGCTTCAAGAACGAAACTAACAAAGCAGAAAATAATTTCAAAAAGGCGCTTGATATTAATTTATAATAAAAATACCTCAAAAAGCACCCCACGCTTTTTTGAAATTATTTTCTGTTTTTTTTAGTTTGGTAATTAAAGCGTGTTTTTTTATTTTTTTAATCTATAATTTATTTTTAAATCCAACCAGCGTAATTAAAAACTTGAAATAATTTCCAAAAAATGTATCCTTTATTCTTTTACGAACGAGTAATTCCTCCATTCAACTGAAAACATAAAAAGGTTGAACGGACCAGTATATTCAATAACCGATAACCAACACATGGCCCTGAATGGAAGCCATTCAAATTCCATACACACTCAAAATTGCTTTGAAATTCTCAATCCGGGTGTATAAACCACACCTACGAACTAGCATCAAAATATTAATTTACAATATCTAAAGGATATATATGTATACATTAAGTGAGATTGTTGTGGATAAGATTACCGGGTTTATTTAGAAGTATATGTTGACCCTTACTGCCTCGTTGACGGCTCAGCAGTTGCGTTTTTCAATACGGGGATCATAAATGTTGGTATACGATCCTTGGTTGAGTGTAGGTACTTGTGTGACACAAAAAATGCAGTATTCTGGTGTCCCGGTTTTTGCCCGGTTCATGGCGATAGGCTCGCCCTCTATTACATATAACTTAAATAAAGATACCAGGGTTGTCCAAATGCACGTTGGATTGATGATATCGTCAAGGTCGCGGGAAACGACACTAAAAAAATATTAACTACGTAACAAATAAAAATAATAATAAGTAAATAAAATGACAAATAAATGTGTTTAACAAATTTATAAAATTATAGTTATAATTCTTAAATTTAATTATGTGTTAACAAAACAGTATAACTTTCTAACAAATTAACTAGTAGGTAATATTCATCACATTAAACACGCAGTGTTCTTCCTCCTTTCTCCTACTTGATCTATGCTTTGCCCGACAGGGTCCATAATTGTGACTTATATTATTTCCCCTACGAACTTTATACATTATGTTACGCAATAAAGAATTAAGAAATGAATTGAAACACCTGAATGAGGGGTGCACGGAACCGAGAAGTATGGTGGATAAAAGGAGCGGCCTATACCCAGCAATGGGTGATCCCGGGCTGAGATGATGACGATGATGATGAAATGAAGATAACACTATGCGTGTTTGAAAATAATTGTGAATTTAATATACTAACACCTCCGGCTTCCCCTTCACTCTTCAGCCGTAATGTTATGCATGCAACATTGATCCCTGTTCTATACGTCTATGAACCCACCCAAAAAAGTTTAAGAGCAACGTACTGAGCCCATCACCATCAGCATCATTGCAGCCCGATGTATGGGAATCTCCTGGAATACGTAATGAGATTATAAGATTAATTGCTGTGCTCCGTCCCTGATATTACTAATAGCCAATCCGAGATGAGTAGATGTTGATATTAATTAATATTATGTAGAACAGTGTTAATTGAGTTAATTGCTGCCTGGCTTTGGACAGCGTATATGCGTGATGAAAATCGATGTGATTAAAAAGCAATTGACTAAAGCTAGTTCTAACTGCGTCCTAAAGTGTTCAATTAAATCAAAAAATATAAGGTTTAATTTTAAATCGAAAATAAAGTAAGAATCTTCTCTTACCTACGAGGTCTTCAAGCCACGTACCAGGTAGCCATATTTCCTAAGAAGCGTATTATAATAAAATCTCAGAAATCAGTTAGCACCTACATGTGAATAACATCATCCGAGGAAGTATCAAAATCGGGGCATGCGAAAATAACTCCATTACCGTTTCTTTTGACTTCGCCGTAATCTATTAACGGAATGGATAAAAGCGGAAAAGGACCAGGAAAGTGTGTTCGCCAATCGTAAATAACAGCTCATGTGGGCAACACTGGGCCTCCGAGACCCCGCTTTCCTTATGGCCCTTAAAGAGACAATTTTGCCTCACGCTACATTAGAAATGCTCGTAAAATACGCATTGAACATCGTTGTGTACCATTACCGCAAACTACTGGCTGATAACTGTTAAAAATGTACAGAACATTCGCTCCTTTAGCGAGGATATAATGTTTTTCAGGCTTTTTGGGTATTTTACAATACATAGAGCCTACTAAACGCCTTTACTATATATTCAGTAAAAGTGGATGGTAAATGAATATTCCTGGAAGTCGACACACGACCCATTTCATTAAAAAGAACCCATTAAAATTGAAGAAAAAATCTCTGGAAAATAAGAGGCTTCGACGAAATAGAAATGCTCGTGAAGTATAAAGAATTCCAGAAGTCAGCATACAATACGGAGAAAAGAAGAGCGATACATGAAAAGAGACTTCTCAGAAGATATCAGAGAGGTCTTTTGGAAAATGGCTGAATCTAGAGATGTATTCATTCATTTGGAAACTAGCTTAGCTGCGAATAAAATAACGCCTTACACTAAATTCATTAGGAAAATCCGAAAAAAAACCGTCCGAGAGTCCGTCGGGTCAGCTAGGCTTTACTGATAAAATAAACCCTTCGAGAATTATACGTATAAACAAACAAACATGGGGTATAATAAACATGGGGTTAACATCTGAACCCCAAACTGAATCCCACAAAAATAAATAATCACAAATACAAAACCAGTTAAAAATTGTAACATTTTTAGAACTTGCGCTCAAGGCGTCTATATATTACCTAGATACACGTCTCGGCTGCCACGAAGCGACGCTCCAAATCTTCCCGTTGTAACAAAATAAAAATAAAATACAATTGACGGGAAGAAAATATCTCTGTTTAACTTTTCTGGATGGCTCTGAAAGATAAGCTATTTACGTAACACGTTAGTTTATTTTTCTGTTCTATTTGTGGATATGTTGATAATTGCCTCTGAATATAATCGACGTCAAAAAAGCATTTTCTTACCTTCCATAACGTAATATCAGATATGTTGTACATAACCATAATTTCAGCTTACCTATAGCAACAATCAACGTGTAAGTTCATCTTCTGACCACAGTATAAAGGATCTTCTGAAAAAGAGAAGGAACGAGGTTACACCATAGTTGCGATTCTACCTAGAGTTTTTATAAAATTCTCCTAACCATAATGTTAGGAGAATTTTATAATATAATTGTACAGTTAATATTAGTACAGGTTTGGAATACCATAATGGCGATCTGAGGCCCTAGCACGAGCGATCTGAGGCCCTAGCACGAGCAATCTGAGGCCCTAGCACGAGCGACCTGAGCTTATACAGAATATGATGTACCTACTCGTAAGTGACCAAATATATGCAAATACTCAGGTTGCACTTTGTACATGCAGTAAACCATATCGTATTACCTTTACTGATATTCCAATAACGTATTAAATTGTAATGTCATGACAGAGATATTATACGTCAAAGGAGCATTAAAATAACATTTTGTGCATAATATAATTATTTTGCTTCATGTTTCGAATTCAGCGAATTTTAACAATGTTCCTCCTGTCCCCGTCCGGAACACATTACAGTCAGACATTCTGAAAACAGGTTTTGCTTTCAGTTGTCTGTTAATTATCCTGATTATTCGTTTTCCAATTAATTATTTACCACATCCGGATCGACACCATTAAATAACAATACATAAAATTCAAAACGTGCCATTTGCAACATTAATATATAATATATGAATACGTATTTAGAAGTAGATTCGCTCACAAATAAATTAGTTTCTTTCGAATCGCCTACCGAAAATAACATATTACATAAAAGGGTCCATTCGCACGTCGGTCTAAACTGTACGGAGAAAGCAGGCATGCGCGGATGTTATGTGTAATGTGACATAATTATCAACTCAAAAATTTCCACACGACACATTGAATACCCTCAATACGTGTCCTCTAAAGGCCAAAATGCAATTGCATCTAAGCAAGTGTAACGCCTCGCCACTGAAAGGGTTGACTGTTTCAATATGTGCTGTCTCCCATTGGAAGAGCACTTTAAGCCGCCGTTTGATTGAACGGGTCGTTAGGACGTGTCAAAAGCCTGCAGCATTAATAACTACGACCAAAAAATGTTAAAAGTGTTAGGCAATCGGTCACAGACGAAAAAGTGTTTTTAATTTCGTATGGATGGGTTAGTTGCCTGCAGCTGTGTTTAAGGTTGAATTTAAGAGGGTATTAAACCCCCCCGAGTGGGTTCCCGCATTGTCGTTGCGGGGGGCTCAGTTACCGTGGTCTCCCAGCCACGGTGACGCGAAAAGAAACCCAAAGGTGGGGTCGCTCGTCAGGCTTTTGCCTTCAAGCCGATGACGTAGCGGCCAAAAAGTAGGTTGCGGTGAGGTGCACCGCAACTGAGGTGGGCCGCGATGTCGAATGGGAGGCATCGCGGCTGAGGGTTACGGGCTGCGGCAGAGAAGGAGTGCCGGTGCTTCTGAGCAGCGCTCTTCCCTTCCGTGGCCTGGACGGGGTGGCCACCGTTTGATGGCGGACGCGGTGGGGCCGCAGGGGAAGAGGAGTGTCGGTATAGCGTTGGCCGCTCTCCCTATCCCCTGCGGCCGAAAAGTGGTGGGCGGGACGGCGCGTTGTGTTCCACGCGTGCCGTCAGAGATGTCTGCAACTACTGTTGGGATCCGCGAGGGCCAGTGCCTGCCAGGGGTGTGGGTTGTTCGAAAGAGACACCGTCGCCCCTGGCACACAGGCAACTGAGGGAACACGGGTGGGTTTTAGTCAGTAAAAGTCTGAAACGCCCTCCTGCTCTCTACCCAGGGCGGGAGAAGTCATTTGATGATTTCCCACCCTCCAAAAAAAAAAAGAGGATATTAAAAGGTTAGGTTAGGTTAGGTAGGTAACCAGTACTGTCGGGAGGACACGGCGTGGCACACGCTGGCAGAGTGTGCCGCTTGGACGGAGCCACGCCGTGCCCTCATCTCAGGAGTAGGCAGCGACCTGTCGCTGCCGGCCGTTGTCGACTCGATGGTCGACAGCGAGGAGTCCTGGGACGCGGTGGTGTCCTTCTGCGATACAGTCATTTCGCAGAAGGAGGCTGCGGAGAGGGAGCGGGAGATTGCTTCTGCTAACCCGATCCGCAGCAGACGCACCGGGCGTCGGCGGAGGGCGGACAACGCCCTCTTCCAGCCCCCCTGAATGGGTCCAGGGGCGACGGACTGGGGAATCCGTCGCTCCCTATTTCTTAGGACCCGAGATGGCGGCGCGTAGTGTTCCACGCGCGCCTCTCTTTGTTGTGGGGGGAGTTTAACACCTCACTCCCCCCCTATCGCGAGGTGGCCCGTGTCAGAATAAAGGGGTATATACATTTATAAGTGTGTACATTTAAAACAAATATCAAGCTTTGAATATCAGAATGGTTACTGCTTATTTACTGTATATGCAGGTTCTTATGAATATGGTTTGTAGGGAAAGGATTTCATGAAGTAAAGCACAGAAAGACAAGACCAGACATTTATTTCAGTTAGGCTTGTCAATATTGAATCAGAAAGCTAGTCGTCCGTTCCAAAACTAGGTCTTCATGGAGAAGAAGGACAAGAAACTCCATGGAAACAGTATTGAAGTATTTCATCAACACATCTCTTACATTACTATGAATTATTATTTTCCTACATACATTTAATTTCAACTCTTGGACCATTGTCCAAGAGAACTTAGAATTATTATAACATTGCTATTAAATTATTACAATAGCTAGGAATAGAACATGAATATGATTGTTATGATTTAAAACATTAGGAAAACCGACTATAATATAACTTGTACAACAACATTTTTATAATAAGCAATAATTATTATATAATATCAAATTACTTAACTTACATGACATCTGGTTGATTTATTCCACACAACAACGGCACTAGGACTAACCTCCTGAACATCTACCAAGCAACTGACCCAATAACGTTATTTTTAATCCTTTTTATAACTTCCCAATGTCAACTTACATTAAACAACTACCGCCATTTTGAACAAGCTACAGAACGTCACTCATTTGGCTTAATAACTTCTAACACAGATTAATAAACAAAGGTTATGTAGTTAAACCGTTAGAAAACATTTTATGGTAATTAAGCAATTTAATAAGAACTGATTCGTAATTTAAGACACTTAAAAGTATCGATATGAACTGCCAGTATTGTGCTAGTCAATTGAATCAGTCTATTTATTATTTTAAGTAATACTAGAAAACCCAAATATATTACAAGTGTAATTAAATACTACGTAATCATTTACAGTAACAACATCCAAGTTATTTTCACAAATTGAGACCGTTATTTTTGTAAACTAGTCAAATTAGGTACTTCTGCACTTGTTCAAGGCTTCGTCAACGTGACAAATGACATTATATACCAAACAATAATAGATTATCAAAATGAACAATCTAACACGGCCAGACTGACAAGTACTTCGTTCTCGAAGTACCTATGAATCCACCGTCTCACAAAAACAACAGCACTTGATAGTTGACCAGTTAAACTTGCACATTATATAAAAGTATCAAATCAAAACCTAAGGTAAAGTATATTTAAACAGGTATTATTAAAAACTACTTAATCATTATAGATTTTAGTAATTTTTGCAAGTCAATACAGTTATTTCCTGTGAATACTATCTTGTCAAATAAGGTAGGTACCTCAAGGCCTCGTTAATGTGACCGATGTCATTATCCAACAAACAATACTTATTATAATATCAAAATGAATGATCGAACACGGCCAGACTGAAAATACTTCGTCCTCGAAGTACCTATTAATCTTCCTTCTCACTAAAACGACAGAACCAACAAAAAATTATACATTGTTTCTCATTTTATGTGCTCCGGGCATATAACAATTTATCTGTCTACATATTGATACAGTTTTTTGTTTTTACCTCCCTAATGTCGTATAAACATTTAACAATTTTGTCATAACTATTAACGTAAGGGTATAATTAAGTTCACAAAAGAATTGTTATAGCAACAATTCAGTAAGTCATTCATGTTTAACAGCTGCATCGCAGCACTGACCAGTGATCATGAAAATAATTCGAATAATTCATCGTTCGGTCAATCTGACAATATTATTGAACACTATTCAATAAACACATTTTCTATTAACAATTTCATACATTTTTGACATGGCCACTCCGAACAATACTTTTACATTGGAAGTAATAAGTTTTAATAACACCTAACAAGAAACCAAAGTATAGTGAATTATTTCAAACAAGTTAATCTTAAGGAAAATCTTAGTTTTGTACATGGGTGGTACTCGGGTGGTGCCCTATATAATGTGAAGTAGCTCAATTTTGTATTATGTTAAATTTAATAGCTCAATTTTTTATAATTATTAATTTTACAAACATAGTTTTAAGTTTTGTTTTTTTTTTACTAACAAGTTATGGAATGTAATAATGAATTCTGAATTAAAATAATTAATAATAATAACCATGTGATGCTCACTACTTTGAAAAAAATCATAATGAATTAGTTCTAGCAAAAGTGTGTTTTTAGATTGACTTCTACTTAATTGGCTGTCAGTATCACATACCATTCTTTATTTATTGTTTGTTTCAGCTGTAAGTCATCTATAGTTAATTAATAAATAAATAAAAGAAGCCACGCCCTCCAATAAATTTCAGCAAGTGGTGTTGGCGACTTTGGACCGGAGTAGATGGAGAATGACTGTCCGCTCATCCAGTGACCACGATCTTCAGTAATGAGGGACTCATTGAATTACCTTTACGACAATAAATAAAGTACCAACTATTTATTCCGACTTTCTGCTAAGACTTGGTATATTTCGTTTTCGTTAAAATTATCTCCGAAATAATTTTGTAAACATCAGAACCTTACACAAGTACCGAAATTAAATTACCGTGACCACTAAAATAGCATTTATATAATTCTCAAATAACATCGATTATAAATTACTTGTTACACTCACATTCAAAATATGTTCGTTACTTTAATTTATCTATTCTGTAATAATCTATACCAATAAGATTAATAAAGAGGAAAGATTTGATTGTTTATTTTTTGTTTGTTTGTTTGCATTGAATAGGGTCCGAAATTACTGAATCTATTTGAATTATTTCACTGTTGGGAAGCTACACTATTCCTGGGTGATATAGGCTATATTTTATCCCCGTATTCCCACGGGAACGGGAACTACGCGGGTAAAACCGCGGAGCGCTGCTAGTTCAACAATAATTTCCAATTTCACAATAGAACAGCTTTACCCATTCAGCATTTTATATTTGTTTGTAAAGTCAATTAGCGCAGAATTATATTCAGCCATCATTTGATATTTCAGACCGAATTAATAACGTGACACCGTAAGCGTCATTTGTTTTTAAATATTTTATTTTTCATTTCATAAAATAGCCAGGTTTTTGATAATAAAAGATTTGGGTGATTTTAACTCGACAGTAAAGGTAGGTACGTACTATTTCGATTGGTGTTATGTAAATTAATAAATTTTCTTATGCGATAATCTGCTCAGTACCGTATTTTTAAGAGGTGTGATACATCTTGATTTGAAAAGAAAAGAATTTGTAAACTGAAGAAGAATACCAAATCACACCGTACCGAAAAAATATATATAGTAAAAGCACATCCAAACCAATATTACAATTTAAATTCACTATACGTTGGTCTATTAAGATAAAAGAATTATCCATCATCTTAATATACAATCCATGTCCAATTGTCCATGTAACGTTTGAACGTTCGGTCAAACTGAAATGCACCAAAATCATCATCACAATGCCAATAAATCTGAAAATAACCTTTCACAGCCATGCTGAACTGTACTTGTCTCAACTTATATTGTTCTCATTGGTCTATGACCCAAGACAAGTGATGTTAAGGCCCCACCTGCTGTACGTGAGTTAGTTAACACCAGGCCTATGACCCCAGCAGCAATTATTCCATTGGTCTATGACCCAAGTGATGTTAAGGCCCCACCTGCTGTACGTGAGTTAGTTAACACCAGGCCTGTGACCCCAGCAGCAATTATTCCATTAGTCTATGACCCAAGTGATGTTAAGGCCCCACCTGCTGTACGTGAGTTAGTTAACACCAGGCCTATGACCCCAGCAGCAATAATTCCATTGGTCTCTGACCCAAGTGATGTTAAGGCCCCACCTGCTGTACGTGAGTTAGTTAACACCAGGCCTATGACCCCAGCAGCAATTATTCCATTAGTCTATGACCCAAGTGATGTTAAGGCCCCACCTGCTGTACGTGAGTTAGTTAACACCAGGCCTATGACCCCAGCAGCAATAATTCCATTGGTCTATGACCCAAGTGATGTTAAGGCCCCACCTGCTGTACGTGAGTTAGTTAACACCAGGCCTATGACCCCAGCAGCAATTATTCCATTGATTTCACAATAAAATCAACCTCTAAATTGCAACTTATCAAAGTCAAAGTCAACGTCAAAATCAAAGTCAAAGTCAAAGCATTTATTTCAAAGGCACTTATAAGGCACCTTTGAACGTCAGTTGTACCATTTGCATTTTTTTAGTTGGTTCATTTCAGTTTAACCAAACTAAGTTATTAAGTTTTTCTGTCTCTCAAGTCTCATCGCTGTGAGCATTGGAAATTGAAATCGAATATAACACAATTTCATAATTATGTCTTTCAATAAAAATCTTAAAAGCTAATTTTTAAAAATCATAAAATAATACAAACGTCATGAGGAAATAGAAAGAAAATTGCATTAAGTACATACTCTACTAAAGTCATAAAAAAGTATAACTATAAATTCGGGGTTTATTACCACATCCGAAAATATTTTTACCATTCATAATCCGTTATGCAATTATTAAAAAAAATAAAAAAAATAACTACCTTAGGCATACACAGCTGTTCATGACACGTTTCGAGGCTACTACTGAATAAGCTAGAAAGTATCAACAACTTTAAAATCCATAGTGTAATCAAATTGATTTTATTGCCACTTGAATTTCAGGTAAGTCGTGGCGCAATTTGAAATTTATCAAATCGAGTTTTACATGTAGGTACTAAGTATTTTTTTCTTTTTTTTCTTCTCATTTGTGGAAATTATGACATGGAGAAAGACAAATTAAATTGCATTTAGCATCTTTAAACTTATGAAGTTAACTGATTTAATAAATTTATTTACCCGGTAACCTAATCACAAGTGTTTATTGTACAAAGCAATTAGTTAGGTATGTATCACGGAAGAAAGTAACTTTGTTCTTGTATCATTTAAGAAAGTCAAAATTACTATTTTGCTTCCTCTCTCTTTCCTCTAACTATTGTATCCTCTGATTATCTTTTAAAGTAATTGGTTCGATGATACATAAGTAATTAACAGTAAAAACATACTAATAAATGCTCGATAAACAATAGAAATGATATAAAAGTATTTCGCAATACTTAATCTTTCAATTTATCATCGTATCCATTTGTAAATATTAAACAGCCTCTAAGGGCCTTACCAACTTAAGCTACTTCTTATTCCTGGAAAGCTTCCCGATACTTCTCACAGCAGCTGAGGTTCCAGTCTCGAATCTCACATAGTAACTTGCAGCTCCGCAGCTCCGATGTCAGGGGCAGCGGGATGTCATCATTATGGTGCGAGTGAAGTCAGCGTCCCGCCAACGGTTTTCAAAATATCGTCAGCAGCTCGAACATTGATCATGAAAATAGCAAAATAAAATGCATTAGTAAGTGGTTTTAAAAGGCCAGAGAACCATCCCACTTCTGATGTCAGAATAAAGGGGTATATACATTTATAAGTGTGTACATTTAAAACAAATATCAAGCTTTGAATATCAGAATGGTTACTGCTTATTTACTGTATATGCAGGTTCTTATGAATATGGTTTGTAGGGAAAGGATTTCATGAAGTAAAGCACAGAAAGACAAGACCAGACATTTATTTCAGTTAGGCTTGTCAATATTGAATCAGAAAGCTAGTCGTCCGTTCCAAAACTAGGTCTTCATGGAGAAGAAGGACAAGAAACTCCATGGAAACAGTATTGAAGTATTTCATCAACACATCTCTTACATTACTATGAATTATTATTTTCCTACATACATTTAATTTCAACTCTTGGACCATTGTCCAAGAGAACTTAGAATTATTATAACATTGCTATTAAATTATTACAATAGCTAGGAATAGAACATGAATATGATTGTTATGATTTAAAACATTAGGAAAACCGACTATAATATAACTTGTACAACAACATTTTTATAATAAGCAATAATTATTATATAATATCAAATTACTTAACTTACATGACATCTGGTTGATTTATTCCACACAACAACGGCACTAGGACTAACCTCCTGAACATCTACCAAGCAACTGACCCAATAACGTTATTTTTAATCCTTTTTATAACTTCCCAATGTCAACTTACATTAAACAACTACCGCCATTTTGAACAAGCTACAGAACGTCACTCATTTGGCTTAATAACTTCTAACACAGATTAATAAACAAAGGTTATGTAGTTAAACCGTTAGAAAACATTTTATGGTAATTAAGCAATTTAATAAGAACTGATTCGTAATTTAAGACACTTAAAAGTATCGATATGAACTGCCAGTATTGTGCTAGTCAATTGAATCAGTCTATTTATTATTTTAAGTAATACTAGAAAACCCAAATATATTACAAGTGTAATTAAATACTACGTAATCATTTACAGTAACAACATCCAAGTTATTTTCACAAATTGAGACCGTTATTTTTGTAAACTAGTCAAATTAGGTACTTCTGCACTTGTTCAAGGCTTCGTCAACGTGACAAATGACATTATATACCAAACAATAATAGATTATCAAAATGAACAATCTAACACCCGCATAGGCGGGCGCCGGGCCGCCTAGCCGGGGATCGCGGAAGACTTACTAGTTCCCGTGATCCCCGGCGTAAGTGAGAGACGGAACACCGGGGTGGTATTAGTCAGTAAGAGTCTGACAGACCCCTCCGCCCTCCCCGGGGCGGAGGACATCCATGAGGATTTCCCCCCGTAATCAAAAAAAAAAGGTAGGTAATCAGTACTAGTAGTACTGGTTACTGATAAGGCGATATGCGGATCATGGAGTCCTGGATTGATACCCGGTTGATGAAAATAGGCTTGCATGAGTCATTGCATGAGACTGAAACAACAGGCAAAATGTGGGTGTACTATGTATAGGTGCACCTCTGCCTAACCCTGCGGGGAATAAGGACTTGATGTTATGTTAAAAGGTTAGCAAATCTGTAAATTGAAGTCATATTTATCGGCACATTAGCACTTTAGCAGTCATGATTGAAAAAATGAAGAAAGAAAATGTTTATTTGCGGTTAACATGATGCAAAGAAAGAACCACAAGACCACAAGATCGAGAAAGTCTAATTCACCAAGTGCTAAATGATATTAAATTTCAAGACTAGATGAATTCAGTATTTCGTATCCGAATACTCTGAGAACAAAGAACGAAAAATACTAAGAGATCACAATGCAAGCATAATCTTGGTAGGTGCCATATGAGGACCCTGCAGATTAATATTTATGATGTTCTTTTGTGGACAGTACCCAAACACATTTGATTGAAACTATGCAATGCTAAAATGGAAATAGATCCTATGGTATGGTAAAATCACATAGTAAACTCTTAAAGGAATTAAACTTCAACAATATTAGCGTAACTACTTTCAATGTATCCTGCAACAGCGTAAATTTATTGGAGGAGGAGGAAGATTGGAATATTTAATTCGATAAGAGGAATTCTAAGTGGCTTGGCGACTGTAGCGCGAGGTCAAATTAATAGCGCCATACCCTCTAGTGCTTGAAATTGTAAGAAAACCTTCGCACAAACTATTGTTCGCAGTGAAGTTGGAAATATCTTCATACTTTGTTAACAAACGAATTTATTAAACACTAGCTTTTGCCAGGGGCTTCGCCCGCGTGGTGTACGAAAATTATTCCACGGGAACAGACTATCGGGATGTAAAGTATTATATTAGGTGTTAAAAAATTAACTGCATGAAAAATAAGGGCTTGTTTAGAATTATAAATAAAAAAATATTGGCGAAAAAAAGGTTTCAAAATAACAACCCGTTTCCGAGATATGCAATATTTTCACTTCGAACAAAATGATTGAATATGCGTACTGTACACCACACGCGCGCCGGCGCTGGCGGCCTAGGACACCGCTGCCGCCCCGGCGCAAGCGTGAGTCATTCACCCCTGCGACACGACACGCGACGGCGCAAATTCGTAAACAGCTGATTATTTATGTGAAAATATAAAAATGATCAAAAAAAATTTTTTTTTTTATGTGTTCGTTTTTCGATTTCGAGTAAGTGGACGAAATTCTTGCAGTTAATTTTTTAACACCTTATATAGGTTATACCAAGTTAAAAACTAGATGTGTACCAAATTTCATTCAAATCCGTTTAGCCGTTTTTGCATGATTGAGTAATAAACATCCAAACATCTTAACATACAAACTGTCAGTATTATAATATTAGTAGGATAGCATTACTGACTTTCTAACCACCAACAAAATTAAACATTTTACTGTAATGTTTAAGAAAACGACCCACCCCACTGTTCCTAAATAGTACCCTCCATTCCTTTAGTTCTAAATGCACTTTCAAAGTCGCACACACAGTACCCTAGAAGTGTTCTAGCCAGTTCTAGCCCATCTATTTCGTTAACACTAAAAGTGTCACGTTCGATATAAACACGTTTATTTTTCACGTTTACAAATCCAGTAATGGTGAAAGTCGCTTAGCCAACATGGCTGCAACGGCACTCCATTAACGACGCATTATCTCCCTCTGTTGCGAGCACTCTTCACTTTAAAATATCTCTCATGCCTAATACTAGAACGCTTTTACCGTACGACGTTTTATACTCGATTATAATGTTGTTTAGACGCGGCGGACATTTTTGTTTTGGAGTATTTTCTTTCTGTTTTCTATTTGAATTTCCCAGTAGCAGCCCAGAGGTTGATAGCATTAGGCTCGCCCCCAATTACATAAGACTTAAAAATCATTCATCTGCCTAGCCTTTTCCCAACTATGTTGAGGTCGGCTTCTAGTCTAACCGGATGCAGCTGAATACCAGTATTTTACATGGAGCGACTGCCTGTCTGACCTCCACAACCCAGTTACTGGGTAACACGATACCCCTTGGTAAGGCTGGTTGTCCGAATTTCAGGCTTCTGAGGACTCGTAACGAAAGTCAAAAATCCACAAATGACAGCCGGGACCAACGGCTTAACGTGCTTTCCGAGGCACGGAGGGGTCTCGGAATGTAAAGATGGTCACCCATCCACGGACCTGCCGCGACAAGCGTAGCTTAACCTGATCGATAAACCCGTGCGGCTAATATTACTTAGCCACAAGCTTGCAAGTATAAAAGAAACAAAAGATAAAGTGTAAAAGATACTGAAATCGATTGAAACTATTTTCTGGTCTTGCGTTTTTTCTGTTCCCTTAGTGCGACGACATACATAGCCGTTTCTTTTATACAGGATACATTTTTAACCAGTGCGCAAACTGTAACCATGAATTTAGCATATCATTCTAGACCCCCCCCCCCCCCTCCAACGTAGAAATTTTTCGTCGGTTATACAAAAAAAAAACAGCTGTTCCATACATTATGACCGCGTAGGTATTATATACACTTTTCTATAAAACAGCAGATTTTTTTTTGTATAGGTAACTGGCAAAAAAAAATCTACGTCTAGAATAATATTCTGAATAATTTATGGTTACAGTTTGCGTACTGGTTAAAAAATTATCTTGTGTAAGTAAAACACATTTGTCACATTTGTGCAGTTAATTTCGGTAATCATTACTAGAAATCGTTCTACGGATATTTTGTTCTTTCTTTATCTTATCAGCACGACTTCTCGCCTACTTTGTTATCTCTTATTCTAAATTTAAATTAAATTGACAGTTCCAATGTATTAATGTTAATCAGCGCCTGCCAATATTATGTACGGTCGTCTTTCGCAAAGTACTTACGTACTTAGCACCCGTGACAATGTCACTATAGTACATTATGGTACAAGTGTGTAACGTTGGTGATTATCGCTGAAGCGCCATTGAGACCCGAGCCGTAAGGCGAGGGTCTTAAGAGAGCCCAGGGCAATAATCATCAATACACACGTGTATCATACGACGTTTTTCAACACACTTGCGAAGAAAATAATACTACAAAATCATCATCATCATCATCATCATTATCGTCATCGTCATCGTCATCGTATTCGACATAGTCATCGTCATCGTCGTCATGTCATCGTCATCGTCAACGTCATCGTTATAGTCATAGTCATCGTCATCATCATCATCGTCGTCATCGTCATGTCATCGTCATCGTCATCGTCAACGTAATCATCATCGTCATCGTCGTCGTCATCATCATCATCATCATCATCACCATCATCATCATCATCGTTGTTTTTAAGAACAAAGCAACTCAACCAATTAAAAAACAACCTATAACTCACTAAGAACAAAGCAACTCAACCAATTAAAAAACAACCTATAACTCACTAAGAACAAAGCAACTCAACCAATTCTATAACTCACTAGTGAATAATAGTAATGAAAAAGTCACAGTTTGATAATTGGTGTCAGTATGTGCCTAATTGCAGTGAAATTAGAGCCATTTTATGAGCAAGTGTGTTGAAAACATCTTTATTTTTCTCATAAATGTATTGCCTACTTTTATCCAACCCTAAAACAAAAAATCTCAAAAAGTAGTCTATCCCAACACAAAACACACGCCACGTCAGCTTCTCGTAAACACTCGATAAAAATAATGAAAAAATTTATTATATGGACCTTAGGATTCATCCTAAAGGACATTTTATTGCCTCACAGTCAGCGTGCAAGCACAATTCTCACGTAAGCGAATGTACTGTGGGACCAAAAAACCTTAGCTCCCTCTAACGTAATAAATACGTAATGAAACTGCTTTGCGACAGTATGGAGAAACCAGACTAACCAAAGATTTGAATCGCTAGATTTGCCCACACACACGAAAAAGGTTCCTTAATGAGAAGGGTAGCGTCATCATCATTGCCGCCGAAAGCCGAAAGACGTCCACTGCTGGACATAGGCCTCCCACAAGCATCGCCGCTTCGACCGGTTCTGTGCTTTTTCGCATCCAGCAGCTTTCTGCGGCCTTCACCAGGTCATCGTCGGTTCACCGTGTGGGAGGCCTTCCAACGCTACATCTTCCAGTAAGAGTGAGCTCACACATGATCAAATAGCGTTCCCGTGACAGTCAAGTCCGCGTCATTGTGTGGCACTGGTCAAAACAAAACTGATACGCGACTTTTGACGCGGTAGGGCGAATCTAAAGATTGAAATCTTTGAGACTGGACTTCTCTATAACACCGCCCTACACATGTAAAGACTAGAGGAGACATAATAGGTGCCTTAAAACTGCGACCATAAATTTTGAAAGTTTTCCAATTTGAATTTAACTAACAACTTGAGATTTTCTTTGGGGGATACTAAAAAGTTTCAGTATTTTAACTAAGCAGCCTCGGAACTAGAGTAAGGAAAAGAACGACAATTATTAACAGGAGAGATTTACTGAGGAGAATGTGCGTTTAAAAGTTTACCTTCTTTTTTTTTTGTAATAAAGAAGGCAAACGCTACGGTCCGCTTGTGCTTAGAGTTAGCTAACTTAGTTTGCCATTCGTTTTACCTATTAACATTAGTCTTTTAAAGTTTTGTTATGAGTTCTAATTCTAATCACTATAATTATACAAAATATGTTATGGCTCATTTTGCTGTAATTTATGAAAAGAGGTAATTTTAGACCGGATTTTAATGATTTCTTGTAACAAATTAGGGTTAACACGCACAGTAAGAGTGTAAACAAGTAAATACGCATTTACCATAAGTATTGTTAGAGAATATTGTGGGCAATCGGATGAACGGTACCTACCACTAAAGATAATCAATTTTCCTAGCCTTTTCCCAACTACGTTGGGGTCAACTTCCAGTCTAACCGGATGCAGTTGAATATCAGTATTTCACAAGAGGCGACTGCCTGTCTGACCTCCACGATCCAGTTGCATGGTAACACGATACCCGTGGGTAATGCTAGTTGCCAGACTTATCCTTATGTATCCTCTTAGACACATGTAAATAATTTAAATAAATTTATTATATAAAAATAATAAAGTATTCTAGCCGGTAACCATCGAACACAAAGGCTTTATAAATACACCGAATTGGAATATTTTCCTAATATAAAATTAAAAACAAGGCACTATCAGCTTGCGGACAACCCTATGAAAGGATAAACTTAACTAGCTTTTGCCCGCGGCTTCGACTACGTGGATCTCCCATGAAAATTACCGGTATTAAAAGTACCCCATTTGGTAATGCAGGTTTTAAACTATATGTTCGCCATTTTTTTCCAAATCCGATCAGCCGCTTTTGCACCAATCCGGAACATAATTTACAATCTGAAAAACGGACAAAAATGAAATAAAAAAACTTTTTGCTTCACACTCGTTCCGACACCTCAATTCCATATTTATGGTGGATCATTGGTAGGTACATAATACAGGTCTTAAATAGACAATTGTGATCAGCTACGTCCCGCCCTGATCAACAACTCAACTCTTTTTCAAATATATTAAATGTACAGTTGTTTTTTTTATTTTAATAGCTTCCCCAAAACCTAATTTTTTTCCATCTTCAAATCTCTTTTCCAAAAACCCACTACACATTAAATATATGACAAGGTTTAGGATGAAACAGGATGAAATCCGTAAATAACGACAAGTCATTCGTCGATCATATGCGAGTAGTGTTGTGAGAGTGACCCATCTCACTCGAGTGACATTTATAACATGAAAAATAAGAGGTACTCATGTATCATTTTTGGATCCCTTTGAACAAATTTGGAGAAGCCAGTGTAGCAGGGATTTAGCCTTTGAAGATATTTTTCAGAGTGACATTTCATCATGTCTATTATAATCAGGGTACGTAGACTCTAGCAGCTCATAGCTTTAGTTCGTTGTTTTGTGTTCATCATCAATCTTATTTATATTTTAGTGTTCATTTTGTGTACATTTATTCTAGTTATTTTTCTTTCTCTGTGAATAGTTACGAATGTGTAGGTGCTTATTATGCCTAATGAGTTCATGTCTGGCTTTTATTTAAGTTTGAGTCATTATTTAGTGTGTTGAGTATTTTAAAAAACAACAATAAAACAACTTTCCTCTTTATAATTCGTCTCGCAAAAATCTCTCTAATCTATGTAGTATACAGTATATTATTAATAAGAATAATTTATTTTCCAAAAAAAAAAAAAGAAAACATGCATGCATGTTACATTAATATGACATTACATTTTTGCACATTTTTTGTGAATGATGACCCCGATGCTAGGAAAATCCTGTGTTATAGGGGCCAGTATAGTCATGAACATAAATACCTTACACTTCCGTTAGATTCAAAAGCGATTTTGGCCTATCTATTGATACATATTTTATAGTATTATCGAAAACATCTATTATGAAATAAATCTTTTCTCAAAATTGAATTTTTCTTGCATTTACGCTTGTGACAAGTACATACTATATTTAAGAGATTAATGCATTTGCGAAGCGAAATATAAAAAAATAAGTTGCTTTTATCGTCTTCTTTCAAAAACTAAACAACACCGACAAGAAAATGTAAATTACTATAGAAATAATTATGAAAGTCAGAAAACATCAGGCAAAAGTACACAGTGCGTAAGGTTTTATGCTCGAGACTGGACCCATCCCTAGCAAAGTATACAGTGTGTTACCCTACGATGCGCAATTTTTTTCACATCAATTGATTCAATCAAAGTCAAAGCCTGCAATCCCCTATGTTGCATGCACCGCCATACCCTCCACTCGTGGGTATGGAAATAGTTATTTCTAGCTATCCCGTAGATCCATCCGTCCGATGTTTTTAATTTTCCGAAATGAAAAGTACTCTATGTTTCAGATAGGAACAAGTTACTTCTCTGCCAGTATCGTCAAAACTTTTTTTGATGTTTATTTTCAAATATAAGTATATTTTTAAACATAAACCGGTGCGTCAGACACGGCATCTCGGCGCCATGACATACAATCTGACGTTTTTCGTTAAATTTTTCTTCTTTTTCCTTCTTTTAAGTTTTAATTTACTATACGACTCTCTTAAGATTTGAAAGTCTGGAATAAAATGTCTTCCATGTATTTTGTGTAGTGCGTTGATAGCCGCACCACACTATTTTACTTTTGCAGCTATCTTCGGGCAAGTAAAAATACCGGAAGACCGAATACACCACCAGTACTCATAAAACACATACCCGCACACCATCACCCACCTACACATACACACACTGTTACTCACACACCATCACACACGCGCGCTCATACACACACACACACACACACCCACACACACCCACACACACACATACACACACAGTTATTGCATTGCATACCAAAAGAGCTTGTGTGCATCTTTCATTTCTTTTATTTTACCATGTTTTATTTTATTTTAATTACCTAAATAATTCGTTGCACGGACTGTTATGAAATGTACCACAAACGGGTGAAGACACTGGCTCCTGTAACACATGTTGCTACCTAGCTCAGGGGCCAGGGCTTCAATTAAGTATGTTACACCTGTATTTTGAGTCAATGAATAATTTTATTAATACAGTAAAGCAAAAAATAATAATTTGTTAAATACTTATTCTAAATAATATTATCATAATTGTGTTTCTTTGTACTGAACCATAAAAATTACTAAGCGAACTTGTGTTCTATTTATTGGCTTATTGAAATACTTGTGAAAATGTTTTGGAAAAATTCGTTAAGTGGAAATTTTATTTCAGCCAGTCTTGCAGAGTCGTACAATATTATATTTTCGAAGTTCACAAAGTTATTTCATTTCACTACCTCAGGGATAAAACTTCAGCTTATCTGTACCTAACAACAACCTACATAAATGAAAAAATCTAAAATATACGTATTTTTATGATTATTGAGATTAATTTATTTTTCTGCATAATTTCAGAGCTTTCTTGTGTTTTCAAAAAGTTTTCTTCAATGTAAATGACAAAATGTACAATTTTAATTCCTATGCATAGTACGAACTAGCTACAACTATACCAAATTTGGTAATCTGGATGAAAAACATCCAACCACATCATTTAATCCCAGCAGCAAACTTTATTTAAAAAAAATATCGCCTTACACGACCAATAGCTTGTCAAGTGCCGCAAAAGGCCCATAATATTGTTAAATATTCCTTCATCGTATACCATCCCCGCTTCGAAAGCAATATTTCACCGTATTTGACTAAAAACCCTTGATGGGTACGCGGCATGACTTCGATTTTTACTTAGCTGTAATAAGTATTCAGGAGGTGTAGCTAGAAGTAAGCTTCGCAGCTCGCAGTATCGTGCGAGGCTATGTGGGGCTATGTCAAATTCATGAGCAGTTTCTACAAGCTTCTTACAAAAAATGTCAGGTAAAGCGAAGTATCTTCGTCATATCAAGTCAACTCAGCTAGTGATACTGCCGCCAAAATATCAAGTTTTAGAACGTGTGCCAAATTTTCATTTACGAAGCTACCTGTTATGCTTACTAATAAAGCTCAATATTTTTTGTAAGAGGAAGTTTCACATGACGAAGATATAATAAAATTATGGTTCACATTTCCCTTTATGTTAAAAAGAATAAATATGGCCCTATGACCACATTTTTTTTAAACCATTGTAAAAGTGTCAGCTCTTCTTAATAGGAAACTACCATTTGGAACCTAGCTTCTGACGTTTCATGAGTGCCCATGTTGGTTTATGCAAATAAAATATTTCGTTTCTTTTACAAGAAAAGAAAAGTAAAACAATACACGATCCATATCAAGATGCATTTAATTCGAGATACCACCACATCCATTACGAATAGAGTAGACCATATTTTTTTTAACCGACTTCAAAAAGAAGGAGGTTATCAATTCGACATGTTTATATTTTTTTTATTTTTTTTTTATGTATGTTCGGGCATAACTCCGTCGTATATAGACGGATTTGCAAAATTATTTTTTTGGTCGAAAGGGGTTTGTTCCGAAATGGTCCCATATAAATTTCATATAGATCTGATGATGCGTTTTGGAGACAGACAACGGAACTCTTCAAAACTTTACAGCAAATCAATCGCGAATGCGGCTATCGCATAAATATGCATTGTTTTGACCCTGAGGATGATGAAATTTCGAATTGGTGTGGCGTAGGTAACTAAAAAGTGAAAAATAAAAACTTTTTTCAAAAAAATATCAACCGACTTTCAAAAAAACACTACAAAGTGCAAAATAACTTTAATTTCGGAAGGCGGTGACAAAGAATTAAAATACCTACACGTCCAAAGTCACCGACTTCCGAAATTAAAGTTATTTTGCACTTTGTAGTGTTTTTTTGAAAGTCGGTTGATATTTTTTTGAAAAAAGTTTTTATTTGTGTTCCGAAAAAACGATAAACCCGAGGGATCGACAGCAAATCATGGCTGTTTAGGGGATAGGGACAAAATGACGGCAATGTTTGCTAAACCCTCGATGGTGACACTTTTGCACAACAAAGCAATCTCCGGGAACGAACTCATCAACACTGACACGGGATCAAATATTCAAAGCACCATTGAGATTATTGATGCCATATTTCATCTTCATTTAATAAAGCAACGCGATTTGAAGATTGAAACAACTTTTGTTCTGTTTGACTGGCACCCGCTTCAGAGAAAATTGACTTTGACAAACTTCTGCAACATTTGTAGCGTAAAAATCACGTAGATAGGTAATTTTTCCAACTTTTTATTATACATACAATAATAAATTCGGTAGCGAAACTTTTGGACAACATTTTTCCGTTTATCGAGCTTTGCCAAATGTTTTCGTTAAAAAGTTAGGAACGTTAAAATTACTGTTTCTATTTTGAACCTAAAAGTTATGTCATTTGAGAGGAAAATTTAACAACAGAGATCCGATGTGCCACTGAATAGAAAACTATAGTCACGATTGTATGTAGTATTATTCATGAGTCTAAAGATAACGCGTATATTATGTATAAACACCCAGCAACTAGGTAGTAAAAATCAACTGTTTCTCACGCCATAAATATGAAGTCCTTAAAAAGTAAAACTACATGAGCCAAAGTCAATCTCAACTAAACGTTATTAAAACTAAATCTTGTGGACAGACAATCACGATACCCACGAGGACAATAGCGCTCGCATGTGCCAATAAGCCGACGAAATTGTTCCCAACAATTTATATGTAATCGTTAAGAAACTAAATCAAGAGTCACGGAGGACGTGTGAAATTAATTACGTGGCAATAAAGTAGGATTGAGAGGCTGTAATAAAGTAAAGGCATCCAATGATGGTAGCTTACGGACCGGTCGTGAAAGAAATCTTAATTCTCTATTAGAACCAGCTGACAGTTAATTGTTTTCAATGATGCTGAAACAATGTATTTGAGTTAGTTGAAGAGTTTAAGAATTAAAGGAAAAGACACTCAAGGCGAAAATAATGATGCTTAAAAACCAGTAGCAGATTTTATAAATCCAGAATACAAAAGCTTATTTAAAGGTTAACATGAAGAGAAAATAAACATTCATGTCCATGTTTGAAATGAAAACAATCCACAAAGAAACCTTACTCAGTACGTTTAATAATAATTAGAGAAAATACACGAGCAAAATCAAATTACAATGAACGTCATTTATTAAATTATTCCTTAATTACCCTTTAAGTATTCAGTAGCGACGGCTCGTATTATTGTTTCCCGTTTCAGTATTAAAATTCGTGATAAAATTGTATACAGACAAAGTAAGAATATGGCACGATGGAAATCAAAATACAGGACTTGTTTTGATTTCCATCGTCGTTGGCAAAATAAATATACGACTCAAACTTAAAGCCTTTATTTAAATTAAAACACATACAGGCACTTTTGATTGATCAAAATCAAAAGTCATTTATTCAAACTAGCCTGAGAGTCAGCACTTTTCGAACGTCAAAATTACATAAGACAGTCCCCCAAAAACGCCCACCCTTCGACACTTCCTAGTGCTTTAGCTGGGAAGAAGAAGAGGCGCAACAAACTCCCCAGCAGCACAGCTGTCTGATAAGTTGGAAGATCTTGATCAAGGAGTCAGTCGGTCAAAAATATGTAGCTGGTTTCACATTCCTAAGAGTTATAGGTACCTATCTAGAAGAACGTGCAAGAAACTCAATGGACTCACTTTGAAATATAAAGATATATTATTGTTTAAAAGAACCATCTAGAAAATTATTAGGATTTTTCCAAAGCCTAACTAAAGCTCATAGAAGCACATCTAAAGCATCAGTTTACTAACTTTATCCGTCGTAAGTAGGTTTATCCTGTTCTCTATTGGTTCAGAGGCCCCTCGTGCGGAAAATTATATCCCTCTCTCTAAAAGATAGATACTATTATTTTATAGATTAATAAAAGTTTAAGAAGACTTGAAAGGCTGAGTTTTGTGATATAAAATTGGGTAAACATTTAGCGAAAAGAAAACTGAGAATTTCTTCGAATCGATGATTGAATCACATTTTTTTTAATTTTTTTTTTGGGTGGGAAATCATCAAATGACTTCTGCTGAGTAGAGCAGGAGGGCGTGTCAGACTTTTACTGACTAAAACCCACCCGTGTTCCCTCAGTAGCCCGTATGCCAGGGGCTGTGGTATCTCTTTCGAACAAACCCGCACCGGCATCGGCCCTTGCGGACCCCACCAGTGGTTGCTGACATCATTGACGGTGCGCGTGTGGAACACAACGCGCCGTCCCGTCTACCACTTTTCGGCCGCAGGGGATAGGGAGAGCGGCTGACGCCATACCGACACTCCTCTTCCCCTGCGGCCCCAACGCGTCATTGAATCACATTTCAATTAACTATTAAAGGAAGAAATAAATACCATACCATTAAAACTATTCCTTGAACTTACTTCGGGTTTATGTTAATAAAAGCATTTTTAAAGAATGATCATCGTCAATTGCCCAATTTTCTTCTGGGAAGTGTGACAAACTCCTGGCTTAAGCAGATATGACTAAATCCATTGTACAATAGCGTTAGTAATGTCTCAATATGGTACAGACTTTCAACACTGGCACATTCTTCCTTATATTTTCCCGGGTCAATTCCATCAGTAAAATTGCTGCTGTTTTTCAGTGACACAGCCGCACAGAATCAATCTCATCAATTTGTTATATCCGTCACACTTGATAAATAGAACACATACAGAAATGGATTTCTTATGTTAAGAGCGCATGCGGCTCTCGTTCCCACCTTTTGTTTATAGAATTGAAAACTTTTTACTTTAGAATATGATATTTTGCCGTGTTTTATGTATGCTCGTTTGGTGAGTAAGTTGCATCACATAGTATATTTTATTTAAAAACTTTTGGCTGTTTTTTTATTTATTTGGAATGAACAATAGCGCGCCATTACCGTTGCTGTTAGTGTTGTTATTATGTTTGGCAATATTTCAAAGTTGTGTAATATTAAAATGGTATGCCACATCACGTATATTCGTCAAAGCGCGATTTTTTTGCTAACAAGTTCCATAATATTACCCTCATATTAATGTAGGCCTGAAATCCTGAGTCAGGATAATCTGACATGACAAAAATAATGCTTTTTCATGCTTAGAAGCGTACCTACATTTAGTAGATAAGATAACATGTGGTCGACGCAAATAGATCAGAAGGGCGGTAAACCGCACTGCTAGCAAACTGTTTACCGACTATTCATTAATGCGGTTGAAATCTCCCGTCACCGTACGACATTCATTGCTCATAAGCAACATAGGAGCTCATAAAAAAGATCAGAAGCTTTACTGGATCGCAGAGCAAAAGAAATATTTCCTTTACGCTCGCACGGAGCGCAAAATTTCTCGGAAGTTTATATGAAACTACACGCACGAAAGGATTTTGCGAAGTACTCTCACAGAACTATCTCTTGATGTCGCCAGATTCGTACATTTAATATAAATACTTTCGGAGCTTTCATAATGATTTTATACTTTACTTTACTTTACATCCACAGAGAACACGGAAAAACCACTGCTTCTACCGTATCTGGTTTCATAAAGAAAACTTCTCAAGAACCGGAGTAAAGTGATTCAAGTGCTAAAATTTCGAAAACTTTGAACCTTCTTCGAAATTGCGAATGTACGTACCTAAATGGGAAGAAATGACGACGCGACGTATCGTTGAATGTCAAAACTTGTCGCAATGTAAGTGCGACTTGTCGCTCGTTTAAAATTCTTGAAGATGACGTTTATACGTATGCACCACACTTTTATGCTCGAATGTCCTCCCGAGGGGAGTGTCAAAGAACACCTCGCTAAGTCATGTCTAATGCAATGTGAGTGGGTAATTATTTTCTTATACAAAGCTAAGATTTTTTTATTTTACTTGTAAACATAAAAAGGGGAAAATAAAAACGTAAGCAAACTGTCGAAGATAAAACCACCGCTTGCATAAAGGCATGTACTTGCGCAAACTTTATCAAAAATGTATTTTGTAATAAAGTGCCTCAACTTTCACTAGCGCTCCTCCACCTACAAAGGTATTCCTTTTCTATGTAATTTTTAATAAATATTTATTCAGCATTACTTCCAATACGTGAGGTATTTCCACACCCGGGCGAGGTAGAGTTCACGGCATCACGCGGATTATAAATTAGATTTCATTTCTACGCGTTCTGAGTTCAGATTTTCGTATATTTATAAGACGCTAAGTAAACGTAATACTGCCTTATAGCGTGCCTTGCCATCGCGAGAGAATTTTTGGTATACTTTCCTGGAATACCTGAGACTCGTAAAAATATTAAAATGAGATGGATTTATTAAAATTCAACAAATCTCATTTCAGCTGGCTGTGGGGGATAGATAATTCTTCATAAATAAAATGCGGTGAGGAATCTATACCGATTTCAGCTTTTATTGTTCAGTCGAGTTTCAAGAGGACGAAATAAATCTAGCAATTACTGTAAGTAATGTATTATATTTGGGGCAGGTTTGGACATAAGTAGGTACCAGGGATCATTAAAAATTAAAAATTGATTGTTCTAGAAACATTCCTCTTTCGTTGGTCCCTATTAATCTACCCCCTTCAAAATTAAAAACACAACGTTGACAGCTTAATTTCCTTAAAATATCGCGGATATTTCCGAAATTCACAATTGATTTATCTTCTCAAAGCCAACTCGGTACGGTAAGTATAATGTGATTTGTTGGAAAATATTCACAATGACACGGATTTTCACGCTCAATATAAAACTCAGTACCACTAAATAGGTAGTCAGAATTAATCACAGTTAAAAGCGAGACTGTCCATGCGACGTGAAGCCCCGTAAACTGCTGTTAACTGTGCCGTGAATTGAATTATCACAACATCCCCAACATCCGCTCGAAACGCTTTTTTTTTCAATTTCCGCGTTTGACTTCGGCTCTCGATTCCGAGACATTTTTAACCGACTTCAAAAAGAAGGAGGTTATCAATTCGACATGTTTCTAATTTTTTTATGTATGTTCGGGCATAACTCCGTCGCATAAAGACGTATTTGCAAAATTCTTTTTTTGTTCAAAATTTAACAAAATGGTCCCGCTAAAATTTAATATAGATCTGATGATGCGTTAAGGAGATAGACAAAGGAACTCTTCAAAAAATTACAGCAAATTAACCGCGAATGCTGCTATCGCATAAATATGCATTGTTTTGACCCCCAAGATGATACAATTTCGAATTGGTGTGGTACCCCACACCAATTCGAAATTGTATCATCTGTATCTGTAACTAAAACGAAAACAAAAACTTTTTACAAAAGTTTTTTTGTGAAATACATGAAAGGGCTTGATGAAATTTGTATTCTAATCGTTAATCGATTTAATTTAGGGACATCCCCTCTTAATGTTATATTTGGTTGCTTAATTAAGCTGGAATTGTGCCTGGTTGATGGCACTAGACTCGCCTGCTTAACATGGGACTTAAACATGCCTAACTCTTCAGGAATTATAGGGGTGATGTTATATTGACTAGGCTACGCTTCGATTTTGTGACAAATCTTATAAACTCCCGCGTTCAGGTTCACACTGGAAAATTTGGCATTTTGAACGTCGAAGCATCTGGATTTTCTCCATTCAAACCTAATTTACCGTCTTCAGATCTCCATTTAATCTGTCAAGGTCCTTTACCGATAATTTTATTCAGCCCTTGTAATAATTTAGCTAAGGCCATATTTAACTCGCTGAATGACCTTTTTGTGGGTATATCCAAATGTCATCTTCATGTCCCTTATGCGTAGGACAGGACAGACAGAACCTTTAGGAATTTAAAGATAGGGGATTAGAAGACTTCGAAATGAAATGTGTTCAAATGAGAAGAGATGATTGTGAAATTGTTATCTCTATTTAGAAAAAAAATGCTCGTGCGTTGGAGACAAAATACTGCAGTTCATTAAGGGCTTTTAATTATATTCAGTTTTGAATGGCAATATATAATGGCTGACTTACGGTATTACCCTATATATAGCAGGAGCTGGACCATGGATCCAAAGGCTCCAGCAAACAATCGCAACGCGAGTCTAGTAGAACAGTTTCGATGAAAACTTTATGGCAATAATTTGTTCTACCAGAATCGCGTCTGTCTGCGTGAGCCTATTATTATTTACCGCTGTAAACAATTGTAGACTATGGACAGTATCTGCTTTTAATGAAGATAAGCAAGATCAACGATATCTTATTAATATTGGCAGGGAAGAAACATAGGTACGGCTTGAAATGACAATCGCGTCAACCAAAATAAAAACAAATAGTACAGCCGCACGATTACGCAGATAGTCTACTGTCTTAATATCAATTCAGCTAGGCTGCAGATGACTAAAATCGCAAGTTACCAAAGTAGACTAGGTTATGACTTTTATCGTGCGGCGACAGGTTGCATGCGGTGGGTCACTAAAAATGACTGTGAGAAAATTCTCAGTCGCAGGCAATCGCCTGCCGTATAAAGGTCGAAATGTTGATGCTTTACTTGTCACCAGAAACAAACGAACTAAATCCCGATTTACCTACTGAGCAAGTATCGAAGCATGGCCAGCCACTACGTGCAAAACAAAGAGCTAACCCTTCTGTCATCTAGTGTGACACCTAAATAAATGCCTAAATATGAGCGCACCATTGGACAACCTACGCTGTGTTTAGCGCGGTAAGTTGAAAACCCACCACTGCAATATTATAAGTATGTATTTGATAGTGTTAGTGCAAACGGGCATAAGTCAGCATTTCCGAACTGGATGAGACTAAAGGATATTACACGGATGAGATAAGCGAAAACACTCTGTAAATGAAAAAGTAACGGGTCAGTAAGCCCGTGATTTTTTTTTTTTCTTGTTTTGTGACGTGATAAATGGCCAAGAACACAGTAGTCTCGGGCTCCCGGGTACCCGCCTAGACTTGGCCGTAACGAATGCCAATGACGCGAAAAATTGCGCTTACTTTTTCCTCATCTCTTTAGAAATGTTTAGTTCGAAATCACTGTTTATTGATTGGGAATCAATCTTTCGCGCCAATTAGTTTCGTGTATCGTTACGGGAATTGTAAAATAGGATAGTATCCATCTTCCATATCTGGGTTTTCTTGCCAGTATCTTATATCTACAATGTTTTATTAACAATACCCGATTAATTATTAAACTGGTTAACGGCAACGTTTCAGATTTTTGTCAACGTATCATAAATTCATCATCATCATCGTATCAGCCGAAAAACGTCCACTGCTGGACATAGGCCTCCCCCAGGCTCCTCCACTTCGACCGGTCTTGTGCTTCCCACATCCAGCGGATTCCTGCGGCCTTCACAAGGTCGCCACTCCAAAACCTTTCGGCCCCATCGGCAATCTGTTCTGCGAGTAATGTGCCCTGCCCACTGCCACTTAAGTTCGGCAATTCTTCGGGCTATCTCGGTTGCTTTGGTTTTCCTGAGGATCTCTTCATTCTGATTCAGTCACGTAGGGAAACTCCAAGCATAGCCCTCTCCATTGCTCTTTGGGTGACTTGGGGATAAGGCCCATTATGAGCCATAGGTCATCGCTGGCAACACACACTGGTCAAAGATATATCATAAATTGCCTAAAGTTTATACCTATGTCGATACTAAAACTACCCATTAAAAAGACACTTTGCCTCTTAGGCATAGAAGCCGTAGTCCCCTCTGGAGACTAGACTAATTAATTCAAAGCTAGGAATCCTAGTACCCGACTGTACTTTTTTATTAATTTGTAAACAGCGCTATCTACAATAAATGCAAGTAAGCTTCTTTACCACGTCGTAAGCTGAGTTCTTCAACAGTTATCAGTTTTTTAGACAGATGGCGCTGTTTTAAGATTTCCTTGAAAATAATAAGAATATTTTGTTATCAATTTACCGAATGTTGAAAATAAATACTGAAAGAATATTATTTAATTATAACTCAATCATTAATATTTTTGAAATTCTGCAAAAAAAAATTCACTAGTAAGGAGTACAATTTTCACACTTTACATTAGATTCCTTTACAAGTCGATAGATGGCGCGCATACCTGTGTATGTAGTGTTGTGGTTCCAAATCAACCTGCAGTCAGTTCCAGTTCACCTAGTGCAACATGTCCGCCCTGATAAAAAGTTGTAATAAATTTCCAACAGGTGTCAATATTTATTCAATTTGGCAGTCCCATTTCAAATGGCCAGATGTTTATGATGAATAGCTTAGTGAAAAGCATGGAAAAAGACATTTGAATAGTTTTAATAAATTTGAAAATACCCTTATTTTCAAATTTATTAAAAACTATTCTAATTTGAAGATTAGGACGAAATGAAAGTATAAGAAAAATAAAAATAATTGATTTTCTCAATTAGAAACGATTAAAAACAAATTTATTTTTCGTTGTTTTGAATTTACCGCCAAAACACTCCTTACGATGACTTTTATCACGTGACCACACGTGACGCCAACTTTGTGTAAAATAAGGTAGTTATCTACTAAGTAAATAAGTGAATGTCGAATACCTATGTAATTCTAACAAGATTTAAAGAGATATTACTGGTGTGCGGTACCTTCATCATCAGCCTTATAATGTTCCCACTGCTGGGACACAGGCCTCCTCTCGATGAGAGAGATTAGGCCGTAATTCACCACGCGGGCCCAGTCCGGGTTGGTAGATGTAACATGTCTTCGAATTTTTGGTTCTAGGACATGCCGGTTTCCTCACGATGTTTTCCTTCACCGTTTTGAGAGCATGTGGTGATGAAATAATTTACACAAAGTAAAGCCAGGCGCTTTACTTTGTGTAAATTATTTTTTCTGGGTTCGAACTCACGACCTACAACTCGTAATTCGCGGCCGTTACCACTTGGCCACTACTGCTAGTGCGGTGCCTTAGTGCGTAAATATTTCTAAAACTGCGCCAAACTAAGTATTTGTACCAGTGCCGCTTGTACACAAAACTGACGTTACGATGACACGTGATAAAAAAGTCATCGTAAGTAGCGTTTTGGCGGTAAATTCAAAGCAAATAAAATTTAATTTAATTTGAATCGTTTTCGATTGAGAAAGTGGATACAAATTAAAACATTTTTATTTTTCTATTAAATACAGGGCAAGTTTTTATCCAGTGCGCAAACTGTAAAAAATAATCAGCTTTTCCATACATTTTGACCGCGTAGGTTATTATACTTTTCTATGAAACTACTGATTTTTTTTGTATTACCGGCGAAATATTTCTGCGCTAGGGGTTCTAGAATGATATGCTGAATTCATGGTTACAATTTCCGCACTGGATAAAAACTTTACCTGTATATCGTCCCAATCTTCAAATTAAAATAGTTTTGATTAATACCCTATTAGGTAGGTGCCTAAAAGTAAAATCATCACTAACCGATAGCTCCCTCACTTCCTGAAATAAGTTGAGTCGCTGAAAACGTTTTTGAACATTTAAAACTGAATAGGTAATTAGGTAGGTAGATAATTTATCTCTAGTAGGTACGACAAAAACCGTTTAAGTTGTATTAGAGCTAAATTACCCAATAATGTTACCCTAACTATACAGGGTGGCAGGGATATCAACGCACAACCATTACCATAAATTCAATAGGTGGTTACATGATTTCTGAACCACTACGTTAAAATTTCTCGTTGGTTATTATATTATACTAGCAGCGCTCCGCGGTTTCACCCGCGTAGTTCCCGTTCCCGTGAGGATATGGGGATAAAATATAGCCTATGTTATAGGATAGTGTAGCTTCCCAACAGTGAATTTTTTTTCAAATCGCTTCAGTAGTTTCGGAGCCTATTCAATGCAAACAAACAATCAAATCTTTCCTCTTTATTATTAGTTCCTTTATTTTAACATAAACACATATAAATTACATTTTTAAATATTAGTACAAAAATATAAAAACATTTAAAAATATAAAAATTATTAGTATAGATTAAAAGTAAATTTGCGTAGGTATTGCATTATTCTATTAAACAGCTATTGTTTATTATTGAAAAGCTATGGAAAATTTCTGCTCTGAATTCATCGTTTCAGTTTTCCCGTCAATATTCCTGGTGTACGTTTTACCTGTCACGTAGATAATCTACATAGGCGCTATATAGGTAAGTGCCTACCTTTTCATTTAATTAAAATTCATTCCGTCAGAGATTTAATACTCACACAACAACAGCTCTTATTCTAAGAATCACTCACAGCTTGACAAGTGTACAGAGGTCGTATGTCGGTACCTTGTAAACACAGGTACCTCAGGTACAAACAAAACAGGCAAATGTCATAAAAGATTGGGTAAATGTTGGCTTAATTAACGCCAGGCCGACTTAGGTAATAAAAATGACCTATGATCGGAAATGCTGTACCTATAGCATTTACGATTATAGGTAAGAAAATAATAGTTAAAGTAGATGTACCTACTTTTACTATTACTTCCTTTAGCCATGTTAGATATCTGTATAGTACTCCATAGCACCTAAGTAGGTAGGTGGGGAGCCCGCAAAATGCAATTTTTCACCTAACAATAGAGAATCATAATCAGTCTGAACGCTGCTGCGACACAAGCCATAAAGTGGGTTGGTAGATGTCACCACGTGTCTTCGAATTTTTGTTTCAAAGACATGCCGGTTTCCTCACGATGTTTCCTTCCACCGTTTTGAAAAATACACAAGGTACAGACGCCAGCACATCAAGCTACCCCAATCTGTCAAATTTCTTTGATAGATTTTCAACTTTATCACATAATGTTCATTTTCAATTGGAAAATTTTGACAGTTTGGGGTAGCTTGATATGCTGGCGTCTGTACCTACAATAGATAATACTACCTACTTATTTAATAAGTACATTTTACATAGGGTGACACAATGGGCGGTCTTTGCCAAAAGACGACCTTTCAATAAAAAAGTTATTCTGTTGTAATTATAAAAAAAAATACTTTCCAGAAATATGTATATATTTCAATAAAAACGGACGGGAAATGCGTCCTTTGTGCAGTATGGCAGCTCCAGATGCCAGCATCCCTATACGGTAGCCGTCATACATCTCGCGATCATCAGCTAGTTTTTACTTCTCACAGCTGTTTCCTTTGCTCTGGTACTTAATTAGGTACCAACTTACGTACTTAGGAGGTATAAGTAAGTATGCATCCGCTTTGGTGTAAATGTTTTAAGGTTTCTTTTGATGTTCACTGAGTAGGATGTTCCAACTTCCGGACGATCAAGAACGATGAAAAAATTGAGGTCTTCGAAATGCGTCTTTTCGAATGATGGACAACCTTACTGAAGAGCTAAGGTAGTTTATTTACTATAGCAAACATTTTTGTATAGTTTCTGATGCTTGTGCTGAGAAAAAAAACTGTATCGTTCACTAGAGAAGTTCTCATAGGCAAAACTTCAACTGGCTACAACCACCTTCTTAACGATTATTTCTTAGCATAATCAGCATATAATATTGTCACTACTGGGACACAGGCCTCTCTCGAGAGAGGTATTGGGCCATAATAGCACTGTATAGAACCTAAGTAGGTAAGTACTTAAGGGGTTAAGGGGGAATCGCCAGGGGGCCCGCAAAATGCAATTTTTCACCTAACAATAGAGAATCATAATCAGCCTTTAACGTTCCCACTGCTGGGACACAGGCCATAATCTACCACGTGGGCCCAGTGCATGTTACATGTCACCGAATATTTGGCTCTAGGGCATGTCGGTTTCCTCGCGATGTTTTCCTTCACCGTTTTTGGGAGCAGTGGGCATGAAATTATTTACACAAAGTAAGGCGTGCCTCGGTTCTGCCTGGGTTCGAACCCACGACCTACAACTCGTAAGTCGAGGCTGATACCACTGGGCCAACGCTGCTCATTATAACTTCCTCTTAGAAAATTACTATGATCTGCGTGGCAGATGTTTTTCCCACAATGCAAGGAAGCTTTTATTTTATTTAGAAAAACTACTCCATTTGTTATGGATGGTCTGGGTAAGTAGTTTAAATAAAGCGACTGTTGTCTATCCTATTTCTTGCCTTTCACGACACCCAAGGGGACAATAGGGATGGTCAATCCGTCACCAGAACGACGCACTTTATTTTTAACAGACTCCAAAAAACTCCTCGTTGGAGCAGCGGTCGGAAGCACTACTGTCGATCATAATGTCCTGGTCCTTCGATTTTAGGATTGGGCAAAGAATTATTGGTTTTTCTAACTGGAATATATCAGTAGTAACCCAGAATCTAGATATGTGCCGGGTAGATGACAATCAGCTCGCCGGCTTGCCCCCTATCAATACGTGCTTACAATGTGGTTGTACTTTATACCTCTGCCTATTTGGGGATTACAGACGTGAATATTGTGTTTTCAAAAATGGTGGTTCTCTTACTATATATACTGTTCTCATTATGTAAACGAGTATCCGAAGAAACAAAGACCTCTAAAAGTGTTGATGAATGCGGAACAACAAGCGGAAGTCGGAAATCAAGAGTCGGTTAATGACAACTCGTGATTAACCATAATATAACGTGCATTAATTCTGTTCACAGTTTTTAAAGGGAAAAACATTAATTCAGAGTATAGTGGGAAAACACAAGGACGGAATAATGTTGCTAAGGTACTTATGTAGGCAGGTCGTGTTGGTTTTATACCGTACTAGCTGTGTCCCGCGGCTTCACTCAACGCGGCCGTTTCATGACAAATTTGTGCGTATCGAGAGTCCTGGGGCCTAAGTCTACTAATTTATAAACGTTACAATGGTCTCTCAATGGTGTGTTTTTGACAGTTTTTGTATGGCAAATCTGTCAAAAACTTACCATTGAGAGACCATTGTGACGTTTATAAATTAGTAGACTTAGGCCCCTGTGCGTCCAGCAGGCTTAGCACGAGCAACGATTTGTCGACGGAAGAATAGACATGAGTATTAACTAAATGATGTACAATAGGAGAAGATAGCTATGTTTTTCTATTAATTATCACAGTTATGCGTTCTAAACGAATCATGATTTTGTAGATAATCGATTTTTGTCTACTCTTCCGACGACAAAACACTTGTATACAGTCCAAGGTCAGCAAGGTAGGCTGTCGAATACAAAAAGATATTTTTGAATCCGATATGCAGTTTCAGAGATTAGCGCGTTCAAACATACAAAACAAATTCTTCAACTTTATTTTATTAGTATAGAACAAGATGTTGCCTTACAAGATTTTAGGCACGTAAAAGAAAAGCTATGAGTATCCCAAAAAGTTATGTAAAGGTTTTATTAAAGTTTTTGCTGTGACAGCTTGTTGTATTAATAATTGTTTGACATATTTTTTTGCTTTGTAGACTTAGGCAGCGTACTAACGTTATTGATTAAAAGGATAAGACACTAAGTGGTGTCTTATTTTCATAAAAGCAATCTCTTTATGATCTCTAATAGACAGTTCGGAGTTACGCACTGTAAACGAATAATGTGCAGTTAACTTGTACGACACGTTCAGCTTGTGATACTTACTTACTTACTATAACAGTTAACTTGGCTCTATAAAAAGTCAGAGCAAAGTTCAAAAGTAGGTTCAGCAGGTCTCCTGGCGTTTACTACACAAAAAAGTCTTAGCTTACCTACCTACTTTCGTTTTGATGACGTAGGTAGACATTATATTATTTGGAGAAACAAACTTTATTCCAATTTTGTCTTGGTTTATTCTTCTTCTTTCATGTATTACTTCTTTGCATTAAATTAGTCACTGCAAGTTGCGCCATAATAGCCAATTCTATACAAATTAGCGAAGAACAAGCAAATGACATAATAGTTGTCGCGTTTTAGCACAGCAATAACGGCCATTGCCCTTTTTCTAGTATCATCACTTATTAACGGTCATTGCACTTATCCTAGTATCATCTCTTGGGTTCCCCAAACAACAAACGATGTATGATTTTTCGTTATTGTAACATGTTGAAGATCACTATAGATATTGATTCAGTCGACGTCCACACGGAGGATATTTCACGTACTGGATCTCTAACGCACTGCAACGTCGATCATACACACAGTTCTATTTTCAAACTATTTGTAAACTTATTGCTAAAAACATAAATATTGTACTTCAGTGGATACCGGCTCATGTTGCCTTGGAAGTTGGAAGGTAACGAAGTAGTGGATCGTTTGGCGAATAATGCTTGTGAAGATGGGTTGGTTTGTCCACACTTTCCTGTGCAGTGACTATTTGAGTTTAGTTAAAGAAAAATGCACTAAAATCTGGCACGAGCACTTCGATCAGAGGTCAATAAGCAAGGGAATCTGGTATCGGACGATCCAGCCAACACTTTCTCGTTGTTCATGGTTCGACCAAGCAAACATGTGTCGCCCAGAAATTGTGATGGCTCTTAGATTTCGTTCGGAACACATTCCACTGAACAGCTTTGCGTTTCTCATCGGTAAAGTGGCTTCACTAAATTGTCCAGAGTGTAGTATAGTGGAAGACACTTACCATATCTTGATAGAGTGCGTCGGGAATTAGACCGAAAGAATCACATTGATAAACTAATCACAAGGTGTTGGAAGGTGTAAAAACATTCTTGCGTTATAGACGCTTGTATAAATTAGTTTAAAAAAATAGGATTTCGATCATAAGGAAAAATATGTTTGTACCGATGAGGGTGGCATAATCAGTTCATGGTTAAACCCTCTATAAAATAAAAAGAATTTAAAAAAATCGAACAGTGCGTTTTTTCGAGGCGCTGCGCGCTGGGTTGGGCTCTGTTAGATTCTAAATTCTCGAGACAAAACCGAAAGCTGATAATCCATTGCGCGATAAAATTCCGCCGCGAAATTTTAACGTCCGCGTGAACGTCTTTATTTCAGTTTACAAAATAAAAAATGCAAGAAAATGTGGAAAAATGTTGTGTGTGTTGTCAAGGAACTCAATTGCAATGCTAAAACCGCGAAAACTATACCTCTTAGTCATTTCCTTTACTTGTAAGTAGGTACTTCACGCAAGTAGCTGCTTAATGTCATTGACTCCACATAACTCTGCATTTTTTCGTTAATTATTACATCATAATTAAAATATCTCTGTTTAATTATCATTATTTATCATCATAAAACCATTTTAAATATGCATATGTAAATGCAGTTAGCAGAAAAATAACCTTGAGAACGTGTTCAATATCGTGTCGTCCATATTAATAGGTAAGTAGGTAGGTAGGTAGGTATAAAACTGCTCTGTTGGTCCAGTGGTCACATTGGGTCGATTCCCGGATCGGGCACAGTGTTTTTATGGCAATAGGCTATTGCCATCAATTATATACTTACGGCAATAGGCTATTGCCATCAATGGCAATTGGGTGTGCCATAGATAGATAGGTAGGTACTCCAAATTTCAGATAGAAATACCCAATAAAACTTTTCCCGACCCAGGAACCAAACTCAGGACCTCATGCTTACCCTTCGTGTAATCATCATCATTACCATCATCAGCCTATAATGTTCCCACTGCTGGGACACAAGCCTACTCCTCTCTGTGAGAGGGAGTGGGCCGTAATCCACCACGCGGGCCCAGTGCGGGTTGGTAGATGTCACATGTCTTCAAATTTTTGTTCTAGGATATGCCCGTTTCCTCACGATGTTTTCCTTCACCGTTTTGAGAGCAGTGGTAATGAAATAATTTACACAAAGTAAAGCGCCTGGCTGGGTTCGAACTCACAACCTACAACTCGTAAGTCGCGGCCGTTACCACTTGGCCACCACTGCTCTCTGCTTCGGGTAATGCAGGCGTGATATTTATCTATGTCATGTTAGGTATAAAAATAATCGCACAAAATGAAGAGAATGCAGTCAAGGCGAGCTGTCGCACAAATTGCCTACCTTTCAAATTAAAATAAAAGTCTCGCATAACCTTCGCATGATCTATTAAAAGAAAATTTCGCTGAAAGTTTTATTAGTTGCAATATCGTGTCTAGGGATCGTTTCATGACAAAATTGGCATTGATGTCACCTTGAACTTAGTGGAATAAAAGAACAATGGAGTCAGAAGGGACACATAGATACTTATGGATCGATGAACGAGTCAAAACAATGGTTTTAGCGTAGTAAGCGACCGGCGACATCCGGCGGCGGTAAAAGTAAATATAAAACAATGCCTTGATGATGGATGTGTGACATAATTTATGCATTATATCTATTTCTGCCCTGCTAACTGTAAATGCAGCACTTACAAAAATGCGCTTTCGAGAAAAACGCGGAAATCTCAAAGTAGAATTTTCATGCAAGTACTGGGAATATCATTATCAGAAAATAATATCTATTTAAAAAAACTGAAAAACACGCTTTAAAACCAAACTAAAAAAGTAGAAAATAATTTAATTCTATTAAAGTGTGGGGGGTGCTTTTTGAGGTATAAGTAATCAATAATCAATTAATAAAGTTTGGTTTTTAAAGCTTATAGTTTTTTAAACTATTATTTAATTTATATTTTTTAATTCTGCTAACAACAAAAGCGTGATTTTCTTCTTTTTTTGTTGTTGTTGGTGTTATTTAATTGTCATCGCCGCATCGGTCCTCGATAAGTCTACAAAGTTTAAATGAAATCTGACAGTTTGAAGTGGGTCAAAATCCTGTCCAAACAAACATACAGATGAATCTAATAAAAGCGTGTTAATAATAAAAAAACACGCTTCCAGTATCCAAATATTTAAATTTCCCCCCTATAGGTTTGCTTCTAAGGATGCCATTTCTGCAAAAAAGTGAAACCCCAAAAGTATCGATTACTGCAGTTAAAGGGCAGATTCGGTTTTCGATGTAAAAAAGTGCATTGAAAGAATTGGTGAGGGGCGCACACAAAGCGCATTTGTACAACACTTAGGTACGTGAAAACAAAGAACAAAATTATGAATAAAATAATATAAATAATTATTATCGCAAGAGGGTCAGCCAATCTCATTCTGTAGTCGTTAGACTACTGTAACTGTCAGTCTAACTGGAGCACGTGGAGCGACAGCCTACAGAATACTCCGTTCCACAACTCTCTGGCAAACCTCGAGCGTGGACCTCTGCTGAATTGTCAAAGACCATGTTGGAGAACCATACGTGAGGATGGGAAGAGAAGAATATAGCTACTTGTCGATAAATCTTCTCTTGAGAGATAGAGGAAGATCGCCCTTCGTTAGATCTATAGATAATCAGCCTAACGGTAATTCTAACTCCCACTGCTGGGACACAGGCTTCCCCAATGTGAGAGGTAGTGGGCCGTAATCTACCACGCGGGCCCAGTGCGGGTTGGTAGATGTCACTTGTCTTCGAGTTTTTGGTTCTAGGACATGCCGGTTGCCTTACAATGTTTTCCTTCACCGTTTTGCGAGGACTGGTGATGAAAGAATTTACACTAATCAAGTGCCTGTCTGGGTTCGAACCTACGACCTACGACTGGGCCACCACACTATTTAAATGTCTTTGCCTTACAGCAACATTTTCAGCTCTTAATTACCCTTCACACGACCTTCTAAGCAAACGTTCAACTAAGCTCCTTTACAAAGTAACGAAACAAAGCGAAAACGCAGTAGTTATTTAGTATAGAAAGTTCCCGCAATAAACTGCAGATAATAAGTGAAGTTATCTGAGCCTGCACTACAACCTCAATAGCCTGGTCGTGCACTTTTGTCTGTAGATAAAGGGAGCTCGCTGTCACGTCCCCATTAACGGATGCATCGGGTTACATTGCGTCTAGTTTTATTTACTTGGCTAAATCCTAGATGAGGTAAAGACGCAGGCGCAACGAGGCGACAGAATTTGTTTATGACTCAGCTAAGCACGTTTTCACTAACACTAAATAAATCAGTCTGTGGATAAATGATTCTACTAAAACGGAATAGTTTTAAGATGCTCTACTAAAACTAGATAAATATTCAACTTTACTAGTCCATTAAAATTATTAGCCAAAGTGGACTACAATGAACGGCTATAAATCATAAGAGCTCTTGGGATTACTCGCTTTGCAACGTAGGTAGGTATACCTATTATCTAAAAAATGTTTTTCAACACCAAAGAAAATAAATAGTAGGTAGGTACATGGTTTTCCGAATAATTGCTTTTCCGAAAATCGGATGGATAAAGAATTCACGGCTAATAAAATATAAAAAAATGAGATATAAATTCTAATCCTACTTAATATTATAGAAGTGAAAGTTTGTTTAGGTAGATACATGGATGTTTGTTACTCAATCACGCAAAAACGGCCGAGCGAATTTGGATGAAATTTGGTACACATATAGATTATAACTTCGATTAACACGTAGAATATTTTTTGTCCCGGTACTATGTATAGTATAATAATAGCTGCAATAAAATCCAGTTACAAAAAAATACATCTTGCGCTTTATCGCATCGCATCGCGTTAGTACCTAGCTCACATAGGACATCGGCTAACTCAGCTCGGTATCTATGTACAGAGGCCAGCACATCAAGCTACCCCAATCTGTCAAATTTCTTTGATAGTTTTTCAGCTTTATTCCAAAGGAATAAGATTCATGTTCAATTGGGAAAATTTTACAGTTTGGGATAGGTTGACCTGCTGGCGTCTGTACAATGCCTAACGGCATTTGTCACTAGAGCAATGCAATTGAGGAGTTCTTTAATAAACAAGCTGGCAACAGTGGTTACGTTCGCAGAATAAATAGAGAATTCGATTTAATCTGGTTTCGCCTTAGTGATTGGCGATTGATGGATCCAGGTTACTGTAGTAAGATGGTGGGTTTTATTGTAAACGTTAATACCTATACAGTTGTTTAGTTTGAAATTGGGACGAGATACTTTTAGTACTTACTACTTACAAACATACAGGTACTTACCTACAACGGGTAAGTCCCATCGTGAGATGTAAGGAAGATTATTTTCAAGAGGATTATGATCAAAGGCTGTCTGTAAGTATTGAAATGGGAGTGAAAATCTTCCTGAACTTAAGCTAGGGACTGAATCACAGAAAACCCCTCAACCGCTTTGTATAAATATTGAAAAATGTCTTGTGGAGTTGATGTTGAAAAAGTTGCTTGTATTCAGCTAAATGGGGGTTCATTGACGGCTCAGACCTCCGGTGTACATGCGGTGCCCCTCCACAGACAGTGGCTCACCTCTCATTTGCACCGCATGCCCTATTACAAGTGAGGACCTGATCGCTGCTGCAGCGAACAGTATTCGCGTTGCTGAAGTTTAGGCCAAACTAATTTAGAAAACTATACATTTACATTCATTTTTTTTTCTAACCATCGACCTGCCAAAAAAGAAGCTAAAACTCAAACTCAAAGCATTTATTTCAATTAAACCTTTTACAGGCACTTTTGAATTGTCAAACAAAAATCGAAGTTGAAGCTAGGTGCCCATTCCAAAACGTAGATCTCTATGGAGAAGAACGGGCAAGAAACTCCAAGGACACTCTTTTAAATCATGGATATTACAAAATTTTGGGAACATTATTCTTGGTGCTTCTATATGTGAGAACAATGTAAAAAAAATAAAAAATAAGATTCAAAATAAGCCATGGCAGTTGGGAGATGACCAGTCTCAACCGACGGTGCCCGTTCACGAACTTCACGCATGGATCAGCACCATCCAGCTCAACCATTTTCTAGGGAACCGAATGATCCAACACACGTGCCACCATCAGTGAGACATTTAAGTGAGCATGACATACTCTCAACTACCACGTTTTTTCAAGTCGACGTACATCAAAACAAAATATTATAAGGATGCATGGTACTCACATTTACAAAATTTTGACAAAATGCTTCTAAATTATACAAAACTATCGTTTCAATCCTATTTGAGAAATTCATAAAATTTGACTTCCAAAAAGAAAGAAAAATATTTAATATCTATTGAAATTTTAATAAATAATACTTGGTTCAGTTAAATCAAAAACAAATTCGTAATGTCAGAAAATTAATAACAAAAGGAACAGAAATGTTCGCAATGTCAGAAAAATAATAATAATAGGAACAGAAGTGTTCGTAATGTCAGAAAACATAAAAAAGGGGAAGCATCTCTTCCAAAAATTTAAATGTTAATTGGTAACCCCAGGTCGCTGTGGAGCAAGCCCAGCATTAAGCTAGGCATTTTTATTAACCGACTTCAAAAAGAAGGAGGTTATCAATTCGACATGTTTATATATATATATATATTTTTTATGTATGTTCGGGCATAACTCCGTCGTATTTAAACGGATTTGCAATATTATTTTTTTGTTCGAAAGGGGGTTTGTTCCGAAATGGTCCCATATAAATTTCATATAGAACTGATGATGCGTTTTGGAGACAGACAACGGAACTCTTCAAAACTTTACAGCAAATCAACCGCGAATGCGGCTATCGCATAAATATGCATTGTTTTGACCCTGAGGATGATGAAATTTCGAATTGGTGTGGCGTAGGTAACTAAAAAGTGAAAAATAAAAACTTTTTTCAAAAAAATAACAACCGACTTCCAAAAAAACACTACAAAGTGCAAAATAACTTTAATTTCGGAAGGCGGTGACTAAGAATTAAAATGCCTACACCTCCAAAGTCACCGACTTCCGAAATTAAAGTTATTTTGCACTTTGTAGTGTTTTTTTGGAAGTCGGTTGTTATTTTTTTGAAAAAAGTTTTTATCTAAGATATAATCATCTAACTTATAATATGCTTGTCTACATAGTGTGCGTTTAATGCATGACTTAAATTTATTCTCACTTAGTTCAAGAATATCGACTGGTAGTTTATTGTAACATTTTACACAGTACCCCATAAAAGAAGTATGTACTTTAGACAATCTGAAACGTGGTTGATCTAATTTGTTCCTATTTCTAGTGTTAAAATTATGCCTGTCACTTATCTTACTAAAAAGATGTAGATTTTTCCGAACATACATTATGTTTTCATAAATATATTGACAAGGTACCGTCATGATGTTAATTGCTTTGAACAGTTCCCTTAGAGATTCGCGTCTGCGGAGGTTGTAAATGGCTCTGACAGCCCTCTTTTGCAGAATAAAGATCGACTCAACATCTGCAGCCCGTCCCCATAGCAAAATACCGTAAGACATGATGCTATGAAAGTAACTAAAATAAACAAGTCGCGCGGTATCCACGTCTGTTAATTGGCGGATCTTCCAAACAGCGTAAGCGGCAGAACTTAGCCGCCCTGCAAGTCATGTTAAGTGAGGACCCCACTGTAGCTTTGAGTCAAGCGTGATCCCCAGGAAAACCGTCTGTTCGACAAATTCTAGTATCTCCTTATTCAATACAACGTGACATTCACTACTTCTGACATTCGGTAACGTGAATCTTATGCATTTAGTTTTCTTTCCATTTAATACCATAAATTATTTACAGTAAACCAATTATGGACCTTAACTATAGCGTTTTTACCTCGTCAAGCTCCTGTACGTGTCTCTTAACTTTAAAAATCAGTGATGTGTCATCAGCAAATAACACCAATTGTGGTTGGTTTTTAGTAAAAGTACCTACTGCATATAAAAAATAATTGCCCGCATCTAAAAGTACCAAACTAACTAACGTTTCATTCAGCCACGTAGTCATAAAGTTATAATTAAATGCTCCGTCAGGTATTTTCTATTAAAGTTAAGCGACCAGCTCGATCGCAATCGTGAGCTTCAAAAAGTTCGCATCGCAGACGTTAGCGTGCCTTATCATTTATCAAACTCCTGTCCTGCATGAAAGATATTTTAATTGGAATCTATTTCAAGACAGGCGTTGAGTGAACCATGGAGAAAAGAGGAAATGGAGAGCTCCTAATATGAAAGCCGAAGTTTTTATTCCTTAGAATTCGAGGAGCATGCTGTAGACTTCCCAGCAAGCATAAGTTACGCTTGCTGCGGTCGGTCCATAGATGAGTGACCATCCTCACATGCCGACACCCCTCAGTGCCTCGGAAAGCACGTTTTGAAGATTTTTCAACCTCAAAAAAAAGTCGCTGTTGTCCGGAGATCTTTGACAGTCGTTACGGGTCGTCACTAGCTCGGAAGTCTTACCAAGGAGTATCATGTTACCCAGCAACTGGGTTCTGGAGGTCAGATAGAGAGCCGCTCCACTTAACATACTGTTATTCAGCTGCACGGTTAGACTGAAAGCCGATCCAAATGTAGTTGGAAAAGGCTAGACAGATGATGCTGTAGAATTCCCAGATAAATTATAACTGTGTCTGTGTGTTAAAAAAATTAAGCTTTAACAATAGTTTCATGGTAATGTTTGATGGGCGATTGTCGCGGCGAAATCATTTTTCAATCAAAATCAAAAGTCATTTATTCAAACTAGGCTGAGAGTCAGCACTTTTCGAACGTCAAAATTACATAAGACAGTCCCCCAAAAACGCCCACCCTTCGACACTTCCTAGTGCTTTAGCTGGGAAGAAGTCAATATCGTTCGGTCTCACTTCGGCCATTTCTCCCCATAATGTCACTTCATTTGCTAGCTACTCCATGAAGTGAATGCATACTCGGAGTAAAAAATAAGATGTGAGTGCCACGGAGGCGACGCCATACATTTTAAATGCGACAGTGACTCGTCGATGTCGTAAATGAAACGATAAATCGTAGTTGCGCTTTTTTATTGAGCTCGTAAATCAATGTAGGTCTGTACGTAGGATGGCCACTTTACATAGTAATATGAAAAATGGGAATATATGGTTTAAAATATGGGTATGTCTAAATAAATGTCACGGGGCGACGACATTACAGACGGAATATTGATTTGTGCATTTTTTCGCTGGAGTTATCCAAATTACCAACGAAAATTACCATAATTAAAGTACTTTAAGTATTTAAGTATTTTCCCATTACATAATATCAGGCCTTTATTTCCCAAGGGGACACCGACATTTCGCCTTCACCGAATTATTCTCATCAACCTAATTAAGGAATAGAATCGTCTTTACTGCAGAATTGTTATCAATCAATACACATTAAAGATTAACTTTCTAAGGAATATTAGCTTTACGTCCATAAATCAAAATCAAAAAATCAAAATTAAAATATTTTATTTCATATAAACCTGCATGGGCACTTATGAAACGTCAGAAGCTAGGTGCACGGTTCCAAATTGTTGTTTCCTATGGAGAAGAGCCGGCAAGAAACTGCACGGTTACTCTTTTAAAAATAATTGGCTTTAACCAATGTTTTCAAATTACAGAGATAAAATATATGGGAGGACAGTGTAGGCCTGTCAATGAGTACCAGGTTCTTAGACGAATACAGAATAGAAAATCGTCTAGTCTGTAAGGCCTACAACGTTCTCTCATTCACAATGTGTAATATAATCTACATAAATAAAATTAACCTATTTAAAGATAGTGACATGATTTCCATGACAATCACTTAAAATAGTCGATAGTAAAATTGATGTATAATGTCAAATAATGACGAGAATATGTCAGCATTGTAAAAATAAGAAGAGCGGTTAATAGACTTTCACATAGTTTTGCTGTTAACCCATTTATGCCCGCTGTCCTCATTTGGGGACATTTACTTAAGTACCCACATTTTTCAATTTATTTTAGTTCTGTTTGGTTTAAAGGTGAATTTGTAGTGTCAACGAGTGTGGCTTACTAATAAAAATTGCAGTTTTGTGAGTTTATGGATAAAGTGGCCAAAAATAGGGATTTCATTTTTTTCATTTAGTAAATTGGTGTTTAACCATAGGTAAGTCATAACATTTTATACTTATATTGAGTTTTATTTTACATTTCCTGTATTTTTCATTAGGTCATAGTTTTTACTAGTAACCAATCACATTTTGTTGAGTATTTTCTTAAATTTGACAACGAGCATAGGTAATTTAGTATGGTGTCCCCAAATGGGTCCAATGGGTACATTTTCTTTATAATTTTTTTGCAGGTTTGTTTTGGCATAAACAATGAATAATCGGTCGTTTGATGTTGCAAATGAGTATCGAGGGTTGGAGGAAGCTATCGAAAATATTTTGAACAAACAGACCCTGATGTCAATTTTGATATAGTGGCCATCCCTCCCGACCCGAGTGTTCTGACGTATGAAGAAGAAGGCGATAAGATGATGTCCAGCAAAATATTCTTCTACGTGATATTCCAGGTCAAGTTGAAGTTTTTGAGGTCCGGAACATGAAGAAGAACAGAGCAGAACTTGATTACAGATTCGATACGGGGAATAAGATTTTATTCGTGAGATGGCTTGACAACAGTGTTTGTACCATGGGTACAAACTATGACTGTTCATCCTTTGGGTAAGGTAAAAAGATGGAGCTGTACGGAAGGAAGGAAGGTAGATGTGGACTTCCCTTTTGTGTTCCTGAACCATAACTATGGCATGGGTGGAGTTGATCAAGCTGAACAATCAATCGCAGTCTATTGGACAGCTATACGAGGAAAAAAATGGTGGTGGGTTCTATTTACCTACATGCTTGATATGGCTATGGCTAATGCTTGGCGTCTCCACGTCCTGGCTGCTAAAGATAAAATAGATCAGCTCCAGTTTCGCCGATTTTATTTGAAGTATGTAACCACAGAGAGATCGGATGGAAGACGTAAACCTTCATTGATGGTGCCAAGTATGAGTCAAGACGGCATTCGACACTTCCCTCAGAAACTGATAAGCCAACTACGATGCATAGTATGCCACATGAAAGCACGTTGGCAATGTAAAAAATTATTTAGAACATTGTGCATCGAAAATGATGCTTTGAAAAATACCACTCGTAAGCGCCCATTGTCCCCATTTGAGGACGGTGTTTTTTTATATATAAGGAAGTTATTTTTTTTCTTGTTTTTTCCTAATAATATATCTTACTAGTCTTTAATAGTTACACCAATAAAGATTTTTTCAAAAAAATATCGTTATTTTGTATTTGAGTCTAAATGGGTTAATGAGGTACCATGGAAGCCACATGTGTAGAAGGAATTAATGCCAAACTTCCCTGTCTTCAACGTAGTCTTTTATCTTATAATATGCTTTTTTGATAAGGACACCTTTGATGTGCGTTTTAAAATTTCCATCGCTAAGTTCTGTAACTGACTTTGGCAACTTGTAATAAAGCGGATACTGTTTATTAGAAATGACTTGCTAGTTTTAGTCAATCTAAATTTTGGAATCACAATTTCATCGTGTATTACGATTATGGAAATCGCATCGTTTTTTGAAAAGGCCTAAGTTTTTACGAACATACAAGATATTTTCTAGGATATAAAGAGAAGGCAGAGTTAGTATATCAATTTCGCTGAATTTGTTTCTAAGAGACTCGCGACGCCCCATTTTATAGATTGCGCGGATTGCCCTCTTTTGTGAAACGAAAATTGAATCTACGTCAGCTGCCGATCCCCACATCAGAACGCCATAAGACATAATACTGTGAAAATAAGAAAAGTAAACTAACCTAGCTGTGGCTACATCAGTCAACTGCCAATCATGTTATATTAGATTTCAATATCAAGGAATGTCTCGATGGATAATAATAAATAGTCATCGTGTGAAATTATAAGACAAAACATTAATCGCGTTACATGAATGATAAATACCGAGAACTTATCCGTGATGCTGTGGTTTAATATTAAAGAGAGGGACAGAAGTTACACTTTGGACAAAGCTAAAATATGTACAAACACATACAATGCTCTAGAATATATACATACAATATAGTCTTGGCAAAATAACAAATGACATCACACCTTAATAAAAGGACAAATGTAATCAAATGCCATAGAAGACCATTATAAAAATTTGCATGAAGCGAAGGATATTTCCAATATAGCTAATGAAATTATAAATCATTAGTCTTGTCTTGACAATAATCATTGACCTCAGGCTAATAACGCACTAGGCATAGGTGCCTAGTGCGTTATCTGAATCCGTTTCTTGCGTAGTTTAGGAACTACGCAAGAAACGGATTCATGTGAAAAGTAGGCGCATAAAGTAGTTTACTAGTCATCTATCGTATTACCTAAATCTTATCATTATTATATTGTACTTACTTAAAATATTTCTCATTAAGTGAAATTTGTAGTGAATTTCTTTTGAGAAAAATAAAGATTCTTTAACCACAAATTGTTTTAGTTTTGTTTTAATAGTTTCCAAAACGAACTAGTGGTGCATAATCAGCCTATTATATCCCCACTGCTGGGAAAAGATCTCCCCTGTTTAAGAGGCAGTGGGCTGTAAAATACCACGCAAGCCCCAATGCGGATTGGTAGATGTCGCATGTCTTCGAATTGTATCTAGGACATGCCGGTTTTCTCACGATGTTTTCCATTTCTTTTCACTGTTTTGAGAGCAGTGATGATGGAATTATTTACACAAAGTAAAGCGCCTGCCTGGGTTCGACAATTCAATCCCACAACCTACACCCGTAAATTGGAGCCATTATCACTGGGCTACCACTGATCACTTCACATTTATGAAATCCTACAAAGAAGAAGTAGATAAAGCTTGGGATTCCAAAAAAGCGATGAACAGTCTCACAATCATTCTCATAATAATTGCTGTCTAAATGCAGAGCGTTTTTGACACCTTAATGGCATATACGGTGAAAATGACAGATTTTCTTGACGGCCATTTTAATATTATGACACAACCGCTATCCTCAGAAATGAAAGTTTTAGGTAAAATACATTGAGGTAATATGTACTGTACGTTAGTACATATTACCTCAATGGTAAAATATTATTTACTGATAAATCTTTTGATTGCAGAATTTCTCGATGGCTGATGTAAAAAATGAGAAAATACACCGTTTATTGGAAAATGTATCAATTAATGAGGTGTCTCAAGGTGATGAAAACCAATGACGAAAAAGGTAGATACGGCGTGTTATAACATAAAAGGGCGTCAACAAATAATGTCCCTGTGCCCAAAACGAAATTTAAGGTAAATGAGAAAACACCCAAGTTATTACTAACCTATTCATACTTCCTCCGTTTGTCTGCATTGTCGACAGTCAGCTGTCTCTGGTAGGCCGTAGCCGGCGCGTTGCCGGCGATGCCTTGATCAAGGTTGTTGCGCACACGCCGCATACCGCGAATCAAGATCACTATCGCCGTCTCTTTCTACCGTCGCCGGCGCAGCACTGAGAAATACTCCGACAGGAATTCAACATCTTATACGTAGTTACCTACTTACTGTGTAGTTTTGTTATGTCGTCATAACATTTTAATGCCTATTCATTAGATGTCTGCGGCATGTCGGTTTACCGTTATTGAGGAAGAGTCATCAAATTGTGAACGGACTCGCATGTTCCCAGGTGAATGTCTAGTAACTTCACTCAGATTTCGCATGTTTCATTTAGGTTTTCTCATCTCAAACTGGTAATTTTTCAAGAATCGTACAAGCACCATGGTCTTAGAAATACCATCGCTCTTTTCCACACTTTCCACGTTTCCAACTAAATGATATGTCATTAATGTAGTTTCACTTTTCTATCGTGATACTAGTAGTAGGTAAGTGTTAAAATAGGTACTTTAAACTTTCATATTTATTTACAACATATAGTTTTCCAGTAAATATGTTATTGGTCATGGCACTTGGTTATCCGGCTCAATATTCAATTTCACGGCATGATTAATGTGCGATACATATCATATTCCAGCACTGAAATAAAATGCACTCGATGTATCTAGGTAGTTCCGGTCATGTTGGGTAAGAAAGCATGAAAAATTCAGATACCAAATTACCATATCCAAAGCTGAAACCAAACGGTACCTGCCTAAAATGGGATGAAGAACAGGTACCCAAAACATTAGTTCCACATGCCGAAAATGTAGGACAAAGTTTGCTTTTCATAATGATAGAAAAATTAGAACACATGTCAACGAGTCCCTTTAGGAAGGGTTCCGAAGAGTGTGTGTGCATCCAAGGGTCGTACCGCATATGTCACGCGAGCAAGCTGGCGTATAACGGCACCCAAACGTCTGTTGAGCGGCGATGCGTGACGGCCACGATACGGGTGCCGGGACCGCGGCCGCTCCCTCGCGATAACACGCTATTACATCGTTTTCAACCTGTGTCGCGTAATACACCCGCCACGTACATATTAATGGATGTCCCCATGAGTTTGCTTGCTTATTAAAATTTGGACGGGGAGGGGTGAAAAATCATTGAAATTCTACGACGTAACGTCTCGAAATGTGTAAACACGAACTATGGTTTCTGTGATTTTAGTGTTTGCCTAGTACCTTTGCCTTTTACCTAAGTATCAGAGGAGGTACTTGTAATACAAATTTATGTATCGCTCACAATTCCTTCTCTCGCTTCACTATCGCTTGCGCCACGTACGGCAATAATGTATTGGATTTAAAGATTGCAATAGCGTAGTGAAGAGGTAATACCTGTCTGCTAGCAACATCCAATGACCTGTTTTCCTTTAGCCTTTACTAAAACCTGACGACAAATACCTAGAACAGTAAATAAATTTATGTTAATTTTCCATTACAAGATTTGCATAAAAAGTTGGTAGACAGTGTAAAGTAAGCAGATTCAAAGAAAGGTAAAGAGCAAAATCTAAACTAAAATAAACACGACATGGAACTTACCATTTTAAGGAGCAATCATTTTACTTACTTAAGTCAGCAAAAATAAACATGAAACTGTCTAGATATTTCTAGACTTTAGAAACTAAAAGAAAGACCAACAGCCTAATGCCAAAAAACTAATGCAAAGAAATGGTTGAAGGTCAAAAGAAAACCAGGAACAAAAAGTCTGCGACCTTCGACATTGAAACGTAATCCGTGTCTATATTTGAAGATGATTGCTAATGCTAACTACGTGATCGATGTGAATGTAGGTATTCCATGCAGAGTGCGGTTACATATCAACCTAATAACATTAAGGTACATTACGTAACCAGGCGGGCGCGTAATGGCTCGTAAGTGGCGGGTTACTGGCAATACGCTTCGCCGCCGCCGGTCCAACACAACATCATTTTACAACGTGGCCAATCGTAACGGACACCCAAATTCCTGTTACACGGGTCAACAAGCCAACCGATTAAGATAGCCCAGATAAAAGTACACGAAAAGATAACGTTTGACCTCCGAAAATTGATCAGATTGCATTTCGCCCGGAGAAAAATCTCAGACACGCCCCCGAAAATTACACACTACAAAGCCGCCACACGACCTTAAATATTTTGAATCGTGTTTTAAATATTGTTCGCATTTAGTACAACATTGCTCATGAAGGGTCGATAAATTAAATTTCGTGTAGCTATGAATTATTGCGAAATTTAATTCGCGTAATTAAATCGCGCAGTCATTCGAAATAAGTGATTGTTAAGGTATTTGTGCCAACAATGCTAAGAGTCGGATGGAACAATGTCAGATTCTGCCTACAGTCCTTAATTTGTAACTAGTATTTCATTAGTGAGGATGATGAAGGTCCCTTCTCATATAAGGATAGTAACATTCCTTGGGAAACCTATCCCTCTGAAGTCAACCATTATTTATGTTTGTTAGTACTTACTCAAGCACTAAAATTACCATACTTATTTTGTAACCACCAACAAGTTAGGTAGGTATTGCAAATCTGCGTACATATGCAGTCACTCCTTCATGGAGTTATGTAACAATATTGTTGGTAGCACTTACATTGTGACAACACGACACCTAAACTAAGTCTCATTATGTACTTATAACTGTCTGCGGACATAAGTAGCTTTAATTCTCATTTAGATCTTTTATTTCAAAAATATCAACAAAGAGTTTTGAGTTACTAGCCCGAAACCTTACAGAGTCGCTGGTCGCGTTGTGGGGACAATATTGACTCAAGTGGGGTTTCTGTATGTTCTGTCGGTAGTAGCGGCTTCGAAGCTTTGACGTCGTGAATGTCCATAAGCTAATACGTTGACATAGGTGTGACCGAACCTTTGCCGAAGGCTCTCCTGGTAACAGTTTTTGAATTATTAAATATTGACAACACCATCCTTATCAAATTTTCATAAAATTTGTATTTGTGATGCTACGGCAAAATGTATATTTTTTGTAGGTTACTCGCTAAAATTATTTAACTCTCCAAAGTGTCCTCCGTCGGTGATACGATACGTACGACAGATGACAAAAATAAATAGTCACCATCAAATGACATTGGCATTGAATTTTTCTGGATTCTAATAAATTGACTTAACTGCTCAAGACTTCATGAGCATACATTTCACGTTCTAGAATTAGAATATGTTTACCAAATACGTACCTACATCTCCAAACGTAATTTACAAAATAGCTGACGAAATAGGCACTACTTGCAAACTTAAACTGAGTAAGCGAAATCTAAGCTGCCTAATATCGTTCTTATGTAGCACAAAGTGATTAATCAGAAACCTACATACTCTTAGCAAACTAGACAGCCTATTTCTAAAACCGTTTTCGCCTGCTCACAAAGTTTCAATTCACCATTACAAAACCGTTATACAACAACACGATAACCACTTCAGAGTTCAGACACCATCAATTTCGCACACAGAAGCGTAAACTGATCTAATTATATTATGTTTCGGAGGCTTTGTCTTCTTACATCATATCTTTAGCCTTAAGAGGCTACATGAGATTGCGTAAAGGCTTCTGCTACGATACATTACTTTCTCCTCATAGATATCTGGCTTTTATTTAGGTCAGCTTGACTCATGACTCGTCTTATGTATTCTGATAGCAGACGACTAAGCAATCCACTTTAAAAAGGTCATGCAGTAAAAGATACGGCTGTGGGATAGATACACGTGTTGCTCTAAAAGTCTTCTATCATTTTGCCTTTTGTAAACGGCATGAGCTGAAAGGAAAATGAGCATACAGGAATATCTATTATTCCTTTTAAAGATAAACAACGATTGTTATGATTTGCCCTATTACCGACGACAAAATATATGCTGGTATAATAATATGAAATATACCAATATATCGAAGTCGACATTCGTTATAAAAATATACTAGCATAACTTTACGTAATTTTAACTGAACATAAATCTAATATCAAAGTTCGGCAAGTAATAAAACATGAACAGATTTATGGCTAAAGACATAATAAACACGGTGATCATGATTTATATGATAAAAGTGTTAAATCCACGTAACAGCATCACGAAAACACGAGCAGCAGTATTCATTTTATTTTTGTTGTTCGTCCGATCTGAAAGCACAATACAAAATTAATGTCTGTTTTACGTGTCGTCGTAAACCACGGAACCCTCAAATAAAAATTCCTCGCACAACGAAACAAAAAGTAATGTTTAGGGAGGAAAAAGTTTTACTACGCAAAAACACTTCCCTACGTATTATTCCGGTGTTTATGTTTTGGCTACAGTCCCTGCCTAGCCATGGTTTAATCGAAGCGCAAAATAAAATATTCTCAAGTCACTAAAAATCTTGCCTTAAAGCGTAAAAGGAATTAATAAGGTTAACTAACTTCAATGAAGAACTCACTGGACCTATTACGCTTAAAGTAATCCTAGGATTTGTAAAGAGTCCAATCTAAAAGTTGTATTAAACGGGCACTGAGTTAATTAAAAATAGTCAGTGTAGCAGAAGTACGTAGGTACTGGTGGTGTAAACAGAATTGGTACTGTTAATCTTGAGACCCGAGACACGCTATATAAAGAGGATATTTAATTGAGAATCACTAGTCTGGAATGTCTAGCTGTAGCGAAGGTGCACAAATATGTAACGAGAAACCATCACTAGGTGGACACATTTGTCTCACATGACAGGGACGCCACCTACACCCATTTAGAGCCATTACACATATGGAGTTTATTACTAACACGCATTTATCTAATCTGAGTTATGGCGTTAGAGCCCAGAACTATGGCTATTAACGAAGCAAGAACGGATCTATTGCGTAATAAAACTCGTATTTGTCATAGCAAAATCAATTACCATCAACATGATAATTTAGCCATCCTATATTTTGAGTTAATTGTGGGACTAATATTTACAATCCAATCAAGATTATTTCCGGAACGAATCGATTTGATCTGTCTTCGAAAACAAATAAATTCTCAGGTTTCAGACAACCGTCGGTTACGTCTTAGAAATCATAAAATGTAAATTCTAAATTGTATAAGGTGCAGGAAGTGTTAACGTTAAAGATGCTAGATCCATAAAAGATTTCGTGTTTGTTAGAGAATTTATTGAAGAAATATCTGATGTAAAACGTATTGGAATATTGGTTCCGTCACCTGATGTGAACGATCTTCAAATTCAATGGGTCAATCTGTGTTCCAGATTTGTCAGAGTTATCTCCTGCCCAAAGGCGTTTTTACTGAATGTAAAGTAATCTATCTATTTAACCAGGGTTTGCTCCAAACATTTCGAAGGGACGTATCCAAAGACTAAAAACCGGAATATCTCAAAAAAAAAGTGTGGTCTGGTAACACCATACCAGTGAATGGCGCTGTTTCGATTCTCGCGGTCGAGTGGTCGAGTTAATACGATACCATTTGCATCGAGTCATCTATTGAAATTGCTTGATTGAGATAGTTCGAAGAGTAATTAAATCGATTTCGATTCGTTCGAGTGCAACATTGATTCTATAAACATATGGTAGACACGAATAGAAATCTCAGTATCTTAGCATTAATTTTAATTTCTCTTGCGGATTACATTAGACGGTGGGACTGGACGCTAATTCATCCTGCTGTAACTGGATGTTACTGTTAACGGTCATTACTGGCTGTACCCAGTAATACTTATCTTAGAAGTCGATTTCACGGATACGGGGATTAATAACTTCAGCTATGTTATCATGATAGAATATGCAAAGTAGATTATAATTTCTCTTTTCCGTCTAAAGGGAATTAGCCTGAACTGTAGCCGAGTACTAATAAGGGCTGGTTATATTCTAGTTAAGGTTCACAAAATTATTGCTCTTCCACAGATCAAATCATCATTAATAACAACTGAAACTTAATTAAAGTGTGATCTGGCGTAAAATAAGGTCGAAACAGACACTATTACTAATACAGGTACATCGTAATATGTATCAATGCGTTGACTAATTGCGTATTAAATCCCAGTGAGCAGCTCATGTAGCATCCGTGTTTTTGTCGCATTGCCATTCATGGAGCAGACTATTGCCTATTGTCCTTGGTGAGACGCGGCAGAGGTTAAACGTTCTTTCTTGAGCATGCTCTTTGACGAGTTCCTTTGTGAAGAATCAACCAGTTCCCTCGTAACTCAAATAAAAAGTACATACTCACAGTAACTATGTAATACTTCATGTTTCCCAAACTATTAAGTTCTCCACAATAACGTTTTTGCGAAATAAAATCGTGAGTAACTTTCCTTTATTTTTATGAAATATCTTAGCAATGGCTAACTAAAACTTGCGGCTTTCGTATTTATTTGCTTTCGTAATCGTAATACAGTGCGATTTATTTAATGTTTGATCAAGTTTGTTGTTCGTTTTGTTGGAATCAATCATGGAACAAAAATAAAAAATAATATCACCGAGGAATGCTCGACAGTCTTTTGTTTGTTGTTCCCAACTTATTTTGGATCAACCACAACAATAGGCAGTATAAGTTGAAAGCACAAAGTGGCACTAACAGTAAAGCTCCATCAGTCATTTAGGTGTCATGAATGGCGAAATATCCATTAAAGATTTCCTTTTCATGGCTTTCATAGCCGGCGTCGTCGTGGACATCGCAACTCCAGCCATATTGGATTTCACAGTGCGGAATTTTCCGGGATTTTTAAATTATTTTCTGCTGGCAGCTTACTGTTGCTTCTATAAAGAGCTTGATGTTTCATTCAGCGTTCATTAAACAGAAATGTGGACCAGTGAGATGAAATTTTTTCGCTCCATATTGTATGAGTTTTAATGTTTAATAAAACTGACTGGGCCTATTATGTGGACCATGTATTGGCATATTTGCCTTAGCTACCTACCATATTTTTGTGATACCTAGTTAATGAAGTTCTGGACATTTGTAAAAGATTTATTACCATAATTCAGAGGCACTGATGATCACTTAAATAATAAATTACGTATATCAGTCTGATTTAAATCAACAAGAGTAAGATAAACCCAAATTGACGTCGTTTCCGCATACGTAAAAATATTTTGGCTTCAGTGCCTAAGTTAGGCTTTTGTAAATTATTCAATGTTACAGGCATCTCTTTATATAAAGATTTGTCACGAATATTGAATACGTAACAAAATAACTGTGGACGTTTTCTATTCGTCTTATTTATTGTCTTCGGGCTCCAAATGTTACTCAGACATGAATAGAAAAATAAAATTGTAGGGTAACACATGCAAAGTTGCACAGTAAACTCGTTCAAATAAGATCATTTGCGTCATTGGTGCACATGCGATCATCTCACGCGAACTCTTCCAATCTTAAGAACACTCTTAGAAAAAATCACTCATGTATTCTGTGCCTTTCGCCTTTGAATGAACTCACCATATACATATTTGTATCGCTCATTGCATGCACTTAAAATACACCATTCATGTATTCACTTCTTTAAAAATATACTGCTCAGTATGTGACATGGTGGTGGCGCGCCTGATGCGAATTTCTAATTTTGTACAGATTTCAGACAGAAAAGAAACAAGTTTTGATTTGGAGCAGTAATAAAAGCGAATGCCAAAATACAAAGAACTTTTCGAAACAAATAAATATTTGGTAGAATTAGAAATATAAGAAAGAAGCAGGAAACTTTACAGGAGACAATATATTTAATATTTTAATAATCCCCAAATTAGGGATTAGGAATAATCTGGAGCAACCGGGAAGCGGAAAGAGGAAACCGAGTGCTGTTGCGCAACTAGAGGAGGCCAATTTTGGTTTATCTAGAATTTATGGTATCATTTCGAGTCCTCTTCGGTAAGTAAAAATTAAACATAAGCAACAAAACTTTGAAAGAACAGATTCCTAGATAAGGGCAATAGGTTATATAATTATCACTTCTGCACTCAGGAAAAAAATATGTTGTAAAAGAACCTATCGATAAACTTTCTCAGCTGCTTTTAACACTCAATCAAAATGCAAACGCGGACGTTATTATCATTACCTAGCATCATCAAACCCCATCAATCTAACTTTTAAGTAGGTTTGAGTAGATAAAGCAGAAGCTCCAATGGACCGCCCTTCCGAGCTTTGAGTCGTGAGCCGAACTTTTACGATGCCCTCAGCGAAGCCCCGAAGCCAGACGAAATACGGCACGAAACAGCGGAGCCGCTACGAATACCAGTCGGAAACGAAATATCGTCGTATCAGTACGTCTCAGTAGCTTGCGCGCACGCGATCCTAAGTTATTCTCTTCGTCACACACTTGTGACTGTAAGTGGAGTGAAACTTATGAAAATCCGAAGAAATTGTTATAAAACATAGCGGTTTAGTGTTACTTTACAGAAGGAGTTGTTCAATGGATTTTTCTGACCGATTACGGTGGACGTTCGCGCCACGAAATTTGTTTTTGTTTGCGCGGTTTGAGCCGGTGCACTAATTGCTGTTGCGGAGGTAAGCAAGATTTTTTGTTGTAATTGTTAATGGATATAGCTGGACTTCGTTTCATTTGTTCGCTTTTATATAATTATTTCGAAATAATTGCTTGGACCGAGAACTGGTTTACTTAATACGAAGGTAACAAGGAACGAAGGCAAATAAACTCGAATGCCGCCAATGGCAACGTCTTCTTTGTAATCATCGCTATTAAGATCCTGATGCATTTATCCTGTTTCATTTTTTTTTCTACAGCTTAAGTGTTGTATTCTTCTTTCGAATCAGTCAGTCATTCATTATACACTTATTTCATTTGGTCACAAATCATTCATCCCATGTTCCAGGGACTATAAAAAAGCTACCTTTTGCGTGTTTATATCTATCGGGCCGGCTCATCCGCCGACTGGAACCAGTTCTCAGCCAGATGATAGTTTGTTATTATTTTTTGCCCCGAGCGGGTATCTCAGTGGTCCGGTATCGAGAGAACAACTACCATCTTACGCCATGCGCCATTCGTGCACACAATAAGAATATGATTTTTTTACGTCGCTAATAGGCCTCCTCAAGAAATATGTTACGTGGAATGTACGCAGCTTATCATACGAACATGGAACAAGATGAATAAGGCTGTGGCATACTTAAGGCTCAAGGCATTTTGATAATATTCGCTCTAAATAAAGCTAAGTTCAAGACGGAAATGTTTAATTTTGATAACAAAGCTAATTTGAGTTAAGAGAGAATAATTTTGACATTTCAAGAAACTTGGGTGAATATTTTAGCTTATTTGCTTTGAGTTCTGTAGCGGAGTCCAACACTTTATCATAACTGCGTGTTCCTCTGTTCTAATAAACATCAGCATTCCAAAGCAGTAACAGTTGACGTTCTACATAAGTATCATTAGTCTACAACTAGATCGGTTATCAGTGTTATCAATCATAAAGCTAACGTTGTTGTTTACTAGATAAGCTATCATGTTTTTAATCGTTTCCAATTTTTGTTTCAATTTTCTTCTTTTTATTTAGGTCTGTTGGTCTATAAATGTCCTCACGTATAATTTTATCACCGAACTTGTAGCATTCCTATATGTTCATGAAACTACATACTTGACGGAGCAAACCTAGGTATATCGAACTAACACGATACGTGCCACAGCAAATTAAAATTAAGTTTGTATCGTTGGCGCTATAGGACACTTTCTGAGATAGAATATTAAAATCCCTCAGCTCATCTTATACGTAAGTGTTGAACGATGTATTCTATTGATGCATCTTGTACTTAAACTTAAATCAATTCCGGAGCTCATCCGATATCTTGAATAATTATAATCTAGAGTCAAGCAAGACGATCAGTTCTCTCGCATTCATTAAAATTCTGTCTTCGCTCCAGTGATTGGTTTTACTTAGGAACACAAATCTGATCTCGCCTTACTTAAGTTTAAGTACAGAATAGTGAAACAAGGTTTTATGTAATTCGATAGTTGTTAAGCTATGTCGTTGATTTCCAGTTGTTGGCTATATTACGGTAAAGTAACAATCATAACACGTTTTGGGATCGTTTTAAGGTTTGGTTAATCCAGTCGTCTTTTCAAGGCAGTGTAAACCGGCCTGTTCTGCATCTACATCTTTTCACTGAGATTTATTATCTGTTTTTCTGACGATTGCACCGCTAGGGACATTATAATTTCTGTCTTGATAATCAAGCCTACGGTGTTACACCCACAGTTCACTCAGTAATTTATTTACTTAGAGATACATTATTTAATTATCAAACAGTTAGTAATCTTATGTTTATTTATGACTATTGCTGCCGGAATGCAATGTTTACCTCAATACTAATCTAAAAATCAATAATTGCTCTAAGAAACTGAACGTGCACTAAACTACATTTTAATTGCCATAAAATCATTTATGTACTTTACTAAATTGCGAACATTTGTGGCTTGGCCTACTTTAATACGCAAAATGTATCAAATGTAATTTCTGTGAGCTGTTACACTACGTTTAAGTATGATTTAGGATCGTTAAGGTTAATCGCCATTTTTGTATTACTTTATAACTGGTAACCAGTCTTACTAAGATGTATCGTGTGTAACTGGGTTGTGGAGGTCAGATAGGCAGTCGCTCCATGTAAAATACTGGTATGCAGCTGCACCCGGTTAGACTAGAAGCCGACCCCAACATAGTTGGGAAAAGGCTAAGCAGATAATGCATAACCGTATCTATTAAACGTGAATTTTATAACAAAACTATCTTTATAATATGTTTTCAATGATGAATCTGGCACATTATTATCACAGATTATCGTCGTCTGTTCAATAGCCTTTGTTATATCAAATACACCTATTCAATAGAATTCGTATCGCTCATTCTTACGAGATCACAAATGTGTATCGAGAAATGGATAAACCTCGAAAATGGGAAAGGATCAATGAGCCTCGATAATGGATTGAAATATATCCCTAAAGTGATGACATTATTTACAAGATAAATCTTCAGAAAGCTCTTTCCGGAAGAGCGTATGCTTTGTTCAATTTAATTGTATTGTAGTTTGTTCTTGGATCGAAGCTTCTAATTTTCCGCGGTTCGGTAGAAGTTGGTAGGCTACCTAGATTTTCACTAAACATTTTCTTAGTGATCGATTTGCTTTAAACTTGTCTTGTTGACTCGTCGGCACCGTTTATTGCAGCAATCGTTGATGATTGATACCTATATGAATGTCTACTGCCTAAATGTGTCTTGTCTCAACTTATTTCAATATACTTACATACGTAGTTACAGGATGAGATGACGTGTCTTTCGAATTGGAATCTTAGAAATTCCCAAGAACAGAAGTAAATCATATCGATTTCTTGTTAGCACAACTTATCACATCCTGTCTACCACTGAGTCAGGACCAAGAAACGAATCATAAGTTACGTTGACCTATCTGCAGACGTCATTGATAACGCAGGGTAAATGTCCTGGAGACATCCGGCGGAGACACTAGTCTGCCTGCGTAGATCATGTATGCAAGCACATGATAACAACTTTATGAATATGAGTAAAATTTCACAATTACCTACCGCTTCATTAGCCTCCCACGAATCCGAACTTTATGACGTAGTGTTAAAGATCAGATTTAATTACGAATCTTGGGTAACCAGTGTTGTGTAATCCGGGTGTCGTTAAGAAAATTTTGTAATGATAGGTTGGGCTTGGTACTTAAAGTTAAAAGTTCGAGCAAATGTTGTTTCTCCTTTCCAGAAGTCAGTACTTAATATCTACGATCTTATTGTCATTATGAGCACCTCATTTCTTCCATGATTAAAGAAATTCATCATTTTGTATTCTATGCCCAGCTTCTCACTAATGCTTGTAGTGTTTCTCGTAACTGTCACTCATTAAACGTTAGCAACCAGTGCTGTATTTTTTATACTCTATATAGTCTTTCACTTTGTTACTTTGGCTTTCCTAATTTCAACCAAACTTGTATGATCTCTCTTGTATGATCCTCTTCATTTGGAGAACCGGAAACATCAAGCCCTTTTATGGTTTAGTAGTAAGACAGTCAATTTAACATTTCGATAATATGTTTTCCCAACGGAAACATTAGATAGCTCAAATAAAAAATTAACTTCCCCTAAATTATTCATCCCCATCATTTGCCCGATAAGGTGTATCTTCCCCTCAATAAATTCAGCGATTTAGTCGTAGACCGTTAAAACATCTGCATAGCAAAGACGAGGGCGAAACAAAAAACAACATCAAACCAAGTTTCCGTTAATAAAAATCAAAAGTCATTTATTCAAACTAGGCTGGTGTCAGCACTTTCTGAACGTCAAAAATGACAAAAGACAGTTCCCCAAAAACGCCCACCCTTCGACACTTCCTAGTGCTTTAGCTGGGAAGATGAAGTGGCGCAACAAACTCCCCAGCAGCACAGCTGTCTATGACATGGATAAAGGAAGACCGACCATTTCACCAGGAAGCACTAGAAACATTATTTACGATGACTCAATTAGAACCAACACCAACTAATTATTCATAAAGGAGTTTGTGTTAAATCGTTTCCTGAGATTCAATCATATGAATATTCAAATCAATATTATGATTGTAACAAGGTTTTTATGTCATTAATTGGTAAATCATAAGTTCATAACATAACATGGTTGTAAGTAGAAACAGTTACACAAGATATATATTATAATATAGCTAATGATGTAAGAAACCGTGCCCCGAACATTGGGATTGGGACATCATATTTACAATGTGAACGCTCCCAGAATATTTTAATCTACTTAAAGACGTTATGTGGTTACTGATTAGTAATATACCGTACATTGTTGGAAGGTCTTGTACATACAAAGCTCCTAAACACCAGTAAAATCGAAAGCCTATATCAACCAGTGAAATTCAACAGATGTTTCCTCCGCAAGCAGAAATAGATGCTAATCAATAGTGACCGGGTAACGGAAATACTATTTAAAAGCAATGGGAGCATCCAGAACTGGCCCACCTGACGCGGGGGTGGTTCAGATATAAATAATGTGCCAATTCCACCAGTCGGCTTTGTCGACACAGTTGCAGTACATTGCCACGTCCAAATGAAATGTTCTCAAAATAATGCTCCGTTGAATGAACGCCAAATTGTGGAAGTTGTGGTGTTAGATATCGGAAGTCTTGAAAGCCTTGAACATCTGAGTGTGGGTGGGAGAGATCAACAAATAATTTAATGGGTTTACAAAATGATGTGAAATTGTGTCTGCTGCTAAAATTTTGATGGTGTAACTTTATTTACTAGTTTACTACCAGCACACGGTTGAAAAGGTTACTTTTACAACAGGCACAATTTTTTTGGAAACCTTTTTTTTAGTTCTGTGGTGAGAAATGTTTCTTTTGTGGGGTATTAACCGCATAACAAAATGCATAGTAACGTAACCATAAACTTTTTACTGTATTCTCATCGGCCGTTTGTGTAGACCCATGATAAAAATGACCTTTTTATATTCATTTTTTTACGTAAGCCACATACAAAATTCAATGCTAAGAAATCGGCACAATGCCGTACGGCTGGTATGCATAAGAATTATCAAAATAATGAGTAAACTGTTGTGTAACTTTCCATAAGTTGTGTGGGGATCTTATGTGTTCATCGTAAATCGTATTCTGCTACTTGTTTCTGACTGTAATGAGCTTGCCAATGTTCGGAACAAAGCAATGACGCCATTACCTCGAGGATACTGTGAAATCACGTAAAGCACAGTCATCGCGATACTAGTATAACAGGTGGGACGTGCAATACTGGTCGTTAGCATACTGTACCAGCGTGATATTCGGCAAGACCGGAATTCTGTCCTGTCAAATTTATGCTGCTTGCGACACAACGCGGCTCCACAGTACGCAACTGTGGCGAAATGTCGCCCTCTTTTATTCTAACACTTCATTAATCTTCATCTCCTCCAATATACTCACTACTTTGTCCCCACAACTCTACGGCATCAACAATCCGATCTCACGCTAATATTATTTTCCCATTCAATGGACATAATCTTCTCCTTATTGCTTTTCAATCTTCGACGGTGGTCTCATTTCCTTTCGTCAATAAAGAATAATGTAATGGTTTACGAGGATAAACTGATCCTTTTCAATGTAAGTTAGTTCGAAAGGATGTAATGATAGAGTACGTTTTACTTTGTCACGAATGTTACCACGAGCACGTTGACTGAAGGAGCAGTGAACTTTGCGGAGTGTCGAGGCTCTTCCACACCTGAGGTTCACTCGCACAGCCATTAGTTCCGACAATTTAAAGCTCCAAGATAGATATCACGTGCTTATCACACATTTGGTGGCCAAGGAAACTGAATGACGAGACTATTAACTCGACGAAAACGATGGGAATGCTTAATACTCTTTCTAATGAAGCTATTACGACTAGAGCTAATGACATGATGCAATCTTTCTTATTTCTCAGAGTCATGGCCAACAAAAATGTAGGCACTTACTTGAGGAATTATTTGGATAGTATGTATACTTACTTGTATTTTTAAAAGGCTTCCAGCAAGTCATCCAAGCAATAAACTGAAAAATTGCGTCGTAATTGGTTTTCGATGAGAAAACTAATTATAACCGGGAACGAGTACTTCAACTGGTTGATTGGCGTAATAATTAGTTCAAGTTTATAATTAGGAATGAATATAACCACAACCTAAAATGGTATTAATTGATTCGGTAATTTATTTAATAACAAAGTTAATTTGTGTTTTTCACACGAATGTGTAACTTCATTCGAGTCAGAAACGTGGTCTAATTGATATTGTGTTGTTCTATCTGAACAATTTTGATGGATGTTAAGAACGCGTTCAGTTGCGTGTGTATGTAATTTATTTCTGGTAAGCGAGTGGACTTTTACGGCGAAGTGAGTGACTATTTTAAGTGCTCCCGTCATGCCAAGCCGGTATGCATCGACATCACCATAGTCGTGACGGAACGGAACGACGCTTCACTTCAGCAGCTGGATAATTAACAAATTAGTTCCCCTATTGAATTAATTTAAACCGAGATTTATCTACGACATCTATCTTAATTCCCAAACTAATGATACGCTGAAATATTAATTCACAAGTCATTGACCAAAGAATTAATGTTGATATTTGAAGTCTATAGGTACCTACCTGTATTTAATCTGCCTATCATTAATAATCGTGATACACGACTTCAAGTTTTTGTAATGCAGAACCATGACAAAATCATGTAAAAAATAAAGCTATATTTAAATATATTAATAGCGTAGATACAAACAAGTTTATTTCGTCTTTGCTCCGACTAGTGTTGTATCGCTTAACTTACAAGAACAGGCTAACCGAATGTAGTGCAATTATGCCCTGTTAACGGTATAATAATTCTAGGGTATTGTTGGCCAATACCAGGTGACTTGTTGTCCGTAATAATGGAGCAAGCAGGTGGTAGAAGTTTACCTTTAAATGTACTACCGACGCAACTAAGCCATTATGGCGCAGGCACGACTTGTGTGGGAATGAAATGGTTTTGTGTAAAGCATCTTTATAATATGAATGAGAACGTAAAATATTGTTTGAGTCTGAACTCTAAAGGTATTTTTCGTACATTACGTTTGTACAGGTGATGTAATAACATGTGTTATTGCTTTTCTTATGTTTCGGCGACAGTTCGATATTGTGAAGACAATACCTACTTGGATGTAATTCATAGGTAAATTTACATGCTGTTTTTAATTTAACCTGTTTCATTATAAAGCAAAATGGCTAAGGGCGTAAGCTACCAAAATTGTATACCTAGAATAAGTCTTATCCTGAGAATAAGTTCTGAATTTTTCACAGTTTTTCCATATTAAAACTGTCAGACGTCGATTTTCTTCCAACATATAAAATCTGACTTTCGTAAAAAAAAGCTTCTTGATGGCACCAGTAACACGGATGTAGTTTTCCAAATTCCAAGTGAATTGAAGGAGCAAGGAGCTCCATTTTTATTAAATTAAAACAAACAAACCGCGTGAAAGAGAATAATTTTAGCATTAAATACTCCCAAAAATATATTATCAAAAAAGGACCTCGGACCTTTTTTCTTGATAATTAAAATTTGGTCCAAACCATTGTTCCAGTAAATGACAATAGGTACCGAAAAGGACAAAAACAATGTCCGTTACACTTAACACAAAAGACAAAAACTGCTCCACAATTCTTTTTTTTTTATATCAAAATGATTCCTCGCGGCCATGTTTAGTATAATTGCGGGGCTTCTCACAATAAATAGTCGTCATTAGGGCCGAAGGCAAGGGCTATTATGTCACCACCATCAGACCAACGTGCGAATGCTCCAAGGGCCTTTGTAACACCACTTACACTTTTCGCAGTTACTGGTTTTTCCTCACTAATTACTTGGTCCTCGGTCTAGCACGTATGTTCCTAGGTTTTTTAAATGTAAAGCATTGTCCTCCTAGCGTCATATTTAACCGTTTTGTGTTATGGAAAAACTGCTTTTATCGTTCAACCCTTGTTTTTAAAAGCTCAGTTTTATTTAATGCCACTTCTGTAATTTTCTATTGTTATTTTCGTCAGACAAACCGCACCCTAATTGCGTAACACACGATTAATCATAATCGGTTTCAATTTGACAGTTCAACAGTATTCATTGCGTTATTTACGTTGTTGAACAGACACATTTTTCGAACATATGAAGCAATGGTTTAACAATCTGTTTCAAAAAGATTATGATGAATCGTGAGTTACGCAATTAGGGTGCAGAACAAAGTTGCGTTTTTACTAACGTTTCATTTTGATAGTTCAGCAACATTCATTGCGTTATTTGCGCTAATGAGCAGACAAATTTTTCGAGTGTATGAATCATTGGATTAGCAATATGCTCCAAAATTATTCAGATTCTGATTGATAGTGTGTTATGCAATTAAAGTAGGTAATGGAATTGTATGGCGAAATATAAAATTTTAGAATCCAAAAATGCTCCCACGATTATTCCTAAGTACCTTTGGCGCACCCTAGACTGTTAGACACACTACCCACTTACCTGACTGGCTAATGGTTAATCTTTTTGCCTCGCAGCACGAGTAATTCACGTATAACTCGTGCCGACACGAGAGAAGAATGGATGTTTGTGTCATCATGTTGATGTTACTATAATACGGTGAAAGCTCACAGCGGTAACACACAGTGCAGTATAATGCAACTCGTAGTTTATTACTTAAGTGAAGACTTGGAATGTAAGCGAGGTGTCTTGAAGAAATGAGAATTTTAATAAGTTTTATTGCATTATGTAAAGTAGGAGGGACTGTTCTTTATTGGGAGGTTCAAGGTGCTGAACTTTAATGCAATGCCGTGTTTTGTTGGGTTCAAACCCACCTACAGTAGAACCTATACGTATATATAAGACTTTAATTTTATTCAGTTACGAGACGTTTCAATATCTATATTCTACTTACTTTCATTACGTCCAAAAACAGATCAATAGAGCTAGAGCTTCAAAAGTACATTATCATGGTATTTGTATTGCATGTCAGTGAGTTCTTCGTAAGAATAGCGACATTTTTTTTCTATTCTCAATATCTATATAGGAACCTACCTACTTTCAATATGTCGACAAGACAGGTCGATAGAGCTTCAAAAGTACCTACATTGTCATGGTATTTTAAATGCAGTTACGTTAAAAATGTCAGTTAGGTCACTTCGTAGGAAAAGCGACGATTTATGAGTTAACAAAATTAAGCTACGTGACTTCCCACCATCATCCATGTATGGGTACAGGTACCTCTCTATATGTTATAAGTTAAAGTCGCTTTTCGTTTGTCTAAGTGATTTTCACCATAATTTTCTAAGATAATTTATTCCGAAAGGTTTATTACATAATTAAACTTACATTTAATAAAGAAACCTTGATGATTTTTCAATTTGTATGTAGAAACCTTGCGTAGCAGGAGCCGGTCGCTAGTATTTTTATAAATGTGCAGTTAGCTTAAAGCTACTTCATAAAAAATAAGGCAATTCAGACATGCAATGTGCTATTAGTACGTAATTCCGTATTAGTCTGGGAAATTGAAGAAATAACATGCAACATTTTCCCGCGGCACTTATCATCTTTGAAGGGAAAATGAATGGTTTAACTACGGGCACTAGTGTTTTTATGAGCTTTGTCTGTAATTGCTCACATTATCGGTTTCCCTGGGCTTATTAGTTCTTAGTCGTTAATAGTAATGTGAACTTCAATTATGGGCAGAAGATTGAACTGCATTCCTAACGTCATAATATCTGTTTCTCCTGTTAATCTGTTAACCCTCGTCTGGTTTGGTTTTGGCTGACCACGTTTTCGTTTTAAATTTTAGTTTGAGGATCAGGCCACAGGTCCCATTTCGGTGAAAGTGAGTGGGTGCTAATCCACAACGCGGGCCCAGCACTTTTTTACAAAGTAAAACGCCTATCTAGGTTCGAACCTACGACCTACACTTCGTAAGGCGCGACCGTTACCACTGAGCCACATCTGCTTTTTACAAGGCAACAATTTAATTGTATACTGGTGTGATATTGGTGATTATTGCAAAATTACCTACGTCAATGCAATCGACAACTCACAACTCTAAAAAAAGTATTCGCTCACTTTTAGTAATGCGACCAATACCTTCCTTATGAGGCCGTCTACAAACGTACGATTAACACAAAACAATAACATTCTTCGGTCCATAAAGCATTATTGCATTTGAATATAATACTTATCGCGGGTGTCCTGGACACAAAGGCAGCCAGCCTTGAGGTGTCAAGGACCGAACTAGATGGCGCTTGTCTGTGGTTTCATCATACTACATTAGTTATAATTAACAGAGAGTTAAATGGACTCTGTGATTGCAAAAACTAATTAAACTAACGTCCCAGTTGTTCATGTTTTGTAGTAACATTTTACTATGAATTATTAATACTGCTCCAGACCAACAAGATTAGTGATCTAGTGACAGTGACAGTTTGTAGTAAAATACGTAATATTATTATGTTCTTGTAATTCAAAAGTAAGTTGTTTAGCATAAGTTGCTCTGAATGCCTGATGGAGATCAAGCACGCAATTGATTTCGGCCGCACACAGCTTTTCATTCGATGTTTAAAATGTCAAGTAGCCAGAAACGATCTCTGACGCAGATGTCTCACTCTCGATGCAACTATTTGTCGATCATTAACAGTTAATCGAAAATAAAAAAAGTTAAGTTGATCAGGCCGCAACCGCTTCTCGACAAAAAACAGAATCTTGCCAACAGTAGACAATAATTAAAATCGTTTTATTATCTCAATACAATGTGCTAATAAACATAAATTAAATTAGTAGTCGGTCGTTGACTATGTATTCTGACATCGTTATAGGTACCGCAAATATGTAGGTAGAGATCCCATCGGAAAAATAACAAAATAAAGTAAAAAGATACAAATGCAACTTTTAAAATATTCAACGGAGATGATCTTCCATAAAGATTAAATCTTTAAAAGTATATTTCGTGCATTTTTATAAGTCAAATGCTGCTCGATGTAGGTACCTTCTCGGTTCAGGGTTACCATAAAGTCACGGCTTCGTTTTTATAGCTTACGATCACGAAAAGTCCAACAATAGTGTGCAGTAAAAAGTATCTATTTTGGACTAGACAAACGACTGCCCTCGTAAACATGTCAGAGTTATTACGACACGTCCAAAAGTTGTAAGTGGAATAATATTTCACGCTTATGGTATGCCATAACCAAACGTATAACAACATAACTACATGGATGAGAATTGTTATGGATAGGTATATTGATGATACAAAGTGCGTTTGACCGTGTAACAGGTGTCAAAACGGAGGCAGATGGCCACGAACTCCAAGAGGAGCGGCAAACATTTTGACTACGATTAACCATGTTGGGTAATTCTAAAACTGTTTTAATAGGAGTTACCTGTCAACGCTGCGTAATTAAAAAGGTTTAAAGTTAGCAATGCGGATCGGGCTTTGTCTAAGAAGTAATAAAATAGCAATAAAAGAGGGAAAAGTCATTTGAAGAACCGAAAAGAAAACAATTTGCATTGCAATTATCAGTGTCGTGAAAACGGGAAAAGTTTTCATTACCTATTTGGTTTGTTTTTTTTTTTTTAACATAATCACGCCTGTAATCCCCAAAGTGTTATGCAAAGTTGTACCCAATATACATCCACATTTTGTCAGTTTATACATATATCCGTGTCCCTTTGGAATAGTGGGCGAGCTTATTGCCATCAACCGGGCACAGATCGAGATTACAGGCTGCTTCTAAAAAAAATCCAGATGTAAATGTCCAATATCACTTTGCCCGACCTGGGAATCGAACCCGGAATCTCTTGCTCACCGGTAGCGCTTGCGACCACTTTTTTAAAACTGAACTCAAAAAAGTATTGACACTCTTGTAGAATTATTTTGTAGGTGCCTACTTCCTACTATACGATAAGTTCTACATTTCCACCAACATAGCCCATTACAATGAACTCCCATTCTTATAAACATAACCGCTTACAAAATCTGCACCTGCTGAAAATTAGAGTACCTACCTACTTACTGAAACGTTTGTTTTACCGACTGTTTACACAACGTACTATTTCGTAAGTACCCATAAGTAACACGATTACGAAATTTGACTAAAAATAGAGCTATGAGTGTGTAAAGTGCAGAAGGGAGAATAAGCTCGATCGATATACAGGTAATCGGATTTGCCGGCCATTCCCCTGACAGTCCAGGAAGTGACCCCACTCAACGGAAGACTGAACTCAATAAGCCTTTATTTTCCCTTTATATTTGTCCCATATTTCTCTGCAGGGAAATGAACGCGTCGCCTAACGCGGTGGCCATGTGTGAATATTGTTTTTTTTTTTCTACACTTTTGTTTATGGTAATTAAATCACCTTTCAATTTGGAATGTAGGTTTTGTGTTACGAATTGAAAGGGTCAGTCTGTTGCGTTTTGAACTTTTGACATCAATTTTTAAAGATGATTGCTGTAAAATATTGAGTAATGTTTTCCGGTTAATTGATGGGGCCTTCACTTAATTAGCCTGAAGTTTTTATTGGCAAAATGTTTTTGTCATTCATAAAATAATTTTAAAATACAAAATGACATCATCGTCACGTGTTGGCCAGCCCCAATAAAATGTGGACATTACATTAAAAAACAAAGCCTTGGTCAGCTTTTTTGCACCTTCCACCAAGTTATTTTAAACCATGTCAATTACAAAAAATCTGTGAGAAAACACATTGTTTCTTAAAGAACCGGTCCTAAATATGGTATGTGTTAATTGTTTACTACAATAACGAAATATTTTACTAGGAGTACCAACTTTGAACAATTTGACTTGGAAGTTAGTAGGTAATGTTTGACTGCATTATATTCTCACGAAACGAAACTGGACACGTTTGAAATGAAATGACATTGCTGTGCTAACCAGAATACAATCCAGGCAATAACCAGAATAACTTGAGTCTTCACGGTGGCGCTGCTCGCAAGGGCGAATAACAAAAGCATGTCAAAATCAGTACATTTCAAATTAGTTCCATGTTTTGCCGGGTGCCAAGTTAAATTGGTTTTGATGAACGTGGACTGATGAGTTAGCGTAACATTGTGTCACATTGCCTTAATGTTTTCGTGATTCTTTAATGGAAATCTGTAAACAAAACTTTGTCATGCAAATGGTACACTGGAACTGGATGCGTCATCGCTGGGAATAGGTAACTTTATCTTAGTACTTAACACCGGTCTACTCTGTGACTAGATTATCTATGGATAGTGAAGTAGCCTTTTCGACTTATTCAGTTAGTTAATGAGATTGAATATGCTTATCATCATTGTCCTAGCCTTTTCCCAACTATGTTGGGGTCGCCTTCAAGTTTTACCAGATGTAGCTGAATACCAGTATTTTAAATGGAGCGACTCCCTCTCAAACCACACAACCTAGTTACCGGGTAACATGATACCCCGTGACGTAGGCTGACTATTTTGAAGAAAAAGCTCGACTGAAAATGATTTTTGCACCTCATATTTTTTTGGTTCATTCCTTTTTGATCATTGCACTATTAAAAACTAGAAGACTAAGCAAGTTGAACCATTTTAAATCCTATTTTTAGGGTTCAGTAGCCAAATGGCAAAAAACGGAACCATTATGGATTCGTCATGTCTGTCTGTCTGTCCGTCCGTATGTCACAGCTACTTTTTTCCGAAACTATAAGAACTATTGCTGTTGAAACTTGGTAAGTACTCGTAGATGTATTCTGTGAACTGCATTAAGATTTTCACACAAAAATAGAAAAAAAAAAACAATAAATTTTGGGGGTCCCCATACTTAGAAGTGAAACTCAAAGATTTTTTTTTCATCATACCTATTCGTGGGGGGTACCTATCTATGGATAGGTCTTCAAAAATGACATTGAGGTTTCTAGTATTTTTTTTTTCTAAACTGAATAGTTTGCGCGAGAGACACTTGACACTGGTAAAATGTGTCCCCCCCCCCCGTAACTTCTAAAATAAGAGAATGATAAAACTAAAAAAAAATATGATGTACCTACATTACCATGTAAACTTCCACCGAAAATTGGTTTGAACGAGATCTAAGTAAGTAGTTTTTTTTATTAATACGTCATAAATCGTATTATGTTACTTCCTGCTACGGAACCCTTCATGGGCGAGTCCGACTCACACTTGGCCGCTTTTTTAACCTGTTTCTGTAGCCAATGGCATAATAACTCATCCGGTAGGAACACTAAGATTTATCGGTTCTTCTGCTAATTTATCGGTTCTCGGTTCTTCTGCTAATTCATATTTTGCTCTTTCATTACATTAAATATTTCTTCCTCCAATTACTGGTAATCTTCAAACATTAATCACAATATTATAGATTAAAAGAATTGAAGATGTTTCCAAGAGACAGCTTAAATTGTTTAATGTTGGTAATTGAATAATACGAAAATAAATCAGTTTTCATTTTCATAAAGAGAAAACGGCTTCTTTCGTATAATTTAATTACCTTAGGTAGAGTCAGCCAAATAATAACAACAAAGATAATCTATTTAAATAAAAAGAAAAGTCCTGACTGACTGACTGACTCATCAACGCCCAGCCCAAACCCTTGGACCTAGAAAGCTAAAATTTTGCACAGAGCTTCCCTTTATAATGTAGACAAGGAATAAGGAAGGATTTTTTTGAAATTCAACCCCTAAGGGAGTTAAATTGGGGATGAAAGTTCCGCGCGAGCGAAACCGCTGGCAAAAGCCAGTTTATAATAAAAGCACATTACAAAAAAATATACACTGAATGTAATCCCGCGTAGGTATAGCTTACCTACTGTCATGTAGCATTTTCCAATCCCACACGAAAATGGTGAAAATTTTCCCATTCCCATTTATTGACAGCCCGTCTACGTGAAAATTCACGGCTCCTCAAGATCACCTGGATATTATAATCTCATTCTTGGATCAAATTTGTTCACGTGCGAGAAATCCCGCCTGACAACGTACGAGCGTATCTCGACTCAGACGACGTTTACTTTACTGATGTAAAATTTATCTTCTGGTACCTCTCATAAAACGTTATCCATGTCAACCTTCCGTCTCGATGCTAGTTTAGCAACTGGTAGTGAGACAGCAATGTAAGGTTGGTCTATCGATAGTGTCTAATGATCAGTGATACGTTCGGTGCGCTCCGACCGCGGTGTCGACAAAATAACTTTAGTTCCGTGGAGAGTTCCCGTCGAAGTGAACGTTTCGTTCGTGTGAAGATACTGTGACATTGCACACATACTTCTGATAAGTGAACTGTTAAGGTTAAAATAAAGTGTAATTGCGAAATAATATTAGTTCAGTGTTTCAGTGGCCACGTGACTTTCAACTTTTGTGTTACAAAACTTGTTAAGTGTTGAACGATTCTTGTCCAACTTTGAGATACTTGGAGGTATGTAAGAATAAGATGTAAGACTTAGATTAAGTTAGAATTTTATAGTTATAAAAAAATTGTAAAAGTAATAAAAAAACATATTTATAGACTTACCTACCTAAATAATGCATTTATTTTATAAATTTTTTACAGTTAAACATTTTTAAAGTCATTTACTAAAAATAAAAATATACCCACAGTGTGGTCATTTACATATTAATTTATTCATTATCACAGGTACATATTAATTGATTTTCGAAATAAAGTAGGCACCGACTTCACTCGAAAATCATATACACCCTAATATTAACAAATTACATCAATAAATATGTCCGGTTTAACAAGTGTCAACTTACCTACTTAGATTGATTTCTCAGCAAATTAAGTAAGAACTAAGTTAGCATTAAGTAACGATCGATACAGTCGATATGCTAATAAGTTACGCTTAATAAACTTATGAGATCAGGTTAAGCTACGCTTGCCGCGGTTGGTCCGTGGATGGGTCACCATCTATACATATCTAGACCATACTGTCCCTCGGAAACCACGCTATGCCGTTGTTACCGGCTGTCATTCGAGGATCTTTGACAGCTACGTTTTTTTTTTTGCGTGGGAATTCATCATCTTCTCCCGCTCTGGGTGGAGCAGAAGGGCGCGTCAGACTTTTACTGACTAAAACCCACCCGTGTTCCCCCAGCCTGTGTGCCAGGGGCGGCGGTATCTCTTTCGAACAACCCACACCCCTGGCAGGACAGTCGTTACGTGTCGCCAGAATCCCGAAAGTCTTAACAAGGGTTATCGCTTTACCCAGTACCTGGGTTGTTGAGGTCAGATAGGCAGTCGCTCCATGTAAAATACTGATATTCAGCTGCATCCGGTTAGACTGGAAGCGATCCTAACATAGAAAACGGCTAGGCAGATAGATTGCTCACCCCCGTTATATGCCTACATGAGACTAAAACATTACTTACCTTATGTAGGTGTAGGTAACATGCACATCTGCTTCTCCCTTTAGAAAATACAAGCGTGATGGTATGTTACTCACAGTACCTAGCCAGTAATTCGAGCCTGCGTGCCAATTCAAGTTTGTAGAACACTGTGATATTATGAGCTCCATTGCGTGAATCACATTAATTAGATTATTTCGTAATTAATCAGCGATTATGTCTATCTGTTTTGCATATTAAATACATGTTTTATTACATGATAAGCTGATCTTCGTGTCAAGTCAAACGCAAAAAGTGCATCGTTGAGTTTTTGCGCAAGATATCATTATGCTTATGTTTTTTGTTTATTTGTTACTTACTCACAACTTAGGTAACTTAGCTTAACTTACGTACCTAAGTAAGTAGGTACTTTTATTATATTAGTTAGGTATAGAGCTACGTGGCACTCGGTTATGTCAAAACTACATCATAGGCAAGTAGGTAGGTACAGAGGCCAGCACATCAAGCTACCCTAATGTGTCAAATTTCTTTGATAGTTTTTCAACTTTATTTCAAAGGAATTAGGTTTATGTTCAATTGCGAAAATTTGACAGTTTGGGATAGCTTGACCTGCTGGCGACTGTACCTACTAAATGATTACTATTCATAAAAAAACGTACGTTTTTTTTTTTGTTCTTTAAAATAAATTAGACATACTTATTAAGTTACGTTCACTTAAGCAACAGTCATTAATCATGTCTTCTTTATTTAATAAAGTTTTTTTTTTTCTATTAATTGAATGCCGTAAAAAAAAAACATATTAAAAAGTGTTGTTTACAAAAGAAGATTTTAAAGAAGGCATGAAGTCCTGGGTTCAATACCCAGGTCGAGCGAAGCCGGGTTTTTCAATCTGTAATTTGTCAGTAGCAGCCCGGAATGTGGAGCTGTGTCCGGATGATGATAATAGGCTCGCCCCTATTATATGGGACTTAAACACAACTGCCTTCTTTAGGTACACCTCTGCTCAAACCCTCGGGGAAACAAAGCGTGATGTTATGTTAGGGTTTTTTTTTGAGTGTCTGAGATCATTAAATAACTTCTCCCGCTTTGAGTGGAGCAGGATATCAGACTTTTACTGACTAAAACCCACCCGTGTTCCTTCAGTTGCCTGTGTGCCAGTGGCCACGATATCTCTTTCGAACAACCTGCACCCATGGCAGGCATCGGCCCTTGCGGACCCCACCAGTTGATGCTGACATCTCTTTAAGGCGCGCGTGGAACACAACGCGCCGTCGACCCGGGCTTGGTCCTTACCGGACAGCGAGCTACCCATTACTCGCAAGCCCGCCCCTAAGGTGGCCGGGAATCAGCCTGGGTAAAGGCATTAATAACACTTTTCTATTTTTTAGGCCAACATACTATGATAGCTTGAGTCATTACTATCAATGACAGATTAAATCCGATTGCCACTTAAAATGATAATGTTTCCCACATTAAAACGTTTTACTAGTAGTCTATCAGAAAGATTACAAGTATAAAATTATTAATAAGTACAAGTTAACTGAAGAATGTTCGGAGGCGATGACAAATCGGCAGTAATCGGGTAATTTTTAATCAATACTCATGTTATTGGAATTCATATAAACGGATTTAGGTACACATTAAGCTTGTTATAGCCAATGATTTCATTTTAAAACGGAACCTTTGGTTATGGGACCAAAATGCCGGGTACCGTTTTGTAAAGTGTTTTATCTAAATGGTATAAAATTTTCGTGTTATGTAACATGGTTTTATCTGCAAAGCAAAAATATACAAACAAGCATAAACGTTAACAGTTATTTCGAAACGGGTACTAAATTCTCGAGAATATCGTGCACTAAGTTAGGACTAAGTTAAAATATACCAATTCTGGATTTTAAAGCCGCACAAAATTTCACGATTCTGCTTGTTTCACGGCGACATATCAAGCTATACATTTCCTGTTTTAGCTGACCTCGCATTGTAAAGGCTTTTCGTACAAGTAGAAGTTAACTTCTACTGGAGTTGTATAGCTTGATATGTTGCTGTGTGTACTACCTACTTTAAAAATACTTAAAAATCTGATAGAAATTTAAAAGTGTTTTTGGTATCTACTGTCACTTAACAAAAGATTTATGTAAAAGCTTACCCCGTCTCTAAAAGGGTCGTTCAGTTTACAAAAATTCTTTATTTTAAAACTGTTTTCCTTCACCTAAGAATAATACAGTGCCCGTAGGGAGGAAAAGATTTTATAACAAAAGCTTTAGAACACAAAATTTAAAGTACCTACATTTCGTTTATTCGTAAGTTTACAAGTATCTCTACAAAACCCTGATACGCCTTACGAGCGAAGACTCATTGACGGAATAGCAACCTTGTAAAAGCCTTTTCACACCTTTAGAGACCTTTCATCTTTCACAGCTCCCATATCAGCCCCAGGGTTTAACCTCGGAGACTTCTGAACTACTTTACTACATTTTACTACTGACCCACGGAGAATATAAAAACATTTTCGAATCTGGCAACCGTGAAAGGTCACCCTCTGTCAAATAACCATAATTCGTTCCAAAATTACTTTTGTAACTCCAGGTTTCGTGTAAAGTAATTCCTAGAGGGGTAATCGAAACTTTTTACACAAGTAAGATATCTAGGTACGCGTTTGAGGTCGAGCGGCTTTAACACTTCACTTAGAATATTTCCATCATTAGTCCATTGTTGTGAACTGGGACAAACTATTATTTTGTCACCTTGTATCTTTGTAGCTATTCAAATCTTCACTGATATTTACGACCTCGCTCTGTGGTGTGACCGTCGGGAAATGCATGATTTATGTCGTGTTGGTATGGAACTATATGAACATTCTCGGCTTCGTAAAGGACGTCGCAGGAACTTCATATTGTGTGTGTATGGATTTACGATGCTTTCTTCGTTAGAACATGAACAAAAGTCATTGTCGTTGCGTTTGAATAATGCCGTCGATTCCCGTAAGTCGGTCTTTTGATCGGCTCGTCAATGATAAATACGGCACTGCCACACATACAAAACATAATCGAAGAAATAGAAATACTTATTAAAGGGGAAGCGCGAGGGGATATGATTCGCGTCATTAACAAGTAGGTAGGTAAGTATTTACAGATTATAATCATTAAAATCTAAATTACTCTCATACTATGAATTACTATTTCATGAAATAGTTATTCAATGGGATTCAATAAGGGTTATATTGATAATTTTAATGAATATTATCCTGAGAATATACTTGTTTCTGTCGCGAATCACATTTTAATCAATATACCTACAACCTGATACTGAAATGTAAATGACAAAAAACGTGAGAAAATTTGTACGTCGCGGACTACCTTAGCGCATCCCCCTTTAAGTACAGTCAGGGTCAATTTTTCCAATTGAACACGAACCTTATGCTCATGTTTTAAAGATGAAAATCTATCAAAGAAATTTGACGGATTGGGGTAGCTTGATGTGCTGGCGTCTGTACAAAGGCTGAATGTTTTCAGTGCTTTGATTATGGCATAGTTAAGGCTAGAAGTAATGCATGCAATAATACAAAACAAAACGTTCAGTAAATTATCGCAACCCAGTCAGTGTCAGGTAGTGTCTATAACTTTCTTCAACAAATGATAACCTTCAACTAAGTTATTCTCAACAGTTCCTATTATAGTTTTCTAATGTCAACTGATAGACACTGATAACAACACGTACGTATACGTGTCAGCATTGAGAGATAAGTCTACTTTGATAACAATCTCTCTCTTCTTTCAATGGCTTTGTTTTGTTTTTAAATTCTTTCCTTCTACTTTATCTTCTACCTTACACTGATTGATAACATTCTTCAAATCTTGGTCCTCTATTTTCAAGTAATGCTTAACAGTAGCATGCAATTTGATATCTAGTTTCTCCGTAAGACCTACACCATCTATTGTATAGACCACACTCTCACATCCACTCACTTCCCATCAATAGAGATGTCAAAGAAATTTAATCCGAGATAGTTACGCGTCTCTCACTTTCACAACATTGTCACGACAAACTACTTATATCGACTGCACCGTGCCATAATCTAATCGTATTTGAGATACTATACTATCTGCATACAAACTTCATCTCGAGTTACGAAAATTATTGCAAGATACACGGCCGGTTATCGATACTTCGTCACGTTTAAATTAAGTTTATCGACATTATCTACAACATTCACCTATTTTATCGATATTAAATGGAAGTTTAATTAACTGAAGCCCTAGAGTTCACCTATTTTTCTACTTTCATTTGTCTGATTGATTAGATCTTATCGTTTTAACGTTATTACTCTTTTGTTCTCGAACAACTTGGGAATTAAAACAAAGGAGGGTATTATTTTTCATAGAAACATGTCAAGTTGATCGATAGCTTTAGGTTTTGTATGGGAAAATATTTTGTCTCACAATTTATGGTCGCACAATAAAACTTTTTAATTATAACGCGTAATTAATTACTTCTAAAATACTTCCTATAAGAGTACAAGCATAGAAACTTAGAAAGCATGGTATACAAAAGTGCGTACATTGATGTTTTTCTTGATAGCAAGTTTATTGTTCAATTGTTTATAAGCTTGCGTCATTTTAATTGATTTATGCAAGCTGATTAATGACATACCACTTTAGTGCTAAACGTCGCAATCATAAAATATTGCGAGTAATAAAATAAGGTATTTATTACTTACACATGTAGGAAACTAATTAGTGGGTGGTGGAAAAGTTGCACATTATGAGATAAATGTATTCATGTCATCATTTTAGCACGAAGTTTGGAATATTAATACAACATGTTGGTACGAGCAATAGTCTCCCCTCCATCTTTAATCTTATATAGGCCTGATCACTAGAAAACGATGACGTACCTACTAATTTTACGTATATGTTAGTAAGGGTTGGAATATTAAAAAAAATATCCTGGAGATTTTTTAAATGATGCTTAAATGTTGCCATAGATAATTGAACTTAAATATTCATTGTTTAGGACGGATTTTCCAATCGTCAGAAAACTTTTATCAGAAGAAGGAATAAGGCGTTTTGACATTTTTACTACATATTATAAAACAAAGTCCCCCACCGCGTCTGTGTCGGTCTGTTCTCGATAAACTCAAAAACTACTTAACGTATTTTCATGCGGTATTCGCCTATCGAACCTCCACAAGTAGAACACAACACAAGTGTAACATAATTAATATTTAGTAAATAACATAATAGTTCGTTCAACGTAAATTAAATTGTTAGTATAACAAGAAAACTTTGCTCCTGCGACTCTTTAGGGGCAAGAGTTATGGGAGACAATTCGTCTAGGACAGGTTTTATAAAACAGTATTAATTTTATAGATCGTAGAAATAATGAAGACACCTGTTGCCATGTTTTTATTAAGAAATTCTGTATTTTAATGTGTGCACAGGTGTTAGAAAAAGTGTTTACTTTAAAACTAGTTTACAATTTTACATTTATTTAAAATATCTGCTTATTTAAGATTCGATAATTTTATTACTTAGAATTGTATTTAAATTAGGATTAGGATGGTTGATGAACTTTAAATACGAAATAGAAAAAACTACTTAAAGCCTACTTATGTTTTATTCTCAGCCATTTGTGATAATATTTATTTACAGACCTACTTTTTTTATCTAAATTCATAGTAAAACGTTTACGGCCTTATTATTATTAATAAGACCAGTTGATGCTAAGCCTATAAAATCAAATCAAGTCAGTATTTGCATTTTATTAAAGTCGTAGCGTAGCGAACCTGCGAACAAAAAGGAAACTCCTATGTAAGAATAAGTCCACAGTCACAATACAACCTCATTTATTTTTCTAGCTCCGGCAGAACTCTGTAAGTATATTAAGAAATTAATTTAACGACTTCGCATTTTCTTCAGAGAAAAACGAAGTCTATTTATATTCGAATTTTATCTATATAATTGAAAAAGATATATAAATCTTTTAGTAAATGCAGAGCAGTGTTATCTCATTTTTTGTGGCTGTCTCTGTAGCTAACTTAATCCTGTAATGAAAATTTCTCAAAAACTGATAAACCCTATTTCAAGAAAATGTTTTATAAGACTTAGGTATTAAATTAATCCTATACTGAGAATTTCTTAAAACGGATAAATAAGTACCCTAATTTCAAGAAAACGTTATGTAAGACTTGTTATAAAATAAATAATTAGTTTAACAATAAACAGACCGGTTCGTTGCACAGGTCGATCGAAGGTTAAAAGTTACGCTTGCCGCGGTCGGTTCTTGGATGGGTAACCATCCATGTAAACACGTTAAGCTGTTGGTCATGGCTATCATTCGTAGATCTTTGACAGTAGTTACGGGTAGTCAGGAGCCCAGAAGTCTTCCAACCAGTCTTATACCTAGGGGTATCCTGTTACCCATTAACTGGGTTGTGTAGGTCAAATAGGCTGTCGTTCCTTGTAAATTACTGGTGTTCTGCTGTATCCAGGTAGACTAGAAGCTGACCTTAAGGCTAGGTAGGCAGATTGATAAAATTAGACAATAAACTTAATTTAAAGACAAAACAATAAATCCGTATTTATGATCGTTATTGTATTGGTAGTGTCGTTTACTGGCATGGAATTTTCAGTTAGTAAATACCTTCCTAGTTCGGTAACTAGGAAGGTATGTACTATTTGAAAATTCTTAATCCGAAGTCATAAAACCAGCTTTCCTTACGATCAACGAGCTCTAGAGTCTAGACTGATTCAGTTTTATATCATAACGGTCTGAACTCTAAACTAATTTCCTGCGGAAAACAGAAGATACTTAAACTGTTATCTGCATTTCATTATGTTTATCTGTTACCTGTTACTGGATGCAGCGGAAAGTGCACTGAACTTAGTTCTCTGTTCATTCATACCTCATTTGTTCCGTGTTGTGAATGTGAGATTATAGTGTTGAATATTAGTTCATCGAGTTCGCTGAACGTATGTGAGAACAGTTCACGGTACAGCTGGATAATGATTGGCTAATATATCTTTCAATTCAGTAAGCCTATTTAAATAATTATAAATACATTTATTGAAACAAAAACTCAGTTTACAGAAATTCCGTATTCGATAACAACTGCATTAGTTTAATACTGTCTCGCAGTCGTTAATCGCCTACCTCCATAAAATTGAGACGGAGCAAAACTAAGAGAAAAAAAAATTGAACTTAAAATTAAAACTAAACAATATTTTCACTGCGTAATTTTAAGTGAGATTGTGTGTCATTTTCTCTTGTCATTTTGATTTAACTTCAATATCTTCATCATCATTAGCAGCCTTGTTTTTACCTCTGTTGAGTATATGCCTCCTCCCTAGTGTGCCATGCTTCCCTAGTCTGTGCTGTTCGGTTTCTATGCAAGTGTTTTCCAAGTCTCTCCTGCGATCTTCTTTCTATAGGTCGTCCAAGCACCTGACTGATTGATTGGTTATTGTATTATCATAATTTCAGACGAAAGGCCTCCCCCAACTCCTTCCGCCCCATCAGCAATCCGTACTGTGAGATTCTGAACTTGTGTTATGTAGCTTGCTAATAGCTATTCTGAACATAGAAAGATATATTAATTCCGTACTGACATGAGAATATCCACGGAAAACTGCAGAATATCAAGTCTCTTCATTATTGTTTAATAGTTACCTAAGTACCGACTTACTGCAGTGAAAATTAATTGAACTTATAAGTAATATAATTATCTCTTTATTCTGTTCATACATAAAGTTTTCCTTGTCTAAAGTAATATAATAAAGAGAAAAGATTTGATTTGTTGTATGTTTGTTTGTTACGCTTTCAAACTGAAAACAGAATTTGAAGAAATTTGACACATGTGTAGACCCATGCACAACAGCTAGTTGCTTATAATATGATAAAATTATAGCAATCTTACTAGGTAAAACTGTATATTGATTGCACTTAATATACATGTATGATTACCTATACGTGATCGTAATTACAATTTGTAGAAAACGTTGGAGACCGTGCGTCCGATGTTTCACACCCCAAGTAAGTACATTATTACGTCGGAAAAGTTAAGCTGGGCAAACGGGTTATAATTTCCACAGGTCCCACGTCTATACCTACCCATTTCGCATTCAAACTGCAGATCTGCTGAGTCCAATCTCTAAAGAAAGTAGTCGATTCCAAATCCAATACTGTTAACCAATCAGATTTGGTGCAGAAGGGATGGCTGTCGCATTCAATCTACGAAAGAAATAAACATTTTATACAACAAAAGATTACATTCCGAACTCTTTTCTAAAAGATTGACTTCTATTGACCTTTCACTATCGATGCTATCTTTAACAGAGGTCTTACTCTTGATTTTGGTTTTAGTATTGCTTAGAGTTCTAGCCAGCCTTCACTTATAAGGTCAAAGCCGTAGAACTGACTGAAAATCACACAGATCTTAGCTTATCTAAATCTACTCTGATTATGTCTGTATTAACAAAATAAGTTTTTAACCAGTGCGCAAATTGTAACCATGAATTCAGCATCTAGACCCCCAGCGCAGAAATTCTTCGGTTATACAAAAAAATATATCAGCTGTTGCATACATTTTGACCGCGTAGGATTGCAGTTTTCTATGAAACAGCAGACCTTTTTTTGTATCGTCATCATTTCAGCCTAAAGACGTCCACTGCTGGACATAGGCCTCCCCCAGGCTCCTCCACTTCGACCGGTCTCCTCCGCTTCTTTTTTGTGTAACTGAAGAAAATTTTCTAGTTATATCATCGTTCACACACTCAATTCATTGTTACTTTGGTGTTCCCCTACTCCTGTAGCCATCGACATTCATATTTAAAACTCTCCATCTCGCAGGTAATAACTAATTTCAAATAAAACATAAACCAGATACTAGATTTCATTTCTATATAGTTCCGATCAATTACTCGAATCTGTTTGTTTACAGATATTTGATAGCTAGTAGGTAAGCCTATAACCCAGATCGATCTAGTTAAACGCTGGACTAAGTTAGTAACCCCAACCGACCAAAACTCAGTTAAGCTAAGTTTGGCTAGTCAAATAGAAGCAGGCTCAATTACGAATCGCTCGTTGATCGCAAGCTTATATCCAAAATTAGTTCAGCTAGCAGCAAACAACCTAGTTTATGTATATTAACCTACATAAAATAAGCTAGATAATGCTGAAATACATTGTAATAACATAGATAAGATAAGAATATTCGTTTTATCTGTCCCCTCTAAAAGCGACATTCAATGCTTCCATAATAATGAATTACATTAGATAACAAGAATGTTAAGTAATGCAGAAAGAAAAATCTCCAAGTAGAGTTGTTAACGCTCATAAAATAAATTAAGATCTTTCATAAAAGATAGAAGATACAGTATCAAATGTGAAATTAAGTAAGAACATTCCCACAGCGCTTGGAACAAAAATGTAAATAGGCTCTCGTTGTACAAATTTCGGTGTACATTAGGCTCGTCAAGCGTGTGTATTATTTAACTATACAACAGAGCTGAAAGCTGCTCCGTTGGTGTACCTCAAACAAATTTCATTTCATTACGAACACTTTACTCCTTTATCTTGTAAATCTCAAAGTTTGCCGTCAAGTTTCAAAATTTTCGAGACAAAGAGCCTTGTGAATATTTCATGTTTTTGTTCCAAATGATATTCCTCGGGAGTCAAAGAATTATTTCCTAAACAAAAACTTCACACAGTGAGCGTGCGATGAATATTCATTGGTATTTGCAGCTACTTACTCCGAGAGTCATCAGTGCTGGTGCTGTTCGTTAGTATTCAAGTAAATAAGTTAGTCTACGTTAATGACCCCACAAAATACCTGTGTTAACTTTTAATCGTTTTGTTTATATTTGTTCATTCAATACAAACGGTACAGAAAGGAAATTAAACATCGTAAATTCCCGGCCCATGTCCGAGTCCTCCGTACAAACAAACTTGTAATTAAATTTGGCCCAATTGTGATACTTTTCTTTATGATGTCAACAACAACAACTAATTAGAATTACGCAATGCTATGCCAACAAAGAGAGCCCGGAACAACGTGAAAACATTAAATAATAACAAAAGAATATTCGTACACTCGGAGGTTTCGCGGCTACGTGTGTACGTAATATAACAGCGAATTGTGTAAAACGCAAAAAGCAACCAAGTTCCCGGGATCGACAAAAAACGGGGTTTCTGCACGTCATAAAGGGGGAAACAACAAGTAAAATGGTTTCCCTTCCCAGAGTCAATTTCAGTGTAAACGTAAAACGTGGAAATTTTGTTTATTTGTTCATTATTCCAGGCTAAAATGGACCTTAGGTTAACTTTGTTGTTTTCTGAGTCGTGAGGTTTTATTTTTTAACCGACTTCAAAAAGAAGGAGGTTATCAATTCGACATGTTTATATTTTTTTTTTTTTTTTTTTTTATGTATGTTCGGGCATAACTCCGTCGTATATAGACGGATTTGCAAAATTATTTTTTTGTTCGAAAGGGGTTTGTTCCAAAATGGTCCCATATAAATTTCATATAGATCTGATGATGCGTTTTGGAGACAGACAACGGAACTCTTCAAAACTTTACAGCAAATCAACCGCGAATGCGGCTATCGCATAAATATGCATTGTTTTGACCCCGAGGATGATGAAATTTCGAATTGGTGTGGCGTAGGTAACTAAAAAGTGAAAAATAAAAACTTTTTTCAAAAAAATATCAACCGACTTCCAAAAAAACACTACAAAGTGCAAAATAACTTTAATTTCGGAAGGCGGTGATAAATAATTAAAATACCTACACGTCCAAAGTCACCGACTTCCGAAATTAAAGTTATTTTGCACTTTGTAGTGTTTTTTTGGAAGTCGGTTGATATTTTTTTGAAAAAAGTTTTAGTAAACCATGTGCATTTTACAAAGTTGAAACACAGTTAAAGGAAGTCGTATTCATCGTGAGGCCGTATATTTCCGAGCTCGCTCCAACTTTATTGACTGGCAGAGTGCAGTTCATTGAAGTAAAGCCACAATGTGTGTCCCGACACTCAATAGAATTGTCCTTACGATGTAGGAGTAAGAAAAGGCCTCTTCCGTCGCGTGAAAGCCTAAGCCGGTTCAGCTCTAAAGAAAGAGTGCAGCCGACTGCGCCAACGTAAAATAGCCCATGTGTCGGGGTTGCCATTGAAAAATATACGCACTTCTCGTTTATAAAGTGGGGAAGGAACCTCTTAAAGATTGGAATGATTGCGGCTTTGTTGAAATTTTTTTATGGTGGCATTTTATGAGGGTGTGTATACACCGTTGTCATTGCATATCTTGCTAGATTTATTAGATCAATTTTGTTTTGGCAAAAAAATATAAGAACGTCCTAAGCTATGAAAGTATTAAGATTTAAAGAAAGAATCTTACGTTAGCGGCTTTATTTTCCTCGCAAAAAATAGAATACCATTTTTTTTTACGAAAAACGTTAAGGAAAATCATGTGAAGGATTTCTACATCCAAACAAACCCTTGTACATTTCCTTATCCTTTTAAAACGCCACGTTTTTGCCACAACCCATCCTTTTACCGCATAGCAGCTGTATATGTAAGAACTAAGAAGGTAAGAATACGCTATTTCCATTGAGGGTAGTGACCGAGCCTATCCTCTAATGCGTCACTGCTAATCTTAGCGATCTCCAACACGTCGGAATGACACACCTTGACCTCCAACTGACTCACAATAAGACAATCATTAGAACTGTAATTACAAGATGATTAAGTAGAATTACTAACGCTGTTTTAATCAGATTTCATGTTTTTTTATACTATTGTTGATTTAATTCTATTAGAATTCGAAGACAGTCTTATTGTTCTAAAAAATGTTTTCTGTACTTACGTAAGTACCTAATTGTTTTTTCGGTTAATCGAAAACTGCATGCTTTCTTTGATTCTATTCAAAATATGACGATCTTGAGACCGTCAGCTATCCATTTTTGTTTCATGCTATTGTTTGTTTTATATTGTAGATAAAAAAAAATTCATACCATTGAACATGTCACGGTTGTCACAACAAATTGCTAAGATTAGTCGATAGAAATAAGAACTCGTTTTGATCCTGTTTGTGTCACCGTCTCACCTAAACGAATGGCTTCTTACCCAGAATTACCAAGAATATGCTCGTCTGTGACACCAAAAATACGTTAACTTGTGTGAGTACGCATTTAGCATTGATTTCCATGCGTCTTGGACTTCTCGGCATAACGGGGCTTAGCCAAGTACGACCTGCATTCTCTTTACACTGTCTAGGTGAATAAAACTCAAGTTTATAACGTTTTTGAAATATAGAAACAGCTTTTGTAAGACACCATGTTCAGACTAGCCTTTAAGTTTACGTCTCGAATGAATTCTTACTCGTAAGCACAACAATTTCTCAACAATTAATTTACTTTCTTATTATTGAAGATACTTTTTATTCCAATAAAAAAGCATGAAAATCAATCATCACGGTCACAAAAAGGGTGTGTTTAGACAGTAGATCGTTTCAAGTCAGGAGTAAATATATTGCTGGGATATTATCACCCCTGTTTGCCTATTTAAAATAACGTGCCGAAGTTTACCTACATGCCATTAATGTTTTCTGAAAGCAATATCGAAACCCCATTTTATATTTGATGTAGTTACCTCACCTTTTTAATATTTATCTAAAGTATAAAAATGGTGTGCCCTTGTAAAAAATATGGGTCAAATGATATCAGGGCTTATCAATAAAATCGGTGACACACCGCCCTCCATAGTGCAGTACAAACACATTCGTTTTCTGTTGTCATAGATAATATTGTTGGGCTAAGTAGAGATTTATTTATGTAGGTATATAGAAATGTCGATGCCTCCTTATCTGTATCGACTTCCAAGAAAAAATAACTGACCGATACTGATATTGTTTTTCGTAGTTCTAAAATGTTATCTAGTGGGTAAGAAACAGCTAGACTTATCCACACTTAATTCATATTTCCCGAACATTTTGTTAAATTCGGAAATCCTGCTTCAACAAAGACGATAAGTCTAAAGTAAACATTATAAAATCACACAATACCTCCCGAGTCCAACTAAATAAAGAAATAAACCAATCTCCAACTTTGATCAACAATTCAATCCAATTTTTGTGAGTTCTTTTGAGAAGTCTGTCACTCCGGAATCCGCACATCCGTAAAGGAACGTTTGTATTCAAATACTGGCTCAGTGATCGCGGCCTCAATATTGATCAGTACGTGATACACGTCTCCATAAGGAGTTTTCACTCGAAACCTTTCGATTGCCATCGGTACAACACCCTGAATAATCGATGGTTTACTTTGAATGAAACTACCATTACTTCAACGTGTTGATGAAAGTTTAACATTAGGTTAAACAATTCGCACATGTCTAGAAATAATTATAAACTCTTCACAGGGAAAATTTATTTTAATTTAGGTAACTCTCGATTTGACTAATGACGACACTGAATAGCTTTTGACATTTCTAAGACAAACTAAAGTGCGCGTCCAAAATTATACCTACCGGTACTGACAATTTTACATTTTCACACGACCGGCTTGGGTCACTAGCAAAAGAAGTGTCATTTTGTTCTTAAAGCCTACTTTGTAAATCTACTTTTTATCTGCAGTAAAAACTGAAAAGTAGTTTGATATCTTTGCGGATAATATCAAGAGTCGGAAATTACCTATTTATTAGCAGAGAACAAGATAAAATCCATGATTTATATCAATCTAACAATAAAATAATCGTTAAATGCAAGTCTTGGAAACGGTCTTTTAATTGGAAATAGACAACAGTTTAAAACCCGACAATCGTCATTATAAGTTACATTGTAAAAAAACTTTCGGCTTATTGCACGAATGAAGTATCTATATTATTAAAATTACTCTACAGGATTTACCTAGTAATACAGAATTTCATACCTAATTAATTTACACGCAACATGATCACGTCAACGCTACTGAAACTTTATTAATTTCTCTTTACAAATTGCTGCGAAAAATTTCTTTGAAAGTCGAGTTCCTTCATTTCGTGTCAGAGTAAAGACGTCCTTTCATTATGGCGGCAATATCTTGGCTCAACAACATGGCCGCTCTCGAACGAGCCTCTAATTAGGATCTCACTTACAATCGGACGGGACTAGCAAAGATACCGATACCAATAGTATTTTATGACGTAAGTGGCATGCTGTTAGAAAGGGATTTGAAGTGCACTCTGATTTAATTAGCTTCTTGCACTTAACACTCTCAATTATAAATCCGATATGTTTTTGAGTAGATTTTTTTTTTCTCTACAAACTCTTTTCTCATCATGTATTCAAATGCCTTACATAATTCTAAAATTAAGAGCGAGTGATTAATAATGTATTTAGGACGAATTCTAGAAACAAATAAATCCATTCTAGTTCACTGACCCACGGATACGTCAATTTTTGAGAAAGTATTCCGATCATTGTCCTAGATTGCGTTAGGCTCTTGATAAAAACAATAATGAGAAGAAAAGAAAAAGTATTTATTGGGACTCGCACAGGAAGATCACAAACTGAACTAAAGACACTCATATAGTCTTATCTACTACATACATAAATACAATACTACATACAAATAAATAAAATTGAAGTCTCTGTTTGTAATGTCAAATTACAACTTTTTACTAAATGCTAAAGAAAGTACTACTTACGGTATTTATATTATTTTTTGTCTGTTTGTTTGGTCCGGCTAATCTCCGCAATAGCTGGACCGATTTTGACGGGACTTTCACTGGCAGATAGCAGTAATGCAGGCTTAAATCCAACATTCACGCGGGCGATGCCGCTATTAAATATTAAAACAAAAGTAAACTGGAATTAAAAACAAAGTCTTGCTTGTATGAGGACTAAAAGGCTCCTTCCTACCTCAGGAAAATGCTGCGACAAATGAATGGATGATAGAATAAACAAAATTTTCCATCAGCCTACCATATATTTCGAAACAATAAAAGCTAAGTCATTTATTCACCCATGAAGCATACTGTCTGGACATCGAGCATTGTTACTCTGTATAACACACTTGATATGATGCCAAATATGGATATGAATGGACTCGTATCCTTCCACATTAAATGTATTGTTATTATTTCCATATAGATGAAATTGTGTCCTAACGTTCATCCGCTGCGAAATAAAACGGGGAAGGGATGGAGGAGCCAGCGAAATGGATAGAAAAGATACTGCTCCGGATAGGGTTAGCATCCGTCCGGGATTGTCCGGCCATTTCCGGCTTTATTAAAAGATGTCGAAAAATCTGGGCATAGCCCGGACGGCTATGCCCAGATTTTTCGACATCTTTTACAAAATTCGATTTTGTAAAAGATGTCGAAAAAGCTAAATGAGTTCTGAAAAAAGAAAGACTAAAAAGTAAAATGTACGAACTTTTTGCAAATATCCAGCTTTTTGTCAGAACTTTTCAAGTCTGGATAAAGTAAGTATTCATTCATTATGATTGTTATCCTTGCTTTTAGTGCAGTGTTTCGGATACTTGTGTATAAGGTGCCAGTAGCCTTGTTGTATATGTTTTGTATAACTGTGCTACTTGAAAATCTGTTACTGTTTTGAATATATATACGGAGATATTTGTATTGCTAGTCTAGTATTCGTGATAAAATTGAAACTTGTCATTGCCGCTTGAAATCAATAAAGTCTGTAGGCGTAGAATCATTAACACTAGATACCGATCAAGTCTATGGATTATAATTTAGTAGGATCATGACATGACGCTAGTGTTATAGGTTTACTGTCTAGCTTAAGAAGTAAATAAGGGTAGGTATAATCTAGTAAGTATGTTATACAAATACCGTCTCGTCACTGTATGCAGATTGCCCTGGCTGGAGGCTTTTCGTTTCCCTAAAAATCCCTTCACAGGAAAGTCCGGTTAAGAAGTTACGGCCTCGCAAGGTCAACTTCGAGATGCCATTCCAAAAAAAAAAAAAAAAAAGTATTCAGAGTTCTGCAGAGTGTCGATGGCACACACTACAAATAGTACAGCAGTTAATACAAGTTGATTTGACCCTATTAAAAAAAAAACAACGACTTCCAAAAAAACACTAGAAAGTGAAAAATAACTTTAATTTCGGAAGTCGGTGACTTTTGATATGTATTTTATAAATTTCTGGTCACCGCCTTCCGAAATTAAAGTTATTTTTCACTTTCTAGTGTTTTTTTGGAAGTCGGTTGTTTTTTTTTTTTTTGAAAAAAGTTTTTATTTTTCACTTTGTAGTATGGTACCTACCCCACACCAATTCGAAATTTCATCATCCTTGGGGTCAAAACAATGCATAATTATGCGATAGCAGCAATCGCGGTTAATTTGCTGTCTTTTTACGAAGAGTTCCGTTGTCTGTCTCCGAAACGCATCATCAGATCTATATGAAATTTAAATGGGATAATTTCGGAATAAACTCATTCCTAAAAAAAATTGCTAATCGGTCTACATATGACGGAGTTATGCCCGAACCTCCACCTGACTCCTAACCGTTAAAGAGTTGTACCTTCCTTCATCAGCTCAGCGTCATGAGATGATGATGACCATACGCAAATGTCTCAATAGCTTTAGAAAACATATGAAAAACATTGTTAATACCTATAAATTTTGAGGGTTGCCCTCGATTTCCCTGGGATTCCATCATCAGATCCAGATTTGGTGCCAATGGGACCACCTCAGGAGTATACTCTTTCAAATAAAAAAATAATTTTGAGAATCGGTCCACAAATGAAGGAGAAATCGGGGAACATACATTAAAAAAAAAACCCTCGGTGGAACATATTATAACCTCCGTCTTTTTATGAAGTCGGTTAATAGTAAAATTACGTACCTACACAATTAGCGGGTTTATTGTTTTAGGTGTTGCTAAAAATAAAACGCAATTTCAAACAAAATAGGTACCTAAATAGCGTCAACATTTGTCACGAAATAAAGCAACCTCGATTATATTAGTTTACTGACCTGTAAAAACGGCAACGTCAGCATGGGGCAGCGACTACCTACTAGCCCATGTAGGCAGTAGGCACGAGGCGATGCACTTGATATTATAGTGTTTAAATCCAAATACCTAATCACTTCAATTTAACAATTAGGTACCACTAAAAAGAACAGTACGTAAAGCGCCCAATTTCGCACAAACTATAATCACAAACAAAACAAGAAGCTTATTTATGAAAATGTCCACAAAACCAAAAACACTGCACCAATAAACACACAAAGGGCGACTGCGCGATTCGTGAACTACCCTCAAAGACATCGGCATCGCATACCATCGTCGCACGCGCCGTAGAAATACGAATCTCACCAACACTCCTTCCCGTCACACTGTTCCATTTTCGGCTTAAATAATTATACCATAAGTAATTTTTCTCATGCTTTTTCTCACACCACTGCGGCACGCGGTCTCTTTTCTTTTAGTTTTACGCAAGTCAATTATGGCTTAAACTGTTAGCCGTAACAAAGGCGTAAGTACGTTTTTGCTTGATTATCTTACGTTAAAGAAGTAGGTAATTTGGAATAGCAACGTTTGAATTTGAACTATATTCGCCATACGGGTCGTCGGGCTACTGGTGTTCATCTGGTTTACAAAATAGTGTAAAATATTAAACAATAAAAAACAAAGGACTAGAATGATAAAAGTTTATTTTATTTCATTATTGTTCAAAGAAGAATAATGAAAAAGAATGCAGGATACGTGGTTTCATTTAAAGTCATAACCTCATTAATAGCCTGTGGGGTATAAGGGAAAACAAATAGGTATTATTGTTATGTACGAAGATGAGTCATGGATAGATAATTTTCGAAAACGTGCATTCTTGATTGATTATTACGTACCCTGTTTGTCCGCGTTTCACATTAGCCTCGTGAAAACCCACACTTCATAAATTACCTAACTATTCCCACAAACAAAATGGCGGAAGTTATAATTTATGGTTATTTATTAACGTCACAAAACATTACATTTTTTTTTTAAATACCAATTTATAAAAAAAAACAGACGCATTGGAATAAATTTACAACGAAAACTAAAAGAAAGAAAGAAAAAAACTGTCGTGTCGGTCAAAATGTTATAAATTTTTTTCGGACTAGCTTTACATTCGCCAATTGGGCAGACTAAACGTGCGATTAAAACTTCGTTCAAAAATACGTAAATAAAGCTTTTATGTAAATACAACAATTTTAACACGTTCCTAAATGCTCTGGTTACCAAAATAGGAAGTCCATTAGCAGTCATTTATAGTATGTTTCTACGAATAGCTCGGATCTAGGTCAGCTTGTTGGATCTTGAATTAACGTTACCTGATTACGTGACTTCCTTAAGGTGAACCTAGTCCACATTTTTCCCATACAAACTTCGGGATTGTATTACTCCACTGTTTGACAATGTACCTACATCAAAAATGAAACATATTTTGGTTTTGTCTTATTATTAATATTGTCTACGGAAACAGAATATCTATTAAAATTAAAAACCATTAAAAAGTGAGGAGCCAACAAAGATTCGTTTTTCATGCTAATTTAACCTAACTTTGGGTGTGAACTAAGTCGTAACGACAAAGCTCAATTATCGAAAAGTTCAAAAGACTTTTATTGGTCATTGATTTATTCAGTGTTTTTTTTTTTCAGAAATTTCGATCTTCCGAAGGACTTTTCTTAATTTTTTACGCGCCTGTTTTACTATAACTGATACTGAAGCTCACTCAATAATGTTGTGCGTGTAGACTGGCGTCTAACTGCTCATTACGGGTACTGCCTCTGTCGGACACGAAGCCTGGTAAGACAGCGAGATTTTTAGCCAGCCCTATCAGTGAGTTCGAGCCCGCGACTAGGTTCCCCTTAAGATTAGCTATAAAGGTGGATGCACTAAGGTTGCCCGTTAATTCAAATTTTCTTTAACTTTTTTGCAAATTTTCAGGTCAGTGTCAGGTTTTAAAACATGGCCTTACAGAATTACAAGCCGTAAATGTCATAATTTCATGAAACAGTAATTCATGCAATAGTTTAATAATTATGAACTTATAGAGTTGCATTGATAAATGATTGTACTATACTTATCTAATATTTGATACGACCACAAATCTTATTTAGATCTACATACAACCTGATTGACCAACAAAATGTAAAAAACGTAAAACTGACAAGTTTAGAAGAAAAAAGGGTAGATTTTGTATTGTATCTGTTTTTTTCTTGGGTGGGAACTCATCAAATAACTTCTCCCGCTCTGGGTGGTGCAGGAGGGCTGGGTGTCAGACTTTTACTGACTAAAACCCACCCGTGTTCCCTCAGTAGCCTGTGTGCCAGGGGCGGCGGTATCTCTTTCGAACAACCCGCACCCCTGGCAGGTTGTCAGTGTTTGTTTTGGTTTTTGTCTGTTTTGAAATGATGACTAGGCAAACAACGACTATGAACAATTTGCTATGGACTTATTAGCAGGCTCCCTGATGTTACTGTCCAATGGGGTAATTGCATAACACAAAACGGCAATACCTTACATTTTGACAATTCAACAACATTCCTTGTGTCATTTACGTGGCCAAGCACACGAATGATTTAAACATACGAAGCAGTAGATAATTCATTGTATGCAATTTCCTTCAAAATGATACAGATTGTATATTGAAAATGTGTTGCGCAATTGGGGTGCTGAATTAAAAGTGACACGGTGGGCATTTGAAGTAAAAATAAATAAAACACTGATTTTGAAAATATTGTTCAGGTTTCTTTGAAGTCGGACATCTTGAACTAAGTGACTCCTGCGGGCTTAGCATGACGCTTTGTATTTCTACGAACAATAGACAGTGCTTTTTCAATACAAAGTGACATTTCCTTCCTACATTTTTGATATCGCACCGTAGATATCCTTCTACAATCTGTCATTTAGTCTTTCGTTTCTAACGATCTTTGTCTATGTCCTTATAAATGTAGACTATTTCAGAAGAATATTTCTTCCCAAACTGTCAAAATCTCACTGACAACAAACTTTCTACTCGACGGCCACAAAGTATCTACGATTATCTACAAAATCATGATTCGTTTAAAACGCATAACTGTGATAATTAGTAGAAAAACATAGCTATCTTCTCCTATTGTATATCATTTAGTTAATAATCATGTCTATTCTTCCGTCGACAAATCAGTGCTCGTGCTAAGTCTGCAGGGCATTGCTGAATTGACATATATTCGAACTTTGTTTGAATCACTAATAGGTATCTACCAGTCTTCTTTTTTTTTTTTTTGGGTGGGTAATCATCAAATAACTTCTCCCGCTCTGGGTGGAGCAGGAGGGCGTGTCAGACTTTTACTGACTAAAACCCACCCGTGTTCCTTCAGTAGCTCGTATGCCAGGGGCTGTGGTGTCTCTTTCGAACAAACCCGCACCCCTGGCAGATCTACCAAAGTCTTAAGGCAAGTAAACACTGACCATATGTTTGTATAATAAAGTACCTAAACTACTAAGTAACGTCAGGCATTTATCGTACAATTTACTAAACACGATTCTTTTTGTTTCGCTTGTCTTCGCTCGAGCTCGCTATTGTTGTCCGGGAAATAGTATTCGCTATTCGCTTACTTCGGCGAAAAAGTTGTTGATACGCAATTTTTCGAGAAGATTGCTTTTTGTGTAACTTAGGAATTCGTTCAGCGTGAATGACGTGAAAAAGTGCCACTGGAAAATCTTTGCTAGTAATGGTTATTTTTTTGTAAAAGTTTTTACTTACAGGAAAACTGCCTTTATCCTGAAGATTTCAGTGTTTCTCTTAAATGAAATTTTAAATAGGAACGAATTAATTCAGGATCATTTTACTATCACAGCAGTTACCTACGTAACATTACTTAGAATTTCAAATATCTCCGCAGACGATACAAAATGATTACAACATAAAAGCAGTCTAAACATACTTAAGACGATTATCGTTTACATTAATTAAGCATTCAAGAAAAAAGTTCCTCGGAAGTAAGTCCTACTTAATTTATACAGAACATAAAATAAATGTTAATTTCCCAGAATGGTTTTAACGTACATTTCAACGTATTTATTACATACTAAGGCGTCGGTAACGTCTTTTATAGTTTTGACAAAAGACATAACACGGTTTTATATCGTTAATCACTCATTAATGTTCTTAATTTTCTAGGATTTCGTGTTAAGTGTTCAGAAATAAGAATTTTGTGTTCCAACTTTAATGGCCATGGTTTCAGTCGAAACAGACTTAAAGACTTTGTATTTTAAACGTAGCTCGTTAAAAATGTTCTGCTGAAATAATGACCGACTTCTCTAAGCAGTAAACCGTTGAAGTTTGAAATAATCTTCAATTAAGCGTGCGTTTTACGATTTTGTTCTAAGGAATGTTAATTTGAAAGAAACGAACGTACGTCATGATTGCAGTAAGTAGGTACTTACCTAAAGACATTGCTACACAGACAGCGTCGAAGGTGTGGCGAAGCGAAAGCAAATTTTTGAACGTGCGTTTACCATTGGCGTTCCTAATGGTGCGGATAATACTTCGCCAATTGATAACAAAATAAACACAATTTCCAGTGTTTTTTTTTTTTTTTTGTCTGTGGCAAAAGTTTAACCATGGTAACGTCATGCGGGCTATATTATGCGCGAGTATTTGCGAGCTGCCTACGCGTCGTTCAAGATGACAGTCAATACTCATAAACTTAAAACACTTACAATAAGCAAAGGTAATAAACACGCAGCCATAACACCAAGTGCTTACAGAATATTTCTGGAAATCTTATCTAAAGAAATAAATACTATTTGACCTAGAATTCAGACTAATATAGACGTTTAAACTGACAACATTGATAAAATCTTATTTCAAGACCACCGACGATGAAAAGACGTTAATAAAAGACAAAAGAAATAGATTAAAGATACAGATTAAAAACAAAATGAATTTGAGATAAACGACGGGCCTCGTTCTACCGTTGAATGATTGTAAGTATTAGATAACAAGAATTTTATCATCACTTCAAAAAACTAATCTGTTTTAACCAATGTTAGTGATTGAAACTAAGTTCTTTACACACGAAAAGCGGTTAAGCTAGAAAACAAGAACCACATTCAGTGTACGATCAGATCTAAGATAAAAACACAATGGTACTGTTAACTGTTTTTCTAGCGTTTAGTAGTAAAAAAGAAATATCTGAACACATTCGTCACGCACGAACGAATCCTGAAGGTGTCCTCGAGAGCCGGGACGTGTCATACTAAGAAACTGTACTAATGATATATTTTCTTGAATTGTTGTCACGTTCAGCCCTGTTTAAAAATCCTGGGATACAAGAAACGGGTGAAAAACTTTCAATTTATTTTAAGTTTGCGTCGTTTTTGAATTACGTTTCTTTTATATAATAACCACAGTTTTCATACTAGACGGATTGAGAAGATATATATCGTAATTCAGTAATTGAAAGTTGAAGTTTGCATGACTAGGTGGAGGGTGAGTCAATCGTTATCGATTGAGTACAATTTAATTTCCAGGCAGTAGCTGACTTCCCCGGCCTGGAAACTGAATCAAGGTCCCATCCCATCCGATGCATTCGCACTATATAATCTAGTTTGAGTTCTCTAACTTCCTCTCCGTTTTGTTTACCTATGTGAGTTAGCCTGTGCATGTTCTATGTAGTTAAATTAATTTCTTCAGCTTATCTCTCAAATTCAAGTTCAAGTTTACCAACATTTGTCGTTCAACTTAAGTTACGTGACTTTTCGCTTGGTTGGCAAACAGTGAAGTCATTCTCATGTTAAGGCTCGTAAACCAAAATGTCATCTTGGCTTACATCACCTCCACTACGAAGGTACACAGTACATAAACCATTGATGAATCATATTCGGTTTACGACAGCTCATGTGAAAACGTGCTCTTCGTGTGAACTAGGTATACCTCCGTATCTTACCTACATATATGATTTTCACCGCGCGTTCGTGAATTTTCCCTAAAATCTAGTACCTTCACTATATTAGCATTTACCGTACCCTAAACATTTTGTACGAATATCTACTGTATTACCGGAGTAAGTTAACGAGATTTGCGTCTCAGCTACAAAGGGAAGAGCAAAGGAAATTACAAATCTAATCATTCCAAGAAAGTTAGTAAGTAGGTAGGTACATCTGCCAACTTTGGTTTCGTATAAATACTTTGGCATTGGTTGTTTTGCCCTGCCTTTCCCGTTACGGATCGTTTGCGTGATATTGTACAGCCGCCAGCACATCAAGCTACACCAAACTGTCAAATTTTCCTTATTGAATATGAACCTTATCCTTATGTAGTAAAGTTGAAAATCTATCGAAGAAATTTGTCAGATTGGGAGTTGATGTGGAGTTTGTACATATGATCTATGTGATTTTATACTTGAACCATTTCAAGAAGGGTTTTTATAGGTGTATGTGCACAGGTGATTTAAGTTATTGGTGTCTACTGCATGTGTAAATGATTATAAAATAACTACGTACGTAGATACTTATTTTAATCATAGTCAAATGCTACCTGAAACCTTTGATGTGGACATAAGTAGTAGTACATTGTTACTACTAGGTACTTAGTTCCACATCAAAGGTTTTATTGAACTTGCAATGGAATATAAGTCTTGCTTGCATAACCTTATTACAAAGTTAGATGGGAAAGTGCCCCGGCGTACCATTCCGTAATACCGATAATAGTGAGTATCATAGGGATTCCATTGTTCTTCAACCAACGTAATGATTACACGGGAATCTTCACTTTTCTTTTTTACCTTTTGTAACTGTAATTTTAAAACTCATTTCGATCCATGATAGGCAGAAAACAATAAAAATATCTTCAATTTTATCTTCATCGTTAAGTACTAAGTTATTCAATTACTAAAGTTTAGATGCTTTGAGTAGAACGTCTCTCAGATCATTAGATATTGATTTAGGAAGTTTAACTTTTTCGTTAAATGAAAAATGTTTTACAAGGGTCTGAGTTTCTAAAGGATTAACTCGAAGATCAATTTGTTCTCTATAAATTGAAACTAGTTCCAAGCGAATTTGCTAAGTTCGAACCTTTCAAGTTAGATAAAGTATCTCCTACAAGAGGATTTGTTTTAAAATCCTCGGCGGCACGGCGTTAATTTCTTCAACAGTTTGAAATTATCTTTTGCCGAGTACTACGAGCTCAGATTATAAAACAAAGGCAGATAGACCGCGCGGAACACCAAGAGTGAAGCCAAAAAACCAAATACTAAAGCGTCGCATTGTATATAATGCTACTCTCGGGTGTTCCGCGCGATCTATCTGCCATAGTTTTCTAATCTAAACAAAAAAAAAAAACAAATACTAAAGCGTCGCATTGTATGTTACATAAAATGCGACGCTTTAGTATTTGTTTTTTCGGCCTCACTCTTGGTGTTCCGCGCGGTCTATCTGCCTTTGTTTTATAATCTGAGACTATAAGATTTTCCTTATTTACCTGCTACCTTCTTTTCTTGATGCCATCCTCAAATCTAGTTACGTCCCAAAGGTATTACATTTGTCTGTTATAAGGCGATAAGGGTCTTAGTTACCTATTATATGCCTACAGTAGAACGTAAAATAAACCGCTTAGGAGATCAATGGCGTGACAATTATGTAAATTCTTACCGAGTTGCCAATACCGTCGTCTTCATTATGTGAAACAAATAATTCTACTGAACGTATTAGTAATGCGTCAATATTCTCCTCGGTTCCTTTGCTTACTTCCTGCATAATTTGTATGCGGAAACGTTGCAAAGACGTCGTTACCAGTAAGGGGTACCCCATCGAATATAAAATGTGGTTTTATCAATTGAAATTTTTACTTTGAACTAAAATGACGCATTTTCGAATTGTTGTCATCCAATTTTCCGTTTTCTTTATTATTGTGGTTTATACTAAAAGATAAACTGTGAGAGAAATACAAAAGTATTTTCTAAAGTTAAGGATGGCACTTAGAAGAGTAAAAATATTTTCTCGGTACCTGGTATTTAGTAGAGGAAAATATATATATATTTTTTTTAGTAAAGAAAATTAAGCAAATCTCGAAAGGCCGGGAAAAACCTAAGCTAGTCTACAATTTACGGTACAAAACTACAAAGCTTTATCAGAATTCCGCTTTATGTATTTCTACGACGTACATAATTGACACTGTCGCGACCTACTTCCAGCTAATTACACCAGTAATAAATCATTACCCGTTTATCTCGCTACGCTCAGGATCAGAAGGTTATCCGTGAACAGTGCCACTTTTCCCCAAATAAATCAAACATTGACATACATAAAAAGTATCAATTTACTAATTAAATTGCTCGTAATCTTTTCAATTACACTAATTGATCAGCATTGAAAAAACTTGACGACCGACTAAAGTGAATTACAAGAATCGATTGTTGCAAAAAAAGAATCGATTTGTTACACAACACTAATGCTGACACAGCTGCCAATAGCAACTAGCAAGGTTAGTTAGACGTTACGTGATTATTAAATCGAGTTTGGTTTCGATTCTTACGATATTATATTTTGCTGATGGATGCCTTGTCGCGGCGACGATGTAACCAATCGGTAACTGTGTTATGACTGCGCTGATGGATGTGTGAGATAATGTAATGATCTGTGAATGCTTGAACGAGTAACGTGATGCTGACGAGTTGTGATCTATCCGTGTTTGAACGATCATTGGTTTTTGTTGTCATGGTATGGGATTTACAAAAAGGGATAAGGGGTTGTGGCTAAGTAATAACAGCCACACGGGTCGATTGATCAGGTTAAGCTACCCTTCCGCGGTGGATAGGTGACCATCATGAGTTTACATACCGTGCCTCGGAAAGCACGTTAAGCCGTTGGTCCCGACTGTCAATTGTGGATCTTTGACAGTCGTTACGGGTCGCCAGAAGCCCGAAAGTCTGACAACGAGTTTTACCAAGGTGTATCGTGTTACCCAGTAACTGGGTTCTGGAGGTCAGATAGGCAGTCGCTCCATGTAAGATACTGGTATTCAGCTGCATCCGGTTAGACTGGAAGCCGACCCCAACATAGTTGGGAAAAGGCTAAGCAAATGTTAATTTTTTTAAGTGTGGGAAATCATCATACAACTTCTTCCGCTCTGGGCGGAGCTGGGAGGGCGTGTCACATTTTTACTGATTAAAACTAACCCGTGTTCCTTCAGCTGCATGTGTGCCACGGTATCTCTTTCGAACAACCCGCACCCCTAGCTGGCATCGGCCCTAGCGGACCCCACCAGTTGGTGTTGACATCTCTTTGATGCGCGCGTGGCACACCACGCGCCGTCAACCCGGGATTGGTCCTCACCGGACGCGCCTTCGGTGGCCAGGAATAGGCCTCGGATTCCCGACGCCCAGGGCGCCTCCTGCGGCGACTAGGGCCGTGAGGGCGCATAGATTGCCTCTCCCTCAAGGCAATTGATGAAGTCTGAGCTTACCTACAACATATAATTTCACGCCAGCAATCCCCAAACGGTAAGGCAGTGGTGTAGCTATATAGTCCTCCAGATCGTATTTCGGCCATTGCAGCCAACCTCAACCGAGACTAGCCTTCAGCGCGGGAAATATTATAGTATACGAGTATGTGCGCAGACACAGGGGCACTCACTCTTCCCTCACTGTCCGACGGAAACATAACCGGCGAATGTAGATATACCCACATTTCGTCAGTTATGTTAAGTCTAAGCTTATGTTCGTAACAGACAAGGTTGGATGAAAAAGGGGTGCTTATATGCTAAAAAGCCTCATATCCTTGTTCCCAAAAAGCAATGTTGATAAACCCATAAAGGGTTGCTTGTAGTGTATTACTTTAGCTGAATGTGATTCCACCGCTGGGATGTTTTGTGTGGCTAAAAAGATCAGAGGATTAGGTCCATAAAATGATGACGTGGATGCGTATTTCTTCTCACAATATTACAGAACAGGTTTATAAACTTGCTTAAAAAGTGCACGACCTTCTACGAATGCCTAAACTGGTATTTTGCAGATTTTCATGTTAATTTTGAATGACTTTTATTATAATAAAAACGATTAAGATTAAGCAGATACTTAAAAGTCAAAACGCCTTATTGAAGTAGCACGCACAACGAATGCACGTGAAGACAGAAACAAATGGTCACACCTAAATACCTATCTTCATTCTTCAACCATCAATGACAACTTGAACTAACCTTCGTAAATTAATTAATATTCGACTTTTTTACACTTACGCAAGCCTTCACTTATAAGAGGTACATGCAGAAATATAGGTAGGTATGTGCAAATAGTATCGTAAAAGGAGACGGACAAGTTAAGAAACCTGTCGGGACTTAATGACTTTGAAGTGGTCAATGGTTACATGCAGGTACTTTGAGTTCTGATTGCAACATCGTCAGGTTATCAAGTCACCGGTCCATACAGACTGCATTGGGCGAACTGTGAGTTTCAGTAATTTTTGGCAACCTCTTGCTCTCTGATAACAGATGCAGGGTTGCTTTCTGTTGGGACTGTATACACAAAGCTACAACTAGGCAATGGTATTTTGAAGCGTGGCGCAAAATCAGAACTAACGCCGCCATCTTGTTTTATCAATATAATATCTGTGACATTCACACAAATGTTCCACGAAATTCAAATCTTACGTTTTTTGCAATTTTCAAGTCGGAGCTAGGTTGTATGCTGATTACCTTAGCTTTAGATAATTAGGTATAATCATACAAATTATTCATACAACAAGCATAGGTACAACCCTATAAGTTCATTTAATACAATTAAATGACTTCTTCATAAAATAGTCATTAAATAATTTTTGATCAACACACTGACTTGCAAATTGCAAAAAACGTAAGAACATTTGAATTTCGGGAGCTAACACCTGAAGCTTTTATAAACCTCAACCAGCAAGCCCCAGCCAACGTCAATGTCATTTAGGCGCCAAAAGATTTTTGTAGCATTCTGAAGCTCTTTCCTCAATGGTTTTTTGTTTTATTTAAAAATAAAACCGTTTTGTTTCTTTTTAAATTAGGGCTTGACATTTGTTACAACTAATGGCTCATCGATTCTTTACCAATTCGAAACATTACCTGATTGGGTTCATTTGTTATTTGATTCTTTTATTCCAAAATCCATTACTTACCTCCCTCCTTATCATACAATTAAGTTACCTAAAGCACTTTGTTTCATCCTACGCAGGGACCTATGTATAAAGTGCCGAAATTACGTAACACCTCCATTTCTCATTGTTACTTAATACTGAAAAAGTATCTAGGTAATTTCCGTTTTTACGTTGCCCGTGTCTGGTGTTAGCATAATTTATAATGTTACTAGCTTTTGCCAGCGGCTTTGCCTTCGTGGAGTTCGATGTAATATACATACAATAAATCTTACTCTTGAATCACTGTCTACTGATGAAAACCGCGTTGAAATCCGCTGCGTAGTCGACTACGAAAACGACTTTGTTTTATACTATGTAAAGATTTACATTGCTTATTTATTGCTATTGAGTAACATAATTATTTTTTACTGAAATTTAATTCTTCACAGACGCATATCCACATATTCCATCTTCAAGATTTTTCAATTTAATCAATAATGGGCGTAATAGCGTAATAATTATACTCTGAGTGGCCAACAATACGTTTTTTCCTATTGGCGATCCCGAAGTCTTTAGAAGGTTTTTGGGTTTGCAGTTTGGGTTAGTTTGTTAACACTTACATTAATGTTTTCTTGGTGAAACCTCGAACAAAGCTAAATAAGCTTGAGCTAGGAGTGGTTTAACGACAAAACTGCAGCGGTGGCATCCCAATGACGACTCTCCTCGCTCGCCGTTGGGCTGCAACCTCCATTTTGCTATTCCATTATCTAATTTTATTCTTTGTTCTAGTGCCCACAATGGAGTGACAGTCGAAAATGCGGTGGTTCAAGAAGGGGGAGCCGCCGCGGCTTCTAGCCGTAACGCCTGACGAACCGAGGCCCGCACGTCGGTCAAGAATCGGTGAGTTGACATGTTTTCTTCATATTTCCTTTGGGACTTCATTTTATATTGGAAGTTATTGCAATATAATTTTCTTGTCGTCGTTAATAGATTCTAAATCAGTCTTTGTGGGTTCGATAAGAGTGACCGGACGATTTTTTTAAATTTGGTATTTAGCCGGGCTGTCTCCTATCTTTGTTAACTTTGCCCTTTGAATTGGAAATGGTAGTTTTTAAAATAGTAGTGAGTAGTAAAACATCAGGTAAGTTAATTAGGTCCTTGGCTTTTAATAAAAAATGCTTACCTACTGAATTTAAAACTGCTCTAAATATGACAGTGCGTTTCCAAAGGAAATGTTGAATTGTCCTGCTGGTTTTAGTTTCAGTATCGTAGAATTCTATGTTTTTTCGTTTGACCGCCTTTCGATCTTTGAATCGCCAAAATAGCAATAATTTGGGAGCAATCATGGCCTAGTAGTAATATCTGCCCCGAGTTAGGAGTTGTAGGTAGTGTGTTGGAAGGTTCAAACCAAGGCGGGTACTTTGTGTATATTTCATCAGCACTACTCTCAAAACGGCGAAGAAAAACATCGTGAGGAGACCCTAAGTCCTAGAACCATACATTTCTTAGACATGTGATCCTCCAACACGCACTCAGCCCGCGTGATGGATTATGGCACACTCTCTCTCAGAGAGAGAAGGACTGTGTCCCAGCAGTGGGAACCTTAGAGATTTATTAAGCTTAATGCTAAAGCAAAAGTGTCGCTGACAGCTTAATTTTGCACATTAACACATCTAGGATTTTATTTTATTTATGTTTTAACGGTCAATACTTAGGTAAGTAGGCAAATAAGTATTTACGACTTAACGTTTTCTCTTGAAACATTATGAAAGAGATGTTTTACTATCGGAAATGCAAATAAATGTGGTCAAGGTCAGTTACGTTATGTCATATCCGCTATTTGTATTATGTATCTACGAGTATTTGTGCTACATCACTGTAGTGTCAATAGTGAAGAAATCGAAACCAAGAGCATATTTTTTTTTTTTTTTTGGGTGGGAAATCATCAAATGACTTCTCCTGCTGAGTAGAGCAGGAGGGCGTGTCAGACTTTTACTGACTAAAACCCACCCGTGTTCCCTCAGTAGCCCGTATGTCAGGGGCCGTGGTATCTCTTTCGAACAAACCCGCACCCCTGGCAGGCATCGGCCCTTGCGGACCCCACCAGTGGTTGCTGACATCTTTGACGGCGCGCGTGAGGAACACAACGCGCCGTCCCGTCTACCACTTTTCGGCCGCAGAGGATAGGGAGAGCGGCTGACGCTATACCGACACTCCTCTTCCCCTGCGGCCCCACCGCGTCCGCCATCAAACGGTGGCGGCCCCGTCCAGGCCACGGAAGGGAAGAGCGCTGCTCAGAAGCACCGGCACTCCTCCTCTACCGCAGCCTGTAACCCTCAGCCGCGATGCCTCCCATTCGACATCGCGGCCCACCTCAGTTGCGGTGCACCTCACCGCAACCTACTTTTTGGCCGCTACGTCAATGGCTTGAAGGCAAAAGCCCTGACGAGCGGCCCCACCGTTGGGTTCCTCTTGGCTTCACCGTGGATGGGAGACCACGGTTACTAAGCCCCCCCGCAACGACAATGCGGGAACCCACTCGGGGGGGAAAACCAAGAGCATTGGCACCCACAGATAGGCGCGTCGCGACGTGTAGAACAATTTCCACTAAGTTTTCATAGAAATTGTTCCACAAGAGTCGTGTAACGCCCGCCGTCACGTCGCGGCTCTCTGTGGGAACCCTTATACAAATACCAATATCAAAACAACATAAAAAACAATTACTCAGTACAGTACAACTTACCAAAACTTTCCAACAGTTTGTACCTAGCATAAACCACCGGATATACAGGTGGTCGGGACATCGAGGCGCAGGAATGGATTCAGTAGGTACACACGACTACACATCAAGCTATACATTTCCAGTATAAACTGATCTCGCATCGTAAAGGATTTCCGTACAGAGCGAGATCAGCGTAAACTGGAAATGTATAGCTTGATGTGTAGCCGTGTGTAGATACATGATTCTGAACCGAAAAAATGTACCGTAGGTACCGGAAAGGGTATATACATACCAAGGGCACAGCGGGTTCTTTGGATGATATCAAAGATTTTTTTTTAATTCTATCTCTACATGTTCAGAAGTTACGAGGATTTTTAATACGAGTACATTGATACCAGAAACCAAGTCATCAAATTGAAATAAACACATCACTCGGAAGACATATAACGTGATATTGGCAAGTAACGTCGAAAGTTATTGACCTAAGTAGTGCGGTGACACGTTTGTCATGATTTGTATTTAAGAAACGAAACCGAAAATTTGGTATCAATTCTTAGAGTATTTTATTTTGAGCTGAAACTATGTATAGTGATTCTATACCAGCTGTTATCTTTAGTGCTTAAGGATAGCAATAGGGTTTCTGTTACACCTTGTATAATCATATGTTGAATTTATGGTTTCAATTAGCGTGTCAATGACCCGTATAGATATGACATTAGTTTAGCCACCTACTTATAAGTAGTGAGTGCTATGTCCTATAGTTTTTGAATCATCGAACCAGTCTCTTTGTCTTTACCCACTGCCACCATTCGATTTAATCATTCGTTTCAATCGTTGCCCACGAAAGCCCATATAAAAGTGCATTTAAAAGGTGTTTTAAAAGTGCATAAAACGCACCCACATTGTGAGAGTTGCATTTTGTATTGTGTGGGCTAATTTTATTGCCCTCTTCATTCCCAGTTCCCACCCACTATATCTAAAATCTTTGTCCTACAAATTGTCTCATTTCCTCTTGACCGAGTGAACGTAATTTAATGATATTATCATACCATATTATGCACCGTTTAGGCGTCTAGGTTTCGTAACTTATCTGTTGAATCACTATCAGTGTTTAAGAGGTCACTAAGTCAATAAGCGACCATATTTTAGATTGGGACTTATTAAGTACTTGTTTACTATACTATAGATTACCTATAATCTATTACCTAACTGATAAAGTTTATTATGTTCGGGCAATCCATTCCTGCTTCGCACGATTTCACGACTTGTTAGAAAATCGAGATTTCTTTATTTTTTGTAGTTTAATATACTTAAATGTATTGTGCTCATATTTTGTGCTACCCAGTAACTGGATTGTGGAGGTCAGATAAGCAATTAACATAATCAGCATATAATTTTCCCACTGCTAAAACACATGCCTCCTCTCTGAGAGAGGGAATGGGCTGTAATATACCACGCAGACCCAATTTGGGTTGGTAGATGTCACATGTCTTCTATTTTTTCCCGTTCACCGTTTGGAGAGCAGTGGTGATGAAAACATTTACACAAAATAATGCGCCTGTCTGGGTTGAACCCACGACCTACTCTTAAGTCAAGACGGATAATATACCACTGGGCGACCACTGCTCTGGGAACGTTCAAGTATTACGTAACGCAATTTGGGGGGCGGAGGGGTCTTGTAAAACGTTACGGTGCGTTACAGGGGTGGGGGGGGTATTGGAACAACGCGTTACGTAACTTTTTTATTTTTATAAATAAACTAGGAAATTAAAATGTCCCAAGTTGGCAACCCTTTTGGTTTGATTTACGGGGAATCCCTCGATTGTAAATAAAAAAACTACGGAAAGAATTAAAAGAAGACGAAAAATGTTTAAGGAAAAATAGAGATAGTGCCAAGCGTGCCAAAGAAACACTTGAGAAAGCTGAACGTCGGAAAAACAATCCTGCTGTAATAAAACCTCGATCTGGTACTGGCCCCCCTCAGCAAACGACTGTTAGGAGTCATCCTGCCGCATGAACACTTTGGTTCTCATCTCGACGACAAAGGAATTACTGTTGATGATGATTTGGAAAAACGCAATTTTCAGCACGTTGGGGAAACACTTGCTAAGGTCTGGAGTGAAATGAAAATTGACGACTACGATTTTTCGGCGGAATATAGAACGCCTGAAGATAGCTTGCAGGATCCAGCAGAACCTAATCTGGCGTGGTATAGTGCTCACGTCCGTGAATCGTATTTTTTTTTAAACGTTGCCCACTAGGAATTTCTCCTGTATTCTCTTGTGACTTGTTGGTAAAAATGGTCACTTAGATGTTACGTAACATTTAGGGAGGGGGAGGGTGGGTACAAAAAAACGTTACGATGCGTTAAATGGGGGGAATGGTCTAAAATCTACCAAAAATGCGTTACGTAATAGGTACTTGAACGCTCCCTACTCTAATAAGCAGTAGCTTCATGCAAAATACTGGTAGTCAGCTGCATCCGGTTAGACTGGAAGCCAACCCCAACATAGTTAGAAAAAGGCTAGGCAGATGATAATGCATTGTGCATAATAAACATCTCTAAATGATGGTGAAAACGGCACCAAAACCCATGCGTAGTTTAGAAGAACAATGCGGTCTTACAGACGGACACAAAAACTGACTTTAATTTATAATTATGTACCTATATCTAAAGATTAATTGATTTAGGCAACAATAACAGACATAAACAATACGCCAGTGAACTTAAAATTAGCGTATCGGATGCATTTATATAATAATATTTACTCTTCGAAATAGATTGATGACGCAATGGTCGTGTACGAGCATACAGAGCACTTGATAAACTCTTCACAACATGGTTTTTCCAACCCATAAGTACCATGAATGGATGTTGACTTTTCCTCTTAGAAGTCGACCTCAAGTGATTTCTCAATAAACACTTGAATATTTATTGTTTTTTTTTTTTTCTAAATCATGGCATTACTGAATTAGTAGGTTCCACCCCCACCAAATGCATAACCTACGTCAACGTGAAATTAGTTCGCGGAAAATAGAATTAATATTTCCAGTTATTACCATAGCAATAATCGAAAATTACCACGTGCGTATTTGTGCCGTACAGGATAAAGTTTCATCAACGTAATGATAATTACCTACATTATTTTAATTCGCTCTATCCTTCATTAATCTGTCATTTTTGAATTCACGGTAATACAGTAATTAGGTTACTAATAAGGCAATTTGTTCAGTTCATGCAAATTCGCAACCTAGTATTAGCACGATTTGTCATAGTTAATTAATAATCAACAGCCTATTCCTTACGTAATCTAGCAAAGGCCCCGTGGTTATGTAATAGCAAAGAAACGTAGAAAATAGGAAGTGACTACTTGACACTTGAATAGATACGAGAAATGCTAGGATTTCGTCTTAATAGGAAGGTTGGCTTTACCTTAAGGAAAACCTAACTAGATAATGACGTCACTAGGACGCCGGATGGTATTTACGGACCCACGCAATCACTACGTAATTGACACGTCTAGCTGTCTCCCTGTCACTAGATACATTAACTTGACACTGGAAAGCCAGCTATTCTATCTAAGGGAAAGGGAGTGTAACTTTCCCTAGAGCCTACTCGATAACATGAATATGTATTACCGTCTCTGTTTACTTGAAAGTTGAACTATTGCTTCCGATATGCAAATTTGGTCCGTGAGAGTCCAGTGATTAAGGGATACTAAATTACTAACTTAGTTCTAGAGAATTATCGATTCAGTTTGTGAGATGTTAATAACCATGCTTTCTTTTTCAGATTTGTCTCCAGTGCGCTACCCCAATCGCAAAAGTAGCAGCAGCTCCGTGGAAACGAACTTCTACAATCTTAACGATCAAATAATAATCGTTGAAAAATCTCCACATCGATGCCATCGCGGCGGCGAGACTCCAGTTAGTCGGCGCATATCGCTACAAAACGGCCCCGCTTCACCGCAGGAAAGTTATAATACTTCGCGTAAAAACCGCGGAGGTTCGCTGGAGAAAGAGTACATGGTGTGCCGAGAAAGGCGAAACCCGTTGCTCGATAAAGTAAAGAACACCAAACTATCTTGCTTCAAATCGAACGGTCCACTGCGGCACGGAGATGACGCCGCGTCCACCTCAGGAAGTGAATGCAGTGGATTCGGACACGTAGAGGACGTCACTAATTGTCGGTTTACCAACAATTACGCTGACACCCACATTGAATTCGAAAATCAGAACCCTTGGGTCAAGATGCCCAATTATGATGACGATGTCTTTTTCGTCAAAAGTATGACTAGTCCTGTTGAGTGCCAATGGAGGGAAGGCAAATCTTTTACCAACCGAGGCACTCGATGTTACAGTTCCGGCTCAGAGTGTGATCGATATCATGCAATACCCAAAGCCGGTGCAAAGCTTTCTAAATCAAGCGATCAAATATTCAACGATGACTATGAAGCATACGATGATGCACCCATCGCACTCAACCCTCAAAAAAAGACTGATAAACTTAAGACTAAGGATGGAAAGGATTCTGTTGGGCCCAGTTCCTGTCTGTCGGCAAAACTAAGAGCAATGTCGGATAGATACCTTAAGTCATCAACAAACAGATTTCTCTCAAAGCTCTACAGACAAGCGGGTGAAAATGATGAGGAAGTAAATGCTAGTAACGATAATATTTTAAAAACAACCAGTGTAGTCACTAAAAGTCGTAAGAAACGAGGCGGCGTTAAAGCTAAATTACGCAGTTTCTCGTACGGTGCTTTACCCGGCTTAGAAGAATTCCAAAAAGGTCATTCGGTGTTCCATGATGATGTATATCAAATATCATGTGATGATGAAAATGTCTTAATTCAAGACTGCGAAGATGCGGACTCAGGGATCCTTGTCAACGAATCTGCAGCTTCTTCAATTTTCGATAGTGACAGGATATCGTCACGCTGTGAAAGTTCCGCTTCTCAGGCTAACACTCTTCTTCCTTGTCATGGCAGGAGTATATCCGGTGATCAAAGCTACATGAAAGCGAGGACATCTGGTAGAATGAGTAGAGAAAGAAAAGAATGTCCCAGACCTAGGCCTAGACATACCCAAAGAGCTTTATCACTTGATCGTAAGGAAATCCTTAGGCGCATGCCAAAAAAGGAAAATGAATACGAGGAACCTCAATATCTACAGTTAACCGAAAAACAGAGAATGCGGCAGAGAGATGCAAGTCAAGATTGTGGTATTCCACCAATTCCTCCATGCAGGAAGCCAACACGGGGTAGCAAGTCAGACAAAGCACAGAATGAATTTAAAGTTGTCAGGATAATGAGAAACAATCCTTCAGATGAACTCGGAATATTTATTGCCAAAACAAAACTATCTGATGAAGGTCACGTGGGTTACCTGGTCGCACACGTAGTTCCCGGTGGATTAGCGGAAAAGTGAGTCAAGTTTTTAACCTTAATTACTCATAACATAAAATATGTTTATTTCCATTAACGTTTATTTATATTTATTTACAGGGAAGGCACGCTACGCATAGGAGACGAGCTGCTCAATGTGAACGGTCGTAGACTTCGCGACCTAACCATGTCTGAAGCCAAAGAAGCTCTCAAATCAGGTGCCGCAGATATTGACATAGTGATTTGTAGGCAAAGAGAGAAGCATGCAGACCCCAGACAAAGAGAACCATCCCAAAGAAGCGTTATACTGATGAGGGAAAGCTCGGTGGACTACGAGAACGCAATTATTTTAGGGAAGGAAAAACGTTCTGACAAATGTGACGTCAAATTAGACCGACGTCGGTCGCAGGATGAGTCGGCGTGTAATCACACTGCGCTATCAGCTGCGGACGAGCCGACCGACAGCGCGGCGGCGGCGCACTCGCACTTCCTCAAGGGTCAGAACGCGAGCTACAGCAGCATGAACAACAAGCTGCTGCGCCGGCAGGTCGTAAGCTACGGCGGCGCCAATAAAGATGCGCTCGCGCTCAGTTGCGCCGGCGACATTGTCAACGTGGACACGCCGGACGGTGTTGAAAGGACAAAATGTAAGGACGACAGTGAAAGTGAAACACAAACGCCGAACGCGGCAAACTTTTGTACGTTACCCCGGAGGCCGAGGGCACCGACGCACACCTACCACACCATCACGTTCGAGAAGGGACACGGGAAGAAACCTCTCGGCTTCACCATAGTGGGAGGACGCGACTCACCACGGGGTCCACTGGGCATCTTCATCAAAAGCATCCTACCACAAGGACAGGCAATTGATGATGGACGACTAAAAGCAGGTACGTTGAATGAATAGATTTCACTGAAATTTTGCAAAACAAAAACATCCGTGATAAACAATTGATAAACAGTAGTTAACGAAGTGCGATAATTTAATAACAGGAATGCAATATGATAAGAATAGGAAGCCGCGTTGTGGTGGTTCGTCGAAGTAGTATATTAACAAAGTGCACAATATCAACTAGCCAGGCTATTGTAACCCGAACAGCAGCGTACATGATACCAGTGTTTATGTTTATAATGATTTATGATACTCCTACAATATTGACATCGGGTCGAGTATTATCAGAGGACTCCGTAGAATAAAGTTTTTAAACTTTGACCTTTAAACCTGTAACAAAATGCGACATATTTAAAACCTAATTAGGCACACAGAATACAAATTGGTTTCAATGTCATATTAATTTCAATAGAACATTGACGGCAATATATGCAATGCTATAAATAAAGCATTTTAAATGACAATAAAAGTCAGTAGGTATGAAATAAATAGTAGTGTAATATTTCTTGGTCACAGTAATAATAATATTGTGATTTATACTTTGTAGGTTCTTTGTCGATAGCGATATTATTGGTCATGCACCTAAACAAAGAAATTCCCTATTGATAAGTAGATGTAAATTGCTCCTAAACACAAACTTCCAAAAATTAAAGTCCTCGCCACAAACAACTTTGTACTACAATAATAGCATCCGCGCAAATGTAATCTTTAAAAAACACCGTATTCTAATTAAATCTCGTACGCTCAAAAAATCAATGCACCAAGATTTATACATATATTGTGCCGATCCTATCCTAACACTTTCACTGTTCGCGAAGCAGACACAACAGTTAAACAATCCCCGGAAACTGTTGTAAGTCTCAGGACCGAGAAAGGGTTAAACCCATGTTTCTTTCTGATTACTTACTAACGCCCCATATAATAATTTTCAGGTGACGAGGTGCTAGCAGTGAACGGCCACGCTTGCCATGAACTCGCGCACGTAGAAGCGCTTGCGCTGTTCAAGTCAGTGCGCAGTGGACCCATAGAACTTAGGGTGTGCAGACGAGTCAAAAACCCACAGTGAGTATTAGGTTACTTGTTATTGCAACCACAGACCACAATTTATTATTCATAACAGAACATCACGCCTGGTTTCCCCAAAGGGAAGAACAAAAGTGTACCTATAGTGCATACACATTTGGCCAGTTATGTTTAATTTAAGACCCATTTAATAGGGGGCGATGGCGCGAGCGTCTTGCCATCATCCGGGCACAATTCCACACTCCGGACTCCTGAGAAATTAGAGATAGAAAAACCCTATAGCACATTGCCCGACCTGGGAATCGACCTCAGGAAAACATGCGTTTCTGGGTTCGATTACGACCACTAGACCAACGAGGCAGTATACAGGATAATTTCTTAACCAGTACGCAAACTGTAACCATGAATTCAGCATTCAGCAAAAAACAATCAGCTGTTCCATACATTTTGACCGCGTAGGTATTGCACTTTTCTATGAAACAGCTGACTTTTTTTGCATTACCGACGAAAAATTTCTGCGCTGGGGGTTAAATGATATGCTGAATTCATGGTTACAGTTTACGCACTGGTTAAAAGTTTACCCTGTATTATTCACGTATGAAATTATTTTGGATTTTCCCTACTAGAAACGCACAAAGGAACACCGTAGATTTAAAATCACCAGCATAAAGTTGGGTATGTCATCTAGATTGTATACATCCTGTATTTGAAGAATTTGGTTCTTATTCATCAATGGCAGGATATGTATTGTATAGACTGGTTAAGTTATTAGACAATCTAGTTACTATACTCCGTATATATTTTTTGACAGTCCGTTCAACTGATTTTGACTTCTATTGCGTTGGTAGCTAGCATGCTAAATGGCATCTGCAGTAAACAGATGGTATTGTAACCACTGTAACCACTTTTTTGCTTTTAACGGCATCCTTATGCCTAGGCAATAGAAGTCAAAATCGGTTGAACAGACTGGAAAAAAGGTTTGTTTAAATGTCTAATCTTATTTCAAATGGAGTATAGGTGTTGGAGGAAGTCACCAAGTAAAAGGACAATAGATATCTACCTCGATTTTAGGAGTGATCTAGATTCAAGTAAGAAACGATGTAACGACGTTACCACGAATAATTTAGTTCTCAATGCTAAGAAAACAAAATGTATATAGTTCGCTTTGCCGAATGTAAAAAATCTGGGACCCAACATCGTCTTAGAAAATGAGGTGCTTGAAACTGTAGACTCGGCAGTTTTTCTGGGCATAACAGTAGATGCCAAACTTCAGTGGGGATCACACATATCAAGCCTAGCGGGAAGGCTCAGTTCGGCTGCCTACGCCGTCAGGAAAGTAAGACAATACACTGACGTTGATACAGCTCGGTTAGTCTATTTTAGTTATTTTCATAGCGTTATGTCCTACGGCATTCTGCTGTGGGGCAAAGCCGCTGACATTCAAAATATTTTTGTTCTGCAAAAACGAGCTGTACGTGCAATTTACCAATTAGGTGCTAGAGTTTCTCTGAGAGATTTTTTTAAAGATATTGGTATTCTCACGGTGGCATCACAATTCATCTTCGCTAACATCTTATATATTAGGCAAAATATACACTTATACACTAAAAACAGTGATATTCATAATATTAATACCAGAAATAAGGACAAACTACGTGGTCCCTTTCACCGGCTTCATAAAGTTCATAACTCATTCGTTGGGCTCGGTATCACCTTTTATAACAAGCTTCCCTCTTCTTTGCTAGATTTACATTTTAATGCGTTTAAAGCTAAAGTAAAATCAAATCTTTGTTCGAAGGCATACTATTCAATCAACGACTACTTAAACGATAAGAATTGTTGGTCGCTGTGATTAACTCAAGACAACGTTTGTGTTCTTTCACCAGAATTAGCTTACCTACTGACAGGTTATATGAGTTACTCCATAGCATTGTTTATTTTATTTGACTATAAACCATTTTTTATTTTTTTTTATTTTTAATATTGATATTTCCATTTTTTTTATGAAATTTAACTATTTACCTATTACTGTATAGAATCAAGTTCTTCCAACTTATCAGACAGCTGTGCTGCTGGGGAGTTTGTTGCGCCACTTCTTCTTCCCAGCTAAAGCACTAGGAAGTGTCGAAGGGTGGGCGTTTTTGGGGGACTGTCTTATGTTATTTTGACGTTCGAAAAGTGCTGACTCTCAGCCTAGTTTGAATAAATGACTTTTGATTTTGATTTTGATGAATTGTTCAGGATAATTCAAACTTTATAAATGTGTAGTAGAAAATTAGAAGTAGCAACTACGAAAATTTTAAAAAGGATCCTACGTACGTAACGATATTAGAATTGAGATAATTCTTTCCTCAACTGAGTTTGTAGAACTGCGATGTGTCACGATATCATATTTAGATAGACTCCGGTTTAGAGTTGTTACCTATGTATGTCAGAAATCAGGTATCTGTAGGTGTCGATAAATCCTATGACCGAAAAACCCAAAATCACCTATTTAGGATGGAATTTCGGATGTTGTCGGGCGTGTTGCTTAAATGCTTAATCGATGTTTCCTTTTCTTTTTTCAGATCTACCAAAGCTAAATCGTGCACAGACCTCCTCAATGACGACGAGTGAAGCAAGAAAGCCCTTCTTCTGTCGAAGACTATACTGTACATAGCATAAACGCATGAATATCCAGATACTTCTTTTTTGCATGCTGTACTTCTATCAATTGGTTTATATACTTTCTGCACGAGAGCACTGTTAGTTCCCAAATTATTCTTATTAAAAATAGAATATAAACTCGCTATAAAATAGCTATAAAGCAATCATATTTAAAGGGGTCAATAAACCATTTATATTACACTCTTTGGTATAAACCGCGTATCTAATCACGTCTGAAAATCTTTGATGCAAACTGCTCTATCATGAAATCGATATGTCATGGGCCTCATCGAATCGTTTCTTATATTACTTGAATCGTAAAGTATCTATCTTTGAACGTGCCATTTAATAGTAGTTGCACTTTAAACGCTTTCACTTAGGTTAACAAAATCTTACTAAATCTGTTTAAAATTAATTCTGTACCTGACTTTAATTTCTCTTTATGTTCTTTTTTTAATTTTACAACGCTCAAACCTAGTGGATACCTAAACTGAGAAATCCAAAGATAAGAATTAGGTACCTACTTCAGAATCAATAGATTTTCCTACCTATGTTAAAAAAGTATTCGATAAGAAAATCATGTAAGAAGATACACTAGATAATTATAGAGTTCTAAAAATCTAGATGTAAACTTTTGCGACAGACATTCGTTTTATAAAATCTAGTTACTTACACTCTATGGTCAATACATAGTGTTAGACTTAAAATTAAATTGACTATAAATTATCTATGAATCTATAATTACGTGCAATAAAATTATAACGTCTATTTTAAAAGTAGAAATATGCACTCTTGAAGTAATGATCTGTCTACTGTGATAGTTTTTTTTTTTTTTTAATTGAAATTATTTTTGAGAATTTGTTCGTCAATTATTGGGGTATACTGTAGAGGATTTTGACACAAGCAGCATCTAACGATTAAAAATTAAAAAAACTTCTAAAACAGCAACAGAAAAGTGTACTTTCACCTGTATCATGCACCTTCTACAGAATACCTTAAAACTTGTTAGACTGAGCATCGTATGTAATTATTGTTTGTCAATAACTTTTATGGTATCTAATATGTTTTAGAAACGTTTAATTATGATTATCTAAATTTATTAATTATTGTCTGTATGACCTCAAGACCTTTTCAAGTGGCACAAGACATTTTCCAGTGATTCTACTTTTATTTAAATATTTGATTATTGGAATAATCACTCGTAGATGGTAAATTCGAGTATTGATTGTTGTTTAGAACGTTATCTGCGGTAGAAAAAAGTAAATCTAGATTGAAAAGTAACACTGGTGACTAAATTACTAATTTAATTAACACTGTTGAGCACCGGCTTCACCAAAATTATGACAATCTGCCATGGAAACATGACTTTTTTTTTACTTTATGCCTAAAACTTAGGCACATTTTTCTTTCTAGTTTGGTTTAGTCGTTGTCCAGCATTATCAGCTGCGCTCAAAGTATCTCGAATAATTTTAAGTAACTTACATGGGGTTTTTTCTGAATAAACTCTGGTAGATTGAGCTTCAAGTTTTATGGCGGTTCTGAAGTGGACTACTCTGCGCAGTACCCCACCCCTCATACCCGCGGTCACATGTATTTGTTACTGCGCAGCCACTTGCCCCATATTCAGAATCGCCATAAATTTTGTATCGGGATGTAACTACGAAAACCAACTCTACTGCTACGTCATAAATGCGTTTTCATTGTCAAATTGTCACCTTGATGCACAGTTACCGGTACCTAAGCAACTACGGTGTTATTTTCCAATTATGATTTACAAATTACGCTTGAAAGAAAATCTATGTATTTTCGATGTTCGCTCGCGTTTTAACGAGTGATAAATCAATCTGCTTCTTAGCTAACGCAATTATTGTAATTAAGTAGGTGTCATTTTCTAATCGTTCGAAAAGGCTTATTATTTTATTATAGATAGGTACATATCATCAATTTATAAATTGTAATAATTGATTGTTTAAATATAATAATCATAAATATAGCTGAGTATGTTTTATTTTGTATTCCCTTCATTTTTTTTTTTTTTTGTTGTAGGTATTTGGGCATAAAACAGCCTTGATAATTGTACAGCCTTGTTACACGAAGCCAGGGTTACAAGCTTGCCAGAGCTTACTATCCTATATTCAAAAACTAGCCTTGGTTATTCTGGGCAACACTGCCAAATATTTTTTTTTTAAAACCTTGACCCACACTAGGAATTTCTCTTGTATTGTGGGTGCGTTTACAAACTTTTTAACTCGCATACACAAACAGCCAGACCCGGAACAACTACTTGGCTAATACAAATACTTGTTCCGTGCGGGAATCGAACCAGCGACAGCACAGCAGTCAAACGTTTAACCACTGCGCCAACCGTGCCGTGAAATTTAACTATTACTAATCCCTTTCGTGCGTGTGTGACCAGCGGGTAATTCCGTAACACAGTCGGCATGGCTTTAATTTTGAGAGTTCAACAATATTCATTGCATTCTTTACGTTGCTGAGCGACATCGATTCAGATTGTGATTGATAGTGTGTTGGGCAATTCGAATGTTGATGTATTAACGTAAACGAAGCGAAAGGAGTATGTGAAGATGGCGTAACTCAAAGAGATGTCAGCATCAACTGATGGGGTCCGCAAGGGCCGATGCCTGCCAGGGGTGCGGGTTGTTCGAAAGAGATACCGTGGCCCCTGGCACACAGGCAACTGAAGAAACACGGGTGGGTTTTAGTCAGTAAAAGTCTGACACGCCTCCACCCTAGAGCGGGAGGGGAGAAGTTATTTGATGATTTCCCACGCAAAAAAAAGGACAGCGTAACAGGTGGCGCTGCAGTATCTGCCTACCCCTCCCCCCCACCCCCATGGGAAGAAGGCGTGAGTTTATGTATGTATGATTATAACACCTTTTCGACGATAGTAACGTGTTAAAGATATTTGATAGAAAGCCAGCAATAAATAAGGCCTAAATATGGAGCCTTAGTGATAAATGCAAAAAAAATACAAAAGTGTAAAGCATGGCAGTAGTTTAATATTTTTATATAAATGTAAAATACATAGACATGTCATAATCAATTATAAACCATTCATTACATACATTAGTAGAAACAACGAGGGAAGCCACTTTTTTGACACAGCCAGAATTCAATCAATCTGCCTAGCCATTTCTTAGCTATATTGGGGTCAGCTTCCTGTCTAACCAAATGCAGCTGAACAAACAACCAGAACAATAGCTAATCTACTATATAAAAATAAGTCGGGTTTTCCTTCCTGACGCTATAACTCCAGAACGCACGAACTTATTTCCACGGTTTTGCATTCGTTGGAAAGGTCTCGGGCTCCGTGAGGTTTATAGCGTAGGTAGGGTAGGTAGGGTAGGGATTCTGTATGAATGACTATTGGACGGACAGGACAACGTCTGTCAGGTCAGCTAGTAAATTATATAAATTCCAGATCTTGTTGAATATAAATTGCTGTTATTGCCAGCTCAGTCAAATGCAGGGGTTGCTCATCTATCTTCAGGCTTTATCATAATTTCTTCAATATTAACGTACTGTTCTGCTAGGCAAAATCCAATACCTATAGCATTTTCGAAAGTCACGCTTTTAATCTTTTTTTTTTTCAAATGCAATAAAATAACTCTTTCATTTTTTACTGCAGTTAACCACATACTTCTAAAGTGTCTTCTCTTGTTGATTTAGTTGCATTATTCGTACATTATCTGTTTAACTTTTGTATCAAAATAAATCTGCCCTACTTTAGAATCGTAAAGCTCATAGTCACCTAAATCGTGTTGTCCAAAATACTTGGCTATAATACATATAAAAATATTCAGAGGTGTTGCTAGTTCTTTTGCGTTTTCATCATCCAGATTTAAACCGGCTCTGAAAATGAAAAAATTAAGATATTTAATGATCTTTCGATTCTGAGGCAATATCATCATTATCATCATCATTTCAGCGGAAAGACGTCCACTGCTGGACATAAGCCTCCCCCAAAAGGGGGGTTTTGCCATAATCGCCACACTTGGCAGGCGGGTTGGCGATCGCAGTATGGTGGTAAAATGCATAGAGAACGCTGCTGCCCATTCTCTAGTAAGTCCCTTAGTCGCCTAGCCTCTACGACACCCACGGGAAGCAATAGGATGGTGCTATTCTTTTATGTCCGGCATTACACGGTACTGGCAGTATATATGGTCAAAATGACCACAAAATACAAACAAATGGATCAGAAAACGATGACAACTTTTCATGCCACATACAAATTGAGTGCTATGATTTATTATTTGAATACTTTAACCCAACATCCTTGTGCAAACAAGCTACCCCAAACTGTCAAATTTTCCCAATTGAATATGAACCTTATGCTTATGGAATAAAGTTGAAAACCAATAAAAAAAATACAGATTGGCGTAGCTTCATGTGCTGGTGTCTGTACATCTAAATACTTTTCATTTGACAGCTGAGGTTAATTTTCGTTGATGATTTTTCGTTTACAGTTTAGGAATGTTATTAAAACAATAATTGTTACAGAAAGGGTAGAAGTGTAAAGTTGAAACCTACTGGCTGTTCTAAATGCAATGAATGTGAAAAATCCCTTTGATGAGTGTAAGAATTTTCCCTGAACAGGATTTGTATACACTTTTATCAGATAGTTTTAGAACAGACATTAGTTATACATATTACTAATATAAATGTGAAAGTTTGGATATCAATCACGCAAAAACAGCCCAATACATTTAAATGATAAAATTTGGCAAACAGAAAGTTCATAACTTGGATTAACACATAGGACACTTTTTATCCTGCTAGGAAGGACGTTCTTGTAGCATATTTCCGACCCCCACGGGGGCGTAGCCACTCGCCAAAGCTTACAATCAAATACTTATACTTATTAAATCGCTCAAGCAAATAGGAAAAGTGACAGATTTCCTTGAGATCTTCAAAGAAATTTCTCACTTTTCCTTTATTAAGTCAAGTCAAGCTTAATGTAGCATCCTCGTTTTCTACAACCAGAGATCTAGGGGTTAGGTATTAGATGAGGCTTAAACTTTTAGGGGCTTCTTTGCAAGTGTATAATTTGCTGAAAAATCTGGGTTATATTACCTTATTTCTGCACATCTCCTGCACAGATTTCTCAATATAAAGCTATCATCAGACTGTGGTGGATGTCTTGTTACTGTGAGAAGTGCATGTAACCATAATGCTGAAATTGAGAAGGTAATTGTTAAACGTTTTCCCAGTTATCACAAAAGTATCAAATAAATCACAAGTTTTTAATGTGAAGATAAAATTTTGATTCTGAAACCATCCATAACTCATAATTATAATTGTGGTGATAGATTGATGAGAGTTCCATACAATTATTGTTCATATTGCTGTCCCTTATGCATCTGTACTGACTTTCAGCTTTAATGATTTTGACTTCCAGTTGTGTATAAATTGTTCAATATTATTTGACAAATATAAATGTTAATAAATTATTAAATTCAGATTTGATAATATTTGTACGCTTCACAGCAAAACATAGAGAACCATAACTAATATTATGACATCTCACACACCATGTAACTACCTATGTTTACAAATAAAGATTCTTATTCTTATTCTTATTCTTATTCTTGGGAAAGGTGAGAACAATAAAAAAAGCCTTGGAACACACAGGCCACTTCCTCTCTTCGAAAGGAATTGGCCTGTAATCTACCACGAGGGCCCAGTGCGTGTTGGTTGATGTCACATGTCTTTAAATTTTTGGTTCCAATCTATGCCTATTTTCTCACGTTTTCTTTGCCAATTTGAGAGCAGTGGTAACGAAATAATTTACACAGGGTAACGGGCCTGTCTGGGTTCAAACCTATGACCTACAACTCGTAACTTGCGGTTGTTACTACTAAGCCACCACTGGTACTATTGCAATATTATAGAGGTTTAATAAAAGCGGTTGTACCTGTTCTACGATCAATAGAATCTCCTGCTTTCACTCTATGCAGCTGTGAGAGAATTGTGTCCAAGCCTGTTTCAACAACATTATGCGTCAATCCAACAACATGTGACAAAGTAGGTTCAGTACTTTCAAACAGCCTTTTCCACAGTATGTATCCATCTTTCATAAAATCCTTGTAGGTTTCTTGGAATATTGAAGGCATTGTCTCTTTCTTTCGTGCAGCCATGCGAATTACGTACATGTGAAGATCCGAAAAATCTGCTATTTGTATATTTTGCCACTCAATAGTTGGTTTAAGTTTGTCTAAGCCAGCACCTCCAGGATTGTCAGCTTCAGACTGCAAAAAAGATATGGTAATGGGTCAGTGGGTCGTCATGTCAATAAACCAAGATTGAGTCAAGTTATAACATTAGGAAAAGTTAATAAGTTACCTCTGTAATATCAGTGTTACACTTTTTATTGAATTTAGATAATAAATCTAATTTGCACCTAGTTACTGCAGCACATTTGGAACGTTCCTTCATAACTTTTAGTAGATACTCCTCGCCATTAGTTGGTATTTCCCTTTCTATAACATTAGGGTTAATTTGAAAACATTGTGATCCTAAGCACTCATAGTCACTGTCATCATTTCCTTTCTTATTAAATAAAAATTTTTTATCAGCCATTTTATATTAAGTGCTTGGATATCCGCGAGAGTCTTAATTTCAAATTACTTTTTTCAATCTTGATACAAAATTGTTTCTTTTCTTGGGCTGGTTCTCTAAAATAGCTTTAAATTGACAACTGGTAAGGGCGCATTCCGTATTAGACAAATAGTGATAATCCCGCGAAGCCAACCAAAATAAAAATCAGTACTAATGATCTGATAGCTCTTAAATTTTTTGACTATTCAATTTGGTCGGGTTCGCGATATTATCACTTTTGTTGCATTTCGGAACACGGCCTATGTTAAGCTGACATTAGCAACGACAGTAGTGTTTTTTTTATTTTATTAATTAGTTTTATGGCCTGGTTTCAGAGACCTTTTAGCCAAGTCTTTATTCGTATTCTAGTCATAACAAAGTTATTGTAAAGCGGTAGTAGTGATGGGTAACTCATCAATTTTATGCGAGGATGAGGAAGCCCCTCAATTTGCTTCGTGAGGTCCTCACGAGGGACCCCTCATTTGAGGTGAGGAATCGTACGACGGCGTATTCGCCTCACGACTCGCGAGCCCGAGCCGAACTCAAACGAAGCTCCAAGTGAGCGAGGCGGGCGGGTGCAACGACGACTCACGAGTACTCACGAGTCACGACTCTCCGATAATCCGATTATTCACGTCCTCACTCTCTCACACACATCATTTTCTTTCGCTTATATTTTTTAGACCGCCAAAATAAACGAATCAATGACCCTTTATTACCAATCTAATGCTAATGCTGTTAGAGTTCATAATAATTAATCGTAGCTGAAATAATTTTAAATAATGTTTACTGTGCGACGCACAGTGTGTTATGGGAGCCGAGTTGCGGTCATCACCATTTTCAATGCTTATTAGAAAGACATTCTTAGGAAATAACGATTTAAAAAATCCCGGTGACTTTACCTATAGTAGTTTTTGAGAAATTAAAAAAATCGAGAAAAGTCCATAGAAACCAAAAAAAGTGATTACTTCCATTCTATCTATTATTTAAGTATAAACTGATTAGCGGTATAATAGACCATGACGAAAAGAACAAATTAACGTATAAATAACTGATTAATCAAACTCTTGTAAGCAGTTTTTTTATTTTTTATATCATTTCATAATCATTTTTTTTCTGGCGAAACATTGCATGGTCGTATTTTCTTTCAGTGTATTTATATTGTATACATGTTTATGTATATTCGTACAAAAAATCAGCCACTACAAAGGCTGGGTACCAGAGATATCGATTTTTAAAGATTTTCTTAGGGTTGTCAACAAAGTGATTGTAACATTTTATGTTTTTTTTTTAATTTCTTTTATGATGGGCATCGTGTGGTATTGGGAAGGGGTCCACCCTCGTTAAGCTATGCTAAAACCCAATACTCATACACGATGTCCGGAGAAGCGAGGGTGAGGCGTCATGGAGCCGGCAAAGATGGCGCTGCTTCGCCTCAACAGGAGCTGACCCATCCTGTTGGGGGATGTCATCTCGGGCCTCGACCGAGTGACTTAGTACAAGAGGGACATGAGGGCGCCAACCCTCATTTTGGTCAGCGAGTGGCAGATATAGGTACTCTTCACTCTCCGGGTGTACCTGTTAACATGCTAGGAGACCAATTATGCAAAGACGATCGACCCGTAGCATTGACTCGGCTAGATTTATTTAATTTGTTTGAAACAGAAGCATATAAACGAGGCTCGAAAGTTCGGCCTATGGACCTTTCTCCAGCTGAGAGGACAGCCATCATTTTAAACGCCCTGTACCCAAAAGGCACACCTGATTCCATAAATAGAGACTTGGATTCCTTGGCAAAGAGGCGTTAATGTTTTTTGAATATTTAAATTGTGTTAATATATTTGTTTAGAAATACTGAACAGATTAACATTAGTGTTCTAAATACAAAATTATTAAAATTTTATATTTTTCATATTAGGTTGTTAGTGGCCTTTGCTTCTCTCAACCTAGCGAAAGCAAAGCGGGGATAAAAAGAAAGTTTATGTCATATTTTGCTAATAATTATGGCAAAACTATTTTTCATTCTATTATTTATAATTTTTTCGGAAGTGTTCTCGGCTCCTTATCACCCTCGTCGCTGTACGATTCGGCGAGTATCTCGCCTCAAACGATACGATAAATGTACTAGGTATTGAATAATGTCACAATTTTTATTACGTACAACCCTATTTCCATAGAAATTCCTAAAATACATAGAAACGATTTATCTCCTTTGCCGCACGAGTTTAGTTTGTGAAATTTTAGAGTATGATTACTAACAATAGTGACTATTTTATGTAAAAAAAAAATGCTACATCGCCATAGTTTTGTAAAAAAAAAAAAATATGTGAAATTCAGAAAAAAATCCTTACTCTTCAATAATTTAAGCTACAACCCTCTAATTCAAAATGTAGTTATATAAAATCCTGCAACATCTTAATCAATTTAAAAAAACATACGTTTTATATTTTTTGAGTAATCTTGAAATTAAGATTTTCTTAAGGTCATTGCCCTTTCACTAAAAAAATCATATCTAAATAACTAAGCAAAAAAATACCGTCGGTATTTTTAGCAACGCTGTATCATGGCTAGATCTATTGAATGGACACATAAACGAGACATGACTGCAACTCAGGTCCTGTAACACACTGTGCGACGGTGTTGTCCAAACTTCAAGATCACACCTCACCTCACTCATTCTCCATACAATTTTTGAGTCGGTTCATTCTCTCACTGAGTTAAGTATTACTCAATCCTCATTCGCGAGTCACGAACTCGCTTGCCTCGATTTCCTATTGTCAATAATGTCAATGTCAATTTTTAAATGAGGGGTGATGAGGAATGAGGTGGTTCAATATTGAAATTCGAGTAACTCTTTCAATTTGCGATCACGAGTACCTCAAATGAGGGGCCTCATGAGTGAGGGACGCATCACTAAGCGGTAGTAACTTTACAATAACCTATTAGGAGTTTTTGGGGGAACACGAAAAGTCCACGTTAGTCACTTATTTTCACCTTCACTACACTTGTGCACTCACACGTAACTAAATTGGATAACTCACTACCAAAATTAAACAATTTAATTCGCTATTTCACAAAATTTAATTATAATGAAAATTCATGCCACATGTTCTAACGCGATCCCGCCAAAAACCTCTTTGCCAAAAACTCGACAGTAGTGTTTGACATTGACATGCACAGAGTTACATCAGTATGCATAATGCACCAGGCAGCTAGTAAAAAGTAGCGTATGAATCTTCAGAATCCTGTGTTAGGTCGTATTAGCATAAATACTCTTTGGTCGTATTAAAAATAATGTTAGGCTAATTGATGTGTCAGGAAGTCATGCATTCGTGAATTTGTTTATTTAAAATGTTTTAGCGACTTATTCTTTAATTTGCCTAAATAATCTTATGTTATGAATTTATTAGTAGTTTATTATTTTGTCAAAGTATTTTAGTTCATTTAGTTAATATTTTTAATCACTAATTTGATTAATGTTTCGGGCACGATGGCGCGAACGCCATGACGGACGCCATTAGGGGTTGCCGTTGCGAACAAAACAAATAATATAAATAAATGTGGTATAACACTGAGCGAAAGTTGCCAGAGAAAATTGTATTGCGGTGAGTAAATAAAAGTTGTAAGTTTGTTACGTTACGTGTTTTATTCCTGACCAAAAGGTCAGAAGTGGGATATCCAAGAAAATTTCACATTTTCTTGTCACGCCCACGGCTCGGAGAAACGTAACTAATGGACTCTGAATAATATTTTTTTTGGATTTTGGTAACTATCGGACATAGGTACAGAATTGGGAAATCAGGTTCTTTTTTTGTCCTTACTTTTCAAGGACTTGAAAAGTTTTTTTTTTTACCTTAGAAAATCCAGGCAGGATTAGCCCTGGCAATAGGTTCGCCCCATAACATGGAATAGAAATATGGCAATATGTGAGCTTACGGCCGTAATCCACCACGCGGACCCAGTGCGGGTCAGTTGTATGATGTATGGGTTAAAGTATATACAAAAAAAAAAAAAAAAAAAAAAAAACTTCGGGCAATAAAGGCGTGGTATGTGTAACTATTGGTAGCACATGACAGATGCTAAGCTCATATTTAAAGTTTCAGAGCTCGCTGAGATAGATGGATATGAAGGAAATGCTCGAGGTAAAGAGCTTTATGAAATAGGAACCCGAGGTAAAGGGTATTATGAAGAGGGAACCCGAGGTAAGGGCCCTGTTGGAAACAAAACCCGAGGTAAAGGGTGTTATGAAGAGGGATCCCGAGGTAAGGGCCCTGTTGGAAACAAAACCCGAGGTAAAGGGTGTTATGAAGAGGGAACCCGAGGTAAGGGCCCTGTTGGAAACAAAACCCGAGGTAAAGGGTTAAGGAATATTTGTGATGTGACCAGCCGCGGGGAAGGGCTGGCACATGCGGAGGAAGGAGAACCCGAGGCAACGGGTCAAAAGCAAATCGTAGACGATTTAGACTTGGAAAGGAATGTACACAGCTCGAGGCAAGAGCAGGAGCACACAAATTCGGATACAAACCAAAGTATTATTTTGGGGACAAAGTATCAAGCGGAAAATGAGATTGTAAAACGATCGCGACGAAGGAGGCGCTATTACTCTACTACGTCTTCGGAGTTGGCAGGTGAATCGCCAATAAAAAGAAGGAGGTCAAAAGGAAAAGAGTCTGATAGTCGGTTAATGGACCAAGTTCTAGCTATTTTAGAAAAATGTAAGGGTTCTGATAAACCTAAGATGTCTTTTAACACTAATGTTATACCGGAGTTCGATCCTTTGTCTAAAGAACAAACCATATTGACTTGGTTGACTAAAATTGAGGAATGTGCCGAAATTTACGGCTGGGAAGATAAAGAAATAATTCATTACTCTCTGCCTAAGCTAACCGGTGTAGCAAAGACATGGTATCAGGGTCTAACTTCGATATTGCATACATGGTCAGAATGGAAAAAGAAGCTGATTGAATCTTTCCCGTGCAGGGAAGATTACGCGGAGCTTTTAACGGAAATGCTAGCAAAAAAAGCAAAATATGGAGATTCATTAGAGCATTATTACTATGCAAAGGTTAACCTATTAAATAGATGTAATATATATGGCAGGCAAGCAGTAGATTGTCTTCTATATGGAATAGACGACCGTGCGGTGAAGGTTGGCGCTCAGGCAGCTCAGTTCAGTGAGCCAGAACAGGTACTAAAATATTTTAGGACCGTTAAAAGTTGTCCTAGTAGAGATTCGCAAGACTATACGCGGAAACCAACTGAGCGACGATTTGCAAACAACTCAAATCGACCCGGCCCATCTAAACCAGGTGCGTATTTTAATTATAGTATAAAATGTTTTAATTGTAACGAGGTTGGTCGCCCAAGCTTTAAATGTGAAAAAGCTCCTGTGAAATGTACAAATTGTGGCCGGCTAGGCCATCAGACCACTGACTGTCTTAGGAATAAGAGGACAACAAACGAATCGGATAAAAACAAAACACCAGGTAATGACCAGACGCTAAGACAGGTTTCAGAAGTCACAACAGATGCTTCTGGTTTAAACAAGTACGTGTTGGATATCAAAGTGAATGAATTGACAATCTTGTGCCACATTGACCTGGGGAGTCAATGCTCTCTTATTAAGGTAAGTGATGCAAATTCTCTAAATCTTCAGATCATTAATCGCCCAAATCTACCGGTACTTAGGCGGTAACTTGATTCGTCCGCTAGGAGTTGCCGTAACTTCCGTTGAAGTTCAAGGATTGCGAGAAATAATAGATTTATACGTTGTAGAAGATTATGTACTGGTACATCCAGTTTTGTTAGGCCACTCATTTACAGAAAGACCTGACATAGTTATTATTAAAACTCCAAATGAGATCAAATTCCAGAGACTTCCACCAAAAAAATTAGATGTTATGGTGTCTACTGACACTGAAATTCCTAGCAATACATTACAAGCTGTAAAAATCTGTACGCAAGCGCAGGTGGATTGTGATATTTATATAAATGGTACTTTACGAGGTACTGAAGGTCATGAGCACTATTTACTTCCTGGGCAGTACGAGATCAAGAACGGTAGTGGAGCAGTCTTAATTTATAATATATCAGCATGTCCTATGCACATCACTAACGGCACCCTATTAACTCGTTCTTTGCAAAGAAACTCGGTCTCATCGAGTAACATATTAAATACGTTTAGCGTCACGTTTGGAGATATTGAAATGGAAACCTCAATAAAATGTAATCCTCATTTAAATGAAGACCAGTCCAAGAAACTACAAGATTTACTTGCAAGGTATAGTAATTGTTTTTCTAGTGGACTACATGACTTGGGTTACACGCCAGTTACGGAGATGACCATCGAACTCAACGACGCCGATCCGGTGGTTTACCGCCCGTATCGCATGTCGTTTACTGAAAGGTCAATGGTAAGAGACATGGTACAGGAGATGCTAGACAATGATATAATCAGGGAATCATCGTCGCCTTACGCGAGTCCTATCGTCATGGTTCAGAAGAAAACAGGTGATAAAAGATTGTGCGTCGATTACAGGGCACTTAATAGAAAGACCAAGAAAGACCACTACCCTTTACCCAGGGTGGAAGATCAACTGGATCTACTTGCAGGTAATACTTTGTTCACGTCCTTAGATTTAGCTACTGGCTATTATCAGATTGCAGTATCTGAAGAATCCCGTTTTAAAACTGCCTTTGTGACTCCTGATGGGCAATATGAATATAATCGCATGCCCTTTGGGCTAGTCAATGCACCATCGGTTTTTCAGCGTACCATCAACAAAATACTAATGAAAGCTAAATTAAAATATGCGATTATTTATATGGATGACATTCTCATTCCATCCAAGGATTTCAAAGAGGGACTACAACGGCTAGAAGAAGTACTACAGCTACTCAAAAATGGTGGACTGACTTTAAAACTCAGCAAATGCAATTTCTTTATGAAATCCATAGACTTCCTGGGTTTTGATGTGAGTGCGAGTGGTATCAGGCCGGGTAGCAGAAAAACTGATGCAGTCTCCAATTTCCCAACACCTAAAAATCAGCATGATGTCCGGCAGTTCCTTGGACTTTCTGGGTTTTTCAGACGATTTATCAAAGGATATGCCGTGATCACCGCACCTTTGACGGATCTACTAAAAAAAAATACTAGGTGGACTTGGAGTGACGAACAAGAAAAGGCGTTTACTAAGATAAAAGAGTTGCTTATAAGTCGCCCAATACTTGCTTTATACGACCCGAAGGCCGAGACAGAATTGCATACAGACGCCTGTAAGGATGGCTTGGCAGGTATATTACTTCAACGAAACGTGAACGACGTACTCCAACCAGTATCGTACTTCAGCCGTAAAACAAATATCGACGAACGTAAGATGCATTCCTATGAACTCGAAACGCTGGCAGTGATCTCCTCGTTAAATCGTTTCAGAGTTTATCTGGTGGGCATACCATTTAAAATCCTGACTGATTGCAATGCACTTAGGTTAACATTAGTCAAACGGGACCTCATACCTCGAATCGCACGTTGGTGGGTTTTACTTCAGGAGTACGACTGCACTATAGAATATCGTCCCGGAGCCCGAATGGCACACGCAGATGCATTAAGTAGAAATCCGGTGGATAACCCAGTTAGTGAACTACATATTTTGGACGTCTTACCAATACAGCAATATGACCAAAACTGGATCTCAACTGTGCAATCCGCTGATGATGAAGTTAAGAAAATTAGAGAAATTCTTTTGGACCCGTCCGCTGACGAGGCCGTTAACGTGCATAAAAATTATAAGCTAAAGAACGATAGGGTTTTTCGTATTGTTGGAGAAGACTTGAAATGGCTTGTACCGAGAGGCGTGCGCTGGCAAATCCTCAAGATGAATCATGATGATGTTGGTCATTGCGGGTTCGAAAAGACATTACATCGAATTAAAGAGCATTACTGGTTCAGGAAAATGCGCAGGTTTATAAAAAAATACGTTTCCTCTTGTCTGGAATGCGCTCACCACAAGGCTCCTGGCGGTAAACGGGAAGGTGAATTACACTGTATCGAAAAAGTCAGTACACCTTTTCATACCATTCACGCAGATCACCTAGGACCATTCGTTAAGAGCAAGGCAGGAAATTGTTATCTACTGGTAATTGTAGACGGTTTCACAAAATACGTTAGTATAAATCCAGTCAGAAATACCAAAGCCATAACTTCAGTAAGGGTGATGAGGCAATTTGTAAGTTATTTTGGAGTTCCAGCACGTCTTATTACTGACAAAGGTACGAACTTTACCAGCAAACATTTTAAGGACTTTGTTGAATCTTAAGGCATTAAGCACGTCCAAAATGCCGTTGCTACACCCAGGGCGAATGGGCAGGTGGAGAGATTCAACAGGACCATTTTGGATGCATTATCAACCTCTAGTCATGGTGGAGATGATAAGTCATGGGATGATCACATTTCTGACATACAGGTAGGTATTAGTACAACAAAACATAAAACGACTCAGAAAAGCCCGTCGGAATTGTTATTTGGATTTAATGTGACTAGCAGAACTGAAGGTAAGTTAAACGAAATTATCAAAGAAACTCTCAGTCGGACACCTGTGGAAGAATTAGATGTGTTAAGACAACATGTAGGTGAAAAGATAAGAGAGCAACAGGTAAAAGATGCTACTAATTATAATAAACACAGAAAACCTTCAACCCAATATAAAGAGGGTGACTTAGTAAGAGTGGAGAGACAGGTGCCACATGATGGTAAGTCACAGAAACTTACCGTTAAATACCAGGGCCCCTATCGCATAGTAAAAGTGCTCCCCAATGATAGGTTCCTGGTTGAGGACACACCTCTGACTCATAAACGAGGGAGAAAGTATGAAAATGTTATAGCAATCGACAAGATTCAACCCTGGATGAATTTCACTAGAGACTTAGAATCCGATTCATCTGGAAATGATTGCTCCAGTGAAAACGAACAGACGTGTGTCCAAAACAAGGAATAGGTAACCGAAATATTAAGCTATTATAGAAATAATTTAGCATACTTTTTTTTTATTTTTAAAGTTTTAAGTTGGTTTTAAGTTAGGTAAATTAATAATCAAAGTATAGGTTATAAGTATGGGTTACTTAAAACAGACTTCGAGACTTTTTGACAGTCAGAATTCTTGACTGATAAATAATTTGAGATTTTTTTTTGTATATTTGTTTAAAATATGTTACATATGTTTTATGATGTTGTTTTTTGTTAAAGTTTAGGTAGTTGCCTACTTAGATTCATTTAGTGGATTAGTTTATAATTTTACCTTGAACTTTTGCGTAACAATAACCGTAAAATATGACGGAACTTATTATTTATATCACCCACATCTGAGAAATAATATGTATACCTACTGATTGTAGCAATTAAAAAAAATAAAAAAAGCGATGGGACTCGCTTGAAACAGGATGGCCGAGCTGTTAGGTCGTATTAGCATAAATACTCTTTGGTCGTATTAAAAATAATGTTAGGCTAATTGATGTGTCAGGAAGTCATGCATTCGTGAATTTGTTTATTTAAAATGTTTTAGCGACTTATTCTTTAATTTGCCTAAATAATCTTATGTTATGAATTTATTAGTAGTTTATTATTTTGTCAAAGTATTTTAGTTCATTTAGTTAATATTTTTAATCACTAATTTGATTAATGTTTCGGGCACGATGGCGCGAACGCCATGACGGACGCCATTAGGGGTTGCCGTTGCGAACAAAACAAATAATATAAATAAATGTGGTATAACACTGAGCGAAAGTTGCCAGAGAAAATTGTATTGCGGTGAGTAAATAAATGTTGTAAGTTTGTTACGTTACGTGTTTTATTCCTGACCAAAACCTGGTACATACACACGGCTACACATCAAGCTCATAAGCATCTCCAGATTACGCTGATGTCGCACTGCACGAAAATCCTATGGAATGCGACATCAGCATAAACTGGAAATGTACAGCTTGATGTGTAGCCGTGCGTACATACGCAGGACGGCGTTCATCATTTATTGACTATTCCAATATAGCTGCTTTTTACAAGTGGTAGACGCTTCCCTTTTCCTTCACATACAGTTTTGTCTAGTTTTCGTAATCGACACAATAATGAACACATACACAACAGTGCCGGTTTGTTTGTAGACGGACAAAATTGCTGTTACCTATGACCGACTGTAAGTTTACGCCATTTACGCTACATTACGTGCCTCTTTCCGAATTAGGTAAATAGCGCTGCGAGCGCTCACCTCAATTTATGTTCCAAATTTCTGCTATATCACGATTATGGCAGCTCAGAGCTGTCATTTTCAATACGGAACGCCCGTGAACGCGCCAACAGTACTCACTCAATGTTAAAACCTATTTAGACCATATAATGCATAAACCACAAATGTCGTCATCATATTTGGTTAGTTGGTGACTCACGCCCGAAGCACTATTTCTAATAAATCTAAGATATCTAAAGATATGACACGACTCAAAACAAAACAACACAACTGTCACGTGCACGGACTATAGACGGCAACACAAATCGACACGAGAGCCACTGAGCCAGGTTGTGGTTAATTAAAAAAGAAACTTTTCCGTTCTGTCATAGTGTTGCATATATTATTTAATCGTTTTTAGTTATTAAAATTATAAAACATAGGTTTTGGCCGAATAATAATGGCCGTCAGAGTGGTTAGAATATGTCAAAAGGCCAAAAACTCTTCGAGTCAGGGCGGTATGTCTTAAATGTAGAAGAAACAGCTTGAAAGACGATTTCTAACGTTTATGATGGCAAAATAGCTGTAAAGTACAGGCGCCAGCAGGTCAACCTATCCCAAACTGTATCAAAGAAATTTGACAGATTGGGGTAGCTTGATGTGCTGGTCTCTGTACAGACGCCAGCCCATCAAGCTACCCCAAACTGTCAGATTAAGCCTTAGACCTTAAGCTGATAAAGTTGAAAATCTATCAAAGAAATTTGACAGATTGGGGTAGCTTGATGTGCTGGCCTCTGTACATATTTTATGAACTGATATTTCACGCCAATATTTTGTCTAAGTATAGTATTATTTTTGTTCACGTCGCCTTTTTTTCAGGCTGATTGCTATAGAAATATTAGAAGAGCAAATTGCAAATGTAAGGCAAGCTTATCTGAAAAATGCAGGCACATCTGTTCTTAATATACTTTATAAATTCTCTAGATAGGCCTATCATCATCATCATCATCATTTCAGCCGAAAGATGTCCACTGCTGGACATAGGCCTCCCCAGGCTCCTCCACTTCGACCGGTCTTGTACTTCTTGTTTCAATGAAGCTATTGTTGATCGAAGGCTTCTTGTGTTAGGGATGTATCGAAAACTAACTAAAATTATTTGAGGTTATGTTTACTTACAGATTTGTTTGTATTGAATAGTAGTACTACATACAAAAGTTATCAAACGTTTGCTGGGTGGATCTCAGAAATCTACCTTGGATTTATTTGAAGTAGTGCTTCTACCTAAGAAGAAGTCATATGTGGTGTATACAAGTTTAATACAGTGAAAACATATGTTTTAACGCTGAGTGAACACTTTTATCGCGATCACGAGCGTTCCGTATTGTTGACATTTTTAGCTGTCAAAATCGTAATATCTAACTCGGAACGCAAAATATCGATGTGAGCGCTCACAGTGCTATTTTTCTAATACGGAATGCGCCCTAGGTTTATTCTTTGTGAACCCAGCTACAATACAAAGTTCCGTATTACAAAAATAGCGCTGTGAGCGCTCACATCGATTTTTTGCGTTCCGAGTTAGATAATTATCACGATTCTGACAGACTTTTGTCAACAATACGGAACGCTCGTGATGGCGATAAAAGTGTTCACTCAACGTTAAAACTTCTATTGATCATATTAAACTTGTATACACCACACATTTCTTCTTCTAATGGGCCTACCACACGCTCAAGCTTCACCTTGTACAAATCGGCGAGTTTTACCAACCACAGGTACGGTGTTCCGTGTACAAACCGGCCTGCGCAGGCAAAACTGTGGTGAAGTTTGAGCGTGTGGTAGGCCCAATAGATATAAGCATAAATCTAAGTTAGCTAAAGATACGATGGGAATCAAAACAAAACAGCATCATCTCGGAACGTGGCCATGGTCGGCTTTATCACAAGATGGCGCATGTCATGACGTCATTTATAAACGGAACATCGTAATCGCGCTCGGGCCAATTCGGAACGAGTGTGAACGCCCTCAAATCGATATTATCGCGACTCGGAACGTGGCCTAATTCGGAATGCGGCCAAATTGTCAACTGTCATCTGTCAAGGTTGTTAACGTCAAGTCAACCCAACCTGTCAACGAGTTGCCTGTTGTTGCCGCACAGAAGCAGAACGATTTGCTGATTTATTTTTCATTCATTGATGATTGTTGTTTGTATCACGTGTTTCTTAAACACTTTCTGAATAATTACTTCCCGAACTTCCCCGTCAGGACGCTGACGGACTCATAGAAAACGCAATGCAAAGTCAAAGTCGTTATTTCCAGCTCTGTTATTGATAATGTCTACTTCAAGTAACATTTCGCAGTCAACGTATTCCCCATCAGAACCAGAAACTCCTCAAGTAAGTTCCAACCAAAATATATTATACCTTCCCTTTGATCATTGCCGGAAGGCTTGTAGCAACTATTCGAGGCAGTAGCTGAGTGTCGATATAAAGGCGTGCCATTGAAGAGAACGTAGAGGCGTCGGTACGTCCAACACTGGACTACTATCATGTTATGAATCATAACTTATGATGATAATAATATTATTTCCGGTCAGAGTGTCGTCTTGGGGGCACTATGAAAAAATTACTTAGAAAAATTTCGCGACCAATTTCGAGGTAGCGCTCGCCGGCCGCTGCCGCGGCACCGCTCGCTTCGCTCGCTCGGCTCGCGCGTAGTTGGTCACAGTTCTAACCTAACCTAACCTATGGATCTCTCCCCCCCCCGAGTGGGTTCCCGCATTGTCGTTGCGGGGGGGCTTAGTAACCGTGGTCTCCCATCCACGGTGAAGCCAAGAGGAACCCAACGGTGGGGCCGCTCGTCAGGGCTTTTGCCTTCAAGCCATTGACGTAGCGGCCAAAAAGTAGGTTGCGGTGAGGTGCACCGCAACTGAGGTGGGCCGCGATGTCGAATGGGAGGCATCGCGGCTGAGGATTACGGGCTGCGGTAGAGGAGGAGTGCCGGTGCTTCTGAGCAGCGCTCTTCCCTTCCGTGGCCTGGACGGGGCCGCCACCGTTTGATGGCGGACGCGGTGGGGCCGCAGGGGAAGAGGAGTGTCGGTATAGCGTCAGCCGCTCTCCCTATCCTCTGTGGCCGAAAAGTGGTAGACGGGACGGCGCGTTGTGTTCCACACGCGCGCCATCAAAGATGTCAGCAACCACAGGTGGGGTCCGCAAGGGCCGATGCCTGCCAGGGGTGCGGGTTTGTTCGAAAGAGATATCACGGCCCCTGGCATACGGGCTACTGAGGGAACACGGGTGGGTTTTAGTCAGTAAAAGTCTGACACGCCCTCCTGCTCTACTCAGCAGGAGAAGTAATTTGATGATTCCCAACCCAAAAAAAAAAAAAAAAAAAACCTATGGATCTCTTCCACATCGTTTTTACGACAAACGGTTAGTCGGAGACAAAAAACACCAAGACACTTTTAGCCTTATATTTAGGTGTTTTATACGATAGAATCGAAAAAATAAACGATTTGCAAAAATAACACTTTTTTGGCTAAATTTTTCTAAGTCCTCGCGCCGTAGCGCCCCTAAACCAAAGCTCCTAACTCGGAAACGGTAGGTCGGAGGGCCATGCTTCCCAGAACTGAAATAGTTTGTATGGCGAAGGTCAACCCGAAACTGCAATAAAATGTGAAAATTTCCGAAAAAAAAAATATTACGAAATTTTTCTAAGTCCTCGCTCCATAGTCCTAAGGCTACACTCCAACCTTGTTTCCTTTTTAATGAGTCCGGGCACAGATTATGTTTGGGTGTGATATGAATAAATGTTTTTTTTGTTTTTTTTTTAATAGCCTAACAAGAAAACCATTAATTCATAATCAATATTTTTATTATCATTCATATGTCTGTATATCTATATGGCTCACCTAAAACTTATTTCCTACTATTACTTAGGACACAGGACCTTCTACATAAGTGTATTCAGTGTGCACATCAATAACAGAGTAGGAAGAATAGACTTTACCGTAGGAAGAGTAGACCTGTGATTAGATTATGTAAGAAAATGTTGTTAGGTAAATAATTATGATTGAAAAAGAATACATGGAGATATTGCAATAATCAACTCAACATCAAATTCGGATTTCAGAGTACAACTCAAAGTAGGATTCAGAATTTCGAGCAATCGCTGAACCATGTTGATCTAGGACTCAGCATTGAACAATCAATGAAAAATGCTCAAAAAGAATTGCACCAAAAGCGTATCCAATCCATGAGAAAAGAGCTTGACTACCTAAAGTCTACTGAATGGGAGTTTGAGTATGACAAAGGATTTGTACAATAAGAATAACTACATTTTTCAAACATAAGCTAAGTAACTGCTTCAAGATGCTCTCCTACATTAAGTCATTTTTTAGTTATTTAATTTCCAACAATTCAGTAGAAGAATATGATAAAGAGATGGAGAACTATCTAGCTGAAGAGCTTTTTAAACTTGATTTAGAACAGAACGAAAAATATGATGAAGTTACAGATACCACTAAAAAGGATTGTTTTGAAAGGACTGGTAAGTTATTTACACCTTTTTTCTACAATTCAGATCAACATTGCTACGCCAATTAAAAAAAAAAGTGATTATAACTAAACCAGTGTCAGAGGTTTGAGCTAGTATTAAATAATATTTTTTGAGCTTACTTTTCTAAGTTTTTGCATTAACTTAACTCTTTGCATGTTAAGTGTACACCATGTGTACCGAAAATAACAGAATTTCTACTGTGTCTGCTAATTAGACACGAAACGGTTTAAGAAGAGGTTTGTTTTCACATAAACTGAAGCATAAATTATGTATTATTTCAAAGTGATTAATATTTCCAGGGGTAATAACATATATTTCCAATGAAGGTAACTATGTTCTCATTGATGGAATGTTCTATTTCGATACTACTGCTTGTTCAATAAAGTTGCAACTAAATGACAAGGTTGTATACCTATGCTATAAAGATTCTCAAGAGTCCCTGGTTGTGGTGCGAATCCTTCGCAACCAAGGAGAGCATTGGGGTGATTTTGATGTTGACATTGAAGAAAGTGGTTACAAAGTAATAGAACATGTCTTCATCGGCGAAGTTGAATTTCGACAAGACCGTATGGTTATTATCAAAGAAAGTGACCTGAAGTTCAATCTGGATAATGTTGTTGCCACATTTGTTCCTATTCAAGGAGATTTACTGGAATTAATGTGTAAAGTTAAATATGATGAAGAGAATCCTATGGATATTGGTCATAACAATGTGAGTTTTATAATTTCATTTGATCACTATAACAACCATATTATTTGGGAATGAAACCTCATTCTTAAAAATATTTCTGGTGTTACAATACTTATAAGTCATCATGACAGTCAGATGGCTAGTATAAAATAAATCTTGACAGTGCTAAGAATTTACCCCCTTAGTTAATCATAAACTTTGATTAATGACAGGATTGCTTGAAGTAATGATTTGTATCTGTTTAACCATACATGTTTGATGTTTAAACATCTCTTAACTTTAAGCAACATAAATAAGGGGGTTTATGTTTACTGATGATAACATTTATTTATTTACATAGGTAGTGGAAGTAATTTCATTCCGACCATTGAGAAGCAAAGTGTTATCTTCTAATATAACTAAATGGAATGGAGAAGAAGGAATATGTGACAAACAAATATTCTTCAACAAATATTGTAATATCAATGGTGGTGAACCACATGTTGGAGCTAAGGTAAGATTAGAATATTAAAATCATTTGACATTGTTTGTGAAGGTAAGATGGGCTGTTGTCTGCAACTCCACGTCATAGCGAGTATTTTGCGTACTAATTGTTTGTGAAACAACTTCTTTACTATGCAAACTGCGTTTCTCATTCATGCACCGCGTCAACGAGCGTAGTGTGCTACTGAAACGCTTAGTTAACGCAACTAATTTCTAGATTAGCATGGCAGATAACGAAAAACGTTAAAGTGATAGAAATTCACAGTAAATTTTGGATGCCCAATCCTATTACTTTAATGTTATGGGGAAAGTCTTAAAACCTATTCCTTTGTGGTGATTAGTCACGACCTTAGATAGTTTTTGCTTTTAGGTAGCGAGAACAATAAACATGACCAACCAAAGTAACATGGGACCTGCCCTGTGGCCGTAGTGTGAGTTTAATTTAACTCTCTCGATCAAACGCATCGAGCGCGTTCGGAGCTCCGATTGGTCCGTCACCAATCCAGGGCCAATCAGCGCGCCAAACGCGCTCGATGCGTTTAATCGACATGGTTAAATGAAACTCGCACTAAGGCCTCTGGTCAGTCCTTTAGTTCATGAACTCATGACCCTAATGTTTCCCTTTTAATTGGTTATTTTTAACTGACCTTTATTTTACCTATTACAGGCTCTTATTGAAGCTGTGGAGAGCAATCAAGGTGCCTGCCCATGGAGAGTGATAAAAATGGATATAACAGAAAATGCAAAAATTATTGAAACCACTGTTGATGTGAATGATATAGAAGGAAAAAGCTTAGAAGTAGAAAAACTCAATAACATTGAAATAACATACCCTCTGAAGTTTGAAAATGTTAATTTTCATGATAAACCTCAAATAACTCTGGCTATTACCAACAGGAGTAATCAACAAATCGTGATGTATAAATGGATGCTACTTTGCAAAAAAAGAGATTCCCAAATCTGTATAAGCCCAACATTAGACAATTCCACAAGATTGTACCCAAATAGAACATTTTATTTATCAGTCACTTGTCATCCAAAATTTTATGGAAGGTCTAAGGAACATATGATAATAACTTTTAGAGGATTCAAAATTGAAAGATTGATTGAAATAAACATTTTAAGTGACATCATTTCTACCAATCCAAGTGATACTAACAATGCTTATATTAATGGATTTGGTGAAACTGTTGAGAAAATGAAGAAAATCAGAAATAGTCCTAATAAATCACATGTACCTGGAGTGCGATTAACAAAAACTCCTAATTTTATAGCAGTGAGAATGGGACAATATTCAATACCAGATAAAGTTTGGTCTGCGGTGTTAGGTAACAACTACGAATACACTAATTATGGTCACCATGAAGTTTTAGATAGAATTGAGTCCCATTTGCCATGTCTAATACAAAATTTGAATATTACCAACTATATAGATAAATGGCACACTTTGTTATACTTGGAAGAGATTCAAGCAAACATCAATATGAAGACTTTTGATGTGGCATCTGCATTTTTAGTAAAATATCAAGAGTATCTTGGTCTGGAAATAAAAAAGTTGGCTGAAAAGAGGCCGTCTTTAATCATAGGAGACAAAGCTTTTGTGAGAGACATATGGGATGATAAAGCTCCTTCATATGAGGGCTTTGTTCATGTTATTAGAGGCGACTTAGTACTGATGAAGTTTCATCCTCGATTCCATGATACTTACCAGGGAAGTGATGTTTCTGTAGAATTCCATTTCAACAGAACCCAAATCAGAAAATTACACCATGCAATTAATTTGGCTATATCTACATTGGGGGTGGATGTATTATTCCCATCTCGTCTAGTGACTCGGCCACCGCAAATACCGTTGGAAACATTAAAAACGATTAAATGGTTCAATCCAAGTTTGAACAGTCGTCAAAAAGAGGCCGTAAAAAATATTTTACTTGGGGAGTGCCGTCCGATGCCTTACTGCATATATGGACCACCTGGCACAGGAAAAACCATAACGATTGTAGAGACCTTGTTGCAAATACTGACACTACTACCCGATAGCAGAATTCTGGTGGCAACCCCATCAAACAGTGCAGCCAATTTATTAACAGAAAGACTATTACAATACAGGAACCTATTTTCAAGTTCTATAATAAGACTAATTGCACACTATTTGACTGACTCTGAAAACATTCCAGACATAATAAAACCTTATTGTGCAACATTAAACCTAGCTAGAGAAAATACATCATCACCAAGTCATGCGGTTCAAGATGGCGTTAATTTGAATGTATCAGCATCCTATGTTGGGAGGTATCGAGTTACTATCGGGACATGTCAATGTCTCGGGTCATTAGCGCATATAGAACTTCCCAAAGGGCACTATACCCACATAATAGTAGATGAAGCTGGACAAGCGATAGAACCAGAAATAATGATTCCTATGACATTTGTTAGTAAAGAAAGTGGTCAAATTATTGTAGCTGGTGACCCAATGCAGCTTGGGCCGGTTGTATTATCTAAATATTGCAACGAGTACGGAATGGATATATCCTATCTGTCAAGAATGCTGGAAACATTCCCATACCAAAAAGACTTTGCTGCATTCGAAAATGGTTTTAATAATAAGTTGGTAACACAATTAACTGATAACTACAGGTCTTTGCAGGAAGTTTTAACATTGCCCAGTGAAATGTTTTATGATGCATCTTTAGTTGCTAAAATAGACCGAAAAACGCCATTTATAGAGAAAATTCTTGACGTTGTTTATGAGATATTTGAAATGACTGACGATATAAAAACTGGTGGGATATTTGTGCATGGTATTAAAGGCAACAATGCAAGAGCAGTGGACAGTCCCTCTTGGTATAATCCTGAAGAGGCTTCTATGGTTGCTTTGACTGTGTGTAAACTGTATAGGAGAAATGTAACCCCTGATGAAATTGGTATCATTACACCTTATCTAGCACAGGTAATTAATAAATACTGAACTAAACTAATCAGGTTGCTTTCCAACTGTTTATGAAATTCCAAAATTCTGTTTGGAGATCTGTCCAATCCAGTTTAGTTCAATTCAATTCAATTTAGTCTCGTTATAATCACAACACTACTTACAATATTGTGCACGTTAAATTACGTAATTTTTACAGATGAAACACCTACGGCGTCTATTCGACAACATGAACTTGGAGCGTCCGAAAATCGGCACCGTCGAAGAGTTCCAAGGCCAAGAACGATCTATTATTATCATATCAACAGTGCGGTCATCTGAGGCCCTGGTGTCCGAAGATCAAAAATATTTCTTGGGATTTGTCAGAAATCCAAAGCGGTTAAATGTAGCTTTAACTCGAGCTCAAGTAGCCGTAATATTGTTCTGTGACCCACATTTGCTAAGGACTGACCCCTTATGGAGGAAAGTCATAAATTGCGCAATCAAAGAAAACAAATACATGGGATGTGATTTGTCGCGTGTGACTGATGAGAGCAATGAGCAAATAGATTTTGAATAAGTTATATTCTTTAATTTAAGAAACTAGACATAAGTTATTAAATGTAGTGGCGATCGCGTACCGGAAGGCGCTACGATGTAGCCCATTCCACAAGTTGACCTGACTAATTGTGCCCTATTTCATATCTGTATTTGACAATGACAATATTGACACATTTTCGGGTTATTCCGTTTAACCACCCTAAGGGTCAGTTAAGACAGAACGGAAAAATGTTCGAGCAATGTACTGGCTTCCTTACCGTATAACCAGAGCCTAAAGTAGAAAATGGTATAAATATCGACAAAGTCGGCTCACGCAGGCTCGCTACTCGGTTGTTCTCGGTTTGAATTGTGGCCAAAGAAGGCTCGAGCCTGCGCGAGGATTTTTCAGATTGGTTTGTCCCGTGTCGTCTGACCATAAGATAACGGATATGCACGAATCCACCTTAGGCGCTACTCGATAGGGTGGATTCTCGAACATGTGTTTCCGCATATCTTAGCGTGGATAAACGGAATAACCGACATTTTTACGAGTCTTAATATAGTAAAATATGTTTGTAATAATCTTGTAAATTTGGCGGATTGGCACCTATCCCCTGCTGCCTGTTAAATAAAACCGACTAGCTACAACATCGCTTCGCCGTTGCGGGAATCCACTGGGTGCAAAGAGCACAGGACCGCTCGACGTGTCAATGAAATATACAAGATGTAACAGAATAAACGCAAGACCTGAAAGGAAAGTAGATTTTTTCTATTTGATTTGATTATTATCTATTTCAGTATTGCAATGCGTTTTGCGGTACCTACCGGTAATTGAGCCAAAGAAAATTCAACCTATAAGTTTGTAAAACAAACCTATAGGTTGAATTTATAAGACTCAATTTTAAATGCATAAATTAATGCAAGCGTCAAAACGTTTTTCTTAATAATAACAGTTTTAGTCATTGTAATAGGCTTTTAAAACTCTACTAGTAGTCGAAATTCGACCATAATTCAGTTAAACTTTAATTAACCCCTTAAAAACATTAAAGTGTGCCAAATTTCATGCTTCTCAAGCCGAGTAATTTTCGTAAAAGAGGTACAAAGTTTTTCTTCACATATCCTACTATCCTAATAATATTATAAATGTGAAAGTGTGTGTTTGGATAATTAGATAGATCTTTGGATGTTTGTTACTCAATCACGCAACAACGGCTGAACAGATTTGGATGAAAAATGGCACACAGACTTTTTATCCCAGTCCACGTAGGATAATTGTCGACGTCCACGCGGGCAAAGCTACTGGCAAAAGCTAGTTAATTATATATATATATATATATATATACTATAATTGGGGTGTATGAATGAGGTCTTGCGTTAATTATATGTTACACGTTGTCTATGAGGACAAATGTTACTTGTACAGACGCCATCACATCAAGCTACCCCAATCTGTTAAATTTTCCCAATTGAACATGGACCTTAAGCTTAAGGAATAAGGAGAAAATCTATCAAAGAAATTTGACAGATTGGGGTAGCTTGATGTGCTGGCGTCTGTACCAACCTACCAACAATTTTGTTTTAAGTTTTTAGCCTTTAGCGTTCGGTTTGGCAAGTTACATGAATAGAGACTGCTTGCAAAGCTTACGGCTGTGATGCCAGCTGATGTCATTTTTAAATTACCTTGAACATTATTTTTTAATACAATATGATGTCACCGCGTACCGATTTTTTTATTTACCTTCCAATCCATACTCTCATAAAAATGCTAAAGTAACTGTCTGTTGGTTACCTATTCACGTCTTAACGGCTGAACGGATTTCGATCATATTTGGCACACATATAGACCATAACCTGGGTTTTTTTTTTTGGGTGGTAAATCATCAAATAACTTCTCCCGTTCTGGGTGGAGCAGGAGGCCGTGTCAGACTTTTACTGACTAAAACCCACCCGTGTTCCCTAAGTAGCCTGTGCGCCAGGGGCGGCGGTATCTTTTTCGAACAACCCGCACCTCTGGCAGGCATCGGCCCTTGCGGGCCCCATCGGTTTGTGCTGACATCTCTTTGAGGCGCGTTGGAACACAACGCGCCGTCGACCTGGGCTTGGTCCTTACCGGACAGCGAGCTACCCATTACTCGCCGTCCGCAAGCCCACGCCTGCGGTGGCCGGGAATCAGCCTGGGATTCCCGACGCTCAGGGAGTCTCCTGCGTAGGCTAGGGCCGTGAGGGCGCATGTACTGCCTCTCCCTCACGTGCGCCGCCTCCCTCTTCGCGAGCATTACTGATTCGCTGAAGGAGGTGATGGCTACCCATGCACTCTCGCTCCGAACCATGGCCTGGGCCAGGGCCGGACGCGAGAGATCGCTGCCGCCGATCGCCTCCATGAGGACACGGCGGTGCTCCGCCCAAGCCGGGCAGACCTCCACCGTGTGCTCCACCGTGTCCTCAGGGCGATCTACGCAATGGAAACACCCGGGCGTTTCCTCCCGCCTTATCCGAAACAGCCGTGTCCGGTGAGGACCTGCGTCAGGCGGAAGGTGAGGACTCCATGGCGCCTCTTCAACCACTTCTCGGACTTACCGCCGCAATCGTGGCGTGCCCAAATGGCCTGGGTTAGTTTAGTATTTATGATACCTGGCTGATCCGGGTAGGAATATACGCGGGAAAAAGTTTTCGGGCAAGGCAGTTTTCTTTATAGATAAAACACTATTTTACATACAGAAGCCAGCACATCAAGCTACTAGTCTGTTATTTATTTTTTTGACAGATTTTTCATGTTCAATTGTAAAAAAATAACAGTTGCTGCGGTAGCTTGATGTGCTGACGTCTGTACAAGTTTTCTAGTACAGTCGCCAGCAGGTCAAGCTATCCCTAACTGTCAAATTTTCCCAATTGAACATAAACCCTATTCCTTTGCAATAAAGTTGAAAAACTATCAAAGAAATTTGACAGATTGGGTTAGCTTGATGTACTGGTCTCTGTACATACCTACCTAATTTAAATAGATAACTGTAACTTGGATTTGCTAGGCAAGAACAAAGATATAGTATAAAAACGGGACAGTCGAAAAAAAAACACGACTGTGCTTAAGTTCACCAGTAGCCTAACGCCTTTGATGATGATGAATTAGATAGATCGATAGCCCGAAAAATTTACAAACTTAAAATAATGGCGGGGCATATAGCTCGTAGCACTTACGAGTATGCAGGTAGCCCTATGGCGGGATTTTGGATTGGCAACCGCGTTCTGGAAAGCAGAGTGTGTGTGTCCCCCAGCCCCGGATCTACGATTTTTTCGAACCGGGCCAGAAAACAGGCCTTTTTCTTACAACTCGACGGTGAGCCAACCAGGCATCCGTATGCTAGGCGCTTTGTTGAACAAGATTTTTTATGGGGCGGGTGCCCCGGTTCGCCCCACCCCCCTAGATCCGGATTGCCCCCCCCCCCCCCCCCCCCTAAAGACGAATCGTCGGTTTAAATGTTCGTAGACATCTTCCGGCTGAATGATGATTTTTTGTGTGGCTGGAAAAGGGGTTGAGATAAACGTCCTTGCTGTTCAGGCTTATAATAGCGACTGCCGACGCGACATACGATATTGTTACTAATACCTATCATATGGTTGTCTATTGTTTGCCCGAAGATTATATGCCATAATCATCATTTTCCCGAATTTCATTTACCCGAATTTCATTTGTCCGAATGTTTCATTTGCCCTAAAAGACATATGACATACTTTTAACTGCCCGAATTTTAGATACCATAAGATACGAATGCCATAAGTATTGTTTGCCTTATTTTTATGTGCCATAATAATTATTAGACATAATATTTAAATGGCATACAAAAGAAGAATTTTTGCGTGCTTTAGCATCAAATTTGTATTTGCATTAAAAAAGGAATGTTATACTAACTAATTATAATTATATAGTTTGATTATTAAACTTGTTTTTAATTCTAATACTTACCTACTTATTAGCTTTCTGGCTGTCGATGTCGATGGGTGCGCAATGTTTGGTATAATAAGAATAAACTTATTTATTCTGTGCATGGTTTTTTTTCTGTGCATGGTTGATGGTGGGCTAGGTCGACGGAGCCTCGTTTTGCGGGGCTCCTACTTCTGTGTGGTTTATAAAAAAATAACCACGAAGGGGATGGCGGGGTCTATTCGCTCGCTTCGCTCGCTCACACGACCCCGCCATCCCTTCTAACCTAACCTGTTCGAGTCGGGGTGCCCTAAAGTCCCAATTGCATCCAATTTCTCTTGATATAAACAACCGTTACACACCCGATGTCGATGGCAAATTATGTTATGGCATATCATAATTATGGCATGTGATAATTAGGGCTTACAATGATTATGACAAATGATGTTATGGTAAGTGACTGGGAAACAATGATTCTGGCACGTGACTAATATGACAAATGAGAGTAGGGCAAATGAGTATTATGTCGTATGATAATAGGTCTTTACCTATGAAATTGCCGTTTTGTATGAAAAAATTTAAACTAATTTTTTTCATGAATTTTTTATTTGTATTAATCGAAGTAATCACCCATGCAATCAATGCATCTTTGCCATCGCAGTGGCAGTTTATTGATGCCCTTCTTAAAGAAATCAGCTGGACGGGAGGCAACAAATTCTTCAAAGGCATTTTGTACTGCCTCTCGGGTATTAAATTTTTTTCCCGCCAAGAAGTTATCCAAATTCTGGAAAAAGTAGTAGTCTGTAGGCGCAAGGTCTGGTGAGTAGGGCGGATGACGGAGAGCTTCCAACCCCAGTTCTTGCAACTTGGAGACCGTCTGCTGTGCAGTATGAGGTCGCGCGTTGTCGTGCAGGAGCAGCGGAGACGAGCGATTGACCAATGCTGGTTGGAGATGCGCCAGCTTCTCCATCATTGTGTTCAGTTCTTCACAGTACACATCTGCAGTAATGCTCACCCCGTTTGGTAAGAAGCTGTGATGAATCACACCGGCGCTAGACCACCAAACAGTGACCATCACTTTTCTAGGGGTAAGTTTTCGTTTAGGGCATTGTTTAGGTGCTGAACCAGGATCCAACCAACTTGCTGAGCGCTTACGGTTATCAAACAGAATCCATTTTTCATCGCAGGTAACAATGCGGTTCAAAATTCCTTCATTTGTGTGTCTGTTGAGCAGTGCAAGGCACGTCTCGACGCGTACTTCGCGCTGGCGATCATTGAGTTCGTGGGGCACCCATTTGTCAAGCTTTTTTACCTTGCCAATTTGACGCAAATGGACCAATATTGTTTTGACGCTAACGTCGAAAGCTGCTGCTAATTCAGCCGTAGATTGTGTATCATCAGCTTCCACAATCGCCTTTAATTCGTCATTGTCGACCAAAGTCTTCGGACGACCGCGAGGTTCATTTTTCAGGTCGAAATTTCCAGAACGGAAGCGAGCAAACCAATAACAGGTGGTGCGTTGGTTTGTAGTGTTAGCTCCGTAAACGTCGTTGATGTTGCGTGCCGCTTGTGCCGCGTTGCTGCCACGACGGTACTCATATTCCATAATTACTCGAATTTTTAACGTATCCATGATGACGAAAAAGATTGAAATGCGATGAAAATGTAACACTAATCAATAAAGAAATGACTACTTTTAGAAAAAAAAATCCATGTTTTTAAAATAAAATTAATTTGAAATTAGAATTCTTAGCCAAACAAAAATTATTTTGATTTGAAATGGCCAGTACTGCAGAACGGCAATTTCATAGGTAAAGACCTAATATTATGGCTGTTGACTATTATGGCAAATGATATTAGGGCAAATAAAATTCGGGTAAACGGCGGTATACCCTATCATATCCGCTTGAGTGGCCTTGATGACGTCATCGCACCCATTTGCGTCGTGGGTGGCCCGCTCTCTTATCGCAAACTCGAAAAAAACAATGGATCTTTGTTTGTGGGTTAGTTCGACTGTTTATTGTTTTGGAATGTTGAGTAAATGGACGGTTTAACTTGTCTTACTTTCGTTTGAATGGATGGTCGTAATAATTTATATAATTTGTTGTTTGAGTGCGAGCATGTTTATCTTAGAATGTTTATTTTATCAAAAAATAGCTAATCCATCAGCGGCGTAGCTAGGTAACCAAAGGCCCTGGAGCAAAAAATAAACTAGGGCCCCAACTAAAATCATTTGTTCTGTATTCGTTGTGTTCCGAATTCGACATACTCCAGATTTGTCGTACTCCAGATTCGTTGTAATTCAGTCGACTCCATAATTAAAACCAAATACAAATTGGAACTTATTTTAATGAACCGCCGAAAAAACTGAAAAGTAAAAAATAATAAACCTTTTTTGTTCGGAAGGCGGTGACATAAAATTAAAATAGTATTTTTAGTTTTTTCGGTGGTTTAATTTTTTGTTAAGTTTTTTTTATTGTGGCTATAATCTACTAATTACTACATCCTTAATTTTTGATTATTTTTGTAATACAAAACTCAGCATTAAAAATCTGTGAGTGAACTATCAATCATCCCCTTTTTTCCTACCCTTAGGGTTGTTTTTTTTTTCAAAATTGAAATGGGACCAACTTCGGGGTATGCCTACCCTTTCCAATAAAACAAGAACTATCAAATCGGACTATTGTGAAAAAAGTTATGCGTGGCCAAACATAAGAAAATAATAATATACGCGTCGACTTGAGAACCTCCTCCGTTTTTTCGTCGGTTAGAAATAAAAGAAAAGGGCGCGCTTGTAAATTTACTAGTAGCGTTTTATAGTCACGCTGTTGAAGCGCGCCGCGTTTCTCATAGGGCAGACCGCCTTGCGTCAAGCACGTGCTGGTGAAACACTGTGTTCGTCGGTGCGACTGTGAAACCAGCCTAAGAATACAGGGAGTTCCCCGCAAGTTTCAAATAAAGATGTTCGAGAGTTGTTGGGAATTCTCCTGTATCTTTTCAAATAAGTTGCCATAATTGAAGTCGCGTTCCTGGAATCTGGTTATTTATATTCAATTTATAGTTTGTAAGTCAGAGTCCAAGGGGCCTCCTGAGCTTGGGGGCCCCGGAGCACTGCCCCGTCTAGTCCTCCGGTAGCTATACGCCACTGTACTCCATAAGTAGTAACAAGCAAGCAACTGTATCTACGCGATGATATCAAAGAATTATGGTTGGTTCGTCAGCGTTACCACTCCCACGGTTGTAACGAGCCAGCGACTTTTGGAGAATCGCGTAAAGCTAATTCCAACTACCCTATTACTAGTAGTATTATTATTATTAGTATTTTCCTGTACCCGGCATTTTTATCAATTCCGTTTCGATATCTAGGTCTGCCTTGTTTTAACACCACATAGTTGTAAGCATTCTTCATAAATTATACCTACCTACCTAGACCTACCTACGTTGCATTTCGCTAATCAGCATCCAAAAATGTTTTTAATTTATTAGACTTGAGGGAGTAGAGGAGTTAGATAAGTAGTTTTTTTGTTTGTTTCAGTTATCCATGACATTGTTGAGTTAGTTTTTGACATTGACAAATTGACTTACTTCGTAAACGCACAAGCAGACGTCACGCGTTACGGATTACGAAAAACATTTAGTATTTCTATTTAATTTTGGTTTTATCAGTCCTTATTTTGCTAATAATATAATGTTTGCAATCAAGAAATAGAACACTTATTGTCAGTTAACAGAGTGACATTACTATTTTATCCAGAATGGAGGCAAATGGTGCGGTTTTGTGTGACAATTTGATTAAGTGGTTGCAGACTTTAGATCTCAAAGCAAAACATGGGAATCCTTCAGGTAAATATTGTTTTTAAAGCCTACGCTAGCATTTAATATGTTAGGATTACAATTTACGCTCTAAATCCGGTTAATCCCGGCCCACATCCCTATTAGGAGTCGACCAGTAAGTGGATAATTTCGTCACTTATTTCTTGTTTTTATTTCATTGGGACATCAGTCTTTCGTTTGCGGTATTGCTTAATTTACAGTCATTTTCGCCATTGTCTTCTGAAATAGTTAAAGTTTACTGTGCACAATGGTCATTCAATGTAATGCACATTTCTGGGAAATGTGTAGGTATCAGTAGTCAGAACAGTGATAATCTCTAGTGCCATTGTAAAGCTGCCCACACACAGTGTAACCTATAATGTATTGGAAGTTAAAATAAAAGTTAATTTAGTGAATTTGAAACAATTTGGGATTCAATAACAAAAGTTCTAATGGCTGTGATCATGACTAATACTACCTTGTACTTTTTGAAAGACATTTTATTATTCAATGTCACTAAATAAAGTGAGTGTTGATACATTCAAACTGAAGACTATTATCTACGTAATTAAAATATTCAGGTATTTTCAACTGCTCAAAGAAGAAATAAAACAAAAATGTGTTCAAAGGCCTAAAAACATTTAAAGTTTAATGAAAAAGTTATGGTTGACTGACTTAATTTACTTTATTTTCAGAACTGTCTGATGGTGTGGCAATTGCCGAGGCTCTCACACAAATCGCACCTGAGTACTTTAGTCCCGGGTGGAACTTGAAGATAAAAACGGATGTTGCACATAACTGGAGATTAAAAGTTAGCAACTTGAAGAAAATATTGGAGGGTGTTGTAGGTATGTGACAACTCTAATATTAATGATAAAATTATAATAAGTTATTGCTAAAGTACTGCATACATAAATGATACAATATCTGACAGGACCAAAGACCTAAATTAATGTCTGATGCTCTAATTCATTGTTTAAGTACCTATTCAAGAACAATCTTAATTCTTAAACCGATGAACTTTAATGTGCCTTCTTCAGTGCATATTAGCATAAAGTTTACATTATTCAACACTAGCTTCCACCCGCGGCTTAGCCCGGGTGGAACTTGGAAATTATCCTGCGGGAACATACTACCGGGATAAAAAGTATCCTATGTGTTAATCTAGGTTATAATCTATCTGTGTGCCAAAATTCATCTAAATTAATTTAGTCGTTTTTGCGTGACAGAGTAACAAACATCCATTGATCCATGCATACAAACTTTCACGTTTATAATATGAGTAAGGATAATCTAATCTATTTTAAGATGTGTTTCTAAGCCTATATGCATCACATTTTATCTGCTTACCTACAATAATATTTAATATAATCAGCTCATAATTCTCTTCAGATAATAAATTTATTGTGATATCACAACATTACTATGCTACTATTGTGAAATTGCTATAATTAAAACTTTTTTACTCTGTGGTCATATTTCACTGCTATTGTTACAAAAAATAAACAATGCTTGTTGCAGATTATCATCAGGATATTCTAAATTTAAGTTTACAAGAGTTTTCAAGGCCAGATGTAGTAAATATAGCTGAGACTGCCGATGCCTCAGACTTGGGGCGGCTGCTTCAACTTGTTTTGAGTAAGTTATTTTGATGCTGGCTGTAAATAGACTCTTGAGGCATGTTTTTAGATTAAAATAATAGTTCTAGATGATATAAACTCATTCCTTATTGAATCTCTTTATTAAAATTTTTATACATAGTAGCTAGTTATTTTTCTAATGAATGTTAGATTTATAATTTATGAACTACTTTTATTATAGTCTGTAGTGTTTTGGAATGGCAATTTACAAAAAAAAAAAATTAAGGCGCTATTGCTTAAAGGATTTGATAGAGACAAAACGAAATATGCTACACTTAGCCACAAAGAAGGCGGCATTCTATAGTTTCTGCCCAACCACATGGGAAAAGTCGTGAGCTTATGTAAAGAAAACCAAGTTATTGCATTCCGTTTTCTGTCTTTAAAGACCAGTTAACATTTAATTTAACATTTGAAATACCCTATCTAAACCAACAATTTTGGAAATAGGTTGTGCAGTCAATTGTGTAAAAAAAGAGGAGTACATCACAAGAATAATGGAAATGGAGCTGTCCTGTCAGAGATCGATAATGCAGGCCATACAGGTACGATATAATGTCATTCATTTGTATTCAGATGACAACGTAATTTCTCAGGGACTGTAGAAATTGTGTACCTGGGAAAGTTACCATTATTTATGATAGAAAACTCAGCAGGACACTATTTATTCACTGTTGCAATTATTTTCCACAGCTTTTAGGATTAGTATACTTGAATATCTTTAAAGTTTTCTAGTTGTATCAATGTTTTAATAGTAATACCAGATAGCTTCGTAACAGCAAGCTTTTCTAGTAAGTCTGATGTTTATGTGTTATCAGTCACTTTAGTTAGCATATAATTAGTAGATAAGAAGATTCATAAACAGTTTTATAAATACAGTATTAACTAGAGTCTTGGAACCCGGTTCAAGAAATACTTTTAATTTATATTCATTTAATGTAAACAGTTTTATAAATACAGTATTAACTAGAGTCTTGGAACCCAATTCAAGAAATACTTTTAATTTATATTCATTTAATGTGGTTTACATGTTAGAAGGAATTAGCGCATGCGACCCATGGAGTACGGTCTATTTGGCGTTATGCTATTGGATGCTCCCATACACAAGAGCACAGAAGAAAACCTGGTGACAAAATATTCTGGCTTTGGTATGGGTATCGCCTATCGGTCTCTATTTAAAAGATGATAAGAAACATGTTCTTTTGAGTTTTTTAAGAATTGTTTAGTCTAATTAAGTTTACTACCACCATACCATAAATTCGTTGTGCTTTTGTATGTGCTTTCATTTTCACCTAATTTTATTTATATTTTTTATGTCTGGCTACACACCTTTATGTAAGTAAAATAACTGTCAGTATTGCTATTGCTTAAATTATTCGTTGTACGCATTAAATTATGCATTGTAGTGGTTCAAATCTATAAAATTCAGGATAATGTTAATGTACAGATGCCAGCACGTCAACCTACCCCAAACTGTCAAATTTGCCCAATTGAACATGAACCTTATCTTTACGGTATAAAGTTGAATATCTATCAAATAAATTTGACAGATTGGAGTAGCTTGATGTGGTGGCGTCTGTACATTACAGTTGACCTTGTGCTCACATTTGCAATCTAATTATACGATCACAATTACTTCGCGAATACAATTACTCCCACGTGAGTGGTTTTTGAATGCCGTATTTATTTCTTTCTAACGTAACTTGATGATATACATTTCTCTAGGTCAATAATTAAAAGATACATCACTAAGTATAAAGTCTTAGTTATGGTTTAAAATATATAATTGGTGTATCTAGAAAGTATGGAAGATCTATACTTTCTAGATATGCCCAGTGAGCCGTTAATATTTGAATATCCATGCAAGTAAGATTGATTTGCAGCATCGTATGGTTACAAAAAAGGTGAAAAGCAGCGATTCCCCTCATAATGACTTATAAAATAAATCTTATAACACTTTATCATCTCATCCATCCGTAACCAATTAGTCCAACGTTTTCTTATGTAATGGGTAATTTAGTTGAGTCGACCGCCTTTTCATGTATTGAACTTTAATGTATTACATTATTATATGAGCGCACTTATAATGTAATGTACATCGTCGCAAGAGTTTAGTAAGCATACGTTATTGCTTCACTTTTGCAAAGTTGCACGCTCGTTATTTGAAGCGGCAAAGAAATTCAATTTTAGTTACGCTCATTTTTAATGTCCTTGGATCACGATATTGTTGGTGGTGGATACGATAATACTTTAACTGTCTGTCAGTTGTAGAATGTGGCGTCGCTGGCTCCAGCGGTGTTTGCCTGAAAGTAAAAGTAGTGTGAAACTATATGAGTGGTTTGTTTAGAATGTTATCATTTTGTGTTAGGAACTGCAGACGTTAACGCTGGGTGTGAATCGTGGCAGTGTGCACTTGGACGCGCCGCCGCCGCAGCAACAGTCCGATGCGGACATGAGAGAAGCCCTCGCGCAGAGGTGCCATGAACTCGACACGCAGGTTTGTTTACTTATATTATTATTTAACTACCGTCATTATGTTGGTTTACGACCAGTTTTACACCAAGCTAGAGCATTATGAAACTGTATTTTATTTCACGCATATGTGTTTGTTTATTTGTAATTTGACGATTCATAATATTATTATAACGTGAAACTTTATTACTAACGTTGTTCTGAATTCTGTTTTCTCCGCGATTTCTATTTGTTAATTAATATAAATACATACCTACTGTACATACCTACTTACTTAATGATTTACAAACACCTTAATGAATTAGGCATCATTTGGGTGCTTTAAGGACGGGTCATGGATTAAGATTTTAAACTGTAAGACGTGACATCTGCGAGCTATACAAGTTTTGAATTTAAATATAGTGTCCCCTTATTACTACGCCTATGTACCTTTGTGATATATTTACTGGTGTACCTATACCATTTACAAATGTTTCTCCACTATGCTACGATACAATCCGTGTGTTTTAGTTAGGCACAAAATATACATTAACTGTGACCCCGGGTCCGTTTACGATCTTAATAATATTTCAAAAACCTGCCTAGAAATCATGTAGTAGTACCTAGTTGAATTAAATAAAAGCGTGTTAAAAAAAGCAATTCTGATCAGTGATTCTCGAGTTATACGCGCATTAACGGACAGACCAACAGAGTGACAGAGAAACGTTGCGTTTTATACTTTTCATTATAAGGATTAGGAAAGATGACGCTACATAACTTAGCACTTATATACGACATCATACCTACACAAAAACCGAAAGAAACATAATAACTGCATTTTAAATTAATGTCACGTCTTATCATTTAATTTCTTATTGTAAAATATTAATGCCGATGACCAAATTAGAGACATGACTTCAAAATCTACGTTTAGAACGACTCGACTCACGATCGTATTCGCTCGTGTCTTACAGTCCAACTTACTTGTCATGTCTCAAAAGGAGGAAATTCTAATCGAAAACTATCATTTTAAAGTCGAATCATCACAATTCCAGGTGAAAATTCTCCAAGAAGAGAAGATGACATTGCTGAGTGAGGTGGCTCGATTGACAGCGGCGCGGGAAGCCACTGTGGAGTCGGGTGATGCGGAATTAGACGACGCGGGCGCATCCCTTGGGCCTGCGCATGCGGGGACGTTGCGATATACCACCATGCGCGCGCAACTTGATGTGTTGAAGGATGAATTGGACAAGGTCGAACTGCAACGTGATGATCAACATGCAAGAGCTGATGCGCTGGAACGGGAGTTGGCGTTGTTGAAGCTTAGGAATGAGGAGCTGCAGGTTCGTTACTGTGTGATTATATAAATTTGTATCTTAATTATAAAAAGATAGGGATCGTTTTAAGTATATCCAGCCAACAAATAGTCAATTTGATTTGAAACTTGATTTTGAGTGGAGAATTATATATTGTCACATTTATAAAAAAGATCGATAACAGCATCGTTCTAGAATACGGGCAGAGTATACGAGATAGATATAAAGTTAAGGCTTAGCAAGAAATTCTGCGTGATCAATACGACGCGATATGGCATTACGCTTGTACGCTTTACAACGACTTCTTGCTTCTACGGACCTAAGGCGGACAATGGATGACATTCCCTTAAAGTTTAATTCATTATTGTTTGTCCGGGCAATTTGTAATAACAACAATAATATACTAAGCATTTCATAGAGTCCACTTTTTATTTGATTCTGATTAAAACATAAAGCTTCCTTAATCTGAAGACCAGATTCCGAGTTAATCTTAACTGTTACGCTTTTGTCCACCATATTCTCAGTATAGTCAACCCCTCTAAGGTCTATTTTTCCTATAAGACCAATTTGACATTTAGATAGATTCAACCATAATGAAGGTTTTGGAAAAAAATGGTAAAGCAATTTAATTACGAGCTCGATTATACAAACAAGCTTAGTAAATTAGCTAAGTAGGTATTAAATATGTGCAGAATGTTTGCGCTGCTGAAGACCTTGGCGGTTTGGGTAATAGTGCGTGTTAATTACACGTGTTATTTGTATTATCTACAAATAAAACGGGGCTTGTGGCTAAGTAACAATAGCTGCACGGGTCGATCGATCAGGTTAAGCTACGCTTACCGCGGTTGGTCCGTGGATGGGTGACCATCTTTACATACCACCGTGCTTCGGAAAGCACGCTAAGCCGTTGGTCCCGACTGTCATTTGTGGATCTTTGACAGTCGTTACGGGTCGTCAAAAGCCCAAAAGTCTGACAACCAGTCTTACCAAGGGGTATCGTATTACCGTGGTCAGATAGGCAGTCGCTCCATGGTAAATACTGGTATTCAGCTGCATCCGGTTAGACTGGAAGCCGATCCCAACATAGTTGGGAAAAGGCTAGGCAGATGATGATGATGATTTGTATTATCCACGACTTACATAAAAAAGGAAATCATAGTATCTATAATAAAACAACAACAAGTATTAGAACATTATTAATATACACAAATTAAATATCTACATGTTATCGAATCTAACGCATACATAAAGTACCCAAGCAAAGTTAATAACATTTATATGGCACCACCCTTAAAGCACACTTTTTCTTAAATAAAATAATTTTCGAAATCTATCCACAATTTCCGGAGAAATCGCGAAAAATACATATTAAAAAAAAAACAGACAACTTGATAACCTTCTCCATTTGAAGTCGGAAATAACGCGGAAAACACATATAAAAAAAAAAAACAGACGAATTGAGAACCTTCTCCATTTGAAGTCGGCTAAATAGTAGAGCCAATTTGATATATGAGGTTGTGTTTCGAATTCCGATGATAGTAGTTGCGAGAGTCAATAGGGTATTTTCCAATTTAGAAAAAACTATTTAAATTTGAAGATTGGAATGATATATGTAACAGAAATAGAAAATAAAATTTATTCATATCCATTTTCTCAATTAAAAACATCAATTAAAAAATTTACTTTTCGTTGTTTTGAATTTACCGCCAAAACACGCCCTACGATGACTTTTTATCATGTGACATCGTGACGTCAGCTTTGTGTAAACGGCACCGGTACAAATACTTAGTTTGGCGCAGTTTTAGAAGTATTTGTGCACAGAGGCACTGAACACCAGTAATATCACTTTCTATCATTAAAAATCTTGTTAATTATAAACTCGACATTCACTTGTTTACTTACTAACTACTTTAGTTTACACAAAGTTGACGCCACGTGTGGTCACGTGATAAAGTCATCGTAAGAAGCGTTTTGGCGGTAAATTCAAAACAACGAAAAATAAATTTGATTTAAATCGTTTTTAATTGAGAAAATGTATAAAAATCAAGTAACTTTTATTTTTCTGTTACATATTTCGTCCTAATCTTCAAATTAGAATAGTTTTTAATAAATTGGAAAATACCCTATAGTTTGAAATATCGCAACTATTTAACTTAAAGGAGGTTTTTTACTTCTTAATAATTACTCCACATGCCATTCGGCTTTTCACAAATTAGCATTATTAGCCTAGACTTAGCTAACTAACTACTAAGTGCTAGACTGATGCTAGACTGATAATAATTAGCCTTTAATTAAATGACATAATTCATTATTAAATTCATGCTAATGGTCATGCAGCGTGAAGTTGTAGAATGGGCACGCGTCTGCGTTATATAAACTTAGCCTTAAAATGATGCATTTGTTATGTAATACGAAAAAAAAAATGCGATGCAAAAACGGTTGAGACTGGCAGAAACGAAGGAATGCTTACCTCGCAGGAATTACTAGCATGGATGGAGTGATAAAATTATAAACACTGCCCGTTTTATTTTAAAACACGGTTTATCGTCAGACCCATGATTAAACCATAGAGGCATTTATGAATTTCGTACTGTATTTCGACCAGTGGCGTAACTAGGGTGGGGAAGGCAGGGCAACAGCGCTGGGAAGGGGGGCGCAAAAAGTCTCCAATTATTAAATAAACAAAAAAACATCAGTAAACCATTTCATACTGTTACCGACCTATATCTAAGAAATCTGAAGAGCTACTTGAATATATTGTGCAGTACGGGGATGAAAGATTTCCAAATCTGCTTATTTCTATTCAAATTCTCTTAAAATTGCAGCATTGCAAGCGATTTTTGGGCAAGAAATTAATACCTTCGTTATTGAAGGCTTATAATTAGTCAAGAAAGGTTATGCGACCTCGCTTTGCTCAGTGTAGACTGAGAAGATAATTTACGAAGGGGCGCAAATGTGCTGCGTGCACTAGGGGCCACTTTCTATTGGTACGCCCCTGATTCTGACAAAGGTAAAGTTCTTAATACCTAACTGATAACTTAGTCCGTTCTTACGTTGTCAGGTTTGTAAAAGGAACTGTATTTCAATCATAGTTACGTTCGATTTTCAGAAACGAAATCGATGGTTTGAACCATGTCAATAGAAAAATCTTGTTTTATATAATAAGGCCGTGCTAGTAACTCTCTCTTTTTCTTGCGTAACATCCTGTGAGTGAGAAGAAGTGCCCTATAGTTTTCTCCCCTCAGATTTTTATAGGACAGAGAGAGATGAAAGATGTATTATGTGTAGACAAACCCAGCATTGACAGCCGATAACTACTGTGTTGACGATCCACATAAGCGTAAACAGTATATATTAGTTACCTATTCTTCTGAGCCTATACCTACAGTAAAAATATGAATGAAAGAATGAATGATATAAAAAATTACAATTACCTAATTTCAGATGGCAGCCTCCGAAAACATAGCATTAAAAGACGAACTAGACGCGTTACGAGAAACAGCAGCGAAAGCGGCTGCTTTGGAAGCCACAGTGGCTTCGTACAAGAAGAGGATGGAAGAACACGTAGATTTGAGGCGGCAGGTCAAGTTGCTGGAGAGAGCCAACACGGAGCATGTACAGCGCGCCATCGAACATGAGCAGGCGGCTGCCAAGGCCAACGCGATACGAGCGCAGCTTGATATTTATAAGAAACAGGTTAGTGGATTACCACTCAGGTTGTATTATAATATAGTCACAAGGTGCATTTAATATTTATTTTTAATTAGTCCCCAAAACTTTTGAACGCTACTGTACGGACAACAGCTTAGGTATAATACGTCCAATAAAGAAGGTCATCGATATGTATGAATCAGTCGCTTTTTAGTAGTCATTGGAATTTGGTCGGATAACCAGCCGTTGTTTACATATTTTGGTTTTTTGTTAATATTAACTTAATGCGAAACATTCCAAGCTGAATATTTTCACCATATATTTTTGACTAAAGGCACACGATTTTGGTTCACACCTACACATCTGGGATTGAGCCGGTTCCTTGTATTTTGCCGTCAAAGTTAAGACACCAACGTTTTGACTTTTAGCAAGATTATTCAAAAACGCATGCATGAACAGTTTTGAAACTTTGTATGGTTATTAATAGCGTCAAGAAGGACCGAATACAGTTTTCAGCGAACTTGTGCCTTGTCTCATTCAGGCGCTGCGATGGTTTTTCGAGTTTTCATAAAACCGCGATAACATGAAAACTATAAATATTTTCTTAAATCTAATTGGGGCACTAAGGGGCACACATTAAGAGCTACTCGTGTATGTTTATTCTACAGGGGCACATGCAATGGTTTTAGAGATATACGATTCATCAAAACGTTACTCCAGCAGGAAATGCAATATCTCGAAAACCTGAAGGGGCACAAATTTTTATTTTTGGGGGCACATTTTGGCACACATATAAGCTCTCTGGCCATGCACAATTTTTCTCTCTCCGATCATTCGTTTAGAATTTTCCTGCTAGAAAAACGTTACCCCAGCAAGAATAGTTTTTTCCGTATTTCTCCAAAACGACAGGGGGCACACATTTTTATGTGGGGGCACATTTTCAGCAGATAAGGCACACATTATACGTTCTACTCATATAACTCTAGGAGACACTTTCTTGCTAGGGTAACGTACACTTCTGAAAGGGCTCGCTGTAATGGACATCGATAAATCCCACTAGGGGAATAAGAATAAAAATCATAGAATACGGAACCTGCTTTAGAAACGGTAAAGGGAAAGATCGTGAGGAAACCAGCTAGTCGATTATATTCAACTACTTTTCACAGAGTGGCTTGGATCCCAGCTGTATTGGAGATTTAGTAACAACCGACTTACGAAAGCTCACTGTCGGACCTTGTAATTTTAAACTCATTTCATTTCTATTGATGCCTTGTTTGATTGTGTATTACTTTATCGTCGCGTCACTTTTAATGACGCCATTTGTATCGTATAATATGACAAAGTTCTAAGAATAATTAGGGTTTTTATAGGTGTACATTATTTGTAGATATATAGTAGGGTTATTATTACAGCTTAAAGACAGCTATTAAAGTTATGTGCTATAAAGCACCTTCACTAAATATGATTTTAAAACGTCTGAATTGTTTTGTAACGATATTTTCCAGGTTATGGACCTCAACGAGAAATTAGACGGCGAGATAACGAAAGCAGATAAGCTGGAAATAGAGAATAAGAAGCTAAGCAGTCGCGCAGCGTCCGTGCAACGCGAGCGTGACGCGCTGTTGCACGAGCGTGACACGCTGCGGGACACCGTGGACGAACTGCGCTGCTCCACCATCACTGCCGGTAACTTCTTCATTTTATGACCTGCTAGGGGTGCGGGTTGTTCGAAAGAGATACTGCCGCCCCTGGCACAGAGGCTTCTGAGGGAACACGGGTGGGTTTTAGTCAGTAAAAGTCTGACACGCCCTCCTGCTCCACCCAGGCCGAGAGAAGTTATTTGATGATGTCCCACCCGAAAAAAAATATACACCTAAGCCAATGCTCTGGATGCGGGAAGCAGAGAACCGGTTGAAATGGTGGAGGTTGGGGGAGGCCTATGTCAGTGCAGTGGACGTCTTTCGGCTGAAATGATGATGATGATGAAGTGCCAAACCTCCTTCGTTCTTCGGAAAGCACGTTATGCCGTTAGTTCCAGCTGTCATTCGTGGATCTTTGACAGTCGGTACGGGTCGTCAGCAGCCTGAAAGTCTGACAGCCAATCTTACCAAAAGGTATCGTATTACGTAGTAACTGGGTTGTGGAGAGCAGATAGGAAGTTGCTTCATGTAAAATACTGGTATTGAGCTGCATCCGATTATAGCCTGACCAATACCGCTGTACCGCGCCTTAGGTATGTGCGCGGCGCGACGGGGGAGCAGTGCAGGTCTCTTATTAGTCAGTGCAAGCCACTCATTCGTCAGTGCCAGCCGCTCATTCGTCAGTGCATGCCGCTCATTCGTCAGTGCATGCCGCTAATTCGTCAGTGCATGCCGCTAATTCGTCAGTGCAAGCCGCTCATTCGTCAGTGCAAGCCGCTCATTCAACAGTGAAAGCCGCTCATTCGTCAGTGCAAGCCGCTCATTCGTCAGTGCAAGCCGCTCAGTCGTCAGTGCAAGCCGCTCATTCGTCAGTGCAAGCCCCTCATTCGTCAGTGTAAGCCGCTCATTCGTCAGTGCATGCCGCTCATTCGTCAGTGAAAGCCGCTCATTCGTCAGTGCAAGCCTCTCATTCGTCAGTGCAAGCAGCTCATTCGTCAGTGCAAGCCGCTCATTCGTCAGTGCAAGCCGCTCATTCGTCAGTGTAAGCCGCTCATTCGTCAGTGCAAGCCGCTCATTCGTCAGTGCAAGCCGCTCATTCGTCAGTGCAAGCCGCTCATTCGTCAGTGCAAGCCGCTCATTCGTCAGTGTAAGCCGCTCATTCGTCAGTGCAAGCCGCTCATTCGTCAGTGCAAGCCGCTCATTCGTCAGTGCAAGCCGCTCATTCGTCAGTGCAAGCCGCTCATTCGTCAGTGCAAGCCGCTCATTCGCCACCAAGCACAACGTCCGTCCCCCGCCTCGCCGCGCATACCTAAGGCGCGGTACAGCGGTATCAGTCAGGCTATAGACTGGAAGACGACCCGAACATAGTTGGGAAAAGGCTAGGCAGATTTATTGTTTTGGGCTCCATATGAAAAGAGTTTGACCGCATTTTCGGCATTAGCACCCCAAATTTAAGACTCCCCTGCAAAGTTTTACTTAGCCGCATTATCATAGGTTTGTGAACGCTTTCGTAGACAGGCTGTACAGAGTCAATCAATGACAAATATTGAGGACAAAAAAGCTTGGGATTGACCTGCTCCAATTTTGTATACTGAATCTTGTTTTTATTTTTGTTTTGCTCTTTGACATTCTATTATTATTACATACACTTTGACATTTGATTATTATTATATACACTTTGACATGAATATTTACTTTGAGAAGTATAATATTATTTTTGCTTTAATTATTGTGAATGTGAGGACTATGTGGTATTTTTGTTTTTGTGTTTCATCTCTTTCTCAGTTCATTTTTAAAGTTAATCTGGCAGTTTGAGTACTTTATGCGGCTTACCCAAATGTCCTTTCTTTGGTATTGTTCGTCAAATCGTTGAGCTCCTCAAGTTCCGAGTTGAGCCGTATGATTACTGATACATGCGTGCACTGAATGGACAGGTCCACTGAACCTGTGTGGTTCTTTCCTCAAAAGACCATTTCAGACACCAATCCACATGGTCTTCACATGATCTGACCAAGATTATGTCTGGACTTTAAAAGAGACTGCGACCTCTGAGTTTGTTTCGGCCTTTCTTCTCAGAGTAGTCAGATAGGAAACGCCGACCTCATCTAGTTTAAAAAAATATGATTGACGTGTAAAAGTGTTTGTACAAACCTACTTACAGAAATAAATCATTTATCATTTATCAATCAATCTGCCTAGCCGTCAGTTTCCATTCTAATCGGATGCAGCTGAGTACATTATTTTATTTGGAGCGACTGCGTATCTAACCTCCATAACCCAGTTACTGGGTAATACGATACCCCTTGATACCCCTTGTTGCCAGACTTTTGGGCTTTTTGACAAAGATCTTCGAATGACAACCGGGACTAATGGCTTAATGTGCTTTCTGAGACACGGTCGGGGTTCGGTATGTGAAGATTGTCACCCATCCATGGACCGACCGTGGCAAGCATAGCATTAACGTGATTGATCGACTCGCGCTGTTATTATTACATAGACACGTATACGCACGATAGTGCAGTCCACTGCTGGCTGCTAGCTGATACAGAAAAGCCCTTGCAATAATTCTGCCCTATCGTTAATTGGTAATCATTTTTAACACATGCTATTTAAATTTTAGGTGCCAATGAAGACAACGTCTCCCGCGAGTTGATTCCTAACGATCTGAAGGAGCAGTTAATTCGGCTGGAACACGAGAACAAACTGCTACGGCAGAACCAAGGAGCGCAGGCGGACCAGGCTTCAGTGCAGGTGGGTTGCTAGATGACAAAAATACTACTAGCTATTTGTTGATAAATGGCGATCGAGACGGGCTAGCTTAAAATTATAGATTTTTTTGTTGAAAAAGGCAAAGATATGCGGGAATCCGCTGCATGCGGGAATCGTAGGAACAGGTCGCTGGGTCCTAATCATATGTCCAGTTGTGGACGTCGTTCGATCGAATGTTGAAGAGAAACTAATACTTCACTACTCGTTAGTTTATGGGTAGTCTACTCGATATTCAACCAAATTGGTGTCGATATGTCAAAAAAATTATAATACTACAGACGTTATTTATTCATTAATGGTTCTAAATAAAAGTCAAATATTTAGATCTTTTTAGCAATGGAATGAATCGTCAAAATTTTAGCCAAGATGCTTCTGAAATAGAATTTTACGATACATGGAACATATAGAGGATGGCAGGGGCCTCGGCGCGCAAACTGAAACTATGAACTCGGCACATGATTCTAGACCACACGCGTAGAAATTTTTCGTCAGTTTAAAAAAGGAATTCAGCTCTTTCATACAAAAGTACAATAATACCTACGCGGTCAAAATGTATGGAACAGCAAATTTTTTTAATAACTTTTAAACATTTTCAAGCACAATCATGTACTGAATTCATGGTAGCGGGTTGCGCGTCATGTCCCTGCCTCACCCTGTTTTATATTTAACGAAACATCATTTACAAGAAGTATCACTCATTCAGGCTCTCTTAGAAGATTACGTGGCGCGGCTAGAGAAGCAGAGAGCGATCAACCGGGAAGCGAACCAACGTATCATGCAGTTGGAAGCCACGCTTGAAGCACCGCATCCACGACTAGCGTCCGCTATAGAAGATAGCCAGAGGAAATGTAAGTCTTCAAATTATTATTACACAGGGTGTTCGATTTTCAGTATATGATCTATACTTTTTTATTTTTTTATTCTAAATTTTTGAAAGAGGCTTTATCCACGATTTGAATCTATACTAATAATCAATACTAATATTATAAAGAGGAAATATTTGATTGTTTGTTTGCATTGCAATAAGCTCCGAAACTACTGACCCGATTAGAAAAAAAATTTCACTGTTGGGAAGCTACACTATCCCCGGGTGCCATAGGCTATATTTTATCCCCGTATTCCCACGGGACCGGTAACTACGCGGGTGAAACCGCGCAGTGCTGCTAGCTATAGATTATCATGTACTGTATTTATGGAATCGATTCACGACTAAAATTTTGAAATTCGTGACCACTGTGCTCCTCCTTCAATAATGTGTTATGGTCTTATTCATAAAAGTTATGGAACATCTAAACAGTTAAAAGTCTTTAAAGTCTGGTTTCGTATTGAAAACCAGACTAGCAACTGTTTAGAGATGTTCGATAACTTGTTATAAATAAGACCGGTAGTATTCAAAAAAAACATTGGAATTAATTTATTATTACTATCAATCCAGCATTGCAAGTAGAAGAGTTACAAGCGGCCTTAGCAGAAGAACGGCGGCGTGCCACTAAGCTACAGGAAGCGATTGCGGCGAGGGACGCAGAACTACTCGCCACTGAGGACAAGTACAAGAAGTGTCTCGAAAAGGCTAAGGACGTCATCAAGTCGCTGGATCCTAGAGCTTCTGGTACGTTTGATGTCTTTGTTGTTTTTCATACTTTATTTTTTTGCAGTATTTGTTTTCAACTTGAATCACTATCGCTTGGTATAATAATACTGGGTTTACTTACTACTATTTATATGTAAGATGAGTAAGTTTTCTGGCCACATTATGAGCATTTTCGAATACATACGAAAAGGTTATATTTATCTCCGAAATCAAGCTCACGCATCCTTGCATCGCTTTTCTCTGTCTTAAAGGTATCAGAATTCACACAGCAAGTCCCTTCTAAAAAAGAAATATTGATGCGAGTCATGAAAGTGTTATGCCAGTTTTGCAAACAACTGATAGAGACTGTTATTACCTTATATATTATGGAAAAATGATCTTAAATATGAGTCAGAATTAAATTATTGATTATGTTCAAACAACTGAGGAGCAATTCTGGTAATTTTAAGAGCGTTCACAGTCTGATCTCAGTGTCAATCTGTCAAAAATACCTCGAGTTTCCATACATGTTTGACAAATTTTTGAAATTCGATTGTCGCCGAGATGACACTGTGAACGTTTTTAATTACGAGAATTGGCCTTCTGATTATTTTACCCCTTTTATATTTGCAGCCCAACCGTCCCTGACAGACATAACGCTGGGCTACTCTCGCGCAGCGGGTACCGTGGCCGGGCCGTCGCGACCCGAAATCGCGCCGGCAGCTAGTAATAGGAATGAGTGAGTCTTACTTTTCATTCATCCACTTGACTAGTCACCCGTCCGTACTTTGCCCAGTCTTAAGACTTGATAAACATCATTTTTTTATTAGCATAAAATAGCATTTTTTTAAAAATATGAAAGTATTTCTTATATATATGTCGCAGCCATCTGGTTAAAAGACAATGCCAATTTATATATGGAATTCCGTACCAATTTGCATCAAAATAAAACTTTGTTGTTTCATAGACTCCATGTAACAAATTAACTTTTACACCCAGTTTCTGATTTGAGAAAAGTAGCAAATCTCAACTGATAATTCTCAAATACATAAGTATATGCTTAAGTTTTTTGCGTTACACAAGTTAAAATTGAATTACGTCAAACAATAATTAACTGATACTGAACAATAATTACTTAAGAATTCCTGATCAAAGCTGACACGTTCCATTTTACATTCTAAAAACCGGTACTTTTCAAAAATTCAAAAATTAAATCATTTTAATGTTATAAATTTAAAACAGACTTACAAAGTACTTTAATTTAAAATAACGATGTTAATTTCAACAAATTTATGTTATTCACAAATTTATAGCAACTCTTTAATGCATATTTTACCAATTCCATATTTGACGTGTTTGACGGTTCAACCGAAACGTGAATGTCAAATCTGTAAGTAAATAAACACAAGTTTTATTGGAATTCTGTTAGTATTTTACGTAAACTACCTATAATTGTACCAATTAAAATGGATAGCGATGAGAAAAAGAGATCACCTAACTGTACTCTATAGGAGTAAGAAAATATTCTTTCAATAATAACAAAGTAAGTACATAATAACCTAGGTACATTGTTTACCATAATATAATTTTACCACATTCGCTATTTAGATGTTTGTGATTATTATTGCTTCAGATACGGAAGTGTAATAGAGTGCAAAAGGACAGGGACATAGTATTTTCAGTTCACATCCAGAACAAAAACTATTATGAAATTTAGTTTGATATATTTTTCTTGCATCAAATCTGCAATAACTTCGGAATCCGTGGTCCGATTTATATAATTCCAACTGGAAAAATGTTTTTGTGTATAGATCTATTGTTTATTATAAAAATAATCAAAATCTGTTCATAAATGAGAAATTTCATTTTCAACTTACGTAATTATACATTATTTTCAAATATTTTTGTGAATGCATAAATCAGTCTAACTAGATTCTAGTAGATACTAGTAATGAAATCAAGTTAAATTAACTAACAAGAAACATATCCATTAAGATCTCCATAAAAATCCAGATGGTACCAGTAAACATAAAATGCCTGTTTATAATATATCGCGTAATTCCGTCTGGTCCACGTAATATGTCCCTATTTCTCAGTAATCATATAAGATGTGCGATAGCACCTGCTCTCATCTGCGAGGAGGCCTGTTTCCCAACAGTGGGAACACTAAGAATGATTGTAAATATGTAACAGATGGAGCGGCGGCACAGACGACAGTGCGCGCGCAGGCGCCAACGAGCAGCGCCTGCTGACGTCGGCGTGGTACCAGCTGGGCGCGCGCTGCCACCGCGAGGCCGTGGACACGCGCTTCACGCTGCTGTCGGCGGGGCACTCCTTCCTGGCGCGCCAGCGGCGCCAGCCGCCGCGTGCGCGCGCGCCGCACGCCGTGGCGCCGCCCGCGCCCGCGCAGTGACGCGCTGGAGGCTGAGGTAGCGATGGAATGACACTACAGGTGCCGTACTCAAATACTTGTCTTTTTACACTCGTTGGTCGGTGCACGCACACCTAAATCATTTAGCATTACGTACACGGGGCTTGTTGGTGTAATCATTTATGTATTCTAAAAATTACAAGTCGTTGTCGAAAGTCGAAAAGCATCACAAATAAAGTTTACAGAGATACTCAACACTTAACCAAATCCATTTGACAGTTAAAGTCTTGCTTACATACGCGGACGTACTTACGTGTATGTATACGTGCTTTTATGCGTATGTGTACGTGCACACTTGCACGTATGTACGTGTGCCGCTAATCAAATTATAAAAAGTCGAGTATCTCTCATATACTAATGTAAATAACGAATTAAAAACCTCGCCATGTGTATCGATGCCTCCCGCAAGCAAAGCCCAGTATCCGAAGATTAACACCTGAGTGTTCAGGGGAAAACAATGTGTTCCACATCCCATCGGTTTGAGTGAACAAACAATAATGTAGATTTACGATTGGCGAGACTATGTGTATCTTTTGTAAATAATACTAATGTGTAACTGTGTTTACGCTAACGTGATTGATCGCCGGCCGAACGCCCCCTTCCATTTAAGTCTACGTCAATTGAAATTACATATGTTTTTTTTATAATTATGTGTGAATAAACCTACCCAAATAACGTGGGAGCCTGATGTTATTGGATATTAGTTTTAAATGATGTATAAAAATATATAGGGTCAAATTAAATTAGCTGAAGAAACTTCTTAGACCTGATGGATATTCCGATATCTTCAAACGGTAAAACAATTTTTTTTTTAATTCATACGTCATGTAACTTGGGGCTCAATAAATTGAAATATCATCAGCATGATCATTTTCTTCCCTTTATACTTTTATTTGGAGTCGGCGCAACGTATACCTATTAGGTATATTCTCCCATGGTTCTCTATTAATAGGGCATTTTCCAATTTTTCAAAAACTATTTTGGTTTGAAGATTGAGACGAAATGTGTAACAGAAAAATTTAAATTAATTGATTTATATCCATTATTTTTATCAAATTATTTTTCGTTGTTTTGAACTTACCGCCAAAACGCTTCTTACGATGACTTTTTTATCACGTGACCACACGTGGCGTCTGATTTGTGTAAACTAGTAGTGTTGTATGCAAGTGAATATGTCGAGTTTTTTTTTTTTTTTTTTTTTTTTTGGGTGGGAAATCATCAAATAACTTCTCCCGCTCTGGGTGGAGCAGGAGGGCGTGTCAGACTTTTACTGACTAAAACCCACCCGTGTTCCTTCAGTAGCCCTTAAGCCAGGGGCTGTGGTGTCTCTTTCGAACAAACCCGCACCCCTGGCAGGCATCGACCCTTGCGGGTCCCATCACTTTTTGTGCTGACATCTCTTTGAGGCGCGCGTGGAACACAACGCGCCGTCGACTTGGGCTTGGTCCTTACCGGACAGCGAGCTACCCATTACTCGCCGTCCGCAAGCCCATGCCTACGGTGGCCGGAAATCGGCCTGGGATTCCCGACGCCCAGGGCGTCTCCGTATCCTGCGGCGGCTGGGGTCGCGAGGGCGCATATGCTGCCTCTCCCTCACGTGCGCCGCCTCCCTCTTCGCGAGCATCACTGCTTCGCTGAAGGAGGTGACGGCTCCCCATGCCCTCTCGCTCCGTACCATGGCCTGGACCAGGGCCGGACGCGAGAGATCGCCGCCGCCGATCGCCTCCACGAGGACACGGCGGTGCTCCGCCCAAGCAGGGCAGACCGCCACCGTGTGCTCCACCGTGTCCTCAGGGCGATCTTCGCAGTGGAAACACCCGGGCGTTTCCTCCCGCCCTATCCGAAACAGGAACCTCCCGAAACAACCGTGTCCGGTGAGGACCTGCGTGAATATGTCGAGTTTACAATTAACAAGATTTTTAATGGATAGAAAGTTGTATTACTGGTGTGAGGTGCATCTGTGTACAAATACTTCTAAAACTGCACGCACGCAGAGTATTTGTACCGGCGCCATTTACACAAAGGTGACGTGATGTGTGGTCACGTGATAAAAAGTCATCGTAAGAAGCGTTTTGGCGGTAAATTCAAAACAACGAAAAATAAATTAGATTTTAATCATTTTTAATTGAGAAAATGGGTAGTTATTAACATATTTTTATTTTTCTGTTACGTATTTCGTCTCAATCTTCAAATTAAAATAGTTTTTAATAAATTGGAAAATACTCTATTGTCATCTTCACTCCGTCCAGTTAGTTTGATCTTTCTCTATTCTTAATTTGAAATATGAGTTCAGAATATCAGTACGTTTTTGTTTGATCGTGTTTAGGTTTCCATACCCATCACGTCTGTTAGCTAATTTAATTTGACGCTGTATAAAGACCTTTCTGTAATATAAGAACATTTATTGTGACGTAAGTAGACACTTTATTGCAATTATTATCTAAATCTATTATGTCTCTTTGTATGGAGAAGACATTCTTTACTAATTTTGCTCATATGTATGTTAATTAATTTAGGTTAAGTTTGAAAGCACGAAATGTAACCACCTGGTTACCTTAGCCGTTATATTATTATAATAAGAAAATGAAAACCATATGAAGTTCTACAATACCTGAGTTCAATTTTGCATTTATAATTTTCTGCAGCGGCTAGCATTAGCAAAGTGACTATAGAATATATTATCTTCCACTACTAGACATAGTAACTCTTTCTCTCTCTGTCTGTTTCTCCTGTGAACTCCACACGGGGTCTTACAAAATCTAGCGCTGGTTTCGCTAACCTGACGGTCAACACCCAGCCGTATTTTTTTGTTAGGTCGCGTTGCCAAACTTACCCAAAACTTCTAACCTTACAAATAAACACGGAATAAAGTTATACTAGGTCTAGGTATAACAAATGAATAACCGTTTATTTTCACAGGTTTAAACTTGAAATAACTTTATTCCGTGTTTATTAGTAAGAGGGTATGAGTTTTTCTACTGCTTTGATTCAATTATTGAATCCGAGTGGTGGAAAAACATCCTTACAATTATCAGTTTGCGGTCAGTGTAACTGTTTCTCCAAGAATTTATTATTTTAATAAGTATAATAAAAATGATCAATACTTATATTTCACATTAGGGATGGAAGAAAGGTTGCCTTTCGATGCAGATATACATTTCTGTGTCGCGGTGCTGTCACTAAAAATTATGAAAAAGTTATTGACGTAGCCAAAAAAAAAAAATACGAGTCCCTTTGAAGGAAATATTTTGTATCTTCTTTATTCGCTTCAACTCTGGGGACTTACTATAAAGCTCAAAGTCCAATTAACCGTTGCGGTGAAGCAACACTATTTATTCGCATCTAGAATTCGCACCCTCTGGTGCGATAAACAAACGCATAGAAGAACTTGGGTAATATTTTAAGGAATTCTAAATTATGGTAAGGCCCCTGAGGTCTTCTCCTCCCGTCCCTTCCAGATATAACGTTGCCAAGCGGACGTTATATAGATGTCGCAGATGGACTGTCGAATCCAATGTTTACATAAACGCTAGCTGTTTTATAAGGTGCGTTATGTCAAACAGCTGAACTGCTAACGCAGTTCAGCTGTTTTACAAAACTGCTACTCACATGTAGACGTAATGCAGAATGACTTATCTGTCTGTAGTCACAATAAGCGTTTGGTGTGGCTTCTAATGCCGAATCGGTCACAGTAACTAAGCCTACCTATTACTTTAGATGTGAACTGTGGCCAACCGGTCGCAAACTGAGCGAGCGCTACTTCCAAATTGGTCGCAGTTACTTAGCTATTCAGTATTTTTAGGACTTGGTTTCATAAAACAAAACTTTATATTAAAACTAGCTGACCCGGCAAACGTTGTTTTGCAGGTAATTTCTAGTGAACAACCCTTATCACTTAGTGGTATGAAAAATAGATAGTAGCCGATTCTCAGACCTACTGAATATGCATATAAAATTTGGTAAAAATCAGTAAAGCCGTTTCCGAGTACGGTAACTAACATTGTGACACGAGAATTTTATATATAAGAAGATTGTCTTTAAAATCACTGTTTTCATTTGATTTAGGCCCATTTTCAGTCATCTTACTTTTTATAAATGTCTGTTTCGGACTCTATTATTGTTGTTATGACACACAGAGCCACGACTGTCTGACGAACTAATCTGACGTTAAATTTCTTCTCAACGTTGACCCGCTGTATTGGTATATGCAAAACGTTTATGCAATTCTACGTGGTAAAGTTCATCAATTGTGGAAAAACCGCTACACGTCATTCAGCTGTTTTACTTAACGGAGCTGTTTTGTAAAACAGCTAGCGGTTCTGTAAAACCGCGGATTTGACAATCCATCTACGACATAATGACTGGCTGATGTCATCATCATCTAATAACATAATTATGCTTTTCTTGAACAATGACAATATGTTTTGTTAATTTACCTTATTTTAGGTTAGGTTGAAAAAGTATGTGTGATCCTAGAACAAAACTAAGCTTCGTGCACTACAATTATTTTAAGATAATAATTATCATAATTTTTATAACATCGTTTGATATCAGTATTTCGTTAATATTTATAAATGTTGTAACCGAAGCTCTTGTCTAACCAGAATTTATTATTTGTTAATTTTTTATAAACTATTATTATCACATTAGCAATCAGACATCATATTATTATATTAATTTGTATAGAATTTGTCAATTTATATTATCTTTATTATTGTAACATTTTCATGAGTTTTACTGGTAACTTCACCAGTACAGTGAATGGAAGTATTAATGCGAAGCAGTGCAAATTATTTATTTAATTTTAGTATAAATAAATTGTAATTTATTGTTAATGATGACAATATAGTTTTGGAATTTTTAATGCATGTTTTCTTTTATTTTTACATAACCCTTTACGATGGGCGGAAAGAAATAGGAGTATTAAAGAAAAACAAAATGTATAAAGTGATTTCATAATTTATTTGTAATTGAGATCACAAGCCACTTAAAATTTATCGTATATCACATCAAACCAAACTCAACAATATGTGATCACGGCCTTACGATACACGGAAAAATTTTGTACATCATATAACTTAGGGCAACACTAAAATCACAAAACCGGACATCATGTAAATTCATAACAAAATAGGTCAACTCCTAAAATAGCTACCGCCTATTCGTTCTAGAAATACAGGGACTTCACAAAATAACATGAAAAAACTATGTTTAGTAAACCATTGATTCGTTTATGAACTCCTAATTTTGTAACTATTACTCTTTTTAGACACACAAGTAGATCTGCTGAACGCCACGAACGTTTAGACCGGTAATCGGCGACTAAACTAACGTTAGTTTAACGCTAGCTCGTGACACAGACCGCACCTGGCTTTATTATTTTCGTAGCAACCGCTTAGCCTAAGGTTATAATAATATTAAATCGAATTTAGTCGAAGTCCTCATCAGAGTCTGTCTTCAAAACGCTGTCTGAACCGGAGCCACCCTCGCTGTCCACTTCAATCTCACTGTACACAAAGAATCAGATTAAACTTACGGTCAAAATACATAAATAACGTTAGATATATATGTACCTATACAGGATAAGTTTTTATCCACTGCGTAAATTTTAACCATGAATTCAGCATATCATTCTAGCTATCGCAGAAATTTTTCGCCGGTTGTACAAAAAAACTGTTCCATACATTTTGACCGCGTAGGTATTGCACTTTTCTATGAAACAGCACTTTTTTTTTTTTGCATAACCGGCGAAAAATTTCTGCGCTCTAGAATGATATGCTGAATTTATGGTTTAAATTTGCGCACTGGATAAAAACTTATCCTGTATACAAAATGATTTTCAAGTATGATGGGATTAAAGTTTGTCTTGGTGGGAAAGTGGGATTTCGTGCACGTGATTATAACGTAATCGAAGACATTCCGAAGAAAGAATTTAGTCAGAATTTCCTGTCCGAAAAACAACTCGAAAGATGAATCGGACAGTCCTAAATTAGTGTGTTAAATCAGCGCATGATAACGGACATTAGCCATAGTTAAACCCTAGCCCTTTTTAGCACACAGACCATAATTTCGAACATTCTTAAGTTCGTAAGGGATACTTATGACTAACATAAAGCAGGCTGATAGTTGCGAAACTTGTATGTGATTATTATCGGTTCGCGTATACGAGTTTGTGTATCTTGTTCTCGTACCTTGAGCTTGTGTAAACAAGCTTAAATAATGCGTTCATGCAATACCTACGTAGGGATATTCTTGATAGGTAATAATATCGATGGCATCCTGAACATGGACATGATGAAGTAAAACCTCTTTCTTGATTATTTTAACAAATAAGCCATCGAGCGATTAATTGGGATAATTAAACTTGTAGTTGCCTGTGAAGTTAGCTGTGAAGTAGTGTTTTTTGTTTTAGAACGTTGTTAATATTGAAACAGTTCTTGTATATTTTTTTGCAGTGTTTGATTTAATGACAGAAAGTAACAATGAATGGCTGAAAGAACTTATTAGAAGGTTAATTTTTACTGTATGTTTTGTGTTTGTAACTTGCCTGTCTTTTTCTGCACCGATTATATTGATCTCTACGATATTTCTGTCAAACAAATATTTACTTGTCAATATGTTGTGTGTGTATTTGTAGGAATTGTATGGTAAATACAATCTGTCTAAAATAGTCTTCGACAGACAATGTTCAAGGAAAATCTATAACATTTATGTGGTTATCAAAATAGCAACCGCAAATTCAGCATCCGTATTTTCTTCCTCGACAAGATTTAAGACAGTTAAATTCGTAGACAAGCAAAGTTGTGGTTTACTCTGTGGCGTCGATAAATAACGTACACGCTAGTGTGGTTAAGGCCTTACTTGTGTAAAATTATTGGCAAACCGCTTGTCAACATCGGTTGACTTAAATGGGTGGATGTTTTCTACTTTGTAAGTAAAGTGAATGATGGATGGTGTCAAGTTGTCCACTTACTCGTTTAGATCCTTCGTGAGTTGTATATCTACATTGGTGGTTGAGTCGTTGAGGCCGTTGAGAGCTTCGCAGAAGTCGCTGCCCACGCTCTGGAGGTGATGTGTGTTCAAGTGGAAGCCCTGGGGATGAGAAAAGTTATTTTACACAACGTTGATATTCGTATCGTTTTGCCGGATTGGGTTGTTCCTATGACATTTCATCCTTTCCGTCATTTGCCGAACTGTGTTTCAATTATGGTTTTGTAGTTGCTTCTTTAGGACTGCGAGCTTCACACGTCCATGTTGCGAGATAGCGTTGGCTTTTAGGTAACAAAATGCCAGAAGGTGTTTTATTAGAGCATCTTCAGCGCTGTGTGTGTAACATTTTTTCACAGATAGCGCCTGGGCACAGACTAAACTCTGCTATACCTATGTATAGCAGAGTTTAGTCTGTGCCCAGCAAGCAATAGACATGTGTGAATCCTGACATAGTAGATGTAAAAGAAAGTCGCTTTTCGTGTTTGTACGCTTAGATCCTTTAATCTACGCAACGGATTTTAATGCGGTTTTAATCAATAGACAAAGTGATTCAAGAGGAAGGTTTATATGTATAACTAGCTTTTGCCAGCGGCTTCGCCCGCGCGGTACTTTCATCCCCTATTTAACTCCCTTAGGGGTTGAATTTCAAAAAATCCTTCCTTGTCTACATTATAAAGGGAACCTCTGTGCAAAATTTCAGCTTTCTAGGTCCAAGGGTTTAGGCTGGGTGTTGATGAGTTAGTCAGTCAGTCAGTCAGGACTTGTCTTTTTATTTATATAGATATACCGAATACCACGCGGGCGAAGCCGCTGGCAAAAGCTAACTATAAATAGCAATATTCTGACCGGTATTATTCATACATGTGAACGTCATGTAGTGTTGATACTTCGTGCCATGAATTTGCGAATTGATTTCGACCGATACTGTTGAGTCATAGGACATGCTGCATCTCCGATTATGTATTCATTGATGGGATTATTATACCTTTATGTGGTTTCCTTTATGAGGTATTTACGAGTTAACTTATAAATCATGTTTCTCTGGATATTGACAATATCTTTTATCAAACTAGAAGGCTCTACGTTTTTTAAACCTTGCATGCACAGTTAAAAATGAAGCGTAAAAATCTAATAAAATACATGAGTTAATTGAACTATTTACATCCAGTGACAAGATGGTACCACTATTACCGTAAAATCAGGACATGCTTGGTACTAATTCGTCTGCTAGCCACATTAATTCCACAAACTATACTTAATTACGATCAGCATATCGTGAGGATATGTTCGCAATCACACCGAGCCCTCGCAAGGATGATTCATTAATAAAACAACGTACGAATAGCTGTCTTCCCACATAAAGTAGATGGAAGATTTGTAGCGACTGAAGCCTTATCAGGGGGGATCTGGTATCGAGTATGGGATAGACACCGCTAGATGTATTAGCCCACATGGCGGGTAGCTAAGTATCGTTATCATTAATCTGGAGATCTGTCATTTCTAATTGGAGTATAAGTGTGATTGAATGCGTATCATTATTATATTACTTCAGAATAAGCTTAATTTTTTCATGGTGAAACCGTTGAAAGGCAGGTGTTTATCAGAAATATTACCTGAAAGTTGATGATTTAGTTTAAATATAAACACTACATGATATTTTTAGGATTCTTGTGCTGATTCTACTTCACACGATTAACAGATAATATGGCAAGATGCCACCATAATTGATGCTTCCACAAACCTTGAAAGGGCCTCTGTCAAATCCACAGAAGGATGCCTCCATGGTGTACGACCTGGTGACGCCCAGGTGCCTCCACACAGTGACCCTGGCGGTGCTCTCCCGTTCCCGTTCCACTCTAAAGGAACAGGACCCGAGCGCGAATGCAGGCGATAGCCGATGCATTAGGGCAGGCAGCATCTGAGAAGTGCAAAACATGACAGCATTACGCCTTTATTTCCCGGAGGAGTAACAAATGCGTAGGCTGAGCCCGCCAACGACACCACCACCTGCTCGTCGACGGGAAGGACGCCGGTCGCCGGACGGTTTAAGACCTCGAGGCCCACCGGCCTCTGATAAAATCCCAGCTCCCGGCGGAAGTGTGCAGCGCACGAGATAGACACGATCCATCAACGAAAACGTCATGCGCTCATACTATGTGGCTACAGAGGGAGGAAACAACCTGACCGCGTACCGTGTTCGGATGCTCTCTCTTTTTCAAGTGCTTGAACCAGCTGTCAACGTTTCGACGCAACGACTATCGGAGTGGACTGCGATAGGCTGAGTTGATTGAAAACCAAATAACACGGCACGGAGATTGAATCGAGGTCTCCTCCATCAGCCGTCGCGTTCGCGACCTCTAAACTAACGATTCAAGGAGGTAGTGAAAAATGTGAAACTTCATGTAATTCTGTCTGTGAGGTCTGAACAACCGACGTCGACATTTTCCTTAAACGTCGTTAACGTCAACTAGATGACATCAGGACACAGTGGCTGCACTGATAACATCTAACAATCTTATTACTGTACCCACTTACGCCATTTACCCGTTTTCCAAGACCGCTGTCTATGACAATACAAATCTTGAGATTCCAATTGCTTGTATGACTTTGACTTTCAGATGTTATTGGTACAAACATTTTACGATCTGTTGCGCAATTCGAACGGAGTGTCAAAGGCATTTCAAAAGTATTTCGTCGGGTCTACTATGACCGTTAACTTTTGGATCGAATATTGTTGACCTAAGGAAATACCTACTTTTGAAAGGCATTTGCGAAGTTACTATATTAATAGGTAAGATTTATAGATAGGAATATTATTATTCTTATGAGCTTACTAAATATTTGACGGGTTCATCTGGAACCAGCCGGTCGTTACTGCACCAGCTCTCTGCGGCCGCGCACCCATAAAAGAACACGTTTTTTTTTCGCGAGTGTCCGTGATAGTCACAGTACACCAGCGGCGGCTTTTTCCAGACACGAACAAGATATTCTATTAGACCCTGAAAAATAAGTTAATTCAGACACAAAAATTGATAGATAGTTTTAGATTTGGCAATTTTAAAACCATGTGTTACAGCGAAGCATTTTTGTCAGTCCGAGCTTTGAATAGATCCAGAATATTTTCTGAATAGAACTGATCCTCTAATGTCGCATCTGAATATATATAAAATCTAGGTATACTTTGCCCACCTAGGGATCGAACCCAGGATAACATCCGCAAATGCATTGGATGCTACCTTTCGACAAGGCAGTATATTTAAAATGTATTTCATTCAGGAAATTGTATATCTATTGGCCTGTAACGTTATCTCACCTTAGTATGATAAATAGAAGGATGTAAAACGGGACTCGGTTTACACCACCGTCGATTTAAATCTTCATTAGTCAAGCCGCATCGATGGCTGCAATAAGAAATGACAATTTACAGGACGAGATAACCAGGAAATCTTATGAGCGACAAGTTAGCGCCGATAACACGCCAGGACATGTCCATTGAATTAAAATGACACGAACGTGGGTCGAGAGTCAGACGTCGTCACTTAACGAATAGACATGAGACCGCGGCGAATCATTTTATTTTACAACTTTATACAAACGCTTCGATTGTAGCGGTTATTCTCATTAGATGCGGGACACGAACGCAAGGAAAACTATAAACGCCGGGTATATAAAATAATAATCGATTCTGGCTCTTATAAGGCTCTTCTTCTAGACAAAGACAACTTACGGAGACAATTTAATATGACAAGCTATTAAATGAAATGAAATGGGTAACCACGTAGGAATTCGTAGTGGCATGTAGTCAGGTGCGTCTGCGCAGGTGAGAGCACGCGCCTCCGCACTGCAATGCTGTCAAAAAACATTTCTCGTGACAACGAGCGACGGTTTCAGTGAATGTGTTATTGGCTGGCACTCGAGCATTTTATGCTATTCATACACTTGGAAAGGCACGCATAATAAAGCCTAAGGCTTCCTGTTTCAGGGATTTAAGTCATTATATTTATGGCCATGTCCCTGACTGAATGGTGGCAGAGAGCGCGTCACACACACAGAGCCAAGGAATACTGATGACTCCGTCGTAATTTTATTTTGCACAGTTTACTATTTGTCAGCCGTGAGGACTGAAAAATAAATTTTTTGAATTTCTGGAGAACTTAAAAATGTTTATTACTCGATATAACCAGTACCTACAGAGCTATGATGTCTCAGATTATAAAACAAAGGCAGATAGACCGCGCGGAACACCAAGAGTGGGGCCAAAAAACCTAATACTAAAGCGTCGCATTTTATGTAACATACAATGCCACGCTTTGCGTATTTGTTTCTTTTTGGTTTAGATTATAAAACAAAGGCAGATGGATCGCGCGGAACACCCAAGAATAAAAAATAACAAATACTAAAGCCTCGCATTATATACAATGCGATGCTTTAGTATTTGGTTTTTTGGCTACACTCTTGGTGTTCCGCGCGGTCTATTTGCCTTTGTTTTATAATCTGAGTATGATGTAATCAATTTGAGCATCGTATGCTCCGTAAAAATCTCCGTTAGATCACGAGCATCACGACGCAAAAGTTCAAGTGAATAAAACTTGGTTCCATAACAGGCGTTTGATTTCTCAGACCGTACATGTTCAATGCTGAATATGGGCTTTCACGGTAACCCCTAAATAATGAGGTGTTCTGAGAGACGTACGTAGCAGGCTGGCTGATTGGCAATGGCTAGAGCGATCCTTTGTTTCTGCTAGAATAGTTCCCTGTATTCATCTGATTAAACCAGAAGACATATATAGGGAAACTGGGTAATTTAAATGGTGGACATTTTATGAAGAAGAACGAGTGTAACATATTTCAGGACGATATAAGCGCTCTGATGTTTTTTTTTGTTTTTTTGATAAGTTTTTCTTCCAAGAATCAAGGGACGAAAATAGTTTTACATTCTACTAGTCTATATCAAAGAACAGCATCACGATCGATTCACACATGTACTATGTACGTAGAGGTCCGAAGGCACAGATTAACAGATATACCTACTCGTCGCAATACCGACTGGTACAAACGACCGTCCAAGTTATCAACCTTTTCCTTTTGCGCTAGGGGTTAAAAATTTACATGTCGCGTTGGATTCAGATGTCCTTTCGGATTCTTTTTCATTTTATACATATCAGTTTTAATTAAAAAGGCAAGCCAGTTCTGTTTTATTCTATTACTAAAGGAGAACCCAACTTCAGGGGTAACTTGTGTACTTTCTACAAATGATATCCCTGATAATTGTTGAGTTAGACATTGCTTAACTATGTGATAGATAAAATTTATGAATCGCGAGATAAGCCGCAGGCAAAACTAGTTTCGAATTAATACCAATGACGCATAGAAATTGATTTTAATATCTGCTCGGCAGTAAATCTTAACTTCCTTTTCACAGAATCACAGGGATCCCAGCTACTGTTAAATGAAAAATAACAAACGACAATTGTATCATTACTTACAGCTAGGTAGACTTAGTACGCCTGTAATCTGCGACTGTTCACTATAGTTCTACCGTTATTAAAGGGCAATTCTTATAGAGTACGTGCCTCTGACATAATCGCATTCGCCAAGGTACACCAAGAAAAGAATACGAGTAACTGTAATGGTGTTTATGAAACATTATGTCATTAAAGTGTCCCTGTGATGTAACTTGGAAACTTTATAGTTCCCAGAACTTAATAATTTTATATTCACACCTCACATATCTTGATAAGTGATAATAAGCGAAGAGTATGTACAAAGTATTAACAAAACGGTTCCCGGTAAGGACTCAAGACACAATTTTATAATTATCCTGGGATATTACGTTTGTATACGTTAGTTAATTTAGCTGGAATTTAATAATTCGTATGATTCAAACTGGAGATGTTTTGCAATTCTGATTATTCTGTGCTGTGCGCATGGTTTGTGGATATTTTTTCCTGGAGCGGTCGGGCGTTCGTCCAATTAGGAGTGGTTCGGTGGAGGCGCATCATTAGCGGGCGCGGAGGCGGCGCGAGGCGCGGCGCGGCTCGGGCGCAGCGCGACTCACGCCTGTCCCTGGCTGCGGCCTTCGCTCCGCGACCGGTTGCGCATCTTTTACTCTAATCAGGGAAAAAATAAGCGTCGTCCGCATGCGCGAATGAAAGCGAACAAGCGAGAAGCTGCACCCCGTCTGCCGTGTTTTATGGTGGATTGTTGCGGTACCGGAGCAACGAACAGGGATGTCGCATGCCAGCACTTAATTACCTCTTAACTGAGTTATTTTGCTGCCTCGAAAATTTAAAAGGCTTCATTTTGCATTAACAATAAAAAATATATATTGAGCAGTACCAATTTTACTAAATCAATGTCAATTCCTTTATCGTTAAGTAATCTTACTCTCATATCCTGAAATGGTTGCATTGTGCAGTTCTTGAAATACGGTGCTATCAAATATGTAGCTACTTGTGTTTAATTAGCTCTTCTCTGTGCGCCAGTGACGACCGCGGCTGGTTCAAGGGTCCGCCTGCTCATCTATTTATAGCGCGCTGCGCACCGATGCTATCGGACCTCGGCAATACTTCGGGCTCGCTCGATCCCTGCCCGCCCTCTATGCACCCTTCGCATATCGTTCAGCCAGTAAATAGACCAAATAAACACTACCATTTTATATTTATTCCAACTATTTATATCATATATGTCCATTGTTTCTGCCTCCGCAGGAATTCATAGCCGACGGCCAATTCCAGTCCTTGGCCCGAGATCGTCGTTATATTGCTCAAATTGCATATCGTCGATAAATAGGGATACTTTACGCTTGGTAAATAGACACCTAGAGACAGTAATAATTTAACGTCAGTAGATACCGGCGGAGACTAGGGTTCAGTTTAGATAAGTCGGCGGGCCCATGGCACACGTCACGCTCATCCGTATTCCTAGCGCGGAGGCTGTTTCCTGTGAGCGCACCGAGAGCACGCGCAACCACGGGTTCTCGCCGGGCGCATGTCGATCGAAAGACGCGACGTTTGTTCGCTTGTAACGCTAGAAAGGAAAGCGAGGCGGAGTGGTCCGCGTTAGGGGACGCGGAGGGCTCGGCGGCGACGCCAGTATTCGCCAGCCGTCGTCGGCAACTCTGTATTCGTGGTCGACACCGGACACAGCGCGAGTTATTTACGATAGTCGCGAGACAATCGGCCGGTCGCAGCGCTTATCCGGTGCCAACGCGACAATAACATGACGTGGTTATCTTTATTAAATAGCATTCTATGGAATTAACACACGTGCCTAGCTTGTATTTATAGCCTTGCTGAATCAGTTACCAGTATTGACAGGTACATCCATTAAATGCAAGAGAATGTCGATAGATATATTTATGGTGCTACCTTTGTTATTATATCTTCACGAGGATGACTTTCCAATGGTATAGGGTTCTTTGTTGCTAGTGTACAGGGGCCTAAGTCTACTAATTTATAAACGTCACAATGGTCTCTCAATGGTAAGTTTTTGACAGATTTGCCATACAAAAACTGTCAAAAACACACCATTGAGAGACCATTGTAACGTTTATAAATTAGTAGACTTAGGCCCCAGGTCGCAAGTTAGACGAACGGAGTAACGGCGTCAAAATAATTGATTTTATTTGCCGGGTATTGGCGGAAGCGGAGCAATTCACCACAGGACGGTTCAATGACACGCCGCTTTTCTCCGGCGACAATCCTTACTGTCGGAATGCAGTCACCATTAGCCAAGAAGCACTTCTGCGAGGGTATTTATTATTTTCACAGCTCTGATTAAGGCCAAAAATGTTTTAAGTGTCCACCATAGGTGCTTTAACTGGTAGCGCTTAAAGTTGTGAATTCCAAAATGCAAGGTTTTTAGATAACGATTAAGTTATGCATAAACAATTCACGCTGGTTTATTTTTGCGTAATATTTGGTTGGGTGCAGCCCTTCCACGTGTGGATCGTGTCTGCCCGGCGACAGTGATGAACTTGATAAGCTCACATGGGGCAGCACCTCACCATGGCTGAGGGCACCTCTCAACGCTTCCGCGCCGATCCGCTCCTATTGATTAAGGAGTCGCGAATGTGATCAGTTTGACGTGCCTCACGACTGTTGCTGATATTCGCAAATAAAACAAACAACTCGTGTATCAAGCTAGTTATTTCTTTGTAGGAAATAACGACCAAGAATAGTATTGGGTAATTAAATCTATTTAAATTGTATGATAGAGCTATCTTGTCGTTTGTGTATGAAGAAGACTTAAGTTTAAGGATTTATTTCAATACTTATACTTTAAAAAAATATAATAAAAAGCTTAGTTCACAAGGCTAAATCATGAATATTGATCATTTCGTTGACGTCTTCACGGATCCCGAATTTCCTGCGCTTTTTATTCTCAAAATAATATTCAGACAAAATAAAAAAATTGTAGGTCTCTTTGTAAATTGCAATGTGACGCATTAAATTATTAAATTGCAATACCGTTAACATAGTGACAGGTCGTGATTACTACACGGTGACTAATTATTTCCATCAGTTAAGTGTTCCAATTTGCTCGAGTCTAGCTTTACCTTCTCGCCTGTTTTATCTAAAGTACTAGACCAGTATGCAATTAATACGTGTTCTATCAATTCAGATGTAGTACTGACTGCATACATTACGAGTGCTGTAATTAAGGTCTGTATTTCCGAGGTGATTGCTTGTATTTTTAACGATACATAATGTAGAGTCCCGTAACGTGTTGTATTCTTTTTCTGTACCTACAAGACTATTTCTTAAATAAAAGCAAACATGAAAATAATGAGAGTTTGTGGTATGTGGAGCTATGATGAGCAATCGTAGTCGGTAAGCGAGTGCCACAGAGGGCACGACACAGGAGTGCATTATTTACATAATAGCAACGACTGGGCGGCCTTGGCGCATCGCAGCCTCCTATAAATTCTGCTCTTACAGTTCGCGATGTTCAGCTTATCGCATTATATCAGTATCAACTCGGAACGTGCGTCGTGATCCTCGTAATGATTCATTACGGCTGTGCACAGCTACGTTTAGAAGACAGTTCAAGTTGAATGATGACGGCGATGACTCGTCAACGGGTGTCGTTGACTCCGGCCCATCCGTCTATTACAATGATGCAAGAGGCAGAGCGTGGACTATTCGCACGAGATCGGCGTTCTTTGTTGGCTGTGGCAGTCGGCGAAGGTAAGCTGAGCTGAGGGTTGGTTGCGTGGCGCAGTCGCAGGCTGCGCGGGCACTTCGGCGGGCGGCGGTGCGTACATTGCCCGCGGCCGCGGGCGGCGGAGACCGCGTGCGCAGCATTTAGCGCCGCGCGCGACCCGCTATTATGAGCCTCGCACTCGTAATTCATTAGCTGACTCCACTCGCCTCGTATTATTTATGGCCGCTTAGGTTTTGTACGCGAATACTTTCCTTGTAGGCACTTTCAAAGTTGTACCCTCTTAATGGCAATACGAGTCAGGAATAATAATGACATCTGAATAGAATATCTGAGGTCAAGGATTTGCATGATACAATGTTCTTTTCACGGCTCTTTTTCATAGGTTTGCTCAATGCACATGATTTATTGCACGTCAAGAAAGTGTTTGTTCGCAGGTTGGGCTCCATAAAGTAGTTCCAAGTACCGATTTGAACAGATACATTCAAAGCCACCATTTTTCTGCTTTCACACGGAGAGTCGCAACATGTTAGGTACTATTTATATTCGTAATATGTTCCTTTAATGACTAAGTCATAGGATTATTATGGGTTAGCATATAGCCATAACAAATCGTTGAAAAAGTGTGAAATCTCTTAGCAAAGGTCGTTATTATATCAAGGAATAAATAATAAATTGTTGTTTTAGCTTTAGCCCTTAGCGTTATTTTTTTGTACATTAGAAGTGTTGAATGATATCCTGCATATAATATAAAAAATGAAAAATATGGATCGTATAAAATGGTATATGATTATTAAAGCGTGGTTATTTTCGCGGCGATTGCGGCAGGATTGACGAGCAGCGGGAGGTGTCTACGGATCTTGCGCTCGGTTTCCCGGAAGGTTCTGGATTATATTTTAATTGCTGGGTGTTGATGCCTCTATCCTTGGTTAATAACTCAAGGTGATACCGGCGCCGTAGAGCATATAAATCGCGGTACGGACGTGTTTGCGCATTACTTGCGGAAACGTTCATTTTATACTTGACCGCCATCAATTCGCAGTTATTATTAATCACGTTGTATAAAATTTTACTGCAGAAATTTATCGTCATCGTGGATTGTGAGCATGAACAGCTATGACGGCAACCTTTATATAATATAATAAGTGTAGTGTCGGCGAGGAAAATGTATGTTGGGTCTGAGAGTTGAGAGCAATCCCGAGGGAATCCGGAAGCACAATGGAGGCAACACTAATTGTGCAATTGAGCTTTAGATACGCCGCGCGGCTGCGTCGGCGCACGGTGCAGCGATGTGAACACCATGATACGCCATGAATTCTCCACATTGCCTATTTGTGAAAGATTCCAACGGAAGTAATTGAAATTTGATGCTTCTTATTTTTGTGTCTGATATTCTAAGGTCAAACCACTTTAGTCTAGAAACTATTAAATTACTTAGGTATGTCAAAATCGGCAACCAAAAGCACCGAAATCTTGGTGCGACAATACGACTGTGTGACTGAAGTTATTTCTTGATGATTCGTAGCAGTTCCATTGTACGTAGGTATATTTGATACAGCAAAGGTCCCACTATACGTGTTGATCTAGTGTCAATATTTTGAGAGTCAACTCGGATAACAAAGAAAGGAACAACTGGCTGCTAAACACGACCTTCAAACAAAACACCTTCAAAAAAAATCTACCATTACAATCAATAAGGGATTATGGCCCTTATACCCTTTTCGGTAGGAGCGAGAGTTGGGGGTCAGGTGGTCCTGTTCGGTCGTGAGAAAACATTGATCGGCGCCGCAGATGAGCCATTGAGATTGGTTTTACGATATTTCAAAATCACGTTCATAACCTTGAACCTTTGGGAAGGAAATCACACGTCAACACTACAATAATTATGATAACACCAGCTATTTTCTGCATTCTGCAGTGTATTGAATATTTCGTCCTTCGTGAAGCTAAGGGATACTTTAGGAATAAACCTTGTTTCTTTTTCAACCCATCAAAATTGCCTGCCCGTCTACTTCATGCTGGTTTTATGCAGGGTGTAACAGAAACCCTATTGCTATCCTTAAGCAAGTTGGTATAGACTCGCAATACATCGTTTCAGCTCAAAATAAAAATACTTTAAGAATTGGTACCAAATTTTCGGTTTCATATGTTTTTTAAAAATTCAAATCATAACAAACGTGTCACCGCACTACGTAGGACAATGACTTTCCACGTTACTTGCCAAATCTCTTCAGAGTGATGTGTTTATTTCAATTTGAAAAGTTCGGTTTCTGGTATCTTTGTATTAAAAATCTCGATAACTTCCGAACATGTAGAGATAGGATTAAAAAACACTTCTAATATCGTTTGATATCATCCAAAGAAGCCGTGGTCTTGGTATGTATATACCCTTTCCGTTACACGTTGTATAATTGAATGCCTCCTTTAATTCTTGTTCATAACAACATGATCTAGGTATACTCGTATCTTGGGTCTCACTTACTATTTTTTATGTATAACACAATAATGTCTAGGGAGCAGGCCCTGTTCCACCTTGAAAAACTCTTCACTGAGTGCAATAAAACTCTTGTCATATTTTTCGCAAACGACTAAGTTGTCCTTCGCTGTAGGCAACACCAACGAAGTTAAGGCTTATTTAATTACAACAAGGCACAACGTAATATTAATAAGATACCCTTATGCCTGACATATGAACAAAAATTGCGAAATAATTACATAGGTAACGCATGTGGTTATTTGAATTTTTAACCGACTTCAAAAAGAAGGAGGTTATCAATTCGACATGTTTTTAACCGATTTCAAAAAGAAGGAGGTTATCAATTCGACACGTTTAGTTTTTTTTTTAACCGACTTCAAAAAGAAGGAGGTTATCAATTCGACATGTTTATATTTTTTTTTTTTTTTTTTTTTATGTATGTTCGGGCATAACTCCGTCGTATATAGACGGATTTGCAAAATTATTTTTTTGTTCGAAAGGGGTTTACTTCGAAATGGTCCCATTGAAATTTCATATAGATCTGATGATGCATTTCGGAGACAGACAACGGAACTCTTCAAAAAATTACAGCAAATCAACCGCGAATATTGCTTTCGCATAAATATGCATTGGTTTGACGCCAAGGATGATGAAATTTCGAATTGGTGTGAGGTAGGTAACTAAAAAGTGAAAAATAAAAACTTTTTTCAAAAAAATAACAACCGACTTCCAAAAAAACACTACAAAGTGCAAAATAACTTTAATTTCGGAAGGCGGTGACGAATAATTAAAATACACATCCAAAGTCACCGACTTCCGAAATTAAAGTTATTTTGCACTTTGTAGTGTTTTTTTGGAAGTCGGTTGTTATTTTTTTGAAAAAAGTTTTTTTATGTATGTTCTGCCATAACTCCGTCGTATATAGACGGATTTGCAAAACAATTTTTTTGTTCGAAAGGGGTTTATTCCGTAATGGTCCCATTATTTCGGAGTAGGGTTCATGATTTCTCGAGCTTATCAGTTTCTCGGGTCTCGAGAATTCTCGAGGCTAATTTCTCGGGTCTTCTCGGGTTGTCGAGAAATTTACATTTACGTATGTTTTTGCATTTCTTTTCGGTGCAAATAATGAAAAAAGTCGTCACAAAATAAAAAAATTGTGTATCATAAAAATATCTTATTTTAAATCAATAAATTAAGTGATTTCCTGTCAAATAAAAGTATCAAAATAATCATAAACTTTTATTGACAGTTTTCAACAAAATTAGCTTCTCTCAAACAAAATGTTAATACTACGCTGATTTATAATTACCTACAATCACAACACCATTTTTGGCAGGTTAATTAGGAAAAAAATCAACTTAAAACTTTGCAAGATCAATAAAACAACTAGTGAATGCAAATCTCGCGAGATTGGGGCTCAAGCGAGATCCCGCGATTTTATGAATAAAAATACTGCGAAATCTCGCCAATTTCGAGCTTTCGCGAGATTGGCAGTTTTGTGTGTTTTTTTTTTTGCAATTAATCGTAATATAAGTTTTTCAAGATAAACATTTATTTTCACGAATTCTTCAATAGACTTTTATGCATCAAACATTGTTTGGCGTATCTGTCTATAGTTTTATAATAAACTTCTAAGTATAAAAACTCCTTCTGTAAAAAAAAAAAACTCTTACCGCGACCGCTACCTCAGGCCACCGCCTCCCGCGCACCGAACGAAACCGACAGATCGCAACTCCGTCCGTGTAAGTACCTATGCGCTTCGAATAAGACGTTTTTATGCTCGAATGCAATCTCGTTTAACTCGCGAGATCTCGCGAGAACGAGATTGCATTCCCTAAAAACCACATCTGAAAATACATACAAAACAATTTGATCTGCTTAGTAAAATTTAAAAACCCCCGACACAAACAAAAACTAAAAATAAAATAAAAATATTTATTGGCCTTTTAGGTTGTAGGTAATATTTTGATCAAGGCATTGTCAAGTCGGGGGATGGCTAATGAAAATGCTAGGCCTCTTCTGTTTGGCGTTTTCATTGAGCATCCCCCGACTTGACAAGGTGTGAAGTGTGTTACTATAATAATATAATATAAAGCCATTTATTCAGACCATTTAAAACTTATGCTACTACAATAAAATTATACAAGTTGTAAATAAAGCTAAGAAAATAATTAGGATAATTCTATTATTGACACCGGCTATCTTGGTCTGTGTGCCCATTGGCAAAGGCCTCCTCCATTTCCTTCCACTTTTCCCTATCGACTGCTATTCGAATCCACAGTTTACATCCAGTAGTTTCCAGCTCATCGGTCCAGCGTTTTCTCTGCCTTCCTCTATGTCGTTTGCCATTTCTCGGGTACCAAACTGTTATCCTTTTGCTCCGTTTGTCGGTGCCTTTGAGGGTGTAGCCAGCCCACTTCCATTTAAGTTTTCTGGCTTTCCGTGTGACGTCAGCCACCATCGTTACCCGTCTCATTTCTTGGTTTTTTAAACGGTCTTTTCTTCTAACTCCCATCATACTTCTTTCCATGGCACGTTGACATACAGCTAGTTTGTTGGCTTGTGCCTTTGTTAAAGCCCAAGTCTGGCATCCATATGTTAGGACCGGTAGCACGCATGAATCTAATAATTTCCCTTTTAATTTCAGTGTGGTACTAATTTATCCTAAATCCTCGTCCTGATCACCATGTATTCATAACCTGTTCAATGAGACCTTTTCAATGAACTCAAACACGATACTTCTGCTGTTTGTTGGTGAGTAACTTGGGTATCCTGGAAATTCCAGGTGTTGCTCCAGCACCAATTTAAGGTTACTTTGTTCGTCTAATATCATTGAAGTAGTAGAATACCAAATTTCGACTTGATCAGACCCATGGAAGATGCTCAAATCCCTTCATCAGCCAGAAGAGAGCTGATAATCTTCAAATGGCTGAACTGATTTTGATGAAATGCCTAAGAACACTTCTTCCGACTAATTCACCTTTCAAGCCTGTATTTTAGGAGCCAAGGTTCCTCCAGATATAGTGGCACACAAATGGTATTAAATATCGTGCAAATACTTACCTATAGTTACAAAAACATTAATTAAACAAATATGATTTCTCGAGTTCTCGACTTTTCTCGAGCTTAATTTCCCGGGAACAAAGCCCAACGATTTCCCGGGAATTCTCGGGTCGGGAATTCCCGGGAATGAACCCTATTTCGGAGACAGACAACGGAACTCTTCAAAAAATTACAGCAAATCAACCGCGAATGCTGCTATCGCATAAATATGCTTTGTTTTGACCCCAAGGATGATGAAATTTCGAACAGGTAACTAAAATGTGAAAAATAAAAACTTTTTTCAACAAAATAACAACCGACTTCCAAAAAAAACACTACAAAGTGCAAAATAACTTTAATTTCGGAAGTTGGTGGCTTTGGATGTGTATTTTAATTCTTTGTCACCGCCTTCCGAAATTAAAGTTATTTTGCAAATAAATTTTTTAATGTTTACCGTCATCTTATAGATAGTCCCAATTAAAAATCCCAATAAGGATCTTCGTGTAATTTCTCGATACGAACTTCGAATGTGTTGAAAATGATGATTTTACTAAACACATTCCTGATTAGGGGTTGTCGTGTACATGGCCGGGGTAAATTATAGTGGAGGTGTGAGGCGTGCCTCCGCGGTCCCTCCAGTCTTCTGACACCTTGGCAGGCCCTCGTGTGTGCGTCAATTATAACGGGAAGCGATCTTACGCCGGCCAAGACTGATGTTGCGCCTTCAATATCTAGGGAGTAGGTAATTGCTAAAACACATAACCACTGACGTCAGGGCGACGCGCGACGGTGCGACGCGAATCAATGTAGCATTACGCCTATCACAGGCTATCAAATATATTAGCTGCACGTGGATCCTTCATAATAGAAAATACATGGCGTACATTATATTTATAACTGTATTAGTATTTTACTAAATTATGATGTTGGCTAAGTTGGCGTATCCCACGCGGGAATTGAACGCGATAATATTTACATAAAATGCGTATGCATATAACAAGTTTGTATGTTGCTAAATGCATTATGACTGTGACTTCATAGTCAAGCGACAGATTCTAACGAGACTTCGCATGAATCTACTGAATTTAAATATCTCTAGATCTTAAGTGAATAAAAACATAAGTCACATAAAGAGAAGCGATGGCCTCTTCTTATCCGTGTCTGCATTAAAGCAAGAACAAAATGAAATACGATAACTGGCAGCTGGGGATGGTATGCGAAGATAGAGAAATGAAGAATTGTTATCACGTGTTTGCAAATTTTTATACTTCTACACTGGGCATTGGTAAACCGGTGTTATAAGAAACAAATCACCGTTTTATTGTACTTTAAAGCAGCCTCGCAAGATTTGGAATCTTTCAAAAAAGGAAATAATGGGAAACAACATACAACTTTGGAGGGGCTTATGACTAAGTAACTGCACGGCTCGATCGATCAGGTTAAGCTACACCTGCCGCGGTTGGTCCGTAGATGGGTGACCATCTTTATATACCAAGACCTCTCCGTGCCTTGGAAAGTACGTTAAGCCTTTGATCCCCGCTGTCATTCGTAGATCTTAAACTGTCGTTACGGGTCGTCAGAGACCCGAAAGTCTGACAACCAGTCTTACCAAGGGGTGTCAGATTTCCCAGTGGCTGGGTTGTGGAGGTCAGATAGGCAGTCGCTCCATGTAAAATACGTACTGGTATTCGGCTGCTTTCGGTTAGACTGGAGGCCGATCCCAACATGGTTGGCAAAGGCATCTAGGCAGATTATGATGAGGTAGAACATAGGTAAATAGGTAAAACTGTCAAGCTCCTTATTCATAGGAAACAAAAGTTGCACGACATTGTTGATGATGCTGCTGCAACAAAGTTGCAAGTATTGTTTGCAATGAATACAGAATAAAGTCAGGAATTTACACAGACATCTTAAAAAGTACATTACTAAACATTACGTACTGCCCTTAATTAGTAATTCCTAAGAGAACGAGATGCATACTTCACAGTTATAAATACAAAGTGTCATCATAAGGCACGCCGGACAAGACATGGTGCGCGGCCGCCGAGCTGAGCGAGTCAGCCATGCAAATGCTACGCCGTCTTAATAGCGACGCACTCTGGGGCCAAAAAACTCTAATTGCGTCTCGGACCGGTACCCTTTGCCGCGATGTCATGAGTGATTAAGATTCCGGCCACTAACAAGCCAAATCAATCAAATTCCACCGATACATTAATTTAAATATCAAAGACGACCGTGTTTCGATTTTATCTGAAGGCTCCTGAACTTAATTTGAGCTTTAAGTTTCTTTCCTTCCCGCGAACTTGGAAACACCACTAAATTCCTTGAGGAAGTACTGATTCTTATAAATTATTTCCTTGAAATTCAGTGCGGTCGATGAATATGTAAGTAATTACAGCGTTTAGTTCTACTAGACAATGTTTACGGGATCACTGAGTCGAAAATTGCAATAATAAAAACACGCTTTAAATCGTTCTGACAACATTATGCCGATTCGTTCTATCAATTTTACGCTATTCCAAACTAGAGGGGAGCAATAAACATCTGCTGGAAACAAAAAAGAGTAAATGAGATTTAGTTCGTTCAACTTTTATCTAGTGTTACATCGACGGGCGATAATGACTTATAGAATAAATACATTATTGTGACAAGGATATCCGTAGACGGGCGTATAATAGGCCATTTTATTATTATCAACAGCGCTGCTTACCTCAGAAAAAACTTGTATTGTGTGATATATAAAGCTAGGAGCCCTTCAAGCATGCGCAACATAAGTAAGATCTATTGCGATGATCTATATTTATATTGATCATAAAGATGTTGGACGACAGAATTAAGTTACGTTTCAAAAGGACATCTAGTACTAGTCAGGTACTGAATAAGTATGACTTTAGTAGGGGACACTTTAGATAAACCTATTCAGCGACTAAAGCAACGAGATTTTGAACAAAATCGGACTACTCTGCAAAAAGCTATGCGTACATTACAATCAGTTAGTGAACAATCAATCATTCCCGTTTTCCTACCCTTGGGGTTGGTTTTTTTTTCCAAATTTATATGGGACCAACTACGGAGTATATCCTTTCCAATAAAAAAAGAATGATCAAAATCGGACTACTCTGTAAAAAGCTATGCGTGGTCATACATAAGAAAAAATACGTGTCGACTTGAGAACTTCTTCCGTTTTCTCGTCGGTTAAAAACACAATTGCAATTCGCCATTTGTGTAGGTACTCTCAAACAATTTTTATAGTTTTAAGTTTAAAACCCTGTTGTAAACCCTGGCTGGATGGGTTATTGAGGCAGCCATAGGTAATTCCGGCTAAGCAACCTCCTTGATTGACCTGGGACATTTAATTCCCAAAAAAAAATTACGCTTTTTAGAAAAGCATGCATTTTATAAATGAAAAGCTTTTGGACATTCTTGAAATAATGCTTCATTGGTAGGTACCGCATTGTAATTAATAATTTTCGCACATCATGTTAACAATTATATGATGACCAAAATGTCATTAAGGTGACACTTGTCCACATTTTTTCCATACAAACTTCGGGAGGGTTTTACTCCACTGTTTGACTATGTACATCAAAAATAAAACATGGTATGGTTTTGTCTCGTTATTATTATTGTCTGTACGGAAACAGAATACTAAAATAAAAATCCATTAAAAAGTTATGAGCCAACAAAGATTCGTTTTACTTGCTAATTTAACCTAACTTTGATCGTGTTTAAGTAATAAAAGGAGTGTAAAATCTCGAAAACCAAGACGGTACCGACAAAGTTCAATTAACAATAAATTAAATAAACTTTATTCGTCATTGATTTATGCAGTGGTTTTTTCATAAAACCCGATCTTCTGAAGGACTTTTCTTAATTTTTTTGCATTTTTTTTTCCAACAATGCTCCTGCATCTCACTCAATAACGTTGTGCATGTAGACTAGCGTCTAACTGCTCACCACTGATACTATCTCTGTCGGATACGAAGCCTGGTGAGACAACGTGATTTTTAGCCAGGCCCACCAGTAAGTTCGAGCCCGCGCAAAGTGTCCCCTTAAGGTCTGTCTCAAATTTATAAAAGCTTATGTATAACTGTAACAGTTAAACATTTTTAGAATCGTGGGGAAATAGTCAGATGGCACAGATTTCAGCAAAAGCTTTGCATTTTTTTCCTTACAAAAAAACCATTAGGTACGCGATACGCATAGTAATATACAATAGATACTACATAACTAGTTACCTTCACAAAATTCATAGATACTATTATATTAAAATGCAATAACTACATTCAAAAGCAAAAAGAACAATCCTAGCATTTCACAGTTTAACAGGGTAATTGAAAAAATATAGGATCACACTATTCAAAAGCTCATTTCCTATGAATAAGTACGATCTAAATCGTTAGAAAACCCGAGAATCCCACGGGAAATAAGAAAAACCGCGGGCAGCTCGCGGAACGATCGGCAAGCAGGTTATAATTTGATTAAGTAATGGAAATTGTGCAAATAAGTAGCGAACCGCGCCAATCATGCAATTTAGTTACGGATTCACTCGTACAGCTTTATAGGTGCGATCTCAAGAGCTACTAACTCTTTTTGGTCTTTTATTCCGAGCTAGCCACGCGATGCATTTATTTTTAGATCCCCTTAGGGGTCAGAAAAATACCTGCGTATGGATTAAAATACATAATAGGTCTACGGTCTGCAGTCACCGAGAATACAGGCTTAATTGTGCCCGTTAAAAAGAAGGACTTTCAAGAATATTTTATAAGGATAGGACCACTATTTATTTCTTTTAGACTTGGCCGTATATCAAGTGGTCTGTATGTTGTATTTTGTTACATTATTTCCACTTTCAGCATCCTTGATGATCATTTGAAGATTGCAACCACAACTTTATTTACTATCTACAGGATTTGTTCAATACACTTACAGCGGACCACCACAAAACTATTTGAATACAAAGGTAATGGTTCTGAATGATTGATTGATTTGATTGAACTTAGATGAAACTAAGAAGAGAAACGAAACCAATAGCGGTCTGCGAATTCTGCGATTGATTGAGTTAAAGATGACATGGAATATTTATTATTATTTTTGAAAGAGGCTTGTGGCTAAGTAATTAGAGTGGCACAGGTCAATCGATCAAGTTGAGCTACGCTTGCCGCGGTTTGTCCGCGGATGGGTGACCAAACGAGGCCCCTCCGTAGCTCGCTCAGCCGTTGGTCCCGGCTATCATTCGTGGATTTTTGAGAGTGGTTACGGGTCGTCAGAAGCCCGAAAGTATGACAACCAGTCTTACCAAGGGGTATCGTATTACCCAGTAACTGGGTTGGTCAGATAGGCAGTCGCTCCATGTAAAACACTGGTATTCAGCTGCATCCGGTCTGACTGGAAGCTCACCCCAACATAGTTGGGAAAAGGCTGGGCCGATGATGATATTATTACTAGCTTCCGCCCGCGGCTTCGCGTGGAAGTCGGAAATTATCCCGCGGGAACGTACTACCGGGATAAAAAGTATCATATGTCAAGTGTCATATGTGTGTGTATGTGTCATATGTGTGTGTGCCATATGTGTGTGTGTGTGTATCTATCTGTGTGCCAAATTTCATCCAAATCCATTTAGCAGTTTTTGCGTAAAAGAGTTATAATTTTAGTAAGTAAGCATTATAATTTGAACTTTCCTTTCTGAAAGCATATTTAATTTCATTCCCATCGTTTCTGGATTTGTTTCTCGGACCAAAATAAATCAGCACATTTACTGTGTTGAATTTCAAAACCGGGTGTAAAAATATTCATTTGGAATGTTATCAGTTATCATAAATAAATACGGTTATGTTATGAGGTCGCGTAGTTCCAGCACCCTTATTGCGTAACGCACGATCAATCATAATATATTTCGTTTTGAAATAGATTGCTTAACCATTGCTTCATATGTTCGAAAAATGTATCCGCTCAACAACGTTAATAACGCAATGAATATTGTTGAACTGTCAAAATGAAACAGATTATGATTAATCGTGTTTTACGCAATAAGGGTGCTGCTCATGAATTTCTAGAAAATAATTTAGTTCTGCTACCGAGCCGTAAGCCGAGCAAGTTTAGCCGAGACATGGGTCCCTAAAAGGGCATTTACGTGCCGTAAAACATTTTCAAATAATATCGTGCGTAATGTTCTAGCCGAACACGACAAAGTTTATAGCTACATATAAAACTGCACGACGTGGGCTGGACGCAATGTCTACATGGAGCAAGCTATAGCGTGCTATATTAGATGGTGAGCTCGCAAAGCTGAGTTGGAAAACCTACTCCAAATAAAATATCAAGTTTAGTCGTTTCAGGTACCTATGTAGTCCAGGTATATTCGTGCATGAGTCATCAAGAACACTAAACTTTATATGTGAAGATTCAGATCGTAATGGATAATTTAATAGTAGGTTCTATGTAAATGTCGGACCACTAGCGACGTGCACCCAGCATAATGATCGGGCAATATTCCCAATGTTATTCAGGGACGTCAAGCTAAGGGGACCATCTATTTTATTTTTGTGTTCACTGCTATTGCGGTTGACTATTACGCGGTTATTTTTAAAACGGCATTTAAACGATAGCGGGTGCATTTTTATCGTAATCGCGGTAATCAGAGTAGTCGGCGGCGACCACCGCAGGCGCAGCCATCGCACGCAACTAGATAACATTAGAATAATCACAACGTTGACGGATGCTGTGATTGAGGAGCGGCGACACATCTACGGGTTTCGAACATTGATCATCATTTCTAAGTGCGATACAACTTTCTTCTTTTATAGCACAAAATGGTGCGAGCTAAGTGCCTATTTTATTTTACGGTTTCCCAGATGTTTACGAGTTGCTCTATATTTGCAGTTTCGCATACGGTAACTGAAGATATTTTATGTTTTTTTAGTAATCTAAATAGGTACTTGTTTAAGCATATTATTCATAATTTTTTGTCATAATAGCTTCACTCTGCAATATAGGTGCAACCTGAAAAAGCGCACTAGAAGAAAAGCTATGGGACGGCGACACCGCCGTCGCGCCTATAAAATTGAAATATAGAGTCGAAGCGACAAAACTTGAAAGTTTTTCAGACGTTTTAGTTTTGATAGGGTAGATTCATAATGCCTATTAATTTTATTTTATTTAGGAGGTAGGTTTTTTGTATTTAATTAAATTTGGAACTGTGGTCCATGATATATGGTAATGATATCAATTAATGTCGTGTCGTCGACTAGCACAGCGCACGGCGATCGCGCATTGTGAATGGCGCATAAATAGTTTTGTTTGAGCGGTATGTGCGGTCTATTACTACCATTATTCAAAACATCGGAGTCATGCTCCCGTTCAATTAAATACTCCCCGAAGCGGAATAACATCTTCGGATCAAAAAACATTGTATCGTTCGAATCTTCGAGCTTTTTTTTTTTCATTTTGCAGCTATTAAAGTAATACCTCCATATTTTTTTATCAAAATAAAACCGTGAATTTTATTTTATCGACTGGTATCGCCTTCGAATGTAATTCATCGGATGTAAAACAATACTGATAGGTATCGCTTGAATGCGATAAAAAATAAATTTCAAAAGTGTTTCTGCAAGCTGCAGGCTCTAGGGCACTTCAACATTTGCAGGATCATTTAAGTGCAGTGTCTTGTATTGAGATGACCATTTAAATATTCATGTTTATTTTTTAGCCTAGATTTTTTAATAAACAGGTATATAGGAGGGAATGTTTAAGGTGTCCTGTAATAGGCACACATAGGAATAGCATCGTTAAGGTATGGCAATGTCAAAGCTGAGAGGACCGCATGGCGTGCAAAGCAAATAGCGTCCCAGCAATTAACGTGGCTTTCAAAGCAACATGTTTAAAGTGATGAAGCTGTGGCGGCGGCTTTCAAATGCCCCGCGTCTCCCCCTATTTGCTTTTATTTTAGCAAAGATCTAATATTGAACTCGGCGCGCGCTTGTATGTGTCCACGGCAAGGTCAAATATACACTTAATTAATATCTATTAACCGTGCACTCGTCTGTGTTTATGGGCATACCTTCACGTCGAAGCCGCTCTCATTCAATTAGTAGATATAAGCAGAAAAAAAAAAATTGTTTTTAGTATCTGGGTACTTTTAATATCACTAAACGAAAAAACCGGTCAAGTGCGAGTTGGACTCGCGCACCGAGGGTTCCGTACAAACCTGTGGGTATATAAGTAAAAGTTCAAAATTGTCAAAAATATTTTTTTTTATATGACGAAACTAAAAAAATTCGGTTTTCGTAATTTTTCCTATATCTGTACTATAAGACGTGACTTCGTACAAAATTTCAAGATTCTAAGTTCACGGGAAGTACCCTGTAGGTTTTGATTCCCGTGCGAGTTTCGAAAATTTGCGGAATTTTGCGGCCTAAATGGCTGTATCTTTTGATTGCGTTGACTTAGAAGGTTGATTTTTCTACAGCTTCCAGGGACAGTAGAACTAAGTATCATATAGAAATTTCAGTTTGATACCTCCACGCGTTCCTGAGAAAAACGGTCTTGACAGACGGACGGACGGACGGACGGACGGACGGACAACAAAGTGATCTTATAAGGGTTCCGTTTTTTCCTTTAGAGGTACGGAACCCTAAAAATTATAATTTGAATAAGGTACTTTGTGGAGATAATTGTTGGTTTAAAAACTAAATGAAAACGCAGTAACTTGAGGACCTAACGAGACAAATTCGGAGGAGGTCTCCAACCATATTACGACTTAGTGTGTTGCGGATTGGGATGAGATTCTTCGTTATTTTTGTAAATGCTTTTGGGCCGTAGTGAGAATTTGATTAGTGGGTGTACGATGCCAATAATTGCGGGCGAGTTGCGAGGCTGGTCCTCAATGGCAGATACAACAAAGGCACACCCTTGAAGCGCGCCGCATCGGATCGTGAGCGGAGAAAAAACTACGACAACATCGACAACCCTTTGGACAAGCGAAGAATTCGCGTCGACCGCAACAAGAACAAATTGAGCGCGAACTATTGTGCGGTACGATTTACCGAGATAACTCCCGTGTCGAGGAGCGCGGGCGCCGCCGCCGAGCTAGCGTCCGCCCGCCGCCGGACGTCCGCGGCTGACGACACCGCATCACCGCCCGCGAGGATTCAATGCGCGGGTTTACATTGCTGGGTTGCTATGTCCCTGTTGGAGTGTCTTGTGGGTGGCGAGGTATTGGACGCGAGGCTAGAGTCTGCGGCCGCAATAGCGGTCCCATGCGGTGGTGCGCGCGGGACGCGTCTGTGTTATAAGGGGGGGTCCCGGCCAACGCGCGTTCAGTGTGCCCCGAGTGTCCCGTGTAGCGCGTGTGCACTCCTGAGTGTGCTCAGATCGCTTCCCCGCTGATATCGCTCGACTCTATCAACATGCAGCTCGTTTTGGCCACCTGCTTCTTGCTGTTCGCAGCCACCCTCGGTCCCGCGGCAGGTATGTGATACGGTTGTGATGCAATAATATATTGCTTAATTTAATTTCAAAGAACGTTTATATATGATGAAAACTCATTCATAATAATTTATCATGAAAAACTGAAACTTAACCGACAGAGTTTGTAAATCTTGAAACATAGTTTCAGCTTTTCATGATAAGGAAATAACTGAGGAACGATATGACAAAGACTGTGTGTGAAACTAAAGAATCAGCTCACAGGACATCATTGCGTCACGTAGTCACCTCAAAAATTGTTGTTAATTTACGTTTCAATTGTGTTGTTATTTGTATACGCGCGGTGTGTGGCGCGCTTCAGTATTGCGACACTGAACCGTCTGTTTTTGGCTATTCTCATCTCAGCCTGTTCTAAATAAATAATATTTTTAGTAGGTATTCGGCCTGAATTCATACCATGTTGCTTCCTTATGATCCAATATTTACACGAGAATTGCTTTATATTGAAATTTATTTATTTCTCAATAGAAAAATAGTTGGACGTTACTAAATCAAAACACATTCTAAAAATGTCTTGTAACATCTCTCTCTCTCATCTCTCATGTCTTCTAAATAGGCACCCATTCAACCATCTTCGCCATGATGTAACTATTTTGCATAGCTATCAAGTAAACTAGCTGTAAATTTTCTGAAAAACTAAAAACGCTGTTAAGATTATCACAATGCATTCCAACAGTCTCCTTGCGGAAATCGAAGAAATTAAATGTAGCCATAAAATTACTCGAAGCAGTAATAACTTATGTAAGAGCTACAATAGCAGGGTGTGGTGGTAGCAAGGTGGTTGCTGTGACCTACGGGTCTTCGACCTTCATTGTTTGAGTTTCATTAGAGTACAATAGCTATAGTCCCACCATTACCCCATCTAAATAACTTCTAATACATATATTCACTATATTTTATTCAATCGTCAGCATTAGATCGAAAACAATTGAGGCAATACCGTAAATTTTAAATCTTTGTCACTATCAAATTAAACGTCAGAAAAAGGAATTCAAGTAAACACAAACGGAGAGAAAGAGAGAGAAGTAGAGCAATGACCATACATCAAGGAAATTACAGCACATGAGAACCAAAAATGCTAAAAACAAATTGCTCATGTTCTACAGCTTGTTACACGCAATAAAATTCGTATAATCCGTCGTAACCGGTGGCTAATATCAACAAAGCTTACGACACACAGGTGAGCCATAAAGCCGGGAGCAGATCGGCGCGTTTCGCGTGTTGACTCAAGTGCGCCTGCGACTCGCGACCATACGCACAGTACGCACACACACAGCCCCCCTGAACAATGCGACACTGCACTCGCGGGTACCATGCTCCTGTCACAAGTGTACGGATCCAATGTATTAGAAAGGGCACGCTATGGGAACCTGATTTAATTGTATGTTGTAATATCTCTATAATTTATCTTCTGTTTTACAACAGAAGATAAATTATAGTGTTAGATTTCTAAACCTTTATCTCTTATTAAGAAAATGGATAACTCTTCCAAGATGTGCACATTAACATTAACTTTTTCAAATCACTTGTAATCTTAAGTTTCGCGTAAAACTGCCAAGTGCACAATCATAGCGATTCTCGGAAATCATTTTTATCTCAAGTCAATGACACTTGTCAACGTGGGTAAGCGTTTATAGGAATGCAGCGAATTACCGCATCATGGATGTCTCTGCGATTGCGGAGTCTGTGAGAAAAGTTGACGATTTAAACCAATCAACATAGTAGGGAGTGATTCCGCTAATGAGGCGTGTCCGCAGCTATCGGACAGGTTATCGGCGGGTCGGCAAAAACTCTTCGACGGAAGTCGGTGTTGGGAAAAAATAGTGCGGGGATGCGGAGGGAGCGGCGACAGGTGCGGGGTTCATCGGCCCTCGCCTAGTCGCCGCGTGGCCAGGACATCTAGCTGCAGTTCCATGGAATAATATTATGGTGCGCCACAGCCCGCCTCTCTCTGTGCTTGTAGCGCCCGCACCGGTACCGTAAATGACTCCAGATTATACACAGATAGTCGCTGCCCCGTCCGACTCATGCATTTTCTTAATCTGTATCGATGACTCGCATTATTGTCCGCATCAAATTCGATCATTGTTACTAGATATGCGTATTACCATACATTTCTTATATACCACCATATCTAATCTATCTAATATTTATCGCTTTCTGTGGGTGGGACAGCGTTTCGCGTTCGCTACAATTTCTTACAGTAATAAATGAATGATTTTGGTTTATAAGCCCTTGGCGTAAGGGTTATTTATGGTTATCGTTCAATTCAATTATTTTATTGCTTTGAAACGCAACTGTTCTAAATTTGTTGGTTACCTTTACTGTACATAATTCAGTGATATTCCAATGAAGTAACAATTTATAGAGTATCTATCGCATAATAAGCTCATTTGGTATATGTTTGGCTAAACCATCGCCTTTATAAATTTATAAACACGCGGATATATTATTATAATGATTCACATTTCTGGAATTTGGATCATGAATCCAAGCCATGCGATGATGTATTTACATAATATTTTAGGATATCTATAGGTACAATAATATTGTCAAATGATTCGTGTCATTATTTTTTTTTGATGGACGTTAAGTAAGATTTAAACATAATTGCATCCGGTCCGTGGCTGAAACAGGGATTATACTTTTGGAACATTAAATAAAGTTTATCTGCAACAGTCGAGTGCCGAAAGCCTTCTAAGTGATACTTTATTATGATCCTCTACCCTTTAACATTTTTTGTCACTATAATTCAAAAGTAATGTGGCCGCAGCACCAGGTGGTACGATTGTATCAAATTACTTATCGGACGTGAGCTTTGGTTCCTCACAGAAAAAGTAATTTAGAGGTTTAGTCACCAAACGTTTCAGAAAAAAACAGGCTGTCGGTGCCGATCAATTTCTTGCTACATTGATGGTTTTTGTTTTGTTCTATGTTTTTGTAATTGCGCCGCAGTGGAGGGCTCGTTAGCAATATAATTTCAGTGGAATCACTAGTGTTCGCGGACATTTGTTTGTCTCGTTGGCCGGCCGCCGGGACCAGGACCGGGTCGGCATCGGGTTTGATTACTAAAAATAGTCTGGTAGGTGCATTCCGTAGCGGGCGCGAGAGAGGAGTCGCGCGCGCCGTCCTTGGGCTCGTCTCTTGCGCATCGTTCGTTCGCCATTATCTCGGTCCCTTTTTTGCCTTCCGATCGTTATCCGACCACGAACAATCCGATCGATGTTCCCACGCACAAGATCAATCAAAAAATTTTGATAGACGTCAAAATTGGACTTTTTACTAAACATTAATTTAGAATCGGTAATTTGATAACTACTTTGTGGCTTCAGGTGTTCGGATCATCAATCATTACTCATGAAATCGTAATGAGGATTGACGTAAACCAATTTTCCGCTTAGGGTTCAACGACACGCGAAGTGTTGCTTGATCTGTGCGGAGATGTATTTTATCACGATGTAAATATTCTCACAGAGTTTATCTAATCGAGGACGGGGACTTTACAATATCCGATAAAGGTTAATATTTAACATTGAACTTGGCACGGCCGTGAAACACACGTCGTGTAATGCACGGAGTAGATGGAGCGTGCGCCGCGAGGGCCGGGTGGTTGCGCTCGATCCGCCAACTGGTTCGCGTTATGTAATGCATTGCATTGCGCACACGCACGCATCGCGCCGTGCGCCCCCGCTGCACCGACGCCGCCGGCGCCAACGGTTTGCGGTTAGACGATTACACAGCTTTTAATCAACGTTTAAGTAATAGAAGATCTAGCTTCAAGCTGAAGGTTTTAAGTAAAGTATGTGTATAGTATCTGCTACTTCTGGATGAAACTCGTAAACGATTTGATAAAATAATAATGTCGTTGCATACGAAACTTTACGATGTCGTAAAAAGCGGTAACATGATATTTAACGTTACTTGGAATGTAGAGCCGCGTACCTGATTCGTTTAAGGGATGAGGGCTATTAAACTATACAGATGTCAGTATAATTCTCCCCGAATTTACTTTTTTTCGAATGGTCATATTTTATGATCCTATTACTAGAAATTAAATTTCTGGAGATACATAATTTTAGTTTGGTTTTTAGAAATGCTCTTTAACGGAATGAAGGTTCACCAAATAACTTCTCCCGCTATGGGCGGAGTGGGAAGGCGTGTCAGACTTTTACTGACTAAAACCCTCCCATGTTCCTTCAGTTACCTGTGTGCCACGGTATCTCTTTCGAACAACTCGCACCCCTGACAGGCATCGGCCCTTGCGGACCCCACCAGTTGGTGTTCTGACATCTCTTTGAGGCGCGCGTGGAGTACAACGCGCTGTCGACCTGGGCTTTGTCCTTACCGGACAGCGAGCTACCCATTACTCGCCGTCCGCAAGCCCACGCTTATGGTGGCCGGGAATCACCCTAGGATTCCCGACACCTATGGCGTCTCCTGCGGCGACTAGGGCCGTGAGGGCGCATAGATTGCCTCTCCCTCACGTGCGCCCTCTCCCTCTTCGCGAGCATTACTGCTTCGCAGAAGGAGGTGATGGCTACCCATGCACTCTCGCTCCATACCATCGCCTGGACCAGGGCCGGACGCGAGAGAGCGCCGCCGCCGATCGCCTCCAAGTCACGGCGGTGCTCCGCCCGAGCTGGGCAGACCTCCACCGTATGCTCGACCGTGTCCTCCGGGCGATCTACGCAATAATAACACCCAGGTGTTTCCTCCCGCTTTTTGCGAAACAGGAACCTCCCGAAACAACCGTGTCCGGTGAGGACCTCCGTCAGGCGGAAGGCGAGGCCGCCGCGGTGCCTCTCAATCCACTCGTCAAAGAGGGGACTTACCGCCGCAACCGAATGAAGATTAAGCCCGTTTTAAAAATTGTTGATCATATTTAAGGGCGATGAGCGTTTACTCATATAGTTGTATTATAATATTTGTGAAGTTATCCATTAAGCTTTTTTGCATTAGATACTTCACCTACACAGTTACCGCAATTAGAGAAAATTTAAAAATATACGAGGCCGCAAATTCAAGCAGGAGTCTAGATGCAAGCTGCACTTGCACCATTTATCCTTGCATTTATCTAACGTGTTTTTATCCAATTAATTTATTAACTCAATATATAATGTTGCCATAAAAACTAAGAGGTGTTCATATCCCGTGGGGATGTGTCCGTTACAATAATGATGAACTTTTCTGCCTTAAAGAGCCAACAACCTTCGCGTAGGCGTTATTTTTAGAAGCTGATAATGCATAATTTGCAGCGTCTTTTAACCGGTTTTAACTGGTTTAAGTGCTGTCTCGGGTGATATTAGATATGGCATGAAAACTGTGCTTTAAAGGAAAATTCTGTAATTTCATGATCATTTCAAGGAATGTAGTCCCTTCCTTGAGATCGCTTTTCAAGAAATTGTTTGTGACTGACTTTCAAGTGCAGTGTTCTTGACAACCTGAATTGTAATATTTTTTTGCAATAAGCTTTTGCCCGCGGCTTGGCCTGCGTGGAGGTCGGAAATTATCCCACGAGAACTTACTACCGGGATAAAAAATATCCTATGTGTTAATTCAGGTTATATTCCATCTGTTGGCCAAATTTCATCTAAATCCGTTAAGCCGTTTTTGCGTGATTGGGTAACAAACATCCAAACATTTAACCAAACAAACTTTAACTGTAGTTAAATTTATGTCATATAGCTTTTCCCAGCGGCCCCGCCCGCATGGATGTCGGTTATCGCGTAAAAAAGTAGCCTATATGTCCTTCTCCATATTCCAGGCTATAATATCTCTGCCAAATTTCATGACGATCGGTTCAGCGGTTTAGGCGTGAAAGTGGGATAGACAGACAGACAGTTACTTTCGCATTTCTAATATTAGTAGGGATGTAGGGATTCAACTCTTCTGATATTAATTTATACAAATTTATCTTTCGGCAGTTGGATATGCACTGTTCTTTAGATGTAATAAGCAGTAATAGGTTTATGTTAATTACACGACCTTTTGCAGAATTCCACGAATGCATAAGTTATGGTAATTACAGTGTCAGTGAAGGGAGCAAAAATGATCAATTCTCCATAAAGAACGTTCCCCTGCCGAGAGCCGTTCAGGCGTATAAAGCTTTTTATTAATGAATTGCAAATGCATATTTGTTAGAAAAGCTATTAATTATTTCTGTAAAGGATTGTTCTTGTTTCTTTTGTATGGGTGGGTTATTAATGAAATGCATTTCATATTAATAATTGTCTGTCTTTCTACATCCTCGACTGAAATAATAAAGTCTGGGATATAAAAAGATCAATCAAGATAAGGATAGGATATGGCAATGGAATTTTCCCATGCATTCTAAATAAGATCGACGACTTTAGTAGCGTTATATTTGATTTGTCGATTCATATGACTGATTTCTCAATGACTGAAACAATAAAAATTATCATGGATTCTTACTTTTTATACCCATGTAACATCAGTACCAATGAATGGAAGGAAGTTGTTATTATTATATGAGACGTGAGATTCCTCTACAAGATAGCCCGTAAACGAATTTTAATGAGACATGGCACAAGGATCGTGGAGAGATACTCGTAATGTGGTTTGGATCGCGTTTTGTATGCGATTGCGCACGCGTCGGTTACATCTGCTAGCTTCCGACTGTTGATAGCTGATTGAGTAACGATATCCGCGATATTGAGACGTATACTGAATTAATTAGGAAAAACACGTAATCGTTATAAAAGTGAATGTGTATTAGTGATTTATTTTCATCTGCGATGAGATCGTTCTTTTAAATGTAAACTACAGTTGACAATTTGTTTTCATCTACTGATACAGTCATTGCATTTTTATTAAATTACATCTAGGTCTGCTCTTTTTCAAGTAGCCCTAAATTCTCATTTTAAGTAAAAACATATCAAGTTTCATTTTCATGCAGCGTTTATCTTTATCACCCATCCACTGTCCTAAAGTCCTCGGTTTTATTTTCACAGAACTGACTGGCATGTAGATCATTTTGATAAGCTTTAGTTTTGGGACATTTTTTGCTGCTGCAGTCTCTTGTATGACCTTAAGTGCTTGCCGTACGGTATCTTCAGAGAGTGCACGTTTAAATTCTTCAGCTAAACGAGCTATCGCGATTTGCGATCAATAAAAGTCGGCAAGTACAAATCGCGATGTTAGTTTGCGATTGCGCGGCACATCGCGGGCGTGACATTTGCGACCAGGTTTTGGACAGAGGTCCGTTAGCGTCCGGTGGATGAGCTCGCCGGATATACACGCGGTGCCGGCCACGGCAAGCGAGTGCACTCACCCCTACAATAGGGGTGTCACAATGTGTGTCTAAGGGTGTAAAGTCCGAATAAAAAGTAATACGAAAAATCGTAGGCTTTTTTGGAGTTGAAAATAATTGGAATGTAGGAAGCGTAGTTGCATCATGATTATAAGGAAGTGGCCAATAGACAGCCCTGGTAAGGTCGCATTGTCGCACCTACAAAACTAGCGCTGTACTATATGGAACAGTGCCATCCTCGTCTTGGTGGTTCCGACGACGCTACGTGTACGGGACGGGAGTGCCGATGCTCTTCATCAGTATGCGGCGCGCGCGCATGACTCATGCGACGTGACCCGCCTCCCCGACACTCATTGTTGCTCGTGTACACTCGTCTCGCTGTCAGCCAGCACTTTCTAAACGTCCCTAACTATCGCCTTTTATGCCCATATATCGCTTTATAATCATCGTATACGTCCACGTTTATGAGAATTGAATAGGTTCATTAATGCTACTAGGAAATGTCGGGATTCCCAAGTCGACAGTATATTATAGTATCCTGTTATTCCTATGAATAATCAAAGAATATACATTAAATTTTCCATTATTATTTGGAAACTTAATTCCAATTTACATACAAAGCAATCCGCAGTCGTACATTTTCTCGATACATTTGTCGAACTGAAAGATAGGTTAGCCGTAAAGATTACTTGTATCGCAGAAATTGCAAGCTAAAACACACCGTGAAAAGAATAGCAACAAAGTAGTGAACAACAATAAATTGCTGCAGCTATTACAGTGACTGCAGAATGCGGCATTCATCAAGGAATAGCTCGAACAAGAAGTAAAAGCGAAGTAAGCAAGTAATGCGCGACATCGTTTATGCATGAGGTTACATTATGCATGGATTCCAATAGCAGACTCAGGACCTCTAATAACCGAGTAAAGCTGAGTTGTAGAACTCAGGTTTCTTAACAACGTACACAATATACCATTGAGTTTCTCAATAAACTGTTGGAAAGCAATAAGGATATTTACGGTCATGTGTCCGCATACGTTTCCGTGTACTTTTAGAAGTGTTGGATTATTTTAGCATTTACAGGCTATTCATGTCGAAATTATAATGTCCTTTTATAGATGCGTATTTAATGTCAGGTCGATGATTTTGAAATTGATGTTGCAAAATAATGCAACCATTAAAATCAAGACGCGACTAATATTGTAGTTTGAACCGTCGGGAATAAATCCGCTGGTATCTATGCAAGTCTTCGTGAGAACGAGTGACAAGGCGTCTTAGCAATCTAAGACCAATTAGTGGGTTACCATTACAACTTGTATGAAAATCAGAGCAGCGATGTGAAGCTTCTTAGTGTGTTCTCCTACCGTCTAACGCAAAACAGGATACATTTAATTCGTTATTATTAATCACCTCCTTGATGGTTGAATAAAGCGTGCATGGTCCAAGGCGGCATGTTAATCTTCGTTTTCTTCGTGGATTGTTCGGGATGGGTTCACAATTGCATTTCGCGGAGTGCGGCACGACATGCTATAGAATGCTATGTCGTTACTTTCTTAAGAAAACAAAATCTTGTTTTTGTTTGTAGGCAGGGAGTCGTGGTCTTGTTTAATATGGTCGTGGTTGTAAAGATGCAGTCCCGGAGTATTTCGTGCTCGGCTGAGCGTGAGATTCGCGTCGATGCTTCTTAAAGTGGATGACATTGCAGTTCTAATCTATTATCACGGAGTATTGACCGGTATCTATGCATTGCGCGTATATATTTAGCCAGATTACTCCGAGTTAATATTAAGTTTGAGCTTTGTGGCCGCTTGATTACTTGTAATTTAATTGTAGAGACTGCAAACTTAATGCAAATCATCGTTTGTAATTGCATTATTCCTGCTACAGAAACTCATATTATTAATACGAGTACATACTCTTCTCTTAAAGGAGAAACTGACTGACGGACAAATCAACGCACAGCCGAAACTACTAGTACTAGGAACTTGAAATTTTGCACACGGCTACCCTTTATAATGGAGGGGAGCACTAAGAAGGGGTTTTTGGAAATTTGACCTTTAACGGGGTAAAAAGAGGGGATTTTGTTTGTAGTAAAATCTTATTCTTTGAGTTAATAAACTTGGCACAAATACTTGTCTATGTAAATTATAAAGTTGGTCATTTATTGTTTTTTTATACTACCCCCTAAAGGGGGATTGGGGGGTGTCAACGTTTATATGGAAGAATTATAACACGCGGTCTGATTAACTCGAAACTCAGTATCTAAAACCAAAAATAAAGAATGACGTGTCAGGGTTTTTGAAAATCTATCCCTAAAAGGGTATAAAAGGTTAGTTAATTTTACAAGGGATGATTTTACTGCGTGTCTTGATTAACTCGAAAATTGGCATTTTAATAACCTACAAGCCAAAAAATGTAAAAGAAATAAAATACTTTTTTTTACCCCTTTGAGGGTGAAAATGGGGATATAGTATGTTTGAAGAGTTTTCTGTGGAGAAGTAAATAATATACACATATACCTGAGCCATATTATGTATTATAAACCTCAAACTTGCTGGTGGTTTTGTCTGAAGGATAGTGATCACATCAATTTATTTGTTGACGTCAGAAGTTAAATATTTAACCTACTAATATTATTAACGTGAAAGTCTGTGAATATGTTTGGATATTTGTTACTTAATCACGCAAAAACGACTGAATGGATTTGGATGAAATTTGGCTTTAGATTATATCCTACATTAATACATAGAATACTTTCTATCCCGGTGGTACGTTCCCGCGGGATGATTTCCGACTTCCATGCGGGCGAAATAGCGGGCGGAAGCTAGTTCATACTCTAATTTGTAAAAGATTTATTCAGTGACTGAACTAATTAAGACATAACAAGAAAGTCAGTTACATCGATTTCAATACCAAGCCAAATTAGGAAGTAATAAAATTTTGCGGTCAACCGCAAGAAGTGGACACTGAATTAATTATGGCGTTACAGCGCAGCGGGGGTCCGACCGCAAAACAGTTTGTCTCGTATGTGATGCACGTCCCTGCATTATACTGCAATCGTAGTATGAAAATGACGTGCAAAACTGCAAACTTTATGACAATGAAGTACGAGTATTGATCGCGGCGAACATATTAAGTAGTGATGAAAAGAGGTGTGGGAATAGATTACTGAACAAAAAAAAATCTAGACATGACCATGATCACGCTGAGAGAGGAAAGTTATTGTTCACTCGGTATGGAATGAAATATCAGCATCGCTATTACGAGAGTATCTTAAGAAATACTCTTATGATAATCTGGATGAGTACAGTGTCAATGTCAGGGCATGTGACGTGCGATGTAAATCACGCGGTAACGCAAGCGAGCTGCGCGGGCGTCTCATAACCGTCGCATTAAAGCAATGAATGAACTGAATGAGGGGCGCGCCATTATCCCGACTATATTCATTTTGTGTCAGATCCATTGTCAATTATCTCTCTGAGAACTGGATACTAAGTGTCAACGATTTGAACTGAGAAAGGGCTTTGACGGGGAGAAGTGTCTTCTCACGGTCTTTAAAAGATATGCATGTTTTTTATAAGGAGAATCTAGGTTTATTAGCTCTCGTTTACGAAATATAAGACCTCTCTTATTGCTCTTAAGCAAATGTTAACCACTGTTAACCGTTATTGCTTTTTAACTTTATAATGACGTATATTTTCCTGTTGTTTCAGCACAAAGGATAACAACTATACAGCTAGATGGCGTGCAATACTTTATCTCAAGGATGAACCCATACAGCCCGGAACTCAACTATTTCCTTGCTTATCAGTACTGCAGGTATGTAGCAATCTTTCATACTATACCGTATTCAGAGTTCAGTGCGAGATTTGCATCTCCCAAGGCGTTTCTCGTGAGATAAATATTCCTTAATCGTGACTCCGTATGTTCTTATCTGGTGTGTCGTGTTCCTATAGTTCGAATAGTAACATAGGTAGTCTGGCTAGCGTTAACAAGCACCTAGGTGTGCTCCGACGCTTTAGCCACCAGGAAGTGCAGGGTCATTTACATTACCGTTACAAGGTTCAGGATAAGTCGAGAACAATATTGGAGCCATTGAGGCCTTCGCCCTTCACTAAGTTCAATAACAACATCGAACGCTATATTAAAAGAGGAACGTATCTTGAAAATTCCGTATAAGTTGGAAAAGAATAGAATATAGCTTCAGGAGCACTGATTTTTACAAAATCAAAAATGGTCAATCAATTGATAGGTACGTTTCATGGAAATGGGAAGCGCGGTCGTTCTCATTAAAATTATATTTAGGATCCAACAAAACAACATCTCACGTTCATGAACTTGCGAAGATAGTCCGAGCAGCCCATCAATATAATACCTACGTAAGCGTGAACGTCTTTAAAATCTATTCTATCTATTTCCTCTAAAACTTGATGATGAATTATACGTCTGCTAGCTCCGTTAGTCCATTTCTTAATAATGATTTCCTATATATGAAAATGATTCCATTTGTTTGAAAAAGGGTATTGTGGCGCAAGCGCCACTAAGGTGCCATATGCCGCGATCTAGATCCGACCACGTGCACACTCAAATTGCTATGAGAGGTCAGTCGCCCCGTAGTTCGGTCACGATGTCCTTCTAACGCGTCGCAGTCACGACCTATTTACGGTTCCGATTGTTAATGATGGTAAAGCTCGACCCGTAATATCCGCATCGTTATGTAAACGGAATCTATAAGGAAAATAATGGAACTGAGAAATCGATTAAGGTCGCGACAAACTCGTTGTAAAATATGACTCGAATTCGCGGCGTGACAAGCGTGTCGAGATGCAGTTCAGGAGCAGGTGCTGCGTGACGACAAGTTTTATGGTGATGCGTCTCGGTCGCAATAACACTGGACCCGTGGATAATTTACAAACAGCTCCGAGTCGTGTTACGGTTCACTTTGATCGCGATGACAAAAAGATACTAACGGTACCGATGTGACGTGGCCGCGTGATCGTCGCAGATTTTTTGTTGCACTCTCTATAGATATACCGGGAAAAATAAAATGCGAATTATAAGTCTGCAGACACAATCAAGTAAAAAACGCTAATGGAAAAACATGAAATTAAAGAGATATTTATAACTACTTAAGTAGGTACTGGAAATGAAGCGACGACGAAAAGGATAAAATACATTTATTTATATATGACCGATTTTTAAAACTGGATCCATCAAGTTTCAAAACGAGATGGGGCAAAAAGACAAATGGCACTAAAGTATGCTGAAGGTGCCTTAATGGACGAGCAAATATTTAGCAGCAAGTTCATGATAAATTCAAGTGCAGAATAATTTATGACGTTTTAATTCATAATAAAAAGTCTTGAGTTGAAACGTGTTTCTCCTTTCAATGGTAAATTATTTTTGGAGAGAGGTTGCATTACGTATTTATGTCATTGATGAAAAGTCTTATTTAATTGAATACAGTTTTACTGTCCATCTCGAATCATGACTGGCCATCGTATTTTATCACGGGTTCAGAAAGTGTTCTCATGGCTTCCGATGTAAGAAAGATGTAGATAATTAAGATCTAACAGTACAATTCCTTGGAACGTTGGTCATAATTACAAACGCGATTGATTTTAGTTGTTTTCTTGAACATATGAGCTTTACCGTGGAGCAATTTACAACTTTAATCCTTGACTTTTTCATTTATTTTGATCCCAGAGAAATTAAAATATGGCATTTATGTTGTTGCAAATTAGAAAAATACTTCAAATGGAACTCCCGTCATAAAACATTAATAGAGCTTTTACCCTACAGTTGCATGATGTCGTAGATGTTTTTAATCCCTCAGAGTTTTCTGAACTTGGACTTGGAATGTGGTCCCATCGTGGCAAGGCCGTGGCCTGAACGGGCTGTCTTTAGCGAATAAATTGCATCTCGATAAACAGGCTTTAGTGCAACTTGTCCTCTGTTCAGGCTAATAGCTGAATCCGATTAGCAGCAACGATAGTATTCTCATCTTAAGCGGAATCGCATTTATGGATAGCGCATGTTAATTGTACTGCAGTAAAGTCTTGTGTTACACGGAACAATATCGTAAATGTTAGATATATTATATCATCATTAAACGATTAATAAAATTTATTTGCTCTTCTTTAGAGCGAATAAATTGTGTTAATCGTTTATTGTTGGAAGACATATCTTGAGAAAATTGATGTCTACCCACGGTGATCGTAAACCACAGATGAAGCAATAGTAAATTGTGAAATTAATTACTCAATCTTAACAATTTGTTGTCTTGGAAACATACATGTTTCATGTTATGGTATTTAATTTGGTACTCGCATTGCTGGGTTGATAATTAAGTTTTGCAAAGTATAAATTTTATTACAACCTCAATAGGTAAATAATAGCTTGTATTTAAAGTATTGACAATTTAACAATTAAACGATAACATTTCTTTATTTGCAGATCATTAGGCTTGCAGCTTGCCTCTTTTGAAACGAAGGAAAAGGCTGACTCTATAACGACATATCTTACTAATGCTGGTAAGATAAAAATCTTGTTAAAGTTTATTATAGCCAATTATTATGAAAGTTTAATATCTGTTTTTTTTATGCTCCAAAATTATGAATAATAATGAGAAAATATGTATTTACAGGTTACAATAAGTACGACTTCTGGACATCAGGCAACAATTTAGGCACGGACATGTATCTATGGATGAGCACGGGTCTGCCGTTCAACGCGACGTTCAACTACATGCGGCGGCTACCGATGGACGCGCCCAGTCAGCACACTGATGATAGCATTGACCCGCTGGACGTGCCGCAGGGCAGCACCGCACCACAGCGCACTGCCAGGCATGGGTACGTTGTTACTGTTGTAGAGAACATCCCATAAAAAGTGATCTGATTACTATACAGTTGAAACGAGATGGAATGATTGAAGTAACCGACAAACATTCAACAGAAACACTCGGTAATGAAGATGTTCTCGTGTTTCGCATCTCTACACGAACGAATTCTAAGGAAGTTATAGGTTCCCATGTTAGGAAGCAACCGGTGCAATACAATTTTCTTGAAAATTGCCGGTTACGCATTTTTCCCACGATGCGGTCTGCTGGTTACGTTAACTTGTTTATAAATAGCGTAACTATCATTAAAGGGCAATGCTTTTTAAATTCTCTGTACCGGTTCTACAATGCAAGATTGCATAAAAACTAGTCGGTATTCCAGAACGGAGCACGTGATGACCAATGGCTGCGTGTCTCTGAAGGCGCCCACGTTCCATTGGGAGCCGCAGCACTGCGGCGAGATCAAGGACTTCATCTGCGAGCAGACGCGCTGCTACTACTACAACTACGGCTCCATCCCCGTGTCCTCCGCGCAGGGGTAATGCCAGGTGAGATGCCAGCCGTCTCCGGAGGCCCGCTCCCCGACTAGCCGCGCGCTCCTCTTATACCCATAGCGGCTTCTATGCACAGGTTTCTAGTTTCAAGTACATGAATTTCGTCTGCCGGTATTTAACATGTCTAAAAGACGACATGATTAACTGTAATAACATTTGGGACACTAGTTTACGATGTAGTCAGTGTGCTAACATTTTAGTCCAAGTTTAAACCTTGGTTCTACCTCGATGTTCGTTCGTAGCGCGCGGGCCCGCGGGATCAGGCCTCTGCGCCAACCCAACCACCAAACAAGAGCCCTACACCCAGCAGACAACATTTGGCATCTATGACATTATCGTCTTTAACTCTTTCAACATAATTAATGATGGTCACATAAACAATTTCAAAATTGACAATATCTTTTGGTGGGTGGGTGAAGGGGGCTTTGCTTGGTATCTCTTGTTTAAGTGATACATATATCTATCAATAGTATTTTGTATTTAACATTTTTGTTGTTTTAAAAATAACTAATACCATTAACATAATATACTTTGATATGACTGATATCAATCGATACATTCAATGTCTGGATTATAGTATCTTAGCATGTGTGCATTTTACAAGCGGCTCTCTAACACGAGGGTCGGTATGCTCTGCCGGTAGGAAGCCGCTTTCGATGACGACGACGACGACCGCCCACCCTCTGACGTCGTCGTCGCCGCCGCCGCCGCGCTCCGAACACCTGCCGACGCACTTCACCCTCAACGACCTCATCGGCAAACTGCGACCCACGTCTCTGGACGGCCTGCAGTCGCCGCACATCAAGAAGCTCGGCATCCTGCCGTCGTCACCTCAGATCGACTCGCACTACTCGCGGGCGTCCGACGCGCACTCGCTCGAGCACGACCACGAGCTGGAGCAGAAGGAGGAGGCGACGCAGGGCCCGTACGACGACGACGAGGGCATGGTGGGTGACGACCCGGCCGCGTACCTGAGCCAAGAGGCGCACGCGCAGCCTGACGACGCGCCCTCCACCGCCGAGCCGGACGCCACCGAGCACTCCGTCCACGCCAGCGGCATGCTGGCTCCCCCCGCCTACTAGTGTCCGGCCGAGCGGTCCGTATATATCTTTTCGTGACAATTAGGTATTCAGTCTACCAAAAGTATTATTTCAATAATTTGAGGCATTTATACGTATTTTTAAGGTGTTTTACTTTAGAAGCTTGCGTGTTGAGGGTGCACTGTACGCCTTGTTGTATTGATATCACGTAATGTAAATGAGATTTCTAGTATCGTAATATTTTCCAGCTTATACATGAATGATTATGGGGATTTCGAAGGTATATTATGGGGCAATATGATTTATTAAACTAGGTTGAAGGTGCTGGCGACTCGCTTGCATGCGACTTGCCTCCGTCTTCGTAATGTCGAATATCACAAAATGAGTATTCCACGTATACTTAGGTACCTAAACTTCGCTAAGGTAAATAACGTAGAAGCAAGATCTCCGGTATTTTTGATGATAAACCGTATAATGTATTAATTTAATGTAAGAAAATTAAGTGAATATTGATTGTCTGGACATATCATTTGAAATACATAGTGGTAGGTATAAGATAGTGTTTATATACGTGACGTACCTAGTTAAGTATATTAAGTTGAAACTCAAGAATTTAAAGAATAGTGATGTAGCGAAGGTAATAAAGTTTATACTTAATAAGAATCATTTGTTTAATTTGTGTCCAACCTAGACTGAAAGATACTGCTTTTTAGGACTGACACACCACAGTGATAGAAAACCTGAAACCGTTTGAAGTAAAGAGCAGCACGTCCTGGTACTAACGCTCAATGTGCCAGGATTAAAAATTTCACAAAAAAAAAAATTACCGTACGGTAAATCAAAATTATAATACCACTCACCAGCCATTGACGACTCCTTCCACGTTGAGCATAGGCACGATCTTGAAGACGTACTTCGCCCGAAGAGCGGCGGCGGCGCACGAGTTGCCGAGCAAGCAGCCCAGAGTGCCGTCCATCACCCATGACGCGTTACTCTCGCCAGGATGTACGCGCGCTGTCAGGAATACAATCTCGCGATCCTATTGGTATACCGGTCATAGTCAAAATAATATCTTAAAGAATTTTCTAGGCAGCGGTAAGCTGGCCAGGTTTCCGTGACATATGACGCTTAATAGCTTTGGCAACGATGCAGCAAATCAGGACTGTGCCAAATAACGTAGAACATGACTGGCGATTATGCACTCAAGGATACCTTCCGGTTGTGATAAAATGGTTGACAGGCAAATTATCACTTTGTAACTTAGCAATTTAACGCAAAAATTCATAAAGTTCGACACGAACTACTTACTTATACAAACTTTTGATCTGCACCCTAATTGCGTAACTCACGATTAATCATAATCTGTTTCGTTTTGAAACAGATGGCTAAACCATTGCTTCATATGTTCGAAAAATGTGTCTGCTCAACAACGTAAATAACGCAATGAATATTGTTGAACTGCCAAAATTAATCGTGTGTTACGCAATTAGGGTGCTGGTGAACATACAAAATGGCCAATAGACTTATTCAAAACTGGGCATACCAGCTGATTGAAAATGTTAATTTAGTGAAAAAGGAGTAGAAATACTGTTTAGCAGTTAGGTCTTTCAAGATTTATGGAGAAGTTGGACATATGCCGTTATCTGTCTAGCAGCTATTTCCCACTCAATCGATACTTCAGTACACTTATCAGCTTTTACAGCATCTATTAAATAGATAGGATTCCTTATTATTACACCAAAAATCATTTCTGCGGGTAAGGTAAAAAGGATTAAATCCAAAATCTAGCAGAACCAAATGGTCTCATCTCTTGACATTTCTAAACAAGGTGTAGAACTATCTAGAACATTGTTAACAAATAAACTAGCATTACTAGCTCCGCATTCCAAGGTCCGCTAAGAATGTAGTGAGTCAAAGATACACTGGATACACACATGAAAATCAGGATACATCTACGTTTAGAACTTACGGTGCTTTTAAAGATTAAGGACTCAATTTACCTAGTTGCAATCGTTTTTCAAGACCAATGTTGTGGTATAAGTACGACCAGTAGCTGCGTAAGGTAAAGTTAATTGATCGATAAAAATTAGCAAGAACTCCCCATTAAAATGCGCATCGCTGTACGCAATAAGTATTTGCAGCATCTTGTTCCGTACTAAGTACAGGAATCGAAAGCATGAGGATTCTAAAGCATTTTTATGGAGAAAAACAACATACCACTATAGGATTGTTAGGTATATCTTCTGCCGACACCGTAAGTAACGGGACTTCGTTGTTGTTCAGGGAGTAGCAGAGAGGCTCCGCGCGAAGGTAGGATCCTGGCGGCATCTGCAAGCTCCAGTGCCATATCTTAGTCTGGTAAACAGAAAAAAGTTAAAACATCGTTTAAATATTTCTCGGGTAGGTCCAAAAAACTAATAAATAAACATCAAGTTGTCACACTACACCAAAAAAATATTCGATCTTAATTATTTGTTTGGTCGAGTGTAATAACATTAATAAAGAGTGTAATGCAGATAAAATAGCTATGTGGGAGACCTTGCCCAGAAGTGGGATGTGGGAGGTGGGATGGTGGGCCTTCTTCGTCCGTGGAATTTTTAATTTATTAGTATTCATTTATCATTTTCACTGTTTACATTGCTCTTAAATTTTCATAATTATAATAAAAAGGTTGGCTGGTGTTTTAAGATCGGTAATTGGCGAAACTTGATTAACATTATCATTAGAAGAACGAGATAATTTCGTTTAAGTACATAATTCTAAAAAGGAATGATTTTATTTCTTTAATTTAAAAATGTACATGTGTTTTTGTATACTCATCAATCAATATTTTTTAATAAACTCTTTTTAATAAAAAAATTAAACCGCCGAAAAACCGAAAAGTAAAAAATAATAAACTAGCTTTGTCCAACCCCAATAACTAAGTTCGGAAGGCGGTGACATATAATTAAATACATATCCAAAGTCACCGACTTCCGAACTTAGTTATTGGGGTTGGACAAAGCTAGTTTATTATTTTTTACTTTTCGGTTTTTCGGCGGTTTAATTTTTATTTAAAGATTTACTTTATAATTTTTTGTGGCTATAATCTACTAATTACTACATGCTTAACTTTTGATTACTTTTTGTTGATTACTTTTTGTAATACACAACTCAGTATTAAAATCTGTGAGTAAACAATCAATCATCCGGGGTCCTCCGTTTTTTCGTCGGTTCAAAAACACTACAAATGGGCGGCCTTATTTGTGTGGTTTTTTATATTAAAAGTAAAAGGTTTGTCTTTATTAATTTTCTTGTTCGTTCTCTCAGGATTAGATTTACGAGACATTATTTTTAAACCTGTTAGCAATTCATTTCCGTTAGTCTAGTTTTACGACACAATCACACAACTCGCTTTTTCTGAAAATTAATTAAAGGATAAACTGCGTTAGAATAATAATGGGTTCGAAGTTTAGATCTTTAGAGGAAGGGAAGTAAATGGAAATCGGCATCCTGCCAAGCCTTCATCTCAAACTAAACTGATTATATACTCGTAATCTGAGGCCTAAGTCTACTAATTTATAAACGTCACAATGGTCTCTCAATGGTAAGTTTTTGACAGATTTGCCATACAAAAACTGTCAAAAACACACCATTGAGAGACCATTGTGACGTTTATAAATTAGTAGACTTAGGCCCCTGCACCCTAATTGCGTAACTCACGATTCATCATAATCTGTATCGTTTTTAAACGGATTGTTAAACCATTGCTTCATATGTTCGAAAAATGTGTCTGTTCGACAACATAAATAACGCAATGAATATTGTTTAACTGTGAAGACGAAACCAATTATGATCAATCGTGAGTTACGCAATTAGGGTGCTGGTCTGTCGCAAATTCGCGGCAGTTGAAATTCATTTTCTATGTTGTGGATATATCTTGTGGTGCGAAAAGTCTGTTTTACAAAGAAAAGCGGCTGGAGAGCTGTCATTCTACATTTGTGTACGTAACAACTTTATTTTAAAGTGAATTTAGTAACCGATTTGGAAAACACTACAATGACACTTTAATTTTTGATTTTGGTACCTAACCCAAACGAATTCGTTTACTTCTTAAGTAAATAACAGTGACAGGAAATTATTCTAACATTACGAGTATCAATTTGAACTATGTGGAAAAATAAAACCAACTCAAAAACCACTACACGGAAGCACTCAGTAAGTTATACCCTTTCAAACCAAAGAAACAAATTTCAAATTGGTTTATAAATAACGGAGTTCTGAGGTAAAACATAAAAAATGCAACTGAATTGAGAACCTCCTTTTTTTTGAAGTCGGCAAAAAAGGATATAGCCCATTTTAATTTCCAAGCAATACGTACATGTACGAAGTATTGTTTTGTGCTGCAGTATTATACAATGGAATTCAAAACAAAATAAACTGAACTTATAATAACAATAATGAATCTCACCATCATCATCGAATACGTGAAAGGGAAGTGGTACGCGATGTAGACGACATCGTTGGTGTGCGGGAACTCGATGTTGAACGTGACTGTCAAATAGCACTTGTTGTGATTCTTCTGGTTCGCGTAGTGATAGCTGTTCCGGTAGTAACATATGTCGGAGCCAGCCCGCACCCACCCTGGGGACAATTTCTACATGATATCAAAACTAAACAATGTCATCAACCATGAACTACACACTGACAGTCTGTTGTAATGCCATCGTGATGACTTTTAATCCCAGAGAGAGACCTAAAACGTCTCATGTGACTGTAATCACTAGGCCTTGTTCTTATTTCAGCCTTACAAAACTTGCCTTGTAAGTTAATTATGAGGTTACTTATTTAGTGGGACATTAATGGCTAACCATAATCAGTTTATGACCAACTGCTGGGGCACAGACCTCCTCTTTTCAAGATGGAGTGGGCTGTAATCTACCACGCGGACCCAGCACGGGTTAGTAGATGACACATCTTCGATTATTTGGTTCTAGAACAAGCCGGTTCTCTCACTATGTTTTTCTTCACCGTTTTGAGAGCAGTGGTGATGAACACTACAACTCGGTAAGTCTCTGTCGTTATGACTTTGCCACCACTGCTCACAGGGACATTAATGGCTAATAGTAAAATAGTACCTGGTCTTCCCATGACAGCCTCCTTCACAGAATACATGACTGGTTTCATGCCGAAGTTGAACTGACTGTCGGACTTCTCACAGTTGACGATGTTGAAGACGTAAGGGCGACCCTGCTGCATGTTGCGAACTTCGAAGTAGAACCACTGGTGACGCTTCGTCGAGTTCACGTCCGGCATCAGAATCAGCTCGTACTCTCTTGGACCTACCTGAAGTTACTTATCTTGTAGATACGAATTACGTTTACATAGATTTTTGTGGTACAAGTGATTTTATGTATTTTAAGGTCCATAGTGCTTTTTTTTTAGTGTGGGAAATCTTAAACAACTTCTCCCGCTCTGGGTGGAGCAGGAGGGCGTGTCAGACTTTTACTGACTAAAACTCACCCGTGTTCCCTCAGTTGCCTGTGTGCCAGGGGCCACGATATCACTTCGAACAACCCGCACCCCTGGCAGGAGGTCTACAGTGTAACGTAAACACTCATTCTACGTTTCAGTTAGTAAAATTAGCATCGACTAAAATACAAAAAAGAAACTGGAACATTTTGTAGTAGGAAAACATGAATATTTTCGTTTTAGAAGGTTCCATTGAGCAATCTCAGTATCTAAAAGGTAATGTTCAAAAACATGAAAGTTTAGTTTGAAAAGGATTACCTGAATTACTTTCCTCAGATTGCCGGACTCGAATCTTGATTCAAACCCGAGCCTCGAGGAGAAGGTATTGACCTTCGTGATCTCCTGTTCATCAGTGTTGCCCAGGCATAAACACTCCGAGCTAAAACTTTACGATAATAACATTAAATCAAAATTTTTGGCTTACGCTTTAATGGAGTTTGAAGAAGGCCTTTGATAAGATCTAATATAATCATTTGGATTATGTCCTGCGCATATACAGTCTTCTTGTACAAAAATATAATTAGATATGCAAAGCCATGTGGGAGCTTGTAATTTGAAAATTAACGCCTAACCATTAATGCCCGCAACAGCTAAACATTTCAATTAAATTAATATGTCAACTGTTAATAACACTGATTAAACTTCTTATTTTAACTCAGATAATATGGCAGATAATCAAACTGAGTATTTCAGTAATATAACATCTTGAACTACGAAAATCAACACCATCCATAAAATATAACGGTTGCAATAAACACAATGTTTTACAAACGATCCCTTTGTTGTCCAGAGTTACCTAAAGACCATGGTATCTTATCCCCCCGATTGTAAAATATATCCTTTTCAAGGAATATTGTGTTGGGAGATAGTTACCTCTTTTGTGCACCGGGGTCAGGAGTTACGGCACCACAGAGCTGGTCCAAATCAAAAACTGTGTCGTTCATATACGCTTCGGGGTTTATCGCCCTGTCCACACAGGAAAGAAGCTTCATCCTGGAAACATCCAAAATTTTACTCAATAAAGGCATTTTGATAATTTACTAATTTTGTTCGAACTGTGGGCGTCATTGATATGGCTGATATTAATGAATATACACGTAATTTCAACAGTATGTAATTAACTGATCTTCATATCGATAGTGGAAAGGTAAAATTGTTAAAGCGCTAAAGGATATGAATTTTAAATGATTTCTAAATAATTCAACTTTAAAATTCATTCTTGAGATTTCAGGTTATAGCGTTTTAGCTATTTTACTTTTCCATTGTCGATATCAATTTCTGCTAAAGGTGTCAAAGGAGGTTAAGTGCCAACTTTATAATTTAAAATAGTACCTATATTGGCGTACCTATTGCTGCTTTTCTTTTATTTTGGCATTTATGAAACATTGAACTGCACCCTAATTGCGTAACAGACTATCACTCACAATCTGAAACATTTTGATAGATTATGCTAATCCATTGCTTCATATGATTGAAAAAATTGTTTACTCAACAACGTAAATAACGCAATAAATGTTGACGAACTCTCAAAATGAAAGCCATTTCTACTGGAATTGTGTTACGCAATTAAATGTGTGTTTGTATGTGTTAAATGTATTTTCTTTCGTTTCTTTCAATTATCCTTCTGATCAGCCATTTACATTTCTGACTTACTACTTCCTTAAACTTACACGTAAAGTATTTCATGACGTAAACTGAAAGCTTTAAACATAATATTTTTTCAAGTACTAACCTGCACGCACTTCGCTCCATCTTGTTCAAGGGCTCAGGCTGGTTGAGACCCTGACCGCCCTTCATGTCGGGGTACGCTACTTTCACGAAGGGGATCACACTCTTCACCCTCGTCGATATCGTGCAGTATACACTTGCAAACGTGCTGAACTTGGAAATGTCTTTATGTATTTTTAACGATGAACACGATGTTGTAGCTACGACAGAAAATATTTTTATTCTGAAACTGTTACTTTCCAGAAATTATTTTAATTTATATATGACTTTGTATTCGCATTTTAATAAGACTGGTCGAAAATCAATCAATCGTATGGGAATGGAGAGGTCTATGTCAGCAGCGAACTGTTGGAAGCGATAAATCATATATTATGATATATTAAAAAAAAACACACACTTACAGGCACTCTCATGGATTTTATGATACTGTAAAAATGAAGGCGACTGCGAAGGCCCCATGTTGTCATAGTCAGTATTGCAACTAAGTGACAAATTCAGGCTGGAAGTAGCATTCCTGTTTCCACCGGATTGCGAGCACAGGAAGTCTTCTAATATCGACCCTCGAGAATTAGACCGACTTTTGACAAGTCTTACTTGCTTGTTAAATGATCCAAACTCTTTGAAGTAAATAAAATATCTGAAAATAAAAAGGATTTTAGCACAGTGGTTTCCTCAATTTATTAGTATTCCGGTTTGACCATGAAAAATAGGAAGCACACAATAATTTTGAACAAATTTCGTCAATACTGCGTAGGGAAGTGTATTACGGGGAAATAAATATATACAAAGCATTTTAAACTAATCTTCAAATAAAAGCAATGAGTAAATAATTTACTTTTTTAAGTCTTCTAAATCTCTCTCATTAGGATTTATCCAGAGTGAGCTTTGCAAACTGTCACCACTCTTTGTAGCGTATTGTAGAATATTTTGACATTTATCTGATTCTTCAGGACTCTCAGTTTTGTCATTGTCATCGAATTCCATGTCTGGGAACTCATCAATGCCTTCTATATCTATTTCCGGGCCTTCATCTTCTAAATCTGAGTTAACTGTTTTAGAATCAGAATTGGCTGCATCTTCCTCGTCTTCATGACATGGCCATGATGTATTGGTACCTATAAAATGACCTACAGTTATTCATGGCTCACATATTCATTTATTATAATTTCACATAGATTAAGTAATATTTATTTATACCTTTTAGTATAGGGTTCAGATTAAACGACGCTGGACTGGAGACTGGCACTGGCAAAGCTTGGTGTTTCAAACATAATGTTATGACTGAACACACTCTTGCTAGTAGTCCATCAAATTCGGGTTCATCTGGACATTGCGAGCAGAACCTGTGCAACGTCTGGACATGTTTCTTCGTACACAGTGCCCTTCGCCCCGCTTCTGCAAAATTAAATGTAATGTATGATTGGTTTGAAACTAGTAAGGTATTCTATCGCATCAGGTTATACTGGAAACTGACTCCAACTTAGTTGGAGAAAGACTTGGAAGATTATGGTTTGAAACGAATTGAGAAATGGTATCACAGGCTATTAGAGATTGGTTGGAGTACCTACAATTTAAAATACGTGGCCGCCTTATCTGCAACTGTCGAAATAATGATCACATTGGTTAAGAAACATTGACAAATCGATACGTACTGATGTTGCAAAGATGTTGCAGGGTCTGAAGGATGTGGGCGCATATCTTGAGCCTCATGCGTCCCTCGTAGCGGTCCCACCGGTCGAACACCCTGAGAAGCACGCTACAGAGGCCTGTCTTCACGATCTGCATGCAGCACACCTCTGTGTGAGTTACGCACGTGTGATCAAGTGACAAACACTGGCGAATTGGACATGCAAACATAAACTTTCAACAGAACATAAATTCATTAGCAACAAACGTATAACGAGGTTGTAATAAAGGTAAAGGCTGCGTTTCGTGTGGGCGTGTCACGTAACAGAATAGTTTGTGGTATCATTCGACTGTGACAAATTGTTGTGTACCGGCTTAGAGGTTTTGTGCGACCTTTTGTCTTTGTAACACATAAAATGTTTGAACAATTAATCACATAAATGACTAAGATAAATATGATTATGATCGTCTCGAAAACAAATGACTTGTTCACTTAACTATTTTTACTGAAATAGTCTATAGCGTCGAGGCAAAGTCGCAGCCTTGCCGTCGGGATGAAGCCGAGGCTGACCAAGACCCGCTCGTAAGTCGTTGTTACACCATCACGTATCAAAATAGAGGTAGTAACGGCTGAAATCGTAAAAATACCCAACATAAATGGCGCTTACTATCCATTCACATCAAGTTATATATTTTTTTAAATAAAATAGACAATCACTATTTAAACATTGATTTCAAAATGTTCTAGACATCAGTGAATTAATAGAGTTATAAGAAAAAAAAAAAAATACTTCTCCATGAAGGATTTTTCACCATCAGCATGGCAGGCGATTAATACAATTAGAAAAGCAGAAATTAATCAGATTTGTTTTGGTATTGACGCAGAAAAATATTAATAGTTACACGATTCTAACTTACCGTTCTTGGCCAATTGTTTCATAATAACGAGTAAGGGAAAGATCAGTTTATTATCTGTAAAGTGTCCCTTCAATATAAGATGCATAGTTCTTACGCAACCGAGCATCCTTAACTTCACCGCGAACTTTGGATCTGGAATCAATTATAGTTCGAAATTTGTATGTATGCTTTGCAGCAAATGAAATTAATTTTAATGAAATAATAGAGTCTAATTTTAAAATCAATATTTGTAACCTCGTGAGCTCAGAGGCGCAAGTATCCAGAGTAGATCTTGCAGCACCACCTCTGTGCCAACGTGTCGGTCTCTCTTGTCTTGCATGGTGCCAATTACCCTGCGTATAATTACTTGTGTGCCTTTCATCTGAATGAAGTCTTGTGCGCACTGATGCCGGGCCAAGTTGTTAGCTGGAATCAACCGCGTGGGTTAAGGTCCGTACCTCTCGGTGCTAACGAGGCGAGGATCCACACGAGGTCCTGCAGTATCAGCTCGGTGGCGACGTTGCCGTCCCGTTTGGCGTGTGTTGCTATCATCGTGCGGATCACCACCTGCGTGCCGTTTATCGATATGAAGTGCTGTGAGCACTGCTGCCTCGCAAGGTTGTTTGCTGAAATTGTCGATATCGACAGGTTTTGTAATACAATTTTGAACAAGGGCATTTAAAAAAAATAATGTTGTAGCTTTTAATTTGCAGTGTTTAGTTTATTAACAAGATTTTTTTTTCAATCGCGATAACCTAAGCTTAGTGAAAAGCAATCTTGACATTTACAATGTGACTGTTGTTTATGTAATTTTAAGTCATAAATAAATCGATGGCGACATAATTATGTTAATTTGATTGAACACTGCAGTGCGGTGAAATGACAATTGAATCGACAATAGCTTAGATATTACACGTTACAAGGCTGTGTTGTCAACTAGTCCAATGTCATCTAAGTAAGCTCTTCTTAAATGTCAGTAGGAGGCGAAAAAGGAGGCACCAAGTAGAAAGGGTACTAGTAAAGCAATCATTGAAATGCCGTAGCGTTGCTCAATAGCCGTGCGGTCCGATATACCTACAATTTAAATTAAAAAGCAAATGTGCGATTAAAAATAAAACGTGTTATAATCGTTATCGGTTAATCTCAGTAATCTCAGATGTTTCTCTTGTTACTCGGCATTTGTTAATTTATTTAAACAAACGATTAATGCATGCAGTGCTGTATAAAGTTTTTTCATAATATTGATTAGTTTATTTCACGTTATTTATTTGGATAATTGGCAGTAAATTCCAACGTATTTACAGTATAAGCGGCACATACAGAACATACCCTTCTTAACTGCGGGCACTTTATTTTCTTTGCCTGTTTTTTTGGTTTCCTTCTTCTTGATTCCGGATGACTCAATGGGAGCTAATTTATTGAAAATACTCATGAAAACAAGTTTGCATTTTGGTTGATATTTTGTGTCGTGTTATTGAAATTTCATGAAAAAAATAAGCATAGTCTAGATGTAGTAACTTGATCTGAAATTAACTTGTCATTTGAAAGGATTTATATGGTAACTTCATTCCGAGATGGTAACCTAATGCCACATATAGGCAGACGAAGGCAGAAAGAAATTAGTATATTTGCGTAGGGACGGTACCTACGTGTCTTAATAATAAGTACATGTTTGTTTCCGCTGTAGTAGGATTTTTTTACCTGAACATTTTTTTCCTTTCCCTTGTTTCAAACACAAAACTTCTCTTAATATAGACGTAATGTATGTGCAAGTTGCTGTGTCTCTGCAGGTCTGTAATAAAAATAACGAAGTGAAAATTTAATACAGGATTCCTGATACAAATCAAAAAGACACGCATACAAGGGTGATTTATTTAGCGTGTAGGTTACTTGGATGGAGATATTTACTTCCAATATTGCAAGAAGCATCTGTATGGCTCCCGACTGTTTGTTCCATAGTTTATCCAGTGTGCTCTGGCGAACATGTTTGTCTGAAAGCAAAAGTAGATGGAAATAAATCAAGGTGTCCAAAGACAAACATATTATTCGATAGTGTTTATAAATGCAGTGACATTTTAATATTGGTGCGAATGCCAGTATGTAGGGTCGTCGTCGGTGCGTGGAGAGGGCGTCCTCGTGCGTCGGTGTGAGCGCGATGACCATGCGCCCGCGCCGAATGGCTACACCACCGCTTCCGCGACTCTTTTTGTTCTCATTCTACAACTGGAGCAGATCATCGGTACCCGAGGCCGACCAGTGGTCTTTTAAAGTATTTTTATAGCCAGTAATACCTCCATTCCGGTATAATTGTACCACAACGAGCTATACGTGTTTACTAAATCAATTTTGTTTGTCGAATCGTTAACAAGTTTAATTGAACTGCCAAAGTAATTGGCGCAATAATTACAAATGTCCTTTTCGTCTGTTATGTAAATTTTTATTGAAGTTGGTGGTTGTTGATTATATTTATAAGTAGAAACGTTAAACTTATTAACATTAAGTTGTAATTTATATACTTGGGTACATTTGAACATAAAGTTTTGAAGCGAAACTATTTAGTACATGGTTTCGTGACAAAAAAGCTGCTTAGGTATTTACTACGGGCTATATATTAGGAAGCTCATGTAGCGACTCAAACACCTTTGTTGTTTGAGTTTGGGCGGCTCTATTCTCAATTCTCATTAAAACCAAGGTTCAATGTGATTGCCATTCCCATAATTACTTGCCAAAATCTTTATGAATGCTATAGAGGATATAATTTTGATGGGTTTCCTGAAGATTTTGAAGATTACATTCGCCTTAGCACGTTGGCGAATATGTAATTTTACTTTTAAACACTTCACGATGCATACACATATAATTTTAATCTATGTTAAAAATCTTGACCGTTGACTACGGAAGCGCATACTTCGTTTCAAGTACACCGTTGTTTATGTCGTATCAAAATGTGCAGTGATGGCCTAGTGGGGCAGTAGTGACAATGACATGCCGTCTCGTTGGCGCTGCTGGCGGGGCGCCAGCGGGGCACTCGCGTGGCGACGACGTCACGCCGACGGCTGTGCGGACAGCGGCCGCGTCCAGCCGGCACGGCTCTAAATACGCGGGCATTTCTAGAATACACTGACGCCACCGTAGCAACCGAACGCGCACCGGACGCACCGATAAAATGTAATTTTGATAGCACGCTACTGGAAATTTTGTTTATGAAGCTGGAAACATCTCTCTTTTCCGCATTAGATCTGACATTGAATCAGGAAGTAAACAGGAAGATTAATATCTAGAAAAAAGAATGCCATTTCATACGTTAAATTCTATCACTCTATGATTTATTTCCCGTTGACATATTGCAAATGGTGAGTTACATATAGAAAACGGAAAGATACATCAAAATGCCAGAATGTCAATACATGCCAGCACACTTCATTAAGCGCATTGACAGGTATTGGCGATTGGCATCGCGACTGATCGCTGTAAAATGTATGGCGTTTCTGACACTAACATGGCTTCTTGATTAAAGCCTTTGGTAAAGGAGTAATTAACGGGCGTATAAAATTGTATGTGATACGATTTACTGGATTTGATGAATACGTGTGCTCAAATACGACGAATACACTGCTCACGCCGGTCGGTGCCAATGGCAAAATTGTAAACATGTCCCTGCCTACAGCTGGCAGATATTTAATAATATCAAATATCTAGATTGGCATCTGAGAATTTTGATACTTATAGGTACTTGTTTCAAGATTCTAATGTCAAGGAACTGACGTGTTTCATGACCTTGCTTCGGTGGCGTTACTCTGATCCAAAGTACTTACCTTTGCTTGAAGGTTAATTGCGATAAGGCTAACTGTTTGGTACTGAAGGCTTATTCCCATGCGGTCCATAATTTAATTCCCAGTGGCTCCAAATAAAAAAAACAATATAGTAATGTTAAATAAAATCTTTCCCATGAGCTCCAGAAATTTAAAAGTACTAATTGCACAAAAATTACATATTTACAATAAAATTAATTTATGATTCAACAAACAAACAGAGCTTTCCGACAATGTCGAACTTCCCGTGCCCACCCCCGCGCCATATCGCGCTGTCCATCTACAATAGCAAAATTGGATAGTCGACCCCGATTGCACCCCTAGTGATACATTATCCCCCCCGAGTGGGTTCCCGCATTGTCGTTGCGGGGGGGCTTAGTAACCGTGGTCTCCCATCCACGGTGAAGCCAAGAGGAACCCAACGGTGGGGCCGCTCGTCAGGGCTTTTGCCTTCAAGCCATTGACGTAGCGGCCAAAAAGTAGGTTGCGGTGAGGTGCACCGCAACTGAGGTGGGCCGCGATGTCGAATGGGAGGCATCGCGGCTGAGGGTTACGGGCTGCGGTAGAGGAGGAGTGCCGGTGCTTCTGAGCAGCGCTCTTCCCTTCCGTGGCCTGGACGGGGCCGCCACCGTTTGATGGCGGACGCGGTGGGGCCGCAGGGGAAGAGGAGTGTCGGTATAGCGTCAGCCGCTCTCCCTATCCCCTGCGGCCGAAAAGTGGTAGACGGGACGGCGCGTTGTGTTCCACATGCGCGCCGTCAAAGATGTCAGCAACCCCATGTGGGGTCCGCAAGGGCCGATGCCTGCCAGGGGTGCGGGTTTGTTCGAAAGAGATACCACGGCCCCTGGCATACGGGCTACTGAGGGAACACGGGTGGGTTTTAGTCAGTAAAAGTCTGACACGCCCTCCTGCTCTACTCAGCAGGAGAAGTCATTTGATGATTTCCCACCCAAAAAAAAAAAAAAAAAAAAAAAAGTGATACATTATTATGCCAATTCATAGAACTATTCAAACATGGGAAGAATACACAAAAAAAGACGACAGTTTATTTTTAACCGACTTCAAAAAGAAGGAGGTTATCAATTCGACATGTTTTTTTTTTTTTTTTTTATGTATGTTCGGGCATAACTCCGTCGTATATCGACGGATTTGCAAAATTCTTATATAAATTTAATATAGATCTGATGATGCGTTTCGGAGACAGACAACGGAACTCTTCAAAACATTACAGCAAGTCAACCGCGAATGCAGCTATCGCATAAATATGCATTGTTTTGACCCAAAAATTTCATCATCCTTGGGGTCACCCAAGGATGATGAAATTTCGAATTGGTGTGGGGTAGGTAACTAAAAAGTGAAAAATAAAAACTTTTTTCAAAAAAATAACAACCGACTTCCAAAAAAAACACTACAAAGTGCAAAATAACTTTAATTTCGGAAGGCGGTGACAAAGAATTAAAATGCCTACACCTCCAAAGTCACCGACTTCCGAAATTAAAGTTATTTTGCACTTTGTAGTGTTTTTTTTTGGAAGTCGGTTGTAATTTTTTTGAAAAAAGTTTTTTTTTATTCTCATACATTTTTCGTGGCAGAAAGTAATCGCTCGAAGTACTCAGTAAGTTTAACTCGGTAGGGAAAGGAAGGCTCAATACCACTAGGTCCATTCTTATTCTTAGTGTATATTAATGACTTACGATTCTATTTAAAGGGCATCTGTGACATTGTACTGTTTGCTGATGATACCTCTCTCATCTTTATAGTAGGCAGGAACAGACAAGATTTTTACAACGTAAACAGTGTACTCACAATGGTTACGGATTGGTTTACCACAAATAACCTAGTTTTCAATACCAAGTAAACGAAATATATCAAGTTCGCCTTACCGAATGTTAGGAATGTAGGACCCAACATCGTCTTAGATAATGAGGTGGTTGAAACTCGGCAGTTTTTCTGGGCTTAACAGTAGATGCCAAACTTCAGTAGGGATTACATATATCAAGCCTAGTGGGAAGGCTCAGTTCGGCTGCCTACATCGTCAGGAAAGTAAGACAATAAACTGACGTTGATACAGCTCGGTTAGTCTATTTTAGTTATTTTCATAACGTTATGTCCTACGGCATTCTGCTGTGGGGCAAAGCCGCTGACATTTAAAATATTTTTGTCCTTCAAAAACGAGCTGTTCGAGAAATTTACCAACTAGGTGCTAGAGTTGCTCTGAGATATTTTTTAAAGATATTGGTATTGTCACGGTGAGATCGCATTTCATCTTCGCCAACATCTTATATATTAGACAAAATATACACTTGTACACTAAAACAGTGATATTCATGATATTAACTTTAGAATTATGGACAAACTACGTGTTCCCTTTCACCGGCTTCATTAGATTCATATCTCATTTGTTGGTTTTGGTATAACCTTTTATAATAAGCTTCCCTCTTCTTTGCTAGATTTGCATTTTAATGCATTTAATTGAAGCTTAAGTAAAATCCAATCTTTGTTCAAAGGCATACTATTCTATCAACGACTACTTAAACGATATCAATAGTTGGTTGCTGTGATCATCTCAAGACCATGTTTATTTCACCAGAATTAGCTTACCCACTGACAGGTTATATAATTATGTTAGTTCATAAAATTGTTTAGTTTATTTGAGTATTTAATTCAGTTTATTTTCGTTTATTGTTTTAATGAGTGGTTGTATTGCAATATGTAGTTAGCCTCGACAGTTCATATTATTCTTGCCAGAGCAACCGGCAGCAAGTTCGTCATGCTCCATGTCACTGCTTGCGGTAGCGTCGGGGGTCGGGTTGCCTCCTTCCCTCAAATATGGCGTATGGCTGCTGGGGTGTTTGTTGCGCCACTTCTTCTTCCCAGCTAAAACACTAGGAAGTGGAAGGGCGGTCGTTTTGGGGGGACTGTCTTATGTAATTTTGACGTTCAAAAAGAGCTGACTGTAAGCCTAGTTTGAATAAATGACTTTTGATTTAGATTTTAGATTTTAGTAGGAAACATGCATACGTATGTCAGCTAGGAAACACTTTATGCCTTCGAAGTACCAGGTTGTCATAACCCTGTAAGAGTACACTGAACATAATTATGTAGGTACGAGTATGTCAGCTAAAAAACGCGTTATGCCTTCGAAGTACCAGATTGTCATAACTGGGTAAGAGTACACCTAACAGCATTACCATACAACGTGGCAATGCTGGAGCAGTTGCTATTGATGTAATTGTCAGACCATTCCGAGTAAACCATGGGCACCAATTTGTACTGGTCGAAGATAATGCGCCCGCCCATCGAGCTCAACGAGTCAATGCTGCTCTCCGAGAATACGACATCACAAGGTTAGACTGGCCTGCCGGCTCGCCTGACTTAAACCCAATAGAGCACGCGTGCGACGCTCTTAAGTGAGCTGTTTGGAACCGTCAGCCACGTCCCCAGACAGAGCTCAGGGAAGCCGCTATTCAAGAATGGGACAGGGTACCCCAAGAAATGCTGGATAACTTGATTGACTCAGCATGCCCAGGAGGAACACCGCATGTGTTCGAGCCAGGGGAGGAGTTATATTATATTGAATATAAACCTTTTATTAATAAATTGTTGTTTAAGTTTGGTTAAATGGTCTTTTTCTTTCTATCAAATTTCTGTTACAATATTTACATTATGATTAATTACTCAATTAAAAAAAAAAAAAAAAAAAAAATGGTATTCCTATTTAAAGAAAGCACACAACAAACATTTTTTCTTGATAAAATTCAATTTAAATAATTATATCTATATAAATAAAAAGAAAGGTCCTGACTGACTGACTCATCAACGCCCAGCCCAAACCCTTAGACCCAGAAAACTGAAATTTGGCACAGAGGTTCCCTTTATAATGTAGGCAAGGAATAAGGAAGGATTTTTCGAAATTCAACCCCTAAGGGAGTTAAATAGGGGATGAAAGTTCCGCGCGGGCGAAGCCCCTGGCAAAAGCTAGTTATATATATAATTTTTCAAACTTTTTTTTATGTGTTTATGGAAATAAATTGTTTGGAGAACAATAGGTTTGGAGCTTCTGGTAATAAGCCGTACTGAAAGCTTATTAAAATACCTGCAATTTTTTGTAAAATCCCATATGACATGATTTGATTGGCACTATTGGTACTTTGGCGGTAGTAATCCAATTTTAAAATCAAAGCTTCATTATCTTTAGTGATGTCCCCTCTGATCGGAAAACCAGCACTGTGCACGCCAGGACGGTGCTGGTTCACCGATCAAAGGGGACATCACTAAAGCTGATGACACTTTTATTGTAAAATTAGACTGCAACCTCCTTCCTGTCCTTTTAAAAATCAGAATCAGAGCAGAGGCTTTACAGAAATTATAGCCATTCGGATTCCTAAATTTCCTCCTGGGTATGAAACAAAAACATTTGGGAACCGAATATTACTCAACGTTCATAAGTTGAGTAAAGATTCGGATTTAACAAAATGTAAGTATATTTTTAAACATGTGGTGTTCATGACAGAATCACATTAATTCGCTCGCTTTAATTAATTTTGTTCAAACAGAAAATGTCGTCGCATTTCTATTTATTATTCGCTTCTCCGTCCGTATGTCACTCCTTTACACACGAATGTGTAACATGTATTGAATACTTGCGCTGTTTTTTTATCAATACCGACAAGTTTTTGATGTATATACATTGATATGATTAAGAACCAGTCAGAGGTGTACCAGTATTAATTTCAGTGACAAAATTTGACAATAAGTTTGATGATAAGTTATAGGAATGCTTTGTTTAAACTAGGTACCATCATAGGTATTTGGCAAATGAAGATCTTCTAATTGTAGTTTTCAGAAGACAGAAAATGATGGGTACCATTCCTTAGCAATGTTTATAATAATAGATAAACATGGAAGCACTTCGTGCGAATGACGTTCCAATTTTGCAGCATATACGTACGTTTATTTGATACATCTAATGATTTCCGTATAAACAAATCCGACGGTTCCTGAAATCTTCCGTTTATCCTACTACATTCATAGCGTCTAAATTCCAAATCACTGCCAACATAATTTTAATGGCAATTCACATTTTGATTGACAGCATTTATTTATTACTGACATGACAGGAATAGTTAACGTAGTCCAAATTGTGGACGCCGATAATTGGTTACATTTGTAGAAAATTTGGCTACAATTCAACTCGTGTAGTAGTGTTATCTTGTACGTAGAGGTTGTACTGACAATATAAGTCTTCATTATTTGGTTTTGAATGAGATTTATGGACCATTAGCGGGATCATTAGTACTTTGTATATGACCTAGTTTGTACATTCGCACTTTAGTATTGTGTTGTAAATTAGGGCGTAATAAATCTTTGTACACGAGTTGATAATTTGAGCCCTGAAGAACTTGACTGAGCGTTTTAAAGACTATATTCTTAATTATTGATTTATCATTCTTAAACGATACTCTTATTTCTGTTAGAATTTGCTAAAAAAACACGCCGTGAATGTAAATATGTATATATTTTATTTTACAATAAAGATTTTTAATAAAATAGAGTCATCATCATCTGCTTAGCCTTTTCCATAATTTTGTAGAAACTAACAGTCTTAGTATTATTAAATTATTAGTAATATCTGGATGTCCGAGCTTTGCTCGTTTTTTTGTTTTCCTTGACGTTTTCTAAAAATGAAACCTAACTAGATAGATTTATCGCCCCCGAAACCCCCTGCAAACAAAATTTCATGAAAATCGTTGAAGCCGTTTCCGAGATTAAGATTATATATACAAGAATTGCTCGTTTGAAGGTATTAGATATGTACAAGAAAAAAAAAAACTTAACTAGACCTATTAACAAATTAAAAAATGTCGACAGCGATACGGATGGATTTACGACGCCATTTTTAATTTCTGAATAGCCGTTTCCTAACCAGACGCCGCTGAATACCAGTATTTTACGTGAAACGACTGCCTGTCTGTCCACGATGCTCCTGCCTCAAAGAGATGTCAGGACCAATTGGTGGGGTCCGCAAGGGCTGTCTGCCAGGGGTGCAGGTTGTTCGAAAGAGACACCGTGCCAGGGGCAACACAGGCAACTGAGGGAACAAGGGTGGGGCTTAGTAAGTAAAAGTCTGACACGCCCTCCTGCTCCACCCAGAGCGGCAGAAGTTGTTTAATGATTTCCCACCCTCAAAAAAAATAACACGATGCCCCTTGGTGAGAGCGGTTGTCAGTTCAGTTTCAGACTTCCGACGACCCGTAACGACTTTAATAAAATAGAGTACCTGGTCTTAATTATGATTCCAGGTGGTAGTTTAGTTATTGAAAAAATTCTTAGTTCCAGCCAGTCTTATGAAATACCTATAGGTACACAGACATTATATTTTATTACGTATAGATATATTGCCGGTCTGACCAATGTCAAGGCGAAACATGATTAACGTAAACCACAGAAATAGATCCGCTTGCGTAGAATTCGCTTTAATTGTTACTCTACGAAACTTTGTATAGTTTACGAAACTCCGTATTTACAATTTTCTTGGAAACGGCTTGTCTTTATCCTAGTCAGAAAATATCAGCGAAACGGAACACCGAAACTAAAGTGTAAGACATGCAAATAGTTCGAAAACAGTTTTTCGCTGTAAAAACGTCTTAGTTTGATTTACGGACGCAGAAGCGAAATGTTAAGAGGCCGTATACGTAATTGTCAATTTCGTTTATTTACTTGATTTCAAACTGAATTTCCATTAGTTTTAATGCACAACATGAAGGATCGTTTCAATTATTGTCTAATGAATGAGCTCCTTTTTATTTTTTGTCGAGAATTATAATCCGGGATTTAGGTTGTTTTGAAAATTATTTACGGCCAATTCTTTAAATGTGTTGCATTTTTTTTCTGGAAATCATAAACTCAAGTTTATTACGGTAGTTTCAATACTCTTGGAACGGGAATTCATTTCCCAATTTCTTTAATTTTGTCTAAGTTTATTATGATAATGATGCATACATTGTATAGACGACTTTCACAACAGTACGTAGTTTTTTTTTTACCATGTAGATGTCAAAACGTTTCGTAAATATGTGTTATTCTTAAACTCTTACAAAAAAAAGTCGCCGGTTTGAGATCTATTAATCGAAATCAGATAGTAAAAATACAAAAAATATAGAAATACAATATATTAACTTTAAAATCACGTCAATCAGCCCAATAAAAAAAAAACCTATACGGCCTCTTAACACAAGCAAAATAAAAGTAATATATTGCTTTGTAAGCAACACTTAATGTTAGCTTCCGGAACAAAAGCTGTGGGGAAATAGTGTGTGTGCGGGTGCCAGAAGGTAGGAAGGTGGTGCGGTTTGTACCAGTTGTTGGTAATTGAACAAAGGCTGATAAGTTTCGGATATCGTTGAATAAATTAACGGTAACAATTGGTGTTAGGGCACGGGCGGTGCTGGCCGAGGGCCCAATGCACCAAACCCTTATTTTATACAGGTCTCTCACGCGATGTTACTGCAGCGATCACACCTTGGGCTGATCTACTTTTTTATCGCGAGGCTCAAGTTTTATAGGTGTAATTTCGTGTGACACTCAATTATTGTGACATTTAAGTAACCGAACAGAAGACAGTGTCACTAATCTACCAGTTACTGAGCGAGTTTTTTTTAATGAAATTTGTTAATGGATTCATGGATTAAATAAAAGCGTAAACAGCAAAACACTTCATGAAACGTCACCATTGATTGATACGGCTATTTCTATAATAAGATTGTGTAGTAGAACTGATGCATCCACCAACATTAGCAAACAATTTGAATTTATGCCGAAAACAATGTTGAAACTTGGCTGCAAACTCGCCTAAAAATAGTCAATTTGGCTTGGGAAAAAGAAAATACAAACATTCAGGAATGTATAAACGTGTAAATTTTCTGAAAGTATGGCCGTTGGAGTCGTTGCGTAGCACGCTACGAGCCGTAGGCAAGTACTCATCACTGCCCTGCTACGCCCCGATCGCGGGCTTTCTAAATAAGTCATGTAAGTTCAGATTCTCACGCAACGTGTTTCATTTACCTTGAAGCCGTAAAAATCCAAAGATTTCTTATCGTAATAAAGTTGAGTGATGTTTCTATACTAGGTTGTTGTTTATTTTGTTTTTGGTTATGGGATTATAGTACTTTGAAGTTCAATAATTTAGCCAGTTATAGGAATGTTCACGCGATTTACGCCCAGATAACGTTAGCCTATAGATATCCCTGAGGGCTTAGATTTGTTTAACTCTCAAGGAAATATAGACATGACGCAGTGTGGTTCAGTACAGTCCACCTACATTTCGCCAGTTAGATTAGATTATCCCCATGATATAGGGGACGAGCATATTGCTATCAACCGACCACACATTCAGGCTCCCGGCCGCTACTAAGAAACTCCATATAGAAAAACCCCTTAACATTTTGCCCGACCCATAAATTGAATCCAGGACCTCAGGCTTAGCAGTATCGTTTGCGATCACTAGACCATAGAAGCATTTACACCAGGGGTTCCCAACCTTTCATTGGTCAGGGACCACTTTTATATTGTTCTTGTTAACAGGGACCACCATGTAGGTATTATGTAGTATTAGTATAAAACTAAAATGTAATAATCAAACTGAAAATTTAATTATCAACTCAATAGGAAATGACTCTTCACGACTCTTCACGTGACCAAAGGGCTGGCCTATTTTTCGGCCAAAGAATCAGCATTGCCATACAACGTGGCAATGCTGCCAGCCTTCTGGGCACTTTTCCCATTGACAACGGTGCGGGCGTATTTTTTGATGCCTAATGATTATTTTCTTTTTATCATCATCAGCCTAGCCGACTGCAGAGCAGTGGTGGCCCAGTGGTAACGGCCGCGACTAACGAGTTGTAGGTCGTGAGTTCGAACCCAGATAGGCGCTTTACTTTGTGTAAATTATTTCATCTCCATTGCTCTCAAAACGGTGAAGGAAAACATCGTGAGAAAACCGGCATTTCCTAGAACCAAAAATTCGAAAACATGTGACATCTACCAACCCGCACTGGTCCCGCGTGGTGGATTACTTCCCAATCCCTCTCACCGAGAGGAGGCCTGTGTCCCAGCAGTGGGAACATTATAGGCTGATGATGATGAATTTTGTGTTAATGTGAATTCTGAGCATGCATCTTCTTCACGAGTTCGGCTATCCTAGGACTAATATTGTTACTCAAAGCTACACGCAAATCATCACTTACTTCCAAAGGATTCCTGGCCTTGGTTTTAATTATCAACAAGGCAGAAAATCCTTGTTCACATACATAAGTTACTGAGAAAATCATAAAATAGCGTAAGGCGATTTCTCGAAGTTTAGTAGGTATATGAAACTCACTCACTGCACGGTGACCAACGGCTCACCGCCCGCTAAATTAAACCATTCGCGGACCATATTTTGGCTTCTGCGAACCACTGGTGGTCCACAGACCACTGGTTGAGAACCATTGATTTACACCAATACCAAGACTAGAAAAACATACCTACTTAACTAAATCCAATAGAATGGAATTTTTTATGACTGCGTAAAAGAGATTTCCCACCATCGAGACTCGTTTACGTTATTATAATTTATAGTAAGTAAACATCTAATAGAAAATCTTTTTAATATTCTAAAATATAATATTTGGATTGATGTCAACTTTTTAATTCCCAGCGGCATTGACTGTTATTTTATTTATGATGGTGCCACATTTATAATGAGAACAACTTTTTTATAAAAATCGTCAGTCGCTTGCGTGTAATTATTATAAGCTGTCGTAAAAGCGGATTTAGTTTATTTTATACGGATCATTTTGTGACCTTGGAAATCTTACACAAAGACGAAAGATCTTATGTAAAATATAATTATACGTGTAACAAACACTTTCTAAAGTGTAAATGTAGGAGTGCACAAAACTAATACTTTTGTATGATACTAGCTTCTGCCCGCGGCTTTGCCCGCGTGGAAGTCGTAAATTATCCCGCGGGAACGTACCATCGGGATCAAAAGTATCTTATATGTTAATCTAGGTTATAATCTATCTGAGTGCCAAATTTCATCCAAATCTGTTCAGTCGTTTTTGCGTGATTGAGTAACAAAAATTCAATCATCTTCACAAACTTTCACATTTATATTACGGACTACCCTTTTTTACTCCTTTAGGGGTAGATTTTCGAAAAACCCGCGCACACGTTATTCCTTATTCTTCGTTTTAGGTATAAATACTGAGTTTCAAGTTAATCAGACAGCGCGTTAAAATTCTTCCATACAAACTTTGACACCCCCCAATCCCCCTCCAGGGGGTAGTTCCCCCCCGAGTGGGTTCCCGCATTGTCGTTGCGGGGGGGCTCAGTAACCGTGGATTCCGGCCACGGTGAAGCCAAGAGGAACCCAAAGGTGGGGCCGCTCGTCAGGGCTTTTGCCTCAAAGCCGACGACGTAGCGGCCAAAAAGTAGGTTGCGGTGAGGTGCACCGCGATGTCGAATGGGAGGCATCGCGGCTGAGGGTTACGGGCTGCGGTAGAGGAGGAGTGGCGGTGCTTCTGAGCAGCGCTCTTCCCTTCCGTGGCCTGGACGGGGCCGCCACCGTTTGATGGCGGACGCGGTGGGGCCGCAGGGGAAGAGGAGTGTCGGTATAGCGTCAGCCGCTCTCCCTATCCCCTGCGGCCGAAAAGTGGTAGACGGGACGGCGCGTTGTGTTCCACCAGCGCGCCGTCAAAGATGTCAGCAACCACCGGTGGGGTCCGCAAGGGCCGATGCCTGCCAGGGGTGCGGGTTTGTTCGAAAGAGGTACCACGGCCCCTGGCATTCGGGCTACTGAGGGAACACGGGTGGGTTTTAGTCAGTAAAAGTCTGACACGCCCTCCTGCTCTACTCAGCAGGAGAAGTCATTTGATTATTTCCCACCCAAAAAAAAAAAAAAAAAAAGAGGGGCTAGTTTATAAAAACAATAAACTACCAACTTTATAATTTACTTAAATAAGTATTTGTGCCAAGTTTCAAGTTTATTAACTCAAGGAATAAGATTTTTCATACAATTAAAATCCCCCCTTTTCACCCCCTTAAAGGTCGAATTTCCAAAAACCCCTTCTTAGTGCTCCCCTACATTATAAAAGGAAGCCGTGTGCAAAATTTCACGTTCCTAGTCCTAGTAGTTTCGGCTGTGCGTTGATTGATCAGTCAGTCAGTTTCTCCTTTTATATATAGATTAATGCATTTGAAAACCATTAGGCTTTAAATTAATGCGACCACTAGTACTTTTTATGTGATACTTAATCTTCTCATTCGCACTGATCTCGAATGATTTTTTATGATGTGGTGTTTTTTTTTTTTTTTTTTTTGGGTGGGAAATCATCAAATGACTTCTCCTGCTGAGTAGAGCAGGAGGGCGTGTCAGACTTTTACTGACTAAAACCCACCCGTGTTCCCTCAGTAGCCCGTATGCCAGGGGCCGTGGTATCTCTTTCGAACAAACCCGCACCCCTGACAGGCAACGGCCCTTGCGGACCCCATCGGTGGTTGCTGACATCTTTGACGGCGCGCGTGTGGAACACAACGCGACGTCCCGTCTACCACTTTTCGGCCGCAGAGGATAGGGAGAGCGGCTAACGCTATACCGACACTCCTCTTCCCCTGCGGCCCCACCGCGTCCGCCATCAAACGGTGGCGGCCCCGTCCAGGCCACGGAAGGGAAGAGCGCTGCTCAGAAGCACCGGCACCCCTCCTCTACCGCAGCCCGTAACCCTCAGCCGCGATGCCTCCCATTCGACATCGCGGCCCACCTCAGTTGCGGTGCACCTCACCGCAACCTACTTTTTGGCCGCTACGTCGTCGGCTTTGAGGCAAAAGCCCTGACGAGCGGCCCCACCTTTGGGTTCCTCTTGGCTTCACCGTGGCCGGCATCCACGGTTACTGAGCCCCCCCGCAACGACAATGCGGGAACCCACTCGGGGGGGATGGTGTGGTGTGGAGGATTTATATAAACTTGCTTCTCTGAAAACCAGTCTCTCAAAAAGTTAGTTAATACATACCTTGTGTACGGAAAATAGACGTTTTACATAATCTATTGTTATTTGGCTTCTGTGTTTTATTCAAAAACTAAGTTCTGTAGAACATATATTTTAAGCAATAACATTGGCAATTGCTGTAGACATTTACAAAAATTATTCTCCATAAATAACTCATTATCTGCCTAGCCTTTTCCCAACTATATTGGGGTCGGCTTCTAGGCTAACCGGATGTAGCTGGAAACCAGTATTTTACATAGAGCGACTGCCTATCTGACCTCCACAACCCACTTACTGGGTAATACGATACCCCTTGGTAAGACTAATAGCTATGTTACATTTATGTAAGCATTGACGATCGCGCTTAATACCTAATAGGTAGGTAGGTGGCCACACCGCTTAGAATTGCCTCCTCATAAAATAAGTTATAGTTTAACTTCTAACTTCGACACAAAGATTCTACAGCAATTAAGTTTATTCCTTTACTATCTTTCCTTCAAATCAGTTTTGACAAACCGCCTGCGCGCTACCGCTTTGAAAATGAAGGTTTTCGCGACCCATTTCGTGAATCATCGAGATAAAAGGCCCTAACCTGATGGCCGTACCAGTTACACGTTCGTGTGTAACTATCAAGCAATTTTTGAAGGAAAATTAGGCCAAAACGTAATCTTTTAACACATTAAAGAACTTTGGATGGGGCTATTGACTAGGTATAAAGAAAGGGGAACAAAGTTAAAGTGTTTTCGTTTAACTAAAAGCTATTAACTCTTCGTTGTCATGCCAATAGTTTGAATTTGTTTGACTTTAATTTCGTTATGAGTTTTCATGAAAAGTTTATGTAAGAAACATGCGTAGTAGTGTTTACATTTATGAATCTTTCTAGAAGATTTTATTCGACCTAGACCAACGTAGTACATGTAAAAACTGCCTGTAGTGACCTTTTAGTTTCAGTTTGGATTAAATACAATCTTTATTGCCCGTGCGAAGCCTAATATTTTATATAAATGGAGCAATAACCTGCCCTGTAATTACGGGCGTAGTACTGAGATTTTTAATAACGAAAGTGCCGCTGTAATTTATCGTGAATTTTTGCAAGAAAGAAAAACAAAGAAGGTGGCAATCTATGTATCTATATTTATAGAATGAGATATGGAGATTTATTCCAGCTACCCATAGTGTTATGACTACGAAGAAGAATAATATACAACCCAATAATATAATGCACCATTTTCCACTACCATTATACAAAATTCCTTGATTATGAAATATGTATTATCTCACTCAAGATGTCGTCTTTCTGACATACAAATGAGTGAATCTTTTAACTTTTTGTTCATCCATTACCGAGTGGGCCTCAATTATCACTTTTGTGTTCTTTTTGTTGGTATATTAGCGAGTGATGCCGTCAAAATCCAATGTTGGGCAGTTTGCCAAAATGCAGTTTCATGTGGGCATATGTACAGTGAGTTAAAGTAATAAGCGTGCAGGCAGGGTATAAACAGTTTTTTTTAAATCAGAACATGCGTGCAATGACCGCATTTGGCATTGCTCAAACGAGTTTATTTTATGGAAGTGTTTATGTAGCCAATAATAATGAAAAATATTTGTTATTTAAATTTTTTGACTGTCGGGTCTGCTTACACACCTAACTATTGTGCTGTGTGTACTAGTGTTGGTCAAAACAATACTCCTTCTGAATAGAATCGCATAGTACATGGGTAATGTATGAGCGCGTAGTTTTGTCTAGACAGATGGATTACATTAATCCAATTTATTGATACCAGCACACATATTTTACGACTCTAAACCTACTGATGAAGCAGAGCAATGTCACATAGATACAGGAGAAAGTGAAGAACGGAGCCATTTAAGGAGCTCCAGAAATTAGCATACTATAGAGATATATAGAAATAGTAAGACTGCTCATTAAATAGAAGGAGAACACGGCAATCAATGAGTAGAAATAGAACTTTTGAGTTACTGGTCGGAATTAAACTCAAGAAAGCCAATAATAATGAAATTCCTTGTAATTTTAATTTGTTGATTATCGGCCTTGCTCACATACGTAATTCTTTTGCTGTGTGTACCAGTGTTAGTCACAACAATACTCCTTCTGAATGGAATCGCAGAGTACTTCACACTAGTAGGTAATGTATGAGTGCGTAGTTTCGTCTAGACAGACGGATTACAATAATCCAATTTATTGATTCCAGTACAAATATTTTACGACTCTAAACCTACTGATGAAGCAGAGCATTGTCACATAGATACAGGAGAAAGTGAAGAACGGAGCCATTTAAGGAGCTCCAGAAATTAGCATACAAAAGAGAGATTTATAAATAGTAAGACTGCGTACAAATATGACTTGAGTTACTGGTCGGAATTAAACCCAAGAAGGGACCTACGTAGATATTTAAATGATATGCATTGATTCTATCAAAAGGTCATGTAGCAATCTATGAAACGTGTACGGAAGCTTCCATGAGTACATAATCTAAGTGCATGATATTGAAAATTATGATAACAAATTGCATGTTCACTTTTTTATTAAATATATGTCCGTCTTTCTAGGTACAAAAACGGAACGATAAGTTTAAAAGCTCCTAAGGGCTATCTAACAATGGTTACAGCAAAAGTAAACGTTATTTTGACACGGACTTTTGGAAAGTTTTGGACCTCTGTTTACAGGTTTCGACCAAACGTACTAACCCAAGTTTGGGCGGACGAGGTATATGATGGAACGAGAAAGCCCAAAAGATGCCTAATACACTCTTGCTTTGGAGTCTGACTGGTTATATGTGGAAGGGAAGACAGACGCTGGCAGAGAGTTCAACACATCAGCCATGCTTATAAGAAAAGTGGAGAAGCGAAAAAAAAAAACGAGTGTGTAAAGTAGGTTCAAGTTCCACCACCCTAAATTTTTGTAAGAGCAATAGTAATACGTATTGTCATTATAGTACGATCACCCTCTTGAGGATATCAAGCGTGACCGTTATTTGATGTAGGTAACTAAGTAAAATATGCATGTATTCAAACTTCGACGGTTATTTAGTATAATACAATATTAATTTATAAATGTAGCCTAAACCTTGAAAATAGAGGTCGGGAAGTCAATAAAGTAACAAACTTATACACGGCTGGTGGTAGATTATACATGTCCTCATTATTAAATTCAGGGTTGGAATGGTTGCAATATTGCTTGGCTGATAAGTATCGTCAAGTTAAAGGGTATCGTGTCATCAAATCGTTTCATATGAATTTATGTTATTCTGAAATTGAATTTTGATACGAAATCGGTAATTTTCCTTGAGGTATATGTGTATATGACTTGTCATTTAATGAATGTTTATGAAACTGCATCATTGACCTTGTGGGTCAATTCACAGATCAGACAATGTGTCGTCTTATTGGCTTTTTCTGTCGGTAAGTAGTCTAATGTTCGGTTTCTATAAACGAAAACGAATTGTTTTGCTTACCAATGGTAGCATTTTTTATTGCGAATATGGGCATATAAGTAGATTCGTAAGCAAATTTTGCTTGCGATAGCTACTTCCAAATGGGAGTCATATCTACAGGGCATATCTACTATGCAAAGAATAACGGTCGTACATTATAGGAACCTGCCATCAGTACGTTCCCGCCCAAAATTTGGAATTGTGCCCATTTACGGCAAAAGATCCTTCTGCTCGACATTATAGTCTCCGGAGAAATGTATAAAATGGAATTTCAGGCTTTCTTTTTATGTAGTACGACATCGTCATATTCCTGTATAATATTATTTAAATTAAGAATGTTTCCTTTTTTAGTAAAGGCGTCAAATAGCCGTATTATATTTTTGTGGTGTACACTGTAATATATAAATATAAATAAATAATTTATGTTTATTGTAATTAGTTAGGTCGTTGTAGTTTCTTAAGGTACATTTACCAACACGTTGCAAGTTTCTTGCAATAAAAACGAAGCAACAAACAAACTTTATCGCCTATACAGTGCTTGACAGTGCAGCTTTTATTGTTGTTTCAACTTATGGTATGCCACAAGCAGTGACATATTACCGTGTAAATCAGACTTTATGCGTCATTAAGCTTTGTGACTCTCTCATCTTGCATGAGCAAGTTGCCTTCACGGACAATAAAATGTACAACTCACATTCTTTCCAGGGTTAAACTAAATAAGATTTTATGATTCGATTTCCTATATCCTATAACCTATGATCGGATTTCCTATCGGCAAAGATCACAAGAGCAAAATCGATCAGTCAATGAATGATTCTGGAATCACAGCAGTGGTGGCCCAGTGGTAATTGTCGTGTCTCACGAGTTGTACGTAGGTTAGTACACAGACTGATGCTTTATTTTGTGTAAATTATTTCATCACCACTGCTCTCAAAACGGTAAAGGAAAACATCGTGAGGAGACCGATATGTCACATCAACCATAACCCACACTGGGCCCACGTGGAGGATTACAGCCCACTCCATCTCGAAGAGAGGAGGCCTGTTTTCTAGCAGTAGGAACATAGGCTGATTATGTAAAAATCACAATCTTCCAAACAAATTTTTCTTTCCTAGATAACCCCTTTAGATTCAAAGACAAAAATGCTTTCGTAATGCTCACCTCAGTCGGGAACAAAAGGAACTAGTGCATTGTCTGTCAGTGAATTTAAGATTTTTACTAAATAGATAGTCCCGGTCCAAGAAGTGTGGTATCTTTTAAGACTTTCTTAAAGGTTAAAGGAAGTAATTTTCCGTAACGTTCGTAATTTATTGTAACTTGAACGATGTTCAACATGTGATAGTACCAGATGTGGGAACCATTTTATTTTATCTCCTTCTACATACGGTCGCGGTCAAGAGTCCATTCTCATGCTAAGGGTTATATTGCTATGACTCGCGGTCCAGGCCGTACCTACAGCTGTGTGTATAAGTGATGTAACCAGACCGCACACCACAGTTCTCGCACACCACTGTCGTCGAAAGATATAAAAAACATACCGTCGGCGTCGTCGCACAGAGTACTCTGTCTCTGTCTGTACTGTGTTACGTAGTAACTAGTTAACTACGTATGACCTTGGTCGGTTCATACCATCGCTAAAATTCACGTTCTAATATCAAGTCTCGGTAGCTCGCAGCGTATTGTCATTGATTAAGAAACACATAAGTCTGGGTTCAAATATCCCGATGAGACTTTTATTTTTCTTTTCAACAATATTCTTCATCAGTTCTTGTATTATTCGTTATATGAGAATGTTTTTTTAAATTACTTATATTATTATTTAAACAAAGGATTAAGAATAAGTGGTTACAAAATGTTTATTCGTTATAATTTTATGAAGTAGGTATAAAAATAACTACTAATAACTTCTTGTTAACAGTTTATTTTCTCATAAAGAACAATTTATTGAAGTAAAGTAGCTAATTGGTGAACCATGATAATCAGGCTATTGTATCTTAGTAATATAATAATATTGTGCTGTAATTACTACTATGTGCGGTACTCTAAAGAAATCACATTTTTCTACGCAAATCTACCCACGTAAAAATAACAAATGCAGACAAGTTGTCACAATACAATTAAATGACTCAGTAGTACTACTACTGGAATAAATCTACTGCGAGTGAGTTAGTTCTCTCAAACCTAAACAAATAACAAATCGTTAACAAATCGTATATAATAGGACTTATTGAAGTTATAGCTTAAGTAATCATTTTCATTACGAAAAGAAGATTGAAACTAAACCTCGAAATAATCCATATTACTGATATGACACAATATTATGTGAATATTACTAAAATCAATAAAAATCAATAATAATAAATATTTGTAATTTATATCTTAATGTTAATGTTTATGTTTTTTGAGCTGGTTGTCGTTGGCTGGTTGCAAACCTTCTGCGTGGAGTGCACGGCGCACGGTTCGGAAATATGTGTCGAATAATTTGGCAAATTGTCTCTTCTTTTTGAAACCACTTGTGCTGTCGCTTTCTTTTATAAGCTGGGGTCTTCCACTTTGCTTTCGACGGGCAAGTCTACCCCTTCCTCATATCTTTTCATCCACTGACTCACAGTATTTCACTAAAACAAAAAAGGGGTACTGTTAGGCTACTGAACAAAATACATACTAATATGTATTACTATTTAGAAACAAAATTATTTGAAATATAAATTTCACATAAATTATTTAATCTAGGAAATAAATTTACTTTGAAATTTTATATTTTTCTTCTATTTAGACGTTATGATATTTATAAAACGTTTAAAAAATAACTACAAGGATCAGCAGTTATACTTTAATTAAATAAGTGCTGAATAAAATAATTAAATCATAATACTCACACTCAGGCCGGTTTCATCAGATATTTGTGATATTTAAGTCCGCTTTTATGCAGCGCAATAATATTCGCTTTCATTTCTATTATTAAATTTGCTTACATTTTTAAATGAACTAGAAGACCGCTAATAGATTAAACACACGTCACTAGCACACAATAACAACCAACACCGTTCTATATGTCACGTCGAATGACTCGTAAGTTAACTATCATTTAAATTTATTTAGGTTTCTGTGGGTATATTGATAAAGTTTTACGAGTTTAGTGAACAAGACGAACAGAACAAGAAACTATAGCCAAAAGCGATTTTTAAAACAATAAAAAGGCTAGCACACCGCGCGTGGGATTCGAACCCGAGACTCGTTGCGCACGAGGGCGCTAATCCAAGTACAGTAACCACTAAGCTATCACGTCATTCACTTTAACGGTTGAATTTATGAAATACAATCATTTGTAGACGTATGAGAGTGTGTGTGTACAGTAAAAGCGGAGTACCAATCTCAAAAAGTAATAGATTGACACTACGGTTTAACTTACGACCTTCTTATATTGAGTAATTTCTATACTGTAGACACACACACTCTCATACGTCTACAAATGATTGTATTCCATAAATTCAACCGTTAAAGTAAATGACGTGATAGCTTAGTGGTTCCTGAACTTGGATTAGCGCCATCGTGCGCAACGAGTCTCGGGTTCGAATCCCACGCGCGATGTGCTAGCCTTTTTATTGTTTTAAAAATCGCTTTTGACTATAGTTTCTTGTTCTATTCGTCTTGTTCACTAAACTCGTAAAACTTTATCAATATACCCACAGAAACCTAAAGAAATTTAAATGATAGTTAACTTACGACTCATTCGACGTGACATATAGAACGGTGTTGGTTGTTATTGTGTGCTAGTGACGTGTGTTTAATCTATTAGCGGTCTTCTAGTTCATTTTAAAATGTAAGCAAATTGAATAATAGAAATGAAAGCCAGTATTATTGCGCTGCATAAAAGCGGACTTAAATATCACAAATAACTGATGAAACCGGCCTGAGTGTGAGTATTATGATTTAATTATTTTATTAAGCACTTATTTAAAGTATAACTGCTGATCCTTGTAGTAATTTTTAAACGTTTTATAAATATCATAACGTCTAAATAGAAGAAAAATATAAAATTTCAAAGTAAATTTATTTCCTAGATTAAATATTTATGTAAAATTTATATTTCAAATAATTTTGTTTCTAAATAGTAATACATATTAGTATGTATTTTGTTTAGTAGCCTAACAGTACCCCTTTTTTGTTTTAGTGAAGATATGAGGAAGGGGGTAGCCTTGCCCGTCGAAAGCAAAGTGGAAGACCCCAGCTTATAAAAGAAAGCGACAGCACAAGTGGTTTCAAAAAGACAAGACATTTTGCCAAATTATTCATAGTGCGCTGTGCACTCGACGCAGAAGGTTTGCATCATGGAAAACCAGCTCAAAAAACATAAACATTAACATTAAGATATAAATTAGAAATATTTATTATTATTGACTTTTATTGATTTTAGTAATATTCACATAATATTGTGTCATATCCGTAATATGGATTATTTCGAGGTTTAGTTTCAATCTTCTTTTCGTAATGAAAATGATTACTTAAGCTATAACTTCGATAAGTCCTATTAAATACAATTTGTTAACTTTGATGTTTGAGAGAACTAACTCACTCGCAGTAGATTTATTCCAATAGTAGTACTACTGAGTCATTTAATTGTATTGTGACAACTTGTCTGCATTTGTTATTTTTACGTGGGTAGATTTGCGTAGAAAAATGTGATTTCTTTAGAGTACCGCACATTGTAGTAATTACAGCACAATATTATTATATTACTAAGATACAATAGCCTGATTATCATGGTTCACCAATTAGCTACTTTACTTCAATAATTGTTCTTTATGAGAAAATAAACTGTTAACAAGAAGTTATTAGTCGTTATTTTTATACCTACTTCATAAAATTATAACGAATAAACATTTTGTAATCACATAATCTTCTTAATCCTTTGTTTAAATAATAATTTAATTAATTAAAAAAAAAAACATTCTCGTATAACGAATAATAAAAGAACTGATTAAATTGTTGAAAAGAAAAATAAAAGTCTCTTCGGGAGATTTGAACCCAGACTTTTGTGTTTCTTAATCAATGACAATACGCTGCGAGCTACCGAGACTTGATATTAGAACGTGAATTTTAGCGATCGTATGAACCGACCAAGGTCATACGTAGTTACTACGTAACACAGTACAGACAGAGACAGAGTACTCTGTGCGACGGTATGTTTTTTGTATCTTTCGACGACAGTGGTGTGTGAGTACCTACTGTGGTGTGCGGTCTGGTTACATCACTTATACACACAGCTGTAGGTACGGCCTGGACCGCGAGTCATAGCAATATAACCCTTAGCATGAGAATGGACTCTTGACCGCGACCGTACATGGACAGAATGTATGCGAGTACACAAGTTATGAATACTCTTTCAGTATTTTTATTACATACGTAGTTATGTCGTATTTACTGATACAATTTTACGAACATTATCGACGTTCGTATAATGCAATTTTATAAGCAATAAAAACGTTTACATCAACTTTATGTGGATTGAATGAGACGAAAATTATTTTTAGAAAATTGAGACTGTAGTTCGGCCGGTTTTAAAAGTACGGGAGTTTTACAGTTTCGACCTTTTTTGTGGAGAGTAAAAAAAATTGGTTAGTGTCGTAGACAGCTGTACCTACGTTGACAGCTCGAGTAGCTGTCAGCGTAGGCATACCTTACGAGATAGTTAAAGTTTTTAGCGTATTTATTTTAAAAGACTAATCGTGGAGTTTCTTGCCGGCTCTTCTCCATAGGAAGCGACAAATCGGAACCGTGCTTCGCACGTTTCATAAGTGCCCATGCAGGTTTATGTGAAATAAAATATTTTGATTTTGATTTTGGCGGGGGGTAATAATTTCCAACGAAATCGTGCAGTAGTTTTTTTGGCTGGCTATCAATTAGGGCCAGGAAAATGTTTGCATACACGAATGAGATAGGATCATTTGTCATAGTATCTAATAAGGTTGTCCTTGTATCATTATTATTATTGTTTTTTTATACTAGCTTTTTAAAATGGTTCTAATAGGATTTTTAATAGGTTTTGTACGTTAAAAAATATGGTGTGCTCCTACCGTGTTATGCCAACCTGGTACTTTAACGTCATAAAGCGCTTTCTAGCTGACACAACTATGTTAGTTGTGCTCCTACCGAGTTATGACAGCCTGGTACTTCAAAGGCATAAAGCGTTTAAAAATGTGGCTATCAAAATGTGTTGAGAAAACTTTCCCCCGTTTTTCGCCGCCTAAAAGAAAGGGGTAGAATTTCGGAAAATCCTTTCTTATCGAATGCCTACTTCATACAAAGAACACACCCTCGAAGTTTCAGGTCTCTACGATCAGCGGTTTAGGCTGTGCGTTGATCCGTCAGTCAATCATTCACGACAAAGCATTTCATGTATAGATTTGCAATTCTCGGGATCTTGGGCTCCCGGACCTGCACCCTAATTGCGTTACTCACGATTCATCATAATCTGTATCGTTTTGAAACGGATTGTTAAACCATTGCTTCATATGTTCGAAAAATGTGTCTGTTCGACAACATAAATAACGCAATGAATATTGTTTAACTGTGAAGACGAAACCAATTATGATCAATCGTAAGTTACGCAATTAGGGTGCTGTAGAAGGGCGAAACCTGAGAAAATTTGTGTAACATTTCGGTCGATACGACAATTTTATTACGTATCAAAAGTGACTTGACGGTCAACATGTTAAAATATTATGTGCAATAAGGAACTTCGTCTCAAAAACAGACCGAAGTGCTATATTAACAGCCAGTGGGTTCTGTAAAAGAGGGCTGTATTCATTGATTCCCCCACATAAAGCCGAAATAAACTGATAACTAGAGTAAATAAAAGTGAGCCTCGGCTATTAAGGCGCAGCTGAATTGTGTTTGTAACCAGACACTTGGTATTGATTGTGGCTCAAAGGCTTTGTGTGAAACCTTATTTTCAAGTTGCTTGTAGGCGTTTTGGACGTTTTCTATTTTTGGTCATAATATTACGTACCTACTGGTAATATCTAGTTATTATGAAATATGTAATACGTACCGTGTGGTGCCGGACGTAAAAGAATAGCACCATTCCCGTGGTCGTAGAACGCGACTAAGGGACTTCCTAGAGAATGGGCAGCAGCGTTCTCTATGCGTTTTACCAACATACTGCGATCGCCAACCCGCCTGCCAAGCGTGGCGATTATGGCGTCTTTCGGCTGAAATGATGATGATGTAATACGTACACGGATAGCTACTGCAGCGGTTGTGAAAGTAATTATAAAACCATCCACGTTGTTATCTCAGCCTTATTTGTTCTGCGGAACGTTTACAAGAATAATAAACATATTATGAAGCCTTTAATGTACATGATACGTGTGTGATAATTATGTTATATTAAAACAATAGGTTTTGCCGGTTTTGATGTCGGTTATCGCGTAACCTATGTCCTTCTCCATATCCCAGGCTGTATCTCGGCCAAATTTCATGGATCGAATTAGTGGTTCAGACGTGAAAGCATAACAGACAGACAGAGTTACTTCCGCATTTATAATTATTAATAGCAGGGATTACATACAGCAACTTTAAAATTACTAAGAAATCTATCGCAGAGGAAGTTGCCCTGTTCAAAGCGAATAAGGGTCCTACACACAACGCAGCCACGATTGGTTGCAGGACCGGTCCAATCTTCTGCGTCCAAGATTGCGGGCGGTCATGGGACCAAATTAGTTTCTTTCTTGTCGTTGATGGTGTCTTACCGTGTGACGTAAGCCGCGAGTTGATCCTCGCGGTGATGGCGCGCGCCGCCTCGGTGGATTCGGGCGCTCGCTGCTGGTGCAACCGCAGTCGCTCGAACAGACAGTCGGCCGCCGCCTCGTCCGCCATGCGAAAGGCTGCACAGTCACATCAAAAATATTTAGAATGAAGGCTGAATGCGACCTGAGTGGAGGCCTTAATTTATTAAGTCATTCACAGGATATCCCGACAGCCACTAAGGCGACTAAAAAAGAAAAGAAGAATGAACGCTCTGATTATCATGAATGTGAGTTATGGCGTCATACATGATAGTCTCTTGAAAATTACGCGTAAGGTACTTTAAAACTGTGCAAAAGAATAAGCATGGTATAATCATCCTAAAATGTTCCCACTGCTGGGAACACACAGAGTATAGGGCTCCTCTCTGTGATTGCATCTTGGTGGATGCAACATGACAAAATATGACCAGCAATAAACTCTTCAGTCACCACCACCATAAAATTTACATTTTCATAATTTTGATATTTTGTAGGTGGCGATCATTTAGGTTAGTTGGTTGGTAATGGTTTGGTATGGTTGGTGGGTGGTTGGTCATTGGTTATGATTGGTAATTGGTTATGGTTGGTTGGTTGATGGTGGTATATTGGTTGGTGTTTGTTGGTTAGTTTGATTGGTTTTTTACTGAAATAAATTTTGAAAAAACGCACTTGCAGTTCTTCCAAAAGATGGCGGAAAAGCAAAATATTTTTTTTAAGCCGTTTGCAGTAGCTGTTGAAAACTATTGACTCAGGAAACTACTTCCATAGCTTGTTTAATTAGGTTTCCTATAGGATATAATTATCCTAAAGATAAAATATTAGATAAGATTCAAACCGGTGAGTTCAATAGTTCAACTGCAAGTACAGCTGATGCGTACTTTGAACTCATTTCATTTAGGGTAATAAGCGAATTAAAGCATATTCAACTCTATTAATCGATTTAGGGTAGGGTAGCATTATAAAATGCACATTCGCCAGTTATTTTTAAGTCCCATGTAATAGGGGGCGAGCCTATTGCCAACAACCGGGTACAAACAATTCAATATTTATGAAAAATCTGGTACAATCAAGTCTGTAACTAGCTATGCTTTAGTATTAAAGTTGTAAAATGTTTATATTGGATGCATGTGACCTCAAAACATAAGTGTGTTGTTATAGGCAAGGTTCTAGTGATGCTGTCAAGTTGAAAAACAATGCAAGTAGTCCAAGGTCACTCCGGCGCTTCAGAAGCCAGATGCTCGTTAAAGTAGTAGAATGTTGGAGAGACAGTTTTAGATGCGAGGCGAAAACATAATGGTTGAGGCAACACGTGTTTATATTTATAGCTCATATTGATAGTTAATTAGATCATTAGAGAATTCTAACATATGACTCAGTCGGTTCTTGTAATGGCCAGAGGAATTTACTTCGATTCAAATATGTTATTGCGATCGGATGCAAGGGCAATGCATCAAGCGTAAACAAACAAATTGGGGACAAAACGAATGAGAACACCAATGAATTTGTATATTTGTTGGCAACTCAGCACAAATATTTTAATGAAAATGTTCAAGAAGTTATGTTAGAGTTTGCAATCAAAAGAGTCACGTCAGTCAATCACGTTTGGAGTTGAATGCAATACTGTCGTTATTGTAATAAGGAGTTGTTGTATTTGATCTGTAGTAAACGGTTAAAAATCGAGTCAGTTAAATATGTCAGTAAAACGCTTTCTATAAACTTTTATTCCAATAAGAATGATTTAATAACCGTAACGAATGTTTGGCACACGTTTGCATCAGCCTGTTTTTGTATGTACACTGTTAATCACTGGCTTTTGTTTCAAACGATTTATCGCTCTTGGTAACGTGTGAACACAGTTACTTACTTATTCTCGCAACGAATTTGGAACGATCAGGGACTAAGCACACTCAGCCATTACTAAGATTAGGTACATTTATCAAAGCTGTATTTGCTAATTGCCATCTACACGATTAATTTCATGTCTGGTTTAATTAAAATGTACGAATTAGCGAATGGAACATTGAAGAGCGAACAGAATATCGGCACTATTGTGAAGTTAGCATAGGCTGAGCATAACAATGTGTTTGTGTTGACATTATCTGAAAACGTGTGGATTTTCCAAATGTTACATTAGAGATGATTTAAAAACAATGAAAGTGACTACTACGAACGTACGTGAATGCGTGTTGTCCCTGCCGTTGTCAAATGTGACGGTCTATTTGTAAATAAACAGTGTGTGGTGTGCGAGCGTCGGGTGCTGAGCTGTTCGCTCCGCGGCGGGTGCCGGCCGACTGACGGTGGAACCCGGCGAGAAGGAAAATCGGGGAGGCGCGCGGGGCGGTCGCGGTACTTACTGGGAAATATTTTTCCTCTGCGCATTCATTAATAATAAACCCCTTTTGATGTCGATATTAGCCATTATTGATATGCCTGATGATAGATTAATGGCATATATCTTCTAACTACCGTGGCTACAAATTTGCATTCAAACAGTCACATACTTGGCGACCAATAATGGACTTGTTAGAGTGTTATTGATCTTATGACTAATTGAATGTGTCATTTAGTATCTTATTTATTTGCAACATTTAGTTACTTACGGGCAGTATTCTTAGTAATTGCAATAGAGTGCCTGCCTACAAATAAAGTTCCAATTTTACATTATTTTAGAAAGAGCTTTTCAATTATTACCAAACTACATAAATAAGATAAGTTTACGTGCCATGGTCTGAGAATAATACTATCGCAATAGATGATATGGGGATTACGTGTTAGTCAAAATCATTTTATAATGATCGATAACAAAAACTACTCATTTAAAAAACAATAGGTAGGTTTATTTATAATTAATTTAATCAAAATCATCCTACAGAACTCAAAGTAAAACTTTACACACGTTTTTATTGTATAGGCCCAGGTGGAAGTAAAGCAAGTGGACTGTATTGAAAGTTTATTAGATGGTTCAAAATTATAGCAGAATCGAAGGGTATGTCAGAGCGCGGTCGTGTCGAACGTTGCAATTTGCAATGCCGCGAAGCTGTCGCGCCTTGGGCCCTGTTTAATAAACGTTACAAATTGTAAATTGTAGTTGTATTTTACAATTTACAATTCAACAAGTTTCTGTTTAATAAAGAATACAATTTACAATTTTACCATGGTGGAAAATTGACAAAATTGTGAAAATTGTACCTGCAATATTACATATTTCTGTTTAATAAACATTTTCTCTTTACAGGTGACAATTTACGTTTTTGTAAGGAAAACTGTTTTATTGAACGCATAATTGTAATTACAATTTTACACATTTTGTAAATTGTAGAAAAATTCCGACAGGTGGACTCGCCTTGTGTCAGAATTTTACAATTGTGTACGTTAATGTAGTAAGTGAAGAAATTTAATGGTTACACATTAAACAATGGTTCTAACAACTAGTAGTGGAGGTGGCGATAATGACAGTAGTGATGACTAACGAACGGCAACAGCGAGTTTTTCGTAAAAGAATAAACTTTACTTTTGAAGTGACAGATTTTACGTTCAACGAAAAATATCGGGTCTGCAAAACTACCGTCGAATATTAACAGTATTTTATTAAAGATGCCCAAAGATTTCAACTTTTATGCGAGGTCTCTCCAATTTTTAATTTCTGTATCATGAGTTAATTTTTCAATAAACCGACCAAAAATATAACTAGGTATATTCTCATATATTAAAGACAGAATTGTATTTTGTTTTTTTGCTCCATGACTTTCGTTATGAATCAAACAAATGGAAAAAGTAAACTCTGTAAACAAAATACTAAATATTGTGAAATTCTAAGCTTTTGTAATCTACCCTCTTCAACAAAAACTTACATTTTATGTAATGTGTATTAACTTACAATTACACATTTGTAGCTACAATTTTGTCATCGAAATCTACAGGCGTTTTCTACAAATGTTTATTAAACAGCACTTGTAAAGCTAATAATTGTAACGTTTTTACTTTGTAAAAACTTATATATTTGTAAGGTTTATTAACCAGCACTTGTCAAAGAACTTTACAAATATGTCACTTATTTACAAAATTGTAGAATTATAATGTTTATTAAACAGGGCCCTGGCCCTGTTTTATATATGTTTTTGTTATAGATTCTTAAACCGAGAGTAGATTTCAAAATCTTAATAAGTATTTAGGTATATTATATTTCATTAACAACTAGGGATATCGAGACAAGTCCATGGCCAGCAGATTTCTTCTCAAATATTTTACTGACCACATACCTACACACATTTTTTATGCAGTTATGTATCGTTCCTTTAGTTACACCGTGTGCATCTGCTATAACATGGTATTGTGAGCCACAGCCCATCCAGTGCAATGCACACAAAATTTGCTGCGGTGCAAGGGCTGAATTTCTCTCTGAATTGTATTTTAGATCATGTCCTATATTCGTTATCAAATAATAGACGGTAGTTTTGCAGACCCGAAATTTTTCGTTGAACGTAAAATCTGTCACTTCAAAAGTAAAGTTCATCCTTTTACGAAAAACCCGCCGTTGTCGTTCACTCATATAGGCATTATCACTACTGTCACTATTGCTACTTCCTCTACTAGTTGTTACAACCTGTATAACAATTAAATTTCTTCACTTATTACATTAACGTACACAATTGTAAAATTCTGACTCAAGGCGACTCCACCTGTCTGATTATTTCTACAATTTACAATATATGTAAAATTGTAATTACAATTATGCGTTCAATAAAACAGTTTTCCTTACAGTTGTCAGTTTTCCACCATGGTAAAATTGTAAATTGTATTTGTGACAGAAACTTGTAGAATTGTAAATTGTGATTACAATTTGTAACGTTTATTAGACAGGGCGGTGGTCCCCGCGTCGCCGTGCCGCGCCGCTTGTTGACGACGTCGTAGTGTGTTGGATTTGTATGTATGTGTGTGAACAATTTATAAAGGCATAAAATTAAGGTACTCACATTTTCTTTTAGGTTTGGGAATTTCCGGACTTTGGGCAGAAATATCAGTTGCTGAACACAAAAAAAAACACAAATGTAAAATAAAACGGTTAAAACATCCTCTACAACTCATGTGACATTTAGTACATACGTCGTGCTGTAATTTTATTCTTACCTGACATTTCTTATTCATTACAGAAAACTTTGGTGTGGATTATATTTCAGTGTTATCTTTTTGTACAAACATTGCATTTCATTTCTGATTTAAATTATCTTTTAAAGTTTTTGAAGCAAATCGGGATTTTTTGTCAGTTTATAACCTTTATTGTAGGACACCTATTCATTGACTTTGGTCTTTCCTTAGCAGCCAGTGTTTGACGAAAAAGTTTTTAAACTTTTGTGACCAAGTAGGTCAGATATTTATGTTTGTTGTTAACAATTTAGTTTCGTTTTAACTATGGTTAAAAAGGGTGTGATTACCGAGATGACAACTTATAGAGAAGTGTGGAAGAAAAATACATTTTGTGCAGATAATTATGACTTTCGTTGTAACTATCGTTTTTTTCTACATATTTATGAATGCGTGAAACAAAAACTTTGTAACCATTTTTACAAAAATTACGCGGAAGAAGAGTACTATGCAATTTGGTACAGTTAATGTTTATATTGAGGAGAGTGCAGAAAGCTAATGTTTATACACAACTAGCTTTTTCCAGTGGCTTCGCCCGCGTGGGGCTCGGAAATTATCCCACGGGAACACACTGCCGGAATAAAAAGTATTATAAACTATCTGTGTGCCAATTTTCATACGAATCAGTTCAACTATTTTTGCGTGATTGAGTAATTTGTTACTGAATTACGTATTTGCTGTACAAAATTTCACATTTATAATATTATAGTAGGATTTTTTGTATTCTGAGGTAGGATTAATACGTGAAGCAAAACTTTGAACCCCTTTTTACGAGTATTACGCGGACGGAGGAGTATAAATTACGAAAATTACGCGGATGAAGAGGACTATGCAATTTGGCACAGTTGAAGTTTATATGGAGAAGGAGTGCAGAAAGCCAAAAAAATAAAAAAAAAACATACAATAATGCATTAGAAAAACATTAATTTTTACATGTATATCTAATGGTCGAATTTCAACTAGGTACTAGGCGACCACTAGTTTAATAAAATATGTCTAGTTTACTTAAATATGCTAGTTTAATTTAAATGTGATGAATGAATATGTTTTTTTTTTAATATATTTAGAATTGCCAAAGAGCAATGTAGCGCAATATACTATTACTAGGTGATCTCAATCAATCTGTTATTAATTTTCCTAACAACCTGACCGTCGCTGGTGCGGGTTGTTCGCTGTGGTTCGAAAGAGATACCGCCGCCCCTAGCACACAGGCTACTAACACGGGTGGGTTTTAGTCAGTAAAAGTCTGACACGCCCTCCTGCTACACCCAGAGCGGGAGAAGTTATCTGATGATTTGGAACCCCAAAAAAAGAAAAACCCTGATCGTGGCTAAAAAGGCTGCCCAACTCAAATTGCGAATGCGCAGGACCTGGCAGGAGAATTGTGTCATGTGGTCACAAATATCACAGAACCGGGCTCTGGGACAGGAAGACTGGGTTGCGGCAGGATACGTAAGTAGAAGGTGGGACGAACTGGGTTGGCTTCGTCCTTCTTCCAGGCCTGTCCAGGAGTGGAACAGGGTTAGCTCAAAAAAACGGTATTTCAGTAAGTGAAGAAATTTAATTTCTGTAATTACATTTTGATGCTGATATAATATGTACTAAAACATGAACTATTTATTCACACAAACAAAATTTATTGCACTTCTTTTGCAACGAAAAGATTACTTTCATTTATGTAATTTATAGTACAAGTTTGGTAAGTTAGAAATGTCAGTGAGAGATTATATTAAGGCCAGTTACCGATGGTAAATGTCAGCTTTGATTGATGTCTGATACATTTGGAGCAAACTCAGTAGCCTCGCTGCGACAACGCTGGCTACTGCTGCAAAGGCGGCCTGTAAGTTTTAATAATGACCTACCTACATAGTTTCATTAATAAATTACATACAAATGAAACAAATAGTAAAAGTAGGAAAACCTTTTGCCTCCGAAAAAAAAATGTACCTTCCAAAATATATATAACACTTTTCCTATTTGAAGTTTATATGAATGGTAGCTATTGATAGAGGTATTGACATTTACGCTGGTTCTAATTTTATGTTATCCTTTCAAACTTTCAAACTGAACAACCGTTCACCACTGAACACAGACACAGGCACTAACCGCAGCACTACTCACTATAGCAATTAGGGTGATATTACAGTGAAACAATATGATGTACTTATAACATGTATATTGGGATCAAATTGGCTTACAAATTTTCGCAGACCTAGTTAAACGGCGGAGAATCTTAACACCGCGATTTACAATTTGACCAAAAATGCACAACGCCATCTATCGGCAAAAATATTAAACTTTTCCTCAAACATTCCGCCCACCAAGGACAAATTCAACAATTTGTCCTTACATTAACACCCCTTTTTTATACCGCCCACCGTGAACTAGGTACATACAATTAAAATAAAGAGAACTCAAAATAATTACATTAGATATCTTAATTACTATACTTATGATTACGTCGTGGTGGACATTGTGGGTAACATACAAATCTTAGAAATACACCTTTTTATTACCGACGTCTTTGTGCGTAGAGATACAACTCTAGTCACACCATCGGCGCCAGGGTGTTTTGCAACCACACGACCAAGCAGCCAGCGAGAGGGTGGTAAATCATCCTCTTTAACTAAAACTAAATCACCGGTACTAGGTTCCGGAGTTTGTTGATTCCATTTGTACCGTTTTAAGAACATGGACAAATACTCCTGCGACCAGCGCCGCCAAAAATTCTGCATCATTTTTTGAGTTAATTGCCATCGTCGTAAAGAGCATACAGCGGAAGATTCGAAATTGTACTCCGGAACGGTGACCAAGGACTCACCAACAAGGAAATGACTCGGAGTCAAAGCATCCAATCCATCCAGACCGTCATCCATCCTTGACAGTGGTCGCGAGTTGAGGCAGGCCTCAATTTGCGCCAAGACGGTTGACAACTCCTCGTACGTTAACGTTGAGTCGCCAATAACCCGCCGGAGGTGAAATTTTACGGACTTGATTCCGGCTTCCCAAAGACCACCGAAATTTGGCGAGTACGGAGGGATAAAGTGCCACTTCGTACCCTGAGACGCCAAACAGTCAGCCAGCTCCTTTGGTAAGTAAGATTTCTCCACTGCGAATAACCTTTCTAATTCCTTTGATGCCCCCACAAAGTTAGTTCCATTGTCTGACCAGATATCAGAACAATAGCCTCTTCTCGATACAAACCTTCTATACGCCGCCAAAAAGCCTTGAGTTGTTAGATCACTAACAGCTTCAATATGTACGGCTTTTGTAGCCATACAGATAAATAAACAAATGTAGCCTTTATAGGCATGATGACCACGGCCTTTGGAAGTTCTAATGTTTATTGGACCCGCAAAATCTACCCCGGTACATTTGAAGGGTCTGGTAGGCGTTACTCTTGCCGCTGGTAGTTGTCCCATCAACTGTTTTGATGTAGTTGCCGAATGCCTGACACATGTAACGCATTTATGTACGTGTGATTTTACTAATTCTTTGGCACCAAGAATCCAGTATTTTGACCTCAGATACGCTAGCATGAGTTGCGGCCCCCCGTGCAAAGTTTTATAATGCGAGTCTGCCACAATCATATTAATTAAGTTGGACTTTTTTGGTAACAAAATAGGGTGTTTTCTACTATCACTTAATTCTGACTTTTGTAATCTCCCTCCTACCCTTAAAATATTATTTCCGTCTATGAAAGGGTTTAAATATTTTAAAGGTCCTTTCAATTTCACTAAATTACCGTCCTTTGCTATCTTATCCATTTCTTCTCCAAAACTCTCTGCTTGACACTTCTTAATGCAAACATCTAATGCTTCTTTTAACTCTTGAGCTGTTAAAAACCCTGCCATTTCACCGTTATCCTTCTTTCTTTTTATCCACATGCGGCGGCAATACGCAACCACTCTCGTTAATTTGGTTAAGTTTGAAAACCGATCCCATAAATTAGTACATTCCGTGCTCGAGAAATGTACTTTGATGATTTCTAAATTGGTGTCCATATCTTTAGGTTTGTTGTAAACTATATCCGTTGAACATAAAAACGCTGGCCCTTCAAACCAAGATGTTTGTTTCTTGAGTTCTGAAGGGATGAGACCCCTAGACGCATAATCAGCTGGATTTACGCCCGACCGAACATGAGCCCATTGTTGTGCATCTAAATTGGTTAAGATCTCAGATACCCTGTTGGCTACAAACGTTTGCCACCTATTTGGATGGCTATTGAGCCAGGCCAACACGACAGTAGAATCAGTCCAGGCATGAATGTTCTCCTTCTGAATGTCCAATATCTTAGCTACCTCAACCAACAATCTACTGAGAAGAACTGCTCCACAGAGTTCCAGTCTGGGAATCGATATTTGCTTGATAGGTGCTACTTTCGTCTTTGATGTCACTAATTTCACAGATACATGACCCTTCTCATCGATTACCCGGATATAGGCAACCGCGGCGTAAGCTACCTTTGACGCATCGCAAAATCCATGAATTTCCATGAGTGCATCTTTGCGTTTTGTCTTAATCCAGCGAGGTATTTGTAATTCAGACAAGTGACACAAGTCATCCCGGTAAGTACGCCATTCTTTTAATATATTGCTAGGAACTTCATCATCCCAGCCTATACCTGATAACCATAGCTTTTGAATTATTATTTTTGCTACTATGACACTTGGTGAAACCCATCCGAGTGGATCAAAAAAACGTGATATGTCTGCTATAATTATTCTTTTTGTTACAGGTTCTTTCGTTGGCGGAAGTGTCACCGTGTAACGGAAAGCATCGATCATTCGATCCCAGGTAAGTCCAAGTAACTTCATAACTTCGTCTATTTTAAGCTTTCTGCCTTCTTCTTTATTTTCTTCATCGCTTTTGTTTATCCTTTTCAATAATTCCCCACTATTGCTTGACCACTTTTGTAGAGAAAACCCTCCTTTTTCTACTAACTTGTTAAATTCATGATACAAATTGATTCCTTCTTCAACAGTTTCGACGCCCGTTAGCAGGTCATCCATGTAGAAGTCTTCCTTTACCTTATTAGCAGCTTTAGGGTAGTTATCCTTCTCGTCTGCGGCCACTTGCTGAAGAACCTTTACTGCAAGATACGGGGCACATGCCGTACCAAAAGTTACCCTCAGTAAACGATATTCATTCGTTTGATTATTAGGACTTTCTTTCCACAAAATCCTTTGAAAGTCAACATCCTGTTCATCAACTTTGATTTGTCGATACATTTTAACAATGTCCGCGGATAAACAAATTGGATACAATCTCCATTTCATTAAAATATGCCTTAAGGTTGGCTGTAAAGTTGGGCCTATCATTAAAAGATCATTTAATGAAACATCGTTTTCACCTTTACAGGATGCATCAAACACTATCCTCACTTGCGTGGTATCTTTGTCTTCCCTAATAACCGCAAAATGAGGTAAGTAAATTCCATTCGAGTTATTTATCTCTTTTTCAGGAACCTTCTCCATATGTTCCAGCAGTAAGTATTCATCTAACACGTTTTGATACTTTACTTTCATGTCTTCATTTTTACCCAATCTTGTAACTAATGAAGAAAGTCTCTTTTCAGCTATCTTTTTTGAATTCTTTATTTTAAATTCTGGATCTGTCGTTTTAAACGGCAACCGTACGATATATCGCCCATCCTTATCTCTTTTTGTTGTTTCAGCAAAGAAACGTTCGCATTGTTTTTCTTCCTCAGTTAAGATATTTTTGTTGATTACTGTATCCGCCTCTAATTCCCAGAACTTTTTCAATAAGTCATTTTCCTCCACATAGGAATGCATAACTACTACATTCCCATGAGGTTGATGTGATTTTTCTACTACACCAGACAGAATCCACCCAAATAAAGTAGCTTGCGCTACTAAAGTTCCCTGAGGTCCCTTTTTCATTCCCTCTTGAATTACTTGACCATAAACCTCGGCACCAAGCAAGATATCAATCTTGTTTGGCGTGTTATATTGTGGATCTGCTAAAGGTAAGTCACATACCCAATCCATTGATACTATTTTCTTACAAGGAAGAAACGTGGTTCTTGTTTTCAATACATAAGCGGCAACTGATACTTTTACGCTTGGATCATGGATAGAGGTAAGCGTTATTTCTACCATAAACTTTGAAACAACATGAGTATTTCCTTCCAGCCCTGAAATGTGTCCCCTTATTGGCATCTTCTTAAGACCCAAGTACTGAGCAGTTGCTTCTGTCACAAAAGAAGCTTGAGACCCTTGATCAAGCAACGCCCTGATAGTATGACTCATTCCGTTCCTGGCTGTAGCGTTTACCAGCGCTGTGGCTAGCAACACCTGATTTTGCCTTTTAATTTTGTTTGACGAGAAAAATGTAGACACGGCGTCGGGGTTTAACGGTTTGGATGATGTAGCCTGCTGTTCAACAGATGTATCTCCGTCGCCGTTCCGAGTTACATTACTACTTTTTTTATTTTCTGCATCGCTATTTACCTGACCAGCGGGATGGAGCAAAGAATGATGTTTACGCTTGCAAACTCGACATACGGCTGAACTTAAACACTGCTTGGCCGAATGGTTATACCCTAGGCAGTTAAAACATAAACCGTTTTTTCCTACAAACTCCCGTCTGGCATTTACATCAGTCTTTATAAAGTTTTTACAACTTATTATTTTATGATTTTCTTTACAGAATTTACATTGCATAGTAGACGTGTGAAAAACTCTAGGTTTGTCTGTTTGTTTTGCTTTTCCTGTGTTGGATCCCGAATCCAAAAATTCAAACGCTCTATAACGACTGTTTAGAAAATTATTAAACTGTTCATAAGTTGGTAAAACATCGGCTGAATTATCGCTCGTAACGTGTAATTCCCACTGTCTTCGGGATTCAAGATCCAACTTTAAGGTAAGTATATGAATCACTATGAGGTCCCAGTTAGCAGTATTGATACCAAGGTTAGTTAATGCATGTAAACAATCATTAGTATTATCCATTAATTCCTTGAGACCCACAGCTGATTCGTTACATAGATTCTTTTGACTGAGTAACCTTTTTAAGATGAAATGTGATAAATATCTTTTATTATTATACCGCGCGTTTAGTTGTTCCCAGCATCGTTCATAATTTGTATCTGATATGGGTATATGTCTTAGTAGCTGTTCCGCTTCCCCAGACAAATATCCTTTTAAATATTGCATCCGTTGTACATTATCTAAAGATTCGTTATTATGAATCAGTGAAACAAATAAATCTCGAAAGGTAACCCAGTCTGTATATTTTCCAGAAAAGACTGGAATAACAATTTTCGGTAGTTGCACTTGACACTGTTTAAAAGTACTTATTACATCTTTAGGCTTTTCTATTAAACTTTCTTCTTTAACCTCATATGATTCCAAAATAGTTTCTATTTCAGTCTTATACTGAATGTAAACTTCTTGAGTAATATCGTAAATATCTTTTTTAACATAAGAACTTTGTTTTAAATCATCTGGATCATAATCCTCGTATAGTTTACTATGATAATTGTCTAACTGCTCCCACAATTTCTCTAAAGTTTCTAATCTGACTTTAACATAAGGACGAGTTATTCTTTCTTTTGGCGACTTTTTAAAGTTCGTGTAAGCTTTATCAATTCTGTTACAAATATCGACTAATTTATTAATAAACGACTCCATTTTTTTACTCGCAAATATTTATTGTCTATGAAACACGAGAACTAAAACGAATTAGAGTAGATTTGCAAATAATTGCACACTGTTAATAGCTGCTAGTGTTATTGAACGAGATTTGAGAAGTGTCAAAAAACAAGTTAAAATTACAAGTGTTTAAAACACAACATTTTTACAAATTCGGGCATAGGTTCCCCGTCTCAACGTAATTTCTTAAAATTAAACTATGTCTAAAACACTTCTAATATTCTACGTTAAAGTTTATACTCCGATGATTTTCTAAGTTCTGATCTTCAAAGCAATAAAGTTCAAAATTCTAGTTAATTTTCAACTGCTCTGTGACTGAGCCAATTGAACTATCATTTGCACTTAGTAATAAAAGTCACTCACAGTTCTTCCTCTTGACTGATACCACCTGATGAATCGTCCACTGTATGATAATGAATGACAATGCGTCCTCGCACGTCACACCTCCCGGTCACCCACGTTGCTGATTCCTGACGATGTCGTCAACCGGCACCGTCTGCAGTAGGTCGCTGACTACGCTGCTACTGCTGCTTCCTGAGTTGCTGCTGCCGCTGCTCTACTACTTGGCTAGTTAGCGCAAGCGATCCACTTGCCCAGCCAAGATGTGGTTAGCACAAAATTCGGACAATAGTCCGGCTTCGAAGGACCATATGAACAACCGTTCACCACTGAACACAGACACAGGCACTAACCGCAGCACTACTCACTATAGCAATTAGCGTGATATTACAGTGAAACAATATGATGTACTTATAACATGTATATTGGGATCAAATTGGCTTACAAATTTTCGCAGACCTAGTTAAACGGCGGAGAATCTTAACACCGCGATTTACAATTTGACCAAAAATGCACAACGCCATCTATCGGCAAAAATATTAAACTTTTCCTCAAACACAAACCTACTAAGTTATAATAATAAAAGTCCCACAAGTATCTTTTGGTGTCTAAATGATGTCTAAATCTAATAAATTTTACTGAAAAAATAAGATGGTGGCGTGAGTAGATAATTATTTTGGCCATGCGCCAAAAGACCCTTGTCCAATTATAATCTATATGAATGACCGACAGAAATCTCCTATAGATTAACCGCAGGAGGGGAAAACAATTGAAATGGTCATGTTATTATGATTAGAGCTACGTAAAATAAGCTATACAAACACCGTATTTATCTGTGGGTACACATTTGTGGAACGTAACGTGAAATGTAACTTAAGTTGAAACGAATATACTAATACCTATGAAATGCAACATTAAATGTTATTTAACGACTATTTTAGGCGTGTTACGTGTATGTGTGAATATAAATGAGGCATATATATGGACCATAGCAGGTGGTGTTCCGTAGTTTCTGCCTACCCCCATGGCAAATGGTGTGAGTTTATGTATGTATGTGTGTTACATTTTTTGTTCCATTGCTAACGCAGCATGCATCATAAATATTTGATCCAGATTAAGGGTGTGGTAAAGTCCATGAAACTGAACTTTTTTGACTTGTTTTTTTTTTTATGTTTGGTATGAGTTGTGTTGCAATATGTGGTTACCTAGTGACCGCGACAATTGATTATATTATTCTTGCCTGAGTAACCGGCAGCAAGTTCGTCATGCTTCTTTAAATGTAACTACTTTTGTATAGAATCAAGTATTTCTGACTGAACAGACAGCTGTCCTGTTGGGGAGTTTGTTACGCCAAGTGGTGAAGACCGGGCTTTTTGGGAGACTATCTTACTTAATGTCGGCGTTTGAAAAGTGGTCAGCCTAGTTTCGACTTTTTGTAGGTTCCATGGAACCACCAACATCTTAATCGCGAAAAAAATATCAGCCGTCTCATGGATTTTGGTCGAGTTGGTATTGAAGTTTGATACGAGACACTTTCTGATACATGTATTTGGACCCCGTGTTCATTTAAAATATGTTACATAACACGTTACGTGTCACATATGTTGTTTACCCGCCTTAATACCTAAAAAAATCCATCTATTGGCAATTATAGAAAACAATTGAAATTATCCTTTGTTTTGATTTATCTTTATCAATGGGTATTATTTACGTAGATAGGAAAAAATATAGGTATGAAGCCCTATAATACAGTTCCGTTGTTATAGCAGTGTTGACTTGAACGCGAAGAGTTAACGAGACCTATTTATATTAAGCTATCTAAAAAATACTGTGATTTGAAAATGTCGTTATTCCAGAGTACTGTAGCACTATTTTATGGGTTTTCACTCATTTCATGTGTGCTTTCTCTTACATTTAGTGCGCCTACTGAAGTTTCAGCAGTCACAGAAATTGTTAAGGTTTGATTATTTCAGTCTTTATATTTTTACTTGTTTAAAGGTATGATTTCGAGCTCCGCCGCACGCAGAAGAGCTGCTGTAGCACTACTGGTCCCCATATATTCTCTATAAGTTGATATGAGATTACATTCCGAGCTAAGCAGCAATATCGCGGCAGCAATGCAGCGGCAGCACTGCTGCGCGGCAGTGTCGCCCCACCGCCGCGACAGACCAGCAGGCCTAGACAAAACACATTTCTGTTAGCGTTCACGCCAAACGCAACGCCAAAATGTATGGGAATGACATTACCTGCGGAAAGGTTACGTCGTGTTCTTTCCGCAGGTAATGTCATTCCCATACATTTTAGTGTAGCGTTTGGCGTGAACGCTAACAGAAATGTATTTTGTCTTTAGGCCCAGAAGTGACGCGTCTGCCGCAGCGTTAGTACCTACGTGAATGTTGACAAGTAAATTGTCAACAAAAAGATGAATTTCTCTGATTCAGAATCGCAATACTGCCCCCTTGCTTCACTGCCAGTGCTGACGCAGCAGTGCTAGCACCACAATGGTAGCACTGCTGCGTGCAGCGGAGTTCGGAGTCATACCTTAACTATTTCATAGGACCAGCCAGCCAGAAGATTGTTTATAGGTTGTTCAGCCGTTACTTATTTTAGATGTCCGTACCGTATTACTAAATTTCCGTTGACAGTCCGTCCGTTTGTCACAGCGCTGTCTTTTAAACCGTCCCCGATAGACATTTGAAATTTTCACAGTCTATGTACTATAGGACTCTTAATGCCTCGTTGTACTGGGATTTATCAATCAAACACGTTTGTGCAGTTAATTTCATAAGTATTCTATTCCTAGAGAATAGGGTATTTTCCAATTTGATAAAAACTATTTTAATTTGAAGATTGGGACGATATATATAACAGAAAAATAAAAATAAATTTATTTAAATCCATTAAAAACGATTAAAATCAAATTTATTTTTCGTTGTTTTGAATTTACCGCCAAAACGATCCTTACGATGACTTTTTATCACGTGACATCGTGACGTCAGCTTTATGTAAACAGCACCAGTACAAATACTTAGTTTGGCGCAGTTTAAGAAGTATTTGTGCACAGAGACACTGCACACCAGTGATTTCACTTTCTATCCATAAAAATCTTTTAATTATAAACATGACACTCACTTCTTTACTTACTAACTACTTTAGTTTGCACAAAATTGACGTCACGTGATAAAAAGTCATCGTAAGGAGCGTTTTGGCGGTAAATTCAAAACAACGAAAAATAAATTCGGTTTAAATCGTTTTTAATTGAGAAAATGGATATAAATCAATTTACTTTAAGTTTCTGTTACATAATTCGTCCCAATCTTCAAATTAGAATAGTTTTTAATAAATTGGAAAATACCACATTCTACAAAATCTTATTTTCAACTTGTTCCTTTTGCTTATCAGCGCGAACTCTCGCTTACTGTTTTTTCTCTATTCTCTATATAAATTAGTTTGACTGTACGAATGTCATTTGAGTTATTTTTCTCCTACCAACCTAAGATTGTCTTTTGCATAAAAACCCTACAGTGATACTATGGCCGCTATACAAAAAAACGCGTTTCTTTTTTACTTACTTAAGTATTTTTGAAATACCTATATGTAGTGCTAAAGATTGCATAGTGGTACGAAACCCTTCGTTAGTGAGTCCAAATCGCAACTGGCCTCATTTAAACATTTTTCAAGCCAGCACTGTATGAAGCCTACTTTTCTTTTTCATGTTCAGGAGATTGATTTTTATCACATCATTATGACTGCGTTGCTACAACGGGTCAGTATCGACGACATCGATGAAGGAGAGCAAAACGACAGAGTAAAGAAAAGTCCGGGTAAAGTTACATATTCCCTTTAGGTAATCTTATTTGCCTCTATTAGAGTCATTTTGCACTATTTAAATACAATAACTGGAATAGACATAACTATATGTATGTTTTAATTAAAATATTAAACCATACCAGTTTTATTCCTCGGCAAAACTGCACCCTAATTGCGTAACTTACGATTAATCATAATCGGTTTCGTTTTCACAGTTCAATAAAATTCATTGCGTTATTTACGTTGTTGAGCAGACACTTTTTTCGAACATATGAAGCAGTGGTTTAAGAATCCGTTTCAAAACGATACAGATTATGATGAATCGGGAGTTACGCAATTAGGGTGATGGTTGTACTGTAAGACTTTCAGGCTTCTGGCGGGGTAACGATTGTCAAAGATACGTGAATGACAGCCGGGGCTTGAGAGCACTCCGTGGCTCAGAAAGTACGTTGTGCTGGTGTTTAACGTACTTTACGAGGCACGGAGGGTTCTTGGTATGTGAAGATGGTCAACCATCCACGGACCGTTGTCCGTGGCGGACCCGTGTGGCTGTTGTTACTTAGCCACAAGCCCCTTTTTTATTCTTCTCTACTTATATACAAGGTAAGTTTTTATCCAGTGCGCAAATTGTAACCATGAATTCAGCATATCATTCTAGAACCCCTAGCGCAGAAATTTTTCGCCGGTTATGCAAAAAAGAATCAGCTGTTTCATAGAAAAGTGAAATACCTACGCGGTCAAAATGTATGGAACAGCTGATTTTTTATTGTATATCCGGCGAAAAATTTCTGCGCTAGAATAACATTCTAGAATGATAATAGGGTATTTTCCAATTTTTCAAAAACTATTCTAATTTGAAGATTGGAACGAAATATTTAACAGAAAAATAAAAATAAATTGATTTCTATCCATTTTCTCAATTAAAAACGATTTAAACCAAATTTGTTTTTAGTTGTTTTGAATTTACCGCCAAAACGCTTCTCACGATGACTTTTTATCACGTGACGTCAACTTTGTGTAAACTAAAGTAGTTAGTAAGTAAATAAGTGAATGTCGAGTTTATAATTAACAAGATTTTTAATGGATATAAAGTGATATTACTGGTGTGCGGTGCCTCTGTACAAAAATACTTCTAAAACGGCGCCAAACTAAGTATTTGTACCGGTGCCGTATAAACAAAGTTGACGTCGCATGTCACGTGATAAAAAGTCATCGTAAGGAGCGTTTTGGCGGTAAATTCAAAACAACGAAAAATAAATTAGATTTTAATCGTTTTTAAGTGAGAAAAAGTGTATTAATAAATTTATTTTTATTTTTCTGTTAAATATATCGTCCCAATCTTCAAATTAAAATAGTTTTAATGAAATCGGAAAATACCCTATTATGCTGAATTCATGGTTACAATTTGCGCACTGGATAAAAACTTACCCTGTATATGGCTAAATTGAAGATAAGTAGATTCGATAAAATCAATGACTATGTTCTTTGTTTTTTTTTTAGCTGCGCATGCGAAAGCAGCACAGATGCCCGCAAGTAAACTGTTAAATCTCTTAATTTTGACGTTTAGACATTTGTTTTCGTTTTCATCGAAAAAGAAAATTGACGGAGAGACGCCCATAAAACCTAGTGATACTGCAAAAACCATTCTCAAAATGCTAGGGACTAGACTTGCAAGACTTCAAGGAAAAGAAAAAAAAAGATTTTAAATCATCATCATTCACCATTGACATTCATCCTCTCTGGAGTAATAGATAAAGCAGATAACAGTACCAAACGTTTCAGAAAAGATTTTTGTATGGACATCCCTGTTGTTTTAATGTACAGACGCCAGCACATCAAGCTACCCCAATCTGTCAAATTTCTTTGATAGGTTTTCAACTTAGGGTTCATGTTCAATTGGGAAAATTTGTCAGTATGGGATAGCTTGTTGTGCTGGCCGTCTATACTTAAGTAAAATAAAAAATAAAAATAAAACAGCCTTTTATTTCTTGCTGTTTGAATTAAAAATATAAATACTGCATGCAATCATAATTTAACATTTCAATTCATAATACCTATGGGTAAAAAATATCATTTTTCTTTACAATGTCTATCTTATAATTATCTCAATCAAAAACAACTGCGTCTGTACTTACTTGTTTGTAAATACTTACAACAATACTATTTTCTTGACAAGGGTGGGAAATCATCAAGTAACTTCACCCGCTCTGGGTGAAGCCAGAGGGTGTCAGACTTTTACTGACACGGGTGGGTTTTCCACCCGTGTTCCTTCAGTTGCCTGTGTGCCAGGGGTGGCGGTATTGCTTTCGAACAGACCCCCTGGCAGAACAACCCGCACCCCTGGCAGACAATAAGACTATTAAGATGTCTTTGAAAATATAGTTCAGCGTTAATACGGACATAATAAAATCGCGACGGGAATTTTTCGCACACTGGATCTTCAACGGACTGCTTATCGCCGAGTGCAAATAGAACAGTGTGTTTTTTGACGTGCTGAGATGCACTATGTTGAATTCTGAATGCTCAGATTAACACCGAGAGTTGCAGGTCCAGGGCCTGAATTCACTATGACCACTTAAAGATTCCTTACTCCTAACCACGTCAATCACACACGAAATCTGCAAATATCGTATTAATAAAATCGACAAATTGTCTTGGAACGATACAGAATATGACATTTCGATTCTTTACCGTTACATTGGTTTCTAAAAAACTCGATATTGACGTAGTTAGTACGATCAGTACTAAGATCCCGGGGGGAATCATTATAACCATACAGAATTTGGGCCCAGTGCGCGATAAAATCTCGCTGTGATTTTTTTACGTCTGTCTGAACATCGTCTTACTTTTGTCCACGCACAAGCTTGCGTAGAGGTGATTTTACCAAATCTTCGCGTACGTTTTCAAGTTGTGGTAACTTAGGTAAGTTGTTGCGTACATATTTGGTTAGGGTTCCTTCCGTACCCAACCGGTACTAAAACACTTTCTTGATCGAATAATAAGTTGAGGTTTTTTGACAAGTGAAATAGTCATTTTATTTATATTTTTATATTTAAACAAAGATTTCTTCGATATCACAATTGTGGCTAGAAGAGTCAACTCACTGTGAAGCTAATTTTAAAGGCTTCTTCAAACAGGCGCGACGCGACAACGTACACTCGTACTCGTCCGCGCTACTCTGTACGAGCATTAATTCTGATTTAGGTCAGATTGTTCAATAGTCAGATAACTTTTATCTGAAAAATAAATCTGACAGTTTGCCATTAATTTTCTATACAAAAGCTGCCAACCGCCAAATTCATTCCTTAGATAAAAGTTTATCTGGGATTTTTTTCAATAACTAGGTACCTAAACGCAGGCAGTTTCTCCAGTTTTCGAAGCAGATGATTAATTGTGAATTAAAAAAGTTTTTTATTTACCGATAATATAAATAAAATAAAGAAATAACCTGAACAAAATCTTTGTTTTATTGTTAATTCATGTTATGGAATAGGGGTTAGATTGGAAGTACAAATATTTTTAATTCAATTTTCTTTACCTATATCTATGTTTTGATTTTATTCCTGGCTTTATAAATTAGACAATGGGCCCCACCTATTGTCTAATTTATAAAGCCAAGATTCAACTTCTGAACGTTGTTGACACAATAAATTAATTCTCAGTTAATCATAATATTGTTTAATAACTGACCGACAGACGTTGTTCTGTCCCAATTTCTACATAAAAATCACATCCAGACTCCAGTGTTAACCGAAGTAAAAAAAAAACCAGTAAACTTTCCAGATTTTTCTTTTCATAAAATCTAATGGACTATTAAGCCGAATTGGTCCAGCCATTCTCAAGTGATGCGCTTACTATACAAAAGCATCTTATTTTTATTAATTTAAAGGTTACAGTTTATCTTAATAAGTTGGTAAGTAAGTTCTTAGAAATTAAAATGAGTTGACGTGAGACTTGACTTATTTCGGTTTATTAGTCAAATAGCACGAATCAACTCACCCGAATTGGGCGAATTATCACTTGTAAATTATTCTCGTATTTTCTATGGATCGAAGTTAATTTATTTGTAGATATGAGAAATTTTTTAGGTGACAATTCCAGAAATTCTTAGTAGGCAACTGGCACATTTTGAATAAATTAATAAATAATACACTATTAATATTTTTTAAATGATGATTCGCCCGATTCGGGCGAATTAGTTCGCGCGAGTCGACTAATGAGCCGTTATTTCGAGTGCATCAAATACTTAATAATATGCGAGACGTATCTAGTGTGTGACTTTCTTTCTTTGCTGTGGGCGGGGCTATACTTAATGTATAAAAGGCTCGTCAGGAGATCAACGCGCGTATTACAGAGAACACTTTTGTGCCTCCAATATGAAGGTACGTGATTAACCTTGGAATATACTATAAATACATATCGAGTGACAAGAAGTGACATTGTGAATTCGACTTGTGAATTTTGAGTGAATTATTTAGTGACTGTTTTATTTTTAAAGATTAATATGGATTAACTAATTACCTATGTGTCTTTTTGATAGTTTTTCATTTGGAATACTATCTGTATGTCAATAATTTGAGGGATCCGCCGCGCCGGTACTTCGCACGGGTGCAACACCTGATGTGGTGATATAGAGTTTTAGCCAATGAAGCTATAAATAAGTTAAATATCTAACAATAGATAAATTCGAAACAATAGTCCATTGCGTAGGTAGTTAGTTTAGAAGAAGTAAGCGGTCACACAGACAAATACAAAAGGCAACTTTGTCTTACATGCATGGGTTACACTCATGCCTTTTCTTGTAGGAGTAGGCATAAACTGCAGAATTCCACCTCCTTACGACACCATTAAATTAATAAATAATAATAATTAATTAATGTTTAATGTCATTAAACATTGGCGCAAAAAACTTTTTTCTAAGGCGCGAATTACACAGAAACGGCGTAAGGTGAAGGCGCGGCGCAGGCGCAGCGTACTCAGTACATTTTGTATGAAAACTTTTAAAAGCGGCATCATGCCTACATACAAAATGTACTGCGTACGCTGCGCCTGCGCCGCGCCTTCACCTTTCCGTTTCTGTATAATTAGCGCCTAAGGGTTATCTAAAAATCAACTGCATTTATTTATTTTTATAACAATGTATGCTCAGCGATAATCGATTATACTACTAAACAATTAGCTTCTGATATTTAACAGACGCCGAACGGTATTTCTAATAGTCGTGATTAAAACATTTTAATAAATGAACCAATTTTCATCTAAAAACTTGTTACCAAATAGTTTGATTAAAGTTTGAGCACAGTTCACTTTAGCAGATAAAGGAAAACTCGAAATAAATCCATCTGTAAACTCATATCATCAAAAAAATTCTGGAAATCGGTGCAATATCTGAAACCAGTTTTGCATAACAAATTGATTTTGAGCTGAGCTTTATGTAAATTATAAATATGTAATTGCTAAACATACCATATAAGGGAATGTTTTGGAAACCCTTGGAGTGAGGCTTCTAAAAATAGTTTCGGGCTTCTGTTTGGGCTTCCCTGTATCATCTATGATTTGGCCAATAGTGAGCTCGTTAACTAACTCCAGAATGTTATGGCTTCCCAATTTTTCCAGTAAGTTTCTCTTCTGTTAAAATGGGCACGACATACGAAAGAATAGTTTAATCATGGCAGCACATTTTATTTAAAATGTGGAAGAATGTGGGTCCTGCAGGCTTAGCACGAGCACCAATTGGTCGACGGAAGAGTAGACATGACTATTAACTAAATTAAGTACAATAAAAGAAGATAGTTATGTTTTTCTATTTAACAGTTACGGGTTCTAAACGAATCATGATTTTGTAGATAATCGTATAAACTTTGTGGCCGTCGAGTATAAAGTTTGTTGTCAGTGTGATTTTGACAGTTTGAATTAATACTCTTCTGAAATAATCTACATTTATAAGGAACTAGACACCGATCATTAGAAACGAAAGACAAAATGACAGATTGTGGATAGATTTCTACGGTGCGATGTCAAAAATGGAGCAACGAAATGTCACTTTGTTTTGAAAAAGCACTGTCTATTCTTCATAGAAACAGAAAGCATCATGCTAAGCCTATGGTTGTTATTTAAAATTTATTAACAAAACATTGCAGGTACTAGTAATCACATTATTGTGCGCGTTCGCGAACTGCGCGGCTGGCGGCGCGATCTCCTGGCCTGGTGCTATTGCCGTTACCTCACCATATCTTAAAACCATCATCCCAGGACAGACCAAGACCACTGCTTATTCCACCACACAGTACATTAATGCGGTAAGCTCTATTACTCGTTTACTATATTACCAAGTCACTGGTTAAGCTTCACGAAGTTTTCGTAAAGTTATTTTGGCCCAGTCGGTTATGTGAGAGTAAGTACGATGCGAGGCGAAAACGCAGTGATTTCTTGATCAGCGCCTACGTAGGTATACATAGGTAACTATGTTGCATACCGACCAGATGGACATCATGGTTGCCTAGGTAAAATTTGCCTTCTACAGGGTGGAACGTGGAAGTGACACAGTGACGAGCCACCGACGAAACCGACTAAAATGTATACTGGTGTAGAATTATGTGCAGAATTCGTGGTTACAGTTTACGCGTCGATGTATGTTAAAGATGATACAGGATCATCTTTCGTGCTAAAATTGGCAAGAACTGGGTAAAACTAATAAAAAATTGTTTTTCGCACCCTGATTTTTTCACAATTTATTTATAAATACGTATAAATTATTTATAATTTAATATGTAAAGATTTGTAAACTACTGCTTGAGTATCACTACAGTATACGAACGTTGTACTCTAGAGTGATTTTGACACAGTTACAGCTAATTGTATTTTTAAATCCGTAAGATTATTAAGAGCTGTAGTTAAGACAACTAGTGTGTATTTTTACTTTGTTATGTGTATTTTGTGTTTCACGAACTGTGTCCAAATAAACGTTATTCATTATTTATTTCTTTTTGGAAGTACCTAACTAAAATTGCCCATTTTCAATTAAATTTTGTATGAATTCAATAAGACTTAGGTATAAATTACAAATAACCTGAGTAGGTAACTAAATGATATTTCCAAACTTTTAGTGGAGCAGAAACAAAAAATATTAAAATTTTCTCAAATTTTCACGTATTTTCCTGTGAGCGTTAAGAAATAATTTTATTTGTTTTTTCGGCAGGTGCCAACATCGTACGCATTCGCGGCTCAGCCACAGTTCGCATTCCACCAAGTACCTCAAGTGAACAGCTTTGCCTCTTTACAACCAGCATACTACCCCGTTGCAGGACACTCATACATCCCAGCAGGCAACATCTTCTACCCTTCAGCACCCTCTTTTGCTCCAGTGTTAGGATCTAGATTCCCGGTTGCTCCTGCCTATCCTGCCCTCCCTAGTCCTGCTCCTATTGCGCCAGGCTACCCTGGAGGTTCACCCAGTTCTCCCCCAAGTCAGCAGGGCGGTGATGCTGACTCAGCCGTAGTAGACTCAGCAGACTTTAACGCTGAGCAGCAAAGACAAGATTCAGGAGCTTCAACGCCAGCGCCTTCTCAGCCCCCAGCCTCAGAATCCAGTCAGCCAGCTGCTCCTCAGTTCCCGCCTTTCCCACCCTCAAACACATTCCCGAATTTCCCAAACTTTCCTCAAATACCACAAGGGTCTGGTCAAGTTCCCACGTTTCCGCAATTCCCACAAATCCCTCAAATCCCAGGATTCCCACAAAACCCGTTCCCCCAGGGACCTTCCCCGCCGCCATCAAATTTCCCCGCAGGTGTCAATGAGGACAAGGGTCTCAGTGACGAAGATACGATATCTGTGGAATCTGCCTAAATGTCATTGTAAAACAGTTTAAAAACTCAGTCACATTTAAATACATATTTCATTAAAGATTTTAAAACAAAATTCTGATAATTAAAATTTTATTGTGCATTATTTATGATAGATTTTTTAAATAACGAAAACTGTTTTTTTTTTTGGAAAAACCCTTTTTTATGTAAGTATATATTTACTATATGTAGATTCCTGATATTCTGTAAACGATCCGAGAATACTTATTTTATGTACCTACTATCAAATTTCAATAAAATTAATGAATGAAAGGTATGATCTTTATTGACTAAGCTGGCCTGATAACACAGAGTGTTATAAATAACATATGCTGAACGAAACTTTCCCACCGTGTTTTTAACAACAGGCAATACAAAAAATATGTTCCCAAAATGATATATAAGGCAGAACGTTAAACTATAGCCTAAAAGTTCCTTCTCATTTAACGTTACATAATCAGCCTATGATGTTCCCACTGCACTGCTAAGACCCAGGCCCCCTCTCAGTGCGGGTTGGTAGATCTCACATGTCTTCGAATTCTTGGTTTTAGGATATACCGATTTCCTCACGATGTTTCCTTCACAGTTTTGAAAGCAGTGGTGATGAAATAATTTACATAAAGTAAAGCGCCTGTCTGTGTTCGAACCTAAGACCTACATCTCGTAAGTCGCGGCTGTCACCACTGAGCCACCATTGCTCCGTTAAACGTTAATTTTACAGCAATAAAGACGACCAACATGACTGCTTCGTTGGTTTAATGGCCGCAAGCGATGAACATGATATCCTGGTTCCATTCCCGGATCGGCCAGTGATTAAAGGTTTTTCCATCCAGAATGTCTCAGAAATAGCCCGATCTGGATTTGTACCCGGTTTTGTTTCTTAGTTTGTTTATTCATGAACAATAAATTGTATGTGAAATGACATAGTATAAAAAAGAAAACTCAAAGTAAAAAAACAAAATTACATAAGGAAAAAAAAACCCGGCAGCATTCGGAAAGCTACGCAATATACTGCAGTGTCTCAAGATGAAACTCTTTAACCAGTGCGTGTTGCTAGTGATGACCTATCGCACTGAAACGGCAATAGGCCAATGGGACAATAGGCCTCATTAGAAGGCGGAAAGTCACCGAAAGAGCATTGGAGAGGGCTATACTTGGAGTGTCAATGCGCGATCGAATCAGCAATGAAGATCTCATGATTGCTGATTCAATCGCGTCCTTTACGGATCTTCGTAGGAGAACCAAGGTAAGCGACATAGCCCGAAAAATGACTTAAGTGGTATTGGGTAGGGCACGTTGGTCGCTGAACAGATGGTTGATGGAGCTGAAAATTTCATGAGATAAACAAACGATAGTCAGTTATGTTTTAGAGCCAGTAGGTAAGTGGACTAACAGTACTGTGAACGAGCTTGAGTAATCTATATTTATTTGTAGGTAAGATAATTTAGGGTCTGGGGACATAGGAGGGTTATTATTGTAAGAGAAGGGTGCTGGTGACGGAGTTTGGTAAAGTATCTAAATATAAGATATATTTTGAACACCGATGTCTTTGTATGCGTTATTTTTATTTGTATAAATAACTAGCAGCGCTCCGCGGTTTCTCCCGCGTAGTTCCCGTTCCCGTGGGAATACGGTATAAAATATAGTCTATGTCCCCCGGGGATAGTGTAGCTTCCCAAATTTGAAAGATTTTTTCAAATTGGTGCAGTAGTTTCGGAACCTATTCAATGCAAACAAAAAAACAAACAAACAATCAATTCTTTCCTCTTTATAATATTAGTATAGATAGTATAGATGAAAAATAACGTTTAACGTTATTGTCGACTTCAAACATACAATTCGATACATTTTGCTTACACATCTACTCTAATACTCGTCTATTATTGACTCGTCTATTATAATAGAGATTTATGATTGTAGATAGTCCAATTGTCTGCTGTTTTGTTTTGAAAAACATTTACATTGACTTGTGAATGAATAAACAACATTTATGACATATAATATCAACGTATCATGCCAAACAATACAGTAGCGCCGTTAATGTAGTTCTGTTTGAACACCAAGAGTTAAGGAGTCTTCATTTTTATAAAATTGTCTATTAAATTTGGAACCAAGTTTACACTTATTAAAATGTCGTCAGTTCAAACTACGGTGGCATTATTTTATGTGATTTTATTTATTTTAAGTGGGTGTTCTTTTACATTCGCTGCGCCAGAAGAAATGACTGAAGTCACAAATGTTGCAAAGGTTTGATTCTTTCTGTAATTAGTTTTTCCCTGGTATATAACGCCCCTGAGACCCCTTGGAGGTCCAAGTGGTCTCTACCATACCATAACATCTCGTTTGCATTCTCGAAGTGACATATTTCTTCAACTATTTTTTTTATATAACAGAATAAACAAAACTATCCCTTTACATCAATCCTCTAATGAAATGAGTAAAAAACTGATAACAGACTTTTTAACCACTTTAAACTACGACGACACTGAAACTCTGCTCACTTCACAATCGTAATGACTTCTCTAATACTCCGTTTTTAAACTCATCCTCTTTCACTTCCGTTTACACACACTACACCTACATCATTGAACACAGACACACACAGCTACATCACAAAACACACAAACAAGCACCACACCTACATCACAAAACATACACACACGTACTAACACTTAGTATAAGTCAAATGCCTTTGTACCCTATAGTCTTAAGCAGTCTATTAAAATGTTTGTACCCCTGTGGGAACCCGGGCTGGCGAACCTTAATACAGGTTACCATGTAACCTAGCTAGGACGCCAGATTCAATTATGTTACTTTCTATTCAATTTAACCCTACATTGTAAAATTATATTTATTGTAACAGACTGTACCACACTTTTTGAAATAAATAAATTACAAAATTATTTTTGGCAGCAGTTTGTTTAGATCTACCGAGTCTTCTAATGGCAATCAATCAATTCAGCCTATCGTAGTCCACTGCTGGACATAGATCTCTCCCAGGCTGCGCCACAATAATTTGTCTTCCTCCTTCCGCATTCAGTCGGTTCCAGCTACCTTTTTAAGGTTGTCGGTACATGTAGCTAGGAGACTTCCCACACTACGCTTGCCAATACGCGGTCCACTCTAGGACTCGTCTGCTCCACCGGCCATAGGTCCTTCGACAAACATGGCCAACCCACTGCCACTTCAGCTCGCCACTTTTCTGGCATTTTTTCTAATGTGGTTAGATCATATTGAAAAGCTTAGAAAGTATCCAAGTTGTTTATGAAACAGGGAAGAATAAAAAATCAAATTAAAACTTTTATTTCTACCCATATCATCATTACTATCAAATCATAAAAATTCTTAAAAACTTTTAAGGTCAAAATTTAAAACCAAATGGTTTTATTTCACAAAACACAACATGGGAACTTATGAAATACTAGCAGCGTTCCGCGGTTTTACTCGCGTAGTACCCGTTCCCGTGAGAATACGGGAATAAAATATAGAGTATGTCACCCGGGGATAGTGTAGTTTCCCAACAGTGAAAGAATTTTCCAAATCGGTATTCAGTAGTTTCGGAGCCTATTCATGCAAACAAACAAACAATTAAATCATTTCTCATTATAATAATTATAGAATTTCCTATTAAAAGAGCCGGCAAGAAAGGCAAAAAAAAAAAAACAAAGAGCAACCGAGTTTTCAGATTAAAAAAATCTCCTATATTATCTATGGACCCACTAAATTACTCAGGCATTTTTCCCTTCTGTCTGAGCTGACCCTTACAGTCACAAATTTTATGTAAAAAATTTGCGGCTAAGATATTATAAAGCTATGCTTACGTGAATGTTTTTGATTGTTTTTTAGGATAATAGTTGTTACCACTACATAATGTCAGCGTTACTTCTACTAGCTGATATGGATGCTATCGATGGAGGACCGAAAAAAACCAGAGTGAAAAGGCAAGGTAGTTCGTTTGATTCGTTATTATTGAGCCATTTAGCCATGTACAAAAACTTCCTTATTTAACAACTTAATATTTTGGTATGCAGGCTAAGATTTGCATACAAACAATTTAAAAAAAAAAAACTTTTATCCTTCAAGCTCTCTAAAGAGAGGTGCCAGACGCCGGAGCCGCAATTGCGCTGGATTATATAATTGTGTATACGAATGAATATCGGGCAAGCGCCGCACCGTTGCCGCACCGCCACCGCACCGCTGCACCGGTGCCGCGCGGGAACCGCGTGTAAACCACATTGACAACGATCACAGTTCAGTAAAGCATTGCCAACGAAACTGTAAACACTTCCCAAAAGCTTTTTCACTATTTCCGAGTTAATTAAAAATACGTGCTTCATAATATCATATTTTTTCAAAAAGCACTTGAGATCCACCTTTGTCTTCTCTGCAGGATAAACAAGCTATTACGAAAACTGTCTCTTATGACTATGTTTTTTTTTTTTGATATCGTTAACACCATAACCAGGAGGTATATCAATTTTAAAATGAAAAGCAGATGTCTTCGACAATTTCATTGGTAATGCTTCACTGAACTGTGATCGTTGCTCTCGGCATCAATGCGGCTTACACGCGGTTCTGGCACGACACATGTGCGTCGCCCGTGTGGTGGCGGTGCGGAGCGTATGCGCGATATTAATTCGTATACACAATCATGCGGTCTAGCGCCCGTCGGTGAGGATTCGACGTCACGGAGAGGAATATGTACAAAGAATAGGAAATCCTACCAAAAATATTTAAGAATGTAAAGTAGGTTGCTAAGATTCAAGTTATCAGATCGAACGTTGGACGGATGAGGTTTAAAAAAAAGCTCAACAAAACAAGCTCACTTTTCTAACTTCCTGATGCAGTAGCTGGCACCACGTCTGAGATTGAACTGAAATACTGCCACCAACTGTAACAGACAGTGACCTTCTTTTTTGAGCTTTTTTTTAAAAAAAACTTCATACGTCCAACGTTCGATCTGGGGCCCAAGTCTGCTATTTTTATAAATTCGTCATTCCAACACGATCCCATTGTCATTTTGATAAAATTTCGTAATCTGCTAAATTCATAATGGTCGATCATTGGTCGGTCAACGGTCTCGTCAAAGAATTGTGTTGTGATGGCATTGTCATATTACCATTATTATAAAACCCGTTAGTAGAAATAATTTTCGAAAAAATACTACTTTTATTCGTGCGAGATTTCATTTATATGTATATACTAGCTTTTGCCCGCGACTCCGCCCGCGTGGATGTCGGTTATCGCGTAAAAAAGTAGCCTATGTCCTTTTCCATATCCCAGGCTATATCTATGCCAATTTCCATGACAATCGGTTTAGCGGTTTAGGCGTGAAAGCGTAACAGACTGACAGACAGAATTACTTTTGCATTTATAATATTAAGTAGGGATTGCGACTACAACATCTGGGTAATCTTCAATATGTTGCAGATAAATCACCCTACACTAAAATCTTCATCACTGTAGCCTAGAAATTACACACCAAACATTTCTTTCGCGTAGTCAATATTCGAGACCTTTATAAGTCACTAGTTTCCACCCGCGGCTTCGCCCGCCTGGAAGTCGGTAATTATCCCGCGGGAACATACGAGTACTACCGGGATAAAAAGTATCTTAGGTGTGTGTTAACCTATCTGTGTGCCAAATTTCATCCAAATCCGTTTTTTGCGTGATTGAGTAAATGATAATGATAAATGATAAATGATTTTATTTCTGTAAGTAGGTTTGTACAAACACTTTTACACGTCAATCATATTTTTTAAACTAGATGAGGTCGGCGTTTCCTATCTGACTACTCTGAGAAGAAAGGCCGAAACAAACTCAGAGGTCACAGTCTCTTTTAAAGTCCAGACATAATCTTGGTCAGATCATGTGAAGACCATGTGGATTGGTGTCTGAAATGGTCTTTTGAGGAAAGAACCACACAGGTTGAGTGGACCTGTCCATTCAGTGCACGCATGTATCAGTAATCATACGGCTCAACTCAGAACTTGAGGAGCTCAACGATTTGACGAACAATACCAAAGAAAGGACATTTGGGTAGGCCGCATAAAGTACTCAAACTGCCAGATTAACATTAAAACGAACTGAGAAAGAGACGAAATACAAAAACAAAAATACCACATAGTCCACACATTCACTATAATTAAAACAAAAATAATATTATACTTCTCAAAGTAAATATTCATGTCAAAGTGTATATAATAATAATCAAATGTCAAAGTGTATATAATAATAATCAAATGTCAAAGAGCAAAACAAAGAAAAAACAACATTCAGTATACAAAATTGGAGCAGGTCAATCCCAAGCTTTTTTGTCCTCAATATAATCTTTAACGGTATAAAAGGCTTTCAGGCACAACTTACGTTTGATGAATGATTTAAATTTATTGAGACTTAGATCTTGAACATGGCTTGGAAGTTTATTATAAAAGCGTATACATTGACATCTGAATGACCCACCTATTTTCTTGAGCCTTGTTGATGGTACAACAAATTTTTTGTTTGTTCCTAGTATTTATACTATGGATATCACTGTATTTTTTAAACAATTTAATATTTTTATGAGCATATAAAAGATTTTCATAAATATACTGTGAAGGCACAGTCATTACATTTATCTCCTTAAATTTATCTCTGAGAGAGTGTCTCGGACTTAATTTATAAATTGATCGGACAGCTCTTTTCTGCAAGACAAAAATAGTCTGAATGTCGGCGGCATTTCCCCGCAATAGAATACCATACGACATTACACTATGAAAATAGCTAAAGTACACTAAGCGGGCTGTCTCTACATCAGTTAAATTACGAATTTTTCTAACAGCGTATGCTGCAGAGCTTAGCTTTTTCGACAATTTAGCTATATGTGGGCCCCACTGAAGCTTGGCATCCAAAGTTAAGCCCAAGAATACAGTGCTATCTTCAGGATTCAATTCTTCGCCCTTTATCAACACATTAGTTTTCACCTGCTTAACGTGAGGTAGTAACAAACAATCATCTTCACAAACGGACGAACTACTCTTTTTTACCCCTTTGGGGGTAGATTTTGGAGAAACCCTGATACACGTTATTCTTTATCTTTGGTTTAAGGTATAAATATTGAGTTTGGAGTTAATCAGACCGCGCGTTAAAATTCTTCCATACAAACTTTGACACCCCCCAATCCCCCTTTAGGGGGTAGTTTAGAAAAACAATAAATGACCAACCTTATAATTTACTTAACTTAGTATTTGTACCAAGTTTCAAGTTTATTAACTGAAGGAATAAGATTTTTCATACAAACAAAATCCCCTCTTTTCACCCCCTTAAAGGTCGAATTTCCAAAAACCCCTTCTTAGTGCCCCCCCTACCCCTACATTATGAAAGGAAGTCGTGTGCAATATTTCACGTTCCTAGTCCTAGTAGTTTCGGCTGTGCGTTGATTGATCAGTCAGTCAGTTTCTCCTTTTATATATATAGATTTTTACATATTATTTTTAACATATTATTTAGGAACTGTCAGAATTTTAGCAGATTACCGCCTAAGTCAGTCATTCATTTGTCATTATGTACGAGATTACCAATAAATGCCATTTCTTTCAATGGAGTGTCAGTGGCTGACCATTAGAAAGTCATAATAATAACGCCATTATATTAGTAGATTACCAAACTTGTCAAAATCAACAATTCTGGAATCAATGATAGACCATTCTAACACTACTGTAATAGCAGACTTGAGGCCCTGATAACTTGAGTACTGTTTTTTTTTATTACGGCGACCAACAAAATCCAAAAAAAAAAAAAAACATTTTGGACTAGCAATATTAAAAAAAGTACAATAGCACAACAAAATTATTTAGCCTGGTTTCCGGTTATTGACTAAACGCATGCTATTTTCGATGTATTTTAATGATATTTTTACTTATCCAGTTTATTAGATATATGTATAAGTTGGTCGTTTAATACTCTTTAACTTGTAGAGCCTACTTAGCTTACTTCTGATTTTCCTTTTAATTTCGTTAGGAAGAAACCCTGTTCGATCCAAAAGAGACCTTGCCAGGTACAAACGACAGCACATCAAGCCATCTCAAACTGTCAAATTTTCCCAATTGAACATGAACCTTATGTATGTAATAAAGATGAAAATTTTAGGGTAGCTTGATGTGCTGGTGTCTGTACAAGTATACATACAGAAAAAACATTGCCAGAAAGTTAACAAAATCTTGTTATTACTTATTGAAAAAAAAATGCCAAAGTTCACAAAAATTTGTTAATTTTCAGAAGTCATAAATTATGAAGTGTATACCCGCTACATGACGATTTTTTTTTTCATAACTTTGTTGGTGTGATTGCTATGTACCTATAACCATGTAAAATTATAACTTTGTAGTTAGTATCAAGTATCTGAAGTTTCCGTGTGCCGGAAGTAAAGAATAGCACCAACTCATCTCTTCCCGTGGGTGTCTTAGGAGGCGACTAAGGAACTTACTAGAGAATGGGCAGCAGCGTTCTCTGTGCATTGTACCACCATACTGCGATCGCCAACCCGCCTGCCAAGCGTGGCAATTATGGCGAACCCCCCCAAATTGACGGAGGCCTATATCCAACAGTGGACGTCTTTCGGCTGAAATAATGATGATGATCTGGAGTTAAACCGCCTGTCTGTCCAGACAGTCGGAATTGGTGAAACTATTAAGGATCCTTGTTTAACTACGGAACCCACAAAAGGACAAACATATATAAAAAGCTAGTGTGTAATCGTTGAAGTGTTCTTAGAGTTAATAGAAAACGCGGACCTCATCTAGTTTTTAAAATATCTGAACATTTAATTTATCAATGGACAGTCATATGCGATCAAAAACTATATTAATGTGAACAGTGTGAACTGAGCTTCATTAGTACAACACTTCCGTCTGAACTAACGACCCGTCACTGTGGGATCTCAGCTTTATTAGTAAGAAAAATGACCTAAAACAGACGTATATATATTACTGATTTTTTTCTAGGTGGCTTCCAGGACGCATCCTCGATGAGCGGAATGAAAGTGTTTCGAACACTTTGCTCATATGTCCAAAATATATTTGCTGAAGAGCCTGTCGGCGGGAGACATCCATTGTCGCGTAGTATCCCAAGACACTTTGTAAAACTAATTAAGAGTTCAATCGTGGAGAGACTGTTCCCCAGCCCTAAGTCTCAATAAATCCTTAACTAAACATACACAGGTATATGTTTATTTTTTACAACGTATTGTTAGTAGGTAGTTAAAGCAGTTATAATTTTGTCACACAAAATAGTCATACATAAACAAAAATCAAAGTTTTCATTGTTGGATCTCTCGCGGACTCGGTCATATATGTAAATAATAGAGTATCAGTTTTCATAGCATTTCCCTACGTACCTACCTATTTGGTCCTCGATGATTGTAGATGTTGCAGTAACATATTCAACTACCTATAAACTTAATAAAAATCCCAAGAATATCCGTCGGGGGCTGCCATCACTATTTTAAAAGAGAAAGACCACCAATGAGCCCCTTAGTTTTGGTGCCGTTTCAAGATTCGTAAATAAAAATAAGTATCATCATCAACTTCTAAAGGTCCCCACTGTAGGGGCACGGCTAACCCATTAAGGGTGTAAGTATAGCACAAAAAAAAACTCAAATTATGCACGTTAAGTACTATAAAACTGCAAAACTAGTTCATTTAATGGTACATTAACAATCATCGAGAACCAAATAGGTACTCGTAGGTACGTAGGTACGTAAGGAAATTCTATGAAAACTCATACTATATTGTTTACATACAGGAAAAGTTTTTAACCAGTGCGCAAATTGTAACCATGAATTCAATATATCACTCTAGACCCCCTAGCGCAGAAAATTTTCGCCAGTTATAAAAAAAAATCAGCTGTTCCATACATTTTGACCGTGTAGGTATTACACTTTTCTATGAAATTGTTTTTTTTTTTATAACCGGCGAAAAATTTCTGCGGTAGGGGGTCTAGAATGATATGCAGAATTAGTGGTTACAGTTTGAGCACTGGATAAAAACTTACTCTGTATATCTATGACCGACTCTGATCTTTTTACGTTTAAAATGGTTAAAACTGTTACCAGTTTAGTTTACCTTACGGCTTGGGTCCCCGATCATAACGCTACCACTCTTAATAAAAGGTAATGCATATTTTTCGAGAAGATTACAAAATAAGTTTCTAGTCTCAAATCAAATAAAAGCGAAAACGGAACGTTAAAATGGGTGATAAACAACCAAATCTGACAAAAACATATTGTCTGTTGTGTAAAATATCGTGCAAAATCGATAAAACGGAAAGGAAATTTTAAAATACTACGCCCATTTGTGTCAAATGTCACTGTCATCCGATTTCGATCATTCCGTTTCTCGAGTTGCGTGAATGTGTTCTACTTCTACTGATCGTATGTGTGTATAAAAGGCAGTTACAACTGTTACTAGGAGAACTTAGGATGCAAGAGCGAGCGAAGCGAGCTCGGGACTTGGGGCACCCCGACTCGGACAGTTTAGGTTAGAAGGAAAAAGGAATTACCACAAAGGGGATGGCGGGGTCTATGTTCGCTCGCTCACTAGACCCCGCCATCCCCTTCGTGGTATTTTTTTTTGACCCGACTACGCCTTTTAGGCAAGTTTTAAGTGTTTATGGTTTTTTTTTGTGAGTTACCTTTTCATGGGAGTGGTACAAGGGAGCAGGGGGGTCAACACTCCCACTCCCCTCCAGTCCCCTCCTGCCCAACGATACTAAATTTTAACCCTTGACTTATTATCAAAATTTCACAAAAGCTTTTGACGTTTCATGTCAATTTATTTCGTTAGGAATTTAACCGGATTTGACATTACCTACTAGACGGTAAAATTCCTAACATGAACATATTTGATTTATACAGGATACATTTTTAACCAGTGCGCAAACTGTAACCTTTTTTTTAAATGGCGTTTCGTAGTTGGCCTTGAGAGGCCGTGACTACTTAACCGGCCTTTCCTGTGGCTGCCTTAAGAAAACTTAAAGCCTCCAGCCAGGGGCGTAAAACTATTTAAATTACTAAGCGACTGCACGCTGAGAGCACCCCCTGTGGGGTACGGGCCTCGGCTCAGGGCGTCACTGATAAGGGGACAGCAAGGACAGGCTGGATCAAAAAAAATTCATTATTATTCTCAATCGGGGAATTTAACTCTAGAGGCTCAGCTGCAGAGTGGGCAAACTGTAACCATGAATCCAGCATATCATTGTAGACGCCCCAGCGCAAAAAAAAATTCGTCGGTTATACAAAAAACAAAAACATCCTAATCATTATTTCAGCCGAAAGACGTCCACTGCTGGACATAGGCCTGCCCCAGGCTCCTCCACTTCGACCGGTCTTGTGCTTCCCACATCCAGCGGATACCCGCGGCCTTCACAAAGTGATCGGTCTACCGGTGGGAGATCTTCCCACTCTACGTCTTCCGGTACGCGGTAGCCACTCCAGAACCTTTCGTCCCCATCGTCCATCTGTTCTGTGAGCAATGTGCCCTGCCCTCTGCCACTTAAGTTTGGCAATTCTTCGGGCTATGTCGGTTGCCTTGATTCTCCTGCGGATCTCTTCATTTCTGATTCGATCGCGTAGGGAAACTCCGAGCATAGCCCTCTCCATTGCCCTTTGGGTGACCTTAAGCATTCTGATAAGGCCCATTGTGAGCGACCACCTCTCTGTACCATAGGTCATCACTGGCAACACACACTGGTCAAAGACTTTCGTCTTGAGACACTGTGGTATTTGGGACGAGAAGATATTGCAAATCTTGCCGAACGCTGCCCAGCCGAGTCGAATTCGACGATTGACCTCTTTCTCGAAGTTGGACTTACCTAACTGGACAGTTTGTTCTAGGTAAACGTACTCGTCCACAACTTCGAGTGTAGCGCCTCCGATCGTCATGGGAGTGGGTGTTACATGGGCATTCGACATGACCTTTGTCTTGTCCATGTTCATGTTAAGACCCACTCTTTCGGAAGCTCTACTGAGGTCATTGAGCATTGTACTGAGGTCCTCCATGGTCTCAGGCATGACGACTATATCATCGGCAAACCGAAGGTGAGTGATATACTCGCCATTGATGTTGATGCCAGCCCCTTTCCAGTCCAGAACCTTGAAGACATCCTCCAGTGTAGCGGTGAATAGTTTCGGAGAGATAACATCTCCCTGTCTCATACCTCGCTGCAGAAGGATAAGTTTCGAAGTCCGGTCCTGGAGTCGGACTGACATAGTGGCGTTTTCATAGAGACACTTCAGCACGTCGATGTATCGATAGTCGATCTGGCACCGTTAAAGAGACTGAAGTACAGCCCATGTCTCGATCGATTCGAAGGCTTTTTCGTAGTCCACAAACTCTCTACTCTTCGGGCTTCTGTATAACTTGCCGCAGCATATGTATGTGGTCTACGGTGCTAAAGCCTTTACGGAATCCGGCTTGTTCGGGAGGCTGGAAGTCGACAAAACTGCGCGCGAGACGGTTCGTGATGACTCTCGAAAACAGCTTGTAGACATGGCTCAGAAGTGAGATGGGCCTATAATTCTTAAAGAAAAGTACCACCACACCTCTGTTCCATGCCTGTGGCGTTTTGCCCTCGAATATGACGGAATCAAACAGCTTCTGGAGGGCCTTAAGAACGGGTTTTCCGCCGGCCGTCAGGAGTTCGGCCGTGATTCCGTCATCACCCGGCGCCTTGTTGTTTTTAAGCTGCTTCAGAGCCATCCTAATCTCGTACAAGCTAACGTCCGAGATATCTTCGGTGTCATGTCGGGTCAATCTGGCTCTTGGGTCGTTTGCCAGATTCGTAACGGGGTTGCTTGTTGACGTGTATAACTGTCCACAGAAACTCTCGATCTCTCTCAACAGCACAGACTTGGAGGAAACGATCCTGCCATCATTGGTCTTCAGTTTCGCAAGCTGACTCTGCCCAATAGACAGATCTCTTGAAAAGACCTTGGAGCCCTTGTTCCGCTCTATCGCGTCCTTTATGCGGTCCGCATTAAAACGCCGAAGGTCGCTTTTCAAGGACTTAGAGATCTGTCTGTTGAGCTGTCAGTACTTTAGCGCGTCGTCTGAAGACTGCAGGATCATTTCACGCCTCTCCTCCATTAGCTGCAGAGTAGGATCAGAGAGTTTCTTTTTGCCATTAGTACGACGGGTCTTGAAGGCCTTAGACCCGACCGTATGGACAGTTTCCACGAACCCATCATTATAATCGTCCACGGAGCTCCCTAGGCACTCGAAACGATTCTGGAGTTCGAGCTGAAAGCACTCGGGGTTTTGGACTTGGATCGGTGCTGGACGGAGCGTAGACTTCATTAGCCGACATCTTTCTAGCTTGATGTTGATATTCAATGTGCCTCTTACCATGCGGTGATCGCTTCCGGTTTTCACCGCGTTGATCATAGAGACATCATTGAATATTTCCTTCTTCGTCGACATAATGAAGTCAATCTCGTTTTTAGTTGAACCATCGGGGCTCTGCCAGGTCCACTTTCTGTGCTCCTGTTTTCTGAAGAAGGAGTTCATCATGAAGAGGCCTTCCTTCTCCATAAAACTGGCCAGTAAGTGACCCCGGTGGTTCCGACGTCCAACTCCGAATTGCCCCACTTTCAGCTCATCATCGTCCCGTTTGCCCAGTTTCGCGTTGAAGTCCCCCATGACAAAATTTTTGAGCCATGCATGGCTTTGGATATATCCTCATACATGGTCTCCATCTCATCGTCGGGGTGTGTCGAGGTCGGGGCGTAGACCTGTATGACCTTCAGCGAATATCTTGCGGATATTCTGAGTATAACGTACGCTACCCTGTTCGACGCATTCTCGATCTTCACCACGTTGGTCACAAGGGACTTATGGACAATAAACCCGACACCACCTTGGGACTGCTGGTCACCCTCCCGGAAATAGAGCAGGTTACCGGATTTGAGGATTATCGAGTCCTCCCCCTTTCTTCGGACTTCAGATAACCCCACCGTAACCTGCTCAATTCTTCCTCTAGTTCGGTAATCTTCTCGTCAGTCCGGAGTGTACGCGTGTTATAGGTCGCCAGGTGCAGTTTTCGTTTGTTGTGGTAGCCAGATCTCTTCCGGAGATTCTTAGAACCCTTGCCTCACCGTAACCTTGGCCGCTACCGTAGCCAAGGGTAGGCGGGCCGCCGGGTACAAGGGCCGTTTTGTAGGGCTGCTTGTCACTTTGGGGGGGTTTTGCCATAAATACCATGCTTGGCAGGCGGATTGGCGATCGCAGTATGGTGGTAAAATGCATAGAGAACGCTGCTGCCCATTCTCTAGTAAGTCCGCGTTAGTCGCCTTCTACGAGAACCACTGGAAGAAATGGGATGGTGCTATTCTTTTACGTCCGGCAACACACACGGGACCTGAACATTTGGTTAAATGTAAATCCGAATTTTTTGTTGGCTTTTTTTAAGTTATTTCTATAAAAACTACCCGAATAAATGGATAATATCTATAAAATCTGACTATCCGAATGGCTTCGGCTGTTGTCCCGAGATGATTTAGCAAATAAAACTGAAAGGCTGATTAAGCTAGTTGGTGGCATATACTTAACTATGCATGTACACACATCCCTCCAAAAGACATGAGCGTTCAAATCCGTTCTAAGCCCAAGTTGCGCTTTGTATTTTGCAAATATATTTTGTTATAATTACTGTATTGTTTTAGTGAATATGTTCAAGATCTAATTAGACCGGAGGCTACAAGACCGCTTGCCGTGCATGAGATCGGAAGTTCGATTCCTGGGCACGAAATGTGCTTTTTGTACTACGTTTTTTTTGTTGTTGAATTTTGAATAAATAATAATTAAATATTTCATAATCATTTCATAATAATTATTTATAATTGCTATTTTTTACAAAACTTTGATCTTATTCACAATACTTACAAAGATTATTATCGATATCTACAAAGATTTTACAATTTTATTTGATAACTAACAGATTACTATTACTTATTATTTACTATACATAGGTACCTATTTTACCAACTGACACAAACGGCACCCTAATTGCGTAACTCACGATTAATCATAATCGGTTTCGTTTTGACAGTTCAACAATGTTCATTGCGTTATTTACGTCGTTGAGCAGGAACATTTTTCGAACATAATTATGAAGCAATGGTTTCACAATCCGTTTCAAAACGAAACAGATTATGATGAATCGTGAGTTACGCAATTAGGGTGCGGGTCAGTAGACAAGTGATACCCATTTAACGCAAACGATAAAATGGGAAGCGCTAGTAATATTTTGATTGACAAAAACCAACGAAATTGCACGTTATCTGTCATGTCTTCTCTGTATACAGACGTTTTAAGTGAACGTATACATCAAACGTTGTTGTTATAACTTGAGGGTAAGGATTAATTTTATACAAAAAGCATTAAATATTAAATGAATGGATACTCTTAGTACCTTTTATGTCATATTATTACTTTGCAGAGCAACGAACAGCATAAACTTCATTTCGCAGAAAATCGTTTGGTACACACTCATAAAGCATACATTCAAAACTCATAATTTTGTAAGTCAGAATCGTCTTTAGGCATAAATTTCATATCCATAATATTTAAAAAGAAGAACCATCATATCGCAGAAAGTTCACAGTCAGAATCGTCTCTTGGCATAAGTTAAATAGGTAGTTTTTATTTCCCTGTGAGAAGCATGCAAACATGCATACACCATGCATGCAGCAAGCATGCAACAGGCATGGTTTCTATCACGACTTCGGCACTGCGGGACTCCGGCAGTCCCACGCGAGCTTTTCGTCGCAGATGGTTTTAACGTTCATCACCATCACATCACATTTCACAGAAGGCTCCGTGTAACATTTGCTAACGAGACATGTTTGGTTGCCGCACACAAGGATACAGGAAAAGTTTTTATCCAGTGCGCAAATTGTAACCATGAATTCAGCATATCATTCTAGACCCCCTAGTGCAAAAATTTTTCGCCGGTTGTACAAAAAAAATCTGCTGTTTCATAGAAAAGTACGCGGTCAAAATGTATGGAACAGCAGATTTTTTTTGTGTATCCGGCGAAAAATTCCTGCGCTAGGGGTTCTAGAATGATAATATGCTGAATTCATGGTTACAATTTGCGCACTGGATAAAAACTTACCCTGTATACGGGAGACACAGAGAGTGATGCAGAGTAACTTCGACCTCTTATGTAAGTGGGCTCACGACGTTTGTCTTGTAATCAATGCAAAAAACACCAAACTTCTGCATGTACACTCGCCTTACCTGACGTCGTCTTGTGTGCCTCTTATCGTTGCACACGAGCATCTGTGTCTTCACCGACGCGACCGGTCACAGCGTGTGGTTGCCAGAAATTAGAGTTGGTGACTAAACATATGTAGGTATGTTGGTGTGATAAACTGATAATAGATAGTAATTTCTACTGGCGGCCGCACATTGATCATATTGTGTGTAATAAGCTTAGATCTATAAAAGTTATCGACACTTAAGTATAAACTTTTTTTTTTTTTTTTTTTTTTTTTTTTTTAAAACGTTGCCCCACACTAGGAATTTCTCCTGTATTGTGGGTGCGTTTACAAACATTTAATACTCACATACACAAACAGCCAGACCCGGAACAACTAATTGTAGGTCATACAAATACTTGTTCCGTGCGGGAATCGAACCCGCGACACGTAGCGCAGCAGTCAATCGCTTAACCACTGTGCCAACAGTGCCGTCTACCTAAAACCTAAACCTAAACTACCCTATGGAACACTTAGAACATTGTATTTGGCACTGGCAGACTTCGTAATTGAATACGGCCTAAGTAGCTATAGGCGTACATACAAGACTTACCTCGAGGATATTTACAAGTTATAGGTACGCATCTTAAAAACGTTTGTACCCAGAAGAATAAAACACACATGATACGGGTTTATTTAAGCACTGCCAAATTGTAAATGTCTTTGACAAGGTACGTTTACGGAGAATTATCGTAATGTAAGTAAAATTCGTAGATACGTAAGACCTAACTCGCTGCGTTGTTTGACGTACTTACCCGCATTTATCGAAACTAAATCTATTATACCTAATGTTTCGTCCTCGAATTAGCATAACACATGTAGTCCCGCGCAACAGGCTGCCATTCCAACACTATTTGAGAACCCACAATTTCTCACTTTCTTTTTTTTTTTTTTTTTTTGTGGGTAGATTTTTCTTCGTTCGCTCTGCTCCTTCAATAGACTTCATTCGCGTTTTAGTGCGACGCCGTTCAACACTATCGTCAGTTTCTTTCAGCAAAAAGTTATTAAATCGTAAGAATAATGCCCAAAAGGAAGCGTAATAGTGATACTTACGATTACATTAGCAGGAAGATTAAAAAATTGGAGCGAAAGTTAATGCGTCATGCTAACAAAGGAAGGAGTTCATCATCACGGAGTTCTACGCCACAGCGGTCAGAACATGAAGGTACGAATTTCGGATTATTTATTAACGTGGACAAAATAGTGATGGGGACAGCACAATGGGGCTGTTCCTTTACGAACTATACAATATTAAGTTTTGTTTTGCGGATAGCACAATGGGGTTATTCCATAACAATATAATAAACTGCGCCGTTTTTTATTAAAAAACAAGTTCTGTTTTGCGGATAGCACGATGGGGCTATTCCTTAACAAACAAAAAACAAGGCAGGGGTCCGTAACAAATAAATTACCACGTTGTTATATCAAATTGTGTTTTGCGGATAGCACGATGGGGCTATTCCTTAACAATCATTCGATATATTTACATTAAAGGCGGACAGTACATTGGGACTGTCTCCTGCAATCAGTAATGCGGTCAGCACAGTGGGGCTGTTCCCTTACATAAAGTATTTAAGTTTACCAGTATGTAGAATACCTACATTTCGATGTGCAGTAGCACGAACACCACATTGGCTGTTCTTTTACTAATTAGTAATACCGTAGGGTCTAAGCGAAGCTATACACCTACGAGTACCTACTAAGTAGCGGCTATACAACACCAGTTTTGGTGATTACAGATAGCGAAACAATGGAACCCGGAATATTCATATCCGATGACGAATATAATACTCAAGTACCCGAAGTTATCACGGAAAACAGTCCTCCCAGTGTACCTGATAATGATCAGAGATCCATCACAGAGGAACCGCAAGCCTCCACATCTACCGCTCAGGAGCCTCAATTAGCAGCTGTGACCGAGGTCACTGACCTTGATAATAATGAACTAGATAGCTCCACTTTAGCCTTACTTGGCGAAGATCCCACCTCAAATGAGGTTTATGGTAAAGGTATACAAAAGGATTTGGCGCTTCGGTTTGAGCACTGGGCGACCGTTGGCTTGTCTAAGGACCTTCGAGACCAGTTAACGAATAGGTATCTTACACCTAATAACTGTACATTGATAGATCCGCCGATTTTAAACGCCGAAATCAAAGCTGCTGTGTCAGATGTGGTTTCCAAACGTGACAAAGCCATCGAAATGAAACAAAAGCAACTGTCTGTTGCCTTATCCGGTATTGGGGAAGTTATAACCCAGCTTCTGTTGTCCAAAGAAAAGGATGATTCAATGGTAAAAACACTGATGGATGTTGGGCGAATTGTGTGTGACAGCCAACATAAGGATACAATGACTAGAAAGAATTTCATTCTATGTACCCTCAAGAAAGACATTAGGGATCAATTACAAAATACAAAAATTGATAAGTTTCTTTTTAGTGAAAATTTGTCAGAAACCCTGAAATCAGCTAAAGCTATTAATAGATCTTGTGCAGATCTCAAGAATAACCCAACACCTCGTCCAAGACCTCAGGGTCAGAAGTTGAATACATCCACACCAAGAAATTTAAACTGGAGGGGAGCTCCTGCGCCGCGCAGGCAGCCGACAGCAGGAGCTCCAAGAACGAAGACATCAGCGCCGGCACCAATGAAACATCGACAGCAGAACTCGTCACGAGCCTCACACAATCACCCGAATCGCAGTCGCCGCTAAATATGGTAAATTACGCGGGTAGATTATCATTATTTTATAACCAATGGTCATCAATAACCAATGACCCTGTTGTATTATCTTATATACAAGGATATGAAATACCTTTTTCTAGGCCGGTCACTCAACATTGCGCACCCTGTGCTCAAATATATGTTGAACCAGAAAGAACTTTGTGTTGCGATGCCATCAATAATCTTCTTTCTATTGGAGCAGTTTCAATATGTGAACCATGCGATGGTCAATTTATATCTAAGTTTTTTCTAATTCCTAAACCTAATGGTAAAACTAGGTTTATACTGAACTTAAAATCATTAAACAAATTTATAGATACTCAACATTTCAAACTGGAAGACTTAAGAACTGCAATTAAATTAATTTCACACAATTGCTACATGAGCACTCTAGATTTAAAAGATGCTTATCTTTTGGTAAAAATAAAGCCAAGTTTTAGAAAATATTTACGCTTCCAATGGGAAGAGAATTTGTATCAATTTAATGTTTTACCTTTTGGACTAAACACAGCTCCATTCGTCTTCACAAAATTGATGAAACCTGTCGTAAAATTACTACGTTCCAGAGGTTATTTATCGACTATTTATTTAGATGATTTTTTACTCATAGGAAATACGTTTAAACAATGCTATGAGAATGTGTTAGAAACTAAAACACTTCTATCATCTTTGGGTTTTTTAATAAACGAGGACAAAAGTAGTTTAGTGCCCCATTTGTCATGTAAATTTCTAGGCTTCATTATAGACTCAAAAGCTTTTGAGATTGGTCTTCCATTACAAAAAATTCAAAGAGTCCAATCGGAGATTGAAAAATACCTTAATAAAAGTAAATGTAAATTGAGAGACTTTGCTAGTTTCATAGGTCTCTTAGTATCAGTGTGCCCAGCTATCGAATATTCTTGGCTCTATACCAAGCTTTTCGAAAGACATAAGTACCTTCAACTCAAGGCTGATGATAATTATGATAAATATATAAACATACCCAAAGAATTATTACCTGATTTAGAATGGTGGTCAAGATCCATCAAGAATCCTAGTTATAAAATCAAAGAGGATATATACAGCCTAGAAATATATTCAGATGCCTCAACAAAGGGATGGGGGGTATCCTGTGGAGGTAATACGGCTAGTGGTCTATGGAGTCAGGAGGAGAATACATTTCACATAAATTATTTAGAAATATTAGCTGCTTATTTTGGTCTTAAAGTATTTGCGAAAGACTATACAAATTACCAAATACTTTTACGAATAGATAACACTACTGCTATCTCATACATAAACCGCATGGGCGGTATTCAGTATCCACATTTAACGTCAATAACTAGACAGTTATGGCAATGGTGTGAAGAACGTCAATTACACGTTTATGCATCATATATTCGTTCTTCAGAGAACGTCATAGCAGATGCGGAGTCACGCCGAGTCCACCCAGACATTGAGTGGGAGCTGGGGGACTATGCTTTCAATAGAATTGTAGTAGAATTTGGCACTCCTAATATTGATTTATTTGCTAGTAGAGTTAATAAAAAGTGTGATCGATACGTATCCTGGCACCGAGACCCAGATGCCTTTACTGTAAATTGTTTTACAATATCATGGTCAAAATTCTATTTTTATGCCTTTCCCCCTTTTAGTATGATACTAAAAACATTAAGAAAAATTTGTACCGACCAAGCAAGAGGAATTGTGGTTGTACCATTATGGCCTACCCAGCCCTGGTATCCACTATTTAAAAGTCTTTTAATTTCAGAGTTAATTACTTTTAAACCTAGCAAAAATATAATTTTAAATCATTATTCCAGCAACCGAAACCTCCATTCATCCATTACCCTGGTGGCAGGAGTATTATCGAAACAGCCATGATGAAGAAAAATATATCGCAATCTGCAATACCCATCATGTTATCTTCATTATCAGACAATTCATTTAAACAGTACAATTGCTGTTATAAGAAATGGTTTGATTACTGTTCCAAAAATAATGTAGACATGTTTAATAGTTCAATCACTAGCATAATTGATTTTTTTACTTTAATGTTTAATAATGGTGCTCAATTTGGCACGTTGAACACATATAGATCGGCTTTAAACATAATTTTAGGAGATAATATATATAATGATTATCGAATCAAAAGATTTTTAAAGGGAATATATCGATTAAGACCACCTTTGCCTAAATATAACGTAACTTGGGATACATCTATTGTATTAAATTTTCTATCAACATGGTATCCAAACGAAACCTTACCTAGGGATAAACTTACAAAAAAGTTAGTTACGTTGCTTGCTCTAATTACAGCCCACAGAGTTCAAACTCTTGCTAAAATTAAAGTTTCGAACATTGAAATATTGTCATCAGAAATTGTTATAAAAATAACAGAAGCTATTAAAACGTCACGACCAGGATCAGTTCAACCTATTTTGATTATTCCATTCTTTACAGAAAAACCGGAAATATGTCCGGCTCATACATTAGTACATTACATAAATAATTCACATTCAGTGCGTAATGATAACAACAATTTATTTATTAGTTTCAGAAAACCCTTTCAGTCCGTCTGTTCTCAAACAATAAGCAAATGGATAAAAGATACATTGCGTCTAAGTGGTATAGACGTATCCATTTTCAGTGCCCACTCCACACGGCACGCAGCTACTTCAGCTGCTCGCAAATAAGGAGTAAGTTTGGATGAGATCAGACGAACTGCGGGTTGGAGTGAAAACTCTAGCACATTTGCCAAATTTTATAATAGATCCTGTGTGACTAGTGATGATTCACTCGCTAGGACTATTTTAAGTAATTCAGTCTCTTAAGTGCCTACTAATTATATTTACTGGTATTGAATAATAAAACAAATAATGATTTCCAATCGTTTATTTGATCTTGAATATTTCACGAAGGCTCTAAAAGTCTACATGTGTTATGCTAATTCGAGGACGAAACATTAGGTATAATTAATGATTAAACGAACTTACCTGTATGTGAAGTTCTATCATAATTATACTGGATGTTTCGTCCGAAGAATTAGCATCCCTCCCTCCCTTGAACTCTCACACAGTGGTGTTCCTATCCCAGATACCATCGGATCGTGAAATATTTTCAGTTTAACTGTAGCATCTCTCAACTAAATGAAGTCTATTGAAGGAGCAGAGCGAACGAAGAAAAATCTACCCACAAAAAAAAAAAAAAAAAAAAGTGAGAAATTGTGGGTTCTCAAATAGTGTTGGAATGGCAGCCTGTTGCGCGGGACTACATGTGTTATGCTAATTCTTCGGACGAAACATCCAGTATAATTATGATAGAACTTCACATACAGGTAAGTTCGTTTAATCATTAATTAATGCTTATGGAGCGCGGACTTAGGAATGCATGCTGCCATCGTTTATGAATGATTTACTCATGGAAATCTGCAATGTATTAAATGCGAAAAACTGCTCAAAGGTATTAAAAACATACTTTTTAGATCGCCAGTGCGCTCTAGGATATAAAACTATGCGTGCGTTATAGGACATACATATATATTATAATTATATATATCTAAATTACTTAATTGTTTACTAAATTATTATTATTTTGGCACCGAGTTTCCGCGTCTTGGCCATACCGTTGTTAAAACTGCGATTTAACAACGTTTGTATGGTATGATTAACAAATAAATGTAAACGGTTTGTATGGTATGATTAACAAATAAATGTAAAATGTTTATGTTTATGATTAACTAGCAGCGCCCCGCGGTTTCACCCTCGTAACTACGAGGGTGAAACCGCGGGGCGCTGCTAATGATGCTTCCTACAGGAACGGGAACTCCCGTTCCTGTAGGAATCATCATTTCAGCCGAAAGACGTCCACTGCTGGACATAGGCCTCTCCCAGGGTCCTCCACTTCGACCGGTCTTGTGGTTCTCACATCCAGCGGATACCCGCGGCCTACACAAGGTCATCGGTCCACCTTGGGAATCCCCGTATTCCCTCCCTCCCCGTATACACTATCCCCGGGTGACATAGGCTATAAAATAGCCTAGCCTATGTCACCCGGGGATAGTGTAGCTTCCCAATAGTGAAATAATTTTTCGAATCGGTTCAGTAGGATTATTATATAATATCGGTATAGATAATCATGTCGAAGGAACTTGAAATAAAACGATATATAGGTACTTAATTAGCCAAAATGTATATTACGATAGTTAAAGACATGTCACCAGAATCCAGGTGAGCGTTCGGGAATCCACCTATCCCAGTCTCTCCGCGTAGTATTTTTACCATCGAGTCCCAAGGCGAAGTAGAATGAGTACGGAAACCATTCTGTTCTGAACGTTACTGTTATGTTGTAACCGCCAACGCCCTCAATGAGCGGCTTTGACATACGATTGGGCATCGCCAAGCGAGCACACACTATTGTGCATTCTATGCCTGCAGATATCTAAAACATTGAAAGTTTGGATATAGAAAGTGGTTCATGCTCAGTGGCACGCAGGTATGTGATCATGACATTACATAGCATTTTTTTTAAGATCAAGCAAGTTCATTTGTTCAAGTTAGTCCGAATCCGTCTTGCATCGTGGACGGTTGGCAGTTTTAGTAAACAATGACTATGTGTTCAGTGGAAAAAAAAATATACCTTCAAGATGATGTTAAGCTTAGCAGGTGGATCAGCGTTCACTTCAAACTTTTCTGAATAGAAAAATGAGGACTTTTTCTTTTGCTTAGCAGCTGGTTTGTAGCAGAAGTTTCCCGTGACGTAAGTACGAGCACGCCAGCCAGCCCTCTGCCTTTTCCTTTTCCTCAAATATGATTGATTAATGCCGCCTAGGCCTGCAATTGTACCATTTTATTGATAAGTTTTAATTCGCGTGTGGAGAGCACCTCAGTAATAAAATAACTAGACCTGCGGTTAAGAAGTGTTGCTGTGTTGTGGTTTGCCAATGTAATAAGGGGCGAAGCACACATTTCAGATATTTAATTTCAGTATTGCTGATATTCGGCGGCGATCACTTACCTCCAGGTTCTTGTAAGTTTACCTCCTAATATCATTAAAAAAAAAACCATACTAACTGGGGCCGGCTTCAGCAAGCATAACATTCTGTGGGTACGGTTTAGGTATGTGGTGTGCCGTGATGACATTCATGATCCAGTTATTGTAGGGGTAAACGTCGATATAGAGTGGGGGCTCGTTGTTGAGGCGGCGGCGCATGGAGCGACGGCGGCAGGGTGCTCCACCAGCCGCCACGCCCATCAGCTCGAAGGGCCCATCGATAGCGTGGTTGATGATAGGCGCCCCAGCCCGGACGCCGCAGCCGGAGGTACACAAAACGTGAGTGACACCTTCGCTACCCAGTTTCTGTACATGAAAAGATTGCTTTTAATGCTGTGATCACGTGCAGATTCCACACATCACAGCACAAACAGCCCTAAGGCGCCATTTTCACAGGCGAGAGTATTGCGGCGATAGTCACGACGTGGCATCAAATTGAATAGAAACTGTATGTACCAGGGGGTGAAGCCTATGTCCAGCAGTGGACGTCTTTCGGCTGAAATGATGATGACGGTGTATGAAGCAATCTCCACATGGCGATATTATCGCGGCGAGAATTTGATGGCACGGAAGACTATCACTGCGATTTACTCAAATGTTGGAGTGGAGATGACATCTAATTCTACCTGCTGAGATTCAAGCCTCTCTGGGCCAGGGGGTCATATGATATTAAACCGAAATTTGATATATAAGTATAAGGTTTAAAGAACTACGTTATGTCTGTTTCTCTTTTCAGAAGACATTCATGGTTAACAATAGCGATTTCATCGTAAGATCATAATTTTAATTTTACAAAGATTATTTAACACAACATCACGGCTGTATTCTCCTCTGTGTAAGCAGAAGCATACCACTTACGTAAGCCCCATGAGAGAAGTTTGAAAGTGGCGCCGGTAACAGTAACGTTGAAAAGAAATCGTTTGGCTTGGTACGGGCATGCGATGCGGAGGAAAGAAACCGATGTGAATAAAATAATGATGAATGGAGAGAGATAGGAAGGCCCAAGAAAAAATGGGGGGAAGAGAAGGCAGTGAATGATAGCGTGGTGGGGAGAATAGAAGAAGAAATCGTGTTGCGCCGACTCATGAGAGAAGGGTAGGGACCTATTCGCCGCAGGAGACGCTCTGGGCGTCGGGAATCCTAGGCTGATTCCCGGCCACCATAGGCGCGGGCTTATGGATGGCGAGTAATGAGTAGCTCGCTGTCCGGTAAGGACCAAGCCCCAGTCGACGGCGGGTTGTTTTCCAAGCGCGCCTCAAAGAAATGTCAGCACCAACTACTGGGGTCCGCAAGGGCCGATGCCTGCCAGGGGTGCGCGTTGTTCGAAAGAGATACCGTGGCCCCTGGCACACTGGTAACTGAGGGAACAAGGGTGGGTTTTAGTCAATAAAAGTCTGAAACGCCCTCCCGCTCCACCGAGTGGGTTAGTTTATTTGTTGATTTAGGGGCAGGTAGATGATGATGATGATGCGAGTCCCATTTAGGTACTATGGGATTTGTACGTCATCCTCGTGCCCTTACCCCATGACGTCTTTGGGATCGGCAGGGCTGGTCTGCTTCCGTACATCTCTATCAGCTGTCATATCAGTAAAAGAAAAAGATAACATAACTAAACACCTGTATTCCAAGGCATAGGCAGAAGTGCACCTATCCCAGATGGGATATACCCACATTTTGCCAGATTAGTTTCATTCCCATATAATAGGGGGCGAGCCTATTGCCATCAACCGGGCACAAATCCAGACTCCGAGCTGCTATTGAATAATTTCTGATGGAAAACCCAATAAGTTTGTCTGACCGAGGAACCCAGCATGCTCAGCAGTAGCGCTTGAGACCACTAGATCAACGTCGCAAGAGAAAAATATGCTATTATGGCTTGAAAAGGATTTCATGCGATAATATCTTCCACACAATCCATCCATAATTTCTATGATCTCCCACTAACAATAGTAAAGGATAAGGATTGGGTATGATGCCAGACGTAAAGGATAGCACCATCTCACTTCTTCCCTTGGGTGTCGTAAAAGGCGACTAAAGGACTTACTCGAGAACGAGCAGCAGCGTTATCTATGCTGGAACCCACTCGGGGGGCCGCTCGTCAGGGCTTTTGCCTTCAAGCCATTGACGTAGCGGCCAAAAAGTAGGTTGCGGTGAGCCTAACCTAACCTATGGATCTCTCCCCCCCGAGTGGGTTCCCGCATTGTCGTTGCGGGGGGGCTTTGTAACCGTGGTCTCCCATCCACGGTGAAGCCAAGAGGAACTCAACGGTGGGGCCGCTCGTCAGGGCTTTTGCCTTCAAGCCATTGACGTAGCGGCCAAAAAGTAGGTTGCGGTGAGGTGCACCGCAACTGAGGTGGGCCGCGATGTCGAATGGGAGGCATCGCGGCTGAGGGTTACGGGCTGCGGTAGAGGAGGAGTGCCGGTGCTTCTGAGCAGCGCTCTTCCCTTCCGTGGCCTGGACGGGGCCGCCACCGTTTGATGGCGGACGCGGTGGGGCCGCAGGGGAAGAGGAGTGTCGGTATAGCGTTGGCCGCTCTCCCTATCCTCTGCGGCCGAAAAGTGGTAGACGGGACGGCGCGTTGTGTTCCACACGCGCGCCGTCAAAGATGTCAGCAACCACAGGTGGGGTCCGCAAGGGCCGATGCCTGCCAGGGGTGCGGGTTTGTTCGAAAGAGATACCACGGCCCCTGGCATACGGGCTACTGAGGGAACACGGGTGGGTTTTAGTCAGTAAAAGTCTGACACGCCCTCCTGCTCTACTCAGCAGGAGAAGTCATTTGATGATTTCCCACCCAAAAAAAAAAAAAAAAAAAAACGTTATCTATGCTTTTAACCACCGTACTGCGATTGCCAACCCGCCTGTCAAGCGTGGCGATTATGACAAACCCCCCATTTTTTGAGGGAGGCTTATGTCCAACAGTGGACGTCTTTCGGCTGAAATGGTGTAGGATTAGGTAACATGAGTTTCAACTTTACCCCTTTCATTCGATGCTCTTTACATTCCTTATGGGTAAATAGTTTTAATGTTTTCTTGGCTAATCTTTCCGAATCGAAATCTCTTGGCACAGCTGTAAAAAGAAAATTGTCTTATGATAGAAAGGAATGATGATTGTGAATTATTTAGTATGTATTTATATTAAATATTTTTCTTCTTGTTGCTGCTGATGAATTGACGCTGCATATTAGGTGACAATTAAGGTACAATTATTATTATGATATGATATACTTTAAAAATATTTCTCAAATAAGGACAATGCTAACTTTGCATTTTTAATAAATATTCCTTGTCACTTTTCTATGCGATACATTATTGTTTCCGATATAAACGACAACTAATGAAAAAATCCTTATGAAAATTGCCTTTTTAACCGACACAAAAACGGAGAAGGTTCTCAAGTCGACGCGTATATTTGTTTTTTTTTTAATGTATGATCACGCATAACTTTTGTCAGAGTAGTCCGATTTTGATAATTCTTTGTTTCTTGGAAACGGTATATAACGAAATTGGTCCCATATAAATTACAAAAATAAAATCCAACCCTAAGGGTAGGAAAACAGGGGATGATTGATTGTTTAACCACAGATTTTAATACTGAGTTGTGTATTACAAAAGTAATCAAAAATTAAGCATCTAGTAATGAGTAGATTATAGCAATAAAAAAAAAAAAACTTTGGTTTATTATTTTTACTTTTCAGTTTTTTTGAAGGTTTATTTTTTTTGTTAAAAAGGTTTAAGTTGGGCTTTAATAGATAGACAAACCCTATTATTTATTTTGATATTTTTTTTAGTAAAATCGACCAGCACCCTAATTGCGCAACTCACGATTAATCATAATCTGTTTCGTTTTGAAAGATTGTTAAGCCATTGCTTCATATGTCCGAAAAATTTGTCTGCTCAACAACGTAAATAAAGTAACGAATTTTGTTTAAGTATAAAATTGAAACAGATTATGATTAGTTGTTAGTTCCGCAATTAGGGTGCCGGTCACCGATAGCCCCTTAATTATTATGATCTAATTGGACGTCAAATTACGAATTTTTTATACAAGATGGCGGGGACATCGACGAGCAACCTGTAACCATGGATTCATGATTCTAAAGCCCACTGAGTTTAAATTTTTCGTCAGTTATTTAAAAATAATTTGCTCTGCCATCTATGCAGACCACGTAGGCATGCATTACATGACACTGGCGTACATTACATTACATGGCGTAAACATGCATAGGTACTGCACTTGTCCATGAAACAGCTGATTGTTTTGTTGATAGCCGACGAAAAAGGTCTCCTGTAGAGGGTCTAGACTCATGCGCTTAATTCATGATTTCAGTTTGCGCGTAGCCGTACTGTCACCCTGCACGACACTCTCTATTTCTATCTACTCTACTGTAGAATAGAAATCGCTTGTCTACATTTCTCGGTGAAAAACCTGTCAACTGTCTATAAGTAAACGTCATTTTTGTCTACTCTACCGACGACAAAACGCTTGTCTACTGTTCTCGTGCTAAGCCTGCTGTATATTATAAATCAATTCTTCTTGAAATTACATAGTATATATTATTAAATAGTAAATATTTTAAAACATACTACTTATGTAGTCAATCAAGTACACGGCTCTTAGTTTCTTCTTCCGAGCGCGTTCTGGTAACGTCGGCAAGCAAATCGGGATCATGTAGTCTGAAAACGAAATGGTTATACATAGAAGATACACCAGGTTATCCCGCAAATACAGCTGTTGTATTTCTAGTTGAGGAACAGTAAAGCACGGAAACAGCACGGAAGCGGGAACAGTAACAGCAAATACAGTCGAAGAAATTATTTGTTAAGCAAACATCCTTCATCAATTTTCCGTGTTATACCCATTACAACTGTCAAATAATAACAACTGACACTTGTATTTTGAATCACAATCAGAATCAGCCTGTAATGTTCCCATTGCTGGGACACAGGCCTCCTCTCTCTGAGATAGTGGGCCAAATAAGTAGCCAGCGCGGGTTGATGGATGGCACATGTGGTCCTTTTTTTGTTCTACGACACGCCGGTTTCCTCACAATGTTTTCCTTCACCGTTTTGAGAGCAGTGATGATGAAATAAGGTACACAAAATAAAGTGCTTTTCTGGGTTCGAACTCACGACCCAAGTCGTAAGTAAGGCCGACATAACAGTAGTTGCTACTGTTCTTGAATACACGGACAGTTATTTAATTTGGTAGTCAATTTGCTTAACACTTAATTTTCCTGGCTTTACAAGAAAATCAATATCAAAAATCATGTAGGAAATATTTAACTTTTGCTAAAAAAAATGCTATATATTTAAAGACTAAACAAGATTAAAAAATAGTACTTACTTGACTTCATTGGTCGAATTAGTTTAACCAGAGCAAGACTGTTCCCGACTCCGAACCTGAAATAATTTTTGAGTGGGAATGGGAAAGGTAACTATCAAATTGGCGTAGTAGGTAATTCCCAACAAAAAAAAAAGACTCGATGTGGTTTTTATTCTTGTGAAAATGATTCGTTGTTGTGTTCCTAAATGCTTCGAAATTGGAGTCCACTGTCTAAGTGTGATGTACTGATGTAATGACGTGTATATTTGCTTTGTAAAGTATTACATTATTTTAATGATTGTCAATGTGAGGACTTCGTGGCTCATTGCTTTTTTCCTCAGTTAGTTTTAGTAATGATCTGCTACGGTGAGTCGCAGCGCAGTAACAATACGTGTCAGCGGGAGCGAGGGCTGCCGTACTGCGCAGCGAGCTGCCACAAAGTTGGATGCTTACTTTATTAGCGTATTGAATAGTATTGATGTATCAAAAATAAAAATAAAATCGGAATTATTTGAGGATCGATTAAATACATGCAGACTTTATCACAAAGGTAAAATAGAAAAGAAGTCTTTTCTTGCGGTAAAGTACAAGAAAAGGTTGAGGTACCTTGTGAATTCCGGATGAGGTGTAATGTCGAGCGGTGGTATTTCTATATACGCGCGTGGGCATTTTACACCAGACTTTATTTGTGTGTGCGTTAAGCCACACTCCTCTTCATCTCGTTCATAATCTCCAAATACAATATTACCTCTGAAAAGTAGGTAAAGATACTTCATTTTATATAAAACTAGCTGTGTCCGCGGCATGGCTTACACAACTGTGTGTGTAGAACGTGAATTCATAATAAATTCGTAGTGTCGGTTGATTTCCTTAAAATAACTTCTTCTACATTAATAAAATCTTTGGTTTAAGTTTATCAACGAAAGAAAATAATTGTAATTCATGAGCATTACACTTCATAACGTTAAAAAAAGCTGTAATTTTTTTCACTTCGTTGAATACTGATCAGCCGGTTGAATGACAAAAGTGAGAATATAATGCAAAAATATGCATTACTGAAAATTGCTTAAACCGCTTAAATGTAACAAGTACAGTTCAATCAGAAAGAGTTTGTGCTTTGGTAATCTTCGTGTGTCCGAATTAACACGAATTTCCTGCCACAGTGTAACCCACTGCAACAGAGGCAAAGCACCGAAATACATTTGTACTTCGATGCTTTGTAATACACCATAATTGCGCGTTGGTATTTGCGTGGCAGTGCGACGTAGCTTTAAACTAATGTAAAAAAATAAAAAAACTACATTTTGAATTGGTTTGGTTATCGTCTAGAATTCTTTAGTGTGCTATAGTTTTACTCATTTATAAACACAATAATGTTTCGTTTTAGTATTTGCTACCTTCAATTTGTAAAGACTATTCCTTCCAGTGACATGAACAACTGTCTCTTCCACTGTCTAAACATCAGCTTAATAATAAATACCTCTTCCTCTTCAAACAGGCGCGATGCTCAATTGTGATTAAACTAAGCTTAGATCAAAACGACATACAGTTTGTAGTTCTTCGGAAGATGCATCATATCAGTAGCGGTACCGATGACGAACTGCTTGTGGACGAGGATAACGCGCGGCGCTTTGCTGTGGTGGGGCAGCCCAGTCGTCACTGTGATCAAGTATTTGAATTCAATAAGGATGAGTATTAAATTTGTAGTGTCTACTGTTTTCATTACTTACCTAATACCTACCACTGACAAAATAAAATTATAAAATTTATGCTTTACACAAGTTCCTGACAATAAGGATGAGCGAATCCCGTCGTTTTCTATATTTTATATCTATATAAATAAAAAGAAAGTCATGACTGACTGACTGACTGACTTATCAACGCCCAGACCTTTGGACCTGAAAAGCTGAAATTCTGCATAGAGATTCCCTTTATAATGTAGACAAAGGATTTTTCGATATTCAACCCCTAAGGGAGATAAATAGGGGATGAGAGTTCTACGCGGGCGAAGCCGCTGGCAAAAGCTAATCTTATATAAACAGGCATGGATACGATTTTTATTTCGCTTAGAAAAATAATATTCTATGTTTTATAGCTGAATGAACGTTATGGACATGAATGTAAAACATGTTCTAAGACCAAGCTCAAATAAAAAGGCGACTGGGAAAAGCTACTGTACCATTTTTACAAAATCAGTGAATGCAGTTGGCACTTACTCAAAAGAAAAGGACAGTCTGATATCAACGTACCTACAGCCAGCAGATAAGGCTAGGTACACATTGTGTCAGACCGACAATTTTACCGTTGGCCGAATATCGGGTTATGGTGTACACACTATAAGCTGCCGATCTGTCCTAACGTTACCACCCCCGTCGTCATCTGCTGCCCAGCTCGATACAAAGTAGTTGTTCCTATCAGTTGTGAGTTGGCGTCTATGCACCATGGACGACGACGAAGTTCTTGTTGTAATGTGGTATTTAAATAGAAGACAGAAGAAAACAAAAAGAAAATATCGGGTGCATCCAATCATTCAATCCAAGCTCGCTGGCAAAATTGCCGGCAAGAGCGGGTGGGTGCGGTGGCGGGCGAGTGGCTTCGCCGCTACGAGCCTGCAAGTGTGAACGGCTCTATATAAAGCAGTATGCCAATATTATGTCCGGGCCGACAGAAATCGTGGCTGAATATCCGGTAAATATGTCGTCACCGACAGTTTATTCGGGTCAAACTCAAACTCAAAGCATTTATTTCAAATAAACCAATTACAGGCACTTTTGAATTGTCAAGGTCGGTGAGTTAGAAAGATGAAGCTAGTTGCTCATTCCAAAGCGTAGGTACCTATAGAGAAGAACGGGCAAGAAACTCCATGGACACTCTTTTAAAATCATGATTTTGTTACAAAAAGTTGGTTACATCATTATGTTGAAATTATCAATGTGAGAACGATTTAAAAAGTGCACATTAAAAGCGTCCGTAATTAAAATAAAATAACAATTAAAAAATTAAAATAAGCCGTGGGAGCTAAGAGATGACCAGTCCCTACTGGCGGCGCCCGTTCACGGACATGACGTATGCATCAGCACCATTCAGCTCAACCATTTTGAAGGGAACTTAATGATCCAACACACACGCCACCACCAGCGAGACATTTGAGTGAGCATGACATACTCTCAGCTGCCAGAGCACACTCAAGTCAATGAAAGACGTCGCGCTGTGAACAGCGCTTTTGAAATACATATGCCATTTTACTTCCGACACCTTTGTCATTCCGGTAAAACTGTCGGTCCGACCTAATGTGAACCCGCCCTAAGGTACCTGCCCTTGAAAATCCTGCAAATTTTTAAAGATATTTTCTCCAAATTATTAATTAATTACAAGTTTTGATTTTTAGAAAAATACCGTCCAAAATCCGTTAAGGCGTGGCAAGGTACGAGTAACACAGGCAGACAGAGTTACTTTCGCATTTATAATATTTACCAACTAAGAATGTGTAAGAAGGTATGAACCTAACCGTGTATATACTGCACGAAGCCAAGCCAGTTGAAGGTATGTTCTTTCAGCACTCCATCGGCCGGTTCGGTCTCGAAGTCATCGTGGCAAATCGAGAAGTCTCGAATGATGCATAATGTCGAACGCACACATACTAGTGACATAACAACAATAATAACTTTAGGATGCACTGATAATCTAATAAAATAAACATAACTTCACTTGAAATAAGGAATCGAGTTGAAAATGAAATGAACTTTCCTTAAGTAACGGTTTCGCACCGGCAACTTCACGTTAAAGTTGATGTAACCACTGTTTTATAGAACGCCTGGTAGGCTAAGCTAGCAAATTTAAAAGGTATTTTACAGTTGAAATGAAATGCTCAATAGAAAAAAACTACAAAAGTGATAAAGGATACAAACATATAGCCCAGACTGCTACTGTTTTCCAATCGTACATACTGCCCGTACGATGACAAACTACTGAAGTTTTTGCAGCATGTGGTGTGTTGTTGTGAAATTAATTTGTTTGTTTTCACAAATGGAATGTGATAACATTTTTTTCTGGGAAATATGATCTTCATCGCGAATCTTTCGCTCGCTTTGTTGGAACTAAGGTTTTTTTTTTTTGAGGGTGGGAAGTCATCAAATAACTTCTCCCGCTCTGGGTGGAGCAGGAGGGCATGTCAAACTTTTACTGACTAAAACCACCTGTGTTCCCTCAGTTGCCTGTGTGCCAGGGGCCAGTGTATCTCTTTCGAACAACCCGCACCCCTGGTAGGCATCCCACCAGTTGGTGCTGACATCTGTTTGAGACGCGCGTGGAACACAACGCGCCGTCGACCCGGGCTTGCACACCGGACAGCGAGCTACCCATTACTCGCCTCAGAATTAGCCTGGAATTCCTGACGCCCAGGGTGTCTCCTGTGGCGACTAGGGCCGTGAGGGCGCATATCCTACCTCTCCCTCACGTGCGCAGCCTCCCTCTTCGCGAGCATTACTGCTGCTTGGAAGTAAGGTTAGGGTTTGATTTTAGGGTTCCGTACCTAAAATATGATAACGGGACCCTATTACTAAGCCTCCGCTGTCCGTCCGTCAGTTTGTTCGTCTGTCTGTCAGCTATATCTCACGAACAGATGATGATCATGATGTAGACAGTTGACATTTTCACAGAGTGCGTATTTCAACACATTATAAAAAAAAGGAAAAAATTAAGGGGGTATACTTCGATCAATGGGTATACAAACAAGAAACGTGTCGGCGTTTTTTGCCTTGTAGTACGGAACCCTTCGTGTGCTATTCGTACTCTTCTGGTTATTTCTACTTTTCGTCGTTCTGACTAGAGCATTTATAAATAAAGTTTCAAGAAAATTAAACTTTACATTTATTGTATAATTGAAATTACATCACATTTAAGGAAAATAATGGAGTTAGTACAGTAAATTAAGTAATATGCATTGTTTTTAAAGACCACAGGAAATGGTTTTTGGTTAATTTGTTACTTTGCAAAGTACGAATCTCTTGATTATTTTGTACACTTTTATCTTTCACATACTAAAATAAGAATTTATTTGTAAAAAAATATTGCTAAATTATAATCTAGGAGGATGGTAGAATTGGAAATAAAAATTAGCTGGAAGGTTAAGTTTCTGGTAAAAATAAAATTCATGTATGTCCAGTCGCGTAAACGTCATCTTATAAACAAGAAACAGGTCTCCTTGGCAGTAGTAAATTGGAATACGAGTGTTGCGATACAAATGAGTCCTAGGCACGTAGACCGTCATCACAATGCAGCCCAACCTATGATCTATTGTGTCTCCGTCTTCTAGCAACTGAAAGAAATGACATAAAGATAATTGTTTCTATCGGTCTTAACATCTACCTAGCTTTTTCCCAACAATGTTGGGGTCGGCTTCCAGTCTACCCGGATGCATCTGATCTCCACTACCCAGTTACTGAGTAATACGATACCTCTTGGTAAGATTGGTTGTCAGACTTTCGGGCTTCTGATGACCCGTAACGACTGTCAAAGATCCACGAATGACTGCCGGGACCAACGGCTTAACGTGCTTCACGAAACACGAAGGGGTCTTGGTATGTAAAGATGGTTACCCATTCTCGGACCAACCGCGGCAAGCGTAGGGTAACCTGGGGCCTTAGTCTGCTATTTTTTTAAATTCGTCATTCCAACACGATCTCACTGTCATTTTGCTAAAAGTTCGTAATCTGCTAAATTCATAATGGTCGATCAGTGGTCGGTCAATGGTCTCATAATAGAATGGTGTTATAATGGCATTGTCGTATTGCCATTATTATAAAACCCGTTAGTAGAACTGATTTTCGAAAAAAATACTACTAAATTTGAACATTTACTCATGCCAGATTTCATTATATGTATAAACTTTTAAATATAATTTTTTAATATATTATTTTAGGAATTGTTAAAAATTACCGCCAATTCAGTCATTAATTTGTCATTATGTACGAGATTACCAATAAATGCCATTTCTTTCAATGGAGTGTCAGTGGCTGACCATTGGAAAGTCATAATGACGCCGTTATATTAGTAGATTACCAAACTTGTCAAAATAAACAATTATGAAATCAATGATAGACCATTCTGACACTATTGTAATAGCAGACTTGAGGCCCTGATCGTTCGACCGGCTGTTATTACTTAAGCCACAAGCCCTCCTTTCTATCGGTCTATTCTCTAAAAAAATATTTTGATACTTTAAAATTTCTAAACTTTAGAAACTTACATATACGTAACTAGCTTGTGTCGATTGCCAATCTGATAGAGTTATGTTGGCTGTTTTGCGGAGAAACACCTTCTGTATCGAATCAGGTGTGCACCAACCATATTTGTAGATACTGTGGATGAAAGCTGAAAACATATTTTAGTTACACTACCCAATGTACCACATTGTCGTAAATTTATGATTACCTACCTAATAGTTTCAATACTCAAAACACAATTCTTTATTTTGCCTTCCATATGTATTATATAGGCACGGTCCATATTGATCTCACTGTGTATACGGTATACACAGTGAGATCAGTATGGACCGTGTCGGGCACCGCAAAATATTAGGAGTGAGGAAGAGAGCTACGTATAAATTCAAGCAATTCAATTCAATTATTTGCTTTTAAGATACATTTGCCAGGTTACCCCGTGAAATTCATATTTTCTATGTTTTTACAATTTGTAGGACTGTCAGGTTGTATGTTGATTAAAATAAGATTTGCGACCGTAAAAAAATTAACTTCATAGAATTATATCATTAAAACCATTAAAACGACCCTCTTAGTTTATTTAATCCCATTGAATGACTATTTCGTGAAAAAGTCACACATATAATACAATACCTACGATGTGTTTTTGGGTAAAAAAAAAACACATTCAAACTAGGCTGGTGTCAGCACTTTTTAAACGTCATAAATTACAAAAGACAGTCCCCCAAAAACGCCCGCCCTTCATCAAAGGGTCACCTTCGTCACAGTCCATTTTACTAATATTAACTACATATATAGGGAACAGCACCCTAATTGCGTAACTCACGATTCATCATAATCTGTATCGTTTTGAAACGGATTGTTGAACCATTGCTTCATATGTTCGAAAAATGTGTCTGTTCGACAACATAAATAACGCAATGGATATTGTTTAACTGTGAAGACGAAACCAATTATGATCAATCGTGAGTTACGCAATTAGGGTGCTGTTCATTGTTTAGTCTTCTGTATTATCTGCCTGTGCAGGCTATGTTTATCAACTCTATTCTGTATTTGTGTACCTAAAACCGTCTACGTGTGTTTTCGACTTACTTCTTGGGAGGGCGTATTCGTCAACCAGACCTTCAGTTGGACCGTAGTGAGCGCTACGCAGAGAATACATAGCTTGATTCGCGGGAACCGCCTTCCAGCCAGATACAGCGAACACTTGAAGAGATTTTTGAGAATATATAGAAACACTTGAAATCTCAGTAACATTATACTTTCTTACACATACTTCATTTGTTTCCAGAATATTGAACATTGATAGAAATACTAAACAGAAACCCAAATATATGTATTTCATTAACTAGAATTTGGGACCTACCAATCAATAGCAGCTGGAACGTTATACAGTGCACGAGGTTAGTCATCCTCGAAACTTTGAAAGAACCTTTCAATACCTAAGATGAAGTACTACTAACACAGACTTATCTACAATCAATCCTCAAAATTGTGTTGAAGAACATTTTGCTTACTATTTGAAAATAATCCAAATTCTTTGTAGGTGCCACATTTTCTTTGTTTACTAACGTCTCGGATCTCTTTTATAGGCTTGTTTATTAGGTAAACAATGGGAAAGCAAACATTTTTTGAAATAAATAAGCAAAAACTTTATTTACATAATTTATTTAATAATTACAGAATGAATAACTACGATTAAAACAATATATTTTATCTTAAAAAGAATACTAAGTAAAAATAAGCATGTCTTTCATCTCCTTTTAAATTAACCAGTAGTTATACTCGTAATACTATTTCTAGAAGAGTTTGGAAAATAATTCAAATTCTTTGTAGGTGGCACATTTTGCTTTGTTTATTTACTAACGTCTCGGATCTCTTTTATAAGTTTTTTTTTATTAGGTAAACGATGGGAAAGCAAACATTTGTTGAAATAAATTAGCAAAAACTTTATTTTTATTTTTATTTAATAATAACAGAATGTATAACTACGATTACTAAACGACGATTACGACTACTAAAAAAACATATCTAATCTTAAAAAGAATAATAACTAAGTAAAAATAAGCATGTCTTTAATCTCCTTTTAAATTAACCAGTAGTTATACTCGTAATACTATTTCTAGAAGAGTTTGGTATAAATTGTGGTTTCATTAACGTTATCCATAGGTTTCTTGTATTTGGATCGCAAATAACAAAATATATAAATAATACAAATCCTTGTAGCGTTGATGTCAAACAAAAAAGATAAGACCAAAGCAAATGATTTGAGAAAGAAAATATTCCAAACAGCCATGTCAGACCCAATAAGAAAAACAAGAATATAGAAACTCTAAGTTGTGCGCCGACCAAATCCATGTCGGTGGATTTCAATTTTTGATCGGATCCTCGAGAAATAGCGTAGAGTACTAGAATGAATAAAGTTACGTTAACACTCAATATAATACATATTGGCATCACAACACCTGCAAGGCAATAGTAGCCAGTAGGGTAACAAATAGTTCTGACAGTTGAAGGTCTAGGAATGTAATTCTCAGCATCAAGAGCTAACGTAATAATAACTGGCAAGGAGGGAATTCCCCAACCAATCAATGTGAATTTGCACATGAATCTGGATGGTCTGCTTACTCCTAAAACCCTCACGTATCTTATAAATTGTAAAAAAGCAGTTATCAACATCCACATGAAACTGGCCAATATTGAAAAGTGTAACATTGAACCCAAAATAATACACGCAAGTTTTTTGTGTTCTGGAATAGCATACAATCCATTGTCTTGATTAAACATAGAATAATCTAAATTAAAAATTAATATAAAAATTAATGGTAACGCTATAGCTGTTGATAACTGTAGGAGAACTTTTGTTCCAGCTTTTTTCCTCCAGTTACCAAATACTAAAGCGGTTATCCAAATACCAATAATTCCCAATAGTGACAAGAAACTCCCGACTAAAGTTATTATGTTTAAAGCTGTAGAGTGCTTTCTATTAATTGTAGTAGATTCATTGGGATTATTTCGTATAGAAAGCAATTGACCAAAATGAGTGAGATGATAGCATTCACATACAGTGGTATCATTGATTATTTTCATTATGAAACATCCTTGTTTTTTCCATGAACCTAGAATATTATTGGCCTGCTTAGGTTGGAAATCCCAATAACCACAATCTGATTCACCTGTATGATTAATTTGCTTGAAAACAAGCGGCACAGGATATTCTAAATTTGACATGTAATCGGGGATTGAGACCCCTATAATTCGACTATTGATTACGTGTCTATCAGTAGCCAATTCTTGAAAAATTGCATCGTTATAGAAAATGGTAATTATAATGTGAAAAAAATCTTTTCTTGTTGTGTTTACTTCACTATCGTTAATATTTAATTGAATTGTATCTAGAACATTTTCGGGTAACCAGGTGGCGATTTCTAAGTTTTCTATAGAAAGGACTTCTTCTAGGCTAGTATTTTTGTATAACGGTTGAACTAACATGTCCGAAAAATTATCTGAGACTGACTTCCTTATAATAGCTATACCTGTGATGTTATTATATTCTGGATAAGTTATCTGGACAGCAAATTGTGGTTTTAATGCAAACTGATAAGACACATTGCTTAACTCAGAAGTTTCGTTTAAACTTCTTTGTGCTATTAATTCTATAATATCACTAACCGAATCTAATATAACGTTGGTTGAATTAAGTGTTTGAGCTAAATGCAAATAATTACAATCAAGGACCATCATTCTGTCCATGACCCAGGCAATATTATCTATGTCACCAGTTTCTACCGATGTTGCGTTTTCCTGAACAAGATCCAAAATATTTTGCAGTGACATTGATAAGTAATAAATATCAGCAGGAATTATTATATCTGTATCACCGAGCACAAAATTAAGACCATCGGTAAGAAAACTGGAAATGTAATCATTAGGCATTTGTCTTTTCACAAAATTGTATAGGAAAGTTGTAGCTTGAGATGGCTCGTAAGTATTATCACAAGAGCCTTCTACTTCTCCCCAGATTCCACCCAGCACATAGGATCCCTGACAGTGTCTCTTTACCGGTAAACCGTTAGCTTGAAGGCAAAATTGTTTTGGCGCCGAAATATGGCCGACAGGAGTCATCTCCCAATCGAGCGTTATAACATCTACAGATGTTGTTGGCAAACAATAAACTGAGCTGGATAAATTCACAAACGTGTAATTATATTTCGATAATTCTTGGATTGCTGTAAGTTTTAATGTAGAAAATGTATCTTGTAAATTAACGGCCTCGTCTTCATCGATCTCTTCAACATCAACGTGCAAATGAAATAAAATCATCATGTGATCCAAAGTATAATCAAAAATGTCCATAACCAAAACTTTTTTAGCAGAAAATATGTTTGTAATGTTATTTGTTAAATCGGTCAGCGGCTCAGCTAAATCTTCAACATCACTGGGTAAAATATAATATTTAATAACAAGTGCAAATACATGAACTTTGTTTCCTTTGGGATTAGCTATGATTTTGTCTGTACTAATAAATGAAAAGTTAACTGTGTGGGCCTCGCACCAATACTGCGCAGAGCTATCAGTAACCAGATCAACAATATATACTATTTTTTCAATCTGATTTAATTCACCTTCATCGTGTCGAGAAGAATTCGTTTCAATAAATGGGATATCATTAATATCCACCACTCTAAAAAATCCTTTTGCATCAGAAAAACATTGGATTCCTTTGTCATTATTATCATATTTCCATAGACCAGAAGGATAATAGACTGTAAGATATATTTTGTTCTGCATTTCATTGTATTCAAACATAAATTCCGTTTGCCCATAAATAACTTCCAACTCACAGGCCATGCACGGTAGTGATGCACTAGAATTCATTAAACCTAAGGCACCGGCGTTATTTATAATACCTTCAAAAGTAGAATCTCTCTTAATTTCTAAGGAATCATTATGATGCGTATGATCTATGTTCTCATTAGTTTCATGAGAAACTTGAGGTGCTTTAAACCAGCACCATTCATCATTTGCCAACTGATTTATTTCAGCTATTTTCTTAAAAATAAATCTAGTTAAATCATATTCACTGTTAACCATAGGTGACTGGCACTTTTGTTGACGAAATTCATTAAATGACATTCCTTGGTTCGATCTTTCGATGCCATAACATGTACCATTATCAAGTTTAAACCTAAACGAGTGGTATCCATAGGGACATTTACTGGGATAGTAAAGGTCGTTTATGTAAAAACATAAACTTGGATATATCTTAGAACAGATTTCTGTTACTAGCACCCCTCGTTCTATGTCCAACAATAAACAATTTTTCGCGAATGATGTGTACAGACTCAAAAAGTCATTCGCTGAAACACGTCGGCCCCAGTTAGGCCCTGGAATAGACCACACCACAGGATGAAAAAGTTTTTGTCTTGTCGCAGGCAGCCAAAAATATCGGGATGTATTCGTGGCTTTGAGGGAATTGAGTAGGTATTCAACTTCAGCAGCAGATAAATCCGTTATAACCGAGGCTCCACCGCTTGCAAAACAAGGAGAGTTCCAAACTGTTGGTTGACCGATTTGGTAACAATAATCGTTGTTATTTTCTGATATTTTGTAATATCCAGGTGGACATGAAGTAATATCAAAATACTTAACAATTTTTAAGCAAGGTCCAACGTCATCCAGGGTAGGTATCCAGCCGGCGTAGGAACAGTTCCGCGTCACTAAGGTTTCATTTCGGTAGCAAAGTGGGTCCGATTCTATATTATTTGCTGTTTGTGTCTGATGCCAGGTCACACTTATTCCGGCATTAGAAACTTCTTCTTGGCAAATCTGTGGATTAAATATAAAAAAAGGTAAGGACATAAAATACAAACAATCCTTTAAGTACCTGTAACTTTTGCTAAACTTAAAATAAACGGAAGGTTTACAAAAAAAAAAAAAAAACACTTTTACCTGTAATGTAGAATGAAGAACGGTAATCAATACGAATATTATTCGCGACACAAAATTTTTCATAATGCCTATGAAAATCAACAAAAGATAATCTATTGAACTGCAGGTAGCATAACTTCGGGCACTTTCACCAGGATTCAACCACGATTTGAAACATTTTCACCTAACTGTTATTGCGCAGATTACGTTATAGGTATTAAAATATATGGTGTTTAAAAAATCTGCTAAAAATGCTGTTTTTTCACCAGAGATCAAGCTGCGTAGCGATAGATGCGCAGGATAAAAACCAGTAACAATCGTTTGTTTTTTATTTAATTGTTGAACCATGGAGCAGCGAACGCAAGTGGTCACCGGTACGAGTACCTATGCACATCTGCAATATCAGAGGTACCACAGGTGAGTTGCTTAAACTTGTTGAAGAGGATTCTCTTTATTTTTTACCCAACTGCGTCAGAAGGAGGCTTAAGTTTTTCGAGTGTACGTATGTATATTACTTTGGCACGCTCTGTAGCCTAAACGGTTTGATCGATTTCAGCTTTAGAGGGGCCGGTAGATTTATCTTGATTTTGAGTGACATCGGGTTTATCAAAATTGAAAAAAAAGCTGTAACCGGAATATATCAATCGGATTCAATAAAGATGTTTATTGTTAAATTTAAGAAGATGCTTAATTATTATTTTCTTGAAGCTGGTGCTTTTCAATGCCGTAGCTCCACGAAAAGATGTCAGGAAGAGGCCCATTCCACCCTTCTCAGGTATGCATTATTATGGACCGGAAGAACGAAAGTGGGAATAAAGTTTTAGTCGCAGCCTGTATATCCAGCTGTAATCGGGATATATTAACGTCAGTGTCATTACGCCAGGCATGTACACACCGATATGGTATCTTTATGAATTCATTGATTTTACGCCACGCTGTGATCTGCACTTGGCTTTATTTGTATGGATTCCATTGGGTAACAACAGGTGAAATCCCTTATCTTGTTGAAGAACCATTGAGCACGGCTTTTAGCTATGTCAATACAATATCAACTTTGTTTTTATCTAGTGTAGACCATTCTACGCCTAACATTTAAGTAGTTTCCATGAAACTTGATTTCTATTTTGATTTTTTATCATGATATGTAACTACCATTTTATCTAAGTACTTACCAATTTTCTTATCAAGGTCCATGTTGCGACAGTTTCGTTTATTAATATTTTGCCTGATAGGGACATATTATACATTATGTACTATAACGTCATGTTAATAATGGTTATAGGGTGACATATTACTCGTATCGTACAATTATGCTGACACTATTATGGATATGATCAAAATGCGATACACTGGTTGCAAATTTATCTTAGCAACCGTCAGCAGCGTCAATTTTTGTTTCGACGCTCACTATTGTTTACAAAAGGATTCGCGCAAGGCTCAACACTTGGCCCCATCATCTTTATTTTGTATTGTGCAGATTTAACCGGCAGGGCCGTCTTTAACTTATTGGAGGCTCTGGGCATATTAGGATAATGGGGCCCCTATGACTTTGACAGAATACTATTTTGTTAGAATAAACAAAGAAAGTAGATAAGCAAGCTATTATTATTATTATGTATATATTTATTTGTATATCTACAGCTATTAGGCCAGTACAAACGTTTTTTTTTTTAATTTACCGCTATCTATAATTTGTAAACAAAAGCGTACATATTTTTTTCTTTTATAAAAAATTAGCTTTTTTATATTTTGTTGATTAAATATCTCGAGAACAACGCATCAGAAATCGAGACATAATGCATATAATTTTTAGAGAATTTTACGTACTTAGTATACCATTGAATTGTATTTTTATATATTTGAATTTATCTAAACATGCTGAAATCGGAAAGCCTAATTTTTGGGTGAGAGTAGATTAGCTTTGCGGAAGCAAAAGCTGTAAGCAAATTGGTATTGTAGTCAGTAATTTAGGTTCGATTCATTCGAATCAAAAAGTTTTTCGACATTAAATATCGGTTATCGTTTAGTGATCTGGCAAGGACTAGGGGGCCCCTATCGATCACGGGGCCCTGGGCATTTGCCCAGAGTGTCCAGTGGGAAAGAGGGGTCTGGATGTAGGTACTACATTTATGCCGATGACATACAAGACTACATCTCTTTTAAGCTAAGTAACTATGCCTAAACCTAACACCTAAACGATGATCATGACAGGATAGTTTGTTCGGCTGAAAACAACGGTTTGGTACTCAACCCCACTAAAACTAAATATATGCTGTTTGCAACCAAGAAATACATCAGTGCAGTGCCGGCAACACCTAATGTTACCCTGCTGGGTAGGTCGATCAGATAAGTTTATGATATACACGTAATATAGTTAGGTCTGAACATGGAAGCTCGGAGATACGAAGCGCACATGGCAGAGTCAATACGCACTTATTTCTACCGGCATAAGGTTCTTTCAAAAATAATGTCTTTTCTTTCAGAGGAGCTGCGGGTTCAGCTGGTTGAGTAATTTTTACTACCCCACATAATGCAGAGTTTATGTGGGGTAGTAAAAATTACTCAACCAGCTGTTGGCTCTCGACTGCTGACAATAACTGATTGACTGATCCATAGGGTTCAAAATGTCTGCGTTCGATTCTGATGCTTAATCGTAAGCCACACTCAATCCTGTTTTTTTACAATCATGTCATATGAACGGTTTGCATTAGGGTATCGCAGTTTGAATAGTTTTTCCTGTATGTTGTTTTAAATCCAAATGGATACTTCATATCTGTGCTCTAAGAATATTTGATTATATTCGATTGTAGAAATAAACCAGCACCCTAATTGCGTAACTCACAATTAATCATAATCTGTTTCGTTTCGTAACAGATTGTTTAACCATTGCTTCATATGTTCGAAAAATGTGTCTGCCTAACAACGTAAATAATGCAATGAATATTGTTGAACTGTCAAATTGAAACGAATTATGATTAATCGTGAGTTACGCAATTAGGGTGCAGGTTTTTTTGCCATAATAGCAGTCGCGGTGACACAAGTGATAAAATCAAAATTTCAATTCATACGTGGAACTTAATACTTTATTTTTATAACTATTCAGATTTATCTGTTTTGAGACCGCCTTGCGGCAGAGGTGGTGGAGGGACGTTGGGTATGGCGGGGTCCTTGGAGGCGTAGTTCAGAATATTGAGATCACTAGGTTCAGGAGGTGGGGTTTGAGCTGAATGTTCTGCGATAGCTGGAGCGTGATTGACCTCTTTCTGAGCAACAAGGGGAAGACTTTGTCCCAGCACGTTTGGTAAGGGACGATATATTGGGAGACTTGCGTAAGGACTGAAGCTGAATGGATCGTAGGGATCATAGAATCTTACACCTGGATATCTGTAGGTGAACGGACTGAATTGTGGCAGTGCATTGTACAAGGGATCTATGTGTCCTAAAGGCAGGACTTGTGGTGGGAGACCAAATTCGTTGAGGGGTATTGGGGATTGTGTGGCTGGCGGAGGAGCTGGTGAGGAGGCACTACTTTCTGATTCTGGCTTGGCTGGTTCTGCAGTTGTAGTCGGCGCTTCCGTAGAAGGCGAGGGCTCCGCAGATGTTCCAGGCGTTGAAATGGGTGAGGCTTCCGCTGGTTGAGGTTGAGGCTCCTTCGGGAGCAATCCTGGAGCAGGCAGTAATCCCTGAAATTTAAGAATAAGATAAGAAAAAATGAGGACGTGCTCATATGTGTTGCTATCCATAAAATATTAGGTGCACGAGTTATCTTTAGTGTTCCACCAGTAAATTAATTTCCCAAAGGAAATTAATTTTACTGTTAATTTACTTAAGCCAAAGCTTAAGTTACACGCCCTGAAAAAATCTATAAGCATTTTATAGTCTAAAGCTACTCGTATGTCCATTTTGTTTCTGTTTTGGCGCAAACAATATGATTTTTGTTGACCTTATCCGATTGAAAAGATACAGCCCTGACACAGACAGGGGGTCAAACCAGACGGTGAAGGTTTAGTAATAGGGTTCCATTGAAACTTTTTGGATACGCAACCCTAACAACTGAAGGCTACTTACGTTTCCAAGTAGGTCTCCACCGTAGAAAATGGCGGGCTGATAGGAAAAGGCGAATGCGTCGTGGAGCACCGGCTGATATACTGGATACGCCTTGCTAGGCTCAAGGTTCTGGTTCGACGTGATGAGAGCGTTGTACACCTTCGGGACCCGGCCAGGCTCTGGTGCAGGGTCCGCGCCCGTGCCTAGCCAGGGTACGCTCAGCAACTGAAAATGATGACAAATTCGATTCAATAATTATAACGACAATTGTACTGGAGGCCGCGTATTGGGAAACGTAGTACGGGACACCCTTCGGCTAAATGGACCGATGCGGCGACGACCTTTAAAGGTGGTGGACAGACTGGGTGTGGAAGGTGGACTACAGGTGTAGTGGCGCAGCCTGAGAGATGCTTTTTTCCAACAGGGAAAAGCGATATGCTGGGTTATGTGACAGTACCCTACAAACATACACAAAAGTGCACATACACATATCACTTACATTTTTAATTTTATAAGAGTTTTAAAATTCTTCTTTTAATTTTTCAGTGTTTACAACAGCCAACTTACCTATTTCTAAGGAAATTAACCTGTGTCTACACAACGGTGTTAATTAATTTTTAAATTCATGATAATTCAAGTCCTCGAGATACAGGTAATCTAATTTGGGTACCACCGTCTAAACAAACGGATTGTCAAGATAATTACAGATAAAATACTGGTAATTCTATTGTAGTTGTAAGATCATCTTTGTAACAGTGAACAAAGTTAGTGGCGGTCCTGGTGGTAAATTATTTTATTTCAGTAAGTAGGTTTGTACAAACACTTTTACACGTCAAACATAATTTTCAAACTAGATGAGGTCGTTTCCTATCTAACTACTCTGAGAAGAAAGGCCGAAACTAACTAAGAGGTCACAGTGTCTATTAAAGTCCAGACATAATCTTTGTCAGGTTATGTGAAGACCATGTAGATTAGTGTTTGAAATGGTATTTTTGAGGAAAGAACCACATAGATTGAGTTGATTCTTTTCTTAAAGCTCATGTTGTTTTAACATATCAACTGATTCCCCATATAAGTATTGAAAAAAAAAAAACAATATCAAAAAAACCCGACTGCCTAAGGCGCGGCGCAGGCGCGTTTTTTTGTATGAAAACGTTTAAAAGCGGCATCATGCCTACATACAAAATGTACTGCGTACGCTGCGCCTGCGCCGCGCATTCACCTTACGCCTTTTCTGTGTAATTCGCGCCTAATAAGTGAACTTTATTTAAAAAGATGGAAACAAGAAACTTGTTTTAATAGGATGAGTATTAGACTGAATAGGTACTATAAGCAATTCTTATTCAGTCGGAGGCATCTTCTTAAATTTAACAATAAAGACCTTTATTGACTCCGACTGCATGAGAATTGCTTATAGTATTCTTTTTTAATTAAAGTTCACTTTTTAGGCAGTCGAGCTTTTTGATTTTGCAAAAAAAAAAAAACGTTTTACAGTTTTTAGTAAATATACAACACACGCTAAGAAGAAGAAGTAAATATAATTCTTTTTTCACGTCAGTGAGACCTATTTATGAAACTCTTTATTTTGATGCCCCACTCAGTAGGTTTTGAGAAAAAAAAGTCATACATACCTACATACATACACTCGAAAAACAGAACCCTCCTTCTGGCGCAGTCGGGTAAAAACAATATTATACCACTTGCATATTTTTACGCAGTTGCTTCTACTCAAAGCTATAATTTTCCCTATATTATACCGGAAACCAGTTTTTGAATAACATTAAATGCGGGCTGTAAAGAGAGCAATTAGGTATTTACCTTGAACGCTATATAAATGATTCATATAAGTATGTAGCACTCTCATACATAGGCTTGCATGCTTGTACGTTCACCCACTACCAGTTTTTGTGAACCTAAATCAATAATTATAGGGTTAGTACATTAAGCTTAATATTATTGTACAGTCAGCGTCAAAAATATCGGGACGTACAGATTGATCAAAATGATCTCAACGACTAAGAAAATTAAACTTTATCTCAATGGGATAAAGATCTTGTCAGAATGAAATTTGTCGTGTGCTGTCTTCATTCTGAAACATTCCTTGTGTCATTGAGTTACTATTTAATTTGCATAGTTGTTTAGATCATTTTGAACACTCTGTTTGTCCCTATGTTTTTGACGCTGACTGTACCTACAGAAATATCCAGAACTTCGTTTTTATACCTACAAGGAACTAACTACATATAAAGTAAACAGTCTATTTATCTCAATTTCTATGTTAATATATACGACATAATTTAAAAGTTTAAAAAGAAAAAAATATTCGTCGCTGTCAACAGAAAAAGTGCCCAGACGGCTAGCAGCATTGCCACGTTGTGAGACAATGCTGATTCTTTGGCCACAAATAAGACAGGCGCTCTGGCCACGTTTGGAATCAACCAACAGCTTGGCGATGCCGATGTCTCGAAAAATGAAGTGGGCACTCGGATCCCATAGCCTCATTTCTGAACATATTAGCACTACTAATTAGTTGATTAAATAAGTGCATATTGTCCAAAGCGTTTCCATCACAAAGAATTAAAAAAAAATGAAGTGACTCTGCAATGATCGATGGCTGTCAACGTGCGGTACCCTAAACTTTTCAAAAATTATAGATATGTGGCCAATCTATGTCCTACCTACATGTCGAACGAACTTCGTATAATATGTTTTAAATGACGCATGGTATGTTATAAAATGATAATTATATTGCCGTTTTTTTTTTTTTGTTAAGATCAAGACAGGCTACATGCCAATCTAGAAAAATGAAACTGTGTTATAGATTGGCTGCCAAGTAAATATAAATATATATAAGTCTAATTGGTAGTGTGTTTTTGTGTTAATTAGAGTTTGTAATTCATGTTTTAAACTTATTTATAAATGTTACAGTGAGTCTCCTGCCTGTTTTTTACGCGTGCAAAAAGACCAATATCAAATCCGGCTTAAAAATCCAAGTTTTCAAGACACATATGCTTTGTTTTTTTTTTTTTGCCATCGACTCTTGTTATATCCTATACCTACTATCTATTTTGTGGTGTAGTCTTGGTCTTACCCATAAATTACATATTTGTAGTTAAATGAGGAAAACTGGTCGTAGACAAGTAGACTACTATTATAATAATTGTCAGACATTATAATTGCCTACGTTTTGTTATGAATCTTATTATGTAAATTACTTTATTTTATAAATATTAATACCTTCCATAAACCTTACAGAGTGTACGCCACAAACGCACAGGGAACTGTGTGTGAAAGTGCCCTAAATCAAGATCACGCATTTATGAATTTTCGTTAAAGCTAACAAGAGCGAAAATTTCACGATGAAATTGTAGGTGAAGTGAACTTGAAGTTAGCTGTTAATATCGTCAATCCATCATCAGCCGAGCTGCTGTTGACCCTGATACCATAGGTGAAGTGAGCTTAAAGTCACCTGTCATTCCACTTAATGCTAGGGAATAAGATTACTGACAGCTCACGTCAAGATCCCTTCACCTAAGTTTCCACAGTGATATTTGTGCAGCATAGACCGGTAGATGGGATGACAGTTCACTTCACCTAAGTAGATACTCACGGTGGGGTTTTAACAGAATATCCTGTTAGATGTTCATGAACATCCACATGCTCGTGAACAATTGATGACTTCGTAAAACTATAGCCCGTTCACACTTATTTGACGTCTGGTTTTGCGTCACTATAAAAATGAAAGAGATCTTTGTTTTTGTTGCAATAAGGTTACTTTTGGATTGCTGTGTTCTTATTTGTCTGTCAACATCACAGTGATATTTATTCTCTTTTCAATAAGGTTGCTGTTGGGTTACTGCTTGCTGCTGTCACTGTGGACACAAGTAAAATAACTATGAACGGACTGTAGGCACGGTAAAATGTCAATAAGTTTTAGAAGAAGTACAGCTTTGTAGAGGATCGTTTTTTTCTAATATTAAATATGTGGTGCAGATTCTCTAAATAAGAGAATATCTACTTATTCTTTATTGGTAAAACTAAACCTGACTAAAGCTCAGTGTCACCGTATGATTGTGAACACCGTTAGTTTATAATCTATCTCGCGAGATTATAAGCTGTCGATAAATTGTGAACTCCACCATACTGCTTACTGACCGAATAGGTTAGGTTAAGTTACAATTGCGACCCACCGCTACTTCCAAGTAAGGGGCAGTTACTTGAGTATTAGTAATAACGCAAGGTAATTTCCATCTTGATATTCACTTCGGTAGATTATAATCTACCGAAAAATAATGCGTTAAATTGTAAGCAGTATATTTCGGTTCACAATCTTTCGACGGTTCACAATCTCGCGAGATAGATTATAATCTAACGGTATTTAAAACTTTAGGGTGACTAAAATATTAACATTATTAACGCTCGGGTACTGTGGGTATTGGTATAGAAAGATAGACAAGGTATGTACCTAGACATACACGGCTATACCATATACAATGTGTAACATTATTAGATAACATAAGACCTCATACAGCCCAATTCGTTAAAGTATTGCGTTAAAAGCATAATACAATGACCAAAACTTTTTTTTTAAAGCGTAATATTATTATTTAGAAAATAACGCCTGCGATAACAGAAGATAACAGAGATTTAGACAACGCGTGTAATAATAATAGCAGGGAAACATAATAGTACAAATTATAATCTAATTTGTAAATACACATATCCTATAAGAATATATATACATACAAACATACACACATACTACTAAAATAAATATCAACAAAATTTATATAATTATAATGTAATTTAAGTAATAAATACAAATGCAACTTATGACAAAGTGGAGAGATAGTGTTCTTACACTCTTCTTTTAAATACTGCTACAGTTTGGCAGTTCCTAATCTTCTTTCTGTTTATCCTAACGAATCCTTTCCAGAAACTGATTGTAGGACACATCAAATGATTTTTTTTTTCTGTATAGAATTGTAAAAATGTTTGCTAGACAGAAAGATAGAGAATTGTGAACTCTCTTAGATTTTATTAAAAAGTAAAAATTGACCAAGTGACGGTTAACTCCTATTACACCATATACCTAAATTACAAAACGCAATCCTATCGATCTTAAAAAGAAAACACTGGCATGACGAATGAACAACTTTCAAAGTGAATGAAAAAGACATTTACTAAAATGCATAGTTCATGATTTAAATTAGACACATACCAGTTAAGGTAGAAATTTATTTCTACGACGCATCATTTAATGTACTAAAATGGGCAATTCATTTATTTATGCAATTACTGATAGATACCGTGGGATGGAATTAAACAAGAGTAGTCGCGTTGGTAAGTATGTAATAGTTGAATCACGATGTACCTGATATCGAGACGATCGCTATACGTTGATTTGACAAAAAGTATTACGTAACTAGTCTAGATGTCTTGATATCTACTGATTATTGGGTCATGAACACACAATACCGCGGATTTCTGTTTGGTAATCATATTCTTCTGAATATGGGCATCCAACAGAAACCCGTGGAACCCCGAGAGCATCTCGACTTCTAGTTTTAAATTTATTTTGTTAAAGCTAGCATTGCTAAGGCATAGTAAGTAATTAAATGACATCATTGTACTTTACTTCTATTGCTGATTCTCTAGCCATCCATCCAACTTCCATTACTTAATTAGTAGAAATTATAATGTGAATGTGAAATATGAAATAACATCTGTGGTCTTATATTTTTCACAAAAAAAGTTGAATGAGAGATTGCTATTTTGTGCCTAAGAATAACTAGTCATGTTTTACAATTACGAGTATAATTTAAATTTATTTATTTGCTGTTTTGCAATAATAATTTTTATAATTTAAATTTATTTTGTTAAAGCTAGCATTGCTAAGGTATAGTAAGTAATTAAATGACATCATTGTACTTTACTTCTATTGCTGATTCTCTAGCCCGAAACATTAGAAAGAATTAACCTCTATTACTTAATTAGTAGAAATTATAATGTGAAATATGAAATAACTTCTGTGGTCTTATATTTTTCCCAAATGAAGTTGAATGAGAGATTACTATTTTGTGCCTAAGAAAAACTAGTCATGTTTTGCAATTATAAGGCTTTCTCTATTTGTGTAGGTATCCCTTATCTAAAAAACCAATCGAACCGCATGAGCGTCGTATTTATCTCTCTAATGTTCAATGAAGCCCACACCCATGCTATTCGATATTTCACATACACAGTCTAGGTACATACTCTTGCGCAAACATAAGACTGGTACATATAGCCATAGGGCTACCTTGTAAGCAAAATAACGAAATAGTGGTAAATAGAAAACATTTTATTGCTCATTTATTTGCGGGATCAGCTTTGAAATCTCACAATACACGTTTTTTTAGCTACTCGTAATCCAAAATTTCGAAGCATAGGCATATTTACGGCTACAAAACCAAGATATAAGTTCAAGATGCACCGGTGTATGTCGTCAAGTGATAGCATGGGAAACTTGAAACTAGATCACTTATTGTGGACTGATAGTGTTTCCGTATTGAGAAAGTGCGTTTTTTTTTTTTTTTTTTGTGTGTGGCATCTCGCAGTTGACCTTGAGAGGCCGTGACTGCTCAACCGGACTTTCCTGTGAAGGTTTTTAGGAATCTAAAAGCCTCCAGCCAGGGCGTAAACCTACTTAAACCTAAAAAGACTGCGCACTGAGGGCACCCCCTGCGGGGTACGAACCTCGGCTCAGGGAGTCGCTGGCGGGGGGGGGGGGGCAGCTAGTACTATCAGGGACAGGCTGGATCAAGATATTTTCATGATTATTAGACGGGGAATTTAAAGCTACTGGCTCAGCTGCGGTGCGGGCTGGCGCATCAACGAGCAAGGGACGGTCGGGGGTCTGATCGTTACTCGGGGGGGGGGGGGGGGGGGGGGTTCGCGGGGCGCGAGGATCTCGGCGGCGAGGTCGGAAGGACGGTCGTTTGTATTTGTGTGCTGTGCTGGTGGCCCTATTCTTTTCTTGCAGAACAGTGATGGGGTCGTCTGGGTCGGAAAGGACATGTCTCGGCCGGCGGATTCTACTGATTCTACTGGGGACATAGCTAGCGGCCTTCACAATCAAGGGATTGCGATGTAACTCGGCTTTATCGAAGAAACGCTTCGAGTTGCGTTTCAGAAATTGAGCAATAGTGGGCATTTTCAGATCGAGATGGAGGATCTCGTTCCGAACGAACCATGGGGAGCCTGTGGCTTGGCGAAGGAAATGGTTTTGGAGGGTCTGTATCCTATGGATGTGTCGGGGGTGCGTGTGTGCAAAGACTGCACATGCATACGTCATGATGGGCCTTATGCACGCCGTGTAAATCCGCAATTTGCACTTGAGTGACAATTTGCTACGTGCGTTCAGAACAGAGTGCAGCTTTCCGAGAGCGAAGGCGGCGCGTGAGCGCGCCTTCTTGATTTGCTCAGAGAAGGAGAGGTGCTGATCTAGAATCACTCCAAGATTTTTGGCTCGCTTTCCCAAGGGATCGGCTTGCCGAATATGGAGATGGGCCGGGGGGGGGGGGTCGGGGTTGTTTCGCGGTTTCGAAAAGAGAACCGCCTGACTTTTGTCCGGATTTAGTTCGATTCGCCATTTCCTAAACCACGCGCCAAGTACGTTGACTGCGGTTTGGAGGGAGGAGGCTGTCGCTTTATGACTACACCCAGAGTGGTAGATGGCTGTGTCGTCTGCGAACAGTGCCAACTGTGCCTTTCTACTTTTGGGGATATCGCTAGTGAACAGCGTGAATATGAGAGGGGACAGCGCGGCGCCCTGGGGGACGCCGGCGCGAATCGGGTGAGGGAGAAAGTGCGGGAGGTAGTCTTTAGCTATATGTATAGCCCTTGTGCCATGAAACGAAGTCAATTCTGAATTTTCAGTTTTTTCTTTTCGGGCTATATTGTAGTAATGCGTTTCCTGTTTTCTCAGTTCCATCCGGCGTAGGTACCTTCCTAAGACAGTCAGCCACAGTAGCACCTTGCAGAATGTCTAATACTTTTACAACGGATCAACCTATTCTCATAGTTGGTGCCGGTACGAGTGAAGAAGATGGGGTTTGCATCTCTTTCATGGCGGTCACTCTCGTCGCAGTCGGTTTATCAATCTATGCAGGTGCAGTTTTTTGAACCTGCGCAGGCAACCGGAACAAAATCGAAAATCATTTTATCTATTGATATATCCATTTATGTACACACATATGTACCTGTATAAATAGACAAGAAGAAAATAACAGAAACATAGGTACCTACAAAGGTAAACATAGGGACTATTTCGTTTCTTTATTTTAATTTGTGATAAAGAAGATTTTTTCAAAGTAGGAGAAAATAAACCAAGTGAACGTGTGCGTATACGAGTATCCTCTCATCCGAACCATTACCGGAGTTTCCCGTACCCGTACACCAAGTGGGTCTACCTGCCCAGGCACACATGCATAGGTAGACCGTACTGTGGTCCGTCACTTGTATGGCTTACATCAAAGTGAATTTGCCAACCCTAAGTACAACGTCACGATATAGATCATTATATCACCAGTCAGATCAAACGCGTTGGTGTCTTTGTAACTACTGTCACTGCGTACTGGTAAAAAATATTGAATTAAATAACGTCAAGGGCGTATGCAAATTAATAGATAAGCGGGCTGACATTAATTACTTTAATTATATGTCGTTATTATTCGCACTGTCTCACAGGCCTTCTTTGTTTGTTGTGAATTTCAAATAGGTAATCATAATGCTTCGAAAGATAAGGTGGGAGTTTCCACTTACTGTACATGGAACATAATTAGTTTTCTTAAAAAAAAAAAACTAAATGAAATAATACAATCATGTATTCCATATTATGTTAGTGTTATTCTATAGCGTCCTCTACCAACCTGCGTGCCACATCCAGTCTTGAAAGAGTTCGCATGTTTTTATATGTAGTTTTGTACCTACAGTTCCCATTTCAAAATGGCATGACAAAAACAAAAAAAAACGGTTCATCCGTTTGGGAGCTACGATGCCACAGACAGACACACACGTTAAACTCATAACAACCAGATTTTTCGTCAGGGGCTAAAGAGACAAAAATTTCACCAATACATGTTGTACATAACACAGTCTAACATGTCATGGCCGCGATTACAATGTACGATAGAAGAATGGCCGGTCGTGTCCGCTTGCGATCCGGAAATCGAAGTGAACTACAATGCCAGCACCTTGACCACGCCCAACAGTCCAAGGTCTAAGAAATTAAACACGAAGAAAAAACCGCCAACTACTAAGGTTGTCGAATTAGCCAACTGATTATTCATATTAGTTCAGACACAATGTGCTTCCGTTGTTTTTGTGTTTCAATTAAAATTGGTTTTAATTTTAATGTATTGGGGCGTTCCTATCTAAAAACCAAGCGGTGTGTAAAAATACTTAAGCATAAAATATAATAATGCATTAATAATAAGTATGTAGGTATATAGTGTGCAAACATGTTCGAAGTAAGGAAGGAAAGTTTTTTACTATTAAATTAGCTGTTATAAAGTTCACGGTCGGTGATTCACTTTCTTGCGAATCCTGCTATTATTCGTTCCAGTAGTTTAAGTATGTGTGTGTGTTTGTGTTTACGTGACGATTGTAGATAGTTGACTCATTTACAAAAAGGTTTTTACTCTTTCACAGAAATAATGAAAGTTTTTTTGTTTAAATTAGTCACTGTTATTTGCAGGCTGCTGTCATTACCTAATTGTTCCATGTACTGTACTTAACTATTTCTGTAAAACATTTTTGGTTGTAATGAATGTATCATTATTTTTAACCATTTGCATTAAATAATGCAGTTAAACTGTGACTACATTCGAATTCATTTGACCTTGTGACCTCTCGATTCGCCCTTAACGATGGACTGTAGTTCCGCTATGCGCAATGTGTACTTTCACTAAGCTTTTATGAATACTAGGTACTTCTTATTACAGATTACACAAAGTAAATAAAGAGTGCACTTATAAAAGAAAGGTCTGATGGGTTTGACGTCACTGGAGGTTCGTCAACACCGTAATTACGAGTCAGGAACACGCCACTGATCCCTAGAAATGTCGTCAATTCATCATGATTTCACTCTCATTAGAACAGGTATAAGGAAAATGTACTTTGAAGTGGAAGAAAGATGAACCGAGTGACATTTGCAACGAGGTTAGTACATCATTGTGCATTCTCATGCAGCTCGGGGTCAACGACCCGACGCCTGCGCCAATGCGCGCAGGGCTGAATCTAAAAGCCTCCAGTTTCTTCTAGGCAAAGCAAAAAGTCTAATGTAGGGCTTGAAATAACTTATCGCATGCGCCGAGAATGGAGAGTCTGCTTAGAATATTTATTAGTTGTTGTCCTTTTTACTAGGTCTTTCGTGGGAGCTGTCACGTTCGTTCTTTAAAACCTTTTTTACAAATGTTATTCTTTTTTTCTTTGTTATGTCGAAGGAAAAAATAAATTATAGGTAGGGAGAGATTCAAATTTTATTTTGGTGCTAGGCACCAGTTACTTTTTAGAACTTAGCATAATCAGCCTATTATTTTCCCACTGCTGGGACAAAGGTATCCTATCTCTGAGAGAGAGTGGGCCACAATTCACCACGCAGGCCCAGTGCGGGTTGATAGATGTCACATATTTTCGAATATTTGATTCTAGGACATGCATCACACAGGGCCGGTTTTCTCACGATGTTTTCCTTAACCGTTTTGTAAATAATAGTGATGAAAGAATTTTCACAAAGTAAATCGCCTGTGTGGGTTGGAACCTATTAATCATAAGTCACGGCCATTTCCACAGCCCCACCACTGCTCTACTTATTTTCTAACTTAAATCCCGGTAATTATTTAGAAGATTCAATTAAAAATGAAGTTATACCTAAGTATACTAAACCCTAGCCGAAAGATGAAGCTAATAAAAAAAAAAGTATGTACCTAAAAAAATAGGCTACATAAAAGTTATCAGGATAATTCAAATTCCAAACTCATTCATATTAAATTGAAAATATGCTTGCAATCTTTGCTATGTGAATTAATATGATGAAAGAATGAATGCTATTCAATTGGATCCACTATGGTATGCATGCTTATGCAATCAAGTTGTCAAGTGTGACCATTACCCTAATGGTCCTTTGTGCATTCTGACCATATTACTGCATGACCTGAATCTGTTGATTTCACGTCAAAAACTGTACTTTATGGATAGAATTTACGAAATTTCTGTAACGTTTGTAGGTATGGAACCGAGGTTCCAGTGTTCCGAGTGTTCCGTGTGGTGCCGGACGTAAAACAAATAGCACCATCCCATTTCTTCCCGTGGGTGTCGTAGACGGCGACTAAGGGACTTACCATCCAGAGAATGCGCAGCAGCGTTCTCTATGCATTGTACCACCATTGCGGTGATCGCAGGATCGCCAACCCACCTGCAAAGCGTGCCGATTATGGCAAAACCCTCCTTTTGGGGGAGGCCTATGTCTAGCAGTGGACGTCTTTCGGCTGAAATGAATGAATGAACCGTGATAGTCCAAGTCCACGTTAAAATATCGCGGCAGGATTTCTTCGCGCACTGAACGTCGAGAGTCATAAACGAAATAGTGTTTTTCGACGCGCTGGAATGCACTATGTTTGATTCTGAATGCTCGGTTCAACACCGAGTGTTGAAAATCCAGTGCGAATTAAAAACTGGCCGATGATACTATTATGTCCATGAAAACGTGGCCACAATTGCAGCGATAAGTCCCCTCTTTGAGGAGTGGATTCAGAGGCGCCACGGCGTCCTTCCGCTTGACACAGGTCCTCACCAGACACCGCGGTGGTGTCCTTCTGCGAAACAGTCATCTCGCAGAAGGAGGCTGCGGAGAGGGAGCGGGAGATTGACTTCCGCTAACCCGATCCGCAGTAGACGCACCGGGCGTCGGCGGAGGGCGGATAACGCTCTCTTCCAGCCCCCCTGAATGGGTCCAGGGGTGACGGACTGGGGAATCCGTCGCCCCCTACTTCTTAGGACCCGAGATGGCGGCGCGTAGTGTTCCACGCGCGCCTCTCATTGATGTGGGGGGGAGTTTAGCACCTCACTCCCCCCCTATCGCGAGGTGGCCCGCATAGGCGGGCCGGCACTAGCCGGGGATCGTGGAAGACTTACTAGTTCCCGTGATCCCCGGCGTAAGTGAGAGACGGAACACCGGGGTGGTTTTAGTCAGTAAAAGTCTGACAGACCCCTCCGCCCTCCCCGGGGCGGAGGACATCCATGAGGATTTCCCCCCGTAATCAAAAAAAAAAAGGTCTTCACCAGACACGGTTGTTTCGGGAGGTTCCTATGTCGTCGGCAATCCCAGGCTGATTCCCGGCCACCGCAGGCGCGGGCTTGCGGATAGCGAGTAATGGGCAGCTCGCTGTCCGTTAAGGACCAAGACCGGGTCGACGGCACGTTGTGTTCCACGCGCGCCTCATTGAGATGTCAGCACCAACTGGTGGGGTCCGAAGGGTCAATGCCTGCCAGGGGTGCGGCTTGTTCGATAGAGATACCGTGACCCCTGGCACATAGGCAACAGAAGGAACATGGGTGGGTTTTAGTCAGTAAAAGTCGGACACGCCCTTCCGCTCCGCCCAGAGCGGGAGAAGTTACTTGATGATTTCCCACCCTCAAAAAGAAAACCTTGGCTGGGTATTTAGTACAATTGTAAGTCTTTGTTTAAAGTCTAGTGCTTATAATTCTAAGTTACTAAGCCACGCCTGTGACTGAAAGTAATTTAGTGAGTATTATAGTGTTTAAAGGGTCGCCCGCAAATCACAGTATATTTACGACCTCAAGTTACTTTATTCTCTATATGTGGCAATAGATAATTGACAATCTTATGGTCTTGGATCTCGGATAACCGAGACGCCTAATAACTACTTAGGTCAGTCTAGACAAAATACTTGCTATCTGTTTTTAAATTAGAGCACGTTAAAAAGGCATCCTTTCATATCTTGCGAAGGTTGCAACTAACCTACATAAAATTAAATAGGTAGGTACCTACTCCAATATATTGGTTAAGTACTACCTTTTTTTACTTAAGTAAATGAAAATGTTTGTCTTACTTGGGAAGAGGTTGGACCCACGACACAGGGAATACCAGCGAGGGGTCCAGGGCATTTGTAAAAATCTAGCAACTAAGACTCCTAGACAGCGCGTTGTGTTCCACGCGCGCCTCAAAGAGATGTCAGCACCAACTGGTGAGGTCCGCAAAGGCCAATGCCTGCCAGGGGTGCAAGTTGTTCGAAGGAGATACTACTGGGTTTTAGTCAGTAAAAGCTTGTCACGGCCTTCCGCTCCACCCAGAGTGGGAGAAGTTATTTGATGATTTCCCACCCAAAAAAAGAAAACCCTGGCTGGGTATTTACGAAAAATTCTATGTCTTTGTAAAGACAGGATCGTCGACGAGGCGACACGCGACGTCCCAACAATACTAAGGACCAATTTTTTTGAATATATTGGTCCTCAGTAGCGAATATCGTTAAGCAAGAATCTTCTTCAGCTGTGGGTATTAATAAAAGTTCAAAGTCTAGTGATTATAATTCTAAACAAAATATCCTTCAGTTATAACTGAAGGATATTTTGTGAGTATAGTACGTTAAGACACGTCCGCAAATCACAGAATATTTATGACCTCAAGTTACTTTATTCTCTAGATGTGGCAATAGATAATTGACAGTCTTATGGTCTTAGATCTCGGACAACCGAGAGGTCTAATAACTACTTAGATCAGTCTAGACAAAATATTTGCTATCAGTTTTTAAATTAGATCACGTTAAAAAGGCATCCTTTCATATTCTTGCGAAGGTAAACCAACCTACCTACATAAAACTAAGTAGGTACCTACATACTCCGATAAATTGGTTACTAGTTTTTTTTCTTAAGTTTTTAATCATAAATTGTTCTCTTGTATCAGGAGGGGTTTACTTCACCTAAATAAACGAAAATGTTTGCCTTACTTGGGAAGAGGCCGCACCCCACAAGAAAGTGAATCCTAGCGCGGGGTCCACGGAATTTGTAAAAAAACCGCCACCTAAGGCTTCTATGTTGGGCACGCTACTATTGCGGCGGTAAGTCCCCTCTTTGAGGAGTGGTTTGAGAGGCGGCATGGCGTCCTCACCTTCCGCCTGACGCAGGTCCTCACCGGACACGGTTGTTTCGGGAGGTTCCTGTTTCGGATAGGGCGGGAGGAAACGCCCGGGTGTTTCCACTGCGAAGATCGCCCTGAGGACACGGTGGAGCACACGGTGGCGGTCTGCCCGGCTTGGGCGGAGCACCGCCGTGTCCTCGTGGAGGCGATCAGCGGCGGCGATCTCTCGCGTCCGGCCCTGGTGCAGGCCATGGTACGGAGCGAGAGGGCATGGGGAGCCATCACCTCCTTCAGCGAAGCAGTGATGCTCGCGAAGAGGGAGACGGCGCACGTGAGGGAGAGGCAGCATATGCGCCCTCGCGACCCTAGCCGCCGCAGGATACGGAGACGCCCTGGGCGTCGGGAATCCCAGGCCGATTTCCGGCCACCGTAGGCATGAGCTTGCGGACGGCGAGTAATGGGTAGCTCGCTGTCCGGTAAGGACCACGCCCAAGTCGACAGCGCGTTGTGTTCCACCCGCGGCTCAAAGAGATGTCAGCACAAAAAATGATGGGGCCCGCAAGGGACGATGCCTGCCAGGGGTGCGGGTTTGTTTGAAAGAGATACCACAGCCCCTGGCATACGGGCTACTCAAGGAACACGGGTGGGTTTTAGTCAGTAAAAGTCTGACACGCCCTCCTGCTCCACCCAGAGCGGGAGAAGTTATTTGATGATTTCCCACCCAATTTTATTGCGAGAAATGACCGTTTTTTTTTACTGTTTAAGGTTTTGTTTATTATTTTTACGCAGGGCTTTGCCCGTATCGGCGTCGATTTATTATCCCACGGGAATTTACCACCGGGGTAAAAGTATAAGCGAGATTCAGCACCATTTTTTTCAAACACAAGTAAAACTCCTTTCTATGTAAACTAACTGGAGTTTTTTTGTCTTCGAACATTTCCTTTGCACTGAGGTTATAATTCAAGTCATGCCCATCTTATACAACACCGCATCGTTCACAAAACATAAGAGACCCGATACAAACCCGATACAAAATCATGGTCCGTTTCGCTGCCAATTGGGAGAATGCCCAGAAAGTTAAACATCTTATAGGGAAGTAATAACGATTTATGTTAACACTTAAACTTTGTTGACCTGGAGAGCAAGTACGGTCAGGGAAACTACTTAGTAAGCAAATTGGCAAGTTGCGTCATTTCGCTATTTCATACAACTGCAAAGAATGGCCGTTGTCATCCGTCTACCCTACTAATATTATGAATGTGAAAGTTTGTATGGATAGATTTGGATATTTAGATGTTAGAATGTATGTTACTCAATCACGCAACATCGCCAGAACGGATATGGATGAAATTTAGCACTCAGATAGATTACAAAGTGGATTAACACATAGGATACTTTTTATCCACGCGAGCTAGCTAGATAGCTAGTTTGGATATTAGGACAATGTAAGTTGACAATTTGCTAAACAATTACATTTCCTGACTTTAAATAGGTACATTGTCCCGAAGCTGTGTGCCCACTTCTATTTAGAGAATAGAATTAATGCTCTTAGAATTGCTAGTAGTTTATCATTACATGCAATGGTGGATTTCGTCAAACGAAGGTACAGTGGATTAAGTGTGGATTTCACCAATGAAACTGAATGCGAGCAGTACTTCTAATCCACGTTCAAGACCTGTCAGTGTAATAATATTGACACTGACAGCTCTTGAACGCAGTTTAGATGTGCTGATGTGCAATCAGCCCTTAGTTAGTGGGTACTATGGTACGTGTCGAAGAGTAATTAGACGTTCTGTTCTCTGGAATAGAACAGTGACGTACTCATGTCGTTTCTAATCTAGAAGCTGATGCGGCGTGCGAGATTTGTGTTTTTAAACAGTTGATAAAAGTGCGGGTGTGTTAGAATTATGCAACTTTTTAATAATTATTTTTGTTGAAGGTAATGATGAAGAGGTTTTTGCTTTTATTATTGTAATTGGTTTTTAACCGTTAAATGACGAAACAACAGCTCGTTAGTGTTGGAACTCGGGATTGAGGAGGGACCGAATCTTTTTCTTACGAATCTCTAACTAAAATCTATGAAAAATTCTGCACATAAGAGCAATAAATATCGAAAAGTAAAGTAGCCACATAAAATGTGAACAAAGTGATAGCCTAATCTAATCACTAAACTATTTACTCAATATACTCAATATTTTTGGAATTGATCCAAATACTAATTTACTTTCCCAGAGCGACCAAAGGATCCCCTACCGAAAATATGGTGTAGTACCGTATTTCTTGGTTCCGTTGCGATATGTCTCTATTTTAGAAAAAATATAACATATCTAAAATAACTGGTAAAATATGGGTGTACTATTGGTGTGCACGACGACATATCAAGCTATACTTGCCCAGTATAAGCTGACTTCTCATCATACGACAAGCCTATACAATGCGAGGTCGGCTAAATTTGGAAATTTATAGCTTGACGTCGTCGATCTCTGGATATGCTCCTATACAAAGGTGAAAATAAATATCCCTATTGCCAAAGACCTAAAACATGTATGTTTAATGAGCGTGGTTGAGAGTCTGAAGGGCGACGCATGATTGCATCGTTATTAGCTATCTACACCATAGCGCCGTTCTAGATAACTGTCTGCCTAACTTATTGGAAATTGATTATGAAAATAAGTAATGGCATTAGACTGTGAGAATATTATTAGTCACCAGGATCCGTTCAATAGCTAAGCCACAAACAGATAAGGAAAGTTACGACACTTCTACGACGAATTGAATTAACAGTTGAATCAAGGGAACAAGTAAGGGTTAATATTCGTAGCAAGGAGTTTGTGTCTGAAAAACATTTAGTTGAAAGCTCCGGTTGGTTCGGGTAGGCACGCAAATTTATTTTAAATTCAGTTGAATGGGCAGCAGCGTTCTCTATGCATTTTACCATCATACTGCGATCGCCAACCCGCCAGCCAAGCGTGGTGATTATATCCCCTCCTTTTGGGGGAGGCCTATGTCTAGCAATAGATGTCTTTCGGCTGAAATGATGATGATGAATGTGTTTTTGATGAAATAGTCATTCAATAGAATTAAATTAATTTAGAGGGTTGTATTGAAAATTTTAGTAATTTTAAATTTGCAAAAACATACGTTTTACAGTAGCAAATCATATTGACTTACATAGAACCTAATTCTGACCTGCAAATTGTAGAAAACGTAAGAAAATTTCAATTTCGCGAGCTACACTGGAACTTCGACCTTAATGCTAATTAATGTAATACCAAATTAAGTAAGCAGTTAGCTGATTCTTAAATACGGCTGAATCATACAACCGCTTTTAAGGGCGTTTATTCTGAAAGTTGGCAACGTCGCAAATAGCTGTCAAATATTTACCTGTTTTATTAATTTCTTAATATGAGATACTGTATGGAAATATGAAATATCGCTAACTAGTGATTAAACATAATATGAAAAATGATTTGCAATTATAACACTGAATTTGATGTTGGAACCGTTTTAGGTGTAAAAAGGGAATTTGGGAAGTTTCCAAATTCTTTTTTTTTGCGTCTAAAACTAAATATTCGGTGTTGAGATATTAATAATTATTGCATTTATAATCAATATTTTAGGTCACTAATTAGCGATATTTCATATTTCCATACAGTAATATTGCCAAATTAATCAAAACAGCGAAATATTTGACAGCTATTTGCGACGTTGCCCATTTTGAGAATGAACGCTCTTACACCTTCATTCGTCTTTTTGAGACGCTAAAAGTAATCGGCATTCTAAATACCGTACACAATGACTAATTAACCTCATCAAATGACAACTACACCATCAACCAAACCAAACTATTATGTAAGTCGATCGTTAACTAAAGACCCAATACCTTAATTGAACCAAAAATCCTTATCGACAGACAGTTCTATTCAATGACATTCACGACACGGAATCGAACCCTCTACTAACAGCTCAGCTGTTAGCACGCATGACCGGTTACCTAATACGCGCAATCAAAGTTCAACCGACGGCAAAAATATAAATATTAGGTAACAGATAAATATTTAAGTAATAAAATGCTAATGAAATAAGGAATACTCACGAGCAATGTAAGAAGCTGGGTCGCCATGTTGCGCGCGCTTCGGCGAATGGTGGTGGAGTGTCGGCGCAGTGGCTGCGCACGCGCGCCTTGCCAACGAACAACGAACCACACGATGTATGGAAGTGACATTGCGTGCATTGATTGTTTACGTTGACGAGCTAATTACCTCGGCACAATCATCTCAAAGTGAGAAATGAGCAAGTAAAGTTGAAGGTATTACAAGCATGTTCGACTTGTGGAACCGTTTTTTTTTTTTTTGTTAGAGTGTATTTCTATGTGGTTGTGGTAGTATGCATATGCATTTAAGCAGTTAGAAAAATAGATTAATTTGGAGCTAAGCAATGAAGGTACTCACGTGTTGTGATGGTCGTGAATTCTAACCCAGACAGGTACTTAACTTTGTGTATATAATTTCATCATCACTGCTCTCAAAACGGTGAAGGAAAACATCTCGAGGAAACCGGCAAGTCTTAGAACGAAAAACTCGAAGACATGTGACATCTACCAACCCGCACTGGGCCGGCGTAGTGAATTACAGCCCATGGGCCGCCTCTTTTCGAGAGGGATCGAAGAGAGGACGCCTGAGTCCCAGCAGTGAATACATTATAGGCTTATTATGCTTATGCCAATGAAGGTAAGCATAAGCACACAAATAATACACTTCTACCACATCTTCTACACTCAAACGTCCAGCCTGTTTGCAAGATTTTGTCTACAGTTCGTTTTTAAACACAGATACTAATTTGACAGGTGTAATGTCAAACTCATGTACAGAGGCCAGCACATCAAGCTACCCCAATCTGTTGAATTTCTTTGATAGTTTTGCAACTTTATCACAAAGGAATAAGGTTTATGTTCAATTAGGAAAATTTTACAGTTTGGGATAGCTTGACCTGCTGGCGACTGTACTATAAAAGCAAACAAGAAAGACTTGAAATGTCAGATTAGACTCTGAGAATAAAAAAAAACCAACTATAACTGGCCACAAGTGACAAGATATTAAAATACCTACATAAATAATGGTGTAGACTGATGAGGTTGCTATCGGTAGAGAGGGCAAAGGATCCATAGATGTAGATAAATAGACAGTTCTTCCGTGTAGAAGAGATCATCAAGTTTTATGAATGAACAAGACAAATTCGACACGTTCTAGCTAAAAGTCTATGCATAATAAAATATAAAATTCTCCTCGTTCATTGGTCCGTTGATTGCAGACATCTAACAGGTTGGCCGTGACCGATTTTAATAAAATACCTATACTTACGATGATACAGTGTAGGCAAATGAATCTATGTTTGCAGATTCTATTTTCACTTCTCCGGTTGAAGATCAATTTATGTTACGACCTTACATTTTAGGCCTAGCTTCATTTATATGAGGTAGGTCGGGCTGCTCGTCTTTGCTTTTGAAGACCTACTTAGTTCATATTACAAAAAAAGTATTTGTAGTTAACGTAAAAATTCTGCAAGCCTGTAAAAACTTTTACTTTATGTCACTATGGTCACATGTCACACTCTTCACGGTCTATGGCCACGTCTTTACGTCACACTACTAATACTTTACGTTTCTATTTCATTTATCCGTCATCAATATAATTTATCCTTATCATCTCATTAGCGTTTAGCATTTCCAATTAGGATTGGTGCAAAGAAAAATAACTTTCATAATTTCGGACACAATGTCATTTCTAGCAGAGTTGTATCTTTGATTGTGTCCTTGCCGGCGAATGCAACGGCTGTGCTTTGTCCCACAACGTAGACTGATAAGCTTCGATATACTTACAACTAGCCCCATTTAGGCATATAAGTATTTCGGCGTATAAGTTTATGTGTGCGGATTAATTTACAAAATCCAATGAGGATATTGTTTGCTAGGACAAGATGGCTTGAAACACAATCATTGAATTTCGGGACCTACGTATCGTTTTAAAAGTCACGGAAAGGGTCATTTGTTTTTCCTTCTACAAAGGTCTGTTGTCCGCAAAAATATTATAATTTAATGTCTTTTGTTTGTACGTGTTATTGTTGGAATAATAAGTAGTGCAGATATGAATAATGAAATAACAACAAATATTCTGGCATGAATACACAAATTGTATGACTTTTAAATTAAGGTAATATTCTTTACACCAACATTTTGGCAAATATAGCATTACTTACTTACTTTTTTCTTTTTTAATTTCCTAGTTTGGAACTTTAATGCTTAGTCGTATCACACACCATTAACAGTTGCCTGACAGCCATATGTACTTCATTAAGAAACCCTTATATAGCCATACAGTTTTGGGGGATCGCAATCTCAAAGATTACGTGTGGATAAAGCCTGTTTTCTTCTTATCTCTGCAGTAACGAGCTAGAAACGTCTAAAAGGAGTTTAAAGTTTAGATCAAGGTCTTATACGAACGGTTACAAAAGCGGTACTAACAGTTATCTCACGGCATTGTCCGTATTGAATGAGATAATAAAGAAAAGGTTTAACGCCTTGTTAGAACAGCTGATTAAGAATAATTTATGATGCGTCAGGTTTTCGTGCCGGAGGTGGTTTGTGTGGACTTACATGGGTTGTTTATTTTTGAAGGTCTAAATAAATCATTTGCTGGATTTATTTGGGCGTACCTATAGGACTAGGTACTAGTTGTTTTTAATGCTTTGATAAGGTGTTTGATTTGGTACTTATCGTTAATACCTGCCTAAACCTATTACATGGGACTTAAACATAACTGGCGAAATGTGGCTGTACTAGGTATAGGTGCACCTCAGCAAAACCCTTTGATGTTATCTATGTGTTACAGTTAGTATGGTAGGTATGTGTACTACGCCACGATGTTTTTCTTTTCTTCTATCTCGACATAGTCCTGTTAATCCTAAGATAAATACACGTACCTACTCGTGTATGCTTGAAGGTAGTTCATAGGTATTTGTACCTACCCAGTAGTGACAGGTTGGGGTTCGAACTTAAGAACTCCGTTGCTTCAACTCTCCTGTCTCCAGTTGCAATACATTACCATTGTAGATGGTTCTCTTGCGGATCTCTTCATTTCTGATTCGATCATGTAGGGAAACTCCGAGCAATGGAGAGGGCTTCTCTCCATTGCCCTTTGGGTGACTTTAAGCCTGGATGTGGGAAGCACAAGACCGGTCGAAGTGGAGCAGCCTGGGGGAGGCCTATGTCTAGCAGTGGACGTCTTTCGGCTGAAATGATGATGATGATGATGATGATGATGACTAGGTTAGGTACCTATGTTCTATACCTACAAATAGCTAGGACAAGTATTCATAGAATAATTTATTGATATGGTATTGAATTCGGGTCCATTTGTTTATTCCCCTACAAGGCAGTCAGAAAACCTTTTCCTAACTTTAAACAGGAAAAGTATTTATCCGGTGCGCAAATTGTAACTACGAATTCAGCATATAGAAAGAAAGAAAGAAAGAAAATACATTTATTTAAAAATATAAAATATATCATTCTAGACCCCCTACCGTAGACATTTTTCGCCGATTATAAAAATAAAAATCAGCTGTTCCATACATTTTGACCGCGTAGGTATTGCACTTTTCTATGAAAAAGCTGTTTTATTTTTATAACTGGCGAAAAATTTCTGCGGTAGGGGTTCTAAAATGGTATGCTGAATTCATGGTTACAGTTTGCGCTCTGGATAAAAACTTACCCTGTATAGGATGTTTTGGAGGTAGGTAGTGTCATCTACATACTCTCAGAAGAACTATCTGAGTACATTTGGCAGCAAACCTACTGATTTTACTCAATAGTAAACAACGCCAATGCTATTTTCGTAATGTTCGCTTCTTAGTTCGGGACAAAAGGGGTAGATGGCGCTTGTTGAGAGATTTGAATATTTGAGGTGTCATTCGTCGAGGGTTCAAAACAGGCCGCTTTACCAAATAAAATGATTTATGTCCAAGAAATCATCATCTGCCTAACGTTGTCCCAACTATGTTGGGCTTCCATTTAAAAGTTCAAAAAGGAATATCAGTATTTTACATGGAGCGACTGCCTATCTGACCTCCACAACCCAGTAACTGGGTAATACGATACCCCTTGGTAAGGGTGGTCAGACTTTCGGGCTTCTGACGACCTGTAACGACTGTCAAAGTCTCCTCTAATTTTATATATGATTGACGTGTAAAAGTTTTTGTACAAACCTACTTACACAAATAAAAACATTTATCATTTAAAGATCTACAAATGCCAGCCGCAACCAACTCCGAGGCACGGCGGCGTCTTGGTATTTAAAGATGGTCACCCATCCATGGACCAACCGCTGCAAGCGTAGCTTAACCTGATGGATTTACCCGAGAAGCTGTTATTACTTAACTACAAGCCCTAAGAAATGTGTTTCTAAGGAATGGGCACACCTAATCAAAATCCATATCTACAAAGATTGTGTGTGATTGTGTAAAAAATGATCGTGTTTTGTTAGGACCGGGCCACCGATCAATTGTTTGGTTATGTCAATGCTGTTGTAACAGTTTCGTTGGTACAAAACGACAGTTGAATTGTTTACTTCTACAATACGAAATGTTTGGTCTTTATAGACGTAAACCATCAATCTTGCAGTTAGGTTTCGTGAACATTATTCTTCCTGTGCTTTCAAATTTAGAATTTAAAACTATCTTTCATACATACTGTTTTCAAGAACCATGAGTCTTCTCTTGTCTGTGCTAGTGCCCAATATTGATCATTTTTACTTTAAGGGGAGGTACCAGCTTGCGAAATTCAGGTTTTCTTATTTTTTTTGCATTCTGCCGGTGGCAGGCTGTATGTTGAACAAAATATGATTCGTGACCGTAAGAAATATTGCTTTCCAGAATTCATTAAAATCATCAATCGACTATCATGAATTAGAGATTAAATGAACTTAGAGGGACATGGGTTGAAGATCTTAAGGGAAATCTAGTCGCTGTCTCGAATTCACTGGTAGGCTAGGATAAAAGTACGCTATCTCACCAGACTTCGTGTCCGACAGAGGTTCTCGTAATGAGCACTTGAGCAGTTGGACGCTAGTTTACACGCACAACGTCATTGAGTGAGATGCAGGATCATTTATAGTAAAATAGCGCGTAAAATATTAAGAAAAGACCTTCGGAAGATCGGGTTTTATGAAAAAAATCACTGCATAAATCAATGACCAATAAAGTTTATTGAACTTTTAGATATTTGAGCTTTGTCGGTACTAACTTGGTTTTGAAGGTTTCACAATTCTTTTATTACATAAACACGCCCAAAGTTCGGTCAAATTAACAAGAAAAACGAATCTTTGTTGGGTCATAACTTTTTAATGGCCATTTATTTTAGTATTCTGTTTCCGTACAGATAATATTAATAATGAGACAAAACTATACCGTGTAAAATTTTTGATATGCTTTGTCGAACAGTGGAGTAATACACTCCAGAAATGATATGGAAAAATGTCGACAAGATCCACCTTAATAATTACAATTGTATAAAACCACTTCATATTTTTGGTTACCTTAGTGCATCCTTCCCGGCCCAACCAATCATGAATACCTACATATTAACCTTCTTGTATTTCAGGACTATCTTGACATTAACCAACTGCAAATTATTCAAATGCCCGATATTTTGGTTTTCAACAATTTCCTCGGACCGTTACTTACCATATTTTACAGTTGAATAAGTGAATATTCCACAGGCTGCCTCTTTAGTTGGGTATATACTTAATATGCCGCGCTCCCACGGCCCGTTAACTGACGACTAGCTTTGCGCCAAGCCTGGCCGTGGAAACCGTCGCATCCGACTGATGAGGTCTGTGGTGGCTAACTGGCCGTGGAAACCGTCGCATCCGACTGATGAGGTCTGTGGTGGCTCGTCGCCTCTCGTCCGATTAGGGAGACAGTAAGCTCAAAGGCGCCTGTCGCAGCCTGTACATTAAGCATTAATTTTTGCTTTATTTATATGCGAATGCTTGGCACGGGCCGCGATAGGCTTCGTTAGGGACCTAACTAAGGACTAAAACTCAAAGACAGGTTAACTGTAGTTTAAATGGATATAATCCGTATAGGTACAAAATTGATGTTGGTAAACGCTCTCGTGCCGTCGTTGGAGATCGGTAGCGATACTTCGCTACCGATCTACAACGCTAGCCTACTAGCGTCTACTGCTCGACGGCTTGCGTCCTGCACGCCGCTCCTCTCGCCACCGCCACCTCCAGCCACCTTCCGCTGTCTCACTACAGCAGCCGAAGATTGCCGAGTGGTCGGGGGCGCCCGAACAGCCTCGACAGGCGTAACAATGCTTGGCGCCGCCCGTCAGTTAACGGGACGTGGGACCGCGGCATTCAGTCAACAGTTTGCAATGAAACTAGATCAAAACAATCAGTGATCATCATTTTGGCCTCGTAGCGTTCATCTGTCCTAACTGAACGTACGCCTTACTATTAGTGCAGGTCAGCTAAAGGGCTCGAAGTGGTATCAAAAATTATTGTACTTATATACCTACTTATAAAAATCCTTCTAAGGCTCTATTCTTTGGGCCCAGTAGCAATTGACGGTCAAGAGTGTAGGTGAACTGACACCATGGAATAAAGAAACCACATGACAGTAAAAAAATAATAGGTACATATTATGTTTCCTTTAAATAAATGTTTCTGGCTTCGGTAAAATCAAATTTAAGTAAAAGAACCGTTTATTCAAAAAGTTTTTTTGTCATTGTTTGTAGATATTATGTAAAACTAAACGGTCTTTCGAAAAACATTACCAGTCCACTGCCACTTCAGCTTGCTTGGCTTGGCCAGTGGAGCAGACGGAGTGGAGACAGTGTAATAATCGGCAAGCGAAGTGCGGGACGGCTCGCCCCAGCTAGATAGACCGTTCCACGAACGAACTTCAATAGGTGACTAGGACTGCGCAAACCGATGAACAAGGTATTGTGACCTATATCCAGCTTTGAACTACGATATGCTGAGTTGATTGAACTAAAATTCTAGAAAAAGTGTTTTTTAAAACACGTTACACGTATGTGTAACCATTTGTAATTACCACAATTGTTATTGCAAGGTCAGACAGGGTCATTGGCGATAATTAAATTAAAACTGCAATGAAACAGTTGCTAGAATGAGAATAATGTACTAATCATGTTGATTGCTTGCGTTCCATTGTTTTTTAATGCAGTTGTTTTTCTCAAACTCAATGTTCTATGGGCGTCTTCTGAGAAAACTTTTCTAATATCTTGGCTGTGAAGTCGAACATCTTGCGTGAGTTTTACCCAGATGAAGTCTGTGGGAAACTACCTATCTATACTTACTTGATATCCCTCTCACAGAGAGGAGGCCTGTGTCCCAGCAGTGGGAACATTATAGGCAGATGATGATGATGATACTTACTTGAATGGGCTGTAGGTGAACATAGGTTTTTTTTTTGAGGGTGGATAATCATCAAATGTCTTCTCCCGCTCTGGGTGGAGCAGGAGGGCGTGTCAGACTTTTACTGACTAAAACCCATCCGTGTTCCTTCAGTTGCCTGTGTGCCACGGGCCACGGTATCTCTTTCGAACAACCCGCACCCCTGGCAGAGGTGAACACAGGTCATTATTTTTCCGACGAGGTAATTGCGTACCTACCATACAACTGTAGCAATGCCTTTCATTTTGGCAGTTAATTACCATTCATTGCTTCATTTACGTTGTTGAGCAGACGAATGTTTCGAATATGTGTAGCAATCGATTACCGATATTCTTTTCAATAATTCAGATTGAGATTGTTAGTGTATTATGCAATTCTGATGCTGGTGTTTAAAAATTAGGTAACTTACTACAACATAACGCTTTTCTAGACAGTCTACTTTTTTTTTCAACTAGCTTCTGCCAGCGGATTTGCCCGGGTGGACGTCTGAAATTATCCCACAGGAACGTACTACCAGGATAAAAAGTATCCTATGTTTTAATCCCGGATATTAACTATATGTGTGCCAAATTTCATCCAAATCCGTTCAGCCGTTTTTGCGTGATTGACTAACAAACATCCGAATTTTTAATATTATTAGTAGGACTAGGTTTTGCCCGCGGCTCCGCCCGCGTGGAGGTCAGAAATTATCCCACGGGAACGTACTACCGGGACGAAAAGTATTCTATGTGTTATTCCAGATTACAAACTATCTGCGTGCCAAATTTCATCCAAATCCGTTAAGCCGTTTTTGCGTGATTGAGTGGCAAACATCCAAACCTTCACATTTATATAGTAGGAAGTATGATATGTGCCGTGTGATGCCGGACGTAAAAGAATAGCACAATCCCATTTCTTCCCGTGGGTGTCGTAGAAGGCGACTAAGGGACTTACTAGAGAATGGGCAGCAGTGTTCTCTATGCATTTTACCAGCGTACTACGATCGCCAACCCGCCTGCCAAGCGTGGCGATTATGGTTATTCCCTCCCGTTTGGATGAGGCTTATGTCCAACAGTGGACGTCTTTCGGCTGAAATGATGATGATGATGAAGTAAGATATAGTAGGGAGTAGGGGTAGGATATTCTTGAATGAAGCCAGGAACCAACGCTACAATCCACTATAAGATCTAATACAGTAAGTTTCTGGAACAGTATCGCGTCATGGCCGGTCATTTCAATAAAGCTTACTTTATTATTAGCTCAATGAGAGCTGCTATTACTGTACTGACTGATGTATTACGTTAGGAACTCCAATTGGTGTTTATTTGTGGGCTAAAATTTAAGTACTGGCCAATTAAACTAGTTGGTTCCCAGTGAGAACAATTAGTCTGTATTTAGGTTATGTAAAAGGAGTATTTTGATTCTTATAGGTCGGCTTTTAAAACGAAAAAAGGTCGTCAGCTGGTACTTTGCCCAAACACCTATAAGTCCTACTCGTATAACTTACCTCGCTCTGCTGATAAAGTAAAAATCAAATAAAGCAAACTCAACAAAAAAAATCTCGTAAAAATAAAAATATATTCATTATAAAATATTTACAATTTATACAAACTTATCAATATCCATACTCTACAATACATGACTATCACACACATTTTACACATTCACTTATCAGATATACTCGAATGGTATATGGCATGCCCTCCTTACGACTAGAAGGGGCAAGTGTGGTAAGCACATCACAAAGAATATTGCGAAAGGGCTGAACAGAAGACAAGCCCCCAGCCACGCCATCAAAAACCACGCTGGGAGGAGCGCTACGTGTTCGAACATTATCTAAGTTACAAAACGTACGATTTAGGCGTTTCCCAACACATAATTTTATGCAATATCAAGTAAACGTAACAGCTAAAATAGTTCAAGTTTCCTTGGTTCCGCGGACCCCGCTGTCGGTTTGCGTGCACTTAAGAACGCCACCTGTAACAAAGAAAAAAGAGTTGTTAGAGTAACTTCACACGGGATTCGAACTTCTCAATTTGCATCGCGATTCATGTTGTCTTGTTTTGTTTAAGTGAAACACTGGCAGTTGGGATTTCGATTTTCAGATTCATGAATTTTGAAAGGACGTTGCCGTTTATTTTTAAGTGTTTTATTTGCATAACGAAACATGTTGACATTGCTTTCATTAATGTTATAAAATATATAAGACAACAGTTAAACTAGAATTACGTTGTTAACGTATATATAATGAACACTGAAGTATAAAATGGCGTTGTTTCTTCATTCACCATGAAAATAACGAAGGACGATCTAAAAATAAAATAACGAGATTTATATAAATTTCGTCGTTCCGTAATTGACAGGGCCTGCGGGCTCAGTACCTACCTACTAGTAGCATACTTTTCCTAGAACATTTACACATATTTGTATCCAAATTTTAATTCGTTAATTTTTTCAAATGCTTAAATGTTACCTAAGGACATTCTAGCTCTAAAGGCTGGGTGTTGTATCCTATCAGTCATATAATTATACATAAAGCTGTCCGTTTGTAGTCAACAGGCAAAGATAAGAACAATTTAACAAATAAATAGAGTACTTTTTGTATAGCATATTTTAATCACAATCTAAAACCACAAAACCTAATTTAAATTCTACACGCGCCACAACAAGCAACTTGTGTATCTTATCAATCTCTAAGAAGGTAATATTGACCAGTTGATTTGGCAAACTTCACGATAACCCAATACGGACGCGTCATTTAGCACCGTTATGATAATTATAGTCAATATAATGTAGGTATATGATAAAGTTTACCACCTATAATGATAACACATACAAATTCTAAATAGCTATCTTTATCTAGATAAACACGTATGTAGGATATTTTTGTTCTCATGTTTTTCCTCGCGGGAAATCTGCGAATTACATTTCTACGAAGAAGATATAAACAAAGGTGATTTAGGCATCATCTTCAAAATTATCTTCATCTCTAATACAAGCAATGGTTTTTGTTTCGTCTTAATGCAACTTGCATTAGCTTGAAACAAAAACCATTGTTTTGGAATTGAGTTTGGGTACTATACCTTACCTACCATCAAGTTTTTTTTAACATGATGACACAAAGTCATTCGTCATATTATGTGAAGGCATTTCAAATTCCTAGGTAGGTCTGCTCCTAATTTTGTAACGAAAGATAGCTGACATCGATGGATGAATCTTCAGATATAACAAATAGTTGAAATCGTCCAGAGATGCCTACAAATGTTTCAGTTTAAGGCTCAACTAGCCAAAAGATTTCGGTGCGATTTAAACTATTTCGGCTCTGAGAACTCTTAACGGATTGCGACGTTGAGCAAGATGTAAGGGATCTCGGATTTCAGAGGGTCAACTAGTTCAATAACCTTAACGTTTAACGTTTAAGCCATTCTTAATTTCTGCGAATCCAGTTAGGCTATTTATCGATCTTGTACAATGGTTGAAGTATGTTTCGCGAGCAATATTTCAATATTAAAATTAGAAAGAAAAAGTATTTATTGTGACTCGCACAGCAGGAAGATCACATACTAAAAAAAACAAATTTCTGGGAAGTACAAAATAATTGAAAAATAAAACAGAAAGTGTTGCACGAGGCCAAAAGGCTCCTTACCTCAGTATGATGCTACGACATTTTAAAAGTGTCGCAGCGATGGGTATTCTGATAGGGCCCGAAAATTTACATTCATGCAATCCGAATTGTTGAATTCAGAAATAGAAAAATTATGTTTAATCAATACTCACTATTGAAACAAATAATACAAGAGTGAGTATTGTTAATGTACGTTACTTTTCAGTTTAAGATAACATCACGCCTTATTTCCCCGAAGGGTTGAGCAGAAGTGTACTTATAGTAGGTGCACCATTACCATTACCACCATATTTTGGCAGTGTTTTGGTTTAACTAATATATTGAAACTTTTGATAAGGTCCCTGCTAACCCCTCGTCTCTAACCAAAGATGGTCTGAAACCACTGATCTGGTTTTAAGTACCTATTAGGGTTTTGTTATATATCCGAATGACTACTAATTTCCAATCAGAATATTCTCTAGTTCCTTTTAAATCTCGAAACTTCACCCATATTTTATAGCTTGACTCATGTGGATATTTTAGTTCACAACACATTATAGATATATGCTTATCACTGTCGACACGTTTTATTATTTACAAAACTCTTTGCAAAGTATTCTTAAGTATAAATTATAAGAAGTTATAGGTTATCTGTTGTTGATAACCTAGGCAAATTGTGATGTAGGCACTATTTATAGAAGAAACATACCTAAATGATCATAAGTTAGCATTTTAACATAACGCAGCTTATAGTTATGTAATAATTAGCGACTGTTTAACCATACATTTAAAAAAAGCGTTAAAACATCTCCTAACTTTAAGCAGCGTTTATAAACATACCGGTAAAATGTTAAATACGTTTGTAGGAAAATCAAAATATTGAAAAAGAAAATCGATGAGCATAAAGGCTGGAATTCTGTGATTGACGCGAAAAATATATTCCTACAGGAAAATAATTAACTTGCCAGTAAACTGGTTTGGAAAATTCTGATGACGGAGTTGAATTTGGATAAATGATGAGATGATTTGCTTACGGTGACTTGTGAGAACTCAACGTGGCAACTCGAAAGGAACAATTTTAGCATTTGAATGAAGCTTGCTCACCATTGATATGTTAATGCAGCCACAGAATCATGTTTTACAGTACCTAACTAAGTACCTACGAAAGAAAATTTGGTACTCATTGCTTAACAATTTTATATCTTGTATTTTGGTTTTCCCGGTAGAAGATAGTGAACGTGTGCGAGATTAGGCTATCAAAATTATTACCTATATGATAGATATACAAGAACTTTCGTCGAGTTCCGGTGCGTATACGTGCATTGATAAGAATAAAACTGTTTTAATACTTTGATTACTATGCCGATAGCGGTATCATATTTCAATCAAAATAGGTTTTTTTTTTTTTTTTGGGTGGGAAATCATCAAATAACTTCTCTCGCTCTGGGTGGAGCAGGAGGGCGTGTCAGACTTTTACTGACTAAAACCCACCCGTGTTCCTTCAGTAGCCCTTAAGCCAGGGGCTGTGGTGTCTCTTTCGAACAAACCCGCACCCCTGGCAGGCATCGACCCTTGAGGGTCCCATCACTTTTTGTGCTGACATCTCTTTGAGGCGCGCGTGGAACACAACGCGCCGTCGACTTGGGCTTGGTCCTTACCGGACAGCGAGCTACCCATTACTCGCCGTCCGCAAGCCCATGCCTACGGTGGCCGGAAATCGGCCTGGGATTCCCGACGCCCAGGGCAATCAAAATAGGTACATTACGAATATCTCGAAGAGGATTATGATTCGACGTAAGTATTTTGTTTCAAAATATTAAACAAACTGAATGACAACCGAAATGGAATTCGAATAGCTGCACCGTTTGTGGGCAATTAATGATAGTACACTCAATTGTTTGTGGTATACGACATTATACTTATTTATATATTTGGTTTAATTAGATATTTAATTATGGACAATATAGCAAATGAAAAATATCAAAATTAACGTCATCAGTGTTAAAAGAGATATTAAAATCCCGCTATTTGCTTAAAAGTTCTAAAAACCAAAATGGTCCAGTTTTGCGAACTAAGTGGCAAAACAATATAACGTAACCCGGACTTGTCATCCCCGTAGGCACATTTCGCCAGTTATGTTTAAGTCCCGTGTAATAAGGGCGAGCCTATTGCCATCAACCGGGCACAAACCCAGACTCTAGGCTGCTACTGAGAAATTAACACTTTGCCCGACCCGGGAATCGCACCCAGGAGCTCATGCTCAGCAGTAGCGCTTGCGACCAATAGACCAACGAGGCTGTTCAAACGTCCTTTAGCATTTAAAACAATACTAATTACTAAATGGATTACTACCTAACTTGCTAGTTTTGTTTTGATCAGTAAATCAACCCACTCCACTATATTTGTACTTCTTGCTGGATACAAGTACACATCTCCCACCGAGTGCCATTAAGACTAGTACTCGCGTAAACCATTATAATAAAAACTTTTTAATAAAAAAAATTAAACCGCCGAAAAACCGAAATGTAAAAAATAATAAACCTGCTTTGTCCAACCCCAATAACTAAGTTCGGAAGACGGTGACATATAATTAAAAACATATCCAAAGTCACCGACTTCCGAACTTAGTTATTGGGGTTGGACAAAGCAGGTTTATTATTTTTTACATTTCGGTTTTTCGGCGGTTTAATTTTTTTTATTAAAAAGTTTTTATTTTATATTTTTTGTGGCTATAATCTACTAATTACTACATTCTTAATTTTTGCATAATCCACAACTCAGTATTAAAATCTGTGAGTAAACAATCAATCATCCCCTGTTTTCTTACCCTTAGGGTTGGAATTTTTCTTCAAAATGTATATGGGACCAACTTCAGGGTATACCCTTTCCAATAAAAAAAGAATTATCAAAATCGGACTACTCTGAAAAAAGTTATGCGTGGTCATACATAAAAAAAAAAAAACATACGCATCGAATTGAGTAACCTCCTCCGTTTTTTCGTCGGTTCAAAAATGGAACCATATTCCACAGGATGTTCAGATAATAACTCATCGTCCTTAACAATGTTTGTTAATTTTGTATCTCGTATCATTGAATTAATTCGATCGCCCTTATCGATATCGACATGAAAGGTTAACAGTTATGAAAAGGGTTTACTTAATTTCTCCGAAAAGGATAATTTATGTGAATAATTGGGCTTACTGGAGGCAAAACTACATTCTTTTTCTGGTTTGGGATTATTTTAAGAAAATCCGCTGGGATATAATGATACAAGTATGATAAATGCACACGCTTTTCATACGTTTCTCAACACACTTGCGAGGAAAAAAGAAAGACTTGGTAAAGTAAAAAACACGTGTATGATAAGCTGAATTATGAACCTATTAGCGTTGCCATAAGAGGCACTTAAAACTATATTACGGTAAAGGTGTAAAAAGGGCATGGCAAAACGCAAGAAAAAGTACCATCATCCATCCATGTTCACATTATACTTCAATAAACAGGTAGTCCTTGCCAAATCCGGAAAATAAATAGGTTACAGTGACAAGGCAGAACGTGGTTACAATATCAATTCACCCCAAATTTCTGAGAGGAGATCCATTAGGCAACAATTTCTCAGAAACCAAAATTGACATAAAGACAAAGAAAACAAAACGCTAACTCACTTTCTCTTAAAATTATAGTTTTTATTTTATTAAATGTGACCTTCGCAGTTTCAGTGAAAGATTCATGAAAATGCAATGAAAATTGAAAAAAAAAAAAAGATGGAAAACCGATTGGCAATCGGTTTTCCATCTTATTTATTTTATAATTTTTGTGAGAAGCCTGTGCAAATAGTAGTTAGATAATTTACTAAGACTCAATTAATAAACACATAGGTGAAGAAAATCAGAAATAGGTACATTTCAATGAAGAATTTATACCCACTGATTATATTAATACCGCTACCAAGCGGCGTTTGTGGAAAATCCTAGTGCCAAAGAATTTCTTATAGTAGGTATTTAATCTATTTTACAAACTGACTACGTTTGAAGATCTGAAAAGCGAAATTGAACCATAGACTAAGAGACTTATACGATTTACAAGTGAAATGTCTTATTAAATAGTATTCGCCGTATTTATGTTTAATATCATTTCTTCTCAAAATGTTGTTTTTTACAACAGACTAATTCATTTTGTCGTAATTTAATAAACACCAATATTTTAATTAGTGTTAATGCCTTTAGATGAAGCGGAAGAGATAAAGAGCAATAAACAAAAAGTGCATGACGAATATTGTTTTGAACAAAACAATGTATGTATGCAGATAGAAGGTACCATTAAGAACCTACTGTAACCCAAAAGTACCTAATAACATCAAGGCTTCAGGCAAATAGGCGCGACACGACCGCTCGACGCGACACTTGCAGAACAATTTCTATGACAGCTTCATGCTTTCTTCGTGCCTGTCTACGGGAGCCTTCATGCAGAGTGGAAGCATTCTAGACACAGTCGCGACGCGTGCAGCTGCCGCCTTTTTCTGTTATGCGCTTGTGATTAACGGTGGAGTTTCTTGCCCATTCTTCTCCACACGAAACTACATTTTGGAACGGGCGACTAGAATCAATTCTGTTTTAATATAAGGGTTGATGATGTTCAAGACTCTGACTTTGATTGTGCAGAGTGGCAGGGATATTGATGCACAACCATAGATTCAGCATACATTTCTGAACGCAGGGGGCGTTGAATTTATTCGTCGGAAATAAATAAATGAAACATTTCCACTAGATTCATCTGTGCCAAATACATGGATACAGTTTGCGCGCATGTCCCATGCCACGCTGTATATTTTGTTTTAATTTTTCTTTGTTATTCTTACTGATCATTTTATCTGCACATGTTTCGTGACTAATAAATCTATTTTTATTTCTTTCTTTCTAATACTCATGTAGGTATGAGCACCAAAGAAAATACCAAATAAGGAAGGGATATCATTCCTTAAACAGTCAATCAGATATACGCAATAATATTTGGCAATGTTACTTATACCGGTCATCGATCACGAGAAAGACTCGAAGAGTGGACCGGAGCCAATTCTATTACCTAAGTAATAAATTGTCCTCCAATTGAGTTCATTGAACAGAACTATCAACGTTATTGTTAAGTAACACTTCAGTATTATTAATAGTATTACTTTTTGTCCACAGAAAAGAGTATTATTAACCTTTATCTCTGTGGTTCACCCAGTTGGAATTAGAAGCAGAATTTGGAAGGTCGCTGGAAATGCCGTTTGTTGCAGACTTTACGAATTTTTTCCGTAATTTTTTATTGTTTGAACTTGAATGAGAGTTTAACGGGTAATTTGTGAATAGCACTTAACGTTTTATTAAATAAACTAGCTTTTGCCAGCGGTTTCGCCCGCATGGAAGTCGAAAGTTATCTCATAAGACCCTTGTGATGTGAGCACAACCAAAGGGGGTAGCTACAGAAGAAAGTAGTGATCAAGCAAATCATTCGATATCAAGTTTTCAAAGTGACTAGAAGAGCTCTCAAATGAAATTGATGTACCAACAAGGGCCCTAGATCAATTATCTGACTTGACATAATTGTATGTATTTCAATATGAATTCCGTGGATCATGTAGAACAAATACAATCCAACATACGATTGATATTTGATTACGGACTTACGTTGATTGATAGACATTAAAGTTTTGTTTAACTATGTTATTTAAACCGAGCTGTAATTGGAACAATCGCGTGGAGGGCTCGAACTTTCTACGGTTCTTAACAATCGATCTACTTGTTTTTAAACAGATGGATTTGGTTCTGTTTTGGTACCTACTAATTTGACTTTCAATTATAAAGCACACCTCGCTCGTTAACTATACGTTACTGCATTATCAGTTATGTTCGTGAATTAACTGTGCTCCACGCATCTGCAGCCGCACTGATGATATCAGCTATGTGGAGCAGTTGCAGGAGCGCGGAGCAGAAGAGGTTCGCGAAAATAGTAAATACCAGGGTTAGTGGTCCCACTCGGCCGGAGTACAGGCTGTATGAGAGAGAGAGAGTGGCATATAATCTCCTACACGCAGGGCCAACGATCTATTTCCCGACTAATATTATTAATGCGAAAGTAACTCTGTCTGTCTGTTACGTTTTGACGCCTAAACCGCTGAACCGATCGTCATGAAATTGGCAGAGATGTAGCCTGGGATATGGAGAATGACATAGGCTACTGTTTTACGCGATAACCGACATCCACGAGGGCGGAGCCGCGAGCAAAAGCTAGTTTATTATACAATGAAATCGATTTTTGTGTTTGCCTGCATGTCCGTGTTTATTCCGGAAGTTTATTTATATAATACCCTAAATGTTAAAATTAAATTATATAAAAATCTTGATGTGTCTAGTCGTAAAAAAAAATATAATATATGAACAATGCAAGTAGATACTCGTACCTACGTCATTATTTACAAAAATGGTAAGTTACGACAGTGCAGTTCATTATCGATATTTGTTATTCATCACCACTTCGAAATCATAAATTCCTTCTTTGTTTGTTTACAGTTTTTATACGTTAAAGCGTGCAAATCAAAGGTTAACCGTAGTATATCGAATTAAATTAGCAACACAGACCTGAGACGCATTAAAGCAGAAAATTCAATGCCATAGCTATTGAAGAATTCTGTAAGAACTGAAAACTGTATTTGATAAGCGAGGTAATTACGTAACACACTAACAGAATGGCTTTCATATTGATAGTTCACAAACTGGAGATATCAATATACCTAGAAGAGGGGAAAAGAGGCCATGAACGACCACCAATAACTTGGCTACGAACAGTAGAAAAAGACATATTAGCGAGCAACACTACAGAAGACACAACCCACAACGCTACGGTGTGGCGCTTAAGTACAGACGCCAGCACATCAACCTACCCCAATCTATCAAATTTCTTTGATAGATTTTCAACTTTATAACATAAGCAGGTACATGCTCAATTGGGAATATTCGACAGTTTGGGATAGCTTGATGTGCTGGCTTCTGTACTAGAAGGACTGACTCCCAAATAAATTGGGATGATAGCCAGGAGCAAGAAGAAGTTTGACAGTTCAAAAACATTCATTGCGTTATTTACGTTGTTGAGCGGACGAATTTTTCGAACATATCAAGCAATGGACTAGCAATATATTTCAAAATTATTCAGATTGTGAGTAATAATTTGTTACTGAATTAGAATGCTTAAATACTGTCAAGTGTCAAGTAATAAACACGATTACTTTTCTATTATTATCAGATTCAATGAGCTTGCCTAATAGACGAGAGGTACGAAGTTACGAACGTAAACATTGTGGAGGTCTCTGGTCCTAGTGTGAGTTTCATTCAACCGTCTCGATCAAAAACATCGAGCGTGTTCGGCGCTCCGATTGGTCCATCACCAGTCCAGGGCCAATCGGAGCGCCAAACGCGCTCGATGCGTTTGATCGAGATGGTTGAATAAAACTCGCACTAGGGCCACAGTAGGCAGTCGCTCCTTGTAAAATACTGGTATTCATCTGATTTGACTGGAAGCTGACCGCATAATTGTTGAGAAAACGCTAGGCAAATGATGATATACGAACGTAAACGAAGCGAGGTGTGAGGATCGTAGAGATGCCGTCTGTAGTTTTTGCCTACCCCATGGGAAGGAGTCGTGTTTTTATTTATGTATGAGTGTACTAGCTTCCGCCCACGGCTTCACCCGCGTGGAAATCGAAAATTATCCTGCGGGAACGTACTACCGGGATAAAAAATATATTATGTGTTAATTCAGGTTAAAATGTATCTGTATGCCAAATTTCATCCAAACCCATTCAGCCGTTTTTGCGTGAAAGAGTAACAAACATCCATATACCCATAATTCTATAATTACAAACTATCGCGTTTATTATATTAGTAAGGATGAAAACTGTATTTGTTTTGGTCATGTGACTTGATAACATGATACAATAGGTAGGTAGACATAGTCTTATCAGTTATTATAACAGATCACTCAAATACCGTTTAAAGTTGATTATGATGTTTTATTTGTACTCATATCAGCGGTCAAACCCCTGTGGTATCATATCGACTGCCTGTGTTGAAAGAAATTGTTTTAATAACAATAATTGTCTTTTATCTTCGAAGTGCAAATAAAAATTGTTAAGACTCGGTAGGTATAACACTTCGCTTGTCTTGAATAACAAATACTTACGTCAAAGAATTTGCTATGTGTTATAAAAACTTTATTTTTAATTTATAAACGGGATTATTTATAGGCATTTATTTCCATTTGTCCTTTGTACAGTTATCAGACCACAAAGTGATATCAATAATCGCTCAGTCTATTTAACTTATTGATAAAACTCAATCATGAATAATTATCCGATACCAAACAATAAGTACCTATCTAAAATTTTAAAACTCTCACAGAAGTCACACAGTCTGTTGGTAACAACGTTTGAAAGATAGTCGATAAATAGATGACTTGCGTTTGCAACACAAAACAGAGGCCTTAGTGTAAGTTTCATTTTACTATCTCGATCAAACGCATCGAGCGCGTTTGGCGCTGCGATTGGCCCTAAATTGGTGACGGATCAATCGGAGCACCAAACGCGCTCGAAGCGTTTGATCGAGATATTTAAATAAAACTCACACTGGGGCCACAGTTCCTGGTTGGAACTGATTCTCTCGTTCTTGCTTTCACTCGAAAAGTATCTATAGTATTCTTTTAAATCGATCGATCAGGTTAAGCTACGCTTGCCACGGTTGGTCCGTGGATGGGTGACCATCTTTACATACTATTATATCATATCATTCATCATATCATTATCATATTTAAGAGATAGACCAACCAGCAAGTAAAAATAAAAACATAACATATGAAATCACCAACAAATACGATAGCCTGTGTACAACAACAAATTCGCTGAAGTGTTTTTATTCAAACATACGAAGTTTAGTCAAACCCGGAAAGATCGATGAGCTTAGGTGTATACTGACATCAATACAAGATGTTCATGTGGTGATATTGGTCGAAACATGGATTAAATCAGACGCAGAAGCACAGAGACTACAACTGCCAAATTACACACATTATTACAATTTTAGAACTAACAGCAGGGGAGGTGGTGTATCAATTTTTATTAAAAGCAACATGAAACACGAATTTATAAGCCAAAAATGTGAAGAAGATAACCACTTCCTGTGGCTTCACCTACAAAAGTTTTCTTTAGACATATGTGGAATATATAAACCGGAAAGAACTAACACAAATAAATTTCTCGAAACCTTAACAAATGAACTACAAAACAAGAAAAGGACAATACTATTTGGAGATTTTAATTTTAATCTACTCAGCTCTGATCGAAAAACCAAGGAATATAAAGATACACTCTCGGAAAATGGCTATACGGTATTGAACAAAATTGATGCAAGGCACTGTACTCGTGAAACATCTTCTACATGTACTATATTGGACCACGTTTCTACAAACCTACGAAGCCATGATTTTCATTTAGTAATAATTGAATCAAGCATGTCCGATCACAAACAGATTTTCCTAGAGGTCAAACAGTACAAACCAGAACCAATTAAAAAAATACAAATAAAAACAATTTCATTCGCAAAACTGTATAAAACTATAGAAAATATAGATTATGCCACGGTGGGAGAAGATTTTACAAAACTAGAAGAAGCAATAAAACTGGCAATCAGCAAGAATCAAACTACGAAAATTAAGTGTCTGAACCCACCCAAAACAGAATGGATCACGAAGGACATAATTGACAAAATAAACGCAAGGAACATATTGTGGAAACAACATAAAACTAATCCGAACAACTTGGAGTTTGAAGAGAAGTTTAAAAGTGAGAGAAACAGAGTATTCACGCATATGCAGATTGTTAAAAATAAATACTTCATTCAATCATTTGAAGAATGCAAAGGTAAGCCGTTGAAGATGTGGAAACTTATAAATAATCTGTCCAATAATAAAACTAAAGATAATAGTACTCCTCCTAAATTACAAACCTCCTCAGGCCCCATCACAGAAGACAATGAAATCTGTGAACACTTCAACACCTACTTTGCCAATATAGGTATTCTTCTGGCAAATAAAATAGCTCCAAAACACCACAATAGTAACATTAACACTACTTCTTTACACGCAAACGCTCCGGGTCTCTCACAAATGTCACCAACAAACGTAGAAGAAATCGCAAAGATTATTGATGGTCTAAAAGCAAACACCAGTGCTGGCGTGGACGGCATCACCGTCAAAGCCATTAAACATATAAAAAACCTAATACTGCCACTTTTAGTGCAATGCATGAATAAATGTTTGCTGGAAGGCTTTTTTCCAGACACACTTAAAATCGCGAGAGTAACTCCAATTTTTAAGTCAGGCTCGAAATCAGATCCCGGAAATTACAGACCAATTTCGGTATTGCCAGTGATGTCGAAAATACTGGAGAAATTAATTCACTCTAGACTTATGGATTATCTAGATTCTTTCGGTTTTCTTTTTGAACGGCAATATGGATTTAGACCTAAGTCCAATGCACTAGCTGCTGCGACTGATTTGGTCACGAAACTTCGGACTAAAATTGATCAAAAGCAAATTGCTCTTGGAGTGTTTATAGATTTAAAAAAGGCTTTCGATACTGTAAGTCATAATATACTCCTGCAAAAATTAGCGTCTATAAAAATAAGAGGAAGCTGTCTCAAAATGTTCGAGTCTTACCTAGAAAATCGTTTGCAAGTTGTTAAAATAGGAAACAACATCAGTAGCTCCAAGTTGATAAAATGTGGTGTGCCTCAAGGATCAATATTGGGTCCTCTCTTGTTCCTTATTTATATCAACAATGTACACGAATTAGGACTTAAAGGACATATAACACTCTATGCTGATGACACCTGCCTATTTTACTACGGTAACTCTATTGAAGAAATTACACAAGACGCACAGGATGACCTAGTTATTTTGGAAAGGTGGTTCTTGGATAACCTATTGACAATTAATACATCGAAAACGAACTACATAATCTTCTCGGCCAAGAACAAAAAAATTCACTGTCACAAGCCTTTGTTCATACATGGAGATGCTCTTAATAAAGTAAACACAGATAAGTACCTGGGTCTTACACTTGATAGTCACTTGACGTGGCAGCCACACATTAAAAGGATTTGTTCTAAGTTGTCAAGTCTTACGGGTGCGTTACGTGGAATAGCTGGATGCCTACCATCAAAAATTCGGTATACTGTATACAATTCATTAGTAAAGCCACACATTGAATATTTAATTGAGGTCTGGGGATCGACAACAAAAACAAACATACACAAGCTTCAAATCGCTCAAAATAAAATTATCAAGGTCCTCTTTAAATATCCCTACCTAACATCCACAAATAAAATCTATAACGACACAAAACTCCTTAACATCACCAAAACTCATCAATATAATACCTGCATATTAATAAGAAAAATCCTAACAAAAGAAATACACACAGACATTACATATAAAAGGAATAATGAAGTGCAAACAAGATCATCACGTCGGGCAAACGACCTAGTACTATTACATAGACCTAGAACAAAACACGGAAAGAGAAATATTAAATATGAAGGAGTACAACTATACAATTCACTACCAAAAAACATTAAAGAAGCTAAAACTAATTTATTTTTTAAAAAAATGTTAAAGAAACACATCTTTGACGGCTCCAACATAAATAAATAAAATATTATATTACTTTTGTCTAGCATAGTGTGCACGGTGCTTTATAATAGTGCTGATAAAAACAGCGCGCTCGATGTGTAACAACGACGCGCGTTCCGAGTGATTTACTGCGATCTACCCACTTATGAACTAGACTTATTAAAATAACTAGGTAATCTTTACTTATTATGACAAATTCACTACTAGGTACTACTAACTGCACGACGAGCGCTCTGGACTATGTTAATTATTACCTACCTACATTATTATTTTTTAAACTTTGTTTCTCATTAAGTGATTATGTAAATCTTAGAGAAATAAATGATATTTTGAACCGTACATACCAAGGTCCCTCCGTGCGTCGGAAAGCACGTTGAGCCGTTGGTTCCAGCTGTTATTTGTAGATCTTTGACAGTCGTTAAGGGTCGTCAGAAGCCCAATAGTCTGACAACCAGTCTTACCAAAGGGTATCGTGTTACCCAGTAACTGGGAAGTGGAGGTCAGATAGGCAGTCGCTCCATGTAAAATACTGGTATTCAGCTGCCTCCGGTTAGACTGGAAGCCGACCCCAACATAGTTCGGAAAAGGCTAGGCAGATGATGATTCTTTAAAATTCCGGTTTTATCAGACGAAAGACTTTCAGTGGGAAACAAGAACGAGTAGGTATGCAGTATGCACCTATTTGACTTATTTACCTTATTTTATTTATCATTAAATTACACAAACTTTAGATACTTCGTAGAATTATACCTATTTTTAAGATAACAAGTGAGTTACATGATGTTTACTCTACTATTGTGTAAACTCGGTCACACTTCTTAAATTGCACACACATTGTTATCGTGTAGTAGGTATATTACATGCGATCAACACTTAAAATTACATTAGACTACTTGTATGTTTCTACAAGGTTAATAATTAATGTTTTTTTAAATATTTATTTTTTCGAAAAGTCTAATAGGAGGGACGGAGATCGCATCCTGGGAATAAGATTTTACCCGTTTCTGAAAATTTTAAGTCCAATCAATTCTCATACTTAGGAAACGTTAAAATTAAAGTCGCAATGTCATCTCAGCGACCATCGATGTCAAGAACTTGTCAAAAATGCGGGGAAAGATTTTTTGACAGACAGATTAGAATGCGAAAATTCTTAAAAATACGGGAATTCCCGGCCGTCTGTTTCAAAATCTTAATTTTCAACCACATAGTCAGACAATAGGTACATCAGACACAACATATTACTGTAACAGGCAGTCAATTCTCATGTAGTTAAGATGTCAAGAGTTGACACTACAGAACAGCAGAATTTTCCTCTTCAGGGTTTCCTTAACCGTGGTAACTTTAATACTGAATTTAATAACCTAAGTTGTACGAAAAAATCTACATAATTGCAAACGTATTTTTTATTTACAATGCGCCAGGTTAATTACGTTTAACCTTGCTAACGTCGATAAATTTTAATCTCACACATAGTTCATGGGCAAATTACACCATATTGACATTTCTATTTCATTACATTCTTTATCTTCAATGCCATCACTTCTTACAAGGTCTTATGTGCTTTGAAGACTCATACATACCTCATACACGTAAGATATGACGTATGACACGTGCATCTATTTGACAGGTCTATTTGTTTGACGGTTGACGTGTCGTTTTTAAGACCATTGAGCATAGAGGTCGTGGAGTTAAGGTCGTAATTGTGCAAGTATATCATGTCTTCTTTTATTTTACTACGCATTTTGTAGGTACATTGCTTTGAGTTAATCTCAATGGCTAATGACTTAAGTAGGTGTGCCCGTGTCATGGTGGATAGTGATGACGTGCATTAATGACAGTAGAGGCTGAATGCGTAGTAGGCCATGGTAAAGATTAATTGTAATATCATGCCGACCATTTTGTTTTGTACATAAAAAAGGATGTTATTTATGCAATTATAAAGCAACAAATGAGTAATCTACACGATTCATGTTTTATTTTATTTTATCTGTTCTATGAGGAGCTAAAAACTTTACCGATAATTCTCATGAAGTGCATTCTAGAATTTTTTGAAATTATACTATGTAGGTATTTATAGCTATCAAATCAAGCTTTAAATGACGTTATTGTACTTTGAACTCGTCAAAGAAATAAAAAGACTATTATTGGTTAATGAATGAGACAGACACGAGTTATAAAATATAGCGGATGAAGTAATTAAAAGTAATAATATGAGTCTTATCTTGTCACTACACACGGGACTATAGAATCAATTTATTTGTTTTTACGGCAAGTACTTAATCAAGTTGACACTTGTGGCAAAATTCTATAATTTGCAGTTTATATTAAACTAGCTTTTGCCAGCGGCTCCGCTCGCGTGAACATCGATTATCGCGTAAAACAGTAGCCTATGTCCTTCTCCATATCCCAGGCTATATCTCTGCCAAATTTCATGACCATCGATTCAGCGGTTTAGGCGTGAACGCGTGACAGAGAGACAGAGTTACTTACGCATTTATAATATTGTATATAGTAGGGATTAAAGACGTTTCCAAACACAAATCTATGTATATAGTCTTCACATGATCTGACCAAGAGCATGTCTTGACTGCAAAAGAGACTATGAACCTTGAGTTAGTTTCGCCATTTCTTCGCAGAAAGGAAATGTCGACTTCATCTAGCTTATTTTTTTAATATGACTTGTACACACGGCTACACATCAAGCTATACATTTCCAGTTTACGCTGACATCGCAATGTACGGAAATCCTATACCTACAATGCGAGATCAGCTTATACTGGAAACGTTTAGCTTGATGTGTAGCCGTGTGTACAAGTGATTATAATATCCTATTAACAGAATAAACAATTTCATTTCACTTCGTAGGGTATCTTTATTCAACCCTGTAATGATACTTCGTCAATATCAAATTCAGTCACGTAGTACGCAGTCACGGTACCACATTCATTTCCTTCTTTTGAAACGTTTACGGGCAAAATTGGCTTCACAAGTTCTTCAAAGGACCAATTAGGCGGTACCTACGCATTTGAAAGTGGTAAGATTTGTAAGCGAAACGATCCGATTTGTTTATGGTATTGAGTACTTTCGTACTTTCACATGAATTGATTATATTTGACTTCAGGAAATACACGTCGTTTTATGAGACGGGGCAGTAACGGTAATGTGTTTCTATATATGGAAAATAGCTTTATAAAAAAAAAGAAAACTGATTTCCACAAAATGCACAACAAAGTAAAACGAGTTGGACTCGCGCACCGAGGGTTCCGTACAAACCTGTGGGTATATAAGTAAAAGTTCAAAATTGTCCAAATTTTTTTTTTTTATATGACGAAACTAAAAATTTTCTTATCTGTACTATAAGACGTGACTTCGTACAAAATTTCAAGATTCTAAGTTCACGGGAAGTACCCTGTAGGTTTTGATTCCCGTGCGAGTTTCGAAAATTTGCGGAATTTTGCGGCCTAAATGGCTGTATCTTTTGATTGCGTTGACTTAGAAGGTTGATTTTTCTACAGCTTCCAGGGACAGTAGAACTAAGTATCATATAGAAATTTCAGTTTGATACCTCCACGCGTTCCTGAGAAAAACGGTCTTGACAGATGGACGGACGGACGGACGGACGGACGGACAACAAAGTGATCTTATAAGGGTTCCGTTTTTTCCTTTAGAGGTACGGAACCCTAAAAATACTTTATTTTCGGAAGTAGGTGGCAAAAATACGAAAACACAAAACCAAAGACACTTTTAATTTTCTACGACAACGTATTATTGCAGGTAAGTAACTCAAAAACCACTAATCCGAACTTGACCGAATTATTAAGGGACCACTGGATAAATATACCATTTCAAACCAGATAAGATTTTTTAAATCGGTTATTTAAGGTGACACTTGTCCACATTTTTTCCATACAAACTTCGGGAGGGTTTTACTGAACTGTTTGACCGATGTACATCAAAAATTAAGCATGGTATGGTTTTGTCTCATTATCAATATTGTCATTAAAAAGAGCCCGCAAAGATTCGTTTTTTTTTGCTAATTTAACCTAACTTTGGGCGTGTTTAAGTAATAAAAGCAGTGTAAAATCTCGAAAACCAAGTCGGTACCGACAAAGCTCAATTATCGTAAAGTTCAATAAACTTAATTGGTCATTGATTTATGCAGTGGTTTTTTTAGAAAACCCGATCATCCGAAGGACTTTTCTAAATTTTTTACGCGCCTGTTTTACTATAACTGATCCTGCAGCTCACTCAATAATGTTGTGCGTGTAGACTAGCGTCTAACTGCTCATCACTGATACTACCTCTGTCGGACACGAAGCCTGGTGAGACAGCGTGCTTTTTAGCCAGGCCCACCAGTGAGTTCGAGCCCGCGACTAGTGTACTCTTAATAAATGACGAAGAGCTGAGGTAAAATAAAAATAAAAAATCGGCTGAATTAAAAACCTCCACCTGTCTTGGAGTCGGTTAAAAATGCTGTACTTTCATAAATTTTGTCTTATATTTTATTATAAACATTGATTATATACCTGTTTATAAGCCTTGTATTGTCAGACTGCAAGGCAAGGTCTCCCTTTCCATTGCTACTGCGATTGATTTAAATAATAAATACTAAAGTTTACTTCTATTTCTATCCTATTTTACGTCTTGAACTCTTGACGGCACGGCTGGCGAAGTGGTTAAGCGATTAACTGACGCGCTGCTTGTCGCGGGTTTGATTCCCACACGGAACAAATGTTTGTATGACCTACAAGTAGTTGTTCCGGGTCTGGTTGTTTGTGTATATGAGTTTAAATGTTTGTAAACGCACCCACAATACAGGAGAAATTCCTAGTGGGGGGCAACGTAAAAAAAAAAAAACTCAGTTTTAGTGACAGCTATTAAATCTGGCTGCTTTAATTTGCATAGTCTGTCCATTTTATGTCCTCTACAAAGATTAGATGAGTATCTATAGATTGAAGTCAAGTGGATGATGCATAAGCATACTTAGTTTAGTTTGGCTACCGAGTTCAATGTACTGCATCACACACGAATGGGTACAAGTTAATCTTCACGTTATACGTACAGTCACGAGCAATAATATGTATACGCTTACCAACTTTTAAAAGTGTTTTTCTCCACTTTTATTAATTGTAATCTCATTTTATTATGAAAATAATATTTTTGAACCCACGCTATAATGAAATACCTAAGTTATCTCAAGGTTGCAATCGCTATTTAAAAGAAAATCGCTTTTGAATTTGGCGATGTGTATACATATTAATGCTCTTGACTGTACTTGTGAACAGAGCTACATACATGACATAAGGCAAGCCATTTAAAGACGCGCATCCTTTAAGTATATTGGTCGCAAACGGGACTTCTAAGCGTAGGGCCCTGTGTTTGATTCTCGTATTGCCATTTGGAATATCTGATTCTTGCTCTAGTTATGGGCAGTAGGCTCGCGTCCTATTATATATAGTACTATAGTACTAAAATATATTCGGTCTTACTTAAATAAGGTTTTTCTTGAGGTATGGTTTAAACCATCGAGTCTTTTTTAGAAATAAGAACCGGATAGGAGCCGAAACACAGTTCCTTTCACAAAACGAACAACTTAGTCCGGTCCTTATAGGTTTTCAATTTTGTACTAAGAAATAACTAAAGTCATGCCGACTTTAGTAATTTATGTAAGTTCAAAATACAAAAACTGTTTCGAAGGTGTTAGCTCGGGTTAAACGTATATCGTGAGACAGAGAGAGAGATCGTGTTTTGTAATAAGACAGATTGTGTTTAGGTCCTATGTAGGGTTACCTTATTTCTGACACCTACCTACAGATCACTGCGCTACCCCTTAGTGAATATAGAGCGTGATGTTAAATTTAGAATCTCCTTAAAAAATATGTCAAAGATGGCCCCATAAATATTAACTTTACTAAATTATTAATCTCGGAGCCCATTGGGGGATTTCAATTTGACAACCAATTAAATAACGTTGTAAATGGATTTTTCGAAGTTATAATTGATTATGAAAATCGAACTTTAGTGAATTTTAGAGTTTATTGAGTTTATTAGTTAACATTTAAACGAAATCTATATTTTTAAACTATTTAACTTAACTTTTTCAATGTCATTGAAATTAATGTTACTAAATACTGCACAGATAAAGTTAAATTAGGTTATTTACCAGATTCGACGTATTCAAACTCACGTTTGAATACGTAATTTAGAGATGATCTCATAAGACAAATAAAAACAGTGTCAAGAACAACTTTTATGTATTATACCTGTGTAGATACATTTGTTTTAACACAAAATGTATCAATTTACCTTGAGATATATACCCGTAACGAGGAATTTGTGGAAACGTTTCGGAACCGGTGTAATATTGCCACATCCTGTGTTTAGAACAAATAGGTACCACACTTACGACTGGAGAACGTTACATGTCAGGTTTTACTAAATAGTTTTTCAGTACCTACCTAGTAAGATCTATGTTTAACACTACACTTGAGGAAGAAGAGAAAAATGGGTTTTCTTCAGACACTGAGTTCACACGTCTATTTCGAGACAACTTTTGTAAATGACTAAAACAAACTCAACTCGTATAATTTTTACTCAACCGGAAAAAAATATAAAGCATACGTCACTCAGACCGGTTATACTTATAACGTAGGTATCTTTATGAGCAGTCATTACCTGCTTCTTTGTTTTAAAATTAAAAACTTCGATTACATTGAGAACACATTATTTCAGTAAATAGGTAAGTAGTACAAGAACTAACCGAAGCAGAAGTAAGCGCAGGTTGTGTCACCGGCTACCTCGAGACACGTGTTTTTCTCATTTCACTGTCACTTTTAAACAAGAGCACTGTTCTTTGTGTGTTGTGGTCCAACTGTTCGTTCGGCGTTTGCGCACCGTCGTCAATGCTACGCAGCGCAGCGCCCAGCGCGAGCGCATGCAACCGAAGGTTTCGACATCAGCGAGAGGGGAAGCCGGCCAACAACTAACCGCGTCTCTTTCCCACACATTGAGGCTTCCTCAGCAAAGTGAGACGGAAATATCAGCTGCAGAAATGCCTCCGCCGCAACTGGACGACCTTCGAGACCTACCATTATTGCTAATAAGCTCGTCTTTTGCAATCGGTGATTTTTCTTTACAGTTTACTTTAAGATGGAATATTTATGAACCACGGAGGTGACCTATTTTTAGGTCAGGAAGTCCTTCAGTATTACGGTCGTTTGGGGGCGGATTATGTCTATCGCTGATATTAATTTAATCCTTAAGCCATTTCTGTGACACAATAGACAGGCAACTACCTAAGGGATTATTACTGAGTTATGGCTCTTAAAAGCAACTTTTTAGTGAAAACTGAAAACACTAGTTTTTTCCAGCAACTTCGCCCCCGTGGTGGTCGATAATTATCCCACGGAAACATACTACCGGGATAAAAGTGTCCTATGTGTTAATAAACTATCTGTGTGGCAAATTTCATCCAAATCTATTTGGCTGTTTTTGCGTGACAAACATCCAAAAATGCAAACTTTCACATTCATAATATTATTAGTAGGATAAGTAAGTTTAGACCTGTCTAATAATCTAAGCAGGAAGTCTACAACGAATCACGTGAAAGTAAAATAAAATAGCCCTAAAATGTAGCGCATGCATTTACAGCACAATTGAAACGATTATTCATCATTGTTTGAAAGTGCTGACCTACGATGTGCCCTCAATGGACTCATTAATACTGCCACTCATGAACATTCGTAATACCTATTAGATTTAATTAGGGTGTTAAAACTCAGCTAGAAGTTATACTTTTTCAGAATGCTGCAGCCAGCAAAGTAGCGGTTTAGTCCCATCTCGGCACCCATGAATTTCCATCTGTTTTTTGATGACTGTGTACTGTAGAGGTTGTTCGGTTCACGAGGAACCTCACGTACATACTGGCAGCCAATGATTAGGCTGTGTCTATGTTCGAATAATCGGGAAGTTTTTTATCTTTAGAATATCAAATAATTCTACATAGGTTTTTGTTGCGGAAGTTTTGATTCGATTGACAGGCGCGACGCTATAATAAGCTAATGGTGTCCCACCGGTTAAAGATTGGGAATGTTCGTGGGCAACCTTGCTAATATTATAAACGTGAAAGTTTGTGCGTATGGATGTATGGATATATTTATGGATCTTTCACGCAAAAACGGCCGAACGGATTTCGACGAAATTTGGCATACAGATAGATTATATCCTATATTAACACCTAGGATACTTTTTTTCCGGTAGTAGGTATTTTCCCGGGGGATAATTTCCGACTTCCACGCGGGCGAAGCTGCGGGAGGAACCTAGTGATAAATAAATTCATGGGTGAGATGAGAAGGTGCCGAGATGGGACTAAACCAAATAGCATCTACTTCATACAGCTGTGACGTAGATAGAGATACCTCCTGCTATTTTTGACCTATTTAGTTTCCCTACAATGAATTACTCTTGTTTCAGAACATAGGTAGGTATTTCCTTTTACTTATCTTGGAAATGGATAAACAAAGAGCAAAACGAAGTCTCTGTCACCCCAATGATATATAATTACGTATACATGTACCTATCTGTGTTACACAAAAACGAAAAGTCGCCGATCCTGTTTTGTAAACATATTCACCGCAAAAATATTATGAACTTGTTCTTTGTCGTTTTCATAACATATTGACCGGCTTAAAAAGGAGGCTATAATTATGTTCTTGTTACATTAGCGATACGCACCGTTGCACTCGGGATTTTGCATGAATTTAGGTTTGTTCAATGTTATATTTGCATCTACCATATTATTTTATACGTTCTCCTGCGTCATAATACCAGTGAAGTTTTATGTAGATCATGTGCGGATTTGTTGCTTATTTTTTTTATAAGTTTAAAATATTAGCACCATCCCATTTCTTCCCGTGGATGCCGTAGAAGGCGACTAAGGGACTCACTAGAGAATGGGCAGCAGCGTTCTCTATGCATTTTACCACCATACTGCGATCGCCAACTCGCCCGCTAAGCGTGGCGATTATGGCAACCCCCCCTTTTGAGGGAGGCCTATGTCCAGCAGTGGACATCTTTCGACTGAACTGATGACTGATGAAATTCAAAGTTATCATATTCTTAACCGAGGGACAATTGCGTAACATACTGACAGTAGTAATCGCTTTCATTTTGGCAGTTCAACAACATTAATTACGTAATTTACGTTGTTTGGCAGACATGACTTCGTCTCTGTGGGAGTGGGCGCGGATTCAGGGGTGCAGGTTGTTCGAAAGAGATACCGTGGCCCCTGGCACACAGGCAACTGAGGGAACACGGGTGGGTTTTAGTCAATAAAAGTCTGACACGCCCTCCTGCTCCACCCAGAGCGGGAGAAGCTATTTGAAGATTTCCCAACCTTAGAAAAAGGCTGATTATGACCTACAGTGGGTAGGCAGGCTTCATCGAAGCTACCACGCAATGGATTAGCAGTATTCTGCAAAACGATTCAGATTCAGAATGAGAATACTTTGTTAAGCAATAGGACGCCGGTTTTAAAATGTTATTTTATTCTTTAATTTTGTTTAACATTGGCATTGCTAGAACCGGTATTTTGTGCATAGTTTTATTATTTTGTGCTTGATATTTAAATGTTAATGGGCATATGCATATATAATGTACGCGTTAAAAGTAATAATAAAAATCTTAGTTCACGATTGTGAAAATCCTGTCAAAACGTGATTATTTTAGAGATTATGTTGCGAAGACCAGATAAACCTGATACCGAGAACTTTACCCTGCAGTCTTTCAAGCTTATAACGATGGCAAACAAGGACCGAACCTTAAGCCATCCGTCTTCTTCATCCGTAAAGAATTGAGAGTCTTGAGACTAACCTTTTAAAAATATATCATTGAATTTTAAACGCTCGGGTGTGGACAAATATCGTTAGCCATTGCTTCACCTTGGGAGTTACAGTTGCATACATCTTGCGTGTCCATTCGATATGTTTAAATTAATTAATTTATCTATTGGGCAATCATGGTGAGCCTTGATTGGTATTTTTAAATCAAATATACGTTTAAAAGATATTCATGGCAAAAATAAATGAAAATATAAAACTGATTGATAGCTCGGTCAATCAATTCCATTAATGTTGAATCGCTTCTGCAAATGATCTATTAATAGCGGATGCATTTCATATTTGGTCAGCGGTTTCAGTGATTGGCAACGCTTCAATTCCGGAGTTTTCTATCTATCTAGCACTTACTCGTCTAAATAAATCTGATCTAATCTTGGAATCTAATAAAAATACAGCGGCTTATTTCTTTTCCACGTATTTTGTGACGCAAAAGATATGGGTTACCTACTTTATTATTGTGTAGATAAACGACCAGCCATCTGTCATCATTACGTGTTTTAAAACAGCGCGAAAAAGGGAAAAACGTTGCTTATTACAAAGTATCTCTCTTGGATCGAAGATTTAAAATGTATTACTGAAACGTGGCGTGACTCAAGTTATAATGTTATCACATTTTCTATCTTGGGTGATCATAATTTTAGAGGCTAGATTCTGATCATCTTGCATAGACATCAGTCATGTTTTGAACATGATTTTAGAGGCAGTTTCCCTAAAGACATAAATACAATCATCAAAACAAAAATCATGCAACAGATACAAACAAAACTGTAAACATGACCATCGACTTAGCATTTATTGTAAACATAATGAAAAGACAATTAGATGTTACAAGAGAGGTATATTAGCATATCTCTCTTTGATCAAAGATTCAAAACGTATTACTGAAACGTGGCGTGACTCAAGTCTTTAAATTATCACATTGCGTATGACAATACAAAAAAAAAAAAAAAAAAAATACGTAACGCCGTGTAAAATATCAGGTTACTTACATCATCCACAGATATTCTTCGTTTTTGCTCGTTTGCCTCTGCAGTGCCCCGAATTGAGTACCTGCAATGATAAACCACAGTTATTTTAGTTGTCATAAGAAAAAAACATACAATTTCATTTTATTTTATTTTATTTGGGTAGCAACGCATGTTGCCTGCAATACCAGTTCCATTAGAAACACTTATCTTTTGATATGATTGTCAAACATTGAGTAGGTGTATATTTATCTGGCTTCCGCAGACGGTGCGACAACGTGACGCGATTCTAGTAGATGAATTCCTATTAAGTTTATGAAAACATTCTATTACAGTCGCATCGTGCCTGTCTGCGGAAGTCTTTCATGAGGGCCTCAGAAAATCAATTTTTAAAAGTGAAAGCTCTAATCTTATTTCGTAGTTTTGTTTCATCCTTGAGTCCTCTTAGTAAGATCCACGTGTGATCTTACTTCTAGTTTAAATATTATGTCATTACTATGATAAAATTACACAAAAGCCTTCTGTATATCTGTCGGTTACAATTATTTTATCCTGAGGTGTTGAACTAAAGACATTGCTAGATGGTCGCAGCAGCTGAATTTAAGGTGCCTCGAATTTATATGGTTATTAAATTTTGGTTTTCACCTTAACTGCCGTTTATATCCGCATGTGTTTATTTAAATCGCAATGCAAATAAATACATTCATTAGTCAAGTCACTTAAAAAAAAAAAAAAAAAAAATCGATGACGCATTGTTTTTTCAATTTAGCTCCAAAATATACAAAAGGTTAAGTTATATCCGCGATCTAAAAATTCAGAAATCTCCAAAGATGCTTTTGCTGAGTGAATAGCATCGTATTGAATTCAAAATTTCCATTCGGGTCTCCGAGATTCGGAGACTTATTCCTACCTGACATCGGCTACGTAGTCACTTGTCTAAACTCTCGCTTGGATGCACTTGCTTGTTTTGAACGTTTATGCTAATGCTTTTAACTCATTTCCTAAACTAAAATGAACGTTTAATAAAGTTCCGGCAGTACAAATGTAGAATTGAGCTCGTAGGCTGTTCGAACGTTCAAGTTTTGTAATATCATGGTCAAATTATTTGTTGTGTCGAACAAAGCAATGTAATCATAGAATGATGTCATGTGTCTGTTTTCATGTTTATGTTTATCAATTAAAAAACAATATGCAATAATAGATATACATATTACGTAGTATAATATTTTAAGTTTTAGTGTTTCTTTTAACTAACGTTAAAAAAGATAGATTTCCAGGAGAATCCTCAGTGAATGGGGTTATATTTACAAATCATATTGAGTCAATAGTTCTGTCTACAGTTTTGTTTATATCTCTTTCATGCTTCACTGTTTATGTTGTCTACAGCAGGCTTAGCACGAGAATCATAAAGAAGCGTTTGGCGACGGAAGTGTAGACAAAAATGACGTTTCCGTCTAGACAATTGACAGTTTTGTACCGATAAATTTAGACAAGCGATCTCTATTCTACGGTAGAGTAGAAATTGAAAGCGTCATGCACGAGAACCTTACAGAAGCGTTTGTCGACGGAAGAGTACCTAGACAAAAATAACGTTTCCGTGTAGACAGTGACAGTTTTGAACCGAGAAGTGTAGACAATCGATTTCTATGCTACGGTAGCCAACCGTACTCTAAAATAGACTATTGTAATCTTTTTCTTATGAGTATACTCTATAATCTACAACACTAATAGAGCCTACATAAATACTCTATTTCCATAAACTGACTTTTTTGATGCAAATGATTTAGTTTTTCTGCGGTTTTTCTATATGTATTTTCCACTTGACTACTTGTCGGTCATGAATGTGAAGTGGCGAGAAAAGAGGAACGTAGAATTACGATGTTTGGAGTCCTACAATATTCTTGTAAAATCGATTAAAAATGTTATGTACGTACCGCAAAAAGTGCTAGAAAGTACATAAAGAGAAATGAATAAATGGTACTCTGTTTTATTAACCTGTACTCTTTATCGACTCTCTCTGAAATCAGAAATATTCTACTTCTTCTAGAAAAAATTGGCAACCCTAGGCAGAGTAGAATAGGCAGAGTAGAAATAGGAAGCGAAATGCTAAGCCTGCAGGGAACTGATAAATCCTATAGCCTCTTAATAAAGCCCTAAACATGAATGATGTTTAAGGAAGATGATCAGATACTATCTTCTAAAATTATGACCCTTACACAGAAAGCATATTCATGTAAATTAAGGTCCCCACACGATATGTTTTTAGTTGTTATAAAACATTCCCGTAATTGTCTTTCTAAATATTAATGAAGGAAAAACGTTTGAGGAAACTCAAAGTACGGCTGTAGTTTGAGTAGTCTCACTATCAAGAGTCTACCTAGACTTGAAAGTAAAAAGGTTATAAATAGCCCGGATTGGTTATCCGGTCCTTAGCCGCAGGCTATTTTTCTATTGGAATAACAAGTTATTTCAAATCAAATGGATCTCAAGAAATTCTCGGTGTATAGATTATCTACGTTTTGAAGAGTATTTGCTGTGGCCTTAGCTATGATTGCGGATATTTCGTTAGTGACATTGAACATTGATGTTATTCCACTTGTTAGTTCCAGATAAGTCTTATCGTCCCTTTTTATCTTACTTAAATACGCATTAACACAGTATTTTCGTCTAGAGCATGTCTGATTATGAATTCAGAGGAAATATATTATTTTGTTCAAAACAATTTGTTGAGGATAATGGCACTATGGCGATCAAGCTGCGCACTTGACGATTTATCGGTTTATTTGGTGGTATGAGGTGGGTTTTTCAATGTACCTACTAATAAACATACCGGCGAGCGAAAGGCTAGTTCAAAAATAAAATAATTGGCATAGTACTTTCGTGCGCGAGTGTGCGCATGGGTGCGCAAACAAACCCCTTCCAGTTTCTTCCAACGTTCTTTTTACATGACGCGACGATACCTAATGGTATTTTAGTAGTTTCAAATAATAGGTTGTTCTTTTTAATTACTCTTTATTCGTTTTCCGACTTGACAATATGATCGTTGACCTTTTGATATATCCTGTAACCTTGTCTTCTATTCAAATTATATTCTGAATAAAAAATATTGCGAAATAGATAAACTTAATTAAGAATAAAAAAATATTTCCATAATGTGAGCTAAGTTTAGACAACCGCCATTCAGTTGCTGTCATTTGATAAAAAAATGCAATTTTGGGCCCAAGACCTTTTCAATATACGCGGAAGGTAAAAATGATGTTGCAAACTTGAAAACGGCGTAATAATTTGGGTACCTAATGGTCGTGACTCGTGACGACATTATTTTAAACGTAACTGAAGGAAAAAACAAGCCAGTACAATGTTTCCTGGCACGCTGCATTGAGAATTCGTGTGTTGAATAATATCTAAATTAGCATAGAGAATTCTAATTGAGGACACGATTAGTAACTTAAAATTACTTGAACCTTGGCACACAGGCGTGCCAATGGCATCCTATAATGACGCCACGAAACACATGATATTACCATATGCTTCGAAGATTCGGACAAAAATAACTGAGTTTACAAAACAACACAGACATCCTTTGTCTTGTACCGAAACGATCAAATAATATGCTTATGCGACAAAGCACAATAAGCAAGTTAGGCAATGGACACTGTAGATTTGAAAGACAGTACTACCCTATGTCGAAAAACATGCACATTAAAAAGTGTAATGGTCAATTGTTTTGGGATTATCGGCAGCATCCACTAATAAAACTGCTCATGGCCCAAGTTATTAAAAAAACAATTTTTATGCATTTTGTAAATGGTATTTCTCTTATTTATCAACTAGCCACACCATGGGTCGTTATTAAAGTAATCACCTTGGTGAACTTCATAGACCAGATTAGAAAGTAGTTCAGAAGCAAAATAGATGTCGTAATATATTATGGTAATAATACAAGTGTTACATAAATGAAGTCTCATTCCATTTAATATGACAATAATAAACCTTGAGTGAAGTACATAAGCTATTTAGATTGTCCTGAACATTAAGACTGCATACAGTTGACAAACAAACACGGTAACCGGTTTCCATTCTCCGCCTGCTAACCTTACTTTTATATGCATAGTTACTACGTGACGTGCCTCCGACGGCGACGTCAACAACCATCCCACACCGCGTTATTTTTTGTTTTTGTCCTCATGTGGGTTGCCAGAGATGAATTTGTTAAGGTAAAGATGTGGTAATACCACAAAGAGAAGAGAATCAACTCAAGAATCTATCCGATATGTGTATAAAAGTTGCCATTATGATGTTGTATAAGCAAAATATGAGCGCAAAGGTACACGTGGAAGACCACAAATAAATGCTATTTCTATTAAATTAAATACGGACTTACCTGTTTGGCTACTTTGTGAAGTATTGGAACTGACACTGGTTTCACTATTAGTGCGATTTCTTGGACTAAATAACAAATTCCAGGGGCTGTAGGTTGAAACTTGAGAAGTATTACGGGTTTGGGTCGAGTTTTTCCTGTCAGAATCCATTTTATCTTACGATTTTAATTATAAAACAAGAAATAAATTGTGTAAACTTGTATTTAAAACAAAAAATGTGTTAGCAATGACAGAGTCGCGCACGCCGGTCGATAATACAGTATGATATGACACGGTAACAAACCAAACAGTGAATGTGGCGCTGCGCGGGCGCGCCGCTCAGCTTTGTTTTGATCCGAGCTTGCACGAATACACACGGAAACACCCGACCTCTTATTTCTGTTAGTTATGGTGAACTTTGTACTATTAATATACAAAGCACCTTAATAATTATGTTAAGTTGATGTGTTCGTCATATTTATTATTTGTTGCAAATATTGTTGTAAAAACGAAAACTGATACTATTTTTACACATTTAATAACACTGTCTTTTTGTTCTAATCAAATTCTAATATTATTTATCAAGCCATGATGCGAAATTGTTGCCCATTTTTTTAAATGTGTGATGAATGAATACTATATCGAATAATTTGTTGAAAAAATATGCCCTGTATAGAGTTCAATCAACATTGTCACCGCTAAAGAAGTCGATAACAGTCAACTAAAATGACATTTGCCATAAGAAAAAGGTGTTGTCAAATTATAAATCAAAAGTGACATATCACAGTGTTGTAGACAATTTATTTCAATTAGTTAACAAATAATAAAGAAGAACAGTAAATAAAACTACAATCATGAAGATACCTTACTTAGTGAGTAAGAATACGCGTGAGGTGTATTTCACACCACCAACTATGAGTAACTCAGCTGCAGAAGCTCCTCGCAAAATCAGAGCTGAGGACTTCGATTGGGATACTGAGTTTACACCTCAACCACTTACATACTGCGCTGCTCTCGTTCTGTCAAGGATGTTTGACAAAGTTAATCCGCTTCAGAAAATACTTCAAAAAGACATCGATATTTTGATGGACTTGTACCCTGCGGATATACCGTTGAAGTTCAGCGTACCCTACATAAAGGTTAACATTCTGCAACTACCTATAGTCCTTTCGTTTTGAAAACAAGTCGCTTTGCTTAGTAATTTAGAAGTAGGTAGAGTAGCGTAATCTCAAAGCATTCCTCCTATTCAGCATTAAATCAATAAAACAATTTGATTTCGTTTTAGGACGAGCAATATTGGAACAGGTCATTTTATTCCAAATACCCATCAAGAATAGAGCTGGGAAAAATATTTTGGAAAGGCAAATTTTTATCGGCTTCCCTCCAAGATTACTTGGAATCAGTAAATCCTGACGTTTTTAGAGAAGACGAAGCTGTCGAACTTGCATCACTGGTAACACGTTTAATTTCTCTTTTTATGACCTGTCTCTCGTATTCAAGATCATCTGAGCTGCCCTTTTTTTTTGAGGTTGGGACATCATCAAATAACTTCTTCCGCTCTGGGTGGAGCAGGAGGGCGTGACAGACTTTTCCTGACTAAAATCCACCCGTGTTCCCTCATTGCCTGTCTGCCAAGGGCTACGGTATCTCTTTCGAACAACCCGTACCCCTGGCAGACATCGGCCCTTGCGGACCCTATCAATTAATGCTGACGTCTCGTTGAGGCGCGCGTGGAATACAACGCGCCGTCGACCCGGGCTTGGTCCTTACCGGACATCGAGCTACCCATTATTCACCGTCCGCAAGCCCGCGCCTACGGTGGCCGGGAATCAGCCTTGGATTTCCGACGCCCAGGGCGTCTCCTGCGGAGGTTAGGGCCGTGGGGGTGCATATACTGCCTCTCCCTCACGTGCGCCGCCTCCCTCTTCGCAAGCATCACTGCTTCGCAGAAGGAAGCGACGGCTACCCATGCACTCTCGCTCCGTACCATGACCTGGACCAGGGCCGGACGCGAGAAATCGCCGCCGCCGATCGCCTCCACGCGGACACGGCGGTGCTCCATCCAAGCTGGGCAGACCTCCACCGTATGTTCCACCGTGTTCTCAGGGCGATCTTCGCAATGGAAACGCCCGGACGTTTTCTCCCGCCATATCCGAAACAGGAACCTCCCGAAACAACCGAGTCCGGTGAAGACTTGCGTCAGGCGGAAGGTGAGGACGCCATGCCACCTCTCAAGTCACTCCTCAAAGAGGGGACTTACCGCCGCAATCGTGGCGTGCCCAGTAATACGCAAGTTGTGCTATGGACTTTGGTATAAGATTTTAAATGAATCACCAATGCTTACTTACGATGTAGCTGTTGTGACCGAATGATGTGTGACTTGCTATCTAAGCATTACTTAGGGATGGGTTTAGGCTAAGAATAGACCAAGTCATAATATGGAATTCCTATTTACCAGGTCAGTCCATACATCTTCTTCCTAGGCTTAAATCAGCTGCAAATAGTACGTCAACCGAAACCGGCCTTACCTAGCGAAACCAGTGTGGAAGACACATGTGAATACAGTGTACCTAAAGTCTATGACCATATCCCCATGGAGTCAGTTCTGGAAAAATTGTACAACCTTCGAGAAATTTCTCTAGTCTTCGGGATAAACGATCTTAGAGATAATTATTTAACAAGGTATTTCGAATTTTCGTTGGCTGATTGCGAGTCAATTTGTCGAGGATTACAACATTTGCGACATTTAAAAATATTTCGCATCAATCGCAGTAACCTAGATTGTTCAAAAGTTAAATTAATCCTTCAAAATCTTGTGAAGAAGGAAAGCATTGAGGAACTGGATTTCAATCATTGTCAAATCGGTGATTACGGAATGAAGGCCCTCGGCGGTTTTATTTTCGTTCACAAAAACGTGAAAGTAGTAAGAATCGCCAATAACAGATTTAAGGAAGAAGGAATTCAGGGAATAGCTTATGCTCTACAGATGAAACCAGCTGCCCCCATCGAACTTTTAGGTAAAGTGTTCAAAAAGTATTATTGTTTTGCTTTTAGCGATAAGGTCGTAGGTTGTAGCTTTCTAATATATGTTGTGTCCCGTTGTTCGTCTTTACAGTAGTTTACTATCTATCTTATTGTTCTAATAGGTAGATACTATTAATTTCATCTGAGGAAATTGGGTTGTCTATTGTTTGCCCGAAGATTATATGCCATAATCATCATTTTCCCGAATTTAATTTACCCGAATTTCATTTGCCCGAATGTTTCATTTGCCCTAAAAGACATATGACATACTTTTAATTGCCTGAATTTTAGATACCATAAGATACGAATGCCATAAGTATTGTTTGCCTTATTTTTATGTGCCATAATAATTATTAGACATAATATTTAAATGGCATACAAAAGAAGGATTTTTGCGTGCTTTAGCATCAAATTTGTATTTGCATTAGAAAAGGAATGTTATACTAACTAATTATAATTATATAGTTTGATTATTAAACTTGTTTTTAATTCTAATACTTACCTACTTATTAGCTTTCTGGCTGTCGATGTCGATGGGTGCGCAATGTTTGGTATAATAAGAATAAACTTATTTATTCTGTGCATGGTTTTTTTTTCTGTGCATGGTTGATGGTGGGCTAGGTCGACGGAGCCCCGCTTTGCGGGGCTCCTACTTCTGTGTGGTTTATAAAAAAATAACCACGAAGGGGATGGCGGGACCTATTCGCTCGCTTCGCTCGCTCACACGACCCCGCCATCCCCTTCTAACCTAACCTGTCCGAGTCGGGGTGCCCTAAAGTCCCAATTGCATCCAATTTCTCTTGATATAAACAACCGTTACACACCCGATGTCGATGGCAAATTATGTTATGGCATATCATAATTATGGCATGTGATAATTAGGGCTTACAATGATTATGACAAATGATTTTATGGTAAGTGACTTTATGGGAAACAATGATTCTGGCACGTGACTAATATGGCAAATGAGAGTAGGGCAACTAAAATTCGGGTAAACGGCGGTATACCGAGGAAATTGATATTATGTTCTTTGAACAGATTTCAGCTTAAACCCAATGTCTCTGGAATGTGCGACCATGTTCGCGGCAGCTTTCGTCAGGTGCAAGGAAAAACCACAAACTTTGATCGTGAATTCTTGTGGTTTTAGCGGAGCATCGGCTGAGAAGGTGCGACTGTCTTGTCAAATAAGAATTTCATAGTTTTAGTTTTGAAAAGCCCCCTTTACACTTATGCTCTTTTGCGAGAGCTTTGGAGCGTCCAGGATCGCGCGAAGACGCCACTGAGTGAACTACAATTACGTCGCACTAGAAGCCCTTCAAAATCTTTGAACGCCTCCACTTTGACGCACGTTTGTTGTTTGACGGGCGATAGAGCGTATGTATAACCACGCATTTTAGTAATAATAGAAAAAATACGGACGTATGCTCGTTCCTGTTTTATTGAAGGTATTAAAGAGACTACATTACGGACCTCCCTTTTTCATGAATAATTCATTAGATCCAGGAATGAATGGCTTTCTGATTTATGGTATGGCTCTGACACCTGCGTGTTTACTGTCTGTTTAGATGGCGGGTCTTCTCAGCTTAAACCGAGGCCTAACTAGACTGGATATGGCGGCTAACGATTTGTCTGGTGACGCTGAAACAACTCTTTTGCGTGCTCTTGAGCGAAATAAGAAGATTCTTAGAATTGACTTGCGTAGAACCAGTAAGATCCATTTATATTTTTAACCAAAGTCAAAGCATTTATTTCAAATAGGCACTTAAAAGGCACTTTTGAACGTCAACCTTTACACCTAAAATGTAGTTTCGTATGGAGAAGAATGCCACCATTTTAAGATCTAACTTCTAAACACAGGTCGTAAGTTTTATAACTGTATTTTTATAAAATATATAAAATAAATTAAGACACCCATCATTCAATGAAATATTCTATATTCATATAGAAATCTCAGACGAAGGCCAAGCGAAGATAGAGGAACTGCTTCTGCGCAACAAGGACCTGATAGGACAGGAGATGGAGCCAAGTGACGATATCCCACCGCTGTATCTCAACGAACCCGAATATCTTATATGGGAATACAATCCTAATAATCCCGGCTATATTCCAGGAAGGTACCCTTCAAGGATACCTGAAGTATAGAATGTATTGTTAACTAGACTTAGAATAGATTCTTATGTACCTAAATTCGAACAAGCTATTTGGTATACAGGCATCTAACTTAATGTTTAAGCAACTTTTTAACAATGCTGTATTCACATCAATGTCGTGGTCGTGTTGAATAGTCAATTTTTGCTTTTATTAAAGTAGGTGTGTGAAAATTAATACTACCAACCAGTGGCGTGTAGTCCATAAAGACAGAAAGACACTGCCTACCGTATCTAAATCAAATAAATATATAAAACTAATAATATTTTAACAATAAACACAAAAAAATATTCATAAATCAGCTCCACATGTCGAGCGTCGGTCGTATAATTAGTATTATCGATACAATACCAGTTAGTTCGTACAATTTGACGCAACTTCGCATTGAGATGCACTAGCGCCGCTGATTGCCTCGGGAGAGACACGAACTATTCGCGGCTTAATGTTTATGTGTGCTCTCGTGGTCATGCCGATTTACTGTGTGTGCGTTCCTATACATACGTGGCACACATTGTAACAATTTACGCACATAACCGTACAGGGTAGTCACTGGCTATTGACACGACGAATTACGAAACTTGCCGAAGTTTTCCGAACAAAGTTGGTTATGCGACTATTTTTAAACGTAGCATTATTTCATTGAATTGTTGCTACATAAACTACCATTCGTTTTTTGTCGTATTATTTTTATATTCCGATTTCCGACGCCTTTATTTGTTTTGGTTGTAAGCAATAATGGCATATATTTAAGGTTTTAATGTTATCAACATTGAAACCTTAACCTTAGTGTGCAAAATAGATAATATTCACTGTGAAAGTTGTTCAGGAGGCGTGTATAGAGAAAATAAAAAATGTGCATTTTCAAAACTATCTTTCGGTGAATACAAAAAAATCTGTGATCGTGAAAAGTAGTTGTACACCGGATTTGCAATTATTAAAAACTAAAGGTAAAGTCAATCGTAAATTCGATACACAACAATATATTATGATTCATTTAATTGCCTCACAGGTTGTATGCTGTGTAGGTACCTACAGTAATCGTTTATTCTGTTTTTTTCCCTTTTTTGAAATTTCTGCCTACCCTGTCTAAAAATTGTGTGCACGCCACTGACTGCCAACGGAGTGGAAAGTGGGATTAAGCCTGTATACCAATTAGCTTCTTTCAATGCACCTACTCTGTGTCGATTTAAGGCTCCCAGCAATCAGGCGCGACTACGACTCTCATAGAACAATTTTAGGATTTCTGTTATAACTTCATGGATATTGTTCTACAAGTTTTGCGTCACGTTGTCGCGTTATGCATGTCTGTAGAAGCCTTTAAACTTACGAACATAATTTTGATTTTTTTTTTTCTTTTTACCTATTGATTGTTTTTGTACAAATTACTGTATGGCTTCAAATTAAAATAAGTATCTGCCTATTATTGTCTCACTGTAGTGCAAAGGCCTCTTCTCTTGCAGAGAAGGCACGAGCTCTAATCACCACGCTTACTTAAGACGAGTTGGTGATTATAGACTTATATTCACTACTAGCTGTTCCAGCTCGGTATCACCCGGGTGAATTTAATATCTCTAATTTCCAGAAAAATAAGCTGTTCTTAAGTTGGTACTTGCCCCGCATTTGCACCGACAACATCGTGCATGAGAAGAGACCTTAACCCACTTTATTTAAAGTGTCCTATTGAATGACTTTTTAGGAAATAGGCGTTCAAAGGGATTCAATGAACTTAGAGGGTTGTTTAATGATTTTACTGATTATAATTCTGTACAACCGTGTTTGGTTCCGTATGGTGCCGGACGTAGGTAAAGAATCGCGCCATTCCATTTCTTCCCGTTGGTGTCGTAAAAGGCGACTAAGGAATTTACTAGAGAATGGGCAGCAGCGTTCTCTATGCATTTTACCAACATACTGCGATCGTCAACCCGCCTGCCAAGCGTGGCGATAATGGCAAACCTCCTCAAATTGGGGGAGGCTTATGTCCAGCAGTTGACGCCTTTCGGCTGAACTAAAAACGATATATTAATTAACAAACAACCTGATACTGTCATGTCAGTGTCAGGTTGTTTGTTAGTTAATATATTATAATAATATAAGTTTCAAAAAATGTAAGAAATTTTGAATTTTTTGGGCTATTCTGGTTAATTCTAGCACATCTCTTGTTAATTAAAATTATTTCACTGCTTGATCACGATAAACAGATCACAATGGGCCTTATCAGTAGGCTAAAAGTCACCCAAAGGGCAATGGCGAGGGCTATGCTCGGAGTTTCCCTACGTGATCGAAACGGGAACGAAGAGATCCGCAGGAGAACTAAGGCAACCGACATAGCCCGAAGAATTGCCAAACTTAAGTGGCAGTGGGCAGGGCACATTGCTCGCAGAGCAGATGGCCGATGGCGACTGCGTACCGGAAGACTGCGTAGAGTGGGAAGGCCTCCCACAAGGTGGTCCGATGAAGGCCGCGGGAATCCGCTGGATGTGGGAAGCACAAGACCGGTCGAAGTCGAGGAGCAGGGGAGGCCAATGTCCAGCAGTGGACGTCTTTCGGCTGAAATGATGATGATGATGTACTTGTCTGTTGATTCAAAAACGTCTCCTTGGTCTGCAGAATGCTGTATCTCAGGAAACAAATTAGGTAATTATTTTACATACAGAGAAAATCTTCCACATTCTGTCTTTAGATACTAGAATTGGGACAAGCGCAGTCATGCGTAGTTTCTTATTTAAAAAATCTTTAATAATACTTACATATTGTTTTGAATCTCTGTAATTGCTTGAATGATAACTTGACCCTATTTGACCTTGTTTGAACTAAAGTCCGTCCCCTGTATCGCATATGTGATAAACTTTATGCTCGTTTAATACCTATTTTTTTAGTGAAATACCTATTATATAAAGTAGATACTGTGGTGTTTACAGATTGGGCATGCGTTAATTTAGCATATTTTTTTTATTTTTTTTAAGTTTACTATTTTGCATCTACTTTGAATCCGTACTGTCCCAATTTGAACAGATTTTATCTTTTGAACAATAAAATATTTAAACTGTTTGGAACATTCTCGAACGATGACGTCGGCGGAAGCGGCACCGGCGAGGGCGTCGGCAGAGAGTCCCCAGTAGGATCAGTAGAATCCGCCGGCCGAGACATGTCCTTTTCAAACCAGATGACCCCATTGCTGTTCTCCAAGAAAAGAATAGGGCCACCAGTACAATACACAAACACAAAAAACCGTCCTTCCGACCTCGCCGCCTTGGTCCTCGCGCCCCGCGAAGACCCCAAATTAACGATGAGACCCCCAACCGTCCCTTGCTCGTTGATGCGCCAGCCCGCGCCGCAGCTGAGCCAGTAGAGTTAAATTCCCCGATTGTTAATAATAATGAAAATATTTTGATCCAGCCTGTCCCCACTTGCTGCCCCCCGCCCCGCGCCAGTGACGCCCTGAGCCGACGGATACCGTATCCGTACCCCACAGGGGGTGCCCTCAGCGTGCAGTCGCTTTAGTTTAAGTAGGTTTCATGCCCTGTCTGGAGGCATTTAGTTTACTAAAAATGCCTTCATAGGAAAGTCCGGTTGAGCAGTCACGGTCTCTCAAGGTCAACTGCGAGATGCCATTCACAAAATAAAAAATAAAATAAAACGGGGATCGAACACACAACCATCTTTCTCGAACACTGCATATACGTCCGCGTCTTTAAGTAATTCTATTGTAAATTTCTGTAATAATTTATTTTAAGCCAGCAACAAGTCATCTTCATTGAATACAGTCCTCATAAACTCCCCAACAAAACGATCTTTAAATAAATTGATCTTTTTGTGAAATAAATTAATCGTCATCACCATCATCTGCCTAGCCTTTTCTCATCTATCTCGGGGTCGGCTTCCAAAGTCGACGTTTACACGTACGTAACGATATCGCGGCATGACTTCATCGCATTGGAGTATGACTCTTGAGTGTTGAACCGACCATTTGAGAATCCACCAGAGTGCAAACTCAGCGCGTCGAAAAAACACACTGTTCGATTTTCAACTGTCGGCGCTAAGCCACGCGTTCAAGATCCAGTGTGTAAAAAGATCCTAAAAAACTGACCCAACTAAAGGTAAACCACAGATTATAAAACAAAGGCAGATAGACCGCGCGGAACACCAAGAGTGAGGCCTAAAAACCAAACACCGAAGCGCCGCACGTACGTGGCGTACTAACTCGAATTTTGAATCATTATTTGTTTTTTTAGCTTCACACTTGGTTTTCCGCGCGGTCTTCTCTGCCTTTGTGGTAAACAAAAACGATATTTGTAAACCTACTAGTCCGAGCTGTGTTTAAAGCTCTCAGAAAAGAGACTTCGCGCCACTTTTTAAATAAATCAAACATGTTAATAAAACAAAGTATTTCATCATATTTTTGCTAACAAATTAACATAATTTGTGTTCTTCATATAGTTTTTTTTTTTTTTACATCTTTATCTATCAATAGGTACAATACATACGTATTGATAACTGAAGAAAAATTTCACCGCTACGCTAACCATGAATTCAGCACAAGACATGATTCTAGGCAAAAAATAATTGAAATTCAATTCAATAATTTAATTTTTTCATTGATTGATCAGTTTGTGCGTCGATGTCCCTGGCAACCTGTATATGGTAGGTACGTACACGAAAAACAATTTTTTTAATTTGTTCTGTTTGTTCAGGCTTATCTCTGAAACAGCTGGACTGATTTTCATGCGGCTTTCACAGACAGATAGTTGATGTTATTTTTGTCCCGCTAGCACATTCTCGTGGTATAATTTCCGACATTAATAATAAGTTTATGTACTTTTTCTAGTAGATATAACAAGGTGATTTTGTCAGTGTTGGCAAAGTATGGAGAAAGCGTTGAAATTTTGGAACATGAACCATCAGTACAATTGTAAAGAAAATAAAATTGTGATATTTTTTTAAAGGGTTCTGTCCTCATCTGTTTTCGAAGATACACACAACATACAATCACGCATGCTGTATTCCCCGAAGCGAGAGCAAAGGTAGAGGTAGTTTTTTTTTTGTGTGGGAAATCATCAAATAACTTGTCTCACTCTGGGTGGAGCAGGAGGCGTGTCAGACTTTTACTGACTAAATCCACCCTTGTTTCCTCAGTAGCCTATGTGCCAGGGGCGGCGGTATCTCTTTCGAACAAACCGCACCCCTGGCAGGCAACGGCCCTTACGGGCTTCAACGGTTTGTGCTGACATCTCTTTGAGGCGCGCGTAGAACACAACGCGCCGTCGACCTGGGCTTGGTCCTTATCGCACAGCGAGCTACCCATTATTCGCCGTCCGCAAGCCCATGCCTAGGGTGGCCGGGAATCAGCCTGGGATTCCCGACTCCCAGGGCGTCTCCTGCGGCGACTAAGGAAGTGAGAGCGCATATACTGCCTCTCCATCACGTGCGCCGCCTCCCTCTTCGCGAGCATCACTGCTTCGCAGAAGGAGGTGACGGCTACCCAGGCACTCTCGCTCCGTACCATGGCCTGGACCAGGGCCGGACGCGAGAGATCGCCGCCGTCGATTGCCTCCACGAGGACACGGTGGTGGTCCGCCAAAGCCGGGCAGACCTCCACCGTATGTTCCACCGTGTCCTCAGGGCGATCTTCGCAGTGGAAACACCCGAAAATAGGAAAGCGAAACAGGAACCTCCCGAAACAGCCGTGTCCGGTGAGGACCTGCGTCAGGCGGAAGGTGAGGACGCCATGCCGCCTCTCAAGCCACTCCTCAAAGAGGGGACTTACCGCCGCAGTCGTGGCATGCCCATGCAGAGGTAGAACTTATAGTACAAATGCCAGCACATTAACACGTTCACTGTCCACTGAGCCACATATGGTTCAGGAAACGTGCGCTTGAAAAGCACTAATACGCTCCTGAGCCATATGTGTGTCAGGAGACATATACAACTTCTAAAGCGAATAATTCCACTGGACGTGCTAGAACTGTAGGTACTGTTTCTGCAGTGGACGTGCTGGTACGATCATGTAGTAAAGAAAAACGCCGCGACATACGAAAAAATATTTTTAATTTTCTAAGAAATTACAACTTATTTCTAAACTAGGAATTTCTTATTATGTTTGTTTTGGAAACAGCCAATGATATTTTATAATATCATTGGAAACAGCATAAACAAAACGTTTTTTTGCATGGCAAACACTGATCCACTCTTTTTGCAGCAATTTCCAGTTTGTACCTTCTTCTCGCAAGTCTTCGTAGCATACGTAACATAGCAATTTTATATGACAGTGACGTAAAATAATTGACACTGACAGGTCTACGGAAGTAGATTTTATAAGGAATATTATGTTCAAAGTTCCTAAAACTCGTGAAAATACAAAAATAATATTAATACAGTATTTACACATACAAATACTTTTGAAAATCTAAAAAAAGTTATCTGAACCCATTGAGGTAATATGTACGTACGTTAGTACATAATAGGTCTTTACCTATGAAATTGCCGTTTTGTATGAAAAAATTTAAACGAATTTTTTTCATGAATTTTTTATTTGTATTAATCGAAGTAATCACCCATGCAATCAATGCATCTTTGCCATCGCAGTGGCAGTTTATTGATGCCCTTCTTAAAGAAATCAGCTGGACGGGAGGCAACAAATTCTTCAAAGGCATTTTGTACTGCCTCTCGGGTATTAATTTTTTTTCCCGCCAAGAAGTTATCCAAATTCTGGAAAAAGTAGTAGTCTGTAGGCGCAAGGTCTGGTGAGTAGGGCGGATGACGGAGAGCTTCCAACCCCAGTTCTTGCAACTTGGAGACCGTCTGCTGTGCAGTATGAGGTCGCGCGTTGTCGTGCAGGAGCAGCGGAGACGAGCGATTGACCAATGCTGGTTGGAGATGCGCCAGCTTCTCCATCATTGTGTTCAGTTCTTCACAGTACACATCTGCAGTAATGCTCACCCCGTTTGGTAAGAAGCTGTGATGAATCACACCGGCGCTAGACCACCAAACAGTGACCATCACTTTTCTAGGGGTAAGTTTTCGTTTAGGGCATTGTTTAGGTGCTGAACCAGGATCCAACCAACTTGCTGAGCGCTTACGGTTATCAAACAGAATCCATTTTTCATCGCAGGTAACAATGCGGTTCAAAATTCCTTCATTTGTGTGTCTGTTGAGCAGTGCAAGGCACGTCTCGACGCGTACTTCGCGCTGGCGATCATTGAGTTCGTGGGGCACCCATTTGTCAAGCTTTTTTACCTTGCCAATTTGACGCAAATGGACCAATATTGGTTTGACGCTAACGTCGAAAGCTGCTGCTAATTCAGCCGTAGATTGTGTATCATCAGCTTCCACAATCGCCTTTAATTCGTCATTGTCGACCAAAGTCTTCGGACGACCGCGAGGTTCATTTTTCAGGTCGAAATTTCCAGAACGGAAGCGAGCAAACCAATAACAGGTGGTGCGTTGGTTTGTAGTGTTAGCTCCGTAAACGTCGTTGATGTTGCGTGCCGCTTGTGCCGCGTTGCTGCCACGACGGTACTCATATTCCATAATTACTCGAATTTTTAACGTATCCATGATGACGAAAAAGATTGAAATGCGATGAAAATGTAACATTAATCAATAAAGAAATGACTACTTTTAGAAAAAAAAATCCATGTTTTTAAAATAAAATTAATTTGAAATTAGAATTCTTAGCCAAACAAAAATTATTTTGATTTGAAATGGCCAGTACTGCAGAACGGCAATTTCATAGGTAAAGACCTAATATTACCTCAATGTCTGAACCACATGTGTTTCATGAACGTGCAGAAGCAAAAATGTCTCCCTACGCTCATGAACCGTATGCGTTTCAGGCAAGTTTCAGGTAATTAAAGCCTACATCCAGTTTTTTTTTTAATTTATATTATTACTAGAGCTACCCAGAGTTTTGACAAAAAAAAAAAAATTATTGAAAAATGCTATTGGATTTGTCGGTCAATTTTACATTTTTGTATTGGGACAGGGAACGTGTAAGGGAGAGCGGTGGTGGCCAAGTGGTAACGGCCGCGACTTACGAGTTGTAGGTCGTGAGTTCGAACCCAGCCAGGCGCTTTACTTTGTGTAAATTATTTCATTACCACTGCTCTCAAAACGGTGAAGGAAAACATCGTGAGGAAACCGGCATGTCCTAGAACCAAAAATTCGAAGACGTGTGACATCTACCAACCCGCACTGGGCCCGCGTGGTGGATTACGGCCCAATCCCTCTCACCGAGAGGAGGCCTGTGTCCCAGTAGTGGGAACATTATAGGCTGATGATGATGAACGAGTAAGGTGTTAAGTTACCCCAATCTGTCAAATTTCTTTGATAGATTTTTAACTTTATAACATAAGTCTAAGTAATTTAAGGTTCATGTTCAATTGGGAAAATTTGATAGTTTGGGGTAGGTACCTTGATGTACTGGCGCCTACATCCATATTTCGCCAGTTATGTTTTAGTAGCATGTAATAGGGGACGAGCCTATTGTCATCAATGGAGCATATAACGTATGGAGTAACAATTTCCAAAGAAACTATCTGAATCAGATCGATTCATATGAGATATGTACATACAATATCTGCCGACGTGTTTCTTCATTTACTCAAAACTGTTACAAAATTAAAACTCCGCTTAGCACGAGAACCGTAGACAAGCGTTTTGTCGTCGGCAGAGTAGACAAAAATGACGTTTCCGTATAGACTGTTGACAGTTTTTCACCAAGAAATGTAGACAAGTGATTTCTATTCTACAGTAGAGTAGACAGAGAAAACGTCATGCTAAGCCTGCTGCAAACAGCAGGCCTAGACAAAACACATTTCTGTTAGCGTTCACGCAAAACGCTACGCCAAAATGTATGGGAATGACATTCCCTGCGGAAAGGACACGACATAACCTTTCCGCAGGTAATGTCATTCCCATACATTTTGGCGTAGCGTTTGGCGTGTACGCTAACAGAAATGTGTTTTGTCTACAGCCCCAGGCGTGAGCCGACTCACGTAGAACAATCTCTAAGAAAACTTCATGGAAATTGTTCTACAAGTGTTGCGTCTTTAGTTGATAGGCACAGATTTTATAAATACCGATCTTACATACATTTGAAGGTATCTATGTCACAATTTTTTATATCGTAGTAAAGCTATTCTTTGGTAATCCGCCATAACATTGGCACATAAATATAAATTTTCATATAAACATCTGAATTAGGTACTGCCAGACAAGAAAAAAATTATAAAAATAAACAAACGATTTTGCTGACGATTGTGGACTTTTCACTAGAATGAGATTCGAAGTGAATTTTATAGAATAGAGAAACGATTAGAGCGACGTTAAACAAACCGATCACCAAGCCTTTGAGGGTGGTCCAAAGAAATATATGTCCCAATCCATACCACCAACCATATCATCGGGAACGTAAAGCTCGTAGTAGTAATATAAGTATCTTTGATGAGTGTGACAATAAGAGATACGTGGCACACACATCTGGAAGTTATACGAAGTACTTCGCACCATATCGACATCAAATGACTTTGCTCTCAATATGATGCATGTTGGTATTCTGAATACATCGATCCAGCCCTGAAAAAGAAAATAAAAAATCAATCGATTTCACAGACTACGAAATGAAAAATAAAGTTTGGCCTATTTCAATAAATTTTACATTTACCCATGCTAGGTTTTGCTAGCGGCGTCGCCCGCGTGGCGGTCGAAAATAATTATCTCAGTAGTCCCATAACCTACGTTCCCACAAATCGCATGCAGCGGGATTGTTTCGCGCAATAGATCTTCAACGCACTGTTTAGCTCCGTGAGTTGAAAATCGAATACTGTGTTTTTTAACCGACTTCAAAAAGAAGGAGGTTATCAATTCGACATGTTCACATTATCAATTCCCATCAGTTTCGGACACAGACAACGGAACTCTTTAAAAAATGACAGCAAATCAACCGCGATTGCTGCTATCGCATAAATATGCATTGTTTGATCCCAAGGATAATGAAATTTCGAATTGGTGTGTGCTTTAGCTAATAAAAAGTGAAAAATAAAAACTTTTTTCAAAAAAGTCGGTGGTTCTTTTTTTTTTAAGTTTTTGTTCGACCCACTGAAACTCTCTCGCAATGCACCCTGTTGGATTTTCAACACTGGGTTGAACATAGAGTGTTGAACCCAGAGTGTTGAAAATCCAGTGCGCAAAAACATCCCACCACGATTTTATTACGTCGACGCGTGCCAATCGTGTATTTTTCGTTCAGTACTGTGCGCAAATACACGAGCAGCACATTGTCGACGGCTGCAATTGTCTCTGCCGTTGACGCGTGCCACTCGTGTTTATGAACACTTAGTTAACTTTAGAATGAGAATATAATGACACTGACAAACAACACAGCCTGAAACGCTAAATCAAGAGGCATAGTATCTGAGGTCAAGTTAACAGTGTCTATTATTCTATTCGTACCCAAACGACAGATGAAAAAACACCAAGATCTTAATTATGACAGAAAGCAGACACTTACCCTGACAATCACTTTTCCCAGTACGTCTGTGTGATCCAGATGGGTGTGCGTATAAAATATCTTGGTCGCCACTTTGCAATGACCAAAATAATATTCACTATGAACGTGTTCTGAAAAAAGATGTTCATGCTTAGGGCGAAAGAATAATGGTAGCCTTCGAAATTAAAATTTTCTAACCTTTTTTTTTGCAACTTACAGCAGGCTAAGTACGAGAACCGCTGAGAAGCTTTTTGTCGACGGATGAGTAGACAAAAATGACGTTTCCGTGTAGAAAATTGACAGTTTTGTACCGTGAAATGTAGACAAGCGATTTCTATTCTACGGTAGAGTAGAAATAGAAAGGGGCAATGCTAAGCCTGCTAGTCAGTATCAGGTTGTATGTAGAACTAAATATGATTCGCGGCTGTAATAACCTCCTCCTTTTTTGGAAGTCGGTTTAAAATATCTATATAAATAAAGAGAGAGCCCTTACTGACTGACTCATCAACGCCCAGCCCAAACCCTTGGACCTATAAAGCTGAAATTTTGCACAGAGGTCCCCTTTATAATGTAGACAAGGAATAAGGAAGGATTTTTCGAAATTCAACCCCCAAGGGAGTTAAATAGAGAATGACAGTTCCGCGAGGGTGAAGCCGCTGGCAAAAGCTAGTTGATTTATAAAATTATAGCCATCACATAAACATCTCTCTAAGTTCATATTACCTTATTGAATTACTATTTCATGAAATTATGAGATTTGAGGACAATTCTAACTTAAGGGAGTTTTATTCTTATAGTACCCGTGGTGCCTTCCTTGGTTCCTGGAAGGTACCACTTTTTACCCGTGGTCCCGCCGAGAAATATAATGCTGGCGAATTAAAATGGTACTCCCTGGAAGGCACTGTCCCTCCGAGAAATACAATTTTGCCGCATTATAATTGTACCTTAGTCAAGTCATGATACCGTCAAAGACATTTATTCATAGTTAAATAGTATACATAGAGAATAAAATCTTAATTAATACTTTGTTTCTCAAGAGCATGACCAAATGAAATTTCACCACTGATTAAAATTAATGTGTTGAATTGCGTTGTCAGTCAATATAATGTTTGATGGTTTTGTAGTTGTATGTTTTTTTTTTTTTAATTTTATGTCATCACTGCTGTCGATGTTTAGTGATTATAGTTTTGTAAAGCCATATTTGCTACGATCGTGAATGATATTTTAGTCAACATTCACACTGACCTGCGAATTGCGAAAAACGTAAGTAAATTGAATGTCGTGGGTTCATGGCGCGTTCCCCTTAATTACTTTTTGAAGTGAAAACTTCTTTAGGCACGCTGGGAATTTTTTGAGATGGGAAAAAACAATTGAACTTGCGACACTTTTGCCGACACCACTGACAACACGAACTTACGAACTAACAACGTTGAACGTGCGTTGAACGTTGTTTAATTTGACAATTCAAAAAATATTTCCTGACGAAAAAACACACGTAGGTTATTGTTGCAGTTTTCACTTCTGCCGGTACTACCGGAGTGCAACTGTTTTTTTTTGTGTTGTTTTCATTCACAGCACACTGCTTTATACACATTTAAAATTGTTTTGTGGAGGGATGTGCAATTTTAAATTAAACAATGTCTAGCTAGGTACCTAGTGGAATCAGGCGTCCAATCAACTCAGCCTATCGTAACCCAGCCACTCATATTTCAGCCACTGGACATAGGTCATCTCTTCCAGCCTCTTTCGTGGTAGAGGTCGTCCGAATCCGCCGTATCCCAGTAGTTCCACTCTCTAGTTCCATTATGGGACTAATCAAACGTAACTTTTCAGTTTTTTTTTTACTATATAATTTTTTACTGCTTAGTTAAATTCTAATTATACTTCAGGCTTCGTCCTCGAGATTAGCATATAATACACATGTAGTAACGCGTAGTACACACCATTCCACACTATTTTGAGAATATTTTGATTTCTTTTCATCATTTAAAACGGAATTAGGTTTTTTTTTTTTTTTTTTTTTTTTTTTGTTGGTATTTTGCTCGACTTGATACCTGTGGCCGCAGTCCGTGCCATTCGCTTTTTAGTGCTGCGCCGTTCCACACTCGCTCGCAATTACAGTTATTTATTTTAAAAGTTAATATCAAGTGTTGTTGTTAAAATATTATAATAATGCCAAAAAGAAAAGGTGATGATTGTGATCGTATAAAACAAAAAATTAGAAGATTACAAAGAAAATTAAGACGCAAACGGCGTCGATCGCGTGATTCATATATTATTACTCGGATGATTCACAATTATCGTCAACAAGTTTGTGCCGCCGTTCTTCGTTTGGTGATCAAGGTATGGTTTATTTTCGTACTATAATAGTAATTAGTGTTTAACCTACTTACTCACTACATAATTATTTTTCTTCAATTTGATTGCTTATCGATCTTCATCTCTTAATAAAATGTAAGTATACGAAACTACACGTCTTGTTTACTTCGTTTAACTTTGCACAACATACTTAGCTACCAACAACAATGTAGGTACGTGCTTCGTAGATTTTTCTCCTTAAGAAGTTAGTGTTACGGACAGTACAATGGGACTGTTTTTTCACTAATACGAGCCAAACAAATTAAGATTTATTTTTCATTAGATAATAATAGTTTGCGAACAGTACTTGCTTGCATTGGGACTGTTTCTTACTATTCATTTCTAATAATTCAGTTACGTCTTTGAGACTATTATGTAACTAACAAGTGTTTTACATTGAAAACATTAACGATTCAAACACATTGAACAACCGTTCTATTTTATTGATACGATAATTGTGCAGTCGTTACCCGGCCCACCGAGCAGTACAATGGGACTGCCTCATGGTGCTAGATAAGTTTGTTTGTGGACAGTACGTGTTATCATAACTTGGGACTGTCACTTACAATATAATAATGACTCGCATTGCCAGGCTACATGGGACTTTACGTCTCCTTTTCAGACGGAGAATATATGGGGCTGTTTAGCAATGAAGCGGTCATGTCAGACCCAGACCAGCCTCCTCCTGAGCTACAAATAGATGTAGATCTAACGCACCCCGAGGTGGAAGTGCAACCTTACCCTGTCCCCAGTACATCACGTGATGAAAACTCTGACCAGATTAAGTCTGTCGTGATAGTTGCGGCGGATCCTTCGGGCCCTCCACCGTCCCTAGTACCAGAGCCTGTGCCAGTTGCAGATGCGACGATACCTGCAACAGAAGATTCAGAACTTGATAATGAACTGTTGGATATATTAGGCACTGATCCTACAACAGACAAAAAATATGGAAACAATATACAAAAAGATTTATCGATTAGATTTCAACATTGGACTACGGCGGGGATAACAAAAGAGCTGCGTAAGGTGTTTAAAGAAAATTATTTAACTCCTGAAAATGCCAAGTTGATTGATCCTCCAGAATTGAATGCAGAAATAAAAGCAGCTGTCTCAGATATTATTGCGAAACGCGATAAAGCTATTGAAAGTAAACAAAAACAACTTACCTTAGCCATTACTTCCTTAGGAGAAGCCATCACGCTTATATTATCCAATAAGGAGAAAAACACCGCTTTACTCAAACTTCTGATGGATACTACTCGTATCATCTGCGATTGTCAGCATGCTGACTCTGTGACGCGGAGAAGCTTCCTATTGAATGCTGTGAAGAAAGAAGTTAGGGAGCAGCTACAGCATACTAAAATTGATAAGCTCCTTTTCGGTGAAAACTTAGCTGAAACCATAAAAACTGCAAAAGCCATAAATAAATCTGGTACAGAACTTAAACCACCAGTACCTAAACCTGCAAATAAGAAGTTCACACAGAACGCAAGTAATCCTTCAAGGAATTTAAACTGGAGGAATCCGGGTCCGACTCGCAGGCCGACGGGTCCACCAAGGATGAAGGAGCCTGCGACGACCTCGATGCACAATCGGCCAGCCAACTCGTCCAAGCAATCTCAGCATCCGCAGCAGCGACAGAACTTCAGATATCGCTAAACACGGTAAAGCCTGCTGGGCGATTGTCCTTATTTTATAAAGAATGGTCAATGATCACTCATGATCCAATGATCCTTTCATATATAAAGGGTTATAAAATTCCTTTTTCTCGGTTACCAATACAATCAGTACCTCCTAGCATTCGGAAATATTCTGAATCAGAAAGAGCATACTTTATTGAAGCCATCGATAATTTATTATCATTAGGAGCTATTTCCGAATGTGTGGCTCGATCCGACCAATATTTGTCAAATGTCTTTTTAATACCCAAGCCAAACGGAAAGATGCGTTTTATCTTAAACTTAAAGTCTTTAAATAAATTTATCGATACTAATCACTTCAAACTGGAAGACTTGAGAACTTTACTAAAACTGATATCACGAAATTGTTACTTATGCACTATTGACTTAAAAGACGCATATTATTTAATTAAGATTGATAAACATGATCGAAAATACCTCAGGTTCCAGTTTGAGCATTGTATTTATGAATTTAATATCTTACCTTTCGGCTTGAATACTGCTCCGTTTGTATTTACAAAGGTTATGAAACCAGTGATGAAACTATTGAAAACACGTGGATACTTATCTACCATTTATTTAGATGACATTTGCCTAATTGGTCATGATCAACAAACATGTTATAAAAACCTTCAAGAAACTCAAAACCTCCTTACGAGCTTTGGATTTATCATAAATAAGGAAAAAAGTAATTTCAATCCTTCACACACTTGTAGATATTTAGGATATGTTGTAGATACAAGAAACTTTCATGTCACATTACCAAGAGAAAAAATTAATAAAATAAAATTAGAAATTAAAAGAATGTCGAATTTAAAACAATGCAAAATTAGAGCTTTCGCTAGCTTTGTTGGACTCTTGGTGTCTGCCTGCCCAGCTGTGGAGTATGGTTGGCTCTATACTAAACTATTTGAAAGATGTAAATACCTTAATTTAAAAAATTCAAACAATAGTTATGAAACTGTTATGAATATACCAAAGTCCTTAAAATTAGACTTTGAATGGTGGAACCATGCAATTGATAATTCTGTTCGTAAAATCAAAATGGATAAATATGACCTTGAAATTTTCTCTGATGCCTCAACAACGGGATGGGGAATTGCGTGTGGTGATCAGAGAGCTAGTGGCTTGTGGGGAGACGTTGAACTCAGCCAGCATATCAACTATCTTGAAATTATGGCTGCTTATATTGGCCTTAAAATATTTGCTAAAGATCTATCTTACTCCCAGATTCTTCTTCGTATTGACAATACCACGGCTATTTCTTACGTCAACAGGATGGGAGGCATCCAGTTCCCTCATTTGACAGACGTTACAAAGCAACTTTGGCAATGGTGCGAACATAGAAATTTATATGTTTTCGCTTCTTATATTAGCTCTTCGGAGAACTTTGAAGCAGATCAGGAGTCAAGACGTACGCATCCAGATATTGAGTGGCAACTGGCCGACTATGCCTATCATAAAATTGTTACAAAATTTGGCCGTCCAAACATAGATATTTTCGCCAGTCGGTTAAATAATAAATGCCCAAGATACGTCTCCTGGCACAGAGATCCGGATGCGTACGCTGTCAATGCTTTTACAATTTCATGGTCAGAATTTTATTTCTATGCGTTTCCTCCGTTTACTATGATATTAAAATCATTACGAAAAATTCAGTCTGATAACGCCAAGGGTATCATGGTTGTCCCACACTGGCCAACGCAGCCGTGGTATCCATTATTTAAAAGTCTTTTAGTATCAGAAATGGTAACATTGAGAGCTAATGATAATTTAATTTTATCTACTGATTTCAGTCGCCTCCACTTGCGCAACAGCATTACTCTGGTGGCAGGGATCTTATCCGCGAGGCAATGATAAGAAGAGGTATTCCACTCCCATCTATGGATATTGTACTTAATTCTCTCTCGGAGAACTCTTATAAACAATATGAAGGGTGCTACAAAAAGTGGTTCATTTATTGTAATGAGAATAAATTGAACATGTACGAGGTATCAATTCCAAATATTATGAACTTCCTAACAATTGCGTACAATGGTGGTGCCCAATACGGAACATTAAATTCATATCGGTCCGCTTTGAGTTTAATTACTGAGGAAAACATTTCCGGGAATGAAGATCTTAAAATATTTTTTAAAGGCGTATTCCGTAGTAGACCCCCTCTGCCTAAGTATAACGAAACCTGGGACACATCTTTGGTATTAAACTATCTAGAAAAATGGTATCCTAATAAAGACATAAGCCTTGAAAAACTTTCAAAAAAATTAATTACCTTGTTAGCTCTCGTCACTGCACATAGGATACAAACATTATCAAAAATTAAAATATGTAATATTGAAAAGTTTTCTAAAGAAATTAAAATTAAAATTCCCGACCTTATAAAAACATCTAGAATTGGGGCAACTCAACCCATACTTGTTATTCCGTTTTTTGATAAAAAACCAGAGATTTGTCCAGCAAAAGCTATACTCGATTACCTCGAAATGACTGAAGAATTTCGTATCAATACGGATACTTTATTTATCAGTTTTAAAAGACCTCACAAGTCGGTAGGTGCACAAACTTTATCGAAATGGATAAAACATACTCTAAGTTTAAGCGGAATTGATACTTCCACGTTCACTGCGCATAGCACTCGGCATGCTGCCACATCTGCTGCGCAAAGATTAGGTGTTAATATTGAGCAAATTAGGAAAGTTGCTGGTTGGAGCTCTAATTCCCAAACATTTGCAAAATTTTATAGTAGACCGATTAATAATGTGTCTAATGATTGTTTTGGTATGGCTATTATGAATTAGTCAATTAATAAGTAAACTTTTTAGTTATTCGTTGTAAAATGAAGTGATTTTTATTTTTCGTAATAACAGTATAAAACATATTGCAACCTGCACATGTCTTTCATTTAATTATAATATTTTACGATTTTTATCTCTAAAAGTCTACATGTGTATTATATGCTAATCTCGAGGACGAAGCCTGAAGTATAATTAGAGATTAAACGAACTTACCTGTGAGTGAAGTTCGATCCTAATTATATGAAGGCTTCGTCCGAAGAGATTAGCAACCCTCCCAACCCACTCGTTCAGTCTCCCTTGTTAATCGTAAAATATGTATGAAGTGAATGGGCTATACTCTAAACTATATGACACGGACTGCGGCCACAGGTATCAAGTCGAGCAAAATACCCACAAAAAAAGAAAAAAAAAAAAAAAAAAAAAACCGTTTTAAACGATGAAAAGAAATCAAAATATTCTCAAAATAGTGTGGAATGGTGTGTACTACGCGTTACTACATGTGTATTATATGCTAATCTCTTCGGACGAAGCCTTCATATAATTAGGATCGAACTTCACTCACAGGTAAGTTCGTTTAATCTCTAATTATTTATGATAATAGATTATGATATAAAATTTATGAAAATAGTAAAACAAATTCATACTTCCGTCTTTAGGGGAGCCAATGAGAGTTATATCTGATAGCGACGTAAAAAATTGCCAACACGAACCCCAAGTAGCTGAAAAAAAAAACGGATATGTATAAGTATGAATGTGTAGGTTTTATTTCGTTCAGTACCGAGCTTCTTTCGTCAGCTCGATTGTCATAGTGGCTGTTTTATTATACTTACTTAATATTATAAACCCGAACATTTGTATGTATGGATGTATGCATGTTTGTTACTCTTTTACGCAAAATCTACTGAATGGATTTGGATGAAATTTGGCACTCAGATAGATTATAACCTAGATTAACACATAGGATAATTTTTATCCCGGCAGTACGTTCCCTCGGGATATTTTCCGACTTCCACGCGGGCGGTAGCTAGTATTATTATAATTCTGTGATCTAAGTACATCATCATCATCAGCCTTATAATGTTCCCACTGCTGGGACACGGGCCTCCTCTCGGTGAGAGGGATTGGGCCGTAATCCACCACGCGGGCCCAGTGCGGGTTGGTAGATGTCACATGTCTTCGAATTTTCGGTTCTAGGACATGCCGGTTTCCTCACGATGTTTTCCTTCACCGTTTTGAGAGCAGTGGTGATAAAATCATTTACACAAAGTAAAGCGCCTGTCTGGGTTCGAACTCACGACCTACAACTCGTAAGTCGCGGCCGTTACCACTTGGCCACCACTGCTCCTCCCTACATCTAAGTACATGTAGAGAAGTAATCAAAATTTGGTTCTAGGGCGAGAAACTATCGCCCGCCACATTTGCTAACACCTGCATTTCTTTTATTCGCACGAGCCGTGTGCGAGTGGCAGTGTTTAAAACCTAGGCGTAGTGGGGAACTCTGCATTTGCTTTCACGTGTTCGTGTCGTAAGAGTAGTCCTAGGTAGCACACTAGAGACACTATGTTTGATGAAATTTTCGGAATCCAAACTCAAAAATCATGGCGTCTTGTTTCGTTCACATCACCAATGCCATCGATATCGACAATATATGCACGCGTTTTTTTTGTTTCGAGTGTGGGAAATCATCATCATCTCCCGCTCTGAGTGGAGCAGGAGGGCGTGTTCGACTTTTACTGACTAAAACCCAGCCGTGTTCCCTCAGTTGCCTGTGTGCCAGGAGCGGCGGTATCTCTTTCGAACAACACACACCCCTGGCAGGCATCGGCCCTTGCGGGCCCCACCACGTGTTAACCAATTTCAGTGCCACATAAGCGCACCATCGCATCGTGAACGAGTGCGAGTGTAAGCATGTGCGGCGTGCGTAACAAAATAGTGTAAAAATAAAGACTCACCTGTTAAAATAAGAATGTACGTATTCACTAAGAGCTGAATTAAATACTTCATGTTGCAATTGCGATGAGAGCTCGTTCTGCACCCAAACTCGACTCCAACGTCGCTTATATACCATCAGTTTATTTACAGTAAACACTTGTTTCCTCGTTAAATAACACCAATAATAATACAAACATGTGAAAGCTGAGAAAAAAATAAACCAAATATTTCGACTTGGTTGGTGTGGAATGTGAACTCGGCTATTATTGTGCCGACAGTCGTAATGGAATTGGCCCGATAGCCGAAAGCCTCGAGCAATGTGTCTTGACACTCTCTTTAATAAGAATAACTACGGAACGCTGCTGGTGTCGACCTCAGGATGAGCAGCTTCTCACACGAACAGCTATACATCGCTTGCTCCCGCCTCACCTTATATTTTTAAACCTCACCCACTTCATATTTCGCTGCTGAGACCAAAACTATAAATGTAGTTTATAGAAAAGTTTTATAAATCTGTGACTGTTATTTTATTATATTGTGTTGTGTTAACGATATTATTTAAATAAAAATGAACCATATTTCTATACCTCTGATTAAAATCCTATGTTAAATTTTACCCATGCTCTGCTGATACTTGAGCCTGAGTTCTGGGACAGTTTTGCATGGTTTTGGATAGCACTTTGAGTGTTGCATAAGAAACTGTGGAGTTCACGCCCCTGAGTGCTATTTAAAAAAAATATCCATCTTTGTAAACCACAGATTTAAATCGTGATTTTAACTTTCTAAATCTTTAACCATGCTCTGCTGATACCTGAGTCAGAGTTCTGGGTTACTTTTGTCTTTTTTAGTACAGTTCTTTTATAGTTGCAACATGAAAGTTGGAGTTTTAAGCTCCTCAGCTTGGCTACTACTAAACTCAGTTCATAGAATCTAAGAAAAGCTGCAAATTGTGGAGTTTCTTGCCGGCTCTTCTCCATAGGAAACAACAATTTGGAACCGTGCACCTAGCTTCTGACGTTTCATAAGTGCCCATGCAATAAAAAAAAAAACAAAAATCATAATATTTTTATTTCATATTAACATATGAAAAATGTTTGGCTCTTGTGGACGTCTTTCGGCTGATATGATGATGATGATGACTGCCTATCCGACTGCCTCAACCAGAAAACAGTAATAATGAAGAGTAGTAGAAGTAGGTATGAAAGACACTAGATTTCGAGGAGACCCCTTTACAGTCTCCCCAGAGTTGTGCCCTAACAGGCGTTGCACAGAGGGGGTTCCGGATTGGTCTTCTAAGAGGTAACGGAACCCCTTCCATGTGTAGATGATGGCCGCCGGGGTTGTTTTAGTGAGATAAAAATCCCACATTCCCCGATCTTTTCAAAAAATCAAAATCAAATATTTTTATTTCATATAAACCTGCATGGGCACTTATGAAACGTCAGAAGCTAGGTGCACGGTTCCAAAATGTTGTTTCCTATGGAGAAGAGCCGGCAAGAAACTCCACGGTTACTCTTTTAAAAATGATTGGCTTTAACAATGTTTTCAGAGATAAAATATATGGGAGGACAGTGCAGGCCTGTCAATAAGTACCAAGTACTTAGACGAATACAGAATAGAAAATCGTCTACAAATCTACAGTCTGTAAGGCCTACAACGTTCTCCCATTCACAATATGTAAAATAATCTACATAAATAAAATGAACATAACTAAACATAGTGACATGATTAACATGACAATCACTAAAAAATATTTGATATTAAAATTGATGTATAATGTCAAATAATGACGAGAATATGTCAGCATTGTAAAAATAAAAAAAGAACATTGTATTTGAGAGCAGTTAATAGACTTTCACATAGTTATGCTGTTAATGAGGTACCAGGGAAGCCACATGTGCAGAAGGAATTAATGCCAAACTTCCCTGTCTTCGTAGTCTTTTATCTTATAATATGCATTTTTGATAAGGACACGTTTGATGTGCGTTTTAAACTTTGCATCGCTAAGTTCTGTAACTGACTTTGGCAACTTGTTATAGAAGCGGAAACTGTTTATTAGAAATGACTTGCTAGTTTTAGTCAGTCTAAATTTTGGAATCACAATTTCATCTTTACTACGTGTATTCAGATTATGGAAATCGCATCGTTTTTTGAAAAGGCCAAGGAAAAGTTCCCCAAAGACCGGGTGCCTTTTGAAGGTTTCCCCCCGAAAAACAAAAAAAAGTATGATAGAGAAGGAAATGTTGCGCTAACGCCAAATGAATTGGGAAAGGGCCAAGTGAAGATGTTGATTATTATGATTTAGGTACTTAGGTGATGTATTGTAATTAAATAAAAGAAAATTTAAAACTCATATTAAAAGTGCAGTTTGTAAACAATCATGTTACAAATTAGAGGATTACATTTAAGACTAGCTTTTGCCAGCGGCTTCGCCCGCGCGGAACTTTCATCCCCTATGCAACTCCCTTAGGGGATGAATTTCAAAAAATACTTCCTTATTCCTTGTCTACATTATAAAGGGAACCTCTGTGCAAAATTTCAGCTTTCTAGGTCCAAGGGTTTGGGCTGGGCGTTGATGAGTCAGTCAGTCAGGACTTTTCTTTTTATTTATATACATAAGACTGCTAGAAAATATGCTGGTCCATAGGGCAGTCTAAAGTATAGAAAAAATCAAACCCGTTGTTGCTAATTTAATTTAAAAAAAAATGTCACATTGATTTTAGATTATGTGATTTCACACTAAATTACAACTTGTTTTTTAGGAAAATCGTCTTTTACAATTGTTGTAATTAGTAGGGTAGAGCCATATTTGATTTACCACTAGCCGGGTAGAGCATGTATCCCTGTAGGTAATTTTTTTTATTATTATGAAGATGAACTATTTATCTCATTGGGCTATTTATCTTATTTTAACTATTTATCTTACAGCACATAACAATTGACCGTTATTATTAATTGTTGCCTCGTACTGTCATAAGTACAGTCACGAGCAATAATATGTATACGCTTCAATCAACTCAGCCTATCGCAGTCCACTGCTGGACATAGGCCTCTCCCGGCCTCTCCCATACGCTTACCAACTTTTAAAAGTGGTTTTTTCCACTTTTACTAATTGTAATCTCATTTTATTATGAAAATAATATTTTGGAAGTTATCTCAAGGTAGCAATCGCTATTTAAAAGAAAATCGCTTTTGAATTTGGCGATGTGTATACATATTAATGCTCGTGACTGTACATGAGGCCTCTTTGACTTATCTGTTTCTGATTTCTGTGATAAATTGTATCGTTTTATCTGGTGACTGTTACACATAAGAATAAGAATACATACACACACACATAAGAATTTATAAACATTGCTTATAGTTAAGAGATGTTTAAACGTTATCAATCGTTAATCACTACGCCTAACTTTAAGCAACGTTTATAAATAAGTGGGTATATGTTTACGTGTACTGTTTACTAAATTCTGCATCTGCTGGGGAGTTTGTTGCGCCACTTCTTCTTCCCAGCTAAAGCACTAGGATGTGGTGAAGGGCGGACTGGTTTATGTAATTTTGACGCTAAAAAAGAGCTGAATCTTAGCCTAGTTTGAATAATAAGTCGTATAATATTTATCCACATTCAGATTTTAATGCAGGGCATCCTTCTATTATTATCTTTGAACAGGTATTGTTAATTACCATTAACTATCATGAGAGGCTTCTATGAATAGCACTATAAGTAATAATAGTCACAAAAGCTGAAAGTTAACAACTTACCTTGGCCTAAAAAGGACACTTGGCCAACTAATTTAATCAGCAATTGTCCTAGAAGAGTCTATTGTTTAGATCACGTTTATTTATCAATTAATGCTCAACTGTTTCTCTTATTAGAACCTAGTAACAATTACAAGATTGTAGGTGAACTAAATCAGCCAGTTTTATCCAAAATTACCTGGATTCACGATGAACCTACATTCATCATCTACCTGCCTAGTCTTCTCCCAACCAGCCCCGGATCTAGGGGTGAGGGGGCTAACCTGGGCATCCGCCCCGGGCGGCAGTTTCAGGGGGCGTAAAAATCATAATATAGTATGATTAAATATAAAAAACTTGCTCCATAAAGCGCCTAGCATACAGAAACCTAATTAGCTCACCGTCGACTTGTAAGAAAAAGGCGCCACGCAGGCCCACACCTAATTAATTCCGGTATCTCAAACGCTGGAGAGGGGTGCCACTATAAAGTTTCTGTCCCGGTTCGAAAAAATTGTAGATCCGGGGCTGCTCCCAACTATATATATTATTTATTTATTTAGCAGACAACTAGGTCCAATGTAATTACAATACAATAAAAATACAATTCTAGATGTTAGTAACAATTTAACTTATTTGCTATGTTAGTAATTAAATTCTAATGCCGACAGGGTGTTTTTAATAAGAGCCTCATTATGGGGCTTTCATCAGGCCCATCAGCAATACCTTTCAGAAGGCTGTTGCCACTGTCCCGCAATCTGGTGAGAAGAGAAGCATTCTTTTTCCGTACAACAGCTGAGAAGCTATCTACTCTGGCTGTAGCAAACATTGCAGATGCACTGCAATAACGCGGCAGTCGCAACAGCGTCCTGAAAGCGTTGTTGTATTGGACACGCAACGCATTGGCGGCACGTTTAGTACAGCTGATCCATAGCGCGCTCGAGTACAGGGATGTGCAGTATGCTTTAAAAAGCGTGATTTTAACCGCATCTGTACATCGCGCGAACCTACGGGCCAGCATGTTCGCCCGCACCGCCAATGCCCTGCGACCATGTTGAGATCTGATTTAGTCAAACCGGATGCAGCTGTTTACCAGTATTTTACAAGGACAGACTGCCTACCTGACCTCCACAACCCAGTTACTAGTTACCAGGTAATACGATACCCCTTAGTAAGACTAGTTGTCAGACTTTCGGGCTTCTGACGACCCATAACGACTGCCGAAGGTCCACGAATGACAGTCGTTACTAACAACTTAACTTGCTTTCCGAGGCATGGAGGCCTTGGTATATAAAGATGGTCACCCTTCCACGGACAAACCGCGGCTAGCATGGCTTAACCTGATCGAACAAACCGTGCGGCTGTAATTAATTAGCCACAAGCTCCTTAAACGTGCTTTTCGAATGCACAGGCGTAGCCCAGATTAGGACAGAAACCCTCGGGGCACCCAGATCTTACACGGATGTTCTCAACAGACCAGGAGTTATAGCCAACTTCTGGAGGGAGGTGGGCTGGTTGGAATAACCACTGACGGCCGCCATGGCTCACGCACAATGGTCCACTTAAAGGACTAAGTGCGGAAACCAAACCCAATAACATAGAACATAGCCCCTTAAACGATGGACTTACATTGCTTACATGAAACTCAGATCTTTACGATTGTAGGTAGATTTGAGCTACCTAGCCGAAAGTCCCAATGACAAAAAATATTTCCAAGAAGTGTTGACATGTTAATTACGTTATATTATTAATAACGATTACTAGCCGAATGTGGGAATGCGAGAAATACTGTGATAACCTAAGTGCCATTTAATGTTATCTGAATTATTTATTTATGTAAGTATTATGCTTTTTATGCAAAATATTTAAATACAATGAGTGGGAAAAACTCTTGGAGGTCTTTCCTGTTTCCCTCGATAATACGTTCATACATCATTTACCTATACCTACACGAATCATTTTCACAGGCTATGTGTTAATTTGACGGGAGTTTAAGATCTTTGAATTGCAATTTCACATTTTTCCTATAAGAGGATGAATGCAGGGCGACTAAGAAGAGGCATTTACGAATACAAGGCAGATTTGACTGGAGAGGTACGTAGCGCTTTAGAAAGACAGGGTGGACAGGGACATTGACACGCAACCCTGTTACCGTAGATTTAGCTTCTCCATATGAAGCGACAAATTGGGACCGTGCACCAAGCTTCTGACGTTTCATAAGTGCCCATGCACGTTTATGTAAAATAAAATATTTTGGTTTTGATTTTTGATTTTGGCACATTATTCTGGACCCAGCTGCGTCGAAGTTTCTCGTCGGTTATCTAAAAAAACCTCAGATTATAAAACAAACGCAGATAGACCGCGCGGATCCAAATACTAAAGCGTCGCATTGTATATAATGCGAGACTTTAGTATTTGTTTTTTTTTTTACTCTTGGGTATTCCGCGCTATCTATCTGCCTTTGTTTTATAATCCAAAAAAAAAAAAAAAAAAACAAATACTAAAGCGTCGCATTGCATATTACATAAAATGCGACGCTTTAGTATTTGGTTTTTTGGCATCACTCTTGGTGTTCCGCGCGGTCTATCTGCCTTTGTTTTGTAATCTGAGTAAAAAACAAATACCAATAAAATAATATTATTAATTGTAATTGCATGTAATTTTTGAATAATGTTAAATGTGACCGTGTTCTTGTCCTATTTTAATATGAGTTCATGTTACTTGAAATAAATGATTTATTCATTGATTTATAAATTTTGACCGCATAAGTCTGACCACCAGTTTTACCAAGGAGTATCGTAATACCCAGTAGATAACTGGGTTTTGGAGGTGGGGATAGGCAGGAAAAGGGTAAAAAAGCTAAGCAGATGATGATGATGATGATAAAGTACCTATTGCACTTTTGTAGGAAATAGCTGTACTTATTTCTTTCTAATAACCAACGCTTTTTTTTACGTTAGGTTCTATGAATATAAATACCACCCACCTCTCCACTAGTCCAATGCTTACTCAAGGATGCATATCAGGTAGGCTCGCTATCCTTTCCTATCCTAAGGGTACGTCTCTCGACCATTACAGCGCCCCCCGGTCTACTTCTTGATATGCAATGGCCTCTGTACAACCATGAAGCATGAGGCTCCAGAGGTTACTGCAAATTTGGGGCTCATTCGATTAATCGAGTCTGGTTAAGCCACGCTGGGATCGGTGCATTTCTGTCATTCATAGGTTCTATGAATATGTCTATGTTTAGGTTATGCCTAAGATCTTGTGGTAAATCCATGGTTTCAGTATTCGATGTCCCTGTCACTGTTCATGTTCTTTTGAAAGATCACGAGTGTCGTACTCGCAATTGGCGTGTGTGGATGACCACTGGCTCTAGTGTGAGTTACACGCTCGATGCTTTAAATCGAGATGGTTAAAATATTAACCAGGCCCTGTCAACTTTGTTCGGGGCGAAATAAATACCTACGGGGGCTGAATTTTGTGTGAATGTGTGATTCACGTATACACAGTCCCAAAGTGTGTGTGAAATGTTTCCAATGAAAAAAATATTGTAGTTATTTTGTATGGTATCACCGAACGAGCCATTTTGTTGTTATACCAAATTTGAATGAATATTGTCCAGCCATTGTTTGTGCGTGGTGTTATTATTATTTACTAAGTCTTTGCATTTTTAATTTCTCCTAAAACGTCGAGTCGAGCTTCTGTTCCTCCCTTAGTGTTAAACAGTGACTCTATTCTGTGTATCAGTATCTGCTGTTTGAGATAGGACTCTAAACAATGGCGGAAAAAGAAAACAAAAGGAAATGTTTCAAGTGTGGCTGCTCACCAGCTGAGGATAACACTAAATTGTTTCGATTTCCTAAACCTGCTATAAGGAATCTAGTCCGGTAGGTATTATTAAACTTAATAATAACGTTACAGCCCGCTTAAGAAGATGCTCCGACATGATCACTGATCCAGTACTGGGTACGTTCTCAGAATGAGAAGGGTAAGGTCTTGTGTAGAATCGTTATAGCAAGGGATAACCATTCAGATCCGCATAATTATGAATTACGAAAAGTCTGAGATTCAAGCTGGTATCAAATTCTAACCCTTCTGTATTGAAGGTAATCATCCAGTTAATATTGCTGCTGTGTGAATAAGTACATATGTTTATTCGCTACGACTCGGTAGATATTGATGTACTTACTAGCCCGTTAACGTAACTGTGCACCGGACCTCTTTAAGATAACACAAAAAATTATCAAATAAAAGGCGATCAATCAATGAGACCGTATGTGTCTGTATTATATATATAAATATGATTGACGTGTAAAAGTGTTTGTACAAACCTACTTACAGAAATAAAATCATTTATCATTTATATTCTCTTTGACCTCTCTTTGGTCCGAGCGAGCAACAGCAGGGCGTCGCAGGGAAGTTACAGGGAAAGGGTAAGGAGGAATATATTCCAAGCAGGTGCAGTTATGTTGGGGGAGCTTGTGTACTATAATGTACATCAGAAATAGACAACAATGTAATATTTAGTTAAAAATGTATGCTACAACTAGTCATTATTATCACTGATAACAATTTCTTTCAGTTAATTATAATATTGACGTCTTTTCAGATTCATAAAGAAACTTTAAATCATTTTGTACCTAATACTTGTACATTATAAATTCCATGTATTTTTATTTTCAGGTGTGAATTGTGGGCAAAATACATTTTCCCAGAAAGAGGGGACTCATACACATTACAAATGAAGTTACACAATGAACATAGAATGCTGGAATGCTGTGTCAGAAACATTCTAATGATGCAGATTTTACTGATGAGTCTAAGGGGAAGCTACTTAGAACTGCTGTTCCATATGATGTAAGTAAAAATATTGCAATGTTATATTGAATCAACTTCGTGGCACAAGCTGGGAGCTCGATCAAATTTGGCAAGGGGATAGATGGCATCCTGGAGAAGGACATAGACAATTTTTTGTCCCTGTAACATGTTCCTGTGGGACCAAACAAAAAATAAACTTAAAAATACAAATATTAACAATAAGGAAAATTAAAGTGAATTTAGGATATCTGATAAAACTATTTGAAATTAACATAACACTGATTTACTGGGAAAGTATGGCTTGCTTCCGATTTGCATGAGGTCATCTTTCATTTCATTCCAATCAGAAACTTTTTAAAGATTAGACTTTGTTTTATAGTTTTTATAATCACTAATTATCTATAATACCTACTTACTATTAAAACAATATAAATCACTACAAAATTGAATAATAATTGATAAAATGTATTTTGAAATTTACAGGAGAACTCACTACTGATGCTACTGTCACCGCAAATGTCATAAACATAATGGACAAACTGTTTGGCACATAAAGTAGCGGTTGTTCTGACTTGAGAAGAGGGAAACCTAGGACTAACCTAGGAATTTTTAGATGTAATTAAAAATCTAATTTACATATTTTATTGTGAAATAAAGGACTTCCATCATTTTATATGTTTGTTTTATTTATTACATTATTCAAGGCAGGCGTTTTTATTCGTAAGAAAACTTATTACAACTTGAGTTTCCTTATGAATAAAAATGCCTATTCCGAAATAAAATTGTTAAATTTTTGAATACCAATTTTTATCCCGTACCTAATCATTTTAAATCTCCCGCCATCGCTCAGCACCATACCAAATTTTCGAGGGGCCGACGATAGACGGCGCTAGTGAGAAGTGTTTTCCTTTTTTTGTTTGAACTTGTCGTTCTTCTCCGTTAGGAGTATATATGTTCTGTGATATTAACCATCTCGATCTAAATCATCGAGCGTGTTCGGCGCTTCTATAGGCCCTAGACTGGTGAAGGAACAATTGGAGCGTCGAACGCAATCGATGCATTAGATCGAGATGCTTAAAAGAAACTCCCACTAGGGCCACCGATGTATGAACGTAAACGAGGCAAAAGGAATGTATGTAAGGATCGTAGCAAGTGACGTTCTGCAGTTTCTGCTTACCTCCATAGGAAGATAGCGTGAGTTTATGTATGTGGATCATAATTCCTACTAATATTATAATTGCGAAACTAACTCTGTCTGTCTGTATTGTACGCTTAACCGATTATCCCGAAATTTTGCAGATATTTAGCCTAGGATATGAAGAAGGACATAGGCTACATTTTTACGCGATAACTGATATCCACGCGGATGGAGCCGCGGGCAAAAGCTAGTAGTTTATAATTATCTCCATCTCCACTGAGAGAAATGGTTATTAGTTACTTATCATTATTACCTTATTCAGTGATCCAGAAATGCTGCTCATTAAGTAGTCATGTTACAGTTATATGTATCTTATGTTTAAGGATAAATGAAGGTTAACAAATCTTTATCTAAATAGCCTACTATCCAATCATTTTATTGGCGTGTGGTAACGATAAAGATAAGCGAACCCCGTCTCACATCTGTTCGTTCACAGGTGTAGTGGGGCGACTTATCACGAAACGTCATATCGATAAGTGGCTATCAAAAAACAGTCAGAAGCATGACAGTTTGGCTTTTAACAAGGGGGTTTCTTATTGTTACCCAGTAACTCGGTTGTGTAGGGTAAACAGCATGTCGTTGTCGATTCTGTAACATCTCACCGCGTGAAGTGAGCGTGGAGTGAGCTGTCAGTGTCATCCCACTGATGCCAGGGATTGACCAAGCATTCGGTGAAATTACACTGACAGCTCACTCCACGCTGACTTCACGCGGTGAGATAGTTACAGAATAGCAATGCATGTAGCTGGTCCATGTAACATACATAATGGTATTTCATTGCATCTGGTTAGACTGCAAAAAAGCCAGGCAGATGATGTTCAGTCAGATATGTGATCAGTGAAAAAAAAAACACCGGCCAAGAGCTAGTCGGACTCGTACACAAAGGGTTCCGTACCAATGTTAAACTTTATTTATTTTTCTTTATTTGTTCTTAACACAGAATGATCAGAGCTAACCTCAAAGCTTTACCTTAAAAAGTCTAGGACCCATTTATCACACTGAACTAGCAGGATTACAACGCACGGCTACTAGAACAATCTCAGAGCCCGGAAGATGGTCAACATCACTATTAGCACTAATTAGTATAGTTCCATCCTCTGAGCACGTTTTCTCTTGCAAATCTCCAGTCAAGAAGACCTGAAGGTCAATAACGGCATAAAAGAAGAGGGAGTTATGTTCCTTGTCAGTCAGTCTGTAAAGGCAAGCCAAGGAGATAGGGTCCGTGGGGTCGCTAATGCCCAACAGCTCGCCACATGTTGCCCTGTGGGTTCTGTATCTCTATCGGTCTGGCTCCTCACCCTAGACCTGCACCCTAATTGCGTAACTCACGATTCATCATAATCTGTATCATTTTGAAACAGATTGTTAAACCATTGTTTCATATGTTCTAAAAATGTGTCTGTTCGACAACATAAATAACGCAATGAATATTGTTTAACTGTGAAGACGAAACCAATTATGATCAATCGTGAGTTACGCAATTAGGGTGCTGTTTTGGCAAAGTAAACCCTACCAGCACAGACCTAGAGTTCGGTTTAACGACTTCAAACAAGGAGGAGCTTCTCAATTCGATTTGGAAAATTCTTTTTGTTTTCAATTCCGCGATTTTGATTGAATAAAAAGGAAACCTAGCCTATAACAATATTGCACGTTCCAGACGAGTCGATAATCGTGTATTAAAATTCATACAACTGTTACGATGCTTCGAGGTATAAATAAAGACATAATTAAAGAAATGAGTGAAAAATATAACCTTGACTTTACTGTCGCGTTGTAAGGTAAAAAGACCGGATAGCCTGCAGAACGTCTGGGTGAATCTTTTATTCTATCTCGTCGTCTAATATAATGCTAATTTAGATGTCATCATCATCATCATTTCAGCGGAAAGACGTCCACTGCTGGACATAGGCCTCCCCCAGGCTCCTCCACTTCGACCGGTCTTGTACTTCCCATATCCAGCGGATTCCCGCGGCCTTCACCAGGTCATCGGTCCACCTTGTGAGAGCCCTTCCCACTCTACGTCTTCCGGTACGCAGTCGCCACGTGTACACACACCTAAATTAGCATCCAGAAATACATAATGTATGTGCTATTTTTAAGCTACATAAGAACGTGATGGATCTATTTATCCAAGTGCCTATTGTTCTATTAGAAAATCGATGAAAAAAGTGGCTATCTGACACGGCTATCTGGCATCGAAGAGGCATTGAGTGTCCCTTTGTGGCCGCCGAGATGCCACTACTTAGTGCTATTGACCTGGCATGAACACCAATTTAGCTTTGATAAATAATAATAATTATGGGTAGGTAATTTGTTTTTGTGCCCGTAATGGTTGGATGTCTTCTGTGGTCTTTTCTTATATGTAATAAATCAATGTGGGATTAAATTAGTCTGAGTAAACATTATTACTAGTATCTAGATGTTTTGTTTTGGTTCCGCTGTGTGCAATAGGTACACTGTGGGTACAACCACGTTCAGGGCCCTAATTTTGTATGGGTATAATGATTTCCCGCAGAATCTTACAAGGTTCAAAGTACGTCAATATCGTGTTTGGTCGAAACGAATGTATACCTAACGGTTTTTCTTTTAAGGAATCGAAATGTCATATTCAGGGCCTGAATTCACTATGACCACTTAACGATTCCTTACTCGTAACCACGTCAATCACTCATGAATTCTGCTAATATCGTATTATAATTTCAACAAAATTGTCTTGGAACATTTCCTTACCGTTACATTGGTTTAAAAAAAAAAGACGATAATGACGAGTAAGATTCCGCGGGGAATCATTATAATGATACAGAATTGGGGCCCTGTGTGTTCCAAGACAGTTTGTCGACATTTAGAAGCAGATGTTGTGTGTGATCTAAGGTATTGACATAGTTTCGAAGTAAGGAATCGTTTAGTGGTCATAGTGAATTAGGGTCCAGGAGCTGTTAGTGTCATCCGCTTACTCCTGACACTATCCCAATTTGTTTGGGGTTGGTGCAACATTTTTTTTATTTCATACTAGCTTTTGCCAGCGGCTTCGCTTGCGCGGAACTTTCATCCCCTATTTATTACCCTTAGAACCCTTAAAACTTGAATTTCGAAAAATTCTTCCTTATTCCTTGTCTACATTATAAAGGGAACCTCTGTGCAAAATTTCAGCTTTCTAGGTTCAAGGGTTTGGGCTAGGCGTTGATGAGTCAGTCAGTCAGGACTTTTCTTTTTATTAATTTGGATTTCTCTATTCGTCGACATCTCAGTAGTCATCCTCTTTCTACACATATCGTCATTCACACAGTCCATGCATCGTTTCTTTAGTCTACTCTTATAGCCATCGACATTCATACTCAAAACTTTCCTCACGACGTTTTTATCACACCTATCACATGCCCATACCCTGTTTTTTTTTTTTTTTTTTTTGGTATTGGCATCTCGCAGTTGACCTTGAGAGGCCGTGACTGCTCAACCGGACTTTCCTGTGAAGGTTTTTAGAACTCTAAAAGCCTCCAGCCGGGGCGTAAAACCTACTTAAACCTAAAACGACTGCGCACTGAGGGCACCCCCTGTGGGGTACGAACCTCGGCTCAGGGAGTCGCTGGCGGGGGGGGGGGGGGCAGCTAGTACTACTGGGGACAGGCTGGATCCCCATACCCTGAGAACCCACACAACTTTATAAGGACCGGTGCCACTCTCATCATCTTTGTCAGGTTAGGCTCTTGACCGAAGTTTAGATTTAGATGTGCTGATCGCGTTCAGTTGCATTGGTGAAATCAGCCCTAAATCTTTCATCTATTCAGGCAAAGCAAGAAGTTACTTTTGTAGCAACTTATCTTTTGTATAAAAATAAATACATTGCCAACCGCATCCTGTAGTTTAATTTCAATATCAAATTATGCGTTATTTCTGAAGTAATCTTGACACAGCCATAGTTTATGTGTATTCAACGTGTCTTGGAAACTACTACAAAAAAGGATTCTGTTCAATTTAGAAATATTCATGCATCAGTTACTATTATGAGTAGGTATTACCCACAGTAAACGCAAGTACCTACGTATTATTTAAAATGCTGTGACACCGTTTTAAACTTTGAATATGAAGCGAGGCTTATTCACGTCACTGGCGTGATTTCAGAACATGCATAAACATAGTAAACATTAACCCCCTTATTTATAAACGTTGGTTAAACTCATAGAAATCTAGGTTAAACTTAAGTAATGATTAGCGATTTTTTTACCCATTTTTGATGTTCAAACGTCTATTAACTTTAAGCAACGTTTATGAATAAGAGGGCAAGTTATAGATCTGGTATCATTGTATCTACCAACCACCTAGTATACGTATATATGCAACTACATTTGAGGTGGAATCTTAGATTTTCTGGACCTTTCCATTTGGTCGGCTTCATGACTAGTCTTTTTTTTATTTTTTTGAAAAATATATGTACCTATCAATAAATTCATTTGTTTTTCTAGATTCTCAAAAAATCATTTAATTTCTACTAATAGATGATTACCTAGTAATTAGAGAGGTTAGTAAGAACCAATTATAAGAATAAACCAGCAATGCTACAGTAAATTATGAATAATTCATCGTATTTCAGGTTATACGGAATATGCTACTGCCAGCTGCGCCTATTCAGTCTTGCGAGCAATATTCCGCAAAATCAATTCAGTGCTCTGGAGATTTAATCGCCACTGATTGCGCGAATGTGACAATCAACTTTGTGCTTAGGTATCAGATTTTTTGAATAGGAAAGAAACTTCTTTCTGTACGAAGGCTAGGTTTTAATATCATTTAATGAACTTATTGATTATTGGTTCTATTGCTCAGTAAGAAAAATATTCAAGAAGATCTGCGGACAGTTAGGGATTACCTACTAAAGTTCCGCAGGGTACCTATTTGCGTTGGGCTTGCGGATGGCGCGTCGGGTCGACGCGTGGAACACAACGCGCCGTCGCGACGGCGCGTTGTGTTCCACGCGCGCCTCAAAGAAATGTCAGCACAAACTGATGGGGCTCGCAAGGGCATCGGCCCTTACCCCTGATAATACAGCCCCAGTCCCAGATAATACAGCCCGCACCCCTGGCAGGCATCGGCCTGCCAGGGGTGCGGGCTGTTCGAAAGAGCCAAGCCGCCCCTGGCACACAGGCTACTTAGGGAAAACGGGTGGGTTTTAGTCAGTAAAAGTCTGACACTCCTGCTCCAACCGGAGCGGGAGGAGTTATTTCCCATCGTCAAAAAAAAGGGGGGTTCTTGCGTCACACACTTAAAATGGCAATTCGATCGAAGGCTCTTCATTTTGACAGAATTTAGATGTACTCTCAAAATGAGAGGCATTGCGTTATTTATATTGTTGAGTAGACGAATTTTTCAAGCTTGTGAAGCAATGAATGTCGACTGTTAAACTTTGCGATCAATTGCCATTTCATATACAGGGTAAATTTTTAATCAGTGCGTAAACTGTAACCATGAATTCAGCATATCATTCTAGAACCCCAGCACACAAATTTTTCGTCGGTAAAAAAAAAACAGCTGTTTCATAGAAAAGTGCAATACCAACGCGGTCAAAATGTATGGGACCGCTGATTTTGTTTTTTGTCAGCACTGGGGTGGTCGAGTTTAAATACAAGGCTAGTTTTCAAAAACTAGCCAAATTTGATCGTTATTTTCCATGGAACCAATACAGTAATCGTAAAAAAATTATCATCCGTCCCATACAAAATTGCCTGGTCGACCTAAATGTATGCGAAGCTGAGTTTTTTTTGCGATTGCGATGTTGGTCCGGTAGAGAAATTTTTTGCACTCTGATGGTCTATACCACACACCCTTAAATTTGGCAGGTCTTTGAAAACTAACCCTGTATAAACCTTGTCTATGCATTTGCATAGGTACAAGCCAGAGAACGTTTATTTCTAATTAAATAAAACTTCAATGTATTTACTCAATATATAAATTTAATATAGCCATCAATATGTGGGTGGTCACTTGTTCAGTGTTATAGGTAATCGTGTAAAACGTAAGCCCATTTAATTTTATACATTGCTTTTGAAAAATATGGTTAAACATTCGCTAATCATAACTTATAAGTAATGATTTACATACATTTTGACTCTTAAACGTCTCTTAACTTTAATCAACGTTGATGAATAAACCCCTTATGTAAAGCAGCTTTGTGTACTTACACATCTAGTTAATATACACACAATTTTTGACAAACAGCTATCCGTATACGTAGCCAAATTGCGTAAATACACTATCGATCAGGATCTAATTCGTTTAGAAATACAATGGTAATCGATTGCCTTATATCTTAAAAAAATGGTCTGCTTATCGTGTCTCGATGTTTTCTGGTTTCACTTGAATGAAATCCGAAGCGAATTTTATAGAATTTATATTGGAAGAAGTGTTAAAGAAACTATTACCAAGTTAAATTGGGCGGTCCAAAGAAATACAAATCCCAATTCATACCACCAGCCAAATCCGGAGGTATGTACCATTCGAAGTAGTGAAGTTTGAATCTGCGATGCGTATAACAGTAGGTGATGCGTGGCACACAAAGCTGGAACCTGTACGCAGTACTTTGTACCATATTAGTGTCGAAACATAATCCTCTCAATAGTATACATGTTGGTATTCTCATTACTTTGATCCAGCCCTGAAAGAGAAAAGAAAAACAACCGATAAAAAAACCATTGATTTTCACTCAATTTATCTTACACCTACATCGTCAAAAACTAACAAAAATGTACCAGAAGGTTCTTCAAAATTCAGTAAGCTATTAAGCAGAAGGCCAATTCTCGTATTACTAACTTTCAAAATCTTGTCGCAGTCTCATCTCGGCGACAAATAAGTGTCAATTTTTTTTTAAATTGTATGGAACAACAATTCTAGCTATTTTTGACAGATTGAGACAGATCAGAAGGCCAATTCTCGTAACACAATCTAGTCGCAGTGTCATCTCGGCGACAAGCAAATGTCAAGAACTTGTCAAAAATGTATGGAAACTCGAGGTATTTTAGACAGATTGCGACTGAGATCAGACTGTGAACGTTCTTAAAATTAGCAGAATTGCCCCTCAGACTGTGAACATTCTTAAAATTACGAGAATTGCCCCTAGGCTCTCAGAAGGAAAAAGTGACGGCTAAACCTACGTGTGGCCATTTTTTCCTGAGAGGCGTGCGCGAAACTCTGCAAGCCGATGTTCTGGGCCTGCTTCTGTTCAAGCGACAGACTTCCCCAAGTCCTTCGGTTGCTGGCCATCTAACGGCGGGGGAGATCTTTGTGCCCCCTTCGGCGCCCAGGGTTGCTGCGGATAGGTAGGGAGGTTGTAGCCTCCCGTTCCCTCTCCACCGCCTCCTTTGGCACCGCCAAACGGCATCAGATGCGCTGTCACTCCCGAACGTAGATTGAACCGCGACCACGAAATGATAGAAGTAAAAGATAAAGCAGTTTATCATGACTAAACCTTTGGCACTTACTCTAACTATAACTTTTCCCAGTACATCCATGTGGTCCAGATGGGTATGTGCATAAAACTTATTATTCTTATTTTTGCAATCACCAAAAAAATATTCACTGTGAATTTGTTCTGGAAAAAGGTGTTAATGCATTATTATTTTTTTCGTGTTTAAAACTTTTTAACCAATAAATATATACACTACTAGCTTTTGCCAGCGGCGTCGCCCGCGTTGAACTTTCATCCCCTATTTAACTCCCCGCTAACCCCTTAGAGGTTGAATTTCGAGAACCTTCCTTATTCCTTGTCTACATTATAAAGGGAGCCTCTGTGCAAAATTTCAGTTTTTTAGGTCCAAGGGTTTGGGCTGGGCGTTGATGAGTCAGTCAGTCAGTCAAGACTTTTCTTTTTATTTATATATAAGGTGACTGGTAATTAGTGACCGACATTTAAACACATGATTTTACTCATCATTATGAACAAATTTTACTATGGGACCAAACACGAAATCGCGAAAAAAAAAAAAACATCGGTTCCCTACATTTTGAAGAGTTATGCGAACATAAATGTAGGGAACAGCTGATTTTTTTATCGCGATTTCAGGTTTGGTCCCATAGTAAAAGTTGTTCATAATGATGAGTACAATCATGTATTTAAATGTCGGTCACTAATTACCAGTCACCCTATACTTATGTAACTGCAGTAATTGATAAAATATTTTAAAAATCATACTTTCGATGACTGGCACTGAGTTGTACATTGTGATATCTGACAGTGCGGTAAAAAACTGCCAGCATGAGCCCCAAGTAGCTAGAACAAATATATTTATTATTTCATTATCATTCTTATTATGTGATAAGACATAAAAGAAAATGTAGTGTAGTGGCAAAAATTGAAAAGATTATTATGTTTAGATGGTTTCATCATGTTGAGAGGTTTAATGAAGAAAGGCTAACACAACACAAAGTATTTACAAATGTGAGTGGAAACGCCGGGAGGGGGCGCCCTAGGAGGATATACAACGTGTCATTTTGCATCCTCGTCAAATTTCAGGAGGCTGTTATGAAAGACATAAATAATCAAATACATTTACGATATCTGCTCACTAATGAATACATTCTTGTTTTTTTAGTTATTTAAGTTTAACAGTATTTCAGAATACACCTCTTGCAAAGAACAGAATCGCCCCGTTTCGTATGCGGTAGGCAGTGTCGCACGACGACGATGTCGCTGTGTGTTGCAGTGCGGTATCACACGGGCCGCGTTTTAACATGCGTGTGCCACACATGCCGATTTCCGTTAATATGAAAATAAAATAAAAAATACCTACTTATTTTATTATTGATTCGTGTCGAGAATCATTAGCATAGTGAATATAATCGAATCACCTCCTTGAATTTGACGAGGATGCAAAACTACACGTTGTATAGTGACCTTATTGGTGATGTTTAGGAAAGGTCAGGTGCATAGTACACGCAACCGGCGTGCGTCTATGAGCAGATGTACCTATGACCATAAACCAGACAAAAGGAAAATGTAGCAAGGATCGTATTATGAGGCATTCCGTAGTTTCTAACTTCCCCCGTGGAAAAATCACTTGAGTTCATGTATGTATGATCATACTAATATTACTGACTGTGCAGCTTCTTTCCGTTGAGTATCCAACTTGTTTTTCTAGATTTATCAATCAAAATCAAAAGTCATTTTATTCAAACTAGGCTGAGAGTCAGCTCTTTTTGAACCTCAAAATTACATAAGACAGCCCCCCAAAACGAACTGGATTCTATACAATAGTAGGTAATTAACATTACGAATGAAACTCGTCAGCTCGATTGGCACCACAGTGGCTGCTCTATCATGTTATTATAATTTAGTGGTAAATATATTACTCGAGACAGAATTTCGGCCATTGCAGCCAATCTCGGCGGAGACTAGCCATCTCAAAGAAATTTTACAGTGCACAAGAGTATGCGCAGACACAGGTGCATTCACTCTTCCCTCACTCTCAAAGCCTGATGAGACGACAAACCGAAATTATCATTAACCTACCTCTGATTGGAGAGATATCAGGCGCTGGGCCAATGGCTTTATTATGCTTTCCGAAGCATCCCCATCACACCGACAAATTCAAAACTTCCTGCTGTTACTGAGAAATACCTAATAGATAAACCTAAAAACACTTTGCGCGACCTGGGAATCGAACCCAGATTACCCACGCTCTGCAGGCTTAGCACGAGCACCGATTTGTCGACGGAAGAATAGACATGATTATTAACTAAATGATGTACAATAGGAGACGATAGCTAAGTTTTTCTATTAATTATCACAGTTATGCGTTCTAAACGAATCATGATTTTGTAGATAATCGTATATACTTTGTGGCTGTCGCGTAGAAAGTTTGTTGTCGGTGAGATTTTGACAGTTTGGGAAGAAATATTCTTCTGAAATAGTCTACATTTATAAGGACCTAGACAAATATTGTTAGAAACGAAAGACTAAATGACAGATTGTAGAAGGATATCTACGGTGCGATATCAAAAATGTAGGAACGAAATGTCACTTTGTATTGAAAAAGTACTGTCTATTCTTCGTAGAAATACAAAGCGTCATGCTAAGCCCGCTGCAGTCACTCTTGGGACCACGACACTTTTTGTGGTATTAGTAATGCAGGATAATTTTTTATCCAGTGCGCAAACTGTAAACATGAATTCAGCATATCGTTCTAGAACGATATGCTGAATTCATTTCCCGTGGAAATTATTCACTGGTTATACAAAAAAATCAATCAGCTGTTCCATACACTTTTCTATAAAACTGCTGACTTTTTTTGTATAACCGACGAGAAATTTCTACGCTAGGGGTCTAGAATTATATACTGAATTCATGGTTACAGTTTACGCACTGGTAAAAAAATTACCCTGTGTAGAGAGAAGTCAAAATCATCAAATCTGCACAGCATCGTGAACGAGTGCGAGTATAAGCATGCGCGGCGTGCGTAATAACATAAAGACTTACCTGTTAAAATAAGAATGTAGATTTTCACTAAGAGGTGATTTGAATATTGCATGTTGCATTTGCGATCACAACACGATCTGCACCCCAACTCGAATCCGTATTCACTTAAATACTACCGGTTTATTTACAGTTGTCACCAACACATGTTTACATTTTAAATAAATGATTAATAACAAAAACAGCGTGAATCAAACACGCCAGACCACCAGACCATAATTATGCATGAACGTGACGAAGCCGTGACTGTGACAAGAAGGCTTCCACTCAGCATGATGCTGTGCTATGGGACCCACAGCACAGCGCTGATTTTCAGTGGTCACCCGAAAACAACGTACGAAAATCAAGCCAGGATTTTTACAAATTAGATAAAACAAGTAACAAAGTAAAATAATTATAATAAACAGTACACAAAATTTGATATTACCCTACAACAAATGGTATAAAAATGCTATAGTAGCCACCAAAAATATAAGTTCCTACACAAAATGTACCGCGTTCTGTCTCGCTCCTACACACACCTTCACGTCGTCGGCGCGGCGTCGCCCGCCATTGTACATTTTCATATCTAACTACTGAAACAATTTCGGTGACATGTATTTACCTATAAAGGCAATAAGACTTAATTTTAAAATGCATAAAGTAAAACTAGCGTCAGTACGGTTTTCTTAGTAAACCTTGTTAGCTTTAAAAAAATAAGTTTTGATTATTGTATTATGCTTTTTATTCAATACTCTAATTAAGGATGTAGTATGAGGTTTTGCCTTAATTATTAACACACTTTTATTAGCTTCACCTGTATGTTTGGTAGCATGTTTGTTTGTAACCGACTCCTTTGAACTTGATTTTGATCCACTTCAAACGGTCAGATTTCATTTAAACTTTGTGAACTTATCGAGGACCGATGACAATTCAATAATTTTATAAATATGTTCCTAAATGTTAAAAAAGTGAAAAATCACGCTTTTGTAGTTAGCAGCACGAAAAATAGAAAATGAAAAATAGATAAAAAAATCTAAATCTCTCTTTTTTTTTTTAATTTTTTTTTTCTATTATCATTTTGTTACATTTTTTATTGAATGACGTAGTAACGTATCGATATAATTATCCTTTACGATACATAATAAACAAATAACAAAAATACTACCCCCTATTACTCGATTATATTCCAATGCGTGGCATGTTAATTGGCTAATAAGAATTTTAGACCTTTACAAAAAAGTGATTTACAGAAAAAAAAAACAACAGTAAAAGTATTATCCCCACAGTTGAAGTTTAGCTAAAACAGTAAGTACATCTGAAAATCCAAGGCTGACTGACATCTTTGAAAACTTTGTTAAAAATGCCTTTGAGCCTATTAAGATCCACGTAGTTTTAGATTGCCTGTCAAGATCTGTTAAAACTTTGTAAGGTTGTTTTCAAAACCCCCTTAGAAAGTATTTCAGAACCTCGGTGCTGTGATGAGGAACACTCTACTCATTAATTTCATTATCCTATATTTATTCTTACTAAGATTATATCCTGAACCAGTTAATAATGTCTTATGTTGTTTCAAATGTAATAGTTTTTTTTTTAATGGGTGAGTGGGAGAATAGTTAGGCGACAACTGCTGGACAAACGCATAACAAGCACCGCGGCTGAATTATGATCGATAATGTTGGTTGAAACAGTGTGCTTCTACATCCACAGACAGTCGGGTGATTTTCTACCAGAGAAGCTATTACAATCGTTTTAACTGCTTTAATTTTTCCTTAATGCGATATTTTTTATTATTTTTCTTTATTTATTTTCTTTCTTTCTTTCATATTAAGCATATTTTTTAATATTTTCACAAAAATCATACAAAAACATTTATAAATAGTGGCCCGTCGGCATCAGAGGCTGGGTCCAAGATGCCGGTGGTCAGGGCTCTAGAGAAAGGAACCTCCTGACTATGCGTGCCGTGTCCAGAAGTACTGCTTTCTGAATCAAGCCCTAGCTTGATCCAGCCGCGCAATGAGAGCCTTCTGAGGTTTTGGTCGAGCCAGACTCTGCAATTATTGTATCGTTACGATTATCGGTACAATGATTGCAGAGTCCATGTCTCACATGTCGACAAAAATCTATATAAATAAAAAGAAAAGTCCTGACTGCCTGACTCATCAACGCCCAGCCCAAACCTTTCGACCTAGAAAGCTGAAATTTTGTACAGAGGTTCCCTTTATAATGTAGACAAGGAATAATGAAGAATTTTTCGAAATTCAACCCCTGAGGGAATTAAATAGGGGATGAAAGTTCCGCGCGGGCGAAACCGCTGCCAAAAGCTAGGTTTTTCTAATTATTATTACTAGCTTCTGTCCATGGCACCGCCTGCGTGGATGCCGGAAATTACCACACGGGAACGTGCTACCGCCCCGGGACAAAAATACATGATATAGTCGATATTCTAGGTCAGTATCTTAAACTTAGCCGATACTTATCACCTTTCATGACGGTATACTTAAAATATACCCATTAAGGAAATGTACCTGGTACGTATATACCTATGGAAAGTATACCGAATTGCAAATAAAACTTATTATAACTTTATATTAACTCATAAACTTTTGTAACAGAATTGCTTCCGCACAGATGTGCAAAGTATTTTTGGCCAAAGTAGGTAGCTATTTTAAATTGGATGTTTCATAAAATAATTAAAGGTTAGTCCATTGAAAAGTAAGCTATTGCTTTTTAGCGTTATTTAGTAAAATGACTATGTATCTTACTAATAATACTATAAATGGTCAAAATGTTTGGATGATTGTCAATTAATCAAAATCGCAAAACGGCTGAACGGGGAAGAAATTTGGCACGCAGATAGATTATACCTAACCCAGATTAACACATAGAATACTTTTTATCCCGGTATTACGTTCCCGTGGAATAATTTCCGAACTCCGCGCGGGCGAAAGCTAGTTTATAAATTAGATAAAAAAGTTTTTAATTACAAAGCAGTTCACTCACTATACAATTATATAATATATTGTATATAATATATAAACAGTTTTTTTTTTTTTTTGTATAAAAGTATTCAAGTTTTTTTCTTTTATAAATGTAGTTTATACCTGGATTAACACATAGGATACTTACTACGTCGGTAGACCGTTCCTGTAGGATAACTCCCGATCTCCACACGGGGGAAGCCACTAGCAAAAGCTAGTTAACACATTTGACGGCACGGTTGGCACAGTGGTTAAGCGATTGACTGGTGCGCTGCGTGTCGCAGGTTCGATTCCCGCACGGAACAAATATTTGTATGATCTACAAGTAGTTGTTCCTGGTCTGAATGTTTGTAAACGCACCCACAATACAGGAGAAATTCCTAGTGTGGGGCATTTTTTATAAAAAAAAAATTTATATTTAGAGATAGATCGTGGTCTTAGTGACACTATGTACAATTTGTTTCAGCTATTGAATAGATTACCAGACCACCGGCTGTGCGAGCTGCGACCATATCTCACGAGCTCCACTGACAGCTAGATATTATATTACCTCTGAAGAGCAATGTTATATTTTATCATAGCAGGTGAAATAGTAGACAATGTTCTACCTTAGAAAACACTAGAACAAATAGCAAAGTACTCGTACGTGAGTTTTTGTACACGAGTATGATTGATACCCAAATAAGAAAACTACTGAGTGGGTCTCCTTTGAAATATTTGGGCATTTTCCATTAACTAGCGCCTTGGCAGCAACTTCGCCCGCACAAATTCTCCGGATTCCGTAGAAATTTCGAAAATGCCTTATTCCAATTTATTCTTCGTTTGGCCCACTGAGTTTTGTTTTATTTTTGTTTAAAAAACGTCCTGGGTCATCTCAAACAGTATGCTTCCTTCGTTCCAAAATATAATTTATAAAATTCCCGCTTCGTCGTATTTTATATTCCTTCTACGGCCCATATTTTTTTATATGCCAAACTTGCTTTTTTGTACAATCGGCAAAAAAGGGTTACGTGTATTTAATTAATTAACTTCAATCACGATTTAAAGCAACCGCTCCTCTATATCTTCTCTTCTAAACATATGTTAGGTGTACTCTTACCAAGTTTTGATAACCTGGTACTTCGAAGGTATAAAGCGTTGTCCAGCTGACAAATCTATGTTAAGTGTACTCTTACCAAGTTATGACATCCTGGCATTTCGAAGGCATAAAACGTTTTCCAGCTAACACATACCCTATGTTAGGTGAGCTCCTACCGAGTAACATAAAGCTTTTTCTAGCAGACATACCTACCCATAAATTAAAAAAAAAAAAAACATTTATTTCAGGCAAGAAACCCATATTTCAAATTAAAATAAGATAAAATTTTACCATACTGCAACAGAAAAGAACAAAATTTCATTAAGAGAGTAAAAAAATAATAATCACAGAATTGAAATAAAACATCATGTAACAAAATCGGATTTTCAATAAAATGTCAGATTGAACGGTCAGAGTTATTAAACACACAAAAATAATATAATAATAAAAATCTAGTCATAACATAGTGTCAAACAAATAAAATAAAAACAAAAATTAAAATAATAATAATTATGGGCTACACATGTCTGTTACAGCATTGGTTTATATTATATAAGGGCAGTCAAATCGCCCAACGATTATTGCCAGGACCTATGTTAGGTGAGCTCTTACCACATTGTGACCACTTGGTACTTCGAGGCGTAAAGCGTTTTCTAGCTGACACAAAAAATGTATAAGAAAATGAAATATCTCATGTTTTATAGTTATTCTGCTATTCGGGGCGGCGACAATTCAATTAAATCACACAAATTCAAGACGTTGACTGTTCTGTGTATTAAAACTGTAGTCATAAAAAGATGTTGTTACCTAAAATGTTTAGAATTGTTTTATTATTCAATTATTGTTTCAAAAATGTCAAATGAGTACATTATATTTTTTGTTAACTGTACCTTTAAATTACTTGTAATTTGGGACAAAGCACAACTTCAAAACTTACTTAGTGATATGGGGCAAACTAAGCATTGTTTAGAATGTGGGACAAAACTTCAGAATGGACGAAGAATAAATCCTTATCCACATCGTATAGGGAAACTGTGCAAAATTTCAGTTTTTTAGGTCCAAATAGGGTTTTTGCTGTGGTTTTTTGTATACCATGGTCCAAGTGTTTATGTAGCCTAGGCGTTGGTGAGTCAGTACTGATTTACTCACTGGAGTGAACCAGGAAGTTTCTTCATCCATGGGTCAAATAGGATTGAAACTATAGTTTTGTATAATTTAGAAGCATTTTGTCAAATTTTTGTAAATGTGAGTACCATGCATCCTTAAAATATGTTGTTTTGATGTACGTCGACTTGAAAAAACGTGGTAGTTGAGAGTATGTCATGCTCACTTAAATGTCTCACTGATGGTGGCGTGTGTGTTGGATCATTCGGTTCCCTAGAAAATGGTTGAGCTGGATGGTGCTGATCCATGCGTCAAGTTCGTGAACGGGCGCCGTCTGTTGAGACTGGTCATCTCTTATCTGCCATGGCTTATTTTGAATCTTATTTTTTTTTTTATTTTTTTTTTACATTGTTCTCACATATAGAAGCACCAAGAAATGTTCCCAAAATTTTGTAATACCCACGATTTAAAAGAGTGTGCTTGGAGTTTCTTGCCCGTTCTTCTCCATAGAGATCTACGTTTTTGGAATGGGCACCTAGCTTCAACTTCGATTTTTGTTTGACTATTCAAAAGTGCCTGTGAAAGGCTTAATTGAAATAAATGCTTTGAGTTTGAGTTTGAGGTACTGTAGATATATTATTTTATTTTGTACCCAACTGGGTCGTAGAGTTCAGATAGGCAGTCGCTCCATGTAAAATAATGGTATTCAGCTGCATCCGGTTAGACTGGAAGCTGATCTCAAAATAGTTTGGAAAAAGCTAACCAGATTTTGATGAAAATTATAGATGTATTAGAACATTGTCAAGATACAAAAAGAAAGGAAACGTGTTTTTTTCGGCGTCTTCTGCTCGATCCAGGCGCCTACTCTGTAACTCCGTCCACGAATATACGGGCCCGTGCGAAAGCAGTTCGAAACTTCATAGTTTATTCTACTGCCAGTTAACTAACTTTTTTGGACGGGCAAAAACATTTCGGGAGTAGGGACAGTTGTCAAATCGTTTTGTCATTCATTATTAGTTCGGGCTTGTACATAAACGGTCTTATTCATAAAAAGTTATCGAACACTGGTCTGGTTTTTAATAAACTGCCTAAACAGTTTCATCTAAAAGTCTGGTCTAAAAGTTATCGAACATCTAAATCTTCGAAAGTTTTTATGAATAAGACCGTTAGTGTTTTACCTCCTGGTTCGGGCTCTAAACTAATCTTCTGTCCGTAAGTGATACGGAGTTGGAAACGCCCGTTACTTCGACCGAAACGCCGGTCTTCGTGCTCAGAGAGTAGGCCTCTCGGTACGGAGCCCGTAACATTTTTGAAACGGATTTATTTAGCTTTCCCTGTTTGTTGTTTTTTTTTTTTTTCAACGTGGAGACTCGACTCAATACCTGAATCATTGCGTCGGGTTAAAGATTGTGCCGGTGAACGATGCTATAGTTTCATTTCTGAAGCCTATTGTTGTTCTGATATTGCTTGTTCTGTGGTCTTGAAGACAAGCGACTGGCGAATATCGACTCAAAGCTTGGATGAAACCTTTTGCCGAAGGCATTCCAAGCTTAGTCGCTTAAAACCAGTTTGGTTTCCAAATTATAATTGAATACTTCCTTGAACCTAAGGGCCTGTGCACACCACGTTTTTTAAACGCGCCGTTGACGCGCGTTTGTAGCGATACAGACGCGATACGCACGCGAGTCAAACCTTTCTGTAGGATAAAAGCGCGCCGTCGACGCACGTTTCTTGAAACGCGCGTCAACGGCGCGTTTATAAAACGTGGTGTTCACAGGCCTTAATATGACAAACAATCAAACACACATTGATACCATACAACCCTTGTTTTTGTATATGCGAAATCCGAAACACGTTTCTAGTATTTTATGTTAAGAATCTATGTACAAAATTTCAAAACTGTATTATGAAAAATTACAAAGTTATGTCATAAGTATAGGCTTGTTATGTTACCTAGTTGTCTACACAAACATGATCCCCAAGCGGTGACCCCGCGCCGCACGCGCGTCCAGCGTAGTATTGTACTCAATGATAATAATTAGTTATTAGGCACCTAACCGTACAAAGATCTGGCCGGCTTCTTCCTTCTGCGAAGCAGGGATGCTCGCGAAGAGGGAAGCCCTCACGGCCATAGCCTCCGCAGGAGACGCCCTGGGCGTCGGGAATCCCAGGCTGATTTCCGGCCACCGTAGGCGCGGGCTTGCGGACGGCGAGTAATGGGTAGCTCGCTGTCCAGTAAGGAGTTAAGGACCGAGTCGACGGCGCGTTGTGTTCCACGCGCGCCTCAAAGAGATGTCAGCACCAACTGAAGAGGCCCGCAAGGGCCGATGCCTGCCAGGGGTGCGGATTGTTCGAAAGAGATACCGTGGCCCCTGGCACACAGGCGTACAGGCAAAACTGTTCGGCGATTATATTGTAATTAACTGATGATAACATTTTCCATCACACAAAATTATTGGAATCGACTCAGTTACTTATTCTGAACAAACTATATTTAGGTTTCGCATATACTTAACCGGTTACGGATGCCCTTTGATTCATGCTTGCCAATAAAATAATGTTGTATATTTAAGTAATTAGGTGCCTAGTAAGGTTTCATTCGTAGCATCGCTCAATTGTTACGGAATACTACCCAATTATATATTATCATCCATATGAAGTAATTGAGCCATGTGCAATTATCAACATGCCCTCTAAAAAACATTATGTGTGTCCTAATATTGTTGACCAATGCTTAGGTTACGGCTAAACATACTTCTAAATACTCAAATATGAACCTTTAACCTACAAGAATTATGAGAAACGCAGTGAGTGAAGCTTTTTTTGTAGGTACGAGTATATTCCTTTATTATTATTTCTATTGAAAATTTCCGAACAATGGAGCCTAATACACTACCCTTAATCGAATCTCACGCACAACAGTCTTGATTGCAGCCATTAGAGACCAATACACCGACATTAATTTAATTTAGTACTCGAAAACCGGATAATAGAACGCTTTACTATTTTCAAAACAAAAAAATATATCTTAATATTCACCATTCGGTTTATAAAAAACAGCAAATACCCATATATTCCAGTACACATTTTGCGTAGTATAAGCACAGAATAACGTATAAGTGTTAACTAGAATATCCTGAATTAATATTAATTAATATCGTGATTTTTCACGCCATTTCTAACGAGAAAAAAAATGTTTTAAATGCCTGAGTAAGAATGAACTTTTTAAAAGTTATAATAGGTCTTTACCTATGAAATTGCCGTTTTGTATGAAAAAATTTAAACGAATTTTTTTCATGAATTTTTTATTTGTATTAATCGAAGTAATCACCCATGCAATCAATGCATCTTTGCCATCGCAGTGGCAGTTTATTGATGCCCTTCTTAAAGAAATCAGCTGGACGGGAGGCAACAAATTCTTCAAAGGCATTTTGTACTGCCTCTCGGGTATTAAATTTTTTTCCCGCCAAGAAGTTATCCAAATTCTGGAAAAAGTAGTAGTCTGTAGGCGCAAGGTCTGGTGAGTAGGGCGGATGACGGAGAGCTTCCAACCCCAGTTCTTGCAACTTGGAGACCGTCTGCTGTGCAGTATGAGGTCGCGCGTTGTCGTGCAGGAGCAGCGGAGACGAGCGATTGACCAATGCTGGTTGGAGATGCGCCAGCTTCTCCATCATTGTGTTCAGTTGTTCACAGTACACATCTGCAGTAATGCTCACCCCGTTTGGTAAGAAGCTGTGATGAATCACACCGGCGCTAGACCACCAAACAGTGACCATCACTTTTCTAGGGGTAAGTTTTCGTTTAGGGCATTGTTTAGGTGCTGAACCAGGATCCAACCAACTTGCTGAGCGCTTACGGTTATCAAACAGAATCCATTTTTCATCGCAGGTAACAATGCGGTTCAAAATTCCTTCATTTGTGTGTCTGTTGAGCAGTGCAAGGCACGTCTCGACGCGTACTTCGCGCTGGCGATCATTGAGTTCGTGGGGCACCCATTTGTCAAGCTTTTTTACCTTGCCAATTTGACGCAAATGGACCAATATTGTTTTGACGCTAACGTCGAAAGCTGCTGCTAATTCAGCCGTAGATTGTGTATCATCAGCTTCCACAATCGCCTTTAATTCGTCATTGTCGACCAAAGTCTTCGGACGACCGCGAGGTTCATTTTTCAGGTCGAAATTTCCAGAACGGAAGCGAGCAAACCAATAACAGGTGGTGCGTTGGTTTGTAGTGTTAGCTCCGTAAACGTCGTTGATGTTGCGTGCCGCTTGTGCCGCGTTGCTGCCACGACGGTACTCATATTCCATAATTACTCGAATTTTTAACGTATCCATGATGACGAAAAAGATTGAAATGCGATGAAAATGTAACACTAATCAATAAAGAAATGACTACTTTTAGGAAAAAAAATCCATGTTTTTAAAATAAAATTAATTTGAAATTAGAATTCTTAGCCAAACAAAAAATATTTTGATTTGAAATGGCCAGTACTGCAGAACGGCAATTTCATAGGTAAAGACCTAATAGTAACACTAAAACGAAACAAAATTTTTTCGCTAGACTTGTGGCTCATGACCAGAGATCGGATATTCGGATGCATATTCACCTAAAGCTGAGGTGCTGGCTAATACAGAACGCACTTTTTTATCGAAAATATCTTAATTTAATGTGAATAAAAAAAATGTTACAACCAACTCACACCACCCCTTCTCTTATAGACTTACACTCCACATACACATAAATATTACTTGCATTGGAGTTAATTTTAAATAAAAAATTGCATTTGATTACAATCCTAATAATTTAGATGTCGCTTTCATTTTATACACCTGACTAGAAAGCTTTATGAATTCCAGGTGTTCCTAGAATCCCGGATTTTTTTTTACAAAAAATATAATTTAAGAAGCCACACGTCCATACTTTCTTAGCTAAAAATTAACTTTAGGTAAATATGCATCCGATTATCCGATCTCTATTCATGCCTTAGTATAACAGCCACACTGGTTAGAGGATCAGGTTAAGCTGCGTTTGCCGCGGTTGGTAGGTGGATGGGGACTACATTTACATAAAAAGACCCCTCCAAGCAGCGGAAAGTACGTTAAGCCGTTGGTCACGGCTGTCATTCGTGGATCTTTGAACGAAAACGAATGGAACGGGTCGTCAGAAGCCCGATAGTCTATAACCAGTCTTACCGAGGGGTATTACGCAGTAGGGAACTGAGTTGAGGTAAGTTGGGGTTGAAGGTAAGATAGGCAGTCACTTTAAGTAAGATACTGATATTCAGCTGCATTCGGGTAGACTGGAAGCCGACCTCAACATAGTTGGGAAAAGGCTAGGCAGATGATATGGTACGATATGGTTGGTAGAGCTATATGTAGAGAAAATAAGAAACAAAATGGTCACGTCTCTAGACGCATCTTAACTTGAGAACAAGGTATGTACATAATGTACATATTGCCAGTAACTACATATTAGATGAGCACGTTTTTCGCTTCTAAGTGTAAGTCATGAAGCGGAGTCCCCAAGGCAATAAAAGTAACGCAACTATGTATTTTATTGACACACGGGGCAGTTTTTATAGATATTTATAAATGAGCATGGGCATGATAATCATCAGTGTACGACGAAACGCCGACAGACAATACGCCGACAGACTGAACACCGACAAGGCTTTACTTCGACAGGACTCTTCGCCGACAGCACACTTCGCCGACAGGACTCTTCGTCGACAGGGCTCATCAAGTAGATAATAGGTTAGGTTAGGTTAGAATTATGAAGCGAGGTGGCCCGCACAGGCGGGCTGGTACTAACCGGGGATCGCGGAAGTCTTACTAGTTCCCGTGATCCCCGACGCAAGTGAGAGACGGAACACCGGGGTGGTTTTAGTCAGTAAGAGTCTAACACACCCTCCGCCCTCCCCGGGGCGGAGGACATCTATAAGAATTTCCCCCCGACATTAAAAATATATAGTTTAGAATTTTATTATGAACAACCACGCGCGAGCCGAGTTAGCGCTACTTCCATGTTAGTGGCGATTACTTGACTATTTAGTAATCTCGCAAGGATAAGCCCTATCGACGAAGAGTCCTGTCGGCGAAGTGTACTGTCGACGTAGTGTCTGTCGGCGTTTAGTCGTACACTCGATAACCATGAGTTAAATAATAAGTCACACGGGTTGCTCGAAGGTTAAGCAACTTTTGTCGAGGAAGTGTAGTGGATGGGTGACCATCATCTAAACGACGTCGTCGGTTTCAGCTGTCATTCATATAGTATTCACATAGTTAGAAGCCCGAAAGTCTGAGAACCAGTCTTACCAAGAGGTATCGTATTACCCAGTAATGCGGTTGTGGTCAGATAGGCAGTCGCTCCATGTAAAATACTGGTATTCAGCTGTATCCGGTAAGACTGGAAGCCGTCACCAAGATAGTTGGGTAAGTCTAGGCCGATGATTTCTTAATGGAAATGTTAGACTTTGGAGAGACACTCATCATCATCAGCCTATAATGTTCCCACTGCTGGGACACAGGCCTCCTCTCGGTGAGAGGGATTGGGCCGTAAATCCGTAATCCACCACGCGGGCCCAGTGCGGGTTGGTAGATGTCACATGTCTTCGAATTTTTGGTTCTAGGACATGCCGGTTTCCTCACGATGTTTTCCTTCACCGTTTTGAGAGCAGTGGTGATGAAATAATTTACACAAAGTAAAGCGCCTGTCTGGGTTCGAACTCACGACCTACAACTCGTAAGTCGCACCCGTTACCACTTGGCCACCACTGCTCCACTCCAGAGACACGAATACTTTTAAAATATTTATTTGTGCAGTGGAATTAGTCGATACAAACATTATACAATTGATAACTAATAAATAATTATTTCATAACAATAAATCATTTACAAATAAAACCTACTCAACGAATCAATGGAAAACAATAACAATTGAATACAGCAATTGAATGAGGTTAGCTCATATCAATTACAAATTGTAGTAAATATACTTGGTTCCACCTGACTAAAAAGTAAAGACACATCGAATGCTTACAAAAATATATATTTAATGCGATTAAAAGGCACAAAAATTTGTACGGCCGCCTTTGAATAATTCAGTTTTTTATTTACTAGTCAATAAATAAATTAATTCAGTTTTTATCGAAAATCGTGTTGTAAGGCGAAAGTGATCCGTTTTTTGTGGCAATAGTTGTAGTTATTCCGTTTTAAAGCTTCATTCGTTGTTACCACAACCGCGTAGACCGTACATTGATTAAAATCAAAATCAAAAGTCATTTATTCAAATTAGGCTGAGAATCAGCACTTTTCGAACGTCATATTACGTAAGACAGTCCCCCAAAAACGCCCACCCTTCGACACTTCCTGTGTCGAAGGCTGGGCGTTGATTACAAACGTATTACTTTTAAAACTAATTGAAATCTAATTTTTATGAATAATGAAGTTATAGCATACTCATACTATCTACTTTTTAGGATTAAATCAAAAAAATCAAAGTCATTTATTCAAACTAGACTAAGAGTCAACACTTTATGAAAGTCAAAAATACATATCACAGTCCCCCAAAACGAACTGGATTCTATACAATAGTAGGTAAGTAATTAATATTACTAAACAGAAAACATTAAATCAAATTATTTGCCATGTGTCAGTGTCAGCTAGCACACGCCAATAAACCAACAAAACATAGCAACTAAACTCAAACAGAAATAAATAATAAAAACAAAACAATAAACGTAAACAGAACTCAATACCCACAAATAAGCCACCAGGCATAGGTAAAGGGTGTGCCCGCTTACATTATGCAATGTTGCATTATGTTCCTATAGATTTAACTTGAAGTAACAAATGTTAAACTCGGACCTTCTGAGTAAAATAAAACAAATAAACAGTTAATTAATAATAACAATAACAAAACCATGGCTAGCAAGACTACCAGTCACCACAAGCAGCACCCGTTCACGACCATAACGCAAAGATCATCCATTGCCCCCCTCGCCATATTTGTGGGAAGGAGGCAACCCGATCCCCGATGCTACCGCATGCGGTGAATTGCGGTGTCATCTAAGGGAGCATGACGAACTTGACGAACGAATATGAACAATTGTCGAGGTCGCTAGCTAACCATATGTTGCAACACATTAAAAAAAAAAAAACATTTTAATGAGTAAATTATGTCAATAATAAACGAAAACATGTTTGTTTTTAAATAGAAAAACTGAAAAAGTCATCCACCATAGGTACTATGATGGATGACTCATCGTTTCGGCTCTCTACCAGACTGTATGACGTTATTGCCTTTGAAGATGGGTAGACCTCTGGTGTGGGATGCAACCTGTGTCGACACCCTTGCACCATCTCATGTTCCTAGCACGGCGGGCTGTGCCGGTGCCGCTGCTGCGGCTACTGAGACCCTCAAGCAGCGTAAATACTGTAACCTTATGGGTAGGTAACTACAGTTTTGAGCCGTTTGGCGTCGAAACGCTCGGGTCATGGGGCCCGAGCGCACGTCTCCTCTTTAAGGAAATTTCTCGCCGGCTGGTCGACACTTCACGTGACCAGAGGGCTGGGTCATTCTTCGGCCAAAGAATTAGCATTGCCATTCAACGTAGCAATGCTGCCAGTCTTCTGGGTTTCCTGATGACAGCGATGCGGACGAATACTTCGACGCCTAAGTGTCCTTTTGTTTTTATTTCTTTAGTTATTTAGTTTACATTTTTGTGATAAGCTTATGTAGCTAAAAATATGTCATTAAATATTTTGAAAAACTGAAAACAATAATGATATTAATTTTTGATTTATTAAAATATGCATTTAAAAAATATATTGCAGTTAAGTATCATAAAATAAATAGTCTGACTACGTTTTTGCTGAGTAGCTGTATATTTTTTAAATCTTTTTTTTTAAGTGGCCTTGATTGCCTCAATAATCTTCTTGTGAAGCCTCAGTACCAATATTAAACCGCAAAGTATGGTTTTAAACCCAAACGACGATTTAAAATTTTAAAATTCGTTTTGGCGTTGCCATTAGGACGTGGAGCTCACCATTGCCTCACAAACAACAAACTACCTACCTGTCAAATCCGCAGTGTCAACAAACAGAACTAATTTCCTGCTACCAAAGTGTTTGTGCTTCCATGCCCATTAAGCCTAAAGATATGTGTTCAGAAAACGAGAACAATGTAATATGAGGTAATAATTGTGTGGCTTGTTCCAACAAAATACCCGCTGTCTCTTGTTAATTAATATGTTCGGAAAGGTACAACAGTGCGCACATGACTTCGTTTTAATCTGAATTCATCTGTCCACAATAACAGTAGGTAAAAAACTGGTGTATCTACGGAAGTTTTTATTACAGGGAAACGTAAATACAGGGAAAACACTAATTAGTGATGTTGATAAAAACTATAGGTAGTGGGTATAAGGGGTCGAATTCAAGGTCGGGCAAAATGTTGTCAGGTTAACCATTTGGAATTTCTACGTAGCAACCTGTAGTCTGGATTTGTATTAGGTTGATGGGAATAGGCTCGCTCCCAATAGGGGACTTAAACACAACTGGCGAAATGTGGGTGGTAAATACGGCTACACATCAAGCCATACATTTCCAGATAAGGATGTATAGGATTTCCATACAATGCGAAATCAGCGTAAACTGGAAATTTATAGCTTGATGTGTAGCCGTGTGTACTTCACTATGCTTTGGGGAACACCTCTACTTAATGGTTTGGGGTTTCATCATCATCATTTCAGCCAAAAGACGTGCACTGCTGGACATAGATTTGGGGGGAGGTTGCCATAATCGCCACTCTTTTTTTTGTGGGAAATCATCAAATGTCTTCTGCTAAGTAGAGCAGGAGGGCGTGTCAGACTTTTACTGACTAAAACTCACCCGTGTTCCCTCAGTTGCCCGTGTGCCAGGGGCGGCGGTAACTCTTTCGAACAAACCACTCCCCTGGCAGGCATTGGCCCTTGCGGACCCCACCAGTGGTTGCTGACATCTCTGATGGCACGCGTGTGGAACACAACGCGCCGTCCCGTCTACCACTTTTCGGCCGCAGGGGATAGGGAGAGCGGCTAACGCTATACCGACACTCCTCTTCCCCTGCGGCCTCACCGCGTCCGCCATCCAACGGTGGCGGCCCCGTCCAGGCCACGGAAGGGAAGAGCGCTGCTCAGAAGCACCGGCACTCCTCCTCTATCGCAGCCCGTAACCCTCAGCCGCGATGCCTCCCATTCGACATCGCGGCCCACCTCAGTTGCGGTGCACCTCACCGCAACCTACTTTTTGGCCGCTACGTCAATGGCTTGAAGGCAAAAGCCCTGACGAGCGGCCCCACCTTTGGGTTCCTCTTGGCTTCACCGTGGCTGGAATCCACGGTTACTGAGCCCCCCCGCAACGACAATGCGGGAACCCACTCGGGAGGGTTGGCAGGCGGGTTGGCGATCGCAGTATGTTGGTAAAATGCATTGAAAACGCTGCTGCCCATTCTCTCGTAATTCCCTTAGTCGCCTTTTAAGACACCCACAGGATGAAATGGGATGGTGCTATTCTTTACTTATGGCACCACAAGTAACATCGGAGATATTAGGCGTCATATAATGTTATCCTAAGTAAGTTTTGTAAACTGGACTAAGAAATAACAATAATAACCGGTGTGTTATTTGTTGTCCGCAATTCCTATTTACGGACAAGAACATTAACATCAAACAACATAGCAATTTCCTTCCGTATATTTCACGAACATACGTGAATCATATCGCTGCTGGTGACTGAAATGTATCTTTAATACAAATATAAACTTTCCGTTCCTTAACGAAAAGACTAATGAATGACGAGAATTCGAATAGAGCTGAATAAATCGTTCTACTATTGAGGGTAGTTCACACCAAATCCACATCACATGACAACTCGGTAAGTCTCAGCGACACCGGGCACAAACAATTTTATCAAACATTATTGACATTAGGTCGTTACGCGCTCGTTTACCTAAATAAAGATCATACGCGATTTGATTGCTGGCGCGAGTATGTCATATTTATATACCTAATCGAGTATAATTTTCAATTGAGATTTTTATTTTTGTTTTTATTAAAAATGTGATAGTTTGTAATATTTAAAATTAAATAAATTAGAAAAAAAAAAAAATTAATCAATTGCATAATCAGCCTTTATAGTTCCCTCTGCTGGGACACAAGCCTCCTCTCGGTGAGAGGGAGTGGGTACGGCTCACTCCTTCTCACCGAGAGGAGGCTTGTGTAATTTTTTACATCCACTACGCAGGCCCAGTGCGGGTTGGTAGATGTCACATGTCTTCGAATTTTTTGGTTCTAGAACATGCCGGTTTCCTCACGATGTTTTCCTTCACTGTTTTGAGAGCAGTGGTGATGAAATAATTTACACAAAGTAAAGCGCAGTTATCATTTGGTATTATTTGCAGGATCAGTCACCAGGGCTTAGAGACCAAATACATTGCTGTTAGCGTTCACGGGCCAAACGCTACGCCAAAATGTATGGGAATGACATTACCTGTGGAAAGGACACGACATAACCTTTCCGCAGGTAATGTAATTCCCATACATTTTGGCGTAATGTTTGGCGTGAACGCTAACAGAAATCTGTTTTGTCTAGGCCTGTTGAAGAGATAAGAAAGTAGGGACGTCAAATTTGATTGAACTTTAGTAAGAAACCGATGGATGTTTTCACAAGAAATTCAATGTGATAAATGGACTGTTTTCTAATGTTTTTTTTTTTTTTTGAACGCGGCTGAATTGTTCGCACGAGCATGTCATTTTCACAAACACCAACATGACGGTCGCTTACTCGCGCTACAGTCACTTGCGTATAAAACTCGGCCTAAGGCACTTTTAGATCCAAGTGCATATTGGCGCATGGCTTATGATGTGGATGTAGTTTTAGGGCTCAACTTGAAAAGCAACCAAGTTTCCATAGCAGGATTGTGCCACAGCCATACCAAAAAGCGTCTCAGTGTAGACAATACTTTACCGACAGAGAACGACGCGTGATTAAACAGTTTCGTTAATAGTTAGTTACGCAACCTGTCAAATGCAAGCGCGCGACAGTTAAATCAACCGTTTGGACCATAGCATTGCCTCCTAAAAGCGAGTTTACTGTAGGTAAGTGTTGCTAGATTATTTCCCTATATTAATAACTAGTTTTTGATAGTGACTTCGCCCGTGCGGTGGTCGGAAATTTTCCTACGGGAACGTACGACCGGGATAAAAGTATCGTAGGTGTTGTTAATTCAGGTTATAAACTGTGTGCCAAATTTCATCCAAATCAAATCAAAATATTTCACTTCACATAAACCTGCATGGGCACTTATGAAACATCAGAAGCTAGGTGCACGGTTCCAAATTGTCGCTTCCTATGGAGAAGAGCCGGCAAGAACTCCACGGTTACCCTTTTAAAAATAATTGGCTTTAACAATGTTTTTAAATTACAGTGATAATAGGTATGGGAAGACAGTGCAGGCCTGTCAATAAATTACAGTGATAATTGGTACGGGAGGACAAATCAAGGGATCCAAATCCGTTCAGCCGTTTTTGCATGATTGAGTACAAACATTCAAAGTTTCACATTTATAATATTATAATTAATATTAATAAATACTCATATAATTAACGAAAAAAAAATGTACGCAATATTTCTTAAAAATCCTAAACTTCTGCGCTGGGTTTTTATTTTTTATGACATGACGTTTTTGTCATATTAATCCCTATAAAAACTGTCACAACCTGATTGCGAAGTCATCCAATCAGAATTTACACGAGGATATTTTGAGCGATTAAATTGGCACTAGCTCCGCAAGAGACCTTTAACAGCCGGAGATGACATTATTTTGTGCGAAGCCTCCCCCCACTCAACTGTGTATTGTTCATTAAAACGTCTGCCCAGGAAATTGATATTCAACTCTATTTCGATTTTTCGTTCTTATTTTATAAATCCATTAAAAAAACCATTGTGCTTCTTTCGACTAGCTTTGGGTACTCGCTTCTCCAGTCACGTGTAAAATTTGTATTTCCCCGGAATGAAAAGTATGCCCGCTTTTTTTAGGTAAAAATAACCCTGTGCCAAATTTTAATGAAATTCTGTTTGGTATTTCAGTGCCTCATCATTTGCCAAGCTTCTTCCCAACTATGTTGGGATCGGCTTCCAGTCTAACCGGATGCAGCTGAATACCACTGAATACCAGTATTTACCGCGGAGCGACCGCCTATCTGACCTCGGTAATACGACACCCCTTGGTAAGACTGGTTGTCAGACTTTCGGGCTTCTGACGACCCGTAAGGACTGTCAAAGATTAATGAATGACAGCCGGGACTAACGGCTTAACGTGCTTTCTGAGGCATGTATACAAGCATGTAAAGATTGTCATCCATCCACGGACTAACCGCGGCAAGCGTAGTTTAGCCTGATCGATATTCCCGTGCGGCTGCTAAGACTTAGCCACAAGCCCCATTGGTACTTTAGTCAGTACCCATCATTATTAATGATAGGGGAAGAAATATTTATTTGTGGACATTCACGTCAAACTTTGGTGACCGACTATTAATTTTGGTGAGCAATATTAATGATCAGTAAATAATTTTGAACTGCAAAATGTACAGTGGTGACTGTCGTGCAAATTCGTGGAATACTAATAATAGTGTACTTATTTCAACGTCCTTGGAAACAGCTCCAGAGGCTCATAATATAACATGATAAAAATATGATCCACGTAAATGTCTTCAAATGGCCCCCATAGGCTGCTACGATGAACGACTAATGGGGTTTGGATTAGCCCTCAGCATTTATTATTTTATAAGTATGCCAGGTGGAATAAGTTGGTAGCTCTAATAACAAAAAAGGATTCCATATACGGCATGCCCTAACACCTACTTTAGGGTTTTGGGTATGAGGTTTACCTCTACCTGTTTTAAACAGGGTTAACGTAAATCAACTGGCGAAACTCTGAAGACGTAATGGGTATCGAAATCTAATGACGATAAAACAAAAGAAAAAAAACTCATTATTTTCTCATTTTTTACTTCACTACCAGAGGCCGTTGACCCCCTAGTGAGGTGTAGTTCCGTGAAATTAAGAGTTTTCGTTTTTAACCGACTTAATAAAGGAGATTCTCTAGTGGACGCGTATACAGGCAGAATGTTTTTACCGTCTGGAAAACATAGGGTATAATAGGTGAACGGAGAAGAAGCCTGTGGCACAGAAATTACACTTTTTTTTTTTCAAATCTAAAATTAAATTAACCTATCAATGAATCATCATCATCATCATCATATCAGCCGAAAGACGTCGACTGCTGGACATAAGCCTCCCCCAAGATGGGGGATTTGCTATAATCGCCACGCTTGGCAGACGGGTTAGCGATCGCAGTATGGTGGTAAAATGCATGGAGAACGCTGCTGCCCATTCTCTAGTAAGTCCCTTAGTCGCCTTCTACGACACCCACGGGAAGAAATGGGATGGTGCTATTCTTTTACGCCAGGCACCACACGGATATTAGCGTTAAGATCTATTTTGGTTATTATTAGTTATACGCGAATGTCGTAGGATGTATTCTTTTTCGTGTATTTTAAGGATATTCGGAACTTTTATTAAATCAATGGTAACAGGGAAAGGTCAGGGTATACGAGTTCTATTCTATACTTACACAACACGTCATATTGTTGTCCACACGCTAAAAAATGTCATCCTACTTATATTTTTATGTTCGACCACGCATAAGTTTTTTATAGAATAATCCGATTTTGATCATTCTTTTTGATTAAATAATTCGAAGACCCTTTTAAAATTGAAAAACAAAATTCACCCCTAAGTGTAGAAAAGTCGGGGCTGATTTGCCCCTACTGATTTTTTACTTGCGAAGCGATTGTGTTGAAACTTAGTACACGTATGTTATTCTGATGACGCTTCAGTAAAATAAAGACCTGGAGATGATCTGTTGATGGAGACAGGAGACAGCTGAGACGAATCCTCATCAGTTTACAGCAGTTACTTCGTGTTCGGGCTTATTTCTTTATTAGACATTGATAACCATTACGTCTCTGTAGTTTCGCTAGCTATACTCTCTAACTATGAATAATATCAGGCACAGCAGTTCACAACTCCAAGTCCAATCACATATTCTGCATAATACCTCAGCTAACAGACACGGCATTTTCGTCCTTTCAATCTTTTAGTCACAGAGGAAGTCATTGAATTTTCCCATCCGCGACAGGGAAACACATTATGTTGATTTATGATTGACAGAAATACGATAAGCTTGCTGCTTGTAGTGATGTTTTCATTTCTCGTGTTCCTGAAGCGTTAAATATTTCGTCTGTGACGGAAAAAAGCAATCGAAGTAGAGTGGAGACACTGTTATTTCCGGTTTTGGGTTGAACGGTTCCTTTCGTTTTATTTTCACCGGTATTTTATTCGATAGGGGAGCTTTAAGAGGCACTTTTTCACTCACGTGTTCTCAAATAGTTATGGAAATGGTATTGAGTGCTTCTTTGTGCAAAATATTCGATACTGCTTCCAACATTTTTTGGATATATTTATTTTGTAATAGGTAGGTACCTATTATGAGAAGGTTACTTGCTCAGTTGACTTCTTTTGAGCACATTTTTTGCCACATTATTCAGTATTTGTGAATGACCATAAATGCTATTTCCTACTCTGTAATAATAACTTGTGATGACTTGGCGTATGCTTAAATAAATATCTATAGATAATGCCTATGTACAGTAATTTGACGTCTTTCGGTTAGCCGAAAAACGTGCTGATGATGCAACTCAAACTGAAACTGGTTTGTCTGGCAATAAATCTGGCGTAAAATCCAATCACGCCTCAATAAATTGACTGAACAGTAAGCTCAAATTTAGCAATTACTCCCATGGGTTTACACATGGATATTTCTTATTCCACTCCATCTCCGATATTTTGGATTTTCTAAGCAGATTCTAATTAATTATACAAGATTAATAGATGATATTTCGTCTAATTTCCCACCTGGTTTGCTGGTTTTCCCACGGTGCTATAAATAAGGATAGGTGGCACAGATGAAACCTCTACTTAAATTGCATTTATGTGGCAAATTCCATAGAAGATTTAATGTGGTGGTGTATAGCAAGTTTTCGATACTATTTCATGGGTCAGTTTTTTTTTTTATTGGGTAACCATAGAAAAACCTATTTGTAGCGGATTCTATTGGTAACTTTCCGCCCAATGTGGGCGGAAAGTCTAGGCAAGTAATGATAAAAAACCACCCAAATTCATGTTCAAATTAAAACGCCGATGACGTAACTTTGGTATTAAAATTTATTAATACGAGAAGACGATCCTAAGACGAAAAGTTCAACACGCGTGTACTACGCAATACCTGCGCATAGAGGTAGATACTATTTCATGTAAGTACTTTTTAGTGGTGGAGGCCGCTTATCTCTTTTATTAATTTTTAGGTTTTAAAAAAAAAAATATTTTATACCTAGGTACTAAGGATTTGTTCTGACTTTTAATTGATTGTATTGGACTTTTTTTATATTTATCATAGGTAGGTATTTATAAAGTTGTAGTCATGCTTTTCTTATATTTCTAAAGAATTCCTCGGTATACGATATACTAAAACCAATACTCCTAATGGTAAAGAGCTTCAATTTATTGTGTACCGGCAAGAAAAAATATTGAATCAAAATAAATTTGACTGCAATGGAGGCGAAGCCGATATTTATGGAAATCTCTATAGAAGACTTACCCACAACCGGCTTTGGATTTACTCTCCCACAACACGTCAGGCAAAACCTAGTACGATATTTCGTATTACAAATGCGATCAAATGAGTATTAATTCGTTTTATACCAAAATATTAGTATTTGTACTTAGAATTCGAGAATACAAAACATAGAGAGAATCTATTGACTTGAGCCGTACTTATTCGTAGACGTTCTTCAATTAAAACGAAATCATTTTAACAACGCGTTTTCAATTGTTTTCTTTATTTTCAAGATTCACTTACTTCGAAGTGCGTTATCTATTGAATTATTCAAAGCATTATCATACTTACATGAATTTTTAGATTCTAGTTGAAGGGCCGCCCTTGTTGAAGGTCTTAAGACGCCGACCAATCAATCTTGTTGAAATATTAACAGACTTAAGGTGACAGAGACTGACACCTGCGGTTATGGTGATTACTTCAATATATTTACTTTGTAAATCTATTCTGAAAATTAATCATAGTCACGAAGATCGTTAGGTGTAATAGAAACGCAACCTTAAATAATTTCCATTTTTGTAAATATATTAGTGAACACTAATGTATGTAAATGAAAACGCTTCTTTTGTGAACCTCTTATAATTCGTATTTTGGGTCCTCAAAATACTAAATAGCCAAGTAACAGCGCCCTACCAAGATGTAGCGTACTGCACCCTAATTGCGTAACTCACGATTAACCATAATCGGTTTCAATTTGACAGTTCAACAATATTTATTGCGTTATTTTCGTTGTTGAGCAGACACATTTTTCGAACATATGAAGCAATGGTTTAACAATCCGTTTCAAAACGAAATCAATTATGATTAATCTTGAGTTACGCAATTAGGGTGCCGGTCGCTTCGCTCGCTCGGGTCGCGCGCGTTCGCAGTTATAACCTTACCTAACCCATTTTGGGCACGCCACGATTGCGGCGGTAAGTCCCCTCTTTGAGGAGTGGTTTGAGAGGCGGCATGGCGTCCTCACCTTCCGCCTGACGCAGGTCCTCACCGGACACGGTTGTTTCGGGAGGTTCCTGTTTCGGATAGGGCGGGAGGAAACGCCCGGGTGTTTCCACTGCGAAGATCGCCCTGAGGACACGGCGGAGCACACGGTGGCGGTCTGCCCAGCTTGGGTGGAGCACCGCCGTGTCCTCGTGGAGGCGATCGGCGGCGACGATCTCTCGCGTCCGGCCCTGGTCCAAGCCATGGTACGGAGCGAGAGGGCATGGGGAGCCGTCACCTCCTTCAGCGAAGCAGTAATGCTCGCGAAGAGGGAGGCGGCGCACGTGAGGGAGAGGCAGCATATGCGCCCTCGCGACCCCAGCCGCCGCAGGATAAGGAGACGCCCTGGGCGTCGGGAATCCCAGGCCGGTTTCCGGCCACCGTAGGCATGGGCTTGCGGACGGCGAGTAATGGGTAGCTCGCTGTCCGGTAAGGACCAAGCCCAAGTCGACGGCGCGTTGTGTTCCACGCGCTCCTCAAAGAGATGTCAGCACAAAAAGTGATGGGACCCGCAAGGGTCGATGCCTGCCAGGGGTGCGGGTTTGTTCGAAAGAGACACCACAGCCCCTGGCTTAAGGGCTACTGAAGGAACACGGGTGGGTTTTAGTCAGTAAAAGTCTGACACGCCCTCCTGCTCCACCCAAAGCGGGAGAAGTTATTTGATGATTTCCCAACCGAAAAATAAAAATAAAAATATAACCCATTTGATCGCACAGGGTGGCGGGCGGTCTGCCTGGCTTGGGCGGAGCACCACCGTGTACTCGTGGAGGCGATCGGCGGCGGCGATCTCTCGCGTCCGGCCCTGGTCCAGGCCATGGTATGGAGCGAGAGGGAATGGGTAGCCGTCACCTCCTTCAGTGAAGCAGTGATGCTCGCGAAGAGGGAGGCGGCGCACGTGAGGGAGAGGCAGTCTATGCGCCCTCGCGACCCTAGCCGCCGCAGGATACGGAGACGCCCTGGGCGTCGGGAATTCCAGGCAGATTTCCGGCCACCGTAGGCATGAGCTTGCGGACGGCGAGTAATGGGTAGCTCGCTGTCCGGTAAGGACCAAGCCCAAGTCGAGTGTTCCACGCCCGCCTCAAAGAGATGTTAGCACAAAAATGATGGGGCCCGCAAGGGCCGATGCCTGCCAGGGGTGCGTGTTTGTTCGAAAGAGATACCACAACCCCTGGCATACGGGCTACTGAGGGAACACGGGTGGGTTTTAGTCAGTAAAAGTCTGCCACGCCATGATTTCCCACCAAAAAAAAACTCATTTGATCGGGGAGCGCTAGCTTAAGCCTCGTATTCATGATAAACATTTTGTTTAGCAACATGGTTGCATAAACATGTTGCCGAGTTGCTGTCAACATATTGCGGGCAACACCTGTGTTGCGGAGTTGATCACGCCATGTTGCAGAGTTGATGCCCGGCGAGCGAAAACATCGTTTATCAACAAATGTTGACGTGTGTGAACGTGTTTGCAACTGTTTATAAACATTTTAAACATCAGATACTAGAGACTACCAACTGAGAGAAAATGCCAGAAAAGGTGTATATTATTAAGAAAAGTGTGCAAGCAGAAAAAGTTTGTAGAGGTTTATTAATTAAAAAGGGATTCATCATTAGGTCAATAAGTTTATAGAGGATTAGTGAAAAAAATCCCTTTTATAAATATGTAAATTGTAGAAGTTTATTTTTTATTTGTCCTTTAATCTACTTTTACTACCCGTGATATGAATACCTCACTCATGAAAATAGAATAAATTTGAACAATTTTATTTATGCCTAACTTTGGTGGCCGTAAACTGCGTAATATTCTCTTATGTCGTAAGAACCGGGCACATTTTAGCATCAAAACGCTATGATTTTACGGCCTCATTTCTTTTTAGTGTATGCGAGTCCTTTCTTTGAATAAATAGTTTATTTTCACGTGTTTTACTTTAAATTAAAACAAAGAAGTCCCTAAAAATTCTGTATTTTATTACTTGTGGTTATTTTATACTTATAACGCTAATGACGAAATTTAATTTTTTTTATTGATTTCAAATAAAAATAAAATATCGTAAGGTATGAAACAATAAAATAGTTTCTAAAAGTAAGAAACCTAAATGTACTTTTATTCGACGGGTTTTTTTTTTCGATACAAGCAACGGTATAACTTTATTTCATTTTTGAGTATTCCATCCTTTACAGTAGACACTTATACAAGGTGTAAAAAGGCCCCACATGAAGCCGTCATCTACGCAATCTGTAGGTGAGTGTACCTACAGAAGGCGTGGACGAAGACGGCTTTAATTTTTTTTAATCCATGAATTTTTTTAACGCACTCTGGTTTAAAACTTATCCTTTATAGTATTCAAAATTAAATAATATAAAAAATAAAGCAAGAAATAAATCCATTAATTGATATTATTTGTGGGAAATTTAATTTGATAAATGAACTGTTTGTCTTCAATTTATTAAATTATGTTTGAAAACATCCATCGGTTTTTTTACTAGACTGCAACTACATATATATCCGATGACCCTGGCTTGTTATCTTTTTTGATGACCGTACATCGAACTAAGTAACTTTATGCAATAATCATTGCTGGAAACGACATACATTTTTGCTTTTCAAAAACCGGTTTAGTTAGCTATAGCCCGAAACAGAACACTCGACCTTACTGTTTCACGATACAAGTTTCATAAATCTACATCCCGCTTTAGATAATGTAGACTTTGAGAAAAAATACCGGACAAGTGCGAGTCGGACTCTCCCACCGAGGGTTCCGTACAAAGATTTTTTTTATGTGAATTTTGAGGGATATATGGTTTTAAGAATTACCCTGTACTTGATGTAGTCTGCACTGTAGATGATACTTGCTACCTTGCTACTTAGTTTACAGATAGACGAGCAATGAAGTGGTCTTAAAAGGGTTCCGTTTTTTCCTTTTGAGTTACGGAACCCTGAAAAAAGAAGATACTAGTAAGTACCTACCTCAATAAAAAAGATCCCTCTAAATAATCAATTGTAGAGTTCTGTCATTCCAACGGGAATATGTTTATTGTATGGTTCAAAACCCGTGTTCTCATGTATTATGAACTGTCCAAAGGAATGTCAGTGAAATGTACTTACGAGCTTCGTCGCTGGCACAAAGCGTGTGGCCTTGCAATTGTACTACGGTTTAGTGATGTGCTTGCAGATATCGTCGGATAAATATCTATGTTTATTTTTAATTTAATTTAATTTAATTCTTTTAATTTAATTTAATTCTTCTAATTTAATTTAATTCTTTTAATTTAATTTAATTATTTTAATTTAATTCTAATGAAAGGCAAAAGTATAACAATAATGATGTCAATGTTACAAGTTTCATAATATACTGTTTTAATTAAGAAAATTGTCTCATTCGTAGCAGCTGTTCGCGGTTAGCGCGCCATGTCTTTGACATAGCCGCACCAAACAACTCATTTATATTATTTAGCTGGAACTGAAATTAAGAGAAGCCTTGTTAATAATATTATGGGTACTCATGGTTTTTGTACCTAGCGAAATAACAGTAGGAGCAGTTAATTATATAGGTATTTCCAAGCCTAAAAAAACAGTTCAAGATTTAGACACAAAGAATAAATGAATGTTATGATGTGTGCGATGTATGGATGTATTTAAAATAACCGTTTGTATTTCAGATGATAATAGTAGTAAGTTTATGTAATGTGTGTGCAGAGAATCGAGCTGACTAACGTGCAATTCTAAAACACAAAGCATTTATTTCAATTAAACCATTAACACTTTAGAATTGTCAAGGATTCAGTCAGTCAGAAAAATGAAGCTAGCTGCCCATTCCAAAGCGTAGGGTTAAAGAGACCTTTGTCCAGCAGTGGAGTGCTGTGGGCTGATGATGATGATGATCATATTATACTAGTTTTTTTTTTTTTTTTTTTGGATGGGAAATCATCAAATAACTTCTCCCGCTCTGGGTGGAGCAGGAGGGCGTGTCAGACTTTTACTGACTAAAACCCACCCGTGTTCCTTCATTAGCCCGTATGCCAGGGGCTGTGCTATCTCTTTCAAACGAACCCGCACCCCTGACAGGCATCGGCCCTTGCAGGCCCCATCATTTTTGTGCTGACATCTCTTTGAGGCGCGCGTGGAACACAACGCGCCGTCGACTTGGGCTTGGCCCTTACCAGACAGCGAGCTACCCATAACTCGCTGTCCGCAAGCTCATGCCTACGGTGGCCGGAAATCGGCCTGGGATTCCCGACGCCCAGGGCGTCTCCGTATACTGCGGCGGATATTATACTAGTAAGAAGGGATAGGGAGAATCAGTTCAAAGACAACTTGACGGAATGGTGGCACAGTGGCGATTGACTGTTGTGCTGCGTGTCGCGGGTTCGATTCCCGCACACAACAAATATTTGTATGACCTACAAGTAGTTGTTCCGGGTCTGGCTGTTTGTGTACACACGTGAGTTTAAATGTTTTTAAACGCACCCACAATAGAAATTCCTAGCGTGGGGTAACGTTTTAAAAAAAAAACTATCTTTACAAACTACCATTTCACATTTTTCAAATGTTGACTTGCCAAATTTTTTTGGTCAAAGTAATCTTCAACTATTTTTGTCTATCTTGTGTTTATTATTATGTCTATCTTGTGTTTATTATTATGTCTATCTTGTGTTACTCTGTATGGTTGTCTCTTATTCATGACTAAAGATTGACTGTATTGTATGAATAAATGCAACTAATATTTTATCGATACTTTCATATCACCCCATCACTTATGCTAACATACTTGTCTAGACAGATGTAGAGTGTGCGCGGCCGTGGGCTCCGTTTGTTCCAGAATACGTTCTATAGGCGTCTGCAGCAGGCTTGAATCGAGCAGCACCTCTATATTGTGCCTACGCATTACCGACTGCCGGATAATGAAACCGCTACGTCATCGTCGCCATCGTGGTGACGTAACAAACACCTTGCAATTTGAAATGGCTTGCACGTGTTTTTGTTTCGCACCTGGATACCTCGTTGTTTTGAAGAAATCACAATAGGGCAAAGATTATTTTGACCAACAATAAGCTCAACCCTGAAATAAGACGTTAGAAAGACTCGTGTCTTTGCGTATGACTTTCAAGCCTTCAGTTTCAGTTGAAAAACCGTATTATTAAGTTCTTACTCTTGACTGGCTTGGGCCACAAATTACTTAATCAGTTTAGTGCTAAACGACTTTAAAACATTGTTTTGTTTTTGTAAATCATGGCTTATGAGTCGATTTGCAGGAATTCACACGCCCGAAGCGGGCGAATCTAGACTTTTATGTAATATACTATTTTCTATAGGTGACTCAAACACCCGAAGTTGATTTATTTGTGGGCGAATACACAACTTCTGAAATACGTAGTAGACAATTGGCACGTTTCGAATTCTGGCCCTGTTCGGGTGAATAAATTCGTGGGACGATTCGCACGAATTTAGTCGCCCTAATAATGGGGTATTTTACTCTATTTGAGAAAAAACCTAAAAATATATTATTGAGATAGCTTAGGCAAAATGCAGTCGGAAAATGTTAGTTTTAGTTCATGAAATAACAAAATAAATTTTAAAATTTAATTCAAAGATTTCCGTTTATTTAATCTGTTTTTGAACACCATGAAATATTATCCTCCATGTTATTACGTCATACGACGTGTCAGTTGAACAACTTTGTACTTTTATTATTTTCGTAACCAAAGTAATTTTCATTTAAATAATATTTTGCATTTAGCATTGAACAGCAAACCAACGATAAGTAGAATTATAACTCAGTTTTAAAATTATAAACAATTATCATAAAAATTTCAGCACATTTTTCTTTTAAAGCAAACTGACGTCACACCTACAGAGCAAGATGGCGTCCACTCCCAAGCAGCAAAATTATCCTATAGTGCAGATGATATAGGCCTCCAGCACTTATAATAATCTCTTAACGGTTCTAGTATTTGCTGCCGCGCTTATAATAGCAAGCATGGAGTTAGTTGGGCCTTATAGTATATCTGATCTTATACATTAACTTATAATTACTTATAGGTAGAAATTAAGGGTGCAATATAAGCTTGGGTGACCTATAAGAGTATCGCGAGGGTGTAAATGTACTCAAGAGTAGATAAACTGGTAAGCTATACTTATAACTGCTAATAAGAAGCATTATAGAACTACTATAAGCAAAGTACGCCAATAAGGGTTATATACAGAACTAAACATACTGGAAACTATTTGCATTTATTACTTGGTTTTATAAAGGTTTATAAATTCACTTTACAGAACAATTATAAGTAAAATGGAGCGGTTTTATAGTGGTATAAACCAATAATGTTATAATCTTAACACGATTATAAAGGTTTACTATAATATACTTAGTATCCAAAACTATATCCGCGGTGTCCTGTACAAGAATACCTTGGTTTATAATAGTCTTGCAAATGCTGTAATAGTCTCAGCACGGACATTTTGATTTTGTTGTGTCGTATTCGTTGCCGACTTGCTGTTCTATTTACTTTTCTTTCAAAAATGGATATATATAAATGGAAACAGATAAAAAGAAGTAGTTATTACATACCTACGAAAAGTTTAGAAAACCTGTAAACAAATAATTCAGGTGTCAGGTTCTAGCTTTGGATCTGTCAAAGAACGATCGTAAAAATAGGAGAAGGTTCCGTACAAAATAGTTACTATGAAAATTTTAGACAACTGCAAAAAACGATGTATTTATCGATAAAAAGCGGTTTAAATATAGACTTAGAAGATTGTATTAGTGAGGAAACTGTGCAAGAAGATGAAAGCGATATTGAAGACTATTCAAATTTTCAACTACATAGTAATCATAGAAAATGGACTGTAGAATACAATGTACGACATGCGGCATTAAATTCTTTATTAGACATTTTGAATAAGAAGATTGAATATGCCCTTCCTGAGGATGCCCGTACACTACTTGACACTAATAAAGAAAATCTGCATATTACTAATTCAGCACCAGGAGAATATTGGCATAATGGCGATTATTTAAAAAATATTTAATAATTAACTAATCATTTTCAACAACTACCCATTGCACCCGAAGGGATTTCTTTAAATATCGCACTGGATAAAAACTTTTCCTGTATAAAAATCTAAATATCAGTTTTGGCCAATTTTAGTTCTTTTTTATCACCATATAAAGTACTTACTGATCCTGTAGGGTAAGTAATAAATTAATTGACAAAAACAAATGAACTAAACTGAAACAAGGTATAAATAAAAGCAATTTATTCATAGTAATGTATTTTTATTTTAGGTTTTCTCTTAAAATAGATTCGCTAGGTACCTATTAGTTTTACACAATACTTGTTTTTTACGTAATGTTGTGCTTAATATTAGTGAGATAATCATCAGTATTCAATTTATATCATAACGGTATTTAAATCGCTTAATTTTAATAGGTCCCTAACTAAGAAATTATTTATCATAAGAAAAGTACGTAGGTATTCCAAATAGGTAACATTTTTATTTCAGTAATCATTCATTATTGGACCTATAACAAATTGAAACTTAATAATGTATCCATAGGCACTAGATACCTAATCGTAATAAAAAAAAAACAATCTGTTGTGACATAACAAGAAGTGTGTTTCGTTCCAAGGCCATCTTAAGGTTTTTAAAGCTCGGAGATCGCTTTTAGTCACAAAGCGATCGACGTCCAGAAACATTGCCATTTTCAATGCTGAGACCTAAACAAAAACAATAAAATAAGACATTGGTACCAATATCAATATAAAAAAATAACCGTCCGGTTATAGAAATATTTGCGGAACTCTAATTCCAAACAATATGGCCAAGCAATGGTTCTGATATTTATCATCATTAAACAAAGTACGCCTATAACGGTTTGTTAATGTATTTAGGAAAACCAACTTTGTCAAAATGGCGACTTTTCGTTGTATGTCTTACTGAAACCAACATTATTTTAAAATTCAACTTAATGAAAACGCAAATTTCAAGGGGCGTGTAAATTTTTTGATTATAAACGGACTATACTTCACAAAATATACGTGCGCCATGCACATTCAAACACATACATCTTGACTTATTGTTAACTAACACTCTACTCATAATTGATATTCCAGATAATATTTTTAAGAAATGGATGAATAACTTACCTTTATCAATATAAATCTTTACAAATGCGCGCAGCAACATTCACTAATTCACAACACTTTTTATGAGCTTGTAAGAGATTCACTGTGTACAATCGCGACTTCTTCCGCACGCTCACCTTTAAGGCGATAATCGCGTAGCAAGGCTCACGACTCGATCGCACAATGCATGCGTTTTGACCAATAGAATGCACGAAACATATTTTAGTAGTGTTCGTAGTAATGGTGTATAGAAGTGTGACACTCACACAGGCGCGTGCTATGTTCACTAGTTTGTGAGATTATTTTTGAATAGGCACGGCCGGTATGAGCTCTTTATGAATTATTGTTGTTGACAAGAAGTAATTTCGTACTCATATTTATCTTCTTTTTGGTTTAGAAAATGTATTATTCCATTTGCTTTAAGTTAAATGAAATAATTGTTAGGTTCTTAATGTGTTTTATTTTTATAGGTTTTAGGTTTGTTTTTATTAGCAGAGGAGAATAAAACTAATTCATGCCTTGCTTGACACGAGACCAGAGAGACGGTGTCACTTTTTTTTTTACCACAGGCAATAAGACATCACAACAGATCAAACAGTAATTGTAAACAGAATCTTATCGATTAGCTTAATGTTTTTTTTTTTTGCTAGTTTTTCTATTTATTCAGCTACTTACTAGCAGCGCTCCGCGATTTCAACAGCGTAGTTCCCGTTACCGTGAGAATATGGGGATAAAATATAGCCTTTGTCACCCAGAGATAGTATAGCTTCCCAACAGTGAAAGAAATTTTCAAATCGGTACAGTAGTTTCGGAGCCTATTCAATGCAAACAAACAAACAATCAAATCTTTCCTCTTTATTATTAGTATAGATAGATTAGTTATCAATAATTTGGAATAAAAATGTCAAACAACAATTTATATCTATTCTATCAACTTTAATATTTTCCTCTCTCCGACATAATAATGTTCCGTCAGGTCTATAAGTTTTGTTATATATGAACACTTTCACTGCCTCCCCAATTTTCATGATGTCCAATGGTTATGCGAAACCGCCGCCATACAAAACGCAGCGGACGCGCTAGGCACGTTGACTGGCACTGCATAAAGTTATAAAATGTTAATAACTATTGTCATTTCTGTAAATTCCGGTTAAGAAGTTACAGCCTTTCAAGGTCAACTTATTAATGCCATTTAAAAAAAAACCTGTATTATCGGCGCGGCGCGGGCGTAAGAGGGACTTGTTACTTGCGCAGTTCTATTGAAAAGTAAAAATCTTCATTACAATGTGTTACTACTACTTGAAAATATACAAAAACGAAGCAAGTTAGATATTTTGTTGGAAATTTGCAACATTTGTTTTTATCTTTTTATTTTATTGCTCTATATTATGATTGGAATAACACAAATAGGTATACTTTGCGCAATTCATACAATGTTATCAGAGATTTTTGTTTACTGTTGTCGGAACTCTTGCAACTGCAATAATAATACGTTCATTATCTACACCATTGTTATTTAGTGGGAACTTCTGAAAATCCGGTTTAACAATAGAATGGCTTAAAAACATACTTTATGGCCCTTCTATTGAAGGACCATAAAATACGTTCGCGAAATATTACAAAGAATTTTAAGGTATGCCTACTATTTTATTACCATGTTACCTATCTCGAATGTTTTGCAGGTGTTCCTTATAGGTATGTATATTTTGAATACTTTGAATAGTTCTAATATTCGTTTTATCCATTTATTTATCACACCTTTGATTTTTTATTTAATCATAACAGCAGTTTGTGCAGAGGTTGATTTGTACTAACACTAGATAATAAGTTGTTTTCATATTATGTTACTAACAGTCTATGGATTTCTTTTCCGAAATAAAATAAATATTATTATTATTTATTATTATAAACAGGCGGCTGTCCCTTTAGTGCACTCGTGCGCTGAACTACCAGATTTTAATAGACGTAGAAAGAATCACACAATGTTAAATAATCGCATTGTGGCCACTGGTTGTGGTCTACGTAATATTAACAAAACTGAGGAAACAATATAAGCTCCTTGCTAAACTATTAAGACTCATTTTCGTGGTACAGAAGATCTACAGTGAATGATCATACATTTCTATGAGATCCGAGCTAAAACGCCTAGCGCGTGAGACAGAAGATAGTTGACATAACTGTATGGAGCGTTATGGAGTAATTTGTCGATTCTCGTGCGCCGCACGGGGAACCGAAGTTTGTCGAATATTACCGAACGTCGCGTCGATTAGCGAGAGCGCCCGAGGTTTGGCAAAGTTTGCATGCCGGCCATAATGAATGACCGACTCATTATTGTCACTGCGAAGTTTAGTTTACGTGGAATTGAATACTATTGTTTATTTTTTATTCGTCTAGATTTAAATTACTTACCTATCTGAAATAAATAAATTCTATTTATTTACTTATTACCCCTAATACTTAGTGAGCTAGTAAAGTGCACCACCAGTTCCATGACCTACCAGCCGCCACTGATCATAAATAAACGAGATTACACGAACAAGGTATCTTTCCAATGTCCGGGGCATGCTTTGCAGGATGCTTACCGTTGGGTGGTTCACAAAAGGCTTGCAAAAGGCAGTACGTTAAGATTGGAGTTTATGAGTGGGCCGTCTTTTAATAAAAGGTTGACAAACCATGCTATAATCAACGAGACAAGCGCGTTGCCCGCATTGCGTACGACAAGTATATTTTGACAAATATAACAATAACTCAGTTCTTAGGCCACTTTAAAATTCGAAAGCATAACAAGTAATTAAACTGAACTATAATTTTCAATAAGAAATACTCCTTAATTTCTGAAATATAACAGAAATATTTTCAAAAAGCCAGGCCTGTGGGCTCCTGAAAAATAAAACTGTCACTGTGACCGCAGTGAGAGTGAAAGGATTGAAAAAAAGAAATATTAGCTATTAGTGAAATATGTATTTTTCAGTTCGTGTTCATTTAATAATAAGCTGTTCAGGATTAAAGATTTCTTATGGTTGATATTTAAACCGTATCCGTATCATTTTAGTAAAACATTTTTGTTTAAAGCGAAACTGTCGTCTGCAATCTTTGTGTGAAATCATACAAAATTTGTTAACATTTAAGAACAATTTTAAGGATTTGTAGTTGTGGAAAAGAAGCAATTTAATTTAGTTGAACTTATTTATTTTTAATAGAGTGTTTCAAGATTTCAAAAGGAAATTTTAAAGATTCACCCAGAAATTAATATAAAAAATTACATTACACATAAATTATCATCAACTTGTATTTATCTACACTCATATCGTAAAGTTATTATTAATAAATCAAAAATAGTGTCATAATGACAGACTTTAAGCACGGGCAATTCTAATGAAATTAAAAAGTTTTATTATAAATTTATAATTTTAGCACACCTTCCTTATGTTTACGTATTTGTGTTTTTTGTAATGTCTTCGCTACTTCTTCTAATACTCCTAGTAATTGTTCTAACTGAGACATTTTTTGTAAACAACAAAAAAACGTGATATTCTTCAAAATAACGTGACGTTGATGCGTAGATTCCTTTTGTAATAATATTGTAAATAAAAAAAACCCTCAAACACTGCTAATGACGGTCCGGGCTCGCTTCTTATCTAAGGAATGCAATGTCTTTTGTTCTCGACGCTCAGTACGCTGCACTGTAAACCGGCTCGATTTCGACCATGTTTTGATGGGAGTAAGGTTGAAAATTGTTTGTATGGATTTTTGTGGGAACGAAATGCGTGCTTTGTTGACGACACCTTTATTGCGACTAAAAAAATGGACATTGGTTTGCGTCTCTATACGTCATGCATTCAACAGACAATATGGATTTGTGTGAATACACTCACACAAATACATGTTGTTTCTAATTGGGCGAAACCAGGAAGGGGTGTGGTTTGTCACTAGATGCGCTGCCACAGAAATATTTTCTTAAGTGAGCATGCTTAAAGTTTGTCGATTGTACGTTATTGTCGTATTTGGTTCCATTAAGCGCTTATAGTTAGCTTCGCGGGAGCAAATAGTTCTACGTAGTCCAACTATAAGGTCGTTATTGGACCTATAACAAATTGAAACTTAATAATGTATCCATAGGCACTAGATACCTAATCGTAATAAAAAAAAAACAATCTGTTGTGACATAACAAGAAGTGTGTTTCGTTCCAAGGCCATCTTAAGGTTTTTAAAGCTCGGAGATCGCTTTTAGTCACAAAGCGATCGACGTCCAGAAACATTGCCATTTTCAATGCTGAGACCTAAACAAAAACAATAAAATAAGACATTGGTACCAATATCAATATAAAAAAAATAACCGTCCGGTTATAGAAATATTTGCGGAACTCTAATTCCAAACAATATGGCCAAGCAATGGTTCTGATATTTACCATCATTAAACAAAGTACGCCTATAACGGTTTGTTAATGTATTTAGGAAAACCAACTTTGTCAAAATGGCGACTTTTCGTTGTATGTCTTACTGAAACCAACATTATTTTAAAATTCAACTTAATGAAAACGCAAATTTCAAGGGGCGTGTAAATTTTTTGATTATAAACGGACTATACTTCACAAAATATACGTGCGCCATGCACATTCAAACACATACATCTTGACTTATTGTTAACTAACACTCTACTCATAATTGATATTCCAGATAATATTTTTAAGAAATGGATGAATAACTTACCTTTATCAATATAAATCTTTACAAATGCGCGCAGCAACATTCACTAATTCACAACACTTTTTATGAGCTTGTAAGAGATTCACTGTGTACGTTATTGTCGTATTTGGTTCCATTAAGCGCTTATAGTTAGCTTCGCGGGAGCAAATAGTTCTACGTAGTCCAACTATAAGGTCGTTATTGGTAAAAGTGGTGTTCACCAAATCGACTATAAGTATTTAATTAGGTAAAATACGCCTATAAATTGGGCCCTTTTCCGTGGTTATAATTGCTTACTATTCCGTTATAGTCCTAATGAAATGGTGGTTCCAGGACAATTACTAGATCATATTTTGCTGCTTGGGCTGCATCCAGCGTTTTCGTCAAATTACGCGCAAAATTTGAAAATATCCAATTTTCATGCATTTTACGGCACATATCGATAAAAAATGTGCTGTTTAGTGATTTATTAGCACTTTAGAATCTAATTAGGACACTTAAAAAAAATGGGTGTAAAACCCTGTTGAAGATGACGCAGACTAAATATCTTTTCGCATCGCATTTAGTGGTGCAAGCGGGTTTTACTTCTTCATCCCTCGGTCGGTTCATGAATTCATTATGTTAGAAAATTGTCAGCAGCTTTACCGTGACTCCTAATATCTACATACCTACCACGATTAACCGACCGTATACATGTACTTACATAATACTCGTACCTATACATGGTACGTTCACGAATACAACTTTTAGTTGTTGGTCGGGTCGAGTGTTTAATGGGTTCCTGACTATGCTTACAGAGCGTTTTATCCGCATAGTGATGAGATTATGTAAAAAATCCATTTCGGGCACGTAGTTACCATTTCGGGAATATTGAATCGCCGTAGTTTGTGTGTAATGTTGAAACCCTTTCCATAATATAGGGCTTAATTTACACAACTTAAGAAGAATATGGATAGGTACCTACCGTGCTCCACTATAGTATGAACTTGACATTTTTAGCTTAGGTACATATTTTGAAACAGGTAGACATACAGGGATGCAGGGACATCGACACTCATCCTGTTATATATTCACTACCTACATGCGCCCCCTTTGGAATTTTTCTCGTGGAAATGTATCGTCTGTTATTTAAAAATACAAGTCGTTTCCTAGAAAAATGGAAGCAAGTGACCAGTTCGGTCAAAATGTATAACAGTTTTTTTTTTTTTTTGTAACACGTATCATTTTTACGGTAGGGGAGGTCAATATTTTACAAAGTAGGTCCAAAATACATAAAAAGGCGATTGCAGACACAAAACTTTTTGATCATCTTTCACTTAAAGTGAAACGTCTAGACACAAAATGAATCAAAAATAAAAATGAATTAATTCGTGAACTATTCCAACGTTGTGGGGTCACTCGACAGTCTTCACTTACATACCGAATGCTCGAAAAGAGGAATGAAAAGAGATCGTTTATTCCAATGCAATTTTATGGGTGTCGTGTGGAATAAAACAAAAATTAACCTTCACTCGAATAAAGCGTATGATAAGACAACATAGGACGGACAATAATATACACAATAAAACACAATAATAATACACGCCATCCGCAAGCCCTACACAATAATATTATATTGCATTTCTTTTTTTGAGGGAGTGGATATCATCAAATAACTTCTCCCGCTCTGGGTGTAGCAGGAGGGCGTGTCAGACTTTTACTGACTAAAACCCAGTTGCCTATATGTCAGGAGCCACGGTATCTCTTTCGAACAACCCGCACCCCTGGCAGGCATCGGCCCTTGCGGACCCCACCAGTTGGTGTTGACATCTCTTTGAGGTTGCTTTGAGGGGCTTGGTTCTAACCGGACAGCGAGCTACCCATTACACGCCATCCGCAAGCCCGCGACTACGGTGGCCGGGAATCAGTCTGGGATGCCCAACTCCCAAGGCGTCTCCTGTAAATGCTCTCTCTCAGGCGCGCCGCCTCCCTCTTCGCGAGCATCACTGCTTCGCAGAAGGAGATGACAGCTGCCCATGCACTCTCGCTCCGTACCATGGCGATCTCTCGCGTCCGGCCTTGGTCCAGACCAAGGCCGGACGCGAGAGATCGCCGCTGCCGTTAATGTTTTGACCGTTAAGATTTAATATTGATTATTGCGCAGTGATTTAAGAGATTTTACAGCGAATTAACACTTAAGTGCACCATATCATAAATTGCACCGTGTAGGGTAACTATTGCACCGTCAATGGTAAGTATTCCATAAAAAATATGGATCGTTTGAGTGCAAGGGCTGACTGTTTCAATAATATTATGCAATACTTATTGTAGGTGTAGGGGCCATAATCAGGTACCCACCTAAGCATGCTATGTATGTAGGTCTATAAATACCGATATCGACCGATAGACCCAAGACTTAGCGCACACAATACCGGCCTGCAGATGCTAGGTCCCTCACAATTCATCACGCTTGTCTGTCTGTGCATGACAGAATGGTATTTCCAAGAGGATATCATTCTGAAATTCTGAATTTGATTAAAATCAGTGATAGATAGATAGGATCTATCAATTCTACGATAAATGCTTTTCTTGCACCCCAGAGCCTCTGCATCGATTTTTAATAGGCAATTTTGAATTTTTGGGTGTCGTTCGTGATACTTTTTCTGTTAAAAAATTGGAAGTATTTGTATATATTTTTGGGCTGCGAAGAATAATTAGCTTTCAAAGCGTTTCTTATTAATTCTACCACGACTCTCAACAGTACTGATACAATTATAAGCTTTTAAATAAAATACATTTCCATCATTGTTATCGCAGACACAATTACTCTCACACCAGACATTCATACAACCACTTACTCCGGAAGATGTTAATTGTCTAGTTTTAGTTTAAGAAAGATCATAATTATGTGCGGTGGCTTATAGAGACTCGCGCCCTTTTTTCGTAGGAACGGTCCAAATAAGGTAAATGACCGCTTATGATAAATTACAGCTCAACGAGTTGCCAACTTGCTTCATGCTGTGAACTTTGCGATGAATGAATTGCTTATAGCACACACTAAAATTTATACTTTAATTTTCTTATTTGTTTTCGATAGATCAAGATTTATTTTTTACTGGAAACCCTAATGATTCGTATCTTCTTGAAGGCAATAACGTAATTTGCACTATCTAAGAAGATAATCACACTTTTTTTTTTCAAGAATTTCGATTTGGGAAATGACAATTTATAATGACTCTTGGTCGCCCAGTGAACGAAATTCGCCCATAGTTCATTTAAAACTTAATCTAGTCCTATTTCAATTTCAAATTCAAAGATTTTATTTCAGACCATGGATCATCATGCATCATTATATAAAATATGGCCTGTGCCAAATATCATATTCTCCGTCCGCGTTATTTTCGTAAAGAGGGATACAAAGTTTTTGCTTCACGTATTAATATATGTATAAAAGATTATATAACAGTTACACAACCTCCTACTTCGAGTTGGCGCAAGTTTTCAATTAAATCCTGTATAAACCAAAATTCTCCAATTACCTACTGTGTGATTATGGGCAGTAAATTGATGAAATTGTTGACATAAATTGTTCAATTATACATTTTCCTTTGTGGATACAGATAAATAAATACTCTTTCGTTCGTTCATTCACTGAATTATTTTATGAATAACAATAAAGTAGGTCAGAGGGAACAATAAGGCTTTCTTCTAGTGACCATTTTGCAAATTGAATTGAAATCTTAGTGGGGAGGCTTGGGTTACTACTCCGTTATTGAAGACTAAGTCGCCTAGAAAATTGAGTTAAAGACAAAAAACCGAATAAGTAAGCACGAAAATCTAATTGGGCACGAACCGGTTGTCTAACAATCACATTTTAAATAGCACTTAAACTTTTAATATCGTTAACATCGTATGATTTATAAAGTCCTTATTCGCGATAGCAATTCGTATTTCTATGAGGCAACCACTTTTCAGTACGTGGTTCCTTTCATGAAGCGGTCGCCCTGCCTCATCAGTATTACTTCCTTTTAAAAGTAACAGATATTTGAAGAAAACGTAATGCCTAAATAATAAACTCATTTTTCGATGTCTTGAAATTGATACAACCTCTAAACCTCTAAAAAACCTTGACGCATTGTTTCTTTATTATTTTAGCAATACAGTTTTAAATAGTGCACCTAATACCAATTTCTATTGCAAAGAAGAAGACATACATATACACAAGTATAAAAACTGCAGTTTTGCTCAGGTCGTCGTTCGGAACATGTTATTTCAGACGTTGGTCTGCCCATTTAACACAACGCGACGGAACCCGTGTTAGCTTTTTTTTTTTTTTTGGGTGGGAAATCATCAAATAACTTCTCCCGCTCTGGGTGGAGCAGGAGGGCGTGTCAGACTTTTACTGACTAAAACCCACCCGTGTTCCTTCAGTAGCCCTTAAGCCAGGGGCTGTGGTGTCTCTTTCGAACAAACCCGCACCCCTGGCAGGCATCGACCCTTGCGGGTCCCATCACTTTTTGTGCTGACATCTCTTTGAGGCGCGCGTGGAACACAACGCGCCGTCGACTTGGGCTTGGTCCTTACCGGACAGCGAGCTACCCATTACTCGCCGTCCGCAAGCCCATGCCTACGGTGGCCGGAAATCGGCCTGGGATTCCCGACGCCCAGGGCGTCTCCGTATCCTGCGGCGGCTGGGGTCGCGAGGGCGCATATGCTGCCTCTCCCTCACGTGCGCCGCCTCCCTCTTCGCGAGCATTACTGCTTCGCTGAAGGAGGTGACGGCTCCCCATGCCCTCTCGCTCCGTACCATGGCTTGGACCAGGGCCGGACGCGAGAGATCGCCGCCGCCGATCGCCTCCACGAGGACACGGCGGTGCTCCACCCAAGCTGGGCAGACCGCCACCGTGTGCTCCACCGTGTCCTCAGGGCGATCTTCGCAGTGGAAACACCCGGGCGTTTCCTCCCGCCCTATCTGAAACAGGAACCTCCCGAAACAACCGTGTCCGGTGAGGACCTGCGTCAGGCGGAAGGTGAGGACGCCATGCCGCCTCTCAAACCACTCCTCAAAGAGGGGACTTACCGCCGCAATCGTGGCGTGCCCAGCACTGGGTTGCGACAATCGCTCTCTCCATGTCACCATGAGATCCCGCCGGAGCACTGTCCGCTGTGCCGCGATTTCCCGCGGCAGCGGAGTTACGCCCCGGCGTTTGGCCTCCTCGCGCCACTCCCATATTTGCGCGAGGACCTTTGCCTCCAGATCCCATGGCGGTAATCCGGCAAGGAGGCCCGCCGCCTCGCCGGAGATCGTGCGATATCCTCGGATCATCCTGATCGCCATGAAAACCTGGGTTTAGTTGAAAGGCACCGTTAAAAACAACGTGCAGCATTAGCTGCAGTTAACTTGGTTTCTCACTTTGTGATTCAAAATGAGCACCCTTTTTCTTGTAACAGATGCTCTTAAGATCCCAATTTTGAATCTCAGGTTAAACTAGTATGATTTTATTTTAAGTCCTTTGATAAAAAAAAAAAAAACTTTATGTTTTTTCTCAATTTTTCGGTTACTGACAAAAAATGATATGATTTAAATCTTGGTATATTAACATTATTAATTATGTTTCCGGGGTTCGTGTGGTGCCGGACGTAAAAGAATAGCACCATCCCATTTCTTCCCGTGTGTCGTAGAAGGCGACTAGGGACTTATTAGAAGAATGGGCAGCAGCGTTCTCTATATGCATTTCACCACCATACTGCGATCGCCAACCCGCCTGCCTAGCATGGCGATTACGGCAAAACCCACCTTTTGAGGGAGGCCTATGTCCAGCAGTGGACGCCTTTTGGCTGAAATGATGATGATGAATTATATTTTTTCATTTTCAGGCTAAGATTAGAATCGTCGATAATGGAACAACCCACTTATGGGAGAGTCAGACGGGTAATTGTGTGGCACACTAACAGCAGGAATGGCTATCATTTTGACATTTCAACAACATTCATAGCGTTATTTGCATTGATGAGCAGACAACATTTTCGAACATATGAAGCAATGAACTAGCAACATCTTTCAAAAAAAATCTGACTCTGATTGAGAGTGTGTTACGAAATTGACCAAGAATTTCAAGTAGCCCTTATGACTTGGTGGTATAATAAACATCAGTTTCAACTTTGGCTTACCTTTTGTTCAGCTCTGTAGACATTATGAAGTAATATAAATTTTGAACTCCTCTATCGTTGTCCCTTATTGAATCCGTACATCACTGCCAATTCGTTTCCAAAATCAATTTCAATAACCCCATTATAATGTCAAGTTCCTTTAAATGATTATCTTACTGAATGCCTGAGTTACTAATTACGCTCATTAAGAACAATAATATCCAGATTTCCGACCGTTTCCCTTCATACAAATTGAATGCGGGCTCAAGTAAGACACCCTTGTTAGTTTCGAGTGGCCCAAATTGGGTCGATAGAGTTGTATGGCCTTGGCCTTAGGCGAGAGACAATGGGTTGATACTAGGGATGTTACGGAGATTCGAATCTGATTCCGATAAGCCGGAACTTCAGATTGAAATTACTCTTCAGATTTCGACTTCGGTTCCGACTCTTTTATTTCGGAGGTTATATTCGAAGGTTGAAGCTCATGGGTGGCGCACTCGTGTCATACGCGGTGGCCGGACGCTAACACCGCGTACGAACATGCTTATGCTCGGGGAATCCCGATTACTATTTTAAATTATTCGTATTATTGTATTGGATTATCCTACAAACAAATCTCTCTTCTGCCCCCGGCTCCGCCTTCTACTCCGGTTCCGATTTCGGTTCCGGTAAACCCACCTCCGTTACATCCTTAGTTGATATGCGAATGTAAGCGTAGTGGTAGACATTGGTAAGGCTTTGTTTACACTAACTGTTTTGTCAACAGCCCAGTTGGAATATTGCTTTCTTGGATACTGGAGCTCCGGGTTTCTATAGCTTCGCAACGAATTGATTCATGCCTTCCTCTATTTTGGTTTGCTGAATGCGCTATAGGTAAACCATTTGAATTCTATGTCTTGTTTCCTTACATAGGAGGGGCTTGTGGCTAAGTAGATAATATTAGCCGCACGGATTGATCGATCAGGTTATGCTACGCTTGCCACGGTTGGTCCGTGGATGGGTGACCATCCTAAGACCGCTCCATGCCTCGGAAAGCACGTTAAGCCGTTGGTCCCGGCTGTCATTTGTAGATCTTTGGCAGTCGTTATTAGTCGTCAGAAGCCCGAAAGTCTGACAACCAGTCTTTCCAAGGGGTATCGTATTACCGAATAACTTTGTTATGGAGTCAGACAGGCAGTCGCTCCATGTAAAATACTGGTATTCTGCTGCATCCGGTTAGACTGGAAGCTGACCCCAACATAGTTGGGAAAAGGCAGGCAAATGACGATGATGTTTCCTTACATAGGATGAAAGCAGTAGTAGAATTGCGTAACAAACAATGACAATTGGTCCCAATTTGCAATTTCGGTCACGTTCATTGCGTTATTTACGTTGTTGAGCAGGCGATTTTTTCAATCCTAAGTACTTATGAAGAAATTATTTAGGAATGCTCCTTCAAACTCCTTAGATTAATTAAGATTGTGTAACGCCATTAGAGCGCAGATTTATTTACATGAACTGAACAACGGTATCAACGATTAGCGCTGTATTACCCAGCTTATTGGTACCATTTTTTTTTTTTTTTGAGAACGCAGTACATCATCATATGCTGCAGAAAAGAACGCATGTAACTTCTCATTTACTACCTCATAACGAACCTTTACAGCTGGGTAGTATGATAATGATCTTTATTGACAAAAATTATACAAACATTTTGTAATTTCCCCAGCTAGTATAATACTGTGTACTATGTATACCTCCTTATCTTAAGTTCCTTAATATTCTCTTTCCATTTAAGCAGGTGAAACACGAATGAGTTTCCACGCGAACAGTTTTGTCGTGAACAATTGAACACTACCTCAAGACGGTCCGCTGCGTGTCTTGGCTAGGCAGGATATGTTGGGATCCAATTATCCGCCTCATGTACATTTTCCATTATACACCGTGAAATTTTAGTCGTCTTACAACGGCAGCCCACTTCATGTATCCAATGACTTACAATACATTTAAATATGAAAAAGTTTTTTTTTTTGAAGATATTGTTAATTCAAAAAATGAAAATATAACTCACTAAGGGCCGATTTTTCAATCCTCAGTTAATCAGACAGATAGGGTTTATACGATAGATAGCAAAAAAATCTGTTGTTCAATCGTCAGTTAGACTTTATTGGTCAAATAAGTAACTTAACTGAGGAATAAATTTACTTGCCTCTTTGACGGCCAGTTAACCGCTTATTCCATTGTTAAATGACGTCGATGTTACTAAATTTGACGTTAGTCTTCGTGTTTTACAAGTTTAAATAATTAATAGTATTTTCTTCCATGTAGATTCTTTGTCTTTGTTTGTAACAGAGTCAGTCTTTTTATTTTCTATTATTTGCTTAGGTATACCTCTCGAATAAACTCACAAGTAATTGAACCTCAGCATTATTAAAGATTGATGAACGCTCCCTCTTTTTGTTTTCCATTATTTCAATCAATTTAAAAATAACAAATAAACAAATTTAAAGACCACACGGCCAATCTTACAACCTCGTAACGTATAAAAAATGGCATGACGCTGCTATCTGTTTCAAAAACATTGACAACAATAAAAAAAATTGTCCGTCCCGTTCTAATCCTTGTTTATTCTGTATATTTGTTTCACCGCCCTGAAGTTAGCGTCATCATAGATGAGATATTCGGTCAGATAGTTAAACCTACGATAAATATTGTTTGAAAAATTGACAACCACTTACCCGACGAATAAAGAGTCTATGATGATGATGATGATGATGATGGGACTCCCTTTTCCGCACGTAGACTCCCATTCGGTCCGTTGTGCGTGGGGATTCTGGCTAACATAGCCAGCCTAGCTCCGCCCAAAAGCACAGAAGCTTCCTGGGAGCTTCACAGGCTTCGCGGAGCGACCTCAATGTTCCGAGGATTTCTACACGTTGAGAAGCCACGGCCTCGCATTCCAGGATGACGTGGGCGGCTGATTCCTCGGCGTCAAGGCAGCCCCTGCAAAGCGGGCTGTCTGTGGCGCCTATGTTAAAAAGGTGTTTGTTAAGTGTGTTATGGCCCGTAATTGTTCCTATTATTATTCTAAGGTTATTTCTACTCAGGCTGAGAAGATTTTTGGTTAATCGCGGGTGTACAATCGGTAAAGCCAATTTTGACTGTCTACAGTCTGTTGCCCGTGACCATCTGTTGTTATGGAGTTTGGTCGACCTTTGGCGAATCCACGCACGAAATTGTGAGAAAGGCAGGGGGAGAAGTGGGTACGGGCCTAGCACTTTCATATCAGAGCCTCTCTTCGCAAGTTCATCTGCGGCATCATTGCCTAAAGATCCACTGTGCCCTTTGATCCACTGGAGTGCAATACGATTGGACGTCGATAAGCTCTCCAGGGCTAGATGGCACTCAAAAATTAGTTTGTTGTTAGTTTGTTTGTTTTCCAAAGCTTTGAGCACAGATAGGCTGTCGGATAGGAATTTAATGCCGTAGTTCCGGATGCCTAAGCGCTTTACTGCTGTTGCGGCTTGTGTTAAGGCAACACATTCACATTGAAAGATCGAACTGTGTGTGCCTAGCGGTATGTGAAGGTTGATGTTGAGGTCAAGGGAGTAAAGAGTCTAATAACTTTATTCTTCAGGTAGCTATTGGTACTTTTAACTGACGATTGAAAAACCGGCCCTAAGACGCATGACGTAGTTTGAAACACCCTGATATGGAGATGGAATGTAATGGTATAGGTATCTTCTCTTTGATATGTAAACATTATTAACAGAGTGTTTCATAATTCTAAAGCGTTATTTATTAATTTTTGTGCCTATTGTCTTAATTATTCCTAACAATTTTTTAATCGCGCCTAGAGGTATTTTATGTCGGATACATTGAGTGGACCATCTTTTAAAGACGACTAAAATGTCACGGTGTATACCCTGAGTTAGCAGAAATCACGGTAACGAGTTAGCAGAAATTACCCATAATGTGGCTGGGGTTGATATTTTCATGGAACGATTAACGTTAGCTGGTGCTGTCGTTAATATTTTCGTGAACGAGTAAAAGGGAAAGTGAATTTCAATGTTTTTTTCTGTAGATTCTGTTTCTAATTTTCCGAACAGTATTTTTCATTTGAGAAACCTTTATTACAAACAACTTCCAAAAAACACTACAAAGTGAAAAAAAAAACTTTAATTTTGAAAGTCCGGTGTCTTTTGCTTTTGTTGATATTTTTCATAAATACCTACAGAAGTATCCAGGTTCTTCACAGATCTAAGACCTATCTGAAATCAAGTTGGGCTTATATTTACACAGGACTAGCAATAGGATGATATAATAACAATCTTGTGATATTTGAAGGTCGGATTTATTCGGGATATTGGGTAGTATAAACAGATGATCAAATAGACAACCGATGATTTATTTACTTACGACAAATGGGCTGTATCAGCTTACTATTTACAAAATAGATATCGTGATATTTATAAGAATTCCTTCTGAATCTTTTATTACTTAGCTACTTCATTCCCGGAAATTGTTCCAGTTTTTTTCAAGGAGCTCCCATTAAATATTTATAAATAGATTTAAGTGACGTTTCGACTGCGAACGCCTTTGCGAAATGTGACTCTTAACGTAAAAAGTATATTAGGCACTTTATCTGAAAATAAAGAATACTGATGTAAGCTTATTGCAATTACCTACGTAGCTTTTATGAGTGATTGCTGAAGTTACTATCTGTGGAGTTTTCCTCTGAAACAATATGCCCATTTTTGGAGTTCGTCCGTCCGTCTGTCTGTCTGTCAGCGGGCTGTATCTTCATCATCCGTAATAGATAGACAGTTGACATTTTCACAGAATGCGTATTTCTGTTGCCACTATAACAACAAATAATAAAATAAATGCAATCTCATGCAGTCGCAGGCATCATCTTAAATTTCACAATAAAGACCTTTATTGCCTCCGACTGCATGAGATTGCATATAGTATTCAGTCTAATAGTGATCCTTTTCAAAACAATTTATTGTTTCCATATTTTTAAATTAAAGTTCACTTTTTAGGCAGTCGGGTTTTTTGATTTTGTAAATAATTTTTTGTTTCACAGTTTTTAGTTAATATAATTATTGTTGACGTTAATGAGACTTATTTATGAAACCCTTTATTTTGATACCCCACTCAATAGGGCCTGACAATTTTTTTTTTTTTTTAAGACTTATGGCGCCAAAAATCGGCCGTTTATTTTTTTCAATTTTGATATACCCAGTGTTACTCTCAAAATTAAGACGAATCTAACGGCACCTCTCAAGCTGAAATCGTTCCACCCGTTTAGGCTACAGAGCGTGCCAAAGAAATATACATACATACATAAATACATACACTCGAAAAACATAACCCTCCTTCTGGCGCAGTCGGGTAAAAATTAAACGGTTCTCCATGTAAGAAACGTGTTTTTTCGGCAACTTTCGCCTTTTTGTACAGAAGCCTTCGTGTGCAAGTCCGACTCGCACTTGGCCGGTATTTTCACGTAGCCGTCGAAAACAACACTAGTAGGGAAAAATTGTAAGACGTCAGCACTAGATATTATCATTGTTAATTCCAAGAAAAACACAGTAGACTGTTTCTCAAAATTTATTCTTAATTTTGTACATTATAATCAATAATCTTACAATTTAACAACTTGCCATTAATCATTATTATTTAACTACGATATTTACAACATTTTAACTCATTTCCAACAACCTTGAGCTTATATTAATTTGATCTTATTTATGTTATTGTTAACATGTATTTTTTACCTATCTAAGCTAAGACAATAGAAGACCAGAGATTTGCTTTAAACAGTTTCGGATTAATTTGGTAGACAGCTTAGAAAATAGGTAGAATTTTTATAGCATTTTTCCACTTAATTATGATTGCCAAAACAAACCAACCCATATCAAAATTTCTCATTTTCTGTAGTACGAACTTTAATGACTTCGTGTAATTGACGAAGATATTTTCTTCTAAGTCTATTTTGGATGTATATCGGATTTTCATGGATTGTAGATAATATACCACATCTAGAATATTTATTTATTTAACCATTTATCCACACACATACAGGAAAAGTTTTTATCCAGTGCGCAAACTGTAACCATGAATTCAGCATATCATTCTAAACCCTCTAGCGCAGAAATTTTTCGCCGATTATACAAAAAAAAAAAAAAACTGCTGTTCCATACATTTCGACCGCGTAGGTATTGCACTTTTCTATGAAACAGCTGATATTTTTTTTTATTACCGCCGAAAAATTTCTACAGTAGCCTAGAATAATATGCTGAATTCATGGTTACTATTTGCGCACTGGATAAAAACTTATCCTATATAACAGAGAAGAAGAAAGGAACAGACAAATACGTTCAAAGAAAATGCTTATTTCTACAGAAATCTGTTCCAGCACACCTGCTATAGGAATGAAGATAAAAAGAGATGTAGATGTGTAGTGATGTGATCTTATATTTGTTTGAGCCAAATAACTGAATTAATGAGAGGATATGGGTTGGCTCCTTTTGGCAAAACTAATTCCGTTAATAGAGAAAAAGTTTTATCCTGAGAGCATAGATATGTCAATACTAATTAATATCATCAGTAATGGTAAAATAATAATAATACTGCACGAACAAGACAGATTATACTGTAATACTGTTGCAGTAATACTTTTTTATATAAGAACATTCAATGTATCATCTACTTGTTAACAAACATATTATCATCTATAAAATGCCATCTTAAATATCATGCTGCTATATTCAACATCTTAATTGACATTTCCAAACGTTTGGCACAATCATATTACTAGATTATGTGGGTACATATTTATTAAATAAATCTTTAAGATTTCATCCCTTTGTAAAAGGAAAAACAAAACATTCAGGTAAAAGTTACTAAAACAATTAGTAGATATCAGGTTTGGTAAGGATAATCCGCAAACTCACTAAAACAAACAGCGGTATTGTTTTTCTAAAAAACCAAGCCCCTTTGAGTAGAAAGTAAATAATAATTATGTCAGACAAGATCTATAATTTTTTTTTTCAATCGCTACCATTTAAATATTTATTTACATACAGAATTTACGTCATTATAAACAAAACAAAAGACAGTCTCCCAATGGTGACTTCTAGCTAAACAGAAGGCCATTTCTCGCAATTTTAAGAACGTTCACAGTCTGATCTCAATCTGTCAAAAATACCTGTAATTTCCCTACATTTTTGACAAATTTTTAAATTGATTGTCGGTGAGATGAGATTGCGACTAAATTTTGAATTTTTTTGATTACGCGAACTGGCCTTCAGGATAAACGTTAAAATGGACACGTAAATGTTAAATGCCTTCAGAATACTTGTTTTATTTCAAAATACCAAAGATGTTTCATTTGTTATAAAATGTACTTAAACCTAAGTAACTTCAGTACCTACATTATGCGTGAATCCACTGATGATGACGGTCAACATTCGTACTAAAAGCGATCACCAACAGCAGCACCACCTTCCCGTCAAAATTTTACAGTTTGTGCAAGTAGTAGTGGTAGCTTTTATAGCTCTAAAAGTTAATTCACGGCAGAAATAGTTTTATCTATCTCAAAAGCCTGTCGTCGTTGCATTCAAAAAGTCGGCTCATTTAAAGTTTAAACTTTCCGTTATCTGTAGAGGGTAAAGTCTGTTCCCTGCGCTCTCCATACTTCAAACTTCCACATTCGGTAGCTTACGTATATTTATTACTTTATCCACTATCCATTTCTAAAAAGACCTTATCACACTAGAGTCTGAATCCAAAAATAAAGTCCTATCCATATATTTACCAATTCCTTGCTTTTGCAATCTCTCATGTGATAAGGCCTATTAACGAAGTTTTTATACAGAAGATTGTATCGTCTAAATAGTGCGGCACAGTATGAGTTTGGCACATCATTTCATTTAACACATTCGTTGGCAGAAGACTTTGTTTCATGTAACCTAGTTTGCTGCTGTGCCTCTAAATGGGGGGTTTGAGAGGCGTGTTGCCGACGTGCAGGTTGTTGAGTTGGGGTAGCAAGATGGCCGCTGTTGATATTGCTGTGACGAGCACGAAGACAGCCAGGAGCGCCCGGTCAGCAACCACTGCCACCTGCGAATTTCCAATCAGTTAATAATTTCACTAAAAGTTCAGCATGCAATAAAGTCTTAGACTCTCCCTAAAGTTTTACAATTCTTAAACTTGAATTTCTGTCTTAGGGAAAAGTGTTTTCTTCCAACTAATTGACAAAAGGTTTTCTTGTTAACCTTTTTCCATGGAGTACTAAAATTCAGATAAACAAAATACTACATGATAATTTGGAAAGCAACAAATACGATGAGACAAGTAACGAGGTTCTTGGCAGCTGAGAGCGTGCTCGAAAATTCTTTTTGAAGCCGCGCAACAAATACAAATGCTAGGGATTACTAGAAGATCAGTTCTAAGCGAACGGTTTGCATCACGTTTTATTTATTGTCCAACGAACGGCTGAAAATCGATAAAATCTGTTCTGCCTTCGCCTGATTTAACTGTATCGTGTTCGCACATAGTAAATTGGCCAATTAAGAAACTCAAGAGATACGCGTCTAAATCGGTGCTAAAAAAAATAAGCTAGCTAGCTACTTTAAAAAGCGTGTTATTCAGGGAGTATAAGACTATTAATAGCAGAGTTTGATAAATAATTTGTTGTTGTATTCATGTTAGAGATGAGCAAGCCTTTATTTTAGATAATTTAGCCTTATTATCCTTTAAGAAATTGGCATCAAAATTAATACGAAACTCTATTCATTAAAAGAGCTGAAATGACAGAATTGATACATATTGTCAAAGTAGCCAAACTGTGAATCCACTTCATGTACAAGAATCACATTTTTTTTTTAATTTGCTTTACATTACTGTTATAATTTATTAATTGATTATCTTTGTATATTTTCAATGACAATGTAATTTAATAAGAAAACTGATTATGAATAATGTGTGTCTTATATAAAATAAATGTCATAATGTTCCTAATACCTATATTTGCACACTTCATATTATGGTTAAAATACAGTGTACCCTATGTACCTTTTCTAACATCCTCTGAACCTATGCAAATAAATGATTTGATTTGAAAATCTTTGGTAGGTGCAACATAAACACTATAGCAGTATTTTATTCTTACACAACAAAACTAAATAGCAATATATGCTCCCGTATATATTTGCTTGCAAACATATTAGACGAAAGCTACAAATAACTCGGAGTTACCCCATATAAGATTGCTCGTGCGGAGGCGTGTCGACTATTATTAAAATATGAGTAAAAGCATTTATGGTATTCCAATAAAATATATAAGAAGGTAAATCATGAAAATAACAGTGGACATAGTTCAATATCGCATTTTATTTGACTTTTATAAAAATATTTGGTTTGCCTGCTTTATCATCGAAACTTACTTAAGTACTTCGAAAAAAAAAAATAGAAATATATGGATTCAGACGGAAAGCAATCATTGACCAAGCATAGTTTAGTCATACGTTGATCAAAATAATAATTAGTTCGCAATATTTATTGTGAACGATTATTATTAACGAACAGGGCCTGAATTCACTATGACCACTAAACTATTCATTACTCGTAACCACGTCAATCACACACGAAATTAACTAATATCGAAAAATTGTCTTGGAAAGAATATGATATTTCGATTCCTATACCATTACATTGGTTTCTACAAAACACGATATTGACGTAGTTTGAACGTAGTATGATTCCGGGTGGAATCATAATAGCGATACAGAATTGGGGCCCTGGATAGGTACCGTCAAAACTGGAAGGAAGCCGCGCGGGCTCGGTAAAGATGGAAGGATTGGATGGAGGCCTTTGCCCAGGAGTGGGCTAGCGAAGGCGAGCAAAAATAAAATTGTATTCACTTTCCCTACTCTAGTTAAAAATTACACGTATCGTCCCTTCCTTCGAGATTTAGATACATTAACGGCTTTCTCATTCTCCTACTTTCAAGGTACAGTTTATAAAATTGCTATCGTAAAGATTAATCATTTAAGATAACTGATTCTTCTTACGCGTTATACCGTAAGGACAGTGGGCATTTTATACTATGGGCAAATGGGCGAACCTACAGCAATATGAAGTAAGTTAATGACTATTGCATGGGACAAGGCTCTTACGAAAATTATCCGTTACCGCGATACTTTTAAAATGTACCATTTTTCATATAGATTATAGTCTGACACAAAACAGGCAATTTTACTTTACATTAAAAGCGTTTTCCGTGAGTAAAAGGTTTGATTAAATATCGAATATTGCAGTAACATTGTGCTCATCAATATAATTATGATATACGGCCATTCAATATTTTAATGATAAAATGTACCGAAATCAAAACTTTTAACAGTGTGGCCTGATTATGACTTTTTCTGCGTTCAATTGATGAAAAAGTGTTTTGCAAGTATAATTTACAATATTTATGGTAATTTGGAAATTTATGAAAAATATGGAATTCAAATTCAAACTTAACAAGGGTTTTTTTTTATAAATTAAACATGGGTTATATTTGATGCTAATACATGGACATATCTAATATCAACGAAGGCCTTTTTTGAAGAACACTTCTTTATGGCGCATATGGAACTTCTCTTCTTACTATTCTTTAGTAGATATAGTCACCTATCTATAGTTTTTATTTCCTTAACAAGACTGTTCGGTTAAGTAATGTGTAGTTTACCATAATGGGAAGTTTTAAAACGGCACGCTTTAAATTTTACACAAAACCCCTCAGTTTCCTTTGTTTCTGAGAGCCTTTCATTTCTGTAACCCTCTCGTCACAATGGCTTGTACGACTACGATAAAATATAGGCAGCGTCGAACAACTTCGGCTCCTAATGCCAGTTTTTAAATTGTCGCCAAAATTATCCCTATTGGAGTAATTACCAAGAATCATTAATCTTTTTTTTCCAATACCGAACTGCTGATTGGAAATGGTGTGAGCAAAAAGTTACGATTTATTACGAGTAGCAAAAAAAAAAAAAAATGTTTCACAGTTTCACTAGCAAATATTTTAATGTAGGCTTAATTGGATTATGTAATTTGATAAATTATTTTATTTCTATAAGACTTCGTATTGTACAGACGCGAGCACATCAAGCTATCCCAAACTGTCAAATTTTCCTAATTGAACATAAACCATATGCTTTTGTTATAAAGTTGAAATCTATCAAATAAATTTGACAGATTGTGGTAGTTTGATGTGCTGGCCTCTGTACAAACACTTTTACACGTCAATGTGACTTATTAGTTGATTTGCATGAATTTACTCGCCCTAATCATGAGAATCGACACTTTTAAATGATATATTATTTTCTAACGCACGAAGTTTACTTGTGGATGAATCGACAACTTGAATCAAAACGTGCCAATTGCCTAATAGGTATGTATTTCTGGAGTTTCCGATTCGCCCACAAATGAGTTAACTTCGTGCGAGGCACTAACAGAAAAAAATTAGGTAATTCGATCGAGTAAATTCCTACGAGTCGACCAATAAGCCGTCAATGTTTGTTAATATTGTTATAAATTTATACGAATGTATTTACGTTACATAGGTAACATGTCACACCTTTAATTTTATGTTTTTTTTTTTTACGAAATGACGTATTTATGATACAAATTACACAATACAATTGAAGCGAAATAAAATTAAAATTGAATTAACATGAAAATGTTTTTCCCCATTACCTGAACCTATTAAAAATAAAATTATTTTTCGGTAATTACGACCACGACCTGCATTGATTTCGAAAACACTGATTATGTTCCCGATATGTAAATTAAGTTGCACGTCATCAGAAATGATCAAGCGACAATTTTGCCGCGAATATGAACGTAAAATTAGCTCACGTTCCTACGGACGGTAATAAAATCCCGGCAGGATTTTTTCACGCACTGGCAGCTCACTGCTTAGCGCCTAGAGTAGAAAATCGAGCAGTAAATGATAAATGATTTTATTTCTGTAAGTAGGTTTGTACAAACACTTTTACACGTCAATCATATTTTTTTAAACTAGATGAGATCGGCGTTTCCTATCTGACTACTCTGAGAAAAAGGCCGAAACAAACTCAGAGGTCACAGTCTCTTTTAAAGTCCAGATATAATCTTGGTCAGATCATGTGAAGACCATGTGGATTGGTGTCTGAAATGGTCTTTTGAGTAGAACACACTGTTCGACTTTCAACGCGCTGAGATGCACTCTGTTGAATTCTTAATGTTTGTTTCAAGACCAAGAGTTTCAAATCCAATGCGCGAACAAATACCGCTGCGGTTTTATTACGTCCGTGTAAACGTTGACTTATAATGTGCGTCCTAATTGAAAGCGATCGCCGTGCGAATACGCGATTGTCACGTTCATAATTATGTCAATTTTTGTTCTATGAACCGGAATACGTGGTCGTGCCAACAGAGGGCGCCCCCTAGTTTCCCGAACAAAAAATCCCAGAGGCATGAGCAGTTCACGGGTTAAACCAATAAAAAGGTTACGATATTGACCTGAACCAAAACGCGTCTAAAATATTTTACGGTGAAACCTTCTGGAACTCACCGTATTTCCACGATTTTCAGATTATATTGTTACGACAGTTGTAAAACTGACCGAGAAAATAGTTAATTTTGACAGTAACTGTAGATGCTATCGTAAAACTTATTGTTATTTGTTACTGCCTTTGTTATGAAAGTACTAACGAACCTTGTCTGAAAATAATATACTGTTACATTAGTATGATCAAGTTTAGTTAATGTTTCTCAATGAAGGACTCTTTGTATAAGCATACTGGACTTAATACGCTAAGGGCGATTCTTCATTAGGATCGAAACACGGTATAAAGTATCTTCTTTGTTATAATAACCCATTTTCTTGATCACTTTTGATGAAACCTACCTGCTGCCAAAAATCCGTTGTTTGAGGCGTATAACGTTGATCTTCCTGCTCTTATGACAGTTAATTTGAGGTCAGCGCATTAATAATCTTCTCTTTTTATCTATTCTAAATATCCTAAACGCCATTCTGACTGCGAACCCTGAATGTGATGTATTTGTCGAATAATAACTTCCACAAAAACTAAAGACTTCCGGAAAATCACTACTAAGTGAAAAAACTACATATCCAAAGTCACCGACTTCCGAAATTAAAGTTATTTTTCTTTTGTAGTGTTTTTCCGGAAGTCGTTTGTTTTTTTTTTTGTTTTTTTTGAAAAAGTTTTCATTACCCCACACCAATTTGAAATTTCGTCATCCTTGTTCGAAACAAAGCATGCGATAGCAGCAAACGCGGTTGATTTGCTGTCATTTTTTGAAGACTTGTTGTCTGTCTCCGAAACGCATCATCAAATGTATATGAAATTAAAATTTTAGAATAAACCCTTTTCGAAAAAATAAAGAATTTTGCAAATGTATCTTTAAATGACGGAGTTATGCCCGAACATAGATAAAAAAAAAAAACTAAATGTATATAAACATGTCGAATTGATAACCTCCTTCTCTTTGAAGTCGGTTAAAAATGATGCGCACATGTCTGGAGTACTGAGAGAGAGAGTATGCAAGGCAGTCCACTGTTCCATTCCATTGTAAAAATTAACTCAAGATAAAAAAAAATGTCTGGTCTGCCCCATTTTATTTGAGATCGACGTTTGTCTCTTCGATTCTTACCGCTGTTAATTGTTTGCTCCATTTTCAGTATCATGATCACACAATCCAGACCCTGTTCCTCTTTTTCTTCATCATGATCTGTCTATCATGTACCACCACAGGCTTCCTCTCTGTGAGAGGGAGTAGGTTAATAATTGACAACGCGAGCCCAGTACGAGTTGGTAGATGTCACATGTCTTCGAAATTTTGTTTCTAGGCCTTGCCGTTTTCCTCACGATATTTCTTACACCGTTTTGAGAGCAGTGGTGATAACATTAAATAGGTACACAAAATAAAGTGCCTGCCTGAGTTCAAACTCACGACCTATCAACTCGTAAGGCGGGACAAATACCACTGGGCCACCACTGCTCTCTTGCCTTTTTCTTACTTTCCTACATTTCCTTTGGTCTTCCTCTCATCACAGTGTTTTGCTTGTCTACAGAAAATTAGTATCGTCAATATAGCTAGTATACCTGTTTCCACTCTATATTAGCGCGCTCTAGTCGTTCGTTGGCGGCCACCCGCTGCTCGTGCCGGGCCGCGGCTTCGCGCAGCGTGCAGCCGCAGCACGAGCACCGCGGGCATGCGTTGATGCAGCCCGACTCGGCGACCGCCATGGCAGCAGGTGGGGGGCCGTTGCCGGGTGCAGTTGCCATATTTGCTGTTGCTCCACCTGAACACAAAAATAACTCCGTTATTTTGATAATTTAGTCACAATTTCATCTCAGCGACAATCAATGTCAGAAAGTTGTATTATAGGGAAATAACAGGTATTTCTGTCCGATTGAATTTGAGATTAGAATGCGAACGTTTTTAAAAATACGGGGAAATTACCCCGTAGTAAGTTTGACTTTTATATAAACAGTTCCAAACATATCGTATTTTTTTACTCAATTTAACTGTATATTCTGTAGGAAAATTTCAATAAAAATATGGAACGCAGTTCTGATAAGAGACTCCAAAAATACGTAGAAAACATATTTGCTTTTCTAGATTCACTTCTTGAAACTTCGATAGCTGAGACATCCCTCGTATTACCTACTAAAATTACTTAGAGGAGAAATGTTTTCGTTTCGTGAATCCGTGATGAAAGTATTACAAAAGATAGGTACCAGACAAGGATTAGTAGAGTTTTGCCAAAGAGTTAAACATGTCATGTTAAATTTACCCTTGAAAATGAGGGTAAAGACGATACTGTGCAAGCTTACAAGTCGGTGATAAAACCTTGAACTTGCTGGCCAAGCTAGTAGTGTAGGTACTATTAAACGGTGCTGAACTAAACCCAGACACTTTTCAGTAAATACCGAAATAATTTTAGCCTTTTCAAGCCTAAAATCGAGTCACGTTTCTAATATAAACACCTACATTGATACCTATTTATTTAGCATATCTCACAAAGTCACGATTAAATCCTAATAATTGAAAGTCACGTACACTTTCGGGAAAGTGAACTTTATTTTGCAATTTAGGGGATTTGATAATGATTTACGATCGTCATCCAATTATTTTTATATTTATTTTAGGTTTTCATCCATCAAAGACTTTCCTAAATAAAGGCTACTTTTAGATCTAACCGAAACGTTTTGAGGCCAATTGAAGTTTCAGCCCAATATCGGTATATATTTGGACCAAATATAACGCTACTACCCAATTTAATTACTCAATTTTGTGAAGGTAAAAATGTTAACAAAACTCTATAAGCTTCCCATAAGGGTCACAATAGCCATTATCCCTGAAATTAAGTGTACACAATACAAATCAGACACGGGTATTCCCATAAGAATGTTAACTAAATTAATAACACTAAAACTTGTAATAGAATGTTAACTATATTAATAACACGAAAACTTGAAAAACGTATTTGAATACCCCGTTTATCAACTTCCTATGGGAACAATAAATCGCATGATGAATATTTGTCCTAAATACGCTTGTCTCCAAAAAAAAGATTATATTCCCATCCTTACAGGGAATCGTAATTCCCCCAAGAACGATGAAATATTATTTGGAACGCGCGTCGATATTCGAGAAATATTGAAATTGTATCCAGCTGCGACGGAAACATACACAGAAAAATCTTAATTGGTTCACGGAATACAAAATACACATAAAGGCGAATTTCTATTGACTAACTCATGTCATCATTTAAACATCTCGATTTCGTCAAAATAAATTATTCACTGCTTCTAATGTGACAAAAAACAGCAATGCTCTTAGCTTATTTTAAAGCCAGGCTGTGGTAGATAGGATTCTAAATTGTTTAGGAAACTACAACATTATTTTTCTACATTGCATCCCTGAGAGCCTTTTGTGGTGCCCTAATAGGGTCTACAAAGGCTCTTAGCTCGAAACCTTCTGTTAACATTTTATTTTACCTTGTGGAACGCAAATAAACGAATATGAATATGAAATATTCAATAAATACAAAAAGCATAAAAGCTACCTTTGATATCAATCTGAAAACGTTTAGAAATCCCTTACCACATGAGTATATTAAATTTGCAACAAGGAAGCTTATTCAACAGGTAGATAGGCAAAAAGGAGTTGGTGCTTTGCCAAAGGAAATTAATATTCGGATGCTACTTGAGAAAACTTGTGTTATGAGAAGCAGGTGTTAAGAATAAAATTAATACACAGTTGCTGGTTCTATATGTAAGAACTTATTCATTATTATCTACTTACAATAACTCATTCCCATTGCGGCACTCCTAAAGTTAGTGCATTTTTATTCGGGCAAAGAAAGTCTCACATGATCTTCACAAAATTATGTCTTTTAAGTCAAGACTTAATTTTGTGAAAACCATAAAGATTGGGGTCAGAAATGACCTTTTGAAGAAAGAACCATTCAGATCGAGTGGACCTGTCCAGTAAGTCCACGATTTTTTCAGTAATCGTGCAGCTCAACTCAGAGCTCAAGGAGCTGAACTATTCGACAAACAATACCAAAGAAAGGACATTTGGGTAGATCGCATAAACTACTCAACTGCCAGATCATGATCGAAAGTGAAACAATGACCCACAAAATCTTCACATTCACAATAATTCAAATAATATAAAATCTATACAGTAATTAATAGGACTTTACCTATGAAATTGCCGTTTTGTATGAAAAAATTTAAACGAATTTTTTTCATGAATTTTTTATTTGTATTAATCGAAGTAATCACCCATGCAATCAATGCATCTTTGCCATCGCAGTGGCAGTTTATTGATGCCCTTCTTAAAGAAATCAGCTGGACGGGAGGCAACAAATTCTTCAAAGGCATTTTGTACTGCCTCTCGGGTATTAAATTTTTTTCCCGCCAAGAAGTTATCCAAATTCTGGAAAAAGTAGTAGTCTGTAGGCGCAAGGTCTGGTGAGTAGGGCGGATGACGGAGAGCTTCCAACCCCAGTTCTTGCAACTTGGAGACCGTCTGCTGTGCAGTATGAGGTCGCGCGTTGTCGTGCAGGAGCAGCGGAGACGAGCGATTGACCAATGCTGGTTGGAGATGCGCCAGCTTCTCCATCATTGTGTTCAGTTCTTCACAGTACACATCTGCAGTAATGCTCACCCCGTTTGGTAAGAAGCTGTGATGAATCACACCGGCGCTAGACCACCAAACAGTGACCATCACTTTTCTAGGGGTAAGTTTTCGTTTAGGGCATTGTTTAGGTGCTGAACCAGGATCCAACCAACTTCCCCACCGTGGGACCTCGAGGCGAAGGTACTCGCGTCGCTGCATCGGTGGCGCGAGGACTCGAGGGCGCGGGGCGAGTGGCTGACGCCGCGACATTTGGAGTTGCGTCGGTCACAGCTTCGCGCAGCCCTGGTGGCGGAATGGCGGGACAGGCTTTCACGCCCTACCGCCGGCTCCGCCACCATCGGGGCGATCCGGCCAGTACTCGAGCGCTGGCTCGGGAGGAGGCACGGCTCCCTGTCGTTTCGGGTGACACAGGTGCTCTCGGGGCATGGTTGCTTCGGGAAGTACCTGTGTCGCATAAACAGGGAGCCGGACGCTCGGTGTCACCACTGCGTCGACTGTCGGGAGGACACGGCGTGGCACACGCTGGCAGAGTGTGCCGCTTGGACGGAGCCGCGCCGTGCCCTCATCTCAGGAGTAGGCAGTGACCTGTCGCTGCCGGCCGTTGTCGATTCGATGGTCGACAGCGAGGAGTCCTGGGACGCGGTGGTGTCCTTCTGCGAAACAGTCATCTCGCAGAAGGAGGCTGCGGAGAGGGAGCGGGAGATCGCTTCCGCTAACCCGATCCGCAGCAGACGCACCGGGCGTCGGCGGAGGGCGGACAACGCCCTCTTCCAGCCCCCCTAAATGGGTCCAGGGGCGACGGACTGGGGAATCCGTCGCCCCCTACTTCTTAGGACCCGAGATGGCGGCGCGTAGTGTTCCACGCGCGCCTCTCTTTGATGTGGGGGGGGAGTTTAACACCTCACTCCCCCCCTATCGCGAGGTGGCCCGCATAGGCGGGCCGGCACTAGTCGGGGATCGCGGAAGACTCAATAGTTCCCGTGATCCCCGGTGTACGTGAGAGACGGAACACCGGGGTGGTTTTAGTCAGTAAGAGTCTGACAGACCCCTCCGCCCTCCCCGGGGCGGAGGACATCCATGAGGATTTCCCCCCGTAATCAAAAAAAAAAAAAAAAAAAAAAAAAAAGGATCCAACCAACTTGCTGAGCGCTTACGGTTATCAAACAGAATCCATTTTTCATCGCAGGTAACAATGCGGTTCAAAATTCCTTCATTTGTGTGTCTGTTGAGCAGTGCAAGGCACGTCTCGACGCGTACTTCGCGCTGGCGATCATTGAGTTCGTGGGGCACCCATTTGTCAAGCTTTTTTACCTTGCCAATTTGACGCAAATGGACCAATATTGTTTTGACGCTAACGTCGAAAGCTGCTGCTAATTCAGCCGTAGATTGTGTATCATCAGCTTCCACAATCGCCTTTAATTCGTCATTGTCGACCAAAGTCTTCGGACGACCGCGAGGTTCATTTTTCAGGTCGAAATTTCCAGAACGGAAGCGAGCAAACCAATAACAGGTGGTGCGTTGGTTTGTAGTGTTAGCTCCGTAAACGTCGTTGATGTTGCGTGCCGCTTGTGCCGCGTTGCTGCCACGACGGTACTCATATTCCATAATTACTCGAATTTTTAACGTATCCATGATGACGAAAAAGATTGAAATGCGATGAAAATGTAACACTAATCAATAAAGAAATGACTACTTTTAGAAAAAAAAATCCATGTTTTTAAAATAAAATGAATTTGAAATTAGAATTCTTAGCCAAACAAAAATTATTTTGATTTGAAATGGCCAGTACTGCAGAACGGCAATTTCATAGGTAAAGACCTAATATTAATGTCATTGTACACGTAAACAAAAATTATATTAAAAAAAAAGAAGTTGAACTGTTAAAATAAAAAATCAACATTCATTGTCTTAATTTATTGGAGCAGCTCAATCCCAAGCCTTTTTATCCTAAATATAGTATTTGACAGTATAATAGGCTTTCTGGCACAGTTTCGGTTAATAAAAGATTTGAATTTATTATGGCTTAATTCTTGAATGAGGCAAGGAAGTTTACTATAAAAGTATACATTGGCATTTAAACGACCTTACCTATTTTTTTGAGCCCGGTTGTAGGAAAAACGAAATTGTGTTTGATCATTATTGTTATAGTATGTATATCACCATATTTTTTATCAAATTAATAATTTTATGTGCATACAAGACAGAGACAGAGCTAAAATGACTCAAGGCTGTGAAATGATTTCAAAAGAGAGTAAGAATCATTTAAAAAAAAAACTGAAATAAGTCAAAATGACTACCAGTGGACGTTCAAGCAACCCGCATGAATCTTCTCAAGTTGACACTGGATACGACTTGCGCGGACTTGAGACTGGTTTATCATATTTTTTCAATAAAAGAGGCCTAGTTGGCACTTCTACGGCAAGACAATTTATCACAGATTTTCTCTTATCGGTCATAAAAAAAATCTGCTCACACATCACAGGAATACGTGAAACCATTCTAGTTCACACTGTTCACAGCAATTATAATCAGCGTGCCTTGATGTTGCGGAGGTAGATGCAGCTCCATACTGAATTTTGTATTTATTTGACTATGTCTGTAACCTACTAACACTAGAAGAAAAGCAAACTTGATCTAACCCTATAGACTCGGGCACGCCACGATTGCGGCGGTAAGTCCCCTCTTTGAGGAATGGTTCGAAAGGCGGCATGGCGTCCTCACCTGTCGCCTGACGCAGGTCCTCACCGGACACGGATTTTTCGGGAGGTTCCTGTTTCGGATAGGGCGGGAGGAAACGCCCGGGTGTTTCCACTGCGAAGATCGCCCTGAGGACACGGTGGAGCACACGGTGGCGGTCTGCCCAGCTTGGGTGGAGCGCCGCCGTGTCCTCGTGGAGGCGATCGGCGGCGGCGATCTCTCGCGTCCGGCCCTGGTCCAGGCCATGGTACGGAGCGAGAGGGCATGGGGAACCGTCACCTCCTTCAGCGAAGCAGTGATGCTCGCGAAGAGGGAGGCGGCGCACGTGAGGGAGAGGCAGCATATGCGCCCTCGCGATCCTAGCCGCCGCAGGATACGGAGACGCCCTGGGCGTCGGTAATCCCAGGCCGATTTCCGGCCATCGTAGGCATGAGCTTGCGGACGGTGAGTAATGGGTAGCTCGCTGTCCGGTAAGGACCAAGCCCAAGTCGACGGCGCGTTGTGTTCCACGCGCGCCTCAAAGAGATGTCAGCACAAAAAATGATGGGGCCTGCAAGGGCCGATGCCTGCCAGGGGTGCGGGTTTGTTTGAAAGAGATACCACAGCCCCTGGCATACGGGCTACTGAAGGAACACGGGTGGGTTTTAGTCAGTAAAAGTCTGACACGCCCTCCTGCTCCACCCAGAGCGGGAGAAGTTATTTGATGATTTCCCACCCAAAAAAAAAAACCCTATAGACTCCGGTCTGAAATAAAACTTTCTATCTGAACTGTGTAAAAGCTTATTCTCTACTTGTGGCCCGTTTTTCTGACACACGTTTGTCTCAATAACGGACCGCACGATAAAAATATCATTACGTACTGAGTGGGAACTTACGAGTAATTCACTGGTATGAAAGTAGAGCCGATTCATAAGTCTGTTGGAAATAAAAACTACAGTCCCAGAAAATTTGGGGGCAGATAATATTTTTGCTAACCCAACCCTGAATATGCAAAGAAAGTAACAGCCAGAATTAAGCCATAACTTCTGACCGTCTCGTCAGCAAACTTGATTTCTCAAAGATTTTACCGCCAAAATTTACAATATTTGTTTTTGCAATTTGCAGGTCAGTGCCAGGTTATATTTTAATTAAAATACATAAGATTTGCGACCGTAACAAATCTTGCTTTAAAGAATTGTAATAATTTAAATCATCAATACAACCCTGTAGCCGGTGCGTAATCGTTGGTGGTGAGAAATAAAGAAATAAAAACTTTTTGGAAAATCGACCGACAGAAAACGGAACGCGCTAGCGCGCGTTCAGCGCACCTCGGTGATGATGGAATCCCTTTTCCGCACGTAGACTCCCATTCGGATCGTTGTGCGTGGGAATACTGGCTAACAAAGTCAGCCTAGCTCGACCCAAAAGCATAGAAGCTTCCTGGGAGTTCAGCGCACCTTAATCGTGCGGCGGCTGGGATGACACTAAGAGCAGAGGGCGTTCTTCTTTTTAACGTAACATGGCATCCACAGTGGTAAGCGCGGTGAGGAGGTCGCACTTTGACCAATCAAAGCACACGCGCGCAGTCCGTTCTCGTCGGTCGTTTATTTAAAGTCACAAACAATTGTAATAAGAAACGTTCATAATGGGTAAGTACATATTATTCTATTAGACGAGCGGACCGCGACATCATCGGCAACAAAACCTACAAGTTCATTTAATCCAACCGAATGAATCGTGAAGCGAATCAGATTTTGTTCATTACACAGTCTTACAGTTTCACATAGACCTGCTAATTGCAAAAAACGTAAGAATCTTCAAATTTTCTTACTTACTTCTCAAATTCTTCTGTAAAAAGTTAGGTAACAATGACCTCACCTAGATGGTTGTGGTTGTGACGTGCGAAGCGCGGCGAGGCAGGTGCGAGTGGGGCCCCATCGCATCGCACTTCTGTCTTTAGCCGGGAGCCCGTGCGGGGGTTCACCTGCACCCCGGCCGAAGTCATCGTGCCGCCGTCACCCTGGTAGAAAAACTACGAATAATAATTATGGAATTAAGGACTGTAGCGTCTGCAGCTACAGTAAGAACCAGCCAATCCCTTGCCCAGTTGTTCAAATAAGTGGCTGGTGGTAAATTAAACGTCATCGGAGAGGAATAATTCTTTGCCAAAACCTTTTCTGTTCAGGCCGCTCTTTTGTGGAATGCATTGCCAGTTCAATTAAAACGCGCGCAATCGTAACCGGTGTTTAAGAAACTCGTGAAGGAGCATTACTTGTTGTTGTGATTTTGTTGTACCTGTAGTCGTCATTTATTTTCTTTGCTTATATAGTTAGTATGTATGTTTATGTCACAGGGATATTGTCAAACTAGTGATATTATAATTTTACTAGTCAAATGATAATTGCACGAAACTTTGTTAACTGCCTCCATTTCTCACAATTTCACGAGCTCATTTCAGTGACATTATAATTCCACTGGACCCACGCAGTGATAGCAAGCCAGTAATATTTTGACATTTTCACTGTATGTGCATGGCCCGTTAAATTGTGGTACGGTCAGTGTCTGGTGAAATTACAATAACACTAAAAATACCGTTAAATGGAGACAGTTGACAAAGCTCCGTGCAATTATAATTTGACTAGTGAAATTGTAATATCACTGGTTTGACAATATCCCTGCGGCATATATAAGTATCTATTATACAGCATATATATGAATATATCTATTTATCTATTATAGTAAATTGTATCTATATTTTGAACCAATGACAACCCTATTTTTATATGCACGCAATCCAAGATTGCCTGGAAGAGATCGCAGAATGCGATAAGGCCGCCCATTGTTTGTTTGAGTTAAATGTTTTATTTTTTTCATGTATTTTCTGATTTACAATAAAGCTTATATTAATTAATAAATAATCCCTGGCAGTGTTCTCAAGAATGTCCGAGATTGCGATAAGATAACCAAAGAATGATGTTTATAATAATAAAGTACGAGTGGCGCACCCTTGGCAGAAAACCAGCTAAGAAGTTTACTGACGGGCCAACCGTTCAAACGTCGAAAAGACTGTTCATTTTTCTAGCATCATAACTCAATGTTGTCCTCTTCAAAAGCTTATGTACGAAAATGATAGCATGCGAATTGAACATAGTACTTAGGTTAAGTATTCAATTCGCATGCCACAGACAGAATAACAGGAAATCCCGTCCAAAACTGCACTCAAGACTTTATAAAAAGGAAAAGATTTATGTACTCAATAAAACACATCTCTATTTGAAAGTGTTCGATTTGTTTCGTATTCGAATTCGAAAAGCTCTTGACCGAAGCAATAAAGTTGCCAAATGTCTTATTGGAACGCAGAAAATTACATAGCATTGTATATTTTGTTGAAATAGAAAAATCCGTTTGCTTTTGAATTCCCAATTAACAAAGTTGATGCATTTAAGTTGCCAGAATTGATAATGTACTGATCTCCAAAGTGAAAATTACACAACAAAATATGGATACAATGGTAAGGCCCTATATTTCAGTTCAAAGCCAGCACACTAACCACAACGAATAATGTTAGATTTATCCATCATCGATATTTTTATTCACAGCATAATCTTTGAAGACATTTACATTTTTACACAAACATTACAAGAATCTCCTAAGTTTTTCTAAACCGAGCCAGATACCTTATTTATATTTCCAAATATCACACAAGCACGTATATGTACTCTCAAACTTAGCTAAATGTAATTTCAACAACAAATCAGCTTTGACACTGAGCTTATGAAAAACTTTTAATGGTTACGAGTTGGCGACTTCAAATTAGAAAATCAAAGTCCCCAGGGCTATCGGCGTATTTTTATAAATTCAGAGTTGAGAACTTATTTCCATTTTCGATACAGATAGATTCGTAAATTAAATGTATTTCTTTTTTATGATAGACCCTACTTTGGAGTTTTGAAGAGCAGACATTAAAATAGATGGTACCTAGTAGAGATGGGTCGATTATGACTTTGGTCGACTAGCCGATCATTGCTTTCGGCTGAGTTCGGATGACATCTGCAATTTTCAAAATGACAAACCTAATTATTGCCAATTGTTTGCTATAGAGTTTCTTTATTTTTGTTAAAAGTATTAATTAATTTAACTTTATTTAATTTCTGGGTCTAAAAGTCCAATTAATTAATGAACCAAACGAAGGGTTCCTATTCCTTCTACACTGAAAGTAAACTGTAAAACTGATTCTATAATAAAATAGATTAACAGTAAAGATTTCAATTTCATTTTAATCACTGCCTTTTAAATTTATAAGCATATTAATACGACAAAAAAATGGGTCGACTAGTCGGGTTTCCCGACTTGTCGGCGACTAGTCGGTACATCACTAGTACCTAAGGACTACAATGTTTGGGCACGCCACGATTGCGGCAGTTAGTCCCCTCTTTGAGGAGTGGCTTGAGAGGTGGCATGGCGTCCTTACCTTCCGCCTGACGCAGGTCCTCACTGGACACGGTTGTTTTGGGAGGTTCCTCTTTCGAATAAGGCGGGAGGAAACGCCCGGGTATTTCCACTGCGAAGATCGCCCTGAGGATACGGTGGAGGCGATCGGCGGCGAGGATCTCTCGCGTCCGGCCCTGGTCCAGGCCATGGCTGGCTGGCTGGGAAGCAGTGATGCTCGCGAAGAGGGAGGCGGCGCACGTGAGGGAGAGGCAGTACATGCGCCCACACGGCCATAGTCGCAGCAGAAGTCGCCCTGGGCGACGGGAAGCCCGCGCGGGCTTGCGGACGGCGAATAATGGGTAGCTCGCCGTCCGGTACGGACCAAACCCGGGTCGACAGCGCGTTGTGTTCCACGCTTGGTCTTTACCGGACAGCGAGCTACTCATTACTCGCCGTCCGCAAGCCCGCGCCTACGGTGAACGGGAATGAGCCTGGGATTTCTTCCGTCATTCATGCTACGAAAATCTTCCCAAAAAAAACGTAACATCTTAATTATGTAGGTGCCTAAAGGTAACATTACATATGGTTAATTACATCGTTAAGCTGTCCAACGCAAGTCCAGCGGGAGTTCATTACGACTGAAATATATTTGTACATACAAGCGAAAAATTATGTTACGCCTATGGGGTATAGATAAAATGAGATTTTTTTTTCAGCCGAAAACAGTAATCATGTGGAGTATTTGATTAAAAATCAAGTGCGTCTACGTATCCATACAATTGATTGCTAAGAATTTGCTGATGAGCGCTGTTACTTAAGGACCCCTTTTTCCTTGTTTTATAATTAAAATCCGTATTGATTGGTGAGATAAAGTAGATATTTAATGTATTCTTCGTTCTGTTAAAAATAATTCAAATAAAGGAAAGAAGGACGCAGGCTATTGCTCAGCAGTGGACCAGTAATTTAAAAAAATCAACGTTATTAGCAAGTCTCTGTTCAGTTCGTAAGGTTGTGCCATTCGCTTAACACGAAACACATGTAGAGCAGTGGTGGCCAAGTGGTAACGGCTGCGACTTACGAGTTGTAGGTCGTGAGTTCGAACCCAGACAGGCGCTTTACTTTGTGTAAATTACTTCATCACCACTGCTCTCAAAACGGGAAGGAAAACATCGTGAGGAAACCGGCATGTCCTAGAACCATAAATTCGGAGACATGTGACGTCTACCAACCGGCCCATTACGGCCCAATCCCTCTCACCGAGTGGAGGCCTGTGTCCCAGCAGTGGGAACATTAGAGGCTGATGATGAAACACATGTACCCCAGCTGCTCATAATTTTCCTGCAGTTAAAAATAACGCCAATAAATAATGCCAAAGAAGATTACAAAACCGAAAATAGGCCGACTTCACGCAAAGCGAAAACTATTCTTCAAAGGACAAATTGTTACCAACAAAATATTATTTTTACTCGGCATTTTGGTCCCGCGGCAGCGTTTACAATAGTCATACATAGCGGAGGTATATTGTATAGGTAGCTTTGTCAGAAATTCGACGCCTAAGGCAACCACCGGGGATTAATAGACAAAATGTATGTCGCCGGTACCCTTTTTACCTAGTTGTATCTCAGGGATTTTCAAGAATTACATGTTTTACACCCTTTTTTTTGGTGATGGGGTTAAATCCTCATGGATGTCCTCCGCTGGAGGGCGGAGGGATCTGGCAGACTCTTACTGACTAAAACCACCCCAGTGTTCCGCCCACACTTGCACCGAGGATCACGGGATATAATGCGATTTCCGCGATCTCCGTTTCACCCGCATAGGTCGCAATCCCATGGGATTATGGACAAGTAAAGTACTTTAAGTCCTAATCCAGGTCATGGTCTAACCTTGTTCCAAATTTCATCCAAATCCGTTCAGCCGTTTTAGCGTGAAAGTGTAACAAACAAACACAAAAAGTCAAAACTTCTGTGTGTTTAGATTGGGGGATAATCTTGGAATAAAAACGGCTTTCAATGGGTGAAAATAAACATCGATGCCAATTCAATAAAAAATATAGAAAAAGTTTTTGATGTGATTTGTTTCCATATAAAAAGAAGTTCATTATTTGATGCCGTTTACCTAAAAAACATGACTACTCCATTCTATTACTCTTTGAAGTTTCCTGATTCATTTGCCAAACTCAAATTACTAATTAAAAATTCATAATAAATTATTACGAACAAATATTGGCTCTAAACTTAGCATAATCACTACCCGTATAATCCTGGCACTCGATGATATTATTAATTAATTCATCATAATATTCAATGAACTTCGGGCTCCGGATATCCAACGAGACAGTGCCACTTTGGTATTGAGGTTAAAATAACTTCAAAGTTAATTAAGTAGCTACCTGTTAATCATCATATTATATTACGCTGAAAATTATACGACTTCTAAATTCCGCTATTGTAATGGACAATAGTGTGTTGTATTACTAGAAGACTACAATATTCTGGAATTCCAAAATAATGTCGAATTCATCAAGCAGTGAATGTTGTCGAATTGAAGAAACGAACCCCCCGCATCTTTACGACTTTGAAACAAAGAGGGTGTCAAAAAGGTACCTACTTACTACGGCTACTACGCTGAAGGTTACCAAGTCTTTCATCATATCAGCCGAAAGACGTCCACTGCTGGACATAAGCCTCCCCCAAAAGGGGGGGATTTGCCATAATCGCCACGCTTGGCAGGCGGGTTGGCGACCAAGTCTTTGCTTCTTTTTTATGGTTCCCTATTGCTCATCCTCCGCTGTGCGTCCGTTAGTCTGTCTGACTGTCACCGGGCTGTATGTCATGAACCGTAATAGGTAGACAGTTCAAATGTTCGCAGTGTCTATTTCTATTGCTGCTTTAACAAATAGTAAAAATAAAATAAAGTTTAAAATTAAAGTCCGTACAAGATCGTGTCTGGCGTTTTTGTCAGGGGCTGTTTATCTAATGTATTTCTATTGACTGTATAACAAATATAATAATAAGTATCTCGACTTAGCACACGAGGTTGTTGACATGTGGAATGTGGACTCGGCTATCATTGTGCCGATTGTCGTATCAGCCAATGGACTGATGGCCGAAAGCCTCGAACAACATCTCTCGAGGCTCTCGTTAGGCGGATGGATCAAAGGCCTGATTCAGAAGGCATTGCTCCTCGATACGGCTCGCATCGTGAGGAGGTTCCTGTCTCTGGAGCCCTAACCACCGGTAGCTTGGACCCTGCTCCCAATATCGGCGGATCCCTATTTTATATATTTTTTAAATGTTTTTTAAATTTTTTGTTTTATAAAATATTTAAAAATGTATTTAATAAGAACTAAAATGAATAAAGGAATAATAATAAAATTAAATACGCAAATACGGCTGAACGGATTTAGATTAAATTTGGCACACATGTAGTTTATAACTTGGATTAACACATAGGATAGTTTTCATCTCGGTAGTACAGTCCTGTGGGATAATTTCCGACCTCCACGGGCACGAAGCCGCTCGCAGAAGCTAGTAAAACTGAAAGACTTATCCACACAATCGTCATGCTTTCTCGCATTTGGCCGGAAGATTTAACCTATTTCCAATGCCCACAATTATTTTACGGTTCTGTTTTCTGCGTAAAACAGCACAAATACCTTGGGACTACTTGTCAGTGCCTGACTTTCAGATGAAATGCTGTGAGCTGCTTTGCATTGAGATTTAATACCATCGTTTTCGGGTGTGCAAAGCCTCTGGCTACTCCTTTGCGGATAACAGGCATTTGATATTTACAGGCAGTAAATCAACTGGGTAGGCAACTATTTTTGGGTTGTTTGTCTCATGCATCACTGGGTGTGACTAAAGAATTTATGGACCGGGATTTGTAAATGAAGATATTTGTTTTATAACTGATATTAAAATGTTGGATTCTAATCAAGCTAAACTAGCTTGACTAGAATCCATTTTTTTTTGTGTTTGTTGTGTCGTTTTCTTAGAACTTTTCAGAACGTTAACATTCATTGAACTTTGACAATTATGCATAGTTTGTTTTTAGACAAATTGTGCAATATTGTTGAAATGGACGAAAGGAAAATCACATCTTGAAATTATATTTTCTTTTTTGATTTCACGCTGGTCGAATGCTGTTTATCTTCTATTATTCAAAAGTATAATATTTCCTTTCATTGGTACACATAGAAACGTGTTTAAAAATACACTTCACCAAAGCTCACTTGCCTAAGTATCGGCTCAAATGAGGTAGGCTACCGTTTGTTCGGTTCGTAAACAAGACGCGTCCATCAAATTAGTTCGCAATCACCGCATGATGGCTGCGGGCGGCTGTAGACACTGTTAATAGGGTAACCGTACATGTTTCAACTCCATATTACTACATAAGTTTATTGCTTTTGAGTTTAATAACATTAAAAAGCTCGGGGCAGTGAAATCAATGTTGGTCGGGCCCGTAGACAGTTTAAAATTGTTTCTGAAAGACTTTGTTTTGCTATCAATCTGATTGTGTTTCCTCAAAGACATTAATTTTTTTACCTATCACTTGACGAAACATAGCGAACTAAATCGTAATCCAATACCTAATTGTTATAGTGGGTAATTCGTTGCGCCACTTCTTCTTCCCAGCTAAAGCACTAGGAAGTGTCGAAGGGTGGGCGTTTTTGGGGGACTGTCTTATGTATTTTGACATTCGAAAAGTGCTGATTCTCAGCCTAATTTGAATAAATGACTTTTGATTTGATTTGAATGTTGATGGAGCCTTTCGTTCATTACTCCGTGATGGAGTCCGTAGACAGTTGAAAAACTTTGTTATCGTGGTTCATCATCATTGCAGGCGAAAGACGTCCACTGCGGAACATAAGCCTCCTTTAACGGGGGTTTGCCATAATTATCACGCTTGGCAGGCGAGTTAGCGATCACAGTATGGTGGTAGAATGCATAGAGAACGTTGCTGCCTATTCTCCAATAAATCTCTTAGTCGCCTTCTACGACACGCACGGGAAGAAATAGGATGGTGGTATTCTTTTACGTCTGGCACCACACGGAATGACGGAACACGTGGTTCCTCAAAGACATCAAATTGTTTATTTATCACTAGACGGAACATAGCGAGCTGCATAAATCGTAATCCGATACATTTGTCAAAGTGGGCAAAAGACGCTTACTCTAGTGTGGTACACCTGGAAGCCGTTATTCTGGCATTACTGAGACATGGGATCATAGTTTGTTCTATGACATATCTTCACATAGCCTCACTATAATATCTTAAATCTCTTTGTTTCCCATACAAACAGAATACCTACTTCAGTTGGGACTAAGATACGCCCGTGATCTTGTAGAACTGTGAGTGGTTGTGAAAGGTATCAACGCCAGCATCAATCAGTTTGATACAAATTGAAGGGTACAGAAGTCGACCTGGGACTGTGTTGTTGTTGGGGTGGAAAAAGGACCATCCTCAATGCGACAAAATATCATTTAAAGCACTTTGCTTCCCTACGGTTTAGCCTTTAGGTAGGTACCTACATAAAACGATATGGAATAGGCATACTAGAATAAAAATATTATTAATAATATTGCCAGTCAGCAAGGTAATTTTCGAGGCTGGATGCCAAATACGCCGTACTAACTACCTAGTCTCTAGTCAAGCATCATCAGACACATTTTTAATTCTTAAGCTCGCTTCTCACGACGCGTTATATCACGGGTCGCACACAGCGCGGACCATGCTGAGGGCGCAAGCACGCACCATGGGTGAAACCACGTCCTCAAACGCCTCCGTCTGGTCGCGCCGCCTCAAGTGACACTCTTTCCACGGCGCGTTTGCCTTGACTGGCACGGCGCGGCGGCGTGAGCTATCTTTACAGGAATTAGTGTTACCTTTGGAGCGTCAGTGTCAAGGTTGATGAAGAGCAGGCGCGCGAGGCGCTGCAGCACCAGCTCGCGCAGCACCGCCGGCACCGGCTGCCCTCTCACTCCTCTACGAGCAACACCACACGTTCACACAACACATAATAATTATGACATTATAAACACACATATTAGTTACAAATACCGAATCAATCATAGACGTAACTACAGGTGAACCAGAAAAGATATGCACTTCGGTAATTTTTGCGTTTTCGTATTAGCACGAATATCACGCCACAGACCTAAAGCTACTAATTTTTGTACTGCCGCGCTTTGTAGTAGTGCACCTCTGAGCGCGCGTTTGTATGCAGTTATCTCTTTGTGGGTAATCCGGTAGCAGATCGTCATCTTGTGAGATTGTTTAACTATGGTAATGCAGAAAAGGCAAGAACTTCCACGGCTGTAGCATTACATTCGATCTCATAACCGCGCGCATGTATTTCTGAATTCCGAAAATCGACGTAGAGTCCCGAAGCGCATATTTTTTAAGATCTCTGTGTAAATACAGATAAAAGTCGCTCACAGTTTTTTAAAAACTCACACATGACTCGGATATCGAAACCAGCCATTTTATTTAAAAACCGCAAAAAGTTTTTCAAGCTTTCAACTCTCTTAAACGGTAAAATAATATAGGCGTAGGTAAAACTAATCAAGATAAGTCGGTCACTGTAAAAACATAATTTTCCGGTATAGTCGGGTAAAATGAAGCCCACACGTAGGAAAAAAAATCAGAGCCAAGTATGTTTGGTACTGGGTTAAAATAGATTTTTGGTTATTTCTGAATAAATATTTTCTCTCTACTCAAAATAAAGGGTAGTGTCCCTTTAATTTGATGGAGAAATATTTGTTCAGAAATAATCAAAAATCTATTTTAACACAATATAAAACATATTTTCAGCTTTCAACCTTGCCTTTATTTGCATATCTAATTTGGTGGTTGAAAAACGGGCTTTAATTAATTCAATTCGTTCAATCTGCTATACAAACGCGAATATTTTTCATCATAAAATTCATATTGTGTGCGTTCAAATTGAGCAAAATATTTCGTATCGCTCATTGATTTGCATGGCCGTTATGTCTGAATGAATAATTAGAGTAATTACTAATCAGTTGAGTGTTAAAATAATTGATAACGTTTAATTATGGTATTAAAACTCGCCTGTAAGATATATTGAGCGTGACGACTGAAAGGGACGCTGAGAACGATACTAGGCACGTGCTCACTCCATAATATAAACCTGAAAAGAAATTCAGTTTTAGTTGAAAAGTTCAGTAAAGCACATTAAAAAAACTTGCGGAATCTACTATATTTTGAAGTAGGTAAACTCATTATCAGTTTCCTGCCCTTATCCCAATTTGTTTGGGGTCGGCGCAACATGTTCTTTTCTTCCATACTTTTCTACAGGACAAGTTTTTAACTAGTGCGCAAAGTGTAACCATGAATTCAGCATATCATTCTAGACCCTGCGCATATTTTTTTCGTCGGTTATACAAAAAAAATCAGCTGTTCCATACATTTTGACCGCATAGGTACCTATTGCAATTCTCTATGAAACAGCAGATATATTTTTTGTATAACTGACGATAAATATCTGCGCTGGGGGTCTAGAATGGTTAAAAACCTATCCTGTATACGTTTTCATCTCGAAAGTCGCTTCTTTTCTAGCGTTTAGTCTTCTTAAAAATCACCTAAAATAATGAGCATTCGAACGTAATCGATCGTAGGGTTTATAAAACAAAGATTATTCCTGCCCTAGTCACAATTTATTTGGGACAACATGTTATTTTCTTCTGTACTTCTCTTTAAGTGGGCACTCGAAAGTCGCTTCTTTTCTAGCGTTTAGTCTTCCATTACTCGTAAAATCATCCACATTCATACTCAATATTATAAAGTAACTATAGTTGAATAAAAATCACCTAAAATAATGAGCATTCGAACGTAATTGATCGTAGGGTTTATAAAACAAAGATTATTCCTGCCCTAATCCCAATTTATTTGGGACAACATGTTATTTTCTTCTGTACTTCTCTTTAAATCGGCACTCGAAAGTCGCTTCTTTTCTAGCATTTGGTCTTCGCCTACTCGTAAAACTATCCACATTCACACTCAGTTTATAAAGTAACTATAGTTGAATAAAAATAACCTTTACTTATTATCTAATATAGTATTAGTATTTCTCTTTAAGTCGGCACTCGAAAGTCGCTTGTTTTCTATACTTTGGTCTTTCCCTACTCGTAAAACCATCGACATTCATACTCTATAATATAAAGTAACTATAGTTGAATAAAAATAACCTTTACTTATTATCTAATGAGCATGTCAACGTACTTGACAGTACCTAAGGTTATAACACAAAAAGAACTTTCAGTTATATTAAATTGTCTGTATTATATTATACCCCACTACAGGTATCGTCGATGCGAAATAACAGAAAACCTTTCAGTAGAATATTATGTTTTGCTTACGCTAGACATTCCCTTGTCAAAACGATAATAGGACGTGTAGCGAGACTACCCACATTAGGAAGTACTGATCAAGGAAACTACGCTCTAGTTACTAAGAAAATAAAGCAGTCCATAAATAAAACATTAAAAAAATGTACCTAATATTTTCTTTGTTGTTTTACGAGAGCGATGAATCTGCAAGCATTTGCTCGCAGATTCGTTGGCGTTAACGTTCTCGTTTTAACCGAAAACATAGGCTGTGACACTCAGGAATAATGTGGCTTCCCATTAGAGAAAGAATTTTTGGAATTGGATCAGGGCTTCCGAAGATTAAATGCGCTTCAACAATTCCTATGAAATTTTCATAGCAATTGTTCTACGAGGGTCGCGTCGCGGTTTCGCATCGCGCCTGTTTGAATTTTACCTCGTTGTAATTTATATTTATTTATTATCAACTTTCATTTAACAATTTATTAACTACTAGCTTTTGTCCACGACTTCGCCCGCTTGGATGTAGGTTATCGCATAAATAAGTAGCCTATGTCCTTCTCCATATCCCAGGCTATATCTCTGCCAAATTTCATGACGATCGTTTCAGCGGCTTAGGCGTGAATGCGTAACACACAGACAGACATAGTCACTTTCGCATTTATAATACTAGTAGGGATTTGTAATATAAAAAAATGGTTTTATGTATTGCTTCAACTTCGAATTCAGCGTCAACATATTTGATGAACGTTAGAAAGTTTTTATAACGTAGTTGTTTTGGGATTATCGGTATTACTGAAAATTTTCATTTCGTCTCCGAAACTTGCAGAGTTACCATTCGGAGTTACTTCACAAATCTCAAATTACTAAACATGAAATACGAATACGTCTAAAGAATAAATATAAATAACTTACTAATAAGAGGCGTCTTCTCCGTAGGTGGCAATGTGTCCCTTATAGTCATCAAGAAGACGGTCATAGAGAGAAGTGCACTTATACCCAGGGTCACCTTTTCACCTGACTCCGACGGCACGTAGAACACTAGAAGAGCTAGTGGAAAAATATAAAAGGTTTTATTTAGCTTCGCTGAGAAATCTTACTTCCGTAGGTTCCGTTGTTCGTGGCAAAATATTTAGGGTTAGTGACCAACTCGACACGAGAGACTGAATACACACGTGTGTCCAGTCTTATTTACTTGTTATTATATATTAATATAAATATATTACTAATTATTTGGTAATCTGAACACTATATAAAATTACCCGTTTCCAGTAGTGGGACGTTAAATAGCCGACAAAACATAAATCTGCGTGACTCTATTTTGTCATGATTTCGGGTAAAATGCGAACATGTCTAGTTGGCAAAACATAAAAGTGATTTAACGTATCACTAAGTGGACACGCGTAATAATCTTGTTATGTCTGGTCTGGGTGACGAAATAATAAGTGATTTTAATTTTGAGTTTTACCAACTGGACACGCGGTTCTCCAGTCTCTCGTGTCGAGTTAGTGACTAACACAATATTTATACAGCATACAACTTTTTCCATAGAACTAACAATACATGATGGTAATAAATGCATGGGTCGAGTAGGTATTATGTTGTAGTTAATAATACGAGTATTATTGCGATTACGAAGTTATAAGATGGAGAAAATTGATTAGTCTACTGTCTCGTAGGTCGATTGGTCGCAAGCGCTACTACTGAGCATGAGGTCCTGGATTCGATTCCCAGGTCGGGCAAATTGGTATTGACGTTTTTAATCAAGAATTTCAAAGAAGCAGCCCGGAGTCTGGACTTGATCACGTTTGATGGCAATAGGCTCACCCGCTATTACATGGTACTTAAACATACTGGCGAAATGCCAGACCCTTTGGTGAATCTGGGCATATTGTCATGTAAAATTTCTGATACACACTGTATAAATACACACAATAAGTGTATGTTGAATGATTTATGTAATTATGACTTACAAAGGCACGAAATAACCTCCAGTAAATGCGATTACCATGAGGACGAGTCTTTGTGTTTGTTTGTTTATTGTATTATACTACTTGAACGTCTGTCTGATTATCTCGCAAATTCTTGTATCTCGCTCGGCACATTACGTGAATTTACGTCCATCATCCTATTTATACTAGCGTAATAAGAGCTCGTTCGTAGAGACGAAACTTCCTTGAACTACTCGGCAATCAGTGGTTTGTCGTAAAATATGTAATGAAGCCAATCCACGTAAATCCTCTTGTTGTGAACGATGTTACGGAGCTGAATCACGGCTCGATTCATCTTCAAAAGGTTTAAGACTTCTTTGAGTTTAGTTTTAGTTTCACAATAATGTTGAGACTCGTTAAACTTTGAGAATGTTCTCAAATAAACAATTTTTCTTTACATATCATAATGGAAAATAGAATAGTCCTCAAGGATCTCACATAATTTTTAACAATATTTTTGCCGTAGGTACTGTATAATATCACAAACTATTGCTTAAAATAAAATATTTGCTGTTAATAAATAGCATTTCACATTTTATTATTTGTATATTAACAAATAATAAAATGTGAAAGTAAAAATATTCCTAGAATAGCATTCCACATGGAATATGAAATAGCCGTGTATTTAGTTACAAACGTAATTAGCACTGCTAATGTTATCTAATTAGAACCGACATTGTCTAATTGTTTACCTTAGGTACCCATATTATGTTTAATATTCATGATACAATTTTGAGTTCAACCTCACAATTAGGGGCACATACCAAACAATTTGGTAGCACTTGTACGATTTCTGATGTTTTATTAATGGTGAATCGGGAAATATTACATTTTCAAAGAGGAGGTAGGTAATAAATTTTCCATTTGTTAATATTCCTTAATTTGTACGTTTTTTTTTTTTTTGGGTGGGAAATCATCAAATGACTTCGCTCTGGGTGGAGCAGGAGGGCGTGTCAGAATTTTTCTGAATAAAACCCACCCGTGTTCCCCAGTTGCCTGTGTGCCAGGGGCGGCGGTATCTCTTTCAAACAACCTGCACCCCTGGCAGGACAACCCGCACCCCTGTTAAATAAGTATATTGGTAATTTATCTAGATGTTGAAAAGAAAGAACAAACGAATATCGTCACAAATGTAAATGAAACTCCTAAATGTATTACTTCACTTACCAATTCCGTTGATAAGGAGGCAGGGAAGAATAAGATTAAAGACGTAGAACATGGGTCTTCTCCTTAACTTGATGATGTATGTGATGTCAGGGTAGGGCTCCACACAGCAGGAGTAGTACTGGTCGTGGCGGATAGCTTCGAAGCTCACCAGGTCGAACTCGCCGTTCGTCTGGTAATTCGTTGTGTCACCTTCGTCAAATTGTTTCTTTAGATCCAACTAAGGAAGAAATTTTTTTTTGAAAATCGAACATTCAAAATAGACGAGAATAAGATGTGTTTAATAAAAGAGGAATACATAGGTATTAAATATAAAAAAGATGGTTTTGTGTGATAGAGGATACAGTCGGAAAAGACTCTAATACTGAGATGACAACAGATAAAACAGTAAGAAGGAGAGAGGCTGACCCTAATCAAATGAATTATTATGAGGGCAGGAAGATGGTGATCTATTAGGCAACACGTGGAGTACACAGTCAAAGATACTTCGTTCTAATTTCTACAAGCAAAAGATGAAAGCTACTCTGTTTTGAACTTTACCCAAACAATCAAGTATGGTACCTCTTAAAAGCCTCTTAAGTAAGAATGTTGAAGTTAAATTAAAGGTAATTCAGGCCAAATTATTCAAAGGAGTAAACTTCACAACTCTGAAAGTAGCAAAACCTTAAATATGTACCAATCCCGTCTTCAGGAATGTTAGATCGTAGATATAAGACGAAAGCCGATTTGAAAGGAGATAGCATCCTAATTTAAAAGTCAAATAACACCGAGCGGAGAGACATCAAATTTTAAAGCGATAGGTTTTATAGGCCTGAAAAGATTTTTTCAGGAGAATATTTCGGTATGAAACTGACCGCGTTCTTATCTTAAATCATTCATTCAAATTCCTGGGGTTTGTTGTGCAAATATTTTATTAAACTGGGTACGAATTTTCGGAGCACCTTAAGTAAAGGTTTCTAATATTAATGGAGGTTATAAATCCGCCAGCTTATTTCGGTCCGATTGTCGAATCAGACGTTTTCATAACTGTCTTTTCAGTCTGTTTAGATAAGACAGATAGTAAGCTCATAAATATATTTTTGTTTTTTGAATTGAATAAGATTTTTATTGCTTATATAGGTACACACGGCTACACATCAAGCTATACATTGCCAGTATAAGCTGATCTCGCATTGTATAGGATTTCTGTACAGTACGAGATCAGCGTAAACTGGAAATGTATAGCTTGATGTGTAGCCGTGTGTACGTTAGAATCAATGAGCGAACCAGTAGATGACATATATTTGTTTAACATAGGTTTGTACCTATGTTAAACAAATTAATAAATTATTTACGACTTATAGGTATTTCTTCTACTTCTTAACTCATTGATTCCACATTATTGCCAAATATATCTCATCTACTTGTTCGCTCTTAATGAGTATTCTAACGTGTAATCGTTCGTTTGTGTTATATTTGGGAATAACGTGAATCCAAAACCATCATCTGCTTTATGATCAGTTGGTTTCTTAGAATTATGTTACATAATTTCAATTGAAATCGATTAATAATTTTATAAGCCTTTGGTTCCGACACTCTTTCTTGGCAAGATAAGATAAAGGCTAAAATTTGACAGCTAAGACCTAGATCATTCTTATAATAACGTTAATAGGTAGGTACGTATTACTGTTCGCATTCCCAACCTCGTGCATAGTGAATTCATTTGTACTTTCATAAAAGGTTGGTATGTCAAATAAAATTCTGAGCGATCGTACCTTTTGCCCTTTAATTTCAAATGTGTGAGTACACATACGTCACGAAGTACATTCAGTGGAGATGCCAACGCAGGGGTTGTGGACTATTAAAACAAATTATTAAGCGTATGACTTCGTACGTACCTACTTAGAAAAGTATCAAGTGAGGCCTTTGAACTGCTTGGCTCAAATGTAATGTGATTCTGGGAAATCAGTAATGTATAAAGTTAATGTTTGTTTTTTTTAACAGAATATGACTTTCGCAGAAAATTCCAGATACTAAGGTACTCAGTTTACTTTAATTTCAGTTTTATTTAACTTTTTATCAAATCATCTCTTTGTCAACCATCTTTGTTTCAGTCTCAAGCAATTAATTATTTCAAGATTATTCAATTATAATGTTTTTCACAGAGACATTTAATTCTAAATTATAAATCACACGCTTTGATTATGAAGAACGATGGCCCTTAGAAATTATTTAATGATCAAAAACAAATATATGTTCAATATACCTGCGAGTGAGTTCTTGTAATTAGTGGTACTGGCGAACGAGTAATAAAACAGCTTAATTACTGTGTAGAAGAACACAGTCCTGTACTTTTGTAATTGTGAATACCTAATGAAAAATGTAATAATATACGGGATACGCGAGCCATTGTACTCGAAAGGACTCTGCGCCTCGCCGGGAGGTTTTCACATTAAATACAATGACATTCTTTCCAATTTTTTCACGATAAACGCCCTCCGTATAAGACTTTTTTGTATTCATACAAAAGATTCGTGGATTTGGTGACGTCGGCGTAAATTACCGGATTGCTATCTTGATTTCCAATCTGTTTTTTGCGTTTACAAAATGTGCCGTTTCTTTCGAAGCCGTAAATTAAAATGTGTACTTCTGTTAACTTCGTCTTGCTTGCGGCTTTCGTTGTGTAATATCTGTCGGAAATTCTAGTATATATTTGGTCGGATATATTTATAGGACTAGGTATAAACCTGCTTTAAGATTTTGATCTTCGTTCGTCGTTCATCGTGAGCAATTTGTTGCTCAGTATCAATAGGCATACGCGAAATAAGATTTTATCCGAGCACGGGTAAGTATTCCAATATTTTACATTTCTACCAAAACACGAGTGAATAAATCCACAACCGTAACGAAATAAGCTATTTGATTCCGAGAAATATTACAAACGACTAGCAAATTCTTTTTGAAATACTGTGTGTGTGTACCTAAATAAACAATGATGAATACATAATAAATGGTGTTAGTCTCCGTATTTCTGTTGTACAAAGATACCTACCTACACATACAGAGAGGCTGAGAATTTAACTGTATCTTTACATTTAAAATGAAGTCCTAATAGCTGTAGAAATGTTGGGGTTTAGAATTATATTTTCGGAACAAATGCTAATCCGCATGAATTACTGTAAAGATTTCATGTGGCATTTTATTTGTGTCTACATGGCTGATAAAAAGATAATTAAACTTTTATATAAGTAATATTCAGGAGACGTAGTGTACGATGGTCTAACCAAGACACCAAGATCTCAGACGCATTACAACAACCCAAAATCGTCACATAGGAAAGGAGATCATTAAAAATTTAGTCTAGCTCATCACGACGCTCAGCAATGAAAAACCAACTGAAGAAGGGGGTGGATTAGAAATATTCACTAAATCGTGCACATCGCGTTTGGTGGACACCACAAAGTAATTATGCTGCCCAAATCTATACCGATCGCTTATTTGCCGTCTTTCTATATCAAAACGTCACGTAGTACATCAAAATATATATATGATATATCAACAGTTATTTTGTAGACACAATGGCAGTTTTGATCGTGTGCAAAGTCATAAAAAACCCAAGCTTTTATAAAACGGCCAAGGTATTGTCCCGTTGTTCGGTCAAAAATCGATCGCTTATGACCGTCCCAGACCCTTAGAAATACGTAACCGTTCTCACAAACACAAAGGTTGCGGTTTTATTTATTTGCTAAATAAATATGAACAAAGAAAATGTAATTTTGTTCTTAATTACCGCTTAGCGTCCATTAAAGTCCATTGGGGTACCTAGGTATCGCCACAATGAAAGGGCGAGTCGGATGGATGATCGTAATCATAATAATTCTAGATTTTCCTCAATATCTTGAGACATGAGGTTGTACTAACGAGCTTTGGGGCCTATTTAATCTTTGTTACCTGTACAGTTAATACGGGAAGGAATACCAAGACTTTGATGTGGGCAAAGATTCAAGAAGCTATACCACCATTGCTACTAACAATCATTCCACAGGCTTCCGAGTCGAAAATAGATTTTTGCCAAGTCCCCAACCGCAAATAGGCGTCGAAAAATAGTGGTCATCTACTTCGTATATACTGTCATCATTTTAAAATTTTAGATTTGTGAATAGCGGTTAGAGGACTCCTTCGAGAACATCGATTTGGCAAGGAAGCTTATCGAATGGTTGTGAATTTTATTGCTATGCAGATAATTTTCAAAAAAGCCTTAGTTGCCACTCAAAGAACATTTCACTTGACCGGGCCGAGAACGACGGCAAAAACATGGAGGTTTCCATTGCTTACCGCTTTCATAATATTTCAAACAACTGAGAATAACCGTTAATTTTATTTGTATAAGAAATACCAAATATGGTTTTATGAATGGGCTTATTAGTCCATTCGCACGAAACGGGCGAATCGAAACTTATACAGAATAAAAAAAATTACAGTAGGTGATTCGCACTAAATTTATTGATATGTGAGCAAATCCAATACTCTTTAAATACGAATTTGTGCGAATTTACTAATAAGCCGGATAAAACTCCAAGTAAATGAAACGTCCTTGTGTGAATAATGCCTAACAGTCTGTTGTCCACAGGATGAAGTGGCCTCAATCCAAGAATTTCATTAAATAAAAATATTGACAATTTCACTATGTCATCCTCACCGCTGGAAGCAGGCAAATTAACTTCTCCCATTTCTTAAGGAAATTAATTTCTTTTGTTAACGTAAATTAGCTTTTTTATGTTTTTTTTTTTTATTATGTTAGTCTTTTGTGAATAAACAAATGTTTTTGTTTCGTCTTAATATTCTTTAAGTTAATTTTGTTTATTATGTGTACAAATTATAATTGATGAAGTAGAATAAATATTGTTTAGCTTTGTTTTGAAATCTGAACTGAAACTTATTAATTTATTTATCTCACTGTCTCATTTTTAAATCATAGAAAAATAATGATTCTATTTCCAGACTAACCACGAAACCCTGTATTTTGAAAAGCAACAATCGACTATGCCTAGTCTGTTATCTTGCAGGTAGGGTAGATCAAAGAAGCTATCACACAACACCTTGTAATAGTACAAATCCCATTCCAAATCCGTACTGAATCCGAACAAAAAACTTAACAAAAAAAGCTTTTAGCAAATTCTGAAACCAAGAAAATCTTAACACCCGAATAGCAATGGTTTTAATGCAAGTCTGACTGAAAAACCAACCCGTTGTTCGCATTTATAGTACCGCACTACCGAAGTGATTTTACTATACAAATTTGCCTCAAGTAATGAGGAGTCTTCTTTTGTTCAATAAACAAAAACCTATATTATTTATTGTTAAGCTGACGTCGTGTTTTCGCGTCGAAAATGCTCATTACATCTTTTGTTTTGTTAGCTCATTGTTTATGCGAGACATGTTTCCGGAGCGGAAAAATGTTAAAATTTTACTATTAAAACCTTTGGTTGAATTGTTATTTTTCTGCCTAGATTAAATCTCTTAACTTTCGTGCCAACAATAGAATTCTACAATGTTAATCAAGTGCTAAGTTTTTTTATAAACTTCGGGCAGTGCTTACTTAATCCTATTTTATTTAGGTAAAAAACTTACACTTTTAACTAGAAAAACTTTATAGTAAACTAAGTAACTTTTTTGGCTTATTAGTCGATAGGGACGAATTTACTCGAGCGAAACAAGCGAATAGACCCTTTTATATTCTTATATCTGTAGACGATATGCACGAAGTAAATTCATCTGTGGTCAAATCGACAACTCCAGAAATACGTACTAGGCAATTGGCACGTTTTGCAATTTATACAATTTAATTAAAAAGAAAAAATATTTCTAGGTAAAAGGATAAAATCGAACTAATGTTGTTTTTTACATTCGTTTTTGGCACAAATCGCCCATAAATAAATTAGCTTCGTGCAAATCGCCTACAGAAAATTATATAATGACAAGAGCAAATTAGTACGAAATAACTAAAACGAAACCCTCTTTTTTGGGCAATTTCCTAAACCTTTCAGTATTCAAATGAACATAATTATTATTCTAAACAATAAATACAAGTAATATTTTCCATAATATCCATGCTAGTACAGCGATCTCAGAAAACTCGTTATAAGTGGCAGCGCCATCTCTAACCGAGTTTATTAAATATTTATGCAGTCGCAAACATTTACACTCCAGTGAAATTAAACCGTCGTCTACGAGTTAATCCGTCAGTAACAGCTTGGTCAATAAAGGTAACGTGGATAATCTAAATGTGGATTGCTGCGGCACTCGATAAACTGGATTATTGAGTTAGGGTGCTTGCATAAAGAAGCAGTCGATGTATTCTGTAAAAGTCTCACCGTGAGAACTTAGGTGAAGTGACCGTGAAGTTAGCTGTCAATCCATCTGATAATAGGGATTATTACTAATGACAGCTCACTTCACCCAAGTTTTCACGGTGAGATTTTTACAGAAAAGCACTGCTTGTCAAATGATAAATGATTTTATTTCCGTAAGTAGGTTTGTACAAACACTTTTACACTTCAATCGGTGGCCGGAAATCGGCCTGGGATTCCCGACGCCCAGATGTAAGCACCCTAAGTTCCGTTTTGCCAGCCTGTTCACGCTTCACCTGACACAGCCATAATTGTATCATTTTCATACATGTCATCTGGTTTTCCGATGGAATATTTCGGTGAAATATCGAAGTAGAGAACTTATTACTCAAGAGACTGGGTCTTATTTCTTTGGATATTTTGTCTGCTTCTATACAACGAAGTTATTTTTGGCTAAGTAAAATTGATGAACAAAGGACGTTTTATTGGATTTGCTGGTAGTTTCTGTGCCTACAAGTAAACTTGATTATTAACGCTATGAAACAAACTACTGAGTAACAAAATAAACATTTTCATTTTCTATTACCTACCAACCATTTCAATTGATTTCGTGAGAAATTCTGCAAGTACATAGAACTATTAACATAATTATTAGCAAAATAAAGTTCGTAATTCGATTATGTAATTCTGATTCGGGCAAAAATTCTAGTTAGTTTACTTAATAGGCTTCTACAAAGTCTGTAAACTTATTTCCAACAAACTAATGGGCTATTAAAAAATGCCCTTTGATTCGCAACATTAATAACTTCTAAGATACATAAATCCAAGATTTACCTAGATGTTTTAATAACGAAACAGTTCGCTTGGCTACTCAGCGTTTTATTTTTGGTACTAACTGTGCCCGCAGCTTCGCCGACGTAGACGTCGGAAATTATCCCACGGGGGCATGCTACCGAAATCAAAAGTAGCCCATGTTACTCCTTATAACATCAGCTATCTGCCAAGTCGCCGAAAGTCTCGTCACAATGGGCTTAAGCATTTCAGAGATGACAGTTTAAGTCACAATAACAAAATTGAAAACAGAAACATCATTTACTTTGCATCATCTTACTGATGATACAGATTCTGCAATCGAGCTTACATTCATTGTAATGAATACTTTGTAATCAATATTTTGACTATTTACTTTTTATTCAGATCAGCCGGAACAAACAGATTTACAGACAGACAAACTTTTTACCTACCTTATGTCCGTTCTCAATCATTTATTAAAAAGTTGTTATTTTGACATTACAAACCGACACTTCAATTTAATGTATTTGTTTAAATATAGATAATTGAGACTTAAGACACTACATTATCATTTGAGTACTTAATGGTTTTTTTTTTTCACATTAAAACAGGATATTTTTCATGGAACTAGAAGAAGTGGTGCGATTTTTAACGCGTATTTTTTTTTTAAATTTATATTTTCATTGTACTTTCGCACCAGCATGGGAGGCCATATTCCTAGACTCCACCACCGCGACCAGAATTACCCAAGCTGCTCTAGGACCCTGATTTAAATATGGAAATAAAACGCAAGCAATAGGATGCTAGATATCAGGGGCCCGAATCGTAAGAGGATTTGAGAAGTCACTTCCTTTTAGTAGATGCTAAAATTTTACATACGTAGTGACGATAGTGAACGAATATATGGACCATTGTGGGTATGCCAGTTAATAAGTAGGTATGCAAGTTTTCTAAGATGCTTTAAAAAATATTGATCTTGTTAAGATGGACAGTTTTTTTTTAAATTATTGAACCTCTAATAACTTTGATGAACACTTAAATTACATAAATGAACCACTTTTTAACTGACTTTTTCACAGTTGTTCGCAGTAGCTAAGATCGGTGCGCCAAACGGGTTAGTTTTTTTTTTTTGGGTGGGAAATCATCAAATGACTTCTCCCGCTCTCGGTGGAGCAGGATGGCATGTCAGACTTTAACTGACTCAAACCAAACCGTGTTCCTTGAGTTGCCCGTGTGCCAGGAGCGACAGTATCTCTTTCGAACAACCCGCACCCCTGGCAGGCATCGGCCCGCAAACACCTTAGTCACCCTGCGACGGGTCAGCACAGTGTTCCCGCCGCGTACCACTTTCTGCCGCAGGGGATAGGGAGAGCGGCCAACGCTATACTGACATTCCTCTTCCCCTGAGGCCCCACCGCGTCCGCCATCAAACGATGGCGGCCCCGTCCATGCCACGGAAGTGAAGAGCGCTACTCAAAAGTACCGGTACTCCTCCTTCGCCGCAGCCCGTAACCCTCAGCCGCGATGCTTCCCATTCGACATCGCGGCCCTCCTCAGTTGCGGTGCACCTTACCGCAACCTACTTTTTTTGGCCGTTACGTTGTCGGCTTTGAGGCAAAAGCGCTCTCCGTTCCTCTTCGCTTCACCGTGGCTGGGAGACCACAGTTACTGAGCCCCCCAGCAACGACAATGCGGGAACCCACTCGGAGTGGAAACGGGTTAGGTTAGGTTAGAACTGAGTCCGGGTATCGCGGAAGTCGCATTGGATCCCAAGTGCAAGTGTGGGACGGAACACCGGGGTAGTTTTAGTCAGTAAGAGTCTGACAGACCTCTCCGCCCTCCCCAGGGCGGAGGACATCCATGAGAATTTAACCCCGTATTAAAAAAAGTTTGGAACTGTGTAGGCATAGTGTTCCAAGCGCCTCTAAGATGTAACGGGAGGGGTTCAACACCTCACTGACCCTATTGGACGTGGCCCGCATGGCCATCACCTGTCCGGGGCAGCGGGAGTCGCATTCGCACCAGCCTTCGATGCCGACGCAGGTGTACGAGGGAACACCGGGGTGCATTTATTCAGTAAGAGTCTGACTGAAGCCTCTGCCACCCTGGGCAGAGTACATCCAAGTTGCTCGCAGTTACATGGCTTTTTAGTTTATAGGACCTCAAAATATAAATTATTTGAGGTTCACCAAAAAAAAACACAATAATTATATTAGAGTGGTCACAATTGTTTTGTTGGTAGCGCAAAATGTGAATTTATTAGACGTTCGATTAAATACGTGCCATGAAAATAATGTAAATGTCCCTTTAATAAAAAGAGAACCCAAAAGTCTTTGTAAATAGCCGCCACTGTTGACTGATATGATTCTGTATCTAGATTTCATAAATCCATTATTCGTTTCGCTATGAATAACATTCAAATGATTGTGACCTTTCTCTTGTTTTGATTTCATTATTGGAACTGCGAACAGCTAGCAATAAGAACAAAAGCGTTTCTTGATTTATGTATTTCGAAGTATGTAGACAGTATGTTAGGTTAAACAAGGGTCATACTTTAAGGAGTCATGTTTTTTATTTTTAATGGAGTGGACACCAAAATATAAAGAAAAAATTTGACCAATTCAGCGAACATAAATGTATAGAGCGGCTGGTTTTATTTTCGTGATTTCAGTGTTGGTCCGTAAAAGCTTTTTTTTTTCATTGTAGGTATTACACACCCTTAAGTATGTCCCTCGTTTAACATGACACACTGTATATTTCCATTTACGTTTTGTTATTCAGGCTTGTCTATTTCCCGAAAAACTTTTCCATAAGATTCTCATATTAACTTAATAAAAGATGGCCAGAGAACGCACAAGACAAGGAGGTTTGGAAGAAAAAAGTGGAGGGCTTTGTCCAGCGTTGTAGGTTACGTAGGATAGTCCCTAAGTTTATTCTATTTTCAAGACAACTACGGTTGATTCACATATTCATAACGCATATTGGTCGACTCAACTACTGTTTAACTTACATAATTTTGATTAAACTAAAATTAATCGCACTAACGAACGATTAATGATTTTTAAGATATTTGATATTTTTCAACTATGTATGAAATACCGAATGGTTCCATCGGGATTTTTTTAGTAGCAGCTGGGAGTCTAGATTTCAGCCTATTTACATGAGACTTAAATATAACTGGAGAAACTTACTTATATGTCTACCTCTACGTTACATGTTATTCCTCACCTGAAACCCATCATAGGTCCACGACGCCCACTTCATGGTGCACAGTTGGACATCAAACGGGAACTGTTCCACGTTGATGTCGCACACGGACACGTATATCCCGTGACTGAGCCACGTCACTTCTCCCGTGTGCTTCACTATCACGTTCGTGTTAATTACCGCTGACCGGTAATTGGGGTCCGCACTGGAAAATAAGTTTTCTTTTAGTATTTTTTTAAATAAACATTTCTGTAATACTAAACCAGCAGCACTGTATTATAGATTCAGTGAAAGCTTGCAAGACATAAAAAAGGACCTCGCACAATAAAGGGTTCCATAGTTGGGATGAATTTATCCCACGAAAACACTTAACATTTTGGTTGAAAAACATCTTCTATCATACAGCTGCAAATACAAGTTGGTCGACGATTACTAGTTAACTTGTAAAGCCTCCTTTTTCACATATCCAAAAAACATTTCGATGGCAGGTGGACAAATTGACTCTAAAAAAAATTAGCACTTTAAAGCTTAATATTTCACAAGCAGATCCCTAATCGAAGATTGTTTTAATATTTTTGAAAAACCTATCCCACGACACCCCGCAACATAGGGCGGACAAAAAAATCATCACCATTTTACATATAGTGCGCGATAAAAGCCCTGATATTTTTTATCCATGTGAACATCGACTTAGTTAATACCACGTTAGCAGTAGTACCAGGTAGTGTTAAAGTAATACGGATTTGCTGAGCCCATATGCATGTCACCTACACTGAATCTTTCCATACTCATACCTACACGTCCCACACTGAATATGGTGCAATATCAGCGTACACAACGCGAGTGAATTTCACGCTAGCGAAACTCAACTAGCCCGCGTGCATGAGCAAATATGCATAATTCTGAAACCCCTTTATGAGTTCCGTATTGCGCTGGAATTAACTGATTTCTGTTTATTAATTCCAATATTTTTTCGGTTTAAGGAAGCCAATGCAGTAGTCCGTACATTCTGTTACAGCCTGGCCACGGGGATCGGCGGTGCGTACGGCGGTGCGGCAGGCGGGGCGACAATTCGCGCGACATCGTTTGCAGGCCACGGGGAGTCACGTTCGCCGCCGCGACCAGTAAGGAAGTCCGAGAGCGAAATGTTTTTAACAAAGTTATCTCGATATTGCTTAGAAAGTAATAATTTTTTGGTTCAATTATAATATTTGGAAGAGATTGTGAAGTATATAAGTTGAATAGGAATCGAGGTATAGATGGAGAATTCCACAAGAAGTACGAGAAAATCTAGAAATTTTATTTTAATTTCTTCCCACAATCATTTCACTATACGTTTATATTTATGCTGTGGGTGGCCAGACTTCCAAATAGGTGGCCTTGCTAGTATTTCAGCAATAAAAGTATCTGTGTTCATTATTCGCGGCGAAAACAACTAAACTCGTTTGATCGCTGCCCTAGTCGCCGCGACTGCCGCTTGACGCCGTGGCTCGCGCCGTACTGATTCATGTATTTGTTTCACTCGCCGGCCGCGCCGCCGGCCGCCCGTGCCATTCGCTTGGTACATTCCGCCGGTCGCCGCCCCGCGTGGCTTGATTAGTACATTTCTATGCGTTTGTTTCAGTCGCTACACGCCTCGGCGGTCGCACCGCGCGTTTTTTCGCTATGGCGTATTTCCCGTGGCCAGGCCGTTAAAGAAAGACATGATAATTGTTAGTGATTGTTCGTATTTGCTGTTAAAGACACGATTAGGAAAGAGATATGCTTTAAATAGAAGCCCATCCTTTTCCCAACTATTTTGGAGTTGGCTTCCAGTCTAACCGGATGCAACTGAATACCAGTACCTATTTCACTTGGAGCGTCTGCCTAGCTGAGGTCCACAACACAGTTACTGTTATCAGACTAGGGTTTCTGACGACCTTTAACGACGGTCAAAGATCCTGCCAGGAGTGCGGGTTGTTCGAAGAGATACCGCCGCCCCTGGCACACAGGCTAATGAGGGCACACGGGTGGGATTTAGTCAGTAAAAGTCTGACCCGCCCTCTTGCTCCACCCAGAGCGGGAGAGGTTATTTGATGATTTCCCACATTAAACAAAAAAAAAAACGACGTTCAAAGATCCATAAATGATAACCGGGACCAACGGCTTAGCGTGCTTTCCGAGGCACGGCGGGGTCTTGATACCTTTGTAAAAATGGTCACCCATCCACGGACCAACCGCAGCAAGCATACCTTAACTTAATAGATCGATCCGCGCGGCTGTTATTACTTAGCTAGAGATTCATAAAATACCAAAAGTAACACATTTTTGACTGTAAAATGTCTTGCTCTTTATTCTTGTCGCCCCCGTAAAATACAAAGGGTAGGCGTAATTATTTGTTCGGTTTTATCTTGTAAATATACACTAATGAACTTGAGTCTCTCATTTGGCGCTCCAAAATAAACGATTAAAGAGATTTTACCTTAATCATTACGGTAAACAAGGACCGAGTGAAATAATTAAGACCAAATCTCGTTAGGATTAGTGATCTTAGTGTAATTTTATTAAGACCTAGTAAGACGGAGATTGCAGCCTATTCTCTTAAAGTCAAAGAATTCTTCGAAAGGGTAAAAGGTCGGTCGATTTGCACCAAATTGAAATTATTTTATTTAGATAGATAATGATAGATATATAGATAATTTATTTCGGGATTTTACTTGAGGGGCTTGTGGTTAAGTAACATAAGCCGCACGGGTCGATCGATCAGGTTAAGCTACGCTTGCCGCGGTTGGTCCGTGAATGGGTGACCATCTTTACATACCAAGATCCCTCCGTGCCTCGGAAAGTACGTTAAGCCGTTGGTCCCAGCTGTCATTTGTGGATCTTTGACAGTCGTTACGGGTCGTCAGAAGCCCGAAAATCTGACAACCAGTCTTACCAAGGGGTATCGTATTACCTAGTAACTGGGTTGTGGAGGTCAGATAGGCAGTCGCTCCATGTAAAATATTGGTATTCAGCTGCATCCGGTTAGACTGGGAGCCGACCCCAACGTGATTGGGAAAAAGGCTAGGCAGATGATGATGATGATGACTTGAAAATCCAGAAAATTTGGTAATTGCAAGTTTAGTTAAATATAGCTTTTACACATCTTAAATAAAGCTTATTTTCAACTTACTGAAGATTTTTCCCAAATTCCGTGAAAAAAAATATAGTCGTAAGGAAGTCTCCACTTTCTGTCTCTGTTCTCCGAAGTTTAGGAAAATATAGTCAGCCTATTCCGATCACTGCTTATCACACTTCCGATCGGCTTATTACTTGACTCGCACGAATTAACACGTCCGAATCGGGCGAATCGTCACATTTAAATAATACAAAAACTTTTATAGGCGATTCGCACGAAGATAATTTAATTTTTGGACAAATCGACAGTTCTAGAAATACGTAGGTTTTAGTCAATTGGCACGTTTTGTATTTAATGTAGTAAAGTTAGTGTGACTTTTACCTAAACTTTTCGTTGTTTTGTTAACGTTTTATTCAAAACGTGCCAATTGCCTAATACAAATTTCTGGGGTTATCGATTCGCTCACAAACAAATTAACTCCGTGCGAGTCGCCTGTAGAAAACATAATATTATTTATAAAAAGTGACAATTCGCCCGATTCGGGAGAGGTAATGCGTGCGAGTCAACTAATAAGCCTTTCGATCACACATTACCACTTACTTTCACAAGTGAAAAATATCGTTTTATCAACAAAAATGTCCTCCCTATATAAGCGCATTTTATTCAAAACAGCAGCATACAGTCAGACCATTCACTAATAGAAAATCAAAATCAAAAAATCAAAAGTCATTTATTCAAACTAGGCTGAAAGTCAGCACTTTTCGAACGTCAAAAAAAATAAAACATAAGACAGTCCCCCCAAAACGCCCACCCTTCGACACTTCCTAGTGCTTTAGCTGGGAAGAAGAAGTGGCGCAACAAACTCCCCAGCAGCACAGCTGTCTGTTCAGTTAGAAGAACTTGATACTGACAATACAATAGTAAAAAATAAAATGATTTAAAGAGTCTAATAAAATAAACAATTAAGTATATGAATGTAATTCATACAACCTGTCAGTAGGTAAGCTAATTCTGGTGAAAGAACACAAACATTGTCTTGAGTTAATCACAGCGACCAACTATTCTTATCGTTTAAGTAGTCGTTAATAGAATAGTATGCCTTAGAACAAAGGTTGGATTTTACTTTGGCTTTAAACTCACTAAAATGTAAATCTAACAAAGAAGAGGGAAGCTTGTTATAAAAGGTTATACCAAGCCCAACAAATGAGTTATGAACCTTATGAAGCCGGTGAAAGGGAGCACGTAGTTTATCCTTATTTCTAGTATTAATATTATGAATATCACTGTTTTTAGTGTATAAGTGTATATTTTGCCTAATATATACGATGTTAGCGAATATGAATTGCGATGCCACCGTGAGAATACCGATATCTTTAAAAAAATCTGTTAGGGACACTCTAGCACCCAGTTGGTAAATTGCTCGAACAGCTCGCTTTTGAAGAACAAAAATATTTTGAATATCAGCGGCTTTGCCCCACAACAGAATGCCGTAGGACATAACGCTACGAAAATAACTGAAATAAACTAACCGAGCTGTTTCAACGTCAGTGTACTGTCTTAGATATTCCTGATGTCGCCTATGCTACCTAAGCTTGGCAATCGAGACCTAATTCGAAACAAACAGATGACCACCAACCCTGAATACATAACAGGAATGAATTTAAATACAAATTGCTCCGCAAGACCAAAAGCCACAAGGTGATCTTCGTTTAACCCTTCAGAAATCCCAAACGCATTACCTGTCACCAGAGGGTTAAACAAAAGATTTGAGCAATAGGTCTGCAATCAGGTTGATGTTACTCGATCGGGGTTGTCACGACCCTTTTTCTGGGATAAATGATAAATGGCATTTTATAGTATTTGGTTTGACAGAGGTCTCTGCTCAGGTCAGCATGTCTAAGAAGTTTGCGTGACGAAAATTACTTTGTTGGCTATTATTGGCTATTTCTGGGAACTTATTAACGCGAAAAAAGATTTCCTGAAAGGAGTTGGGCAACCTTTGCCAAACAGAGGGACAGCTCGAAGAAAATGGCATGCCAAACCCCCAATTCAAACTCAAACTCAAACCATTTATTTCAATTAAACCATTTAAAGGCACTTTTGAAATGTAAAAAAAAAAATCGAAGTTGAACCTAGATGCCCATTCCAAAACGTAGATCTCTATGGAGAAGAACGGGCAAGAAACTCCAAGGACACTCTTTTAAATCATGTTAGGATATAATACCCCCAGCCGTGTCATCGATACAGCAAACTCCACATTATTTGTAATTTTTATAGTGTACAGTCGCCAGCAGGTCAAGCTATCCCAATCTGTCAAATTCTCCCAATTGAACATAAACCTTATTCCTTTTTGTATAAAGTTGAAAAACTATCAAATAAATTTGACAGATTGGGGTAGCTTGATGTGCTGACCTCTGTACATAATAAAGAATAGCACAAAAGAGTATTCTGTTCTATTTTTTGTTACAAAGTTAGGTTTTTGTATAAGTTCCTAACGAAGTGCCCTTGTCCCGCTTGTGAATAAAAACCTTTTTGTTGGCGGTACTTCCATCTGGTCGATAGTTTTGCAAATTGAACGATACACGTGTAACACAATATAATGAATAAATCTTTAATTTTTTTCGTGTTTAAACAAACTTAAGCTTTGAATGATTTACACTAGACGTATAAAATATATCCCGTATGTGTCGCCGGGCGTAAAAGGTCCCGTATGTGTCGCCGGGCGTAAAAGAATAGCACCATCCCATTTCTTCCAGTGGGTGTCGTAGAAGGCGACTAAGGGACTTCCCAAGCAGCATTGCAAGCTGTATATAGGCTGTATTTAAGTTCTTTTTTATACTATAAGCTGCCTATCTGGCTGTATATAGGCTGTATAAGAGCGTAAACAGTCCTTATAAGTAAAAAATGGGCACATTTTATGCAGCTTTTTGCGTTATAAGAGCTGTATATTAGGTGTTGAAGCAAGAAAGAGGCTGTATAATAGCTGTATTAGAGCTGTTAATCGGTGTACAAAGAAACCATAACACTACAGATATTATCTTATAAATCTCTTGTAAAGAAAAGAGTTCTAAATAGGTTTTTGAAGAGAATTATAAAATTTCGACAAACAGATTTTCAATGTAATAGAAACGTGAATGGCGACATTATTTTTTACAATATTTATCAGTGAGTAAAAGAAATTTGGACTTAGATATGTGAAGGTGATAAATGCAAGTGCGGATTTAAATTTATTGTGAACCTGTTTATGTTTTCCGGCAAAATATTCAAGCGCCAGCAAAATAATCGAGCTGACATAAAGAAAACATACTGTTAATACGGTAAGTAAGTGTATAATTTTTTAGTTAAATTTAAAAAATATATAAAAGTTATAATAGGTCTTTACCTATGAAATTGCCGTTTTGTATGAAAAAATTTAAACGATTTTTTTTCATGAATTTTTTATTTGTATTAATCGAAGTAATCACCCATGCAATCAATGCATCTTTGCCATCGCAGTGGCAGTTTATTGATGCCCTTCTTAAAGAAATTAGCTGGACGGGAGGCAACAAATTCTTCAAAGGCATTTTGTACTGCCTCTCGGGTATTAAATTTTTTTCCCGCCAAGAAGTTATCCAAATTCTGGAAAAAGTAGTAGTCTGTAGGCGCAAGGTCTGGTGAGTAGGGCGGATGACGGAGAGCTTCCAACCCCAGTTCTTGCAACTTGGAGACCGTCTGCTGTGCAGTATGAGGTCGCGCGTTGTCGTGCAGGAGCAGCGGAGACGAGCGATTGACCAATGCTGGTTGGAGATGCGCCAGCTTCTCCATCATTGTGTTCAGTTCTTCACAGTACACATCTGCAGTAATGCTCACCCCGTTTGGTAAGAAGCTGTGATGAATCACACCGGCGCTAGACCACCAAACAGTGACCATCACTTTTCTAGGGGTAAGTTTTCGTTTAGGGCATTGTTTAGGTGCTGAACCAGGATCCAACCAACTTGCTGAGCGCTTACGGTTATCAAACAGAATCCATTTTTCATCGCAGGTAACAATTCGGTTCAAAATTCCTTCATTTGTGTGTCTGTTGAGCAGTGCAAGGCACGTCTCGACGCGTACTTCGCGCTGGCGATCATTGAGTTCGTGGGGCACCCATTTGTCAAGCTTTTTTACCTTGCCAATTTGACGCAAATGGACCAATATTGTTTTGACGCTAACGTCGAAAGCTGCTGCTAATTCAGCCGTAGATTGTGTATCATCAGCTTCCACAATCGCCTTTAATTCGTCATTGTCGACCAAAGTCTTCGGACGACCGCGAGGTTCATTTTTCAGGTCGAAATTTCCAGAACGGAAGCGAGCAAACCAATAACAGGTGGTGCGTTGGTTTGTAGTGTTAGCTCCGTAAACGTCGTTGATGTTGCGTGCCGCTTGTGCCGCGTTGCTGCCACGACGGTACTCATATTCCATAATTACTCGAATTTTTAACGTATCCATGATGACGAAAAAGATTGAAATGCGATGAAAATTTAACACTAATCAATAAAGAAATGACTACTTTTAGAAAAAAAAATCCATGTTTTTAAAATAAAATTAATTTGAAATTAGAATTCTTAGCCAAACAAAAATTATTTTGATTTGAAATGGCCAGTACTGCAGAACGGCAATTTCATAGGTAAAGACCTAATAGATATGAGGGCACAGTGTGATCATTGTGCCCTCATATTAGCTGATAATCATGATATGACTTTAACTGTTATAAAATATTCCTTAAATTATATTTAATATTTTGTTTTCATACATTCGAAATTACGAAAATGGCGACAATTTGTTAAACAGCCTAAACGATATTCGGAGTGTGTTATAGTCTGTGTAGCTGTACTAAGTAAGTTAAGGAGTATATTGTACAGCGTTTGGCTGTTAATCGGCTTTATAATAGAATAGTTTTATTACTTAGGCTGTATATCAGTTCTCAATACATAGTTTATAATTTTATACATTCGAAATTACGAAAATGGCGACAATTTGTTAAACAGCCTAAACGATATTCGGAGTGTGTTATAGTCTGTGTAGCTTTACTAAGTAAGTTAAGGAGTATATTGTACAGCGTTTGGCTGTAAATCAGCTTTATAATAGAATAGTTTTATTACTTAGGCTGTATATCAGTTCTCAATACATAGTTTATAATTCTCTTTAGAGTTTCTTAAAAGAAATAAAAAACCCAGACCCCAAGATGATGATAAGTACCTATGTATGGTAAAACCAAAAGAATTAGCTGTTTAATTTTTTACCGACGAAAAAATAGGAGGAGATTCTCAATTTGACCGTTTATTTTATACCTAAGTAAACTTATTGTAAAGTATTATTAGTGTGTTGTATATATTATATCTGTTTTACTTTATTTTCAGGAAATATGCAGTTTAAAATTATAAAAACCATTGAGAAAGAGCAAAACAGGCTTTGCATTGCACAAGTTTGTGGGAATCAAAAGGCGAGTTAAGATGGCCAAGAAAGCGATTAATCGTCAACAAATTAGTAAAGGATGAAACATCTCGGCCTTTAGATAATTGGCCCACTTCAAAATGCTGTGTGAAAAGGCTATCATTATCGTCATATGACGAAATAGTAAGACAACAAGATCTTATGGTTCAAATAAATCATCAATTGAACTAATTGCGCTGCTGCAAGAAGAAACGTCATCATAAGGTTACGAAGGTTGAAATAAATCTACACATTTAACATAACTATTATGATCATTAATATCACTGTTTAATGTTTTTGCTACGGAACCCTCTTCGTTGGACGTTGACGGAATTGGCGGTTGACCGTTAAGTCTTATCGAGCGACTGTGTCATGAATACAAAATAAAGCTGTACTATACTCGTAGCTGTCATTTATTTTATTAGTTTTAAAACGCCCTCATAGACAGAAATCATAAAACCACTGTATTTACAAGAGTGTCCAAATACGCCATAAAACTTAGTTTTACAATGGAGTTTGCATATACCATTGTACATAAACAAGTATCAAAAATGATACTGTTATAACACTTAGAGCTGTAATAAGTAAGTGATCACATGCAAAATACAGCTTTAACGATAAAACCAGATTAAAGTGTCAAGAAATACCTTAAGTTTTATATTAGAGTTTAAGTATTCTGTTTAAATACCCTAAGCGTTCGCGGATCCCTTAGGAAAACTTAGTTTTACAATGACGTTTGCATATACCATTGTACAGAAACAAGTATCAAATGATACTGTAATAACACTTAAAGCTGTATTAAGTAAGTGATCACATGCAAAATACAGCTTGCATACAGCTTTAACGATAAAACCAGATGAAAGAGTCAAGAAATACCTTAAGTTTTATATTAGAGTTTAAATATTCTGTTTAAATACCCTAAGCGTTCGCGGATCCCTTAGTAACTCTTTTATACAGTTTGGGCTGTATATTATCTCATAAATCTTTCTTATAACTACTATATAATATTTTGACACTCTTGTAAGTCTCTAAAAGAACTCTAAGTTCTAAATAGGCTGGTTTATTGATGTTGAAAACGCTTGCGTGCTGCTTGGGTTACTAGAGAATGGGCAGCAGCGTTCTCTATGCATTTTACCACCATACTGCGATCGCCAACCCGCCTGCCAAGCGTGGCGATTATGGCAAAATCCCACATGACTGGGGGAGGCCTATGTTCAGCAGTGGACGTCTTTCGGCTGAAATGATGATGATGAATGATGTAGGTAAAATATCTAGAATATTATCTGTATTACCTACCTACTTCTTACTCATAACTATCAACATTGGTAGGGTTTTAATTTCTAATTAACACTAACTAAATTACTAACCCAAGAGCTTAAACTATAGGTACTTTTAAAGTGAAAAGGAAAATAGAGTTGAATCTCTAGTAAACCTAGATCAAAATCGATGTTGATATTTTTATGATAACGGGGTCAATGTGTTATGGCATTATCCAAAAATAAAAGGGTACTTCCGACACAAAATGGCACATTTTGCGGTAGCGTAAGTGCAAAATCATTATTTTATAGCAGTTACTATGAAATGGTGTTTTTATTTATACTTTTTTTAAGAGCTTCGGATTTACTTAAAGCTTTTTCATATGTCAACGCAACAAGGAAAGAAAGAGCAAGAATATCAGAATCAAACTCAAGTACATTTCGTACTCGATTACATTTATAAATCGACGATCAAGGCCAATTCTCGTAATTAAAAACGTTCACAATCTAGTCGCAGTCTCATGTCGGCGACAATCAAATGTCAAAAACTTGTCAAAAGTGTATGCAAACTCGAGGTATTTTTGACAGATTGACACTGAGATCAGACTTATGAACTTAGATGAACGTTCTTAAAATTACGAGAATTGTCCCTAAGATCTCTTTCCTAGGAAACATACATATATCATGGTAACCTACACTTTTTAATTTTAATATTTTTGAACTTCACAAAAATGTGAACGTATTGTTTTCGTCATCTATCTGGCCTTTTCCCAAATATGTTGGGGTCAGCTTCTAGTCAAACCCAACGCAGCTAAGTACCAGTATTTTATCTAGAGCGACTGCCGACCTGCACCCTAATTGCGTAACTCACGACTAATCAAAATCTGTTTCAATTTGACAGTTCAACAATATTCATTGCGTTATTTACGTTGCTGAGCAGACACATTTTTCGCACATATCAAGCAATGGTTTAATAATCTGTTTCAAAACGAAATAGATTATGATTAATCGTGAGTTACGCAATTAGGGTGCTGACAGCCACAACACAGTTCCTGGATAAAACGATAAACCTCTTTTTAAACGACTTCGAAAAAGGAGGAGGATCTATGTTCGACTGTATGTATTTTTTTATGTATATTCACCGATTTCTCCCCCATTTGTTGACCGATTCTCAAAATTCTTCATTTATTTGAAAGAGTATACTCCTGAGGGGTCCCATTGGTACTAAGTCAGGAGCTGATAATGGAATCCCATTGAAGTCGAGGGCAACCCTCAAATATTACAGGTATTATTAACACTGGTTGTCTGACTTTCGGGCTTCTGACAATCTGTAACGACTGTCAAAGATCCACGAATGGCAGCCGGGACAAGCAACTTAACGTGATATGGACCAAAATGAATTTAAATAAAAGCACGTAGAACCATATAATGATACGAATTCCTCCGCAGTTCCGTAAGAGAATGCGTGCCAAAGCACACACAAATGTACACCAGCCGTGACTTCAAGTAATATTTGGCACTATTTACAGCTCTGCTCACCCCATTAAGCGTCATAAGCGTTAATTTATGTATGTACTCCTCCTTAACTTCCCAAACAACATGAAATATGTAAATTCTGACAATAAAACAAATGATGTGGTAAACACCAAACGTAAAATAGTTTCACCATTATGTAAATGTAATTTAAACTGTAAGCGAATAAATCGATTTGAACAAATGAAATGCTTTTCGATACCAGTAACTGAAGTACGTGAATTCGTTAGAGAAGGCAAATTGTAACATAGAACGTTTGGTAATCCAAGAGTCGTGGAAGTAATGTGAATCTTTAGTTACCTTCATTATTCAGCTCAGTTTAAGCTTCTACTTTATCTGGATAATTCACCTTTCCGTAGGCGTGGGCTTGCGGACGGCGAGTAATAGGCAGCTCGCTGTCCGGTAAGGACCAAGCCCAGGTCGACGGCGCGTTGTGTCCACGCGCGCCTCAAAGAGATGTCAGCACAATATGATGGGGCCCGCAAGGGCCGATGCCTGCCAGGGGTGCGGGTTTGTTCGAAAGAGATACCGCAGCCCCTGGCATACGGGCTACTGAGGGAACATGGGTGGGTTTTAGTCAGTAAAAGTCTGACACGCCCTCCTGCTCCACCCAGAGCGGGAGAAGTTATTCGATGATTTCCCACCAAAAAAAAAAAGCGTGTGGATGATCAGTAGCATTTCTAATTTCTATTTGTTGCTACCAGTACCTACCGCTAGATTTATGATAAGTTTCCTTATTATAACTGATTTATATGAACTTACTAACCTTAAGGAAATGCCTTTGAATTAAAATAACTAACCGCACACATTCACCTTTTTCGAAAAACAATTTTCTCATACGAACTTGACAAGGTCATCGTATTTTTTCCTAAACAGTGTAACTGATCAGTAGCTTTTCGATTTTTACTTCCTATTCGTCACTACCAGTAGCTGCTAGATATAACGGTCTTATTCATAAAAAGTTAAAGTCTGGTCGTCAAAAAAAATCATAAACGCATTTTAGGACTTAAACGCCAGTTTTATAAAAGCAAGAACCCTACTACAAACATAAAAAAGGCAGACTTTACAGGAGCTGATAAAAAGGAAAATGCCATTAGACGTACAAAAATGTTGTGTGCCAACAAATATCAATTTAGAAATTGGGTGCATTTATGTGAATAATTAACAGCACACATCTATACAGATAAATAAAATTGGAGTCTTTTTGTAATTTTAGAAGAACCGCTTCTACCAAATGTCTATGGTATACACGGTACATATACCAAAACATGTTTTTTTTACAATTTTTGTCTGTCTGTCTGTTTGTTCCGGTTAATCTCTGAAACGGCTGGACCAATTTTGACGGGACTTTCACTGGCAGATACCTGCTAATGTAATAAGGAGTAAGTTAGGCTAATTTAATTTTAGAAATTTTATTAATTTTTACACAGATAAATAAATAATTAAAAAATAACTATTCTAAGCGGACGAAGTTGCAGGCACAGCTAGTCATAATTAAGCCTTGTTGGTCTAGTGGTAGCAAGCGCTACTTCTGAGCATGAGGCATTATTTAGTATCCATCAGGATTTTCTTAGCTGCAGTCTGTAGTTGGGATTCGCGCCCCGTTGATGATAATAGGCTCGCACCTGCTACTTGGGACTTAAGGCTGCCCTCTCAAAAAATGGTTGAAAACAGCATGCAGATGAAACCACTTTTCGTCGGCATTTACAAAGAAATTACATTTGAAAAAAATATTTAGTAATCTACATAATATGATACGTTATTTGGTTTAGGCATAACTTTTCTATGGGTATCAAATAATTTAAAAAAAAAACACCAAATCCCCCCGCACTCGCCCACAAATTTACTGCGCCCAAATGCTGAAGGTCCTTGGCGTGTATACAAGCCTTAAACAAAATTGGAGAAATTTTGGTGAACTATAGACACACCTCAGCCTTTCCCTTCGACGATAACAGGCGTGAAGTTATGTTACATTATAATTAAACGAAAATACACAACCATCCTGTACATTTTTACGAGCAAAATCACGAACATGCTTCCTCACATTAAGATGATCAAATTAGTATAACGTAACTCGGAAAAGAGTCTCAACTATTATAACAAGTTTCCCTCCAGCCATACAACCTCCAAATTAGGTCAGTTCCAGTCGTATGGGATATAAGGAGAAGGTCAGAAGGGTCTTAACCAAACGAAGTGTGAACCTACCGAAATCCCACTAGGTAGTTATACAAAGTTGTCAAACTGTTACATTAATGGATAGGACACTTAGGTTTTTGTATGAAATACCTACGTATACTTACAAGGTACATATTTTCTAGCTCATCATCATCAGCCTACACTGTTCCCACTACAGGGACACAGGCCTCCTCTCAGTGTGAGGGAGTGGGCCGTTATCCACCACGCGAGCCCAGTGCGGGTTGGTAGATGTCACATGTCTTCGAATTTTTGGTTCTAGGACATGCCATTTTCTAGCTCAATAAAGCATAATAAAATATGTTGTTGTGCGACTTTACTTTTGATAGTTTTTTTTTTTTTTGTTAGGTACCTCGGAACTCCGTCATTTATAAGCCCGATTTGAAAAATTCACATTCATTTCGGAAGTACTGAGTAGTCCCATATAAAGAATGATGGGCAAATTTGTATGAAACCTGGGTGTAAGACCAATAGAACTGTGACTAGGATCAGTGGTTGGGACCCAATAGATCGTAATTATACCTCATTATGGCTCATGTGTCCCAAATCAAGGTAGGTACCATATTATAGAAACTATATGTGCACAGGTACCAAAGCCATGGCCCTTCTTTCTGTCAGGTAGGTACAGTTTTTAAACGTTACGGATGTAGTCCAATCTTCAGTATTTATATAGAAAAATACAATTTTTCAACTGGTTCTATCTCTGTTTTCCGGCAACTTTGGTATTTGGTGCTGTAGTATGAACTAGAGAACTAATCAAAAGCTATAATTTGAGATATATTTCAATTATGTTGGACTTACGCCCATTTTTGTCAAGTTCTGATTGGTGGTCTTTAACTTCAATAATACATATTACCTACTTTCCACTTCGTTTATGTTGACGATGTTATAATAATTTCCTGTCGCTGTTATTCTTAAAGCACGTGAAGGTATACGAATTTGGGTGGAGTAGATACCATAGCTAAAAGTGAAAAATAAAAATATTATTCCAAAAAAAGAAAGACAACCGACTTCCAAAAAAGACACTACAAAGTGAAAATTTACTTTAATTTCGTTTTTTTTTTTCTTCGCCCTTTGGCTGGTCAGCCAATTCTTAGCCCCACTATTTTTTCTGCTATTCCATTTCAAAATTCGTTTGCCAGTTTCGATGTTTTTAAAGTTTCATCGCCAGCCTGTACAACATAAGGACTTCTTTAGACAGCAGACAAAGGACAACCTTTCTGTACGTACCTAAATATAGCACTGGTAACATTAAAAAAAAATTTGTGAGTATTTTTAGGGCAGTTGATTTACGTCGAAATAATACCATTGGGAAATTTAAAAATGTTTGGTGACAAAAACAACAAAGTTTAATTTAATTTTTCTAATAAAATAACTCAATCAAATCTGTGGGTCTACTTTTTTTTAGTTGTGACAGTGATCGATTTGAGGTTGTAACCGTGAAGTTCTCGGGGTGGTTTGCAAACCTGTATGATTGATACTTTACCTATTCCATTATTTAATTAAAAGTGATCAACTTTGCCAAAAAAAAAAAAAAAAAAAAACGAAACAAAATTTGGCCTTGCCTACTTTGATTTTTTCGGCGCAATAGCGTAAACGGCTTATTCGAAAAAAAAAAACAGGTATTGTGTTTTTTCTATTAGGTGCTTTTTGTTGATTTAAATATGGATTTTATATGAATAAAAGTATTGCGGCCGTATACCAAGAAGGCTGCCAATCGCCGAAAACCGGAAACAATATTCGGTCGGGCTCTAGATTTTATTGAAGCCAGGTACATAGTTGTCTTAAATATATTTGCACATAATGTTACACCATATTTTCTCAAAATAAATAGTCGAGTGCAAAATAATTACGAGTGTCTTCATCAGAGGTTTAGCAAATTCATATATTCAATAAATATGCATTTGTTAGAGATGAAAACTGAAAATAATTGCAGCGACTGCGTAGATTTCAAAATTAACATAACTGATGATGATGACTTGAATAACTTAGAATAATGAGGTCGATACGTCACCTATCCATTAATACATTTCTAAAAGATATAGCATTGTAAATCTGAGTTATTAAATAAATGCTGTTCATTTAATATTAACACAGAAGCGGATTTAATTAAACTTAAGCATTTTGAAGAAGTCGTCATCGTATGTAATGCAGAAATAAAACATACATAGATATTTAAATTCATTTAAAATACATGAACACTTAATTCATTCATATTGACATCCACCAGCACGCACTGGACTCGCGAGTAGATTACAGCCCCGAAGTGAGACGGTCTGCGTCCCAACAGTGGGAAAATTATAGGCTGAATTTTTTAATGAATTCATAGATACACATATGAAATAAGGTTTTGTTATTTAACAGACACGTGTGTAAGAATATGTTAATCAACTCAGCGACATTCAAAGCCTTATATTCTTCTGAAGGTAAACATTCAAATCAATTTTTGTGTGTTTGAAGATTTATTTGTATTACATACGAGTTGTGTATTACATTAATCAAATGTGTACCTACTTTAGAAAGCTTTTAATTTCGGTATGTGAAACAATATACACGTGAATGTGCCTACTGAAAAAGGGTCGATGGATGCCCGTAGGCCAGGAGTTTGCGTTCAAATCTCAATTTCCATAGAGTTTAGGCAGATAACATTCACTTTTGTTCGTTCAGCTAATAAATTGTACGACACTGGCTGAAAATATCTATTCATGTACCAAGATAACGTTTGTTTTAATAGAAAAGCATTTAAATTAACATTTTCTACCTGACGAGCAATTATATCTAATACCTTTGAACGAGCAATTCTTGCATGTTATAAATCTGAATCTCGCAAACGGTTTCGGGGGCGATAAATCGATCTAGGTAGGTTTCATTTTTAAACCAAAAACAAAGCCGAGCAAAGCCCGGTAATCCAGATATCATTATTTGTTTGTGTAAAGATATCCAGTATTACACAATTTTACTATTAATTCTATTTCAGTGTTAGCTTTTTGCGTACCTAGCTGATGTGGACAATTACAAGGTATAGGTTCCTATACGCGTCACCAGCCACTAAAACAATCGTTTCGTTGGTGAAGTAACATAAAGCTGTTATCGTCACGTGCCTGTTTTAAAGCTACAGATTCCTAGGAGTATGGTAGCCGTCATAATTATTATAACGCGAATCATATTTGAATCAACATACGACCTGACACTGACTTGCAAATTGCAAAACACGTAACAAATTTTGATGGATGTAATAAAACGCGGCGTAATTTAATCGCACACTGGAATTTGAACTCTTGGTGTTGAGCCGACCGAGTGCAACGTGAGTGGCGCGTCGAAAAAACACAGGGTTCGATTTTTAACTCTGTGAGCTTTAAGGAGTTCATAACGCATACATCTCAGATTATAAAACAAAGGTAGATAGACTGCGCGGAACACCAAGAGTGAAGCCAAAAAACCAAATACTAAAGCGTCGCATTGTATATAATGCGAGGCTTTAGTATTTGTTTTTTTTACTCTTGGTTGTTCCGCGCGATCTATCTGCCTTTGTTTTATAATCTAAACCAAAAAAAAAAAAACAAATACTTAAGCGTCGCAATGTATGTTACATAAAATGCGACGCTTTAGTATTTGGTTTTTTGGCCTCACTCTTGGTGTTCCGTGTGGTCTATCAGCCTTTGTTTTATAATCTGAGGCATACATGCTGTATTGTAACGTTTTCATCATAAACCGTGGTATGAAGCATTTCACTCAAGCAAACCTACCCATAAATCAAGTCACTAACAACCACACACACATACATAATTCTATATCAGCTACCCTACCTAATAGTTCGGAACAAGAGGAAATCAATCTCAATGTGGCAAGCAACGGTCCGAAGCTTAAGGTACGTTCAGGTGTACCCCTTGACGAGTAATAAATTCAGCTGACAGTTCAATTTCACTAAACTTCGTTCCTCAAATCTTAAGCCCGTTCATTCACGATGCTACTTAAAAATAACCAGAAGGGCAACTTTTCAATTTAGGAACGCTCATAGTCTAATCGCAGTTTAAGACTGCGATTGGATTATGTTAAAAACACCTCTCTTATTGTTATTTTTTTGACATTTACTGTCGCTGAGTTATGAGTCGCTGAGAAAATAATTAGTTATTGACATTTTCAATTACAAAGAAAGGTGATTTGAGTTGATTATGAGCGTTCCTTAGTTACTGTCGCGTTACGAAGTCAGTCGCAGACTTCGTAACGCATAAGTACTAAATGGATTTTTATGAAACTTTACAGTAGCGTCAGAATAACTCAAAACAGATGTTATGTTACTTGGTTATAATGTAGAGATGCCTAAATGGCAAGTAGACAGGAAAAAAGCCTGCCTTTTGAGACCTCTCTTGGCGTGCGGCGCTTAAGCCGTTAGAGTTACGCGAAGATAATGTATCACTGATTTTATTTAAGAAAATAGCCCTAAATAAAAGCCCGTAACAGCATATTTTCCCATTTAAAACGCACCTTTTATGTGGGAACCATTATAGCCAAAAAATGATCGATAAATAATTTTAATTTGGATACTCATTGTAAATGTACATTTTACAGTGTTTAGTTAATTCTTATCAAAATTAACTTTATCGCTTTGGTATTTAACACGGATTTAACGAACTTTGCCTCTTACGCCTTTTGGACGAATTGTTTAAAAGTTTCTACAAAAAAAAAAAATACTTGAGCGGAGCGTTGATATGGATAGTCTGAAAGCCTGGGGAAGGACATTTGCTACTTTTTTAACCCACCACGCGAGTGAAGCCGCGAGGGGAAGCTAGTATAAATATAAATCACAGGCTGAAATACTAGTGATGTGACATTCTGGTTACTCATTGCTGATTTAAGTTCGTAACTGCCTGCTTTTGACAGGCGTCGTGAACGAAGGGTCTTATTTGACAAGAAACAATACCTAACTGCTAAATGTTCTAGCACTTTGTTTTGATAATAGCACATTTACATTATGCATTTACTCCCGTCACGACTTAATAGGTTGTAGTGGAGCGAAAGGCTAATATATACGCACCATTTGCGCAGCCGTTCAATATTATCGCTTACGAAATCTAATAGAAACTTTAGTGTTTTGTTGTATTAGTTGTACACTGCTTGGGAGCAATTGGTGTTAATTCTGTAAGGCAAGGTACCTACAACAGACTTGATTAAATTATAAATGTATAAGCGTCTCTATGTACAAGTAAAATAATAAAAGAATTAAACAATACAATTTATATGCAGACACCTTTACACTGGACTAAAGCTCCGACAGTAAGTACCTACCTACGGAATGCTTTAGAACATCATCATCATCATCATCATAATTTCAGCCGAAAGACGTCAACTGCTGGACATAGGCCTCCCCCAGGCTCCTTGTGCCACGCTTGGCAGGCGGGTTGACGATTGCAGTATGGTGGTAAAATGCATAGAAAACGCTGCTGCCCATTCTGTAGTAAGTCCCTTAGTCGCCTCCTACGACACCCACGAGAAGTGACGGGATGGTGCTATTCTTTTACGCCCGGCACCAAACGGGACCGAACAACCTTTAGAACATAATATGTGGATTAAAATCATACTAAAGTTACCTTAGTTCCGATTCGTACTTCGACTTCCAAACTTAGTTATTAAGGTTAAACAAAGCAGGTCTATTATTTTTTACTTTTCAGTTTTTTCGGCTGTTTAATTTTTTTGTTAAAAAGTTTTAACGTACAACTGTCAGTAAATTATACGAATTTTTATTTTATTTTATAATGTTTGTGGCTATAATCTACTCATTACTACATGCTTAATTTTTGATAACTTTTTTGTAATACACAACTCTACTAAAATCTGTGAGTAAACAATCAATCATCCCTTGTTTTGCTACCCTTAGGGTTGGTTTTTTTTTTCGAAATTTATATGGGACCAACTTCGGGGTATACCCTTTCCAATACAAAAAGAATGATCAAAATCGGACCACTCTGAAAAAGATATGCGTGGCCATACATAAAATATTTATATAAATATATACGCGTCGACTTGCGAACCTCCTTCGTTTTTTCGTCGGTTAAAAATTAAGACTCTTGTATCTTTACCAATAATGAAGCAAAGACCTCATAGCTTTGCATAGTAAACCCTCCCCTATGGAAGTAACAGGTAAAATTTGCTTACAAATATATTTATTGCTAAACTGAGCTAAGCAAAATGTCTCGATTTTGTATGAAGGAACCGAGTATCTGTCCTTACCTAAACTTAGGTTATTTTTCAATGGGAAAACAAATAGTGTATTTGATTAAACCGATCGAAACCACTATAACACAATTTGTAAGTTATAAGTATTAGCTCAAGGCAACACAAAAATATGATACGAGTAGATAGGTATATTCCCTCCGAAAAAGTGAAAGAATTTGGCTTCACTAACTTTAAGATACGTCACTTTGTTTAGAAAGGATTGTAAACATATTTTTCGAATCCCAAACACCCTCTTTGCAAGTCCGAACTTCTTCCTATTTTCAAAGAAGGAAGTTTATCATAAAATTGGTAAATTGAACAAAAAGTTATCATCTCATCTGCCTAGCCTCTTCCGGACCATGTCGGGTTCGGCTTCCACAACCCAGTAACTGTTGCAGTTACTGGGTAATACTATACCCCTTGGTAAGACTGGTAGTCAGACTTTTGAGCTTGTAACGACTATCAACACTGTCAAAGATCCACGAATTACAGCCGGGACCAGGTGTTTTTCGAGGCACGGATGGGTCTTGGTATGTACAGATAGTCACCCATCCACGAACCAACCGCGACAAGCGTAGCTAAACCTAATCGATAAACTCGTGTGGTTATTATTATTTAGCTACAACAAAAAATAATGGAGTTTCGAAAAATATATTTTACCACCAGCAAATGTGTCCGTGAAACTCGTAGGGATCAGAAACACCCAGGATGTCCATTTCCACAACTTAATCCTGTACTTGTGTTGAATGCAAATCATCATCATCATTTATCATACCCAAGGCGACAGTCAACTGTTAAACCCTTTTCATTCACTGCTAAGCCTCATCCATCGTAAACAGTCACACAGCTGCTTATACAGGGTGCTTGGCAGAACGTTGAATATACGAAAATGGTGGATAGGTGGGGTCATCTGCTACTTACTCAGCCCTAATTTATTTGGCCCTGGCCCCTGGATTTTTAAATGCAAGTTGAAATTAAGATTTAAGTATTTTTTACCTACGTCTTTTTGTAAGTTTGAGGACTCATAACTTTTTTCTAGCTTACATTTGAATAAAGCAACAATTTTATAAGAATCTGCCAATACTAAAGATTTAAAAAAAAATGCCTGTTTCCCCATTTTTAATAATAATATGTTACAGTTTAAAGTTAATAAAGTGGTGAAACTAGAAGAAAGCAAAAAAAAGTATCCAGGGGTTTTTTTTTTTTTTTGGGTGGGAAATCATCAAATAACTGCTCCCGCTCTGGGTGGAGCAGAAGGGCGTGTCAGACTTTTACTGACTAAAACCCACCCGTGTTCCTTCAGCAACCCGTATGCCAGGGGCTGTGGTATCTCTTTAGAACAAACCCGCACCCCTGGCAGGCAGCGGCCCCTGCGGGCCCCATCATTCCTTGTGCTGACATCTCTTTGAGGCGCGCGCGGAACACAACGCGCCGCCGACTTGGGCCTGGTCCTTACCGGGCAGCGAGCCACCCATTACTCGCCGTCCGCAAGCTCATGCCTACGGCGGGCGGAAATCGGCCTGGGATTCCCGACGCCCAGGGCGTCTCCGTATCCTGCGGCGGCTAGGGTCGCGAGGGCGCATATGCTGCCTCTCCCTCACGTACGTGCGCCGCCTCCCTCTTCGCGAGCATCACTGCTTCGCTGAAGGAGGTGACAGCTGTCACCGTCGAGGGGGCATGGGGAGCCCCCCATGACCTCTCGCTCCGTACCATGGCCTGGACCAGGGCCGGACGCGAGAGATCGCCGCCGCCGATCGCCTCCACGAGGACTAGGCGGTGCTCCACCCAAGCTGGACAGACCGCCACCGTGTGCTCCACCGTGTCCTCAGGGCGATCATCGCAGTGAAAACACCCGGGCGTTTCCTCCCGCCCGGATATCAGGGCCAAATAAATTAGGGCTGAGTAAGTAGCAGATGACCCCACTTATCCACCATTTTTGTATGTTCAACGTTCTGCCAAACACCCTGTATATACCTAATAATCTTTGTTGATATGTCTATCACTCAGTCGTTTACAGTCAAAATAATATTACCAATATTTTGTCAAAAACTAAAGAAGAACAGTGACCGTGGAGTTTCTTACGCATTCATAGGTTCCAACCCTGACTGGCGCTTTACATTATTTTATCACCACTGCCTGCCACTAATAACCTGAATTAACATATAGGATTCTTTCTATCCCGGTAGCAGGTTCCCGTGGGATAATTTCCAACCACCACACGGGCGAAGCCACCGGCAAAAACTAGCCCGATATAAAAATAAATAGGTAAGTGCTTAATAAGAATTAATCGTAATTCCAAGGCGTGGGAGGTGCCATTACTTTTATAAATATGTTCAATTAATCGCGAACCCGTCGTGCCGAGACAGCGCAGCGAGCTGTTAAGCCCTGATACGTAATGATCCACAATTCGCAGGACGCACAAAGAACACTTAATTTTTTTCGCGTCATTAGTGACGGCATTTTTCTTTTTCTCCCTTTGTAATTTTCTACCAACGTTAATAGAAATTTTCTGCAGTTATAATAACTGATTGCAGTTCAGATTTTTCTCTTTTAGTTCCGTGTTTAATGATTCTTTTGAAATATTTAGCTAATTTAAGGCAAGTATTTCGATGTTGGGGAGTTTGTTGCCACTTTTTCTTCCTAGCTAAAGCATTGGGAAGTGGGAGGGCGGGTGTTTTCGGAGACTTTCTTAGGTCATTTTGACAGTCAAGTTAACTAATTAAATGTTAATTAATTAAATAATTTGAATGAATGATTATTTATTTTATTGACTAAGGGCTGATTTTTCAATAGTCAGAAACTTTTTTTGTGAGGAATAAATATGTCAGTTCGACAGTTTTGACTATTGAAACTTCAGCCCTAAGATAACATTATAGCATTACATCACGCCACCCACATTTGGAATAACAGAATAGGGGACTGGAAAAGGGGCGAGCCTATTGCCATCAACAGGGCACCAATCCAGACTCCGGGTTGCTACTGAGAAATTCCAGATAGAAAAACCCAGTAACATTTTGCCCGAACTGAGAATCGAACCCAGGAACTCATGTTCAACAGACAAGCGCTTGCGATCACTATACTATTGAGACAGTCTTTCTATTATTCCTAAGATTACACTAATTAAGATAATTGAGGAAATATTGATCTAGAATCCATTACGTATGCTATTACATATATCGTAACAACAAAGCATATTATCTCAATACACGACAAACTAATTAGTAGCTTAGCTATTGAAGTTTGAAACAGTTGATTATATAGGTTTATTGCCTGGAGTAAACATCCACAAACTTGAACAAACTTCCGTAAATTAATATGTTTGGAAAATATTTACTATACTTTTATTAATTTAATTAATTTACTTAAACACATTAAATATATTATATCATAGTCTTCCATCAAGCGTGATCGAAGTCAAGAGCAGGCCCATTTAGTAATAATAAAAATAAAATAAAAAATATTATTAAAACACTTAGGTACATAATTGTATTTTAATAAAAATTTTTTACTTAGTTTAATAATTTAGGGAAAGAACAAACTGGACATCCAAAAATTCGTCCGCATCGCTGTCAATGCGAAAAAAGCTGGCAGCAAGCAAACGTCATGATCTACCTGAACCAATCCACCGATTGTGACGTAAAGGTTGCTTGTGAAAGGGCAAAACAAAACAGGATAAGCGTGCACAAAGCTTCATCATCATCATCATCATTTCAGCCAAAAGACGTCCACTGCTGGACTTAGGTCTCCCCCAAATGGGGGGTTTTGCCATAATTACCACGCTTGGCAGACGGGTTGGCGATCGTAGTATGTTGGTAAAACGCATAGAGAACGCTGCTACCCATTCTCTAGTAAGTCCCTTCGTCGCCTTCTACGACACCCACGGGAAGTAATGGGATGGTGCTATTTACGTTCGGCACCACACGGCACAAAGCTTGGTTACATCGGAAATAACAATAACAACTAAAACCCCACTAAGTCAATACCAAAAATAATTGGTAATACAATTAAATTTTAGAACCTGGTAACACTCTTCATTCCAGCCTAACTTTGTTTTAAACAGAATTAATATACGAATTAAAACTTTATCAACCCATTAGGGTTAACAATTTTGATTTAATTATCAAAATCGTACTATGCCTACCTATAAATGCGAAAATAACTCTGTCTATCTGTTATGCTTTCACGCCTAAACCGCTAAACCAATCGTCATGAAATTTGGCAGAGATATAGGCTGGGATATGGAGAAGAACATAAGCTACTGTTTTACGCGATAACCGACAACCACGTGGGCGGAGCCGCGGGCAAAAGCTAGTCCTACCAATATTATAAATGTGAAGTTTGTATGTTTGAATGTTTGTTACTCAATCACTCATAAGTGGTCAAACGGATTTTGATGAAATTTGGCACGCATATAGTTTAGAACCTGGATTAACCCATATAATTATTTTTATTCTGATAATTTCCACCCGGGCGAAGCCATTAGTAAAAGCTAGTTGGTAAAAAAATACACTTACTTGTTATACAGTATGATATCGGGTCGCCAGACCCTTTCATAGGGTATTCTGATGACGCCGATGCCGTCAAAGTCACTGGTGTTCCACCTCAAGTGGTAGTCTGTCCAGATCTGTGTGATCCAGCAGTTCGTTGTTAGCAACTGGTCTTTCTCTTCCTGTAACAATAATATAGATAATGATAGTCATGTTAAGAGAATGGAAATTACGGGGGTTTAGTTGGAATTCGGAACCGTAGGTATTGAAAGATTTAAAAGTCAAGATCGTTTGTTGAAACGAATAGAAAGAGGACACTTAATAGTTATATAAAGAACTTTGCGACTTGATAACAGACAATATCTAGACGCAGTAAGTAAATGTGTATTGGTAAACAATGTTGAATCGTATCTCTAACATATTGTACTGTAAAACCCAACTTCTATAGTGGAGAGGGTTCCGTTCAAAGAATATGTTACCCACCAAAAAAATGGTCATTAGATTACGAATGGTAAATTTTCACATATTTTCTAAAATAACATCAAAACTGGGCATTTCACATATTTTCTGATATAACATCAAAACTACGCATTAAAAATTTGCACAAAAAAAATATTGAGACCATCAATACAAGCCATTCTAGTCATTTGATGTGTAACACGACGCAGTTTGTCGAACTACGGTTTTTTAATTTTCTAATTTGTTCCTCGTGAAGTTCCCATTTTTTTTTTTTTTTTTTTTTGTGATTGGCATCTCGCAGTTGACCTTGAGAGGCCGTGACTGCTCAACCGGACTTTCCTGTGATGGTTTTTAGGATTCTAAAAGCCTCCAGCCAGGGCGTAAACCTACTTAAACCTGAAGCGACTGCGCACTGAGGGCACCCCCTGTGGGTACGAACCTGTGAAGTTACCCCATATGCAAAATTTATTTATTTATATTACACGTCCGTGTTTGGGTCACAGAAAATATGTGTGTCTTTCATCTTAATCAGTACAGTCGATTTGGAGCAAATTGGCTGTGATAGACGGACAGACAGACACCTGTACGAAATATTGCAATTTTAAGTGACGTAATTTATTGCTTTCGACTGATAGCTGGCATAAGTACCCTTTTGCTTCCCATAAAAATAAATGAAATGGGTTTCTAAGGAGTTTGATATTGTTTTAAGATTTTAAAGAACTAAGATACTTCGTTATTTATTTATTATAGTTACGTGTCGAGCTGTCATACCATAAAAAGACTGATTCTATATCGGTTCCGGTATTCATTATGACGCAATGAAGCCTATAAAACATAGACAAAATAACGAAATACTTTCCTGCTACACAATATAAGTACAACGTATCTTCCTTACCTACCTAATAATGGTTTTCGTGAAACACAAGCATCAAAGCAATCAAAACTTGAGATACCTTTATCCAGAGGAAAGTGAGCTATATGCGTAAGTAATTTCAAACTCAGTAATTCGATATTCCCTTGAAATTGGTGTCTTGATTCCCAATACAAGGAACATGGCTCAATATAATACAATACAAAAACAATTGCCGCGAACTTGAAAGTACTTATTTGTTCCCGTGAACTTTTAAAAGCAATCCAAGTTTAACCAGAATTACTGTTGCAGAATGCTGGGAAAGATTAGGAAATCGTGTGAAACATTAAGGTTTTTTCCCTAATCGTTTTCTGAGGATAAATGAGTAATGTGCTAAATAAATTATCGTTTCCGACACTATGGTTATTTTTCGGTAAAAGGTAGTCAACATTTTAGGAAATAATTTATTTTCTTTCTTAGGCGTATTTAAAAAGTTGGCATCGTCGCTAATAGCTGTCAAATATTACGCTGTTTGATTAATTTTTCATTATTTATTAATAAAACATTGATTTGCAATAATTAATATCGTAACACTGAATATGTATTACCCTCTTAAAGATCTTGGACCGAATTCAAAAGTATCTCAACTATTATTAATATTATTTAAAGAAATATGTACATTATGATTCTGGCATCAACTACGTCCTACTCCATTTAAATTAAATATAACAATACCTGCTTAAGAGCATTCATCCTGCGAGGGCTGGCAACGTTGCAATTCAAGTGGTTTTCGTGATTATCTAATTAAGTTTAAGCCAAAGTAAAAAAAAACTTCAGCCATGCACTAGATTGTTGGTATGTGTAAGTTTGTTTGCTATTTTTTAAAGTTATTTTTATATTCACTTATAAAAATCGGCATATTGTCAATCATTTTCTATTTGCAGTACTTAAATACTTACGTATGTGAAATGTTTTATTTAAAAGTAAATGTTAAAAGTAATTATAAATACCAACGATCTAGTGCTTGGCTGAAAAAAAATTTTCCCTTGATAATCACGAGAAACCACTAGAAATATGACGTTGCCAGCCTGCGCGGAATAAACACTCTTAAATTGCTATCTTAGCACATAGATCGTGCATCATAATAATTCTAACAAACATAATAAGTCGTTTTATAAGGATTAAGAAAGTGTCCATTGTTCTGACGTTGCCAACTTTCTGAATGCACCCTCTTACTCAATTTTTTTAACCGACGAAAAAACGGAGGAGGTTCTCAAGTAGACGCGTATATTTTTTTTTAATATATGACCACGCATAACTTTTTCCAGAGTAGTCCGATTTTGATAATTATATTATTGGAAAGAGTATACCCCGAAGTTTGTCCTATATAAATTTCGAAAAAAATCCAACCCTAAAGGTAAGAAAACAGGGGATGATTGATTTTTTACTCACAGGTTTTAATACTGAGTTGTGTATTACAAAAAGTAATCAAAAATTAAGCATGTAGTAATCAGTAGATTAAGCCACAAAAAATATAAAATAAAAAGTTTTTCATAAAAAAAAAAACCGCCGAAAAACCGAAAAGTAAAAAATAAACCTGCTTTGTCCAACCCCGATAACTAAGTTCGGAAGGCGGTGACATATAATTAAATAGGTATACCGCCTTTTACCCGAATTTTATTTGCCCTAATATCATTTGCCATAATAGTCAACAGCCATAATATCATACGACATAATACTCATTTGCCCTACTCTCATTTGCCATATTAGTCACGTGCCAGAATCATTGTTTCCCATAAAGTCACTTACCATAACATCATTTGTCATAATCATTGTAAGCCCTAATTATCACATGCCATAATTATGATATGCCATAACATAATTTGCTATCGACATCGGGTGTGTAACGGTTGTTTATATCAAGAGAAATTGGATGCAATTGGGACTTTAGGGCACCCCGACTCGGACAGGTTAGGTTAGAAGGGGATGGCGGGGTCGTGTGAGCGAGCGAAGCGAGCGAATATACCCCGCCATCCCCTTCGTGGTTATTTTTTTATAAGCCACACAGAAGTAGGAGCCCCGCCAAGCGGGGCTCCGTCGACCTAGCCCACCATCAACCATGCACAGAAAAAAAAACCATGCACAGAATAAATAAGTTTATTCTTATTATACCAAACATTGCGCACATACTTGTTATGCCATTTAAATATTATGCCATTTAAATATTATGTCTAATAATTATTATGGCACATAAAAATAAGGCAAACAAGACTTATGGCATTCGTATCTTATGGTATCTAAAATTCGGGCAATTAAAAGTATGTCATATGTCTTTTAGGGCAAACGAAACATTCGGGCAAATGAAATTCGGGTAAATGAAATTCGGGAAAATGATGATTATGGCATATAATCTTCGGGCAAACAATAGACAACCAATTAAATACGTATCCGAAGTCACCGACTTCCGAACTTAGTTTTCCGGCGGTTTAATTTTTACTCTTTATTTTCTTACGAAACATTATTAATCTTTGAGAAAACAACAAGGCTGATGTAAATACAATATAACACACAGTAGGTTTGTGCTATATATAAACCGCTTAGATACAAAAAAGGTTCGAAAACCTTCCTGAATACCGCTGACGCATGACCTCCTGACGATGACAAATGTATCATTGTGTCAGTACAATGTATCGGATGACGGAAAGGACGAGATACTAACACGGTATATGAGAAGCCAAATTGATGACTAATCAGAAATATACGTAAGTATTGATCTTAAGAGGCATTGATATATATTGTGGTGTGAAAGTTTAATGTGCGTAAGTGGAGATTTAATACACTATAGAGGGGCTCCCCTATAGTGTGTATTACCTACTTTGACTATAGTTGAGTAGTTCTTTAATAAATCTCTCTGGTTATCTGACGCAGTTCTGAAGGCTAATAAAATTCTCGTAATTAAAAACGTTCAAAATCTAGTCGCTTTCTCACGTCAGTCGGCTGGCTGAGATCTGACGGGCAATTCTCGTAATTTTAAGAACGTTCACAGGCTGATCTCAGTCTCAATGTGTCAAAACTACCTCGAGTTTCCATACATTTTAAACAAGTTTTTGACATTTGATTGTCGCCGAGATGAGACTGCGACTAGATTTTGAACATTTGAAATTACGATAATTGACCTTCAGAATATGAATGCTTTTAAAATTACGGGAATTGCTGCTCAGATCATGAAACCCTTGTGATGCATTTGTTACCCATAATGCACTAGAAAGAAGTAATCGAATATCTGCATATACAAGCAAGATTTTATGTGTTTCTTCCTTATCGCAAATCACAAGTTAAATTTACGAATAAAATGTCTTGAAATTTGTAATTCACGAGTAGATCGGTTTTCAGATATAAGCCCCATGAGATATTAAATTAAGGGGAACGCAGCCTCGCACACTAACTAACGCCGCTGGCATAAGCTTCAAATATCCTCTCCAAACTGAAATCTACGATATTCTCACTTAAAACGTGAGTACAATTAAGCAATTTCCCATCAACTTGTTCCATTTTAGAAGAAAAGCCGTTGAGACTCATAAGCTCCGAATATTCATACCTTTATTGAAAATACAAAATTGGAAGGGAGGGCTTGTGGCTTAGTAATAACAGGAGCATAGTTCGATCGATCAGGTTAAGCTTGCCGCGATTGGTCTGTGGATGGGTGACCATTTTTGCATACCATGACCCTTCCGTGCCGTTGGTCGCGGCTGTCATTCGTGGATCATTGCCGGTCATCACGGGTCGTTAGAAACACAAAAGTCTAACAACCAGTCTTACCAAGAGGTATCGTATTACTCAGCACCTAGATGGTGGAGACCATTTAGACAAAAAATTACAATCGACTTCCAATTTTTTTTTTTCAGAATTTTTCCAAGATGATTTCGGCTGATGTGATGATGATGATGATGAACCTCATCATCATCATCATCACATCAGCCGAAAGACGTCCACTGCTGGACATAAGCCGCCCCAAAATTTGCCATAATCGCCACGCTTGGCAGGCGGGTTGGCGATCGCAGCATGGTGGTCAAATACATAGAGAACGCTGCTGCCCATTCTCTATTAAGTCTCTTATCGCCTTCTACGACACCCACGGGAAGAAATAGGATAGTGCTATTCTTTTACGTCCGGCGTCACACGGTACCAAACTGAGGTTAGGTACTGAAAACTTGAATCAAATTCCCTGAACAATAGACCACGAACAAAATGAATGAAAAAAATTTTTTTTTTCATTTTTTGTTTCTAGAAAAAAAAACAATAACAACCTTAATGGTTTTATATTGTAAGGTAAAGGTTTAGGTACTCAACAGTAAACAAATGGCCCTGCTTGCCCTTTCGTCCTCATGCACCCACGTCAAAATGTTCCGACAACAGTAATGTCGTAATATTTGTCGTGACTGAAAGATTACTTCGGATATGAGGCATTTTATGTGTATTTTTATGAAGCTCTAAATCTCATACAAATATCTCATGACTTCGATTTTTGAGAGCAGTGGTGGCACAGTGGTAATAGCTGCGACTTACGAGATGTAAGGTCTTTGGTTCGAACCCGACCCCAGACGCTTTAGGTACTTTGTGTAAATTATTTCATCACCACTACTCTCAAAACGGTGAAGGAAAACGTCCAAAATGTCCTAGAACCAAAAAATCGAAGACATGCGACAACCACCAACACGCACTGAGCGTTGCAGATTACAGCCCGCTCCCTCTCATGGATAGGAAGTCTTTCTCGGTTATATTCCGTTAAAATAAGCGCGAAAGAGAACGAGAATGTTTTATGTTTGGTTTTGGATATTGTTGTAATCAATTTTGGAGAAGGGAATCCTACGACGAATGCCCCAAATCAGATCTTCTGTCAATGAAATGCCTAAATTCTGATTTACTTAATAAATTAGGCCTAATCTAACAAAAGGTTTACTATCTAATATTAACCTTTGCATCGGCCAACAGCCGAGTCGGACATAAATCGTTAATGGCTCCCGCAGACAGGCACGAAGACGCGAGTGTATTAGCATAATAAATTCATGGAATTGTTCTACGGAAGACTTAAGCGTGAGTCAAAAAGAATGCCCGAAGCATTATAAAGCTTTGTTAAAACAAAATAAGGTGAAAATTAAAATTACGAGAAATTTCCAAATTGAGTTATAAAAACACAATTAAAACGCTGTCGTCAAGCATTAAGGATTTGACTCTCAAACGGAAAAGAGTGCCGCTTCTTTAATATTGTCAAGCATCACATTTAATTTATTTTTATGTCTGCCACGTGGAACTACCAACAACAATCATGAACCAAAAACTGTTAAAATATTTTAGAAGTTTAATGAATAATAAATCAATAGTGACCAAATTTCATGGAAATATTAATACCTCCGACAAAGATAATTTTAGTGAACAAAGGAAATTAAAATAAGAACGCGCCGTTAGTTCCTTTCTGCCATTAGTATCTTATAATAATCCCGTTGAATGATTAAACAGGCGGAAAACAAGAAAGTGCCGAAAGATTTCAAAAATAGTTACCAAAAAGGCAAAGTAGGTAAATACTAAATATCTCAGGGATAAAATCGAAAGTCTTTTTTGACAAGTACGAAAGTAAAAAGAGGAATGAAACAAAAGAAGCCGTGTCGAGCAAATCGATGCTCGAAGCTCGTTCTAGCCATGCAATACATATGTCTATCGGCGTGAAAGCATTTCCACTCGAGAAGAGCAAATAAAAAAAAATACAGAACATTTCCATCGCACACAATAAAATAAAATAAAATCGAGGCATGAGTACGTATTGGATTTTTTCTCATGAATCACAGATTCGCAACTATATAATTTGAGATCGACGCCTAAACGAGCACCCGCGGCCACAGAAACGAATAACGTCGAACGTAACATTTTTATAAGAGAAAAAAAAACACATCGTTTCGTATGAAAGAGTGTACTTCTCGGCTTTTACTGCTTCAAGCGACGTTTAACTTGAAAACGAACTAACATGCTCCTCAAGAGAGTGTAACTCAGAAATACTTGAGACACTGAAATGTATTTCGCTGGCCGTTATTTAACATACTGCAACTGCAGTGAAAATGTGCTTGTGGTTTCCGCATTTTGTTCTTTAGAATTAAAACCAAGCATTAAAAAGTGAAATATACAGCGGAGGTATTAAAATACACACAACAGCTGTAAGTACCTATACACCAGCGAGTTATATTGCATCTTGGAGGAGTGACAGAAAATGCACAGAAGAGTCTTAGGTATAATAAATACTTCATCCTTTCAGCCGAAAGACGTCCACTGCGGAACATAGGCCATTTCGACCGGTTCTATGTTTCTCGCATCCAGCGGATTCTTGCGGGCTTAGCCAGGTTATCGGCCCATTTTGTGGGAGGCCTTTCAACGCTACGTCTTTCAGTACGCGTACGTACTGCAGAACCTTCTGGAATGAAAGGATGGAGTACGCGAAGGCTTTCTAATGATATGGAAGGAGTGGAGGGAGGCTTTGCCCAGGAGTAACAAATTTAAGATATGTGGCATCTACCAACCCGCACTGGGCCAGCCCACTCTCTTTCACCGAGAGGACGCCTATGTCCCAGCAGTGGGAATATTACAAAGTGATTATGAGGAGTGGGACAGCACAAGCTAACAAAAAAAATTGTTTAAAAACTAAAAGTAGAAAATTATTTCTAATAAAAACTTTATCCAAAAAAAAAACAACCGACTTCCGAAAAAACACTACAAAGTGAAAAATTACTTTAATTTCGGAAGGCGGTGAAAAAAAAAGTCAGTGTTTTTCGAAAGTCATTTTTTTTTTTGGAAAAATTTTTTTGTATTGCACTTTTTAGTTATAGGTACCCCACACCAATTCGAAATTTAATCATCCTTGGGGTATTCTCAAAGTCAGTTAAATCAAAACAATGCATACTTATGCGATAGCAGCAATCGCAGTTGATATACGAGTATGCTGTCATTTTTTGAAGAGTTCCGTTGTCTGTCTCCGAATCTAAAAAATTAGGATACTAGTAATTGAATTTAGTTATTAAAAAAACGCATGGGGTGCTTGTTAATAATTTGAATAAAAATACCTCAAAAAGCACCCCACACGGTTTTCTACTTTGGTTTTCTATTAAAGCGCGTTTTTTAAAACTTTTATTTATTTTCTTTCTATTTCTTAGTTCGTATTTTTTTTTTTGTCCAATGTAATGGCATTTATGAAATTATTCAATTTCCATTGATCCTTGCAAAGCAATTTCAAATTAATTCGATGTTTTCAAGTGGGTCAAAATCACTTTCGTGTTAAAAAGGTCTATATCTTACCAATAGTCGTGGCTTATACCTGCACATAGCCCTAGGATCATTTACTCATCCCTTAATTCCCGCTTCATTTCTCCGAACGCACATTCGGAAAAATGCACCGAGAATTTTATAAATACTCCGCATTTTCAGTTCAGAAAATATGTTGTGCATTAAAAAAGAGAAAGCTAAGTCAGTGGGACTTATCGACAGACTGCAGCTATATTTTATATATGTACAATAATTCATCATGTCAAATAAATCATGGGAGCCGTCCGCAGCTTAGCTCCGACCTGGTCAACCCCAACTTGACATTGCACAATGAAATACGACTTCTGTCTACAGAAAAATATAACAGAAACATAATTCTAGAAATCAATCATTTCGTTTCCGACGGTATACCGCATACAATATGATATAACGATTTGTATGTCGGTATAGAAACATAAAGAAAGTTTTATAGGCCCATTGATCAGGGTGGCATATAAGTCAAGAAAGTTTTTCTTTCTTGAAAAATGGTAACGTAACCTCTTTATTTCATGGACCTTCATATATTCTGAAAAGGGTCACGGGGAACCGTTGGTTGCAGTTGCGAAGTCATCTCTCGGAAAGGCCCGTGAGTGTTCAACAATGAACGTTTTCCGGACGTCCGGATAGCATGATAATTATGATAAATGGTGTTTCTGAACGACGGGATTTACCTATTAACCTTTATGAGAGTTTTATTTTGCTTTATACTAACTTTTCCAACAATAACCTGCGGGGTAATTGCGTACCACACTAACAGTAAGAATGGCTGTCAGTTTGACAGTTCAACAACATTCATTGCGTTATTTACGATGTTGTGCAGACATATTTTTCGAACGTAAGAAGCAATGGATTAGTAATATCCTTTAAAATTATTCAGATTCTGATTCATCATAATATTAGACGAAAGACGTCCACTGCTAGACATAAGCCTCCCCCAAAAGGGGGCGATTTGCCATAATCGCCACGCTTGGCAGGCGGGTTGGCGATCGCAGTATGGTGGTCAAATGCATAGTGAACGCTGCTGCCCATTCTCTAGTAAGTCCCTTAGTCGTCTTCTACGACACCCACGGGAAGAAATAGGATGGTACTATTCTTTTACGTCCGGCACCACACGGAAGGGATTCTGATTGATAGTGTGTAACGCAATACGGGTGGTGTTCCGCCGGGTGAGAATATTTTATCCAGTCTTTTGTTTTTCGATTATTTAAACCCACATGCGCTTGTAGGTAGGTACACACGGCTACACATCAAGCTATACATTTCCAGTTTACGCTGATCTCGAACTGTACGGAAATCCTATACAATACGAGATCAGCTTATACTGGAAATTTATAGCTTGATGTGTAGCCGTGTGTACTTCTATTTCAGAATATACATTATTTAAACTAGACGCGACTAGTGGTCGCAAGCGCTACTGCTGAGAATAAGGTCCTGGATTCGATGCTGAAGTCGTGTCGAGATTTTCCATCAGGGATTTAGCGTAAGTACAAGCCCGGTATCTGGATTTGTGCCCAGTTGATGATAATTGGCTCGTCCCTTGTTACATGGGACTTAAACATACTCGTAACTGGCGCAATGTGGGTTTAATAAAGGTATATTCCAGCCTAACCCTTCGGGGATTATAGGCGTGATGTTACAAGTTATTATAATATAATCTATACTAATATAATAAAGAGGAAAGATTTGATTGTATGTTTGTTTGCATTGATTAGGCTCCGAAACTACTGAACCGATTTGAAAAATTCTGTCACTGTTGGGAAGCTACACTATCCCCGGGTGACATAAGCTAAATTTTATCCCCGTATTCCCACGGGAACGGGAACTATGTGGATGAAACCGCGGGGCGCTGCTAGTTATTTATAAACGTTATAACCTGCAACAAAAACGTGTATTTTGTTAGGGCATATAACCGTAACATTATCACTTCATAAAACCATCACATCTTCTTACAACAGACTCATTTTACAACCTAATGTTGTACTTAAAACCCTGTTTACAGATACTTTGTAGTACGAAATATACGTAGGATTCACAAAATGACAATTTTACGCGGGGACTGACGGAAATTATAACTTCCTATGGAGGAAAACCTTACGCTCAGAGATCAATCTTGTTACAGTCGACTTGACATGTTGTAGTCTTGTCGTTGAAATATTACATGACGATATTAAAACGAATATGGGAAAGATGAATTCTATACTTTTTACTACGCCCTACACTGTACCGGGTCTATAGTTGTAGCTTGGCTTCAAGTCATTGCAAGTTGCTTAGACAATCATCAACAACCCCAGACCCAAGCTACTATGCTGGAGTCGGCTTCCAGTCTAACCGAATGCAGCTGAATATCAGTGTTTCTACCTCCACAACCCAATTACTGGGTAATACGATACTCCTTGGTAAGACTGGTTTTCAGACTTTCGCGGTAAGGGCCTTAGATAATATGGAATGTAAAAGAAGAAATGAAAATTGTTTGCCTTAACTATGAACTACGTAATAATTGCAGACTGATCCCGGGTTAGACTGCAAATTTCGAAGTCAAAGTAATTGTTGGACATGTATACCTCTACATGTTGGACTCTGTTCATGTGAAGTTTTTACAATCACTTTCATGATTTTTTCTCTAACTAGAGTGGATTCTATTATTTTAAGGTGAAACAAGTCCACATTTTTTCCATACAAACTTCGGGAGGGTTTTACTCTACTGTTTGACAATGTACATCAAAATTTAAACATGGTATGGTTTTGTCTCATTATTAATATTGTCGGTACGGAAACAGAATACTAAAATAAAAAGCCATTAAAAAGTTATGAGCCAATAAAGATTCGTTTTTCTTGATAATTTAACGTAACTTTGGACATGTTTACGTAATAAAAGAAGTGTAAAAAAATCTTCAAAACTAAGTCGGTACCCACAAAGCTCAATTATCGAAAAGTTCAATAACTTAATTGGTCATTGAATTATGCATTGGTTTTTTCAGAAAACCTGATCTTCCGAAGGACTTTTCTTGATTTTTTACGCGCCTGTTTTACTATAACTGATCCTGCAGCTCACTCAATAATGTTGTGCATGTAGACTATCGTCTAACTGCCCATCACTGACACTACCTCTGTCAGACTCGAAGCCTGGTGAGACAGCGTGCTTTTTAGCCAGGTACACGAGTGATTTCGAGCCCATGACTAGTGTACCCTTAATACTCGATACTCAATGATACTCGTTATAGTTTTCTCGTGAATCAAACTACTGTATAGGTATATTGATAGTGCCTCGTTGGTTTAGTAGTTATACAAGCGCTAGTGCTGAGTATGAGGTCGTGGGTTCGATTTTAGGGTCGGGCAAAGTGTTATTGGGATTTTCTATGTGGATTTTCTCAGTACCAGCCTGAAGTCTTGATTTTGATGGCAATAGGCTCGCTCCCTATTACATGAGACTTAAACATGACTGGCGAAATTAGTGTGAACTACAGGGAGTCCTCCGCCTTTTCCTTCAGGGAATATCGGCGTGGTGATATATCATGTATATCGGACAATATCAGCAATCCAAAAATGACTCTAATTCGTTTAATTTCAATAAATGCTTTGAGTTTTGAATTTGAGATATTCTTACTAAGAAACATCGATATTTCTTTCCTACTAGGTATAGATACACCTACTTCCCTGAAAAGTACTCGATTGTTATCGATTTCACGTTGTCGCCATTTCATGAACTTGACAGAAATTAAGTAACTTTGACGCACGTGTAGCGGCTCTGGTGTTTTCTCCGTATGAGTCGCCGCAAAACTTAAAATCCAAGTAATTAACTTAAGATATTTTCCATGAGCCCCTAATAACCTCTCCCCGGTGACAAACACGAAATAAACACACAACATTATCAATACAGTGCAATTTATAAGCACAAAAGCTTTTATAACTAAATTACACACGCCCTCAAGCCACATTCTGAAAGCATTAAGACCTCTAAACGCTTTAATGAATAAATTAATTGAATCAGTCTTTGAATATGTGGCGAAAGAAGTTGGAACAATAAAATGTATGGTTGGATGAATGCATGCATTGTTGCAGCCACAGACCCATTGTTTTTGTTATTGTATTCGCGGATTGTGAATTCATAATGAGTTCTTATGAACTTCTTATGCATATGCGGTTTTTAAATCTCGTCCAGTTTTCATAAGGAATACTCACGTGTTTTATACCTGACTTCACGACCCAAAGGATGGTAATGTATTTATCAGGCTAAGTACGTATGTGTGTATGTTTGATCCTTTATGGAACTCTTGAAACCAAACGCGTGGGCCGATTTTGATGAATCGGTTTTTCTTAATCTTGTGTCACTAATGACATGATGGTAATCAAAATTCAAAATGGCGACAACTAGACGCCATATTGTGGTAAAGAAAAAAAATAAAGTCGACGAACCATGTCAAGTGGGGTATCATTTAATAGGTCTTTGAAAATCATCTGGTTGGTTTCTCTAATCATTTTTCAGTTTGATTAACCATTTAGGATCTATAACAATTTAAAGTTGGTAAACCATTCTCAGTTAAATAAAACTTTTAAGAAACCGGTGATAACGTTCTTATTTAATCGTAAAAAAAGGTCTTCTTTACGAGTAAAAATATTTTATTAGGTAAAAACTGTAAAATTAAAAGAAGTAAAAAAAAATCCGATTGCGAAAGAGGCAACTTTAAAAAAAATCAACAAGAAAAAAAGCTTTTTTTCTACTGAACTTCTACAAATAGGTCCTGTCTAGACAACCGCTAAAACTAAGCACTTTCAGGCAAAATGAACAAAGACAATAAGACCAAAACTTTGGGGTTAGGAGCGATGTGTACATAGTCTTACACATGAGTGACGTACTTAAGGACCCTAAGCTAATGTTGTTACTACACGAAATTCTACATCCCACAAATTAGAAAATGAACGTAAAAATAAAGAGTGAAATAATAAAGACCCAAAGAATGGCAAATGAATTCCTAATTTATATTTGATTCTTGAGCTTTGCATCGAAGGGGTGCTTGGACAGGAAACCTCCCCGTGTGCCCGTGGGCTGGAGTTTCCTTTGGATACGTCTGGGGGAAAGGCCAGTCTCCGGGACGGTGCACCCTGGGATGCGGGCAATGTCCCCCTTTGGGTACTGTGTGCCTAAGGGGTGTCGTTGCCCGTATGCCAATATCCTGTCGGCGGGACGCTCCAACGCGTGTATCTCTGCGCTCATGCAGAGACGCACAGCGGCGGAGCAAGAGCGGGCTCGGTGTGCACTCACCCTGCCACCGGGCAGGCAAGAAGGAGTGCTCTCCTTCTGCCACCGTTAATCTCGTAGCCCCGAAGATTGTCACGGTCATGTCTCTGACTTTTGACGGGGGTCGAGGGCCTTGGCTTAAGCGCCCGGGCCGCGAGGAAGAAATCCTCTATAAAAAATTACCCCAAACCTCCAAGCGGCGGCGCACCGTGAGGGAGGTTGGTAGCTTGACTAATGGGTAGCTAAATTAGTCTCGAGTGCGAACCACTATTTTTTGAGCCAGTACATAAAGTTTACACTCGTGGGAACAACTATGGAAAATATAAATAAAAACAAAAAACTACAGGAGGAGGAGAGTGATGCGGGGTCGGAGTCCGACTCTGCATCGAGCGCGAAGGACTCTATTAAGGGCCCGGAGCATGCGGCGGTGGGCGCTTCGAGGAGGACAGAGTTCAAGAAGCGCCCCAAACCGAGGGATGGCCGGGGGTCGTCCTCGGATGGCGGAATGGCCTCGACCCGAAAGCTCGGGAAGGTCTGTCGGAGCGGTGGGGTCCGGTTGGGCAGAGGCCTAACCACTAAGGATCCCGCCGAGCCGAGCGCCGAGGCGGCCCAGGCAGCTGAGCCAGCTGAATCGGAGGGGCAACGTTCTGGAGGGACCAGTAGCAGGGCCCTCTCAGAGTCGTCCGACGTTGAGCCTGACAACGCCGGCGGCTCTAACTCGGAGCGTACGGCCAGGCTCGCGGAGGTTGTGGCTGCTGCAGTCAAGGGTGTGGCCTTGAAGAAGCTTCAGGCCTCTAAAGGCAAGGCCATTACCGCAGCCATAGCCTCCATTATGGCGGCAGCGGAGGATATATACTCCGGACCTCCGTCGGACGGTATGTCTGAGGTGCGGGCGGAGGTTTCCCGTTTGACGGCCGCCATGGAGCTTCTCCGCAAGGAGAACGCGGAGCTCCGAGCGGACCTGGCCGGGCTCCGAGGAGCTAGTCCCAGTGTGGTGCCCCCCAGTGTGGTGCCTCAGAAGGGGGCGCGACAGGGGCATGGTGGACCCACACCAGGGGAAGACCGGGTGCTGAATTTGGTGCGGCAGGAGCTAGCTACCTTCCGCAGCCGGTTTTCCGCCCTGGAGGCCATAGTCCTGCGCCCCCCACTAGCGGCGAGCCGGCCGGTCTCGGGCCAGCAGAAGGAGGCGACGTATGCCGCCGCCACGTCAGTCGCGGCCAAGTCGGCACCGCAGTCGGGTCGGACCCCGGCGAAACCGGTGCCGCCCAAGCCCAAGCCCAAGAAGGGTGGGGTGGCTGCTCAGGCGGCTACGCCCCCAGCGGTGGTGCCAGGACGGTCGGCCCCGCCTCCCCCATCTCCCGCGGCTGACGCCGAATGGGAAGTAGCCGGGGAGAAAAAGAAGGCGGGCAAGGCAGCGAGGGCTGCCAAAAGGAAGGAGAGGCGGCAGCGGCGCAAAAAGCGTAGCGCCGCGGCTAGGTTACGCGCCCCGAAGTCCGCCGCTGTAGTGCTAACACTACAGCCGGAAGCGGAGAAGAAGGGCGTGTCCTACCGCGACGTGCTTTCGAAAGCAAGGGCGGCGGTGAACCTCGCGGAGCTGGGTGTCTCCAACGGCATGCGGATGAGGGTCACTGCGACCGGAGCCCGCATGTTGGAGATCCCCGGTGCGGCCAGTGGCCCGACCGCTGACGCCCTGGCCGAAAGGCTTAGGGCGTCCCTTGACGCGGACGAGGTCCGAGTGTCCAGGCCCACCAAGTGCGCTGACATGCGCATCTTGGGCCTGGACGACTCCGTGACGGAGGGCGAGGTGGTGGCCGCCGTAGTCAGGACGGGAGAATGCTCTGCCGAGCAGGTGAAGGCAGGCACCATCCGTCCTGACAACACGGGGATGCGAACCATCACGGTGAGCTGCCCCGTGTCGGCGGCCCGAAAGATCACCGAGGAGGGCCGTAGGCTTCTGGTGGGCTGGGTATCCGCGCAGGTGAAACTGCTGGAACCCAGACCTCTGAGGTGCTTCCGCTGCCAGGTGGGTCACCACGTGGGAGTGCAGTGCACCTCGGAGGTGGACCGCAGCAGTCACTGCTTCCGCTGCGGTCAGCCCGGTCACAAGGCCGGCTCGTGCGTCGCACCCAAGCCGCACTGCTATTTATGTGCGGCAGCTGGAAAGCCGGCCGAACACCGGGCTGGGAGCAAAGCCTGCGCTCCACCCGCTGAAGCCAGAGGCCGAGGCAGGGCCAAGCCCTCCGCCACCGCCGTCACCGCCGCAACCGCCGCCACTGCCGCCGCCTCCACCGCCGTTGTTGCCGCCGCCGTTGCGGCTGGGCCTGCCCAGGGGGCCCCGGAGGAGGGTAATATGGAGTGTACGTAACGGCTCCATTACGCCTCCTCCAGGCTAATATCAACCACTGCGCCGCCGCTCAGGATCTGTTGATCCAGAGCATGGCGCAGTGGTCGATTAACATCGCCGTGGTCGCTGAGCCGTACTTTGTCCCGCCCAGGGATGACTGGGTGGAGGACCTGAGCGGCTCAGTGACCCTCATTTCGTCGGCCGCCGCCGGTACCCCGACCCTCGAGAGTGTCAAGAGGGGACGGGGTTGCGTTGCAGCACGGTTCGGGGAGATTGTCGTGGTAGGGGTGTACTTCTCCCCGAGCCGAACTCTCGCCGAGTTCCACAACTCCCTTGCGGAGTTGAGAGACGTCGTCGTCGGGTTTCGTTCCCTCCCCGTGCTCGTCCTCGGGGACTTCAATGCCAAGAGCTTGGCTTGGGGTTCCCGTTTGACGAATGTGCGGGGCAGGATGGTGGAGGACTGGGCCCTGGAAGCAGACCTGGTCCTCCTAAACCGGGGTTCTGTCGCCACGTGTGTGCGGATGCGGGGTGAGTCGGTGGTGGACATTTCGTTCGCCAGCCCCGCTCTGTCGCCGCGTGTCATCGACTGGCGCGTCATGGAGGGGGTGGAGACGTATTCCGACCACCGGTACATCCGGTTTGACGTCTCCGCCCAGACCTCGAGCGCGCCGGTCCGACAGGCCCCGTGTGGTCCGCGGTGGGCGTTGAAGCAGCTGGACCGGGAGCTTCTCCTGGAAGCCTCGATCGTGCAGGCCTGGGTGTCATCACCGGACAGGCCTGCCGACATCAACGACGAGGCCGAGTGGTTCCGGGAGACCATGTCCGAGGTATGTGACGTGGCAATGCCCCGGGTCCAGCCAGGTCGTGCTTCACGCCAGGTGTACTGGTGGTCGCCGCAGTTGACAGCACTGCGCGAGGCGTGTGTTGCTGCGCGACACCTTTACTCCAGGCACCGCAGGCTCCGTATCCGCCCTCCGGATACGGAAGCCATTGAGGCGGAGCTGTACGAGGGGTACAGAGTGGCGAAGACCGCCCTCCGAGACGAGATCCTGCGGGCCAGAGTAGTGGCCCGCGAGGAGTCGCTGGAGACTCTGAACAGAGACCCATGGGGACGCCCGTACAAAACGGTGCGGGACAAGATCCGCCCGTGGGCTCCCCCGCTGACGCAGAGTCTCCGGCCTCATCTCGTGCAGGACGTGGTGAGCGCTCTGTTCCCCTCGCGAGGGGAGCACGCTCCCCCGCCTATGGCTACGCCTCCTGCGGTGCCCGATGCGGACCACACCGACGACGACGACGACTCTCCAGAGGTGACCGAGGTAGACCTGAGAGTGGCGGTACGTAGGCTGAATGCCAAGAATACCGCCCCAGGACCCGACGGCTTGCCCGGCAAAGCCTGGGTCCTGGCCTTGCAGGCTCTCGGGCCTCGACTAAGAGGGCTCCTAAGCGCATGCTTGGAGGAGGGCCAGTTTCCGCTTCGTTGGAAGACGGGGAAACTGGTCCTCATTAAGAAGCCGGGGCGCCCAGTGGACTCTCCGTCCGCTTACCGGCCCATTGTGCTGCTCGACGAGGTGGGCAAGCTCTTTGAGAGAGTAATTGCAGACCGCCTCGTCGGGCGGCTGGTGCGGGTGGGGCCGGATTTGGCGGAGAGCCAGTTTGGTTTCCGCAGGGGGCGCTCCACGGTGGACGCCATCATGCGCGTGCGAGCCCTCACGACGGGGGATGCTGTGGCCCGGGGTGGGGTCGTCTTGGCGGTGTCATTAGACATCGCCAATGCCTTCAACACCCTGCCCTGGAGTTGCATAAGGGAGGCACTCCGGTATCACCGGATGCCGACCTACCTCTGTCGTGTGGTCGAGGCCTATTTGACGGACAGGGCCGTCATCTACCCCGGTCACCTCGGAGAGTGGAACCGGCGAGAGATGTTGTGCGGTGTCCCACAGGGATCGGTCCTGGGGCCGTATCTGTGGGACATCGGGTACGACTGGGTGCTGCGCGCCGACCTCCCTAGCGGCGTCAGTGTAGTCTGCTACGCTGACGACACGCTGGTCCTGGCGCAGGGGAGGTCGTACCAGGCGGCGGCCGACTTAGCGACACAAGGGGTTGCGACAATCGTGGATAGGATCCGGCAACTGGGACTCGAGGTGGCCTTGCACAAGTCCGAGGCCATGTGGTTTCATGGTCCTCGGAATGCGCCACCGACGGGTTCCCAGATAACGGTGGGAGGGGTTCACATCGGCGTCGAGTCGACGATGAAGTACTTGGGACTCGTCCTCGACAGCCGGTGGAACTTCGCGGAGCATTTCCGCCGTTTGGCTCCCAGACTGGAGCGGGCTGGGGCTGCATTGAAGCGGCTCTTGCCCAATCTAGGGGGGCCAAACGCCTCCTGCCGGAGGCTCTACGCGGGGATCGTGCGGTCCATGGCCCTATACGGGGCGCCGGTGTGGGCGCCTACATTGAGGCGCCAACCAGCTCGCAAGCTGAGGGCGTCCCATAGGGTCATGGCCATACGGATGATCCGAGGATACCGCACGATCTCCGGCGAGGCGGCGGGCCTCCTTGCCGGATTACCGCCATGGGATCTGGAGGCAAAGGTCCTCGCGCAAATATGGGAGTGGCGCGAGGAGGCCAAACGCCGGGGCGTAACTCCGCTGCCGCAGGAAATCGCGGCACAGCGGACAGAGCTCCGGCGGGATCTCATGGTGACATGGAGAGAGCGATTGTCGCAACCCAGTGCTGGGCACGCCACGATTGCGGCGGTAAGTCCCCTCTTTGAGGAGTGGTTTGAGAGGCGGCATGGCGTCCTCACCTTCCGCTTGACGCAGGTCCTCACCGGACACGGTTGTTTCGGGAGGTTCCTGTTTCGGATAGGGCGGGAGGAAACGCCCGGGTGTTTCCACTGCGAAGATCGCCCTGAGGACACGGTGGAGCACACGGTGGCGGTCTGCCCTGCTTGGGCGGAGCACCGCCGTGTCCTCGTGGAGGCGATCGGCGGCGGCGATCTCTCGCGTCCGGCCCTGGTCCAGGCCATGGTACGGAGCGAGAGGGCATGGGGAGCCGTCACCTCCTTCAGCGAAGCAGTGATGCTCGCGAAGAGGGAGGCGGCGCACGTGAGGGAGAGGCAGCATATGCGCCCTCGCGACCCCAGCCGCCGCAGGATACGGAGACGCCCTGGGCGTCGGGAATCCCAGGCCGATTTCCGGCCACCGTAGGCATGGGCTTGCGGACGGCGAGTAATGGGTAGCTCGCTGTCCGGTAAGGACCAAGCCCAAGTCGACGGCGCGTTGTGTTCCACGCGCGCCTCAAAGAGATGTCAGCACAAAAAGTGATGGGACCCGCAAGGGTCGATGCCTGCCAGGGGTGCGGGTTTGTTCGAAAGAGACACCACAGCCCCTGGCTTAAGGGCTACTGAAGGAACACGGGTGGGTTTTAGTCAGTAAAAGTCTGACACGCCCTCCTGCTCCACCCAGAGCGGGAGAAGTTATTTGATGATTTCCCACCCAAAAAAAAAAAAAAAAAAGCTTTGCATCGAAAACGTCAATCGAAAGATGTCCAACAACAGATGTCATTGCGGTTCACGTTGAATATACGTCATTCTACAGAATGGTCTTTTGTGCCCAGCTTTAAAATAAACAACGAAACAAATGAACTGACGATACGAACCCAGCGGGGTAATTAAGAAACAATAACTGTCTGTAGATCTGGGGCACAAATCTGCTATTTTTATACATTTGTCATTCCAACACGATCCCATTGTCATTTTGGTAAAAAATTTCGTTATCAGCTAATTTCATTATGGTCGATCATTGGTCGGTCAATGGTCTCGTAATAGAATTGTGTGAATGGCACTGTGGTATTGCCATTATTATAAAACCCGTTAGTAGAAATAATTTTCGAAAAAATACTACTAAATTTGAACATTTATTCATGCCAGATTTCATTTAATTATATATTTTTACATATTATTTTTTAACATAGGTATTATTTTAGGAACTTTTATAGCAGATTACCGCCTAAGTCAATCATTAATTTGTTATTATGTACGAGATTACCAATAATTGCCATTTCTTTCAATGGAGTGTCAGTGGCTAAACATTGGAAAGTCATAATGACGCCATTATATTGGTACGAGTAGATTACCAAACTTGTCAAAATTAACAATTATGAAATCAATGATAGACCATTCTAACACTATTGTAATAGAAGACTTGAGGCCCTGCTGTTTTACCGACAGTCATTATGATATTGGAAATCTAATTTTAGCCATTTATCATGTTTTCAATTAAGCCTATCAAATTTATACAAATAAATAACATTATTTTTTAATATCATACGTAAACAGGATGGCATCCCGACATCGACCGGCAAACTGAAACTATGAATTAAACACATGAATCTAGACACCCAATCTTTGAAATTTGTCGTCGGTTATCAAAAACAAAACAACTTTCTCATAGACACACACACAATCACAATCAGACACACAACAACAACAACAACAACAAACATTAACCTATCTAAGACCTGTATTATGTACCTACCACAATAAAGAGATTGATTGATTGAGAAAACTGCAGACCTACCTGGTCAAAATGGGTGGAACAGCCATTTTTTTTTTTAAATTACGGACGAAAAATGGTCACTTATGAATGCCCTAAGGCTTCCCTTCCCGGCGTTTCCTGTCACAAGTGCGTTGTATTACCGTTTGTTAGTCACCTTTCATTTATCCTCCCAACATGACCAAACCATATATGTATACTCTTTTAAATTTTTGGCACTATATTTTCTTTCAAACCGCATAGTTCCCTTATAACATTAAAAAGAAACCCTTTAAAATTATCCTTATTTTGCTATACATTTTTGAGAAGCCTTCTCAGTGAATGCAATCCAATCTATAAGCACTTAGCGACAGATTCATGTTGAAACGAATACGTAATTCATAGGTACGTGAAATCTTTTCCATGTTTTATATTATATTATGTTAAAACCACTGTTAGAAATATCAAGTTGTTTATTTTATATTAAGCACTTATTTTACAAAGGTTTGCACTTATCACATACCTGGTACTGTAGTCTTTAAACTCAAATGTTCTAAAGAAACAATCTCAAAATCGCAAGTGCCGTTATTTTTCTTTAAATTATCATAAAATACTTAATCACCATAGTTTTACGATATAATCCCTGTTAATATTATACATGCGAAAGCAAATCAGACAGAGTTGCTTTCGCATGTATAATATTGTATAACATTTGTAAGTGAAAGCAAATGTAACATACGATGATGACATACTTATGTCCTACAGTCCAAGCATTTACATAAAGCACAACTTTCTTTCGTTTTTAGGTTTGAAGATTGTTTTTAATCAGCAGGAATTAGTGCATATTGATTTGAGTGAATTTACTATTTCATCAAAATCAAAAGTCATTTATTCAAATTAGGCTGAGAATCAGCACTTTTCGAACGTCAAAATACATAAGACAGTCCCCCAAAAACGCCCACCCTTCGACACTTCCTAGTGCTTTAGCTGGGCATCGTTATTTTATATAATCCTGTACAACGTAATCCCTACTAATATTATAAATGCGAAAGTAACTCTGTCTGGCTGTTACAGTTTCACACCTAAACCGCTGAACAGCTCGTCATGAAATTTGCAGAGATATAACCTGGGATATGGAGAAGGAAGTATGCTATTTTTTTGCGCGATAACCGACATCGACGCGGGCGGAGCCGCGGGCATAAGCTAGTAAAATCATAAATTTAACAATTGATCGTACTAGCTGTGCCCTGCGGTTTCAAGCGCATGAGCCTTGATAAAAAATTGCCTATGTCCTAATCCAGGTCATAATCTAGTCCATGTGCCAAATTTCATCCAAATCCTTTCAACAGTTTTAGCGTGAAAGCGTAACAAACAAACATACAAAAATCAAATCTTTTCTCTTTATTATAGAACACAAGTTTAAATGATCAACTTATTTGTTTCCCACGGTTAAAGGTTTCCTCTTTACAAAGAAGGCACAACCCGCTTGATCACCACGCTTGCTCAAGACGGGTTTGGCGATTTCAAATTAGTTCAGGTTTTCACAAAATATTTTCCGTCACTTATATCAGTATTGTTCAAGATAAACAAAGAAAGTACATAAGAATTGGAAAGATCACACTGGTACTTGCTAAGATTTGAACCGTAACCACTGGGCCATCAAGACAATATGGGTACCTACTTTTTACGACAGTTATATAATTGGGAAAATATGTAATACCTACTCGGTTTTTGGTATCCTCGAATAAAATATGTATGAAATATTCATTTAAATCGTCAAACCTATTCAAAAGTTAGTTTCAATACCATACGTGGAGTGAGGTGTGCGAGGCATTCATTATTTTGACTGAAAAATGTCCCTAACTCGCTGAATTTTTGAACAAACTTCATGTTACAACACAAGCGATATGAATCCTTTATTCTCGTTAGAACACTCGCTAACGATTGACCAAACTGATTTTAATCCAAAAGGATAAGTTTTTTTTTTTTTTTCGTTCTTTAAAATACGAAGAAGAGAGATTTTTATTACGTAAAGGAAAATGATACCTGCCAACATTTTCCAGGCAATTATCTTTCTGAGTATTTTGTATGTTTTGAAATATAATTAATTTTATTTGTAAGAATACGAGTACCTACAGTAAGTCGACGAATACACATAGTAAATTTCCGTCATATTCTACCAGACATCTGGTTTGCAAACCTGAGTAGTTAGGCCTACCCAGATGTCCTTTCTTTAGTATTGTTCGTCAAATCGTTGAGCTCCTCAAGTTCTGAGTCGAGCCGTATGATTACTGATGCATGCGTGCACTGAATGGACACGTCCACTCAATCCGTGTGGTTATTTCCTCAAAAGACCATTTCAGACACCAATCCACATGGTCTTCACATGATCTGACCAAGATTATGTCTGGACTTTGAAAGAGACTGTGACCTCTCAGTTTGTTTCGGCCTCTCTTCTCAGAGTAGTCAGATAGGAAACGCCGACCTCATCTAGTTTAAAAAAATATGATTGACGTGTAAAAGTTTTTGTACAAACCTACTTACAGGAATAAAATCATTTATCATTTATTTGAAGTTTGTTAGTAAATTAGTAAGTAGTACCTACTATACTTTTTGTTATGTTAAAAATCGTAGTGAGAAATACCTAGGTCATTACTAGGTTATTAGTAAAATTGGGGTACACGGCAATTTTGGCTCTGTTTGAGCCCCTCTAGCGACGATGTTAATCTACTTAAAATGGCCGACGCACCCTTGGGGGTAGTAACAAGACAGTTCCCCTATCCTACCTTGCTGACTGTGGTCTTCTAACTATAAATGAACTTAGATTATACTTCTTTTATTGCCAGTGACACAAGAGACGGAGGGCTTAGACTACAAATGGGTTCTGAACACAAAGTTCTAGTCTCTTCGACAGAGAGTGGGCTGTAATCTGCCACGCTGACTCAGGGCGGGTTTGTAGACCCAGTGCTAGCTGCTACAGCTACTTAACAAAACTTTTGTGGCGATTGGATCAAAATTAAACTGTACCTACTGAAAAATAAATTGACTACACTACGCACTCGTCTGACGAACCAGACAGTTACTCATATATTATATTTCTTGTCAGTAGCGACCTTAAAAGGCCCAGCGTGTAATAATTTAACAGTACTGTCAAACTTACAACTAGTTGGTGCTAGAATCTCATTAACACTAGGTACCGACCTACGGAACATATTACCAACATTAATTTGTCTTTACCTGGAGCAGACTCTTTGAAGCGGGATCACCTTGTTTTATAATTCACTGGGAAGCAAAGATTAACCGGTTCAATGGTCTGTAAACGAAAACAGACTTTCTATCAGGAAAATGCACGTCAGCCTTTAATTGAAATTGTATCCAACCTTTATGGAAATAATATTGAAGCCGCCGAATACACCGTGCAGCAAGACAAAGCGAAATCAAAGAAGCTTTAAAGTTGAAAATATGAGTATTAAATATAAATAAAATGAATCCCTATTTCCTTTGGGTTGGTGGTGGGGGACCGTCCCTTGCTCGTTGATGCGCCAGCCCGCGCCGCAGCTGAGCCAGTAGCTTTAAATTCCCCGTCTAATAATCATGAAAATATCTTGATCCAGCCTGTCCCTGATAGTACTAGCTGCCCCCCCCCCCCCCCGACAGCGACTCCCTGAGCCGAGGTTCGTACCCCACAGGGGGTGCCCTCAGTGCGCAGTCGTTTTAGGTTTGAGTAGGTTTACGCCCTGGCTGGAGGCTTTTAGAATCCTAAAAATACTCACAGGAAAGTCCGGTTGAGCAGTCACGGCCTCTCAAGGTCAACTGCGAGATGCCAAACACAAAAAAATAAATAAAAAAAAATCCTTTGGCATCACTCGTGACGGGCTGGACCAATTTTGCTAATTCTTTTTTTGTTGTTTTTCTAAATGTCCAGAGAAGGATCTTATGGAAGAATAATATAAGTAAGTTGTGCGTAACATATATTCATAGTTAAGACAGGACAACCGCGTCTGTCGGCTCAGCTAGTTTATAATATTTTATAGTGTACTAGCAGCGCCCCGCGGTTTCAGCCGCGTAGTTCCCGCTCCCGTGGGAATATGGGGATAAAATATAGCCTGTGTCACCCGGGGATAGTGTAGCTTCCCAACAGTGAAATAATTTTTCAAATCGGTTCACTAGTTCCGGAGCCTATTCAATGCAAACAAACAATCAAATCTTTCCTCTTTATATATTAGTAAGTATACAGATTTACCTAGTTTCGGACCATCTGGATGGTCAGAGAAAAAACTAAGTTTTTGTAGAGCGGATCATGATGATCAATTGCATCATCTGCCTGGCTTTCCCTAACCTTGTTGGGTTCGGCTTTCAGTCCAACCGGATGCAGCTGAATACCAGTACTTTACATGGTGCGACTGCCTATCTGACTTCTACAACCCCCAGGTTCATAGTTCAGGCAATTCGGTTGCTGATTTGCTTGAAGTTTTCGGTAACCTCATCTTAGAAAAAAACGGACATTCTTGAAAAAAAAAAAGTGTTGGTAACAACTTTAACTAATTATATATCGGCTTCCAGTCTAACCAGATGCAACTGAATATCAGTATTTTACATGGGTGACAGCCTATCTGACCTCCACAACCCAGTTACTAAGTAACACAATATCCCTAGGTAAGACTGATTGTCAGACTTTCGGGCTTCTGACGAACCGTAACGACTGTCAAAGATGAATGACAGCCGGGACCAACAGCTTAACGTACTTTCCGAGGCACGGAGAAGTCTTGGTCACCCATCCTGGGATCACCTGCAGCAAGTGTAGTAACAAGGGTGGATCAAGAACCTAGATCCTACTACATATATCATAATTTCAACCGAAAAGCGTCCACTGCTGGACATAGGCCTCCCCCAGGCTCCTCTACTACGACCGGTCATGTGCTTCCCACATCCAGCGTATTCCCACGACCTTCACAAGGTCATTGGATGTATATAGGGCGACTGGTAATTAGTGACCGACATTTAAACACATGATTGTATTCATCATTACGAACAACTTTTGCTGTGGGACCTTTAAATGTCGGACTTTTAAATGTCCGTCACTAATTACCAGTCACCCTATAAAATACTATAAATGTGAAACTTTGTATTTTTAGATGTTTGTTACTCAATCACGCAAAAATGGCTGAACGGATTTCGGTGAAATTTGGCAAACAGATAGTTTGTAAGCTGGATTAACACATAGGATACTTTTTATTTCGATAGTACTTTTCCTTGGGATAATTTTTGACTTCCACGCGGACGAGGCCGCTGGCAAAACCTAGTAGACTATGAACTTAAATTGAGGTCCCCACTTCTCACGTCATTTCTATATAATAAACGACATAGAAAGGAAAACATAGGACAACATTTCATGAATTTTTGCTGACCTGTCTAAAGCAGTTCTGAAAATTCTTCATTTACACAAAATGCCACTTCTACTGAAATTTTTCCAGCACTTTCTTAACCTGTTTTTATTTCGAAAGAGCTCTATGTAAAAGTTTCTAAATAATTTAAGTTCTAATTAAAATTGTAAATGTCAAAATTTTAATAATTGCTTTATCGAAATGTGATTTGATACTTGTGATAATGTAAGGGTTCAGGACTTTTGAGAGTTACGAGCCGCCATTAGTAACTTCAATTATAATTGTAATTAATAACGCGGTAGTAAAATTATTGCTGAATTTGTTTGAGTAATTGTTCAGATATCTATATCTATATTTACGAGTAATAAAGCTGACAAGTTTGTTTGTTGGAACGTGCTAATGTTTCGAACTAGAACCGACACCCAAAAAAACACTACAAAGTGAAAAATAACTTTAATTTCGGAAGGCGGAGACGATTACAGGTACCCCACACCAATTCGGAATTTCACTATCATGGTCAAAACAATGCATATTTATGAGATAGCAGCAATCGCGGTTGATTTGCCGTCATTTTTTGAAGAGTTCGTTGTCTGTCTCCGAAACACATCATCAGATCTATATTAAATTTAAATGGGACAATTTCGTAATAAACTCCTTTCGAACCAAAGAATTTTGAAAATCCGTCCATATATGACGGCGTTATGCCCGAACATACATTCAAAAATATACAGGAAAAGTTTTTATCAAGTGCGCAAAATGTAACCATGAATTCAGCATATCATTCTAGACGCAGCAAACCCCTAGCGCAGAAATTTTTCGCCGGATATACAAAAAAGAAATCAGTTGTTCCATACATTTTGACCGCGTAGGTATTGCACCTTTCTATGAAACAGTTGATTTTTTTTTGCATAACCGGCGAAAAATTTCTGCGCTAGGGGGTCTAGAATGATATGCTGAATTCGTGGTTACAATTTGCGCACTGGATAAAAACTTACCCTGTATATATAAACATGTCGAATTGATAACCTCCTTCTTTTTGAAGTCGGTTTAAAATCGGTTTGCATTTGATAGCTAAATCTTTGAGGCAGGCTTTAGGCCATTTAACATCACGCTGGGATTCTAAGGAGCCGGGCAAAAAGAAAAAGTTAGAAAGCGAATACAAAGTTATACCGCGGGCGGGGATTTCATGCGAAATAAAATCTCAAACGCATATCATTTTTCAAGCAGATTTTCAGGCGATTTTTTACTGCAATGCGCGCTCTCTAGTATATTGGTTTTGTTCACAGATTGGTGATTATTTATCGCAACGATTAAAATTCGTAGTGCGCGCTTAGCCCTAGGTATTGATAAAATTGGTCTGCAATTGGTTAAGACTTGGTTTCATTGGATGATTGTAATGAGATACCAACAACTGTCTAAGCAACGACTAACCCGAGTCCTATAGGTTTAGATACCTTTACTTGAAACTCGAAGTAAGTATTCGAGCTAGGACCAATGCCAAAAAACGAACAAAGTGTTTGCTACGGCAAGAGCCAAAAATTTTTAGTTTGTAGGTTATACAATCCGTGTAACAATTTCATTCATAACATAACAATTAATACTTTCCCTTGTAAGTAGGGGCGGGCTACAAGCCTACGTGGCGTAGCAAGTGCTACGAATGCTACGAGGCTACGATTACATAGCACATCTTCTGTATTGTACAGTACACTATACTAGACTTTCTAAAAGGGAAATAGCACTCTAATAACAATCCACGTCTTAATCAATGCGCTGTCATCTGATGGGTAAATAAACAAATATCAGTAACTTAATGCAAGAGTTGAGTTGGGGAAATCTTAGTGTTTGCTTCCCCAATATTTGACGCTCAAGTTTCACCTCCGACCGGAACACTAATGTATGAATTGGCCACGGTGCCAAGTTGCCATATAATTCCATATATAATGTTCGATAATGCCAAATGTATCTGTAATATAAACCGCTACCTACCTTTGGCCAAATATTGCACATTTTCCTTTATTAAACGGTAATATGAAATTTATTTGCAAGGAAATAAACAATTGCGATCATTAATCGTGACTTTCACGGACCATTTCCAAGATTTACCGTTTTTTCTTACGCACCTTGCGTATAGAATGTTCTATCGAGAGCACATATACGATCGAATAATAGTCTTGATCCGTTTCTTGACACTTTCTAAATACTATCAGAAGGATATTAAAATTCCATGTGTACGGTAACTTTCAGCCTCACTTTGTCAAAATTATCAAGTTTAGTTTCTGAAATTACTTCAAAATAAGATGTTAACTATTCACTGTTAAAGTTATCAAACTTTGGTTTATTATGCGGATAGCCAAGTTTCTAAGATAGTAGTTTGTCTAACGAAATTATAAATGTTGTATGTGTTGGAGACATGGATGTAATTGAATCCTCAAAGTGCATGGCTTTATACTATCTACAGTCACGATATTTCTAAAATTCAGAGAATCACTGCGACAGATATCACAGTTTTAAAGACACCTGTTCGGCGCTGCTTTAATTCAGTCTGTACGCCAGTTATCTGACATAGAAACAGTGAGTAAAACGGAATTTACTTTCTGAAAAGTTTATCTCTTGAATGTGAGTGAAATTGCCTGAAGGGAAGGACGATCTGCCCTCAAATTAGACATGTATTCGTAACGAAGGCAAAGGTCTGAGCAATAAGCATTAACGCTGAGGTATTAATTTCGATTCAATTTACTCTCAAATACGTACATAATTTCTGTATAAAAGTATGGACATCAAAAGTTTTCATATAGCAAAACACGGAAATGTGAAATGCATTTTCAGTTTCAATTACTATTCATTTCTAGATAGCTTTTTCATGACGTGTTCATAAGTTTTCACTGAAAATTAATTCGAATAATGTATTCCGCCAAGTACGCAATTTGTTTACAAGTTATACTGGCACAATTTTCCCTATTGTTTCATATTTAAAAACCAGATTTAAGCACTGTTATGCTTGAAATGCGAAGAAAGAAAATTCCTCGTTGGAAATTAAAATAACGAAACGAACCTTTTTGTTTTTTGGCCTCACCTTACTGGGACTCGGAATGTCGTACGGAACCGGGGACAATGTATTTACACAGTGTATATGAGAAATATTAAATGTACAACATACATTCAACATTGCTAAGAACGCAATTTATTTCAACAGAGGTCTTAAGCAGCTTCATCTTGCTCTTAAAACAACATTTAGCTAAGAAACACAAACAAATTAACAAAGTCTTAATCGATGGTTTGTAAAATCAAACAAGTATACATACAACCCTGTCAGAGGTTTCTGATACATAATCAAGACCCAAGACGCTCGGGCTTAAGAGGGCTTTAACCACATCAACAACAACTTGCGGTTACTTTGCGTAAGAGAAAAACTGTCTTACAACCATTAATAACGTTGCTTCTAATAGTGTGGAAAGGGAAATTAGTTAAGTATAGGGGTGAATTTCAACTGTCCGTATTTTTATAATTAGTATTTACCAATCTCAGATTATAAAACAAAGGCAGATAGACCGCGCGGAACACCAAGAGTGAAGCTAAAAATCCAAATACTAAAGCGTCGCATTGTATATAATGCGAGGCTTTAGTATTTGTTTTTTTGACTCTTGGGTATTCCGCGCGATCTATCTGCCTTTGTTTTGTAATCTAAACCAAAAAAAATACACAAATACTAAAGCGTCGCATTGTATGTTGCATAAAATGCGCCGCTTTAGAATTTGGTTTTTTGGCCTCACTCTTGGTGTTCCGCGCGGTCTATCTGCCTTTGTTTTATAATCTGAGTTACCAATATTATAAAGAGCTACAATTTGTGAGTTTGTATGTAGAGGCTAGTCTTCGGAACTAATGATCCGATCCCGAACATAATTTTACTGATGGGAAGCAATTATTAGTGTTTCCGAGAGAGGGTTAGGCATTACATTAATCTCCTAATGATATAGGAGATTACAAGGAGCGCTGTATATAAAACAGGTAAGTTTTTTTTTTAGGTTGGGAAATCATCAAATAACTTCTCCCGCTCTGGGTGAAGCAGGAGGGCGTGTCTGACTTTTACTGACCCACCCGTGTTCGGTTGCCTGTGTGCCAGGGGCCATGGTATCTCTTTCGAACAACCTGCACCCCTGGCAGTAACAGTAATCAGGTTATCATTTACTGTGCGACCAACCATAACTGTTTCGTTCCTTTGTAGATTCAAATAGTATGGGTAAATATAGTTGTACTAAGATCTTTTGGCGCGTGCCCTAAATCGAAACTTATCGCCATCTTGTTTTTAACCGACTTAAAAATGAAGGAGTTACAATTTTTTTTAATGGTTGATATCTCATGTCTCCGTCATTTATAAACCGATTTGATTCGTTTTTTGTGGTCAAGTTCTGATTAGGGGTTTTTGAGCTAGCTTCAATAATACGTATTTTTTCCACTCAGTGTAATTGTTGATATTGCTATATATATATATATAATACCTTGCTGCTCCTGTTATTTATTTTGCAAGTGAACGAATTTGTGTGGGGTGGGTACCACAGATAAAAAGTGATAAATTACTTTAATTTCGGGAGTCGGTGTCAAAAATTAAAATACTAAAGACACCTACTTTTTGCCGCCGTTCAAACAAGTGCAGTTCTTGCCCTCCTGCTCCACCCAGAGCGGGAGAAGTTATTTGATGATTTCCCAACCAAAAAAAAAAAAACAAGTGCAGTTGAAATCAGTGCCCTGAGTGGAATACCTCCTTTTTCCAATGCATTTCACAAAACAATTGCACAAATGTTAACCAACAACGCCCTGTCAACGACATTCGCATGCCATAAGGTCCTTGCCACAGAGTAGATTAGAATCTTACCTAGAAAAACAGTGCCTCCTGTTTCATGTAATAGGCTCACATAAAATCTCTTTTGTGATGAACATGATTCAACAAGTAAACCATAGCCAGAGAACTGACTTCAGCGACGGATTTCGTGACAGATAAATGGCCGGATGAAAATGACACCCTTATTTTATGTAGGAACATGAAGAGAGATATAATGAAGTATTCAGTAAGCAGAGCCCACATAACGTGAGAATTATTGCTATTAATAATTTGGTGTAGACCTTACAGTTTCGTAAGTACAAATGAAGGTGAACATGAGCTTGGGTGTCAAAGTAACTTTCTGTGTAGGGTTGTCTTCTACAAAAACTAAGTCTCGTATTACAGAACCACACTCAACACTCAAGCATTACTTAAAACTAGTTTCAACCAATCAAATGGCTCTAATCTAGTTTTAAGTAATGGTTGAGTCTTGAGTGAGGTTCTGTAATACGGGCCTTAGTCTCGTATCTCGCACGGCCTTTAAGAAAACGTCTCCGAATAAAAAACCTACACTTAAATACCTACCGAATCTAATACCTTTAAACGAGCAATTCTTATACGATACGATACGATATAAAGATGGTCCACTAAATGTATCCGACATAAAATACCTCTAGGCGTGATTAAAAAATTGCTACCATTAATTAAGAAAATAGTACAAAGAATAATAAATAATGCTTTAGCATTATGAAACACCCTGTTAATAATGTTTACGTAGATAGCAAAGGGTAGAAGATACCTATACCCATAACATTCCATCATTCATTCCGTCTCCATATCAAGGTGTTTCAAACTACGTCATGCGTTTTAGTGAATATTTTCTTTTTTTTTAGTTATTTGGAAAAAAATCTTCACTTTTATTTTTATTTAAACGTATTGTAGTCATCGGATACATGAAGTGGGCTGCCGGGTCGTCACGGTGTATAATCTGAATCTCGGAAACGGCTCCAACGATTTTCATGAAATTTTGTATGCAGGGGGTTTCGGGGGGGGGGGCGATAAATCGATCTAGCTAGGTTTCATTTTTAGAAAATTTCTAACAAAAAAAAAACCTAGATCCGGTCATTTAGATATTATATTCCATATGCGTCGCAATATGATTTTAGACGAGTACTCAAATCTGGATCTATTACTGTAATTGGGCCACTTGTGAAAATCGCATAATAGGTCTATTGTGTGCCTGAATTTTCTAGAACTCTGAGCAATAACTCATTCGATTAATGCATTATAATCGAGAGTATTATTATTACGATATATTATTATCTCTTTTATTCCATTAAATACATATAAATTACATTTTTAAATATTAGAATACAAATTTTTTTCATATTAAAAATTGTAGCCCACCGGTATCGGGAACAGGGTCCAAGCTACCGGTGGTCAGGGCTGCTGAGAGAGGAACCTCCTTACTATACGTGCCGTGTCCTGTAGTACTGCTCTCTGGATCAAACCCTTGATCCAGCTGCCTAACGAGAGCCTTCTGAGGGGTTGGTCGAGGCTCTTGGCTATAATGCCATTGGCCGTTACGACTATCGGCACAATGACTGCTGTATCTACATCCCACATGTCGACAACCTCGCGTGCCAGGTCAAGATACTTGATTTTCTTATCTAGCTCAGCTTTCACGAGTTTCTCGTCTTGTGGGACTGTTATATCAATAATCATTGTGCGACGCTCTAATCGATCTATCACCACTATGTCCGGCTTATTGGCAACAATAGTCCGGTCAGTGATGATAGATCGATCCCTATAAAATGTGTTAGTGCTATTTTCAAGAACTGGGTCGGGCACATTCCTATAGTACGGTACTTCCTAGTCCACAAGACTGTATTTCAGAACAAGTTGCTGGTGGATAATCCTGGCTACAAGGTTGTGCATAAGCAAGTAGTTTCCGTTAGCCAGACGAGAACAGCCAGAAATAATGTGTCGATAAATAATTACGATATATTATTATTTTAATAGTATATTTTTTTATTTGAAGCAGCGTCTTATCTTTCTTAGTAGTTTAGCTAAATGTGAAAATAACAAATGTAGTTACTAGCTTACTAGTTGATAGTCGAGCATGTTGTTACCATAAGCCACAACTCAGAAATTGTTTACAAGAGACACCACAATTCTCAATTAACAGTACAAAGTGAAGTTGTTTGTGTCTCATAATTGTGTTTCTATCCAAGAGCAAACAATTTATAGTCAATGTTATGTTTAAGTTACCTACTTAATTTTACTTGATCTAGAATTCTAGAGTGTAGATTTGTGTCCGGTTAATCGAAGTTCGTTTGCCTCATACTTCATTGGACGCATAACCTCTATCAACCCTTTCGGGGAAAACCACAGTGATGTTGTGTCATACGCCAAACGGTAGGGTATTAAGGCAAGCAAGGCAGTCGAATAACTTCGTCCCGAATTCACCTGCCTATGAAATTTAATAAAACGTGCGGAAATTCACGAGTTCCCCCAAATGTAGTTACTATTGCCATGCTGGAGACTATTTGCTTATAATTCACTGTTTTTACTTACGAACGAACGGAGATGACGCTTTTCAACGTTTCTATGTGTAATAGGTATTCCTATAGATTGTGGCGTGGAATGCATGTATCTATATGGACAGTGGAATGTTATTAAGTATAATGAAATTCTCGTGGTAATTTAAAACAATGCAACTTCTAATGAAAATGTTGGTTTTATCGTATAAGTTTTGTCTTAACTAAGTATTAACTTCAACGTAAACTTAAAGATATAAACTGTTTAATATTCTATCGACTAAACACTATTTTTAACCCCCGACGCAAAAACGACGGGGTGTTATAAGTTTGACGTGTCTGTGTGTGTGTGTGTATGTGTGTGTGTGTGTCTGTCTGAGGCAACGTAGCTCTCGAACGGATGAACCGATTTTGATTTTGTTTTTTTTTTTTGTTTGAAAGGTGTATTAGTCGGGAGTGTTCTTAGACATGTTTCATCAAAATCGGTTCAGCCGTTTGAAGATTATCAGCTCTTTTCTGGTTGATGAAGTGATTTGAGCATCTTCCACGGGGCCGATCAACTCGAAATTTTGTATTCTATTACTTCAATTACATATATTAGACAAACAAGGTAACATTGAAATGATGGTGGAGTAACACCTGAAATTTCCAGGATGCCCAAGTTACTCACCAACAAACAGCAAAAGTATCGTGTTTGGAAAAGGTCTCAATGCATAGATTATAGATAAATAGTGATCAGGACAAGGGATGAGGATAAATTAGTAACAAACTTCACTGTGGGAAACATACGCAACGATGCGCAGATTTAAACGAGCGAGACATTAAGTTTAAAAATCAGGAAATAAAAATTAAATTAAAAATTAAAAAAATCCCCGACTCTAAAAACTCTAAAAAGTAAAAATAATAATATTTATAGGCCTTTTAAGATGAAGCTAATATTTTGATCAAGGCATTGTCAAGTCGGGGGACGGTCAATGAAAATGCCAAACAGAGGCCTAGCATTTTCATTAGCCGTCTCCCCCTCTTTTACAATGCCTTGATCAAAATATTACCTTCAACTTAAAAGGCCTATAAATATTATTATTTTTACTTTTTAGAGTTTTTAGGGCCGGGGGTTTTTTTAATTTAATTTTTAGCGTATAAGTTTTGTCTTAATAAAGTACTAACTTCAACGTAAACTTAAAGATATAAACTGTTTAATATTCTATCGACTAAAAACTATTTTTATTATTATGATAATAATTTCAGCTGAAAGATGTCCACTGCTGGGCATAGGCCTCCCCCAAGCTACGCCACTACCGGTTCTCTGCTTCCCGCATCCAGCGTACTCCTGCGGCCTCACAAGGTCATCGGTCCACCTTGGCCTTCCAACTTTGCATCTTACGGTACGCGGTCGCCACTCCAGAACCTTTCGGATCCATCTTTTAATTATGATATTAATTTAAATAGCAAAATTTAGATAAATTATTTAAATAGCTCGATCATAGGCCTCTTCAATTTTGTGTCTAAATAACCCTGTCAACGGTGAGTACTGAAACGCTATTAAAAACGGCACGGGTTAAAGATAAGAACAAAGACAGTTTGACAAGGAAAACGGGTCAAAAACATCATGTCCAATGAAAGAAAAACTTCGTCCATTCACTGTCCTGTTTCGACATAATCGCAGGAATAAAAACAGTAAAATGGAACATTTTATTGAATCGACACGACGCGCTAAGGAGTCTCTTTTTATTTCGTTCAACGTTTTTTAAACTTTCTCTTGTTATTTTGTACTGGATATTTTGTCACATGCATGGTATCAGTGACATCGACGCACAACCAGTTAGCATCCAGGACATGATTCTGAATCCACCTGCGTTTGCTGCAAATTTATTGTACATTATTTAAAAAAACAATTTCTTCACTAATTTTGACCCGCGTGGTGCCGGGCGTAAAAGAATAGCACCATCCCATTTCTTCCCGTGGGTATCATAGAAGATGACTTAGGGACTTACTAGAGAATGCAGCGTTCTCTATGCATTTTACCACCATACTGCGATCGCCAACCCGAAGAGGGGCTTGTGGCTAAGTAACAAAAGCCGCACGGTTCGATCGATCAGGTTAAGCTACGCTTGCCGCGGTTGGTCCATGGATGGGTGACCATCTTAACATAACAAGACTCCTCCGTGCCTCGGAAAGCACGTTAAGCCGTTGGTCCCGGCTGTCAATTGTGGATCTTTGACAGTCGTTACGGGTCGTCAGAAGCCCGAAAGTCTGACAACCAGTCCTACCAAGGGGTATCGTATTACCCGGTAACTGGGTTGTAGAGGTCAGATAGGCAGTCGTTCCATGTAAAATACTGGTATTCAGCTGCATCCGGTTAGACTGGAAGCCGACCCCAACATAATTCGGAAAAGGCTAGGCAGATGATGACTGCGGTCGCCAACCCGCCTGCCAAGCGTGGTGATTATGGCAAAACGGCCCCCATTGAAGGAGCCTGAGCGAGGCCTATGTCCAGCAGTGGACGTCTTTCGGCTGAAATGATGATGATTTTTGACCGCATAGATCTTCAAACCGCATACAATGATGTGCTGAATTCGTGTACATGAATTCAACACATGATTGTAGATACACTAGCTTACAATTTACTACTAATTTACTAGGGTGGTAGGGACATTAACGCACTGTTTCGAACGTCGATGTCCCTGTCACCCTGTACAGCGTTTAAACTTACAATTACTTAACGTTTTGAACGGTATACCTGACAATAACTGGAAAAAAAAAACCTAGAAAAATCTTAGTGTTAAATCAAGCCAAGACATAATTTTCAAGTGAAGAAATGTGAGCTAAAAGCGCCTTATAATAAAAATACAAAAAAAAAACGACGAAAACGACAACAAATCACAATTATTTTTATTACACCCATTAGAAGCAATTAAGCTAAAACATATAAAAGTAATTATCTTTTTATTTGCTTAACCGAGAAAGAAATGTCCACTAACAGGCTCCAAGACTAAAAGAAATTAAATAAATAACAAAGGAGTAGGTCCAAGAAAAACTAGAACAAAAACGAGTATAAGTGAAAGCAAATGTAACATACGATGTGTTTGACCGAGATTGATTGATTTTATCTAAAGATAATAGAGACGACATACTTACTACACTCCAAGCATTTAGGTAACGCGTAACTTTCTTTGTTTTCAGCAGGAAGTACTGCACATTGATTTGAGTGAATTTTATCTATTTCATCGTTACTTTATAAAATCCCGTACAACGTAATCCATACAAACTCTACTCTGTCTGTCTGTTACGCTTTTACGCCTAAACCACTGAACCGATCGTCATGAAATTTGGCAGAGATAAGTCTTGGATATGGAGAAGGACATAGGCTACGTGTTTACGCGGTAACCGACATACACGCAGGCGGAGCCGCGGGCAAAAGCTAATTGTTCATATATTAGATATTATAAAAATTGTTCATGATAAAGGTATCATGAACAATTTTTATAATCTCTATTAAATGAGCAACACATTATATCAAGTATATAAGTAGATTATCTGCGTATTGTCAGTAGTTTAATCGTATTTAACCTGTCCTTTTTCCTTTTGCTTTAAAAAACAAAACAACAAAACAAAAGTCATTTATTCAAACTAGGCTGAGAGTCAGCACTTTTCGAACGTCAAAATTACATAAGACAGTCCCCCAAAAACGCCCACCCTATAAGCTTTCTTAGCTTGGTGGCTCTTAGCTTGGTTTTATTTTCAAGAAATGGCAACATCTTATCCCAATTTATCATGTTTTAGCAATCGGCTCTAAAAAGCTGGTCCTAACGACCACCACAATAAACTATTGATATCTCGTCGAACCTCACATCTGGCTTGATAAGTATCTGATGTACTCTGTTTCTTTCATTTCGAAAAACATCTTTGTAATCTTATTAGCAAAGCTTTTTTGTTCCTCTGTTTCAGTTTTCTGCAAAACTCAGCTATATGATAAGATAAATTTCTGTAATCCAAGACAATGTTCGAAATAAAGCCGTTGAAAAGCGTTCGCACTTCTTAAGTTTATTTTCTAAGAAATTATAAATGTACACAGAAGAGGTTTGAGCTACGAGAGATAGGCACAGACAAACACAATATCGGGCTGTACCGAGACTTTACTAAATTCTCCTTCGAATTTAAACTTGCTTTTCCTCGGAGGAAAAGGAATATTTTTGTGCTTAAAATACTGGGAATGGCTCTCCTAAATTCTGTTTCACAAATAGTTTTGAATGTATGCTGCACCCTAAGCAGTGAAAGACCCGCATTGAAACATATTACTGTCTTGCTTTTCTTTATTTGCAACTAGCTGTTGCCCGCGACTTCGTCTGCGATCCAGGATGAAAAGTAGCCTAGTAGAGCCTAAAAGTAGTAGAATTCTGTCTGTGTGTCAAATTTCATCAAATTCAATCAGCCGTTCAACATCCAGTCAGTCGAAAGCGTAACAAACAAACAAACTTTCGCGTTTATAATATCATGTCACGATTAGTTCAAAGGGCGAACTTAGAATGAATGACGACACAATCTGACAGTTTTCCCTACTACCAATACATGTTAGGCCCTTAGAATACAAAAAGAACAAGAAGCCGTGAGAGCGCCTAATACTGAAGCCACAAAAACTACTCTTAATTAGAGTAGTTTGACGCGCAGCCGATCAGTCACTCTGAGACTGTCGTATCGCGCCACGTGTTTTACCGGTGTTCAATTTATTTAAATTATGCCGTCTTGTGTCGTTCCTAACTCTAAAAATTCAGCCGGGCTAAAAAAAAGGATGGGATCACATTTCATGTGCAAGTAGCGCATTCAGTTATTGTCTTATTTAATTATTGAATAATTTGTTCAATTTGTAATTGTCATCGTGAATAATGGGTCCATCTTCTACGTGTTGCAAATTTTAGAGTATGGATTTCCCTTCTTCTTATTACCTAATGAGGGCTTTTATTCATTGTAGTATGTATAAAACTACTGAAAAAATAATGTTATCAAAGCAAACCGTATGTAATAATGCATATATAGACCAGAACAGTAAAATTTAGATTTTATTATTTTCGTACCCCCAATACTCTCAAAATTTACCCCAAAAATGGGCAAATAATGTCTGAGCTGGTAATATTGCGCGGTTGGGAAGTGAGGCGAGCGGGGTCACTTGTTTTGTTTTTGAACACAGCCTGCAGCTTGCAATACCAGTTGAACGCGGCTTCTGCAGGCCTAGACAAAATATATTTCTGTTAGCGGTAACGCAAGACGCTAACGCCAAAATGAATGGGAATGACATTAGCTGCGGAAAGATCACGTGATGTCACGCTAAGTTCGTAGACAAATAGAAATTTGTAAAGAAGCGCTACCGCTAACGTGACGTTAGCATGGCGTCTCTCCTTGGTTCTTTCTGTATTCTGAGGTTAGGCCATCTGAAAAATTGAATTTGACACTCGTTTTGACAGATCAACTCCTTTCGGACGGGCACGTATCTTCGATGACGGACTCCGAGAGTAGATCCGCAATTTCGTTCACTACTAAGAAAGAGCACAAAGTACACGTTAAGAAGTTACCACGCAAGGCATGAAGATATTACAATTATTACAAAGAAATCCCAATTTCATTTAAAGCTCCCACGTGGAAGTTCCCTCAAACAATATTTTTAGAAAGACAATTAGAAAGTTTTTCCATGTGAAAAGTCAACGTCACAATTCATGGCCCTATATTTTTCTTGATTTAATTAGTTGAAAAGTTCCTAAGACAGTTTTAATTTTCTCAGAGACGGCCGGAGTTTAATCGTTGCGGTAGGTATGTGGGCATATAGGATAAACTTTTTGAAGAATATTCTGTAGGAACATTCTCCATTTTAGTTTTCTAATCTCGGCCAAGATGCTTCGTAAGTTAGACTAGAAACATGTAGGAAGGCTTTCTAGGCTTCTATGATTCTGCATACAAGTACATTAACGTGATAACTGATTGTGTTATTGTAACAAGGATCTCTTAATATTCCAAATTTTAATAAGGAACGATTAACAACGAAATTCAGTTAGTTTATTAATTAACATTACTTAATAATTAATTAATTAAAGAAAATTAATAATTAATTAATTCAATAATTCTAATTAGAATAACAAAAATAATCAATAATTCTATATCTTATTTTAATTCTTTATTAATTTTTTTACTTGACACACCTGCTGAGTACCTACAATGAAGGTTTTCATTTCATTGATTCTTAACACACAATGAAATCGATATTGAAAGACGCGTCGGATTTCGTTCAATAGATTTATGGTATTCATTAAGAACTTTCACTTTTCCCAATATTTTTATTCTGCATTATTTTATTATCTTAAGACATCTTATGGAGATAAATGGGTTCAAAAAAAATGACGCTGAAAATAAACACATGTGCAACCTTTTTATTTCGCAATTCCTTACAGAAGAAGGAATAAATGGAGGGACCAGCAGGCTTCGCACGAGAACCGTAGACAAGCGTTTTGTTGTCGGAAGAACAGACAAAAATGACGTTTCCGTATAGACTGTTGACAGTTTATCACCGAGAAATGTAGACAAGTGATTTCTGTTCCACAGTAGAGTAGAAATAGAAAGCTTCATGCTAAGCTTATAGCACCCTTATTGCTTAACACACTATTAATCAGAATCTGAATAATTTTTAAAGGTTATTGCTAATCCATGGCTCGAAAAATGTATCTACTCAAACGTAACAACGTCAAACGTTGTTGAACTATCAAAATTCAACCAAACTATTCCTACTGTTGGTTTTACGCAATTTCCTAAAGTTTATGTACCACAAAAACTTTTTTAAAATTTTCTACACGTATAATCTGGATATCGGAGGACTATAAATAATTACAAAGTAAAAATAAACTCACCACGTCGATAATGTGATGCAGAGACACCCCAAAGGTGACGAGGAGAGGTTGAGAGGAATTCTCTACAGGCCTCACTGAGGCATCATATCTCGTCATCAGATGACGTATCAGCCGGTATTCCTCGTCGCAACACACTGCACCTGCAAACAAAGAATACTATTTTTTTATTCAAATTACACATCTCTGACAGAAAACGTTCTGGACTTACTGAGCCCAGAAAAGTTCAATATCTTTTTAGTAGGAACTGAAACTTGAAACAGAAAGGAAGATAAAACAAGAACCAGAATGGCTGGTCTAAAAATATACCAGCCGTAGGTAGGTTGGTATATTTCTTTAGTATAGCAAAATCAGCTTATAATTTTCCCACTGCTGGGGTACAGGGCTGCTCTCTGTGAGAGAGAGTGGCCCATAATCCACCACGAAGACCCGCGGGTTGGATGTCACGTGTCTTCGATTTTTTTATTCTAGGACATACCGTTTCTTCACGATGTTTTCCTTCTCTATTTTGAGAGAAGTTGTAATGAAATAATTTACACAAAGTAAAGTGCTTGCTTGGGTTCGAACCCACGACCAACAACTCGTAAGTCACAGCTGTTACCCTGTGGTATTTTTTTTTATTTTTATTTTACAAAACAATCAATATTTTTTTTGGTTTTACATTTTTGCTCGCCAAACTTTGCAGTTTGATGGCGAGAAGCGCTTGTTCTTTATTACATTCTTAATATTATCTGAGACTTCTAAGGAGCTAACCTTAAATAAAATACTAACTAATTAATACTAAGGTTCGAAGTGAGTTCATTTCTCGACAGTGGCTGAATCCTCGCTATCGAGAAATAAACTCCTTAGTTCCGATTTACACCCTCACACTTACACCCATTTTGTTTTAATCAATTTAATACCCACGTAGCTATGAAACGTTTAGCATATGAAAACGACTTCAGAGTAAAATCCATACGAAGTAAGGTGTAAAATAATTTTGATTTTTAGTTTTGATTTTAATTGTATTTCGGTTGTATGTGGATTGTTATTTTAATTCTGTTTTTGATTTAATTTTGTATGATTTAAATTTAGGCTGTATTTCGAACGACAAACAAGTTATGCATGATGTGCTTACCTGTAAGAAATTGGTACACGAGTCTATAAGTTTAGTGGATGTATCTCATTTCTTGTATCAGTACATTCAATTGTTGGTGAGCCGAATAAATAAAAATAAAAGAAAAATAAACCTACAATTAAAACGCTGAATTAAAAATTCACATAGACAGAACGACAGTATGAAAATCCCTTGCGGATAAAGCTGGCTTACAACTGGTGCCAAAGCGCCACTTGAAACCACGTTTGCCCTAAATATAGCTTTCAGCGATAAAGACCAGTACAAAATAGGCCAAAAAGAAAACCTCAAGGAAATACTAGCTACGATACGACGGGCTATAAAGAAGTATAATTTTATATTTTTTGATTGTGAAGAGTGTCCTTGGAGTTTCTTTCTCCATAGCAACCTACTACGCTTGGAAATGGCAAGGCACCTTAATGACTGACAATTCAAAAATGCCTGTACTTGTTTAATTGAACTTTAATTATTTACGTTTTAGTTATACGAATATATACGAATTTTTAATCTGTATAGACAAATAAATAAAATTGAAGTGTATGTTAGTAATATCTAAATCATCACGATCATTTCAGCCGTCGTCCACTGCTGGACATAGGCCTCCCCCAGTTTGGGGGGGTTTGCCATAATCGCCACGCTTGGCTAGGTTGGCGATCGCAGTATGGTGGTAAAATGCATAGAGGACGCTGCTGCTCAATACGCCTCCTACGACACCCACGGGAAGAGATGGCATGGTGGTATTCTTTACGTCCGGCACCACACGGAACAATATCTAAATAACAGTTTTTTATTAAATGCATAATAATATGCAAGTATACACGGTATTTTCGTAACATTTTTTTTTGTCTGTATATCAGTTTGTTCTGACCAAACTCCGAAATGGAGACCGATTTTGACGATATTTTATCTGGCAGATAACTGACGTAACTTTACTTTTTGTTCCGGTAGCACGATCCCGTGGGATAATTCTCGCCATCCACGCGGGCTGAGCAGCTAGTTAATCAATAAAATCATACAAAGATGATCAATCAAAACGTCTTCTTCTTAAGCAGTTTGGTAAACATGAATCTGATAGACAGCCAAGATAAACGAGGCCAATGCCTCTTAAGTGGCCCATTTTTTCCCTCTAGGAATCGGAGTATATGAAGTAGTATGGAACACAAAAAGCCTTCATAATCGAATATAAAATATCGCGGCCGCAAAAACTAAAATGTAAATAAGTTAAGTTGTAGTCATTTTGAAGCAGACTTTGTTTTTTTTTTACACTTTACTGCCTGATAATTTTTCTGATCATAACTTAACCTCCCTATTGAAAAAATTGTTGCAAAAATTATTACCCTTTTTAAAAGACAGCCCTAAAAGTTTTTGTTGAGAATGTTGGAAGTATGAATCAACTGTAGGATCGTAGCAGATGGCGTTCTGTAGTTTCTCCCTACATCCTTTAAAAAAATAGCATATGAATTAGTGATATACCGACTAGTTTGCCCCTTTTTTTCCCTCGTATAACTTATTCTTAAAAATTTAAAAGCCAGTGATTGAAATAAAATTGAAATCTTCACTGTTATCATATTTTTTTATAATTAGTTTTACAGTTTAATTTCAGTGCAATCTAGAAAAGGATAGGACGTGAACAATGATAGAGTAAATGCAAAGTCAAGAGAAACAAAAATCTCTCCCCCCCCCCTCCCCTCTCACCAAGAGGAGGCCTGTGTCCCAGCAGTGGGAACATTATAGGCTGGTGATGATGAAGAGAAACATGTCCCGACAATTCCGTCTGGTCGCCGGCCCTTCGAGCCTTAAGCGTCACGAATATTACCGATGTCACCGGAACACAACCGAAAGCAATGAGGGCTTGGCCAACCAGTCGGCTAGTTGGCCCATCTCTAGTATGAATGTGTTACGGTACTTTGATATTTTAAGTCTGCGTCCCAAACTGTTTTCGAAACTATAATCTCGCACGTTCGAATTCCTTGGCCTATCACTTCAGGTGAACCGTTTAATTGACACGTCCCCTGAGCACAGGGCTACGATGCCAGAGGAATATACTCGATAACCCTATTCCCAAAATACACGGCATGCACGTACATGTAGAGACAGCTACAGTAATTTTAAATTGTATCTGACCGTAATTGATCTCAGTTTTTAAATGAAATATGTGTACCTATAGGAAAATGGTATTTTTACCCCACCCCTGTCTATCATCATCAACATTTTAGCCAAATGACGTCCAATGCTGCACATAAGCCTCCCCCAAGCTCTACCACTTCCACTGGTTCTGTGCTTCCCGGCCTTCACAAGGTCATCGGTCCACCTTGTGGGAGGCCTTCCAACTCTACGTCTTCCGGTGCACTGTCGCCACTCCAGAACCTTTTGCCCCCATCAGCCAACTGTTCTGCGAGCAATGTGCCCTGGCCGCTACCATCAACCTATCCACCTGCCCAGCCTGCCAGTATAAGATCGATTTTGTTATGTCTAATCTATCAAAAGAGTTTTTCCTCTGCTTGTTTTGATAATTACAAATCTCTTCCGTACCCCATCGAGCTGTCCCAGATAAACGGAACGCTCCCATGGAAACCTATTTTTCTTCGCTAACGAGTCCGAGTGCCATATGAAAACAATCTGTAACATACATAGCCTATAGCTACATTTATATATGTGTATTGGTATGCTCAGCTGACTATTATCCCATGCAAGGCTTCTTTATTTATTATTATTTGTAACCTTGTCGGTTTTCATATACTGCCTATATTTTTTACTCTAACAATGGATGCCAACAAAAATGTGTTTCTACGCCGTTCATTTACAAAATGAAAAATGCGGCATAAAATTATCTTTTAACGAGGAACAGGCATTTGCATGTTCTTCTCAAAGAAATAAAGATGTAAAAAGAAAAGTTCAAAATGTCAGGCAAGGGCTTTCAAAGGGGTAACTTTCGGAATGATTTATGCATGGAAACGAGTTTACTCATATGCATAACGGGTAGTTCATAAAATAATCTGCACTTTGCAGTGGTCGTATCGCTAAACGTTATAATTGAAATCTACATAAACTCCTGACGACACAATCGCGACAAATTTTCATGAAGCTCTACTAAGTTTCAATTAAGAAGTTTCTACTTCTCTGACATTGAACGTCAAACTCGTAAATGTTTGATCACCGGCTTCCTTCCCGTCAAGTCGGATAACTCATTTTCTAGCGACAAGATCTTGACATTATGTAATTATGAACAGTATCTTACCTTTCAGTCTTCATCAGATTATTTTTAAGATTAAAATTATTTTACATCTTTACCGTAATACACAAAATTTATTTGTTGAGAAATTAAGCTTACTACTGTCTTAATTACCCTAGGTTGTTGTTTACCTATATTCAAACAAATAAGCTGAAGAGTTTGCTGTATTTGTTTGTTTGAACGCGCTAATATCTGGGAGTACCAACCAGATTTGAAAAAATATTTTTGCATTTGATAGCCTAATTCTTAAAAAGGGTCATAAGATCATCACACTACAACCCTTACGAGCCGGTCAAATAGAAAAATTTCAGAGAGAACGGTGAGCGAAAACAAGGTAAAAGAACCGCCGGGCGATGGGATGCGACGCGGTGGATCGGAGTTACAAATTTAACGTAGGCGAAGTCGTCGGCAGAAGCTAGTAGAAGATATATGTCAACAATGATATCATTTCTGTGTTGTCTGATATATACACAATAACGCATAAAATCTGGCTTTACAGTAAGTATGAGCATTTGAAACTTTAAATAATGTTACAAATCGTAATATAAACTGTTATCTGTTCTTATAGCAGCAGGAGACTTACAAAGAATAGAACAAATTAAAGTAAATACAAATTTAGTATGATTGACGTAGAAACCGAAAATGACCAATTTTGAAGTTATCATGAAGAATACCAAACACCACAGATTTACTATCCTCCCAACTCATTCCCATGTTTATATGCTACCTACATACATCATGGCAACAGTGTAACAACCCAAAGAAAGCACTGTAATCGAAACCAAAGTATAAAAGTCGACAACAGCCCTAACCTCATTTTATAACCAGTAAACTCCAAAATATAACATTACTCTTACATTTTATGAAGCAAAGTTACATAACACGTGTTTACAGCGAAATAAAAATGTGTTCTATCTACACTGGTGTATTTTGTTCCGGATCATAAAGCGCACGCAGCGCTTTATTTTCACTTGTGACGTCAAGCGCAGATGCTAATTGTCCCCGACCTCGAGTCCGGGCGAATTACTAAACCAAATGAAGATTGTGATGCGCTGAAATGCCGAGAGATTAACGTGTACGCTCCATTAAAATATTAAAACATTTCTCGTACATTCCGTTTACAAAACAAATATTTAGAAAATGTTAAACAACCGTGTCACACGGCAGTGGTACAGATTTAATAAATTCTCTCGGCACACGATTCTCGGGTCCAGTTCAATTGACACTCCATTGTGTGACCGTGTGCCAACACGGATGTCACTGGCAATATTTACAGAGATTTTAATCTACTGTGAGGAGGTTTGGTTCAACTTGAAACCCACTTGATAGGTCTCACATACGAGTACATATGTGTACAAACCATATTTCTGACATTGAGATACGTTACTCCACACAATAACATTCTATGCTCCATATTTGTATGTGAGATATATGATATAAGCGTCACACAATAATTTGTATCATCTGTTGGAATAGGGTCTACGTAAAGATACCAACTAATCATTGATTTATGTAACGTTACGAAGAAAAATAGGTGTGTTGTCAACTGTTAATCTTCGCGTAACTAAGGGCCAAGTTTGCAATAAGATGAAGTAGCGGCAAATAGGTTGTTATCGTAAAAGTTTCAGCGGTATCGACATACCTTTTATAGCTAATAGGTAGGAACTTTGTTTTTCCTGCAGGCAGAGAAGCGTAAACATAGCATTAGGTGACGATAAACCTCTATTACAACCGACCTTCATAGTGGATTTACGTGGTTACAACAAAAGATTCTAATAAGATAATCCCATACTCGATTCGCTTGGCAAACAGATGACGATCGTTATCACAAAGCTATCACTACTCTGGTATATCCTACTTACGTCATAACATCTTGCATTACGAGGCATAACAGAAGTATGAAATAAAACTTGAGGAAGTGAAAGCACCGAAGAATGTAAATAACGAAGTATCTAAAGGAAATACTCTGATTTAAGCCTAGGATGATCTATAAGTTAAGTGTAAGAGTTGTGCCTACTTCAGCATAACAATTTTCCGTTACATTATTAGAGTATTTTTATCTCACAAGGCGACTCGCACTTTACTAGTAGTTACCAAGTGTAGAAACACGCTGTGAATGTGTATGTAAGCAAAGGAACTCTCGGTAACGTCCGAGACACGAGAGAAGTGCGTGTGTGTGACATTTGCTGGAGCCACTCGTCCTCACGCACACATTCACAGCGTGATTGTACACTTAGTTAACACAAGTAAAGCGCGCGTCATCTCATGAGTTAAAAATATATAATATCTTGGCCTTGGTAACGGAACTTGGGCTCAAGTTTCACTTGACCGGATCTTCAAGTCCCAAAATGGTCAACGTCAACTCGTATCATCTTCGCCAATACCCAAACGACCCAACTATTCCACAACCGTAATTGTAAACCTCCTCGGAATAGTTTCAGTTTGATTAAGGTTATCCAGATCTATTAATGTTGTGGCTATTAAGGTCCCGTTTCCACTTCTAAAGTGTTTGCCAAGTGATTTATTAGTCGTTTTAAGTTTTACACGACAGTTCTCGCACGATGTTCAACCATTTGAATTAATGATATTAGGTACTAGCTGTACCCGTGGTGTCGCCCGTTTAGATTTTGGAAATTATCCTACGGTAACGTGCTACAGGGCCAAAAAAAAGCTTATGTGATAGATCGCAGCATGTAAGTTGAAGAAAAATCAGAACAAACAGCCGAAGGTAGGAGCGCATGCACTCGTTGCCTCGCACGGAAACAGAATGAGGTAACCTTCTAGCATAGTCATTGATACGTTACGTCGTTACATCGTTACTGAACTTTGGAAATGAATTACAGATCGCGACAGGTAAGTTGAAACAAAATTCGACATTTTGGTACAATTTACATGCCATTATAACATCAGCTATCCGCTAGTGTAGTCCGATTAAAATCGGTCCAGCCGTTTCGGAGATAAGCAGGGAAAAACAGACAGAAGAAAATAAAAAAGGTTTTTCGTTATAAGTACCGTGTATACTTTCATACGCATTTGGTAAAAAAATTAATATTGTCATTAGGTACAAACAGTACTTCAATTTTATTTGTATGTATATGTATGTCTACAGACCTAGGTACGTAGCTTTATTACTCCATTTAATTGGAATGCCTAACGCAAACCTATATGACTTCGTTATATTCATGATTTTAGGGTGCTGTTTATTCCACTCAGAGGCTATACCTATATAGCACGAACGCACAACTTAAACGTAACGTACATATGTATGCTTTTTTTTTTGGTGTGGGAAATCATCAAATAACTTCTCCCGCTCTGGGTGGAGCAGGAGGGCGTGTCAGACTTTTACTGACTAAAACCCACCCGAGTTCCTTCAGTAGCCCGAATGCCAGGGGCTGTTTTTTTTTTGGTTGGGAAATCATCAAATGACTTCTCCTGCTGAGTAGAGCAGGAGGGCGTGTCAGACTTTTACTGACTAAAACCCACCCGTGTTCCCTCAGTAGCACGTATGCCAGGGGCTCTTTCGAACAAACCCGCACCCCTGGCCCTTGAGGACCCCACCAGTGGTTGCTGACATCTTTGACGGCGCGCGTGTGGAACACAACGCGCCGTTCCGTCTACCACTTTTCGGCCGCAGGGGATAGGGAGAGCGGCTGACGCTATACCGACACTCCTCTTCCCCTGCGGTCCCACCGCGTCCGCCATCAAACGGTGGCGGCCCCGTCCAGGCCACGGAAGGGAAGAGCGCTACTCAGAAGCACCGGCACTCCTCCTCTACCGCAGCCCGTAACTCTCAGCCGCGATGCCTCCCATTCGACATCGCGGGCCATCTCAGTTGCGGTGCACCTCACCGCAACCTACTTTTTGGCCGCTACGTCAATGGCTTGAAGGCAAAAGCCCTGACGAGCGGCCCCACCTTTGGGTTCCTCTTGGCTTCACCGTGACCGGAATCCACGGTTACTGAGCCCCCCCGCAAAGACAATGCGGGAACCCACTCGGGGGGGAATGCCAGGGGCTGTGGTATCTCTTTCGAACAAACCCGCACCACATTTGTATGACTTTTGAATCGAAAGACATATTCCTCTCCCATATCCTATATTTTCAGTTATTTTTATTTCGCAAAAAGCTTTATTAATATCAGTCATAAATATGAGAGCAGTGGTGGCTCAGTGGTAACGGTTGCGACTTACCGATTTGTAGGTAGTAGGTTCGAACCTAGTCAGGCACTTTACTTAATGTAAATTATTTCATCACCACTGTGACATAATGGCAAATAAATTTAATTAAATTTTTTGTGTTTCGTAATGTCAATTACTTACTATTTTACAGAACCAAATTCTTCTAACTGAACAGACAGCTGTGATTCTGGGGAATTAATTGCTCCACTTCTTCCCAGTTAAAACACTTGAAAGTGGTTAAGGGCTGGCGTTTTGGTGGACTGTTTTATGCAGTGTTGCCAATTTAGCGACTTTGTCGCTAGAAGTGGCGACTTTCGTTTAAGTCTTAGCAACAAAAAATAAGATTTGACGACAAAAATGTTTTAGCGACTGATCTGACGACTTTTGGAGTACAAATTAAAACAATTTTAGAGCTTGTAATAAATAAATTTTTTGTTATCTCGACACAGAATTATATAGTGCCAAGAGATATTTAAGGAAAACGCAAATGCGCTTGCTTAGTTTCTCAAAACTAGATTTCTTAATCTAATTATATTTTTTCTTTTTATAAATGCAATTGCACGTTTCTAGTATTTCTGGCAAATTGTCATTGGAACAACAATTTATGTGATTGTTACAATGATGGTAAAAAATATTAAATAAACATTAGTAGAGTCCGTTCCTGATAGAATCAGTTTTAGCGACTTTCTGGCGACTTTTGACATTGAGTCTAGCGACTCGGATTTTTAGGAGTTGGCAACACTGGTTTTATGTAGATAATTTTAACGGTCAAAAAGTGCTGACTCTCAGCCTAGTTTGAATAATTGCGTTTGGACCCACAGTTAACTTCACAGACACAAAGATCCGTGACGCGTTGATACTGTCCCCAAGATTTGACATTACGTTACACAAAATACATAGATTGAGTTTGGTAAAGCAATATGGTGCAGCACAAACATTGTATGTCTTCGGACTATGTTAAGAAGTGGGTTGTTCTTATTAGGAGTCTTAAGGCTTACCGTTGCTCGCGTAATGAAAACGTAAGCTGGCATGCAAGTTGACATTGCCTTCGTGCTTCTAATGAATTGAAGCCGTACTGCCTACGTTATGACATCTCATCCTTGTATGGGAGCATCATTATACGATTTTTATACTTATACCCAGAATTATATCCTACTTCCTATCCTACTAATAATATAAAAGACTTTTTTCTAACCAGCTTTAATTTAAATGCGTTAAAAATAATAAAATAAACTTTTCCTCTAACGTTTTTACTAGTAACAAAAACTTTAAAGGAAAAGTTTATTTTATTCTTTTTATATAGCTCGTTATTAAAAAAGTATGTTTTTTACTTTTAATCTATTTTTACTTTTTAGTTATTTTTCGAGTTATTCTCAGCAAGCCCTTTCATTCGATACCCATATTGTAGGTGTGCGTTTAAAAATAATAGTCAGCTATCTTAGGTGCTCCGCAATGTTGGATTTAGAATGACGTCACATAGATAACCATACATTGTCATCTAAACTAAACGTGTATGCAAAATTTCAGCTCAATCGGTTAAAGTTATCTGCTTCAAAATTGAGTTGCAAGATTCCACCCGAACAAACATAGGTACATACATTGCAAGTTAAATAAAATAAAATTTAAATTTTATTAATTTCTCAAATACTACCATTGAAACTATAGTTTTGTATAATTTAGAAGCATTTTGTTAAAATTTTTGTAAATATGAGTACCATGCATCCTTATAATATGTTGTTTTGATATACGTCGACTTGAAAAAGCGTGGTAGTTGAGAGTATGTCATGCTCACTTAAATGTCTCACTGATGGTGGCGCGTGTGTTGATCATTCGGTTTCCTAGAAAATGGTTGAGCTGGTTGGTGCTGATCCATGCGTCAAGTTCGTGAACGGGCGCCATCGGTTGAGACTGGTCATCTCCTAACTGCCATGGCTTATTTTCGCACCAAAAATAATGTTCCCAAGATTTTGTAATACCCATGATTTAAAAGAGTGCCCTTGGAGTTTCTTGCCCGTTCTTCTCCAAAGAGATCTGTGTTTTGGAATGGGCTCCTAGCTTCAACTTCGATTTTTTTGATAATTCAAAAGTGCCTGTAAAAAGGTTTAATTGAAATAAATGCAAAAAAAAAAGCTTGTAAAATGTAAAAGTTTGTGAGGATGGATGGATGTTTGTTACACAGTCATGCAAAAACGACTGAACGGATTCGGATGAAATTTGGTACACATATAGTGTATAGCCTGGATGAATACATAGGATACTTTTTATCCCGGTAGTACGTTCCCGTGGCATACTTTCCAACTTCCACGCGGGCCACGCTGCTGCAAAAGCTAGTTCTTAATACAAGTATATCTTAGTGTTAAGTCTTAGTAAGTCCGAAACTTTAAATGACAGACATTTAGCAACAGAGGCGAAATAAAATTCTGTAAGAAAATTAAATGTTTTATTACTTCTTCCTGATTCTTAATGTGTAGCTGTAAACCTACTTTCGTAGTTAGTTTAAAAGTTACTTTAGTTAATACAAAATAAACTACGAACAAAACGAGTGTCTTATTGGCGGATATTATTATCGGGTCACGTTCCTAAAAAAACATTCTAAATCCTCATCTTAAGGGAACTGTTTTATTTAAGACGTTAGTAGGCTGAAAACGAGTTTAGATATATCTGTTTATTAGAAATTGTGCTTCTGAATTAATTTTTAATTAGATAAATAATTTCTTGTACAGACGGTACCTGGAAAATTACAAAAGAAATGATAATAACAATACTAGCCTATTATTGTCTTACTGTGTACAGACGCCAGCACATCACGCTAGTTTCGCTTATGGCGGGAGGAAACGCTCGGGTGTTTCCACTGCGAAGATCGCCCTGAGGACACGGGTACCTTGATGTGCTGGTGTCTGTACCTAGTGGTCGTCCAAACAGGCGCTTTACTTTGTGTAAATTATTTTATCACCAATGCTCTCAAAACGGTGAAGGAAAACATCGTGAGGAAACCGGCCTGCTTTTAAACCAAAAATTCGAAGACATGTGACATCTACCAAGCCGCACTGGGCCCGCGTGGTAGACGGCCCACTCCCTCTCACAGAGATGAGGTGTGTGTCCCAACAGTGGGAACATTATAGGCTAATTATGAATTACTGCAGGGCCTTTTCTCATAAAGAGATAGAATTATCAATGAGCATGAGCATTGACCATTCCTACTTACGGGGCCGGCAAGGGCCGATGCCTGCCAGGGGTGTGGATTCGTGCGAAATAGATACCGCCGCCCCTGGCATAAAGGCTACTGAGGGAACACGGGTGGGTTTTAGTCAGTAAAGATCTGAAACGCCCTCCTACTCCACCCAGAGCGGGAGAAGTTATTTAATGATTTCCCACCCAAAAAAAAAACATTCCTACTTCCTCAAGGCGGAATCAAAAAACTCAACGACCAATGACTGAAACAGAATTGAATTTTGTTTGATTCATTTCAGATAAGAAACACATCAAAACTTTTAATTTAGGCGATCAAATTAAAATAAAAGGCAATGGAGGTATGAAACTTGGAAGAGGCGGGCTCATAAATCTTGAAGTTCGACCAAAAATCCCGATTGGAGGCTCATTTCATATTCCCTTGGTTTTTATCGTTTATCATATCAATCACATTTTCATAGTAAAGGCCTTTAAGCAAATTGTTCGATAAATGTGTGGTAGAATTCAGGGCAAAAATGTAAAGTCAAAAACTCTTGTTTTTAATAAAAACGAAGTATTTTCGTTTTGATTCAGATACTAGTCTAACCATCTAGTTATCCCCCCCGAGTGGGTTCCCGCATTGTCGTTGCGGGGGGGCTCAGTAACCGTGGATGCCGGCCACGGTGAAGCCAAGAGGAACCCAAAGGTGGGGCCGCTCGTCAGGGCTTTTGCCTCAAAGCCGACGACGTAGCGGCCAAAAAGTAGGTTGCGGTGAGGTGCACCGCAACTGAGGTGGGCCGCGATGTCGAATGGGAGGCATCGCGGCTGAGGGTTACGGGCTGCGGTAGAGGAGGAGTGCCGGTGCTTCTGAGCAGCGCTCTTCCCTTCCGTGGCCTGGACGGGGCCGCCACCGTTTGATGGCGGACGCGGTGGGGCCGCAGGGGAAGAGGAGTGTCGGTATAGCGTTAGCCGCTCTCCCTATCCTCTGCGGCCGAAAAGTGGTAGACGGGACGGCGCGTTGTGTTCCACACGCGCGCCGTCAAAGATGTCAGCAACCACCGATGGGGTCCGCAAGGGCCGATGCCTGCCAGGGGTGCGGGTTTGTTCGAAAGAGACACCACAGCCCCTGGCATACGGGCTACTGAGGGAACACGGGTGGGTTTTAGTCTGTAAAAGTCTGACACGCCCTCCTGCTCTACTCAGCAGGAGAAGTCATTTGATGATTTCACACCCAAAAAAAAAAAAAAAAAAAAAAAAAAAAAACCATCTAGTTATGGGCACGCCACGATTGCGGCGCTAAGTCCCCTCTTTGAGGAGTGGTTTGAGAGGCGGCATGGCGTCCTCACCTTCCGCCTGAGGCAGGTCCTCACCGGACACGGTTGTTTCGGGAGGTTCCTGTTTCGGATAGAGCGGGAGGAAACGCCCTAGTGTTTCCACTGCGAAGATCGCCCTGAGGACACGGTGGAGCACACGGTGGCGGTCTGCCCGGCTTGGGCGGAGCACCGCCGTGTCCTCGTGGAGGCGATCGGCGGCGGCGATCTCTCGCGTCCGGCCCTGGTCCAGGCCATGGTACGGAGCAAGAGGGCATGGGTAACCGTCACCTCCTTCAGCGAAGCAGTGATGCTCGTGAAGAGGGAGGCGACGCACGTGAGGGAGAGGCAGCATATGCGCCCTCGCGACCTTAGCCGCCGCAGGATACGGAGACGCCCTGGGCGTCGGAAATCCCAGGCCGATTTCCGGCCACCGTAGGCATGAGCTTGCGGACGGCGAGTAATGGGTAGCTCCTTCGAAAGAAATACCACAGCCCCTGGCATACGGGCTACTGAAGGAACACGGGTTGGTTTTAGTCAGTAAAAGTCTGACACGCCCTCATGCTCCACCCAGAGCGGGAGAAGTTATTTGATGATTTCCCAAACAAAAAAAAAAAAAAAACATCTAGTTAAAACACTGCTGCTCCTTGATAAGTACGAATTTTACTCACTTTTTTTTCCTTATTACACACATTTTTATATATCAAACGCATTTAAAAATATATAAAATAGTAGCCGATCGGCATCAGGCCTCTTCCTGATGCTGATGGGCAATCCAATAGATCCATGAGGGGTCTAGATAGTGAAACCTCTTCACTATGCGTACCACTTTCTGTTTCAAGCCCTTGACCCAACCGCACAATGAGAGCCCTCTAAGGTGTTGCTCTCCGCTATAAGACCATTTACTGTAACAATTATCGGTACAATAATTGCAGAGTCAACGTTCCATATTTCATCAACCTTGTGTGCTCGTATGTCAAGGTATTTTTATATTTTTGAGTTTTCATGTGATTCTCGTCATGAGGGAAAGCGATGTCAACAAACATTGCAAGGTGCTCTCGTCGATCCATCACCACAATTGCACGTTCAGGCTATAATAGTCCTGTCAGTGCTCACAAACATTATTCTTAGAAGACTAGATCACTAGAAGATATACTTACCTACATGTTTATCTTATGTCAATAATGGCTTAAATCTTTATTACGTACTAACTTACTATTGAAGTGTTATTAAAACCTATCTGACACAGATAAGAGAAGAAAACATTGTAATATCGTATTTCTTCAATAAGGACATTTTATGCGTAGTCACGCGAAACAGTATTAGGTACTTAGGTATATTGAATTCCAAGGGAGCATTTACCTGTGAAGCAGATGATTGAGTAATCCTACCCAGTGAGTTATCGATTTAAACGAAGAATATCTTATTAATGTGCTTTTTATAGTAGTCAATTCATGTTCAAAATTTTTTGTGAAACATTTTATTTTATTTACAGTGAAATGAAAAAAAAAACATGCGGGGTAGTCTTTGGGGACTGCCGATAGAAGTTAAAACTAAGTAACTTGTACATATATACACAGTATACATATAGCTCATGGAAAGCGTTCGGTGAAGATGACGCGAGTTCCATGATTTTTGTTCACCAAAAATGTACACATATATACACAGTATACTATAGCTCATGGAAAGCGTGTGGTAACGATGACGCGAGTACCATGTATTTTGTTCACCCAAAAAGTGTTCAACGCGCCTAAAGTAGTTTTCACTTCAAAAATGTAATACATGATGAGAAGAAGGCGTGAGTTTGCGTATGTTTGCGTGTATACGTGAAAAATAAATATTTCATTACATAATAAATATCTTAAATTTACTGACAGACACGCATTCTCAACCGCTCAGTCTAGAAGCATGAAAGAGTTTTACATTTAACAAAAGTAAGTAGGTACTAAATAAAGATTTTTGGAAATTTATCCCCTACTGAGTTTAAACAGGGAATCAAAGTTTGTGTGGAAGTTCGTATTTTTTGCCGATGGGCAATCCCAGTGGACACACGGCTTCTATAATTTATAAGCTAAGTTTATTATAGGAAGTTTTATAATGAGATGATGATGATATTCACAGATGATAATAAATTGTTTTTTTTTTTGAGAAAAGTTCTAGACCTAAAACTAAGTACTGATTGGATAAAGTGGAAAAACTCAAGAATCACTTAACATAAATTAAAAGCAAACAACATTTTTACTTAAAGCCACGCAATAATACTCCTTAAAATATATTTCGTAGAATAAAACAATAGAATATAACAATAAAAATAAAGAATGTTAGGTAAAGCTTACGTTTTGTTTCGTTTTTGTAATGCATTTCTAAACTGGACAACAATATATCGTCGAGCGAAAGCGTACCCAGCCCTAGTCGGCCTGAGCTATAAAACTCATGACATAGTCCACTCGGCTGCCAGTCGCGACATTTGTTCCTATGCTGCATAGAATTGTCCCATTTTAGTTTATAGCGTGGTTACTTTAAGAATTCGAAGTACCTACACTTTAAATAGCAGTAGAGTACTTTTAAAACTATTCGTACTGTCAGGCCAATGGAACAAAGCTAGCTTGGTCAAAACTATTATTTTCTCTTACACACCTAAAAGTATTGCCTAATAAACGCACACTGTTGGATTTTCCACACTTGGCGACGAGCCGAGATATCGCATTGTGTCAGTGAAACCAGAGATAATATTTTTATAATAAGTATTAAACCATTTTCTCCATTATTTCACGTGGGAGTCGCAGGAGGCGACTAAGGGACCTTTCTAGAGGGACTGGGAGCAGCGTTCTCTATACATTTTACCACCATGCTGCGATCGCCAACTCGCCTGCCAAGCGATTTTGGCAAAAAAGCCTCTTTGAGGGAGGCCTATGTCCAGCAGTGGACGTGTTTCGGCTGAAATGACGATGGTGATGAAATATAAAAAAGTGGGAATCCCCGAGTCGGGCAAAGTGTTATTTGGCTTACCGTCTGGATTTTGTCAGAAAAAGCCCGGATTCTGACCGTGTGCCAGGTTGATATAATAGACTCGCCCCAGTCACCCGCTGTTACAAACATTACTGCCGAAATGTATCTCTGCCTTACGCTTAGAGGAATACAAGCGTGATGCTATGTGAAGTATGCAAAAAAATAAACAGCTTTATGATGAAATAGGCTTATCCATTGTATCCATTGTTCCGTGTGGTACCGGACGTAAAAGAATAGCACCATCCCATTTCTTCCCGTGAGTGTCGTAGAAGGCGACTAAGGGACTTACTAGAGAATGGGCAGCAGCGTTCTCTATGCATTTTACCACCATACTGCGATCGCCAACCCGCCTGCCAAGCGTGGCGATTATGGCAAAACCCCCTTTTGGGGAGGCCTATGTCCAGCAGTGGACGTCTTTCGGCTGAAATGATGATGATTTTAAACCACAACGTTCAGTATCTGTATTGGGTTAGCCCATGATCTGACGAAATCCATAAAAAAATAAAGCATCGTTTTAAAACATTCTGCGGTGTAGAGGCAATGGTTTGATACAGTTTTATGGGTCACGGGTAACAGCCTGTTATTATTTCCAATACAGTGTATCCATTTCAGCTATAACGTGTAGCTTCAAGTTACAGCTATACAGTTTCAGTCTATTATTACATGAAGAGTCTGGAAATAGAGTAAGTTGGTACTAATTACTTGGCACTTAATTGAGCGGTAGTTTTTGGCCATAACACTTAATTATGCACTTTGACTGTAATTAACAAATTACACTCAAAGTGCTAGGCAGTGTTGGTAGGTAAACACCTATCAACATTAGGTGTAGGTAATGATGCAAATGTTATAGACTCACTAGCTTTTGCGACCAGCTTCGACCGAATGGAGGCCGAAAATTACCCCACGTGAAAGAACTACCCGGATATAACGTATCATATAATTATGTTAATACAGATTATAAATTATTTGGGTGCAATATTTCATCTAAATCAGTCCGTCATCCTGTATAAAGGTGGTGGACACAGCTTACTGAGTTTAATAAACGATATTATAAACGGACGTCCGTCTGCGAAAGTGCTTGAAGTTTGTAACTAGTCAACTATTCTATTAGCTAGCTTCAACACATCTGAACATGCACACGTAGGAGTTACTTCACAAACTAACTGCTTTCACAAACTATCAGATTCAAGGAAGGGAGGGTATCCATATCTGCTCATGTTTATTATTATTCAAGTACTTAAAGTGTTAGAACTTCATCACTAACCAAGCTTTGAAAATGTATCGGAGACGTGACTCAATCGGACCCAATCGGCTTACTGAAAATGGCCAAATAGTCGACCCGAGAAGACGAAGAGTCAACTTAAATAATAGACTTAACGGATAACCTTTACCAGAAAAGGTCGTCGTATTAGTGGCAACAGCAGCTTCAATATCAGAATTTTGCCGGAATAAAACACTTCGTCGTAGACGGGGTACGACAGCGGCTCCCTTGACATCATCTGTCATTATAAGGTAGCCGCAGCGCAACCATCGGTACGACAGTGTCACTCTGACCTTTTCGATGACCTCAGTAACTCCGTAACAAAACTAGATGGAGACTTGCTAGATATAGATGAAATTTGAAAATTACTGTATAATTTTCAAATTTAACTACAGTATTGTCTCGTGACCTCAAAGCATGACCAGTTTTTAAAAAGGGGCTCCGTACGAGCCCTAACCGAATCAGTTAACTAATCTTAAACAGGAATTGTCACGTAAAAACAACATACTTTGCTACGTCTTGAAATAATCACAGAAAAGACACTCAATATGCAAAAAAACAGAAGTTGTAATGAAAATAACAAGCATTACAACATTAAACAGCAACATCAAACAAATTGCAGAAACGAACATTTAATTTGAAAGCAACGGTAATTAGCCGCTCATTGAGGTATCATAACGATGCCTGAACAGAACTGTTTCCCCTTGCAAAGTGGATGCAAGTTTATTTCTGAATTCAATTAGCGACGAGAATATCTTAAGGGGCGAACTGGGAAGTTTTAAAATGCTTTTCGCTTTTGATTAATGTTGTGTTCCGTTCTGTTCAACGGTTACCAGAAAATGTTGGTGCATATTATGAGCAACATTCATCGTGATTTGAAACGATCTCAATAAACCAACAAAACATGTTCTAAAAGGAAATAAGAGTGTCAAGAGACACTCTCATTTTGTTCTAGAACATGTCTTGTTTTCGAATGAAATGATACAAAATACAGGAAAATGGTATGATCTATCAAGAAGTCTGACATTTTACAGTGTCACCTCAAATAATGACTAAGCAAAAACTAGTTCTCAGTTGTAAATTTTCACTAAAAACTCTCTTAATTTTAAAAGGAAAAGAAAATGTTAAGCAAATTAATTCAACGAAGACTTAATTCAGAAATTAGGCGTTGACCTCTGTTCATAATATAAAACGAAACTTAACTTAGTTATAATCTGTCGACCTCAATTATCTATCCCAGGATTACCACGCGAATTTATGTGGTATTAAATGGTAGGGTACCTATCGATATAATGAACCAATGAGGTTTTATAGCCAATAAAGTAGCAGCAATATTAATGCATTGTGTTACCGAAGCTTTCAATTACGCAAAAGGCAAAATGTTCGTTATTATAACCTGCACTTTCATAATTAATTAACTATCATCACATCACCGGATCACTAAACAAAAGCCACGTCATTTAACGCTACAGTGAACGGTGAATGTTGAAAAAACCTTCATTTAATCAGTCTTAAAAATAGATGGGCAGCCTTAGACTAAATTTAATCTGGAATCAATTTAACTGTCAAAGCGAAGTTCCGATATCACTGTCTAATTTGAGTCTTTTTTAAGGCAAAAGATTCATATCGACGTGGTAATAATTCCACTCCACTACTTACACTTCGATAGAACTCTCAATACCAGCAATGAAAAAGTGGGATCTACATGTCCGCTTTCATCGCAACTCGTACGGAATACATAGAATGTTCTGAAAATATATCTTTCGCATTCAAACCGGTACACAAATAAGAAAAACCGGAGATTTTCACCGGCAGCAGCGTGCCGTAATCTAGTATATTGATGTTATATAAAGCCCATACATTTTACAAGGGATGAACCCTGACGTGTAGGTAACACTAGTTAACATATTGCAGTATGTAAAAAGACAGAAACATGACTGGGAACAGTAAGACGGGTTGGATTATGACAAGCTCTGTGAGGATTTGAAGACATGACGAGGGTACAGTTAGGTAGTCTGATTTATTCAAACAAAAATACAAAATTGCTGTATTTTTTTTGGCGTACGGACGAATGGAAGATGCTATTGAAAGTACTATTAAATTAAGTAGTTTGTAAGTGTATGAGGGATCAGATAAAAATTCATACATTATGATTGTGAGCCATTAATGTCCTACAGCTGGGCGAAGGCCTCAGTATTTCGACCTCTCTCTGTCCTGCAGGCTAAACAAAACACATTTCTGTTAGCGTTCACGCCAAACGCTACGCCAAAATGTATGGGGATGACATTACCTGCGGAAAGGACACGACGTAACCTTTCCGCAGGTAATGTCATTCCCATACATTTTGGCGTAGCGTTTGGCGTTAACGCTAACAGAAATGTGTTTTGTCTCTAGGCCCAGAGCTGCCAAAGACCAAACCTTATTAAAGAAGTCTAGCTCATCACGCGTAAATACATATGTCATACATAACTACTTAAGTACATACCGGTATAAATCATAATCCTCCTTTTTGCTTCTTTCTTCTCGTGCTTACATCATACAATTCTAATTTCAAAAAAAAAGGTTTTTTTTTTAAAATAAGTACCGTTTAAACTGTTATTTTGACATGACAAACAGACACTTCAATTTTAATTTGTTTGTAGTATGGAGTTTAAATGTTACGTCTTTACATAGTGTCTAATACGTCTAACTCAATATCGAGACAACACGAAAAAAAAACCGTCAAATTTATGTCAGGTTTGTCTGTTCATATTTTGTTCTCAATCATATCGGAAATCGAAAAAGAATACGATTTTCCTTCGAGCATTCGACTTCGCTATTTTTCTGGATCGAGAAGTTATGCAAGCTAGAAAATAATAACTGTCGGTTCAGAATATACAAAAATTTATTGCATTATATTGCAGAGCTTATTTTAATTTGATTCGAGCTTTCGATAAACTTGAAGCTGTTACAATCAAGCTGTCAGTGACAGATTTTTCTACTAACGCGCGATTTCGAACTATAGTGTCGTTTTCTTTCTTAACATAATGAATTTATCGCAAAATTAAATTTGAAGAGAATAAGAACAATTTTGTTAACAAAGGGCTAGTACCGAAGCTAACTAATGTAACGCAGCCTTTAAATTATAAGTAGCCAACCCATCCTAAATCAATACCTACCCTAATCTTTAGATAGGGTGTGCTAATAGTGTGAAATTCAATTTCTAAAGCTCTTTTAATATGCATGGAGTTAAATGTTACACGTCGTGATAGGACCAAATTCCATGTAAATGAGGCTCCAAACTTCGCGTCGACACCACAGTAGGCTTCCTAAAGATACTTTCACACAGTTCTGTATGTACTTAAGAGCTTGGAATACTAATTTATCAAATTCTAATGTTTTGTTGACAAGGGCGATATAAAGAAAAAGAAGAAATAAAAAGTTACATAAAGTATTATAAAGAGGAATGATTTGCATGTTTGTATCAAATAAACTCAAAAACTACTGGACCAATTTCAAAAATTTCTTTCACCAGTAGAATACTTCATCATCCCTCAGTAACATAGGTTATATTTATTAGTAGAGAAAAATAAGGGATCCCACCCGTCACCTCCTTCTGCGAAGCAGTAATGCTCGCGAAGAGGGAGGCGGCGCACGTGAGGGAGAGGCAGTATATGCGCCCTCACGGCCCTAGCCTCCGTAGGAGACGCCCTGGGTGTCGGGAATCCCAGGCTGATTGCCGGCCACCACAGGCGTGGGCTTGCGGACGGCGAGTAATGGGTAGCTCGCTGTCCGGTAAGGACCAAGCCCAGGTCGACGGCGTGTTGTGTTCCACGCGCGCCTCAAAGAGATGTCAGCACAACCTGATGAGGCCCGCAAGGACCGATGCCTGCCAGGGGTGCGGGTTGTTCAAAAGAAATACCGCCGCCCCTGGCACACAGGCTACTGAGAGAACACGGGTGGGTTTTAGTCAGTAAAAGTCTGACACGCCCTCCTGCTCCACCCAGTGCGTGGAAAGTTATTTGATGATTTACCAACCAAAAAAAAAACCTATGCGAAGCCGGGACGGGCCACTAGTTGTTAATATACTAGCTTTTCCCGCGGCTTCACCGGCTGGTGATCGGAAACTACCCCATAGAATAAAAAGTATCCCATGTCCTAACCAAGGTCATATTTTATCTGTGTGCCATATTTAATTTCATCCATATCCATTCAGCCGTTAAGGCGTGAACGATAACAGACGGGCAGACATTATAATATGGATGTTTAATACTACTAATTTGGAATCTATACTAATGTATAGATTCCAAATAATGCGTTGGCTTGTTCCTGCAGTATACTAAGAGAACAGTTTTTACTCTGAACAGTCTCGGGCCTCGGTATCCTCGACAAAAAACAAAAAGTAGCCGAAAAACATTGACATTCGGACAGACAATTCCGAAAAACAGCCGGCGGGTTTGTACTGCATATTTAAAAGCAGAATACGAAAACTGAGAGACCTCACAGAGGGATGTCTAAAAATATACACGTACAGTCTACCACACAAAAGTGTTAACATTTTCGACCTTGAGCTGGACTAGCGTCGAATACCTTTACACTGGTTTTGTTTTCATCGACGTACGGCCTACTGTACCAAAAAATGGCTTCATTTATTTGAATAATCGTGATATTATACCATCATCCGAGTTCTGATAATATTACCATTCTTGATTAGCCCGCTAAGCGATGTCGTTATTACGGTACTTTCCTGAACAATTTGTTATAACGGTCTCAAGAGACGCCTATACTTAGTACTGCAGAACGAACGTAGGCGATGTCTTTGTTTTCCATCCTGATCTTTTAAACATGTGTAAGTTGAACATAATTGACATAGTTAGGTACGTAATAACCATCATTTTAAATTAATATCCAACCTTTTTCATTCAGGTACAACCATTTTCCTTTTAAGTAGTTTATGCTAAACTAGGATATTATTTAATTAAGAATGGTACCCTTAAGCCTGGAGCTAGCAAAGTAATTTTGACTACATAATCGAGGGGAAGCGTCCCACCAGTATGTGTTGATCAAAGCTATCAGTAGTGATGATGAAGATGATGAAACGAATATAATTCACTCACACAAAAGTTCGTTTTTATTTTGTTCCATACGTTCAAATTAAAAGACTACGTTTAAGATAAAAGAAGATAAAAAATTAAGATAAAAGACTACGTTGAAGACAGGGAAGTTTGGCATTAATTCCTTCTGCACATGTGGCTTCCCTGGTACCTCATTAACAGCATAACTATGTGAACGTCTATTAACTGCTCCCAAATTACAATGTTATTTTTTATTCTTTTTATTTTGATACAATGTCTGACATATTCTCGTCATTATTTGTCATTATACATCAATTCTAATATCGACTATTTATTATGATTGTCATGGAAATCATGTCACTTGGTTTAAATAGGTTAATTTTATTTATGTAGATTCTTTTACACATTGTGAATGAGAGAACGTTGTAGATTTGTAGACAATTTTCTATTCTGTATTTTCATTCCTCTAAGTACCTGGCACTTATTGACAGGCCTGCGCTGTCCTCCCATACCTATTATCACTGTAATTTGAAAACATTGTAAAAGCCAAATTATTTTTAAAAGATAAACCGTGGAGTTTCTTGCCGGCTCTTCTCCATAGGAAGCGAAAAATTGAAACCGTGCACCTAGCTGTTTCATAAGTGTCCATGCAGGTTTATGTGAAATAAAATGTTTTGATTTTCAAATTAAATTAGCTCGCAATACTTTATTTACCCACATGTTGGGTACCGAAATCGAAAACGAATGAAAAAAAAATATACAACTTTGCTCAAAACTTTAAATAACACTGACATGTAGGTGCACTAAGACAACCAAACAACTGACATGTTTTGGTTTTTGAAAATTCGTTAAAAAATATCCATGTTCCACGAAAAATTACAAAAACAGCTGTTCGACCTTCACGCGTCGAAAGTTGTTTTTTTTTTTCGTTGTTTTTTTTTGTTCTTTCTATTAGGTACTTTTCGATAACCAACACGTGGGTAAGGTTTTGCCAGCTTATTTCATTTGACCCAGTATGTACGCCAGATTGTCATCGAACAGAACCAGATGGAGAAAGACCGTGAGATTGGCAGCGACTACAATTACACACAGTATATTGTCACCACGACCGCTCTGTCAAAAGCCAAGCGATGATGAAAAAGTCCTAGATCACAGCTATATCAGAAGCTAAATCGTACGGGCTATTATTCATAATTTGCCATTTGCATGGTGCATCCTAGATTTCGACCCTATAACTTGGATTTGTTCTATGCAATGGTTATAAACAAACACTCTTATTGCTTGAAATAAGCGTGTTTGTTATGCGCTTCAAATCTAAATGTGAATATATAAGTGCTACTGGCTGTGTTCGTTCAACGGTTGCATTACATCCCTGATTCACAAAACATGTTACATTGTTGCACAATTCTGTCCAAATAAGTAAACGTTCACTTAAAAGTTGTGTGCTTTACAAATTCTCGACATTTCTCCTATTTATTTATTCATTTTATAAATACTTTATTTTACACTACAAAAATACAGAACAAAAAAATAAGGTACACTACAAAATATACAATGCTTTCCGCGATCTCTTCCAGGCAACCTTGGCGTGAACAGTGATTAGTCTTACTTTCTTCGAGAGGAAGTGGGTTGTATTCTACAGTACAGTGCGGTTTCTAGGACATGCCGGTGTTCTTACGATGTTTTCCTTCACCTTTTTTAGAGCTCTAGTGATGAAATTATTCACACAAAGTAAAGCGCCTATAAATCGTACTTTGATCTCGTAAGCCCCCGTTACCTCTGAGCCACCATTGCACTCGCAGTCTTCCAGTTTTACTTAATAAGTTGTGAATACATGAAAGAGTTAGTTTTAAATGACGTTCTTGAAACACTTGTACCAAAAAATCCCAATAAAATGCCTAGAATACATACTTTACGCACGAGTACTAATTATGCTTTTATCTACGTATAAAACAGAATTTGAAGCGGCTTTTATGCACCTACCTAAGTACACTACAGCCCAATGTCGACTTTGCAAAAATATACCACAGTGACGTAACCGCGTAGGCGGACAAACCAATACGTTTATTTCTGTCGAAACTGTCCGATACACAATACGAAAGCTCTCTGTTCGACTCAATTATAATGTTCACATTTAATCCTTTTATCACTTCATTTTAAGTTTTGTTTTAATTCCCTGCTTCGCAGGTATTTTAGGACTTGGTAAGACATTGAGATTTCTTTTAGTTATAATACGAATGTATTAATCACATAAACCTAAGAATACATTCTCTAAATAATAATAATAATCATTTTATTGTCAGGCTACTAAGGCCCATAGATAAAATACACAAATAATCTTAAATAATAATGACAAACTAATACATATTAAGAAACCTTATTTAAACTATAACTATACACGTAAAGTTGTCGGCGTCGTGTTTCGCTGCGAGGTGTCGCGTAATCGTCCTCGGAAACGTCGATATACGACACCTTTCGGCCAAAAGTCTTCCTTCTTACAGTGCTGTAGATGGTGGGTTGGAACTCGTACCACGAATGACTTGAAGTTGATGTCGTGGCGCGATTCCAACCTTTCGACCCTCAGAGTCCAGTTGGTCTTCACTTTCAAGTACTGCACCACTTCCTCAATCTTCGTGGAATGATGCAGACGCGAAATGTACAGCTGTGTCGTAGGCACAGCAGGGCGCAGCAGCATGTTGGGTCCACTCGGTGCGGTACCACACAAGTTACGAGAGCAGGGCTTCTTTTTCTTCTTCTTTTCTACCTTAATGAAACCCTCCTCATCAACTAGGCCCGTTCTTGGCATGGAGCTACGGACCGCAGTCTGGGCAGGTTGAGTACCCTTTTTCAGTTTGTCCCCTTTTCCGATTTGCCGCTTATGCTGCGACGCATCAGAAATAATGGTGAAACCGCATCAAAATGTGTTGCGTGATGCTGTTGTGTAATGTGGAGTTTAGAAAAAGATCGCGGTCACACAGACCGACACGAAAATCGACTTCAATTTATAATTAGTACCTGTACATATAGCATATGTTAATGTTCCACAAACGGATGAAGACACTGACTCCTATATAACACAGGTTGCTACAAAGCTCAAGAAACCGGCTCCAAATGAATATGTGAGACAATAGAATGGAGAATTGTTTGTTTATTTCTATTTTGTATACCTTGCCCTAAGAATCAGAACAGTTTGTAAAAGTAAAATGGCTAAATGAGCCATTACTAAATTTTCAAAAGATTCATTCTAAAGTTTTCTTGGCCTATTGTCAATGTGCACTTGGCCAGTGCTAACTGTGCGTTCATTAGCTTATTTAAAAAAAAAAAAACTTTAAAACTGAGTGAATGAAGCAGCTTCGAAACGTTTTTCTTCAATTCGGTTTTCCATTTTTGAACTGCAAAAGCAATAGCATGTGTGGACACAAAAATCAACAATTGAAATATGCATTCTCTATTTCCAAAATTGTACCTGTATCAGAACGCACGTAACTACAAGGTGTATTAAATATGTACTAAAAAAAAACGTTTTGGATAAGCCTAAGTATAAAAAGGAGAATTTTGAAGAGGCTAGCTTGGTTAGTTACGCGAATACCAATCAAAATACGCATTGTGTTGGTTCTACCTTTCCTAGAAAAAGGTGAAACTAAGTTCACAATAGAAGCAAATTGCCCATATCCAGTACAAAACGACTATCACTCATTTCTAATTCTAGGCGAACAGCTCTTGAACACAACGAGAACATGGCCTCGCCCAAGTTCTAACGCGCAATTGAAACCAACCATTTGTTGGTCTAGTGATAAATTTCTTTGTTTCAGAATTCCAACGTGATCTAAGTTCTGTGATAACGTCGTATACACACGCAAACGTACATTGATGACAGAGGAAAAAATACCTTCTATTGCGTTTCATTGAATCATTGTTCGTCAAATCGTTGCGCTCCTTAAGTTCTGAGTTGAGCCGTATGATTACTGATACATGCGTGCACTGAATGGACAAGTCCACTCAATCTGTGTGGTTCTTTCCTCAAAAGACCATTTCAGACAACAATCCACATGGTCTTCACATGATCTGACCAAGATTATGTGTGGACTTTAAAAGAGACTGTGACCTCTGAGTTTGTTTCGGCCTCTTCTCAGAGTAGTCAGATAGGAAACGCCAACCTCATCTAGTTTAAAAAATATGATTGACGTGTAAAAGTGTTTGTAAAAACTTACTTACAGAAATAAAATCATTTATCATTGTTTCAGGATTTTACAAAGCCCACCGAGGTACGCAAAAAAAAGGAGGATTGCTAAAACTGACTGTAACCAACACGCTATTACCCACAAAACTCCGAAACTGTGTTCAAAGAGTAGTAGTTAAAAATATTTGTGAACCAAAGATGTTAATAAAGGTTTTTATGCGAGAAGAACTACCAATTGACATACTCTGGTTGGGCAGCTTGAAAAATAAAACCACAATGTCTTATCTGCTTAATCCCACATATATCGTAAAAAAAATCCTAAAAGGAAGATACTAAACCAACTACCCACTAGCTTTACTACCAAATAACCTACAGAAGAGGGTAATTTTTCTACATTCTCGCTTAATATGTATTTATGTACGGTAGGCTTATCCATCGGCGATAAAGGCGTGATGTGTTATTTATGTATGGTATTAATTACATGTATGTTAAAGTGTGTGTGTCACACCTCTGCTACCTATAAGAACGTAAAAGTTGAAAAATAATGCGAAGGTTACACAAAATAGTTTGTATGATGGTTTATCAAAGCAAATGTAATAGTTATAAAAGCATAAACCAATGCTCTATTTAACACTGTTCTTTCTACACTTAGTTCTTTTTGTTATTATTATATTAAACTCACCTTTTATTAAAAACGTTGCAACAACGCATTTCAAGTAGCGAACAAACAATGAAGGCATCGTGTTGCGTACAGAGAGATTAAACTTTATAATACAAAACAACACAACTCAACACATTTATTTCATAGAAACTTTACTATAAACGTATCGCTTTAATTTTGTTATCATTAAAACTTTAAACAAACTGCTAAACACATGACAACGAAAAAGTTATTATCTGATATTTTTCTGTTCTAGAAAAAAAAAAGATAACTTGATTTAAGTAATAAAGTATTTACAACGTTCATAAAAATATGATGATTAACGACGCGAGCTAAAGTTGCGTATGTATGGCGCTTGCTACGACATGGCGTAGCGGCAGCGGGCGCGGCGTTCGTAGCACTGAAACTTGTTACGGAGCTACGCGGCTCGCGCTACGACTCTACGGTGGGGAGATGAGCTTACCACCGATGGGTTTTATCGATAAATAAACGGTTTTGTAAAACAAACATTCTTAAAGTCTGTTTAATAAGCGGCATTTTGTTGTTGGATTTTAGATAAAAGCGTGTTGCGTTGGAAAATTGTATAAGCTCAAATTACATTAATTATTTCTCTACTTGGGATATATATAGAAAACAAGGAAAGTAAAATTACATTAATTATTGTAGAGTGTTTACTTTATTCGGCCTATTTTAATTGTATTCTGGAATAGAAGCTTACTAGCCGTGAGAAAGTTGTTGCCTAAAGGGACAGACATGCTGGGTAGACAGAATAGTCTGATGGGAAAACAATGGAATAGCGGACAATGTTATCAATTCCCTTGACTTATTCCTTAGTCACTTTACCATGTTCCGGCAAGATAGAAAGATCTGTTCTTTGCCTAAAACTAATAATAGGTATCTTCACTTTAGTGTTTTAAAAGAAATTAGTAAACCAAACTTAATTATATTTTACCCTTAAGGTGACACTTGTCCACATATTTTCCATACAAACTTCGGGAGGGTTTTACTCCACTGTTTGACAATGTACATAAAAAATTAAACATGGTGTGGTTTTGTCTTATTATTAATATTGTCTGTACGGAAACAGAATACTAAAATAAAAAGCCATTAAAAAGTTATGAGCCAACATAGATTCGTTTTTCTTGCAAATTTAACCTAATTTTGAGCGTGTTTAAGAAATAAAAGGAGTGTAACATCTCGAAAACCAAGTCGGTACCGACAAATCTTAACTATCAAAAAGTTCAATAACCTTAATTGGTAATTGATTTATGCAGTGGTTTTTTCAGAAAACTCGATCTTCCGAAGGACTCATCTTCTCATCTGTTTTACTATAACTGACCCTGCAGCTCACTCAATAATGTTGTGCGTGTAGACTAGCGTCTAACTGCTCATCACTGATACTACCTCTGTCGGACACGAAGCCTAGTGACACAGCGTGCTTTTTAGCCAGGCCCACCAGTGCACGCCACGATTGCGGCGGTAAGTCCCCTCTTTGAGGAGTGGTTTGAGAGGCGGCATGGCGTCCTCACCTTCCGCCTGACGCAGGTCCTCACCAGACACGGTTGTTTAGGGAGGTTCCTGTTTCGGATAGGGCGGGAGGAAACGCCCGGGTGTTTCCACTGCGAAGATCGCCCTGAGGACACGGTGGAGAACACGGTGGCGGTCTGCCCTGCTTGGGCGGAGCACCGCCGTGTCCTCGTGGAGGCGATCGGCGGCGGCGATCTCTCGCGTCCGGCCCTGGTCCAGGCCATGGTATGGAGCGAGAGGGCATGGGGAGCCGTCACCTCCTTCAGCGAAGCAGTGATGCTCGCGAAGAGGGAGGCGGCGCACGTGAGGGAGAGGCAGCATATGCGCCCTCGCGACCCTAGCCGCCGCAGGATACGGAGACGCCCTGGGCGTCGGGAATCCCAGGCCGATTTCCGGCCACCGTAGGCATGGGCTTGCGGACGGCGAGTAATGGGTAGCTCGTTGTCCGGTAAGGACCAAGCCCAAGTCGACGGCGCGTTGTGTTCCACGCGCGCCTCAAAGAGATGTCAGCACAAAAGTGATGGGACCCGCAAGGGTCGATGCCTGCCAGGGGTGCGGGTTTGTTCGAAAGAGACACCACAGCCCCTGGCATACGGGCTACTGAAGGAACACGGGTGGGTTGTAGTCAGTAAAAGTCTGACACGCCCTCCTGCTCCACCCAGAGCGGGAGAAGTTATTTGATGATTTCCCACCCAAAAAAAAAAAAAAAAAAAACGCTACCACGACTCTGGAAAGATTCTTTCACACAAATAAAACCCGTAAGGTCTCAGTTTTCTCGGGCCACTATCAAATTATTTAGTTTTTCAATTTACTGTTCTTCTTGTACTTGCAGCAATAAATCCAAGTTAGTAGAGATTACTTCGTACTGTACTCGTTTAATGATCAGATATCTCTAGTTTCACTGTTTTCAAAAGCACTTTCAACCAACAACAGTTTGCTCGAGTAATAAACAGATAATTGCTTTTACAGCAATTGTTGTATTAGTTTTATGACTTTGTTGGCAGGTATTTTATAATTTAATTGTTGTAGATATCGTTGTTATGATTGTATTTGATTTTTAACTGCTTTATAACGCCTAAGTGTTACTAGCTACATAGATAGGCGTAAGTTATCTGTACATTCCGTTCACTGATATTTTACTTTTGTATGCTTTATCAGTGATCTTTACTGTCGTAGCTAAAAGGTTGTTAAAATTATTGTGAACGATCTAAAGTGTCTATAGATTGAGCGAAGGGTTATCAACGTCTGTTGTATTTTTGGAATGAAGTTCTTTAACGCAGCTTGCGGTAGAAGTAAACTTGTAAAAATCGTCACGTGACGAAAAGCGTTATGTGACGATACAACGTTTCACTTTATATAGTAGAAAGAGAGAGATAGTTTTCATTGTTATTGAGGAAGACTATACTGAAAAAATATGAAAATCCAAGATGGCGCTGCGATAATTTTCTAATTTTATATCATGGGTATCGTTTTCATGGTTTTTGAGGTTGCTAAAGCACCCCTGAAAACCATAACCGAAGAAAAGTGTAAGGAATTTTCTTCCTGACGGGCGACCCCAAAAAACACCCCAAAAAATATGTATTTATATATATAAAATTATGTGTTGCAAAATATGTATTTCAGGAATTCAATCAAATATGTTTTGTGTTGTTTCGTGTGAGTGGTGTGTGTTGTGGGTGTGTGTCCGATGTTCATTCAAAAATATCGAACAGTTTAATTTAGTTTTCACGGACCAGAAAACACAGCTTATACGATTAGTTTTTGGAATTTGATTAAAAGGCGATACGTGTTACGTTGAATTGTTTACGAATACAGTTCAGCAAAAATATGTTTATAAATATTTTTTTCGCGGTACTTACAAAAAACAAACTATGTACGAAAATTTAAAATACACCTAACACTTTATTCTTACGATTTTTCTCTCCTTATTTTATTTTGAAAAATCCCAAAGAAAATGAAACCGCTTAGCTTCAGTGTAGTGACCGTGTAATAACGAGGTCTAGAACTACAGAAAGCTAGAAACCAATTAACGGGGGTCGCGTTGTCGAAGCGGCAAACACTCCCACTTACCGATTTGCCGGCTACCGCACTCCTGTACCACTCTTAATCGCTCAGCTGATACGGGTAATTATCACGTTCAGAGTTAGGAAGATGGTTAAAAGGCTACTTAAAACTAGACCAATAGAAATCTTCTTATTATAAACCTATACCAAACTGTACCGCTACTCACTGAATGAATAACAATCTAATAAGAGACTGACTAACACCACAAATCAGTATGTGCATTTTTAACGCTAAAATAATTTAAAGCATCGTCCGTCTATCGTTTGAAGATGGCAAAGACAGAATGATATTTGAATACTCGTACCGTTGAAAGCATTTAATGATTGGTATTCACCTATCCAGACCAACTTGCACTACAATAAAATATGAGTATCATTCTGTCTTTGCCAATGTATTCATCAGATTAGGTATTCCGTACGCAAAATACGCGCTTTGTCGTGGAGGTGCTGACCCAGCCCGCCCTGCCTAGGTATTTAATCATCATCAACTCCAAAAGCCGAAAGACATAGCGACCCCCAAACATCACCTTAACGACTAATCCCACGCTTCCCCCAACCCAGCGCAGCGGGGTCCATGACCTTCACCAGGTTATCGGTCCAACTTGTGGAGGTCTATACCCATACTACGCCTTCCGGTACGCGGTCGCCACTCCAGAACTTTTGGGACCACTCAACATCGGGTTTTTACTGAAATGCTATTTTTAACTTTGCGAACCGAAGGATCAAAATAAAACTCTTAAACTAGAAACAGAGTTGTGACACGCCACGTGACTTCCGTGAATCTCGCGGGTCATGGATCGCGTGTGATCATATTAATTTAATCGCATGTGGTCACACTTTGTCGAGTTACCAAGAAACACGTTTTTATTACATAAAGATGCGATACCTACCTTAGTGTGAAGAATATTAAGGTTCATCTTGTTTTTGCCAACTAACTTATCAAAAAATCCTTATAAAAATCTGGTAATTTTAGGAAATAAGAGGTTTGTATTATAAGAAGTCAGTGCCCGATCATTTTACAACCTACATTACAAATTCTCATTACATATGTAAAAACAACAAGGTATTTGGGAAATTGGGCCTTGAAGATTCTTGATATTATTGTTAACCATGATTAATGTAGCTGTCATCCCTTCAACTAAGACAAATATGGTTGTAGGAGTAGGTTTACCTAAATAGTTCCAGACGCGAAATTGTAGGCCCAAAATAGTTGAACGTCACAGTACCTTTCGTGGCCCTGGATAACTAACATCACAAATGTAAATTTCAATAACTTATACTAAATTCACTTTACAGGTTCTATTATTTATCCTTGTACAAAAAAAAGAGAAAAACATAATTAAAATTTTAAGAATGTTAAAAGCATTCAAAACTATTGTTTCTAATTACAAAAACATTATTGAAATTATAAACAGAATGTAAAAAAGATGCCGAAAAATACGATCCCAATATTTTTACATTCTACAGTTAAATAATTACGACACTATAGTTGCATAACAAAAAAAAGACAATACATTGAGATACTTGAGGATAATGTAATAAATTGACAAAATAACCTTTTATATGTACTTAATAGTATAACCTACGTAGGTACGTAAGTACTCGTAGTTACTGTATCACCGAGCTATTCCATTAACGGTAACCGAACCCTTTTTCTATTTATTCTATGAGGTTATATAAAATTGGACATAAAATTCAATTACCTACGATAAGTTTGTTTGAAGCCTTTTTTTCGGCAATTTTTTATCAATGATCTGTTGATATTTTCTGAATAGAGTTCGTTTAAAGTTTGTTTGGATGAAAATCCAGTGGGACATTCTTATTTTATTTTTTCAGCAGCAGCGTAAATAATTTACGGGGATATGAATTACTAGTCACCGTCTTTAAGTTTAGTTACACGTACCTACACCCAAAGTTGTAAAATAATGTCTTTTTTTTTTGTATATCAATAGGTATATACAAAAACCCAATAAGATGCATTGTTTACTATTTGTACAAACACATTTCAGATACCAGCACCCTAATTGCGTAACTCACGATTGATCATAATTGGTTTCGTCTTCACAGTTAAACAATATTCATTGCGTTATTTATGTTGTCGAACAGACACATTTTTCGAACATATGAAGCAATGGTTTAACAATCCGTTTCAAAACGATACAGATTATGATGAATCGTGAGTTACGCAATTAGGGTGCTGCTTCGTTCGTAGTTGTCAAAAACATCAATCTGTCCAAATTATAGGTAGGATTGACATGATTCAATTACACTTAAAATTACTCGAACTTGTAAATGAGTACCATATTATTCTCAGGTGTTCCCACTTTTTACTTACGCCTACTCTGTAAGAATGTATCTCGTAGCCAGAAAGAATGTATCTCGTAGCCAGAAATTAAACACTTTCGCTCAGTTCATATTTTATTACCTAAATCACTTTAGGAGTCAGTTTTCGTGGTAAACGCCATACATCCTCGTTATCTTGAAGGTCAACTTGTGGTAATTAATGGCACATATCGCCTTTCTCCGGCCATTAGGTACCCGTGATAATATTTGCTTTGTATCTAGGCGAAATGATAATGTTATTTTTCCTTAGAATTCTATCAATTGATGATTAATTACTATAGGTATTTTACTTTCCCAAACCCTAGTTGTGTAGCGAGATACATTTTTAGTATAAATCATCCTCCATTTTTCGCTTCGTTGGGCACGATTTTTTCTGAAAATTGTTTTCCATTCTAGGCAACTACATTGGGTATTCTTGTACCTATAGAAAAAAAATATCGCCCTGAGAACAATGTGTCGATACAAATGTTGTTTAGGCAACATTGCTTAACTTACAAACAGTCGTATTGAAGCATTAAAAAAAACTACAAAGTGAAAACTTACTTTGATTTCGTAAATCGGTATCTTTGGATCTTGTTTTTTTTTTGTAACATACTTTATACTTTTCAGCTTGGTACCTACCCCATACAAATTCATATAATACTTGTTAAGTAAATAACAGTGACGGGATATTGTTACTTATAACATCATCAATACACTAAGTGGGGTGCGTATTATCGAAACTAACGCAAAAACTACCCTATCCATTAAAATAATTTTCGAAATCGGTTTACTGTTACCGTAGATATCGCGGAACATAGAGAAACACTCTAAATTATTTATGATAACTTGTTAGCGCCTCCATTGAGTTTCGTACATCAACGTAGTTCTAAGCGGCGTGCCCACAAAATCGGTGGAGCCCGTGGGAGGCACTACCTATTGTTTGTTAGAGATTTTTAACCGACTTCAAAAAGGAGGGGGTTCTCAATCCGTCGGAACCTTTTTTTTTTTGTTTAGGTATGTTCTCCGATTACTCGAAGATGGCTGGACCGATTTGGGTTAATTTTTGTTTGAACGGGTATACTTCCCAGGTGGTCCCATGATCATCAAGTCAGGATCTGATGATGGGATCCTGAAGAAATAGAGAGAACTCTTCAAATTTTATAGGCACACTTGAAGCGATTTGGGTAGTTTCTGGAAAATTACTTTCTTGGAGTGGGGTCATTTCAATTTGGTGAAGATCTGCTGAAGAACTTCGGAGATCCTCAATAAATGATAGCTAATGGGCCGGGATTGCTGAAACCTCATGTCTATCTTTTGTTTACACCAGTTCATAACATAACATCACGCCGGTGCGTTGTGAAAGGGCATGTGAAAAGCACATGTGAACCACTAAAAAGTGAAAAATAAAACAACCGAGTCCCGGAAAAACACTACAAAGTTTTTTTCTGAAAAATTTATCAACATAAAAAATGTACGTACTATTTGTTGTAAGTAAAAAAGGGCAACGAAACTAAGCGATTTTGTGCATTGTCCTTCTTCATTTGATTCTCTTTTCGTCGTAGAATTTAGTTTTTGAAATGAAGCTAATAGGAGATTTAGGTACCTTAATATCGTAGAAGGTTTATTTCCCTAAGGTAGTATATTTTAACCAATAGTTCATTTAAATACAATTTTAAATTGGAAACTAGGTTTAATGGACACACAAATACAAAGTTCCATAATCCAGAATCAGCCGGTAAAGTTCCTGCTACTGGGACACAGGTCACCTCTCTGCGAGAGCGGGAGGTGAGAGGAACAGGACCAGTGCGATTTGATAGACGTCACATGTCTTCGAATTTTTGGTTCTAGGACATTTAGGTTTCCTCACAATGTTTTCCTTCACCGCTTTGAGAGCAGTGATGATGAAATTATTTAAAAAAAAGTACAGTGCCAGCCTGGGTCCAAACTCACGACCTACAACTCGACCAACACCGGGCCACCATTGTTCTCCCTAAGTCTTTATTCAATAAATAGTATTAATAATTAACCCTTTCTAATGAATCCTTTTTAAATTTAAGTAGGTACTTAGTTTATAAATTATCTGTAAGTTAACCACAATTTTTTTTTAATGCTAACATGCAGAATGTACTGGGAATACGTATCTACAATTAACACCTGCATTCTATACAAATAAAGAAATCATTTATTTATTTATTAATTTCAGCAAATCAGCATGTAATAAAATAATAAAATTAGTTTCAATATTTCACGTGAGACCAACGTGACAAAAATCCCAGAACCTATTTATCAGTGAGGCCCCGAACCCACGTTCACGTAGCGAATAAATATGTGCGTAACACCAATAAAGTAAAATAAATCCGTCTAACAGACCATTAAATATACCTAACGTGGAAAAAAGAAATCCTACCCAACAGCCGTTCCCTTAATAAAAATATAATGGATTTACGAACCCAACGTGTAGTGTAGCGAAATTCTGAGTTTACCAATAACATTGGGAAACTCAAGCATCTGGATTGTAAGTCGTAAATATACAAATATACCTGCGTAGGTAAATAAGACCAGAACATGTAAATGCTGGTTGTAAAACATCTGCCACACTTACGTTCGGATGATGTATCAATATTTATAAATGTCACATCAAATAATTATGTTCCAGGGGAATATGCCGAGATAGAAATGTATTCCATTTTATAAAAAACGTTATGACAGATAGTCTCTTTTAAAGGCTCGCTCATATCGTCCCCCGAGTGTAGTTAGAATATCTGAGAGTTTTATAAAAAGATGGTCACAAACAGATTGCTAGCATTTGTTTATTTACTATGAAAGTACAGGAATAGCTCCTAGCAGTACTGAAAAGCCTAATGCCACCGGTACGCGGTTGCTGAAATCCAATTGAATATTACGTTTCATCTCTTTGGAATAAATATTGCTAAAATTCAATCCATTTTTTTCCAGATCGTCTTGCCATCTTCTACGGGGTCTACCGCGACACCTCCTGACTGTGTCAGGGATCCCATAGTGATTATTTTGGCCCACAGCTCATTGGGCATACGGCAGACGTAACGAAGTTTCATATAATTAGAATAAGTACCTGACATGAGAATGAGATTTGATAATAGAAAAATTTCATAGATCTACGTATCTCAGATTTACTTACTCACTCAACCTTAGAAAGGTCAGTCTTCTCAACGAATTGGTTAGATGGAACCAGACAACACACAGTTGAACATCAGCTTTATAATTCAACCAACTTTACCATGAATATTTGCATGGTAAACTTGGAACGTATCATAATCATTCCATAATCTTTGTTTTACTTAGGAAAGGTGTGTGGCCCTAGTGTGAGTTTCTTTTAAAAATCTCGACTTTATGCATCCACTGTGTTCGGCGCTCCGATTGGCCCTGGATTTACGACTGGTTCAAAACAACCGACCGATCGTCACTCCAAAACGCGTATAAAAAATCTGCCCGTCCGTACACTTGCTAACGAGCTTTCATCCGTCCAGTTCCGGATCAAAGCCAACGTGAATAACAACCTTTATCACGATACAAATCATGTAGATTAAAAGAAGACCTTGTATTTGCCAGCAATTTGTCACAACAGTCACAACTTCGTTCAAGTGTTTATTGAATACTTTGGCACAGTTACAAAATAAATAATACATAATAGAAGATAAACTAGAATACCGTTTGTAAAAAAGACAATTTTATTCTCATTGACCTCATTATATACCCAATAGTGATGGGTAACTCATCAATTTTATGTGAGGATGAGGGAGCCCCTCAATTTGCTTCGTGAGGTCCTCACGAGGGACCCCTCATTTGAGGTGAGGAATCGTACGACGGCGTATTCGCCTCACGACTCGCGAGCCCGAGCCGAACTCAAACGAAGCTCCAAGTGAGCGAGGCGGGCGGGTGCAACGACGACTCACGAGTACTCACGAGTCACGACTCTCCGATAATCCGATTATTCACAACCTCACTCTCTCACACACATCATTTTCTTTCGCTTATAAATAGACCGCCAAAATAAACGAATCAATTACCCTTTATTACCAATCTAATGCTAATGCTTTTAGAGTTCATAATAATTAATCGTAGCTGAAATAAAAAAATATAATGTTTACTGTGCCACGGTGTTGTCCAAACTTTAAGATCACACCTCACCTCACTCATTCTCAATTCTCCATACAATTTTTGAGTCGGTTCATTCGCTCACTCAATTACTCAATCCTCATTCGCGAGTCACGAACTCGCTTGCCTCGATTTCCTATTGTCAATAATGACAATGTCAATTTTCAAATGAGGGGTGATGAGGAATGAGGTGGTTCAATATTGAAATTCGAGTAACTCTTTCAATTTGCGATCACGAGTACCTCAAATGAGGGGCCTCATGAGTGAGGGACGCATCACTAATACCCAAACTAGGTGTTGCCCATGACTTTGTCTGCGTGTATTTCTTTTTAACCTTTTTTCATACAGATACTCAATTTGAAAAGTATTTATAATCATCATCATCATGTCTTCCGAAAGACGTCCACTACAACCGGTTCTTCCTGAATCCAGCAGATTCCTGTGACTTTCACAAGGTCATCAGTCCACCTTGTGGGAGGCCAAACTCAACTCTACGTCTTCCAGTACGCGATTGCTTTCAGAATATTAGTATGGATTATACTCTCGAAACTGAACACTAAATTCAATTTCAAAACAAATTCGTCCAACATTTTGCTTGTTCACTGTCGTGAAAAGAGCCGCTAATGCATCGAGTGGCGATGCCGTGTTCCGTGTACCGTGGCGGCTGTTCTAGCGGAAAACTGATCAATTAACAATGGCCTGACCACGAAGGTTGATACTCTTTTGCTAAATAATCGTCTACAATTAAAAGGACAGTAGACTGATTGTGTTGTAGCTTTTGTAGGCAAAAAGGTGATAAACATTTGCTGTCAATTCTTACATAGCCAAAAAACTTAATAAGTTGTTTTTAGCGCAGGAGAAAGGTGGTACCACGTGTTACCGATCTCACAGAGGTTTGTCATGACCTTTTAAAGGCTTTAAACACTATACTAACTTTTCATAAAGGTTACTTAGGAAATGTCTTGCTGCCAAATATCTCTCCATAACACAACGAGCTAAGATAGAAAAACAAAAATAAAGAATTTAAACAAAATGGCGTTCAAGGGCCGCCTATTTAAAAAGTGTGCATTATCACAGGTGAAAAAAACAACCAGTATCTATTTACATTTATTCCCTTGGCACAATTTATTTAGACGAAAACTTTATAATAAATTAATAAGATCACTTTGAAAATGCAATTTCTGCTTCATCAGGCGGAAACACTGATTAATCCCTTTGAAGGAAAACGCGAAACGTTCTAGGAATTGTTGTTGACGAATAGTTCATTCAATTTATAATGTTGTTTCTTGTGCCTTATTGTTGGAAGTGCGCTGCTATTATTATGTGAACAATTTTGGGAATGATTAATAGTTAGAAATCTTAACTATATTATCAACATTTGTTGTTTTTTACTTGTAAAATAAGAATTATCAAATCAAATCAAAGTATTTTATCTATATAAATAAAAAGAAAAGTCCTGACTGACTGACTCATCAACGCCTAGCTTGGGCTAGGCGTTGATGAGTCAGTCACCCTTGGACCTAGAAAATTGAAATTTTGCACAGAGGTTCCCTTTATAATGTAGACAAGGAATAAGGAAGGATTTTTCGAAATTCAACCCCTAAGGGAGTTAAATAGGGGATAAAAGTTCCGCGCGGGCGAAGCCGCTGGCAAAAGGTAGTCTATATATAATTAAAAAGAAAAGTCCTGACTGACTGACTGACTCATCAACGCCCAGCCCAAACCCTTGGACCTATAAAGCTGAAATTTTGCACAGAGGTTCCCTTTATAATGTAGACAAGGAATAAGGAAGGATTTTTCGAAATTCAACCCCTAATGGAGTTAAATAGGGGATAAAAGTTCCGCGCGGGCGAAGCCGCTGGCAAAAGGTAGTCTATATATAATTAAAAAGAAAAGTCCTGACTGACTGACTGACTCATCAACGCCCAGCCCAAACCCTTGGACCTATAAAGCTGAAATTTTGCACAGAGGTTCCCTTTATAATGTAGACAAGGAATAAGGAAGGATTTTTCGAAATTCAACCCCTAAGGGAGTTAAATAGGGGATGAAAGTTCCGCGCGGACGAAGCCGCTGGCAAAAGCAAGTTTCATATAAACCTGCATGGGCACTTATGAAACGTCAGAAGCTAGGTGCACGGTTCCAAACTGTTGTTTCCTATGGAGAAGAGCCGGCACGGTTACTCTTTTAAAAATAATTGGCTTTAACAATATTTTAAAATTACAGTGATAATAGGTATGGGAGGACAGTGCAGGCCTGTCAATAAGTACAAGGTACTTAGACGAATGAAAATACGGAATAGAAAATCGTCTACAAATCTACAGTCTGTAAGGCCTGCAACCTTATACCTTGCTCAGCTTTAGATCATAATGATTTACAGAAAATCCTTCACGTACTACAACTTAGCCGCAATCAGTCTTCTGCTATCCGCAAGCTATGAATTAGTAGCTTACAGTCTACTAATAACATCAGCTACCATATAGCAGCTTTTGATATCCACTGAAGGTAACAAACGTCGACGTAGCAGCAAATGATTCCTACAGACATCCCTATGCTACGACGTAGCAGCAAATGATTCCTACAGATGGGTCATTCTCAGGAGACTCATTATTTGGTTGACTTCGGTGTCATTTTTTTTAATTTAGGCCTTGTTAACACGAAATATCAAATCTAGAGTTAAGTTAAAGCATGTTAGTAGTAGAGTGTTAACTATAGATTTGATATTTCATGCCTAAATTAGATAACAAAAATGACACCGAAGTCAACCAAATAATGAGTCTCCTGAGAATGACCCAGATATCCCTATGCTACGACGTAGCAGCAAATGATTCCTACAGATATCCCCATGCCACGACATAGTAGCAAATGCTTTCTACAGATATCCCCATGCTACGAAGTAGCAGCAAATGATTCCTACAGATATCCCCATGCTACGAAGTAGCAGAAAATGATTCATATAGATATCCCCATACCATGACGTAATAGCAAATGCTTTCTACAGACATCCTCATGCTACGACGTAGCAGCAAACTATTAGTACATATATCCCCAAGCTACGAAGTAGCAGCAAATGATTCCTACAGATATCTCCATGCTACGACGTAGCAAGAAATGATTCCTACAGATATCCCCATGGTACGACGTACCGGTTTATGATCACTACTTATATCAGTAAGCTATGACATCCTAGCAACTAATGATTCCTATAACGTATGTTCGCCAGCTATATACGCCGTAGCAGCATGGTACACAGGGACTAATGCTTGCATGCTACGGCGTAGCAACTTATAATCTACTGATATCCGGTATCTACGATGTAAATAAGCAACATTAGAAGGCAAAAATACAAACCTACCCTATCCCACGCTGTAAATGTTTGTACCGTCATCAAGAAACCCATTAAATTAAGTAACGGCCGTAACAATATTTGAGAAACGTAATCTTCAATTAGAGCAATGGTGACGGGGCCTCAAGATAGATCCGAGAGTATTAAAAATACATTCACTTAGGTCGGGTCACTCGTTATCTTCTCCGTTAAGTTGAGGATTACCGACGGATTTGCAAGCGCAATTTATCTTAGTTTCAAAAAGAATTTCCGTACCTTTGAAAGTTAACGGCAAATGAGCGAAACATTGGTGTGTCAATGTGGTTTTACTTTGTTCTTCCATGCAGAAGAAAGGTGGTTTTTCTAATAGTACATTACTATACGTGTAACTTAAGTAGCTAAACTTGTGCACTATGGGACTACTTTAGTAACACGTATCATATACAATTTTTCTGTGTTAGAATGGATACCTAATTAAGTCACTTAAAAGTGTGACTTAAGTGCGAAATATATTAAAATATATTTTATATATTTTAACTAAGTTCTAAGTGATAACAGGTATTTTTTTAAATAATGTATAGTCGATTGTACGTCGGTGGTAACATTTTGGCCTTGAGCTGGCCCAGCAAAGCTCGGCGTTTTAAAGCGGAGATTTGCCTGTCTAAAAATATATTATTGAGATAGCTTAGGCAAAATGCAGTCGGTAAATGTTAGTTTAATTTCATGAAATAACAAAATACAATTTAAAGATTTCAGTTTTTTTATCTGTTTTTGCACACCATAAAATAGTAGCCGCCATGTTATTACGTTATACGGCATGTCAACTGAGTAACTTTGAACTTTTATTGTTTTCGTAAGCAAATTAATTTTTATTTAAATAATTTTTGCATTCAGGAACAGCAAACCAACGAAAACTAAAAAAAAACCCATTTTTTTTTAATTATAAACAATTACTATCTTATAAAATACTAGCAGCGCGCCGCAGTTTCACCCGCGTAGTTCTCGTTCCCGTGGGAATACGGGGATAAAATATAGCCTATCTCACCCGGAGGTAGTGTAACTTCCCAACAGTGAAATAATTTTTCAAATTCATTCAGTAGTTTCGGAGCCTATTCAATGCAAACAAACAATCACATCTTTCCTCTTTATAATATTAGTGCAGATCAACGCATTTTTTATACAGCAAACTGACGTCATACCCACAGAACAATATGGCGTCCACTGCGTCCAGCGTTTTCGTCAAATTACGCGCGAAATTTGAAATTAATGTAAAATTTTATAGCATTTTACTACACACTCTAGAAACCATTAAGACTCTTTTTTTAAAAATGGGTGTAATACCCTATTACCGCTTCTCTATCTTTTAGGATTAGCTTAAAGCATCCAATTCCCTAGGCGTAATAAATGTTAGAAATCTTAATCCTTCTAACAACAATTTAACGAGAAGTTAAGGAACAGATATTAAACACGATTAGAGTCGAGTGTCGTTATTTCAGCGACAGTGTTCAGGTACAACTCGATTCACTTTTATACCTAGTTGTTTTGTTACTTTATCGCAGGATTCGTAAAATTTTAAGAGAAATGCTTCAGTTTTTCTAAGAAATCCGTAGAATAGTAATATCTTATGAACGACTACAATATTAACCCTCGTTCGTCACGTTGATCGTAAAGTGTTATTGTTGAACGAAATACTCGTATTATGTCGCAGTACTTTCAAGACTATATTTTGTAAGTATTACCTAGTCTAACAAGTAATTGCGTAACGCACAATGGTAATTGTCTTTAATTTGACAGTTCAACAACATTCATTGCGTAACTGACGTTGTTGCTCATACAAATTTTTCAAATGTATGGAACAAAGGATTTGCAGTTTTCTTCCAAATCTTTCGAACAGTGATTGAAGGTCTTTTACTCAATTAGGATGCAGATTATTAATAATGATTATTATAATCATTTCTTTAACATATAATAAAATCAAATTTGTTAGTAATTACACATCTTAAACACTAGCGTTAGTACATACTTTAGACAAAATTTTGTTAGTAATTACTAATTATAATATTTAATCATGTCAAAATAATTCATAATAATGTCTAAAAATATCATTAATAACGTTAAAACTGCAATAAATAATGTCAAAATCAGGAATAATAAAATAATCCAAATACAAAATAATTTAATTATTTCAAGGCATGGTTTGAAGGAAATGCTTGTGTCCTGGTCCAGTGCCTGAGTATACCATCGGCCCTGTTGGCCACGGTGACCAAGAGGCTATTGGGGTTGCCTACCGCATCAGAGAGGCGACACGCTTTCGCATGATTGCGTAAAAGTCGTCTATACGTGTCTCTGCAAACATCCCTGATGCGCTACAGTGTCGTGGCAACCCCAACAGCGCCCTGTATGCGTTGTTGTACTGGACACGTAAGGCGCTGTAAGCCTTCTGCGTGTATTCGACCTATAGACTACAAGTGTAAAATAATTGGCAGTATGCCCACAGTATGTGTAAACAGAGTAGTTTTCACACCGTTCGAGCACTTTGCAAACTTACGGATAAACATATTGCTCCTGACTGACAGCGCCCTACGCTCCATTCCTTATTAAGTTTCTCCTTTTCTGCCAGGGTGGCCCGCTAAACTCAATTTTTATAACGTTTCTTTTTTAGCAATAATAAGAAATAATAATAATCATATTAAAAAGTTTGTTTGGTTGAAAACGCTAATCTCGGGAACTACTGGTTCGAATTGAAATATATTTTTTAGTGTTAGATAGCCCATTTATTGAGGAAGGCTAAAGGCTATATAACACCACGCTAAGAATCATAGGAGCCGATCAAAGAGAAAAAAAACACGAATACGAAGTACTCGCACGGGCAGGCGATTCAAAGCGACGGGGTGGGTCGGGGGAGCAAGAAACTTGACGCGAACGAAGTCGCGAGCACAAGCTAGTCCATACTATATTATATTTTATATTATAAAGCTGAAGAGTTTGTTTGTTTGTTGGCTTGAACGCGCTAACTTCAGGAACTACTAATTCGAATTGAAAACATATTTTAGTGTTACATAGCTCATTTATCGAGGAAGGCTCGAAAGTGCAAGTACTTGCACGGGCAGGCGATTCGATGCGACGGGATGGGTCGGGGAGCAAGAAATTGATGCGGACGAAGTCGCTGTCAGTAGCTAGTAAATGATATGATTCGCGACCTTATATGATCATCGTAACAAATATGTCTTATATTCATAAAAATCATAAATACGATCCTTTAAGTATCTACATTTATTTAATCCTGAATTCATTTTTCATGAAATAGTTATTCAATGGGAATTAATTAAATAATGAAAATTATTACGCGGATTATCTTAGCACATCCGCCATAGGCTAAATGACGTTTAAATGGAAACTAACATAACATCCCATTGTGATGACATTCCAGAAATCCAGAACATCACAGCTTAGAACTACAGAACAAATTCAGCAAGGTTACCCCGACATTCACCTTTAGTTACGAATTTGTAGCACCTGGGCCAACGCACAATAATATACCTAATCTACACGACGCTATAAACTTATGAAATCATGTACCAGTTGTTGGTATTCCTTTACCTATACTGAAATACTTAGGTACGCACGGCTACACATCAAGCTATACATTTCCAGTTTACGCTGATCTCGCACTGTATGGAAAACCTATACAATGCGAGATTAGCTTATACTGGAAATGTATAGCTTGATGGGTAGCCGTGTGTACGATGTTTTTACGAGCGTCCGGTAAGAACTCGCGCGTAACTGATTGAGAATTCTGTTTCTTTTTCAATGCAAACTATGTAATTTCTTTTGGTAGAGGATATTATTATTTATTTATTTATTTTTTGGGTGGGAAATCATCAAATAACTTCTCCCGCTCTGGGTGGAAAACTAATGAAGTATCTAGCGTTTTGTTGCATCACCAGTCACCACCACCACCAGTCTTCTCTGGAGGACTCCATCAATTCTATATGTACCGTGACTATAAAATCAGCCTATAATAATCCCACTGCTGGGACAAACCCAGGACTTGTTCAACAGTAGCGGTCGTGACCACTAGACCAACGAGGCAATCGGTTTATCACATATTATTATCAAGACTTTATTGCTGAAACTGAACTAAACATGCAATATAAGTAGGTAACTATATAATCCTTACTATCCTTAATAATATTATAAACGCGAAATTTTGTCTGTATGGATGTTTGTTAGGTACTCTTTCACGCAAAAACGGCTGATAGGATTTGTATGAAATTTGGCACACAGATAGATTATAACCTAGATTAACACATAGGATACTTTTTATCCCGGTAGTACGTTCCCGCGGGATAATTTCAGACTTCCTTGTGGGCGAAGCCACGGTCGGAAGCTAGTAACTTATTAACTAACACTATTTGTCTTGTGACACATAGGCTTCATCCAGCCAGGGCCCGATCTAGCTATTTAGCCGTTCCGGGCAAAAATAATATTTGCTGCCCCCGCTCAGCGACTTTTGGTCGCATTCGAAACCGCCATTTTTTCGACCCAAAAGGCTTGTGGTCGCATCCCCGACCGCGCCGTTCAGGCGGTTTTTAGCCTTATTTCTGAATATAAATAAAGTTCTATATCGTCTGCGACAATTTTACTGTAATGCTAGTTACACACACAGTCTGTTGAACTAAATCTCTATGGAAAATATAATCTGGTAACACGAAAAAAAAAAGTTGAAAGTGACGTTTCGAACTCGTTGGTCATCGGTACTTTTTCGTGGTATGCTCTCTAGTTTTATAGTGTTTTTTCTTATTAATTGTGTGTTTTCGACGATAAGTGGATAAATATTCATTTAGAAGTAGTTATTACATCGTTTTAGGTAATATTTGTATCAAATAGCATCATAAAAACTTATATTTCGACGAAATATGAAACGTAAACAAACCTTTGTGAACAATGTGCAGTGATATGAGAATTGTGTTTATTTTGAGTGATTCATGGTGAATTATGTGGATCCTGGTGTATAAAATGGTATGTTAACAATGTATTTTCTTATTAGAATAAGAATCTCATTCTATTTAATGAGAAAATTTGTTATATAAACCCTTTGAATGTTCGAGTGCACAACACGGGCGTTGACCTCCGCGCGATATGAAGTTTGAGTTTAAATATTACGAAAATGTTGAGTAGGATTCCCAAAAAAATACTGCTGTTCGATTATTAGTCTATTCAATAAGTAACATCCAAAATTTCGAGCAAATTGAGACAGCAGTTCTATGACAAATCAACAACAAACGGGAACAAAGACATGCTCAGTCATTGTCTCTAATTTCCATTGTTTATAATAAACTACAACGTATTTTAGAACGACTCACAATGTTTATGTTATGGCTTGCCTATTCAGGAAGCCATAAAACTTATCTCGAAGTAGCTGGAGGCAACAAAAAATCAACACGGACGTTTTTTTTGCTCGCCGAACGAAAAAATCTCAAGTGTCAAATGACGTCCGTCCTTTAGGGTACGGACGCCACTTTTCCGTCCGGGCGTAAGTGGGGTTTGAAAGGTTAACACTAACACTATATGAGTCATGAGCTTCTACCAAAGATGGTATGATATTTAAGTGATATTCTTTTAATTATATAATATTCACATACGTTAGTCTACTACGGCTTCTGAACAAGTATACAAAAATCATGAGAGTATGTTTGTAAGTATACATTTTGCCGCCCCTCATTTTTGCCGCTCTGGGCATTTGCCCGGCTTGCCCCCCCCCCCCCTTAGATCGGGCCCTGCATCCAGCTACTTCCATTCCTTTCTATCTTTAGCTTTCCTTGACCATTTTCCAACATTCTAAATCTTCTTCTCATCACATTTCATGGAACATAAATACATAGTCCGAAATGATAAAAAATACTGAGTTTTTATTCTTGAAATATATCAAAATAAACGAGTGACATACTACTTAAGTGAGATATATTGCTACCATTAGTAAATCAAATATTTCAACAAGAAATCCATTCGTTTTACGTGATATGATTTTGTACTCTGTAGATAGAATTACTCGTTGGCGACAGCTTGAAAAAATATAATAACAGTTTTTTAAAAAAGCGGCAAAGAAATGTAAATTGTTATTACACTTGGCATGTAATAGAGAAGACTTATGTCCAGCAGTGATAATGATGACGATGACTCCATTTGAATGATCTTCATTTAGTTAGGTCATCATCATCATCAGCCTATAATGTTCCCACTGCTGGGACACAGGCCTCCTCTCGGTGAGAGGGATTGGGCCATAATCCACCACGCGGGCCCAGTGCGGGTTGGTAGATGTAACATGTCTTCGAATTGTTGGTTCTAGGACATGCCGGTTTCCTCACGATGTTTGACGACCTACAACTCGTAAGTCGCGGCCGTTACCACTTGGCCACCACTGCTCCCTCCCCCATTTAGTTAGGTACCTACATACGTTTTTTTCTGTAAATAATTTCATTTTTTAAATTGTTAATTATACTTTGAAGGAAAAGGTCCTTTGGTAATTATAGGTATAATAATTAAAGTATTAGCAATTTTTTTTACAAATATTTGTTCTCGCTGTCCTTGGTACCTCACAAAAACCCGGTTTAGCGCAAATTCCGTAGCCGGGTATCAGGGGTCAACTAATCTAACAGCTAAGACGCCAACGTCTATGAAAAATAATAAATTCCAAAGTAACATTCTATTTAATGGCTATCGCTGCGAAATTGTTAATGTAAAATTAGGCCAAGGCTTTGCTCAGCCACAGCCAAAGAAGCGAGAACTTTGCGGTACGGGTATCGGACAAATCTATTAAGAATCGCAAGGGTTAAACCGGTTAAGGTCTTTAGAGGTTTCAACTTCAAATAGAAGGTTAATAGAATTTAACCTATTGTGAATTTATTCATCCTTAAAATAGATTTTGTTGAAAACTCCAATTAACCTTTGAGTCCAATTTTGCCTTTTGTAAACTGTATAAACGAGGTTAAAGGTCTGTGTAACAGATCTTTGTTTGGATTCTAGGAAGGGATCCAAAAGATAGCACCCCATAAAATAATCAAATTCTTTCAAAGAATTCCAACTTATCTTGTAAATGTACTAAAAAATATACCCAGCTTTTAAGATACAATAAATTAAGCCCGGGTGATACCTGCTTTTTTTACGATAACACTGTATTAAATTACTTTCGCTTCTCGCCATCAATCACTCTCGATATCTTGGCAGGAACCACAAGGAATATTTTTTAATAAAAAGCCCAAAGATGCCGTAGGTAAATATCGAATTTTAAGCTTTTAGACACGTTTTTGGTTGTAGTATAAATTACAATGTAAACATTGGTAGGTATATAACGGTGTCCTAAACAAAGCGAATGTCGCGCGATCATCTTGCGCGCTCATAGTGCGTATCGAGCATTGGAGGGGGGTAAGAATTGAAACTTGTAATTGTTTTGTACCTACTTGACAGTTAACCAATCAAGTCGCCTTTGAAATGAACACACTTACTTTAACTTAGCTTTATGTTGCTATATACCTGTTATATTCTTATGTTATATAGCAATATTTAGCAAACTATTTAATTAGGTATCTATTCAACGTAATATAAATATAAACTTCTTGAAGACAATCTATTGATTTCGAAGCTTAGGCGGTACTCCAAACATCATATTTGCATTCCGTTTCGTTATGAAAAACCAGTACTTTAAAGGTAACTGACAAATTAGATACTTCTTAAACGTCACGACTACACTAATACAAAAGAATTCGAAGAAAAATCACATACATACTTTAATATTTATAAAATCACTACAAATCTTAATAATATTTAGAAATCATGACACGTTGGTACGTCATAAATTCATACAACGATCGCGTCAATCATGTATTCGCGTGACGATGGGTTTTGGTTAGGACACGGGGTACATCTTTACTTTATCCGCGATAATTCAAACCATCTCTTAGTTTCAATGACGCTTAGCGACTATTTTAACGTAGGTAGGTAACTACCAATGCATGCATAATCATCAAATAACTTCTCCCACTCTGGGTGTAGAAGGAGGGGGCGTGTCAGAATTTTACTGACTAAAACCCACCCGTGTTCCTTCAGTTGCCTGTGTGCCAGGGGCCATGGTATCTCTTTCGAGCAACGCGCACCCCTGGAAGGCCGTGGACGGCTTTCGTAGTGTTGCAATAAATAAGGGCTGAAACTGCGTTATGCGTGCGACCGCGACGGTGAACCGTCGCGGGTCTATGTGCGTGGACACGCGAGGCGGGATCGTAATGATGCCAGTCGCGGGACATTTTATTTACGACTAGCTGCTGCCAGCGGCTTCGCGGGATCCGCGTGGATGGCGGAAATTATCCCACGGGAACGTGCTACCGCGACTTAAAGTAGCCAGCCTACCCTGCGACGGACGCCCGCGTTTAGGACCGCGACGGGGCACATTTGTATGAAACCGTGCGGGCGTCCGCTTAACGCAGTTTCAGGCCTAAATCTGTCGATCTATCATCATATTTCTGCCGCTATCCGATTTTATTTGAAGTTGGCTCAACACGGCTTTTTGATTACGTTCCTCTAATAGCTTCTGGCCGCGAAATTTCTTGTTCCCTCGATCCACCCCGTCGCATCATCTGACTATCCATTTGCTAAGTGCTGTGATTACAGCATGGATTGGTATAACGATAGTTTCCTCCTATTTGAGCTTTCTATTAGCTACAAGACCCGTCTACGTTCTGAAATGATCAGACACGAACTAGTATCGTGAAAATTCAAGTCACGTGTTTTTTCTTTAGGGATTAACCATCTTCGAAACGGTTTTAACCTCTTCAAAGTTGGCAACTCGCTGGTTGCGTGTTGGATTTAAAAGTTGCCATAGATTACAAGTTGTAGGTAAGTACGAGTAGGTAAAGGCTTTTCGCAATAATCTGAAAACACTACAACTTTGACAGTAGGTAGGTTATATCGATAAATAGTAGGTACCTGTAATAAAGTTGAAAAACTATCAAAGAAATTTGACAGATTGGGGTAGCTTGATGTGCTAGCCTCTGTACCTAGCGTAGCGTAGTTGTGTTTTAGTTTTTTAGTGTTTAATTTTACTGTGTTGTAGTTATGTTTGTGATTTTTCTGTGCGAGTCTAATAAATACTTATTCTTACTTCTTTCTTTCTTTCTTCTATTCAAACATATCGCCATGGTGTTCTAGAACCAAAAATTTGAAGACATGTGACATCTAGGTACCAAACCGCACTGGGCCCGCGTGATGGATTAGGTACGGCCCACTCCCTGTCACGGAGAGGAGGCCTGTGTCCCAGCTGTGCACGATATAGGCTGAGTATGTATTTTTTCAACGTTATGTTGTGATTTAGAAGTGTTTTCATTTATCCAAACCAAATTTTATCGTTTAGTTTCGAAACATTGATAATAAGATTTAAATATTAAGTCAAGCTGTTAAGTTTTACTAGCTTAATACTATCTACCTACAAAGTTAATCAGTCCGTCAACGTTCCAACAATAATATTTGCTTTCATTTTGAAATCCACTAAAACGTTTAAAGAGTTTGTAGACGCCCTACCTATGCTAATTAAAATATTAGAAGACTTAAGTGGCTTTTAAAACTGAACTTGATTAAACTATCAAACTTGTTAGTGTTTTGAAGTAAAATTAATTAAAACCAACTTCGTTCTAAAGTAAAACTTTCCGTTTAGAGTCAATTTCTTATTATGCAACAAAATTTAATTTACTAATTTATTCACCGCATTCTCAGACATAACCTACTGGTTATATAGGAGGTCTACCTACCTATTTACCTCCCTGAAACACCAATCACTCGGGACTTGATTAGAAAATTAATTAGGAAAGCACGCTAATTAATAGGTATTCACTAAATAAATTGCGGTCATAACAAAACAACAGGATCCTAACATCACCAGTCTTGCTGAAGTAGGTATAAACATAACTTCACTCTAGGTTTATGTACATTACCTACGTATTAACATTGATAATTTCCTCTAACTTTCACTGAAGCTTCAAAGTGGGTAGTTTGGCTAGTTATCTACCTATCGGCTGAACTTGCAGACTCTCACGATCTCGTAGAGTTGTAGCCACCCTTTCATTTTGCTAGCCTGATCTCAATAACTTAGTACGACTAAGTAGTTGTAGTTTGCCTCTAAAACGTTTTCTGATTACATGATCAAGATCTACCTAGTATCTACCAAATCTGTAACGTTGATAGATCTATTTACGTACTTCCATAAGACTGAGTATCTAGAATCAAAGCTCGGATTCAATGTATCCGACTATTGTAATGTATTAGATGTGTATGTGATGGCCATTTTGGGTCGAATAGGTTGGTTTGGAAGTAAGATTGATTCACAATAAATAAGGGTTCAAGAGGTTTCGATACCTATTGGCAGACAAGACCATGACATTTTACTCAATTTGCCTCGGTTTTTGATGACGAATTTGCCGTTTAACGTTAAATAAGGAAAACATTACAAAATCCGTTACTATTTAATAAACGAATAACTGGTTTATTACCGCATTATGAATTTTTGCTTACCCCCCTAATATACCTACTTAGGTATTATATACCGAAATCATTTCTTATTCAACCACCTTTATTAATGTTAAGGCTCTTCGAAGTGAATCAAAATCAAAATCAAAAGTCATTTATTCAAATTAGGCTGAGAATCAGCACTTTTCGAACGTCAAAATACATAAGACAGTCCCCCAAAAAACGCCCACCCTTCGACACTTCCTAGTGCTTTAGCTGGGAAGAAGAAGTGGCGCAACAAACTCCCCAGCAGCACAGCTGTCTGTTTAGTCGGATGGACTTGATTCTATACATACATAGGCAAAGTAATAAACAATAACGCATATTACCTAAAATAAAAGTTTCCTGGTATAAAGGGCTCTATATGTCAATAACTAATGACTTACTAGATAGATGATAAAAAACACTTGGTCAATAAAATTTAAAAAAAAAAAAAAAAAAGTATTTAACTAAATAAATATATGAACCCATATAACCTGTCACTAGGTACGCTAATTCTGGAGAAAGAACATAAACATTGTCTTGTGTTAATCACAGCGACCAACTATTCTTGTCATTTAAATAGTCGTTAATGGAATAGTAAGCCTTTAAACAAAGGATGGATTTTACTTGAACTTTAAACGCATCAAAAGGCAAATCTAGCAAAGAAGTGGGAAGCTTGTTATAAAAAGTTATACCAAGCCCAACAAATGAGTTATGAACCTTATGAAGCCGGTGAAAGGGAGCACGTAGTTTGTCCTTGTTTCTAGTGTTAACGGTATGAATATCACTGTTTTTAGTGTACAAGTGTATATGTTGCCTAATAAATAAGATGTTAGCTAATATGAATTGTGATGCCACTGTGAGAATACAATATCTTTAAAAAAGTCCCTCAAGGAAAATCTGCCACCTAACTGGTAAATTGCACGAACAGCACGTTTTTGAAGGACAAAAATATTTTGAATATCAGCGGCTTTGCCCCACAGCAGAATACCGTAGGACATAACGCTGTGAAAATAACTAAAGTATACTAATCGAGCTGTATCGACGTCAGTGTATTGTCTTACTTTTCTGACGGCGTAGGCGGCTGAACTGAGCCTCCCTGCTAGTGTTGATGTGTGATCCCCACTGAAGTTTGGCATCTACTGTTATGCCCAGAAATACTGCCGTGTCTACGGTTTCAAGCACCTCTTTATCTAAGACGATATTGGGACCTAGATTTCTAACATTCGGTAAGGCGAACTTTACACATTTCGTTTTTTTGGCATTGAGAACAAGGTTATTTGCCGTAAACCAATCCGTAACCATTGAGAGTGCACTGTTTACGTCGTCAAAGTCTTGTCTATTCCTATCTACTTTAAAAATAAGAGAAGTATCATCTGCAAACAGTACAACATCACAAATACCCTTTAAATAGAACGGTAAGTCATTAATATATACTAAAAACAAGAATGGGCCGAGTATTGAGCCTTGAGGCACACCTAACTGAACTGGCAGCCCGGAAGATTTTTTACCATTAATTTCTACACATTGAACCCTATTTTGCAAATAAGAATTTATTACGTTTAGAGCATCGTTATGGACACCGTTATAACGAAGTTTACACAAAAGCGTCTCATGGTGCACGCAATCAAAGGCTTTTGAGAGATCACAAAAAACTCCAATAGCATTTTGCGAGTTCTCCCATGCGTTAAATATGTGTTTCAACAGAGCAACACCCGCATCAGTAGTCGAACGACCTTTTGTAAAGCCATATTGCTCATTATGAAGGAGGCTATTTAAATTAAAATGTTTTAGCAACTGCTTGAGTATTAACTTTTCAAATATTTGCTAAATGCAGGTAAGATAGAAATAGGCCTGAAATTACGAATGTCATTTTTATTACCTGATTTAAATAATGGTATTACTTTACTACTCTTCATGAGGTCAGGAAAAGTTCCTGAATCAACACATTTATTAAAAGTGACAGCTAGATAGGGGGCTACAATTTCTATAATATTACTTAAAAGTTTAATGGAAATGCCCCAGAAATCACCAGTGTTTTTAGACTTCAGTGTGTTAAAAACATTAACTACGTCACGAGGCGTTACATGTTCGAAACTGAATAGGTCACTACATTTAGGCACACTACTATGCAAAAGGTATTCTGCTTTAGACGGGGATGAATCTAAGGAGCGAGTCGTAGTTACAGGTATGTTGGCAAAAAACTCATTAAATGCCTCCGCTACTTCAGCTTCTGTAATAATTAATTTGTCGTCGACCAAAATCTCAAGTTGATTGTCTTGTTTAACAGACTTGCCCGTTTCATTATTAATTATTTTCCAAGTGGTTTTAACTTTATTGTTAGAATTTTTAATTGTGTCACTTAAAAATTTCGATTTTGCAAAAGCACTAATCTTTTTAAATAATTTTGAATAGTTTTTGACATACTCTAGGAAAGGAGTATCAAACCTGTATTTTTTCAATCCATATAATTCGTATAGTCTCGCTCTACTTTTGTAAATACCCGGAGTAGCCCATTGATTAAAGCCAGCGGAGGAGCCATTAATGTTAATGGTTTTGGTCTTGAAAGCAGATTGATACTCTTTTTGCACAACATCAAAAAGGGCTTCATAAATTTCATTCGGATTCTCGTGTTGTGCTATGGATGGTGTAATTCTATGAGCTATATTATTTTTAAACCTTTTGCAACGACTAGCTGTATAAGGCCTACATTCAAGTGTACGTGGTCGCTTTTTATGTAATGGCATGGGGAAGCTAGCTAATAAACCACAGTGGTCGGACGTTAAGTCAGTTAGTACTAATTTATTTTTGGCATCACAATCAGTAAACATATTATCAAGACATGTTGAATGTCTCCGTCTCGTTTGAATTCTCCGTTCAATTGATTGTTACAACTTAGGCGGAATAACAAGCAGCTGGCACGCCATTCATAACCAGGACACAGTACGGAGATAGTTAATAAAAGATGTATCAGAATTTCTTTTACTATAGAAAGATATAGATTTATTGTTTGTGAACGGCGAATATTGACCCCTGTTAGAGGTCGGTAGATGAAATATTGTAATTCGGTCACGCGATCACACAAAAAGTCTGGCCGGCACGGATTCTATTAATTCCTAAACGTTATTATCGTGTATGCGGAGTCCTTTCCTCTCAACAATACTTATTGAGCCGTTGGTAAATTCTTTATTCCTTAAGAATTTTATAGGGTATAGACCGCTACATATTTTTATAATATTAGCCTTCGTTGTATTGTGTCGACATTCTTCATTATTTAGCATTTCGTACCTGACCACCTACACAGATTTTACGTTTTCGAATGTCCTGTGTAAATATTTATATAGGGAACTAGAAATTTTATAGGTCAAGTAGGTACCCACTTAAGTGACCGTTTTAATATTCGCGTTCTTAAAACGTTAGAGCTATTTACCGATTAAGAATAATATAATAAAGCTTGGCCTAATATTGTCTCATTGCAAGGCAATCTTCTCATGAACAGAAGACAGGAACATTGATAACCACGCTTGCTCGAGAGGGGTCGGCGGTTTCAGACTTATATAGGTAAGCTTTAGTCAGTAATGTCGATAAGTCAGTTTCGTACCTACTTGCCCGAATTTGAACTCACAAACTCAGGTATGAGAGGCTCGGCCATCAGGATAACACCTACGTGCCCGGTAGGTACCTACCTACCTATCTAATTTTAATTTTAAACGCAATGTCTTTTTGAACCGACGAAAAAACGTGTACGTTACCCTAGCAAGAAAGTGTCTCCTAGAGTTATATGAGTAGAACGTATAATGTGTGCCTTATCTGCTGTAAATGTGCCCCCACATAAAAAATGTGTGCCCCCTGTCGTTTTGGAGAAAAACGGAAAAACCGATTCTTGCTGGGGTAACGTTTTTCTAGCAGGAAAATTCTAAACGAATGATCGGAGAGAGAAAAATTGTGCATGGCCAGAGAGCTTATATGTGTGCCAAAATGTGCCCCCAAAAATAAAATCTGTGCCCCTTCAGGTTTTCGAGATATTGCAATTCCTGCTGGAGTAACGTTTTGATGAATCGTATATCTCTAAAACTATTGCATGTGCCCCTGTAGAATAAACATACACGAGTAGCTCTTAAGGGGCACACCTTAGTGCCCTAATTAGATTTAAGAAAATATTTATGGTTTTCAAGTTATCGCGGTTTTATGAAAACCCGAAAAAACATCGCAGCGCCTAAATGAGACAAGGCACAAGTTCGCTGAAAACTGTATTCGGTCCTTCTTGACGCTATAAATAACCATACAAAGTTTCAAAACTGTTCATGCATGTGTTTTTGAGTAATCTTGCTAAAAGTCAAAACGATGGTGTCTTAACTTTGACGGCAAAATACAAGGAACCGGCTCAATCCCAGATGTGTAGGTGTGAACCAAAATTGTGTGCCTTTAGTCAAAAATATATGGTGAAAATATTCAGCTTGGAATGTTTCGCATTAAGTTAATATTAACAAAAAACCAAAATATGTAAGCAACGGCTGGTTATCCGACCAAATTTGAATGACTACTAAAAAGCGACGGATTCATACATATCGATGACCTTCTTTACTTTACTCACTAACCGGTTGTGCCTGAGTACACTGAAGTAGAAAAGTAATAAGTAATAAAATAAAGTTGTTATTGGATTATATTCTACTAGCTGTTTCTATTATATTTATTGATAAGCCGTAGGTTAGATAAATTAACAGTAACTTTTCATCAGTAAGGGGAATGCTCCAACCAGCCCGCGAAATTCAAAGTTTCTTGCGTTTTTTGCAATTTGCAGGCCAGTTCTAGGTTGTATGTTGATTAAAATATTATTCGCGGCTGTAAGACGTATGTAGTTACAGAATTATAAGCATCAAAATCACCAATACAACCCTCCAAGTTCATAAGGCGTAGGAACAAAAAAAAAAAGTCGTTCCTATAGCTTTATGAACTTAGAGCGTAGTATTGATGATTTTGATGATTATAATTCTGTAACTACATATTATGTCTTACAGCCGTGAATAATATTTTAATCAACATACAACCTACCACTGGCCTGCAAATTCCAAAAAACGTAAGAAAATTTGAATTTCGCGGGCTGGTTGGAGCATTCACCTTAACAGAAGATTCCTTTTTTTTGCCTCCTCACACCGCTGCAGATATCTCTGGCCCCGCGGCATCCGCTGACGTCGTGTCGCAAGGAGTCGCTTTGTCTAATTTGGAGAAAGTGAGACAGCTAGTACGCGTACGGTGTTAGTGTGACAGAGACAGTTACGTGTAACGTCGCTCTAATATGAATAATAGGTACGAAGTGTTTATTGACTAGGAAGTCCGTTTGGATTATTACTTGGTATTGGTAAACAGTTGCAGTTATGTTATGACGCCAAGGACACTGTTACGTTGAGTCACGCAGTTGCACTGATACTGTTTGTTTACTTTTTTTTAAGTTGGTTGAAAGTAGCGTATTAAGTATATTATAACAATTATGTGGTTGTAGGGGTGGTGAATTTTATGGCATGATCTGCAGTGGTAAGTTTTTAATGGCATTGTTTTGACTTATTTAAAAATACTTGTACACTTATCAAGTACTTGGATTTTTTTCATTACTTTACCTATTTTTTTTTTTTAGGAAATTTAATCTGTGATTTGATGCAATACTTACTTTAAAAATTAAGAATTAAAATTAAGGGAATAAAAATAATAATTTCCACATCAACAAGCTGTTTCATTTAATAGTCACAAGGTGCATTTAATATATATTCTTAATTAGCCCCCAAATCTTTTGAACGCGACTGTACGGACAACAGCTTAGGTATAATACGTCAAATAAAGAAGGTCATCGATATGTATGAATCAGTCGCTTTTTAGTAGTCATTGGAATTTGGTCGGATAACCAGCCGTTGTTTACATATTTTGGTTTTTTGTTAATATTAACTTAATGCGAAACATTCCAAGCTGAATATTTTCACCATATATTTTTGACTAAAGGCACACAATTTTGGTTCACACCTACACATCTGGGATTGAGCCGGCTCCTTGTATTTTGCCGTCAAAGTTAAGACACCATCGTTTTGACTTTTAGCAAGATTACTCACAAACGCATGCATGAACAGTGTACCGGACGGGCGTGATCGCTTGGACACGAAGGGTGTGTAGGGAGGGTGTATTCCTATCCAGGTTCTATCCCGGTGTGTATGTAGGTCTCCCAGTCCACGCGGCGCTGACGTCCTGCACCTATAGGTTCCAGATATCTTCAGGGGCGGCTACTATCTTCCGTTCTTCACGACGTTACCAACGTTTTGACGACTGACAGAGAAACGGGTTCCAGACTTTCGTCTAGGAAGGGGTTGTTTTTGAGACACCTCTGTGAAGGGGTACTTTACCTGATTAAATAACACACATTTTGATTTAATCTTCAGGAAGCAATTTAGAACTTTTACTTGTACTACATGTTAATTAATTTAAGTTTAAAATAACAAATTTATCTTGCCGATGACTACAAATTAGGTGTTAATCTATATTTTCTAAGGTGCCTCGAAACTTTACCGTAACGAGGGCCGCAAATTGCTTCCTGTTTTAACTTTTATTTATTCTATTTTTGACTATCGATACAATGGAATATAGCATACAAAACATTATTAAATTACTGTACATATGGCATGTTATATATCCCTGTATTCCCCTTGAAATTTCCCATCCCCTGAGATATCTGTATGTACTATATCTTCCCGTACTGAAAGATTATTTCAAGAAAACCCGAAAAATTATGAAAAATGTTACCAATAAATATTTTAAAAGTTGATTTTCTCGAAAACTACTGAACTTATTTCAATTCTGGTTACAGATACCTCAGGGTGGTTTACAGACCCAAAACAATCTAATATTAAGAACGTTACACATATGACTTTCAGGGCGTGACGCGCCCTGAAAGATGGCTAGCAAAACTCAAATCTTAAAAATTACTTAGCTAAAGCAACACAACTTTCAGAGCTCAATTGAGTGGGTTTATCTTTAGACTACGTTAGGGGTAGTTACGCCCAGGGCTAGGTCTCGGTTCTAGGTTACCTGGACGCACTTGAGACTATAAATTACGGCTATACAGCCCACTTAAATGAGGTCTGAAAGGGTGGTACTTACGGTTTTCTTATAGTAGGCACTTATAACCACTGTCTATTGGTTTAACTATCACTATTATCTTTATGATTTTAAATTAATGTCAAAAACAAACTATTAAACTATATTGTGACGCATCGTCGCGAACATTAATTAAGAAAATACATAAATCTCAACGAGAAATGTTCCCGTATTTTGAGCGCTCGGAGCGCTACTTGTACCTACGTGCGAAGTTACCTTAGGGCTTTTGCTATCATTGTAATCACTACGAATTTGAATTAATGTCAAAAACCAAACTAAATAATGTAGTGACGCGCCGTCGCGAACATCTCTCCCGCCGTGCAGTGCAGTGACGACTCGTAGCGATGTTGGTGCGGCGCTGCATCACCCCGGTGAGCGACGGCTGGAGTCGCGGCGCTCGCCACCGCGACGCCGTTGCCACGCCACTCGCCGCGGTGACGCTCGCCGCCAAGGCGTTCGCCGCCAAGGCGCTCGCCGCCTCGGCTTACGCCGCCAAGGCGCTCGCCTTCTCAGCGCACGCCTTCTCGGCGCAAGCCGTTCCGGCGCTCGTCGCCAAGGCGCTCGCCGCCTCGGTGTTCGTTGCCTTGGCGTTCGCCGCCAAGGCCTTGGATGCCTCGGCGTTTGCCACCAAGGCGCTGGATGCCTCGGCGTTCGCCACCAAGGCGCTGGATGCCTCGGCGTTCGCCACCAAGGCGCTGGATGCCTCGGCGTTCGCCGCCAAGGCGCTGTATGCCTCGGCGTTCGCCACCAAGGCGCTGGTTGCCTCGACGTTCGGCGCCAAGGCGCTGAATGCCTCGGCGTTCGCCGCCAAGGCGCTGGATGCCTCGGCGTTCGCCACCAAGGCGCTGGATGCCTCGGCGTTCGCCGCCAAGGCGCTGTATGCCTCGACTTTCGCCGCCAAGGCGCTGTATGCCTCGACTTTCGCCGCCAAGGCGCTGGATGCCTCGGCGTTCGCCGCCAAGGCGCTGTATGCCTCGACTTTCGCCGCCAAGGCGCTGTATGCCTCGGCATTCGCCGCCAAGGCGCTGTATGCCTCGACTTTCGCCACCAAGGCGCTGTATGCCTCGGCGTTCGCCGCCAAGGCGCTGTATGCCTCGGCGTTCGCCGCCAAGGCGCTCGCCACCACCGCTGTTCGGGTAGTGGGACGAGCTTTTTCACCGGACGCTTTAAGGTGCCGCCGATAGTGCGCACCTCAGCGGTCCGGACTTTTCTGTCGGCCCCGGGGAACAGGGCAACTATACGGCCTCGCGACCATGTGTTGCGAGGCAGCTGGCGTTCTGCGATGAGCATGGGGTCGCCCACCTGCAGATCGGGCCCGCGGGTGTGCGGCTCCCGCCGGTTTTGAACTTCCGGCAGGTACTCCCTGACCCTGCGATGGAACATTTCGGCGAGTATCTGGGATCGTCGCCAGAGCTTCTTGCTGTCGACGTCACGCTCGGTGAATGTGAACGGCCTCTGGTGATGTGCCAGGCGCGTTCTCGGATGGTCGCCGGTCGCAGGCACGGTTGGTTGCGCCTTGCGAATGCGACACTGTGGACATCGTGACAGCACCTTCTTCGCTGTTGGTCGCATCTTCACGACCCTATAATGCTGTCGTACTTCGTTGATAGTGAGTTCTGTCTCACTATGCTGCAGGCTACGGTGTGTCCGGTCTATATGTAACTGGGTAATGTGATGGTCGCCGTGTAGTATCGGCGGCCGCTTCACTTCGACTGCTACTTGATCGGTAGCGGCTACACGGCTCCTCAGCCGTCCCCCTGGTGGGATTTTGTTGTCATGCACTTCGTTCGCTATAGGATTCGACAACGGTACTTGCATTTGGAGGTCCACTATGGTTTCGAAGTCCACAGAGGGGGGGGTGGTTACTATTCTATTACTATTGTCCCCCTCGGCGGCGTTGGCCCTCTCTCCTAGCTCAGGCTCGGGTGGCGCTTGAAGCCAGGAACGCGCGTACAAATTGTTTAATTTTCTATCATCCATATTGCCGTTGGAATCTTCTTCCTCGGCTCTATGAAGTGCTAACTCGGTTTCTTCTATTCCCTTCTGTATAATGGGGTCTTTTTGTCCTGTGTGTCTATCTCGAAGAGCCGGTTTACTATCGAGCTTCTTCTCTATTGGGACGAGCCTCTTAAGAGCCGTCCCGTAACTATCGGGCATTTCTATGCTTTCAGTTTTCGTGGGGTAGTTCGGTGTCCACTGTTCTGTTTTCCTGCCAGCTAGCGACGTTATAGCGGACGTCAGCTCCATTAGGAATTGGCGGAGTGAGTATTCTCCTTTGGTTTCTATTCCCCTTTGTGGGAATCGGTTCACTTCATTCGCTGTAGGATTCGACAACGGTTCTTGCTTTTCGAGGTCCACTATAGTTTCGAAGTCCACAGGGGGGGGGCGGTTGCACAAGGCCTATATTACGATTGTCCCCCTCGGCGGCGTTGGGCCTCTCTCCTAGCTCAGGCTCAGGCGCTTCTTCAAGCCAGGAGCGCACGTACTCGTTGTTTGAGGCTCTATCATCCATATAGCCGTCGGAATCTTCTTCCTCGGCTCTCTGAAGTGCTAATTGAGCAAGTTCCAACCTAATTTTCAATAGATCTTCACGTGCTCTTGAAATTTTCTTACGTGACCGCGTCGTTCTATTTGTAGTCGACTGCGGCCTGCTATGTTCGGTACGGGCGTCACCCCGGGTAGTCATCGGTAAGGTTCGGCTGTACTTTCTATCTGTTGTCTTTTCTGTTCTGTCTGCAGGCTTCAATATTCTATCTGAATACTGCAGTGTTCTATCGGAATGTTTCGATGTTCTATCTAAAGTTCCTTCCATTGCTGTAGAGGGCTGTTCCGTTTCTTCAGACCGCGTCCGTCTTGGCAAGTCTTCACTCGCCCGCGACGCAAGGGGGGGGGTGCTGTACTCGTTCGGTTCCTTCAGTGGTGGATGGTGAACGCGGCGGTTGCTCATGAGTGATGGCCGAAATATCGCGTCCTCTGCTCACCTCCACTGTCCAGGCTTCATGGCCTTGCCATGCGATCTTGTCACTGGCATGTTGACTTCGATATTCGGTTCTTGAATACGAATCTTGAAAACGGAACTCTTATCCGGATCTTCTATCCGGATATCCCATCTGGATCTGCACCGGATCTTCCAAACGAATCTTCAAAACGGAACTCCAATCCGGATCTTGAAAAAGAAACTCTTATCCGGGTCTTCTATCCGGATATCTCAACTGGATCTGCACCGGATCTTCCAAACGAATCTTCAAAACGGAACTCCAATCCGGATCTTGAAAAAGAAACTCTTATCCGGGTCTTCTATCCGGTTATCTCAACTGGATCTGCACCGGATCTTCCAAACGAATCTTCAAAACGGAACTCCAATCCGGATCTTGAAAAAGAAACTCTTATCCGGGTCTTCTATCCGGATATCTCAACTGGATCTGCACCGGATCTTCCAAACGAATCTTCAAAACGGAACTCCAATCCGGATCTTGAAAAAGAAACTCTTATCCGGGTCTTCTATCCAGATATCTCAACTGGATCTGCACCGGATCTTCCAAACGAATCTTCAAAACGGAACTCCAATCCGGATCTTGAATAAGGAAGTCTTATCCGGGTCTTCTATCCGGATATCCCAACTAGATCTCCACCGGATCTTCCAAACGAATCTTCAAAACGGAACTCCAATCCGGATCTTGAAAAAGGAAGTCTTATCCGGGTCTTCTATCCGGATATCCCAACTGGATCTGCACCGGATCTTCCAAACGAATCTTCAAAATGGAACTCCAATCCGGATCTTGAAAAAGAAACTCTTATCCGGGTCTTCTATCCGGATATCTCAACTGGATCTGCACCGGATCTTCCAAACGAATCTTCAAAACGGAACTTCAATCCGGATCTTGAAAAAGAAACTCTTATCCGGGTCTTCTATCCGGATATCTCAACTGGATCTGCACCGGATCTTCCAAACGAATCTTCAAAACGGAACTCCAATCCGGATCTTGAAACCGGATCTTCAACGGATCTCCAATACGGAAGTCTAATACGGATCTTCTATACGGATCTTCAAAACGGATCTTCAAAACGGAACTTCAATGTCAAATCTTCTAAGTTCAAGGATAATCCTTCAGGAATAAGCCTTCATTACTCGGGAACAAGTCTTCAGGAATAAGGCTTCAGGTTTCCGATAATTCTTCATGAATAATCCTTCAGTACACAGGAACAAGTCTTCAGAAATAACGCTTCAGATTTTCGTAACTCTTCATGAATAATCCTTCAGGACACGGGAATAAGTCTTCAGGAATAAGGCTTCAGGTTTCCGATAATTCTTCATGAATAATCCTTCAGTACACAGGAACAAGTCTTCAGAAATAACGCTTCAGATTTTCGTAACTCTTCATGAATAATCCTTCAGGACACGGGAATAAGTCTTCAGGAATAAGGCTTCAGGCTTCTGATAACTCTTGAACGGGTCCACATGTGTTCCTCCTGAAGAAATCCGGCTCGAAGGACCAGCAGATTTGTGGCGGCGGAGCGTGATCGCTTGGACACGAAGGGTGTGTAGGGAGGGTGTATTCCTATCCAGGTTCTATCCCGGTGTGTATGTAGGTCTCCCAGTCCACGCGGCGCTGACGTCCTGCACCTATAGGTTCCAGATATCTTCAGGGGCGGCTACTATCTTCCGTTCTTCACGACGTTACCAACGTTTTGACGACTGACAGAGAAACGGGTTCCAGACTTTCGTCTAGGAAGGGGTTGTTTTTGAGACACCTCTGTGAAGGGGTACTTTACCTGATTAAATAACACACATTTTGATTTAATCTTCAGGAAGCAATTTAGAACTTTTACTTGTACTACATGTTAATTAATTTAAGTTTAAAATAACAAATTTATCTTGCCGATGACTACAAATTAGGTGTTAATCTATATTTTCTAAGGTGCCTCGAAACTTTACCGTAACGAGGGCCGCAAATTGCTTCCTGTTTTAACTTTTATTTATTCTATTTTTGACTATCGATACAATGGAATATAGCATACAAAACATTATTAAATTACTGTACATATGGCATGTTATATATCCCTGTATTCCCCTTGAAATTTCCCATCCCCTGAGATATCTGTATGTACTATATCTTCCCGTACTGAAAGATTATTTCAAGAAAACCCGAAAAATTATGAAAAATGTTACCAATAAATATTTTAAAAGTTGATTTTCTCGAAAACTACTGAACTTATTTCAATTCTGGTTACAGATACCTCAGGGTGGTTTACAGACCCAAAACAATCTAATATTAAGAACGTTACACATATGACTTTCAGGGCGTGACGCGCCCTGAAAGATGGCTAGCAAAACTCAAATCTTAAAAATTACTTAGCTAAAGCAACACAACTTTCAGAGCTCAATTGTGGGTTTATCTTTAGACTACGTTAGGGGTAGTTACGCCCAGGGCTAGGTCTCGGTTCTAGGTTACCTGGACGCACTTGAGACTATAAATTACGGCTATACAGCCCACTTAAATGAGGTCTGAAAGGGTGGTACTTACGGTTTTCTTATAGTAGGCACTTATAACCACTGTCTATTGGTTTAACTATCACTATTATCTTTATGATTTTAAATTAATGTCAAAAACAAACTATTAAACTATATTGTGACGCATCGTCGCGAACATTAATTAAGAAAATACATAAATCTCAACGAGAAATGTTCCCGTATTTTGAGCGCTCGGAGCGCTACTTGTACCTACGTGCGAAGTTACCTTAGGGCTTTTGCTATCATTGTAATCACTACGAATTTGAATTAATGTCAAAAACCAAACTAAATAATGTAGTGACGCGCCGTCGCGAACAAACAGTTTTGAAACTTTGTATGGTTATTAATAGCGTCAAGAAGGACCGAATACAATTTTCAGCGAACTTGTGCCTTGTCTCATTTAGGCGCTGCGATGTTTTTTCGGGTTTTCATAAAACCGCGATAACTTGAAAACCATAAATATTTTCTTAAATCTAATTAGGGCACTAAGGTGTGCCCCTTAAGAGCTACTCGTGTATGTTTATTCTACAGGGGCACATGCAATAGTTTTAGAGATATACGATTCATCAAAACGTTACTCCAGCAGGAATTGCAATATCTCGAAAACCTGAAGGGGCACAGATTTAATTTTTGGGGGCACATTTTGGCACACATATAAGCTCTCTGGCCATGCACAATTTTTCTCTCTCCGATCATTCGTTTAGAATTTTCCTGCTAGAAAAACGTTACCCCAGCAAGAATCGGTTTTTCCGTTTTTCTCCAAAACGACAGGGGGCACACATTTTTTATGTGGGGGCACATTTACAGCAGATAAGGCACACATTATACGTTCTACTCATATAACTCTAGGAGACACTTTCTTGCTAGGGTAACGTACACCGAAAAAACGGAGGAGGTTACTCAATTCGACGCGTATATATATATATATTTTTTATGTATGACCACGCATAACTTTTTCCAGAGTAGTCCGATTTTGATAATTCTTTTTTTATTGGAAAGGGTATACCTCGAAAAATTCCAACCCTAAGGGTAAGAAAACAGGGGATGATTGATTGTTTACTCACAGATTTTAATACTGAGTTGTGTATTAAATCAAAAATTAAGCATGTAGTAATTAGTAGATTATAGCCACAAAAAATTATAAAATAAAAACTTTTTAATAAAAAAATTAAACCGCCGAAAAACCGAAAAATAAAAAATAATAAACTAGCTTTGTCCAACCCCAATAACTAAGTTCGGAAGTCGGTGACTTTGGATATGTATTTAATTATATGTCACCGCCTTCCGAACTTAGTTATTGGGGTTGGACAAAGTTAGTTTATTATTTTTTATTTTTCGGTTTTTCGGCGGTTTAATTTTTTTATTAAAAAGTTTTTATTTTATATTACATTGTACCTCTGCTGAGCAAAGGCCTCCCATAAATCATGCCTAAATCCCTCCAAGTATCCTTTTCCATGGCCACCTCGATCCAACCCTTGCAATACGCGTCGAAGTCGCCTCGCCACCTCTTCTTGGGCCGGCCTCGGCGGCGCCGTCCATCCTCAGGCAACCACTGTCTGGAGACTATTGCCCAGCGGTCACTGTGCATGCGGTTGGCGTGACCCACCTAGTCCCATTTTACCCTGGCAGCCTTTTTGCCTATATCTATCTAGGATTCCCGTTTTGGAGCGCATCGTGTTGCTTCGTATTTGGTCGGTTTGTAAATCCTGAGCTCCATTGCTTTTTGGCAAACCTCAAGGCGGAACTTTTGCGACTTAACCTAACGTGATAAACAATTTTATTCATTTGTGCAGATGGACAGTCGTAGGTACCGACTTGATCTCGTGTGGTCGTCTGCTAAGCGACACACTCTCGAAGGCGAGCTTCTCCGAGCAAATAGCATCTTCAAACGAAAAACAAACTCTTCAGGTAAATTTATTAGTATAGATTGCTCCTGAAAGCTGTCGGTTTCGACCTCAGGACGAACTACTTCTCCCACGGACACCTTACTGTCTGCAACAGTCCTAACTCATTGTAGGCTGAGAGCAAAACTACAAAGCGTGCAAAGAAGTCTTTTAAAATGTGGCGGTATTTTATAGTGGTTTGTACATTGTGGTCTCTTACGATTTCCAAGCGAAAGAAGTCGCGGGCAGAAGAATGTTTAGCTTGCTCAAACACCCACTGGGCTCCCCGTCCTGCAATTTTACCATTTGAAATTGATTCTAAACCAGAAAAATCCGGATAGCACCCGTTAAGGCCAAAATTAAATTGTAACAGTAGATACTAGATAGTTTAATGTGGAGCCTTCATTGTAGCTTTTACGATTTACTTATATTTACGCAGTCTGCTCACGTCTGCCCTTTAAAGTAGTGATAAAATAATTATGTAGACATGGGTAGACATTTCAACAAACCCAATTTTCCATTCTAATCCAATAAAGTCAACACAAAACCCTGACAATACGGTTAATTCTATTATAAAAAGTGTTACATACAAGGCTGAATCAAGAACATTAGAAATCACTATTACGAATAAATGTATGAAACTATTTCTTTTCTACTTTTCTCTTTTATGCGAGTACCCAACTTTTCGTCTTCCATATGTTTAGGATACAACTAGATATAATATTATAAATGGGAAATTTTAATTGCGCGCCCAACAAAATAATGTTTGAACGTCAAACGATGAAGACTTTTTTTTAATTATTACGATTCTATTAAATATTAGCTTTTTTTTATATGTATCTGAAATTTTTAAGTTGGTCAACGGAAAATTCCCATTGTGATGTTTTTATTACGCGGTGCTATTGATTTAATTGATCTTTCTGATTTTAAACTGTGTCGCTTCCTTTAATCATCATTTCAGACGAAAGACGTCCACTGCTGGACATAGGCCTCCTCCAAACGGGGAGGGGATTGCCATAATCGCCACGCTTGGCAGGCAGGTTGGCGATCGCAGTATGGTGCTAAAATGCATAGAGAACGCTGCTGCCCATTCTCTGGTAAGCCCCTTATAGTCGCCTTCTCTGGGCACGCCACGATTGCGGCGGTAAATCCCCTCTTTGAGGAGTGGTTTGAGAGGCGGCATGGCGTCCTCACCTTCCGCCTGACGCAGGTCCTCACCGGACACGGTTGTTTCGGGAGGTTCCTGTTTCGGATAGGGCGGGAGGAAACGCCCGGGTGTTTCCACTGCGAAGATCGCCCTGAGGACACGGTGGAGCACACGGTGGCGGTCTGCCCAGCTTGGGTGGAGCACCGCCGTGTCCTCGTGGAGGCGATCGGCGGCGGCGATCTGTCGCGTCCGGCCATGCCATGGTACGGAGCGAGAGGGCATGGGGAGCCGTCACCTCCTTCAGCGAAGCAGTGATGCTCGCGAAGAGGGAGGTGGCGCACGTGAGGGAGAGGCAGCATATGCGCCCTCGCGATCCTAGCCGCTGCAGGATACGGAGACGCCCTGGGCGTCGGGAATCCCAGGCCGATATCCGGCCACCGTAGGCATGAGCTTGCGGACGGCGAGTAATGGGCAGCTCGCTGTCCGGTAAGGACCAAGCCGAAGTCGACGGCGCGTTGTGTTCCACGCGCGCCTCAAAGAGATGTCAGCACAAAAATGATGGGGCCCGCAAGGGCCGATGCCTGCCAGGGGTGCGGGTTTGTTCGAAAGAGATACCACAGCCCCTGGCATACGGCTACTGAAGGAACACGGGTGGGTTTTAGTCAGTAAAAGTCTGACACGCCCTCCTGCTCCACCCAGAGCGGGAGAAGTTATTTGATGATTTCCCACCCAAAAAAAAAAATATTGTCGCCTTCTACGACACCTACGGGAAGAAATAGGATGGTGCTATTCATTTACGTCCGGCACCACACGGAACCTTTAAAATGAGGAGTAATTGCTTAACAGACTAACACTAGGAATTACTTCCACTTTGGCAGTTCAACGCCATTCATCGCCATTTTGCTGACCAGACATTTTTTTCGGAAATTAGAAGTAGGTACGAAGCCATACATTAGCAATAAGTAGGTAGAAGATTAACTACGAAAACATGGCGCGTCTCTCCAAAATTCAAAACGTTTGAAAGTACTTTTAAAGAGTCACCAAGGCTCGCATGCGTGCAGTGGGCGCACTGAGAAAAGAGTAGGTACCTACTTAAGCTATGTACTGAGACCTGGGCCTAGAGACAAAACACATTTCTGTTAGCGTCACGCCAAACGCTACGCCAAAATGTATGGGAATGACATTACCTGCGGAAAGGTTACGTCGAGTTCTTTCTGCAGGTAATGTCATTTCCATACATTTTGGCGTAGCGTATCTATGTCTAGGCCTGCTGAGACGCTACTGAAGACGAATACTTACAACTACATACAAAGTCTTTCGTAAGGATGTGACTACACACAATGAAATAGTAACACGGAGGGGCGCACCATGTTAACGTACTACTTAAACTTTTCATTAATATTGTGTGACACACTTTTGCGGCTGCTCGATGATGCGTCCTCGCGTCAAGCGACAGGCGCTATTTTATATTGTAGCTTCGTGGGTATTTAAAAAAAAATGTCTGAACTGAGTTGCACATAAAAAATCTTATGCATTATTTATTTACGTATTCTTAAGCATTTATTATTACTAATATTCAAGTATGTATCTATTTTCCGTTACCAATAATTTACTTTTATTTGTCTTACCTACGTCCGTGTGTCGCTGCGGGGTGCCAACTGAAAACCAGCGCTGGGTGTCTCACGCCCAGCAAATGCTGAGTTGGTAACCCTTTCGGTATGGACACGCTCAGCACAACTGATACTGAATGTTTTTTTTGTTATGTTTAACGTTCTCTTTTTCTAATGTGTCTGTTGCTGTTGTGTTGTGTCTGTGTCTAATAAATGTTTTCTATTCTATTCTTATTCTATTCTTTAAAATGAATATCAAACTACCCCAAAAATCTTGCACAATAGAAGATAATGTACAGCCTAAACCGCGTCTGTTTGGAACCCAGCGGTTTAGGTTACGAATGAAATCTTGTACCTACCTACAGGAGTTCGTTATACAGGCTGACTTGTACCTAATTTTACGTATTCCTTCTACGACCAGATAGTTTGACCCATTTACAACAACTAAGCACCCCATGAATCTCCATTATTCATAGAATTCGGGAACACCCGATTTTCATATCGTACCTACGTACCTATCTACTGATTTTTGAAAATTACGCATAATTCCACACTAATTATCACTTTTCTCTAAACTCTCAAATTGAATGGCATTCATTGCTATTGCATTGGGTACCTAATACTTTAACACAACTTTCGTAGTAACCATTTTTTTTTTTATAGTAAAAAAAATAGGAATATATTATATTCAAATCTATTAATTTCCAAAAATCCTCTACGTAAATAGGTAAATTAATCCCTTAGGAAAGTTTTTACGGCAATTTGTTATTACTGCCGATGAAAAACGCTTGTGATAGGTACGTATGTGTGAAAATCCGCTTCTAAAAACTTTTTGATCCATCCTTTTAAATTGAATTTGACTATAGGTGAGCTGGCCGCTATTATATGATAAGCAAAAAAGTATAAACAATCAGTCATGGATCTGTCAATATGTCCTAAATTATCAGTTTGTTTCTAAAATAGTATTTTTGTCATGAACAAATAACCCTACACAATCATTTTCAATATTATATTTATTTTGTACATTTGTATTATGTATTCAATCGTTTTTATAAGAAAATCATAAATATGAATGACTTTGCACATTTGGAAAAAACTATTGTCCGTGAACTGGCGTGCCGTTTGTGTTTGTGCACGGATGTGGTCAAACTAAAGCCCCTGAGTGCCGAGGTGAAGAGGAAGATCAGAAAACTCTTTGATATTCTGGTAAAGCTTTAAATATATCAAAACATTATAGGTACATACTTAGTATAATCAACCCATACCAAACTGGCAAAATGTGGGTTTATCTTTTAAGGGTGTAAGTTCTTCATGTCTATGTTTTCAAGGACTGGCAGAGTTTGCCAACTCCAAGAGTGCCTACTGACGCTGCCCATTGTACCTATAACGGCTAGAACCAAAAATTCGAATAGGTACGTGTGACATCTACCAACCCGCAATGGGCCCGCGTGGTAGATTACGGCCCACTCCCTCTCATGGAGAGGCGGCCTGTGTCCCAGCAGTGGGAACGTTTATAGGCTGAGTATATGTATGTATGTAGGCACAGACTTAGGTACGTAATTACCTACTCGCTATACTACGACTTTCCTTTTTCCAGGTTCGCACAGATGATACTTTGCCCAAAGCTATTTGCCACGACTGTCTACAGCAAGTGTCAGCACTGCATCTATATGCTGTGAAAGTTGAGAAAACACAAAAGTTTCTGGAATTCCATAAAATGAAAATCCAAGACGAGAAGCGAGAAGTCGCAGCAGTTGATAAAATATTACATCCGATTATAGCTGCACTGTCGAACCAAAACATTACTGAGGCACAGAAAAAGGCTCTGAATACACAAAATTCAAAATTGCCTTCAACAGAACTTCAGCAAGGAGACACAAAACTAGCGAAACCTAAAATACCTAAAAAAAAGACAGCTTCGGAAATGAAATACATGGAAGCGATGACGTTGGAAGAGTTCGCGCACAGTGAGCAACTGGACAAAACTCTTTTAAGCTCTGCATCCCAAAGGGGAAGCAGTCCGCCGCGGAAGAAAGATTCACGCAAAGACCAGTTTAAAAAAGCCGACCCGGACTTATCTACCGACTGCCTCGATCCCACGGTGTTGCTAGACGGCAAACCAGCCAAACAAGGCGCCGCTTTAGATCGACAAATAACACTATTTTACAAAATGGAATGCTGCATTTGCCACGAATCTGGATTCCACTTTAGGTCCCTTTTGAAACATTACAAAGAGAGGCACGGCGTGCCCGGCTATGTGTCTTGTTGCGAAAAAAAGTTTCACTACTTCTATCCGAAGAAAATTATCGAACACATGGCGTTTCACCTGCAACCCAACATATTTATGTAACAGAAATTTAACCCTAAAGTTTACGAATACTTGATCACATAAATCTACTGTAAAATAGATTTAGTTTTTGCTATTGATAACAACCTACACAATATCATTTTGATAGGCTTCCATTGGTTATGTTCGAAAAAATTGTCTGCTCAATAACGCAATGCAATGAATGTTGTTGAAACTGATATAATGAAACATTCCTACTGTCAGCGTGTTACGAAATTACCCCGCAAATTATTTTAATTTAAAATCAGATTAATCAAAGATCGGGCGATATTTTTTTTCTGTTGTCTTCTCATAACACTATTCAGGTATAACAATACGCAAAGCATAACTATTGGGAAATTAACTTCAAAGCCCACAAACGTTGGCCGTGTTACCAATAAACAATCGGCAACTTATTCCACAGGTGCTCGAGTTGCCACCAAAACTTCCAAACTTCACAGGAGTTGTACGAACATCAAAGCAACGGCGGTCGTTCAGAAGGGAAAATTATATGTCCACGGTGTTCGGATCGCTACCCGACTTACCACGAGTTGGGCTTGCACATCATAGCTCACCGCGGCGAGAAACTCCAGTGTGACTACTGTGGGAAGCTGTAAGTTTGTTTTGGATCCACCAATTATGGCATTTACCACGTGTGAGATTTTGCTTTCTCTTCACCCCGTTTTCTACGGTCCAAAGACAGACGTCCATTTTGCGATCGTGCAGGGCAAAGGGCGGGCGGGTGTATTTTCAGCAGCTAGAAATGAACGCAATTTGCGTCGCACAAAATTAATTTCCGTTTAAAATCAAAATGAATAAATTCGTTTTACGTCGGATGTGATTATTCCATATTTGAGCGAAAGGAAGAGAACTACCATCACAGTTACGGCATCCGTTGAACCGAAAATAAATCGCATTGCGTCAATACGGACGCATCTATCGCATTATTTTTAAATTTACTGAAAATTACATAAACTGAAAATAATATTCAATATCTTGTCCTCAGATTAAAACACCACCACCGTAAAAAAACCGTGAATCACATGGAAGACGTTATCCTTTGTTCACAATGTATTAGAACCTTGAAAGCAATAGAAAAATCAGAAAAAGAAATTGTGAGTAACTTAATCTCCAAGTAATGTGATAACTCCTAATGCAGAGATTTTGCATTCGCTGCATGGAATGTGAGTTTAGTGACGTCGTGTAGAAGTTCACAAATACAAGAGTATTTTTATTTACGTGCGTTTATTCCAGAAAGAGAAAGTAAAAGCTAAGATCAACGACACTGTTGCGAACCAAAAGTATCAGGAGAAATTCAAACAAGCCATGGGACTCTCAGGTGACGAAGACGCGTCGACAGATTGACAGTGAATTGATAAAAAAATAGTAATCATAGTAAAGTTTTCGACTAAAATATTAGAAAAAATATGTGTAATTATTAATTTAAAATAAACTTTTTTCATATTACGGACGCAGTTTATTAGTAAACTTAATTAGCTTATATTAGTTATTATAATATGACTTCGTCATCATCATCATCATCATCCTCTTCATCTTTCGGGGGTCAATCGAGCCTCCGTTTCTTGACCAGAGACCCCAGAAGGTCAGAAATAGCCGGCAGGTTGTTGGTTTGGTCGTTAGCGCCCGTATTCAAGTTTGACAAAGGTATGTTCAACTGATTAGATGAGCTCTTTTGTTGACCTTTCATGTTTCTGTGCTGAGGGAAGCTAGGCATTAGCTTCGGGTCGCAAGCTGCAAAATAAAAATTATAAAAAAATCTGCCATACTTTGTCAGTACTTAAAATTAAAGTCTTTTTGGACCCGCGCCACAGACGAAATGCTCTGGGGTTTAAAATGCCACCAATCACAGCCATAAAGACCCTCGGCTCTTGGGGTTTTTCGGCTCCCGATACTAAGTACTAGTTGCAAAGTTAACTAATAAACTACTTACGAAGCGGTTGCTCCTTGAAGTACGAGCTCTGTAAGCACTCTTCGGCCGTAGCGCGCTTGTTAGGATCGTACATGAACAAGAAGTTGAGCAGTCGCAGCCCAGCAGCTGATAGCCACGGGAACCTCTGCTTGAGGTTGTTGTATGGCTGCTGTTTCAATGTAAAGTTCTGCAGAGCTGGCAAGGCACTGAAGTCTGGCCAGATCGCGTCTGATGGTGTACCTGTGAATTTCAATCGTCTTGTTATTCTTACACCTTAACATTCATGTTCGGACAACTCGGGGTTTATTATAACTTGGGGAAGCGAAGCAAAAATTGTCTAAAGAATAAAATTAGCAATGAAGCTAAGCGAAAAGAGAGAATTTTTTTTTATGTACGTATTAATATAACTGAAGCATTGACTTGCTTTCTTTTCGAGGTTTGTTGGTATTATCTCAAAGAAGAAATTATGCCTTGTATACTGGCGAAGCAAAAGAAAGGTTTGCTGGGGCGTACCAACAAATTACAACTTTATTTACCAAGCAAATCCACAATAAGTTCCAGCTGTTCTATCTCAGTTCTTCCTGGTAGTAAAGGTTTGTTCGCCAATAGTTCTCCTAGTATACAACCCGCTGCCCACATATCGAGGGCTGGAGTCTGGCGAGGCGACTGCAGTAGTAGTTCTGGAGCTCGGTACCATAGGGTGACGACACGAGGAGTTGCACTGCGAGCTGGCGCGCCCAGCCAGCGGGCAAGGCCGAAGTCGGCTGTAATAAGAAACGAAACAGGTTACTTGTTCAATAGTTCCAATTATATTTAGTCTTCATTGAAAATCTCTGATAAATTGCAGTTTAAGACTCAACAAAAGACAAATGGTATAAGAACCATTTGTCTTTTGTTGAGTCTTAAACTATATACATAACTAAATATTTCGTCCCAATCTTCAAATTAAAATAGATTTTAATAAATTGGGAAATACCCTATTGCTATCAAAGACCCAGGAATAAAGTTAGATATAAACCAAAATCATATTTCTTATTCAAAGTTGTATCACTTTGATTATTTTCTTACTGATGAAATGCTTACCTATTTTCACACATCCCTTATCAGTCAGCAGCAAATTGGAGACCTTCAAATCTCTGTGCACTATGAAGTTGGAGTGCAAGTACTTGAGACCTTTTAGGACTTGAAGCATCAAGCATTTCACTTGAGATTCTGTGAATGGTGACGTCATGTTGTCTAGCAGTGAAGCTAAGTCCTGTTCACAGTATTCCATGGATAGGAAGATGCTGCTGAGGGAAATTATGTCTTAGTGGCAAAACATTGTTTATTTTAAATACACCAAAATAGAAATTCAATAGCAATTTGTAAGAAGCAAAAACAAAGTTTTTTTTTTTTTGTGAGGTATTATTTTGGCGATTTTTGCAAAAGAAACAAAATGCAGAAAGAAACACTACATTATCCTCACTGGTGAGGTCATTAAATGATTGGAATGCTACAAGGTTCGATTCTGGGACCCTTGCTGTTCAAAAAATGTTTAATTTCTATTTTTTTATAAACTACTGTTTGACTTCCCTTACAAAATAAAGTAAATTGAATCAGCTATGTGAAAAAATTACATAAATATACCAGACTTAGAATGTATCTATGAAACATACCTCTCAAGAGACCGCCCAACGAGGACCTCTTTGAGTTGCACAATGTTCTCATGCCTGCACGCCATTAGTACCTGGATCTCACGGAGACCACTCAGCGGTAAGCCATCTTTTTCAACATCCATCCTCACCTTTTTCAAAGCCACAATGCTGCCGTTTAACTTATCTCTTGCCCTGTCTGTAAACAACAATATAAGATAAATAATGCTATTGTGAAAATACAGGATACGTTTTTAACCAGTGCGCTAACTGTAACCATGAACCATTTCTGCGCTGGGGGGTCTAGAATGATATGCTGAATTCATTGTTACAGTTTGCGCACTGGTTAAAAACTTATCCTGTTTAATAATAGGAAAGTTCCTCCAAATTTTCATAAATTTATTAAACAAGTCTCATCATAATCAGTCTATAATTAATGTTCCCACTGTTTGGACACAGACCTCCTCTCTTAGAGAAGGTGTGGGCCATAATCCACTGCATAAGCACAGTTCCGGTTTGCTTGGTGTCACATGACTTCAAATTTTTGGTTATATGAAATGCCGGTGTCCTCACAATGTTTTCCGCCATCGTTTTGAGAGCAGGGGTGATGAAGTTATCTACATAAAATTAAGTGCCTTCCTGTACCCAATCCCATGACCTACAACTCGTAAATCAGGGCTGTTACATCTGGGCCCCAAGTGCTCACAACTGAGAGTTACCTCTAGGCCACAATTGCTCACAATTGTGAACATGTCTGCCTTTATATACAATATACATTTTATTCACAGTTTTAGGGACTATGACATAATTTTATTGATTCGATATGCAAAATATAACAAACAAAGTGCAAAACTTACATACTATACCATAAGTGCCTTCGCCAATCCTGTTTATTTTTTCAAATTCGCCAACAAATCTGCATCTCCCGAGCTGGAATCAGGAAAAATACAAGAAATCACCTAGAGGCCATTATAATTTGGCTAAAATGTGGCTTATTACGCAATACTCCATGGATTATTGATTAATCTAACTTGATTGTTTTCTTTCGAGTTTTCACACATAACACTGTAAACGCTACACTTACACAATACACCTCACTTACACTTTCACACTCACACAACACACAGTCAAAATTAAATTCACTCTTGAAAGTTCCTTTACCGTTATGTTATTTTAATTAACTTGTTTTTTTTTATCCTGTGTATATTTACTTAAATTTTATTCTTTTCAGTATCATAGAATCACCCAATGTAAGCTTGTACATATGAAGCGACGTGGGGCCCTGGTGACCTGTACCACAAGTGTTGCTTGCAATGCCTATTTCAGTCACCAGTCTCTCATAAATGTAAACTTGTGCACAGCTAGTTTTAAGCATTACTACTGTACATTTGTGAACAGAAAATAAATATACTTTTACTTTACTTACTCCTGGATAGTATACACAAGATAGTGGGCACATGACGAAACTAATTTAAAAAGGAACCAACCAATAGAATATACTTAAAATTAGATGTGCAAGATTGCCAATTGTTTTGGTAAGATCAGGTGAAAGTATAGATTCAATATGCTAGTAGTTGAAGTAGTAGTATATGTCTAAATGATATCTAAATTGTTTTAAGACCAATACTCTGGTGCATTTAAGGTTATGTTTACATACGATATCTTTCTCAGGTATTTCCATAGTTTTGCCCGTTCTAAAAGATATGAGGACCCCTTTTCTTGCAGCGGGACCTGTTGGATCTACAACATCTTGGCTAGAAGGAGGTTTTTCCGAGTCTGCAATAAAATCGATAAGTTTCATGTACATATATTTTTGATTGATTACGAATGAGTTATTTAATAAACAAACTTTTTTCTACTTACTCTGCGACATGGTTTAATTGGGAAAGCTTTTATTGCGTAAGACTGCAAAATTTGACAACGTTCCCGACTTCGTTTACAAAAATATAAACAATCCAAAAACAATCGCTAGCGGCAAAAAAAAAAGAAATTTTAGTGACGTGACATATTTGCTTGATTTTTCTTAGTTTAGTAATTTAGTCTACTCGACTAAATTTCAAGGTGTTTTGCGGCTGAATAGTTCAGCATGTATGATATTTGTAAATTGAAGTAAGTCTCAGTAATTCCGGGTTCAATTTAGTTGATCAACTGGAAAGTGGAAACTGGATAGTAATTTAAAACATCTGAATTCAATTACTTTCAATTAAAACTCAATTAAAGTTCGACTTCTATCCGATTTTGACAATAATAGATAGTGAGGTGGTGTAAGAATGAACGAACTTGAAACAATGTACAGTCGCCAGCAGGTCAAGCTATCCCTGCTGGCGACTGTACATTGTTTCAAGTATCTAAGCTATAACTGGCAAATTAAGCCCATTCCGTTCGGCCGTATTTGCGTGATGGACTAACAAACATACAAACCTTCACATTTATTTATATAAATATACACATCTTTAAGTTATTTTATTTTAATGTGCTGGCGCCTGTACAGAGGCCAGCACATCAAGCTAGCCCAATCAGTCAAATTTCTTTGATAGTTTTTCAACTTTATTGTAAAGGAATAAGGTTTATGTTCAATTAGGAAAATTGGAAAAAATTTGGGCAGCTTGATGTGCTTTTTTTTTGGGTGGGAAATCATCAAATAACTTCTCCCGCTCTGGGTGGAGCAGGGAGGGCGTGTCAGGCTTTTACTGACTAAAACCCACCCGTGTTCCTAGCCCGTATGCCAGGGGCTGTGATGTCTCTTTCGAACAAACCCGCACCCCTGGCAGGCATCGGCCCTTGCGGGCCCCATCATTTTCTGTGCTGACATCTCTTTGAGGCGCGCGTGGAACACAACGCGCCGTTGACTCGGGCTTACCCATTACTCGCCGTCCGCAAGCCCATGCCTACGGTGGCCGGAAATCGGCCTGGGGTAGCTTGATGTGCTGGCGTCTAGCGTCTGTACAACGTACTGCTTACTTCGTGTCGATAGTTGGTTGAAAATCGAACGGCAAAACACACTGTTTGGATTTCGACGCACTCTGTTGGAGTACTTGGAGTGCGCGACAAAATCCTGCCACGATTTTATGACATCTGTGTGAATATCCACTTACGGGTAGCCTGCTTATCGTCCCGTAAACTTATGAAAAACCAATGAAATCATTGGCATAAACGACGACACAATATCGATTTTGTTTTAAACCAAAATCGACATGTTTCAATCAAACGGAATGAACACCTGTGACGATCTAACTTTATCGTCTCAGGAGCGCCTTATCCGTCCGGGTGCCCTTAGCCTTATGTGGCAGCAAGAGGCAATTCCATAAAGGAGACATGCACTGCTGATTTGTACTTGCACAGTTTCACAGCCCTACAGTTGTCAAAAAATTTAAAGCTCTAGCCCATCGATCATTAAAGCCCTTCAAGGTCTTCCATTCGGCAGAGGGCGCATTCCGTATTAGAAAAATAGCGCTGTGAGCACTCACATATATCTTACGTTCCGAGTTAGATATGCCGATTGTGACAGCAAAAAATGTCAACAATACGGACGCTCGTGATCGCGATAAAAGTGTTCACTCAACGTTAAAACATATACTAAGGTAAGCTAATACTAGTAATTACGGACGCCGAGGCCACCAAAACGGATGGGTAGAGTGGCTTGAAGCCAAGCTCGGTCGTCCAAGGCCACATTTAAAATGAATGAAAGTGTGCTGCGAATAATTTTGTCAATTTTGTCCAAGAGCTGTGGATGTTTCCATAGAGCTGAGGAGCGTAGAAAATATATGAAATTTGGGCCAAAACAACAGTATCTAAGAGTCTTTCCGAAATGTCGTTCGTCCGAAATTTTTAATTTTATCGTCGATGAATTGAGAAAAGCTGTCTTCCAAAATTGGGGAACCTAGGAGGTGCAGTGAACTTTTTTCAAGAATTTTGATTTGTGGGACTACTTCTTCTTCTCAGATAGAAGCACTATTTCAAATAAATCTAAGTTAGCTAAGATACGATGCGAATGAAAACAAAACAGCCCAAGGGACATCGTTATCACGCTCACGCCAATTCGGAACGGGTGTGAGCGCGCTCAAATGCTCAAATCGGTATTATCGTATCTCGGAACGTGGCCTAATTCGGCTTTTTTGACAATGACAGCTCTGGAATTTCTATTCTAACCTAATTTTTCCATTTCAGGATCAACTAATGAAATCACAATCAGTAAGCTAAAAGCTTACTATTGAATTAAGATCTTTGGTCTTATATGAATAAAGTTGGTAATATTATTGTGGAGATTGTTATTATTATCAGTTTAATATTGATACAATGCAGTCATTTGGACGATTTTGGAGAGCGAATGTGTAAGATCAGATGTGTTATTTTATGTGTTTTTGTTGATATCCTATCGTTTTTCCCATTTAATCATTCATCTCATAATGCTAAACCATTATCCCCTTGCACCAATTTTGTATTAAATAAATGATTTATTTTTTATTCAAGTTGCACCTCAGTTTAATGCCTAACCTCGTCATTGAGTTCGCGAGCATAAATAAATAGACAAAAAAATCCTTCAGACATGAGAGTACCTAGAGCCTACAACCTGAGGATTCAGAAGCGGATATTGTAAGTTGGTTTCAGTAATTTGACAATTAATATAAAACAATATTAACACAATTTATGTTGTCATTGTTTGTAATTAATTCCATATGCATGCGCACTCACATTTCCTGTGCTTGTTGGCTTTTTCTGTGTGTGTTGTATTAGGCAAATGAATAGATTTTGAAACCAGAACACTCTTCAGGTAAGTTACTAGTGCCTGGCGCCATTATCCTATGAAAATGTTACATAACTGTTTACAATGTTTTAGAAAACGCTTTGGCGTTTATAGTAAAGTGTACCCAGAAGAAACAACACCTAGTAGAATAGCACCGGAACACATTGAAAGGCCAAATTACATATTGACAGACACGGTGCCAAGTATACCTGAGATAAAAAATTTGGACCAGATAAGAGGCATGAAAATAAGTTGCAAACTAGCTGCAAATATATTACAGAAACTAGGACAATTTATACAGGTATAGCATTTCCATATAGGTACTTAAAATCTGTTGTAACATCATCTGCTGGACCAGGCTTAAAGCACTACTGTGAAGTCACCCTACATCAGCTGTTATAAGCCTTTATTTTTTCATCCCACAATTATTTTTGTATCTGCCAAATGACATGAGCTTGACTACTAAAAGTACTGGCCGGTACTAGCAAAAGACAGAATTGTGTGTAAAAGGGACAGGGAGGCTCCTAGTGAGACAAAACAGGCTACATGCATTAGATTAGATTGCCAAATTACCAAGGTATTTTAAGTACTATCTTTTTAACTTTTTACTATCAGCCAGGAGTCACAACAGATGCCATTGATGAAGTGGCCCACAATTTGTCAATAGAAGCAGGGGCCTATCCATCACCATTACACTATAATGGCTTCCCAAAGAGTGTGTGCACATCAGTCAACAATGTTGTTGTCCATGGTATACCAGACTTGAGGCCATTAGAAGATGGAGATATTGTTAATGTGGATATAACGGTAAGTATTATATATATATATAACATTTAAGTTTAAAAAAATGACAAGCTTGCATGTACACTGCAACTTATTATGATCTTTTCTTGAATCACACAATGCTTGGTCAACTGCTTTTTATTATTAAAATGAAATTGAACAACTTTGTTCAGGTTTTCTACAAAGGCTTCCATGGAGATTGTTCAAAAACATTTCTTGTGGGCGATGCTGTGGATGATAGAGGCTTACAACTTGTATGTGTAACTGAGGAGTGTTTGGATGTTGTAAGTACTAAAACAGCCTGATGCCGTGGGGCTGGTTACTCGGCTAAGAGATGCATATGGCCTGGTTTAGCTGATATGAGAAAATAAATAAGTTATTGGACTACATACATGTTTGTTATAATTTCCAGACTATCAAAGGATGTGGACCAGGAGTTCCATTTTCAGAAATTGGCCATAAAATATATAAACATGCAAAAAGGCATGGGCTGACAGTTATTCCTTCTGTGTTGGGGCATGGCATTGGGGAGTATTTCCATGGACCTCCTGAAGTTCATCATACAAGTAAGTAATTTCTCACAAATCATTCAAAATCCATGCAGATGGAACAGCAGTGCTACACTTTCACTACATTGTGTAGGCATATCGCCCATTTTATTATAGGCAACTGTGGTTAGGGGAGTGAAGCTTGAGACTAGATTGCCCTCCTTGTAATACAGAAATATAATAATTTATCAAAGATCAGAAAGGTTGCTTGCAGTACTACCTTAAGGGGAACCTAGTCGCGGGCTCGAACTCACTGATGGGCCTGGCTAAAAATCACGTCTCACCAGGCTTCGTGTCCGACAGAGGTAGTACCCGTGATAAGCAGTTAGACGCTAGTCTAAACGCACAACATTATTGAGTGAGCTGCAGGATCAGTTATCGTAAAACAGGCGCGTAAAAAATTAAGAAAACTCCTTCGGAACATCGGCTTTTCTGAAAAAAAAACAATAAAGTTTATTGAACTTTTCGATACTTGAGCTTTGTCGGTACCGACTTAGTTTCGGAGATTTTACACTTATTTTATTACTTAAACACGCCCAAAGTTAGGTTAAATTAGCAAGAAAAACGAATCTTTGTTGGCTCCTAACTTTGTAATGGCTTTTAATTTTAGTATTCTGTTTCCGTACAGATAATATTAATAATAAGACAAAACCATACCATGTTTAATTTTTGATGTACATTGTCAAACAGGACTAATACACTCCTGAAGTTTGTATGGGAAAAATGTGGACTAGGTTCACTTTAAAGGCCAGCGCCCACTGGCGGAACGGCATGGCAAGGGATTTTTAAGCCAAAAATAGAAATATAACTTAATAGTATGACAGTAAAATTGAAATTTCAACGGCAACGATGCCGCAGTATCCTTAGAGGCATCATCATTGAAATTTGAATTTTATACGTATAAAAATGCCTTGCTGTGCCGTTGAATTTCTTCGGGCTACCCTGGTGCGGGAAGCACTTCAATTCCACCCGAAGAAATTCAATTTTTCTTACATTTTTGCAATTTGCAGGTGCATGTTGAACTACAATTTCAGAATCTAATCCCATTGAATAACTATTTTCTGAAATGATGTAGGGATGCACAGACCGCGGCCGCATGCGACCCCCCAATAAGCCAGTGGCCCGCCAGCAAAAATATTCCCTCGTACATTTGAAGGAAAAATATTGTGCTGAGGTTTACATTTAAATCTGGGGCTGTTTTATGTTTTTAATTTATGCTGGTGGCCCGCCATTAGTTCATCATTTGTCCAAGTGGCCCATGGCTTTTAATTATTATAATTATGTAAAGCCATATTTGTTACGATCGCGAATCATATTTTAATCACTTGACAACCTGACCCAATAAACTTTTAGAATTAAAAAAATATTTTTTTATCCACAATTTTTTTTTTTTTTTTTTTTAATATTGATCCTCTACAAATTAATATAAAATGAAATATGAATGTGATAAAAATTACACACCTATGTTTCAGTTTGATTTAAATAAATGACTGCAGACTGACATATATTCCATAAATATTTAAATTATTTATTAAACATAATATTCTTTCCTAGGCAACAAATACCCCGGAGGAATGAAGCCCGGCATGACGTTCACGATAGAGCCAGCCATAACTCACGGCAGTGAGTTCACTGTGTTACTAGAGGATGGTTGGACGTTGGTGACGGCGGACGGTTCCAGGTGCGCTCAGGCAGAACATACGGTATTGATCACTGAGGATGGAGCAGAAATACTAACTAAATAGAAATAATATAATAGTTATTTTCCCCAAAGGGTTAGGTAGAATCGTGACCTATTATTGTACAGACGCCAGCACATCAAGCTACCCCAATCTGTCAAATTTCTTTGATAGTTTTTCAACTTTATCACTTAAGAATAAGGTTTATGTTCAATTGGGAAAATTTGGCTTATTCCACTTTTCCCCGTTGGATGATCCCCATTGATGGGGATTAGTGAACTTTTTGTTCACTATTCCCTGTTGACCCAAAATTTTTATTTAATGGGGATAAGTGAACTAAAAAGTTCAATAATCCCCATTAGGTAGGTACGTTAAAAAAAAAAAAAATATGAATCATGTTACATTTATTAATTAAAAACATAACTTTCTTATACCTAATAAAATCACAGATTGTACAATTATTAATTTAAAATAAAAAATATAACTTATACCTAGTAAAATCACAGATTGTACAATTATTAATTTAAAATAAAAAATATAACTTTCTTATACCTAATAAAGTCACAGATTGTTACAATCATTAATTTAAAATTGTAGCATGAAAATATTTCTTTCTTATACCTTGCAAAATCACAGATTGTACAATTATTAATTTAAAATAAAAAATGTAACTTTCTTATACCTAGTAAAATCACAGATTGTACAATTATTAATTTAAAATAAAAAATATAACTTTCTTATACCTAATAAAGTCACAGATTGTTACAATCATTAATTTAAAATTGTAGCATGAAAATATTTCTTTCTTATACCTTGTAAAATCAAAGATTACACTCACTTAAGTTTTTCTAAACAGTGCCCAATCGTAATTTCATTATTAATGAGTTCCATTTGGACCTCCTGTATATAATTATCGCGATTGATGCTTTTTTTTGTTTTTTCCGCTATACCTTTATTTTCAGAAACCCCCAATGCAAGAACTTCGTAATACGATGCATCTTCAGCCAACGCTGTGAGGAGCTTCATAATGTTGGGTTTCTTTATTTTCACACGCTTTTTTATTTTATTATTCCATGCTTCGACTAAATTCGTAGTGCGATGAGTCTGTCCAAATACACACCACGTTTTAATAAAATCATCTTGTAGCCATTGTCTGAGCATGTAATTTCTAAACTCCTTGCTATTATCATCATCAGGGCTTTGAGAGGCAACATAAAACCAACCCGCAATGATTTTATCTGATGGTAACAAAGCCAAAGCAGTGCTAAGTGCAACTTGTCTTCTGGTTAATTTATCTTTTGTTAGTTTGAGTTGTTTTCCTTTCTTCCATATTGCCTGGGTGAAATGGAAATAACAGCCGCTAATAGATATATTTACAAAAACATTTCGCATTGCGTTCATCGGAGCCACTTCATAGTCACATTTAAATATTTCTGGATTCCAATCAGGTAATGCAGATTTTAGCATACTAAATAAAATTTCATATGTTTGTTGATTTTTATGGCTCATGAGGGCATAAACAAGTGGCACAATGTTTATGTGTTTTTCTGTACTGCCCAAATCCCCATGAATGGTGTAGAGTTGGTAAAAGGGAGATGGACAGATCCAAAACGTTCCATCACCCAAGAACATCTTCAAATTTTTCATTTGATGTCGGGCAAATTCAGAGCAAAAAGCTATTACACGGATACCACTGTCATTGTAGTCTGCTAAAATAAATTCCTGATAAGCTGGAGGTACTTTAACTTCTTCAACATTTTTGAACTCAATTTTACTTACTTCAAATGCTGCATTTCTGTGTTTATATAATGTTGTTTTGATAGACTTCAGGGCAGGGAATTCTTTTATTTTGTCAATTCCGGTATCTTTTAGTGAGCTCACAGCCGCGTTGTAAGCAGTGGGAATAGCAGGTGCTTCTGGATCCGCAAGTGTAGTTTTTAGTTTGAATAACCTCAAGGTAACTTCATTCCGCGCAAAATCAGGTTCACAAACATTGTGTCGTTTCTCAGCTACAACTTGATTGTCCTGTAAAATTAAGTAATAATAATTAATTACTTTACATTATTTTTTAAGTAAACAATATTGCACTTACATAGAATACAAAATTAAATAGGCTATTTAACAACCTTTAAAACTTATAACAAATTGTTGTTATCCTATCAGAATAGTTCAACAAAACATATTTCACTTTATGCTTAACTAAAATATGTAATAATAATTAAATATATACAATTCACTTCAGCTACACTCTTTTACACTAGGTGTAATAGACTTGTTTGACAAAAGAATGACGTCACACGTGCCGCCATGACAGAAACAGTGTTTAAACTTTAACGTTGATTTTTAAATTTTGATATTGATAAACGTGATATTGATAACACACATAACCTGAGTTATTATTGTTATTATTAATCACAAAATATAATAAGTAACTTACCATGACAGTGATGGATCCGGCACATTTACTTTGTTTTCTTGTGGTACACTCCCACAAAACTCCACCATTTTTATATTTGCATTTTTTACTGTATTGATGTCCGGCCCGGAGAAGTATGGTAGCTTTACCTTTTTTAACGTACTCTAAACAAACGTCAGTTGAACTACCAGCCATTTCCTTTATTTATTCCTATATTAAACTAATAACTGCGAACTGATAAGAACTGCACGCTTGAACTACACTACACACTACTAACCCTTAACGACTACGAAACAAAAACAAAAGATGGGTCGACCAATCACATACGAGCTAACTCGCACCCCGCTCCGCCACCGCCTTGCGCGCGCGCCTCTAGAAAATGAGCATCTTTTACAGTATTGTGTATCTTATTAGATAGATAGATATAAGGTCTTATTCCCAAACATCGTTAGAACAATTTCGTTGGGGCAACAATCTGTTTTTCGTTCTAATAAAATCGTAAAGTAGGTATGTAGGTAATTTAAAATTTTGTTCTTACCTTATAAAAATAAAAGTACATGACTCATATATTTTATTTTTATATTGTTTTTATTTAACGTACCTAATTAGAAAAACTTAAGTGATTGTAATCTTTGATTTTACAAGGTATAAGAAAGAAATATTTTCATGCTACAATTTTAAATTAATGATTGTAACAATCTGTGACTTTATTAGGTATAAGAAAGTTATATTTTTAATTAATAAATGTAACATGATTCATATATTTTATTTTTTTAACGTACCTACCTAATGGGGATTATTGAACTTTTTAGTTCACTTATCCCCATTAAATAAAAAATTTGGGTCAACGGGGAATAGTGAACAAAAAGTTCACTAATCCCCATCAATGGGGATCATCCAACGGGGAAAAGTGGAATAAGCCGAAAATTTGAGTTTGGGATAGCTTGCCCTGCTGGCGACTGTACACCCTCATTTCAGTAGTTATGGTCATGTTCTAATAATGTGATAGCTCATGTAGACAAGTATTAGATACAAAATAAATCAGAGGCTAGTAATTAATAGCCTGTGATAAATCTCTCTTTGTATGAACCACTGAAAGTTGAACAAAAATTAAATTATTATAATTTTATTTGAATTGTATTTATACAAGATGTTGTTTTGCATCCTCGTCAAATTTCAGGTAGTTGTCATAAAAGACATAAATAATCAATTGAAAGTACAGTACCGGGCAATAACGAATAAGCGCTGCTTTTTTTTGTTGTTGAAATTTAACAGTATTTCAGAATTAAACCCTAATTCAATACAAATAAAAGAGAATCACCCGACTACGGACACAGCGACAATGCAGCTGTGTGCGTGAGTGTCGACGTCTTACCTACGAACCAAATTCAAGCGTGCGCGACCGAGCGGCGAGCAATGAATGACCTGAGCGACCGGTAGCAATAATTTTACCTAATTTTATTTCGAAAATCACCTACATTATTGTCATAAATTTAGTTTGATAATTACCTCTTTTTAAGCATCATTAGAATACGGAAATCTTACTAATGACAGTAATACTAGTGCGCCAAAGAAAAGTTCACTGACCAGGCATCAGATGATTAATAAAAATAAAATGTTCGTTTTGCTCTAATGCTATCGTTCAGCCTAAACTTTTCGTAATGATTTTGTTTTTATTTGTGGATTAAATCGGTTGATTTGAAATTTTCTTTACTACTTAACGGGCTTAGGACCGGTAATAATACCTACCTACCTTAGTTGATGTAAAGATATTGCTAGTTTTGTGTAAGTAGGTGGTGATACTTTCGACTCTTAGGTATTATTGGCGTAGTTAAAAATTTAAAATCAACTTATTTACACTAATAAAATTGGTTAAGCTAACAACGTATTTACAAAATAAACAAATTACCTACTTAAGTTACCCGGAGGAGTTGTTCAAAGTTGCCACCTTCACACTCTTGGCACAATCGAGCACGACGTAGCTGGTTTTCCTTTAGTTTACGTACCTAACACTAACACATTCGTTTTAAAGTGTCGAAAGCACTAATGATCCTTGCACGTACACTGTGGTGTGGTGCACTCCAAAGCGTCGACCAGCCTCCCGCGTGCTTGCCCGTGGTTCTCGCTGGAAGTATTCCAGGATGTCTTCCTGCAAGGCGACAGGCAGGCCTACCTACGCTGCCGCGAGCTTGAGCATGCCGGGGAACGTCAAACTGCCGATGATCCCGCAGTCTCTGCGTAGCAGCCAGCATGACGCTCTGTGATGGGGGTTCCCGATCGGGAAACATTTCCGTGAACATCCGGATGGCTCCACGTAGGCTGTCTCCACTGATGGCATACAGGCGGACCATCTCCACCAACTCGACATTGGTGTAATTGTCCGTCATCTTGCACTTTGTATCGAATGACGTCTCAACAATTTACCGAGAACTGAGAAGCGCGCGCGCACATTTCGGCGACATCAAACACACTGTTGGTTCGGGGGCGGGCGGGGGGCCGCGCACGCGGCGCCCGAACGAACGATCGCGCAAGCGTTGTGAATGGATGTATTGTTTGACTTTGCGTTTGTGTGTGGAAGCGCGGTTAGGCTAGTAACAGACGGGCCGCGTTTAAATACGGCTGGTTCACACTTACGGATTTTAGTAAACAGGAAAAAATATTTAGAAAAATACCTACCCTTTTTATTGTTGATTTAGGTCGAGAATCATTAGCATAATAACGTCCTTGAATTTGACTAGGATGCAAATCAACATCTTGTATAGCATAATTGTGCCGTTGACATGGCTGTGTTGTAGTTACCAGTTGTTGATTTAATCAATGAAATAAAATACCAAATAGCGTGTAATGTTTCTTTTATTTTGCTTGATAAATCTTAAATTAAAAACATGTAACTTGGTACATTAAAAGCACAAGCACAATAATTTATCACTCAAATGTCAGTCAATAGATAAAACTTTAAAGGCGTAGAAGGAAGGTATCGATTAAGTCGGTAGGTAACATGTGGATAATATGTTATAGGACAAAGGCGTAACCAATGGGACGTAAACACACTCCCAGGGATTATAATATTTGCTCAACGCTCCGGGTTCCACCGCATCCAGTCGAAAGAGTTTGGTCCCATAGAATATCCAGCTACGCCTCGACTAAATACTAATGTGACAAGTGATTAACTGGTAGGAAGAAGAATAATTAAGTAACAATAATGACTAGGTCTTAAATTCACTATAGTAAAATGTTTTTTTTTTTAAATCGACATTATAGTATGTAGAAGCAGCATCAAACAAGCTTTAAGGGACTTGGAAGAATTACGTAAAACCTTAAAAAATAATTAACATTGGACTAGTAAACTGTAAAAGTTACGAACACAGATCACAAACCCTGCAGAAAGTATGTAGGTAAGTAGTTAAAAGTGAATAAATGCAAGTTTTTTATTAACAGTCAAATTATTCACACACAAACCTAATGTTGTAAACTCTTTTCACCTGTGCTATTGTAGTATCTCTAATCTTATTAACTAAGTATATAATTATATTATTTAAGTAAGTAAGTAGGTATTTAATATTTTTACTCATAATCGAGAAAATGTAAAATATTTAGGTACAATTTATAGTGTAAATATATTAGGTAAAATAAACCTTTGAAGATTTAGAACAATAGATAAGATTTCTTAATTTTACATAATTAAATTAATATACCTATGTGGAACTAGAAGGACGTAAACAAACAGACTCTATCTCCTTAGAAATGAATCATACAAAATTCATACATTGAATTAACCCTTATCGTAAGCGAATATTCTTAAATATATTTTTGGTATTTTTATCAATTTTCTAAGGGTGCTAGGGAAGAATAAAAAGAGTGTATAAAAGTTGTTACAAAATTATTAAATAGTTTAACAACATACAAAAGCTACTTGCGATCATATACTCTACAATAAAGTTACTTAAATATTAATTTATCACTCAAGGTAACACACAATCCGTAAATAAGGATTACCTCAGTCAAAATGAGGATAAATATGATCTACATAATAATATATTATTCCTCTTTCACAATAACGACAAATGAATGCATGATTGTAAAAACCCACCTCAGATCACTTTTCCCGAAATCCTGTTTATAACGTGATTTATTTACTCTATGGCAAAACAAACTTGTTGAGTGTAAAAACACGCCTCGGTCATTCAAGCATCCCACAGTTATAAAGGCAAGAATATTTCAATGAGCTTAAAAACCCTTTCCCTGATGAGGTGTTTTCTTACAACCAAATATGTGGCAAAATCTGAAACTGCCAGCTGTCAATATTGCATTTTTTATCGTTAGTTTTAACAACTGACGCGATTATAACGGACAAAAATTTGTTGTATTACACAAATTAAATTAAATTCGATTGTTTAAAGTGAAAATGAGTGCTGAAACGGACGCAAGTGCCTCGGATCAAAAGTTGCATAAAAAACGACGTGATAACTCTGCTGATTATTCTCGGAATAAGATCAAACAAGCACGTATTTATGGGCAGGCTTATGTAACGATAAAGAATAAACCTGTACAAGCTAAGACAGTAGGACCTCCATGCAAGTGTACCAAAAAATGCAGGGAAACCATATCTGAAAGTGACAAATTATATAATTTGACGACAAAAAAAAATGAACAAGATATCTACCTCCAGGGATGGACATAAAACGACGCCGAGACAGAAGATCCCACTGAGACAGAAAGTGTTTACATACACCGGTCAAATTGGAAACGAGAAGAAAGAAGTATGCCATTCTGTTTTTCTAAGCCTGTTTGGTATTACTAAGAACCGTGAGGCTCCGTGACTTGCTAGTCCTGAGTAAAATACCGGAAGACAAGAGAGGGAAATCGAAGACTATCAATGCCATGTCTGCAGATGAAATTACTGCAGTAATCTATCAAATATCCTGCTTTCCAGCAAAAGAGAGCCACTACTTTTCTGGCATAATAAAATATCTTCCTCTGATCTATAAGGAAAAATATCCAGGAACATGATTAAGTACGAATATTACAGTAAAATATTCAGGGAGAACTTCGGTTTGGACGACCGGCAGTAGATACGTGCTGCCTTTGTGAGAGTCTAGACTTGAGATTCAATTCTAAAACTCTGAATGATGTAGCTAAAAAGACATCTTTGGCCGAAAATCTAGTACAGACGCCAGCACATCAAACTACCCCAATCTGTCAAATTTCTTTGATAGATTTTAATCTTTATTGTATAAGCGTAAGGTTCATGTTCAATTGGGAAAATTTTACAGTTTGGAGTAGCTTGATGTGCTGGGGTCTGTACATAACAAAGTGCAAAGAAGTTATAAACTTCAAGAAGCAAGGCAAAGATCCCAAACAAATGAAAAATTCTCGGGAATTCGCTACGACTAGATGCAGAATGTGGCACTGCCAGTAATCCCAGTGAAAGAAATATTTTATTTGCGACAATTGAGCGTTTCTTTCTTCTGTTAAAACAAGTTAAAAACGGGGAAAAAATCCTGTTCGCGTATCACGAAGGGCAAGCAAAAAGGGGACCAAACAAAGTATGCTCGTTTATTATGACATACAAGTGCGTAGACAAAAAAGTGGTAGAACTAATGCTCTTTTCTGATAATTGCGCAGGGCAGAACAAAAACAATACATCAGGGGCCTAAGTCTACTAATTTATAAACGTCACAATGGTCTCTCAATGGTAAGTTTTTGACAGATTTGCCATACAAAAACTGTCAAAAACACACCATTGAGAGACCATTGTAACGTTTATAAATTAGTAGACTTAGGCCCCTGTATGAATGAATATGGCCCTAGTTGATAACAGACGTTTCAGCAATAAAATCTACAGATTTTTCCAATGCGTGGCCATCCCTTCTTGCCATGTGATACTTAGAGCATTGGAATTATAAAAAGAAGCCTTCGTCATAAAGAAAGGCTGTTCTTCGTCATAAAGAAAGGCTGTTCTTCGTCATAAAGAAAGGCTGTTCAGTGTACAGGAACTTATGGAATGAATCGTATCTTCAAGCAGGCAGAGCGATTTTTTCACAGTTCACTTGGTTAGCGGAGAGGATGTGACAGAGTTCAAAAAATTGTAGGTACAGACGCCAGCACATCATGGTACCCCAAACTGTCAAATTTTCCCAATTGAACATGAACCTTATACTTATATCATAAAGTTGAAAATCTAACAAAGAAATTTGATAGTTTGGGGTACATTTCAAAAAGACTGCACTATCCCTTGAAACAAAAGATCGGCGTATTCCGAAACGGAGAAACTGAGCATCAGTATCTCAAAGTTCTTTATTGATCGGATGATATAGCATACATTTTTTTTGAAGATAAGGCCACAGGTTCCCGTACCACTAACCAATTGAACCTGTGTATAGACCAAGGCAGCTCTGCATGAATGCAAAGAAGATGCAAGACTGAAAAAATTAGTTCAATTTGTGCCAGAAGAAGAAAAAGTAAAGTCCTGGGACAAAATATTGCAATGGCATACAACTGAAAATATCGAAGATGAAGAATTAGATTAATAAAATGCAAATAAACATTATGAAACACTCGTAAAAATTGGACTTAGATTGTAAAAACACACCTTGTACAAGATGATTGTAAAAACCACCTCAACCCAAAACTAAAAAAAAAAATCTATGTATTATTTATACGACCAGTATTTAACATACCATATTTTAAATGATTTTTAATAAAAATTGTAAAAAGAAAAATACGTCATTTTTTTACATCAGACAGTTTTCATTGATTTCCTGAAACTTTTTCATTTGGTCTAAGGCGGTTTTTACAATCATGCATTCAAATAGAAAGAAAATGCAGAACATCCAAAACACTACTCACTCTTTACATATTATATAAAATTGAAACTTTAAGCACTAGCTTCTTGATTAAATTCCTTATGCTTAATATTTTACTATCTAAGTATATCAAACTCAGCTAATTTTTATGGGGAATAGAAGTGCCCTGAATTATCATATAATTTGCCATATTCAATATGTAGGTACTTATAATTTTTATTCAAAATTATTTTTAAAGTAGGTAGGTATATAATTTTCTTAGATACTCTTATGTAGGTTTCAGATTATATTTAACTGTAACTGCATAATTATAATATTTAAATGTAATAACTACTAATAATGTATAATCTCAACATTTATTCAGTTAAACCTACATAAAATATATTTATTGAAGCTTAATACATTCAGGTTCATTCCATTTCAGGTAACAATTTGTGCATAATCATTTCTTTGTGTTTGTGGGAAGCATTTGTTAGTTTATTGTGCTTTCAAAATTTTAAGGTCACTCAAATATATGTATTATTGGAATTGGGAACAAGAACAATTGAATGAATGATAACTATTTTTCCTCAAATTTTAAAACGAAATAAGGTATAAGTCGATTGGTAATACACATGGTAATAATATTTTTTGTTCTATTCTTTTGTTAGCATTTATGGCACCATGGTTCCAGAATTTTTTACTGCGTTGGGACATTTAAAGGTAAAATACAAACAAGGATTACTAAAACATAATCAACTGGAAACACAAACCAAATTATAGGATCATGAAACTAAACTAAAACAATATTTGACTATCTATTCTGTACAATATTTTGTACTACTTGTTAATTTTGTAGAACCGCTGTACAAAATCTGTTAGGTTAAATACCTGACCGGGGCCAACTCCAAAATCCATGTTGATGTATTCATCTAAGTTATGAGTGGAAGCTGGAAAGAAATGACATACATAATTATAATATAACTTAAATTGTAATATGAAAGTTAGGCAGACATAAGACAAAATATGTTAATATTTAGAGCACTCATGTATAGTCACAAATTGTCAGAGTGTTATTTCCATTAATCAATAATATATAATATAATGGCATATTTTTTTGTAATGCTTACTGTATTAAAAGAAAGCTATATTCATTCTGTATTGAAATATTTTTTACTATAGACAGTCTACTAGTCTAAGACACATTAGTGACCTAGTGACCTATTTCCTAACTTCTAACAAAGCACTTTGTCCAACAAGAACAAAGAAAAATAAAAACAGAAGTACATTTGTACAAAATGCTTTATGAAAGCTACATTTGTAAATAAATGTTCCACATTTGTTAAATGAGTGGATTAAGCTATTGGCTCTTTGCCAGAGATAGGAGCCACAATTAACAAAAGAGAAAAATACACTGTATGGATGCTAATAAGATTTTTTTTGTAAAACATTTGTCAAATCTCTGAATTGATTTTAAGACCTTTCTCCAATTTTTTTTTCTCCTTTCATTTTAATAAATTATATTAGGTACTTACTTGATGTGCATATTGCTGGGTATGGTGGTGGTGGTTTAATCCATGAGCCGTCCGGTCTCTTCATGTGACGTCGGTCTGATGCAAAGTTCTGCAAGAACTGCTTTGCAGGTACTACACGGAAGAATCTGAAAATTGTTGGTTGTTGTCATATATACAGCTTGTCTGTTTATTATTATGATTAATAATCAACATGCTTGGTGGACAAATTCATAACTATGGTGAATCTGATCACCATGGTGACTAAATTATAATTTTATAATTACCTGTGAAAGTCTGATTTGAGTACTTGATCTGTACGAAATGTTTCAGTAACATATTTGTGAAAAAATGTCGGAAACGGCAACTCAGAATCCAGATCATAAACAAGGCAAGTTTTGTTGTCCCATGAATACAGAAATATCACATGATAATCCTGAAATAAAATTGATACATTGTTATTGTCATTCATCATCTGCCTAGCCTTTTCCCAATCACGTTGGGGTCGGCTTCCAGTATAACCGGATGCAGCTGAATACCAGTATTTTGCATGGAGCGACTGCCTATCTGACCTCCACAACCAAGTTACTGGGTAATACGATACCCCTTGGTAAGACTGGTTGTCAGACTTTCGGGCTTCTGACGACCCGTAACAACTGTCAAAGATCCACAAATGACAGCCGGGACCAACGGCTTAACGTGCTTTCCGAGGCACGGAGTCTAGGTATGTAAAGATGGTCACCCATCCACGGACCAACCGCGGCAAGCGTAGCTTAACCTAATCGATCGACCCGTGCGGCTGATGCTACTTAGCCACAAGCCCTTCGTGCAGTAGTTGCACACTACTTTATCATAAATAGTAATTTATACAAAGCTTTGAGTGGAACACCAGTAATAAACGATTAGGTACCGTTAACGAATCCATTTTAACAGTAATAGTAATAAATTTGAAGAGTTCTTAGCTATCCAACATACTAATACCTAAGTGTGAATAGGTAATGCAATCCTGAGATTAATAAAAGTGAGGAAGGCCAAAAATTATATGGGAATAAGTGGAAGGAATTCACATTCTTTGAACAATAAAGCCAACTAAGTACATTAAATTATATCGTGACATAATTTCGGTACACACCCATATGACGAGACGATCCTCCTCGCGCCCAGCCCTTTGTTTCCACAGAGGCACCGTACGGCAAGGGTTGGATATAAAAACGATGTAACATCTATCCAATTCCTCAGGAATTCTTATTGATACATCTTGACATAGTTTCCAAACATTTTCCTCGCTGCAGAGAACACAACAAAGGCACGTTAATTGAATATTTTTATTGTTTTATTGAATTGAGGAGTAACGAAAAAAACTTGCCAATAACAAGACACATGTGAGCATTCATCTCGTTTAGGAAACAACTGTTTCAATGTCTTATCACTCTTTTGATTATTTTCGTTGCTACTTAAATGAACTTGTGCATTGACCGACATTTCGACACTTTGACAGTTACTATTTTTTGGCTGAAGCACAGCACAACGCAGAGACGTACGTACGGTACCATCAGTGTTGCCAACTCCAACAGTTCAAATTATCGAGTAAACGTCGAAATTATCATATTGTAGGCAAAATTATCTTACAAAAAAAATCACCAAAAACAACCTAAACCATTCATTAAACATTTATAACAAACAACAATGACTAGTCAAAGGACGAGAATATGCTAAGTTTCACCACTAGTAACGCTAGCAGCACAAACTGAACTTTACACACAACCACGGAGTGTTTCATAGGTGCCGATGCCTATGATACCTATGGTGGCAATGGTGCTGCAGGCTTAGCACGAGAACCGTCGAGAAGCGTTTTGTCGACGGAAGAGTAGACAAAAATGACGTTTCCGTGTAGTGAACAACAAAGTTTTGTACCAAGAAATGTAGACAAGTGATTTCTACGGTAGAATAGAAACAGAATGCGTCATGCTAAGCCTGCTGGTTGTGACCTATGGTCGTAAGTCTTTACTTTCTACATATGATCTGTGTTTACGCATGCCCAATATACAAGGCAAGGTAGATGCAAATCTACCGTTATCTGAGAAAACCACAAGAATACAGTGTAAAACGCAAAGTCGCGGTCGGATGCAAACAGGCGTTATTATTTTCATGTGATAGAATGTGAGGGAAAGAGAGAGAGGACATATATCTAGACGCTAGCACATCAAGCCACCCCAATCTTTCTTTCGTTGATAGTTTTTCAACTTCATTACAAAAGAATAAGATAGAAAGATAAATCGTTTATTTGGTGCAAACAAAAAACATAGCACAATGAGATAAAACTAATTACATGAAAAAACAAAGTGCCAATTTACAAAAAAAAAAGAAAAAAGGATTACATAAATAAAGTGATGACTGATGACACTCTAAGCTACGACACAATTTGGCATTCAAATGAAATAACGTGCGGTGGACTTAAAGTACAGTGTGCGTCTCAAAGTTGCACCAAATGGGAGTCCAGCTCAGCACGTATGTCGGTCAAATATCCGTGACGTTGATATTCTGCTGGATCCCTGCAGTGACCCACGGACTTCGAGCAGATGAGATTAATACGAGAATAATAATTAGTGTTGTGAAAAGTGGAATGTGCGAAGTTAAATTATTTAAGTACAGAGGCCAGCACGTCAAGCTACCCCAATCTGTCAAATTTCTTTGATAGTTTTTCAACTTTGTAACAAACGAATAAGGTTTATGTTCAATTGGGAAAATTTGACAGTTTGGGATAGCTTGACCTGCTGGCGACCGTACATAGATACATACCTAACTACCCGCAAAGTGTAAGTAATGTTTTTGTATTCTACAGTAAATTTTAGCATTTGGAAGCGTTCTTGTTCGATGATGATTGTGTATTTGATTGTTTAAATATATAAAATATAAGTATAAGTAAATGAACAATCATAATATGACTATATTTTATTTTTGCAATAAATAAAAATAGGTATGTGTTTTTACTATCTAACAGTACCTATACCCTCAAACTGTTCAATCATTAATTATAAGTATTCTATTTGTTTACAGGTGAGTGACACTGACTATAAGTTAATACGCAGGAAAACTGAACGAATCGAGAGAAGAACACGCCAGCTAGTTACATTTATGGACATATTCGAAATCGCCATAGGTACCCTTTTTTTTTCTGGGAGGCGATAAGAATCTGTCGCAGACGAATTCTGAAGATACCAATAGATTTAAAGATGCTTTATCGGCGTGGCGGCGCGGGAGGGGTAAAATTGTTCCAGAGTTTGGTTGCGGCATATCTGAAACTTCCTCTGAATGCAGCTGTCTGCGATTGAGTGGAGAATTGCTGGGAGTACTGTCTACTTGCGCATGCTCTTTTACCAGCGATCCAGCTCAGTTTATTGTACAGGTAGGATCGCTAGTACTTTTTTCCAAATGCCAAATTCCAAATGGTACGAGTAGGCATGCTAAGTGCAACTTACGATGTGACTGAATAAGGTTCATGTTCAATTGGGAATATTTTACAGTTTGGGATAACTTGATGTGCTGGCGTCGGGAGTGATATGATATGAAGTTTCGAAAGACGTTATTTCGACGCACACTATTTCGAAAAAATTTACTCGTGGTACGCCAGTTCGAAAGCACATTGAGTCAAAAACCGATATATCGAATGACGTTGTCGCGAACACGCTGATTCGAAAAACTATTTGAATCTTATGCTAGTACGAAAGTCTAGGTATCGAAATCCACTGTTGCGAAGAGTATATTCCAATCTGAATTTGTCTGGGGATTAATATACTAAAGGAAATTAAAAAATTAAGTTACTTCTCATTGCTTTCGTTTCCCAAACCCAATACAAAAATAAGGTTTTATCGGGGTCGCGAGTTCGATCCCCAGACAAATTCAGATTGGAAAATGCTATTCGCAACCGTGGACTTTGATACCAATACTTTCCAATTTTTCGAATCAGCGTGTTCGCGACAACGTGATTCGAAATAGCGGTTTTCGACTCAATATATGCTTTCGAACTGGCGCGTACCACGAGTAATTTTTTTCGAAATAGCGTGCGTCGAAATAACGTGTTTCGAAACTTTATATCCACAGAACATATATACTCCTAACGGAGTTCATATCACTCCCGCTGGCGTCTGTACATGTTGATGTTGACATACTTGACAAGTTGACACTTGACGTTGACATTTTGTTGACTCTCTGCATTTTATTTTGAATGACAAAATTAAATACGTTTTAGAACTCTTTTTTTTTCAACGTTCAAAATTATTGTGCATACACATCGAGCTACTCCAAACTGTCAAATTTTCCCAATTAAACATGAACCTTATGTTTACGCTGTAAAGTTGAAAATTTATCAAAGAAATTTGACAGATTAGCAGGGTAGCTTGATGTGCTGGCGTCTGTACCATTGGCCAAATTATCATACGCCTCCATAATTATCGTAAGGGTTGGCAACACTAGGTAAAACAATATTTTTATACATGGACATTACAGACTGTATATCTCGTCTCACAGACAGAATGTTGTATTTCCATTGCCAACTGTATACTTTGGTTTACCGGTTTACCTACAGTACAGAGTCAGTAGTGTCAGTAGTTTACTAGCTATGGTCGAATTCATAGACTACCTACTAGTCGAATTTCACCAATGATACTGAATTGAACTGAGTTGTCAGTGTCATTATTTTCTGGGGAATATTGACACTGACAGCTTGGACGTGGTATATATGTACAGAGGCCAGCACATCAAGCTACCCCAATCTGTCAAATTTCTTTGATGGTTTTTCAACTTTATTACAAAGGAATAAGGTTTATGTTCAATCGGGAAAATTTGACAGTTTGGGATAGCTTGACCTGCTGGCAACTGTACCTACTTATTTCATGGTTGTCCTCATTCAAATCATCCGTCAGGCATTTGGTCAATTTTGGTCAATGGTCATAGAGAGGAGAGGGCTGACTAGTAATCCGATTCCGGCTATACATAGACATGTAATCTAATATCCCACGTTTTCACTCAATTCACTTTACTGGTCTTGACTTCAGTAAAATATCTTCTGCTTCTTCTTGGAGGACTGAATTCTTTGCTCAACATATTTGAATTACATTTAAGCTTAAAAGATGTGGTATCCAAGTTGAAAAAACTTATGTTAAAACTAAATAGCGTCATTGGTATTTTGTTTGTGGTTGTGGCCAGCTGGCTGAGGCGTTTTGTTAGAGCCAGCCTCAGTGTTACCAACTTAGTGGATTTTCCACTAAAACTGGTGGTTTCGACCCCCCTCTTAGTGGCAAAATATTGCTTTTAGTGGCTGGTGGTTTTTTCTAGTGGTTTAGTAAAATTCAGTTTCAATTACTAAAAATGCTATCACTCAACCACTAAGCCACTAAAACGTTACGAAATATATTATTTATCAAATAAAGTTGATACTTTTACTCAAGATATTCGTAGTTTCCTGGATTAAAGATGTTATCTGGGATTCCGATTTGAAAAACAAATACTTGAAATGACAGAAAAAGGATTACCACGACACGAACAAGAAATGATGCGGAATCGGTGCATAACATTTATAGTAACTCTGATTGAAGAAATCAAAAACAGGTTACCCGAAAATTTGACATTGATGAAAAAGATTTCACGAATAAGTGTAGAACAAGCACTTAATCACAACAAAGAAAATCTAATTGATATAATGGCTCAGTTCAATAAAAGTGCAGAATTTATAGCAACAGTTGATGATCAATGGCGAAAAATTCATTTGCTGAAATGGAATGAGAGCAAAGATACAAAAAAATTTTGGAATGAAGTTTTGCATTTCAAAGATGCTCAAGGGGCTAGATTTGAGGAATTAGCGACTTTTGCGTTTACTCTCTTAATACTGCCTCATTCTAATGCTGATGTTGAGAAACTATTTAGCAGTATGAATATTAAAAACCAAGCAGAGGAACAGAATGAAGTTGAATCTTTTAACTGCTATATTAAGAATACGCTGTGGTTTAAGATTGGAAGGAAAATGCTGCAATGATTACGAAATTCCAATGACAGTTACAAAACAAATCGGTACCAAAGAATCATATAAAAATGAAACCGACGATGGTGCAGACAAAAATTCATCTGAAGAAGACGAATTTTAGAATATTACTTTTTCGTATGAGATATAGTTGTTGTTATTGATTTATTTTTTATGTTCCTCATCTTAATTTGTTTATGACTACTAATATTCTAAGAATGTTGATTTACTGATTTTATATATTTTATTACATAATAATTAAGAACATTTTCACTAATTAAACTAAAACTACTTACTGTAAATACCAAAAATGTGTTTAGTGGAAATTTTAGTGATTTTTGGAGTAGGGCCGATTTTTGTTAGTGGTTTTCTGGTGGTTTTAGACGTTGAATCTGGTGGAGAGCTAGCTTATCTGTTGGCAACACTGGCCAGCCTTATCTTTTAGTTGTTTTCAAAGTTTCTTTCGTATTGGTAAGGAGGGCGGTGCGTGGTCCTAGGTTTCGGCCGGGCTAGCGTATCGTCCGGTCTTCCATACCGCTAAAACAACTAATAATTAGGTAATTGCGACTTTCGACAAGTCCAACCTTGGCGGCGTTGAGTAATTAATTATTCGAGATGACCCGTAAGTAGTGACACACATAAAAATAATCATGTTTACAATTACAAGTTACCACTGAGTGCATCAAGGTATACCCTTCAATCTTAATTCAGAATGGTCCTGGATGGACAAATTCCACCGAACATTCTAGATTACACCACGTTCAACGCTTTAATATCCATGACACGAGTCGTATTTGGGTGACGCTTTGCTTTGTATCATAAAAAATGATTTTAACCGCTCTAGTGAAGCATTATCACATGTTAAAATTACTTATCGCGTGTTATTAATATAATTAAAGCATGTTAATGTTGTGAATTGACTTTACATGGCATTTCCACATATTGAGTAGGTAGACTGTTATGAGTTTATTTTGTTACAGGTGGAAACCAGAGGGATTTGGCTCGCGCCAAAAACCAAAAGAAGCAGCAAGAACAGCAAAAGAAAAAGAATGCCAATGAAAAGACTGGTATGTCTTTACAAGAAAGGAAACATAGGTACTTGTTTTTATAACCTCTGAATGTTAAACTTTAATAAAACTACATCTTAAGGTCTGATATTTATTCAGAATTATGCACAAGCAAGGCATATTGGGAAGATTATTGATAGTGTGGCCAGTTTAGCAGTATTGGATGATCTTTGCTGAAATAACCCTTTTGTCATAAAATAATCCCGTGTCAGGTAATTGATATGTAAAAAGTATTTTTATCATTTGCTGACTAAGATTTTGAATGCTTTTACACACTTCAAACTCCTTGTTTCTATGAGTACTTGATTTTCTGGAAACATTTGTTAATGATAGTGATTTTTGATGTATGATTGATTTGAATGAGGTAATCGAATGACAATTATTATTGTTTCAACATTTGTTTATCTTCGTTTCAGGGATGCTGAATTAATGAGAGAAAAACAACGAAAAAAAGAAGAAGAACAAGCAGCAAAAATGAATAACCAAAAACAAACTGCTAATTAATAAATAAAATTAATATTAAATAAAGTATGAAGGTTTCTTGACTGCTCCATATTATGTATAATCACATAAAGTTTTGAGCTTGTCAGTGGAGAGCTGAAATTGTTTATGTGATATAAACAATCCTATAAACTAGAATAACATTAAAATTTTGTGTTAAACAGTGCCTAATTTAATTATAAATCCAAATAATAAATATTTTATTTATTATGTTAATGTTGGATTGGGTGCCTAGGATTTGTGCTAGCATGATCTGAAGAGTTATAATTTGTTATGTGGCTCAACAGTCAGTTCTAATGGCAAATTGGGGATAGATTTGTCACAATAGGTCTTAGCATTTATGCAAATCTTAATGTTAATTTCGACTGAATAGGTTTGTATGTATACTCAACTACCCATTTTTTGTACAATAAATTGTTAAAAGTACAAACTGTGTTATGTTTTGTCATTGGAAAGATTCCTGTGATTTATTTGATTACCTACCACTAATACTTATTAGATTGTGTTGAGCAAATAAGTCTCATCCCTTCATTTATAGTTGTGGCTGTTGAGTTGACTACAATTGAGGAGACATGTTGGTTTTCATCAATTTTTCAAATGTTTATGGCACATGTGAAAACTCCCATTTCACACGATTTGATTTTATGTCGTCGTTGCAATAAGTATCATGATGACTGTGCAACTTGAATTAGGGTAGCTACAGAAAAACATGATGTCTAACTTATGATGTTTAAGAATTTGGGGTTAGTGAAATTAATATTGTATCTAAAGTATTTCTGATTTCGTTGTACGTAACATAGTTATAATAAATATATTTCAATATTACTACGAATGTCTGTTCCAATTTTCTATCTAAATTAGAGATCTCGAACTAAGGTTTTGAGTTTTGTAAACATAAATAATAAAAAGAACGCAAATTGTGAAAAATGTGTAATTTAAGTAGGCTGGGGGAACAATATTTAGAATTATTATGCATATTTAGAGATTATTAGAAAAAAAACACTATCACACTTGCTTGACATGGCACACTAATCAACATAATGAAAGCTTCAGACAAAAGGGCCAGGGGAGAAAAGTGAATAGTGACAGGATGCAGAAAGCAGAGTGAACAGGAGACATGCCAGAATCGACCAATCGCATCGGTTGAAATCCATATCGTCTCAATTCGTTTATAATTATTTGATTCCCGCACGCCTCCGCGCTCACCTTCGCTCGTCTCCGCCTCAGTGGAAACGCATCCTTAAACTTAGTTGACAACATCCAATTTTATTATAATAATACCTATGTAAGAATAAATACTAACTTTACTATTCATAGGAAAGATGGTTAAACACCAGTAACATTTAAATAATTTGATGTCATTTCAGTGACTAGTGGGAATGATATTTGGTAGGTCTAAGGTAATAATTACTGCTAGCTCATTCGAAATGGCTTACACAATTTTACGTAATCAATACGTATATTTTTTCATTTTAATACTATGCAATTATACATCATATTAATAAAAAAATAAAAAAAACATGAATTGTAAAATATATCATTGTTTTACCAGCAGGCTTAGCACGAGAACCGTTGAGAGACGTTTTTTCGACGAGTAGACAAAAATGACGTTTCCGTGTAGACAATTGACAGTTTTGTACCGAGAAATGTTGACAAGCGATTTCTATAATACCGTAGAGTAGAAATAGAAAGCTTAATGCTAAGCCTGCTGTTCTTCCTATATCTTCGTTGATAAAATAATATTGTTATGTACTTAAAATTATGCAATGGAATAATAAATCACTTAAAATATTTAAGTATCAATATTTATCTTTTAATTTGGTAACACTGTGTGCTTATTCGAATATTTATGAGTGATAAAAAGACAAGTAACGTAAAATTTACATACAGTGAAAATTTTTAATCCTATTTAAAAATTACGTTTTTATTTGAGATTACTAAGTAGTAGTAGAGAATTTTAATGAGCACTACAACTAAATTAGAATATCTCAAAACAGGTTTTACTAAATCTCGTATATGTATATCACCAAACAAAAAGTATTTTATACCTATTTGTCAGCAATAGCATAATCATTTAAATAATTAAATTTGCACTACAGCAGCCAGTCATGGGTGAATCATCAAACCAAACAGTAATTATATATTATGCATATTATTATTATCATACGTATAACGTTGGGAATGTAAGCGTTGCAGGGACACAGGCCTCTATGAGAGGGAAAGGGCCGTAATCCACTACGTGGGTCCAGTAAGGGTTGGTTGATGTCACATGTCTTCGAGCCTTTTTTTTTTCAGTTCAACGACGTACCGGTTGGTGCGGGTTGTTCGAAAGAGATACCGTGGCCCATGGCACACAGGCAACTGAGGGAACACGGGTGGGTTTTAGTCAGTAAAAGTCTATCACGCCCTCCTGCTCCACCCAGAGCAGAAGTTATTTAATGATTTCCCGCCCAAAAAAGGACATACCGGTTTCCTTCGCGTTTTTAAAAGCAGTGGTCCTTTGCCCAACAACTTATAGACGGAACCGTTCCACTGGGCCATCACCACTGCTCCCATTATTATTAACATCTATACTAATATTACAAAGAGAAAAGATTTGATTGTTTCTTTGTTTGCATTGAATAGGCTCCGAAACTACTAAACCGATTTGAAAATTCTTTCACTGTTGGGAAGCTATACTATCCCCGGGTGACATAGGCAAAATTTTATCCCCGCATTCCCAAGGGAACGGGAACTACGCGGATGAAACCGCGGCGCGCTGCTAGCCATTTATAAATATATAATAGGGGTTAAAAAATGAAATTGCCGTTCACTTCCAGACACTTCGAATCGACATAAAATCTTCATGGTGTGAGATTTTCGTGTGAATCTTTTTTCACGAGATACCTATGAGGTTCTTCTTTTTTTTAAACTTTTTACAAAAAAAAAAAAAAAAACAACCGACTTCCAAAAAACACTAGAAAGTGAAAAATAACTTTAATTTCGGAAGGCGGTGACAAGAAATTAATAAAATACATGTCCAAAGTCACCGACTTCCGAAATTAAAGTTTTTATTTTTCACTTTTTAGTTATAGTACCCACTCCACACAAATTCATCATCCTTGGGGTCAAAACAATGCATATTTATGCGATAGCAGCAATCGCGGTTGATTTGCTGTCATTTTTTGAAGAGTTTCGTTGTCTGTCTCCGAAACGCATCATCAGATCTATATGAAATTTAAATGGGACCATTTCGGAATAAACACCTTTCTAAAAAAAAAAATTTTGCTAATCGGTCTATATGACGGAGTTATGCGCGAATCTGCACCTAACTCCTAAGTTAAAGAGTTGTACCTTCCATCATCAGCTCAGCGTCATGAGATAATGATGACCATACGCAAATGTCTCAATAGCATTAGAAAATATAGGAAAAACATTGTTAATACGCTTGGTTTAAACGCTTTCATAATGGAAACTTCGCCGTGAAGAACGAACCGCGTGGTAGACCGCCCACGCAGGTGAATAACGCTGAATTGAAGGAATTGGTAGAAGCCGATCCGAGTCAAACTACCCAGAAATTAGCGGCATGGTTTAACGTTACCCTACCTACAATATTGACTCATTTGCATCAAATCAATAAGATAAAAAAAATATGAAAAATGGCTGCCTCATGATTTGACTGATCTGCAGAAAGAAATGCGTGTTTAAACTTGTGTTGCCTTGTTGAATCAGTACAGAAATGAAGGAATATTGGATCGAATTGTGACATGTGACGAAAAGTGGATTGTTTACGATAACCGGCAATAGTGCCCTAAAGCAAAGCTTACCAATAAAAAGGTAAAGGTAACTGTTTGGTGGTCTCTTCATGGTGTTATTCACTATCAGCGATGCCAGAAGGTTACTTTTGTAGCCATTTAAGTGACATTTAACTCCTTCAGTGGCAACGCTTCAAGCGCGTTCTGCGTTCCGATTGGTCCGTCACCGATTCAGGGCCAATCGGAGCGCCAAACGCGCTTGAAGCGTTTGCCACTGAAGGAGTTAAGTCACTTAAATGGTTACAAAAGTAACCTTCTGGCATCGCTGTTCACTATAGCTTTCTCAGGTCTTATCAGGCAATAACAGTAGATGTTTACTGTGCCGAACTTCGAACAATGATGGTGAAACTGGCAGTGAAACAGCCCCGACTCGACAAATTCATACTTTAACCCCTAATATATCACACTGGTGGTAGTGGTAGTGGCTGGCTGCAGAAGTGCATAGTTTAATTTAATTTGGTCCTTTCACACTGTGCAATCAAATATAATACTAACTATGTAGCTTAGCTAGGTATCAATGCTAGCATTATTAACATTACAACAAACAAGTAGCATGGAAGAGAAAATTTTCTATTATTATGCATGACCATTTGTTAGGCATTTCTTTTCAAAATCTTCTCTTTGTTTATAAAGTTCTGTCACCAAGTCTTTAATGAATGGATGGTTGAACTTCCCTTCAGTAGCAGTGAAGAATTCTTGCAGCTTCTGTGGCGTATTTTCGCGTTTTTCATATTCAAACGCCTGCAGTATCATGTCGTAACGGTCCAAGTCTTTGGCGAATTTAGCTTCAGGTGAACTTTGGTTCTCGTATTCCTGGAAAACAGAACATTGATTGTTAAATGACTTGCCTTTGGCCCCGGGCTATCAATGGATCACATTCTTGTACCAATAATATGCCTTGTACACCCACGTTGTAAATTAGTGTTAATCAGAATTACTGGCTTTACAATCAATTTTTTGTACTTTTGCTAGCCATCCATGACTTTCTGAATGATGTTTCCTTGTAGTAAAGTTATCAGAGGCGGTTGAAAAGGCAACACAAAGATGGAAAAGACCTTTGGCCAACAAGCGATAAAATATTGCAAAAATAGGGGGTTTAATCATTTCATTACAATATATTGCACTTAGCATTATTCAACACAAGTCATTGCACAATTGCACATTTCAAAACATGTTGCGATTACTAATACCGGATATCGGTTATCTTATCTTGTATTAACTTTCCTCACTGTAATCTAAACACTACTGCAATAATGCACTTGATTGATATAGATAATGTATTTCTAAATCATTTAAGATAGGTTCATGGTATCCTTTCCAAATTGGTGGATATTGGCACCCATCTGTATTCACTAACAAATGAAGACTTATTATTATCTCTGTATCTAATACCTTTAAACGAACAATTCTTGTACATCTATACTATACTATATAATATAATAATAATATTTATTAAAAGCTGAAGAGTTTGTCTCTTTGTTTGTTCATACTCTCAGACAGCATGGCTGTTCTACAAAAGCTGAACAGTCACACGGTTGACTCTGGGCTGATATACGAGTGCCACCAGCGCCTCAACGAGGTAGGTAGCCTCAACAATATTATCATTCAGTGGATCAAAGGACACAGCGGTTCGCTAGGCAACGATGCAACCGATGAACTTGCCAGGAGGGGGTCGAGCATGACACCAGTGGGACCAGAACCCATTGCGCCACTTCCCTTCGGGTATCTACGCACTCTGGTAAGGAAACGAACCAGGGATCATCATCACAAAATATGGATGGACCTAAGTGAGTGCAGACAGGCTAAGGAAGCACTTCCTGCGTTCGATGTCCGCCTCACGAAACAGGTTCTCCGTTTAACAAAACCACAGCTGCGTACAGTTACAGCAGCCGTAACTGGCCATGGGTCATTTAATAAACATCTCTTTGTCATAGGAGTAACAGACAGTCCGCTGTGCAGGGCCTGCATGGAGGACGACGAGACAGCGGCTCATGTGCTGTTAAACTGCCCGGCGGTCGCTAATTACAGGGCAAAATACTTCGGTAACCCAGCTACCCTACGTGAGATTGTCAGCAACACCAAGGCGTTGCTGGCCTTTCTCGAGGAGCTGGGGTGGATCGAATGACCGATTCTCCCACCCGTACGCAAAATACGCGCTTTGACGTGGAGTTGCGGACAACAGCCCGTTTTACCTATTACCTATTCTTTGTTTGTTTGGTTGATCGCGAATTGAAATATTATTTTAGTGTTGGATAGCCCATTTATCGAGGAAGGCTATACAACACCACGATAAGACCCTTACGAGCTGAGCAAAGAGGAAAAAAAGTCACGGATACGAAGTAGGTACAGGCGATTCGAAGTGACGGGGTGAGTCGGGAGAGCAAAAAATTTGACGCGAACGAAGTCGCGAGCTATATAATCTGAACCTCGGAAATAGCTCCAACGATTTTCATGAAATTTAGTATGCTGGGGGTTTCGGGGGCGATAAATCGGTCTAGCTAGGTTTTATTTTTAGAAAGTGTCAAACAAAAAAAAACATGGTCATATAATATTCCAGCTCTTGCTCGCACTGGATGGCTAACAACCATTGGATGGCATGAATTGAGCCAAAATGATACTCACTTTGTACAAGTCATACATTCTATCACCAGCAATGCCGGTGAGCTCTGCAATTTTCTGCATAGCCTCATCCTCTCGCCGGTGCTTCTCTTCTGGAGACACTCCGCAGTGTGGCGTGAGGTCGCCAACTATACACTCTGCCAAGTCATGGACAAGAGCTGAAAAGTATATAAAGTTGGCCATAGAATAGAAAAAAAAAATGGTGAGATGGTGCATGATACATAATTTACAACTAAAAATCATTAAAAACATTTTTATTCTCTAAGACATTAGCATAACACAACATCACGCCCATAACCCTTGAAGGGTAAAGCAGAGGTGTAATTAACTTATGAGACAAACCATTTTGTTAAATCAATTTTCCCAAACAACCTTTACAAAACAAATGTTATTACCAAACTAGAAAGTTGAAATGGAGCTTATGCTTTAAATCTCTCCGTATCGGAAGGACAATCTAGTAAAATGCCCTTGTGGCATAAATGACGATAAGTAAAAGAACCTACTGGTAAAACGTCTGAAATTTACTAGTAGAACGTCTGAAATGTATAAACGGTGTGATGGGCAAAAGGACTGGTACACTGATGCAAAAATAAACCAAAGATAATAAGTAGGTAAATGATTTAAATTTTCAGTTTTTTTCTTTTTTATAATAGAACAAATAAAAACCTTTTTTTCGTAGGTATGTAACAACTAAAATGCGTTATTTTGTTGTATCTATTATATTTTCAGGGGGTTTAGCAAACGTCCCCCAAAAATATTGCATTTAAAGTGCGAAACACGTTAAAAAAAAGTTAAGGCAGGTATTTCATTTTCTTGTAACACAGTCATTGCCTTTTTGACTCGATATAAAAACAAACGGATCCTGATTTTCCTCCATTTTATTTGCAGAAACGTAAAGCAATCCCCTACATCAAAATAATAATTGAAATTGTGAATTTGATTGACACTTGATTGTTTACTTCTACAAGTGGCCCGTACTAAATGAAGCGAGTCACTTTTATAATAAGAAAGCACAGAAGTAATTTATCTGGAGTAGTTTTATTGCACTGTGGAGTACTTACACAATACACCCATAAAAAATCATCATCATCATCATTTCAGCCGAAAGACGTCCACTGCTGGACATAAGCCTCCCCCAATTGGGGGGATTTGCCATAATCGCCATGCTTGGCAGGCGGGTTGGCGCTGGCAGTGTGATGGTCAAGTTCATAGAGAATGCTGCTGCCCATTCTCTAGTAAGTCCCTTAGTTGCCTTCTACGACACCCACGGGAAGAAATGTGATGGTGCTTATTCCTTGAGTCCCGCACCACACGGAACCACATAAAATATAGGTAATGAATTTTTATTTTGTGCTCTTGAATGTACATTAGAGCATAGGCAAGTCCTTTAGCACAACATGCCATTCATACATTTCAGACATTCTACTTGTATGACAATTTTAAATTTCAGACATTTTACTAGTAAGTTGGTTTACTTTAATGTCATTCATCTTACAAGGGCATTTTACTAAATTGTCCTTCTGATACGGAGCGTTCAAAATTAATAGAACAATGAACAGAATTTACCTATTTGGAGACACCTAAACCTATCAAGATTGGTAGGGTTGTTTTCATCAGTGAGCAGGAAGGTCATCAGTCCCATGCGGTACATGTGGCCAGCAATAGATTCACACTCGTTTATATCACATATCACCCAGCCAGTCCTCTTCACATGCTGGAAATGAAGAGAAAATAATAGTATCAGAGAAGGGAATAAGAATACGCAATTTTATTGAGTTAAGAAACAACGGATCTTGTTTCTATGTAGCTTCTGAAAAAAAATTTTTTTGACCAAACACTTGAAATCACGTACAAATAAATCTGAAATCGAAAATATTATTTGCAATACAAGAAAAGAAGGTAGTGGATTAATCGGTCAACCCTTTGATATCAAGAGAAACCGATAAGCTTACGAGGAAAATAGCAAATGCTGAAATATTTAAATTCATAATTACCTTCAGACGACCGACGAGTTCCAAAAATTCCAAGATTTTTGTGCTTTCGAGGGCTAGTGCCATTGTACGTATTTATTTATGTAGTTGCCTTGTATGAAATATTAGCTGTATCACTGCTGCATTCAACTGTGATGTCTGGTTAGTTTGATATTTTTTTCCTTAGTAACGCACGCTCCGATACGCTATACAAATAATGATTGATTTTTTTACGGACATACACATTAACCTATCAACATACGTCAAACGTCACTAAATACGGAAGTCGGAAGTTTGGAACGGGAATTTCTTATCTACACCAGTTTTTTTTCTGCAGTTGAGCAAGGCCATGTGTGGCTGAACACAAGGCCTTTACTGCCTACTTAGATTGCCAAGTATATATAAGCATGCGGCAAAGTTAGAAACTAAAACAGAACGAACAGAACTGCATTATTTTACTGAAAAAATTTGAACGCTACCAAGCAAAAAAATACTAAAATACCTGCGTTTGACGTGTCTTTTCTGAACGAATCTAGCAACATTTTTGAGGGGAAGGAATTCTTGTAAGAGTTGTTTCATTCACGAACGAAGACTCGCAGACGCATGCGATGCAGACATGTATATATTTTTAATTATTTCTCGCAACATCAATAATACAGGTTACTGGTACAGGTACTGGTTAGTATAAAATGCACAATCTTAAAAAAAGAAACGTGTGTAAGGGCTGTTGTAGCAATGTTGCTAACATTAAAATAAAAGTTCAACTTCATGAGGCGGGACTTTTGTCATGAGACGAACACTATCTAGATAGTGTGTGTTGTAGTTGTAGTCTTGTTGTTGTGGTGTTGTTGTTGTTGTAGTGTTGTAGTTGTATTGTTGGTCTTTCTAGTTGTTTCTTCCATGGGGAGATCACACTTTACGGGGGAAGTGCCAGGGTAGTCCCGGAATTTAAATTTTTCTTACGATTTGTTTGTTTTGTACGATTACAGGTCCAGCTGTATGTTGAACAAAATATGAATCGCGACCGTAACACGTTTCTGTATTTACAGACCGAATTATAATCACCAATACCTACAACTACAACCCTGTAAGTTAATTTAATAGCATTCTATGAAATAAGTATGCATTTCTTCGATCAATAATAGTACATGCATTTAACCTCTCTGCTCGACAAGATTTTGACATATGACACATCAGCTGACTCGGCGGGATATTACAAATTACGCCATGAATTTCAGGATTTGACATCAACTTTCAGCATTCGGTTTTATTAAGAAAAATATGTTACTACGCCTATTGTGTAAAATAAGTGTGTGACAAATATCTTTAATTATATATTGAGGCTGGTCAAACCGTGTCAGACTACTGTGAAAGTTGTATAAAATAGGTATTACTACACCTCTCCAAAACGTAGTCAACTTAGATTCGCTGAATATATGTCCATTAACAGCCTTCTCTCTTGCTGAAAATATGCTAAACGGCAAAATAAAGATATAATCATTCTCTCTGCATTCTTACTTTCATCATTATTAATACCTAAACTGCATAAAAACAAGCTCAAATATTGTCAAAAAATAATAAAAACTGTGTTGCGACAAGGCACTTCTTAGTGCTGACCGCCCACCCATTTTTTTTTATTTCGATTCAAAAAGTGCATTCAGCCTAATCGATACTCGCAATAAATCGAGTTTGAAAAAAAATATGTAGAAACTGAATTAAAACGCTGATACGATTTTAATTAATTGTTTTATTTTTGAAATTAATCATTTTTACATACACATGCAGTGAGGATAGAAATGTAACTTTTCAGGGTTCGGTACGTCCGAATGAAAAAAGGAATACTCGTGTTTCTAATAGGATTACTGGTGTTTCTGTCTGTCCGTCTGTTACAGGCAATTTGTTCCGAATCTGCTGGACCGATCAAGTTGAAATTTGGTACACATTTAGATTTCTGTGACCTAATTAAAGGACGTGTAACGTTTATAAATGAATTTTGAATGAGGTGTTGACTTTTGGGGGATTTTTTTTTTGTTTGGCAAAGCGTAGCTACAGTGTGACATACATATCTTTAATACATAGAATAGAATAATAGAAAACAATTAACATTATTTCCAAATTTACAATTTACAGAGGCGATAGGTTAGTACTATGACAATATAGTTTTTTTTTAATTTCATAAATCACTCAAAGTCAAAGTCAAAGCATTTATTTCAATTTGGCACTTAAAAGGCACTTTTGAACGTCAATATTTACATTAAAATAGAATTGATTCTAGTCGCCCATTCCAAAATGTAGTTTCGTATGGAGAAGAACGGGCAAGAAACTCCACCGACCACTGATTGTTACCTCCGGCACCCAAGCTAAGATTAAACTTGTGTTATGGGTGCCAGGTCTCTCCCTATTAATAAAATTTTCAAATCTATACAAATTAGTATGGATTAGCGTTCGATTAGTTGCTATCGTTTCGGTACAAAAATAAAATAATTAAATTAAAGAAAAAGAAAAAAAAATGTAAAGCCTCTCTATATTGTGAGTTTGGGTGTGTAAGTGTATGTGTTGTTTTTTTACTTTGTTCGTTTCTCAAATGAATATGTTAAAGTTTGACTAGCTTTTGACAGCGACTTCGCCCGCGCGGAACTTTCATCCCCTATTTAAGGGAGTTAAATAGGGGATGAAAGTTCCACGCGGGCTTAGGGTTTAGAGGTAGAATTTCGAAAAATCCTTCCTCATTCCTTGTCTACATTATAAACGGAACCTCAGTGCAACATTTCTGCTTTCTAGGTCCAAGGGTTTAGGCTGGGCGTTGATGAGTCAGTCAGGACTTTTCTTTTTATTTATATGGATAATTTTAAGTGAAATCTAATCAGATACAAGCACCCCCTCCCCCTTATCTCTGAAACTACTGTTCCGAATGGTCTATTGTCATATTTTTTTTTTAATAAATTTAAAAATATTGCATTTAAAATTAAAAAAATTGACGATTACAACTACTTTAAGGTTACATTTTTTTTTACATTATTTAGGTTTTTTGTGGTAGGTTCTGAGAACGAAAACCCAAATCCAAGATGGAGGCTATTGTAATTTGACCATTTTTCGTCATTTGTTTTCGGGGGATAGTAGGTACTGATATCGAATACGATGAACATTCTGGATTTTAAGATGGCGGCTATGCCAAATAATAATAATATCTTAAGTCAATACACACAGAAATTAGTTTCATGTCGATTGTTAACGCTATACCGAAAATCCGTCAAACAAATTAAGGGTTAAGCCCTTATATTGTCATGGCCGTAAGCCATACAGTCATTTCTCTCGGAAACTATTTACACTACATTGATGATTTGAACGAAGTTGAACCTATTCCTTGCACCGCCAAACCATGGTGTAGTTAGACACGCTTAATTGCGGCGGTAAGTCCCCTCTTTGAGGAGTGGCTTGAGAGGCGGCATGGCGTCCTCGCCTTCCGCCTGACGCAGGTCCTCACTGGACACGGTTGTTTCGGGAGGTTCCTGTTTCGGATAAGGCGGGAGGGAACGCCCGGGTGTTTCCACTGCTAAGATCGTCTTGAGGACACGGTGGAGCACACGGTGGCGGTCTGCCGAGCTTGGGCGGACCTCGTGCCGCCGTGTCCTCGTGGAGGCGATCGGCGGCGGCGATCTCTCGCGTCCGGCCCTGGTCTAGGCCATGGTACGGAGCGAGAGTGCATGGGTAGCCGTCACCTCCTTCAGCGAAGCAGTAATACTCGCGAAGAGGGAGGCGGCGCACGTGAGGGAGAGGCAGTCTATGCGCCCTCACGACCCTAGCCGCCGCATGATACGGAGACGCCCTGGGCGTCGGGAATCCCAGGCCAATTTCCAGCCACCGTAGGCATGAGCTTGCGGACGGCGAGTAATGGGTAGCTCGCTGTCCGGTAAGGACCAAGCCCAAGTCGACGGCGCGTTGTGGTCCACGCGCGCCTCAAAGAGATGTCAGCACAAAATGACGGGACCCGCAAGGGCTGATGCCTGCCAGGGATGTGGGTTTGTTCGACAGAGATACCGCAGCCCCTGGCATACGGGCTACTGAGGGAACACGGGTGGGTTTTAGTCAGTAAAAGTCTGACACGCCCTGCTGCTCCACCTAGAGTGGGAGAAGTTATATGATGATTTCCCAGCCAAAAAAAAAAACAATGGTGTAGTGAAATTATGATAAACTAGTTTGAGGTGGCATTCCCCATTCATGTAACCATTGACGAAAAAAAAAATATGCACATAAGCATGTGGGGTAATAATGATTCAGGTTTTCTAAGTGCCTTCAATTGTTTTTGAGACAAGGGAATTTATTAATTTATTCTATGACTATGACAACCAAAGTTATGGTTGTAACCGATTACAACCGTAGGATGAACTTCGTTTTTCATAGTTATAGAATTAATTTATTATCATTAACAAACAAAAATTGCTAACCCTACCTAAAGAATGTATACTGGGCATTCTGTAGCAAATATTCAGGACGTAAGTATAAAAAATAAAATCCACAGTGAATATTCAACCAAGTAATTAAAATATTTGAACAGTTTCCGAATTTAAATTCATTTAAATAAATAATTTGGCGCGAAATTGAGGTAAATACTTATGGTCATAAGTCCTGACCGGTCCTGACTGTTGACTAGGTTTCAATAAATTATCCGAAAAATATTAAAATTACACTAGAAGACTATAAAACATTACTATAAATAATGCTTCTTGTACTGAATGTTTAAAACCATTTTTATCTTTTCCAAATAAGTATCGATTCCTGACATTCGTCATACCAATGAATCGAGTCGTACGAAATAAAATAAAAATCGTTTGGCATAATCGCTTTCGGACATCTTTACAATTTAAAAAAACAAAAATGGTCGGCGATTATGTACACAAATTGAGTAGTGGTAATGAATATTACGTGATATTGGACTTGTTTTTGTATAATACGTTAAGATCTGGGCATTTTCTTGTTGTTTATAATATTTTAAATCTTATGTGTCTCATTTTAAATCGCATCTATATGTGTGTGTGTGATACTTGTGAAAAGTAAAATGTAAACACGCATGATTGGCGCGAAACTTCGACTTTGGATATCAAAAAACTTCATTATCACTACTTATTTAACTTGAACAATGGATTAATTCGTCAAGTAATTAAATGTTGTATGCTGCCACTGCCCCGCGGCGGAATTTGGATGTTTGAAATCCCCAATTTTTATGTTTTTTAGCCTCGACACCACAGTCACCAAAATGGCGATTATCGCATTTACAGACTTCGATTTTAAGAAGGTAAATTAATAAACTTGCGTGCCAAATTTGAAAGATTTAAGGGCGTTAACTTATGAGTTTTTTATCCAACTCTATTAATTAACGTTTATTCATATAATTTGACGGGTAGTATTAAATAAAAACACGTGATCAATTGGGGGTGTCGTACGTCGTGATTCCTGGGTCCTTTGGGACCCGTTACCGAGCCGACGGAGGTTCGTGTGCTCGGGTCCCTTCGGGGGCGCTTCCGAACTATACGGTTAATTGGATTGACCTGCATATTGCAGAAAAACGAAATATTAGGTCTTTACCTATGAAATTGCCGTTCTGCAGTACTGGCCATTTCAAATCAAAATAATTTTTGTTTGGCTAAGAATTCTAATTTCAAATTAATTTTATTTTAAAAACATGGATTTTTTTTTCTAAAAGTAGTCATTTCTCTATTGATTAGTGTTACATTTTCATCGCATTTCAATCTTTTTCGTCATCATGGATACGTTAAAAATTCGAGTAATTATGGAATATGAGTACCGTCGTGGCAGCAACGCGGCACAAGCGGCACGCAACATCAACGACGTTTACGGAGCTAACACTACAAACCAACGCACCACCTGTTATTGGTTTGCTCGCTTCCGTTCTGGAAATTTCGACCTGAAAAATGAACCTCGCGGTCGTCCAAAGACTTTGGTCGACAATGACGAATTAAAGGCGATTGTGGAAGCTGATGATACACAATCTACGGCTGAATTAGCAGCAGCTTTCGACGTTAGCGTCAAAACAATATTGGTCCATTTGCGTCAAATTGGCAAGGTAAAAAAGCTTGACAAATGGGTGCCCCACGAACTCAATGATCGCCAGCGCGAAGTACGCGTCGAGACGTGCCTTGCACTGCTCAACAGACACACAAATGAAGGAATTTTGAACCGCATTGTTACCTGCGATGAAAAATGGATTCTGTTTGATAACCGTAAGCGCTCAGCTAGTTGGTTGGATCCTGGTTCAGCACCTAAACAATGCCCTAAACGAAAACTTACCCCTAGAAAAGTGATGGTCACTGTTTGGTGGTCTAGCGCCGGTGTGATTCATCACAGCTTCTTACCAAACGGGGTGAGCATTACTGCAGATGTGTACTGTGAAGAACTGAACACAATGATGGAGAAGCTGGCGCATCTCCAACCAGCATTGGTCAATCGCTCGTCTCCGCTGCTCCTGCACGACAACGCGCGACCTCATACTGCACAGCAGACGGTCTCCAAGTTGCAAGAACTGGGGTTGGAAGCTCTCCGTCATCCGCCCTACTCACCAGACCTTGCGCCTACAGACTACTACTTTTTCCAGAATTTGGATAACTTCTTGGCGGGAAAAAAATTTAATACCCCAGAGGCAGTACAAAATGCCTTTGAAGAATTTGTTGCCTCCCGTCCAGCTGATTTCTTTAAGAAGGGCATCAATAAACTGCCACTGCGATGGCAAAGATGCATTGATTGCATGGGTGATTACTTCGATTAATACAAATAAAAAATTCATGAAAAAAATTCGTTTAAATTTTTTCATACAAAACGGCAATTTCATAGGTAAAGACCTATTATAATTTGAATTTCGCGGGCCACCTTGCCACCTTGTCGCATTTGCCAGTTTTAATATCAGTGTGGTATGAATTTGATTTTTTTACCAGTTACTTAGAGCTGGAATTGCGTAGGTAACACACTGCACGGCTTTCATTTTGGCAGTTCAACAACATTCATTGCGTTATTTACCTACTTTGTGGAGCAGACAAATTTCGGAACATATGAAGCAATGGATTAGCAATATCCTTCGAAATTATTCAGATTATGATTGATAGTGTGTTACGCAATTAGGCTGCGGGTTTGGATAGATTTTAGTGTTATTCATCCAAATTTATTTTATCGCCTTCAAAGTATGCTGCTTCAGAAACTTACGCCAACGATTAATCCAACCATCGAAACATTTTTTAAACGCTTTTTCCAGAATTGCGTTCAGTTTTCGCCGCGAATTCTCCTATAAGTCTTCTACCGAATGAAAACGGGTGTCACGATGTGGTAATTTGGGAAAAAGAAAGAAATCGGCTGAAATCTGGTGAATAAAGTGGTTGCTCGATGGTATTTGTTGAGTTTTTGGGCAAAAATTCGTTTACAATTCAGCGGCTATCTCTCTGAAACTTAAATGAGGATTTTCAGTAATTATTTCCTTCACTTTTGCGATGTTAACTTCAGTTGAAGGCGTCGATGGCCCTGAGCGAAGGCAAACATACATACATATTCAGCCTATTACGTTCCCACTGCTGGGACACAGGCCTCCTCTCCGTGAGAGGGAGTGGGCCGGAATCCACCACGCGGGCCCACTGTGGGTTGGTGGTGAGCGGAGGCGCGTGGTGCAAAATCCAAGAATTTTCTTTCCACAAATCTGGCCTTTTTGTCGTAACACTCAAATAGGTAATATTCTTTATTTACCGTTTTACCTTCCGGCAAGAATTCCGAGTGCACAACACTGCGATAGTCAAAGAAAACAGTCAACATGACTGACTTTTGATTGACCTTGGCGTGGTTTTTTAACCGACTTTAAAAAGAAGGAGGTTATCAATTCGACATGTTTATCTATCTATACCAACATTATAAAGAGGAAAGATTTGATTGTTTGTTTGCATTGAATAGGCTCCGAAACTACTGAACCGATTTGAAAAAATTCTTTCCCTGTTGGGGAGATACACTATCCCCGGGTGACACAGGCTATATTTTATCCCCGTTTTCCCACGGGAAGCACAAGACCGGTCGAAGTGGAGGAGCCTGGGGGAGGCCTATGTCCACCAGTGGACGTCATTCTTTCGGCTGAAATGATGATGATGATAATTCCCACGAGAACGGGAACTACGTGGGTGAAACCGCGGCGCGTTGCTAGTATATAGTACAATTTTCAGTACCTTTGCCAAGAAAGGACATTGTCAATCTAGAGAATTATCTGTCCTAGATTTACCAGTGACCCAGCAAAGCAATTGAGGTTTAAAGGAGTTGGTCAGACGTAACTCAATATTATATATTTTATGTATGATCGGGCATAACTCCGTCATATAAAGACGGATTTAAAATGGTCCCATTTAAACTTCATATGGATCTGATGATGCGTTTCGAAGTTAAACAATGGAACTTTTCAAAAAATTACAGAAAATCAACCGCGAATGCTGCTTTCGCATAAATATGTATGCATTGTTTTGACCCCAAGGATGATGAAATTTTGAAATAGTGTGGGGTAGGTACTTTAACTAAAAAGTGAAAAAAAAAAAACAACCGACTTCCAAAAAAACACTACAAAGACAAAGAATTAAAATACCTACACATCCAAAGTTAGCATGTCCTCGTTCTAGCTTGTCCTCAGCGACTCTTGTGCGATTGAGTTTTTGGAAAAAAAACTGGTTTTTTGGGACTAGCCGAGCGGCAACATGTTTCTTACCCAATTGATTATTTAAAATGGTACGGATTGACTCGTGAGACAGAAAATTCAGCGGCTATCTCTCTCAAACTTAAATGAGGATTTTCAGTCATTATTAGCTTCACGTTTACGATGTTAACTTCAGTTGAAGGCTTTGATGGCCTAACAGAGCGAGGCAAAGCTTCCATCACATCTCGACCGGTTTTGAACGCTTTGTACCTACCACTCATAATCACGTGTTTTTGGTAAAGTCGATTCACCGTAAGCCTTCTGTAACTTTTACAGGGACTCCGAACATGAAATTCCAATGGTGATGCAAAATTTAAGACAAACTCTTTGTTCGATGTTTTTGTCCATTATGAAATTCGTAATACACACTAGATATGATCTAACCAAAGACAGCATTGTATTTATTCTCATGCAACTCAAACTCCGCGCCAAAATGTAAAACAGTTGTACCAATCTAACAAGAAAAAAACAAAACAAATATTTAATTTCGAACCTTAAACTAATCATGCATTCCCGATAGTTTTTTGACTGAATGTATTTATTTTATAACAGCTTAAACTAACATTACAGCGTTTACCATAATGCGACAGTTAAGAACTTAAACTAACAACCTAAGCTAACAACAACCAAATTAGAAAAAGTTCAAACTAACCACAGCATTAAATTATGACATCATTAAAACACAAAACATAGTATTACATAATTACATATATAACATAGTACAAACATACCTAATACTTTACTTCCATTAGTATTATTTTGCTTGTAGCATATTATAAATAGTAATACCTTTGCAAATTCACTCGAACAACATATAAACACATCAATCTGAGTTTGAGGGTCCTTAATGGTACGAATAGCTCTGGTAAGCAGGTTAGTTCTGGCTGTAGGTACCAGTAGCAGTGGCGGGCTGCGCCGCTTCCACACGTAGCGGTCTGGCACACACAAGCTCAAGCGCTGCAATACGGGATACTCTTCACTTCCAAGCACCTTCACTAAGTAGGCGACCAGCTTACACTCCCGTCGGACATGCAGTTGATTATAGCCAACCATGCCCAGGACAAACAGAGTGAGATACATCAGTGGGTAAAACGGATATACCCCATATAATTTTCTGTACAAATGGTGCGTGAAATTATTCTGAACGCGCTCCAATATCAGAGAGTACTTGTCTTCATGTGGGGTCCACATGACCGCACTATGTTCCAGATGACTCCTGACTTCACTTCATTCTGCGAAGTTCCCAGCTCGGTGAAAGATTGGTTACGCGAGTCATTCCTGTGCCCAAAGACAGGGCGGGAGCTGACATCGGTGGATACCTATAGGCCGGTGGTGGTGTTGTCCACGCCAGCAAGGGTGTTAAAATCTGCCATTCAGCGCTGTATGCAAGAACAAGTGCGCGGACAGTTATCGGATGCGCAGCACGGATTCCGGCCGGGGCGCAGCACTGCTACCAATCTTCTTGATTTCAAGGGACGCGTGGTGCCGGTGGTAGTTACTGGGGTGCAGGTGGACGCAGCTTATTTTGACTACAGAAAAACTTTTGACACCGTCGCCAATGACAGCTACTGCGGAAGCTAGCAGAGCTCGGATGTACCCGGCATCTATTGCGGTTTTTCGGCAGTTACATGCAAGGCAGACAGCAATATGTGGACTGCAACGGATGTGAATCCGACTTATATTACATTTGGTCGGGTGTAAGTCAGGGCACCAACTTGGGGCCTCTAGAATTCATAATAATGTTAAACAATTTGCCGGAAGTCGTAAGACACCGCTATTGTTTATTATTTGCTGATGACCTCAAGTTGCTGCTTGAGATTAGGTCCGAGTCTGCGGTTACTTATTTCATTTGGTGACTGTACCTATTTCAGAGGTTAATTTCTTTTAGGTATTTATTGCCTATAATATTGATTAAATCTGTGAATCCTAAGCCGTATTCCTATGCACCTGAGTGATTTGATGTTATTATACAGTTGGACTGTCAGCGACAAAAGTCGATTAACATTGCTATTTTGTCATAATTAAGTATCATATAAATTGACACAAAATTATTCGATAAATTGCATTTCAGCATTTCATTTAACTATATGTAGATACCTAATAAATATCTCATAGCTCATTAAGGGGCCATCCATAAATTACGTCACACGTTGAGGGGCGGGAGGGGTCAACGAAATGTGACATTGTGTAACAAGGGCCAGGCAGGTATCAAATGCTTTGTGACGTCACATGTTAAAATCACCAGTAAGTCTCTCAATTATTTGAGTCTATTTTAATTTTATTAAAGATTGTTTTTAATTTAAATAAAAATATGGAAAAACTGCTGCTTTCATTTAATTATGTTCTTCTAAATACAATATTGAAAAATATGTGACGTCACACAATTGGGCAGGGGTGTGACCACATGTGACAAGGAGGGGGGGGGGGGGGGGCACAAAAAACCATAAAATATGTGTGACGTAATTTATGGATGGCCCCTTAGGTAATTGAGATTGAAAAACTACGTTTTAAATACGGAGGTATTATTCGACTTCTATATCACGGATCAGTCACCGAATTTCCATTAAAATTTCCCTTTTAAAATTATTCATAGATGACTCAAGTTTAAAAGTTTCTCCCGTCACCATTTTGCGAAGAATCCTCAGGATACCGTATGCAATGTTAATAAGGTCCATTTTGATCAATATGATCGATGGACAGGCCAGCGGATCGTACTATGAATCATAATGGAGCCCGATACCGCTATGTAAATTTAAATTCAATCTCTGTTTGAAGCGGGCAGTGAAAATGTGGGAGCCTTCGGTGTCGGTCCTTCAATTAGATTTAGCTTCAAAATGAGCGTTCTAGCCAGTTTCAAGTTCAGCAAAGTTTTGTTCGATGTGTGGGAAGTTGGTTGTGCTCTCAGTGAGTCTGGTGTTTGTAACCAGGAAGCGGAGTTGGAATGATTTCGTTGCTGTTCGTTCTGTTTACAGGTTCGTGAGAACTTTATACAAATATTAACAAGTTCATGATCAACCGTTTGTGAATTTTTAACCTCCATTTAAGTTTTTCCTTAGTTTTGCGAAAATTAAGTTCGACATAAAGCATTGACACTTTACTTTGGCTGTGACTCTCGTTTAGAACAATGCAGAAACCGGTTAAAGTTTACGGTTAGAAACTAGGAGTAGGTAGGCATTCTAAGGGAATTGAACTCAGGACCTATTAAGCTACAAACTTTCAATGACCTAACATGTGAACGTATTTTTACATCGCCTAAGTAGAACTAGCTAAAACGATGTTTACGAAAATTCGTCTCATTTTTGTTTCATAAAAAAACTAGGTATTAAGATAAATAAACGGCTTCAGTCTTTAAAGCTGCGAACTCTAAAGTCTCGACGGAGGGTCCCTAGGGTTCCGTAGATTGGTAAAAGCAACAGAACGTTCCGTCTCTAAATCAAACAAATTAATTGTTTGGAGCTATTGAACTTTCACAGTGTTTGCAGGTGAAGTAAATGTTCAAGCATTCATTGAATGCTAAAGTGAAGATAACAATCGATATCCTCAAGACCATTATAGGAAGGTTGACTGACTTATATTAAATTAACGAAGCAACTCAACACGCTTCTGAATTATTGATTACAAGTTACGCAAATTGATGTTTTAGAAGATAGATTGTGTGCCGAGGGGAAATTGTATGAAGTATTCAATAATTCTACGGGTTAACGTGTGTGTACGGCACGGTTGGCGCAGTGGTTAAGCGATTGACTGCTGCGCTGCGTGTCGCGGGTTCGATTCCCGCACGGAACAAATATTTGCATGACCTACAAGAAGTTGTTCCGGGTTTGGCTGTTTGTATATGTGAGTTTAAATATAGTAGGTACTTATTGGGCAGCCTGTGTTAGCTACCTAATGCTGATATTCCGGTACTTTGTTCCTGTTGTCTCATTATAATATAAGTATAGTAAAACTGTAACTTGTCTCTGCTATTAACAGTGAGTTTCCCTAATACTTCGTGTTATAAAATAAAGGATATACAAAAAAAAAAATACGGGAAAACAATATATAAAACAAAGATTTACATAAACCAATTGACCATTGAACCAATGAAGCACATCCTGCTAATTTCTAGGGAAAATTCAGCTATGTTTATTTAGTTTCCCTAACGCAAAATAAAACGATTTCGATCAGCATTTTAAAGATATCACTGAGTTTCAGATAATTGAGAATTAGAATTGTTACCGTCTGGAGGTATCTATGGCGATAAAATGAAAATCTGTTACAAATGTAGATGCCTGAGATAAAAAGTTTTCCAATGGTAGTAAAAACGTACCTACCTACCTAGGCTATTCATCACACTCGGGGTTTCCGAAGACAGCAGTACCTATCTACACGTATAGTATGTAGGTATACCCATGCTTGGTTTTCTAAACACTGGATAGGCATTGTCTCCAAGAATTCCTGCTTGTTGTCACCAAACAGGTCCCCTTTTATTACCGATCACAATCTCACTGCTTTCCAAGCCAGATTGTTCCTTGGGTCGACTGCTATCTGACCTCCATAGCCCAAAGCGAAAAGCTAGTTTCGTAGTATTAATATTCAGAAACTAGTTTTTGCTTTAACGCTATTGTAGTTTAGCGTTAACTTTCAAATATTTGTGAAAGTAGCGCTGTAGCGCTTCTTAGGACAAAATTTAAAATGGAATGAAACGGGAATAATTTGATGGGCTAAAACGGGCTTTGAAAACTACGATAATGATTTTGTTCTTAGATATTGAATATGTAGTGTGACCTGTGTGAAGATGGCTTTCTGTAGTAACTGGTTTTCCAAGACATTTTTGCAGCCTCATAAATGGGTGTAGCTTCTAATCCTATATAAACTTTTTGGAAATATCAATTTGCTAATTTGGGTTTAAGAGCGTTTTTCTGAAAGTTGGCAACGTCGCAAATAGCTGTCAAATGTTTACCTGTTTTGATTAATTTGGCAATATTACTGTATGAAAATATGAAATATCGCTAACTAACTATCTAAAATACAGATTACGAAATGCAATGATTAATGTTTTAACATCGAATATTTAGTTTTAGATGTAAAAAAGAACTTGGAAACTTTACAAATGCCTTGTTCACACCTAAAACGGTTACAATATCTAATTCAGTGTTATAATTGCAAATCATTACTCATATATTTTTAGATGGTTAGTTAGCGATATTTCATATTTTCATACAGTAATATTGCCAAATTAATCAAAACAGGTAAATATTTGACAGCTATTTGCGACGTTGCCAACTTTCAGAATAAACGCACACAAACAGCTTTTTATTTGCAATATCTTTGCCCAAGCAGTAGTGTCGGCGGTGAATTGGGATGCGCCGACGCCGTACGACCCGGTATGGTTGGCCAGCGTGCAGATGTACCCGCCAGCTCCCACCGTCAACGACACCCGCTTCTGGGGTTTTGGTTGGGTATACGAGTCCGACGTTGAATTCAGGTTGTTTACGAGGTAAGAAAAGTATAATTACCTAACTGGTATTTAGCCGCCATAACAACTGTGTATTACTATAATGAACCCAACGAGAAACAAATGCCAAAAATCCTTGGATTTGATCAAAGGAAACCGGAAAATGTTTTCGTAAACTTGTACCTAAGTTAATGTAATAATGAAGTTCTCCTTTTAAATTCCTGAAAGACAACGAATGCCAAATAATATCAATATGGTCTTGAGACTTCTATGGCTATCTGGATTGTCTATGGAAGGCAATCTAATGGTCGAGCTGGATTTCACTGCCAGTATAGGTAGGTACGCTGGAGTTTCCAACTGTTTTTCCGAAGAAAATGCAACGCATATCCAACAAAACCATATAAATCTGAAGCGTTCGGATGCCAGAACTCAAAATTTGTTTAAAGAAATAGAGAGAACAGACTGTTTAACTTTACAGTTGCTTCTCTCAAGTTGTAAGTGCAAACTCCACGAAAACTGATTGTTTCAACTATTGAGGCGTATAGCTTGGATGTGGCTTTCAGCGGTATCGACCGACCTGATATTGGCAGCACGAAAAGTTCTGCAGAAACTTTAAATAAGGGTTGATAAATACCGTTCAGGATATTCAGGGATGTACCTACTGAAAAATAACAACCGACTTCCAAAAAAACACTACAAAGCGCAAAATAACTTTAATTTCGGAAGTTGGTGACTTTGGATGTGTATTTTAATTCTTTGTCACCGCCTTCCGAAATTAAAGTTATTTTGCGCTTTGTAGTGTTTTTTTGGAAGTCGGTTGTTATTTTTTTGAAAAAAGTTTTTATTTTTCACTTTTTAGTTACCTACTCCACACCAATTCGAAAATTCATCATCCTTGGGGTCAAAACAATGCATATTTATGCGATAGCAGCATTCGCGATTGATTTGCTGTAATTTTTTGAAGAGTTCCGTTGTCTGTCTCCGAAACGCATCATCAGATCTATATGAAATTTTAATGGGACCATTTCGGAATAAACCCCTTTCGAACAAAAAAAGAATTTTGTAAATCCGTCTATATACGACGGAGTTATGCCCGAACATACATAAAAAAAAATAAAAAAATATAAACATGTCGAATTGATAACCTCCTTCTTTTTGAAGTCGGTTAAAAATAGAGCCTTGGGCCTTTTTAATGTCCTGGAGCTCTGTACTCGGTTACTTTCCGAGCTATCTTGACAGGACCTAGGTGCTTGTGGTTAACGTTTCCGTAAGTCTTGGTAGAACAAAGTTTTAAAGTGCCTTAAGCCAATAGCAAATGTTAGGACACTTGAAACGACCGACGCTCGATTGAAGGTCACACAAAAATAAGGAGTTTACTAACTATTAAAGAACGTCAAATGTTTTTAAACGACTTCAAAAAGAAGGAGGTTATCAGTTCGACATGTTTATGTATATATATATTTTCGAAAGGGGTTTATTTCGAAATGGTCCCATTTAAGTTTGATATAGATCTGATGATGCGTTTTGGAGACAGACAACGGAACTCTTAAAAAAATTACACCAAATTAACCGCGATCGCTGCTATCGCATAAATATGCATTGCTTTGACCCCAAGGATGATGAAATTTCGAATTGGTGTGGGGTAGGTAGGTACATACTATAGCAAAAAAGTGAAAAGAAAAAACTTAAAAAAAAAAACAACCGACTTCCAAAAAAGCACTATACAGCGAAAAATAACTTTTTATTTCGGCAGGCCATGACAAAGAATTAAAATACACATTCAAAGTCACCGACTTCCGAAATTAAAGTTATTTTTCACTTTGTAGTGTTTTTTTGGATGTCGGTTGTTTTTCTTTTACCATGTATTGGATTCCGAGCTCTATAAAATGTTCTCACCATAAAGGGAAATTGTAAAACATAATTGAAATTCGCAAAACGTTCTTCCCAACATATCTTGCTATCGTATTGTAGGTATGACAAAAATTTGAACGCCACCTTTTTGGTACATGCTATGGTTGGTGTGGCGTTTAAAATGTGTTGTAAGAGTCATAAGACTATAATTATATTGAAATGAGCTATTGTGTATGTATGGTGTACGTCTATTCACAGCGTGGTGAGCGAAATTCTCTATGGTATTTATGGCTTCAACAATTTGGACCACTAACTCGAGGCGTTTTTCGGTTTTTTGAGGTCTAATATGTCTTGCACTAATTTGGTTTTACCTACCGTTACAGTTTTTTTTCTTGCTTTATTATAATTATAGTTACATTGTAGACATAATTTGCGAATTTAACTTGGATCGAAATACTAATAAGATAGGTACTGAACGTGAACCAATCATCGCATTTACGAACACCAGGTCAGATGCAAACTGACGATTATAATGCTATCGTCCATATATTGTTTCTCGAGATTGATGCCTTGTACGCACGGGTACACATCAAGCTATACATTTCCAGTATAAACTGAACTCGTATTGTATAGGATTTCCGTACAGTGTGAGATCAGCGTAAACTGGAAATGCATAGCTTGATGTGTAGCCGTGTGTACATCCCACCTTGTACGAAACATTATGGCTTATAATAGGTCTTTACCTATGAAATTGCCGTTTTGTATGAAAAAATTTAAACGAATTTTTTTAATGAATTTTTTATTTGTATTAATCGAAGTAATCACCCATGCAATCAATGCATCTTTGCCATCGCAGTGGCAGTTTATTGATGCCCTTCTTAAAGAAATCAGCTGGACGGGAGGCAACAAATTCTTCAAAGGCATTTTGTACTGCCTCTCGGGTATTAAATTTTTTTCCCGCCAAGAAGTTATCCAAATTCTGGAAAAAGTAGTGGTCTGTAGGCGCAAGGTCTGGTGAGTAGGGCGGATGACGGAGAGCTTCCAACCCCAGTTCTTGCAACTTGGAGACCGTCTGCTGTGCAGTATGAGGTCGCGCGTTGTCGTGCAGGAGCAGCGGAGACGAGCGATTGACCAATGCTGGTTGGAGATGCGCCAGCTTCTCCATCATTGTGTTCAGTTCTTCACAGTACACATCTGCAGTAATGCTCACCCCGTTTGGTAAGAAGCTGTGATGAATCACACCGGCGCTAGACCACCAAACAGTGACCATCACTTTTCTAGGGGTAAGTTTTCGTTTAGGGCATTGTTTAGGTGCTGAACCAGGATCCAACCAACTTGCTGAGCGCTTACGGTTATCAAACAGAATCCATTTTTCATCGCAGGTAACAATGCGGTTCAAAATTCCTTCATTTGTGTGTCTGTTGAGCAGTGCAAGGCACGTCTCGACGCGTACTTCGCGCTGGCGATCATTGAGTTCGTGGGGCACCCATTTGTCAAGCTTTTTTACCTTGCCAATTTGACGCAAATGGACCAATATTGTTTTGACGCTAACGTCGAAAGCTGCTGCTAATTCAGCCGTAGATTGTGTATCATCAGCTTCCACAATCGCCTTTAATTCGTCATTGTCGACCAAAGTCTTCGGACGACCGCGAGGTTCATTTTTCAGGTCGAAATTTCCAGAACGGAAGCGAGCAAACCAATAACAGGTGGTGCGTTGGTTTGTAGTGTTAGCTCCGTAAACGTCGTTGATGTTGCGTGCCGCTTGTGCCGCGTTGCTGCCACGACGGTAGTCATATTCCATAATTACTCGAATTTTTAACGTATCCATGATGACGAAAAAGATTGAAATGCGATGAAAATGTAACACTAATCAATAAAGAAATGACTACTTTTAGAAAAAAAAATCCATGTTTTTAAAATAAAATTAATTTGAAATTAGAATTCTTAGCCAAACAAAAATTATTTTGATTTGAAATGGCCAGTCCTGCAGAACGGCAATTTCATAGGTAAAGACCTAATATTAACAAAATAATTATCATTTCAGGAGGAACCCGTTCGATTTTCAAGTTTTAAGAACCAACGATTCAGCCTCTCTACAAGACTCAAACTTCGATTTTAACAAAAAAGTTAAGGTGCTAACTCATGGTTGGCTCAATCATGGATGGAGCCCTATGCCTGAATCTATCAAAGAAGGTATATAGTTTTTTTAAAACTTTTACACATATTTTTGCGGACGAATCTAAAATCTCGTTAGTATGTTTGGAGTATTACCTATGAGATGAGCGTATGAGTGTCATGCAGTAGTATATTTTTTGTCTTAAACATGTCTTTAACTTTGTTGGCGTTATATTACGAGACACAAAAAGTTATCCCATTGAAAGTACTAAGATCGCATATATTTTTCAACATACGTAGCTATAGTACAGTTATCTAGATGTCGATGTACTCCCGACATCAGGGAATGGGAACTGCAATGGTTGTAGGCGATTACTCCGTCTGTATCTGCATAATGAGATCTTGAAATCTATCACGTTGATGCCAGACTGAATTTCAAGCGAGGTCAATGTATCTCGATTCTCGAACACCTACATTGCCAGCGAAAAATGTGTGCTATTCTGATGGAAAGAATCAGTGGAATAGATTGTGGGATCCTTCTTCTTTGTTCTATTGAATAAAAGGCTTCAACTTATTTCACGATGTGTTGTTTTGGGCCACTTGCAAACAAATGCTACCTTCCAGGGTGAGTCTTGACGTCAACCAATTAGCCTCTCCATCTGGTCAAAATTTGGCTAAAACCTATTTTTTTTATTTATAACCGTCTATTGTGTTTATCTGTGAATTCCAAACAATATTTCCTATATCATAACAACTACTTTTTGAAATTAGGTGACCACAATGTTACATCATTTTCCTTTGATGACCATACGTGTCCGTGACCAAAAACACAAAATCAATATCATCAGAAAATTAAACTGTTAATTAATAATTTCCCATAATTATTTCAGCATACCTAAATGTTAGCGATTTAAACATCATCGTGGTAGACTGGGGTGTAGCAGCCAACGTCAACTATGTCCTAGCTAGTTACAACGTGGCTTCCGTGGGCCGCCTCCTTACAGAGTTCCTCAATTTCCTCATTGGAGAGGGAGTGTCTATGGATGATGTGCATCTCATAGGCCACAGCCTGGGTGCCCATGTAGTGGGTATAGCAGGGGCTTATGTTAAGAAAGGACCTATTGATACTATTACCGGTGAGTGTCTTGTTTGTCTTTTGCCGTTGGTTGCGACTGGTCATTTCCTAATTTCCAGGGCTTATTTTTAATCTTATATTTAGAATTATTTCTTCATTTCTTTACATTGTTCTCAAATACAGAAGTAACCAGAATAATGTACTTGATTTAAAAGAGTGTCCTTGGATATTCTTATCCGTTCTTCTCCGTAGAAATCTACGTTTTGGAATGGACAGCTTCAATTTTCCGAAAAACTAATCGACTTTTTGAAAATTCAAAAGTGCTTGTAAATGGTCCAATTGAAATAAATGCTTTGAGTTTGAGTAAACAAAATACACTAGAATGTTTAAACCTTCTCGAATGGTTATTCGGTAAAGATCGATGGCTTGTAATACTCTATTTGTGTCCTGAAAATGGTACAAGATGATTTATGTCTTTTTAATTTACTGGCAACAGAATTTGATACTGCAATTTGTTTAACAATTTCACGTTACAGCGGCTTATGTATTTAAATATAAACAGTTGCCAAGGGTTTAATATTAATTTTCATTTGAGACAACTAATGTGGTTGTCAGTCAAGTAAACGTTTCATGTTTGAAGCGTCAATCAACGTCTATTTTAAAGAGCTACACTTCATATTGTGCAGTTTTGAGTACAATACCTTTGGGCCTCGTTCCATGCAGGGGTTAATTACTTTCTCTTATACTTCATAAAGTGTTACCAACTTAGCTCATGGCTAGGCTCAGTTAAAATACGAATGAGGGGTTGACGTTATTTCTGCCTGCAAGTTTTCACTGTGCCCAGGTAGGAAAAGCATTCGCATTTTTGCCGCACTAATGGTCCTTTTCCCAACTATATTGTTTTTTTTGGGTGGAAAATATTAAATAACTTTTTACGCTCTAGCCGGAGCGGGGCGTGTCAGACTTTTACTGGCTAAACCCACGCATGTTCCATCGGTTGCTTGTGTGCGTTGGGCCACGGTATCTCTTTCAAACAACCCGCACCCCGGGCAGAACTATATTGGGGTCGGCTTCTCACTATCTAACTCCACAACCCAGTTACTGGGTGACACAATACACCTTGGTTAGACTGATTATCAGATTTTCGGGCTTCTGACAACCCATAACGACTGTCACAGATGACCAATTAACACAGAAGTTGCATAACGTGCTTTCCGAGGCACAGAGAAGTCTCCTTAAGTTATGAATGGTCACCCATCACGAACTAACATCAGTGGCAAGAGAACCTTAACCTTCGATCGACCCGAACAGCTGCTATTATTTAGCCAGGAGCATTGATCCACGAGCCTTAAGATACGGCCACACAATATCATGCAATATGGAGCAACTTAAAAAAACTAGGTAATACGTCACCCCCGCCGCCTCCGCGCGCCGCCCGGCCAGTTCCTCTCGCAAAAACGAGACGTAGTTATACGTACAAACGAGATAGAAAGAAAATTGACTAAAAATTTTCAAACCGATTGGATATTCGGGAACTCATGAAATATATGGAGCAATTAGAAGCACTATTCCCGAAAAATATCCGCAAATTATTGTTGTTGCTCCAGATTGCTCCACTTAATTGATCCCGATTGATCCATTATAAATGTTGCCAAGCAATAATTGCTCAAAAATTGCGTCACAAATGTCTTGTAAAATTAAATTGACACTCATCTTGTTAGACTGAAAGCTGACCTGAAAAGGCAAGGTGGATATCTTAAATCTGCTTAACCTTTCTAAGTGAATAGTAAGATTAACGATTATTACACTACAAATTTCATGCAGGATCAAGTATTTCGTTATCCCTCAGAAACCCGAAACAGTATACCTTTCGGCCCAACCCCTTCAAACCGAACAACAGGCACCAGGACATAATAAATCGCGTCTTAATTACGTGCTTATGGCAAATAATTTGCAATTTTAACTCCCCATTCTGCGTTGAATGTCGAGGTGTTTACGCAACCGATTCTGTTAGCTTTTATAACAAAACCGCAGCAAATTAGCGTCTATTGTTAGTTAAACTCTGGCGGTTGTTTCGAAGACTCCTATTGTTTTGTTTACTAATTTTGCGTATAGCATATTATTATAGTATACGCAAAATTAGTATTGTCATTTCCTTTATTTAAAAAAATACATACAAATACATTTTTAAATATTAGAATATAAAATATATAAAATTGCGTATTGTTATTGTTATTATAGTTATTGTTTGGATAATATGTAACTAAAATTTATGTTAGGGAAGTTAAGAGTTATGGCCGCAAGATAAACCTGATCTTTCGCTTCTTGTTTTCATAGGTAGTGCTTGCTAGCCGACAGATCATTAACATATTACCTAACTAGCTTTTGCCAGCAGCTTCGCCCGCATGGAGTTCGGTTTATTATACAAATAAATCTTGCTCTAGAATAACTTTGTCCATTGGCGAAAACCACATTCAATTCCGTTGCGTAGTTTAATGGTTCTAAGCGTACAAGCACGAAAAGCAACTTTGTTTTATACTACATATGTAAGGAAGATGAATTTAACCTTCAATAGACAAATAAACTCACGCTTTTATCGAATGGGGATACGCAGAAACTACAGAACGCCACTTGCTACGATCCTTATATACTCTTTTTGCTTCTTTTACATTCATTCGAACACACTATTGCGATTACTACGCACCTAAACTTTCTGAAGAACATCCTTAATAATAAGGTATACCTTGGTCCTTCTCGAGTGTACCCTCCTGGCGTTTCCACTTACATCTGGCTTGTAAATACCGTTTATTAGTCACCTTTCACACATCCTGTCAAAACCATCTAGGAATACTCTTTGAAATTTTAGTTTGTACTACAACTTCTTTTAAAACAAAACTTGCCTGATCCCATCATTCCATCACCATTATCAATCATAGTTACACCACGCATGCTTCGCAAGGAACGCATAACCTTCAATAATTTGCTAATGATACCAAGAAATACACTTAAGTCGAAAATAAATGCCAATTAACTAACTGAACGACCTCAATCATCCCATTTCCCGGAAACTGATTTCGAGAAATTAACGGCTGAGTGAGTAATCTTACTGAAGCTTTCGCATTATGGCCGATATTGATTTTGTTCTTAAACTTGTTCTTTTTTTAGGTTTGGACCCAGCATTGCCTTTGTTTACGATTGGCAACAAGGATGCTCGGCTGGATAAGCATGACGCTCGGCATGTGGAGGTGATTCATACGTGTGGAGGTTACCTCGGGTTTGCGTCTCCGTTGGGTCACATTGACTTCTACCCGAATGGAGGAACAAGACAGCCTGGATGTGGATTTGATTATAGAGGTATGTATACGTCGAATCATTAGCTGTGTTCGGTATGAGGTCCGTAGTTCTACAGGGCAACTTGTAGGTACAGTAGCATAGTTTACGAACCTCCTATCCTGACCTCTATATCCCAAAACATGCAGCAAAAGTGACCTCTGGACTGGCGTGGAAGTGGCGAAGTTGTAGGCCAACAAGATCTGAAATAATGTAGTGCCAGCGACTTGAAGAAGAAGAAGTAGGTACAGTAGCCTTGACTTTGGTATATCACCAAAAGAGTTTAGTAACCAGGGTCGTCGGATATATTTGAAATTTATAAAGAAACCGATGGATATTTTCAGATATTTTCGAACGAAATTTAATTTGATACATAAACAGTTTGTTTTGAATTGAATTCGAAAACGTTAATCGGTTATCTCTTTTGGTGACCGCACATGAGGTTCTCTGGAACATTGTCATCGGTAAAAAGGACATAAACCGTAGGTTATTCTCATAGTACCGCCCTACCTTATAACCCTGTGTAACTATGATTGTGTAAAAGATTTTAAAAGCATAAATTGTGGGAGTCTAGATAAAGCTTCCATACTAGACTAGGACCTAATTTTAAATTTACGTGTATTTTAAAATTACGTGAGGTGAAATTTGACAACGGTAAAATTTCACCTCACGTAATTTTGAGCAGATAAAACTATTAGATGGGGTGCAGTTAACTTTAAGAGTTAGCATGAAGCACACGCCAGCATAATTTAATTAGTAGCGCACTCTAGCCTCCAAGATTAAAATTCAGGCTCATAGAACTGATTAGAATTTATCTACTTTTCTGATCGAAACTGAGATACATTTTTTACACTTAGGTTTATTAAATTATTTACGTTTAAAATAAACGTTGTCTAGCTTTTAATCTATCTTAATCAGTCTTATGTTTGCATTTCAAATAGAATTCCAATCACTTTTAAAACTAAACTAATGGATTCTTAATCATGAAAGAACTTCATAATAAATCTTTAATTTATTTTAATGTATCTCTTTGGGAATAAAATCTAAAATAGAATATTAATATTGAAAATTATTTTCTTTGGGTTTTCATTGGTATAGTGGTGGTGAGAAGTTTTATGGAGTCACTAGATTTTGCCAGCGGTTTCCCTCGCGTGTATGTCGCTTATCTTACGGGAACGTACGACCGGGATAGTAAGTATTCTATGAGTTAATCCAGGTTATACATTATTTAAGCAGATACATTATATAAGAGCAGTGGTGGCCCAGTGGTAACGGCCGCGACTTACGAGTTGTAGGTCGTGCGTTCGAACCCAGCCAGGCGCATTACTTTGTGTAAATAATTTCATCACCACTGCTCTCAAACGGTGAAGGAAAACATCGTGAGGTAACCGGCATGTCCTAGAACAAAAAATTCGAAGACATGTGACGTCTACCAACCCGCACGGGGCCCGCGTGGTGGATTACGGCCCAATCCCTCTCACGGAGAGGAGGCCTGTGTCCCGGCAGTAGGAACGTTATAGGCTGAGTATGTATGTATGTACTCGTACGTACCTATGTATACATTATTTGTGTGCCAAATTTCATCCAAATCCGTTATTAGCCGTTGTTACGTGATTGAGTGACAAACATCTAAACATCCAAACACGAACTTTCACATTTATAATTTTAGTAGGATATAGTAGGATAATCTACGAGTTAATTGACTATAGTCGCAGTGCCTACCTATTTGAAATCAAAGTCAAAGGTTCGACTGTAAATTAACCTCACATACTCGACCTCAACTACAAGCTCTCTTGAAGCTAATTAAACTTGATTGACAAAGCAAGTTTATTAGCCTATTCTTACCAGAGACCAAACAATAAATAAAGTTGGTTCTTATCCAAGAATAGTTCTTCTCAGAAAGTTGATTAATCTCGAGTCTCATCCGTTAGTGACGTATAGGGGATAAGGCGCTGACGTCAGTGGGCCTACGCTCTAAGTCCGTCGACGAAAATACGGACTAGTCCGAAAGTGTTTCGAAACTTCGGAGTGAACCCTGCACCCAATTATTTAACTTTTTGGGACTGGCAAAAACAATTTGGGAATAGCGACAACTGTTAAATCATGATGTCATTCATTTTTAGGTCGACGCCCAAACTAATCTCAACTCCAAAGATGATACGAAGTAGGAGTCGCCCGTAAATTCAGCCGAAACTACAGATTTCGAGCTTAGGGTGTAGACCTCCTGATTTAGGTTGGTGTGTACGGTCACCAAAACTGATAAATTACCAGCGTTGTAGGATATAGTTGAAGTTTACTAGGAAAGCGGTGGATATTTGCCGAATACAGTGATATCCATAGTATAAATAATAGGAACAAACACAAATTTGTTGTACCATCAACAAGGCTCAAGAAAATAGGTGGGTCATTCAGATGTCAATGTATACGCTTTTATAATAAACTTCCAAGCCATGTTCAACATCTAAGTCTCAATAAATTTAAATCATTCATTAAACGTTAGTTGTGCCTGAAAGCCGTTTATACAATTAAAGATTATATTGAGGACAAAAAAAGCTTGGGATTGACCTGCTGCAATTTTGTATACTTACCGAATGTGGTTATTTTTTTGTTTTGCTCTTTGACATTTGATTATTATTATATACACTTTGACATGAATATTTACTTTGAGAAGTATAATATTATTTCTGTTTTAATTATTGTGAATGTGAGGACTATGTGGTATTATTCTTTTTTGTTTTTGTATTTCATCTCTTTCTCAGTTCGTTTATTAATGTTAATCTGGCAGTTTGAGTACTTTATGCGGCCTACCCAAATGTCCTTTCTTTGGTATTGTTCGTCAAATTGTTGAGCTCCTCAAGTTCTGAGGTGAGCCGTATGATTACTGATACATGCGTGCACTGAATGGACAGGTCCACTCAATCTGTGTGGTTTTTTCCTCAAAAGACCATTTCAGATACCAATGCACATGGTCTTCACATGATCTGACCAAGATTGTGATGTCTGGACTTTAAAAGAGACTGTAACCTCTGGGTTTGTTTCGGCCTTTCTTCTCAGAGTAGTCAGATAGGAAACGCCGACCTCATTTAGTTTAAAAAAATATGATTGACGTGTAAAAGTGTTTGTGCAAACCTACTTACAGAAATAAAATCATTTATCATTGAATACAAATTAATTGAATTAATAGAAAACAAACAGTTCATTCATCAAATTAAACATTCCGAAACATTTATCGGTTTCTTACTAAACTTTAACTATATCTGACGACACTCCGCAGGAGACGCCCTGGACGTCGGGAATCCCAGGCTGATTCCCGGCCACCCTACTAGGCATGGGCTTGCGGACGGCGAGTAATGGGTAGCTCGCTGTGCGGTAAGGACCAAGCCCAGGTCGACGGCGCGTTGTGTTCCACGCGCGCCTCAAAGAGATGTCAGCACAAACCGATGGGGCTCGCAAGGGCCGATGCCTGCCAGGGGTGCGGGTTGTTCGAAAGAGATACTGCCGCCCCTGGCACACAGGCTACTGCCACACGGGTGGGTTTTAGTCAGTAAAAGTCTGACACGCCCTCTTGCTCCACCCAGAGCGGGAGAAGTTATTTGATGATTTCCCAGACTAAAAAAAAAAAACTGTATCTGACGACCCTGGTTGCTCACACACACATACATTTCTTTCATTTGGTGACTCTACATCTTTATTGACAAATGCTGGCTTCTCGATGTTGATGGACTTTAGTTATGTCGATGATCCAAGATCAACAATATTTCACAAGTTACTGCAGCTAATCGTTTTTGTCCAATACCGTATACTGTCTGCTCTGTCATGTGAAGGCTCGTCTGCCCTCTATCATCATCAGATCCTAGTCTAACATATTCCGTCCATCAAGAACTACGTGCAGTGTTAGCAACCGTTTAACAATGAGATATTTTTTTTGACTTGGATTGCCTAATGGCACCATGTGAAATTTCTATGAATGGGTTTTTTTATTTCTATGAATGGGTTCGATTCGATAAGAGAGTGTCTGTTAGGGAGGATTTCTCCGTAATAGCCTGATGGACGGATTTGTCTTGTTGACGCCAATAGGCTCGCGCCCTATTACATGGGATACGGCTGGCAAAATGTGGGTGTGCACCTCTACCTAACCCTTTGGGTAATACAGGCGTGATGTTACGACGATTTTTTTCTTTTTCTCCTACCAGGTCTGTGTGCCCACAACCGTGCCCACATGTTCTTCGCGGAGTCCATCATATCTGACGTGCCGTTCACTGCTGTCCGGTGCACGAGCTACAACGAGCTCTACTATACAGGGTCCTGTAGAGGCACTGGTGAGACCCTGATCATGGGCGGATTTGACATACACTACGGGTGAGTTTATCATACACTACGAGTGAGTGTTCAAAAGTAGATAGATATTAAGGTGAATCTAGTCAACATTTTCAATGCAAACTTCTGGAATGTATTACTCCACTGTTAGATAATTTAAATTAAAAATTAAACATGGTGTGGTTTTGTCTCATTGTTAATATTGTCTGTGCGAAAAAGAATACTACAATAAAAAGCCATTAAAAAGTTAGGAGCCAACAAAGATTAGTTTTTCTTGCGAATTTAACCTAGCTTTGGCCGTGTTTAAGTAATGACAGAATGTAAAATCTCCAAAACAAAGTCGGTTTTACTATAAATGATCCTGCACCTCACTCAATAACGTTGTGCGTGTAGACTAGCGTCTAACTGCTCGTCACTGATACTATCTTTGTCGGACATGACGCCTGGTGAGATAGCGTGCTTTTTAGCTAGGCTCATCAGTGAGTTCAAGGCTGTGACTAGATTCCCCTTAAGTGGTTTTCCAGCAAATTTATTTACAAGGAACGATTGATGTTCCATGTTAAAATAGATGCTTTATTTATTTGAACTAAGAAACGAATTTACTTCTGAGAATATTTGCTAAAATAAATACTCTTAATTAAGGATCCCCAGTCTGCAATGCTTCAGAAAATTTATTATTTGACTACCGAAAGTCGGTATTTGATATTTATGTTCCAATTAATTAACATTTAGTTATGATTCCCTCGTTCATTCCTTCTCTTAGAAAATTCACTCCAGCGCCTCAAACAACAAAAGAAGGTTATTTTAAGTATTCATGAACACGGTTAACTTTTCGTCGCTTCTATGTTTAATTAAACAAAGAACATTCGTTTGTTAAGCAGTAACAACATTAGCTTAAATCTTGGAGATCAACGTTCATTGTTTCGTTTCAGGAAGGATGGTATTTACTACCTAAGGACAAACGCTGAGAAACCCTACGCACTGGGGGACGGTGACCCAACGTGAATTACGATAAAATATTAATACCCCGCTTTGCCAACTTCGCCTATAAATTAAATTTTCAAAGAAATTATTACGGAGCGGTCCGTTTTTATTCGCGGCCGCTACCGTTCGGCCGGTTGTTAATTATTAACACGCCTCCGTTGGTGAAAACTTGCTTCATACGGCATCACTCTCATGGACCATTATTTATTTTATGCTCATAAATTAGATATAAGCATAGCTTCAATGTATTCGTTATTAAGTGAAATAAACAATTTTCAGCAGAAGTTGAGAGTTATCGGAATAGCAACAATCGAAAAGCTCTTTGAAATGAAATGTTAATTTATGTAAGTCGATCTATTAAGACACTTTATCACTCAATATTTTGCTGGTCAATATTTTAAAACTAGATGGCGCCGGCATTTCGGAACTGACTGATCCCAGAGACGAAATGCCGAAACAAACTCAGAGATCTTCGAACATTATGTAATTAGGATTTTATGGAGATTTAAAAACGCAGTGCTATGTCTGTTAGGGCCTTTTGAAAAAAGAGCCATCGCAGCTTTGAGCTGACCTGTCCCAATAGACGGCATGCATGCATCAGTCATCGTGTAGCTCAACCATATTTTAGGAAGCTCAACGACCCGTCACAAGATCCCACCCGATCTGCAGGTCATTTATTCTTTCACTTCCACATCGCAGAGAATAATGTTGAAATCGCGTTATTTAGTTTATAGCGAATTTAAAAAACTGTGAATTAGATTGAGTACGAAAAAATCTGCGTTAAGGCACGCATACAAGAATCCGTTCAATTAAATATCGGACTGTTTTTGTGTGAACGGAATTTTATTACTGTTGCTCGCAGAACTCTAGAAACGTGTGTTATTTTTTTTAAAGTTCATTCGGGCGCTGATTTTTAGTAGATGCATTAAAAATACTAAATGCCTCTAAATAACGAGAGTTTCAATTTATAAGGGAAGTTGATTTGGTTGGCGAATCTCCAAAATTCGAGCAGCAACAATTTGTTCTTAAATGAGAATTAATTCGCGCCCGCTAGTTTATTGGAAGCAAAAAGAAGTGAAAATTTTATTGAGCAGCGGTCAATGGAATTTAACAAAATGTTTCATCATTGCAATTTGTACATTCATGCATAATATTTTAATTAAGTATTTATGATTCCTATTATGTAAAGTTTAAAATGTAATTATCTTATAGGTTGCCCTCTAGCTGTCTCTTAAGATAAGATTAGCAGCATTGTATACGTTTTTCAAATAAAGAAATAAACTACTCACTGGATATTCTTCTTAACTTATCGATAGCAATATGTCAGCCCAGAATTAATTAAGAATTCGGTTACGAGCTTGGCACTTTCAGCAACGTCCATCAACTCCTGTAGCGTGCAGACACATGGCACGCTGGACAAGATATTGAGTACCCCATTGTTTGGCTATTTACATAGTGTAAATGCAACTTGTATCCAATTTTCCATTTTTTTGTAAGAAATCAGTCGCCACATATATTTGGGCCGAATAGGTATTGAAGTTTGTATGGGACGATTGATATTTTTTTCGCTATCGTGATATTGGTCCCATTAACAAAGTTGTTCGGTTTAATGGTTTGTACCACACCCTGACTACACCTTTCATACAAGGTAAGTTTTTATCCAGTGCGCAAATTGTAACCATGAATTCAGCATATCATTCTAGACCCCTAGCTCAGAAATTTCTCGCCGTTTAACCAAAAAAAAAAAAAAACAGCTGTGTCATAGAAAAGTGCAATACCTACGCGGTCAAAATGTATGGAACAGCTGTTTTTTTTTTGTATATTCGGCGAAAAATTTCTTCCAGGGGGTCTAGAATGATATGCTGAATTCATGGTTACAATTTGCGTACTGGATAAAAACTTTTCCTGCATTGTACATGATGTAAATACAATACCCGATTGTTAAAAAATTGGGAAAAAATATAACATGGTGTAAAAACTATTGGAATCGATTCATTTCCTTATTCTGAACAAACATATTCAGGTTTCGTATATACTAAAAATAATGTTGTATGGCTTAGTCCACGTTTGCACAAACGTTAAAATATCGCGGCGAAATTTTTCTGCGCATTGGATCTTCCACATCAGGTACTGCTTAAATGGAATAGTATGTTTTTCATCGCGTTTGTAAGCACTATGTTGGATTCTCGATGCTCCGTACAGCACCTTAGAGTTGAAAATGCAGTACGCGAAAAGTCCCGCTGCGATATTTGTACGTCCCTGCTAACGTGGTCATAGGTACTTTAACTTGTAACTTTTTCTGCTACAACATGAGAACAGTTCCAAAACGTATTGGCTTCAAGATAAATCGTGTTTCCCTTGTAATATCACAAAAGGGACAGAGTTTCGAACTTTGTTTCGTATTGTTCTTAGAAATATTTTTCATTTTGCCGTGAGTGTGTATCGGCGAGGCTTCGGAGCCACTAGAGAATAACTCGTGTAGGTAATCATCAAGTATTGATGTAAGTATTTATTAGTAGGTAGTGTAAGTGAACGCGTATATTTGCTATTTTCATCGAGGGGCAGTTTGTTTTGCTTGTGGCGAAGCTATTGAAGCTGATTGTTGAATTTGTACCTGCGGAGTGGTGATGACGTCATCATATTAAATGAAACCACGTATCCACGTATCGTACCTAATGTTCTTTGAACTTACATAGAAGTAGTAAAAAAAATTACAATTATCATTCTGGTCGCGGTATTTTTTTGTTTTAATATTCAACAACATCATGTTAATGCGTAGAGATACCACCTGACGAATATCAGCAGGTCAACGACCCGTAGTCAGATAGTTCAAACGTTACCATTTCGAATTATTCAATCATATTTTACCATGCATAGAAATAAAATAGGTAATTCACAGACACTCAAACTAAGCTCATGCAGCGCAGCGATGAAATTTCCTTCGCGGAAGCAATATTAATGTTTGTTATAGCAGGAAAATCATTTTGTTGCTATTCATAAGACTAGTCTTATGTTATGTAGTCAGCTTTCTCGAAAAGCACCTCAGCTTTATACCTCCTAACATAGCTTCCAGAATTTGAGCCATGTCGTGTTCGCTCATCAAGGAAGAAGACACGAGCGGAAAGACCTAAACTTTCATGAAATATACAACGAAATACAGGCCATTGTTCCATTACCATAGTGATTCTGCTTGCTTCCACTACCTCCAAATTATATACGTATCTGAGTCGTTTGCCAAGCTTTTCATAGTTAGTCTAGAAATCGTTGGCTAGAATATTTGTATTCGCCGTGAGGTCGACTAGACACCGTCGGAATATTAACCAGAGCACGAGAAATAATGTAGCATAAACCACCGCAGTGGGACGTGCATGAAGCATGCGTCGTTGTTATGCACTCACCGTTGCTCACCTATATGTACAATTGGAAGTACTTGCGCCGTCTGGCGTAGAACTGCTGTTCGGCCAACATTTGGTGGTAGAAGCTATGATAGTTTAGCTTGTTCAAATGTTTGGTCAAATCGAAGATCGTAGACACGGATGTTGGTGACGCTCTAGTAGGTGATGCTGATCTCCAGTAAATAACGTTGGGACGATACGGGAGGCAAAGGTTTTTATATTCAGGTCTTCATCTATGATCCATGACGATATAGGTACAATCGCTTCAATAATATTCCGTCAGTATCCTTTTAGATTAAATCGGGTCAGTTGATAACCTAATACAGACCACGTAAATATTGAAAGTTGCCATAATGGAGAACTGATGGTCTCATAAGCAAAGAACTACTTTCTTTCAGTTCAATAGTAACAGCTGTCACGTGAAACTTAACTTCAGAAAAACCTTTCGATAATTTTCTTTTTGCCATATTTTTTTTGAGTTTCATCTTTGGTCGGTCAATCAATATTCCTAGTCTTTTCCCAACTATATTGGGGTCGGCTTCCAATCTAACTGGATGCTGATTAATATCAGTATTTTACAAGGAGCGACTGCCTATCTGACATCGAGAACTCAGTTACTAGGTAATACAATACTCTTTGGTATAACTGGCTGGCTGCCTTCTCTGGCCAGTTAGGAAATATATTTCGTTCTAGTCCCTTAGTGAATGTCAGTACGTCTTGCATTGTTCTCTCTAGAGACTCGGGTCTGCTACTGTTCTGAAGAAAGGCAACATGTTTCAATGTACATTTTAAAATCATTTCAAATACATTCAGTGTAGGTACATACTCTATGGGGCAGGTATTGACTATTAGAAGCGAATTCCAGAAGTAAGAGGTGATTTACTAGCAACTTACGTGAAAAGCGAATGGCACATAAGCTAAAATAAAGAAGGAACGACATGTTGTAGTATTCATTCGATCTTAATAAATAAACTGTGTATGTTCTTGTAAAGGCAATGCCTGTCTGCAGCACAACGGTGCACGATCCTTTTGGCGCGAATTTGAGCGCTGCTTGGTGCCAAGCCTTTATCACAATGGCTGCTATTTGATTAATTATTCCAGATAGCTTCTTGAGGAAATCTGAAATGTTAGTGGAACATAGGTAGACACAGTAATTTTGTTCGTCAGTTGAACATGTTACTGTTGACATGTTAACATGTTACTGGAAGCTAGAGAAAATGCTGCCGCAGATTTTGATAAAATCATTAGGTAATATAGTCGTCGTGCAGAATGCTTTATGTTTTGCTACAGTGATGTTATGTTAAGTTACCAGTAAGTTGACATATTATAGATAATAATAATTTAACACTGTAGGTAGCGAGATTTGGAGTTTCTGCCCGCAAGACGGAGAAGATCAAGCACTTCATAGAACACATACTTAAATGTTATAAATGAAAATGTCAAATTCTAAACATAAAACAGCAGAAAATGTATTTCATAAAGCTTCAAAATTATTTAGTACTAGCTGTGCCCGCGACTTCGTTCGCGTGCATGTCGGAAAACAATAATGTGTCGCTTTGACGGTGTAGGTACCACTCCTCCGATCTTCCGATCTATCCTGGTAGGAATCTACCACAGCTTTCGAATGCAGTCCAGAGCCTAGAGACAAAACACATTACTCTTGGCGTTCACGCTAAACGGTACGCCAAAATGTATGGGAATGACATTACCTGCGGAAAGGACACGGTAATGTCATTCCCATATATTCTGGCGTAGAGTTTAGCGTGAACGTTAACAGAAAGGTGTTTTGTCTAGGCCTGCAGGCGTCTTTAGGGGTTATAATGATATTGCGACGAAGTCTCACTCAGATTTTTAAGAATAAATATAGATCAAAGCGCCTGGTCGAGGCTCATTTTATAATAAATGTGCACCTGCCGTAGGTACAGTAAAAGCTCTTTATTCGCGAGGTATACGTTCCGTAAAATACCTACAGCGAATACAGAAACCGTGACTATGGAATGGTAATTTATATGGGATTATAGGGGATACGTTCCTAAGTGACAAAAAAAATCAATTTAATTGAAGTTTTTGACCATATTGATTAATTGTATGAGCGTGATATGGATGCAAGCGACTCTCCAAGGCGTAAACGATCAAGCATTTCTATGCGTTAAACAGATTTTTTCGCGTCGAAAATCGTTTTTAAGTAAAAAAAAAATTTCAACATTTTGCAATAAATGGAAAGATGAAACAATAGGTAAAACACGCAAAGCGGCTCGTACCAAAGGATGGAATGTCTATTAAGTCGCAGCATTTATAAATGTGGGGGAGGCCTATGTCCAGCAGTGGACGTCTTTCAGCTGAAATGATGATGATGATGATATATAAATATACTTTATGGTGATGAGGTTGGTTTCATTATGTTTGTTTACATTCTCAAAAAACTTTTTTCAAAAAAATACCAACCGACTTCCAAAAAACACTACAAAGTGCAAAATAACTTTAATTTCGGAAGTCGGTGACGTTGGATGTGTATTTTAATTATTTGTCACCGCCTTCCGAAATTAAAGTTATTTTGTAGTGTTTTTTGGAAGTCGGTTGTTATTTTTTTGAAAAAAGTTTTTATTTTTCACTTTTTTGTTACCTACCATACACCAATTCGAAATTTCATCATCCTTTGGGTCAAAACAATGCATACTTATTTATGTGATAGCAACATTCGCGGTTGATTTGCTGTAATTTTTTGAAGAGTTCCGTTGTCTGTTTCCGAAACGCATCATCAGATCTATATGCAGGGCCCAATCTAAGGGGGGGCAAGCCGGGCAAATGCTCAGAGCGGCAAAAATGAGCGGCGGCAAAATGTATACTTACAAACATACCTACTCTCATGAATTTTTGTATACTTGTTCAGAAGCCGTAGTAGACTAACGTATGTGAATATTATATAGTTAAAAGAATATCACATAATTATGGTCATACCATCTTTGATGGTGTTAGTGCAAAGGGCGGCGAATGTTATTTTTGCCCGGAGCGGCTAAATAGCTAGATCGGGCCCTGTCTATATGAAATTTTAATGGGACCATTTCGGAGTAAACCCCTTTCGAAAAAAAAAAAGAATTTTGCAAATCCGTCTATATACGACGGAGTTATGCCTGAACATACATTAAAAATATAAACATGTCGAATTGATAACCTCCTTCTTTTTGAAGTCGGTTAAAAACACCGACCGCGGCGAAGGCGGCTATTGTAGATGTCAAAGGCCGAACCAATACAGCGGCGATATCATTTGACAATGTACTTTAGGCGAGGTTGTAATAAGGTCTATTTCACTTTTTTATAGTCCATCTGACGACGCGTTTACAAAGGATATTGGGTTGGATACCTATTGGAATCCTTTTTGTTATTTGTTAATATGTATGTACCGATGTACCGATTAGACCCGCAAATAAATAAATCTTTAGCCGCGGATATAGGAATTGGGTCGCATTTTTTTTAATCCGCGAATAGTGAAAACGCGAATGAAGGAAGCACGAATAAGGAGCTTTTACTGTACTTACTCAATAAATCGACTGCGCGTCTGGTTGAGTGTGCTGAAGCATTATTCCACGCGGGGGCGGGCGCCTATCTCGGCCCGTACAGGCGCGTGTCTTTTAGCTTTGTTTATCAAACGTTGACCACTGAATAAAACCACAGCAGTGGGAATGCTCTGCACGGACTGCGATAGGCCTCGACAGGTAGCAGTGCAGTAACACCTGACGCCACCTGTCAGTTAACGGCCCGTGGGACCATGGCGTTATCACGATGAAGAAAGATCACGCTTTAAATGTGGATACTGACCGGCGTCACGGGTCAAAATGCACCTAATATGTTACCAAGCAAGTATTCGTGCAGTCAGTAGTACCTACGGCAAAACATGCGAGCGAGCAACACTGATTTTAGCACACGGCGTAAAGACATGCTCGCTGCGAATGTTACCATTACCTACGCCCCGTAACGTCGGTCATTATCCACATTAAAAGCGCTGTTGAAAAAAAAACCAAACCAGGCAAAAAAAAACTATTTAATTGTATAGCACGGGTTTTCTATGAACATAGTAAGTACGATGTTGTTGCTACGTGGTGCCATACCGCGCGCGCCCCCACCTCTCTCCCCGCTGCTGACGCAGGCAGCAGGAAGAGAGAGAGCCCGATCCCGAGGATAATGGACGTAACAGAGCGATCCTCCGCGACTCTCAGTTGCGATGCCTTTTTATTGTAAATTGTAATCAAAAATGTTTCAGTGTTTCTTTTGTTCAGCCATACATTTATTTGTAGACCAATAAATAATTATATTTAAAGAAGCGACTTTAAAATTGTCAATATTTTACTATTGTGATTTCTATTGTTCCTGTGTAGGTAATGTATCCTTTGTTGGAGATGCCAAATGGATAAATAAATACATTTTTAAACTTGTTTTAACTAAGAAAATGCTTCTCTGTAAGCGATGTTGCTCGGAAGAGCATCGACATAACTACAGTTGCCCGTGTGAAAACCTATCTATTTACTCAAATCCACCAGTAGTTATGGTCGCAATTTTGGATTTTTTTTCCTGACTTTCACCATCCGACCTCGCTTGAACCCCTCCCCACCTCGAAAACTAACATCACGAAAATTAGCACATAAGTATTTACAACTCTTTACTCCCAAAACTCCCATTATTTGAATCGAGTAATGCTGTAAACACGCATTTAAATTTAACATTATCAAATTTCGCGCGAAATCAAGTTGTTGTCTTTGCATGTTTGCTATTCAAACCTAGATGGTTACTGACGCTAGAGATTAAGAATTTCTATGGAGATGTTCCTCTAGCCGCTCTAATTTTGCTACATTATGCTAGATGGCGCTACTAAGACTTTTATCACAATTAAAAATGAGATTTCTTCCCCTCTATTTGTATTAATTTGATTGATAAAACTAATAAATATTTATCTAACATTGCATTCTAGGTATATGACTCAGAACACCACGTCAGTTAATATTATCACAACTTTTTATTTGAAATTCTTTTAGCTTTTTTGATTCGTGGGTATCAACCACCAACGGAAAGCGATTTTAGTAATCAGTATCATTACTTTTTGAAATAACACAGACACAGTAAGTAACTTAAATGAGAATGACGTGTGTTAATATTAAGTATTCGTTAGTACCGTTTCACGCCAATAGATGTCGCTAAGTGTTTCAACATTACGTAAATAAATTCTTCTTGAACACTTTAAATTATTTAGATAGGTTGACCGAAGCGATTGCGATGAAACAAAGACTAATATAAACTCTGAGTTATAAACAATATTTGAGTATGAAAGATAACCATATTAGTTTCGTTCTTTTGACGTGATACTTGATCTATTCAACATAGAAACTGAAAAACCGAGCTACAGACAAAAATTTTGATAAGGGTTAAAATGTCATCTGTTGATTATCCCTTACCACCCCAAGCAATTATTTTCGAAATATTTTAAATGTACAGAAAAAGTTCCTTTACAGATTTATTATAGATAATAGAATAGAATAGATATAGATATAGAATAGATATAGATAGAATCTCCTTTCTTTGATATCCTACACTCAATTGTCCAAAATATTCCATCCTCATTTCATTTTCTGTAACGCAACATTAGTTCCTAGTATTCACTAACATTTCTATATAATTGGCACCTTTTGCTATAAATCTAGTCGACCATTCTGAAATGGAAGCTCCATTGAAAAGCGTTAAATACGAGGTAGAAAATATTTAAAGGAATAGTGTTGGGTAGTGTGAACCTTCCACATGTCGAGAAAATTGTGGGAAACAACTACCTATCTAGTCCATTAAATAAATTGCTCTCGTTTTGAGAGCGTCCCACAAAAAGCATAATATGGCAAGATGTTTTCTCAGACGTGAAGTTATGGCGTGGACGAGAATTCTGATGTTTCATCCGCTTTTATACGTGCTGATTATTTTATTACCTGCTCTGCGACCTTGTGTTTTACCTTCTTATATTTAGTTAAGCGGAAAGTAAATGTGTTTTATTAATTTCAATCTTTAAACTGAATGTTGATCTAATGACAAAGATGGGCAGACCAGGTGTAAAAGTAACATGGGATGAAAGTAACAAATGAGTTTTTGAACTGTTTATGATGGCTGCACTGATGGTTGTATCACCGGCGATATGCACTATTTTGAAGCTCGAGGACTCAGTATAATGTACCAACTTTGTGTCTAGATTCAAATTCTGTGTCTAAAATATATATAAATAAAAAGAAAAGTCCTAACTGACTGACTCATCAACGCCCAGCCCAAACCCGTGGACCTAAAAAACTGAAAATTTGCACAGAGGTTCCCTTTATAATGTAGACAAGGAATAAGGAAGGAATTTTCGAAATTCAACCCCTAAGGGAGTTAAATAGGGGATGAAAGTTCCGCGCGGGCGGAGCTGTTGGCAAGCTAGTCATTCAATAATTAATGATATCTTCGCTAAGTCATTATGTGTAGTAGCAGATATTAATCAGCAGTCAATCAACAGGCATCATTGCAGTTAATTTAACCGAAGTATACAGGGTGCAAGGAGAATGCTTCCGAAGCCAGAACGTAGGTTATTACAACCTAAATGGAAACCAATAACCTTTTGCCTTAAATTGGTTATTTTGTATCAATTTAAAACGTTTGACGCTTCTGTAAATTTTCTACGTTTTTTTTGGCGGCGCTTGTCAAAGGATGCCTAAACCTAAATATGTTTAGTCGGCGACTTTAAATATGTTTAGTCTCAAATAATTCTCACAACATAGTGTACAAAAAATGTTAAAAATAATTATATCTAGATTTTTTTATGATACTGTATCGAAAATCACTAACCCTATCATCTACCTATATTCGTTTTCGGAAGCGTTTTCCCTTACACCCTGTGTGTATACGTGGGTAGGTAGCAGATGCAATTCAAGCTATTCGGAATCCGCTTTCGATAATCAAGTGATAATATCTAATGAATAGCTGTATGTTGGCCTACTCTCGGAATGTCGTGTAATTTGTGTCTCTAACGTAGGTCTATCAAAGACTAGCTATGGAACTTCCTAGAGAATGGGCAGCAACGTTCGCTATACATTGTACCACCATACTGCGATCGCCAACCCGCCTGCCAAGCGTGGCGATTATGGCGAAACCCCCCAAATTGGGGTAGGCCTATGTCCAGCAGTGGACGTCTTTCGGCTGAAGTCATGATGGTGAAGATTACCCGTCCACCGATATATACTCGCAAGTAAAACGTTACAAAATAAACATGAATTGCTTATAAAGTTCCCACAATCTTTGTTCCTGTATGAAAATTATTCAAATCATCGCCATTTTGCATAGGACGAGTGTAATAAGAACGAGTGAGCTTACATGAAAGTTTCACACGGAAAATACCGCAGTTTGTGAACGCTTCAACATGTTAAAAGCCACTAACTTTATATTACCCTTTCTGTACGGATAATTACGTGCGGTTTTGTTCTCTGATATGAACGTTAGTTAAATAATAAGTTTTGTGTGCGAAATGTATTAAATGTAGATTTTTTAGGCTCTTTGTTCGAGTAAATGAAAACACACTGTGTGGTAACCCGTATTTTTCTAGCATTGTATTTTTTGACGAACTAACAATTAAATCCTTTGTTTGAGTTTGAACCTCAGTATTTTCATGTTAGTGGGGTTTAGAGCTACACAAATTCATGAAACCACACTCGGTAAATAAAGAAGAACATCGTTATGAATTTCCATCTGGTTGTGAATTAATCTCCATTTATGGGACAATCTTAATGGGCTCCAACAAAACCTGTTTGCACGACACAATAAAATTAGTCTTTATTAGTCTCTATATCAATAAAAGAACCATACTTTTATAACATACCGCGAGACACTCGTAAAATAACGTGAAACAGTGCGAATCAAAGCAATCCGTATCGCTACGGTTATAAAGAACACAATAAAAATGTTTCATGTTGATTACTGCTTCAGTAAGACTGCAGGAAAATGATTTTTCTAATATGTATCTGAGGAAACATTGGCCCGTGTTATAATGGTTTGGTTGTAAAAAAGTAATATTGGAGGCGACTGAGCCCGATCGTAAAAAAATATAGTAGAAGGCAGGTACGTGGACATTACAAAAGTATAGCGATTATGAACTCTGCGGAAATGGTCCTCGTGAAATATTTGTACCTTTGAGGCAGTCGGGGTTATTGTTTGTACTTGATGTTGTATTGAGTAAAATGGAAAAGTGTGAGCGAGTTTTATGAACCGGCTAGGTAGGTACTGAAAATATCGACTACAGAACATTGTAGGCATATGTTTCGAATAAAATTTTATAGCAGGTGAGGATTTTTATAAGCACATTGACATTAAACTCTTCTAGTTATTGTTATTTTGCAAGGGATGAGCTCATTATGACATAGAAAACCCCCATTTTGATCCTGGATCCGCCTTTATTTTTGCAGTTGACTGAAAAAGAGGAAACTCTGACGTCAAATTGATACTTACCATAATATTATCATTCAATTGCGCAGAATGATATTATAGTACATTATGGTACAAGTGTGTAACGTTGGTGATTATCGCTGAGGCGCCATTGAGACCCGAGCCGTCAGGCGAGGGTCTTAAGAGAGCCGAGGACGATAATCATCAATACACACGTGTATCATACGACGTTTTTCAACACACTTGCGAAGAAAATAATACTAAATCATCATCATCATCATCATCCATCATCATCCATCATCATCCATCATCATCCATCGTCATCCATCATCATCCATCATCATCCATCGTCATCCATCATCATCTATCATCATCCATCATCACTCATCATCACCCATCATCATCCAGCATCATCCATCATCATCATTCATCATCATCCATCATCATCCATCGTCATCCATCATCATCTATCATCATCCATCATCACTCATCATCACCCATCATCATCCAGCATCATCATCATTCATCATCATCCATCGTCATCCATCATCATCCATCATCATCATCCATCGTCATCCATCATCATCCATCATCATCATCCATCATCATCCAGCATCATCCATCATCATGATCGTTTTTAAGAACAAAGCAACTCAAACAAAAAACAACCTATAACTCACTAAGAACAAAGCAACTCAACCAATTCTATAACTCACTAGTGAATAATAGTAATGAAAAAGTCACAGTTTGATAATAGGTGTCATTATGTGCCTAACTGTAGTGAAATTAGAGCCATTTTATGAGCAAGTGTGTTGAAAAAATATTTAAAACACATTTACAGATAGTTTGAATACCTACATGTTAGGGACAGTGTATCCATAGCAAAAACAACAACTCATTGTATATTTACCACATTTGGGATTTCCTCGGGCTTTCAGTTTCCCTTTGGCTCTCACCGCTTCCTGAATACCCTCACTTTTAAAACATGCATTATAAAGTTTTGGCGCCCTGTTAGGTTTCTAACAGTAATTATGCGACAGTCCGTTATGTATCTGTCTACTGGATAATTTTTTATCCAGTGCGCAAACTGTAACCATAAATTCAGGATATCATTCTAGGCCCCCTAGCGTAGAAATTTTTCGTCGGTTATACAAAAAAATCAGCTGTTCCATACATTTTGACCGCGTAGGAAGCAGCTGTTTTTTTTTTGTAAAACCGGCAAAAAAAAAAATACGCTGAAAAGATATGCTAAATTATTGGTTACAGTTTGCGCACTGGTTAAAAACTTATACTGTAAAATTAAAATGTTGCTGATAAAATTATACTTTATTAACATTTTTATGGTGTTTGTAATTACTTACTGGTCGCCCAGAGTTCGAAATTCGACCGTAATTTAAAAATACGTAGTTCGACCATAACTAAAACTATTCGCTTTCTGCACTTCTTCTCCATATAAACTATAACTGTAAATTTTATACTCCTTCGTCTGCGTAATTTTCGTAAAAGGGCTACAACAATTTTGGCATTTTTGCCTCACATATTAACATTGATTCATGTTTTCTTCGCATTATAAAACAGCAAACGATAGCATATTCATGAAAACTCTATAAAATTCCTAGATACCTACTATATACATTAGCAGTAAGTATGTGCCAAAAAGACAAAAGACGGTCAAATACGTTTCTTACTGAATTCAGTTTCTTTTCCATTGAATTTCAAAGGTAGAAATCTACCCTCTACTTCTAATGAACAATCAACTTAGTTAATTAACTGAATGGGCACTAAACTACAGTAAACACGTATAGTTGATCGGGAAGGCGATCGATGGGAGGAGGCGAGCTGAGGGCAACTTTGATTCATTTGGACCTAATCCGGCCGCCCGCTCCCCAACCTTCTCATTAAACGCCCAATTTGTTCTGAGATCATGCGAAGACTTTAATCTTGCGGCTTGGCAACTTGTCGCAAGCCTTGATGTAAGTAATTATTGATAGTTGGGTAATCAGTGAATGTAAATGCCCCTATTTCTTTGAATTGGTATGGTGTAGCAGAAGTTTAAGCACGAACTCGATCGATCTATTTTCAACTTCATGAATCATTATATTCATTTTTATTTTATCTCAGCTTCATAATACAGGCACTGGTTATTAGAATGTACCATCTTAAAATGAGAAAGGTTTCTGAAATAGGAGGATCCTGAGTTACATATCACCCGGCTCTTTTAGATACGACATGTTAATATACCTACAAAATAGTTAGATTGTAAAAATTTAAACTTAAAAATAAGTATAAGGAGAAATAAAAGTAAAAAAAAATGCACATTTATTTTGATACTATGAAGAAATGGGGAAAATTTGGAAATTATATTGACTGATATCTAATTATCAGTTCGAAAGCAGTTCTTACAGTCCGAACTTGTTCACAAAATTGAGAGCATAAAAATATTGAAAAAATAATAATAATATAATATCGTTTAAATAGAAGTAGGTCAAACATTATATGTATGAAGGAAACGGTACAAAATTAAAGGAGTGACTGTTCGAGATAAAAAAAAAACGACGCTCAAAGTACTCGTAACAAAGCAAAATATTAAGCTTCAATTAATTATCCCTTTAATTCTATGCAAGCACAGTTTCCCCAGAAAGAAAAAGATTTAGCCCTGAAGATAATGGCACGAGTCCCCTTTCATCCGATCAGTGGGCGTATTATCTGTTTCTCTGAAAAACTGGAGGTACAGTCAGCGTCAAAAATATAGGGACGAACAGACTACAAAATGATCTTAACAACTAACAAAATAAAACTTCAATTGGATAAAGTTCTTGTCAGAATAATAAGGTTCGTGTTACTGTCTTCATTCTGAAACATTATTTGTGTCATTGAGTTAATATTTAATTTTCATAGTGGTTTAGATAATTTTGATCAGTCTGTTCGTCCCGTATTATTGAAACTGACTGTACTAAAATCTCTCGTACTACTAAATCCCCGTTAAAATGTTAATGCTTTCTCATTAAAGTAATCACTTCATCCGAAAAGCGTAGGTAGGTACAATCGAAATAGATTCGAAATTAGAAATTAATAATGGACAAGAGTACTTTCGAGTGACGTTGAAGGCTCCTAAAGTTGAAGTAAGCTATCCTATCAGACGTGTTTACTCAAGTAGGTACGTTCTCACAATATCATTGAGTAGTTGAGTGTTGTGCTTCATGAAAGGTATAGTTAGAAAGTAGAAACGTGTCGTGGAATGTGTATTGTCGTGAACTTGCGAAGCTCACACAAAGTCGAGATTCTTCAAAAGAGTGAGGGCGGCATAAAAGCATTGCTACAAAAGACTTTATATTTATGCGTACACGTATTTGTAAGTGATATTACATACCTTTGGTTAATGTACCTTTATTATTTAAAAGCTTTGATTGTTCTGTGAGTGTATTGCGAAAATACTTTTGAGGTACTTTAGAAAAATTGGCTGGGATTGTTTTGATGTCGAAGCAAGTTAAATATACTCAACTAGCTATTATAGTACCTAATGCTTATATGCAATTCGGGATAAAAAGTGCACTATCACAAGAGACCTACCTAGTCATTTTGTTGCGCCACTTCTTTCCAGCTGAAGCACTAGGAAGTGGTGAAGGGCGGGCGTTTTGGGGGACTGTCTTACTTAATTTTTGACGTTCAAAAAGTGCTGATTCTCAGCCTAGTTTGGATAAATGACTTTTGATTTCATTTTTAAACAGCGTGAATGACTGCCCGATAAGCTAGAATAACCGACGTTAAAAGTAAATCATTTTCAAAAGGCAATTACGATTACTTACTTTCTCAGACCAATATGGCACATCTTTATACCTCTGAAACGCAAAGTCTTAATGAATGTCTACCTTCAGTTTAATGCACAAAGTCTCAACTTAGTTCGCTTAACGTTGGATATTGCGGCCAGAGATCGCCAACCGTTTATGTGTCTTCGACATACTTCCGAAAGTGCTTAAGGCACAGTCGCGGTTAACGTCATTAGGTGGTCATGATCCTACGTGATGCCAAAACTCTGTAAGCCCCTTAAATACTTTCAAGTGTGGGGGAATTGGGGAAGACGTTGCACAAGGGAATTTTCACACATTATTTCAGAAGCTTGGAACATTTTGGAGATTGTTATGGTTCCAAAATCCAGCGTCGAGTTCAAGTTCGAGGTTATTATCTAATTGAAAGCCTACCTAGAGCCAAGCAAGATCTTTTTCCAGTACTTTGTAAGAAAGTTAACCATTTCCTCTACAAATAATTTATTAGGGTACCTATGGTTTAAGTTGAATTATCGCTAAATTAATTTGTGCCCAGTTGATGGCATTAGGCTTGCCCTATTACATGGGACTTAAACATAACTAGCGAAATGTGGGTGTACTATAGTTACACAATAAGGCGAGAGGAGATTAAGCAAACGATTTGTCAAACCTCAACACGTCGATGTCTTACGCCACTAAACATAGAGCCAATTTAACTTAATTCCCGTCTATCTAACCCTTCACTGTTCACATGCAATTCCCTGCAACAGAGTCTAAAACCGCGCGTGATAAAAAGCGCAACCGCAACTATTTCCAGAGAGCCAGCGAACTGCTATACTCATTTTCCGATGAGGCCGAGAGTAAACGTGTCACACTTTAATAAGGCGAGAAATTAACCCGTCGGATCAATACGGTGGTGGTGTTAATTTGCATGCAAAAGCTTTAGGCCCTGAGAATTTTACCTGGCGGTGGGCACTGGGCAGGTGCCACAGGAATTAATTAAAACTGCAATTTGTCTCACTTAGCTGCATGGTAGACTGGGAAACACGTTTGCTGGATGTCACGTGGAAACGGATGCCCGTTGGTGTTTATTAGGTACCTTGTTTAAAAGGGGATGGTTTGGATGAAAAATAATGGTTTTGAAACCAAATGTGATTGAAGAGTCTGTGAGGTAATTCGGACTTTTTGAATCTTGGACTAAGATAACCCGAATTACGGTTTCGATTCTCGCTCGAATATTTGCGTGAATTGATTATGCCAATCATGTCATAGAAAAAAGCCTACCTGCATATAGCTATTCACAACCATTCGACAGGCTATCTTATCGAAAATGACCTATTTCGATAACCGGATTTGTCTTGCCCCCGACAGCAAACAGCTGTGGGAAGAATTTTAAGTAACAAAATTTGCGGATTTTGGATTTGTGAGTGGCATTTCAAGGACTCCTACGATAACAATGATTGATGTTCGATTCGGTATGTCAGTGTATCGAATGGTTGTGAATACCTCTAGTTATGTCTCTACACAGAAAAGTAAGGTAAGTATCAGTTTTCTGTGTCGGAACATAAGGTCAGGACCTCATAGCATTATGATCTGAGCTCAGGACTATAGTATCCGCAACCTCACAGGCGAAGATCAATAAAGCGGTCCAATTTCTTCTTTGTGAAAAATAAATAGGATCATGGAGAGCACATATAGAACTTTATTTGTCCACCGCACAAACTGCGTACTAGTGAATAAGTAAAACCTCCGCAAATAAGGGCTCTGTGCAAATACAATCTTTATTTAACGTGGTTAAACTAAAGGAACAATGTGCTTGCGAACTGGTTTGGGATTTCACACGGAATGTTAACAGGTGAATAGCTGTGGCCTGTGTGTTTAAAAAAAATTCATTGAACCGTTTTTTTTTGTTGCCAAATACGAGTCGGACTTGCACACGAAGTGTTCCGTACCACCGTACAATATTCAACACTACATGTTTTCTTTATTTCATTTATATTATTTGTTGAGATAGCAACAATGGAAATACACTATGTTACTGAAACTTTCAATTATCTACCTATTACAGTTCATGCCATACAGCCCACTGACAGACAGAAGAATGGACGGACAGCGGAAGCTTGTGTTGTGTTACCTAGAGTTCTATTGGCGCGCTTTGGGAAAGGAGCCAAAAAAATGGAAGTTCAGTATTCGATGTACGAGTAATATGTCTGCGTTATTGTCAAAAAAAAAAAAAACCTATTTTCCTTGGTCACGGGCATTACACGTGAAGGGCTGGACCCATTTTGCTAATATTTTTTTTGTTGAGTTTGTTATTGTCAGGAGAAAGTTCATAAGAAAGCAAAAAAATATTGCGCGTAACATAATTATATTCATAGTTGAGAAAGGACAACGTCTGTCGGGTTAGCTAGTTTATATATATTTATGGCAGTTATAATTGTATGTGTTGTTTTTTCATCGACACACATACAGATATTTCATCTTTAGAAATAGGTTATAGAAATAGTAATAACATTTATTTGCATAAAAAATGGCATAAAGAGTTGTTTTAAGGTACATTATAGACCATACATGTTTAGCATATATCATAGCATGGAAACATTGTTGGTTACACTAAAATATATTTCCCGTCAGTAAATTCTTTAATGCTGTAAAAATTAATCGTTTTTAACCATTCATACAGTTTTTTTTTAGGGGGCTTGTGGCTAAATAACGCACGCTGCACGGGTTGATCGACCAGGTTAAGCTACGCTTGCCGCGGTTGGTCCGTAGATGGGTGACCTTCATACATACCAAGACCCCTCCGTACCTCGGAAAGCACGTTAAGCCGTTGGTCCCGGCTGTCATTTGTGGATCTTTGACAGTCGTTACGGGTCGTCAGAAGCCCGAAAGTCTGACAACCAGTCTTACCAAGGGGTATCGTATTACCCAGTAACTGGGTTGTGGAGGTCAGATAGGCAGTCGCTCCATGTAAAATACTGGTATTCAGCTGGTCCGGTTAGACTGGAAGCCGACCCCAACATAGTTGAGAAAAGGCTAGGCAGATATACATATATATATTTAGAGCATACATGTTTAGCATATATCATAGCATGGAAACATTGTTGGTTACACTTAAATATATTTCCCGTCAGTAAATTCTTTAATGCTGTAAAAATTAATCGTTTTTAACCATTCATACAGTATTTTTTTTTACAATCTTATATCTGAAGGTTTTAAGTCCCTTGGAATTTCTTTCTTCTTGTTTTCTTCTTTCATTATTTTGATTGGGTCTCCCTTACTAAAAGTATTTTTCCATGATGACTTCTGTTTACTTTCACATATAATTTTGAACGTGAAGGTTAAGTATATGCTGCTTTCATAAAGTCGTAGGACAAGAGTTGTTTGTTTGTAACGAATGTATTCGCCCCTGAAAGTTTTCCTAGCCTCTAAAAATGCATGATATCTGAATACTCGTATCTAGTGGAACTTACGTCAGCGGGGAAATATTCTGGCTCAATATCAATGGAAATTGTCATATCTTTTTGGAAGCTTTTAGGGACTTATGTGGAATGAGTACATGAAAATACATTTAAATGGGAAGGTGTTTATGGGAATGTACTCGTATCTGACGTACTTAATCAAGCGGATAAATTGGTAGTTACTTAATGATTGGAATTGAAAAAAAAAAAGATTTTTTTTTTCAAGACCGTGATTGATAAGGTTTTACTTATGCGGATAGGTATGAATGGGCAACCTGTATTGAAATATCATTTTTTAATTGCTGACTGGGTCTGTGCTTGACCTTGACCACGTCTGGTGGCCCCCCCGAGTGGGTTCCCGCATTGTCGTTGCGGGGGGGCTTAGTAACCGTGGTCTCCTATCCACGGTGAAGCCAAGAGGAACCCAACGGTGGGGCCGCTCGTCAGGGCTTTTGCCTTCAAGCCATTGACGTAGCGGCCAAAAAGTAGGTTGCGGTGAGGTGCACCGCAACTGAGGTGGGCCGCGATGTCGAATGGGAGGCATCGCGGCGGAGGGTTACAGGCTGCGGTAGAGGAGGAGTGCCGGTGCTTCTGAGCAGCGCTCTTCCCTTCCGTGGCCTGGACGGGGCCGCCACCGTTTGATGGCGGACGCGGTGGGGCCGCAGGGGAAGAGGAGTGTCGGTATAGCGTCAGCCGCTCTCCCTATCCTCTGCGGCCGAAAAGTGGTAGACGGGACGACGCGTTGTGTTCCTCACGCGCGCCGTCAAAGATGTCAGCAACCACTGGTGGGGTCCGCAAGGGCCGATGCCTGCCAGGGGTGCGGGTTTGTTCGAAAGAGATACCACGGCCCCTGGCATACGGGCTACTGAGGGAACACGGGTGGGTTTTAGTCAGTAAAAGTCTGACACGCCCTCCTGCTCTACTCAGCAGGAGAAGTCATTTGATGATTTCCCACCCAAAAATAAAAAAAAAACCACGTCTGGTGGAAAGCTAATCTTATATATATCAATGATCCCTATTTTCCTTGGTCACGGCATCACACGTGAACTGCTGGACCAATTTTGCTAATTTTTTTTTTTTTTGTGTTTGTTATTGTCAGTTGCGCATGAATTATGCCAATGCGAATTAAATATTCATAGTTAAGCCAGGACAATGTCTGTCGGGTCAGCTAGTTACTAATATAGTTGGATTAAATTCTATTATACCGAAAAGGATTGTACCTTATCCACATTAGTTACCTATCTGTGCTTAGTACGTATTAAGTACTCCATTAAATTTTACTACGAAGCTTCCGTCTGTTATCTCTAATTTAACTTCAGACTTTTATGTACGACCTTCCACATAAACGAAACGTTTACTAAGACAGCTTACATCAAGCTGAAAATACATTATGTTCCAACTTCGACGGAGCAATAATTCAGCGAATAAAAACACGTATGTTTTCTAGGGGAGACGCCATTATTACTTGTGTTTCTACTCCCAAATGGCATTGCTCCGTTAGAAACATGTTTCTTCTAAATAGAAAAGTTTTAATTCGTTGTGGCGGGGCACGATACGAGACTACCTACCCTCTACCATACACACTTACATCGTATAACAACGTATACGGCAAACGTAGAATGAGACTCAGGCGGCTGTGCCAAAGTTCTCGTTGTTTGGCAACTCACAACTTCGTACTTTGCTAAATAGTAGTCTTATTGATACCATGATACCTCTGTTGTGATGATACCAACATTTCCAAACTCAGTTTTCTCGCTAGTTCCTCTAAAATACATTGTTAAAATAATTTAGACCTCAACGAAAACCAGGAGTTAGCTTTTAATTAGACAAGTTGGAGGTTAGTTTGTCCTGAGCCCTAGTTACTAACTCCAACAAATAAAATGAAGGTGAGATGAAGTTAGCTTGTTTTGGCTAGATACATTCTGTTTCGAGTTTAGCTAATCGATCTTTCAGCATTTAATTTAGTTAATTGGAAACATTTAAAACTAAAAAGTGTAACTAAATCTGGTATTACTAAGTGCACATTAGGTTCACAATTCGCGATTGTTGAGCTGCACGATTACTAACAAATGCGTGTACTGACTGGACTGCAGGCCTAGACAAAACACGTTTCTGTTAGCGTTCACGCCAAACGCTACGCCGAAATGTATGGGAATGACATAACCTGCGGAAAGGTTACGTCGTGTTCTTTCCACAGGTAATGTCATTCCCATACATTTTGGCGTAGCGATTGGCGTGAACGCTAACATAAATGTATTTTGTCTCTAGGCCCATACCCTTTCAATCTGTGTGGTTCGTTCCTCAAAAGATCGTTTCAGACATTAATCTACATCGTCTTTACATGATCTGGCTAAGATTATATTTGAATTTTTAAAAAGACTATCTGTGACCTATGAATTTGTTTTGGAGTGTATACGAAACGCCAACCTCGTCTAGTTTAAAATGCATTAATAAAATCATTTATGTCGCACGAAATTTCTAGTGGTACCAAACGGTTAGCTTGAAGTCTAATGGATTTAGTCATGGTTACTGGCATCTATTCATCGTGAGCCAGTAAATCGTGTTCAATAAGCCCATTCTGTATGACTGGTTGAGTCCAATTCAATTTCTTATTCAGATCCAGAACGTGAAATTCAGTTGCCTCAAATAGGCTATAAAGTCACTATGAGTAACGGGTCGTAAAAGGTTAATGAATGGTCCATAATTAAATGGCACTTTAATGTTATTGTTTAAGCTATGCGGGCCATTTTCACTGCAGTTCAGTTTATAAATTCCGGATCAGCTGGTGGTGCAGTATTACAAAAAAACTTCTCAAGATTAAAGGCGTTTTGCAGGGAAAGACTCGAGACTTAGATACTCACGAAAAGTATTAACTTTTTAAAATTGGCCACTATCCAAAACCTATACTCTTATGTAACGTTTAATGTTTTAACTTTCTTAAGAGACTTATATTTTTCGGTAGCCATTTGCAGGTACGTAGATGGTTAGTTGATCGAAGCTATTTACTTGGGCCTAAAATAAATAGATAGCCAAACTTGCGGAATTCCTAAAAGCCGCACATTTAGTTTTGAAAGGGCGGGACGGACACTCCACTTGATGGCGTCTTAATGATATTAAGAAAACGTTGTAACAAGGACGCACCACATTATAGTTAAGCGAGTGTGGCGTGGGCTGGAGCGGAACAGTCATAATTAAGTTTTCAATGGAGCAGAAATGTGGTTTAGCGGCAAACACCGGGGGGCAAACTAGCCCGCCACGAGTCTCCAACTCCCTGTACCTGCGGCTCGCTTGATTTGATATGCAGAAGTTGAACCGACCGTCTTGGTGTGCGTCCACTTAATTGGTTTGGAAGTGTCTTTAAAGTTCAGTGGAGTGTTCACGAAGTGGAGGAATTGATGTAATAAGTTGTGTTAACCGGCGCGGAGCTGCGGAGGGGAGGGGGACGGGACTACAATCCTTCATGGACGTTGAAGTGAAATAAAAGTGCGATATATTTCAAAACGGCATTTATCCTCGCTCGCGTATTACATCGCGTAAAAGGATCGTTGAAGGCACTCGGTTCGTACGATCAGTGAGTTTACGCCCCATACACTCGGAACTGTCGGGCTAACGGCGCGGCGCGTGAGGCGAGGGGGCCACTTAGACAGCCCGTCTTGATATGTTGCCAAGGCCTTTTTAAAATATTTACATTTTTTATTATCTCTAAGGAGACACGTTACAAATCATCGTAAAAACGAGCGAGAATTTAGTACGTTTCTTATCTCGTTTTCCCGGCTAAGCGGAGTTTAAATTAATAATGTTTAGTGTTTTGAATATGCTTACATAGTTAGTTAACTGCTTCGTTGGTCTAGTGGGCGCAAGCGCTAATGCTGGACACGAGATCCTGGGTTCGATTCTCAGGTCGGGCGAAGTGTAATTGGGTAATTCTATCTGACTCAGTAGCATCCCGAAGTCATGGATTTGTGCGCGGTTATTGGCTATAGACTCGCCCCTATTCCATGGTACTTAAATATAATTGGTGAAATATGGCGTGTACTATACAGGATAAGTTTTTAACCAGTGCGCAAACTGTAACCATGAATTCAGCATATCATTGTAAGCCCCCCAGCGCAGAAATTTTTCGTCGGTTATACAAAAAAAAGCAATACCTACGCGGTAAAAATGTATGTAACAGCTGATTTTTTTTTTGTATAACTGTAGGTGACCCTCTGCCCAACCTTTCGGGGAAACAAAGCGTGATGTTATGTTATAGATAACCCACAGTAGAGATATGTAGGTGCCGAAAAATTAATTATTACATCTATGTTGAAAATACTGAATAATATATCATGTCACTATATGCCGCAGACCGCAGGCGTTAAAGTGAAGCTGAAATTAAAATAATAATTTCAAAATCAACCGCACGATGTTGCAGCTAATTTAATGGAATTAAAACCATATTTGGGCCATAGTGGTCGAGATGACCTTTGGTCACAACCACAGGAATAACATAAAACGGTTAGTACATACCTAGGGACTGCATGCACGAAATTGGTTCATTCCCTGAACAATAGCAGCACGAAACTATTAGCAGCATAGTGATGTTCCAACAAGACAAGATTAAACTCTGGGACTGCTCGTATATTTTATTCATTGCTGTAGAGTTGGTCTCTAAAACTGTACCTAGCAGGTATGTGTGTGTGTGTGTGCTAGACTGGTAACGATATCATGGCTCTGTATTGCATGTGCTGAGCAACAATTCTAGACTAATGTCGCGAGACAACACTTTGAGCGCACCTGTAGTGCTGTACGCTGCATTGTGCTAAGATACGGCAGCACGCTATTCTCTACTCTGTTACACAAATGAAATGAGAAGACGTTACTTTGATAACATTTATTGCTCTTGTTGTTGGAAAGAATAGAGGAATGTCTGTGCGCTGTGTGAGTAGAGTTGGTTCAGTCAGGCTAGTAATAAAAGTTCATAACGGGATAAAATTTTAACCAGTGCGCAAATTGTAACCGTGAATTCAGAATGTCATCCTAGACATTCTGAATTGTAGAGCGTAGAAATTTATCGTCAATTATACAAAAAAATATATCAGATGTTCCATACATTTTGACCGCGTAGGTCTATGAAACAGCAGATTTTTTTTTTATAACCGACGAAGATTTTCTACGCTAGGGGATCTAGAATGACATGCTGAACTCATGGCTACAGTTTGCGCACTGGTGAAAAAATTACCCTGTATTATGATATAATATTTATCAAGTATCCAAGCAGAAGAAGTTGTCGACATGTGGGACGTGGACTCATTGTATTGCAATCATTGTACCGATAATCGTTACAGTAAACGGCCTAATAGTGGAGAGCCTCGACTAACGCCTCAGGAGGCTTTCAATGCGCGGCTGGGCCAAGGGCTTGATTCAGAAAGCAGTACTCCTGGACAAAGCATGCATAGTGAGGAGGTTCAGATCTAGAACCCTAACCACCGGCAACTTGGACCCTGTTCCTGATGCCTATGGGCCACATTTTTATTTAATGTTCTTGTATGTTTTGTAAAATTACTTTAAAATGTATCTAATAATAATAAAGCTTTTATTTCAAACAGAGATCACAGGGTTAGTAACAATTTTACTAAACATGTTCAATTTTACTCCTGAGACATGAAAAAAGTAGATACAATTATAATTCAAAGTGGAGCTGCCTCCGCAGCATCGGAGGATCCAATATTTTAAGTCTACGTGGGACACTCAGAAAGTTTTGTGAAAATAAAATAAAAATGTTCTATAGAACATTTTTATTTTATTTTCACAAAACTTTCAACAAGATTTCATAAAAAAATATTTACGTATACGTAAATATTTTTTTATGAAATCTTTTCAAAGTACTCTCCACTAGCCTCTATACAAAGTTTCTACGTCTCAAAACTTTTTTCAGTACGCCGCAGACACCTCGTTTACAGCCTGTTCGAATGCTGACGGCGCATCTTCAGGCGACGAAAATTTTATCCCTTTGAGTTGATTTTTTATTTTCGGGAATAAAAAGAACTCACACGGTGCTAGGTCAGAGCTGTAAGGAGGGTGACCCAGGAATTTGACCAGCTTGCTGTCCAGGAAGTCCCTCGTTTTGAGCGCGGTGTGCTAAAGCGCGTTGTCGTGGTGGAGCTGTAGCCAGCGGAGCGATGTGTTTGATCGCTTATTGCTCACCATAGAGAAAACTTCTGTCAAGCATTTGGTAGTATACCATTCAGCGTTGATGCTTCTTTGGTTCCATAAAGGAATTGACACCAAGTAGCCAGTCAAATTGATAAAGCTCGCGATCAAATTCTTCCGCCCGCTTCTAGATCGCTTCACTTTGGTAGGCGTTGATTCGTTTTGAAACGCCCAAACCTGGATGTTTCAAATGGATCGTATTGATAGATCCAAGACTCATCACCTGTAATGATGTCGTAAACACGCCGAAGCGAGCCTGCTTCAAATTTGTTTATCATATCACGGCACCATTCCACCCGGGCCTGCTACTGAGCATCGGTGAGGTTGTGCGGCACCCAGCGTGAAACTATCCTCGTCACGCGAAGATGCACGTGTAGAATTACGTGAAAGCTTCCCGATCCAACCTGCAGTATGTGCTGAATCTCTTGATACGTAACTCGCCTATTGTCATGGATTAAATTTGTCACTGCTAGCACGTTTTCTTCCGTAACAGCCGTCAAAGGGCGACCACTTCTTTCCTCATCTCCCTAAGTTAGTTGACCGTGCTTAAATTCGTCATACCAACGATACACGGTTTGGGCACGCCACGATTGCGGCGGAAAGTCCCCTCTTTGAGGAGTGGTTTGAGAGGCGGCATGGCGTCCTCACCTTCCGCCTGACGCAGGTCCTCACCGGACACGGTTGTTTCGGGAGGTTCCTGTTTCGGATAGGGCGGGAGGAAACGCCCGGGTGTTTCCACTGCGAAGATCGCCCTGAGGACACGGTGGAGCACACGGTGGCGGTCTGCCCTGCTTGGGCGGAGCACTGCTGTGTCCTCGTGGAGGCGATCGGCGGCGGCGATCTCTCGCGTCCGGCCCTGGTCCAGGCCATGGTACGGAGCGAGAGGGCATGGGGAGCCGTCACCTCCTTCAGCGAAGCAGTAATGCTCGCGAAGAGGGAGGCGGCGCACGTGAGGGAGAGGCAGCATATGCGCCCTCGCGACCCCAGCCGCCGCAGGATACGGAGACGCCCTGGGCGTCGGGAATCCCAGGCCGATTTCCGGCCACCGTAGGCATGGGCTTGCGGACGGCGAGTAATGGGTAGCTCGCTGTCCGGTACGGACCAAGCCCAAGTCGACGGCGCGTTGTGTTCCACGCGCGTCTCAAAGAGATGTCAGCACAAAAAATGATGGGGCCCGCAAGGGCCGATGCCTGTCAGGGGTGCGGGTTCGTTTGAAAGAGATACCACAGCCCCTGGCATACGAGCTAATGAAGGAACACGGGTGGGTTTTAGTCAGTAAAAGTCTGACACGCCCTCCTGCTCCACCCAGAGCGGGAGAAGTTATTTGATGATTTCCCACCCAAAAAAAAAAAAAAACGATACACGGTTGCCTTAGAAGGGCCTTCATCCATGAATTCCATTTAAAGTCTATCGTACGATTCGTCTGGTTTCAGGCGACACTTGAAATCGTAAAAAATCATAGCGCGAAAATGTTGCCAGCGCAGATCCATTTTTTTATGAGTCACGATAATTTAAATGTGGAGGGAAATTTTGAAATTAGAACGTACCTATTTTTACGTACAAATAATCATATTTTCAAAATAGATTATAAGTGGCCAGTCTGTCATGCATAAAAACTTAGTTTCGCTAAACTTTCTGAGTGGCTTGGTATTCGAAGGATCTTCGAGGACTCATTCTCGACTCAGATCACCGCATGACAAAAACCGCAGAAACGCTTCCTAAATGATTCAAATCTATGTTAATTTCAGGACAGTGGTGGCCCAGGGGCAACGGCCGCGACTTGCTGTAAGTCAAAGGTTCGAAACCAGGCGCCCTGATTAGTGTTTATGACTTCATCACTACTGCTCTTAAAACGATGAAGGAAAACATCGTGAGGAAACCGGTATGTCCTAGAAAAAAATGCGAAGACATGTAACGTCTACCAACTCGCACAGGGTTAGCGTGTATTACGGTCCACTCCCTTTCACAGAGCGGAGGCCTGTCCCCTGTCCCAGCAGGGGTGCTGGGACAGGGGACAGGCCTCCGCTCCGCGAACTCGAAAGACTAATTATGCTTATGCTATGAAAACTTCATGGTTTACTAAGTTTTTACTGCATGAAGAAATTGTTAGAGTTTTAAGTAGTTTCTATGATTTCGCTTGACCTAAATCAAGCACCGTATACACCGCTAATTCCGAATAGAACTAAGGCTCTATTCGTGGAATTAGCAATAGGTTTGCATTTTTCGATATGCCCTAGTCACTGTATAACTTTATACCTATATCTACCATCACAAGAGTAGATACAGGTATTTATGGAGTAAGACAATGAGTGTAATAAGTCGATATTTACTAGAAAATGTCGTGCGTTATTTAAGAAATTGACGTTGTTTCGAAGTAAGGAATCTTTAAGTGGTCATATTGAATTAGGGCCCAGTAGTGATATAATAAAGCGCCCGTGTTAGAACCCATGACTGGAAGTGGTGGCCGTTTCGGCTGGACCACCACTGCTTCAAACTTGATCAATCGAGTTAAATGTAGAACAACTTCTCGTTAATGATGACATTTCTATTGGCCTTCTGACAGCAGTTGTATAAAATACGTATTTGTATCTATTTTTGTATCGATCGTCTGGCTCCTCGTAGTTTCAACCAAAAAGATAATTTTCTTTTTAATTTTGGTCGGGCCTGGAGTAACTGAAATAATAATTATTGAAAAAAAAAAGTTTTCTTTTTATTCTGCGGAAACAAAACAAACATTACAAAAAATAAGACATAAAATACACACAGATAGAGACGAGAAAAGCCTCGTATTCAACTTAGTCCATTTTGTACTTTTGATTTCAAAATAACAGAACTCTAGTAAATAATTATAGTCTGAAAACAGTCCGCTTGTGCCCAAAAATTACAACGTAATCAAAATGGTAATCAAAAGACTGTTGTTTTAACATCTTATTATCTCTACGGTATGATAATCAATATTTAAATGTAGATTTCCAAGTGAGGTATCTACATAAAGGACAGCTATGAAAGCCACGACGTGGCAGAAATAAATCTTTGTGATCGTATAGAAAATGGAATAAAAGCGTTGAAAAGAAGGCAGTATAGTACCTACATCAAAGGCAGGATGCAAGAAATCCTATTTCGAATAGACTCTTTGATGTTGGTAGAATCCATCACTATGAAAAAATGATTGGAGCAGGGTTTCTATAAATTACTGACCGTTAATCATAATATTAGGTAGGTATTTAATGTGGCATCCAGCAAGATGATGAACCAAAAGATTTGGAATTACGAGCGTAAAGAAATACAATGTTTACTAACTTTTTCTCAAAACAATTGGGTTACTAAGAATATAATAAATGTAGCACAGATCCGTAAGATATGCTTACGGTTCAACGCTTCGAAATAGACTGACTCTGTCTAAGCAAATCAGTTACCATTTGGATATTCCCCACTTTAAACCAATCAGAGCAAAGTAAACAGTACATACAATCACTTAACTAACTAAATAATAAAAAATATTTTTTTTTACCACAACGGGGAAGCTCTTAACCAGGATTACCTGGTGTGATGATCAAGCCGAAGGTGGAAGTAAGCCTCACCCGGAATTCCCAACCACAGAGGAACTGGCTAACTTACCTCTAACTGCTGAATCTTAACAATGCTGTGACAAAACAAAACAAATATAGTTTGGGGTGCACCTTTTTTTTTGAAATTCCAGGTCAGTGACTTTTTCACAAAATAGTCATTCACTAGGATTAAATGAACTTAAAAATTGTTTGGATAATTTTACTTCCTTTATTTCAATAAATACATATAGATTACATTTCTAAATATTTGTATAAAAATATTGAAACATTTTAAAAAATAGTAGCCCACCGGTATCGGGAACAGGGTCCAAGCTACCGGCGGTCAGGGCTCCAGAGAGAGGAAGCTCCTGAAAATACGAGCCGTGTCCAGGAGTACCGCTTTTTGGATCATGCCCTTGACCCAGCTGCCCAACGAGAGCCTCCTTTGGATCGAGGCTCTTGGCTATCAAGCCATTGGCTGTAACAACTATCGGCACAATGATCGCTGAGTCCACATCCCACATGTCTCTCTTGGCTTTCACGGGGTTCGCGTCATGCGGGACCGTTATGTCAACGATCATTGTGCGCCGCTCTAGTCGATCCACCAGCACTATATCAGGCTTATTGGCTACAATAGTCCTGTCAGTGCTGATGGATCGATCCCGGTACAGTGTGATATGTCCATTTTTGAGAACTGGAGTTGATAATCCTGGTTACAAGGTTGTGCCTATGCAAATACTCTTCGTTAGCTAGACGAGAACACCCGGAGATTATGTGTCTGATGGATTCTCCCGGACGGTGGCATGCCCGACAGATATCAACCGTGCCTTCTTTCACAATAAACCTCCGGTAATTGTTCGTCATCATAACTTCGTCCATAATTGCACAGACTAATTTTATTTATCATTATTCTGTAAATATACATATACATACGTGTTACGATCGCAAATTATGTTTTGTCGCACGGTATTTTTATAATTATTCGCCACTCGCAACTCTCCACTCGCCACTCGCAACTCGCAACTAGCCACTCGCCACTCGCCACTCGCAACTCTCCACTCGTAACTCGCCACTCGCAACTCGCCACTCGCCACACGTAACTCGCAACTCGCCACTCGCCACTCGCAACTTGCCACTCGCAACTCGCTACTCGCCACTCGCCACTCGCAACTCGCAACTCGCATCTCGCCACACGTAACTCGCCACTCGCAACTTGCCACTCGCAACTTGCCACTCGCAACTCACCACTCGCAACTCGCCACTCGCAACTAGTCACTCGCCACTCGAAACTCGCCACTCGCAACTCGCCACTCGCCACACGTAACTCGCCACTCGCAACTTGCCACTCGCAACTAGCCACTCGCCACTCGCAACTCGCAACTAGCCACTCGCCACTCGCAACTCGCCACTCGCAACTCGCCACTCGCAGCTAGCCACTCGCCACTCGCAACTCGCAACTCGCCACTCACCACTCGCAACTCGCCACTCGCAACTAGTCACTCGCCACTCGCCACTCGCAACTCGCCACTCGCAACTCGCCACTCGCAACTAGCCACTCGCCACTCGCAACTCGCAACTAGCCACTCGCCACTCGCAACTCGCAACTCGCAACTAGCCACTCGCCACTCGCAACTCGCAACTCGCCACTCGCAACTCGCCACTCGCAACTAGCCACTCGCCACTCGCAACTCGCCACTCGCCACTCGCAACTCGCAACTAGTCACTCGCCACTCGCCACTCGCCACTCGCCACTCGCAACTCGCCACTCGCAACTCGCCACTCGCAACTAGCCACTCGCCACTCGCAACTCGCAACTAGTCACTCGCCACTCGAAACTCGCCACTCGCAACTCGCCACTCGCCACACGTAACTCGCCACTCGCAACTTGCCACTCGCAACTAGCCACTCGCCACTCGCAACTCGCAACTAGCCACTCGCCACTCGCAACTCGCCACTCGCAACTCGCCACTCGCAACTAGCCACTCGCCACTCGCAACTCGCAACTCGCCACTCACCACTCGCAACTCGCCACTCGCAACTAGTCACTCGCCACTCGCCACTCGCAACTCGCCACTCGCAACTCGCCACTCGCAACTAGCCACTCGCCACTCGCAACTCGCAACTAGCCACTCGCCACTCGCAACTCGCCACTCGCAACTCGCAACTCGCAACTAGCCACTCGCCACTCGCAACTCGCAACTCGCCACTCGCAACTCGCCACTCGCAACTAGCCACTCGCCACTCGCAACTCGCCACTCGCCACTCGCAACTCGCAACTAGTCACTCGCCACTCGCCACTCGCAACTCGCCACTCGCAACTCGCCACTCGCAACTAGCCACTCGCCACTCGCAACTCGCAACTAGCCACTCGCCACTCGCAACTCGCCACTCGCAACTCGCAACTAGCAACTCACCACTCGCAACTCGCCACTCGCAACTAGTCACTCGCCACTCGAAACTCGCCACTCGCAACTCGCCACTCGCCACACGTAACTCGCCACTCGCAACTTGCCACTCGCAACTAGCCACTCGCCACTCGCAACTCGCAACTAGCCACTCGCCACTCGCAACTCGCCACTCGCAACTCGCCACTCGCAACTAGCCACTCGCCACTCGCAACTCGCCACTCGCAACTAGCCACTCGCCACTCGCAACTCGCAACTAGCCACTCGCCACTCGCAACTCGCCACTCGCAACTCGCAACTCGCAACTAGCCACTCGCCACTCGCAACTCGCAACTAGCCACTCGCCACTCGCAACTCGCAACTAGCCACTCGCCACTCGCAACTCGCCACTCGCAACTCGCCACTCGCAACTAGCCACTCGCCACTCGCAACTCGCAACTCGCCACTCACCACTCGCAACTCGCAACTCGCAACTAGCCACTCGCCACTCGCAACTCGCAACTCGCCACTCACCACTCGCAACTCGCCACTCGCAACTAGTCACTCGCCACTCGCCACTCGCAACTCGCCACTCGCAACTCGCCACTCGCAACTAGCCACTCGCCACTCGCAACTCGCAACTAGCCACTCGCCACTCGCAACTCGCCACTCGTAACTCGCCACTCGCAACTTGCCACTCGCCACACGTAACTCGCCACTCGCAACTCGCCACTCGCAACTCGCCACTCGCCACTCGCAACTCGCCACTCACCACTCGCAACTCGCCACTCGCAACTAGCCACTCGCCACTCGCAACTCGCAACTAGCCACTCGCCACTCGCAACTCGCAACTCGCAACTAGCCACTCGCCACTCGCAACTCGCAACTAGCCACTCGCCACTCGCAACTCGCCACTCGCAACTCGCCACTCGCAACTAGCCACTCGCCACTCGCAACTCGCAACTAGCCACTCGCCACTCGCAATTAGCCACTCGCCACTCGCAACTCGCAACTAGCCACTCGCCACTCGCAACTCGCCACTCGCAACTCGCCACTCGCAACTCGCCACTCACCACTCGCAACTCGCCACTCGCAACTAGTCACTCGCCACTCACAATTCGCAACTCGCAACTCGCCACTCGCAACTCGCCACTCGCAACTAGCCACTCGCCACTCGCAACTCGCAACTAGCCACTCGCAACTAGCCACTCGCCACTCGCAACTCGCAACTAGCCACTCGCAACTCGCCACTCGCAACTCGCCACTCGCAACTCGCCACTCACCACTCGCAACTCGCAACTGGCAACTAGCCACTCGCCACTCGCAACTCGCCACTCGCAACTCGCCACTCGCAACTAGCCACTCGCCACTCGCAACTCGCAACTAGCCACTCGCCACTCGCAACTAGCCACTCGCCACTCGCAACTAGCCACTCGCCACTCGCAACTCGCCACTCGCAACTCGCCACTCGCAACTCGCCACTCGCAACTAGTCACTCGCCACTTGCAATTCGCAACTCGCAACTAGCCACTCGCCACTCGCAACTCGCCACTCGTAACTCGCAACTTGCCACTCGCCACACGTAACTCGCCACTCGCAACTTGCCACTCGCCACTCGCAACTCACCACTCGTAACTCGCCACTCGCAACTCGCAACTAGCCACTCGCCACTCGCAACTCGCCACTCGCAACTCGCCACTCGCCACTCGCAATTCGCAACTCGCAACTAGCCACTCGCCACTCGCAACTCGCAACTAGCCACTCGCAACTCGCCACTGGTAACTCGCCACTCGCAACTCGCCACTCGCCACACGTAACTCGCCACTAGCAAATCGCCACTCGCAACTAGTCACTTGCCACTCACAATTCGCAACTCGCAACTAGCCACTCGCCACTCGAAACTAGCCACTCGCCACTCGCAACTCGCCACTCGCAACTAGCAAATCGCCACTCGCAACTAGTCACTTGCCACTCACAATACGCAACTCGCAACTAGCCACTCGCCACTCGCAACTCGAAACTAGCCACTCGCCACTCGCAACTCGCCACTCGCCACTAGCAAATCGCCACTCGCAAATAGTCACTTGCCACTCACAATTCGCAACTCGCAACTAGCCACTCGCCACTCGCAACTCGAAACTAGCCACTCACCACTCGCAACTCGCCACTCGCAACTAGTCACTTGCCACTCACAATTCGCAACTCGCAACTAGCCACTCGCCACTCGCAACTCGAAACTAGCCACTCGCCACTCGCAACTCGCCACTCGCAACTCGCCACTCGCAACTAGTCACTCGCCACTCGCAATTCGCAACTCGCAACTAGCCACTCGCAACTCGCAACTAGCCACTCGCCACTCGCCACTCGCCACTCGCAAATCGCAACTCACTACTCGTAACTCGCCACTCGCCACTCGCAACTCGCTACTCGCAACTCGCCACTCGCAACTAGCCACTCGCCACTCGCCACTCGCAACTCGCTACTCGCAACTCGCCACTCGCCACTCGCAACTCGCAACTAGTCACTCGCCACTCGCAACTCGTTACTTGCCACTCGCAACTAGCCACTCGCAACTCGCTACTCGCCACTCGCCACTCGCATCTCGCATCTCGCCACTCGCCACTCGCCACTCGCAACTAGCCACTTGCCACTCGCCACTTGCCACTCGCAACTCGCCGCAACTTGGTCCTTACCGGACAGCGAGCTACCCATTACTCGCCGTCCGCAAGCCCATGCCTACGGTGGCCGGAAATCGGCCTGGGATTCCCGACGCCCAGGGCGTCTCCGTATCCTGCGGCGGCTGGGGTCGCGAGGGCGCATATGCTGCCTCTCCCTCACGTGCGCCGCCTCCCTCTTCGCGAGCATTACTGCTTCGCTGAAGGAGGTGACGGCTCCCCATGCCCTCTCGCTCCGTACCATGGCCTGGACCAGGGCCGGACGCGAGAGATCGCCGCCGCCGATCGCCTCCACGAGGACACGGCGGTGCTCCGCCCAAGCAGGGCAGCCCGCCGTGTGCTCCACCGTGTCCTCAGGGCGATCTTCGCAGTGGAAACACCCGGGCGTTTCCTCCCGCCCTATCCGAAACAGGAACCTCCCGAAACAACCGTGTCCGGTGAGGACCTGCGTCAGGCGGAAGGTGAGGACGCCATGCCGCCTCTCAAACCACTCCTCAAAGAGGGGACTTACCGCCGCAATCGTGGCGTGCCCAGCACTGGGTTGCGACAATCGCTCTCTCCATGTCACCATGAGATCCCGCCGGAGCTCTGTCCGCTGTGCCACGATTTCCTGCGGCAGCGGACTTACGCCCGCCCGTTTGGCCTCCTCGCGCCACTCCCATATTTGCGCGAGGAATGACATGTTTTTGACATGTTTTTTTTTTTTTTTTTTTTTTTTTAGGAATGACATGTTACTGCTTTCCGGTCGGAGTAGGGAGGGGTGTTAGGTTATTTTCGTCACGGAATTTCTGGATTCGGTCTCCACGCTCAAGGCCCGCGATAGAAGCTATGCAATAGCTTAAAACCCTACAACACGACAACTGTACGTCAATTGATCCCGCGACACCAGTCCTGTTTTCTTTGTATATTTAGGCTGTTGAGAGCAAATCTACAAATGTGACGTAGTTGTGTACAGAGAAGTTTTAAATAATGTGGCAAAATAGTGGGTGTCTTACGACTTCCACTCGAACGAAGTCACGAGCAGAAGCTAGTTACAGATACATATGATTTTGCATGATTTCCAAATGAAACCATTGGAATTTTTCCTTCCGACTTTTCAACCGGAGAATTTCCAGACAAGTGTTAGTTGTCAGTGAATTCGAACTGAAGGAACACGGGTGGGTTTTCGTCAGTAAAAATCTGATACACCCACCCGCTCCGCCCAGAGCGGGAGAAGTCATTTGATGATTTCCCATTAAAAACAAAAAAAAAGACCCTAGTGCAATTTGTTCTTTGAGAAAATAAATGTCTTTAAATTGAAATCATGCTTCCAGACCCAGAGGTTAAGGCTAAGCGTAAGTTGTCAGTGAATTCAAGAATTTATCAAGTAGACAAGCCGTGTGTCCGACGGTATTTCTCTTCGTCAAAATGGTAGATTTCCATACAAATTTTCATCGACTAATTTATTTACATCTTTAGTAGCAGAATTTTCAAATATCCTGATTTTCAGATTTTTATTAGAATACGATAGATAAGTAGAATACGCTAAAAATGGTCGTACGGTTTCGGTTACACTGTAACCATATTCTTTTGTTTTTGGTGTTTGCCAGCGCTCAGAAAGAACCGTAAATATTGTGAGCTACATATGAAGGAACAATTGCCGTACTTTATTGTCTAGTGACGTACCTACTGCTCCAGCTATAATTTATCGAAACTATTATTTCAGGACATCAACATTAATATTTTAAAATCACGGATTCGAGAAAAAAATCTTGTATTGCTAGCTCCGCTATTCCAGGAATTTTAATAAAGTTTGTTATCGTGTTCCTTACTTGGTTGTGTACGATATAGCACTTTTGTCTGAGCAATATTTTTCCTATTTTATCTGTTGGTGTTGGTGTCGACACCCAGACATATTAATGTAGGACATGATAGTAGCGAACACAGTTCGGTGCAGAGGAAATGTCATAGTTGAAACAATCAGTTTCAACTATGACATTTCCTTTGCACCGAACTGATTCGAACTGATTCCGATTCTTTTAATCAAAAAGAATCTTAGAAAACTGTGATTTGTACAAACTTCTTCATAAACGACGAATACGACCACGACTCTCACTTAACTATTATTTCATCGATAATAATTTGTAATGTTTCAAAGATGACAATTAAACGTCATCATACTGCTTAGAAATAATCACATTTTAGAAAACAATTTTATGAATTAAAACTATTATATAATTACAAGATATTTTTTCTGAGCTATCGTAATTTCATAAATTAATTTGTTATTTTTTTTTTTAATGTTTTTGTTCAGGCGCAGAATGAGCGAGTTTTTGAATTTTTTTACACAGGTCCACCTTCGATGACGTCCCGCAGGACTCTGACAGACTCTGAGCGTGAGCCGATTTAGCCGGATTTATATCTTCTTGAGTTTATTTAAAAAAAATCTACTAAACTAAACAAATCAACCTTTAAATTCCCTCTTAAATACGATTCCCTCGTCGTTTATGCAATTTTCACATAATTTTGTGCTCTTATTAGGAAATGAGACGGAAAATGCTTTTGAAATCGACCCCGTTTCGGATTTTTTTTTTCATCGAGCACATTGCAATTAATCGTGTTTTGAATTTCCCTTTAATTTCCCTCAAACAAGGATCTATCTATGACATATGTTTTTTTTAAGGGCCTAAATACACGAATTTGATCATTTAATCTTGATTCTGAAAGAGGCAATTTTGGCTAGATTAGAACTTAGTAATTAAAGTTTGGTTAGGTAAGTTTATTATTTTATGCTTTTCAGTTTATTCGGCTGTTATTTTATTTTTTAATTTTATAATTTTTGTAATACACAACTCAGCATTAAAATCTGTGAGTGAATCACCCCTATTTTCCCACCCTTAGGATACATTTTTTTTTCCAAATTTATATGAGACCAACTTCGAGGTATATACCCTCTATCCAATAAAAAAAGAATAATAAAAATCGGACTACTCTGTAAATAGTTATGCGTGGTCATACATTACAATCACTGAGTGAACAATCAATCATCCCCTGTTTTCCTACCCTTAGGGTTGGCTTTTTTTTTCGAAAATATGGGACCCACTTCGGGTACATCCTTTCCAGTAAAAATAATTATCAAAATCCGACCACTCTGAAAAAAGTTATGCGTGGTCTTACATAAAAAAAATAAAAAATACGCGTCGACTTGAGAACCTCCGCCGTTTTTTCGTCGGTTATAAAAATCAAATAGAACAAAACATTTAACAATTACTACTGACCACTCGTAACTTAAGCTACGTCTCTTTGTATCAAGGGCCCGAGCAAGAATCGATAGCTGATGAAATAACATTGCAGTACCTCATCATAAGTTGGTATAAGTTTAATTATAGTTACTAAACACGTTAACTAGTTTCGGCAACTCGTTTGTACATTCGAGACTTAATTAAAGTTGTGACGTTGAAGAATCTATCCAGTCTTGATGTGTACGTAATAAAAATATAACTTAATATGACTTGTACATAAGACTAATTAGGAATTTATTTAGGACTAGCAGCGCTCTGCGGTTTCACCCGCGTAGTTCCCGTTCCCGTGGGAATACGGGGATAAAATATAAAAAAAATAGTGTAGCTTCCCAACAGTGAAATAATTTTTCAAATGGGTTCAGTAGTTTCGGAGCCTATTTAATGCAAACAAACAAACAAACAAACTGTCAAATCTTTCCTATTTATAATATTAGTATAGATTAGGTAAATAGGGGTATACGAGGTATAGAGGATAGACTGGGGGGGACTTGTGATTAAGTAATAACAGCCACACAGATTGTTTGTAAAGCTACACTTGTCACGGTTGTTCCGTGGAGGGGTGATCATCTTTATATACCAAGACCTCGCCGTGCCTCGGAAAGCACGTTACTCCGTATTTTTTTTATGTGTGCGAAATCATCAAATAACTTAAACACGCACCACCTATTGAAGTTAAGCTTGAAGATATATATTACGACTCGAGTTGGCTAGAACAGAGGCGGTTGTTATTAAATAATACCACAAAAATGACTACAACCTCATGCAAGCGGCTTTTCTTGTATAATTGCAGGGATTTTTTTTGTGGGTGGGAAATCATCAAATAACTTCTCCCCGCTCTGGGTGGAGCGGGAGGGCGTGTCAGACTTTAATTGACTAAAACCCACCCGTCTTCTTTCAGTTGCCTGTGTGCCAGGGGCGACGGTATCTCTTTCGACCAACCCGCGCCCCTGGCAGGCATCGGCGCTTGCGGACCTCACCAGTTGGTGCTGACACCTCTTTGAGCAGCGCATGGAAAACAAATTAAAAAAAAGTGGACATTGATAGTAGACCGCTGATATTTTTTTTTATTGTTGATACAATGATAACAGATAAGGCAAAAAAATATTATTGTCCTACTTCAAATACTTTTCTGTAAAAAAAATATTTCTTTTTTTTTTGTATGGGAGCGATTACATTTTACTCAATTTCTCAAAAACTTTAAGCGATGTCGAGATGGCAATCACATATGTTAGAAAACTAATAATTCTGAGTATTTGGCTCGAAGAAACTTATTGCTTATCTCTGCGTACTTTCGAGATAATAGTGACAGAAAATAACATTTTTTTTTAATGTTAATTGTTTGCTTTTTTTAAATCATAGCCTTACTTTAGCACATAATTATAATGTATGCGTAATGTCAAATAAATAAAAAGAGACTTCTCTGTAAAAGAGGTTATGGGGGCTCACTAATGACTGAAAAGCTATGACCTTTCTGAAGGAGTATTTTCATCAGTTTTAAAAAACAATCAAAATGAAGACAAATAAAGCTGCAAACATAAAGTTGAATATGTTCACAGACGATTCTGAAAAAATATTATGGTGAAAGATTAATATTTGGGTCTATATTCTCTTGAGAAATCTCTATTTCCTCGTTTTCCAACGAAAGCAATTCATTGTTCAAGATCAAAGCACTAGCCTCTGGAAACAACAGCTGTTTATGTAAACGAGCAAACTTTGGTTTGATATGGCTGATGTAAGGATCTGAGCTAATTAGAAAGCTGTGGATAATGTCTAAATTAGTCTGAACTCTACCGATTTTTCTTGTATGTGCCATTCTAACATTCCGGAAATCTTTATTCCTCGCTTCGGAAGCTTCTTCGGAAAGCATGCCTATCGGAATAAAGGAGAAATTTTCACAAATATCAGCACCGTGTATCAACAATTTATGGACACTTGAAGGCATGTAATACCATGGATATAAGTTTACATACAGCATTGCTGTTTCTTTACAATATTCCCTAAACAAGTTGGTATTAATAAGTTGACCAGATGAAATTGTTTGTAAAATGACTGCAAATCTCTTGATTAAAACAGGGTGGATACCCGTTATTTCAGCAGATACTTCATAATTTTCAAAAAACCTTCTTGCCGTGTTACCGTCATTGGTTGTACCAAATCCCTGTTTTACTATGTCAATTAACAAACCAGTTCTTTCCCGGAATTCTTCTTGTGTCAAATTCTTTTTAATTTTTTTAACAATTTATCTTCTTTTCGTGCAGCCCACTTTTTGAAGTCTAAGTTGTACGAAATGTGTAAAATACATTCCATACATCTTATCCACATATGAAGCGAAGACAGACCATATTTATACATATCTTCTCTGATGAGTCTTTTGGATACAAAGTCCAAGTCATTCATTTTGCTAGGTAGGGTATTGCAAATATTACAAACAGCTGCAGAAGAAGTATTGGAAATCACAGTAGAAATTTTCCCATCAATCATAGTCATGTACAAAACATGTTTAATATCAAAATTATCTACAATTGTGGGAACAAGATTACGAATTTCTTCCTCTAAGGATGCACTTTCCTTCTTTATCAATTCATTTGTTTCTTTTGCAAATATAAAGCCAATTGGACGACAATAGTTTGTTGAAGAAGGAGCAGGATTTTGCCACAAGATAGTACCACTCTCTTCTTCCAAACGAAGCGGAACCAAACTAATCATGAAAACTGAAGAATCGTCAATTTTAGTGTCGGAGTGTGACTTTTGTTTATAATTACTTTGAGAAGATGACCCGTCAAAACCCCATTTGCTTATTAGTTTTAGCGATTTTTTGTCGGCAGAGTTGTGCTGAATTGTTTTTAATATCCTATTGGTTGTCAAATCTAGAAGCGATTGAAGTCTTATCTTAGCATCAGATTCAGTTACAGTTATGTCTGACTCTGGAGGATAACAAGTTTTTTTAGCTTCCAGGAGCTTTTGATAGGATGGAAGACCATACATTTTCTCTGAAGCAAGAATAGTTCTTAAATTTCGATATTGCCATTTTGACAAATTTTGTTGAGGTGTAAAGCGCTAACGTTTTATCATCTGGTAAACACGGTTTGTCTGTCTTTTTAGCGAATAGTACATCATGTACCATCTCACATTTTTCCTTGTTTTGGCTGAGTTCGTTTAATATAGCTGCTAATTTTGTTTTTTTAGACTCTTTTAATTTGGCACATAAAGCATAAACTAATTCCTCCTCTGTGTGATCTAGAAGTGTTAGAGAACGCCTTTTCTTCTGTTTATCAGATATATCAACAAATGGTTTTTTACTTGTACCACAACTTAATTGATGAGTATCCACTTGCGTTTCGAAATTTGGAATTACTTCCTCGGCAACTTTAAAAATGCTGCTTAAATCGATATTTTGACATTTTGGCCAAACTATTTGGGATTGTAACCAGTCTGAATTTTTGTTAAGAAAGGTCTTTTGAGCTCTACTGGAAGCAGACCATCTTTTTGAGATATTACTTGAAAAATTACGACAAAATAATGTAATATTACTCAAATCTTCGGAAGACAATTCAACACCAATACGTTCAATAAGGGCATTAAATAAAAATTCGACATTTTTAAAACCACCTCCTGATTTAAGAACAATTTATAAGTCTAAGTTGGTGACAAATGCGGACATATTATAATTTTAAAGAAAATTGAAAACAAATTAGAATCAAAGATATCAAAGACAAAGTGACTTTGATTTTAACAAAAAAAAAATACGAAAACAAATTCGACGAAAGAAAGACAAACAAAAATTATTTGATTTTAAAATCCAAAGATTCAAAATACAACAATAACAAAACAAACAAACAACAAGCATTTCTTCAAGCGCACAGAAAAAATAAGGACACGTCTTATCGCAACCACATTTAGTTGTACACTGAGGTGTACGCGCGCGATTCGTGACCGTATTACGTTACGTCATGAGAGGCGGCCATCTTGTTATCCCGGCAAACTCGCGTCGAAGCTCCATTTTGCTGGCCAGCGGACCTATTGCGATATGAGTAAGGCTATGAATAAAAAAAAGCGAACAATTAACATTAAATTTTTTTTTTTATTTTCTGTCACTATTATCTCGAAAGTACGCAGAGATAAGCAATAAGTTTCTTCGAGCCAAATACTCAGAATTATTAGTTTTCTAACATATGTGAATGCCATCTCGACATCGCTTAAGGTTTTTGAGAAATTGAGTAAAATGTAATCACACCCATTCAAAAAAAAAGAAATATTTTTTTAGAGAAAAGTATTTGAAGTAGGACAATAATATTTTTTTGCCTTATCTGTTATCATTATATCAACAATAAAAAAAAATATCAGCGGTCTACTATCAATGTCCACTTTTTTTTAATTTGGGACCAGTGTGCGCCGTCGACCTGGCCTTGGTCCTAACCGGACACCAAGCTACCCATTACTCGCCATCCGTAAGCCCGCGCCTACGGTGGCCGGAAATCAGCCTGGGATTCCCGACGCCCAGGGCGTCTCCTGCGGCGACTAGGGCCTGTCTCTCCCTCAGTGCGCCACCTCCGTCTTTGCGAGCATTACTGCTTCGCAGAAGGAGGTGACGGCTACCCATGCACTGTCGCTCCGTACCATGGCCTGGATCAGGGCCGGATGCGAGAGGTTGCCGCTGTCGACCTTCTCCACAAGGACACGACGGCGGTGCTACGCCCAAGCCGTGCAGAACTTCACCGTATGCTACACCGTGTCCTCAGGGCGATCTACGCAGTGGAACCACACGGGCGTTTCCTACCGCCATATCCGAAACAGGAACTTCCCGAAACAACCGTGTCCGGTGAGGTGAGGACCTGCGTCAGGCGGAAGGCGAGGACGCCGTGGCGCCTCCCAATCCACTCCTCAAAGAGGGGACTTCCTGCTGCAATCGTGGCGGGTTGTTGTACATTCGCCACGAAGTAAATTCACCACTAAAAAAGTATGTGTCCACTCGCCACAGCTCTATTTGCATGAAGTGAATTCGCCATATTGTTTATTTCCGCACAGACAGCAGAAAAATCAAACGATAAGCAGAATAAAACGTTATTTATTTATCATAATCACAGAAATTCACAAAAATCATAGTTCTACTTACAACTAAATTATACGCTAATATTGTCTGGTTTTGGCCAAGGACAGCGTGACCAGCATGACACGCCAAGCCTAATCCTTATAAACATGTATTGCAAGTGGCTGAATTGCTTACAACATCACAATTATAAGAAAAATAATAGAAAAATTATTAAATCACATTAATAATCAGTTTTTTTTAAATGTTAATTTACTTACTACTTATTCTTATTGCAATAGGCTGATTTGCCTGCAACATAACGAAAGATAAATAAGTTTAGTATTTATAATTTAAGTACTTCACATCTAATATTCATTTCAATTTTCATTTTACAAAAGAGGACAATCCGCGCAATCTATAAAATGGGCCATCGCGAGTCTCTTAGAAAAAAAATCTGTGAAATTGATATACTAACTCTGCCTTCTCTTAATATCCTAGAAAATATCTTGTAAGTTCGCAAAAACTTAGGTTTTTTCAAAAAAAGATGTGATTTCCATAATCTGAATGCACGTAGTAAAGATGAAATCGTGATTCCAAAATTTAGAATAACTAATACTAGCAAGCCATTTCTAATAAACAGTATCCGCTTCAAGTTGCCAAAGTCGGTTACAGAACTTAGCGATGGAAAGTCTAAAACTCACATCCAACGTGTCCTTATCAAAAAAGCATATTATAAGATAAAATACTACTTTTACGACAGGGAAGTTTGGCATTAATTCGCGAGATCCACCATTTTCTGGGGAAGGCTTATCCCCAGCAGTGCAGACGTCTTTCGGCTAAAATTATGAAAACAATGTCTTCTGTTATTTAAATTATACCTTGTGTAGATGAGATTATATTATGTACATATAATGAACATCTCATTCATTTGATCTACATCCCATCAAAGATTCTAGGAACTAGAAGCCATCTGGGGCTTTGAAAATAATGTTATACGTATCGCATTCCGTTCTTAATACTTTGAACTTATATTATTCCTAGAAAACGAGATAGAACTTACATTACTTGATTCCACGTAGTTGATAAGCTATAAGTATGTAAGTACCATTTGGTTTCATCATCATCATCATCATTTCAGCCGTGAATGTCCACTGCTGGACATAGGCCTCCCCCAAAGGGGGGGGGGTTTGCCATAATCGCCACGCTTGGCAGGCGGGTTGGCGATCGCAGTATGGTGGTAAAATACATAGAGGACGCTGCTGCCCATTCTCTAGTAAGTCCCTTAGTTGCCTCCTTCGACACCCACTAGAAGAAATGGGATGGTGCTATTCTTTTACGCCCGGCTACCACACGGAACTGGATTTGTGTTAACTAACCGAAATGTGTGTTAATCCCTACTTCCCTACATATGTTATAAATGGGAAAGTATCCCAGTCTGTCTGTCTGATATGCTTTCACGCCTAAACCGCTGAACCGACCGTCATGAACTTTGGCGAAGATATAATAGCCTGGGTTGTGGAGAAGGACATAGGCTACTTTTTTACGCTATAACCGGCATCCACGCGGGCGGAGCAGTGGGCAAAAGCTAGTTTATAATATTTTCAGAAATAATACCTATATTATTTCGTCATAAGATAGTAGAGAGCAAAGTAATTATAATAATATGAGGTTTTCTCCCCAGTGTCCAGGTACATGCGTAATTTTTATCTCTTTTCACCGATAGACCAGAAAAAGTTCCCAAGCCGGTTGCTGTCTGAGGCGAAACCCGCGCTTGATGTGGGACGAAATTCGTTCTACTTTAATTTCGGAAGTCGGTGTCTTTGTTTTGTTCGCCATTTTTGACTGGCGGTGATTTTTTTTGTTAAAAAGTTTTTACTTTTCAGTCGCGTCACGCGTCCAGCGCGTGTTTCACCACAGAGTGTGACCATAGCTTCAATAAAAATCCTCATATTCTATTCAGGCAATCATACGGCAAATATTTTTTCAATCACACACCGAGCTCCTTCATACATACATAAGGATTTGATTCCATTACAGCCCTATTATATTTCTATAGGGAAAGCACAAATGCTTGCAATACAATACAATTGGTTTAAGGTCACTAGGTTACAATATGATTAAGAAGGTTGTCGTGTATCACGACATTCCAGCAATCAGTACTGTAAATAATAGCGGGAACCTTGATTAGGTATCCAATTATAATGTAGCGTGAGGTATAGCTTAATGAGGCGATTATGAGCTTCAATACGACTTAAATAGTTAATACATCGTAGTGAATAGTAATTGCTTGGTACTACTATATTATTCATCATAACTCTATGATGTGAGTTGACCTATTGGATGACAGGGAGTTCAAAACGTAACCTGTTACCATGGAAACGGTTCACACATTGAAATTTTTGTCGGCTCTATTTTTTTTTAAAATTCAAAATGTTTGGAACAGCAATTACTTCTCATGTGGTGGAGAAATAAAAAAAATAGTTTTCGTTTTATACTGTAGGGCTCGCGGCTAAGTAATAATAGACGCACGGGTCGGTTGATCAGGTTAAGTTACGGTTGCCGCGGTTAGTCCGTGGATGGGTGACTATCTTTACATACCAGAGCCTCAGATACTCAGAGCCTCACAAAGCACGTAAAGCCTTGGCTGCTGCCAGGGGTGCGGGTTTGTTCGAAAGAGATACCACAGCCCCTGGCATATGGGCTACTGAGGGAGCACGGGTGGGTTTTAATCAGTAAAAGTCTGACACGCCCTCCTGCTCTACCCAGAGCGGGAGAAGTTATTTGATGATATCCCAAGCAAAAAAAAAAGGGTACGTATTACCCAGTGACTCGATTGTGGAGGGCAGATAGGCAGTCGCTCCATGTAAAAACTGGTATTCAGCTACATCCAGACCTTATACACAATATAATTATATACATCATTATAATTACAAATATATCAGAAACTCAGACGGCACTAGGTACTCGTACGAAGAGATGTTCTTAACAACACTTAATGTGTGAGAGTTGCTTAAGTACCTATAACAGAAGCTAAAAGCCCCACCTCTTCAAGGAACCCTTAAAAACAAGCGTAAAAAGGTGTTATTCAGGTAAATGGATTGACGCCTCATTTATTTAAATCGGTTCATTAGTTTGGAAGCTCTTAAATGAGGGGACATCTACATTTATGTGTATTCGGGTTCACGTAATCCCAATAAAATTCTTTAAGGGTAGGTCGGTAGGTTATTTTGCTATCGGAGATATTGACTTATGTATCAGCAATACTGAGATGACTGCATGGTACTTGATGTGTCCACGTATAACATGATAGAGACACAGTCGTAACCTACTGTAACGGCTTGGCAGTAACCAGTAAGGTAGTAAACCTAGCCGTTTGATTGCAGGGTCGTGACTGTGCAAAACGAGACACAAATTGTAGTACTCTTAACCACTACAGGATAAGTTTTTATCCAGTGTGCAAACTGTAACCATGAATTCAGCATATCATTCTAGACCCAGTGCATATTTTTTTGTAGGTAAAAAGAACAGCTTTTCCATACATTTTGACCACGTATTGCAGTTTTCTATGAAACAACAGATTTTTTTGTATAACCGACGAAAAATTTCTGCGCTGGGGGTTTCGAATGATATGCTGAATTCATGATTACAGTTTGCGCACTGGATAAAAACTTATCCTGTAAACTGTACCATTCCACTAGCATTACATTCGTCTATTATTTCTAGTATTCCACTAGTGTTTTTAATTTGTGTATTGTGTTGTGTGTGTACATTTAATTTGTTTATGTTTTGTGTCTTAACTATTTGTACTCAAACAAGTTTTTTCCAGCAGTTTCGCCCGTTTGGAGGTCGAAAATGATCCCGGGGGAACGTACTACTGAGATAAAAACTATCCTATGTGTTTATTCAGGTTATAAACGACCTGTGTGCCTTTCAACAAGATCTGTTTAGCCGTATTTGCGTGATTGAATTACAAACATCCAAAAATTCACATTTATGATATTAGTAGGATAGTTTAAGTAATACTTACACAATTACGGGTAATGTGCCTGAAACAAAGAAAATAAACAAAATTTAAATGAAAAAATAAATATTCCATTTCTCTCTTTGTAAAACTCGAGATTTGTAATATCACTTCACTCCTGTTGTTTCAACATTAAAGCTAAAATTGCTCCAAATTCTAATTCAACTCGTTCTAGAATCTATTAACTGTGTCAATATTGATTTGAAATCTTACGAGGAGAACTTTATAAATATTTAATAATCGCAGGGGTCGTTAATTAAATTCTACCGTATAATGAAAGTCTTTACAGAAGTGTTATCCAAATGCACGGAGACGCCAGAATAAGTTTGTTAATGATCTTGCCAATGTCTAAGTCAATTTTAATCAAATCAGAAAATTGCTCTAAATGAGGGAATCCAATTATTTTGTAAATGGGTTTCAAAGGGCCGATGCTTGTGAAGCTTGTCGAAATAAATTACGTTATAATTAATGGGGTCTACCAAAAATGTTTCCTTTGAGTGCTTATCGTTTTTTTAACTGTTTAAAATGTTTAAAAGTCGAAGTGTATCGGAAGCTTTTTGTTTAATTTGGTGAAACTATTTATTTAGCCTTTCTACAATCCTTCCGATCAATTGATCCGAGGGGTAATTCTTGTATTTTTAAAAACGTTCACATTCTAATCTCAGTCTCAAACTTGAACTTTAATTTACGTACATTTTTGACAAGTCTTTGAATTAGATTGTCGCTGAGATGACATTGGCGACTTGAATGTTTTTGAATACGTGAATTGGCTTTTAAAAGGCTTCAAGAAAGATTTATACCTATTTATCTCTGAAACGATCTCGCCTTTATACAAATAAATAGAAGTGTCTGTTTGTAATGTCAAAATAATAGATTTTACTAAATGCATTAAGAAAGTTTTAATTTTGTTTTCTCTGTCTGTCTGTCTGTTTATTCCAGCTAATCGCCGAGATGACTAGACCAATGTTGACAGGACTTTCACGGGCATATAGCTGATGTTATCAGAATTAACATTGGCTCCTTCTTGTTGTCCCGGTAGCGCGTTCCCCTGGAACGACTTCCGACATACACGTGGGCAGCTGCTAGTAGCAAACACATTTATCTCGCTTTCGAAGTACAACAAAAACTTAATTTATGAAGTGCAAATTATTAAGATGTTTGTTGATTGTACAGCAGCATATAATAAATGATCTACTAACTCCCAAACTAAATCAAGCTTGTATTTTGTTAGTAACTTGTTCTTAAGATGCAATACTTTCATAGACAAGAAAGTATCTGCTATTACTAGTTTTACAGATTATTCAGGATGGTATGATAAAAACCTTCTCATCAAGAGGATTTGATGAACGATGGAATACATTTACAAACACAAAGTGTACCGTAAAAGCGTAGACGTTTCAATATCACCCCCCTTAAATTCACTTAAGGAGTGTATCAAAGTGCGACGTCGTTGTCCTTACTTCGAGCTGAGACACCGACTCGTATGCCTGCGCCCGCGTGATAAAGCCTTACAGCGTATTAAACACAGCTTATTGAGTATTTCATTCACAATTTACATGAGTCTACAAATAATAACACTTCTCGTTTCATACAAATTAGATTTTGAGTTTGTATTTCGTGGTCTTTCGTTTCATAGATTTGGGTGTTTCATTGAATCTAAAAAAAACTCAGAGAGTGTACAAGCATATAATTTTAAAAACTTTTTTCAAAAAAATAACAACCGACTTCCAAAAAAACACTACAAAGTGCAAAATAACTTTAATTTCGGAAGGCGGTGACAAATAATTAAAATACACATCCAAAGTCACCGACTTCCGAAATTATTACCATTAAAAAAGTTTTTACCTTACACTTTTTAGTTATCCACCCGAAATTTCATCATCCTTTGGGCCAAAACAATGCATCTACAAACGATAGCAACATTCGCGGTTGATTTGCTGTAATTTTTTGAAGAGTTCCGTTGTCGGTTTCCAAAACGCATCATCTGATCTATATGAAATTTCAATGGGACCATTTCGGAGTAAACCCCTTTCGAACAAAAACAGAATTTTGCAAATCCGTCTATTTACGACGGAGTTATGCCCGAACATAATAAAAAATATATATAAACATGTCGAATTGATAACATCCTTAATTTTGAAGTCGGTTAAAAAGGCCTTGGGAATTACATATTAGACACAAAGTTTAGTTTATTTTTATTTTTTGTATAGACTCATAAGTTTAGCTTGAACTGTTTTGAATTTTGTTTAGACCTACATAATTGCATGTTTGCCTGCATGTTTAAGACCTTATTAGTATTAAGTAAATTGTAACATAATAAATTAACCAACTATTTCACTATTCATAAAACTTCAGTTAAATATTGTTAAGAAATCAGTAGTCCTAATATAGATAGTAAGATCTCATGCCACCTGTGATACAGGTTTATCCTAGTACAGGTATCATACTTTGTACTACCTACCTACATATATTATATCTAAGATTTATACCCACTGTATTTTACCAATTTTAATTTTTGAATAAATTTATTATTATTATTATTTTTGTTTTTTCATTGAATTTTCTCAGGTTTGCTAAATTTTTTAATGAAACAATGGTGTTGAGTTTCATGTTTAATGGCTTGAACGTCGTAATGTAAACTATAACTTTAGTTGAGTTTCTCTAATTTGTTCTTTGACAAATAAAGGTCTTTAAACCGAAACCGAATCTATTAAATTTTTTATAATCATAATTATTGTCATTGGTAGCCTTGTTCCACCCACTGTTGAGTATGGGCCTCCTCCCTTTTGTGCCATGCTTCCCTGGTCTGTATTCTATATTGCGTGGTCTTATTAAACGATTGTATAGCGATATGTATATTAATTACCTACTTGAATATTTGCGCGATCACATTGATAATCCAACGGAATTGAAAAACAAAATTACCTGTAAAACAGCCGATCTATTCCGTAAAAAAAACACCGTTTCTGCAAAAAAAATAAACTTAAACTTAGTCGTCATTCACACGGACACGTAGGTAATAGAATCGGGTTCACTTCATCTAAGTTTTCACGGTGATTGACAACATTGCCAACTTCACCTAAGTCGACATTCACACGGACGTAATAAAATTGCAAAGGGATTTTTTCGCGCACTGGATTTTCAACTCTTTGAGAATTCAACAGAGTCCATCACAGCGCGTCGAAAATCGAACAGTCTGTTTAACTGTTCGATTTTCAACGCATCGGCTCTATGCGATGCATGCAAAATCCAGTGCGCGAAATATCCCGCCGCGATTTTATTACGTCCGTGTGAAAGTCGACTTAGGTGACAAGTCAAAACTCAAACTCAAAGCATTTATTTCAATTAAACCATTTAAAGGCACTTTAAAATTTTCAAAAAGTCGATCAGTTGGAAAGTTGAAGCTAGTTGCCTATTCCAAAGCGTAGATCTCTATGGAGAAGAATGGGCAAGAAACTCCAAGGACAAGTGAAGCTGGCAATATTGTCAATCACCGTGAAAACTTACATAGGTGGAGTGAACTTGAAGTGAGCTATCATTCCACCTAGGATGCTAGGGATTGACATTATTGTTAGGCCACTCCAAACTCACTTCACCTAAGATTTCATGGTGAGATTTTACAGAATAGCTCGACTGGGTGTAATGATAGCTCATCCTGGGAATCACAACTCGATTCCCAGGGGTTTATTTTATTGCGTAGATATCTCTTGATTTTATTAAAATAAAATGTAATGCTTTGGTTTCTATGCTTTTTTTTACTGTAATGCCAATAAATGCACATATTTTATATTTTTTTCGACCTGTTGGAAGTGATTATTTCCACGGACGAGAGCCGTTTGATCATTGAACCATTAGTTTGTTTCATTTCGCAAGCTGTCTTGCTCGACAGTTTCAAGTTTTCAAGTACGAAAACTTTCAGCAAATTGATTCCTACTATTACGTGCCACTACTGCTTGAACACACAAACAAACCAAAGACCGTTGTAGGAATACGAAACACATGTTACATAACCCAACTTACGTACATTTCCTGGTACATACGTGTACATACACGCAGGACTCAGGAGTATTGCTCACGTCTGTACGTGGTGGTACCCGCAGGAGCCTGTTGCTCAACCCAATTACCGGCCAGTCGATGCCCGACCGGTTTAATTAACGTTGTTCACCGTATTACCGGCTATCGTAAATATACGATGTGACGTCCACACGTTACGAATACTTTTGTGGAAATGAGCGGGGATGAGCGTGTGCGGATGGCAGGCGATGCTCAATTGTTTATTTTGTTTTTATGCGCTCTTTTGTTTTTCGATGGTAAAATTTTTGGCTTGATATATTGACATACGTGAAACTTAAGTGAAATGATTTATTAAAATATTTGCTTATTTATGTTTAGAGCAATGGTGACCCAGTAGAAACGGCACCGGTTTATAAGTTGTAGGTCGTAGATTCGACCATAGATATCCGCTTTACCTTGTGTAAAAATAAATCATCACCACTACTCTCAAAACGGTGAAGGAAACCGGCATGTCCTAGAACCAAAAATTCAAAGACATGTGACATCTAAAAAGCCGCAGTAGGCCCGCGTGGTGGATTGCAGCCCACTCCTCGAAAAGAGGAGGCCTGTGCCCCAGCAGTGGGAACATTATAAGCTGATTATCTACATGTTTAGAGCTATGGCTATGACTCGCAATTTACATTAGACCACATAAGAGACCCAGAAACTCTAGACTCGATTTCAATGCTAATCTCCTATTCACAGATTTAGTTGTTTAAACGCGTATCGTTTGATGCTAATTAGAGCTACAGATCTAGAGTAGTGCTCAAGTGTCTCATTATATTGTGACATTAATAGCAAGAAATCGTCACCCTAAAGGAATAAAAATGTATTTTATCTTTAAACGATGGTCGGTCAGTGTAGAAAGATTTATTGTGTCTAGAGTTTGTGACGAGTTGGGAGATTATTTTCCTCTAACGCCCACAGACGAGAAAATCTGTCCCATTTAATAGACTCTCCCAACTTTTCGAATGATAGGCAGCTGATAACTATTGTGTTTTACTTTTATTCCCAGATCGGCAAGAAACTTCAGTGTAACGGGCAAAATAGACATTTGTATCTATCTATAAAAATAAAAATAAAAGTCCTGACCGACTGACTCATCAACGCCCAGCCCAAACCTCCAAGGGTTTGGGCTGGGCGTTGATGAGTAAGAGAGTGAGCCTAGAAAGCTGAAATTTTGCACAGAGGTCCTCTTTATAATGTAGACAAGGAATGAGGAAGGATTTTACAAAATTCAACTCCTAAGAGAGTTAAATAGGGGATGAAAGTTCCGCGCGGGCGAAGCCGCTGGCAAAGGCTAGTGAGATATAAAATCTGACGATTCTTGACGTAATTCGCAACCGAAATTGAATCGAAATCGTTTCAGAAATTTTTAACGTATCGGATTGGCTCCAGGAACAACCGGCTGGCTGGCTGGCTGGCAACACTGATTGTACATAGAACGTGTAGGTACTATTGTGCAGCCAACAAAGCAAGAGGCGACGGATTGTTGTACTTGAGTATCGGACGGTGCCATGTTCCGTTAATTCATTTTGGGAGTCAGCAAGGGCAATTTGTAATATAGAGAGACGCAGCTCCACTCTATCGACAGCCATGCAGATTGCACGAATACCAGTTGAACAGTCTGCGATTTATTGCCTGCCTGTAAATGTTGCAGCACAAATGCAGCTGTTTAACGGTTGACGGCGCGATACTAATAAAGTGGAAGGTTTAAAGTTTCAGCTCAACGTGCATCATACTTTACTCACATTTCTTTCATACAAAATCGTAATCAGCTACTAGTGTTCCCACTGCTGGGACACAGGCCTGCTCTTTGTGAGAGGGAGTGGGCCGTAATCCACTACAGGGGTCCAGTGCTGGTTGGTACGCCACATGTCTTCGAATTATTGGTTCTAGAACATGCCGGTTTCGTCACCGTTTTGAGAAGTGTGGTGATGAAATAATTTACACGACAAACAAGTACAACTCGTAAATCGTGAATTAATATATTTTTCTTCAATTAATAATTTAGGATGAATAATTTTATCAATTAGAGAAACTTTATGATTTTTTTAAAATTTTATATATTCATTTATATTTAGAATTATATGTTTTTTATTTTATATTTTATATTTTTAATATATATATTATTAATCAATTATTTATTAATAATATAATTATTTTTATTTAAATTTATTAATTTTTAATTTTTTACCATCAAATCTAGCTCAAAAAGTTTCGGAAAGCACGATCCAGAAGTTTATTTATCGAATTGAACCAATATTCATGTGAACAACACAGCTAATTATGTAAATAGCAACCAAATCGAGAAATATCCCCAGACGTGACCTACATACAGGTATCGAATACCACTAACATAGGTATAAATGAGAATACTGGATTAAATTAATACGTAAATAACATTGCTTGGAAACGGTAAAATACAAATACTTTGGTAGTATGTGTAAATCGTGTATATGTAGAACCGTTCGCGTTGATGTGTCACTATATTTTATCTCGCTACATGTAACTATACAAAGCTAGACCGACACTTGAAAGCGGCACACGGCTGGCGCTCGATTCTCCTACTCTCTCGCCTTTGACATTTTTCACCACGTGAACGAATTTAGTTGTCAAGTGAGCAGAATCAAGCGCCTTTCTATCGAATACTGCAGATGCTCGGAGATATGTCCAAGGACGTATAAGTGTATCTAGAAGAAATTTTCAACAAACTACGTTTATAAATCCGAGAAGATATTTTAAAAGGATTGTAAGGTTCTGTTTACTACGAACGGATTTCCACAGAGAGAAACAAAAATACTTCCAAAATTATGTTTGATGGGGTGAACCTCCATGGGCATTCACCTAGAAGACAGCTAGGTACGGTAGGTCGCACGTCAATGGTAACAAAACCAGAAAATGCAGGTGTTATAAGTTGGACGTGTCTGTGTGTGTGTGTGTGTGTGTGTGTGTGTGTATGTGTGTGTGTGTGTGTGTGTGTGTGTGGGTGTGTGTGTGTGTGTGTGTGTGTGTGTGTGTGTGTGTGTGTGTGAGGCAATGTAGCTCCCGAACGGATGAACCGATTTGGATTTTGTTTTTTTGTTTGAAAGGTGTATTAGTCTGGAGTGTTCATAGATATCTTTCATCAAAATTGGTTCAGCTGTTTGAAAATTATCAGCTCTTTTCTGGTTGATGAAGGGATTTGAGCATCTTCCACGGGTCTGATCAACTCGAAATTTGGTATTCTATTAGTTTAATGATATTAGACGAACAAAGTAACCTTGAACTGATGTTGGAGCAACACCTGGAATTTCTAGGATACCCAAGTTACTCACCAACAAACAGCAGAGGTATCGTGTTTGGGCTTATTGAAAAGATCTCAATGAATAGATTATAGATAAATGATGATCAGGACGAGGAAAGAGGATAAAAATTAGTAACAAACTTCACTGTGGGAAAACTACGCAACGCTGCGCCGGTTTAAACGAAACATTAAGTTTAAAAAGCAAGAAATAAAAATTAAATTAAAAATTTAAAAAACCCCCGACCCAAACAAAAACTCTTATCAATGCCTTGATCAAAATATTACCTTCAACTTAAAAGGTCCACACATGTTATTTTTTACTTTTAAGAGTTTTTGTTTGGGTCGGGGGTTTTTTAAATTTAATTTTTTTTCATGTTTTAACGTGGTTCAAAGTAAGTAAGAATGCTACTTGAAAAAAAAAAACAACAAAGAGCCATACGTAATTTCTGAGAAACGAAAAAAAGTTTCCCAAAAAAAACAAAAAACAATTTCTTTTTTCGCTTTTAGTTATAGTACCTACCCCTCACCAATTCGAAATTTCAGCATCCTCGATCAAAATAATGCATTTTAATGCGATAGCAGCAATCGTGGTTGATTTGCTGTCATTTTTTTAAGAGTTCCATTGTCTGTCGCATCATCAGATCTATATGAAATTTAAATGGGACCATTTCGGAATAAACTCCTTTCGAACAAAAAATAATTTTACAAATCCGTCTATAAATGATGGAGTTATGTCCGAATATAAATAAAATATATAAAAAACAGGTCGAATTGATAACCTCCTTCTTTTTGAATTCGGTTAAAAAATTGTTATACGAAATGTAAGGTCAATTATTTATAACCTTTAATTAAATACCTACAATATAACCTTGTACCCTATAATATAACCTTAAGCACATATTTTAACAAAACATTTCTCTCCAAAATAAATATAATAATGATTTCCTTTTGAAATTTAAGTTAGTAGGTTCTTACCTCTGCCTGGATAGTACGGTTTTCTAAACGCGTCAGTTAAAAAAGAATTCAGGAAAATTTCCTGGAAGGCAAAACCGTGTCGTATTTGACAGTGGTGGCCCAAGGTGCGCGCTGAATAAAAATGTGATATTCAACTTATTTACTGTTTTAGATAACAGTTCAGTTTTACTTGTATTAACACATTATTCTGCTTAGTGAACTACATTTGTATACAAATGTCGATACATAGTAGGTATAAAACAAAGTCGTTCTTTGTCCCTGTATTTGTGACCGCTTAGTTCTTGTAAAGTAAACAATAAATTTAATACGGTTTTTTACAATAATTTAGATCTTATAATATAATCATTCGTGAAGGTAGTGTATAAATAGAAATATTGCACCCGTGTGAAGTAAGGCGGACCACTGATACTAAAATAAAAACTGGTTTGGATTATATCTACGGATTTTTTTTAAATGTAGGTTAGTTTATATGTATGTAGATTGTACTAAATATTTTGAGCAGACTCTCATTGAATATTCTTTCTTCTTTTCCTTCGTTTCTTGGAAATTTTAATCGTTACCCTAGTAGGCTAGTACTAGTAGGTATAACTTTACTTGGGGCTCTGGGATGGACTTCCCTTGAGTAAATAACGTCCAAATTAAGTTTTTCTAATATGTAAATGGTGTAAACCTACCTCAGCAGCTAGATTCAGGTAAAAAAAACTAATCGATTTTGACAAAAAGGAAGCAGAAGAGTTGGGAAAACGTTAGGGTAGCGATTTAGTTATTTGCACGAGATGCAACTTTATATCCCAAAGATTTTTACAAACAAAAATATATTTAAAAACCTAGATTTAAAAAAAAAAAAAACGTAGTGTTGTAAGTTACAATAATAATTAGGTAATATTTCAGTATTAATTGAGAAAAAGCAATTAAGCACTGAAATAATTAGATCCTAAACTCAAGCTCTCACAAAGGAAAACAAAATCTTTGATCTTTACCTAAATTCGACATTTGCAGAACCAAGGCCGATCGAGGCCAAGAATAAAAATTAATAATATTTTAAGTAATTAAAAAATTATATAAAAACAATGAAAAATGATTTGTTCGCGGTAAATGGAGTTCCTTTGTGAGAAGGAGCGGACCCGCGAATGTTTGTTTGAACTCGCTCGCTTTGTTGATGCGAATCAAAACCTTAACAAAATAGAGCTTAGCGGAAACAAATTTAATTATTTTATCCTGAACACACAAAATTGTAAACCATTTTGAGGTAATTCTTGAAAGTAAGTCGGTGTTTTTCTTCAAATTTTCACTCATTTCTCTAGAACGTCTTATCTACTATAATGAACGCGTTGGTTTTCCTACATTAATATTGTTCAATGTGGCATTATAAACTCATTGGTAAAATGGAAGTATGTAAAAGATTTATGTAATTTCGATTGTACATACGGTCATTGAAAGCCTTAACGTTGAAAAATTTTCAGTGGATTCTATTGGACTTTAGTATTAGCTAAATCCATATCACTCATTACATAGATATAAAGGTGGTGTCAACGTAGGTGTCAACTCAAAAACAATACCTAGTCCTACTAATATTAAACGTGAAAGTTTGTATGTTTCATTGTTTGTTACTCAATCACGCAGAAACAGCCGAAAAAATTTAGATGAAATTTAGAACACAGATAGTTTATATCCTGGATTAACTAATAGGATAATTTTTATTCTGGTAGTACTTTCCTGTGGAGCGCAGCCGCTGGCAAAAGATAGTAAAAATAAGTAAGAATAATGTAAGTTAATCAACATTGGTGTGGTCCGTGTATGAGTGATAATCTTTACACATCTTTGTATGACTGTTTTTTTTTTTTTTGTAAAGTGGACTACAATGCCTTGTTTTTTTTTTGAGTAAATAAACATCATATTATCATATTATCTATATTAATAAAAAGAAAGGTCCTGACTGACTGACCGACTGACTGACTGACTCATCAACGCCCAGCCCAAACCCTTGGACCTAGAAAGCTGAAATTTTGCACAGAGGTTCCCTTTATAATGTAGACAAGGAATAAGGAAGGATTTTTCGAAATTCAACCCCTAAGGGAGTTAAATAGGGGATGAAAGTTCCGCGCGGGCGAAGCCGCTGGCAAAAGCTAGTATTATATAAAAATCATTTACTTATACAGCTTCATTTATGAGATATTAGATTTTTAATTTTATGGTCAAGGAAAAGCGCAGTAACGACCATATATTATGAGATAAAAATTATACAGTACGTCTACCAAGCCCCCCTCCGGAAGCACACCAAAGCCGATACCCCGGCTGTCATTCGTGAATCTTTGACAGTTGTTACGGGTCGTCAAAGCGAAAACCTGACAACCAATTGCAACCAGTCTTACCAAGGGGAATCGTATTACCCAGTTACGGTGCTGTGGAGGTCAAATAGGCTGCCGCTCTATGTAAAATACTGGTATTCAGCTTCATCCGGTTAGACTGGAGGGCGAACACATAATCGTTGGGAAAAGGCTAGGCAGACGATGATGATGCACCACAATCAATATAGATTGTCAAACAAAATTCGTTTCCCTTTACAAAACTTTGTGCAAACGGCAAGAAAACTACCGTAAAAGAACCTCTCTTATGAAAAACGAGTGTATACCTACATAATATTGAAAAGCCATTCCAATGACTGAATAAAATGTAGACGTGGACCGTTTTATGTCTCGGAATAGTTCTGTGACTTATTTGTACGGATTCACAATTATTTTCACTTCATTGTATAGAGCACAAAGACTTTTCTTTACTTATCTTTATTGCTTACATTCAATGTCATTGTTTTTACTCAAAATAATTTATTCCTTTTCCGTTTTTTCTCGACTCAAGCACTTATTAAAGCCATTAAGTTAATTAATTGCTTTAATAATCCTTTCTTTTAATTTAAATTCGACTTGGTACGATTTTAGACTCCGCGGTTAATTTTGTTAATAAAGGGTACCAATATTCGTAAATAAAAGGCAGTTTTTGGTGAAATACCTATATATTCCTCTGCAGTTATATTTAAAAATGTACTCAAAATATACGTGATAAAATAATGAATTTAGGTACGTCAAAAGTAATCAAGCAACAAATAATAGTTTTGGAAAAATTATATATTTCCTTACAAAAAAATGTCTTGAAGAAATTGCTATTCTAGGAATCAGAAATTCAACATACATAAAAAAAAAACTGAAGCGAATTGATAACAGGCTGTCAAGGACATAACGCTCCATATATTATTTAACGGAGATTACGTTAAAGATAATGTTTTTTTTTAATATATTATATTGTTTTTATTTTTTTCGGGGGTTTTTTAAATTTAATTTTTATTTCTTGCCTTTTAAACTTAATGTTTCGCTTAAACCTGCGCAGCGTTGCGTAGTTTTCCCACAGTGAAGTTTGTTACTAATTTTTTATCCTCATTCCTCGTCCTGATCACTATTTATCTATAATCTATTCATTGAGATCTTTTCAATAAGCCCAAACACGATACCTCTGCTGTTTGTTGGTGAGTAACTTGGGTATCCTAGAAATTCCAGGTGTTGCTCCAACATCAGTTCAAGGTTACTTTGTTCGTCTAATACAGACACGTCAAACTTATAACACCCCGTCGTTTTTGCGTCGGGGGTTAAAAATAAGTTAGGTTAAAAAACTACTAACCAAAAATCTGCAGAGTAAATTTTAAAGCGGTGAATCCAAGCAAAAATATTCAAAGCCATATTAAACCGAAATACATGCAAAGTTCAGAGCGGCAGAGATTGCACATTCGACCCCAAATACCGGCACAGATTAAACCGACCGACAAGCACCAATACCATTATCACGTTGACAACAACACCGACTACACCCGAAGTACAGTATTTTTTACTAACGAAGCGAGCGTACTTTACTTGCGTTTACCAAATGTCAAATAAGCTGTGATTGTGTGTAAGCGCAGGAGATTTCAGTACCATACGAAAGTGTGTTTGTGAGTGTGTACGTATGTGTACATTCACTGCGTGTTTGTATATTTGATTATCACAATTAAAGAGCGCGTCGCTTCGTGACATAAAACGTTATATCCGTGTGGAAGTCTGTGGAAGCACCACACAACACCATTCACGATGATATTTAATTTGTTACTAACATCCTGGCATCAGCTTCTGTCGTATTAGCAAAACTTTATACGATTTCCGGGAACTAGGAAACCCAATTAGCAATATCATCCGGCCTGAGAGTGTAACGAGAGTGGAGTGGCAATAAGCGCCGGCGCTACAGTTAACATACTGCAAATTGCTGTTAAATTTACTTAAACTCCCTTGTTACGTCTCGAATAGAAGATAAGCACTGATTCCGCAAATTGCATAAGAGTCCCTGTTTTGTTGAGCGTCGCGTGTACCCGTTTGGGACAGGTAAAAGACGTAGAATTTAACCGAGGTAATTTTATTTCTGGAATTTTCAAGTGAATATGGAGGCGAAACAAATAATATACATGTCTGCTTCCACGTAAAAAATTGTGTTAACATTGACATTGTTTTATAACTAAATACTTTACGGCATAGGTACTGCATTGACAGCCGCTTCGTGATACCTACTTATTGTGGATGCATTGATGACATTGTGCTCGTAATCCTATTCCATCATTATTAGTAGGTAAATCTTTGACAGCCGTTCGTCAGAAGCCCGAAAGTCTGACAACCAGTCTTATCAAGGGGTATCGGTGTTACCCAGTAACTGGGTTGTGGAGGTCAAATAGGCAGTCGTTCCAAGTAAAATACTTATATTTAGCTGCATCCCGTTAAACTGGAAGCCACATCAATATTGTTGGGAAAAGACTAGGCAGATGATATAGTAGGTAAATCTAGAATATCTAAAATATTTAGTTTATTATAATTTATAATATTAATAATATAAATCGTGCAATAAATAATATAGAAATATAACTTATAACCAAATATATAAATACTTGCTTACTACCATAAAAACAAATGATACTATTTTAATGTTTTTTTTTTTTAGAGACACTATTTAATGATACTATTTTGATGACACAATTTTGATGATACTATTTTAATTATACTATTTTAATGAGACTATTTTAATGATACAATTTAAACGATACTATTTTAATGATAGTTACTGTTCTAATGATACTATTTTAATTTTTTCTTAACAAAAAGGGCCTTCATCCTCTCTCCTACTAAAACTAACTTTGCTGTGCCCGACAGGGTCCATAATTGATTCAATGTTTTCACATACCAACTGTTATATGTACACATTATGGAATGCAATAAAGTATTGAGTATTGAGTATTGTAATCTTAGGCAGGTAGTTTAGTTCCCTATTTACAGGTACGACTTGTTTACAACACTTGGGGACGAAATAGACACTTTGCTAAGTTAGTAGTGTCCAGCCAAACTGTGTCCCACCACTAGTTAAGTAAGCGTATGACGGCCAACTAAGCGTTCCGTTCCATAAGTAATTCAGTCCAACTGTTTAACCACTTAGTAGCGTGGACACTAATGATGTATAGGGAATGAAAGGCCAGGCTGCACAGGCAGCACGACTTGAAGCACAGAGTTTCCGTGCATTTCTGTGGACTTCTTGTTAAAAGGCGCTAGATTTTATTTTGTACTCATTGACTCCCTACCTCTTTGGTTTGCTGAACAAGCGATGGTTTGATGCCTATAGTGTAAAGTGCTTTTGGTGTTTCCTTCTGGAATCTTTCAACAACAGTCCGGAATCGGTTTATGGATATAGGGTCGCCCCTATTACATTGGACTTTATTGTAAGTCCTATTTACGGACGAAATGTGAGTGTATGTCCTACTAGGTATACATTACAATAAATTTCTGTGTATCCCTTCAAGGGACACAGCGTAATACGAGTATGTCTTCCATTAACGATGTTTGAATATCCCAAGAGTAGTTTTTATTTCCTGAGCATATATTAAAAACAAAACTGTGTTCTAAACAATTTAAAAATGCACGTCTTGGCATCTGACACAAGAATCCGAAATCTGTGCCCGAAACGATAAAAAAGGTGCCCTAATGAGTTCTGTCCTTGATAACACTCTGCGAGAATGTCAATCAAGTTTAAAAGATTTTTTCACGAAGTTGCTCAGCTGTTTATTTATTCAGGGACGCTCCGAGTCCGTTTCTCCGCCATTCAAGGCAATCCCTGCCTTCACCGCTTTGACCGATGTTGCTATAAAAAAACCACCCAAGTGCGTATCGTACCACGCACAGGGAAGGGCTCCGTAGTTGGGATGAATACGCATGCATAGTTTTTATTATAAAAATAATAATAATAGAATGTAAAAATGAGTTTCTATTTCGTAGTAATCTTAGAAATAACTATGGAAAACAAAGTTATTATTCCGGTGGTATCCGAAATTATCCTATATTTTAATACCTTAGTAAAAAAGTCACTTAGACGCAACATTATCATTTGGGATCGAAGGATACCTCACACGTGTATGTGTATTAATATTTTTTGTTTATCCCTCGGTTCTTCCCCTATATGGGGAGTGCTACTCCTAATTAATTATCTCGTAATTTCAGTACACTATTGTTTAGCGTTGCACAAATGCACCTTTTTCAAATGTTCATCAATATATATAGAGTAGCCTCCAAATAAAATATTTGAAATCCGGACGGATGAACAAATAGACAGACATGACGAAATTATAAAGCTTCCATTTCTCCATTTGGCTACGGAACCCTAAAAATTGGATCTGAAAAATGGGACACTCGACTAGAATTCGAAACATCGTGAATTAAAATTGGATAAGATCAGATTGATATAAACGTCAGTCAACTACAGAACTCTACCAGGGCTTTTTAGTTGACTGAGATCTGACGTTTGACGTTGACTGACAAATACAGTGCGCCATTAAAAATCGACGTGTTACAAATCGCCCACGCGAACCTGGGCTTACTTGTTTATAACTTTTAAGGTGACACTTGTCCACATTTTTACCATACAAACTTTTACTCCACTGTTTGACTATATACATCAAAAGTTAAACATGGTATGGTTTTGTCTCATTATAAATATTGTCTGTACGGAAACAGAATATTAAAATAAAAAGCCATTAAAAAGTTATGAGCCAACAAAGATTCGTTTTTCTTGCTAATTTAACCTAACTTTGGGCGTATTTAAGTAATAAAAGCAGTGTAAAATCTCGAAAACCAAAACGGTACCGACAAAGCTCAATTATCCTTAAGTTCAATAAATTTAATTGGTCATTTATTTATGCAGTGGTTTTTTCAGAAAACCCGATCTTCCGAAGGACTATTCTTAATTTTTTACGCGCCTGTTTTACTAACTGATCCTGCAGCTCACTCAATAATGTTGTGCGTGTAGACTACCGTCTTACTGCTCATCACTGATACTCCCTCTGTCGGACACGAAGCCTGGTGACACAGCGTGCTTTTTAGCCAGGCCCACCAGTGAGTTCGAGCCGAGTGAAAGATTTTCGTGGTAAGTCGACGTACTAATATCTCGGTGGGATTTTTTCGCGCACTGGAAATTCAACGCACCGCTTAGCGCCGAGAATTGAAAATCGTACAGCATGTTTTTTCGATGCGTTGCTCTCTGTTGGATTCTCAATGCTCGGTTCAACAATGAGAGATTTTAAATCTAGTGCGCGACTTCCTGATCAATATCTTTTTGCTTTACCATAATGTGTACTTAGGTGGTAACTATACAGGATAAATTTTTAACCAGTGCGCAAACAGTAACCATGAATTCAGCATATCATTCTAGACACCCTCAGCGCAGAAATGTTTCAACGGTTATACAAAGAAAAAGAGCTGTTCCATACATTTTGACCGCATAGGTATTGCACTTTTCTATGAAACAGTTGTTTTTTTTTTGTATAACCGACGAAGAATTTCTACGCCCGGTCTAGAATGATATGCTGAGTTCGTGGTTACAGTTTGCGCACTGGTTAAAAATGTACCTACCCTGTATAATTGAGATCATTATGGACCCTGTACCGTGCACAGCAAAAGGGTAGGATAGAGGAAGCCCTCTTTTAGGAGATTATGAATAATTATTACTATATGATTTAATTTATTATTGTTGCTAATATAATGCATTATTATTTCTGTTATATTATTATTCTTTATTCATTTTAGTTCTTATTATTATACATTTTTAAATATTTTTAACCCCCGACGCAAAAACGACGGGGTGTTATAAGTTTGGCGAGTCTGTGTGTGTGTGTGTGTGTGTGTGTGTGTGTGTGTGTGTGTGTGTGTCTGTCTGAGGCAACGTAGCTCACGAACGGATGAACCGATTTGGATTTTGTTTTTTTTTTGTTTGAAAGGTGTATTAGTCGGGAGTGTTCTTAGACATCTTTCATGAAAATCGGTTCAGCAGTTTGAAGATTTTCAGCTCTTTTCTGGTTGATTAAGGGATTTGAGCATCTTCCACGGGTCTGATCAACTCGAAATTTGGTATTCTATTAGTTCAATGATATTAGACGAACAAAGTAACCTTGAACTGATGTTGGAGCAACACCTGGAATTTCTAGGATCAATGAAAACGCCAAACAGAGGCCTAGCATTTTCATTAGCCGTCCCCCGACTTGACAATGCCTCGATTAAAATATTACCTTCAACTTAAAAGGTCTATAAATGTTATTTTTTACTTTTAAGAGTTTTTGTTTGGGTCGTGGGTTTTTTAAATTTTAAATTTAATTTTTATTATAAAACAAAAATTAAAAAAAAAAACATTTAAAATATATAAAATAGGGATCTGCCGGTATTGGGAGCAGGGTCCAAGCTACCGGTGGTTTGGGCTCCAGAGACAGGAACCTCCTCACCATGCGAGCCGTATCGTGGAGTACTGCCTTCTGAATCAGGTCTTTGATCCAATCGCCTAATGAGAGCCTCGAGAGATGTTGATCGAGGCTTTCGGCCATCAGTCCATTGGCTGATACGACAATCGGTACAATGACAGCCGTGTTCACATTCCACATGTCAACAACCTCGTGTGCTAAGTCGAGATACTTAATTTGTTTCTCTTTCTCAGCTTTGACGAGGTTCCCGTTATGCGGAATGGTAACATCGACTATCATTGTGCGGCGCGCTAACCGATCTATCACCACTATATCAGGTTTATTGGCTACAATAGTCCTGTCAGTAATGATAGATCGGTCCCAATACAACGTGACATGGTCATTTTCAAGAACTGGGTAGGGCACATACATACTTGTAATACGGTACCTCATAATCCACAAGTTTATATTGCAAAGCAAGTTGCTGGTGAATTATCCTGGCCACTTGGTTATGCCTGTGCAAGTATTCACCGTTAGCGAGACGAGAACAACCAGAGATAATATGTCTTAGGACTCACCCGGACGGTGACATGCCCGACACACGTCAACCGTCCCGTCCTTCATAATATGTCTCCGGTAGTTATCCGTCAAGATATTATTTATTATTAGGTTTTATTATTATTGTTAGGTTATATTTATTCGTCAAGATATAATTAGGTTATATTATTTATTATTAGGTTATATTATTATTCCTTTATTCATCCTAGTTCTTATTACTATACATTTTTAAATATTTTATAAAACAAAAATAAAAAATAAAACATTTAAAAATATATAAAATAGGGATCCGCCGGTATTGGGAGCAGGGTCCAGGCTACCGGTGGTTAGGGCTCCAGAGACAGGAACCTCCTCACGATGCGAGCCGTATCGAGGAGTACTGCCTTCTGAATCAGGCCTTTGATCCAGCCGCCTAACGAGAGCCTCGAGAGATGTTGTTCGAGGCTTTCGGCCATCAGTCCATTGGCTGATACGACAATCGGCACAATGATAGCTGAGTCCACATTCCACATGTCGACAACCTCGTGTGCTAAGTCGAGATACTTAATTTGCTTCTCTTTCTCAGCTTTCACGAGGTTCCCGTCATGCGGGATGGTAACATCGACTATCATTGTGCGGCGCGCTAACCGATCTATCACCACTATATCAGGCTTATTGGCTACAATAGTCCTGTCAGTAATGATAGATCGGTCCCAGTACAACGTGACATGGTCATTTTCAAGAACTGGGTCGGGCACATACTTGTAATACGGTACCTCATAATCCACAAGTTTATATTTCAAAGCAAGTTGCTGGTGAATAATCCTGGCTACTTGGTTATGCCTGTGCAAGTATCCGCCGTTAGCCAGACGAGAACAACCAGAGATAATATGTCTGATGGACTCACCCGGAAGGTGACATGCCCGACACACGTCCACCGTCCCGTCCTTCATAATATGTCTCCGGTAATTATTCGTCAAGATAACTTCATCCATAATTGCACAGACGAAACCTTCAGTTTCCCCGAAAAGGTCACCAAAACGTAGCCAGGATACGGACGCTAAGAAATCAACACCGGGCTCATGAAGAGCCCGATAGAAGCGCCCGTGCAGCTCCTTGTTTCGCCATACTTCCTTGCGGTCATCGGTAGTTAGTATTACATTATATTATTTATTATTAGGTTTTATTGTTTATTATTAGGTTATTAATAATTACCATTTCATGAATACATTTTAAACATACCCATAGATTGCGTGCTTATTATTAATTATTGTTATCAATTGTGATTCTTATTTTTTTTTTTTTATTATTAGTAATTGCCTTACCCAAGGCAACTCACGTCCAGGTAGAAGATCTTCAGCAGGTGGAACGAATGGTCCTAAAATCAACGTAGGTAGGTAGGCAGTGAACTGTAATTCCCACTGTAATCTTTATTAGATAATCATATTTTTGCAGACACGTTGACTGCTTATTACAATCAGAAGACAGCAACGTTCGGTGGCATCATCTGACGAGAGCACAAATTATTTCCTTTTAAATGTTTTTTTCTTTCAATCGTTGTTAGAATTATGTACGGCGACACGTCTGGAATAAACACCCTTGACGTTGCCATGACGCCATTTAATATCCTACACACCGGGAGTAGGGTAAATAGTGGTGTCATTAATTCTTAGGACAATAGCGGGTTCAATGATGAATGCATACGTGGCACAAAAAAAAACTGTCTCACCATTTTTGTTGCGTTCGATGATTGTGACGTCATTTTACTAACCTCAATTTTGGTCTATTCTATAAAAACTTATGTGAAGCGAGCTGTCATTCCAGTTGCACCATAATTCCGTAACACACTATTAATCAAGATCTGAACCATTTTGAAAGTTGCATTGCTAATCCGTTGCTAAATATGTTCAAAAATTAAAAAATCTGCTCAACAATGAATGTTGTCGAATTGTCAAAATCATTCCTACTGTAAGTGGCTTACACAATTTCCCCGCTGATGTGATGCTAGGAATTACCAGTGTTAGTAGATCACGTGACATTTTAACAGAATAGATCGGCTTGTTCATATTCATCGTACAAAAAGATAACCTCTACTGATGGGCACAAAAATGTTAGTTTAAAATGTTAAGCAAGAAGACCATTTTCAATGAACGGACATAATATCAAAGAAGGTTCGCTACAACAGTTACAATAAGTTTACATTGTCAAAATGCCGTCTTGGAATTGGCCCAATCTGATTGCACTCTCACAGAATTGTGAACGCTGAGATAAGATAAAAATGTTCATTTGTTAGGTAAGTACCTATTTATGATTGCTTTGTGTAAAAAAGTAAAACGGTCGGCCGACTAATCGGATGACGATAATTATCGACTATCGTAAATCAAACGTGAATGGTTCCATTTCGTTTTCGTGTGTGCCGTAACTGTGAAAGGCCTCGGCCATGGCTGCTAAATGAAGATTTGTAGCTGGTAATAAAATACTTGTGTTCCCCGCATCGTTGGTATTGCACTACGGACAATGGCGGACAAACTGGGAATCGTATGAAAATCGGATGCAGCGTTCACAATGAGCTTTTCGAATAATTCGTATTATATTCTCCGAAAATACGTGTTTCGCAGTTCAATTTTATTTAATGATGTTAAAAATAATGGCATGATTTATTGACATGTCCCTTTAATATTTCATTTTAATTAATAAATGGGTATGTAATTAATGAGAAATTGGAATATTATTTTGATTTTTCCTCGAATCGAATGTATTGAGTTGATAATGCAGTGTTCTGAGAAGGTTTATTTTGAGCGGTCGAAATTTGAATGACTCATTTTACCTGGTCAAATTTATTATCACCAGATTACACTATTTACTTATATATTCCTGGAACACGTCTACTTTCAGAGCCTTTTTGACACAAAGGGCCATAATTATGCCTGCTACAATACTCCTGATTCTCTGAATGCAACATGTAAATTAATCCACGCTTCATACCACGCAATGAGTTCCATCTCATGCGTTGTCAACGGCAATATATTGCTTCGCAAATTGACTTCGGTAGCGCTTTTAGGTCGGTAATGTTGGAATATCCGTGAAACAAACGAGGCATACACAATCAAAAAGCTGATGTCATCCTTTTATTAGCAAGAAGTGACTGCAACACTACCTCTCGTGGATTTATCGGGGCAGGTAAACTGTAGCATTTTGCTGCGTAGAACGCAATCTGCACGGTTTCTGTGCCTATATTGAAACTACGAACTGTTGACTTTCATCGCTTGAATTGTGCGCAGAATACGTGCGAGTATTCTTTGATGTTATTGTTGATGAGAAAATTGGAACCTTGGCTGGTTTAGCGCGTAAATGACAGGAACGCATCTGGCGTGCAGATTTAGTTGAAAAAGCTTTTGACGAACGGATGTGTCGGATGAAAAAAAGCCTTAGAGATTTTCCGGAACCCGAAAGCTCCAAAAGAAGAAAATTTCCAGCCAAGTTAAATTTCTCTTTTGCCATCCATAGTATCTATCTTCGTCGTCGCTTAGTGTCAATTTGTGTTATAATGGTGTCACCGCCTCGCCCTCGCTGCGTTCCCGCTTCGAAACAGTTTCAGAAAAACTAAATTTAAATTGGAGCTGTATCGCCTGTCGGTCTGTCGTGCCGTTGTTTTCCTTTATGAATATTTTATCAAAGTTAGCACGTATCTAATGGGAAATTGTTCCTATACATCGGAACTCGAGTGCATTCAGCCTTAGATACTAGCTGGCTTAGTAATTTCACCTTTATTTTGGGTTTACACCAACATAAAGTAGCTTTTCTCAGCAGCTTCGCCCGCAAGGAGGTCAAAAATTAACTCACAGGAACGTACTACCGTGATAAAAAGTATCCTTTGGGTTTTTCCAGGTTAGAAGATATTTGTAGGCCAAATTTCATTGAAATCCGCTCGGCTGTTTTTGCGTAATTTGAATAACAAACAGCAAAATATCTAAACACATTTATAATATTAGTAGGAAGTAGTATAAGTAGGATTTGTGCCTACTATAATTGTGCAGCAATTGTTTGTTCATAAGCACAATAATTATCATACACAAAAATAAAGTCTGCCAGCAAAGTCAAAGGCATCTTCGTAGAATATTTTATAGGAATTGTTTCAACGTTCGGAGATCTGTAGGTCCTGGATTTCTTCAAGACGCTTTGAAGTATCTTTTGTATTGAGATACGTCCATGTATCTTTTGCTTTTGATTTATGCGGCTTTTGAGTTTTTAAGCGGTTTTCTGATGACTTCTGAACTAAAATTCTTTGTACTCGTGTCTTTGCGGCAATTAATGACCGATAACTTTTTCTAATTGACTAATAATCCTAAATAAAACTGAATAAAGTAATCCGTGATCATACACCATTACAACTCCTCACACACACTCCTACACACTCACCCACACTGCACACTTAGATATGCTTAGAAAGTGCTGGTATGACATCCTGTTTGTTTCTGATGCATTTTTGTAAGCATTGTTATTAAATTGTAAATCTGTTATTGGCTGTAAGATTAGTTTATTTATTTTATGTGAAATTGTTAAAGAGCTGTGGATTTTGTGAATAAATAAATAAATAACTACAATGGTGTAATTCATTAATAATCGCTTTGAAGGGTTAAGCCAGGCGTTTCAACTGCCGAAAAGAGAGAATCCAGTATCTCAATCCAGAGATCGTTGTCACGCGACTTATTTCTGATGACGTCGGTTGCCTTTTAATGAAATTTGTATTTTATAAAATGATAATATACTATGATTACTATTATCACTGGTCCAGAGCTCGACCACCGCTGTGAATTCATGGATACTGCCTTGGGTAGTCGTCTACACCCCTTCTTCTTAGCGTATCGATGGCAAATAAATAAATAAAATCAAACAACTTTGGCCCAAAATTCGGCTACGCGAACTCCGCTCGCTGACGCAGTCATAAGTTCGTCTACACCCCTGTACCACCAGCAATATTTTCAAAATTCGCCTGCTCGACGACGCATATACCTATGTAACGCAATTATTATTTTTGAATTGTCAAAATGATAGGGATTGTGTGTTACGTAATTAGGCTCCGGAGTTGCTTTTACGGATTATTCTCAACTCCATCCGTTTCCATTTTCGGTTAGAGTTTTACCTGTTTTTTTTTTTTCTATTTAGGATAAGCTCTTTTTCCATTTCAGCCCTTTTACCTTCTCATATATAACTGTACAGTCTACTGTCCATCTATGTACTGCCTACAGTCTATAAAATAATATGTCATTGCACATTTCCCTCACATACAAAACAATCAAATTATCTTTTTCACAATAAATATCGGAGGAAGTTGTCCGTAAAACTTTTAATTGGTTGTACGTGGCTCCTCAGCTCCGTGATATATCGTGAATAACGTTCTACGGTAGAAATATATTATTCATCAATCTTCCGTGCAGCTATTATACTCGTATGTTCTGTGGGCCATGGGTGACTGCCAATGTTCTGTGTTAATATACTCGTATTATTAAAAGGGAGAGTAATAGAGCTCTGATTATGGTATTATTTATAAGTGCAGTGAATTATGGACTCATGAGTAGGTCCATAACTCATAATGTTGGACTTTGTGACATAAATAATAGAATTGACTGCATACAAACATTGGCATGTAATTACGATTTTAAGTTTTCGTTTTCTTACTGATATTAATTTTTTTTAGTTTTTTGGTTAATTACTGCCTTTAAATGCACCTATAGTTCTGTTCTTTTCTTCTTGTCTGTTTATATGTGGGTACATAAATGGTTAAATCCTACCAATATCGTTCTAATGTAAAAAATGTGAAGTTTATATGTTTGTTACTCAATCACTTAAAAACGGCTGAACGGATCTGGATGATATTTAGGACTCAGATAGTTTATAGAGCAGTGGTGGCGAGTGGTGACGGCCGCGACTTACCGAGTTGTAGGTCGTGAGTTCGAACCCAGACAGGCGCTTTACTTTGTGTAATTATTTCATCACCACTGCTCTCAAAACGGTGAAGGAAAACACCGTGAGGAAACCGGCATGTCCTAGAACCAAAAATTCGAAGACATGTGACATCTACCAACCCGCACTGGGCCCGCGTGGTGGATTACGGCCCAATCCCTCTCACCGAGAGGAGGCCTGTGTCCCAGCAGTGGGAACATTGTAGGCTGATGATGATGATAATGAGATAGTTTATAACCTGGATTAACAAATAGGGTAGGTACTTTATATTTCGGTAGTTCTTACCCGTGGTATAATTTCCGACCTCCACGTGGGTGAATCCGCTGACAAAAGCTAGTTAATAAATATAAACCATCGGGTAAGCAAATAGAGTTCAAAATTAAATAAGTCCAAAAAAGTTACGTACAATTTACTTATTTTCATGTTTTATTATTCTAAAACAGCTGCATATACTTATCTAATGCCTAAAGTCGTAGCATTACAACTTTACAAACTGTATTCGTTACATAGCCAAACGACCCAAGTTCAGTTCGGCTCATAGAGGAAAACATGGCTATTCATACAAATAGTCCCAATTTCCAGTAGGTCATCCTATTCGATATTAAGTTGGAATTGCCAAAAAGGTACAGGTATTTTATATAGAACAAAAAAGTCGGCAATAACCGTGTTCACGCGTGCACAGAATTTAAACCACACCGATTATGGCTACAATAAAAACAGAACGATGGCAACAAAATTTGTTTTACGAATAAAATCATTTTTTATTAAGTATCTAATATTTCATAGGGTATTATTGGCGGGCAGAGATATTACCATCGACAATTTCCCGTTTGACATTTTTATTTTTATTATCCTGCTCGTCTAGACTTGTATTAGGCCTTAGCTGGCAAATAGAATAGGATATGACGTCGTTAAGGAAATAGATTCACATCTTGATGTTATTTATGGTTACTAAACTAAAATAAATACCTATAAATCTAATCAATCTGTGTTTTTTTCCCTCAAAAGACCATTTCAGACACTTAATAATCTTTAGTTTGTTTTGCCCTTTCTTCTCAGAGTAGTGAGATAGGAAATGCCTGTCTAATCTAGTTTTTTAAAATATTATTGACGTGGAAAAGTGTTTGTACAACCTTACTTACAGAAATGAAATCATTTAATATTGTTCTACTGAGTAAACTTAACATCCAGGGCAAATATAGATGATGGGTTATCGTTTATCAAGAGCCTTTTCTTACTTATTTTTGAGATTTGGAGTCAGCTTTCAGGCTAACCAGGTGGATATCATTATTTTACATGGAAAGTTTACCATTATGATTTTATTACTGCGCGTACTTGGTTTTCACTAAAATATAAAGTATTTTCTCCAATTTTCTTGAACCTAATAAAATTCAGCTGTGGACGTTTTTTGGCTGAAATCATGATGATTCTTATAGCATATTTCTTAATTCGTTCGAATATTTTCTAAAACGAAATAATTCAATACCAATGTAACTTGCAACATTAGTAAAGGTCGCTAATATAGAAAACTCCTTAGGGATCATAAGTGTAGTGTAGTCTAAGTACACAAGTATTTGTACGACAGTGGTAGCAGACGATTTGGTTGTGTTACAATGTCAATAAAAACTGTCTGGGACAGCTGTTGTCTTGTACAAATTCGTTTAAGTTTTTATTCTTCGCTTCGGGCACATTCCGTTATTGAGTAGATTTCTCTTACGAGTTTTCGAGTCTGCATGTTGAAACTTTGTCTGCCCAATATGCTTTAGATAATAGATATTACAGAAATGAATCTTCTAAACGAAATAAGCAGAAGCTACGTCCGTAACAAATCTGAAAAATAAACTTATCGTAAGTATAATTTTTTCAATTTTGCGTCGGCATGAAAAGATATGGCAACGAGGCAGTAAAAGCATATATAAGAAGATCCTCTACCAAAACATCGTGTGTGGTATGTTATGATGACATCATAATCTGACACTTATTCCGATGACGACATAAATGCGACATCTGAATGTTTATCCTTAACATACAGACGCGGAAGCCATTACGGGTTCGAGTTCCATCAGCGGTTTCACAAAATTAATTTCATTTCTACAGTATCAGTACAATTTAATTGAATTAGCTCCATTAATCTGAACAGGGGAGTAATTATTTTGCCCGGGGACAATAAACAAGGGTACGCCTATAAAAAACTTGTTCATCTAACTGGAGTTTAAACGAGGGGTAATTGAATCGAAGCCACTCAGGAGTCGCGGTTCTCATAAATCAATTACGAACCGCATTTGGTGACGGTGTTACATGCTTTGACAGTTCCCTGATGGCAGGCGCTGTCTGCCGAGATGGTGTGTCGCCGTACATGTACCGACTCGTAGGTAATTCAATTTAGTCAAAGGTACCGCGCGGCTTTGTTCCTCTGCTACCTTTTCAATGTAGCTAAGTTAATTTCGGTAAAGGCACACTATGTAAATCGAGAGAATGATATTGTCTTTTTTATCTTTGGTTTTGTTTTGGTTAGCCTTTTCCCCGTTTGATCATTTATTGTGTTTTAGTTGATCGAAGTTTACTAATTGTTTTTGTTAAAAATATGTACTAACTGACTTGCTTATTTAGGAAGTATAGGAAAAGTTGTTGCTGTGAAAATAAACACTTAGTTATTACTTTATTATAAGACTAATAATAACCTTTCTTTAAAACTTCACTTGAAACCAATATACTCTGAAATCTAAATTCTCCAAATGCGGCTATCAATAATTTTGAGCCCAACAAACCCACGCACCGTAGCAACTTGGGTATTCAATGGAACAATTCAAGAGGCATAATCGAATAGAATATATTCGTCATAAAGGCTGATAAATTGTAAGCATTCCGCGAGGAGCTGCCATAAAGTTCAGTGTTCAACCCTCAGGAAGGGGTCGCTTGAGGAAACTTGCCTCTACGAATTTGTTATCGCTATGAAGATAAGTATAACTACAAAGACGCGTAATATCCGTCTTCCGTGAAAACCGACTATCTTGTAAGTGTTATGTAATTGAATTGTATGGTTTTAGTGTTATGGATTTGGGAAACTTTCAAAATATGATTAGTTTCTTGTTTATACAGGTATACGATGATGTGGTATTCTGCGTTCTTTAACGTTTATATTGGCACTCGCACATACATGAAAATACGCCATCTTTCTATGGGGATAGACAGAAATTAAAGCAAGCCACCTGCTGACATGCTACGATTCTCATACCTACCTACTCCTTTTGCTTCGTTAACGTTCAATCATCAGACAGGCAATTCTCGTAATTTCAAGAACGTTCACAGTCTGATCTCAGTCTCAGTCTGTGAAAAGTACCTTGAGTTTCCATAAATTTTTGACAAGTATTTGACATTTGATTGTCGCCGAGATGACACTGCGTCTAGATTTTGAACGTTTTAATCACGAGAATTGGCCTTCTGGTCATACACGATTGCTGTTTGCGAGTACACAGACCTGACCTTTCAAGAACATCACCAATAAGGTGAACATACATGATAAGTTTTTAACCAGTGCGCAAACTGTAACCATGAATTCAGCATATCATTCTAGACCCGTTTGTATAATCAACGAAAAATTTCTGCGCTGGGGGTCTAGAATGATATTATGCTGAATTCATGGTTACAGTTTGCGCACTGGATAAAAACTTATCCTGTATGTCCAGGCGTATAAACATACCACTAAAGTTGTTTCTGTTCTTTATTTACTATTATTGCAGTCCTTATTGTGGTACAGACGCCAGCACATAAAGCTACCCCAATCTGTCAAGTTTATTTGATAAAGTTCATGATCAATTGCGAAAATTCAACAGTTTGGGATAGCTTGATGTGCTGGCGTCTGTAACCCTTCTTAGTCGTTTAATCGTTTCAACTGGCAACAAAGAAACAAAAGTGAAGACCAAGAAAACCAAGGTTTTAAAACATCACTTAAAATGAACGTTGATGTGTGATTCAATTTGTTAAGGTTCCTCCGTACAGTAGTGCTGATACACAACAATGTCTAAGAACAACACAACTAGTGACAAGTTGCAAGACTTGCGAGCTCATTGCTTGCGAGGACTATGGCAACCTATTTCGCTCAGGAGCTTTGTACAATTTGCGAGAAACCGCAAGAAGGAAGGAAGGCAGAATGTTTCTATTTAAATAATGTTTATGGAAATCTTTGAGAACGTTTTAATGCAAGGCAGCTTTTTAATGAGAATCGCAATCTTATTTTTCCGGGCACTTAAATTGAAAAAAATTAAATATTTACAAAGTGAAAAGATGCTTCCTATTCAGAATCTCCACTTTCTAACTAAAACTTATTTGACAATTATTTCGCTTAGTTTCGACAAAAGTAGCTTTCCCAATGTATTACTAGCTTCCGACTGCGGCTTCGCCCGCGTAGTTAGACGAATGTCCTATGCCCTTCCCCAGGATTCAAAGCATCCCCACAACAAATTTCATCAAAATCGGTCCCACCGTTTATAAGTACCGTATCTACTATCACGTGTATTTAAAAACAAAGCTGTTATTTTAGATTACAGACCTTTCATTTATTTGTATTATGTCTAGATTTTGCTTTTAAATTGGTATAACATTATATAGCTCTGAAACCTAACTTGTTTGGTAAAACTAAGGAGACTAGCTACGATTAGTGCCTACTCATAACGATCAGCCCTTGTCGTCGGTCCTTCGAGCCGGATATAAAAAGCTCCACGTCAGCACTATAAAACGCAACATAGAGCAACCTCTTAATGGCACTGAAAAAATGTCCATCGCAGATATATTCATTTTATTGCGTTATCTGTGCAAAGAATGCGTATATGGCGACTATAAGTCAAGATGTTCCGTTGAAATGAGCAATAAAGTCAGTATGGCTGTTTGATAGTTATATCTGTTGCGAGAGCCACCTGTTATGGTTGTTCTTATGATTACTGTGCTTATTTTTTTGTTTTGAGAGGGGAGCAACTGTAGTTCTTGGAACTTCAGCTGCGTAAAAAGTGGTCTTTAGGCTGGAAGCAGAAATTTATAAATAACACACACCTCGTTTCCCCGAAGGGCTACGCAGCGTACCTATAGGTACGAATGATGAGATGATGACGATGATTAGATGTTTTTAAGCCCCATGTAATTAGGGGCGAGCCTATTGCCATCAAACGGTCACAAATCCAAATTCCGGGCTGCTACTTAGAAATTTCAGAAAAAAAACCCCAAAAACACTTTGCCTGACCTGGGAATCGAACCTCATGCTCAGCAGTAGCGCTTGCGACCACTAGACCAACGAGGCAGAAATTTGTCCTTCTAATACCTGTGAATGGACGAGACGAGTATACGACCCGACGTGTGTGTGAGTCTCGTTCATTAACATTACAAATACATAACATGTTCAGACCGTAGATAAACCTGCAAACTTAGCACGAGAACCGTAGAGAAGCGTTTTGTCGACGGAAGGGTCGACAAAAATGACGATTCCGTGCAGACAGTATTTTACTGAGAAATGTAGACAAGCGATTTCTATTCTACAGTGGAGTAGAAATAGAACGCGTCATGCTAAGTCTGTAGTTTGACGTACCTATTTAAAAACTATAGTTATATTCCCTAACCAGGACGCTTTGTTATTAAACACCTCCGAACATGCCTACAATTGACGGTAGATAATAATATTAATTTGCCATCAACTGGAGATATTATTTTTAAAGAAGCTTATTCATTCTTCACGTGAATGCCAAAACTTCTTATCGCTATGTTAATTTATTTGAATGGGTATAGAATTTTGTAGCCTGAAAATTGAAGCGTAGGCATTCTTTGAAAATAATTTATTATTATTCTTCTGTAGACTTTACTAAAAGTGATTCTATTCTATTCTACTCGTTCAATAATAAAAATATTATGATGTCAAATCTTCGATGTTCCTACTTCGAGTTCCTTTCAGTTCGCAAAGTTTGAATATTAAGTTTCTTACTCATTAATACGCCTTTATTAAATAGGATACGAACTTTATCGCTTTATATCTTTGTTATTTGAACTATAAAATGAGTTCGTTAGAATATCACTTAATTGGAATTTTTTATAAGAGTTCGGAATGAACTTTATGTTAATGATGATGTTATTCCGTCTGTATGTTAGTATCTTTTTTGTTTTTGTGGGTTCAGCAGCAGCTGGAGGCAGAAAACCATATGATTGTTTATTCAACAGTAATGTTCTTTTCAACACACTTGCTCATAAAATGGCTCTAATTTCACTGCAATTAGGCACATAATGACACCTATTATCAAACTGTGACTTTTTCATTACTATTATTCACTAGTGAGTTATAGAATTGGTTGAGTAGCTTTGTTCTTAGTGAGTTATAGATTGTTTTTTAATTGGTTGAGTTGCTTTGTTCTTAAAAACAACGATGATGATGATGACGATGACATGACGATGACGATGACGATACCATGACGATACATGATAACTAGTTGTGCGTACAGTCACGAGCATTAATATTTGTACACATCGCCAAGTTCAAAAGCGATTTTCTTTTAAATAGCGATTGCAACCTTGAGATAACTTAGGTATTTCATTATAGTGTGGGTTCCAAAATATTAATTTGCATAATAAAATAAGATTACAATGAGTAAAAGTGGAGAAAATCACTTTTAAAAGTTGGTAAGCGTATACATATTATTGCTCGTGGCTGTACACGTGGCTAACTCATCATACATAATTACTTACGATTCAATTATAATCGTAAAATGAAAAGTATAATTATAGATACAGACTAACTATCTAGTTGATGGTTCACTGGCAAATAATATATGTAACTAGTTGTAGGTAATATTTAAGCTGCTCAATATGTCGCCTGGGCCGAAAAGTTCTGGAGTGGCGACCGCGTACCGGAAGGCCTCCCACAAGGTGGACCGATGACCTTGCGAGGGTCGCAGGAGTCCGCTGGATGCGGGAAGCACAGAACCGGTCGAAGTGGCGGAGCTTGGGGAAGGCCTACGTCCAACAGTGGACGTCTTTCGACTGAAATGATGATGATGATGAATATGTCGTCTCAACTTGATGTTAACCTGTATGTATGCTAACTGTATTACCCGGACAATTAATATTTTATATTTATATATCTTTTCTAATTATCATTAAGTAGGGTTTGTGTTTATGACCTGTCAATAATTTTCACATTTTGGCGTAGAGTGGTGGCCAAGTGCTAACGGCCCCGACTTACGGGTTGTAGGTCGTGGGTACCAACCCAGATCAACGCTTTACATTGTGTTAGTTATTTTATCACCGTTCATTTCATTCATTCATTTCAGTCGAAAGACGTCCACTTCTGGACATGGGCCTCCCTCAAGCTCTACCTTATTTTATCACCATTGCTCCAAAACGGTGAAGGAAAACATCGTGAGGAATCCGGCATGTCCTAGAACAAAAAATTCCAAGACATATGACATCTACCAAGCCGCACTAGGCCCGCGTCATAGATTACAGTTCCAGCAGTGGAAATATTCTAGGCTGATAATTTTTTCATTTTCATGACCACTACGAAGTGCATCTATTGTCTACAGTATTTTTGAGACATAGAACTCAATGAACCACCGGTTTAAAAAAAATACTAAAAATAAAATGAACCGGTTAGATGGAACTGAAAAATCCAAGAAGAAAAGATCTCGGTACAGTCACAATTGCCCTCATATCTCAGTATCAGTACAACAAACCTTCCATTATCTGAGTGTCGAGTCTCCACGAGAAGTTGAAGACAATGTTATTAACGTATATTTTACGAGGCACATTTAGAATTTTATGTCATCCCAGGGTACGTGAGCACGAAGAACCGAGGTCATCTAACTTAACTCATAAACAAGTTCGCTATTCGTCGTGATGCACTCCAAATTATTGTTGCAAATGAATTTTGGTACATTGTTGTTGCTTGCTGTATTTTGAATTTGTAGAAATTGTATTTTTTTTTTCTCATGTGTTGTTTTGTTTGTGATTGTACTTTGTTTGGATTGTAAAAGAAGATTTCCATTTTGTTGTTTTTGCTGTTCCAAAATTAACCCACTACATCAAACACCCCAATTAGAATATTATGTTACTAGTCGTGGACCTAGTACCAGGATTAAAAGACATAGAAGAAGATACATACATTCATTTCATACATCCAGATAAACAGACACACAATTTTATACACAATTTTTTTACTATTATATAAAACGTTGGTTTATTTATTAAATTAGCAGATACTGCGAGAAAATTGTGGTCAATTTACAAATAAACGCACACACACAGTCGCATACAGCGTAATAGGTACTTTGTCCTATTTGTTTAGACAGTACAGCGAAAGTGTCACTTTTTACGTAGCTTCAACTATTTTTGAGTGTTTTTTTTTTACTTTCCTCCAGTGGCAACTTGGAAAGTGCCAGTTAGCGTAATTTTTCTTTAATACCTGCATATTTAGGAATCGATTTTAGGACTACACCTACTTACGAATAAATTCTGCTTTATAATATTTCACAAACTTACATGTAGGTAGGTAACCACAGATTCTAACTTATCAGAAAAGGTCATTGAAGAGACCAGGTGCCGTCATTTGTCACTGCGCGCACACAAACGTAAGTTAGATACATCGAGGGTCCAACATACCCATTCTAATAAATACTTCTGTAGCAATGAATGTGTGAACTGGGGTTATTAATGTCTGTGTGCTAAAGTATTAATTGAGTTCTTAAGGGGCAGTGCAGTTAGCGGGGTCAGGCGGAAACGCGAGTTTTCGTTGTTTTTGGGTCCGTTTTCCACCATGTTGAAATGAGTTGCGCGGAAACTTTAAATTGCAGAATTTGTATTTGGAATAGTTATTTTTGGCGGCCTGTCGTCGCGTAGTGTGTAGAATACTGTAGGCTAGCTTTTCTGTGTCGTTGCAAAAAAATCGCCCGTAGGTATGTAGCCTTTTGCTGTTTTTTTGACAATGACATCTCGCCTAGGAGGTTGTTGGTTGGACTTACCTGCGGCTGCCTGAACAAATTAAGGCCTCCAGTCAGGGCTTCTAAGCGACTACACGCTTAGGCGAACCTCAGCTTAGGGCCTTGCTGGAAGAGACGAGCAGAGCTGCAAGGGACGGGCTGGTTTGGAATGAGTGACTTTTTTTTTTTTTGAGATCCCGGAACTTATATAAAGCCTTTTGTATTTTCAAAAAAATCGTTGGTATTAAGTTACTTCCCTGTCAGCGGTGGGTCAGGTGCCTTAAGCGAAGTACCTACATAGTTGACACAAAGAAGAAAAGGTGCCGCCCAATGTGATGTGATAGTAATTTGTCTATTCAAATAGTTAGCAGACTAAATTCCCCATCGCAGTCAGACAGCACAGTAAATATGCTAAGCAGTCACACTTAAAAATGTCAACATAATTACGAATCTAATGAGTTTTCGTTCATTTACTAACTAGTACAAGTAGCGGGGTTATATCCAAGTCGTTCGTTAGCTACTGAGGGCCCTTCTGCACTAGTCAAGAGCTTGCCCTTTGATGTTTGCTGTTGAAGTCAACCGGAGCGCCCTTGGCCTCATTAGATGAAGTTGACATGTTAACCCCAATCAATGGTAGCGTCATGTGGAGTTACTGTGTAGTTATAATGTTTCAGTTGTTTGAATGAAATGAAGCGCAGATTGGTGCTCAATCTGTTCTCTACGTTACCTTTTTATCGCCTTGTTGCTAGTCTCGGAGGAACGCTCTCTCTACACCTACTCCAAAAAACAATTCACAACAAAGGGATGAAAGTACATGTCTATTTTTATTATCCCTTTGCTTTGAATTGTTTTGTTCTACTAGCTGTAAACATTGGAAAATTGCTATTTGTTCTCATTTTGCTGTAGTAATTTTCTTAAAGAGTTTAGAGGATACAGCCTTATCTCTGTAAACCGTAGGTAGGAAATGGCCAGTTCCCTCTAATACACTATCAACCACAATATGAATAATTATAAAGAACTAGCTTTCGCCAGCGGCTTCGCCCGCGCGGAACTTTCATCCCCTATTTAACTCCCTTAGAGGTTAAATTTCGAAAAATCCTTCCTTAATCCATGTCTACATTATAAAGGGAACCTCTGTGCCAAATTTCAGCTTTCTAGGTCCAAGGGTTTGGGCTGGGCGTTGATGAGTCAGTCAGTCAGGCCTTCTCTTTTTATTTATATAGATATTGCTATCCATTGTTTCATAATAATATATGTTCTGCTCAACAACGTAAATCGTGAGTGGATGTTTTTTAGTAAGCTAAATAGAATGATTTGTTCCGTGTGGTGCCGGACATAAAGAATAGTAGCTTCCCATTTCTTCCCGTGGGTGTCGTAAAAGTGGACTAAGGTACTTTCTAGAGAATGGGCAGCAGCATTCTTATTTAACCACCTTACTGCGATTGCCAACTTGCCTAGCAACCGGTGTGACTATGGCAACTATTGAGGATGGCCCATGTTCAGCAGTGGACGTCGTCCAGCAGATGGAAAATGAGGAATCAATCTACTGTTATGCTCTTGGTCATGTTATGCTGTTATGAATGCAGTTTCATCACAAAAATTGTGCACATAACTTCAATACTTCTCTATTTCTGCTTCAGATTTCGGTAGTCCGATTTCAGAAAGTAAGTAGGTTCGGTAGTGAAATGAATCACATTCATAAAGTTCTAATATTATTTTTTACTAGCTTGTCCAGTAGGTTTGCTCGCGTGGGGGACAGAGATTATCACACGGGAACTTACTACCCGGATTAAAAGTATCCTATGTAATAATCCAAGTTATACACTATCCGTGCGCTAAATTTCATACAAATCCACTCAGCCGTTTCTGTGTGATTAAGTAACAAACATCAAAACATCTAAATAACCAAACATACAAACTTTCACATTTATAATATTAGTAGGAAGTTGGATTTTTCATCCAAATTATGTTTAATCCAATCGTTAGGTAGCTAATAACTTTTATTTAGCTAAACGCCTTAAAACTATCCTTACAGGCCTTTACCTAATACGATAGCAAGTCACACACGAAAAATTAAAATTAAAGCACACACCAAAGATCTTTGTTTGTAACATAATATAAACAATAGTACTTTTGCGAATTCAGTACTCCAGTCATCATTTCAGCCGAAAGACGTCTGCTGGACATAGGCCTCCCCTAAAAACCTCCACTTCGACCGGTTCTGTGCTTCTCGCATCCAGCGGGCTCCTGCGGCCCTCACAAGGTCATCTGTCCACCTCTGTATATAGGTACAAGAAATAGAACTCCATCGAATTAATGATGTTACAGATGACATCAACTCGATAGGTAGAAATTAACTTCGGAACTTGTTTATGGGTCCCAAATAACTTCGGTAATCAGACAAAAAGTTAAATTGGAATCCAAGTCGGTTAAGTTTTTTATTGTTATAAATAAACAGTTGAGAGTTGAGTGAAAACTTCGTTTATCGCAATCGATATTTAATAGAGTCTTAAACACGAGAGGGGCATAATGTTGGCAACAAGTTTAATGGTTTAGTTCGTTCTTAGGAACGAACCTCAATTTTAGAGTTGTGAAAATTCAAAGAAGATTCCAGAAGAAAACCAGTCTTATGTTCTGACACTTTGTAGTAATAGAAGTACATAACGAAATCGATCGTTTTTTGATTTGACTAAACTGGCTAATCTTACAGATCAACCTGAACCTATCGACATTTATGTTCATTTCATAAGTACTTTTTATTATCTTCTATTATTATACGTGTTATAGGAGGGCTTGTGGCTAGGTTAGGAGCCGAATGGGTTGATCGATCAGGTTAAGCAGCGCTTGCCGCGGTTGGTCCGAGGATGGGTGATCTTTACATATCAAGGCTCGAAAAGCCGTTGGTCCCGGCTGTCATCCATGTATCTTTTACAGTCGTAACGGGTCATCATAGTCAGTAAAAGTCTGACACGCCCTTCTGCTCCACCCAGAGCGGGAGAAGTTATTTGATGATTTCCCAACCAAAAAAAAACGGGTCATCTGCATTCTGTTAGGTTAGGTTAGAAAATAAGGTGATGATACTTATACTATTACACAGAGTAAGTTTTTATCCAGTGCGCAAACTGTAACTGGCGATAAATTTCTGCAGTAGGGGTCTAGAATGATAGGCTGAATTCATGGTTACAGTTTGCGTACTGGATAAAAACTTTTCCTGTGTGTATTATGCAACCTCAAAGCCAAAGTGAAAAATCAAGAAAAAAGACTGTTGTTTGGAAAACCAAGCAAGAACAAGAAACATAGTCTTCTTTGACCGAAACTTCATACTCAAACTTGGAAAGAAACCTAGCCAATTTAATAGAATCTCTATTTTTCTTTCTTTCTTACATTAAATTAGATTTGGTTTTGTTTTGTAAGCTACTTGCAAGAAATAAAACGCTATTTTATTTTATTTATTTATTATCGTTTTCTGATTTGACTAAACTGGCCCATCTTATTAGATCACCCTGAACCTACTGACATTTATGTTGATATTTACTTTATTATTATAATTGTAATTTGAAAATGAAATACACAATGACTTAACAGTATAACAATAAAATTGAAATTGAAACGACAAGACGCTGCGGTAGCCTTAGGCTAAGCGCGTACTGTGTATTTTAATATTTCGATAAATAATCGCCAATCTGTGAACAAAACCAATATACTAGAGTGCGCGCACTGCGGTAAAAAAATCGCCTGAGAATTATCGTGAAAAATTATAAACGTATGCCGTTTTATTTCGCGTGAACACGCGATTATAAGAAAAGCATCGCAATGCGCGCTTTGTCTTAGGCAGGCCGCGACGTCTTTGGGCATCATTGTTGAAATTTTTACTGCAACGAATTTCCGTAGAATTTGTCCAATTATTTTTCTAAATAGAAAAAAAGCTCCCAAGTAATTCCTGGCTGCATTTCTATCGGTACATACCATTCAAAGTATGGGAAATGAAACACTTCCATCCAATGATAATTGTATACGATATCAACGAGGCATACATTGAATTTGTACGAGTTATACTTAACCATGTCGCCGTAAGGAGAGGTTGCCCTTATGATCACGCAGTTTGGTTTTCTTTCTTGCAATATGGTATAATTCATTAAACCCTGAAATGATTGAATGATATTCAATAATTGTTATTTTCACCATTGGGATAGCATTTCGTCAAAACTAGTTTTACATTTCATTTTGAGAGCTTAAAGAATCTAGGCGCGGGCTCGAACTCACTGATGGGCCTGGCTAAAAAGCACGCTGTCTCACCAGGCAACGTGTCCGACAGAGAGAGTATCAGTGATAAGCAGTTAGACGCACGCACAACGTTATTGAGTGAGATGCAGGATCATTCATCGTACAACAGGCGCTTAAAATTAAGAAAAATCCTTCGGAAGATTGGGTTTTATGAAAAAACCACTGCATAAATCAATGACCAATAAAATTTATTGAACTTTTCGATATTTGAGCTTTGGTGCTGATGTGGTTTTGAAGATTTTACACTTATTTTATCTTTGCGGGTTACTAACTTTTTACTGGATTTTTATTTTAGCATTCTGTTTCCATACAGACAATATTATTAGTAAAACCATACCATGTTTAATTTTTGATTTACATTGTCAAACAGTGGAGTAATACACTCCCGTAGTTTGTATGGATAAAATGTCAACAAGATTCACCTTAGAGCCGCGGTGGCCAAGTGGTCGCGTCGCGACTTATGAGTAGAAGGTGCTAGGGTCGAACCCAGGCAGGCGCTTTATTTAGTGTCAATAATTTCACCACGCACTGCTCTCAAAACGGTGAAGGAAAACATCGTGAGAAAACCGACATGTCCTAGAACCAAAACTTCGAAGACTTATACTATCAATCCGCACTGGGCCCACGTGGCTGAAAGAGGAAGCCTGTGTCCCAGCAGTGGGATAGGATGATTATGTAAGAGCTATGCCGCACCTGGATGCCATGACAGCGCAGCCAGGTCGCGTCACCAATGTATGATTGGCTGCGTATTCAAGCAGACGCCAGGTTTTCTCGAAAACTTCGTGGCTAAATACGCGGTCTGTGCTCATGAGATATCGCGAAGATGTGACGTTTGTTCCGAGAGTGAGAATAAATGTAATAGAAATAAAAATAAAAGTATGGAAATAATAGATATTCGTCTTAGAAAGTACAGCTTTTGCTTATCAGAACGCAATTTAACATATTATCTTATTTCTGAACACATTCGTAATTTTTACGGAGTCGCAACAACCCTAAGGTGTAAATGCATAGAGAACGCTGCTGCGTTCTCTATGCATTTTACCACCATACTGCGATCGCCAACCCGCCTGCCAAGCGTGGCGATTATGGAAAAACCCCCCTTTTGGGGGAGGCTTAGGTCCAGCAGTGGACGTTTTTCGGCTGAAATGATGATGATGATGAATTGTGTATAATCAAGTTACGATTTTTTACGACGTGGCACCCACCAACCCTCAATGGGCCTTCTACTTCTCATAGAGAGTAGGCCTTTGTCTAAGCAGTGGGAACATTATAGGCTGATTATAGCTATGCTAAGTTACGTTTTATATGTTTTTCATGTTAGGAGATTGGCCATTGTTCTTTGAAAATGTCACAAAATGTTCCTAATTCTGAGTGATCCTGCCAGTAGAGTATTGAGTGTAAAAAGTAGGTATATTTACCCGAACTATGACGTGATTAGCTATCTGTGCATATGTAAAGTTTTGGTACATGACTAGTTCTCTGTTTTCGGTTACGAAACATTTTCCCAAGTAATATTCGCTATGGATTGTATCTGAAAAAGCAAAGTAATAATTGAGTTTGAAAGACAGTTTGTCCTCCGTTTTTTTGTGAATTAAATTTTTTGGAAAAATTACAAGATAAACATCGACTAACAGAATGTGTAGGAATGCTCATGCTTCATTGTATGAGCAGAGCCTTGCATTACACTAATAGGTATATGTTAAGGGTAGGTAATAAACAGGGTAACATTTGGGACATTTAAATAATATATACAGGAAAAGTTTTTATCCAGTGCGCAAATTGTAACCATGAATTCAGCATATCATTCTAGAACTCCTACCGCAGAAACTTTTCGTCGAGTATACAAAAAAAATCAGCTGTTCCATTCATTTTGACCGCGTAGGTATTGCGCTTTTCTATGAAACAGCTGATTTTTTTTGTATAACCGGCGAAAAATTTCTGCGCTAGGGGTTCTAGAATTATATGCTGAATTCATGGTTACAATTTGCGCACTGGATAAAAACTTACCCTGTATGTAAGTAGGTGATTTTAAATCACACATGATTTCTTAATCAAATAATTTAACTTACCATCTAGGGAATAAGGAACATCCGTGAAGGCAACGCTATGGAGTGCCGATATCGTTTTATAACTCGATACCACTGAAATAAAAATTAAAAGTAAATATTATGGTAAAGATTTATTTATTTCTAATTTGACTTATTTGAGCCTTGTGGAACTCCCTTATTAATAATGGTGGTGATTGGTTTTACAAGGACTACTGCTCAAACGTATTTTAAAATACGCTGCTGGCGATTGCTGATAAAATATGTATGAAATCAGTGTGTCGTTTTGTGATCAAATCAAGCCGATACGTGAAAATAAGGTTAATAGAATAATAAAAAAAATCACTTACCTGCTACGTTTATTAAAATTAAAATAATGAACGATTTCATTGCAAACTTGTGCATGGTCGCTATCTGCGAGGAATGAGCGACAACGTCTGTGGTGTAACAAATTTGATGACTCGAAACGTTGCATCAAAACAAATAGTATGATTCTTTTCGAGGACGTTGTTACATTCTTTTGTTGATCTGTTGTTAGGAACGAGTATTATGAAACAACATCACATCGCGCCAGAATTCTCCGCAGAATTAAGCAATTGTGTAATATTTATTTTGTCACTTATGTGTAAGTCACACGTAAGAGAGGGGATCCTGTAGCTACCAGACACAAAGGCAGATTTCGGGCTGTTCCTGAGAAAATCTTGGGAAAACCAAATAACAGTTTGCCCGCTTGGAAATCAAATTATTTGGTCTGTGATCCTACGAATTCTCTTTGCCAAAGTTTGTTGTGAAAGAGATCCCTATGATTCACTTAAACTTTTATTATTATTTGCTATGTAAGAGCTCGATGACCTCAGTAGAGCTTCCGAAAGAGTGGGTCTTAATACGAACATGGACAAGACGCAGGTCATGTGAAATGCCCATGTAACACCCACTTTCATGACGATCGGAGGCGCTACACTCGACGTTGTGGACGAGTACGTTTACCTAGGAAAAACTGTCCAGTTAGGTAGGTCCAACTTCGAGATAGAGCAATCTGACTTGGCTGAGCAGCGTTCGGGAGGCTCGCAATATCTTCTCGTCCTAGATACCGCAGTGTTTCAAAAACACAAGACTGGTCGAAATAGAGGAGCCTGGGGAAGGCCCATGTCCAGCATTAGATGTCTTTCGGCTGAAATGATGATGATCTTCCCAAGGTGGCTGGTGGGAAAAGTCTTCAGAATCAACTGACAGTCAACTGACTGTCAACCACCGGATGCCGCCCCATATATATATGTATTTCATTTTTACTATACCTACTATATTTTAAACCTAAGTATCCTAATACCAGTCCAATCACTATTTACGGTAAGCCGATCCTTTGGGAGAAGTAAGCCAAGTACTCAGGAGTAATCCTCGACCACCAACTTACCTTCACGGAGCACATGAAGACGGCTCGTTCTCGCGCTGCTTTCGCTCTCGGTAGGCCCCACTTCGTGCTGACCGTCCATAGCAAATTGTCCCTTAGGTGCAAATTGCGTATCTACACCGCGCTCATGACTTTATATGCATATGGCAGCTTCGCACACGCTAATCCCCATCACATCAAAGGATGCAGACCCTCCAGAACCATTTCCTTAGAAAGGTAACGAGGGCTCCCTTCTATATCCGAAACGAGAATCTCCATCTGGATCTCAGAATGCTCACTATCTAGCAGTTCATAAAACGCCTCTCCAAGCGTTTCTTCGACTCAACTGTGAAACATCCCAATCCCCTGGTCGCGGCAGCCGCCCACTTCACTTCCTCCCGTATTAGTAGGATTCGCCGAGGCATACTCCTACCATTTCCGACGACGCTGCAACTCTCCTCCAGGAAAGTAGTAAGCTCATCAGTATCCTCAGGTAACAGCGTCGCAAACCTGAGCCTGTATTAAGTACATCCCCTAATAATAATCAGTCCATTTCGGTTTGTCCCTTGCAGCCTTCTACCAGTGATGCTCTTAGTCGAGGTCCGGACACCACAGGAGGTACGCTTAACAGTCTCGCTAGTTTAAAGTTTTTAAAGCCCTGGCTGGTAATCTTATTTTTTTAAGATTATCATACTTAGAAGTCGGTAGTTTCTTTAAAAAAAAAAAAATACAAATAAAAATGTTTTTTTCTGAATAGCCAGTAGTTCTACCATGAACCATTTCAAGTTTATCCATTAAATACCGGATACCCTGTATATCAAACCGAACAGGACTCTTAATTCTGAAGATTTCTCTTTTCACCCACTTCTCTCCTGTTGTATAATTGCTCAGCCATGCATTGTACTTTAATCTAAAACTCTCACCAGTACTCTGTTAGTTTCAATTTTTCTTTCAGCAACAGGTCGAATGAAGCTCAAGAGCTAAATGGGGTGCAATTAGAGAGGGCTCCTGTGGTTCTGCCGTTCTGCAATGGATTGCTGTTGGCTAAAGATGACAAATGATTGTTTGGTAACCAACCAGCTGCTAATTCTGAGTTCTGTCATGGGTTGAAAGCTACATTCTAACTCTGCTGTAGTAATTTTGCCGTTCGAGCACCCTTGCGATGCAATGCACGATGTTGTGCAGCGCTACCAAGTGTCCTTCGGGTTGCTTCACAGCGCTTCAAGCGCAGCAAGCGCTGCCTTACACAAGCAAGATGGATTGCTTTCCCATCGGACTATGAGAGTAAAGGAACAGAGAGTGCACTGGTGTTTGCACACATACTTGTGCACTATAAAAATATCTTGCGTACATGGCTAATCACTGTTGAGATTGACTGCTGTGACCGATATTCGGTCTGGGGGATATTATTATTGCCTAGCGCTGTCGATTGCGGGGTATTTATATCATAGAAAGTTATAGTTAAATAAAATTATACTTAAATTATAACCAACACTTTTTGTACATCAAAGTTACAAAAAAGACAGCCCTCAAAACGAAGACTCTTCACAACTACTGGTTGCGCCAACATTCTAATATGATTGACATTCGTTCCTAGAACCTTCACTCCCTTTTCCCGCACATACCTCGTGTGTGTCCTTCATACATGAATGAATGCATTCACTCCGCCATTTTTCGCGAAGAATGTTACTTCCGAACCGAAACCGATCCGCTAACGCATGGCGGATAGCCAACTCCGCTAAAACTATTGATAAGTGTGTAATAAGACATAATTGACAACTTGTGTTTGTGTACCGTGTGAGGACAGTAACTGGAAGTTCAGCTGCCCCTGAACCTGGATGAACTGGTGCATCGGCGAAGACGGCGAAAGCACGTGTCTCCCGTAAAGGTTTGTGCATCCCTTCCTTATTATAATCGGGTTGTATTCTATCGTCCAGAACTCCAAGCAACTCGAATTACCTGTCTTCAAGCGTCTGTCAATCATTTGCACCGCACCACAAAAAATACAGTCCACTAAATTAGCCCCAGCGCTACCAACTACCCCCCCCGAGTGGGTTCCCGCATTGTCGTTGCGGGGGGGCTCAGTAACCGTGGATGCCGGCCACGGTGAAGCCAAGAGGAACCCAAAGGTGGGGCCGCTCGTCAGGGCTTTTGCCTCAAAGCCGACGACGTAGCGGCCAAAAAGTAGGTTGCGGTGAGGTGCACCGCAACTGAGGTGGGCCGCGATGTCGAATGGGAGGCATCGCGGCTGAGGGTTACGGGCTGCGGTAGAGGAGGGGTGCCGGTGCTTCTGAGCAGCGCTCTTCCCTTCCGTGGCCTGGACGGGGCCGCCACCGTTTGATGGCGGACGCGGTGGGGCCGCAGGGGAAGAGGAGTGTCGGTATAGCGTTAGCCGCTCTCCCTATCCTCTGCGGCCGAAAAGTGGTAGACGGGACGGCGCGTTGTGTTCCACACGCGCGCCGTCAAAGATGTCAGCAACCACCGATGGGGTCCGCAAGGGCCGTTGCCTGCCAGAGGTGCGGGTTTGTTCGAAAGAGATACCACGGCCCCTGGCATACGGGCTACTGAGGGAACACGGGTGGGTTTTAGTCAGTAAAAGTCTGACACGCCCTCCTGCTCTACTCAGCAGGAGAAGTCATTTGATGATTTCCCACCCAAAAAAAAAAAAAAAAAAAAAAAAAAAAAGCGCTACCAACTACCAAATATGGATGAAAACCGTGATGAAAACAATAATTAAACTTCATAAAATGTATGAAATTGCTAATCCAAGATTTCGTGGTTGTTGGTTAATCACAAATTAATTGTTATTTGCTTCGACTCTGTCATTATTGCTGATTGACATAACTAGTAACTCAATCCTAGATATTTGGGTCGACATGTCACATGTGCCTAATAAATTTTGCTCCTACTTGGAGTTCTACATCTATACCTAAACAAGATTTAATTCTAATTAATTCCCAGTGTTCTCGATCAATATTTGATCGTGTGTTACTAGCTTTTACTATTATCAAAGTTTGGATACAAGTTTCGTAAGACAAACAATATAATTCACTTTCGTTGTACTTATTGATTGTTTGTTGAAGACGGCAACACTGCTACGTTTGTGTCAAGTTGCTAACTTGGCGGGTTGTTGTGGTGCTTACTTTGATAGGTACATAAGTCGGCATACATCAACTTGTTGTTTACCTTAAATACGTTGGTATTTAAGGTAAGAAAGTTAGTACTTATACTGACAAACAATAATAACCAAGTAGTCAGGTATAATATATACATTTTCATACTCGTATATAGTATAATAGTTCGAATTTTACTTCAATGGGTTACTACTGATTATGGACGTAATAATTTACTATCCGAAAATTAATGAACAATTGTAAAAAATACAATGTTCCTGGTAGCGTTTTAATTGTTTCCCATATAAAATTGTATGACCAATAAGATTGCATTCAATCATTATCATCCTGCCTTAGGTATATCCTAACTTATTGGGATTCTCTTCAGCATGTCTTTTCTTCCATAGGTATATTTCGATTAGCCGTCATTTCAGAATTCGCTTCCTTCCTAATGATCTTCACTGCTGCACGCATTAGAGGCCGCGTCTGTCACTCCACTATGAACTTCAGCTTTAGCTGGCCTAACTTATTATCTCATCATAATATTTTTATCTTGGGTACCGTGGTGCCCCCGCCAAGACAAGCTCAAAAACAAAATGCAGGGGTACTACGTACCTTTTCTGGAAGCGTTCGTCGAATTTTCAAACCCTCATAATTGCGGCCAGGATAATGCGAGAGAGCCAAAATTCTCAGGATAAGATGTCAAGCTTTAGATTTTCACGAAGATGTAAGATTTCTAGGGTTAGAGTTAGGGGCTTGGCTCATTAGATACACATTCGATTTTTACTGCTTTACAGCGAAAGCGGTATGTAAGTCCTTACATTAAATATTTTGGTGGATAACTTTTCCTACAAACTAGCCGAAGGAAAATTAGTTGGGCGCTTAGCTTTAGTATTCCCGTGTATCAATATCAATACCGGTAATTCAAAAGCCATGAAAAATAAATTATCCTCCGATTTTTTTTTGTAATGGGTGTTTTGTTATTGGAGAATACATTATTTTTCTTTCTTTATTTTCGTCTTTAATTTTTGTTTTTAAAAGCCTTCCACAATGACATTCATGCTTAACATGTGTTAAGCATGAATGTCATTGTGGAAGGCTTTTTTAATAAAATAAAATAAAATTTGTTATAGACTTGAGTCTACAACAATTTTTAGAGGGATTAATCCCTCCATGCCTATGGAAGCTCGTAGAGCAGACTTTGACAGTCGTTACGGGATTATTTTATTCATTGATAAGGTATCGGATCCCGCTACAATTGACGGTCAAAGCATAGAAACTAGTAGCAAAAACTCGAACTCTGAAACGAACGACGACATGAACCAAGAGTTTGAGTGTGATAATGCTTTGAGAACAAATTTAAAAGAGTGGTCTATTACCCACGATACACCTATCTATGTTAGTATTTTAATAATGTGTTTATTTTCAAATAAATGTATTGTGTATTTTCCATATTCCACTACCCATACTTCGAAGAAACCAAGTTTGATAGGTACAGAATAGGAAACATCGAAAAATTGGTATTTGACAGAAATTTTATCAGAATGAATTAAAACCTCATGATATTAACTTGTATTTTATTAGGTTAACTGACAGTACAACTTAAGGTTAACATTTCATAAATTATGATATCATTAACATTAACATCTAACACTACTAAATTCGTTCTTAACACTGACAATCCTAAACCATACTGCCTTTACTCGTACTTAGTTTAGACAATATAGATTTAACGCCATTTTTTACAATACGCACCCGTATTGGAAAAAATGGCGTTAATCTATGTTAAGGAATGTATTAGGTTTTTTTTAATATTTATTATCATTTTCAATATTTGTTTTTCGACCTTTTTAGGCTCTTTTTTATTTCAAACAAAACAAATTTTACAACGTATCACGAAACACACGCGATACATAAATGTAAAATGAGGATATTTTTTTTTACATTATTCTTTTCTTTTTCTTTTTTTTGTGCTAATATTATGTAAATACTTTGTAGATGTGTAAGCCTACCGGTTTTGTAAAAATGTCTTTTCATTTTACACGATAAACTTTAGTGCGTCTCAATTTAATATGTAAGATTAGATCAAAACAACACTATACCAAATAGGCTATAATTTAGACAACCATTTTATTTTACATCTTTTTTAAAATATGAAGTTGTAAAATAATACCACCATTTTATCTAAAATGTATCTGAAATTAGTTTGTGAAGTTTGAAGTTACTTTTTATAAGTGTTGTTTAATTCTCTGCGGTAATTTTTTTTTTTAACTTGATATTGCAGATATCTTACATTTCATTATCAAGTCTTTAGTATGACGTTAAGATATCTTGAAGATAAAAGGAAGAGTACACCAAAGCTCTACTCTTAAATCGTTCTGAAGTTTACCTGTAAATTAATATGAAGTCATTCTTAACTTATTCTGTGAGCCTGTGCCCACTTTTGCTAAACTCTCTCTTGGTGTCTACTGTCAAGATATCTTGCGGGTCGATCTGGTTTTAACCACAACTTGACGAGCTCTTGTCACCGTCAGCGTTCTAGCCGTATTAGAACCCAATGGCTTGGCACGCGACGCTGGCAAGAGACCGGACTGAATTTCTTTATTTCCATGGAAGTCGGGTAGGCCTTTAGAATGGGACGCAACGTGTGTCGATACTCTTTCGCCATCCCATCTTCCTGGCTCGGTGTGCAGTGCTGGCGCTGCCGCTTCGGCTGCGGAAACCCTCAAGCGGCGAAAGTATAACAACCTTATTAATTCTCAGGCCATGGGGTCCGAGTGTATTTTCAAGGAAATCTCTAAATGCTGGTTAACAGTTTTCGTGACCCATGGGCCGGTTTCTACCTTGGCCAGCGGCTAAACATTACCATACAACGTGGTAATGCTGCCAGTCTCTTGAGAACATTACCAGTTGACAGCGATGCGGATGAATTTTTCGACGCCATTTTTTAATTTGAGAATAGGTTTACTTAAGTTAGTACTTTTTTTTTAAGAACATTTATGTTTATTTTTATTAAACCTCAACTTTAACAGTGACCAAGAATTTAGATAATTTGTTTCGAAGATATCTACAATACCTTTTTACACCACGAGTGCTCTAGTTGGGTAGGCTATATAGAAATATAAGTCCCAATTAATACCTTCCCGCATTTGTACCGGTATAAACCACTCATAGTAAAAATGATGATATATTTCTGCCATATAATAGAGAACGACTTTTAGAATACAGACAGACAATTTGTACGCGTTATACCTCACCATGTCGCCGTGAGGGGAGGTGGCCTTAATGTACACGCAGTTTGGTATTAAATCAGGTGTTAAATTGAGGTGACCCTGAAATAAAAAAATACATAATTTAAAATATTTTATACATCATTAAAATATTTTAAGCTCCTGAAATAAATCATGGCAGCGGAAGATAGACACTGCGCGCCGTAGACACAGTAGACCTGACTGCATTGGCTCTTGTCAAAATAGGTTTTCCGTTACTATGTAACTTTTTTAGCTATTGTGTGGATCAGATTTTATTATAGAGCGATACTATAAATATAGTCATGATCATGACTTAGATTTGCACACAGTCCACAAGTCCTACCGCCGACGACAAAGCGACTAGCTATCAATGATTTTCTTACTCAATAAACACTAAAAATATTCTACACTCGCGGACACAGATACTCGGCATGAATAACAGTTAGTAAAACAACACAAAATGTTGTACACTTTATCATTTTGTCAAAGTAACATAAATAACAGAATAGGTATCAATAATTTTTAGTTTGATAAAGTATCTCAGATACAACACATAAATTAACTTTAGAACAAAATTAATACTTTTTAATGCATCCACGGGCTTTTTCCATAGTTGCTCGGTGATTGGGCATGCTGTTTCTCAAGTTTCATGTTGCGGGAAATTGGTCCCTTCTTCCGCTAACTCCTGTTTCTGGTCTTGAAATGTAGCTGGGGCTGGGTTTTGATTTCTTACACATCTCCCAAGCTCGTCCTTCCTTTAATTGGACACAGGTAAGGGCTTCTCGGGCTAGTTCATACAATTGATCCCAACGTCCTGATAGATAATTTGAGCTGTATGTGGCCTGGCGTGGCGGTGGTATGCATGAATATTGAATTTTCATATTTCTTCATGCTCATTAAAAATTTCTTACACATATCTTGCACTAGTTAACGTACCATTTTCTATCAGCACTAACTCCGTGCGACTCTTTGAAGATGTTCTAGCCCAAATCATAACACATCCACCGTCGAACGGAACTTTTTCCTCAAAACAAGCTGGGATAAAACGTACTCCTGCCGGTCGGTAGACATTTCGCCTCCCATCATGTGCATACAGCATAAATCTGGATTCATCAGAATATAATAGGCTCTTGCCCATTCTCCTTCTCTGCACTGTGCATGTCCGCGTAATTTTGCTACTGGATGTTCCCCTTCCAGTTATGGAACATTTGCGGGTCTATGTGGGGTCAAATCAGCTTCAACAAGCCACGGACTTACAGTCCGCTCGCTTACATCGTCTCTATGGGTCTCCCGAAGGTTATTTCTTGCTTCAATTGCCGTGAGGTGCCGAATTCGGAGCATGGTCGTAACAATAAATCGATCCCTTCAAGTCGTAGTAGGTCTGCAGGTTCCTGGTCATCGTATGTTCTGCCCACTTTCTCGGGAACGTTAGACGACTCGTTGCACTGTAGAAAGTGAAACTCCTATTATTCTTGCTGTACTTCGCTGACTTCTGCCTTCTTCTAACATAGTGACGATACGTATACATTCTTCTGGTGTTAGCGATATGATGGTAATTCAATAATGATCGTGAAACACGACAATTACCGCCTCTTATAATTTTCATTTGTCAGATTGAAAACAAAAATTCATAAAATTTCCAAATTTGAGGTTTTAAAATTTTAACTTTTTGAAATTACGTTATGGTTCATTGAAGATTTTATTTCAAACGATATTATAATTATTTGTAATATGAAGTTAGTTTCATGCATGTTCTATTAATTAGCGAGTAACAGGGATTTTCGACATCGACACGTATTGACCGCGAGTGTAGGTCCCGTTAGAAGTATAGTACATGTATAAATTGTAGGTCACTGACTGTTCACACCGCCGGCGAGTAGTCGCTGGGCGACAAAAGCTATCAAAAAGAGTACTCGCACAGCGATGCTCGCTTGGCGAGAGACGCTTGGTACATTACGCATATCAGCGAGTAATCGCCCGTCGCTGTGGTGCACTCGCTGCTAGTTACTGGCTAATTCGTTTATCGCCGGTGGTGGGACTGGAGCCGAAGACGGATTTGGATCGTCCAATACTAACAGGTCCTTTGAAAAGATCTTGAAAGCTTTCTTTTAGACTTAGTTGGTGACTCCTGCCTTAACAAATTCACTGTCTAGTGCATTACAAATAATGCTCAACAGGGTACATATTTGAGCGACGAAAATTAAAATACTTATTGGTATTGGTATGGGTCAGTATTCAAAACATCGAAAACTTAATTATCACACAACCATAAAATAGAAAATTAAAATAACGTAAGTTCATATTGTCTAATGGTTAGGATAACCTACGTCCAATATCTATCTAAAATCTAATTATTATCTACAAAAGTGACATCGAAAGACCTAAATATCGAAGTACAGAGTATCGAATGTCCTTTATATTTATTTATCATGACATTTTACCCGTAGGTATTTTAATTTTCGACGTTCAAATATGTATCAACTTAACAATTAATTATTTAACTATTGTGCCTTCATCGCGGACTGATCAAGTGTTAAAACGAGAAAGACTTTCTCTACGAATTATTTGACACTGGAAGATGTCAATAATGGTCTGTAAGATATACTAATCCAACATAAAGGAGTCCGTTCAGTAGTAAAATATATTTACCCGAACTATGATTTTTCCTTTAACCTGTTCGTATAACAAACGCTCGTGTAAAATCTCCATTTTATTCTCAGTTGCACATTTACCGAAGTAATATTCGCTATGAACATCATCTGAAAAAGTAAGAGACTTGTTGAGTATATTTTTAAGAACACTATGAAGGCATTTTTGATAGCGTAGAAACTAGAATCCTCTATCCAAGGGCTTTCCGGAACATCCCCATGGATATTCAGCTATTATTTGTAGTTAAAGAGCTAGTTTTTTTTTTATATTCTCACTTGACTTTTATGTTAATAAATACTTAAAATATAGTCAACGATCGGTAAATACACGTCTGTAAAGCGAATAACACAATATTCCTGGTTAATGCTAAAGTACCGTGTGTGTTTTCGGTAGGAGTAAAACATACCATCTGGTATTTCAATATTTTTGAAGATTATACTGTTGATTGCTGAGTACGTTTTGTTCCTTTTGGGCTTTTTGCTTGAGACCTCCGCCACTGTAATATTTAAATATTGTTGTACAAAAATTGGCACTTACTGCGCGATGCTATAAAAGGTGAATAGCAGCAGTGGTTACGGTGGGTTTTGAGTTCTATAACGATCGTTCTGGGGCAACATTTAACTAAGTTGAGACCTTCACTGTGATACTATTTTGTGTGATGATGATCGCTGTTTGTAAAAGGGATGCTCAACATCAAACGGTTACCAACAGTAACAGTCAGTAACTACATTGTGACCTGATATGTAATGCTTATAGTATTACTTGCATGTTTATATCATACAATATGTAAAAGTTAATAATATACTATATTTATGTAAATAATGATAATGGTATAAAAGACAAAATAAAATTGTATATAATTTATAAAAGCAAAGTTCCTTTCGATAGTTTTATTGACACACCATATTGTGACACTCTCCATAATGTTTGCTAAGAGATTCCTACACAAAAAGTTCAGAAGCGACAAAGTGGCTGGAAATCAATTTAAATAAAACAATATATAAGAAATTACTTACCCGCTAGACATATTAAAACGAATGCAGTAAAATAATTCATTGTTAACTCTTAATCAGGGAGTAGGTAGATAAACCAGTACACAGTTGAGAGACGATTGAATTACTGACCAACTGAATTATAAGTGTTAAATAGTCGACCAGAGAGAGAATGCAGAATCCAGACACTTGTTTAAATTCAACATCACAACAAAGTTAAAATAATAACATCACCGTGATCTGAATGTGGGTGAATCTTCACTTCCTTTGTGACGTAGCTATATTTATTTGTTTTTTCTATGTTTAATAATATTAAATATTTTTAATTAATTAACAATACAATAACAATGTAACTTCTTAAGAGACTAGGTTAAATACCATTTCTAGTGAAGAGTAGGAGGTAGACACTAAACGTATTACGAAAGCTTAAAAGTCCACCATTCTTCAAATTAATGTAAAGGAACAATGAGTGATATTTTAAGCTGTGGGAAAAATAATGGTTTGACGTTCAGGGATTTGTAAGATGACAGACATATGCTTCAACAGAACTGAACCAAACGTGGTATCATTTTTTTAATAAACCAGTGCTTTGGTGTTAATTATGACACAACATGTTTTAGAAAAATGTATTTGCAAACGTATGAGAGTGAAACGAAGTCCACCACAACCTCAAACAGTTATCGAAAAAGATAAGTACAACTTCTTTCCATAACGTTTCATAACGATATAAAATGACAAAGATATAATAATATGGTTTCAGTCCCTTTGTCCACGATTATGACACCTTTGGGAATTATTGGAATGTTAATATTCGTAGCTGAAACCACAGGGAATATAAATCTGTTATTCATATCTGATTTGGCATACAGTAAATAATTTTGATGATGTTATTTTGTGGGTTTATGATAATAAAGAGCATGTTATACAGGCATTGATTGGTGACCATTCCACAGAGAATACTATAGTTAACAAGTATTTTGGTTTAAAACAATCCACTTTTATTGTGTTTCTTTTTAACGTTCATAAGCAAGAATGTTAAGAATGGTTTTAGATGCTGGCTATAAAGAATACCTATACCAAGTTACTGAGTAGTTTTTTATGATACAGGGAACCCCCTGTATCATACAAAAAAGTCTTGCCCTTGGTCTTGCTTCTTTTCCCTTTCCCTACTCTTCTCTCTGTGTGTCTGCTTACTCTTTTCCTATGTTGGGTCGGCGTCCAGACTAACCGGTTGCAGCTGAATACCACATCAAGCGACTGCCTAACCGTGTGGTGGCGGACGTAAAAGTATAGCACAATCCCAAGTCTTCCCGTGGGTGTCGTAAAAGCGACTAAAGGACTTACTAGAGAATGGGCAGCAGCATTCTTTATGCATTTTACCACCATACTGCGATCGCCAACCCGCCTGCTAAGCGTGGCGATTATGGAAAAACAGCATCCAGCAGTGGACGTCTTTCGGTTGAAATGATGATGATAATGACTGCCTATCTGATCCACACAATCCAGCTATTAAGTCATAATACGATACCCTTTGGTAAGACTGATTGTCAGATGGACTTATGACTACCATTACCCACTGTCCAAGATCTGTGAATGATAGCCGGGACAAACGGCTCAGTGCTTTCTGAAGCATGGGAGGCCTCGATATGTAACAGATCCATCCCCGAAATGACCACGGCCGGTAAAGCTTAACCTTTGATCTACCCGTGTGACGATAAATAATTTATTATTTTCCACGAGCCCCTCTCTTTCTGTATGTGGGTACATTATTATGTCATTGGTTCAACTCATCACGTCAAGTAGGACGTACTGCAGGCACGTAAGTACCCTTCAAAATTTTTGAGCTGAATGGTGCTGATCCATACGAGTACGTCATGTTTGTGAACGTCAACTTCTTATTAATTTCTGAATTTGTTTTAATTACGGATGCTTTTTATGTGCATGTCTTTTGTATCGTTCTCACATTGCTAATTTCAAAATAAATGATGTAACAAATTTAACAAATTTTGATTTAAAAGAGTGACCATGGAGTTTATTCCCCGTTCTTCTCCATAGGTACCTACCGCTTTGGAATGGTCAACTAGCTTATTTTTTCTGATTGGCCGACCTCTTGACAATTCAAAAGTGCCTGAATTTGTATGTTCTTTGAGTTTGACTTATTATGGTGACATACGGTGAAGGTGCTGGTTCTACCTCGTGTTTGTGTTGTTAAAGTAAACCTTATCACTATTTATTGATAGTATGGAATCCTGACCCATTCTCGGTCCACTGGACCATGTTTCATCAGCGTGCAAAGTGGGCGACAGTTTCAAAATAACTTTTGTGGACAAACAATGTAATTCACTTTCACGGGATTTATCGTTTAGTGTAGTGGAAAGCGTCCAATGTCTGTGTTAGGTGCGTGGAAATATTTGCCTATGGACTTTTTTATGTTCGTAGATATTGAGGTAGGGTAGACTGGGTACGGTTGTGCCAGGGTACGGTTGTGACAATCGCAATATTAGCGAAACTATAAGGAATACCGGGGAAGCGTAAAGGGGAGAAAGGAGCACCATGCGGGTCTGAACGTGTCTCACAGTATTACGTCAGCCAACGCGCGACGTTGACGTTAGCAGAGGCCCTCATTACTTTTTAAGGGTCAAAAGTAAGTATTTTTATTCGATTTATTTTAATGATTGTTGGTATACGTGCACAGATACAGTAATGAATGTTCTTTTTCATTATTAGTTAAACATTAGTGGTTAAATAGCAGTGCTTACTTTGTACGTACTTTATTTTTATATTGCCATAGTGATTGGTTTTTTGCGAAGGAGTGCCTTGGGTACGGTTGTGACAATTTTTTTGGGTACGGTTGTGCCATATTTTTAAATATTTATTTTGCTTTTAGATGACAAGAAAACGCACAAGAAAGACGGAAAGAGGTCAATGTGAAATTGGAAAATATGAAGAAGCTTATACAGAACTCAAACGAGGAACATCATTACGGAGAGCTGCAGAAATGCACGAAGTTAATCGCATGTCTTTGTTGCGATATATTCAAAACGCGATGAAGCCGGCGCGGACTACAATAAAGACAGCATCAGCATGGGATATGTTGCTCATAATAAAGTTTTCTCTGTGAAGCAAGAACAGCAGCTGTCAAGATATATAAACACGTGCTGAAATATATTTTGGCCTATCTCTGGAAGAGGTGATGAAGTTCGTTTTTGAGCTTACAAATAACTATAATCCCAAGCGACCAAGCAAGCAAACAAGCAGCAAGAGAAGAAGAAGAAGCAAGTAGCAACATGGCTTCAGAATGAGATTGCTGGTGAGGAATGGTTTCCTTCATTCATGAATAGAAATCCTTCACTGTCTGTTCGTGTACCTCAAGCTACTAGCCTTTTAAGAGCAACGAGCTTCGTGGAAGCTTTTTACGACAGTTAAATGTTCTTGTGTCACGTAAACGTTTATTATTTCGAGAAGAATGGATATTTTGTACAATAAAAGTGATTAATGACCATTTTGGTGTATTTTTGAACCTGCTACTACCGACCCCAAGTACTGTCACAACCGCCCCTGGGGTGTGGTCGGTTGTGACATTTTCTCTTTTTTTTCTAACTTGCTCCTGTGAGTTAACCATAGTACTTAGAAGTACAATTTCAGTATTTATACGTAGGCAAATGTACACTTCACAAACAAAAAGTTCTTTTGCACAGTTAACTGCCACACTAACAAAATTATTGGACGTCAAATGAAAATTGTCACATCCGTACCCAGTCTACCCTACTGTTTTTATTTAATCACAGTTATATGGTCAAGTTGGTTGTAGCTTTGGTCATTTTTAGAACGAATTTCTTTAAAAACTTGTTTAGTAGAATTGTAGAGATTTTCACGTAACGAAAAAAGGGTTACCTACGTAACGAAAAAAGGGTTACCTACGTAACGAAAACGCGTTATGTGAATTATTATAATAATTGAAGGAGATACATTGATATAGTTTTTATGGTTTTCAAAGATGCTGAAACCAATAGGAAAGTCAAAATGAAAGTTGAAGAAGGATGCAAGATTTTCAAATTTTTCGTCATGGGTGTCGTTTACATAGTTTTTGAGGGTTCTGAAGCTGATAGTGAGTTAAAATAAAGTTTGAGTATGATAAAGAAAAAATTAAACGAAGTTATATCCGGAGTTAAAGAAAAAGTAAAAGTAAAAAAGTAAAGTAAAAAATCGTTTATTTCAACATTAAAATTACAGTATTGAGATACTCGTATCGTTGGTTCCAAACTAGGCACAGCCTGTATCTTGGGCACCAATATACATTTAAAACATTTCAGATTATTTTGAAATAAAACCTGAAATTGGCAACAGTTAAATTAGTGGATAGCCTCTTCGAGACTGGAAAACTAAAATTACAAAAACACAAAAAAATAAAAAATACTAAATTCTGGTAAGAAAACTATTATATAAAATTATTTTATGAAAGATCAGACTTGGTTTAATTTCTTTATTTTGCTGCTGTTCTATGTTGTATTTTATGTGCGCTCACACAGTTAAAGAAAAACCGTGAGGTGTTTCGTTCGGGCGATTTTGGATCCAGGGTCAGGTAACAGGTTGTGCGTCGATGTCACTGCCACCTTGTATAAAGAGTTGTTGTGCAAAATTTAATGCTTCTAAAGTCTGTTCGCTGAGAGTTGATAAATATTATGATACGTCTTCGAATAGTGACTGTCACTTAATTATTGCAAACTGTTTTGCGGCTGTCGCTTATCTCCTGCTTTCGCCGTTTTCATGGAACGCATTGTTGTCAACTGCGGCCCGAACAGCGAGCGGACGCGGCGGCCATATTGCCATTCCATGCCATTTAAATAATTAGCGGGCCGCAATTTGTAATGAGTTAAGAAACCCTGACTTTATCAACTCTCGACGAACAGACTTTAGATCCAGCGGTTTAGGCTGTGCGTGGTCTGTGATCGTATGATATATTTTAAGATTTTTTAAGTAGAAGACACTCAAGACCTTTTATAACACAATAGTCGTTCTCGCTCTCTCTCACAGTCCTCGTTTAGGCGATCGGCGGCGGCGATCTCTCGCGCCCGGCCCTGGTCCAGGCCATGGTACGGAGCGAGAGGGCATGGGGAGCCGTCACCTCCTTCAGCGAAGCAGTGATGCTCGCGAAGAGGGAGGCGGCGCACGTGAGGGAGAGGCAGCATATGCGCCCTCGCGACCGCTAGCCGCCGCAGGATACGGAGACGCCCTGGGCGTCGGGAGTCTCAGGCCGATTTCCGGCCACCGTAGGCATGGGCTTGCGGATGGCGAGTAATGGGTAGCTCGCTGTCCGGTAAGGACCAAGTCCAAGTCGACGGCGCGTTGTGTTCCACGCGCGCCTCAAAGAGATGTCAGCACAAAAATGATGGGGCCTGCAAGGGCCGATGCCTGTCAGGGGTGCGGGTTCGTTTGAAAGAGATACCACAGCCCCTGGCATACGGGCTAATGAAGGAACACGGGTGAGTTTTAGACAGTAAAAGTCTGACACGCCCTCCTGCTCCACCCAGAGCGGGAGAAGTTATTTGATGATTTCCCACCCAAAAAAAAAAACCTGCTGTAGTATCGTATTGCTTTTGACTTTGACTGGTGCCGATACGGTTCGATTTTTTAGGCCTTGTTCGTTTTGTTCAAAGTTCAAACGAAACGAACAAAAATTGTCATTGTTCCCAATATTCCTAATAGGTATCGTATATAACAAACGTGGACAAGTGCTTTCAATTTGAGCTGAGCTAGAGTTCTAGCTAGTAAATCTTAGTATTACAACAAATAGCTTAGGGCAAATAAGTTTCATTTTCTCAAATGGGCAATGTCTTATACATATACCAAGTTTTATGTCTTAAAACATTATGGTTTTCGTAGATAGGTAACGCACCGGAACTCATTTTTGCACTTTTTTTGAAAAAAAACCAGGGAAACGAAACCATAAGCCCTGCGGATTGATTCCTCCTAATTTTTTCAAGTTAAGTAAAGGTTTATTTATTTACATATACAGGGTGTAACAGAAACTCTATTGCTATCCTTAAGCACTAAAGATAATAGCTGGTATAGAATCACTATACGTAGTTTCAGCTTAAAATAAAATACTCTAAGAATTGATATCAAATTTTCGGTTTCATTTACGTTTCTTTAATTCAAATCATAACAAACGTGTCACCGCACTACGTAGATCAATAAATTTCCACGTTACTTGCCAATATCACTATAAATCTCTTCCGAGTGATGTATTTATTTCAACTTAAAAAGTTCGGTTTCTGGTATCAATGTATTAAAAATTGTCATAACTTCCGAACATGTAGAGATAGGATTAAAAAACCCTTCCAATATCGTTTGATATCTCCCAAAGAAGCCGTGCCTTTGGTATGTATATACCCTTTCCGTTACACGTTGTATAATCTCAAGCTTTCTTCCCATGGGGGTAAGCAGAAACTACAGAACGGTACACCTCGCGAGCGGCGTGCGTGTACGACAAGAAGGATGTACGTAAATAAAGCAAAAGGACTGTGTAAAGATCGTATTAAGTGGCGTTTATTTATGCCTCGAATTCGATCGTAATGACCTATTTCGAAAATGTTATCAAGCGCACTAAGTACCTACTAAATAGACGCACGACGGAGCATATCCAATAAAGTTGCTAGTGGTAGGTATTTGCAAGCTAACAATTTTATTTTTATAGGTGAACAGCCCGGGATATTGCAGACGCTTCTAATTTCCGCCGGGCCCGCTACGGAGTTATTACCTGGGTACTCTGCACTGGGAATATTTTCCTCGAGCTTACCTTTAAGTCTTGTTATAAAAAGCGGATATCGTTTTACAACCTTCACTATTAAGGACAAAGACATCGGAGTGTAAAATGTTTTTTTTTTTTTTTTGTATTAAAGGGTAGATTTTCTTGGCTGAGGATAATCTTGTGATTACATCATCATTAGGTAGGTGACTATTTTCCGAAAGAAAACCTATTTCCATGACCCGTGATGAAATCAGTTTTTACATTTCGTTTTGTTATTAATAATGAAAGTAAATTGCCCTTTATTTATGTCATGTATTGTGTACATCTTTTGTTGGAGATTCTAAATGAATAAATAAACAATAAAATATTCTACAAATATTTTTAGACAATTTTATTTAATATTGACTTACAAATCTGGACCACAATAGTTTTGAGTTTTTTCAAGAATACCAGATAAACCAGAGCGACACCATAGAGAGCTAGGTAGAGATCCCTTGCCCTATTGATTTTTTTAGACACATAATAATCGCTCGACTCTATTATGTGCCCACTTCTAGTGCCCACTCGTTTCCTGAAGACAGCGATTCGGACAAATCAACTCAGCCTATCGCAGTCCTCTGCTGGACATAGGCCTCTCCTATGTTCCGCCTTCCGCATCCAGTCTGACCCAGCCACCTTTTAAAAGTCGACGGTCCATCTAGCTGGGGGGCGTCCCACACTACGCTTGCCGATACGTGGTGTCCACTCCAGGACTCGTCTGCTCCATCGACCATCAGTCCTTCGACAAACATGGCCACCCTACTGCCACTTCAACCTACTTAATACTACTACTCTGCAAGCTATGTCGGTAACTCCAGTTTTTTCCCGGATAACTTCGTTATGCGGACAAATTATTACGCCTACTTGTCCTTTTGTTTTTTGTATTTATTAGTATAGTTAGTAATTTCATTCAGTACCTACTTATTGTATATCCCAAAATTAATAATCACGTCATAATTTATCAAACGATGTTACTTGAAATAAAGTGATGGAATTCACGTTTACTCACGCGCGAGGTAATTAAACACCGCGGACGCGATCACGTTGCACTACGTTGCTGGGTGGTAAAAAAAATCAGGTTTTCCATTGCGAACCCATAAAAAAAATGTATCAATAAATTAAATATGAATATTGTAAAAGTAAATATAGCAGAGGTGGCGTGGTTTCAGCAATTTCATTACGGAATGGAATTATTCAATGGGACGCGACTCACGCTTCATCCGGATTATGGGAATGATAAAAAAAAAGAATCAATCAGGAGTTTTTAAAAATGCTATGAATTCGCAATTTAGCTTCAGTGAAATGCAATGTTTTCGAGTTTGTTCGCATTTTCACTTTGAAGCGAAGCACTGTAAATTCTCGGAGAACTTTCACAATCGCCTTTATCCGCGCTGATGTTGCTATCTTCTCTTGAATATCTTTAAAAGGGAATATAAGGTTGATCTGTGAGCTACTGGCTTATAAATATTTTGTTGTTAAGCAAAAAATTCTGGAGCTATCACTCCAAAGCTACACACAAAGTAGGCGATTTGAGATTTATTTCGATCGAAAACAAGTTAGGCAGGAAATTCCAGTGTAGCCCACGAAATTCAAGTTTTTTGCCATTTGCAGGTCAGGCGTGAAACATATTCTCTCAGGTTACGCTACGCCCCACGATTTTATTTCACCGAATTATTTTTTAGCTATTGGTTAAAACCGCCGCGTTTAACTTAAAAAAAAACTTTTTCAAGGTTCTAGTTTTTATTTCGTTACTTAATCTTGCTCATTCTATTTTTCTTATTAAATTGTACTGTTATTAAAACTAAAGGTGTGTACCAAATATCAGATCAATCTGCCAACAGAAAGGGGGTAAAATTTCAAGTACAAAATTTGACCCAAACAAACAAAAACCAACAACAAACTTTCTTGAAAACGCTCAAAATGGTGGTTTTTTAAACCAGTGTATCACTTTAACAGTAAATAATTTTTAAAGGAAAAAATTATATGATTTTGATTTAAAGTCTTTTTGCATACAGTGATGTTACTCAAAACATAATTAAACATATTCTAATACGTAAAAACAAAAATGTCCTCCTTAAAATAAGGTTTTCTAAGTAAAACGAGTATTAAAAACAAGGTATTAATAGCATTGTAAATGTAGAAGCAAGCTCCAAACTAAAGTGTACTTATGAACTTGAGTGGATGTTAACGCTTACGTCGCGACGATACAGTTAATACTTACGTCGCTCGCGACGATACAGTTATTCGAACAGTCACAAACATTTAAGTTGGTGTAACAACTTGTGAGCTGCTTAAGCTTGCTAAGTTTTACATTAATATTGTCACCGCCATCAAAGTGAGCATTGATGTATATGGCATATCGCAAAAAGGAAAAAAATAATTATGTAAATAAATAGCTATAAAATACACATCATTTCGTAATTATGAATTGTCATTGTACATCACAGATCTTTCTATTTGTAAATATCAATTTCATTTCATAGCAGGCTTGTGGCCAAGCAATAATAGCCGCACGGATTGATCGATCAGGTTAAGTTACACTTGCCACGGTTCGTCCGTGTATGGGTGACCATCGTTACATACCAAGACTCCTATGCCTTTGAAAACACGTTAAGTTTTTCCGGCTGTCGGTCGTGGATTTTTGTTAGTGGTTACGGGTCATCAGAACCCTAGAAGTCTGATAACCAGTCTTACCAAGAGTTATCGTATTACCTAGTAACTGGTTTGTGGAGCTCAGATCAGTTGCTTCATGTAAAATGCTGGTATTCAGCTGCAACCAATTTGACTGGAAGCTGACGGGAAAAAGCCAGGCAGATGAAGCAAATGATGAGCGTTTAAATGAGCTTATTACGTTGATGGGGTCACCTTTATTAAGGAATTTAGCTACTTAGGTAGGTTACAAATCTTATTTGTTTCTACAAACCCACTTACAGAAATAAAATCCTTTAATATTAATTTGAAACCACAGTGCAAACTTTTTTGTAGGAAAGTACGTTCTAATTGTAAGTTCACGACTCTTTCTAATTCAATTGATTAGGCGCTTAGTCAGCTAATTGCCAGACTTCTTGACGAATCCAAAACTTCCTGGGAAATATATAATTGAAATTAATGACTTTAAAATTCTTCTGAATTGAAAACAACATAAAATTACGTTAAAATTGGTTTAGGTACTGAGTTCCATTAGCCTTCAGTATCCAAAAATAGAAAAAACAAAACTTTCCTTTGGTCATAAAGTGTACCTAGTGATTTCGTGCACGCATTCTAGCTATTAAAGTGCCAGGCATACTTCATTTTATAAATTCCAATTAAATAAGGATAGGAGCCCACTAGGTGGCCCAGTGGTAATGACCGCGACTTACAAGTTGTAGGTTCTAACCTAGACAGGCGCTTTCCTTTGGGTAAATGATTACATCACCACTGCTCTCAAAACGGTGAACCAAAAATTCGAAGACATTTGTCATCGACCAACCCGCACAGGGCCCGCGTGGTGGATTTATAGCCCACTCCCTCTCATCGAGAGGAGGCCTGTGTCCCAGCAGTGGGAACATTATATACTGAATATTTTATGTAAGTATTAAATAAGGGATAGACTACACAATAATTTGTACGAGTTATACAACGTGTAACGGAAAGGGTATATATACATACCAAGGGCACGGCTTCTTTGGATGAAATCAAACGATGTCGGGAGGGTTTTTTAATCCTATCGCATCTTTAACATGTATGTTCGGAAGTTATGAGAATTTTTAATACACTGATACCAGAAACCGAACTATTCAAATTGAAATAAACACATCACTTGGAAGATATTTATCGTGGTATTGGCAAGTAACGTGGAAAGTTATTGACCTACGTAGTGCGGTGACTCGTTTTGTTATGATTAAAATTTAAGAAACATATGAAACCGAAAAATTGGTATCAATTCTTAGAGTATTTTATTTTGAGCTGAAACTATGTATTGTGATTCTAAACGAGCTGTTATATTTAGTGCTTAAGGATAGCAATAGAGTTTCTGTTACATCCTGTATTTAGTTTAAAACCTATCTTGACTATCTTCCTTAGGAAGTGGTGAAGGGTGGGCGTTTTGGGGAACTGTCTTATGTAATTTTGACGTTTAAAAAGTGCTGACTCTCAGCCTAGTTTGATTCAGATTCAGATTAATTTTTTGCAAAAATATGTATAGATAATTTTGCCTACCTTCTGGATACCGCCAATATAATAAAATTACTAGCTTTGCCTGCGATTTTTTCCGCGTTATATTTTGGCCCCCGACACCCCATCGGCCACCGGTGCTATTACTTCGTTTTCACTTAGCGTTCTTCCCGCCTTTTTTAGTTTTGCTCGGTTACTAAGGGCCGTAGCGTGATGTTAAATAATCCTTAACCTTTATCAAGAATTAGGCTATCAAATGCAAAAATATTGCTTCAAATCAAACTGGTAGTTCTAGATATTTCCCCTTACTTAGCATAATCAGCCTCTGTTCCCACTGCTGGAACACAGGCCTCCTCTTTGAGAGAGGAAATGGGCCGTAATCCACCACGCGGGCCCAGTGCGGATTGGTAGATGTCACATGTTTTCGAATTTTTAGTTTAAAGACACGCTGGTTTCCTCACGATGTTTTCCTTCACCGTTTTGAGAGCAGTGGTGATGATACGCCTGTCTGAGTTCGAACGTACGACCTATATATATCTCGTTAGTCACGGACGTTACCACTGCGCCACCACTGCCCTACTTACAAACAAACAAATTAAGCCTTTATAATATTAGTCTAACTGTCAAAGGTGGAAAAGCTTAAAGGTAGTTACTATGTGGTTGATGATCGAAGCGTTCCTTCTGACACTGATTTTATATTCTGAAATTTCATTGATTGCTCATGCATAGGTAGTGTAAACATACAAATCTTTGAAAGTACATATACGACTAGTTTTCAAAGTGAAGTCTTAAAAAAGGTACTGAAATACCGTAAAAGCATAAATTACATGAAATTAAAAAAATGTACATTGTTCATATTACTCCTGTAATTTATAATAATGAGGATCGCGTAGGAATTTTGATTATATTTAATTAATCAGTCGAGATTAAGTGAAACCTTGATTGCGGCTGAAAATTTAATGAAAACGGAAGCAACGTGCGCTCATTATACGCAAAGCGTGCGTTTTATTACCTATTATAATATTATAATGATGAAATAATACTTACTAATATTTATATATATTAATATAGGTGTAATTAAATAATTTTGTAAAGCGGGGGCTTTACAAATAAATACTATGGTAGGAAGTACATATTTATTAGTTTCATGTTTGTTTCCTCGTTCATTAATTTTGGTATCTACAAGTACCTACATATTTGAACCTATAATTGAATTTGTCTAAGAAGGAATTCTTTAAGATATCTTCGGCCCTTTACTTCCAGTTTTCCATTCTGTCTAAAACTATGAATCTTAGCGAATATAGGTGTGAGAGCAGTAGTCAATATCCAAACAGGAAAAGAAATGAGAACGATTTTGTTTAGTGGTAGTCATAAAACGGTAGCCTGCATTATTGCACAACGAAACCCCGCCTCCGCGTCCGTCCGTCCGTCTGTCTGTCTGTCGTCTGTCGTCCAAGTTTTCCCAATTGATCATAAACCTTATTCCTTTGTAATAAAGTTGAAAAACTATCAAATAAATTTGACAGATTGGGGTAGATGTGCTGGCCTCAGTCTGTACCCTTCCAGTCCAACGCAATTGGACGGTTTTTATTAAGCTATACACCATGACATTTTAGTCGTCTTACAACGGCAGCCCACTTCATGTATCCAATGACTACAATACATTTAAATAAAAAAATTGGGAATTTTATGAATAATTAAAAAAAAATCACTAAGACGCATGACGCAGTTTGAAACACCCTGTTCAGGAGATAGAATGAATGATGGAATGTAGTGGTATAGGTATTTGCTACCCTTTGATACGTAAACATTATTAACAGGTGTTTCATATTCTAAAGCATTATTTATTATTCTTTGTACCTACTATCTTAATTTAAGATAACAATTTTTAATCGCGCACGGAGGTATTTTATTGTCGGATACATTGAGTGGAACATCTTTGTAAGACGACTAAAATGTCACGGTGTATATTACCAGTTAATAAAACTTTGTACCCCTTTTTACGAAAATTACTCGGACGGGGGAGTGTGACATTTGGTACAGTTAAAGTAATGGAGGAGTCATCATCATCATCATCGTATCAGCCCAAAGACGTCCACTGCTGGACATAAGCCTCCCCCGAGACGGGGGGATTTGCCATAATCGCCACGCTTGGCAGGCGGGTTGGCGATCGCAGTATGGTGGTAAAATGCATAGAGAACGCTGCTGCCCATTCTCTAGTAAGTCCCTTAGTCGCCTTCTACGACACCCACGGGAAGAGATGGGATGGTGCTATTCTTTTACGCCCGGCACCACACGGAGGAGTGCAGAAAGCTAATACATTATTTTTCGGGCGAGGCTTAGTTATAATGTTCCATTTTCACACTGGGTACGGAACTCTGAAAGAGATAAGAAATAAGATTAGAAATCGAGAATAAATTCACCCTATAACAAATACCTTTAAACGAGCAATTTTTGCATATATATAAACTGAATCTCGGAAACGGCTCCAACGATTTTCATGAAATTTCGTATGCAGAGGCGATAAACCGGTTTAGATAGGTTTTATTTTTAGAAAAAACAAAGAAAAAAAAACAAGGTCATCCACATATTTATACTAAATGTACTTACGTAGTTAGATAAGGATGTCAAACGACACATTTTCCTTGTTCTCACTCCAGATTTTACGAGTTACAGACTTACTCCTAAACTTAGTCGCTGGATAGACGATGGCAACGTGCAACGTGACCGGACCGATTCCGAGGACGGGACGACGCTCTGCATCTGTCCACAATGTCACGTCCCTACAGAAAATACGAATAAGTGTGAACGTACATACTGTCTGCATATTTGAATGCAAGCGAGCTTGAAAGTGGATGCCATTTTGTACTTTAAACGAGGTAAATGTTCGTTTAACTTATTTTTATATTTTTGGGAAATGATTATAGTCAATTTAAGACGTCGTCTTTTTTTTTTTGGCTGGGAAATCATCAAATAACTTCTCCCGCTCTGGGTGGAGCAGGAGGGCGTGTCAGACTTTTACTGACTAAAACCCACCCGTGTTCCTTCTGTAGCCCGTATGCCAGGGGCTGTGGTATCTCTTTCGAACAAACCCGCACCCCTGGCAGGCATCGGCCCTTGCGGGCCCCATAATTTTTTGTGCTGACATTTCTTTGAGGCGCGCGTGGAACACAACGCGCCGTCGACTTGGGCTTGGTCCTTACCGGACAGCGAGCTACCCATTACTCGCCGTCCGCAAGCTCATGCCTACGGTGGCCGGAAATCGGCCTGGGATTCCCGACGCCCAGGGCGTCTCCGTAACCTGCGGCGGCTAGGGTCGCGAGGGCGCATATGCTGCGTCTCCCTCACGTGCGCCGCCTCCCTCTTCGCGAGCATCACTGCTTCACTGAAGGAGGTGACGGCTACCTATGCACTCTCGCTCCGTACCATGGCCTGGACCAGGGCCGGACGCGAGAGATCGCCGCCGCCGATCGCCTCCACGAGGACACGGCGGTGCTCCGCCCAAGCCGGGCAGACCGCATTTAAGACGTTGTCTTAGATCATATCTACGCAAAATACGCGTTCGGACGTGGAGTGGCGGACACCAGCCCATTATACAATACGATACCATTGTCTCTAATATCGATGGCATAGAATTAAAGTAATATATATTTTCATAACATATAATCGCGTCTTGTTTCTCCGAATGATTGGGCAGAGGTGTATGTAATAGGGGACGAGCCTATTGCCATCAAACGGGCACAAATCCAGACTCCGGGCTGCTACTGAGGAATTCCAGAAGTAAAAACCCAAAAACACTCTGCCTTACCCGGGAATCGAATCTAGCACCCTAATTGCGTAGCTCACGATTAATCAAAATTGCTAAACCATTGCTTCATATGTTCGAAAAATGTGTCTGCTCAGCAACGCAAATAACGCAAAGAATATTGTTGAAGTGTCTTAATGAAACCGATTATGATTAATCGTGTGTTACGCGATTAGGGTGCATACTCAGCGCTTGCGACAACTAGACCAACGAGATATATTTTCATTGACTCATAACAGGGTCAGTTTTTGTGCTCTGCTTTTTACAATCCAGAATTCTATCATAACAGTTCATAAAAAATTGATATAAACAATCAAACCCAAGTACAGCAGCTGGTACAGGAAGATTGAATTCTAATTTCCGTCGCGTAACGTAGCACAAATAATTTAATCTGTTTCTCATAACGATCTTAATTTTGTTTCCCGTAGTAGCAATTATCAGTTAATGGATTCTCTAGCACTGTAATTTTCACTAACATACGATTAAAGTGGAGAATTTTCTTTGTGCTCCCGTTTTTAATTTCAGACGCACATTGTCATACTTGTTAATATGTATTTTAAATGAAAGGACTTGGATGTAAATGGCCTCAGTAAATTGTTATTAAGTTCGGGGATCTAAACCCGGGTCCCATCTCGCTGCCACCAAATTTTTGCAATCGCTGGTTATCTTCCATGTTGCCTTAAACCCTAACGTGTTAACTTCACGAAAGGATTTCGCTTCCTTACGACTCTTATTTGTATCCAAAGTAATAAGTAGCAAGAACTTTAAAACCTGCGTAAGATTGTAAAATAAACCCTGTTCAGCACCCTAATTGCGTAACTCACGATTCATCATAATCTGTTTCGTTTTGAAACAGATTGTTAAACCATTGCTTCATAAGTTCGAAAAATGTGTCTGCAACAACGTAAATAACGCAATGAATATTGTTGAACTGTCAAATTGAAACAGATTATGATTAGTCGTGAGTTACGCAATTAGGATGCAGGTTACATTCTTACGCAGTTGCTCACGAAAGGGAATATTTTTAACATATATTCATCTGTACTTCGTTTTCAACTTGAAATCTCACCACTTTTCCATCAATTATTGTTTGAATAACATTATTGAGATTCTAATTGAAAAATCTTTGCGAAAACTGAGGTTATTAAATTAAAATGAATTTTCAAACGAAAAACATTTTTAAGGTTTTTTTCAATTACTTATTAAAAAAAAGAAACTCAATTTTCAAGTGACACAAAATTGCCATCAACAGGTATGTTTTCTGATGAAAGAATTGCCTACATTTTTATCAGATAGGTTTATATCGTTTACGTTTATCACGTAGTTCAAAGACAAACCAACTTTCTAACCCTTGCCGTCAGTCATCTTTCATGCTACAGAATATTCCTTGACAAGTGTGAAACATTACCACAGTTTTCTAGAAGCTACAAAGCGAGATATCTCAAGCGCTCGACATCTTCAGCTAAATAATATATTCTAAACATGCGTGTTGTATTAATTAGTACGAGTGCGGTGTCGCCACCTGTCGTGTCGCCTGCGAACTAGCGCCGATGATAGCTCCAGTTTCAAACATTCATCACTCTGATTGTTACATGAGTTGCGGTTACATTAGATGGATAGATGCGGTTTAACCCCTAACTTTTGATAACGATATGCCTACCTGAATATAGGTACCATTGAAATTTGATAGCTTTTAGGGTTTGTAGGGATTAATAATAGATATATAGCTGGGTGGAAAGACGAAACCTAGATTAGAGCTTCTTGAAATCACATAACCCGATGATGATAAAAAAGATCATGGTAACTCGCTGCCACTGATTTCATAGTTAGTTCTAATAATGAAAACATACATTCACCTCGATTCATTCATTCATCCAACCTTAGTAGGTTGGATACTTAAGATAAAGTGATATTGTAATATTAATTTTACTAGTTTTAGTAATTTTTTTTGGGAGGGAAATCATCAAATAACTTCTCCCGCTCTGAGTGGAGCAGGAGGGCGTGTCAGACTTAGGTAAACTGACTAAAACCCACCCGTGTTCCCTCAGTTGCCTGTGTTCCAGGGGCCACGGCATCTCTTTCGAATAACCCTCACCCCTGGAAGGCATCAGGCCGCCCGAAAGGCCCCTCAGTTGGTTCTGACATCTCTTTGAGGCGCGTGTGGAACACAACTCGCCGTCGACCCGGGCTTGGTCCTTACCGGGTAGCGAGCTACCCATTACTCGCCGTCCCCAAGCCCGCGCCTACGGTGGCCGGAAATCAGTCTGCGTTCCCGGAAGTAGCTCCATGTATATTACTGGTATTCAGCTGCATCCAGTTAGACTGGAAGCCGATCCCAACATGGTTGGGAAAAGATTATGCAGATGATGATGATGATTAAGTATGTATGAATATTATTTTATTTTCTCTTTTACTCTTACACACGCTGTCTACTTATCTTTCTTTTCTTTCCTATAGCAGGTATGCTAGAAGAGATTTCTTTAAAAATAAGCATCACCTTTGTATCAGCTTTTTGTTATTTTCTTCTTGTCTGTTTATATACATAAATGGTTATATAAATAAATACACTTTACCTTCATTTGATTCAACTGACTTTGATTCGAATAGGTCAATTCCTAGGAGAAAATGTCTGCCAACGTCTGCAACATTCGAGTGGGGAGGCTTCACATATTTGCCCCACAAATCGGAGGGAACAAAAAACAATACGAATCTAATGGCACCTCATTCGCCCTAATCGGCGTTTAGGCTAACGTATAAAATAGACCTACGTTATTGACGTGTGGAATACTCGTACATTGCTCTTCTTTTGAATTCGTTGCTGGTTGCTGGGCAATAAAACAAAGTCAATGTCGGGGAACTGAAACATGTAAACTCTTTAACGATTTTACAATATTGTCTTCGACCATAACTTTGTTTTATGCCTGTGTATACCGGACAAGGCTTTTTTAAGACCAGATGTGGCCCAGTTGAATCGGCCGCAACTTACAAGTTGTGGGTCGTAGGTTCTTACCCTGACTGGCGCTTTACTTTGTGTAAATTATTTAATCAACGCTATTCTCAAAACGATTACAGTCAAGATCGTAAGGAAATCGACATGGCTTAAAACCAAAAATTAGAAGACATGAGACATCTTCCAACCCGCACTGGGCCCGGGTAGTGGATAATCGTCCACTCTCTCTAACAGTGTGGAGACCTGTGTCATGGCAGTGGGGATATTATAAATGCTATATGATTTTATTTCTGGAAGTTGGTTTGTACAAACACTTTTACACGTCAAAGCCTGCTGCAGGCTTAGCACGAGCACCGATTTGTCGACGGAAGAATAGACATGACTATTTACTGAATGATGTACAATAGGATAAGATAGCTATGTTTTTCTATTAATTATCACAGTTAAGCGTTCTAAACGAATCATGATTTAGTAGATAATCGTATATACTTTGTGGCCGTCGAGTAGAAAGTTTTGTTGTCAGCGTGATTTTGACATTTAGGGAAGAAATATAATTCTGAAATAGTCTACATTTATAAGGACCTAGACAAATATCGTTAGAAACGAAAGACTAAATGACAGATTGTAGAAAGATATCTACGGTGGGATGTCCAAAATGTAGGAACAAAATATCACTTTGTATTGAAAAAGCACAGTAGCATTAGCACAAGAGCACACATTCTTCGTAGAAATACAAAGCGTCATGCTAAGCCCGCTAGTGTGCATGAGATACAGTTTACATATCTATTAAATAGATACACTACAGGGGCATATTGATATGGCAGTTGTTGAGTTAGTTGTTCCTCATATGTCATTCCATGTATCGACATTGTAAAACTGTAATTACGTAAGTATATGATAAAACTTTTGCCAATTGATGCTTGAACGATTTATTTATACAGCTACTCAGAAAGTGGTCAGCTTCTGAAATGTTAGTTGAACTTATAAGCCAGTGCGATCGCTGAAACCCACGCATTACAGTTCTGTGCGGTTTTCGGTGGCTTCCAGTGGCGCCACTCACAAACTGTGAACTACTAAGCGCGCTCATTAATTGGGTTTCCACATCCAAATGGAAATCTGGTACAACCGATCCCTGTGTGTGTTTCTAATCTATTTTCAGTCCCTTTTTAAAGCTTTATTTTGTTAATTTAGTTTTAAATCGGTTAGTTACTGATTGGACATTGGATGGGTTGTAGCTAAGTAATAACAGCCACACGGGCCGATCGGTCAGGATAAGCTTCGCTTGCCGCGGTTGGTTCGTGGATGGGTGACCATCTTTACATACCAAGAGTCCTCTGTCTTTCGTATATTCGTAGATTCGTAGATCTTCGATAGTCGTTACGGGTCTTTGGAAGCCCGAAAGTCTGACAACCAGTATAGAAATTTCTTCTGCACGTGTGGCTTCCCTGGTACCTCATAAACAGCATAACTATGTGAAAGTCTATTAACTGCTCCCAAATACAATGTTCCTTTTATACTTTTTATTTTTACAATGCTGACATATTCTCGTCATTATTTGACATTATACATCAATTTTAATATCGTGGAATTGTCATAGAAATCATGTCACTATGTTTAATTAGGTTCATTTTATTTATGTAGATTATTTTACACATTGTGAATGAGAGAACGTTGTAGGTCTTACAGACTGTAGATTTGTAGACGATTTTCTATTCTGTGTTCGTCTAAGTACTTGGTACTTATTGACAGGCCTGCGCTGTCCTCCCATACATTTTATCTCTGTAATTTGAAAACATTGTTAAAGCCAATTATTTTTAAAAGAGTAACCGTGGAGTTTCTTGCCGGCTCTTCTCCATAGGAAACAACAATATGGAACCGTGCACCTAGCTTCTGATGTTTCTTATATGACCATGCAGGTTTATATGAAATAAAAATATTTTGATTTTGATTTTTGATTGTCTGGAAGCCGACCCCAACTTAGTTGGGAAAAGGTGTTATTAGGACGACAGTTTTAATTTCTCTCAGAGTGGATAGAACCACAGACATGAGTATGACAATTGATAGGTGTATTCTTTGACAGCTGACACAATCAGTATTGTGACATTGACGTTTAGTTTATAACCTTTCAACAGTAACTTTGAATTGTGTTTTTGTGTGAGAGATCGTCGTACCTAGAGTGGGTTACATCAAATAGTAGAGATAAACTACGATAACATGGCGCGCCCCTCCAAAATTCAAAACGTTTAAAAGTATTGAAAGTATTTTCAAAGTGTCACCAAGACTCGCATGTGTGCAGTGTGCGTACTGAGACGCTACTGAAAATGAATAATTACAACTACAGTCAATAAAATGTAAACACATCGCTAAATTCAAAAGCGATTTTCTTTTAAATAGCGATTGCAGCCTTGAGATAACTTAGATATTTCATTACAGTGTGGGTTCCAAAATATTATTTTCATAATAAAATAAGATTACAATTAGTAAAAGTGGAGAAAATTACTTTTAAAAGTTGGTAAGTGTATACATATTATTGCTCGTGACTGTACATACAAACTCTTTCGTAAGGATGTGACTACACACATTGAAGTGGTAATATGGAGTGAACTGGTAACACTGCCCGAGTGACATGTCAAAATTTTGTTCCGTATTTTAAAATAGTTTTATTTAATTTTTAAGTGTAATTATGGTGTAATATTGTAACGTAATGAAAAATATCTAAATGAATATTGAGGATTATTGTTTTCCTGCAAAAATACGAAGTAAACACAGTGTTTGGTAACTCACCGTTACCGGTAACCTACCTACGAACAGCTGATTAATAGCTGCGGATTTAAAGGGGGAGTATTGTTTATTTTTATTATTTAATTAGCACACAATCGTTACTTAGGCTCATTAACATATTCATTGAAACTTAGTATCACAAATTTTGGTTAAATTGGCACACTGCATTGGGTGTTAGTCACTTTCTTTACATAGATCAACAAAACTTAATGTCGTGATATACTGCAATTATAATGGTGTTATATTGTAGATAACAACAGTAACGTTGACAATTGTTTTTATTTTTAATTGCAATCTTTAGGAAATAAGTACATCATTTTTATTTAAAAAAAAATTTCCATGTATCCTACCCACATAGGAAAAAGTAACATTATAAAACGATAGAATTAATTAAACTTTGTCCTTAATCGTATAATATCAGTTGCATTTCAATTAGATTCACCACCTTACCTCATTTACCTAAAAACAACACTAACTTCTCTCATTTTTCCTTTCATTTCTAGCTTACCCTTTTGTTTAGCTGTCTAAATAGTTCTCACCGTTTCTTTCATTCTACTTTCAGTACTTATTCCTGAAACCATGCCTGTGATGACCCGTAAGGCTGCGGCTCAAGAGTTGGAGCTTAAATTAAGAACGACCCTTCAGGATCTTAAGGCTACAAACAGTAAATGTGATCAGCTGCTACAGGAAATAGATGATAGTGAGAAGGAAGTCGAGAAGATCGTTTTCAAAAATACAAGCTTGAAACAGGAGCTAGTAGAACTACATCAAAAATATCTGGATGTTGTTGATGAACGGGACAAACTGCGATTGGTCACAGATGGTTTCAATAACTGCAGTAACTTGTATGAGGAGGCTTTGTGTAAGGTTAGGGATCTAGAAGAAGAATTAATTCATGCAAATGTTCGAATTAATAAGTTAAAGCAGCAAAAAGAATGTACTCAGGCTAAGGAAACCAATAACTTATATCATGAACTATTTAAAAGTAATTGTAACCCTCATTCCTTAGTAACAATAGACCTAACTGAAGATTCTATTTTGAAAATAAATAATAGTAGCTATAAAGTAAGTCAAAATAAAATTAAAAAATATGCAAAACTGAATAAAATCATAAATAGATGCAATAAATTCAAGAAACAGCAAAAACACAGTTCCAATAATATTAAACTAAGGAAAGAACGTGTTTTTCTAGTAAATAAATTGAAAAACTTTGAAATTAAATTAGAAAATAGTAAAAACATATATGAATTTGACACTCAAAGATTACAGTCTGAAATTCAGGTACTTGAAGAGGCAATACATTCACTTTACATTAAATATGTGAGCTCTCAAAAACAAATAAATGAACACATCCTCGCTGCAAATGAGTTAGTGAAAATGTGTAAGGATGACCCAGCTAGAGTGGACCCAAAGACTCTGGGCTCTACTCTGTGTCCTTGTCAATTGGAATCCAACCTTAAGACTCTCCAACCTGAGGCAACGGAGGACCCGTCCCGGTCTGGGGGGGCTCGAGACTGTTTTACCATTCAAGAGACACCGCAGGTTGTACAAGGTTCGTCTCTAGTAGCACAGACAGAGACTTGTGGCCTCGCCTGTTCTAGTACAGTTTGTTATTGTTCTATTATGTTTTCAGATAGTTTAGGGAGAGGGTTAGGTAAATTATTGAGTAACAACCTGAGTCAATCTGCTGTTAATTATTGTATGCCAGGAAAATCCTACAAAGAGATAATGTCATCAGTAATTGGGAATAAATATAATCCAAAGGCAATTATTTCTGTATTAGTGGGTAATAGTACTAATGTAAAACAAGATGACATCACTGATAGTGTCACTGAAATCATGAAGACTAAGTGCCAGAAAATAATATTATGTGCTTTTCCATACTTTCAGCACTTGTCAAGTAGGCAAAATCATAAAATACATATGCTAAATAACCATATGCATTTATTAGCTAATTGCTATAGTGACAAACTTATATTTTTTGACACCAACACTTTTGTTGAGAGATTAAAATCGACTAGGGATACTGCGTATCTGCCTATTAGTTTTAGACGTCAAATAGCACGGCTATTAGCTTTTAATATAAACTCAGACATAAGTAGTATGTCGAAGTCTACTGTAATTAGTACCACAAAAATTAGTATTGATACTAATATTAAGGTGGTTAGTGATAATAATTTAAACTAGTCAGTAAGACAACAGAAGGTACCAGTAATAATGTTTTTAAGCTCACCATCAACAAGGTATCTTCTAGCATTCAATTACCTAAATGTAAAAAAGGGGCTAAGCAGAATTCCTTGACATTGTTTCATCAAAATATTCAAGGGTTTTCTTCCAAACAATTAGAAATTGAATTATTTTTAGAAAAAACAATGTTTGATATTATTTGTATAACTGAACACTGGTTGAAAGATTATGAAATGTTAATTAATTATGAGAACTATAGTGTGGGCAGTTGTTTTAACCGACAATCCATGCTTCGTGGAGGTTCGCTAATCTTAATTAAAAACTGTCTAAAATCGAAGACTCGTACAGACATAGTTAAACTATCAGTGGAACATAGCATTGAACTGTCGTGTGTTGAGCTAGATAAGCTTTGTATAGTGTGCGTTTACAGGCCTCCTAATTATCAAAACTACTCTATATTTGAGTCAGTAATGGAAGATGTTTTGGCAAAACTTGCAACTGGTAATAAGTCAGTAATTATTTGTGGGGACTTTAATATTAATATTTTGGAAAATAATTCAAATAGTAGCAGATTGTTAAGCCTCTTTAAATCATTCAATCTTTCAAATGTGTTTTTGGAACCAACGCGAATAACTACGGCTACTGCTACATGTATTGATAATGTTTTTTGTGACTGCGACTATTTAGATAAAGCCATTGTAAATTATCTCCCTTCTGATCACAGCGGTCAAACCGTTACTTTTGAGTCCAACACACCAATTCAAAAAGTACAGAGACAAACTAGACCAATAACATCGGGTAATTTAAATAAGTTTAATAGCGCTTTAATTAGCAAGTTAAGTGTTCAGGGACTAAATTTGAATAATGGTAATATTTTGTACAAAGAATTATTTTCATCAGTACAAACAGAGTTCAATAATTATTTTAGGCAAAAATCTAAAACTTTTTGCCCTAAATTTTTATTTAGTGACTGGGCAACTAAAGGCATCAGGAAAAGTAGAGAAAGATTATTTGAACTGTATGGCCTTAAGACGTATATTAACACAGAATCTTTTACTAAGTATGTTGCCACTTACTCTAAAACTTTTAAAAATATCTGCAAAGTAGCTAAAGCTTCATTCATTAGCCACAAGGTCAAATCAGCAGATAATAAAATTAAGGCAGTTTGGAAAATTATAAACGATGAAACGAACAGAAGCAAAAGGCTTAATACCGATTACACACTGGACACTTCCCGCGGTCTCATTAGCGATAACATCGATGTTGCTTAGGAATTTGCAACTTTCTTTACCAATATTCCTATTAAAACTACAGAAACTTTAAATTCTTCGCCCGCACTTGCTATTGATTTATTAAGAGCGAATGTTTCAACCTGTCCTGTGGAATTTAAATTTAAACATATAAACCCTGTGGTCGTTGTAAAGACATATAAGCAACTTAAGATCAAAATTACGGAAGATCTGTGGGGCATGTCTACTAAAGTATGTCAATCCATTATTGAGACAGTTGCACCCTATTTGGCGTTAATATTTAATTTGTGTGTAGATCAAGGGGTGTTCCCAGATTTAATGAAGTACAGTAAAGTTATTCCACTCTTCAAATCTGGCGACAGCAAAGATATGAATAATTATAGACCCGTATCGGTTTTGCCAGTTTTCAGCAAGGTGTTTGAAAAAGTTATGTTAAATCAAATGCTCAATCATTTTAATCGTAATAACATCCTACACGATCAACAGTATGGTTTCACAAGAGGACGTTGCACAACTGACGCTGGTGTCACCTTATTAAAACACATCTTTACCGCATGGGAAGAGGCGCAAGATGCAATAGGTATCTTTTGCGACCTATCCAAGGCGTTTGATTGCGTGAATCACGAAACACTTCTCTTGAAACTTGAGCATTACGGACTGGGTGAACTTGCGCTTAGCTTGGTAAAATCGTACTTGAATGATAGACTGCAGCAAGTTCAAATAAACGGTGTGAATTCCTTGGGCTTAAAAGTCAAAATGGGAGTACCGCAAGGTTCAATATTGGGTCCGTTCCTCTTTTTAGTATATATAAATGATTTACCTCATTTACTAAAAAACCAACCACAAATGGTGTTATTTGCTGATGACACATCACTGATTTTTAAAGTTAAGAGACACGCACAGGAGCTTGACGAGGTAAATAGCGCTATAGTTAAGGTCCATAATTGGTTTACTGTAAATAATTTGGTATTAAATGGAAAGAAAACTAAATGCATTAGATTCACGTTACCGAATGTCAGAAGTAGTGAATGTCACGTTGTATTGAATAAGGAGATAATAGAATTCGTCGAACAGACGGTTTTCCTGGGGATCACGCTTGACTCAAAGCTACAGTGGGGTCCTCACTTAACATCACTTGCAGGGCGGCTAAGTTCTGCCGCTTACGCTGTTTGGAAGATCCGCCAATTAACAGACGTGGATACCGCGCGACTTGTTTATTTTAGTTACTTTCATAGCATCATGTCTTACGGTATTTTGCTATGGGGACGGGCTGCGGATGTTGAGTCGATCTTTATTCTGCAAAAGAGGGCTGTCAGAGCCATTTACAACCTCCGCAGACGCGAATCTCTAAGGGAACTGTTCAAAACAATTAACATCATGACGGTACCTTCTCAATATATTTATGAGAACATTATGTATGTTCGGAAAAATCTACATCTTTTTAGTAAGATAAGTGACAGGCATAATTTTAACACTAGAAATAGGAACAAATTAGATCAACCACGTTTCAGATTGTCTAAAGTACATACTTCTTTTATGGGGTACTGTGTAAAATGTTATAATAAACTACCAGTCGATATTCTTGAACTAAGTGAAAATAAATTTAAGTCATGCATTAAACGCACACTATGTAGACAAGCATATTATAAGTTAGATGATTATATCTTAGATAAAAATGCCTGGCTTAATGCTGGTCCTGCTCCACAGCCACCTAGGCTTACTAATTAACATTTTAATATTTGGAAGAGATGCTTCCCCTTTTTTTTATGTTTTCTGACATTACGAACACTGTTCCTATTATTATTATTTTTCTGACATTGCGAACATTTCTGTTCCTATTTTTATTAATTTTGTGACATTACGAATTTGTTTTTGATTTTACTGAACCAAGTATTATTTATTAAAATTTCAATAGATACTTATTATATATTTTTCTTTCTTTTTGGAAGTCAAATTTTATGAATTTCTCAAATAGGATTGAAACTATAGTTTTGTATAATTTAGAAGCATTTTGTCAAATTTTTGTAAATGTGAGTACCATGCATCCTTATAATATGTTGTTTTGATGTACGTCGACTTGAAAAAACGTGGTAGTTGAGAGTATGTCATGCTCACTTAAATGTCTCACTGATGGTGGCGTGTGTGTTGGATCATTCGGTTCCCTAGAAAATGGTTGAGCTGGATGGTGCTGATCCATGCGTCAAGTTCGTGAACGGGCGCCGTCTGCTGAGACTGGTCATCTCTTATCTGCCATGACTTATTTTGAATCTTATTTTTTTTATTAATTTTTTACATTGTTCTCACATATAGAAGCACCAAGAATAATGTTCCCAAAATTTTGTAATACCCACGATTTAAAAGAGTGTCCTTGGAGTTTCTTGCCCGTTCTTCTCCAGAGAGATCTACGTTTTTGGAATGGGCACCTAGCTTCAACTTCGATTTTTGTTTGACAATTCAAAAGTGCCTGTGAAAGGTCTAATTGAAATAAATGCTTTGAGTTTGAGTTTGAGTTTGAGTTTGGAGGGGCGCGCCATGTTATCGTAGTTAATCTCTACCTATGCCATTATGTTGGCTCTCCTGTCTATCAAGATAGTAGATGCGAGAAGATAATTTTGTAGATTTTTAAGGTTTCTGTTATTTAATCATGTCCAAAACAATAAGAAGTGGTGAACAACGGATAGTGTGAAAAGTAAAGAACATTTGTGAGCGTGATCAAAAAACGTAACGAGCCTCCCCACTTTTTCCGTTAAGATGTGTTCAGGCTCGTGTTGCCGCCATAACAGGTTAGTGAAATAGGGCTACCAGGTAGTTTCATTAAGTCACCAAACTCCTCATCCTTCCATTGCTAAATTTTGAGGCAAGTTTCCAATTTGTCCTCGTATTTATAATTAACTATTTACTTTGTGTAAAAAATTATGATCAAGTTTAATTTAAAAAGTAGATAATTTAGGTCGATTTTTTAGATAGGTACTTAATGATTGGGTATTTTAACACTAAAATAAAAAAAAACAACGTAATAAACGTTGTTTTTTTATTTTAGTTGTATCTGAAAAAACCGTTCGAAGATTACAAAAGACGGCGAGGATGCAGCTCCACGCAAAGTGGCCCTAGAACTAAAACTCATAATATTAGTAAAATATAATTTTAATTATTTTTGTTTTTATTACCGTCCTAACTTCACGAAATGAGGATCAAGGAAAATTAGTAAAACATCCAACTATCACCATCAAAATAATTATACATTTATGGAAACCTACTTAATCTCATTTAAAGATTTCCCTAATTACAAGGGAACACATTTTGTTTAATGTAGTAACACTGATATACATTGCTGCCAACATATCGGCAAAGGTGACAGAGTGTATTGTGGGTTCAAAAGAAGCTCCTGGATTTCAGGAAAGCAAAGAAAATCACATCCACTTGTACGGATATACTCAAGCTCTACTAGGTACTTAGCTATTTTTTTACTACAAAACGTAAAAGTTTTCAGTGAAAACTAAATCCACAGGAGACCAGAAGTTTTCTGAAGAACGATAAGGAAGGTAAGTTAACCAAAATTTCAGGGAAGTGGTGACTTACTGTGCACCGTTTCACGTCATTTACTTCCATTTAACTTTCAGCTAAGCTTGAAAATACATGGGAAGGTTATATTCCACGAAATTGAACCATGGTTTTAAGGTTACATTATTATTTGGGATTTCTAGTAAATTGGCAATTTTGAAAGTATGTGTAGAAGAATAATTGGTAATATAGGAAACAACTAGGTAGGCACTGGGCACTGACAATATTTTTCCGTGTTATCTAAAATACAAAAATAACACATTATGTGTTAGTAAAGTTGACATTACAAATTGTTAAACCCTAAATGGAAAACAAGGGTAGGTACTTTAAGTTCCATCGGCTAAACTCAAAGCGGCAAAAAGTAGTTAAGACCCTTGCAGGAGCTGCCATGCTATTTATAATTCACTAATCCAGTACCTACTATGGTGGTATATTTATTATTTATACCATCCAATGTTAGTAAATTAGAAACATAATTTATTCGATAACCTTGTGTAAGCGTTTTTTTTTTAGTGGGAAGTCATGAAATAACTTCTCCCGCTCTGGGTGGAGCAGGAGGGCGTGTCAGACTTTTACTGACTAAAACCCACCCGTGCAGTAGCCCGTATTCCAGGGGCTGTGGTATCTCTTTCGAACAAACCCGCACCACTGGCAGACCTTGTATAAGCGTTACATTCGTGTAAAAGCACTAACTAAATTTTTGTAGGATAGCTCATAGCCAAAATGCCTGAATGCTTCAATTTTCATATTAGGTTAGGTAAATGTAGGTAGGCATTTGTAAATTATTTATTTGCAAAATAATAAAAATTGATTAGCATAAAGCCTGTTCCTGCTTAACGCTTAATGAGCTAATCTTACGCACTTTATATGATACAGACAATTTACAGAAAGCTGCAAATGATGATGTAGATTTTAATCGGAATGTCTGAAACAAGATTTAGCCAATTATGCACTGTTAGATGCCTGGAGCGAATGTTTGGCCTATAGATGATTTTTGGTTAGATTTATAGAGTGACTAGCTGACCCGACAGACGTTATCCTGTCCGTCCAAAAGTCATTCATACAAAATCCCTACCCTACCTACCCTACCAACCGTACCTACCAACCCGCCCTACCTACCTACCCTACACTACCCTACCCTAACCCTACCCTACACTACCCTACCTACCTACCCTACCAACCCTACCTACCCTACCTACGCTACCCTACACTACCCTACCCTACCTACCATGAATTGAGATGCAAGCTATCCTATCTTTTAAGTTAGACCATATTATAAATGGTTACAAAATTTTATCAAAATCCGTTCAGTAGTTTCGGAGTTTATCGTGAACATACATCGTGACACGAAATTTTTATATTTATATATGGATAGGTATATACCAGCCGATCTATTCTGTTAAAATCTCACCGTGAGTACTTAGGTGAAGTGAGCTGTCATGACAGCTCACTTCACTGTAAACGTGATAAATTGGGTGAAGTGAACTTACACTTCACCCAATTTATCACGTTGACATTTTTACAGAATGGCACTGCAACACCCTAATTACGAAACACACAATCAATCAGAACCTGAATCATTTGATGGATATTGCTAATTCAATGCTTTATGTTAGAAAAAATTGTCTGCATAACAACGTAAATAAAGCAATCAATGTTGTGTTGCGCAATAACCCCTCTAGCAAAGTGCAGCGTGGTGATGATTTTGCATGTGTTTTCTGTCTTCCAAAAACAAACACTGCACACGTTACAATAAAGTAGAAAACAGGTAAAATTCGCCACGCCGCGTGGTTTACTGTTTGTTTCTGAGGTGGTATAATGCATCCGCGATTCTGGAGACATCCAACAGCAAGGCTTCAAGAATAAATAAAAATCCCCAACTACCTATGTGTACATAGAATTATTGACACGTTCCAGTTCATACGCCTACCGATCCAGCGAAGGTCAAACTTTCTAAGATTTGTGGCAGAGTCTGGTTCGCTGGTATTTGCTCAGGGCAGGTCAACATCGCTGCGACGAAGGTCCATAATTGAATTTGTGAGGGTCGCGATAAGCGGCAAGTGGAGACAGTTAACATCACGAAGAACGCCATAGTCGTAGAACCTTAATCCGCAATTAGGGTAATTTGATCACGCTCTTATTAGCTTATGACCGACGTAAATAATATTTTATGAGATTTACATAATATGAATTATGATTTAATTATGCAATTCAGGGTAAACTGGCTGAATTTGTATTAGCTTGGCATTAACATACGTATAAAAAGTACGCATGGTTAAAATTGCAATACCTTTTTTAAATCTTTATTTAAGAAGCTTGGTCAACAACACTACGTCTACGTCACTCCGTAAGGCTTTCTTATATAAGTAATACAGCATTTTATAAATATAGTACAGTTCTTACAAATTAATAACTATCTTCTATGGATAAGTATAATACTTACAAGTTTAAAATACAATAACTTCGCTGTTTCTGATATGGGAGATGCTAAAATATTATTACATCTTCCTACCTCTTTAACATCAATACCGAAGTGTATTAATAACTCTGCTCTGAGATCTTCGTTCCGGGAATACTCAACCATGATGTATAAGTTATGTGAAATCGTCCTAAGTATTTAGATGATACATGGTAGTACATCCTAATAATATCACCTCTTTTGTCTTTTTGGGTTCCGTTTAAGAGGGGACGGGGTCTGCGAGGAATTTGAAAAATAGGTATTTGAAGAAACTATTGCCGTCGCGTTGCGGCCGAACAACCGAGTAGTATGTGATAGTCCCAGCTGCAGCTCAGACAGAAATTATGACCATTTTTTTGACGAGATCGACGTTTCGTATCCCCCTTTTTTCTCCTCGAAAACTGAGCCGATTCAATTATTTTTTACATTAACACAAGAAAGAATATGTTTAGGTTCTTATTTTTTTTTTTATGCTAAAATCTTTACCAATTTGTCTGGTAGCCTTCTAATCACGGCAGTAAAAATAGAGCTTTTTTTTTAGTTTTTAGAGGGTCATATTTTCGTTACTAATTAGTTGCTGACAAAAAAGTAAATGACAGGGACGTTTACAGCAGACCTTGGTTATATGAAGAAAAAAAATGCTCTAGAGGCATTATTCAGGAAGAAAAAAAGGGAATACATTTGTATGGAGAATCGCACGCCCTCTTAATAGGTCTTTCAAAAATATTTCGGATTGGAACGTTTTTTAGATTAAAAGATCCCTTTGAGAACTTAAGTATTAATCTTTAAAGTGCATTTTTTTTAGTAGTCAAACGTCCCCATATTGCCTGCTAAATGGTTGTTTTTGGATAAGTATGTGAAGAAACTACGGACACCTTTCATTGTTCGTGATCTGACCCGCACTTGGACGGTGGTTGCCTTTTTATCTAAACTTCTCTATCTGATACTTTGCTTAACCAATTCCCTCCTAACATTTTTATAACATCATGTAAACGTCTACAAAATAACAACCTCTAGAGTCTACAATGAAACGTTGAGAAGAGCAACCCGCACCCCAGATGATTGGTGATAGTAAATTGCAAAATAAAGTTAGAATTTGCGGGCTACCCTGGCACTTCCCCCGTATAGTATAGACTTTTAATAATAGTATGAAAATATGTAGATAATAGCGCATACTAGGTCGAAGAAAAAGGCTTCCTATTCTGTCTGTGACAACAATCTCACGAGTTTTATATATTTAACATGTTCCAATAACTTTTAAATAAGTCTGTTTTACTACCTATAGGTATATATCTCAATGTTCAAAAACAATATGAACTACACTAGGCTATGAATCAGTTTTGTTTAAAACGAAAAAAATTATACGTTTAAAAAGAAATCAGGTATATAATTTGTGGAATACTTTTCCACATAGGTGGCAGACGCTTTCCAGCATCATGAACAGGAAATATCTTATTAAACTTCGCGTCTGGCGGAGATGAAGCGTAAGAATTCGTACAAATTTTCTGTATAATTAGGTTTACATACAAAATGTAAAAAATTGGATTGGGAAACTCGATTTTCTGTCGTTTTTACGTCAATAAATTTTGTTCTTATTTCTATTTATTTTGTTTAGTATAGCCCATTTTTGATTTTTTGTAAAATATTTACTTAGCTACAGTTTCAGTTTGTAAGTTATTCACATGTTCTCTTTATTTTCGTATAGCGAGAAAAAAAACCACAGTCATAAAATTATTTCATCATTAAAAAAAAAAAAAAACAATTAAACGTGTACAATGTAATTTTCAGATTGAAATAGAGAGTTCACAAACAAAACTTTTTACATTAAGCAGATTGTTGTTCTTACCATCTTCTTATAGTTTCGTCTTGTCTTTTAACAAATCAGAACTTTTCTATTTAAAAGAAGCAAACTTCAACCTATCTCTTGGTGTACTTTTCAATATTGAAAAGTAGAAAATTAAAATCAAAAACTTTTAACATTTATACAGGGTAAGTTTTTATCCAGTGCGCAAACTGTAACCATGAATTTAGCATATCATTCTAGACCGCAGAAATTTTTGCCGGTTATAAAAATAAAAATCAGCTGTTTCATAGAAAAGTACAATACCTACGCGGTCAAAATGTATGGAACAGCTGTTTTTTTTTTAGGACAATAGGCGAAAAATTTCTGCGCTAGGGGGTCTAGAATGATATGCTGAATTCATGGTTACAATTTGCGCACTGGATAAAACTTTTCCTGTATGTGGTTGAATAAAATGTCTCAAATTCTCGGTGACACGTCCCACTTAATCGTCTTAATATTTATAGAGCATATTTTGGGAAAATTTATTACCTTTTTCGATATCTCTGTACTGTACAAATCTTCTAAAAGTATTTGCTCAGTGATCCTACAAGATTATGCTATGGAAATACTTGCGCTTGCATAAATGTATTCGGAATTATTCATTCGGTCCAATTCGTTCACTTTGTGTGGAGTGGCCGGAGATTTATGTCGTTGGAACTTCAAGTTAGTAACGTACGGTCGCCGCGACCGACCGCTCTCTGCCTGAATAAATCAAATTTTACCCTCTATCTACGTGTATTCTCACGTCTCTATCCACGATGTTTGGCGACATATCTGGGAAAATCAATAACTCGAATGTAATTCGCGTCGCCTAAGTAGTTAGCCACATGAATTGAGCTGCTTTAGAAAATTGAATCTTTCTGATTTTGGTTCAATACTCTTTTTACAATGAATACCTACTAAAATCATTTTAGCGATCGAAAAGCCAGGCATAAACGACCAAAAGTGCGGTAAATTAAATTTTAAATCCTCTAGTCAAAAAATCTTGTCGTATATACTTATAGGAAGTATAAAAAGGCACATAACGTACAATTTTACACAGAAATAATGAAGCTAATGAAGATTGGTAGCTAGGTAAAGGCCGTACTTCCCCTAGTCGTTATTTCTCGTGGAAATCGTAATTAAAATGAATCTCTTCAGGACAAAGCTTTCGGACACGAAAAGTTAAAAAGGAGAAGAGCTTAAGATTTTTTTGGCCTCACGTCTAATCAATTTATTTTGCAATGAAAGCGATTTCCGTCCTCACTAAATTTAGGTTACGTCTCCGTAAATTGTTTGTTTAAATAAAGTCTGTTCGAAGTAAAATGAAGTCTATTAAAAACCGTAGGTAAATGAAACTTTATTTAATTGTACATTCCCTACGTGTTTAATTGCATAATTTTTTAGCTTCGTGACTTCATAATCATTCATAATTTCAGCCGAATAACGTCCACTGCTGGACATAGGCCTCCCTCAAAAGGGGGTTTTGCCGTAATCGCCACGCTTGGCAGGCGGGTTGGCGATCGCAGTTTGGTGGTAAAATGCATAGAGAACGCTGCTGCCCATTCTCTAGTAAATCCCTTAGTCGCCTTCTACGACATCCACGGGAAGAAATGGGATGATACTATTCTTTTACGTCCGGTACCACACGGTACTTCATAATATAATGTATGAATGACGATCTATGTGATTTTAATCTGCGGTGGCAAGGAAAGAACTGAATAATAAAACTTGAGTTGTTTCAAAGCAAATTATACCGCCGGAGCCATGTATAATATAATACAAGGGCAAACGTAGATAATATTATGTTAGGATACTTTGACAAAGAGAAGTGTAACCTTTACAACAGTTTGGAGAATAAAGGATATGTCACCATGGGTCGCGTTCATTTTGTAGGGAAATCATGACCATGACATCTTGTTGCCGAAATTAGGGACAGTTTAGCACCACTCTTGTATGTAAAGAACTAAATTGAAATAATAAATGAAACATCGAAACGAAGCTGGCACATGCCATGTATTTAAATGAGAATAGTTTGAAGCAAATTTAAATGTAAAACCACTTCACTACGATTAGATTCATTACAAGAATATTCATGTGAATCCTGTTGATATAAATTAGAGACGATCACTATTCCATAATATCCATGACCGGATTAAATCTCCTTATGTGTTTACCAATAATGTTTCTTTAAGTTTGCAATGAAACATTTTGATTCGTTTTCGGTCTTAAGGAATTTACAATTTGTGTTCCATTCGCTCATACAATATCAGCTTGTTAATACAATTATTGACTCTGACAAGCTGTAGATTGTATCACGTGTTAAATCGAGGATACTGTGTTTGTCTCTTTGTGTAGAACATCACCTTGACTCGGATTTTCCTGTATTTCATTGTGAGTAATGCTATTGGCTGTATTTTTCCTTTCATGTGGATCAAAGCTTTAGCCGTTATTCCGTTTACGGAATATGGATTATTTGTAGGAAGTCTTTATTTGTGGACAGGCGGAACATAAAATAATTATATGTTCTACCAAGTCAAATATATTGCAATGTTTCAGTGTATAAATAACTTATGATATATCCGTTCAGTAGGAAGGAAATATGGACAAATAAAACTACTTGTATAGTATTTTTTTACATTTTTGCTTACACTACCACCGTCTCACTTTGTTAGAGCTTCTTTGCTCAACAATCGTAAAACCATAGACCGATGCACTCAGGCGTAAGCACACACACACACACACACACAAACACTATTGTTTTGTCTACAGTATCTTGTTTTCTTAACACCTAGCTTTCCAGAGGTGCTGAGACTACATTTTTATCTCCAGCGTATAAAAAGTTGTGTCATTCTTGCGTACAGTCAGCAAAACTGATATGTAACCAAAATGAAGGCTTTTATTTTTATAGTGTCTGACCTAACTTTAATAACAATACATATCAGGATCACTTTGTTTTAGAGCAGTGGTGGCCTAGTGGAAACGGCTGCGACTTATGAGTTGTAGGTCGTAGGTTTTTTGTTTTTTTGGGCGTGGGAAATCATCAAATGACTTCTCCCGCTCTGGGTAGAGAGCAGGAGGGCGTGTCAGACTTTTACTGACTAAAACCCACCCGTGTTCCCTCATTTGCTGTGTGCCAGGGGCGACCGTGTCTCTTTCGAACAACCCGCACCTCTGGCAGGCATTGGCCCTTGCGGATCCCACCAGTTGTTGCTGACATCTCTGACGGCGCGCGTGGAACACAACGCGCCTACAACTTTTCGGCCGCAGGGGATAGGGGGGCGGCCAACGCTATAAGGACACTCTTCCTCCCCTGCGGCCCCACCGCGTCCGCCAACAAACGGTGGCAGCCCCGTCCACGTCCACGTCCAGGCCACGGAAGGGAAGAGCGCTGCTCAGAAGCACAGGCACTCCTCCTCTGCCGCAGCCCGTAAACCTCAGCTTCGGTGCCTCCCATTCGAAATCGTGGCCCACCTCACTTGCGGTGCACCTCATCGCAACCTACTTTTTGGCCGCTACGTCATCGGCTTGAAGGCAAGCCCTGACGAGCGGCCCACCTTTGGGTTCCTCTTCGCTTCACCGTGGCTGGGAGACCACGGTTACTGAGCCCCCCGCAACGAAAATGCGGGAACCCACTCGGGGGGGTGTAGGTCGTAGGTTCGAACCCAACCAGGCGCTTTACTTTGTGTAAATTATTTCATCACTACAGCTCTCAAAATTTGAAGGAAAACATTATGAGGAAACCGGTATATTTTAGTAAGAAAAATTCGAAGACATGTGACATTATCAACTCGCACTGAGCTCGCCTGATGATTACGACCTTACTCCCTTCACAGAGAGGAAGCATGCGTCCCAGAAATGGGAACATTGTGCTAAAATATTGCTTAATAGTACATTATGGTACAAGTGTATAACGTTGGTGATTATCGCCGAGGCGCCATTGAGTCTTAAGAGAGCCGAGGACGGTAATCATCAATAGACACGTGTATCATACGACGTTTTTCAACACACTTGTGAAGAAAATAATACTAAAAAATCATTTTGTCCTTGGAGTTTTTAGGTACTTAGTAAACTTTCCATAACGTTAAGGGCTTCACATCTTATATCGGGCGGTGTTACAACATATTAGATATCACGATTCTGACAGCTAAGAACCGTCATTTTTGTCTTCGATAAAAGTGTTCACTCAACGTTAAAACAAATATTCACCATATTAAACTTGTATACACCACACATTTTTCTTCTTAGATAGTAGCACTATTTCAAATAAATCTAAATTGACTAAAGATTTGACGTGACTTAAAACAAAACAGCACAACTGTCATTTTTGACAAGATGGCGCATGTCATGACGTCATCTATGACGATTCGCGGGACGTCGTGTGTGAGCGCTGTCAAATCGATATAATTGTAACTCGGAACGTGGCCTAAAAGAATGACGCTTCTTTTTTTTTGCTTTTCGCCGATAAGGCTTTAGCCACGTACAAAATGGGGAATTTAAAGTTTTCTTTATTACAGTAAAAAACAAAAGTTATATTTGAGTGAAAGTTTTATTTATTAAAAACGTACAAGTTGAAATTATCCATTTAATTACGAAGTTGCATGAAATGAGCAAGCAATAGGTATATTAATTTATTTGTACTATTGAGCACGACCTTTTTTTATTGAAACTTTTTAAGAACAAAGCAACTCAACCAATAAAAAAAAAAGCTATAACTCACTAGTGAATAATAGTAATGAAAAAGTCACAGTTTGATAATAGGTGTCATTATGTGCCTAATTGCGGTGAAATTAGAGCCATTTTATGAGCAAGTGTGTTGAAAAAAGGATTTATAGTACTTGGAAGTAAATAAGAGAGGTTGAGGTCTAGAAAAAGATCGGATTTTAAGTTCGTCTTTTCGCTGGCTCTTTAAGGATAAAGGGTGGCAGGTTATCGACACGCAACCGGTTACTATGGATTCAGTACATGATTCTGAACAGCGTTGAAATTTAACGGCAGTTATTAAAAATAAATAAGCTGTTCCATACATTTTGACCGAGTACGTATTCCAAATTTCTTAAAAAAAAAAAATAGGGATAATAAACAGTTGCACATTACAATACTACACAACATTTGTGTTGCAGAGTGAGTAAATTGTATACAACGAAATTTTCCACATATTAACAAAACAAGTTATAAAACTATGCGATGTGGGCTTACAATTTTATAGAACTTACAATAAAGTTACATAATAGTGATTTAATTAAACTAAAATTAAACAGGCATGCGGATAAAAGAAAGAAAGAGAAAACTAAAATGCATTATAAAAATGCAGTATAAGAAATCAATAATACGGAGCAATATATTTATATTTTACGGGGTCTAGAATCATGTGCTTTCAGTTTGCGCCCCAATGTCCCTGCACCCTGTTAAGCTGCCAAGTTATCTCTTTTGTTCACTGTACTTACATAGAATAAGAACTTAGATAGAAGTATTGCAGACAACTGTAAACCTCAAATGAACCTGAAACCTTTAGTACCCAATGTTACTACCATGATATTATTATCTCTATAGTTTTATGCTCACATTGTTGTTGCCAAATCCATGCTCAAGGTAAATTGTATTAAGAAATCGATATCAGCTTGGTGCAATAACAGATTCATGTGTACGACCAGAGTCGGAACGTATATTTTTTACTTGATATTGCCATTGTTTTAGGATAAGTGTCTAAGTTTGTAAAACATGGTGATAGTATTGTCTTAAGTTAGTAAAACAATAGTGTTGGGAAATTTGTGATCGGTTCCTTGAGCAGAATAGTAATTTTCTTTATTTGGCTGGACTCAATTTTGTTTGAGTTTGGTTCATAATTTTTTAGAAATCTATTTGAGAAGCTATTAAAAATATTTACCTATATGACACCTGTGTCTGATACTAAAACTGGGATAATTAATAAGTCCAAACTGATTATAACGAAATTAGGGATTGTCCAAATACTGAAATTATAGCCGATGGTCCATATCTGGAGAGATCTACGGTTTGGAATGAGCTTCTTTTGATGAGCTTCAACTTTTTGACTAACTGACCATCTTTTTGACAGTTCAAAAGTGTAAATGGTTTAATTGAAACAAATGCTTTGAGTTTCAGTTTGAATTTCATCATCATCATCATTTCAGCCGAAAGACGTCCACTGCTGGACCTAAGTCTCCCTGAAGGTGGGTTTTGCCATAATCGCCACGCTTGGCAGGCGGGATGGTGATCGCAGTGTGGTGGTATCGCAGTTTGATTATAAACATACATATTTGTTTTGTCCTTATCTCAGGATTTCGAAAATCGTTATACTGAAACCTTTTTGACAGCATATTCTATTAACAACTTCCCAGATTTTTAATAACTCAGTGCTGGCCATCAGCATTATCCTTCGGAAATTCCCGTAGGCACCACGCTGGGCCACTATATAAACGGGCACAAGGAAAACAGTAACAAAATAAACAGCACACTAGACAGCTGCGTAGTTGGTTTACGATCCGCAATCGCATTATTTTACCGCTCACGGTTTTTGAGGCTTAAAACTCGACTAAAACCCCACCAAAAGCAACAGTTTTAATTTAAAAGTATTACTTTTACTCAGGGAGTATTTAATCACTTTTTTAAACTGTGTTTGCGAAAAATAGGAGATATAACGAGGGTATTTTTTGGAAGGCTGCGGGATCTGGGTGTATTTGGATGACCATAGCTGTTATCCTATAGCTACGCAACGTAGCAACGTGTGACGGAAAGAGTAAATACATACCAAGGGCACGGCTTCTTTGTATGACAACAAACGATATTGGAAGGGTTTTTTAATCCTATCTCTACATGTTCGGAAGTTATGAGGATTTTTAATACATTGATACCAGAAACTGAACTTTTCAAATTGAAATAAACACATCACTCGGAAGAGATCGTGATATTGGCAAGTAACGTGGAAAGTTATTGACCTACGAGTGCTGCAACACGTTTGTAATGATTTGAATTTTTAGAAACATATGAAACCGAATATCCGCTGGATGCGGGAAGCACAAGACTGGTCGAATTGGAGAAGCCTAGGGGAGGTCTATGTCCAGCAATGGACGTCTTTCGGCTGAAAAAATGATGATGAAACCTAAAATTTGGTATCAATTCTTACAGTATTTTATTTTGAGCTGAAATTAAGTAGGTATAGTGATTCTCTACTAGCTGTTATCTTTAGTGCTTAAGGATAGCAATAGGGTTTCTGTTACACCCTGCATATGTAGATACGTATATTTATGATACAGTTTATAAGGCGGCATTAGCGCATATGCTAGGTCATTATGTTTTCTATTAAAGTCAATGAAGGAGTATGTAAGGACCGTAGCAGTGGTGGCCCAGTAGTAACAGCCGCGACTCATCGAGTTGTAGGACATGGGTTCGAACCCAGACAGGCACTTTGTTTTGTGTAAACGATTTCATCACTACTGCTCTCAAAACGGTGAAAGAAAACATCGTTAGAAAACCGGCATGTCCTAGAACCAACAATTTGAAGACATGAGACATCTAGCAACCCGCACTGGGCCCGCGTGGTGGATTACGGCACGCTCCTTCGCACAGAAAGGGGGCCTGTGACCCAGCAGTGGGAACATTTTAGGTTGATGATGCTAAAGACTATAGCAGGCATTCTGTAGTTTCTGCCTACCCCCATGGGAAAAACGGCGTGAATGTATGTATGAATGAAAAGTCCACATTGTAGTAAATTCATGATCCTGTATCTTAAGCTCGACATAGAACCAGAATTTGGTCTAGACAAAATTGTCTTATCCATAACGCTCGCAAAGGTGATTTCAGTTGTTTCTTATTATATTACAAGTAGACACTAGGCTTTTGAAGAAATCACGGCCTAAGGGCAGAAAAGAGATGCCTTATTCACACCACGACACTGAATAATCAAGTCCTTAGATGTCCTTATTATCAGCAACGTGTTTCCCCTTGAAGCGACTCCTCGAGGCACGCGGGTGTAATGACCACCTCCTCCGGATTTATATGGGGGGCCATAAAACCTACATTCTTATTCATGTTCATGTTTATGGTCATTGATATGGGCCCATATAAATGGAGATGGCTTTGAACGTGACATAAAACGTCTATAGGCAACTGGACAGACGTACTGTATGCCTAGCTATGTAATATCTTCGCGTAAACTGGTCTATTTTTAGAGATTACGGTTGGTATTAATAAAATTCACTACCATGAGATTTACCAGAAGATTTTGACTATAAATAATGGCGTTTGAGGAAAAATCTATCTAATGCAATGCGAAAATAATGTGCAAGAGGGACGATCTCCGTCCCTCTTGCACATTATTTTTGTATGAATGAGTTTATAGAAAGTCATTATGTCCTACCTTGTATTTACATATATATCTATACCTTACACCTATAAGGGTTTCCATGGTCATACAAAGTAAGGAGTTCTTCTACCAAAGATACATCTTTTCGTTTCTATTATTACCCAGGTCTTACGTTACTATGAATTAAAATTCCATACTATCCATTTAAAACGTTGTTCATTCTATCCAAAATACAAGACTACATTTTATCATTTGAATGCATTACACGGAAAATACTTTAAAATTTTACAATACAGTGTACACGGCAGCTAAATGCAAATGTTTGTACGTATTTAATAAAAGATGACTTGTTCGCCGCCTGGCTGAGCGCGGCCCGGCGGCGCTTCTACGCAGCGTAAACTAACAAATTGCTGTGTCTGCCTTCGAACCTCCTCAGTATTCTCAAGTAAATGTCTTGAAAAGGAGCTTGAAAATTTCTCCGACAGTCGTCAAACTTTGTCCACTATATTTATAGACGATATTTCTCGGCGGGACCGTCAATTATCGTCGAGAAATTTTCATCTACTACTTTTGCGAATGAATGCAAAAATATTTTTCGTGCTCTCTTATAGGTTTTTGCGTACCTTTTAATAAGTGATTTGATGTTGGAGGAGCGCTTATTAAAATGTTTCGATTTGAAATGTTTATACAATTTTGATATAATTGGGTACCCATGGAAAAGTTTCGAATTCAATATAATTAATATTTTTTTCTGTGTCAAGTCATAAATGTTTTGTCTTTTATTGTCGTAGCTGTAATATTAAACGTATATATGACTTCGTTCACGTGAAAATAATTGATACTAGTTTCGGACTAGTGGTCGAAATTCGACATAATTCATTTAAAACGTAATGCATTTATTTTTATTTAAAAATGTTAGTTTTCTGCACTTCTTCTCCATTTAAATTTAACTGTACCAAATTTTATACTCCTCTACCAGCATAACTTTCTTAAAAAGGGATACAACGTTTTGGTTAAAGTACAGGATAATTTTTTAACCAGTGCGCAAACTGTAACCATGAATTTAGCATATAAAAAATTCAACTGTCCCATACATTTTGACCGCGTAGGTGTATTGCACTTTTCTATGAAACAGCTGTTTATTTTTTGTATAACCGACAGCATCTTTCTTCGCTGGGGGGGTCTAGAATGATTATTACAGTTTGCGCCAGTGCCCAAAGGATACATTTTTAACCAGTGTTAAAAATTTATCCTGGATAGACAACCGAGCTCATTCCAAGTCTTTCATAACGTTGTCTTTGATTAAAATCCCCACGGCGATTACTTAATTTAGATCTTCCGAGAATCAGTACCGAAATCCGAGGAAATACCTGCAGCCCATTTATTTTTTCCCTGAATACCTTAGAGGAACGCTGAGGTATGTACGAAACTTGCGTGAATTCGTACCTTTATTTGTACGGGCTCTCGACTTGGAGTAATCAGAGAGCCAATATTATTCCTCATAATATGCGTAGATAGTATTGACAGGAGTATTTAATTTGCCTTTTTATAAATCGCCCTACATAAAGCCGCGTCAGAATGTGAGGCGCGCAAGATTTTATTTTATTTCAGGATAAAAAATCGGAGTTCAATTAAATCTATATAAATAAAAAGAAAAGTCCTGACTGACTGACTCATCAACGCCCAGCCCAAACCCTTGGACCTAGATAGCTGAAATTTTGCACAAAGGTTCCCTTTATAATGTAAACAGGAAAGAGGAAGGTTTTTTTTTTTATTCAACCCCTAAGGGGGTTAAATAGGGGATGAAAGTAAAGCGCGGGCGAAGCCGCTGACAAAAGCTAGTGTTATACATAATATCTTACTAAAACAAAACACTTATTATACTACTAGCAACATTATCCACTAACTATTAATTTGTTAATGCTAGGTGGGATAAAAACAAACAGAATTCATCAGTGAACGGAGTGAAACAGTAAACAATGTTGGCGTTGGCTTCCAGTTCCAGGATGCAGCTGAAGACCAGTATTTTTACATGGAGCGACCGCTTATCTGACCTCCACAACCCAGTTACTGTGTAACACAATACCCCTTGGTAAGCTGGTTGTCAGACTTTCGGGCTGCCCACGACCCGTAACGACTGTTAAAGATTCATGAGTGGCAGCTGGGATCAACGGCTTAACGTGCTTTCCGAGACCCCTCGTCATGGTATATAAAGATGGTCACCCATCCACGGACCAACCGTAGCAAGCGTAGCTTCATCTAATCGTTCGACCCGTGTGGTTGTTATCACTTCGCCAGAAGGAATTTAACGCATAAATGTTAGCAATGTTAAAATTGCTAAGAAATCATTTAACTGCAATATTCAGTGTTTAATTTTATGGGCGTTCATATAAAGCATCTATTAATGTTTTAGGTACGTAACTGCACATAAATACTTGTTTACGAAATATGTCACATTTATGCACGAGTGCTTGGACTTTTTTATTCACGTATGTTCATCATCATCAGCCTATAATGTTCCCACTGCTGGGACGCAGGACTCCTCTCTGTGAGAGGGATTGGGCTGTAATCCACCACGCGGGCCCAGTGCGGGTTGGTAAATGTCACATGTCTTCGAATTTTTTGTTCTAGGACATGCCGGTTTCCTCACGATGTTTTCCTTCACCGTTTTGAGAGCAGGTAATGAAATAATTTACACAAAGTAAAGCGCCTGGCTGGGTTCGAACTCACGACCCACAGCTCGTAAGTCGCGGCCGTTACCACTTGGCCACCACTGCTTTCACGTATGTTACGTAATGACAAATAATACGTAGTTACTGGTAAACATTTTTGAGGACACCATTTAGGATCAATAATAGACAGTATACCGTGCGATTACATGATTGTTAATGATGTGGCTGTTTTTCAGAGTCGTATTTTTCTCAAACAATTTTCAAGAAAGCATTTAAAGATAAGCTGTAAAAATATTAACCAGACAAGAATACTCTTCTTCTGTAAGGCTTCTTTTAATGCTTAAACGTCTGATTTGGATCCACATTTTAATAAAAAGATTTTCGAAATTAATTTTCACTTCGTAATGCTTTTCCGTTGGTTTTAGTGAAATTGTTTATTTGTTAAGTAGTTTAGTTACGGTTTACACCAATTCGTATTCTTACTATTACTTGCTCTGCCAGGGGTGCGGGTTGTTTGAAAGAGATACCGTGGCCCCTGGCACACAAGCAACTGAACACGGGTGGGTTTTAATCAGTGAAATCTTGACACGCCCTTCCGCTCCACCCAGAGCGGGAGAAGTTTTTTGATGATTTCCCACCCGAAAACAATAAAAACGATGTGAAAAGCAGAGACAAAATGATTAAATACTTACGTATTATCGAAGCTAACGCAAAAACTGCAATAAAATTTGTATTGAGGCATACCCAAACCAAAAAGTTGATCTACAATTGCCGGATATATATCGCGGAGCAATATACAAAACAAATTAAGAACTTCCTCCTTTTTGAAGTCTCTTAAAAATATTGTTTTTGATTCCCACAAGTATTTTGATGTCGTTCAATATTGTTATTTGCATTAATTGTGCTCAGCAATTACGTAGTTGTAATTAAATAAACAGTCAGAAAGATAACAGAGACGGAACGCAGAAGTTTAATTAATAAGCGCCCCCGCCAGTTTATTTTGTTGTGGAATTCATTCTATGGCATGGAGATCTTGTTCCTAGAGTCGCTTTGGAAGTGGTTCATCAAAATGAATGAAGTGTTGTGTTCAGTTGAGTTCTTAAGAAGATATTAATATTAACTTCGAAAACTGTCTGCTTTATTAAGTTGGTTAATTTTATTGGGTTTCTCCATCTAGAATTTCAACAGGCAACTGGCGAAATAGAGGTGTACCATAGGTTTGGACACGACTGCCTGATCCTTAGGGAAACTCACTTGTGTTAAAGGTGAATTTTGTCCAAATTCGCTCGTTTCATGTTTTGACATATTTGTGTTAAATTATTTTTGTTTCGCCTGTACTGTCCCACTGCTGGGCAAACGTCACCACCAATTGCTTCCAAGAACTTTATTCCCGGGCCACTTCGAACCAGCCCTCGTGGTACACGTCCAAGAAGAAAGAAAGCGGTGGCGAGACGTAAAAAAAAAAAAAACGTCAGAACTGTCATCATTTAATTTCTAGGTACACTAGTTTATATGGTCGCGAGGTTCTGTATAAAAATCATCCTATATCATTTGCACATAGTTGATCTTACCATAACCCTTTTTATTTCTTTAACCTTTATTTTAGTATGCGTTAGAAACCAATATGTAACGTTTAAGCTTATATAAAGGAAGTATGTAGAATTTAACGATCCCTGCTTGAGTATATTTGCATTCATAGTGACAGGTTCCAGTCTCAGAGGATCGTATTATTGTGTGAGCAAGCCAAAACCTTTCTCACAATTGGAATTGCTGCAACTAAACAAATAAAGGCTGAAGTCATATATACACGTACCAAGTAGTAAAGCTCTTCTAAGGTAATGGAAGTTAAGTAACTCACACCGTTTGGATAGCGCATGATCAGCATATAACGTACCCACAGCATACAGGCTACAGGATACAGGATTCCTATTGGTGACAGGGAGTGGGCCGTAATTCACTACGCACCCAGTGCGGGTTGGCAGATGTTATAATTACCAGTATGTCTGAGATGTTTTGGTTCTAGGACATGCCAGTTTCCTCCCGATGTTTTCCGTCACCGTTAAGACTAGTGCTGTTTTTTTTTTTCTTTTTGGTTGGGAAATCATCAAATAACTTCCCCGGTCTGGGTGGAGCAGGAGGGCGTGTCAGTCTTTTACTGACTAAAACCCACCCGTGTTCCCTCAGTAGCCCATATGCCAGGGGATGTGGTATCTCTTTCGAACAAACCCGCACCCCTGACAGGCATCGGCCCTTGCCGGTTTGTGCTGCCATCTCTTGGAGGCGCGCGTGGAACACAACGCGCCGTCGACTTGGGCTTGGTTCTTACCGGACAGTGAGCTACCCATTACTCGTCGTCTGGGATTCCGGAAGCCCAGGGCGTCTCCGTATCCTGCGGCGGCTAGGGTCGCGAGGGCGCATAGACTGCCTCTCCCTTGCGTGCGTCGCCTCCCTCTTCGTGAGCATTACTGCTTCGCTGAAGGAGGTGACGGCTACCCATGCACTCTCGCTTCGTACCATGGCCTGGACCAGGGCCGGACGCGAGAGATCGCCGTCGCGGATCGCCTCCACGAGGACACGGCAGTGCTCCGCCCAAGCCGGGCAGACCTCCACCGTGTGCTCCACCGTGTCCTCAGGGCGATCTTCGCAGTGGAAACGCCCGGGCGTTTCCTCCCGCCTTATCCGAAACAGGAACCTCCCGAAACAACCATGTCCGGTGAGGACCTGCGTCAGGTGAAAGGTGAGGACGCCATGCCGTCTCTCAAGCCACTCCTCAAAGAGGGGACTTATCGCCGCAATCGTGGCGTGCCCAGCACTGGGTTGCGACAATCGCACACACCATGTCACCATGAGATCCCGCCGTAGCTCTGTCCGCTGTGCCGCGATTTCCCGCGGCAGCGGAGTTACGCCCCGGCGTTTGGCCTCCTCGCGCCACTCCCACATTTGCGCGAGGACCTTTGCCTCCAGATCCCATGGCGGTAATCCGACAAGGAGGCCCGCCGCCTCGCCGGAGATCGTGCGATATCCTCGGATCATCCGGATGGCCATGACCCTATGGGACGCCCGAGCTGGTTGGCGCAGACTAGTGTTGTTGAAATAATTTATAGAAAGCATAGCGCCTATCAGAAGGCTAAAAGTCACCCAAGGGGCAATGGAGAGGGATATCGGAGTTTCCCTACGTGATCGAATCAGGAATGAAGAGATCCGCAGGGTAAACAAGGTTACCAACATAGCCCGAAGAATTACGAAACATAAGTGGCAGGAAGACGTAGCGTTGGAAGACCTCCCACAAGACGGACCGATGACATTGTGAATGCCGCAGGAATCCGCTGGATGCGAGACGCGAAGAACCGGTTGAAGTGGAAGAGCTTGGGGGAGGTTTATGTCCAGCAATGGACGACTTTTGGCTGAAATGATGATGATAGCGCATATCAGGGTTCGAACCTTCTACCTTCAATCTTTGCTTTGGGATAATCACTATTAACCTCGTCTTTAAACAAATTTAGTTCGACATCTGACAGGTTAAGTGTGACGTCTTGCAAGATATACATGTTAGTGTAGACTACATATACATGAAAGTAGTCTACATATCGAACTAAATATATTTCACCGATTTTCAGAATAATTCAAGAAATATCTGTAGCTTTATTTCGGAAATTTGTGCTAATCCATTTCTTCATGTTTGAAAAGATTTTATTTTTCTCTTTAGCTATGGTACCCTACACCAAGTTGTGAACTTGGTATGTAAACTACAGTTACAGAAAGGATTAGAAAATCATCAAGATATTCATAGTGGATTATTTTCGAAGCCTACACAAAATCTAGCCAAGCAAAGTTAATATAATTTATATGGGACCATCTCTGGAGGCATACCCTTTACAGTAAAAAAAGAATTTTCGAATTCTATTCATAATTGTTGGAAAATAAAATACAGACGAATTGAGAACTTCCTCTTTTTTGAAGTCGGTAAAAAATTATTCTGGTCAAAAACCAGCAGCGAAAGTTGTTGAACGGTCAAAATTCGAAAACTAAGAAATCCAAACGATTTTAACTGCAGTAGCAGTTGGTGTCCTAGTTACGCCTATCTCCCTGATCGACATCCAAAAGTACTGACTGAACATCGCTTATTGGCTGAACAGTACTATGTGTATTTTGCTGTATCTAGTTGTTAGTTGTAGTGCAGTGAGCTAAAACCAGTGCCGTCGGGCCTCAGTGCCCGCAGCTGCCCACAAACTGTTAACTATTGCTAAGTAACCACGATCTAACGCATGGAATCCGAGACCCTTCTATTCCCGAACATAATTATCTTGTATCAAATTGATAAACCCGGTGCTCAGACTTGTCTTAGAAATACATTTTTGTAAGTACCAGTGGCAACGGGTCAATACAAGCCGATTCAATATAGGATGGATCCACTTATTCATTATTTCAAAGTACAATTATTTTTTTAGTTTTTCCAAGTATTACCGAAAAAAGCCTGCGCGCATTTAAAGCAAATCTCCCGTACAAAATTCTCTGATACCAACTCAGTGTCAGTGAAGGTGGGGCTTTATTTTCCGAAGAAGCTTGCATCACACGGCGTTTTGGTCTTTGGAACGGCATATCCTGGCAATAATTCCACCTTTAGCTGCTGGTAAGTACCTAACATTTTAATTATATCAAATATTGATTCAATTGTTTTTATTTTGAGCGTTCAACAACATTCATTGCTTTAATTAGGTTGTTGAGCAGACAAATTTTCGAACATAATTATTAAGCAACGGATTAAATTCAAATTGTGATTAATGGTGTGTTAAAATTAGGGTGCAGGTCCATTGTTTGTTGAAAACGTACGGCTTAGTGTGTGCTCATGTTAAATAGACAGTTGATCTGTGACTTGTCAGTACTATCTGACTGAAGCATGACAGGCCTCTAGTGCTAGTAGCTTGAAGGGTTGCTAGGGTACATGTATTCTGTAGCTAACAGAGACTGCTCATTGATTGAAACTGACTGTCGACTCAAGTCTATTGTTTGCCATTGCAAACACACCGCTCCGAAATGAAGCTGCAAAGTTTACTTGAAACATTCATAAAATCTATTTAGTGAGTACGATGTGTGGACCACCTACATGTAACTACGCAAATCTTGCTAGACGTCACACTTAACTGCCAGTTGTAACAATTAATTTATCGTATAGACGTATACAGGAAAAGTTTTTATCCAATGCGCAAACTGTACCCATGAATTCAGCATATTATTATAGACCACCAAGCGCAGAAATTTTTCGCCGGTTATACAAAAAGAAAAATAATCAGCCTTTGAGTACATTTTGATCGCGTGGGTATTGCACTTTTCTATGAACCAGCTGATTTTTTTTTTAAATAACCGTCGAAAAATTTCTGCGGTAGGGAGTCTAGAATGATGTGCTGAATTCATGGTTACAGTTTGCGCACTGGATAAAAACTTACCCTGTATATTAGTGCTTTTCGTAAAGGTGGACCGAAAAAAAAAATGGTGGCCCCGTGCTAACAGCCGTGACTTCGTGGATGATGCATGTTTGAATAAACATCATGAGATTTTAACTCCCATTTTCGCCTTTCCCAATTTTTCCAACAAACGGAGGTACGTTTACGTATAACATTCTTCCTGCTTTTCGTCCCAAAGTTTAAGTAAACTTAGCCTGTTCCCGAGAAAATTTTATCTTGCATGTGACATAAACTATTTACTAGCATATTATGTTAAACTTAAGTACACGGTTACGAAAAGACAAACAACATAATACAACATATTTAGTTGTACAGAATATTTTTCATGAAGAGAACCTTAATGTATTGTTAGCAACAAACAACGGATAACAACGTATAACAACGTTTGACGTGGAGCACAAACATCCTTGGTATTTAGTTTGTTTTGTAAGACGGACAGTTTTCATTGGAACCGGGAGCGCTTCCCGGTTTAAGAGCGAGCTTACGGCCGTAAAACTAGCGTTTTGATGAGGATACATTTTATTTTGATGACGCAAACGTACGGGAAGCGGGTAAGGATTTCCTGTTTTCGCTAATGGGTCTACGGAAAGAGTCCACTATTAAGTTAAGGTCGAAATAAGCTTCAGCAGATTAACATTGTCGCTGACTCGAAAGTGTTCCGTTTACGAATCTCCTGATTTTGATAATAAAGCATATTTTTTAATAAAAAAGGAACATTAATTAGATCATCTGAACATCTTAAATCAGGATGCTTCTTTGCATATCATGCACTTTCCTCGTACTTTAAAAGAACCTAACTTTAGACCGGATAATACTTTAAAATAATGATGCAATTATTTTTGGCGGTTTGGTGTATGCACTTTAAAAATACTATTGCATGCTCTATGGTCACAGCAATGTTAGAAAAACTGAGAATTGTTAGTGGTATAGTCTTTTGTCCTGTGATGTTGTATTTTGTTTATTAAATCGTGGCACTAACTGTAGTAACCTCGTTTCGAACAATGCTCACGAAATACTGAACGGAGGCACGAAATGCTTCCGTGTTTGTGTGCTTTGCTCCAATAGCACACACTCTATTGTTATATAAATTGTGTACAAACTTTACCGAAGTACATTAGGAGGTTGTCGTCGTATCTGCTTTGCTGCTCTTGCCAGCAAACTTTATGGCCTTAAACTCACAATAGTTGATTGAACCTATGTTCTTCCTCTTCATTGACTCTTTAAATTAAAACTCGTTCTTTCAATATTACGTTTGGTAAACGTTTTTGTATGGACGAAGCTCAGCGTTTGATTAAGCTCGCCAGAGTGCGGACTCAGCATTTTTGTTCAGTTTCAGAGTAAGCGAAAATACTCATTTTCACTGGGAAACATTTCCATTATGAGGGTTTTAAAACTGGCGTATTTGTGTCACTGAAAAAGGAAATTGTTTTAACATGATTGTTTTCCACAGAAATAATTACGTGGACTAACACTGTTCTGTGTCTTTAGACGATAATTAAATGGTGTAGTAGTTCGTGCTTGATATAATAACAGGCTAGATTAGCCACACTATTTATCGAATCGATATCCAATCGAGTTTTGTGTCGGGCAGTGAGCGTCGGGGCTTGGAGCTCGGAGGCAGGGAGGCAGCAAAGACGGCACGTTGGCGTGAAATCCGTCGCCTCGCGAGCTCTCCAACCGCTCCCTGGGGCCGAGTCGATCTGTTACAACAAATAATACGCCAGACGGCCATCCGTTAAACCACTTTTCAATTTTCCAATAATTGTTTTAAATCGTCTCTATAATTTAGTTGATATTGCGTTATTAGCCGTCGTTTTAAGCTATACGATTTCAAATGCAGATACAAAAATAAAAGAGGAGAAAGGTCCTATTCAAACGATTTCTTTTATAAGAGACAATTTGAAACATAAATACGATTTTTCAATGAAAATGAATACCACGTAAATTCTAAGACGTTCTCAATTACTCGGTAAGTGCCTTGAAATACGTACAAATCGACTTATGTTAAACAAATCAACCGAATCTTAGTATCTCTCATGAATGTATGAAAAATGTCAAGCAAGGAGGCTTCTCTTGCCGGTATTAAATTGGTAGCAGGCTTGTGTCAGCTTTGAATTATATTACTGATGTTATATGAACCTTGGATATTGAAAAGAAGCACTGCAACTTCTTCACAGGAAATTCTATCATAAGGGCTTTCTAATTCTACACGGAACTTCCGTTGGTTGGTAACAATAAGTCATAACATGTATGTGATATTCAGTAAAGGAAAATTTCCGATCAGGAAAGGAGGTATTATTATCTTAGTACCTTGAGTATGAAAGGAATATACCCAACCCTATTTCTGTATAAGAACTACGCCAAATACGTAAAAAGAGACCTAGGCACTCTAAAACCTATTCCTGTAACTCTGCCAACCAACTCTATTGCATTAGTTGTGACCGTGTATTTAAAACAAAATTCGGTCTGGCGAGTCATATTAGGGCACATGCTAGGAAATAATAATTGCAAAGGGTCGGCTTTATCAAAAACAATAAGGACTATTTACATTTAAGACTAGCTTTTGCCAGCGGCTTCGCCCGCGCAGATCTTTCATCCCTATTTAACTCCCTTAGGGGTTAAATTTCGAAAAATCCTTCCTTATTTCTTGTCTACATTATAAAGGCAACCTCTGTGGAAAATTTCAGCTTTCTAGGTCCCAGGGTTTGGGCTGGGCGTTGATGAGTCTGTCAGTCAGTCAGGACTTTTCTTTTTATTTACATAGATAGATCACAATAAAACGACGATGATGTTATAAGTGTAGACATTTTAGAATTTTCAGATAGGTGATATTTATCAGAATAGTCAGGTCCAACTTGGGACATGATTTATTCAGCAGTGGACTTCAAAAGACTTGATGAAATAATGTAATTGATATAAAAGTAAATTATAACGAAACAAGAAAACTGATAGCCAATCAAAATATTTCTGACATTATGTTCAAATAAAATTGAGCCACGCGCAAGAGTTTTGGTCTTCCAGTAAATAATAATATACAAAATAACATTAATCAAAGGATATTGAAGTTGCCGTCCTCAATAACGAATAGTCGTCTCTGCAATTGGCATTTAATTTGTCAACAAATATCTTTAGTAGGGCGCTCCGTGGATAGCTCTAGTAATGGGTAACATAATTACATAATATATAATTCTTGAAATAGTTTCGCTTATATAAATTCCTCCATGATCTTATTATGGCTATTACAGGCTGAGCTAGGCTTAATAAGGTTGTGTGCATGAGTTATTCGTTGTATACAAATTGCTGGGTAAACGTGATTTGGGTTTAATGTTTCGTGACATATTCATGAACGAATTTTGGTCAGAGATTCGATCCTAATGTTTTAATTTCTAATCATGATTTAATTGTACGTCTCTAACTAGCAGTTGCCTGTAACTTCGTCTGCGATCCAAGATGAAAAGAAGCCCATGTCCTTACTCAGGTGACGATCTACCTGTGTGACAAATATCATCCAAATCCGTTCAACCGTTTTTGTGTGATTGAGGAACAAACATACAAATTTACACATTTATAATATTATTATAGTGTTTGTTTTTAATGATATAATAATGAGATAATAATAATGAACCCGGTATAACCTACATGTTATTTAATATTTTTGAGTGCCCGAAATCCCAAATCTGTATCGCGTTTACAGAGATACTTTACAAACCCTTTATTTTTCCTTAACGCAAATTTCCTTATGTGCGTAACACGCATATTGTTAAAATTAATTGGACGGAACAAGGGAATGTAAAGACCGTTGTGTACAATTACATTCTGTAGGCAAAGTCAATAACATTAGATATAGTGAAAGCTAGTGGAGTGAATGGACGCAGAAGTGGGTCACTTTCATATTCATTGATGCTTAACTATTCAAAAGGATTTCTTGTACGTGGAAGCGTGAAATGTTAAAACCATAATTCTATAGGTACTTTTGTATTTGGTGGTGTGAATGAATTTTTGTATTCAAGGAAGAGTTAAAAACTTAGTTTTAAAATATATAAAAATAAACTGAAAACAGTTCACAAAGAGGACGACTTTCAAATAAGTCAGCAATTGAAAGTTTTACAAACAAAAGTAAACGAGGGACACTATTGCCAGGCACTAGTACGATTTAGTAAGCACCATGTGTTGCCGTTTACTAACTCGTTTGTTTAGCCTGTACCGTTCTATAGGCACCAGATATGTGAGCTACAAGTAAATGGTGAATCAGAAGTGGATTCTACAGTATTCCCGGCGAAAATTCCCAAACGTGATAGGAATATCAATTGCTATCCTGCCCAATTTCCCTGTAAATTGCCACGGAATATTGTGCCGCGAAATATCTAATATTTGCATATCGCAACGTGCGTGTAAAAAAAAAGTAAAGTGAAAGTGAACCTAGTAACAGGTGTCATTTATATTGTTTGTTCTGTTTTACAAGTGTTTGCTGTGTTCGGTTATTGCGAATATGATGGAATATCCTCGAAATTTGTTGTTTGTCCCTAAATATTGAATAAATAATAAATAAATCTATGAGACAAACAGGGAATGTAAACGCAGTGCTATTCATGTTACATTTTGTGATTGTGATTTTATTCCGATAAATAATATTTGTATACCTCTCAATAGTACCATTGTTATTGTTTTCGACCGTATTCAATAAGACATAATTTTAGAGCCTTGTATTTTTGTCGGTTATCCAACGTAAACAATTTGGATTCGATAAAATTTTCATCATCCGGTATTCATTAGGATGTCAGGCGTCAGACGGTCATCATGACTTGCCTTTTTCCTTGAATTAAATTCGACCCGAACCCCTCATCACACCTAAGTGGAAACACGGCAACATGCAGTACCCATAGAATATGAGAGTAGGTAGTGTTTGAGGTCATCCTTAATTACTTTATTAGGATACACAAAGTACTGAATTATCTTCAGCTCCTAGAAAAGTCAAAACATGCCATTTTTTCCGACGCGGTAGCTCTGTCTATTGAGATTCAAAAAGGTTGAGGTTCTCATAACTTTTTTTTTCCTCTTTATTTGTTCAGGGGTTTTTATCTAAACTAATACGCCAACCGCATCGTGCCTTTTAACATTACATAAAATTAACACTTATACATATATAAGTATATACTTAATACATCTAAATAATTAACATATCATGTATAGAAATGAGAGTCACAGATGAAGGACTGTTATTAACCGACTTAACTTTTTGGCACCTTCTGACGTTGGTTTAGATAAAATAGATTTGTTGTTGTTTTTGTTGTCTACATGTATTTTCCGCAATATCTCCAGCAATTGTGAGTCGATTTAGGCAATTTTTTTTTTAATGGATAAGGTATGCCTCAGTGGTGATCCCATGTAAATTTTATTAACTTTGTTTGGGTAGATTTTGTGTTGCTTTGATATTACATATTTAATCCACTTTGTGTATCTTGATGATGTTCTAATACAGGAAGTATTACTGTGTAGTGTCACTGTTTTTACATAGCAAGTATGTGCAAGTAGTACGATATCTAAAAATAAAACAAAAGTCGAAATCGTTTTTTTTTTTTTGTATATTCCTTTTAGGGTGAATGTGCGGGTGGAGATTTAATAAAAGACCGTTCGTTACATCATTGCGTGTGTTGACCATTGTCGTGAGCATTGGTCATAAAACAACAATTTCATTAACATTTTAGTGCGCGCTAAAGTTAAATAAATAAAACGCATGATTTATCCATGAATGGGACAGAGTCAGAGACGTATAATTAAGATGGCGGCATATAAATTAAGTTCCGTCTATCCTGTTAGGGGTGGCTGTGAAATGAGCTAGAACATTGCGCTGAGGGCCGCGGGCAGAAAACCGTCGCCCGTTAATTGTTGATCGCGGACTACTGACCTACTATTTATGAACTTTTATTTGCTTTGTTAAGCTAGTTCTTCTTGTTATGATGATATTTGTAGGGTACTGTATCTTGTGGGTTCGTGACCGTATGTCTGTTTGTCATGTGAATATTCATTATATGGGCCATTTAAAGAGAGCACCGAAATTCCGGCGCTAATTGAAGCGTGGTGGCTCTAGTTAGAATGGGCGATTCGGGCGGTAATCTAGGTATTTCCTTCGCATTATTAAAAAATAAATACAGTTTTGAAAATGTAAACTGTACGGAAAAGAAGTATGTAGCTTAGTTAGTATGAAAAAAAAAACACATGACCTTCCGTGAAGTATTTATTTAATTTTTCAGAGATTACTTTGGAACATTTTTCCATCGACGAAACTACAAATGGGTAATCGTGTCTTAAAAAGTATAAGATTTATTGAGTGAATCCTTCAATATATTACATGTATGAAGAAAAACGATACTTATCACTTGCTTATACTTTTAATTTCACAACTGTTCTCTTTGACTGTCGAACAACCAATGATCTGTACTCCATTTGAACATTTTAAATATTATACATTAAAACACATGTATGTCCCCACCTAGAAATAACGGCCAGGCGACGTTGTTTTTAGTGTTGCCATCGTACAATTACTTAAATTGCCTGAGTTGTCATGATAAAAACATATTTGAAAAGACGGTTGCAATTCATGAAAATAACAGTGCTGCCACAGTGGATATTATAATTCGGTGTTAAAATAATCCACTTTTTCTAAACTAAATCAATGAAATCACGAAACATACTAATATGTAACTATATGTAACTAAAGATAAAGTAATAACGATGCAGCAACCAGAAGGCCAATTCTCGTAATTAAAACCGTTCAAAATCTAGTTGCAGTGTCATCTCAGCGACAAGCAAATGTCAAAAATGTATGATAAATCGAGGTATTGACAGATGACAGATTGACACCGAGATCAGACTGAACGTTCTTAAAATTAGTAGAATAGCCCCTCAGGGATCAAATGAACAAAATTATTTCGGTGCGACCTTAAGCCTCGAAACAGACGACTATGAATCCAAGACGCACTTGACAAAGTTAGACAGTATAGAATCCCAAGCGGACTGCTTAAAAGAATGTTTCGGTTGTGTGACGAGACTGCTGTCTATTTTCAACATGCTATTATTTTCGCCAGTCAAAGTTCTGTTAGTTCGGTGGTGTAATTGCATAACACACTAACAGCAGTAAGCTTTTATTTTGACAGTTGCACAACATTCATTGTGTTATTTACGTTGCTGAGCAGCCAATTTTTTCTACCATATGAAGAAATGGATTAGCAGTAACGTAATTAGGGTGCGGGCTAGCCGTCTGCATAAGTCCTGTTGCAAATTTTTGTGAAACAAAATATTTGATATATCTACATGTAAATAATTTTCAATTAATAAAGTATGGGAACCAAAATAGTAGATCAGTAGTTCCATCAATATCTGACATCTGTTTATAGATAAAAATGTGTAAGATCTTTCCAGTCTGAAATACGCATTAAACTGTAACATGTAAATTCACGACACAGTCAAAAAGTTAGCTCATAGCAACCGAATTCTTAATAATCTTAGGGCTCTTGCAAATTCTTTATAAATTGCTTTAGAATAAAATGAATATACTATTAACATGTCATATAGGTATGGATCGTATAAATACCATGTACATTTTTGTATCATAAATTGAAATAATTAAATAATATACCTACATCATGTTAGGCAATTATTATTGAAGGGTCTCGAGCTTTTAGGCTTTGATATTGAAGACATAATATTTACCTGTGTTTCTCGTAACCTCCATTAAATAATAACATGTTTTTGTTTACGGTAATATTTGAGGAAAATTCGTGGAAGGCATACATAATTTTAATTATACCATCTTTGAACATTGAAGCATGAACCAATTATGAAGCTTTCAAAATAACAATTTATAAAATTAGTGCTTATTAATCACTTCTTATGTTTCACTATAATTATATGAAAATGTATAATCAGCCTATTATGATCTCTTTGTTGAGACACAGGTCTATTTTCGGTGAGAGGGAGTCGGCAGTATAATCCACCACGCGCGCCAAGTGCGGTTTGGTAGATGTCACATGTCTTCGCATGTTTGGTTCAAGGACATGTCGGTTTCCTCACGATGTTTTCCGGTGAACGGAACGGTGAAAGTTTTGAGAGCAGTGGTGATGCAATAATTTACACAAGCATCTATCTACATAGGTTCGAATGTACGACTTACTCGTAACTCACGGCTGTTACAACTGGCCCACCACTGCTCTTAAAGGGTAAAATTAATTTGGTTAAATTTCTTACTATTTTTTATTAATTGTATCTTAATAGAAGGCTAAAAGTCACCTAGTAAAAAAAGTAACCTATGCTTGGAGTTTTCTAACGTGATCGAATCATAAATGAAGTGATCCGCAGGACAACAACATAGCCCGAAGAATTGACAAACTTAAGTGGCAGTTGGCAAGGCTTATTGCTCGCAGAAAAGATGGCCGATGGGGCTGAAAGGTTCTGGAGTGGCGACCGCGTACCGAATAACGTAGAGTTGGAAGGCCTAATGTGGACAGATTGTGACTGTCTGTCATATATTTAATAGCAAAACATTATATTTATTTTTTAAATTGTCACACGGTTCCGGGCCTCTTAGAAAACACATTAAGTGTGAACTTTATGATCAGACAGCTCGACAGGGGGCCCTAATAAATAACGAAGTATCTTAGTTCTTTAAAATCCTAAAACAATATTGAACTCCTTAGAAACCCATTTCATTTATATTGTATGGGCACTTATGCCAGTTATCGGTCAAAAGCAATATATTACGTCACTTAAAGATGCAATATTCTTACAAATTCCAAGAACAACGGACAAACTAGCCACATCTGGTTACCATCAAATCCAAACGAATCCTTAGAAACAATAATTGAGAAATTGGACAAAGAAACGATTCTGGGAAAGTGACGCGCAACCCAGGCGTGGTGGTTTTAGGATGGGGAAAGGATGTTTTAAGTCGAGACAGTGAGTTTGAGAGCACGGTAGGAGACGGTCGATAGAGGCTAGGCTTGGAGTTGGAGACTATGTCTCAGTGAGAGTGTTGTATAAATCGTTAAGTACTTGATAAATGTACAGGTTTAGACTAGGCTTAGTCTAGAATGAGAGTAAGCAGCATGCAAGGCGCGTAAATCCCAAAAAGCGAGTTTGTGAACGAGTTGGTTTTGGACGGCGAAAGATGACGGATGGAGTTGAGAGTCCAGACTAGTTAAGATATGCGAGATAAACTCAGCGAGATAAAATAGTGTTGTGAGCTGTGAGGGATGGTGCAGGGAGTAACTGGTAATATACGCAGTATTTGTAAGTGATTTGTATTCTAATTCACTCCAAGGAATTACCTGGTAAGCGCCAACTTCAATCTTTAGTAATAGTGTGCGCATTGTAATAATTGAGACCTGGTTTTATGGTTCTCGCAGGTTGACTGTATATTGTGAATTATACATAACAGATTGGTGATATCGCAGTGGATCTATTAATGATCATTTCTACATAACAGATTGGTGAAATCGCAGTGGAGCTATTAATGAGCATTTATATTAGCCTTCACCTGTGAGGGACGAGAATTATGTGTATGTTTGTTGGTATGACTGAGTGAGCCTATTATAATAATATGCAGTTATCTTAGGTTGAGAGTGTTATTAAAGTTATTATAACTAATAAGACAGATACATGTTGCTGGGGAGTTTGTTGCGCCACTTCTTCTCCCCAGCTCAACACTAGGAAGTGGTGACGGGTGGGCTCTTTGGGGCTGTCTATAGACTTTCATGAGAGTTGATCCACAACTCTATCTAAATAATAATTCTTAGGTTTTGATTCTCTATACTTATCTAATTAGTACTAATTCTTGAATCTAGATTTCCAACTCTATTATTTAGTCACCCGCGACTATTATATTCTTGATCTCAGATCGACTATTCGGTCGGATCGACATGAACACGTGTCTAGCAGATATGCTTGTTGTGCAACGGGAAACCTTCCAGGGGTTTGGGGGGCTACATCTATCACACATTCAGTCCAAGGACTGATAGGGACCATGTCTCCATAAGAGCATGATAACGACGTATGCCGCAAGAACTAGCCGCTCCGTTGCTAGACAGGGACGGTCGCACGGTTGCGGCAGGGACAGCCGCTTCGTCACGTTTATCAGTTCGAAAGAACTGCTAGGGACCATGTCTCGAAAGAGCATGACGACGTGAAGTAGCTGAAAAGCAGCTTGCGTCACTTTATGGAAGTGTTGCCTTGAGTACTCCGAGTGTTGATGTGAGATATCGTGTGAGTAACGATTGACCAAATACCTGTTACGTTAGCGTATGGGTTATTCATCCACTTATACAATAATACAAGTAGGTACTTTGAATCTCTCAGCTACTTTGAGCTTTCTAGAACCACATCCAATGTGTTTCCATATAAATGAATTCTTAAGTATAATTTAAAGCCATTTGGAATTCATTTAAAGTAAATCGGTGGGAGAGTGACCAGTCCGGTGACGAGCTCTACAGGGCCGTACGAGGAGGAGTGCGGCCCTTCCCCCTTAGGGGGAACCGACCCAAGAACTAATATTAACATAATTAGGAAAAACGAAATTTTTATCAGCCTGGGGTCATTTAGGAACAGTCACAAGATGACCTAGTGAAGGCCGCAGGAATCCACTGGATGCGGGAATCACACAACCAGTCAAAGTGGCGGAGCTTGGGGGAGGCCTATGTCCAGCAGTGGACGTCTTTCAGCTAAAATGATGAAAATGATAAGTGCACTTAAGTCAATATAATCGACCGCATTGAAATTGAAAAACAATAGTTACTACAGTGTACGTTTCAGTGAACTGACTTCTATTGTTTACTCGTGTCGAACATGGGAGATAGCCCTTCAATTAACTCCCCTGGACCTGTACATACAGCAAGAGGCCGCACTAGCTGCTATCAGGCTAATGCATCTGGGCATATGGGGCAAGAATTTAACCAGCCCACACGCTAAAATCCTGGACCGGGCGATTGAGTACCAGCCACTCATCGCTGCCCCGTATGATAGAACACCAAACCAACCTATGTTCAACAAAAACTATATTATACAAACAGTAGAGGAAGAAAGGGATCAGTCGGGAGCCAATGAAGTGCGCATCTACACAGATGGCTCAAAAACACAAAACGGTTCAGGTGCTGGCGCACACTCCCTTGACCTCAACATCAACTTTCACATACCGCTAGGCACACACAGTTCAATCTTTCAGTGTGAATGTGTTGCCTTAACACAAGCCGCTACAGCAGTAAAGCGCTTAGGCATCCGGAACTACGGCATTAAATTCCTATCCGACAGCCTATCTGTGCTCAAAGCCTTAGAAAACAAACAAACTAACAACAAACTAATTTTTGAGTGCCATCTTGCCCTGGAGAGTTTATCGACGTCCAATCGTATTGCACTCCAGTGGATCAAAGGGCACAGTAGATCTTTAGGCAATGATGCCGCAGATGAACTTGCGAAGAGAGGCTCTGATATGAAAGTGCTAGGCCCGTACCCACTTCTCCCCCTGCCTTTCTCACAAATTCGTGCGTGGATTCGCCAAAGGTCGACCGAACTCCATAACAACAGATGGTCACGGGCAACAGACTGTAGACAGTCAAAATTGGCTTTACCAACTGTACACCCGCGATTAACCAAAAAACTTCTCAGCCTGAGCAGAAATAACCTTAGAATAATAATAGGAACAATTACGGGCCATAACACCCTTAACAAACACCTTTTTAACATAGGCGCCACAGACAGCCCGCTTTGCAGGGGCTGCCTTGACGCCGAGGAATCAGCCGCCCACGTCATCCTGGAATGCGAGGCCGTGGCTTCTCAACGCGAAGAAATCCTCGGAACAGTGAGGTCGCTCCGCTAAGCCTGTGAAGCTCCCAGGAAGCTTCTGTGCTTTTGGGCGGAGCTAGGCTGGCTCTGCTAGCCAGCATCCTCATCATCATCATCATCATCTCGTGTCGAACACTGAACTAACCTAATTTCAACCTCAAATTCACGTGTTTGCTGTACAATATTGGTACAAAGCTGCATTGTAACTTTTCTTAGAAATAGGTAACGATGTTAGTCAACATTTGTGAGGTATTTCTGAGAATGCAGCAATTAAGTTCTAGGAGTAATTACGCTAACGTTACTCGTAAGTTCGTCAGTTCAGTACAAATCCTCATTGGCTGGCATACTAAAATTAACAATTCTTACCGATAAATAAGAGTATATTATTGTGAAATAAATAATTACTAAACCTCTCTATAGATAGGTGAACCAGCATGGAGCCAACTGCCCATCAAAAGAAAACAAAAGATTGATAAGGCTGCGCCTATATTTTCAAGAAACCAAACGACACGGTCATGTAAACATAATGTATGTAAAAGTAATTTTATCCTTTTATAAAGACGCCATTTTTCCAGATTCTGAATAGGCGAATTTCAGTTTTCTCTCGGGAGTCGTAAATTGTATGAAGTGTATGGGAAGCAGCACTTTCTTGTATCCAATTTTGATTCCACTGATATAAGAACATGAGTGCACTCGTATCTACTTTCTTTTTTAAGTTCAGTAGAGTTTAAATCATGCTCTAGTCTCTCTTCAAGTGTTTCGTTTAACATTTATTAGGCAATTAGCAGTATTTTCTCTTGTTTTTTTAATCTATTCCTGAAGCAAAATAGTTCCTTAATTCAGCCACAAGTTTAAACTATATTGATCTAAACAGAGTGCCTCGTTGGTCATGGTCGCAAGTGCTACTGTCAGCAGTAACCGTAAAACCGAACGAACCCAGGGCGACATGCTCAGGCATGAGGCCCTGGGTTCGTTCGGTATTTGTGCTCGGTTGATGGCAACAAGTTGGAAGATGGCGTAAAGTTGGAAGGCCTCCCACAAGGTGGACCGATGACCTTGTGAGGGCCGCAGGAGTCCGCTGGATGCGAGAAGCACAGAACCGGTCGAAACGGCGGAGCTTGGGGGAGGCCCATGTCCAGCAGTGGACGTCTTTCGGCTGAAATGATGATGATGGCAACATGCTCGCTTTCTATTACATAACTGGCAAAATGTGGGTGTATGTACCCACATTTCGCTAGTTATGCTTACATAACTTCACGCCTGTTATTCCCCAAAGTGTTAGGCAGAGGTGTACCTTAGCATATGCTAAGCAATTACAGGCATGATAAACCAACTCAAAACCTTGTGCGTTTTTCAGTTGGTTTCGTCTGCAGCGCACAGTTCACCATTATACTTGCCGCGAACTAAGCAAAAAAGTAGTATAGAGATGTCGTGCTCTGTGACGTGTCGGAATATGTCAGCGAAGTACATTGTTTGTCTCGTAAATGTCTATGAAAGTAAGTAGGTAACCATTTTGCTAGAGAGGCAACAAGACATGAACATCTTTGACAATAATAAGATTCTTTCTTGTTGTAGAAGAATTGAACCTTTTGATAGAATTTGCGTGTCAAAAGTTTTCATGAGAACTGCGTATTGAATTATCAACGTCAATCTGTTTTTATTAAACTACAAAGATACGTCAAATCTGTGGCCATATTCAGGTGTTCGACACAGAGTAGCAATAGTTGGCAAACGGGCTGCACTCCTCGACTGGCTGCGAACAGGCGGCGACGGGCTGACGTGTCGAGTGTGTCCGAGTGTCCACTCTGTGTACGATACAAGTCAGTCCGACTGCACTAAACACGAACCATGTTTGAAATCGTGAGGTTTGAAATAGATGGCGTTTTATCGGTGCTGTATTTTAGATAACATAAATTCATAACATAATAAGGAATTTAACGATCTATCACCTAGCAACAAGGCTAGTAAAACTGCTCTAGTTGAATGATTACTTTAACTTACTTTACTTTACTCGATTACTTTAACTTTTCTAGAAAAATCGTATACTTACTCTTACAATGTTTGTAAATATGTGAGCACCATGTATCTATCATAAAATTAATCTGTATTGCTTCTTCAATTGCATTTTTTTACCTATTTTGGCATAGTAATTTTGTTCTGGGTGCATCGTTTTCACACATAATTATACAATGAATGTCCTATGTTAAATTGTATTTAAAACATTTTAAAAGAGTAACGGTGGAGTTTCTTGTCCGTTCTTTTCCATACGAAACTACATTTTGGAATGGGCGACTAGAATCAATTCTATTTTAATGTAAATGTTGACGTTTCAAAGTGCCTTTTAAGTTCCTAATTGAAATAAATGGTTTCACTTTGACTTTGAATCTAGATTTTATAGCAACGGAGGAATTACTAACTCACCCATAATAGTTCATCTCGCTAGTTTTTCTAGACGTTACAAATAACCTTAACACTTACCTACTTCTGTTTTTGTTTTATCGTTTTTTAATATGTGTGTTTATCGATGTTTTTTTTTTTTAACTGATAGTACCTATAGAAATTTTCCGTCGGTTGTATAAAAAGAAATCAGCTGTTTCATTGAAAAGTGCAATACGCGGTCAAAATTTATGGAACAGCTGATTTTTTTTGTGTAACCTATGAAAAAATACGCTAGCGGGTCAAGAATGATATGCTGAATTCATGGTTACAGTTTGCGCACTGGTTAAAAATTTATCCTATATACCGTGTGGTCGGACCCTGGTGTTGTGCTATACAAGTATTCCTAGCGCAGATACTTACTAGTCTCTCACAAACTAGTGTCACATAGTTCTTAAGCTAAGTTAAGAAATAACGCAGATATTATCGTGGGGCTTGCGGCTAAGTAATAACAGCTGAACGGGTCGATCGATCAGGTTTAGCTACGCTTGACGCGGTTGGTTCGTGGATGGGTGACCATCTTTATATACCAAGACCCCTTCTTCATGCCTCGGAAAGCACGTTAATCCGTTGGTCCAAGCTGTCATTTGTGGATCCTTGACTGTCATTTCCAATCATCAGAAGCCCGAAATTCTGACAACCAGTCTTATCAAGTGCTATCGTATTACCCAGTAACTGAGTTGCGGAGGTCAGACTACCGGTATTAAATACTGGTAGTCAGCTGCATCCGGTTAGACGGGAAGCCGACCCTAACATGGTTGGGAAAAGGCTAGGCAGAGGATGTTACTGATGATTTTCTGTTCGATTTTGAAGGTCGGCAACACATAGGCCTCTTTACTGGATACCATCACTAAAAGGTCTAAGTGTTGCCGACTGTACCCATAATTGGAGAAAAACCGCGATCATTCACCATTTAATAATTAATGTTTACAGCTGGTTAATTAGAGAAATAACTTATTTAAGCCCTGGGTTTTCATTTGTTTTGCAAGTCTCATAATTATGGCTTTAATTCGTAGATATTAATATATACGTATAATAAGAGATATTCGCCTAGTAACTAGTGATGTGCCGTGGGAACATTCCCGTTCCCAGTAACTTCCCAACGGGAATGTTCCCGGGAATGTTCCCATGTGCCCGGGAACATTCCCAGTTAGTGGGAACACTAACACAAAAGTTAAAGTTTTTTTTTTTTTTTTACTTTTTAGGTTAGGTTTCTTATCGCATGTTTAAAATAATAAAAGAAAGAAATTAAATGCATATCTTTTACACCCACAATGTGTTACTGAGAATTTTCGGCAGTTAATTGATGTAGTTGGAGAGTTAAACTGATAACAAAAAAACTATCCTTTTAACTGTGCAGGTGTGATGCTAATTTTGAGAAATGTTATTTACTTATCCTTTGTGCATGATTTATGGCTCCAACTACGGGTCAGCGTAACAAACAATCCAGACTGTAGAGACATCCCAACAAATTGGCCGCTCAACTCACAATACCAGCTTGTGTCAGCAGACTTAAACGCAACATCCTACAATTGGATAAATTGGAGAGAGCTTCGTTATTCATATGAAAGTTGCTCCTGATGAGGAATAACTCTTCCCTGCCAGACCTTCCTACAACTCATCTGCTCATAGTTTTTAAACACTGATTGCAAGATAAAACACACAAAAAAAGAATAATGTATTCTACCAGTCTTTAAATAACGTTTCAAAATATTGTACATAATTTCTGAACGACGGGTTGCGGGTAACGATGGGTTCGTGGAAACTGTCCATACGGTCGGGTCTAAGTTTTTCAAGGCCCAACGTATCAATAAAAATAAGAGGCTCTCTGATCCTACTTTGCAGCTCATGAAGAAGAGGCGCGAGATGGTCCTGCAGTCTTCAGACGATGCGCTTGAGTACCGGCAGTTTAACAGACAGATCTCTAAGTCCTTGAAAAGCGACCTCCGCTTTAATACAGAATGTATTAAAGACGCAATAGAACGGAATAAAGGCTCCAAGGTCTTTGCTAGGGATCTGTCTATTGGGCAGAGTCAGCTTACGAAACTGAAGACCGATGAAGGCAGGATCGTATCCACCAAGCCTGAGCTGTTGAGAGAGATTGAGAGATTCTATGGACAGTTATACAAGTCAACAAGAAACCCCGTTACGAATCTGGCAAACGACCCAAGAGCTAGATTGACCCGACAGTATACTGAAGACATCCCGGATGTCAGCTTGTACGAGATTAGGATGGCTCTGAAACAGCTTTAAAAACAACAAGGCGCCGGGTGATGACAGAATCACAGCTGAACTCCTAAAGGCCGGCGGGAAACCCGTTCTTAAGGCCCTCCAGGAGCTGTTTGATTCCGTCATACTCGAGGGCAAAACGCCACAGGCATGGAACAGAGATGTGGTGGTACTTTTCCTTAAGAAGGGTGACAATGCCCTTCATAAGAATTATAGGCCCATCTCACTTCTATGCCATGTCTACAAGCTGTTCTCCGAAGTCATCTCAAAACGTCTAGCGCGCAGGTTTGATGACTTCCAGCCTCCCGAACAAGCCGGGTTCCGTAAAGGCTTTAGCACAGTAGACCACACATACGCTGCGGCAGGTTATACAGAAGACCGAAGAGTATAATCTGCCTCTCTGTTTAGAGTTTGTGGACTGCTAAAAAGCCTTTGATTCGATCGCGACGTGGCTGTACTGCAGCCCCTCCAACGGTACCAGATCGACTATCGGTACATGGCGGTGTTGAAGTGTCTGTATGAAAACGCCACCATGTCAGTCCGACTCCAGGATCGGACCTCGAAACCTATCCTTCTGCAGCGAGGTGTAAGACAGGCAGACGTTATCTCTCCGAAACTCTTCACCGCTGCACTGGAGGATGTCTTCAAGGTTCTGGACTGAAAAGGGGCTGGCATCAACATCAATGGCGAGTACATCACTCACCTTCGGTTTGCCGATGATATAGTTGTCATGGCTGAGACCATGGAGGATGAACATGGACAAGACAAAGGTCATTTCCAATGCCCATGTAACACCCACTCTCGTAACTGCTGCACTGAAAGTTGTGGACGAGTACGTTTACCTAGGACAAACTGTCCAGTTAGGCAGGTCCAACTTCGAGAAAGAGGTCAATCGTCGAATCCGACTCGGCTGGGCAGCGTTCCGGAAGCTTCGCAATATCTTCTCGTCCCACATACCGCAATGTCTCAACACGAAAGTCTTTGACCAGTGCGTGTTGCCAGTGATGACATATGAAACCTAAACGTAGTCGCTCACAATGGGCCTCTTAAAAGGCTTAAAGTCACCTAAAGGGCGATGGAGAGGGCTATGCATGGAGTTTCCCTGCGTGATCGAATCAGGAATGAAGAGATCCGCAGGAGAACCAAGGTAACCGACATAGTCCGAAGAATTGCCAAACTTAAGTGGCAGTGGGTAGGGCACATTGCTCGCAGAACAGATGGCCGATGGGGCTGAAAAGTTCTGGAGTGGCGACCGCGTACCGGAAGACGTAAAGTTGGAAGGCCTCCCACAAGGTGGACCGATGACCTTGTGAGGGCCGCAGGAGTCCGCTGGATGCGGGAAGCACAGAACCGGTCGAAGTGGCGGAGCTTGCGGGAGGCCTATGTCCAGCAGTGTACGTCTTTCGGCTGAAATGATGATGATGATGAATCTCTAAACCTCCTAGTCTCCTACATTCGAAATTTTTATTTACCTCTTTCTAAAATTAATACAATGAACGACAAGTTACTAAATGAGTACTCATTACATGTCAAATCTACTTACTTACTAAATCTTACCAGTAACTTTGTATGTTATTATATTTTTACTTTTATTATAATTCTATGTGGTTTCACCGACACGTTCCCAGCAATTGGGAATGTTCCCGGGCACTGGAAAGATTCTTTTGGGAACATTCCCACTTTGGGAACATTCCCGGGAACGGCACATCTCTACTAGTAACACGCTGCCGTAATTACTGAGTTATTTCGTAGAAGAACACCATTATAAAAATATACATAACGCCATAAATATTCGTTCACACATTATACCAAAGCATACCTATATTAACACGTATCAGTACAGGAATGTTGAACAAAAAATATATACGCTAGGTTTGTAGATTGAGATCAAAGGTTTGGTTCTGTGGAATGCATTCCGTGTTTTGATTGGCTCACGAATCGGGAGCTATTGTGAATCTAAAATCACTTTGCGTAGAACACTGCCTGTGTGAAAATAGCTTTAGAGGGTAGGTATAATACCAGCTTATTGTTGCCCCTACATAGTGTTGTGATACACATAAGTACATTCAGTGACAAAAGTCGATTAAAACTTCAGTTTTTGAAACCAATGATTATTAACTCTTAACTATTAGGTATATGACAGTCTGAAATACAACGAAAGTATCAAATAATTTTGTGTAATTTTGATGTTGTGTAAAAGGTAACCTAATATCTCGGAGCACGGTAGTGCTCTCGCTAAGGCAAGCCAAAAACAAAGAGCCAGGAGCCACTACCTACCTGTTGTCGAAGCGTTTTTTTTTTGTGGGAAATCATCAAATAACTTCTCCCGCCCTGGGTGGGGCAGGAGGGCGTGTCAGACTTTTACTGACTATAAGTGTAGCCCGTATGCCAGGTGCTGTGGTATCTCTTTCGAACAAACCCGCACCCCTGGCAGTTTGTCGAAGTGTTTGGTCGTATTTTCAATCCTTCATTGCTTCGGGCTGGATAACGCTAGAGGGCTCTAATTCTCAATATAAGATGTAGGTAGCAGATTTAAGAACACACAAGTTGTGTTAGTATAGGTAGAGGAATTTTATTAATATCTAAAATACAACTATTTCGTCACTGACTCACTCACTAACTCATCAAATTTCCTGAAGTCCTAGAACGCGAAATTTTCAGGCTAGGATTTGCACAATCATCATCGTCATCCTCATCATCACTTTAGCCGAAAGACGTCAAATGCTGTACATAGGCCTTCTCCAAACTCCGCCACTTCGACCCATTCTGTGCTTCTCGCATCTAGCGGATTTCTGCGGTCTTCACAAGATTATCTATCCACTTTTTGGAAGGCCTTCCCACAAACAACTGGACTGATTCGTAGGGCTTAGCCGTTCCATTGAACCATTGCAGGATGCGACATTAAATACCAGTGACCTAATTTCTTACCATAAGCCCATAGAAGTGTCTATGTGACGGCCACGAATTGGCCAAATTGTACATTTTGCCTGTAGAGTTAGGCCTTGTAGAGCTTGGGTCTACATTAGATCAAATAACATTTTAACAGTGAAAGCGTTATGTGAGTCTTGGCAACCAACTTTACATGACATATTTTGGTGGGTAAATGAAATTAACATTTATATTTTAGGTTCTGCATCATTATTTCTTATCCAATAAAAAAAATAAGTGTCAATTTCCCGGCGAATCACCTATCGGCGGCGGGCTCTCAGCGAAAAATACCTACCCGTGAAAATATATCGCTATTTTGTTCCTCATGTAAAGTTTTATGACCCCGGGCGTACATAAAGTATGATGTCACCCCGTCACTTTACGTCCAATATCTGTATTTTGTCGAGAAATAATGTTATTGTGGATGGTATTGTAACAGGCGATTAGGTAGACTGTTTTGTTTTGTGACTGTATTTATACGTGTATTAATACGGAATAAGTGCAAAATAAAGCATTTTGTGCATGACGCACATGTTGTGCCTCACCACAAGCTTGTAGCCAGAGACTAATAATAATAATCATTTTCGGTGACCTGTTTGGGGAAACCGAAGGTTTTGTCCGTGCAATTATGGACGAAGTTATCATGACGAACAACTACCGGAGATTTGTTGTGAAAGATGGTACGGTTGACATCTGTCGGGCATGCCACCGTCCGGGAGACTCAATCAGGCACATAATCTCCGGGTGTTCTCGTCTAGCTAACGAGGAGTACTTGCATAGACACAACCTTGTAGCCAGGGTTATCCACCAGCAACTTGCTCTGAAATACAGCTTTGTGGAATCAGAAGTGCCGTACTACAGGTATGTGCCCGACCCTGTTTTCGAAAATGGACATGTCACACTGTACTGGGATCGATCCATCATCAGTGACAGGACTATTGTTGCAAATAAGCCTGATATAGTGGTGGTGGATCGACTAGAGCGCCGTACAATGATCGTTGATATAACGGTCCCGTATGACGGGGCCCTCGTGAAAGCCGAGAAAGATAAACAAAACAAGTATCTTGACTTGGCTCGCGAGGTTGTCGACATGTGGGATGTGGACTCGGCGATCATTGTACCGATAGTCGTTTCAGCCAATGGCTTGATAGCCAAGAGCCTCGACCAACATCTGAGAAGGCTCTCGTTGGGCAGCTGGGTCAAGGGCTTGATCCAGAAACCGGTACTCCTGGATACGGCTCGTATTGTCAGGAGGTTCCTCTCTCTGGAGTCCTGACCGCCGGTAGCTTGGACCTTGTTCCCGATACCGGTGTGCTACTATTTTGTATATTTTTAAATGTTTTTATTTTTAACCGACTTCAAAAAGAAGGAGGTTATCAATTCGACATGTTTATATATATTTTTTTTTTTTTATGTATGTTCGGGCATAACTCCGTCGTATATGGACGGATTTGCAAAATTCTTTTTTTGTTCGAACGGGGTTTACTCCGAAATGGTCCCATTGAAATTTTATATAGATCTAATGATGCGTTTCGGAGACAGACAACGGTACTCTTCAAAAAATTACAGCAAATCAACCGCGAATATTGCTATCGCATAAATATGCATTGTTTTGACGCCAAGGATGATGAAATTTCGAATTGGTGTGAGGTAGGTAACTAAAAAGTGAAAAATAAAATCTTTTTTCAAAAAAATAACAACCGACTTCCAAAAAAACACTACAAAGTGCAAAATAACTTTAATATCGGAAGGCGGTGACGAATAATTAAAATACACATCCAAAGTCACCGACTTCAGAAATTAAAGTTATTTTGCACTTTGTAGTGTTTTTTTGGAAGTCGGTTGTTATTTTTTTGAAAAAACTTTTTATTATAATAATATTTAAAAATGTAATTGATAAGTATATTTAGCGGAATAAAGAAGATCATAATATGCAGTTTCAAGGAATGTTTTCTAGAAGCCGACGTGGGGATGCATCGAGATGTGGTTGCGATAGACAAGGGCCTTTCCCCGCTCTTCTTTGATAATAAGAACTGGGGCAGGCCTGTTGTGCTTGACATTAATGATCGTATGGAGGGAGGTCAGAGTAAGGAGCTTCACGAACGCTTTTTCTGGGCCTTACATGAATCCGATCTAGACGGTCTGGCCTGGCGAAGTTTTAGTGATCTCTTTAGGGAAACCGAAGGTCTTGCCTGTGCAATTATGGATGAAGTTGTGATGACGACACGACAATGAAAGACGGCACGGTAGACATCTTTTGGTCAAGCCATCGTCCGCGAAAATCAATCAGGCACATTATCTCCGGGTGTGCTAGTCTAGCTAATGAACAGTATTCGCATAGACACAGCCTTGTAGCCAGGATTATCCATCAGCAGCTTGCTCTAAAATACCGTCCTGTGGAATCGGAATTGTCGTACTACAGGTATGTGCCCGTCCTAGTTCTCGAAAATAAAAATATCACATTTTATTGGGTCGATCCATCATCACTGACAGGACTATTGTTGCCAATAAGCCCGATATAGTGGTGGTGGATCGAATAGAGCGGCTCGCAATGATTGTTGACACATAATGGTCTCGCATAACGAGAACTAAGTGAAAGTCCAGACTCGCGAGTTTTTCGACATGTGGTATGTAGAATCAGCGATCATTCTGCCGGTAGACGTAACAGCCAATGGCTTAATAACCTCGATCAACACCTGCGGAGGCACTCGTTGGGCAGCTGTATCAATTGCTTAATTCAGTAACTTACTACTACTACTACTTGTGAACTCGGTCCGTATTGTTAGAAGGTTCCACTCGCTGTAGCCCTGGCCGCCGGTAGCTTGCACCCTGTCCCTGATACTGATGGGTTATTATTGGCGTTTTCCATCTTGAATTTCTAAATAGCAGCCCGAAATCTGGATCTTTTTGCCGGGTTAAATACAATAAGCTTGCCCCTCATTACATGGGACTTAAATAAACATAGCTGGTGTACTATAGGCACATTTCTACTTAACTTTTCGAGGAATAGAAGGTTGATATTCTGATGATGTTGATATAATCACCGTATTTGTCGGTCATCTAACGATTATCCTGTGAGGAAATCCTCACTTTACACCGAGAAAGTTTAATGGTTGTTTTCCCGCAGCGAAATGGTTTTGTGTTGGTAATACAATCGTTTTATAAACAAATTAAATGTTAGAAACAACACTTGGCAGATTAAACATTGTGAAAAGTTTATGCCGTATCACCACGTGCGAGGGTTTATTTTGCTTTGAGCATTTATGCATCGCTGTTTCCTTTGTAAGCGGCGCGTGCGATTCGAGTAGTACCTACAAGTTGGTAAGTCTTGTATTTCTCTATGATATTAACATGATCATCCTAGGGGCGTGTTCCCACTATGTCGTAACGATTAATGTGTCGTTGGACGACGGTCGTCTCTATTTTTACTATTGATTCTCACGTTTTCAAGTTGATTATTATTTTTTAAATTATTAAAAAAAAAACATCTTTATTTTTTACTTTTACTCTATGTTTTGAAAGTACAGGTAGGTACTGTCATAAGGATATGGCAAGTTGTTCTGCCGCGGGTTCTACTTATCTTAGCCCTAAGCTGGACATAATTTTCACAAAAAGAAAGATGATAAAGATAATGCCTGACATTTTCGACCTCTTCCAAAAACGGAATGTAATGATAAATGCCCGCAGTCCCCGAGTGCTGACTAAGCGAGTTCTTACAATACCTATTATTATGTTAAATAATGTGATTTTAGGGACTGTCGTTCATTCTTTTTAGTACCTTAGAAATATTTTCAGCCTGATTATACAGGGTGTAAGGGACAGCCCTCCACAAACTGACAGGGTGCATTCAGTTCCTAATTTTGAATCATATTCCATCGAAATTTTTCACAGGATTTTTTTTTTCATGTTTTTTCAACTTTTTCAATTTAATTTCAATATAAAATTACATTCTCTGAAACCAGCACTACATTTATGTAAACAATACAGCTAAAATCAGAAAAGCAGCAATGGATATTGAAATACTCGTAACGAACGACGCGTAAAATCAGCTGTTCACTTTCTGCCTAACTACAGAGTTCATTGAATCCTCGCCGGCGAAAGTTCGCTGCGTGCGTTTTGCCTTGGTAGCGATACATTGCGTGTGCGGAAATAAAACAAATCAGGTTTATTGGATTCCCATAACGTTCCTGAAATAAATTCTTGTACCGGTCATCTCAGTATGATAAAATGAATTCACCCCATCAGTCCGTGGAGGGTTGTCCCTTACACCCTGTATAATTCTATTATTTACTTATTTAACAAAAGATCTGCTTACCTACATTTATTCTTTTTCTACGATTTCGCAATTTCGATTTCGAATATTTGGGGAAAGCCTGTAAAGCAGTAGACGTCTTTCGGTTTATTTTTTATTAATCCTTCTGACTCTTCATCATCATCGTCATCGTTTCAGCCGAAAGACGTCCACTGCTGGAAATAGGCCTACCCCAGGCTCCTCCACTTCGACCGGTCTTGTGCTTCCCACATCCAGCAGATACCCGCAGCCTTCACAAGGTCATCGGTCCACCTTGTGGGAGGCCTTCCCACTCTACGTCTTCCGGTACGCGGTCGCCAGTCCAGAACCTTTCGGCCCCATCGGCCATCTGTTCTGCGAGCAATGTGCCCTGCCCACTTAAGTTTGGCAATTATTCTGACTCTTACTTCAACCAAATTATCAAAAACTCCCTCCCTTAAAGTGTAATGTCAAAAAAAAAAAAATGACCTGGTGCTAGCTGACTCCAAGATGGCGTCGATTAGGTCACGTCCCCTTAGGTCCCTTGGGTTAAAACCCCGATTTCTCGCTATTTTACTATGAAACTCATATGAAACTGTAACTTTTTCGGAATTAGTACATCATTTTTTATTCAGTGTATGACCTATGTGAAATTGAGTTTACAATAAAATGAGTAGGTTTCAAGTTAAAAACGAGTGCTGTTATTTGTCTCCCACTTTATCATTCAAGGCCCCAGAAATAAAAGCAAAATACATATTTTAATAATAAACCATTTAATAGTAATCACTATTACACTACAATAACGATTACATAATAAACATATTACCACCAGGCAGCCAAAACATATAAAAAAGGACGTTAATCTTATCTTATCTTCACGCGACACAAGTGGCCACTTATAACTGTTACGTAACTCGACACTCATTCATTTTTTTTTAGCAGTCGTAAACATGTCGCAGTTTGACAAATGTTTATGTACTTAATCAGTTCAAGACTGTTGCTAACTATAAATAAATACTTGCAAGTGTTCACAATGAAAGGAGTTCGTAAATTAATCCATAAAAAAAGTCTATTGTTTACAAAAACTTAAGAACACGTGACGCTGTATGCGTCACGTGTTCGGGTTTTTTCTTATGAATTGCTTAATCGATTGCAAATGTGAAAACTATTCCAGAAACTACATTAAATTACCTCCTATTTAAGTGTTATAGCAAAGTTTTAATTATTTTTAATAATTATGTATTTTTGTCGAGAATCGGGCGATGACGTAATTCGGCCCTTAGCAACAGGTCGGACTGTTGCATAGCAACGGAGGAATGACATGTTAAAATTGCAATTTTGACTACTTTATCTGAATTTTCATACACAACATCGTATATTTATGGATAGTTTATGAAATTTTCTTACCATTTTAGCAGTATTTTAGCCATTTCATACAAAATACGCACACGAAAAGTCAGCGCAAATATTTTATGATTTTATATGGCGGCCATTTTTTCACCTCGTGGAATTTTTTCCGTAAAATATATGCGTAAATATAATAAACTGCTTTTAACTAATACGTAAATAGAAAGTTGATTAACTTTACATACGTATTCATGCTTGAAATATGCACTTTCACTTCAAAAACACTCAGCACAATCGATAAAACGAGTAGCACGGATCCGCGCCATAGCACTGTCAAAGTACTATGTTCTGCGATGAATACCGCGAAAATTTGCACTATGAAGTTGGCATCAATCCAAGAAACATATCTAGCCTTGTCTATCCTGATCATTTTTATACAAGAACGAAAGAGATAGGTTGCTTAGTTTCATAGAGAAACGTAAAAAACCGCTCCCACCGGCTCCCACAGATTACGTGCCGTGCCACGGCACATAGCAATCAACTGCGATTTTTTATCCGCCGTGGACCGGCAAATGCCATTTCGCCGGACAAATTAGTTTTATATCAACGGAAACAGAACCCTTTCTCATATTAGTATGATACCTCACACCTCAGAATAAGGAGGCTTAATAGAGTGTCAATGTGAGAGGATCCGTTTATCTGCGAGGTGACAGATGGCCTTATTTATCGCGCGCCGCTCAAGGCACTGCACACGCCTAGAATTTGTTATTGACGCGTGGCTCTTCCCTCGATATTCTTTTGCAATTTCAAACCGGTGATTTTAAATGAGAGTTTAACGGCATTTTTCTGTGTTTTTCAGGAATATATTGAGTTTTTGTTTGTTGTTTATTGATTCGTTTTTGATGGGATTTTGTATACACTCTCTTCACTACAGTGAAGAGAGTCAGGTGATTCGGTACGTAGGTGACTTGAAGTATTACCTGTTAACATTTTAATGAGACCCATCAGTCTGGTCCAAAAAAAAAGGGTATTTTATCTATACCGCTATCTCAGCATTAGATATATATCTCTATGATCAAAAATACCAATCAGTTACTGATTGAATGATTTAAAAAACTTGTTTACAAAAAACCATTCGAAATCCAAAAAATAAACTTGCCTGCCTTTTTTTTTTTTTTTTTTTTTTTTTTTTTTTTTTTTTTTTTTTGGGTGGGAAATCATCAAATAACTTCTCCCGCTCTGGGTGGAGCAGGAGGGCGTGTCAGACTTTTACTGACTAAAACCCACCCGTGTTCCTTCAGTAGCCCGTATGCCAGGGGCTGTGGTATCTCTTTCAAACGAACCCGCACCCCTGACAGGCATCGGCCCTTGCGGGCCCCATCATTTTTGTGCTGACATCTCTTTGAGGCGCGCGTGGAACACAACGCGCCGTCGACTTGGGCTTGGTCCTTACCGGACAGCGAGCTACCCATTACTCGCCGTCCGCAAGCCCATGCCTACGGTGGCCGGAAATCGGCCTGGGATTCCCGACGCCCAGGGCGTCTCCGTATCCTGCGGCGGCTGGGGTCGCGAGGGCGCATATGCTGCCTCTCCCTCACGTGCGCCGCCTCCCTCTTCGCGAGAATCACTGCTTCGCTGAAGGAGGTGACGGCTCCCCATGCCCTCTCGCTCCGTACCATGGCCTGTACCAGGGCCGGACGCGAGAGATCGCCGCCGCCGATCGCCTCCACGAGGACACGGCGGTGCTCCGCCCAAGCAGGGCAGACCGCCACCGTGTGCTCCACCGTGTCCTCAGGGCGATCTTCGCAGTGGAAACACCCGGGCGTTTCCTCCCGCCCTATCCGAAACAGGAACCTCCCGAAACAACCGTGTCCGGTGAGGACCTGCGTCAGGCGGAAGGTGAGGACGCCATGCCGCCTCTCAAACCACTCCTCAAAGAGGGGACTTACCGCCGCAATCGTGGCGTGCCCAGCACTGGGTTGCGACAATCGCTCTCTCCATGTCGCCATGAGATCCCGCCGGAGCTCTGTCCGCTGTGCCGCGATTTCCTGCGGCAGCGGAGTTACGCCCCGGCGTTTGGCCTCCTCGCGCTACTCCTATATTTGCGCGAGGACCTTTGCCTCCAGATCCCATGGCGGTAATCCGGCAAGGAGGCCCGCCGCCTCGCCGGAGATCCTGCGATATCCTCGGATCATCCTGATCGCCATGACCCTATGGGACGCCCTCAGCTTGCGAGCTGGTTGGCACCTCAATGTAGGCGCCCACACCGGCGCCCCGTATAGGGCCATGGACCGCACGATCCCCGCGTAGAGCCTCCGGCAGGAGGCGTTTGGCCCCCCTAGATTGGGCAAGAGCCGCTTCAACGCAGCCCCGGCCCGCTCCAGTCTGGGAGCCAAACGGCGGAAATGCTCCGCGAAGTTCCACCGGCTGTCGAGGACGAGTCCCAGGTACTTCATGGTCGACTCGACGCCGATGTGAACCCCTCCCACCGTTATCTGGGAACCCGTCGGTGGCGCATTCCGAGGACCATGAAACCACATGGCCTCGGACTTGTGCAATGCCACCTCGAGTCCCAGTTGCCGGATCCTATCGACGATTGTCGCAACCCCTTGTGTCGCTAAGTCGGCCGCCGCCTGGTACGACCTCCCTTGCGCCAGGACCAGCGTGTCGTCAGCGTAGCAAACTACACTGACGCCGCCAGGGAGGTCGGCGCGCAGCACCCAGTCGTACCCGATGTCCCACAGATGCGGCCCCAGGACCGATCCCTGTGGGACACCGCACGACATCTCTCGCCGGTTCCACTCTCCGAGGTGACCGGGGTAGATGACGGCCCTGTCCGTCAAATAGGCCTCGACCACACGACAGAGGTAGGTTGGCATCCGGTGATACCGGAGTGCCTCCCTTATGCAACTCCAGGGCAGGGTGTTGAAGGCATTGGCGATGTCTAATGACACCGCCAAGACGACCCCACCCCGGGCCACAGCATCCCCCGTCGTGAGGGCTCGCACGCGCATGATGGCATCCACCGTGGAGCGCCCCTTGCGGAAACCAAACTGGCTCTCCGCCAAATCCGGCCCCACCCGCACCAGCCGCCCGACGAGGCGGTCTGCAATTACTCTCTCAAAGAGCTTGCCCACCTCGTCGAGCAGCACAATGGGCCGGTAAGCGGACGGAGAGTCCGCTGGGCGCCCCGGCTTCTTAATGAGGACCAGTTTCCCCGTCTTCCAGCGAAGTGGGAACTGGCCCTCCTCCAAGCATGCGCTTAGGAGCCCTCTTAGTCGAGGCCCGAGAGCCTGCAAGGCCAGGACCCAGGCTTTGCCGGGCAAGCCGTCGGGTCCTGGGGCGGTATTCTTGGCACTCAGCCTACGTACCGCCACTCTCAGGTCTACCTCGGTCACCTCTGGAGAGTCGTCGTCGTCGTCGGTGTGGTCCGCATCGGGCACCGCAGGAGGCGGAGCCATAGGCGGGGGAGCGTGCTCCCCTCGCGAGGGGAACAGAGCGCTCACCACGTCCTGCACGAGCTGAGGCCGGAGACTCTGCGTCAGCGGGGGAGCCCACGGGCGGATTTTGTCCCGCACCGTTTTGTAGGGGCGTCCCCACGGGTCTCTGTTCAGAGTCTCCAGCGACTCCTCGCGGGCCACTATTCTGGCCCGCAGGATCTCGTCTCGGAGGGCGGTCTTCGCCACTCTGTACCCCTCGTACAGCTCCGCCTCAATGGCTTCCGTATCCGGAGGGCGGATACGGAGCCTGCGGTGCCTGGAGTAAAGGTGCCGCGCAGCAACACACGCCTCGCGTAGAGTTGTTAACTGCGGCGACCACCAGTACACCTGGCGTGAAGCACGACCTGGCTGGACCCGGGGCATTGCCACGTCGCATACCTCGGACATGGTCTCCCGGAACCACTCGGCCTCGTCGTTTATGTCGGCAGGCCTGTCCGGTGATGACACCCAGGCCTGCACGATCGAGGCTTCCAGGAGAAGCTCCCGGTCCAGCTGCTTCAACGCCCACCGCGGACCACACGGGGCCTGTCGGACCGGCGCGCTCGAGGTCTGGGCGGAGACGTCAAACCGGATGTACCGGTGGTCGGAATACGTCTCCACCCCCTCCATGACGCGCCAGTCAATGACACGCGGCGACAGAGCGGGGCTGGCGAACGAAATGTCCACCACCGACTCACCCCGCATCCGCACACACGTGGCGACAGAACCCCGGTTTAGGACGACCAGGTCTGCTTCCAGAGCCCAGTCCTCCACCATCCTGCCCCGCACGTTCGTCAACCGGGAACCCCAAGCCAAGTTCTTGGCATTGAAGTCCCCGAGGACGAGCACGGGGAGGGAACGAAACCCGACGACGACGTCTCTCAACTCCGCAAGGGAGTTGTGGAACTCGGCGAGAGTTCGGCTCGGGGAGAAGTACACCCCTACCACGACAATCTCCCCGAACCGTGCTGCCACGCAACCCCTTCCCCTCTTGACACCCTCGAGGGTCGGGGTACCGGCGGCGGCCGACGAAATGAGGGTCACTGAGCCGCTCAGGTCCTCCACCCAGTCATCCCTGGGCGGGACAAAGTACGGCTCAGCGACCACGGCGATGTTAATCGACCACTGCGCCATGCTCTGGATCAACAGATCCTGAGCGGCGGCGCAGTGGTTGATATTGCCTGCCTTTGGTTTCGAATTGTCAGTTTTTGCCCCCGGCTTCCGAAATCAAAGTTAGTTTTAAATTTTGTAATGTTTTTTTGGTAGTTGGTTCTAGTTTGTTTTACTAAAGTTTTTAAAACTTAACCTGAAAAATATGCATCCTAATAAAAAAAAACCCTATCCCATTTGGATAATTAGTTTTTGAGAAAATCGCAGACACACATTTTTTTTTTTTTTGGTTGGGAAATCATCGAATAACTTCTCCCACTCTGGGTGGAGCAGGAGGGCGTGTCAGACTTCTAATGACTAAAACCCACCCATGTTCCTTCAGTAGCCCGTATGCCAGGGGCTGTGGTGTCTCTTTCAAACAAACCCGCACCCCTGGCAGGCATCGGCCCTTGCGGGCCCCATCACGTTTGTGCTGACATCTCTTTGAGGCGCGCGTGGAACACAACGCGCCGTCGACTTGCGCTTGGTCCTTACCGGACAGCGAGCTACCCATTACTAGGCCGTCCGCAAGCTCATGCCTACGGTGGCCGGAAATCGGCCTGGGATTCCCGACGCCCAGGGCGTCTCCGTATCCTGCGGCGGCTAGGCTCGCGAGGGCGCATATGCTGCCTCTCCCTCACGTGCGCCGCCTCCCTCTTCGCGAGCATCACTGCTTCACTGAAGGAGGTGACGGCTACCCATGCACTCTCGCTCCGTACCATGGCCTGGACCAGGGCCGGACGCGAGAGATCGTCGCCGCCGATCGCCTCCACGAGGACACGGCGGTGCTCCGCCCAACCCGGGCAGACCGCCACTGTGTGCTCCACCGTGTCCTCAGGGCGATCTTCGCAGTGGAAACACCCGGGCGTTTCCTCCCGCCCTATCCGAAACAGGAACCTCCCGAAACAACCGTGTCCGGTGAGGACCTGCGTCAGGCGGAATGTGAGGACGCCATGCCGCCTCTCGAACCACTCCTCAAAGAGGGGACTTACCGCCGCAATCGTGGCGTGCCCAATCGCAGACACACATTAGGGTCGAATACAGAACTTTCTCCTTTTTTTTGAAGACGTATAAAAACTAGTAAAAAATGGTAACTACACAAAGTTAACATGCCCAAACTAAACGCTGTGTTACAAAAGTATATTTACATTTCCGTAACATAACTGATTTTAGTTCCGTCTTATAAGAATGTGACGTCAAAGCAGATATTTATGAAGGTACACGAGACGCGAGAATACGATGCTTTGCACTACATACTTTACAGTCGCGGCGTCTCTGCGTATGATTTAATAACATTGTTGAGACAAGTAACTGTCTACCGTATACGGAACTTCGCCATTATTTCATACTTAATGCTTCCACTGAAACAAAAGAACTGCGACGAGATATTGTACTCCATTTACAATGAGACAATTAGTTATTCCGACGATAACATTTACTTTAAAAATGATTTACTTGATTTATCTCTGCGGAGAGGCGGACTTTTTGAGATAAAGGGTTTTTTATTCATTCGGGTCATTGTTCAATTCAGCCTAAGGAGTTGGGGCGGGCGGGCATTCTTTTTGATGAGGTTATTGCTTCTCTCATAATACAACAAAGAACGATGCTGAAATATTTATCTTTTATGGATCATTATAAGCGATGTACCGACGATGGCTATCGTGATTCAACAAGAAAGGTCGATTTTATGAAGGGCTCTTGACGCAGCGTTTTACGTGGCGGGGTGTCCGACCACCGAAAATAGTCATATATCACTTTGGAGCCGCTCCTGACATTTATTAAAAGTCTTTGGCGTTTTGATTACTGTTTTCAAATATTCGACGCGTCGATAAATTTTCAATAAAGACTTCGACGTAAATATTTTCACGAAACTGGCTTTCATAACAATATTTACGTTGATACCTACATTTATTTGGGGAAAGTAGGTAACTATTAATACTACTATTAATATTTTGAAATTTAGTTGGAAGGCCTCCCCCCACAAGATGAACCGATGACCTTGTGGAGGCCGCAGGAGTCCGCTGGATGAGAGGAGCACAGAACCGGTCGAAGGAGCTAAGGGGAGGCCTACGTCTAGCAGTGGACGTCTTTCGGCTAAAACGATGATGATGATGATATTTTGAAAGGTATTGAAAATAACATTCTCTCTTATTTGTGCAGTAGAAATATAACAAACTCTCTGCCGAACAATTTTGTATTTTATCCGGAAAAATCAACAAAACAAACTCATATTAATTACTTTAGCCCCGAGCAAAACACAACTTACGTCCCACTAAGTGATTCCCGTCTAAGAAATGTCTTCAACACGTTTTCTATTAACATTCTTCATGTAAATTAATTCACACACCTATTTATGGGTATATCTGTATCGTATAATCAGATTAGAACGATATATGACGCAAGGCAGAGTTGTTTCCTTGCAAATTTAATACGGAATCTGTATAAATTGTAAATATTTAACAAGCCATGGATGGTAATGTCTTGGGATTTAATCAGAAAGCCTCGCCTTCTGCGAATATAATTTCTTATTCCAAATTGCTGTTGACTGGTCCATTAATCGAAATATACATATTTAGATGGGGAATGTATGCATTTTATTACACACATAATTGCTTTTATACGTTCGGGATGTGACTTGTTTATATGTATTCGTAGCCAAGACCCAGTTTGCACGGTATACAATCATAAACTCGATGTAATGCCTAACAAAATGGCTTCCGCAATAAATAAGAAAACGGTATCGTTAGCTACTTTATTTGTAAGTTCTAAATCAGTCGAGTCTTAATTACCAGAAAGGATTACAATATCACCCAACTTAGCACTTAATGGATATATCCCGCGGCCAAAAGCTTGCGAATTTTACGAGTGGCCCATAAAACGCTACCAAGAAATTATCTGTTCAAAAGACAATTTATGCCAGTGCAATTAAACGGTGCTAGGTCTTCTTAAATTGCTGGAACTGCGTAATTGTATTCCCTCCTTAATAAGGAGTACCGTCTTACCTCGTAAATATAAAGCGCCTTAATCCTGTTTAATTTTCTTGTTTACAAAGTCGGTACTACTTTTCCTATTAATTTTGGTGTTCTATGTAACTAGAGGTCGTTTATCGATTACATGTCGTAACAACCCTTTAAAGCGCCTATTGACATGAATATTCATTTTACCTTGTAGGTAAGTACTTAATTGAAATATTAATGTTGGTGGAAATTGAATTATGATTGCCTCTTTAGCCGAGGCTTTGTGGTTTTTGCATTAAAACAGTAGCGTTGTTAATGAATTACAAGTATAGCTTCAGATTTCAGCCAGAAGACGTCCACTGCTGGACATAGGCCTCCCCAAGCTCTGCCATTTCGACCGGTTCTACGCTGCCCGCATCCAGCGGATTCCTGCAGCCTTCACAAGGTCATCGGTCCATCTTGTTGGAGGCTTTCCACAACAACTCATTTAAACTATTCAAAAATAGGTACTATACAGGATGTAAGGGTAAACACCGTTGTTACTTAAACAACGGTAGTAGTTGACTTAAATATAAAGGAATGAGCGAGTAAAAAAAAAAATACGCTGAGAAATGAGCGACACTACGACACAGCGTTACGTACGCTCGCTAGCAAGACTGACAGCCACTGACAGCTGACTGATCGGGGTTGCGACCCGTGCGTCGGAGTCGAGCCACGCGGCGTGGTCCAAGCGCCCCGCGCCCCCTCCCGTATTGAGACGCGAGTTTGTTGCATTTGCGCGTAGGGTGAAATGTTCTTTTGGGAAAAAGGAATTTTCTTTAAAAAGAAGGTTGTTTTACATAGATTTTACGTTCTAAAAAATTAAACCAAACTGCGCTGGTTCCAAGGATAACGGTATTTACTCTTACAGCTTGTGTAACAACTAGCATATGTATGGCTACATTATTTAATATATATTACACGGATCTTTCTCTAAGCGACTGCCAGCAGACCCTCGCAATAATCTATAAGGACCTTCCCTTAGTAATTCATTGTAGTGTACTTAGGGAAGTCCTTTCAGATTGTTACCTACAATATTTAGCCCAAAAAATTATAATAAGGCGGTATCATTTGCATAGCTTTAATCTTCTAAAGCCTTCTTATTAGTGATACAGCATTCTAAAAAATACCAGGTTAGACCTCGATCCCCAGGTTTAACTCACCAAACCAGTTTTTGATTTGAGAACCCAATAAATACAGAAATGCAGTTCTTTTACAAAACTGACCACTTAGTCCGGTGCTCAGTTATCATTTTTGTATTAAAAACGTCACACAAATCAAAATAAGGTTGAAAATGCAAAAAGTTGCTCGGATCTGTAGGCTAGAACGAAAGTTAGACCGCGTTTTGTAATAACACGATTCAAAAATTTCATTCTATAAGCATCTATAAGTTCTTTCAACAAATAGGACATGATAATTATTGCTTTCATGATAAATAGAGAGCGGGAAAATATTATCGAAAATATGTTGTTAGAAAACTTACTTCGTTACTTCGTAAGAGCAAAAGAAAAAGCTTGTGATGAAACCGTACCATCAATTAAGATCTCCCAAAAGCCGGTTATTTAGCACCGCAATATCCTCCGTAACATGCCGTATGATGGGTGTGCGGAAACAACAATATAAGTTGAACAATCTGTCTGTGGTTGCCGCGTCTTGTGACAATTCGTACGGCGCTAACGGAGCGCGAAGGGCTCGGCATATATCAAGGGGCAGGGTTACTAGGGACTACTTTCTTGGTATTTTTTTCGATGTTTCTTATGTCCGAAACAATATTATAATGTCCTTTCATTATATTTATATTGGAATAACAATAGTGCATCGATATTTTTGGAAAAAAGTTCTTTGACGCAGCAGGTAGGAGTAAAATTGTAGAAATCTTCACATAAAGGAAAAACCTTACGTAATGAAAAAACGTTATGCTCACTCCATACGAGTCATTTCTAAATATAATAGAAAGAAATAGACAGGGAGTGTGATAGATTTCATTGTTTTCGAGGGTGCTGAAGTCAATAGTGAGGTCAAATAAAACTTAAGTATTTTAAAGATAGAGTACCTAAAGGATGTTACATAGAGTACCTAAAGGATGTTACATTCGGAGTTGTAAAAAAAACGTAAGGAACTGTACTCCTGATGTCCCCATCCCCCACACCCCCAAACCCACACGTTTTTATGAAACAAATCAACATCAACAATTATTCAAGAATACCTACTTTCATATCTCAACATTACTTACAATTATTTTATTGATTTAAATGAACAAGTTCATAAATCATTGTGTAACGACATTCGAAAGATATTACGAGTCAAATAAATAGTTTTTAAATAGAATTTCCAAGTATTCATTTAATAGTCTCGTCTCAATGAGTGTAAACAAAATAATGAAGATTCCATCCAAAATTGAAATGAAAGCGTAAGTAATGGAATGTCTTGTAGTAGTGTCCAAAAGTAAATTGAATCGAACAAATGCGGTTCCAATAATGAACGAATGGAGTTAGAAGATCGCTTCACGAATAATCATTCAGTCTATGCGACCGTAAAGTCTAATTTTGTGTTGTAAAATGTTCAGTTGGAATTCAAATTTTCCAAAAAATATGAAAAAGTGATATTTTCATGTAGGTTACTTGGTTTTAGGGTATCTGAAATAATAACTAGTAAATAAATAATAAACAGTAGATAGGTTTAAAGTCTGAAAATTAAACTGAAATGTTTCATCCTAGTCTAATTTGAATTGTGAATCGGTACAAATTTTTTTATTCATTAGTTGACTGCATAATATGCTACTTAAAGAATAGACCCACCGACATTTCTAAACCATCAAAATAATGTTTCTAGTTTTGAGAAATTTAACAAAAGCTGTTGAAGAGATTTTTTTTTTTGCCTAGTTTCACTTGGCAGAAAAACCTTTCAAAACGAACGAAAATAATCATAAATAATAAAAAAAAAAAAATACAAAAATAAAACAAACACCTGCCAAACTATGTAAAAAAGATATTAATGTTTTTAATACGGACTTTCGTTCTGTATTGTATATCGTTTTTTGCTACCGACTTCCGAAATAATAAAGTAAGTACTTAATTATTTACGTGGTAGTGTTTTTTGGAGGTTGATTGTTTTTTTTTGTGTATCGCAGAATACAAGAATACACAAAATAATGGAATTGAGAACCTCCTCCTTTTTGAAGTCGGTAAAAAAAAAAAGTTTCTAATCGTTAAACTAGATGAATGTAGCGAAGATCGAGATGAAGTCTGTGGCATATGGTTTGACAAAAACGTTGCGCCCTGTGGCCATAAGTCATGGTAAATGGCGAGACGTCTCCAACCACTTTAGCTGGAGCTACTAAGGCCGTTAGATTTATTAATGTTACGTGAAGACATATTTAATAAATTTTCCGTCTGCTCTTCTCTCGATAATTTCTGAACTCACAAGTGTAAACATTAGCCAAGAGGAATATCGCTCACTTCGCCAAAGTGTTAATTAATCTAATTGTATAGGGCAGCGGCAATCGAGGACGGGAATTTGTTACTCACACACGCCCAAAAACCGAATGGGTACATTACATAGGGTCGAAGTTTGTCACCTTTCCGGGTTACGAGTTTACGGGTCAGGGGATAATGTATGATGGATTTGATCGGCAATCAACCGTTAAGGAATAGGATGAAGCAACATCGACCCACACTAGTATCTCTCAGAATTACTATAAATAAAGAACACAATGAACCACGCAGCTTGAAATCATAAACATTTTGTCTTTTATTTTCGTAAAGTAGGTTTATCAAATAAAGAATTTGTACCTCTAAGGATTAAACGTGAATACATGTGTACATTGTAGAATCCAGATAAAATCAGAATGTTCGTAATTGTCCGTATTCTCTAGAGATTTAAAGCTTCGTTCCATATCCCGTCACAGTAAAACGGGAGGAAACTGAGTGAACAATTTTTTGCTCATTCTGGGTGTCAGACAAAAGGGAAGAAGGATCAGAGTCCTTTGTCGTTTAGCGAGCTGATGAGACTGCCTCGCCCCAACTATGTTCCTATCTCATCCTAATCTACGACGACTGGATTGGTTTCATTATTCACTTTAAGTTTTATTTTACTATCTTGTTATTTGAAGTGAGAATTTCAGTATCTGTCAAAAGATTAAACTTAGTTATTTAAAAAAAATTTGTGAAAGCAACATTGAGTTAGAGAGTAAACTAAAAAATTGCTTTGCTGTTATTTTATTATTTATTCGCTCAGTTCGCATTTGAACCTTTCAGATCCCTTGGCATTTCAGCGCACATTTAATTCATGGCGGGGCCCTCGATGTTATCTAAAATGACGCGCGACGTGTGGTAGGGGAGTTGAACTGGAGATATTGCCAACTGTCTCGAAGCGCGTTTGTCCTTTACGTATCGATGCAATCATGTGTCTGGTCCTTTGCACTGGTAATTGGATTACATGTACATACTTCAATACTATCAATAAATATCTCTGTTTTATTTATTTTCTAGATTCTAGATATAAATTAATATAATTGAGAAAGTCAATCCTTTTAATTAATTTCGAGCCAACGCTCTGTAAAAGGTAAAGATTGATTGATCATTAGTCCTGAAATTCATCTTTCAGTGATAAGATAAAAGATAGCTGTAGAGTCAAATAGTAAATGAATTTACAGTCCTACTGTTTTCAACCTATGAAATAAATATACCGGATTTTGCGTAATAAAAATCACAGATACGGAATTGCAATTGGATCTGATGAAGCGTGATAAGTTTACCCTATCACATTAGGGGCCTTTTACCGCCATCGACGCACTGCGCACCCATTGGAAATAAATACACTACATTACTTTAAGTATTATGGGACTATGATATTTACATATAAATGTGTTAGTGTGATAGCTTATTTTGGTACCGAAACTTAGAAGATAATCATTTGCTTGAGTTGGGTGATGTTTTTTTAGAAATTAAGAGGGTCGCACGTTAAGTAAGTCTCTCACGGAAAGGAGGCCTATGTCTCAGCAGTGGGAAAATCATATGCTGATTATGACGATACCATGATAAGTTTATACTGTGTCGATACCTAATACATTAAAAAATACTTGCCAGTACTTATTTGTTTAGTATTTCAGTTCTCTGGTCAGTTGATAACTTGAAGGCGTGTCGTGTATATCAGACGAGGTCTTATTGTCTGTTACGCGTGGGTATACGGGAGAAGAGATGTAAGTAAATTAAGGTCATTAATATTCTGAATTTTCACAAGTCTATACCACAGACTTGTGATAATTCAGAATATTATTGACAGATTAGGGTATGAACATGTATAACGACGTTCCACCGAATATGTGAGACGCGAGCACCAATAAATCAACTTACTGCATTGCAAGGGTAGTCACAATGATCACTACCACAATATCACCGTCACCATTAATCAATGCCGGCTTCGATCGGTCTCTACGATCTATTTCTTGGCTGGGGGCCACCTTCTCAGTACCCGGGATTACTTCAACTTGACAGCTCTCAAAATCGTTCTAAAATCAACTCTGCAAGCTTGACGTCGTCGTTAAACCTTTGGAATCGCCGACAAACTTATTTTTAAGAAGGTAAATGTAACCGATACATCAAATACTAACTACCTACATAAATTGTCTCATTTAATTAAGGTTATATTAAACACACAAAAATAAACATAATGTGATAAAGGTAAGTCTTGTGCCTCTAGAATTTAAAATAGAGACAGTGTCAATCTAATCGAAGTGAGCTAACAAAAATCGCATGAAACTTAACCGTTCGGGATTATGGTGGCGGGGTGAAACCGAGGCCCGCACTACTCTCCCATTAGATGGACAATTTGTTTGGCTACAGGTGCGTAAGCCTTTAATCTCTCATAGCACTCCGCCCCAAGTGACTGGCAGGCCGGAGATCGTCCATGCGTTCCATTCCAACAATTATTTTTAGAGTTTTAAATAGAGATTCGATTGGAAATCGACGTACCGATTAATTGGTTCCAAATATTCGAATTTGGTTTTAAAAGTCATCCGTGGAAAGAATTTTATAACGGTCGAGTGTTAATAGGTTGTTGATGTTAAATCATTTGACACTAATTTGAAATTGCAATATTGCTATTCAAAATAGTCGTGTTTATTTTACGTTGTTTGTGAATGTCGCATTTATTAATCGCAAATATTGAAATTTAAATTCAAAATAGCGAGTGAAATATCTATTCGTATTTCCCAACATACTTGTTTTATTATGTAAACGTTCGTATAAAAATATCAATTTCGGACAACATAAAATGCCGGAACCATCTTTTATTTTGCAATACACGGAACATCCTACACACTGACACAGCATCTATACGTATATGTTAGTATATATTCGACACAAAAAAGTGTGAATTCTCGCATGTACCTGACCTCATCAGTAACCACTTGTGCCACAGACACGTCGTTGATAACAAATAGCAAACTATTCTTCTCTCATTGAGGATCATCAATAACAAGCCTTTTTGGCAACGAACTGTTTAATACTTTTGCACTTCGTAAAACATCGCCCCCATACACCTTTCGATCTATCAGGTATGGCGCAAGATTGATCGCAGGAATATTTCTCTCTTGTATAGCATTTTCCCATGGGTGGGACAGTGAGAAACTAAGGGATGGAAACGTGCGATGGTCTAAAGCACGGCAATTTATCCATTGTCTAATAAGTGTGGTGTAACTGTACCTAAGTTAGTCTAAATTTGGTCTGAAATAACGTGCGTGATTTTATGTTTCCCCAATTTTCTGAAATGAGTAAGTACTTATTGCTGTAATATCTACTATCTGTAAATCTACCTACGGCTACCATGAAGTTCTAAAAGTCACCACCAACAAATAAGAAGAAGCCTTTATTATCACCTACTCTATTATTAACAACAATTAAAAAGACAATGTCGTTGATAGTACACTTTACGGACTAAACTGGTACAGAACGCAGCACGTAAGTTGAACCAAAACGGCGGATTTTATTTCAAATTACCTGCCGCGCTCGGTAATTAATTTCGAAACTTCAGTACACGTTACATGAAAGACTATGCTAGAAGTTGACCTCATTCTTTTTCCGTGCGAGGCTACGAGTGCACGCGCTCCTGCCTTCGGTTGTTTATTCTGAGTATAGTTCAACTTACGTGCCGCGATCTATAAACATATTATGGCTCTAATACTTACATCGTTTCAGATTTTTGCGTAGTGACACATCTAAATAAATTCGTCGGTATTTTCCTATACCTAATTATTTCCTCATGAGTTCCATCAAATAGGACGTTATTAACAGTCCCCAAATAGCTGAGCTTTGTCCTTTCAAAATATTCTGGTTTGGTAAATTCATAGGCTGATTTTATTTAAAGCATTTTGGAATTTCTATAGCGTTATTATGTGACATTAATATCTTTAGACTTAATTGTTGTTGCTTTGAAGTGTAAAAGCAATTATTTTAAATCTGATTTAGATTGAAATCAGTATAATGTAAATTGTAGAGAAATATTAAAACGGGTAACTGGTTTTGCTGATGGAATTTAGTTGAGAGTTTAAGTTACGCAAAGATATAAACTATTTCTTATAGAATTCTTTGGTGAGCAGTGGTAGCCCAGTGGTAACGGCCGCAACTTACGAATTCCAGGTCGTAGGTTCGAACCCAGACAGGCGCTTTACTTTGTGTAAACTACTTCATCACCATTGCTCTCAAAACGGTGAGGAAACCGGCATAGAACAAAACTACATTATTACGTTTCACAATCGTAATAAATTTGAAGCTTCGACGTGCCCTAAACGAGACAAAGCAATATAAAATCAGCGTTAAAAATGACCTAAGTATTATAAAGACAACAAGTTATTTTTCTTGCACCTCTAGCTCGAAAAATTTGAACAAAAAGGCAAATGAAAAATCGGTGTATCTAAGTTGAGGGAATTAATTGTTCTCCTAGGAACACAAGATTGGAATTGCTCTCGGGTTGGATACAAGTAAATTCTTTATTCCCCAGTGAGCCACCCATCACTTTCACGAACTTACGTTTATACAGAAATTTCGGCTTGTTTTTGCTTTGGGAGCCAGAAAATGTTTTAAGTATATTTTTATGTTATAAGTATGATAGATACTGCGTCAATTTATTAAAGTTATAAACAAAGTTTTTGAGTGAGCCTGTGTGTTTTCGTTTATTGAGTTAATTTTGTTATTGAATGTCTTGTCATGTGGAAAGAGGTAGGTAAACAATGTAGGCGTAATAAAACTGACTGGTCAGATAATATTAAATTGTTATTTAACATTAATTGAATTTTCATGTTGGAGCTGTGAAAAACTTTGTTAAGCTTACTTTATATTGTGTTCACGTACAACTTTAATTTCTGATTGTTATTGCTGTTTTTACTCAGTTGTTGATAATGTTTCAAAACGGGGTTTTGTTACAGTTGGGAAATGGTCGTGAAAACTTCACGAGACAGATCTCACGTTCCAAGTAAGAAAGTGATAATAAACCATTATAAAAGATTACTTACCCTTGTAGTTCATGCTGGCCCTGCAACGTCTGCATTTGCTTACAAACTCTTATATTGGCAAATAAAATGTCAACCTCAATGTTTTCAGTTTTCATGAATTAATGGTTCATTTATTTCCACTTGTAGATAAAATACAACAACCAGAATAAATTATCATTATCTACGAAAAACTCTGAACTCAAAACAACTACAAATGAGATAATATTAACTGATCCTCTGAAGCGGTCATTTTAATCATTCGATGTGGATTAAAATTTGTTTTCCAATTAATTATTATTTTTTCAACTACTGGTTCATAGATAAATTTGAATTGGTCAATATATCCTTGTGGATATGATTGTGCTTTGAAAAAGTACATTCCTATTTACTATATAGCGTGTTTCAGAAAAATGTGGTCAATTTATAGGTCCATACCCTCACACCATCAAATTGAACGACTTTCTTAGTGGGACCAATGTCGTAATCGAGAAAAAATTATCAGCCATTGCCAAAAAAATGCCTTACCTAGTCAGCCTAAATACATGGGGTATTTAGGCTGACTAGGTAAGGCAATTTTTTCGTGATTAAGTACGATGTTATGGAGAAAATTGTTTAATGTGATGGTATGTACCGCTACCTTCAATTTTTCCACGGCTTCCATAAATGTTGTATAGCAGAGCGTCTTGTATATGAAATTCTGCGAACAAACGAAGTGATTCAGTTCTAAAGGTTCACCACACACGTGAGATTTTCAACTTTCTCACTGCTGTTGGCAATGCACAAGCTTAACCCTTTGACTTTGCAGGATCTTTCGGACCTGGTGGGATTTCCATCAGGAGAGCCTAGATAGCCCCAGAAGACCACCTGTGCCCCAGAAGTGGTAACCACATATGCTGATTATGCTATGGGCCCAGAGATATAACCTTTATATTGTTTTTATGGAAATCTTTTTTCTCAATGTGCAATTAGCAGGACTAAACGTGCCGCCAATACGTTGCGTATCCAATACAACAACGCTTTCAAGACGCTCGCGCTGTTGCGACTCCCGCGTTATTGCAGTGCATCTGTATTGTTTGCTCGAACCAGAGTAGATAGCTTCTCAGTTGTAGTGTGGAAAAAGAATGCTTCTCATCTCACCAGATTGCGGGACAGCTGCAACAGACTCCTATAGGTATCGCTGATGGGCCTCATGAAAGCCCCATAACGAGTCAGCTTATTAAAACCACTCTGTCGGTATTAGAATTTAATTACCAACATAGCAAATAACTTAAATTGTTACTAACATCTAGAATTATAAGTTTTTTGTTGTATTATAATTATATTGGACCTAGTTGTCTGCTAAATCAATAAATAATAATAAAAAAATAAAAATAAACATTAATGTGAACGACATCCTAAGTAACACACTTTCTATAAAAATCCGAATGATACTTAAAGAAGTTCGTAATTCATTGCTTCACAGCATAACAACATAACATAACATTACGCCCGAAGGGCGAATCCCCGAAGGCAGAGGTGTACATTTTACTAATGGGTAATTTTAACTATATAGTAACATTCACACAGACGAATTTCTCAAACATACGAAGTAATGGCGAAATGTGGTTACATTTTGCCATTACTTCGTATGTTTGAGAAATTCGTCTGCTTTACAACTAGAATACTAGGAGTTTGTTGCGCCACTTCTTTTTCACAGCTAAAGCACTAGGAAGTGGTGAATGGGCGTTTTGGGGGACTGTCGAACGAAAAGTGCTGATTCTCAGCCTGATTTGAATAAATGACTTTTGATTGATTTTGAATAACGCAATGAATATTATTCAATTGTCAAAACGAATGCTGTAGGGATTTTCAGTGTGTTACAAAATTACCCCACTGATATCAATTAGTATGTAGAAGATCAAGCAAGAAAATCCTACCTTTCATTTCACTGATTTCAATTAGGTCAGACTTTACACCCGCCATGTTGGATTTCCATAATTAACACTAGCCAGTTACCGTTTCCTACTGATTCAATCACGTCCCGACAAATTGATTAAACTGGATAGGTGCTATCTAGTGAATATTATTCATAATGACTAATGCGGAAGGTTATTTAGCTTAATTGTAATTACTTAGTTTACCTGGAAAACCATGTTAATATTCCAAAGTAAAATTCACTATGTTTGGAAACCGCAATTGTAGGTTTTTAATAGTATTTAATTAGGTACTTGTAGCGAGCAGTGGTGGCCAAGTGGTAACGGCCGCGACTTACGAGTTGTAGGTCGTAGGTACGAACCCAGACAGGCGCTTTACTTTGTGTAAATTATTTCCTTACCACTGCTCTCAAAACGGTGAAGGAAAACATCGTGAGGAAACTTATACTTCAATTCAAATAATAAACAAATTTTAATCAAATATTTTTACAAAAAATTACCATCTACCAAATAATAATTAATTCCAACATCAGACAAAAATTATAATTACACCTTTACATGTAGGCATTTAATTATAATACATAGGTACTTCAGTAATAAGCTAGAATCTTGATTAAAACTGAAATGAGGGCTCATTGTTATTTAGAACCGTCTAAAGTTGAAAACTCAATTCATGTTATACATGCGTTGAAGTACTCTTTAAAATTTAATATACAAAATACGATGACGATACGATGCTTGAGATATTATAATATGGTATCTTCGTATCGTTGCCGTCATACCCTTCATTTTATTTTATAACAGTATTGAAATTCAACAAATATCGAGAATATTTTCGACGGATATGCGGAATGATATTTTATAGCATGTTGGGTAGTGTCAACGGTATTTATAAGGCACTATATACCTAGGTATGTAACATAGGTAATGATTGTGGGCAGGTGTGTCGCCCAAGGGTAGTTTATCTCGGGCCATTGCCATTGCTTTAACACCGAAGTAAACTGGCCGTTTTCATACCGAATATTTTTTTTAAACTTTTTATAAATAAACGTGAAGTAAACGAAACGAAACACGTGCTGAAAAAACAAAGCATTTCCCATTGTTGCACTGGTGGTAAAAGTAACAGCGATGCTTTTCTAATATTACAAGAGTGCCGGTAGAACGATTTAAAAAGGTTTGTGATTGATAACCATAGACTATGTTCAACTAAATTCCTTACCAATAAAAACTCCCCTGTTCATAGTTCTTTACCTTTGACAACAGCAACCTAACAGTAACGTTACAACGAAGATTGGTAAGTCCCCTCTTTGAGGAATGGATTGAGAGGCGCCACGACATGGATGTTTCGGGAGGTTCCTGTTTCGCATAAGGCGGGTGGAAACGCCCGGGTGTTTCCACTGCGTAGATCGCCCTGAGGATACGGTGGAGCATACGGTGGAGGTCTACCCGGCTTGGGCGGAGCACCACCGTGTCCTTGTGGAGGTGATCGGTGGCGGCGATCTCTCACGTCTGGCCCTGGTCTAGCTCGGATCATGGATTCGGAGCGAGAGTGCATGGGTAGCCGGCACCACCTTCTGCTTAGCAGTAATGGTCGCGATGAGGCAGGCGGCGCACATGAGGGAAAGACAATATATGCGCCCTCATGGCCCTAGCCTCCGCAGGAGATGCCCTGGGCATCGGGAATCCCAGGCTGATTTCCGGCCACCGTAGGCGTGGGCTAGCGGACGCCGAGTAATGCGTAGCTCCCTGTCCGGTAAGGATCGAGACCGGGTCGACGGCGTGTTGTGTTCCACGCGCGCATACCGTGACCCGGGCACACGTTTTAGTCAGTAAAGTCTGACACGCCCTTCTACTCCAGCCAGAGCGGGAGAAGTTATTTGATGATATCCCAACCCCAAAAAAAAACCTTAATGAAGACAAAGATCAATACTTATATATAATAATTTATTTCGGATGATTCAGTTATCCATATTTGTGTTAGTAAGTACTTAAGAGCTAAGTTACTAACATTACAACACATACATATGACATTGACAGACTTGTTAGTGGCAGCAACCCAAAAGCAATCATATTGAAACCAGATCACTTTGATTTTAATATAGGAACGCAAAATCAGAGGTAAAATGTACATTCAACTCTCCTAATTTACCTTTTTTAATCGTTAAAAGCGTAGCTCTGCCCACGGCTTCGCACGCCTGGATGTCGGATATTATCCTACGGGAACATACTACCGGTATAAAAAAGTATCATATGTTAACCCAGGTATTATACTATATCCCCCTTATTACAGAACAAGGTTTTTCTTTAGGTATGGTTTAAACCTTCGAGCCTATTTTTTAAATAAGAACCTAACTGACATCGAAATACAGATCCTTTTACAAAACTGACAAGTTAGTCCAGTGCTAAATTGTCAGTTTTGGAAAAGGAGCTGTAATTCTATTTCAGTTCTAAGTTCTTATTTCAAAAACAGGCTCGATGGTTTAAACCATACCTGAAGAAAAACCTTGTTTTGTAATAAGGGGGCATGTGTTCCAAATTCCATTCGATTCCGTTTTGCCGTTTTTGCGTGATTGAGTAACAAACATCAAAACATATTTTCATCAACTGACTCATTTATAATATTAGTAGGATTGGGTTTTTTGTAAATCGATAAATGATAAATAATTTTATTTCTGTAAGTAACCACTTTTACACATCAATCATATTTTTTTTAAACTAGATGAGGTCGGCGTTTCCTATTTGACTACTCTGAGAAGAAAGGCCGAAACAAACTCAGAGGTCACAGTCTCTTTTAAATTCCAGACATAATCTTGGTCAGATCATGTGAAGACCATGTGGATTGGTGTCTGAAATGGTATTTTGAGGAAAGAACTACACAGATATCAATGGTAGGATTAAATAGTTTATAATCAAATAGACTATAAGTAACTGATGATTTTAACATTCATAGATACAAAACTACCACGGCACATCACACAAGTACCTATTCATTATTTTGTCATGTGACGACAGACAAAAAAAGTATGACGGCCTTTAAAAAAATATCAATATACAGTGAGATTGACCGACCTCAAAAAAACAATGGCGACTGACACACGCATACAATGTCGAAAAATAAACACAGTATGTAACAAAGCACGTACATTTATGTTTGCTTGGTGAAATTGATGTGTGCAGTTCGAATGGGTCTATCGGAAAATTAACTGTGTGTTTAGGAACGTACAATAAGACGTGAAGTAAACATGATAACAACTGAGCGAAATTATTAATGCATGTGAACGATATTACCTTTAATCCTTCTTTATTAACCACGATGGCGTATTAATAAGATGGCTCGGGTTTCCTTAACATGCATAATGGTATAGGTAGGTATGAACTTAGGTATATGTTACTAATATGTTGAAATAATCAAACCTGACGAATCAAAATTCACGATTTTTCTGAGCTGCTACAGCGAGGCGGCGTAGACGCGCTACGATAATGCTACGGCGTAGCGGCGATCTCGTAGACAAAGCGTAGCACCTAGACGGCAGAAGATGATGTATTTGATGTTTCATTGTCAGTTTTTATTTAGTATTACGATGTACCCTAAGTCGTCCTGTTAACGTTGTTTGAGCCAGTTTATACGTCAAACGTAAAAAAATGGCTTATTTTTTTAGGGGTCTTCCTTCAACTTTCTATGTTAGATGTCGTGGTAATATGGAACATAAAACCAACTAGAATTCTTGGAATCATATCCTCTCTGAAACGGAGTTACCACTTATGACCGCAACAAACAATCCCGCAGGTGAGCTCTTGTTAGTTCGTACGTGGGTTGAGTGTAGTGTGATCCAACTTTCAGGTAAAATGACAAAGTCAGCTCTGTCGGTTCCCACGCAACTTGATGACTCCGGGCTCTAAAATGGGATTTGTTATTCCATTACTTACCATAGCCCCCAGTTTTAGGGAACCCTGTTGTGATTTCAGTAAATAGAAAATCCAGAGTGCAGCCGATGTGGTTCGACGAATCCCATTTTATTTCGACTGTTTTTTAAGCTATGTCCACCATCTCTGTTTTGGAATGCGAAATATCACGACCTTTTAGAATGCGCTTTCACTTAAAAATAAAAGCGAAATAGTCATAGAACTAGTGATGTGATGTATAAGTCTCATTTAAATAGTATACATTTATCATCATCATCTGCCTAGCCTTTCCCCAACTATGTTGGGGTCAGTTTCTAGTCTGACCGGATGCAGATGAATTCAAGTATCTTACATGCACCGTCTGCCTATCTGACCTCCACAACCCAGTTACTCCGTAATACGAAACCTCTTGGTAAGACTGGTTGTCAGACTTTCGGGCTTCTGACGACCCGTAATGGCTGTCATATCCACGAATGGCAGCCGGGACATACCTGACTTAACGTGCTTTCCGAGGCACGGAAGGGTCACGCGACAAGCGTAGCTTTACCTGAACGGTTGACCCGTGTGACTCTTATTGCTTAAGCACAAAACCCTTATTATATGGTGTACTTTAAAAAGAGTATTTATTCTATTATATTCTAGTGTGACAGGTTATTCCGAGTTTATTTAATTTCTTCAACGATACGAGCGATTTATCGTTTTCGTTGGGAGAAGTACTCTTTCAAACGTTTCAGTTTATTGTTACTCGAAGATTCTTGATGCCATTAAAAGCTAAACTAACAGTTACAGCTAACATGGGACAGCCATTAAGTTATTAATGTGCAGCACAAGGGCATCATTAAAAAGTAGTAAAACCGTACTATCTATTGTACGGTAGAACTTTGCTCAGCTTCTAACGGAGGCTGTGTGCCTTCAACCATTTAACTTTATTTACTTTGCCAGCGCGGCGTCGTATTTATTTACCCTCATGCAAAGAAAATCAAAACAGATTGACAGAACAAAGTGAGATTATTCAGACTTCTAATTCTTCAATATTGACTTAAAGACTTTGTCCCGAAGAGTGGTAAGTTAATAAATAAAAGGATCACGTAAAACTCAGTACGGAAACTCATTCGTCACGACAGATATACAAAGAAATAATTAATCAGTAAAATTAACTTAGCGACACACTTGGGAGGTTCTTTGCTTCATTAACAACTCAAGATGAAGACGGACTGTAATTCTAACTCCAATTAACAAATGTGGAAGTTTTGCGTTGTCACGGAAGGTCAATTAAGAAATATCAAGCCATGAAAAGTACAGCAATTAGTCTAATTTAACTTCGTCTCTTACATTAAGGATATTAAAGTAGGCATAAATTATACGGATTACTTACTTACCTTTGTACCTACTTTTAATAATGTCATCGTTTGAGTTCATTGTTACTGAGTCGTGATGTTCAAATTTTACTTTTAATATATTTTGTTTACAATATTTTCTAAATCATATTTATTGATTGTTGTTTTTTTTCGCGTGGAGTATCAATAGATTTTGTCTGCGTGAGTTTATGTTGGTATGCTTATATGGTATTAATAAAGGATCAAATTGAAATTCGGTTGGGTCGTAGAATATTTTTAATCAATTGCACCCTGTTTTTTTTTTAAATTAAATCAACTAGTGAACCTTCATGAGCATGTCGTAGCGTGTTTTTCGGGAAAACTTGTATTTTGATTTATATTGTAATTAAGTGAAAGATTAAAATAATAAGACGGAGCTGTCGTTTGAAAGCGTGTATTCCAAAGCAGACAGAAGAGAGACAAAATGAAAAAATAATTTTGACACTTTTGTAGAACCTTGCCAACATGATGGAAGGTTGCCTTCATTTCTTCAGTTTCTGATATCAATATCTAATGCTGATCAAACAAGTAAATTAAACCAGACCTTGCACTAAAATTAAGAAGTCATTAGCTTTGAAATGAAACCGTACAAACCTAACCTCGCGCGCGTCGAACGCAGGTCGTTTGAAGGCTTTGAGTCCTCAAAATGAGTATTCGTTGTATGACAGGCTAATCTACCGAGGCCTAGCTCCTATTACCGAGATAAGCCTTTGAAGATGCCTGAACGAGTCCCTTAGTATTGTACACTAAGTATTGTGTGACATCTTCTTGATGACTGAAGCTTGTAATTAATATTACGGCATTCGAAAGTAACGCAGATTTCTTTAAGAATATACTTACTCAGTATAAATTTAGTGCTACTTTTGTAAATATTTTATGACGGCATATTTTGTAAGCAAAGACTGCCTCTTTGTTCTAGCATGATGTCCTGGGTTCGATGCCCAGGTCGGGCAAAGAGTAATTGGATTTTATATATGGAATTTCTCAGTACCAACCCGGAGTCTGGATTTGTGCACGTTTAATGGCATAAGCATATCAAAAGCAAACGATGCCCTAAACCAGGGGTCGGCAACCTTTTGAGTCGGAAGAGGCAAAAATTACAATTTACAAAAAATTTAAATTTTTTAAAGAGCCACAACAATTTAAAATATTTACAAATTAAAAAGTCACAGTTATTATAGGTTTCATAGTAAAATTGAGGGAAATCGGGGTTTGAACGCAAGGTGACCGAAAAGGGGCGTGACCTTATCTACGCCATTTGCAAACTCGCCATTTTTTTATCTGATAGCTCGCCAGGTGATGGGAGGGTAAATAATATTTGCGTATGGAACTAAAGAGCCGCAGCGTCACATACAAAGAAGCGCATGTGACTGCGAAGATCGCCCTGAGGACACGGTGGAGCACACGGTGGCTTTTGATTGGTTACTATTGATCGGGTAAGTGGTTCTACCTAAGTCTGTTTTCTGACATTAAGTTTTATACGTCATCCTGCATAATAATCAGCTTATATGCTAGGACAAAGGCCTTCTCTCTTCATGAGGGAGATGGCTATAATCTACCACGCGGGCCTATTACGGGTTGGTAGATGTCACATCACATGTCTTCGAATTTTTGGTTCTAGGCCATGCCAGTTTCCTCATGATATTTTCCTTCACCGTTTTGAGAGCAAATTATGAAATTATTAACACGAAGCAGACTGCCTATCTGGGTGCGATCTTAAGTCTTACACCTCGTAAGTTCGGCCATTACCCCTGGGCCACACACGGTGGAGCACACGGTGGCGGTCTGCCCGGCTTGGACGGAGCACCGCCGTGTCCTCGTGGAGGCGATCGGCGGCGGCGATCTCTCGCGTCCGGCCCTGGTCCAGGCCATGGTACGGAGCGAGAGGGCATGGGTAGCCGTCACCTCCTTCAGCGAAGCAGTAATGCTCGCGAAGAGGGAGGCGGCGCACGTGAGGGAGAGGCAGCATATGCGCCCTCGCGACCCTAGCCGCCGCAGGATACGGAGACGCCCTGGGCGTCGGGAATCCCAGGCTGATTTCCGGCCACCGTAGGCATGGGCTTGCGGACGGCGAGTAATGGGTAGCTCGCTGTCCGGTAAGGACCAAGCCCAAGTCGACGGCGCGTTGTGTTCCACGCGCGCCTCAAAGAGATGTCAGCACACAAATGATGGGGCCCGCAAGGGCCGATGCCTGTCAGGGGTGCGGGTTTGTTTGAAAGAGATACCACAGCCCCTGGCTTAAGGGCTACTGAAGGAACACGGGTGGGTTTTAGTCAGTAAAAGTCTGACACGCCCTCCTGCTCCACCCAGAGCGGGAGAAGTTATTTGATGATTTCCCACCCAAAAAAAAAAAAAAAGAAGCGCATGTGGCTCGCGAGCCGCAGGTTGCCGACCCCTGCCCTAAACTATGCTCAAAAACTGAAATGGTAATGGGTGGGGCATGTTACAAGACTGTCAGACGAGAAGTGGACCATAAGGGCGACACGGTGGAGAGGCGCAAGTGGGAAACGCCACAGAGGAAGACCGCTTACGAGATGGGCGGACGACATCTGTAAAACGGCTAGCCCGAGCTGGATGCAAATATCTCAAGATAGAGATGGCTGGAATTCTTTGGAGGAGGCCTTCACCAGCGGCCCCTCCGCTGGTGAAGGCCTCCTCCAAAGAATTCCAGCCATCTCTATCTTCTCTTTCTTCTTCTTCTATAAATTAATAACTTGAAATGTTTTAGATTAAGTAATCTGAGCTGATTTATATCAGGCACGAGTTGTCTAGCATTGATGCTGAACTGGGCCTTTTTAGCGCAGCCGTGAGGTACACTTTTACGCACTTTACACTTTTTGTTGGTTTTTATCTTTATTATTATGCTGTATATTGTGTGCCTTTTTCGTCTGTGCTAAGTAAATGTACTTCTTCTTTCTTTCTAATCGTTCACTTTGTTATTGCATAAAAAATAAAAGGCTTTTTATTTATTATAATGGCATAAGCTCGCTCCCTGTTCTGGCAAAATGTGAGTGAACTATAAGTACACCTCTGCCTAATCCTTCAGGGAAACAAGGCGTGATGTTATGTTATGTGGTAAGTTTGCGAAAATAATCTATACTAATATTATAAAGAGGAAAGAATTGATTGTCTGTTTGCCTTGAATAGGCTCCGAAACTACTGAACCGATTTGAAAAATTCTTTCACTGTTGGGAAGTTCCACTATCCCCGGGTGTATAAGCTATATTTTATCCCCGTATTCCCACGGGAACGGGAACTACGTGGGTGAAACCGCGGAGTGCTGCTAGTTTATAATAATTTAGTTAATGTTGGATTTAATATCGAGCCTCTGTTAACAATTAAGCCTTCAGTAAAACAGTCGAAATAATTTTTAACAGACTGCAGCGGGCTTAGCATGACGCTTTGTATTTCTACGAAGAAAAGACAGTGCTTTTTCAATACAAAGTGACATTTCGTTCCTACATTTTTGTTATCGCACCGTAGATATCCTTCTACAATCTGTCATTTAGTCTTTCGTTTCTAACGATATTTGTCTAGGTCCTTATAAATGTAGACTATTTCAGAAGAATATTTCTTCCTAAACTGTCAAAATCTCACCGACAACAAACTTTCTACTCGACGGCCACAAAGTGTATACGATTATCTACAAAATCATGATTCGTTTAGAACGCATAACTGTGATAATTAATAGAAAAAAAATAGCTATATTCTCCTATTGTACATCATTTAGTTTATAATCATATCTATTCTTCCGTCGACAAATCGGTGCTCGTGCTAAGCCTGCAGAAAGGAGGAGGTTATCAATTCGACATGTTTAAAAAAAAATGTATGTTTGGTCATAACTCCGTCATATATAATATAATTAGTGACCGAAATTTAAACACATGATTGTACTCAACTTTTATTATGGGACCAAACCCGAAATCGCGAAAAATCAGCTGGTCCCTACATTTTGACGAGTTATGCGAACATAAATGAATGGAACAGCAGATTTTTTTTTTTCGCGATTTCAGGTTTGTTCCCATAGTAAAAGTTGTTCATAATGATGAATACAATCATGTGTTTAAATTTCGGTCACTAATTACCATTCACCCTATATAGACGGACTTGCAAAATTCTATTTTTATTCGAAAGGGGTTTATTCCAAAATGGTCCCTTTTAAATTTCATATAGATCTGATGATGGGATGGGTTTCATTCAAGGATGATGAAATTTCGATTTGGTAAGTACTACATAAAGCAAAAAACTGAAAAAAAAAATCTAGAAAAGAAACAACTGACTTAAATATATATCAAGAGTCACCGAGTTGGGAAATTAAAGTTATTTTTCACTTTGTGGTGTTTTTCCGGAAGTCGATTGTTTTTTTTTGGATAAAAGAGAAGAACACGCCGGTTTAAATCAATTTAAACTTAAAACAATCCGAATATTAATTTAACACCATAGCATAGCGTTAATATTCTCCCGAATCTCTGTGCTAAAACGTACCTCACTGTTAATTTATCTTTGTTAAAAACTTAATTATGGCAGCAATGAGCGCCGGTGGACATGCCGAGGCGGTGAAGACAATGGCAGTCATTGTTATTGTTTACAAAGGCGCCGCCAGCAACTTTTACTGCAGCATTAACTGTTGTTTAGATGACAAAATGTAATTTGATAACCAAAATAAACTAATTAGCGCGAATGTTTGTTAAAAGTTTTATGGATTCTGGTCGTTTCAGTAATTGAGTTACGTAAGATTGATGTTTTGTTTTAACTGGGTTTATTTTTAACCCTCCGTTTATAGGGATCGCGTTATTCAATTACAAATAGGCATTTTTTTTGGGTATTTTTCATTCAATAAATTCTGTTTTGTTACGTGTTTTTCTTTCAAACCGTCTTATCGTTCTGCTATAGTAAATTTTACGATATTGTGCTTATGTGCGTGATCTGATTGAGAGGTGACTTTGAATACAATCGGAATTTTCCCCGAAATTTTGATTGACTCAATTATTCATAACTTCTAGGTTAGTCATGTTAATTCTAAACTGATTTATTAGATATTTCTAGTTTTTTTATTATTAAGGGTATGGGTATGTAAACACCGCCAACATTTCACTAGACTCTCGGAGGATAACCAGTGACGTGGAAATACAACACGTCTGCTAATCCTTTACAGTGTGCACCATTAGCGCTCCTAGTATTTATGCTCTCCCAGCCCCAATTATATAGTTTTAACGAACTGCACACAGTTCACTGCAGCTTCAACTTAATTCCAATTTGTTTAATTGTTATTGTAGAAAGTCGCAAGTGGAGACGTCCATGATATCCCCGGCCTTAAATAAAACTTGCAAATTGTGTTCTGAAAGACTTGGGGTTAAGGATGAATATCTGGTGTGCCCGCATGTAGTTTAAATTGCGTTTCCTTTGAGTTAAGCATAAAGACGCCTGGATGCGAAGAACTTCATCTAACGTAAGACTTTGCTAACGGCCTTTTTCTGGGTACACAACTTCACGATTGGCGCAGTCCTAGCGAATCAAAAGCTGCTAAGTTAGCAACCGACTGCGAACCCATCTTTTCTTCAACTTCATAACTCACTTCGTATTAAACTTACTTTAGTTTAAGAACAAATCTTCGGGACTGCGAATTATCTTCATGCAGCAGACCTTTTATGGCTTCTGTTATTAAAATAAACCGTGTTTGCTAATAGTTTGGTGCATTATTTCTGTTGACGTTGCCTGCACAGCGAAACAAATTAGTACTCTCGTTAGTTCTGTGTTGGTCCGAAGTAAATAATTCTTGCAGATCAGGCTAGTTTTAAACATCAGATGAATAGTGATAAACCACTGTACCATTCCACTGTTCCGTGTAGTGCCGGACGTAAAAAGAATAGCACCATCCCATTTCTTCTCGTGGGTATCGTAAAAGGCGACTAAGGTCCAGGGAGTGGGCAGCAGCGTTCTCGATGCATTTTACTACCATACTGCGATCGCCAACTCGGCTGCCAAGCGTGGCGATTATGGAAAATCCCCCCCAGAAATGACAATTGTGGGAGGTCTAAGTCCAGCTGTGGGCGTCTTTCGGCTGAAATGATGATACAATTTTATAAAAGTAACTTAATTACTGAACAGAGGGGCGTGTGGCTAAGTAATAACAGCCACACAGGACGATCTATCAGGTAAAGTTGCGGTTGCCGCGGTCAGTCCGTGGGTGGGTGACCGTCTTTACAAACCATAACACCTCCGTGCCTCGGAAAGCACAGGTCCTGGTCGTCAATCGTGGATCTTTGACAGTTGTTACGGGTCGTCAGAAGCCCGAAAGTCTAACAAACATTCCTACCAAGGGGTATTTTGCTACCCAGTGGCTGGGTTGTGGAACTCAGAAAGGCAGTCACTCCATGCAAAATATTGGTATTCAGCTTCATCTAGTTAAGACTGGAAGCCGACCCCAACATAGTTAGGAAAAGGCAGGCAGACGATGATCACTTACGTAGTAAGTAGAAACAAACAGTTATCTACACTCATGAATGTATCTCAAGTATGTTCATTAAAACACACAATATTTTTCACAAGGAAAACCTAAGAATAATATTTCCAGCCAGTAAATAACAAAACATTGTACTCACGTAAACTCGAACACTATAAAATCTTCCCACACACAAACTAGCGCTGTAATAGCGAGTAAAGAGAAAAATAAAAGTAGGTACGGGTTCGGAACCTATCTTAAAAGAAGTTTCCGTCTTAGAAACCTCAAAGGCAAGAGCGGAAGTTTAAAGAAAGGCAGAGGCGAGCATTTCAAATGGAAAGTTTAAACTGAAGCTCGATCGAACTGATAAAGCCTTCGATGTTTGCTTCCATAATTTTGTTAAGTCTAGTGGGTCGGATCAAACGTTTAAGATGGCGGGTAATCAGTTCTTGGCGCAGCTTTATGTAGACTGTTACGTATAACGATAACTAAATATATGGGGACGGTAGCTACTGCTTCGGTATTAATTAAAACATCAATCGCAGTGATTTCTACGGAGAGTGGTTTGTTTGTCATTTATGAGTTAAGAAAACTTATTTTGTTTTAATAGCTGTTTGATTTTTTATATTTTTTATTTAGCTAGTAAATTTGCCTTCATTTTAAGAATCGAATTGAGATCGTATAAAACAGATAGAGTAGTCAATGGTTACATTCCTAGTTTATGCAAAGATAATTAGGTTTTCGTTTTAGGTATGTTTGTAGTTTGATAACATTAGAAAAAATTTAAAAAACCCCCTACCCAAACAAAAACTCAAAAAAGTAAAAAATAATATTTATAGGCCTTTTAATTTTAACGTAATATTTTGATCAGGGCATTGTCAAGTCGGGGGACGGCTAGGCTTCTGTTTGGCGTTTTCATTGACCGTCCCCCGACTTGACAATGCCCTGATCAAAATATTACGTTAAAATTAAAAGGCCTATAAATATTATTTTTTACTTTTTTGAGTTTTTGTTTGGGTCGGGGGTTTTTTAAATTTTAAATTTAATTTTTATTTCTTGCTTTTTAAACTTAATGTCTCCCTTAAATCACCATTTATCTATAATCTATTCATTGAGACCTTTTCAATGAGCCCAAACACGATACTTCTGCTGTTTGTTGGTGAATAACTTGGGTTTCCTGGAAATTCCAGGTGTTGCTCCAGCATCAGTTCAAGGTTATTTTATTCGTCTAATATCATTGAAGTAATAGAATCCCAAATTTTGAGTTGATCAGAGGCTAAAATCCGTTTTTCAACCAGAAAAGAGCTGATAATCTTCAAACGGCTGAACCGATTTTGATGAAACATGTCTAAGAACACTCCCGACTAATACACCTTTCAAACAAAAAAATCTAAATCAAAATCGGTTCATCCGTTCGGGAGCTACGTTGCCTCAGACAGACACACACACACACACACACATACACACAGACACGTCAAACTTATAACACCCCGTCGTTTTTGAGCGGGGGTTAATAAAATCCAACCTCACTTACTTCACTCCTTTAGAATCTGAGTTTGATATGTCTTAATTTTTATATGTAGGGGATGACCTTCGTCAATATTAAATAACACACAAAATTGCTTTCATTTTATCTATTTCAGTGTAACAAACATTATTCATTATTTTATACGTAGAATCATCTACCTACCTATTAAAGTTAGCTTTTTTTTTAGGTAATCTAAAGAGGACAAAGTTTGGGTTATCAGCAAAGTTTTATGAAGTCATTAGGGATAATGCTAACTTTGTCCCGAACTATTTACATCTAAGCTAAATTATTATCTAGTTACATAATTGATAATTTTAATATTACATGAATTCGCTATAGATCAACGTGAACTTAATTTAATATATGGTAAAGCTGGTACAATGATTTACGAAAGATGGAGTTACGGCATTCGATATGGAATACCGTATAATTTAATGAATAAGAGAGTATGGTGGATATTTTAGAAGCGTAGTGGTTGCGTCTACAGCGCGAGGCACGCTGTTCTTACAAACTTAATGATGTGGTATTTTTGAGAACAAAGGTGATTCACAACTCAAAAATAACTCAAAGCAGAATATATTTTTATAAAAAAAAATCACGGAGTATATCGGGATATCGCCAAGCGGCTGGTCGACTATTCACGTGACCCTTTGGTCACGTGAAGAGCCCTATGGCTAGCCTATTCTTAGGTCAAAGAATCAACATTGCCATCCAACATGCCAGCGCTGCCAGCCTTTTGGGCACACAGTGAAGCGGACGAATTCTTTGATACCCAGTGAGCTCTTCCCTTTTTATAACGCTTTTATTTACTTTATATACTTGTTCACAATGTCTAATTATTTATGTTAAGACGTCAAGCAGAATGAAATAACAGATATTCACGCGAATGAGAGTTCGTAGTGTACCTCAGTATTCAGAGAGTGAAATAGTTCTCCGTAGGTATTCCATATCTACTGCGTCGCAACGCCATTACCATCAAAAATAAAATAAATAACAACAACATCGTGCAAAACATTTTCTATTCAGCTTTAATTGTATTATTTTCTGTTTCAACAAACCCCTAAAATCCATCTGTGAGATTTGTGTGTGTTCCGTTTTTTTTTTTTCAAATTCAATTCCTGTGAAGTGCTCGAAATCCATAACCGAACGATTAAATTTTATTTATATTTTTTGTTGCCTGAATTGCGTGTGATAGAAATTGAAATATTTTTCCGTGCATTTATAATTTTATACGAATTGATTTCCAACGATTCAATTGCTTTGCAGAGTTATTTTATTACGTTAGGTGTTTTTCATTTTAATGTTCGGTGAAACCCCGTTAGGACATTAAATTGCCAGAGTATTTACACTATATTTTACATTGTGACTTAAAAATAAGATAAATTTGCAATAGAAGCGCATTAAATTTACGGACCAGCAGTAAATAGCGAAGAATTTAGATAAAACAATTTGAGATTAAATTTTCTACATACTTATAATTGACAGTAAGACAGTTACTTATAAACAGCCATTTATACCCACATTAATGTTACGTCATTACAGTGAAAAAAAAAAATACAGAACAGCATTTAAAAAAAAACATGAGCACACTTGATTGAAGCGACATTATATTTCTACTTACCAAAAAAGTCTTTGGAGGTGTTATTCTATAATATTCGAAGGGATTCGTTTTAGCTTGTATATTTAATATTTACACAGTTAGTTGTTCGCATGTAGTTATACATTACTAGGTCTAAGTTATCAGTACCGTTACAGCTTCGCTCCCGATACGTTCTCGTTACGACAATTCATACTTTTATGCTTGAAAATATTTCTGTATTCAATTGGAGCAGTAATCATTACACGTCGCCGCTACATTGTTTCGGCTTTACAAGTCCAAAGAGTTTAACGAAATTGAGACTACCGTTTTTAGTCCTGTGCCAATTATTATTCTTCTTGAATGCAGTAAACTTCAAAAAAAAAAGATGCTCGTTAAATGTTTTAAAACAGGAAATAAACAATTTGCCTACAGGACAAAACATCATATCGACATCAAAATTGTAAAAGTTACATCGAATTTTCCTGTTGACTGTTTTAAGTACAAGATATAAATTTTGTTAAAATTTCAATTGAAATCGATATTTTAATTTAATTAAGCTCAGTTCTTCGATTTCATATCGAGAACGATATATATTCTGGGCCTAAAGTGCTAAAATAATAAATAACTAGTCTCCGCACTACGGTTAGGTTAGAATATTTTCGACGTAGCCGTTTGATTCATGTGCTTGTTTTCATGTAGCAGAGCGCTGCTCCCTGCAGTTAGATTTATACCCAAAGATAAATCAGCCAAATTGAAATTCTTCAAACTTTCATCTACATGTCGTTACAACCGTCAGTTCTTAGGTCCAATTACACATTACAATATTCAAATAGGATTTGGGGTTGCTACTGAATTTTCGTGGACAAAATGTAAAGACAGCATGAAGTACCGTTCAATAGGTACCCGACGTACACTTCGATCTATGAGTCACTCCAATCTTTGAAACTAGACATCAAACACTCCGTATACTATATTCACTAAAGAGTTAATTTCGAAGTTTCGATTTTAGTTCCCAGAAGTACCTAATTTCCACATTTCACGTAGTCATCTTAGACCCGAGCGATAGTAGTCACAAGCACTTAGTACTTTTCACGTAATTTTTTTTTAAAGTGACATTCAACTTGCACTTTTAAGGTCCCTCAAGATCAATTTTAAAGATTAATCTTCACACTGACGCAAATTTCATCGTATTTCAAAGTCTTAGCACTGGTAAGCACAGCACGCAGTACAAGAGGGCTCTGGTGATGCTGATGGCGTTGGCGGCGGCGGAGGCGGCCGGCGCAGGCGTGGGCGGGCCCAGGCGCGTGTTGGCGCGCACCACCTGAGATCTCCAGCGGATTGTGTAGAGCGGCTGCTGCCGGGATAGTGCTACTAACCTATGGGGGAAAGAAAGTGTTAAAATTGGTTTTTCATCTAAGTCGCGGATGTAGAAGATCCGAGACTTAACTAGGTCTGCTAACTAATAAATTGGTTGCTTAGTCAAGTTATTTCGTCAGAATAAACTTTTAAGTCTTTCAAAACATTGTATGTCACATAGCCATATAAAATTGGCTTCCAATATTCGTTACATATTGTCTGTAAAGTTTGGCGCCACACGCCTTTTATAGCCAACAGCGTAACGTATAGGATATACGAAAAGTTTTAGATTGCAGTGGCACGCTTTTCCCATTGGCCATTATCTAAACCCCGAAGTGCACGTGTTGTACTGGAAAAAAGTGTGGTCGAAAACAAAACGGCTAACACGAAAGGCTGCAGAGGGCGCTTAAAAACTTTATTTACAATGCCACCTGCGTCCACCAAAAAGAACGATTTGCGTCGACCTCTCGATTCATCGCCAAAGGTGTGTTTTCACACATCGTTATTCAGGATTTACGAGTGAAAATGTCATTTCGGAAACATGCCACGTACCCTCTTACGGCTTCCTCTAATATGCACAAAGAAAAAAGATCTTTGTACCGAGAAAGTAGCTAAATAAAAGCATGCGCTCTTACGTATTTGGCACGTCGGTTGGTGTATTAAAGCCGAGGCCATTCATAAATAATTTATCGTGGCGTTTTCTTTCTTTTGGAAATTGTTTAGATCGCGCTAAAAGCTCAGCGGAAGATTTCTTTTGACTTCTAAGCGAACTAGGAACGCGGGTTGTTTACGCTTACCGAATATGAATGGAGTAATTTTCAGTAATCTGCATCGATTTGTTGTACAAGCGTCGGTTTAGTATCAAAAACAGTCGTTTCCACAACAAGACATAACATGCAATATAGAGATTTACGGTTTGAATAGACAATCTAGGTGTGCTGTTTTGATTAGCCGGACAATTGATCTCGTCAACGTTGGGGGCTGTGTGCCGTCATACGTGTTGTATTAATACATACCTAATGACGACAGTGTTGAGCCGCCAGGGCAGCGTGTAGGTGTGGTTCTTGTGGCGCGCACAGAACGTGTACAGCAGGTCGCCGGCGGCCGCCGCCAGCCCCGCGTCCCCCCCGCCCGCGCCCCCGCCGGGCCCCGACCACTCGTGCAGCGTGATGTTCCACGAGCCGCATGACTTGTCCTACCACAACATTTTTATGGAATACCACGCATAGCTGAAGCTTCAACGGCAAACAGTCGCCCGAATTTACAGAGGGGCCTGATTTTCTAAGGCCACATATTTCTCATTGTTTTGCGCTGATTGTGCGACAAAGTTGTGTGGTATTTTCGGTTCATAGAGACACATTACTTCAGCCGATTGAGATACAGTTCAGATAAGTGCAGTAAAACCAACCTTTATTAAAAGATGGAGCTTTTCTGCTCTGTACATAAAATACCTTTATAAAATGAATTGAGGTTCCACCACTAGAAAATCCACAAGAATAAATTGAAGTCGAGAAGACGAGTAAAATAAAAATAAAACTCAACAGCTTTTTTACGTGGCTTACCTGTTCAGACGTGATGTCAATGAACAACTGCCGCTCAACGTTGGAGTCTAATACCCAAGTGCACTGTTGATAGAAAAACTCGTTCAGACTGCCCGTAACCGACACGTTCCTCGAAGATATTTCACCTACAGAGAAAAAAACAAAATTAAGTCCTGGAGAAGAGAGAGAAATAATAAATTTAAAAGGTGACAGCGAGACATCTACCTACGTGGGCAATAATGCGACGTTAAAGCAGCGCGAGTCGCCGCAATAGCGACGTTGTAATTGGAACTTTACGATCTTGTTCAAGGTTTTTTTTCGATTCAGTGTTACACTAGGCGGCGTGAAACTGGGTCGTGGCACGTAATGTTCTCGGACGCGCCCCGCCGCGCCGCGCCGCGCCACCGAGAACAATATCCGACGCGTTTTTCCAAACGTCTGAGACGCGCCTCGAATGTCAAATAGAACGGTTTGTTTTTCGCTTTATGTGATTGGGGTCTATGGAGTTCATCGGAGATAAATTGCCGATTATTTGCCCCTTTCATTGAGATATCTTTATCGAATTATCCGGGGATCGTTTCAGCATAATATTTATAATACCGCAGTGTTTACAGGTAAACGCGATGGAAGTCATAACGCTACGCTTACCGGAGTGAGTGGTGTATGTGCGCTGACCGCACATGGCGTCATCGTTGAAACTATATGCGGCCGCGTAATCAAAACCGCGGCTCGCGTATGTGTAATGCGCCACCGAATACTCCAACCGAACACTCGTCCAACTTCGCACCACGACCGGCAACCATGCCGCCTGTGACAAATAACAATTACGTAAATTAAAATTTACAGTCACCGCAACAGCTGAAATGAGGAAAAGAAAAATACAATTTACAACAATAGAGATAAATCTTATCCCCACAATGTTTTATTTGGTAAAGTTATGGTATTCACTCGTAGCCAGTAAAAAGTAAATGTTTTCTTTAGATTCGTGGCAGGAACATGAAAACAGGGTTCCGATCAGATACGCACCGTCATCATAAGTGTACGTACGTGTACAGCGTATTAACAAATTCAGCGTGCAGCGGTCTACGCTAACGCTACGCAATTGCCATACGTCGGCCGCTACTAAGTAATTGAATTTTCAGGGGTGACTCTCTGAGCTGTCGCCCCGAGCCGCGTCGTCGGCTGCCCACTAATAACAGGGGCGGACGGATGACATGCCGCCAGTTAGCCCATGTTTTATGAGTACCGGGACACGGTCCGCTACGCCGCCACCCGTTTTAGATACGGCCCAGAGTCCATTTTGGAACCATGTCAGCTCGTAACAATTTGGCGCGGATGGCGTCAAGCCACGACGGGGGTAAAGCACTGTTAATAATTAAATTAACCGCGCGTTTCGCGATATAAGACAACAAAGCAGCGGATCATATCTCTTCGTTTTGTTACACGCTCCCGTCAAATGTAAACACATCAATATAAATTGAACATAAATACACCGGATGCAAACCACCTTACTCTGTTGAATAACAATGTGCGATACCATCTAAATAATTTTCATTCGGGTATTGCTTATACAATTTGTTCTGAATAAATATTTTACGTGATACAGTATTTGATCGGTTCGATTTTGTTAACGTTACATTGATTTTTGCCTGTTGAAATATATAGACGCTTATAAGTTTGAAGTTACGACCAGTCGTACTCAGCGCTTTTTCTTCATATTCATTGAGCGCACAGCCAAAGTATGGAACTCTCTGCCAGCTTCTGTGTTTCCTTCCACATTCAACCAGTTTGCCTTCAAAGTAAGAGTAAAGAGGCACCTTCTGGACACTCTCGTTCCACCATAAACCTCATAAATCGCTTTCCATTGGCGTGATTGAGGTCAACAGCACGTCCATTCAGCAACAAAAATTATAAAAAATTAAGTTTAGGCTAGGAACTCAATTCAAGAGAGTAAATACAATCGAAAGTTATAACTATTAGAGCCCAGCCATCATCTCAAAAGAAAGTAAAACTAATCTGACCCTGAAAGAGTAGTAAACATGGAAACTAAATTATTAATAGGCATATTTGCTCTTATGTAGGAGTCCCTATACGCTCGGGTGGTCGTTCTACACTTTATTGCTGTTACATACTTAATAGTAACCCTCTTACTTAATTATGCGGCGGGCACCGCAGCCGGGCGCGCGCGGCTTCGCGGCGAGAGGGTTGCTCGTCCTTGCCCGTGTTAGCATAAGGCCCCAGTAACACGATTAATTTATTTGTTGTCGTATATTCAGAGCTCGCAATAATTAGATCATGCATTTCGGTTCCCGTTTTGCTAAAGAACCAGTGTTTATTCAACTTAAAATTGAAATGCTCAAAGTATAATTCACCAAACAAATTGAACCATTTGTTCAGTATTTCAATAACGCTACACTGTGTTATGTATCGGTCCCTTGATTTTTCCTGTCGATTACCCTCAATGTTTCCCTTAATATTTCAAGCAATTAACGTCAATTTTCTTGTCGATTGTTTCCGAATATTTCATTCGCTCAGATAGCTGTAATGAACGTCGATCCCAATGACTGTCACGTCGAGTACTGTTATTTTATGAATTGCAAATAAGGGCCGCTACGTTATAAAGTTATAGGTTCTTCTTTAAATCACCTCATCTTGTATTCCAAGTGGGACAGGTATTGAGTTGAGTATTTCAGGCATTTTTAGTGTTCTTCACCTGGAAAATTTGAATACTTATGGGTGAACCGTGACTGCTTATATCAAAGGCTCTTCTTGTGAGTGGAATGATGAGTGGTATTAGATTTTATTCTTACATAATCAGCTTATAATTTTCTCACTTTTGGGACACAGGCCTTCTCTGTGAGAGAGAGAGAGAGAGAGAGAGAGAGAGAGAGTAGACCGTAATCCACCACGCGGGCCCAGTCTGGATAGGCGGACGTCACATGTCTTCGAATTTCTAGGACATGCCGGTTACCTGACGATGTTTTCCTTCACCGTTTCGAGAGCAGTGGTGATGAAATAATTTACGCAGAGCAAACTGCCTGCTTAGGTTTGAACCCACGACCTACAACTCGTAAGGACGGTTACCAATGCCGTAGCTCTAGATTAGGTTATTATCAAACTTTAATTTGGCATACAAAGTACATTTATTAGATTAAAAACGCAATAATTTCAGCTAAATCAATCTCACCTGAAAGTCCCCACAGAGACAGGACAAGTGCGTGCCGTCACCAGCTACCAGGGCGATATGGTCGTGATAGTACAGTGCTGTGTTCGACCGGCACTCGCAGCCCGCGTCTCCGCACGCGGTGCGACAGCCCCCCGCGCCCGCGGTGCCTGTCGGCTCCGCACTCCACATGCGCTCCAGACGCTGGATCTAAGGGTAAGAGTGTCCATGGAGTTTTTTGCCCGTTCTTCTCCATAGGTACATACGCTTTGGAATGGGCAACTAGCTTCATCTTTCTAACTCACCGACCTTGACAATTCAAAAGTGCCTGTAATTGGTTTATTTGAAGTAAATGCTTTGAGTTTGAGTTTGGCTCATGACTGTTGTAGAGAAATCTACAGAAAAAATGTGATAAAAAAGATGTCAGGAAAAGTAAGTTCAATAACTAAAACCCGCATAGGTACTGAAAAATCAGGCTCTCAAAAGTATGAAACAAGAAAACTTTCTCATCTGAAGGCCGTAGTCGTATGCCACTTTGTCCTAAAGCTTATGATCACTTATTTATGTTGACCATGGTTTCCAGATGAAATCAAATTTCCACGAGTAGTACCTAGTCATACAATAGTGTGCCCAAGGATAATCTCCTAAGTGTGACTGCTACACTCTGGCCAGGTAACAACCTTACTGTCAGGTTAATATTTTTACCGGGACCAACAGGCCAATACATCTTTGTATTATCGATTAGCTTGAGCCACTACGAGAGAAGATTAGACGATGGACCAGGAAAGGACATGTTAGTGTTTGGCATACGATGTACTTATCATATTATTTTGTCGCCGACCATCCTCCTACCACTTGAAATGAAAAGTGACAGCGGCTGTTATGAGAATTTTTAAGTTCAGCAAATTCATTGAGTTTAAAAATTATATTTCAGCCACAGTACAATGCGGAATCAACTGCCTGCCACGGTGAAATCTACAGCAATAAAAAAATAAAACATTTACCACTGCAGAATGTTGCGGAATCAACTTTCAACCAATATTTTATCATATCTATACAAGTTAGTTGTGCATGTTGTATTTTCTGTGAAGGTTTGTTTTTCGGAATGTGTAATAGTATTTAGTTGCACCGATTATTTTTTAAAGAACATGAATAACAAAAACTCTTTACGTAATGGAGGACAGATGATCAATATACTCGTAGTACAACGCCTACAAAGTCCCGCTGTAGCAGTTTTGGCGACAGTGAAAAATGCAATCCATGACAATAGGCGAGTTACGTATCAAGAGATTCAGTACATACTGCAGGTCGGATCGGGAAGCCTTCACGAAATTCTATATGTGCATCTTCGCGTGAGGAGGATAGTTTCACGCTGGGTGCCGCACAACTTCACCGATGCTCAGAGGCAGGTGCGGGTGGAATGGTGCCGTGATATGATAAACAAATTTGAAGAAGGCTAATTTCGGCGTATTTACAACATCATTACAGGTGATAAGTCTTGAATTTATCAATACGATCCAGAAACGAAACGCCAGTCGACGGTTTGGGTGTTTCAAAACGAATCAACGCCTACCGCCTACCGCCGGGAGAAAGATTTTGATCGCGAGATTTTCCAATTCCTTTACGGAACTAAAGAAGCATCAACGCTGAATGGTATACTACCAAATGCTTGGCAGCAATTTTCTCTGTTATGAGCAGCAAGCGACCAAACACAGAGCTCCGCGGGCTACTGCTACACCACGACAACGTGCCTTCGCACACCGCGCTCAAAACGAGGGACTTCCTGGATAGCACGCCAGTCAAACCCCTGGGTCACAGAAGAAGTCTTTTTATTCCAGAAAATAAAAAACATCAGCTCAAAGGGATACAATTTACGCAGCATGTGAGAGGCCTATGTCCAGTAGTGGACCGCGATAGGCTGAGTTGATTATTGATGATATTGTCTGCACAGTAGGCAGATTAAGTCTAGTTGTTAGTGTCGTGCAACTGAACCTACTTTCGTAACCAGGCGTAGTCGCACGATCATTGATCTGACCCTGGCAACAGAGGGCGCGGCGGAAATCATCACTGGCTGGCAGGTCTCCAAGGAGGCCTCCTGCTCGGATCATAGGTGGATTCGCTTTGACATCCAGGTCTGCGCTCCACCTACGATACCACGTCGCAATCCGCGTAATACGGATCGCGGCACCTATACACGCAGCCTAGAAGCTAAGCTTGCGACGCCAAGCGGTCCGACGTCATTTGCGGACACGACACAAATTGAGGCACAAGTAAGTCATATCACTAAACTAATGATAGACAGCTACCACACTGCCTGCCCAGAATCCACCCCGCGTAGCACACCGGGCAAACAACCTTGGTGGGGCGTTGACCTGGAGCGCAAGCGCGGTAAGGTAAGGAAGGCTTTAAATAGAGCCATGAACACTTGTGCGGATGAGGACTGGGATAGCTACTATGCAGCCAAATCCAGATACAAAAAATGCATCAGATTCAGGAGTACCACGGGTTGGCGCAAATTCTGCGATAACATTGAATCCTGCCAGCAAGCCAACAGGGTAAGGAAGGTACTGTCGCAACAGAAGACTTCCGGGCCCACCACCCTCCGCAAACCTGATAACACACTCACATCATCACCTGAAGAAGCTAGACGCGTCCTAATTGAAACTCACTTCCCTGGATGCGTCTTCGCGCAGGTAATCGACTGGCAGGATGTAATCCAAACACCATCTGAGAATAACTGGCGCTACACATGCAGGGTGATTACGCTGGAAAAACTCCAATGGGCCATCCGCAGCTTCCATCCTTTCAAGGCAGCTGGTCCCGATGGAGTGTTCCCCGCCTTATTACAATGGGGGGGAGTCTCTGTTGCATTAAGACTAATGCCTATAATGAGAGCGTGCCTGGCCTTTAGGTACGTTCCCAAAGGCTGGAGAGAAGTGAAAGTTATATTCATCCCAAAGCCAGGTAAAGGTGACTACACTAACGCCAAATCCCACCGACCAATCAGCCTGACCTCTTTTCTACTGAAAACACTGGAAAGGTTATGTGATAGGGAGCTGAGAGACGGCGCCCTCAAAACTATACCGCTACACGGTAACCAACACGCGTATAGCTCAGGTAAGTCGACCGAATCTGCTCTTCATCAAGTGGTCAGTCAGATAGAAGAAGCAATACACCAAAAAGGCACCTGCCTGGGCACCTTCATAGACATCGAAGGAGCCTTCGACAAAACCAATTTCTCAAGCATCGGAAGCGCCCTCTCCAGACATGGGGTAGATCAGGTACTAACGGACTGGATTACAAACATGCTTAGCAAACGAGTGGTTCGCTTGGAGGACGAGCAGCAGCTGGCCATGATAGCCAGAGGCTGCCCCCAAGGAGGGGTACTGTCCCCCCTCCTATGGAATCTGGTGATCAATGATCTTATCACCAAACTCAACGCCAACCATTATTTTACAATAGGTTATGCAGACGATCTCGCAATTCTTGTTTCGGGGAAGGTGACGGGAACGATCTGTAACCTCACACAACAAGCACTACGTATCGTAGAGAGATGGTGTAGGGAATTTGAGCTATCAGTTAACCCCACCAAAACTGAACTAGTAATGTTCACCCATAAACGAGCATTAGGCCCTTTCTGCCTACCGAAACTGTTCAACACGGAACTTCAGTTGGCCAATGAAGCTAAGTATCTCGGGGTTACTTTGGACAGTAAGCTAAACTGGAGCAGTCATTTGGACACCAAGCTAAACAGGGCCTGCATCACATTCTGGCAGTGCAGGAAAATGATTGGTAAGAAGTGGGGTCTATCCCCCAAAATTATACTATGGCTGTACACTGCAGTAATCCGCCCCATGATCACCTACGGGGCCGTGGTCTGGTGGCCCCGCACCAAGCTAGTTACAGCTACCAATAAACTACAGCGCATGCAAAGACTAGCCTGCATGGCGACCACGGGCTGCATGAGGACTACTCCGACTGCAGCGATCGAGGCCATGCTGGGGCTGCCGCCGCTCCACCTGTTCATTCAGCAGGAAGCAACGATGGCGGCGGTGCGTCTAAAGGCTACAAATCTATGGAGTAAGACAGACACACAACACACCGGGCTGCTTAAGGAACTCAACAGTGAGTTCCCCATTACGAAGGCAAAAAATGACCGTGTGCCCAAACAATTTATCTTCGATAAAAAATACAGAATCCAACTGCATGAGGATCGACGATGCGAAGGCTTGCGCCCCGCAGAGCTGCGTATCTTCACGGACGGATTAAAAACAGGTAGTGGCACAGGGGCTGGAGTCTTCTCGGAGGACCTCAACATCCACATAGCCACACCACTGGGGGTCCATAACACAGTGTTCCAGGCCGAATGCATGGGCATATCCCTTGCCGCGTCTGCTATCATGGCCAGGGAAGTTAAGGATCACTCGATTCGCATACTCTCAGACAGCATGGCTGTTCTGCAAGCGCTGAACAGTCACACGGTTGACTCTGGGCTGATACACGAGTGCCACCAGCGCCTCAACGAGGTAGGTAGCCTCAACAATATTACCATTCAGTGGATCAAGGGACACAGCGGTTCGCTAGGCAACGATGCAGCCGATGAACTTGCCAGGAGGGGGTCGAGCATGACACCAGTGGGACCAGAACCCATTGCGCCACTTCCCTTCGGGTATCTACGCACTCTGGTAAGGAAACGAACCAGGGATCATCATCACAAAATATGGATGGACCTAAGTGAGTGCAGGCAGGCTAAGGAAGCAGTTCCTGCGTTCGATGTCCGCCTCACGAAACAGGTTCTCCGTTTAAAAAACCACAGCTGCGTACAGTTACAGCAGCCGTAACTGGCCATGGGTCATTTAATAAACATCTCTTTGTCATAGGAGTAACAGACAGTCCGCTGTGCAGGGCCTGCATGGAGGACGACGAGACAGCGGCTCATGTGCTGTTAAACTGCCTGTTGCTAATTACAGGGCAAAATACTTCGGTAACCCAGGTACCCTAAGTGAGATTGTCAGCAACACCAAGGCGTTGCTGGCCTTTTTCGAGGAGCTGGGGTGGATCGAATGACCGATTCTCCCACCCGTACGCAAAATACGCGCTTTGACGTGGAGTTGCGGACAACAGCCCGTTTTACCTATTACCTATTATTAGTGTCGTGCAACATTTGTACCGACTAAGGAGGTAAGACGTCGTTTGTTAAACGTAAAACATTCGTCGTAAAACGTTGTGCAAAACTTGTAAGCAGGACACAGTGACCGATAAACTCATATTAGATGTCCTAACTGCGACGCTAAGATAAATACCGAGGTAAGCAGCTTAGCCAGTCATTGTAAGCCAGACAAAAACTGTAATGTATTGTTTGGGATGATGTTGGGATAGACTAGTTGCCTACAGGATTGCCCGCGTGGATGTCGAGAATTACCTAACCCACTGACTATCTGCTAGTCCCATCACAGTTGGCCGAGTCATTTACGAGATAAGCCGAAACAAACAGACAGACCGACAATCCGACATAAGTTTTTTTTATAACTCTTTCGTGTTTTGAGTATCGTAAGTACTTTCTTGAGGATGTAGCAAAAAGCTCTTATTTTTAAATTACAAACAGGCAATTCCATTTAATATGTCTGTATGTATAGATATCAAACCAAGTTTGCAGCTTTTATGACTTTTTCCGTAGGATGCACCTAATAGAAATTAAAGGCCAATAAAATATTATTAAAAAAAAAAATACCCCGACTGCCTAAAATAAAAAGTGAACTTTAGGTAATTAAAAAAGATGGAAACAAGAAACTTGTTTTAAAAGGATGACTATTAGACTTGAATACTATATGCAATCGCATGCAGTCGGAGGCAATAAAGGTCTCTATTGTTAAATTTAAGAATATGCCTCCGACTGCATGAGATCGCTTATAGTATTCAGTGTTTCCATCTTTTTTAATTACCTAAAGTTCACTTTTTAGGCAGTCGGGTTGTTTTTTTCTTAATTTTTTTTTTTTTAGTTTTCGTTGTTGTCTGCCATAATACACACTTAATATAATTAATGAATAATCATGTAGTTTATGTTGTAACGTTGACTTTGTTGCTTTTTTATTATTTTGGCATTTTTCATTCCAAATTACATGTAAACATACAATTTGCCTTAATTTTTGCAAGCTATTTATGTAACCCTTTATTTTGATACCCCATTCAATAGGTTTTGAGAAAAAAAAATTTTTTTTCGAAAACATTGTGGCGCCAAAAAACGGGCATTTTTTTCTTTCAATTTTGATATACCCAGTGTCACTCTTACAATTAAGACAAATCTAAGGGCACCTTTCAAGCTGAAATCGATCTAGCCGTTTAGGGTACAGAGCGTGCCAAAGAAATATACATACATACATACATACACTCGAAAAATATAACCCTCCTTCTGGCGCAGTCGGGTAAAAATAAAAAGAAGTCTGAAACTTTTTAGGATTTTCGAGCACCACGGAGTTTGCATAGGTCTATCAAAACGGGAAGCTTAGTTTTAAACTATTGGTACTCTCCTAACAACATTCTAAAAAATACGTGCATTTTTTGCGACCTACGATGTTTTATATGACTGACCTATTAAGATTGGTAGTATCTGCGACTGTCCAGGGTACACAGAACATAGTAAAGCATCGGTTAGTTTGTATAGTTAGATTAGGCAGTCCACTTACTTCAATAGTCACGCTCTGGTTCGCAGCGGGTATGAACCGATGCGTGCATAGGAGTCGCTCCTCGATGTTCCAGAAAATGTGATGGTGTGAGGGAGCTGATACTCCTCCATGAGCTGGAGACGAAAGCCCGTAGTGTGTCGCTGCACATGTGGCATCCGGAGATGCTGTTCCTTCGTGTTGTTCTGTATAAAAAAGGTTTATTGTCGGTTCATTTAATTTTAAACCAATTATATATGTGTTTACAATGTTTGTAAGATGAGCACCATGTATCTATCATATAATTAATATATCTGTCATTGTTTTATTTTCAATATTTTTTCCCTATTGTGGTATGGTAATTTTATTCTAAGTAACATCGTTTTTACTTACAATTAATATATGTTAAATGTTGTAAATCATTTTAAAAGAGTAACGGTAGACTTCCGTTCGTCTCCGTACGAAACTACCTTTTGGAAGGGGCGACTAGAATCAATCACATTTGAATGTACATGTTGACGTGCAAAAGAGCCTTTTATGTGCGTATTTGAAATAAATGCTTTGACTTTGACTTTGACAACAAGATGTAATTTTAAGAGGATTGAAAGTGATTCCTTCCATTTATGACCAATTTACATCAAACACTTTATCAACAGAATAAAAGCAAATGATGTTTTGATACCACGTATCAAATCGCTTACAATTACATTATTTTTATTCAAGCAAGTGAAAATAACGTGGCAATATATTTTGCATACGTCATGTGTTTTTCCTCTCACCAGTCATTGTGTATGTCGCACATACATATAGAAGCCACTTCACATAAACATTCACATTACCCTTAGTAAGCACCAGTAGGATTTAGCCCCTGAATATTATTTTGTCGGGCCTTTTCTTTTTCACTTTCCATAAGTCATCAAATATCATTGTTTATGTCGTGTTGTGGAAGCAAAAATATTATTTTCCTTTCATGTTTTTCTTCTGATATTTCTAGTCGTTTCTAGTATTGTTTACTCACCATCGTGAAAGGCGAAAGCTCCGTCCACAAATTCTTCTTCGTCTGGAGTTTGTTGGGTCGCTCTTCGGACTAGAATTGTTAAGTTAGCACTTTTGGATGTCACTGCCTGACGTATTAGGAACCTGCCTGAGGGATCCCGGGCCTCCCTCACAGCTGGTCCACATACCCTGAGGAGAGCTCGGTCTCCACGTTCAGACCTGTCCCTCTCCCCTCTTCCACCAAATTCGTGAAGACCTTCTAAGATCTCAATATGAGATCGACAGCTTTGTAACCTGGTGTGAGAGAAGCAAGTTTTAATTAAAGTATTCAAAAAGCTATACGGTAGGAAAAACAAGTAAGCACATTAGGGGGTCTCGTCAAACAAACAAGGGACAAAGAAATCGTAATTGGATGCGTTTGCGTAAGAAAAATGAACAAGGAAAACCCTCAACAAAAACAATTATTGAACATCCGAAATTAAATTCCCGAATCATAAATTTATGATTTCTTAAGGCGGGTATATCAATCAATTGCACCCCGGGGAGTAGGCGGTCCAAACAGACAGTTACTACAGAATCGGGACTCAAGATACTGAGTTAACAATCAGTTATCTTCGAGAAAATACCTCCTAAGGTGAATCAAACATGATTCACGGTATGCCTATAAATATAATAGCTTGGTGCATTTTCTACTGTGATCTAAATCGATACAGGGAACTAGGCATCTACGAAACGGAAACGTGGTCTGATCTGGTGAACCGGAGAAAATACGAATACTGAACTAAATAAACATACCTCGGTTTTAGATTCTAACTAGTCTTTGTTCTCACGGGCTTTTGAAACTCAATAAGGTTTTAATCAAGAGGCATCTGTGTGTGCGCTTATTTCAAATTCCGGTATTTTGAGTCTCCTTTAATGAGTACCGTGTTGCCACAAGCAAGGAAGGTCGCCATACATTTACAAAATATATGGATAGTAATATAAATTCGTCCAAATTCCTTCTGCTCTATTAAACTGATAGAGGGCCAACACCATGAGCATTAGAACTCGCCCTAGCTGTAATAGGGGACATAAAGGAGGAGCGAACTCCTTAATTTGTCGAGCATTTACCTTAAATTATAATTAAATAGTGATACTTGGACGACGTCGGTGGGCGCTCCGAGTAGGTGTATGACGCACTGGGAGCGCCAGGGGCCCGCCCGGGAGTCGAAATGTCCGGAGCGGGCGCCTCCCGGGCCGTAGCCCCGGATAGTGGCGCCACAGCCCATCCGCGCACCGCTTCCCCCGGACACTTCATTTGTCATTCCGCTACTATCTACTGGCCTCCTATCCGCTAAGAAAAAAATGGAAAACATATTTGTAGACATGTTTCGTAAATGTAAAGAAGCACAATGTCTAGCTTAGTTTTTGTTATTTTTCTGTATACAAAGGATAGGTTTCATTCTTCTATGACAATATAATTTATTGCCATAGCGAAAAAACAGGATAATACGAGAACAGAAATGAAATATAAAAATGACGTACGGAATTTAACTAGCCAGCACAATTGTTAGGGCCAACGAATGGAAAAAGCTTATTGCGGCATTTATAATGGCCAACAAAATGCATTTTTTAAATTCAGTGTTGTAGCTCAGTTTTATTATTAATAACCCTTTCTTTCAGTTACAATTTATGGATATACTGCGGAGGTAATGCAATATACTTTTCATGGTAATTTAAAAAGAGCTACTAGGTAGATATATAACTATTATATCACTTCTGCTAGTTGAGCAGACGTAAATAATGTCTGTCTGAAAATTCAAGTTGTTATTCCAATTGTTATCTCCACTCCGTATTCATGGGAAAAAAGTTGCACATCATTGTTTCCACTACACGTTTAATGTGCTGCACGAAACATGTTGCTTGCAACATATTTTTACACAGCTTCCTAATTGCGTAAAACAGTTATAATCCGAATATGAATCATTAGCTTCATATGTTTGTTTTAATGTTTTTTCCGTGTGTTGCCGGACGTAAAAGAATAGCACCATCCCATTTCTTCCCGTGGGTGTCGTAGAAGGCGACTAAGGGACTTACTAGAGAATGGGCAGCAGCGTTCTATATGCATTTTACCACCACACTGCGATCGCCAACCCGCCTGCCAAGCGTGGCGATTATGGCAAAACCCCCCTTTTTGGGGGAGGCCTACGTCCGGCAGCGGACGTCTTTCAGCTAAAGTGAGTGTGATTGTGTGTGATGTGATATGTTTGAAACAATTGTCTGCTCAACAACGTAAATAACGCAATGAATCTTGTTGAACTGTCGAAATGAAATTAATTTCTTCTATTAGTGTGTTACGCTGCCCGCATTTTGAGCGTGGAACATTTTGCAAACACAAAATGATGTTGCAGCAACAATATTGCGCAACTAAGGGATAATAGGGTAATAAGGGTGTAAGGGTTATATTTACCATGTTGTAAATGATGAGTCAGTGCAGCCAGGGGCGGAGAGGCAGGAACCAGGGTGGGCGGCGAGCCACTGCTGTCGATCCCCTCAATAAACTCGAGCTTGGCTATAAATCCGTTGTAGTCGTACGGCGGTACTAATGGCCCGGAACTGAACACAGGTAGCGTCATGTTAGGAAGGCTTCGTATGTATGTACAAGAATAAAGTAATCGTTTTGCTCTGGATGGTTGGATATAAAGACTGTTTGGAGTTTTAGGGCTGTGTTTTATACAGTCGGTAATGTTAGTACCTAAGGTTCTTCACTCTCCTTCATCAGATACGCTAAGCACAGAAAAATTGCCCAAATATAACACGGTGTGATCGAGTTTTCTAGGCCTAATTTTGTTTTGCTAGTCATTAGAGAAATACGGTGAAGAGAACTATACAGGGTGGGAGGGTAATTGACGTGCAACTTGTAACCATAGATTCAATACGTGATTCTGAACCCCCAACATTGCAATTTTTCGTCGCTTAAAGAAAAATAAATAGATCTTCCATACATTTTGACCCCGTAGATTTATGCACTTTTGTATGATTTAGGGCTGATTTTTCAATAGTCAGATAACTTTTATTTGAAGAATAAATCTGACAGTTCTACAAAGCTGTCAAACCGACATATTTAGTCTTGTTATCTGACTATTGAAAAATAAGCCCATAAAAGAAATTTCTTTTATGGTAATTACTGACAAACAATATCAAAACGTTCCAACGGTGACGCAACGATGTCCCTGCCACCATGTATCAGTAAGGTTCATCAACAATGAACAATCTTAACAACTTCAACATATTTTGTTACCTAATGTTTTCCTTTACGCTCTATATTTTCAATATTTCATGACCATTGATTTATCTCTGGGTAATCAATTTTATGTAAAACAGGCTTTGCAAAATGGTTCTATGTGTCAGCCTTTCCATAGCTCAATGTCGTGTGTGTAGGGACTTATGTAAGGTTTAATTTAATCTTGGCTGTCGAGCCTCTAATATAAAATGTTTAACGAGAAACAAATTAGGGCGCAGATTTCGAGTTGAATGATGAAAAATTTTGTGAATTGTATTGTAGCAATGACGTTTCAGTGGAAAATAGGAATGAAAGAATGTGTATTTACAATTGTTTTTAAAAAAAGAAATATAGGGGAATACGGGTTCTTTGTGTATTTAATTTAGAAGTCGTATGTGATTGAAAGTGTAGGTTCCTAAATTATACTTCCAATCTTTACTTTGTTATATACAGTCAGAGAGCTCGCTGGTTGTCCACGTCATTTAGACGTGCTGTAGTAATGTAGCCATTTTATACGACTGACATAAAAATACTCGTTTATCTGACTTCGGTAATATTACTTTAGCAAGTACAAGTTTATTCCCTAATTCAAAATGAACTGCATATTCTAAGTGTTATTCAAAGCTTACTTACTTGAATTCCAACAAGAGATTCGGTCCAGGATGTTCGAGCGTAGCCGTGCGCTCAGAGCATAGGGTGCCGAGCAGCGAGGCAGAGGGTGAACTACCCGCCCGTAACGTCAGATAATCCGTGGTACAGTGACTGCGGAAACGGTATTGTTTTACTGTATAGCTTATGAATGGATTATACGGGCTCCGTTTCGAAGATTGTGTTTACGGATTTTCGACTTATTTTTCCGTTCTACGGATTTTCGGTAAGGAATGTGGTTTAGGTAATACCGGATTTGTAGGCAAACAAATAGTTAGCTGTGTACAGTTATTTTCGTTCTTAATGAAGGAGGAAACATCGAGTTTCCTACACAATGTACTTTATGATTTTTAACACATCGTAATTTTGGATATTTAATATCATTAAGACTACACATTAATCCAAAGAGACTAGAAACAGAAAGAGAGTATACGAATAACTAACTTTACATAAATCTTCGAGGACTTGATGGCGCTATGAAATATTTAGGTACCAAAACTTACGCCATAGCGACGTATTGTCAAGTCCCTTTGCGAATGCAACTCATTGACGGTGAGTCGTCTGCATAGATTCATCTATGCAGACGACTCACCGTGAATGCGTCTTAGTAATGTCACTAAAGAGACGAGATACGAGCTAACCTAACATAAATATGGTCCTCAAAGACTATAGGACTACCAAGAAACATTCAGTCCCCTTATAAATTCCCCTCACTTCTGTGAATACGTCTCATTGACGCATAGGTAAACTAATGTGCCTCCGGAGCTACATTTGTGTTTATAACGTAAACTGAAACAATCTTTGTTATGAAAATTGAGCTTTTCGTGGTATTTGTTCAGATTTGTTGGAATACGGAAAGCTAAGCCATTTTGTTTGTGTAGGCGCTGACAAAGATTTACTTTGAACGTCTTTACTTTCGGTACTACTATTTATGCGTAGATTTTCAACAAGAAACTAAATTGAACGTGGAGAAGTAACGAATTTTAGCAGTGAGTAAGTGCCTTCTGCTTTATAAGCATAAGGTTCAATGTCACTTGCACGTCATATATCCAAATGTCTATTTGACAGTTAGATAGTACCAGGGGTGCGGGCTGTTCGAAAGAGATACCGTGGCCCCTGGCACACAGGCAACTGAGGGAACACGGGTGGATTTTAGTCAGTAATAGTCTGACACGCCCTCCTGCTCCACCCAGAGCGGGAGAAGTTATTTGATGATTACTCACCCAAAAAAAGAAAAAAAAATACAGCTAGATAGTTTCAACCCTAGCGAAATCAAAATTTACTAAGAAATGTTATCAAAAGTGGTACAGCAATTACGAAGTTAACAGTACTACAGTTGCTGATTACTATTGTTTGACTAAAAAGAGTTTTACGAGGAAAATAACACAACGCTTGTACATAAGAAACGAACTAACGTAACTCGCGCTGAAAGAGCGTAGTTCTACAAATGTTCTGAAACGAAATGATAATATCTTTACACCAAACTCGTGATTGCTAGATGTGCCATAATTTTGTGGTGTTTTATTTGGTTCAGATGAGAACGAAATATGGCGCATGCCATTTTATATGCAGGTTGTAAAGCTGGAATACAATTTTTACGAAAAATCTTATTCTTTCGAGTTAGAAACTTAAAATTTGGAACAAGTACAAAATTATGAATAATTAATTACCTACACAAAAGTTGTAATTTTTAATTTTCCAAAGCTAGCCTTAAATGACGTTGTAGAGGGTGGTGAAGAAAATACGAAATCCGAGTGAACGAAGTCACGGGCGAAGTGCTAGTAAAGTAGTAAATCATTAGAAGATAAACATTTCGCTAAATGCATTTCCCTGTTAATATAACACAAAAGAAACTACCAAGAACCCATATCATGGCTGCAGATAGTCACGTTGTTGGGGTAATGAGTACCATTTCCTCCATAGGTTATAAGTAATGCTCTGCTCACTTGAGCTACTCGATATCCTTGAAAGAAGGCAGGAAAAATACTATAAGGAAAAAGGTGCTCTATCTGACCTTTTCAAAAGAACTGGAAATCATATTTCTGGGATTACACATTATTTACCTACTCCACCTAGAACCATTGCCAAGTTATATTCGAGAAAAATGTATCTAAAAATATTTTTTACAATTTTTTTCCAATAAATGTTATACAGTACAGTGGGCTGCATTAATTGGGTATCCCAGTTGTATTAAAATTTTCCATCGTACATTACAATGAGGATGAAGCTTATGTTAAATCATACTCATTCCTTTTCAGATCATTTCTTATTCATTTATACCCCATAAAATCACTTTGATAAAATACATGTAAGATTTGTATATATGGAAGAATGTTCTACAGAGACAAATATACCTCTGTACCTATGTATTTCCTGCATTTCATAAGGTATTTGTTATACTTAAAGCAGCTTCGAAATGAATGGCTTTCTTTGATTGTATAGCTCTCACTTTTAGCTTTCACAAATAAATAATTATGCAAATAACTTCAAACCACTTTACATTTCCATGAGTAAAAATCTGTAGAAGTTGACATTCCAACGTGCATCATAACAAATTCGTTTCGAAAGGGATCATAAAGCGCAGCGTTTCTTTGCAAACTTTATAGCAAGTGTGTTTGCGTTAAATCTGGTAGCTGAAGTGCCTCGCTTCGTGTGAACATACTACCTATTAGTATGTCGGAAAACGTATTGCACAAAGATAGCACTTTTATTTCTCTCTGGTACTCCTGTGGGATTTATTGTAGAAGTAGTGGTAGTAAAACGAAAATATATCAATGTGTGGACGTTATCGTTACAAGCAAATGTTACAGATGTAAGTCAAGGCTATTTACTGATTACATTTTTCAATTTCACATCTTGTTTTCTCGGTAGGGTTGTCACATTTCGCACAGTTATGTTTAAGTCCCATGCAATAAGGAGCGACCCTATTGTCAGTTGTACTGAAATTCCAGATAGAAAAACCCAAACCCACTTTGCCCGACCTGGGAATCGAAACCTGGAACTCGTGCTCACGAGAACCGTAGACAAGCGTTTTGCCATCAGAAGAGTAGACAAAAATTAAGTTTCCGTATAGACAGTTGACAGTTTTTCTCCGAGAAATGTAGACAAGCGATTTCTATTCTACAGTGGAGTAGAAATAGAAAGTATCATGCTAAGCCTACTGCAGTGGCGCTTGCCACCAACGAGGCAGTCAATAACAATAATAATAAGCAGTACGTATTAATTTGACAATTTCGTTGTGTAAAGTATTATCTTCATTTTCACACATCGATACTAACAGTTTCTAAATTTACATTACACCTCTTCCACACAATCTGACCCCGTCACTAAAAATCACATTGATCCATCAATAAACCCCGATATCTCGAACACCAGTTGTGTAATATAAATAGAAATCTTGAAAAAAATCTTCGATCAAGAATGTCTAAATATACATACATACAGCAAGCAATATCTGCAATGTAAAAATATTTAGAATTTCCCATCTGCCAAACCTGATTTATATGAGTCTCAAAATACGTTTCAATAACCTCGCGGATAACTGGGAGAAGGTATTTAATAAGGGTAAAGGCTTTGCAAATAATTGTGTGTGAAAGTAAGTAACGACAAACATATTACTATGTAAGTGTACCAAGTGTTATTACGAAGAGAGTCAAGTGGTAGAGATTAAAGACGGTTGAGATCGCATTACAAGGAGCCAGGATATAGCAATTACCCCTAAGCCGAGTACGTTCCGCATGCTAATCAAGTTTATGTTTTGTCTGGAACTCCTAATTTAATGCCGTTTTAATACAAGTAGCGGTCCCTTGAATAAAGCTATAATATTAACATAATTATGTATGTGCCGCCGTTAAGTTAAAATGTTCAGCAACCGGTATTAACACTAATGTTATTATTTTACCAAACCATTACCTAATTGAAGTGATTTTTGTTAAATAAATCTGAATATTTTAGCAAAATAAATTACTTTCAGTAAACTACCACGAATTTAGATACTAAAGATATTGTTACAGTATAAAATAAAGCTTTAATCTTCGTAATTGACATACTAACAGACATTAAAATAGATTATAAGTTACTTACTTTCAAGTTACAACAAAATACTTGCGATATTACTTCAGATTTTAATGGATACTGTTACTATATCAACAGAATATTTTGATTTATAAATATCTCTTCGGTAACAATTTTTAGTAGTTTTTGAAGTTTCAAATTTACAGTACTCTAATAACATAACACACTATCAATCACAATCTGAATAATTTGGTAGGATATTGAAAATCCATTACTTTGTCTGCTCAACGTCGTAAAGAACGCAATGCATTTTGTTGAATTGTCAAAATGAGAGCCAGTGTTAATGTTATTGCGTTACGCAATTACCTCGCTAGTTAAGCGTAATTAGGTACTTTCGTTTGGCAAAGTGTACCCCATTGAATATAATGTGGTGTGAAAAAACGAAAACAACAAATAATTTCGTAAGTTTATCCTCAATTAAATAAAAAAAATGCAAATTACAACAACTGATACATACACTGTTAATTACATTACTAATTTTAATTACCGACCGATAGTTCAACATCCACTCCACACACAAACACACATCACACAAACACATTTAGTGAAAATCGTCGTCAAACCCACACGGCTGGAAGGGAGACACGGATGGCGATCCTTTTATATTTACTGAAAACGATTGTTCCCGGCTTTTAAAACGGGTGGATTTTATACGGGTTGATAAAAATACTTCCGAAAGAACACTGGGTACGTGAAGCCTTTGTCGTTAGCGTGACATACATAACCGCTTCATCAGACTTGGGTACCAACGGTAATGGTAAAGGGAATCGATAAAACTGAGAATTATTATTGAAAAAAAAAAATGGAGCAATCATATAATCTACAAAATCGACGTTTTATCCTATTCCTACTTCACTATCCACTACATAAAACCAAGTCCCCCGCCGAGTCTGCCTGTCTGTCTCCTTGCGATAAACTCAAAAACGACTGAACGAATTTTCATGCAGTTTCCACCATTAGACAGAGTGATTCACGAGGAAGGTTTAGGTGTGTAATTTATTAAGGTTTTGTGTAAATTGGTTAACGCGGGCAAAGCCGTTGGCAATACTTAGTATATTATAAATTTAAAAGTTTGAATGTTTGTTAACTCGATCACGCAAAAACGGCCGAACGGGTTTGGATTAATTTTGGTACATAGATAGTTTAAAACCTGAATTAACACATAGTTTACTTTTTATCTCAGTAATATGTTCGGGAGGGATAATTTCCGACCTCGAAGCGGGCGACGCCGCTGGAAAAACCAAGTGTATAATAATTGAATGTAACATCGGTGTAATAACTTCTTAGAAGGTAATGCTAGCTCACATATTTCATCTTATATACTTTAAAAGGTAAGTCGAGTTTGAATGTTGAAAGCTTTGACTTTTTTTTACCTTATACTTGATGTGAGGGTAGCTGTAATTACTATTGATCGGGTAAGTGGTTCTACCTAAGTCTGTTTTCTGACATTAAGTTTTATACGTCATCCTGCATAATAATCAGCTTATATGCTAGGACAAAGGCCTTCTCTCTTCATGAGGGAGATGGCTATAATCTACCACGCGGGCCTATTACGGGTTGGTAGATGTCACATCACATGTCTTCGAATTTTTGGTTCTAGGCCATGCCAGTTTCCTCATGATATTTTCCTTCACCGTTTTGAGAGCAAATTATGAAATTATTAACACGAAGCAGACTGCCTATCTGGGTGCGATCTTAAGTCTTACACCTCGTAAGTTCGGCCATTACCCCTGGGCCACACACGGTGGAGCACACGGTGGCGGTCTGCCCGGCTTGGGCGGAGCACCGCCGTGTCCTCGTGGAGGCGATCGGCGGCGGCGATCTCTCGCGCCCGGCCCTGGTTGAGGCCATTGTACGGAGCGAGAGTGCATGGGTAGCCGTCACCTCCTTCAGTGAAGCAGTGATGCTCGCGAAGAGGGAGGCGACGCACGTGAGGGAGAGGCAGCATATGCGCCCTCGCGACCCTAGCCGCCGCAGGATACGGAGACACCGTGGGCGTCGGGAATCCCAGGCCGATTTCCGGCCACCGTAGGCATGAGCTTGCGGACGACGAGTAATGGGTAGCTCGCTGTCCGGTAAGGACCAAACCAAGCCCAAGTCGACGGCGCGTTGTGTTCCACGTGCCTCAAAGAGATGTCAGCACAAAAAATGATGGGGCCTGCAAGGGCCGATGCCTGCCAGGGGTGCGGGTTTGTTCGTAAGAGATACCACAGCCCCTGGCATACGGGCTACTGAAGGAACACGGGTAGGTTTTAGTCAGTAAAAGTCTGACACGCCCACCTGCTCCACCCAGAGAGGGAGAAGTTATTTGATGATTTCCCACCCAAAAAAAGAAAAACCCTGGGCCACCACTACATCGTACAAAATAGCTAAAAAAAATCAATACTTACGAATAAATGTGCTTGGTAACAAAAATAGGTTATTATGATACGTTCACTTAGCTTCGAAATTACCAAGTAATCTTGGTGAAACGCTGCCCTAATTATGCGGAGCTTCAATACAGACTGCCTCAGCCGACTGCGTTACAATAGCAACTGAGTACCAACAGTCAAACGAGGTCACAGTTGTTAGTCTTTGGCTTTTAGGTTACTGTTCTGTTAGAATAAGAAAGTTTACTAATTGAATGGGTATATTCGTTTCTACAATGTATTTTGTATAATGTATAAGCTTGCAAAAACGTTTAATTATAATAATATCCAGTTGACTTTAAGATTTGTCACGGAAGAACTTAAGTGCTTTTTGCTTGAACCCCTTAGCCATCCTCCTCTGGATTCGCCACTGGTCTCCATATTTACGTATTTTGGTCACACATCAAATTTAATTTTGTAGAAAGCTGCCTCAAACCAGTTTCATTGGAACAAAACAAAATAAATCTTGATACAAGAAAACAATAAGAATAAAAATGAAACTGAACTGCTTTCGTTTCAAAGATCGCTAGAAATGTATTGAATCAAGATAACATCACAAGACGAGTCTGCTGTGTGTTTTGAACCAAACCGAATAGAACTGCTTTGCATTACAACAAAACGTTTTATGATAAACATAACACTCACAGCATGGAGCTAACTAAGTGCTTTCTGGTGAGTTTGTAAGACTTTATGAGTGATTGTGATAGATTGCCAAAACTGTTCAAGTGATGAACAACGTGTATGTAATCAATACTCCACACCAAGCAATTTATCTGCAAGCCTATATTCACTTCAAAACCAACTTCCGTCCATCCTTGGCCAATTTCGATACCTACCCGAAGCTATTGTAAACTGAAAAAAACTGCCGAATCACTAGTAATTAAAACAAAATGGAAAACCATAATAGCCATTAGCATAATAGGTTTCAACTTTTGTGTTCGTATTATCGCCCTGACCCTCATCATTGAGTGTGTAATTATTGTGTATCACTGGCTGTGGCACTTTTGCCCAATATTGTTCAAACAGTTATTACACTGTACGGTACATACTGTTGACTGTTTCACAATGAGATGAGGCAATCCTTTTCAAGATCACTTGATGGAACTTATAAATAAATAAAAAGAACAGTCCTGACTGATTGACTCACTTACTCATCAACGCCCAGCCCAAACCCTTGGACCTAGAAAGCTGATATTTTGCACAGAGGTTCCCTTTATAATGTAGAGAAGGATTAAGGTAGGATTTTTCGAAATTCAACCCCTAAGAGAGTTAAATAGGGGATGAAAGTTCCGCGCGGCCGAAGCCGCTGGCAAAAACTAGTTAGACATAAGGTGCTTGAAGGTATGACAGATTCACGGCCGAAAACTCAAACGCAACTCAATTTTAAGTCACTGTTAAGTTTCATGCTGTCTCTGTTATTGTAGTAACAGAAATACTTTTTTACAACAGCTTAAAGTTAGGTGGTGTTTGAGCATTCAGGGGTTAACTACTTCAAATTATAGTTATAGGCAACCTATACCAATAATTTGATATACGCAGCCAGCATACGGTGTATATTTCATAACTGCCAGGTACTAAAGTCGTCATTATTTCGTTGCCCTTGTCTAAACTTTTTTGTATGTTTGTTTCGCTTTTACGCTAAAATGGCTGAACGGATTTGGATGAAATTTGGCACATGGGTAGACCATAACCTGAATTAGTCCCAAATAATATGGATTCGGCGCAGCAAGTCTTCCATATTTCTCTATTAGTCTTAGTAGTCACCTTCTGGTGATATCGGGCTTGAAAGCCATAAACAATAGCATATGGCGTTGTAGATGCCACCACATCACCTATCACAACGTTCGTCCATCAATTCTTCGGTGTTCCCCTAGTCTTATAGCCATCCACATTCTTACTCAGTCATTTCCTCACTACATGTTACTGCATGAACAGATTGTCTATTAAGACAGAATATGCGTACTAACGAGGTCAAGTCTTTGTCGTCGCTCATCTGAACGTGACCCATGTTACGCAAACAATTATCCGCAATAATAGTTGCCTTCGTGCCTGCGTAGTAACATATTAAGTTATGGTTCGTTGCTTGAGTACTTAAGAGCGTATTTAGGGAACGATATGTAATTCCGAAATAGTTTAATTCGTTTGATCCGTCCCTGCACCGTAACTACTTAAACTTAAGCTATGCAATTAATATTTAAGATATTTAAGTATTCACTCTTTAAATCATATACTTTACAAACACAATTGCTAGTAGTTTCCTAGGCTAGCTATTAAGGCCGTAAATACCTTAAGGAAGGTCATTAACTTTGTAATAATAAGTAAGTAAAATACATGTTTTCTATAACGTATTTATTTTATATTTTCAAAATGTGTATTTGTTTTAATAACACAAAAGAAAAAACCAAAATGAGCGCGCGAACCGCCCATTCGAGAAGCGAAGTTCGAGGGTTTTGCTATTGGTAACCATAACATACCAGTTAGCTTCGATGTGGACTGTTTTCAGTTTTGAAAGTCAAAGTTTATTCCAAATTGGGGACTCAAATGTCACTGCGACCCTGTTCTATGTTAAGGTCAGGGTTTTTTTTTTTTTTTTTTTTTTTTTTTTTTTTTTTTTTTTTTTTTTTTTTTGGGTGGGAAATCATCAAATGACTTCTCCTGCTGAGTAGAGCAGGAGGGCGTGTCAGACTTTTACTGACTAAAACCCACCCGTGTTCCCTCAGTAGCCCGTATGCCAGGGGCTGTGGTATCTCTTTCGAACAAACCCGCACCCCTGGCAGGCATCGGCCCTTGCGGACCCCACCGGTGGTTGCTGACATCTTTGATGGCGCGCGTGTGGAACACAACGCGCCGTCCCGTCTACCACTTTTCGGCCGCAGGGGATAGGGAGAGCGGCTGACGCTATACCGACACTCCTCTTCCCCTGCGGCCCCACCGCGTCCGCCATCAAACGGTGGCGGCCCCGTCCAGGCCACGGAAGGGAAGAGCGCTGCTCAGAAGCACCGGCACTCCTCCTCTACCGCAGCCCGTAACCCTCAGCCGCGATGCCTCCCATACGACATCGCGGCCCACCTCAGTTGCGGTGCACCTCACCGCAACCTACCTTTTGGCCGCTACGTCGTCGGCTTTGAGGCAAAAGCCCTGACGAGCGGCCCCACCTTTGGGTTCCTCTTGGCTTCACCGTGGCCGGCATCCACGGTTACTGAGCCCCCCCGCAACGACAATGCGGGAACCCACTCGGGGGGGATCATGTTAAGGTCAGGGTCAGATTAGATTTTGGCTTGGTGATGATATTAGTTTTATGTGGTAGGTACTGCTGATATTCGTTTGGAATTCTTTAGGCTAGCGTTTATCAGGGATAGTGATTTTAGGCTAGTATCATTTAAGCTAGAGTAGGATGAGCTTAAGCAAGTATAGCGTTCTTCACAGGTACTTAATTGTTTACTTTTAATTACTTTCTTAATTTTCACTGAAAAATATTTATTTTCGCAAAAGCTTCTTCTAAAGTAAACGTCACTTGATTTCTGCAAATTAGCGTACAAAAAAGAGGAAAAAGATGTTTCCGTTCGTCATTCACTTACTGAGATTACGCAAATGAGACTTCTGAATGACACGCCCATTAAAATTAATGTCCACTTAAAAGACGTTAATTTATTGTGTTAATTTATGTTGCTAGGTTTTGGAATTCACTATACCGTTTCATGTAATGTTTTCACTTCCCTTTTGGGAAATTGTGAGATATCACGTGAATGAGACACACATAATAATTATGAACATAAACTTTGTTCTGATGAATACATCAATATTATTCAATACTAGCAGCGCTCCGCGGTTTCACCCCCGTAGTTCCCGTTCCCGTGGGAATACGGGGTAAAATATGTGCCTATGTTACCCGAGGATAATGTAGCTTCCCAACAGTGAAATTTTTTTTCAAATCGGTTCAATAGTTTCGGAGCCTATTCAATGCAAACAAACAAACAATTAAATCATTCCTCTTTATATTATTAGTATAGATTATTATAAGTATTACTAATGGTATTGATGTATTCATGAAACTTTTATGTCAAAATTCGAATACAATATTGCGTACAATTTGAAGGGCAACAAAGATATCAACTCTATAAAACATACAGCAAACGAAAAATTTAGAGTAAACGAAAATACGGGTAAACTCCCTTCAAATGTCCCGAACATGTTAACATATACATATATCATTACGAATGATATGACATACCTAATATAATTTGATAGAATATGTGGATCCATCTACCCACACGGATATCCCTGACTTATCAACAGCTCTTTTCAATTTAGGCAAGACGGTATCCGTCCCAAACCCTTTTCAGAGGAACCTCAATATGGGGCCTTCTTTGTGAACCATCCACATTTGTTATACCTCATAAATTTAAATATGTAGCTCTGGAAAAAGTTTGAGTTCATTCGTTGCGTGCAACGGAAACATCGCATGATTGGTATTGCGGTTATAAGGTAGTTCTTCGTAAAGTTTCCACAACTTTGGTGAGTTGACCTCGAGGTTACTTACGGCTTGGTCACTTATATAACCGCCACTTAAACTAAGTGTGTTGACCGAGGAGACAACGTGATGGCTTTTATCAAGCGACGGAACAAACACTATATCGTCGGTTTAGGTGAACAAAACTCAGTTACACAAAGATTTGCGTCGGAGCCAACTTCCTATGGGATTTTACTTTCGTATTCATTGTCGTGCTTACGTAATAATATAATGCAGATCGTTGGTTTGCGGAAGATTTTTGTTTTAACTTTGTACCCAAGAAAAGTATAATTTAAATATCTATGAAATATAAAACAGTCCATAAATGAAACACTTTTGTCAATCCAATTCGACAAAGTTTTTAAAATTACAATAATAAAATGTTAATACTCACTTTCTAGGTAGCAAAATAGAAGTGAATATGATCTTGACCCTGGTGTGCACGGAGTTAGTGGCGAACAGGTAACGGCAGCGGCGGTGCGGTGGGTACAGACCTGGGTACCCAGGACTGGCAAGCACGCATGCCCCTGAGCCCCGACACGATACGTCTTGGTATAACCAGTCGCAGTCTGTGGGAGGAAAATGGTGAAAAGCTCTGGTCAACAAAGTTTCCAGTTGTTAACAAAGGTAGTAGAAAACAATATTAACAAAAACATTACGTCGTTAATAAATAAAAACAATCACAGATAAAAAAAAGATTTGCTTAGGAAGAATAGCATAAATCGTTTCGATGAAATAATGAGTCAAAATGTACTAAGTTTGTAGACTGTTCCGTTAGTTTAAATACAAACGGTTTCTAAATAGCACCGCGTTACAGTTAAAGTACTTTCAAACACATTAAACATTTCAGCGAAAAGTTCGTAACAGAACACACGAGTTATTCCGCTAATATAAATGGGAAAATTACGGACATTATTATTAACACGCATCATTCGGCACGTATAATTTGCATGATTGGGTTTCGGCTCAATCACGCAGAAACACCGATGAACTAATGCACTGTTGTCGTATAATGAATGAAATTGCAAGTTTAACTAAACTTTTTTTTATTTGCCTAATTGTCGAAAGTTAATTATTTTAACAAAGCGCGCGCGTACCAATATAAGCCAATAAATCAAAGTAACTATCCCTCGAACAACATTTAAAAATCGAACATTGTTTTTTAACATTCATGTTGCCAGTACCAAATTAATGTTTAAAATAGTTTCGCATATCCATCGAGTGAACTTTTTTTATCGCGAATTATACAAATAAAAATGGGAATAGACATATAATTTTCCGAACATTTTATTTTACGGAATAGAATATATATGTGGACTGAGATACAAGAAATGATCTACCTTCACGTATTTACCTTACACCCAAAGAAATGGGTAGATCCTAAACAAAACCGGGAAAACTACATAATAAGGTGTGTATTTGACGCATAACAAGTCAATGATATATATGTGTATACCATAATGTTATGGGTTGAATAGAGGCAATAATTATAAGGCAACTTCTGACGAGGGTCTCCAACGCCCGCTACACTTGCGCTACTTCCGAAAATATCTTGACAAGACAGCTATCCTATACTTACGAGTATGTATGTAGGTAGTTGTCACCATGTTTATGACATCAACCTAGCATTTGGACACCCTTCAAACCTTATTTATTTATTATATTCAGCTGAAGAAAGTTACAGTTACTCATATTATTTTTGTCTTTTAAGATTTTCATGTTAAGGAACGTATCTTCAGAAATCGCGACTGAATTCTTTGAATGGATCTTTCATTACCATTGAAAACGTGTTCGATAGAGGATACATGTGTAGGTACAAGTAAACTAGATACCATCTAATGAATGGATACATTGCAATGTAAAAGGCGGTATTCTAGCAATTTATTGAACCGACGAAAAAACGGAGGAGGTTACTCAATTCGACGCGTATATATATATTTTTTTATGTATGACCACGCATAACTTTTTCCAGAGTCGTCCGATTTTGATAATTCTGTTTTTATTGGAAAGGGTATATACTTCGAAGTTGGTCCCATATAAATTTCGAAGAAAAATTCCAACCCTAAAGGTAATAAAACAGGGGATGATTGATTGTTTACTCACAGATTTTAATACTGAGTTGTGTATTAAATCAAAAATTAAGCATGTAGTAATTAGTAGATTATAGCCACAAAAAATTATAAAATAAAAACTTTTTAATAAAAAAATTAAACCGCCGAAAAGTCAATAACTAAGTTCGGAAGTCGGTGACTTTGGATATGTATTTAATTTTATGTCACCGCCTTCCGAACTTATTTATTGGGGTTGGACAAAGCAAGTTTATTATTTTTGACTTTTCGGTTTTTCGGCGGTTTAATTTTTTGATTAAAAAGTTTTTTAATCACATGCTCATTCAATAGTAAAGCCACGTTTATACGGAACTGCAAAAGACTACCATTTTCATATTCATTAAGAAAGTATTCATTTTGTTACAATTTTTACTTACTACCAAATACAAAAGTTTGTTTGTTTGTGCGCGCTAATCTCTGGATCTAACGATCGAATTAAAAAAAAATCCTTTTGGTAACCCAATTCTTGAGAAAGGCTAAATCCTATTCGAGTAAAATAAAAAAATTGTAAGAATAAACGCTAAGTGAAAACGACGGCCATGCAAAGCGGACGTCGGGCAGGCAGAAGTTAATCCAAAACAAAACATAACGTGGTTTATTTTTAATCGTTGCTTGAAGTTAAAAGACGTTTTAAGGGTCCCACAAACAGGCGCGATGCAACTCTCGTAGAACAATTTCTATGAAAACATCATTAAAATTGTTCTAGTAGTGTCACTTCGCGCTTCTCTGAAGAAGCCTTTAACAGCAAAATATGTGGTTAAACAGTCGCTATCTAATAGTTACTTAACTTTAAACACCGTTTATAAATAAAGGAGTTAGAACACGCGAAAATACTGGACAAGGTCTCCAGTATTTTCGCGTGTAGGTAACATAGACACTGGCTATTTCATTATTTAGGGCATGTTTAGTTTCATACAAGCCAAATACACATAGTTGGCAATAGTATCCTCGCGCACAATGAAAACGTTATGTCTACAGTGAAAACCCAGAATAGGTACCACAATGGGCCAAGGACGTAAAACCGGAAGCCACTATTATATTCCACAATATGGACGAAGGAAACGGCCAGCTGCTTGTTAGTGAGCCTCCCACTGATGATCCCTCCTGCATATGATAAGGCTAGATAAAGCATAGCCAATCATGTTTCAGCCTTTATTTGACCTGTCTCATTAGCAATAATTCAGCTATAAAACAAAAGAGGCCAAATACTGGCACAAAAACTGACGGCCATATTGTTAAGGTGAATTATTCCGTGAATGGCCGCCGTATTTTTGCTTAAAGAGCAATTTTCGGCACATTCATAATGTTTTCATGTAAAAACTTGTTTTCATAAAGCAAATTGTGAAATAAAACCAGCTAAGACGCCTTTTGTAAGATAAAACATCGTTTGGAATTCGAGTTTTACGTAAATATTTGGTGTTAAGTTTCGGAATTAGATACTAAGTAGGTAGTTAGTGGATTAAAATCTTAATATAAATAATTATCTTTCTTAGGAATAAAAATTGCCAGAAAAACCATTTTCCCCACCATGAATTTTCCTTTACAGCTATTAATAAGAAAAGCAGTAGATAATTGAATGTTGCCATGTTATTATATTTACCTGTGTGGGGTATTCGCGAGCCGCCCCTCGGGTGAAACCCAACGCCTTGGGTATTACTTAGCGACGTGAAACTGAAGAACGCGAGGAACTGTGACCTCACAGTCTTTTCTGTTATCCTGGTAACAAAGGGCTGTGTTAAAGGCGCTTATGAATTTGTGATATGTGAGAAGGGTTCACAAATAACAAAAATGGTTACATATTCTGACTACAAATAAACTGTTCAACTTTTATCTACGTCTATTTTTATGATGTAGCAATTGGATTTACTACTTCGAGTCACTGACTGGCTGACGCAACCGTGTTTTCTATATTTATTATCAAATGACTTTGAATAAATAACCAGCAAGTTTGTAACACGATTATTTATAGTTTTCCGACTGCTCTACCCTTATAACTAATACCAGCACATAATATCAACTGACATAAAATCTTCAGCATACATTCAGCGCTCGGCGCGCGACGCCGACGCCCGTTAGTACGTAAGTTCATAAAATCAAGCAATTCAACGTCGTCAGCTGACAAGAGCATTTGCAGCACTCCCTGACAACCAGCCACAATTCCGAATCGAGCATTACCGGTTCCGCTGTGACGACCTTTTGTTCCGATTCCGACTGCCGCTCACTACCGGAATTCGCGTTTCCGAACCGAACTGCAAATGGAGATAAATTCTGAAATGCTCCACGCGGCCGCATCGCTTCACTATCCGGAAATAATGCTCATTTGAGTGCCTGCCGTTCCCCATTAGCGGATGAAAATGTAATTAATTATTGTTCATTTTGGTTGGATTCATTACCACCGCGCGTGTAGACCGGATTGCTTAACGAGTTACGTTTAATGATCGATGTATCTACACGCGTAAGGTTTGGATATCAACTATAAATATGTAGATAGGAGCGGGAGGATGATGTCGTCCGCATTCTGATATCCGTAGGGGCGCGGCGGTTTGCCGCAAATAATGAATTTATTCTAATACGGTTATGTACAGCGGTCCAGAAAATGTTCCTTCGTGTATACAAAATTAGGGTTTATGGGTTAAATGCGATTAAAACAAGTGCTTGCGCAGCTTTTAGGCTTATCGAAGACCTAAGTATACTAATTAAGAAGGAAATTGTTTAAAAATAGAATTTTAAGAGATGCCTGTTCAAACTTTACTTACCTTACTGAATCAACAGAACAACAATATACGAACGGTAACTACGCATTTAATTTGCCATTTGGGATAGTCAAAATGCTGAATTTTATTTTTGGTGCGGACTTTTAGTCTTTTAAAGTACTGGTATTCTTTTTTCGCATTAACGTGCTAATAGCGTTGTAGGTTTAAGTAGAAAACACGCGCGAGTTTTCGCAACTGCGGCTTCAAAGCTACTACTGCCCTATTTGGCCAATGTAGTAGCCAATAACTGCCTCGACTACTTACCTAAACTCTAAAGTAGAAGCGCCGTGGTCAGCGAACAGCACAACGGGTGGGGTGTACCGCTCGTTGGCACCGCACAGCCGGGTCTCGGCCGCGCCTCCCGCCGGCACTGCGCTTGCGCTGCCCAGCTGCAGCCAACCTCCCACGCAACTAGGAAAGAAACGTGTTAAGTCCAAATGCTTTAAATTTTTTACTAGAAAATTGTGCCACGGTTAAAAGGGTAAAAAAAAAATGTTCTAAAACATAGTCAAAATGTACGGTCAATGCGAAAAACTCTTTTTAAAAATGTAATAAACAAAAAAAATTGATTAAATTTAAAAAAAAAAATCATTCAAAAGAAATTGGGGAGTGGTTTTTGTAGTATTCTTACATGATGGTACAAAACAAGCACGATACCTTTTTGATATATCTATCTATATATAAAAACTAGCTGACCCGGCAAACGTTGTTTTGCAGGTAATTTCTAGTGAACAACCCTTATCACTTAGGGGTATGAAAAATAGATAGTAGCCGATTCTCAGACCTACTGAATATGCACATAAAATTTGGTAAAAATCGGTAAAGCCGTTTCGGAGGAGTACGGTAACTAACATTGTGACATGGAAATTTTATGTATTAGATGAATCGCCGAAATGTATGCGCATAACTTCCGAACGACTGCACCAAATTGGATGATTCTTTTTTTTATTGTCAGGACAAGGTTAGTATATAAGAAAATTTAAAAATAAATAAATAGATTTGATCAGAATGATTGTGCAATTATTTATTGATAATCCAACTGATTTGATTTTACGGGAAGGGTATTTTTCCTCAGTGGCGACTGGAGAAATAAAATATGGCGGTACGAAGTTCGCTGGGTCAGCTAGTTTATCAATTTAATGATGATAGTAAGATTTGATTAATTTAAAATCAAAACACTGCATTAGCTGTGTGCTACGATGAGTAGAAAATAGAAATTAACATTGTAACGTTATTCGCGCACCGTTTTATTCGGGAATTGTCGGCGTGATTTCGGTACTGGGTGCAAAAAATTTATTTTAATTGAACACAACATTTTAATTAGAGCGAAAAAAAACTAAAATAGTTTTGGCAAAAAAAAAAGTCTTGCCACTTATAAAAAAAAAATACTCCCAACTATCCCACAAGAACATAGTTACTACCTGCGTGCTAATTTCAACCAAATCCGTTCGGTAGTTTTTGCGTGATTGAGTAAAAAACCTACAAACTTTCACATTTCGAATATAAGAAGGACAGTAGGTACCTATACACAGATCGGGCCGTAACTTCGCTGCCGGGAGAAATCGCGGCACAGAGGACAGAGGTCCGGCGGGATCTCATAGCGACATGCAGAGTGAGTGAACGTGGAGATTGTCGCAACCCAGTGCTAAGCACGCCACAATTGCGGCGGTAAGTTAGTTCTTTGAGGAGTGGATTGAGAGGTGCCATGGCGTCCTCAGCTTCCACCTGGCGGTCCTCACCGGACACGGTTGTTTCGGGAGGTTCCTGGTTCGGATAAGGCGGGAGGAAACGCTCGGGTGTTACCACTGCGTCGATCCCCGGAGGATACGGTGGAGCATACGGTGGAGGTCTACCCGGCTTGGGCAGAGCACCGCCGTGTCCTCGTATAGGCGATCGGCGGCGACGATCTTTCGCGTCCGGCCCTGGTCCAGGCCATGGTACGGAGCGAGAGTGCATGGGAAGCCGTCACCTCTTTCTGCGAAGCAGTAATGCTCGCGGCGGCACACGTGAGGGAGAGACAATCTACATATGCGCCCTCACGGCCCTAGTTGCCGCAGGAGATGTCCTGGGCGTCGTTAATCCCAGGCAGATTCCCGGCCACCGTAGGCGCGGGCTTGCGGACGGCGAGTAATAGGTAGCTCACCGTCCGGTAAGGACCAAGCTCGCGTCAACGGCGCGTTATGTTCCACGCGCGCCTCAAAGAGATGTTAGAACCAACTGGTGTGGTCTGCTAGGGCTGATGCCTGCCAGGGGTGTGGGTTGTTCGAAAGAGATACTGTGGCCCTTGGCATACAGGCAACTGAAGAAACACGGGTGGGTTTCAATCAATAAAAGTTTGACACGCCCTCTTGCTCGCCCTAGAGCAGGAGAAGTTATTTGATGATTTCATCATCATCAGCCTACAGCAGTCCACTGCTGGACATAGGCCTCTCCATTTGCACGCCATTCTGCTCGATTTTCGGCAACTCTCATCCAGTTGCTACGAGTAACCCTGCGAAGTTCGTCACTCCACCTAGCCTGAGGGCGTCCTACCCTACGTTTGCCGATTCGCGGTCTCCACTCAAGAACAAGTCTACCCCAACTGTCATGGGTTCTACGGCTAATGTGGCCGGCCCATTACCACTTCAACTTGCTAATTCTGTGAGCTATGTAGACAACTTTGGTTCTCTGCCGGATCCCCTCATTCCGGGTTCTATGTTTCAAAGATACTCCGAACATAGCTCGTTCCATAGCTCGCTGAGTGACTTTGAATTGATGCACCAGCCGTATCGTGACTGTCCACGTTTCGGCTCCGTAGGACATAACAGGTAGGACACACTGGTTGAAGACTTTAGTCTACAGGCTCTGCGGAAGACGCGAAGAGAAGACTCGACGAAGCTTCCCAAATACTGCCCAACCCAGCTGAATTCTTCTGTTGGCCTCTTTCTCAAAGTTGTTGTTACCAAACTGCTAAGTTTGCTCGAGGTAAACGTATTCTCGAAAAAACCTTGAGAGCACCGCCATTGACAGCAATCGGTGGAGTAACGTGTTGGTTGAACATAACCTGAGTTTTGTCCAAGTTCATCCAGACCAATGGGTACAGAAGAACCGACTCACGTTCAGCATCTGCTGCAATTCCTGCAGCGTTTCAGCCAGTGTGACGATGTCATCTGCAAATCTCAAGTGTGAGATGTACTCGCCGTTGATATTAATACCACGTCCTTCCCAGTTTAGCGTTTTGAACACATCCTCCAATGCGTTGGAGAACAATTTTGGAGTAATAACGTCTCACTCCCCTTGTCTCACTCCTCGACGCAGGGGGATATGTTCAGATCGCTGGTCCTGAGTTCTGAAGGTCATTGTCATGTTTTCATAAAGACATCTCAGCACTTGGATATATCGCCAGTAGTCTTGGCATCGTTGCAGAGACTCCAAAACAGACCAGGTCTCAATAGAATCAAAAGCCTTCTCATAATCCACAAACGCAAGACACAGCAGCCGATTATACTCTTCGGACTTCTGTATTATTTGCCGCACTATGTGAATGTGGTCTATGGTGCTATATCCTCCTCGAAACTCGGCCTACTCCGGTAGCTGAAACTCGTCGAGTCTCCGCGCTAGACGATTCGTAACGACTGCTGAAAACGCGGCTTAGGAGCGAAATGGGTCTGTTGTTTTTTAAAAGGGTTTTATCCCTCTTTTTAAAGAAAAGTACTACCACGCTCCTTCGCCACGCTTCTGGCGTTCTCCCAGAGAACAGGACAGAGTTGAAGAGCTCCTGAAGTTCTTTCAGTACAGGACCTCCCGCTTTCAGGAGCTCGGTCGTGATCCCGTTCTCACCTGGGGCTTTTCCATTTTTAAGCTGTTTAAGAGCCGCCTCGATTTTGTTGTTAAGGTGGCTCTGGAATCCTCATTTTCGGGATCAGGTCGAGATGCATGCGATGCGTACAATTGACTGTAGAAGTTTTCGACTTCCGAAAGGATCTCCGGCTTCGAAACGACGATATCCCCACTAGATTTGGTCAACTTCGTCAGGTGGCTCCTCCCAAGTGATTGGACGAATACTTTCGACCCCCGATTCTGCTCAATCGCTTCCTCTATAAAGCGTGTATTGGAGTGTCGGAGGTCGCTTCGTACCAATGTCCTAATATTATTGTTGAGTGCCCGTTGTTCTGTGAAGTGACAAGTGGGTTTTCACGTCGTTTCGTCATAAGCTCCAGAGCCTCTTGCGAAAGTTTAGACTTCTTACCCGTACGCTGACTTTGCAGAATCGCGTACCTTCCTCCCTGAGGATTTCCACCATTGGTCGAGTGCCTGATCGCCGTCATTTGTGGTTTCCACGGCAGCTAATCGGTTCTTCAGGTTTGACTGGAACGCTTCAGATCCTAGCAAAGTTTTGAGCATACTTGGACGGACCCTAGACTTCATTAAACGAGTTCGCTCGAGCTTGAAATTGATATTCAGAGAGCCTCGAACAATTATGTAATCACTAACGGTATTGATCCTGTTGATCACGGAGACGTCTCTGAATATATGCTTTCTATCGGTAATGATGAAGTCTATCTCATTTTTCGTCAAAGTATTGTTTCGCCACGTCCACTTCCTTTGGGGCTGGTTCTTAAATAAGGAATTCATCAAGAAAAGCCCCTCTTTCTCAAGGAAGTTGATGAGCATTTGCCCCCTATGATTTCTGCTTCCAAACGCGTAGAATCCTTCTACCGATTCGTTAAATTCTGTACTGGGAACTTTATCGTTAAATTCCCCCATGAGATCATTGTAGCGGGCCCTAGTGGTGGAATGCAAGGCCTTGGAAATGTCCTAGAACATTTCCTCCACTTCGTCCCTACCCTGTTCGAGACACTACAGACATCTACAATGTTATCACAAAGTGATTTGTGGACCAGCAACCCGACTTCACCGTGAGATAGCTGGTGTCCTTCTCGAAAATATAAAAGGTGGCCCGATTCTAGGGTTATTGTGTACTCCCCCTCTCTTCGGACTTCACTCAACCCAAGAATGTGGCACCTTATTTTTCCGAGCTTTTCTTTTAGCTTTACTAGGTGTTCATCGTGCCGTACCGTGCGTCCATTATACGTCGCCAAGGTCAGTTGGGTTCGGCGGCCATTCGTAACCCGGGGATTCTTGGCACCCCCTACCTTGCCGTTACCGTGAACCCCGACATAATCAGAAATAGCAAGGCGACCGTGGTTGGATGTGGCTTGCCATTAAAGGGTTTGCCCATAATCGCCACGCTGGGTATACGGGTTGGCGATCGCAGATCCCAGTCTAGTCTAGTCTGCGCCATTTAGCTGCGAAGTATTATGAATAGTCATCCCGTCATTTGTCAGTTGTCAGAGCCTCGTTTGTTATTCAGCGAGGTGCACCATGAGCAGGTGAGGTTGACTTGGAGCACTGAGATGTGAATGTGCCCCTTATAATCCTTTTTGATTTAATTTGATGATTTACCACCCTCAAAAAAAAAGTTATATGCAGATGAGCCTAAAAGTTAATCATACTTGGATTAACTTTCTGTGTATGTGTGTTCCTATAAACCAAAAGTAACAATCGTAGATCCCATAGTGAAATTATTGTTAAAATGTTGGAACGCAATTTAAAAAAATATGTGTTACCGCCAACGGATACATACGAAATATCGTGCACAACATAATCCAGACATATTTGTCTTATTTGTCTTGGATCCAACAACGACTGCGGTACTCGCTGTGGGCAAGCCACCGCGCACCGCTGCCAACAATGTTATAAGTATACGCTTAACTCGCATAAAAATATACGAGACATTATGTACTCACAAATACGAGAGACTTTACAATATTCTACTTTATGCTACTACATTATCGGGATTCAGCAAATACTCTCGTATTCATAGTCAGGTTGGTAGCACATTAATCAAATACCGTGCACAATAATCAACTACATTTCCGAGGACCAAGTTATCGCGACATAAGGGATATAATGTGCACCGCAGCTGATAATGAAGCTTTAGTGTTTGGTCTCAAGCTTTGTCTAGTGCGGAGCGAGTGATTACAATCTTAGATATGTGCTCATGTATGATCGACATGCAATTTTCGGACAGAGTATCGAGTGTGGCTAAGACGCTAATAGCTATATGATAACGTCAGCCTTGATGACTCTACTTGGAGTTGACACTGTAATTAATAAGTTAATTTTGTCTCCTAATAATATGATCGGTATAGCGACAGGGATACCCAGAGACACTGCAAGCTTGACACCTAGACAGGATATAAAGTTGCGTGCAAAAAAGAAATGGAAGACGTTGCCTTGCGGCGGCGGGATAACACAAGTTGAAAATAAATAACATACTTGGCCTCAGTTTTTTTTTTTTTTGTCATATTCGCATTACTTATTCATATTTTTGCAAGTTTACAGTGCGTCTTACAAAGCCAATTGTAAGTTGACGTTCACTCTAACGTAATAATTTCACGCCGGGATTTTCAACGCATTGCTTGGCTTGAATTCACTATGACCACTTAACGATTCCTTGCTTCGAAACCACGGCAATACCTTAGATCACACACGAATTATGCTAATATCGTATTAATAATATCGACAAATTGTCTTGGAACATAGCGAATATGACATTTCGATTCCTTGGTACATTGGTTTCTACAAAACTTTTTCAATTTTTTTTTTTAATTTTTAGTTTAAGTACCTACCTCACACCAATTCGAAATTGTATCATCATTGAGGTCAAAACAATACATTTTTAAGAGTTCCGATCTATATGAAATTTAAATGGGACCATTTCGGAATAAACCTCTCTCAAACAACAAAAGACGAAAACAAAAATACGATTTATGACGTATTAAAAAAAAACTATTTACTAGATCTCGTTCAAACCAATTTTCGGTGGAAGTTCACCACACTTGACCACTTTGGAAGTGTCTCTCGCGAAAACTATTCAGTTTAGAAAAAAATGATTTTAGAAACTTCAATATCATTTTTGAAGACCTATCCATAGGTACCCCACACGTATGGGTTGGATGTTTTTTTTTTTGGTTTTCAGTTCTGAGTATGGGGAACCCCCAAAATTTATTGTTCTTTTTTTTTTCAATTTTTGTGTGAAAATCTTAATGCGGTTCACAGAATACATCTACTTGCCAAGTTTCAACAGCATAGTTTCGGGAAAAAGTGGCTGTGACATACGGACAGACAGACAGACATGATGAATCCATAAGGATTCCATTTTTGCCATTTGCACCACGAACCAACAGAGTGCAACCATAACAATGGATGCACTCTGTTGGTTCGGTTCAGTGTAACCCTGAATTTTGAAAATGCTATGCGCGATAAACGACGGCATTTCGCCGCCATTTTTTTACATCCATGTAAACGTCGAGTAACACGTATTGAACGATATATTAACTTGGACAGTGTCTATTCTAAAACGATCTTCTGGAAATATTCAATTTGACGGGACATTGATCACAGCAGTGTGGGGAAACCTCGGACCCGTCACACCCGATTCTTTCCCACCAATCACGTCCCGGACCATATAACTCTCACACATGTTCAGCGAAACTATGATTCCGATCGACGGATCTGATTTTATGGATTGCTTTTTAGTATTCTGCATATGATAAGGATATTGACTGGTCCATCTTTCGGTTTGTCAGAAAAATCGTTCTACACCCCGTAGCTCTTCAACATTTTCTAATATCAGATGTGAACGTAGATAGGTACTATTATGTTTGAAAAAAATTATGGCGACCTTTAAGGGTCCTGCACACAGACGGGACGCGACGGAGCGATGCAACCTCGGTAGAACAATTCCCACGATGTTTTCATAGAAATTATTCCGCCAGGGCTACGTCGTGCCCTTATGAGTGGCCGAATTAATTGCATGTGATTTATGAAATTACCTTTCAGGATTAATTTTGTCTAAAAGAAAATGGTTCTAAAAGCACATGCATGATCAAAGCGAATGCAGCTGTAACTAATTGTTATTTAAATACCTAATGGGCGATAACCGAAATTAATTTCATACGTTATTGAATCATAATTTAAAACTATTTATATCTAGAACATAAAACCCGTGTGTTCATATCAAATAGACTAGTAAATTAGGATAGTTAAATCGGAACTTAGTTTCCGATTGCATAGATAATTACGGATTTCAAAATTCATTGCTTTTCAATCAAGCTAAATATGTCAGTCAGCCGCAAGAGGAATTATAGACTAATATTTTAAATGGAGCTAGAATATTAATATTGGATTACAGATAATAATGCTATTTGTATTCACGAACGATAATAATATTTGTTGCGACTGAAAGTAGAAATTGACTTGGTATCAAAACTTTACTTAGATTAGATTTACTGGAATCGTGATCTGAATAAAGATATTCCATCAAGTTCTTTTCGTAAAAATAATAGACTCCTCTGTAGTCTGTATATAATAGACTCGAGATTATCAACATTACAGAGAGAAAGAAATAGTGTTCGGTTTCTTCTTATGTCGTATTTAAAAAAAAAAAACGTGGTCTCCGAGGCATGAGGAGTAGTGGTGACCCAGTGGTAATGATCGCGGCTTACATGTTATAGTAGGTCATAGGTTCAAACGCAGACAGACGCTTTACTTTTTGAACCGACGAAAAAACGGAGGAGGTTACTCAATTCGACGCGTATTTATTTTTTATTTTTTTATGTATGACCACGCATATCTTTTTTGTAAATTATGTCATCAGTTCAACACCTCCGCTCTTATATCGCTAAAAGCTAAAAACGAAAAATTCGAAGACATGTGACATCTACCAGCCCACCCGGGCTTGGTGGCCTGGTGGTGGATTTCGGCCCACTCCCTTTCATAGAGTGGAGGCCTGTTTTTTGGCGCATCTTAGGCTGATTGTGCTCAGAGGCAAAGAGTTGTCTCTCTCTCTACTCTTTGCGTCTGTGAGCACGTAAATGTGTCGGTACTGTGCCTGAGCTCTCTTTATCGGATTATGAGAAAAGAGAATACAGAAAGCACAAGCTGTGTTTGCGCACGCACACGTGCTAATTATCTATAATATCTCTATAATAATTAATGTAATATTTATCTCCTGCATAGTTGTCTTGTCCCAATTGAGATTGGTCGCCGTGATCCAAATTCTGTCAGGGATAAATTGATATAAAATCAAAATCAAAAGTCATTTATTCAAACTACGCTCAGAGTCGGTACTTTTTGAACGTCAAAATTACATAAGACAGTCCCCCAAAAACGCCCGCCCTTCACCACTTCCTAATGCTTTAGCTGGGAAGAAGAAGTGACGCAACAAACTCCCCAGCAGCACAGCTGTCTGTTAAGTTGGAAGAACTTGGTTCTATACAATAATAGGTAAGTATTGAACAAAAAATGAAAATTTTCATTAATAAAAAATAATTAAAAAAAAATTGTTTAAAGAGTCAAATAACAAAAAAAAAACAATGAAATGGAGTAACTCATATGACCTGTCAGTAAGGTAAGCTAATTCTGATGAAAGAATACAAACGTTGTCTTGAGTTGTGTCACAGCGACCAAAACAATTCTTACCGTTTAAGTAGTCGTTAATAGAATATAGAATGCTTTAGAAAAAAGATTTGATTTTACTTTAGCTTTAAACGCATTAAAATGTAAATCTAGGAAAGTAGAGGGAAGCTTGTTATAAAAGCCCAACAAATGAGTTATGAGCTTTATGAAGCCGGTGAAAGGGACCACGTAGTTTGTCCTTATTTCTAGTATTAATATTATGAATATCACTGTTTTTAGTGTTTAAGTGTATATTTTGCCTAGTATATAAGATGTTACCGAAGATGAATTGTGATGCCACCGTGAGAATACAAATATCTTTAAAAAAATCTCTCAGAGCAACTCTAGCAGCTAGGTGGTAAATTGCACGTACCTACAGCTCGTTTTTGCAGAACAAAAATATTTTGAATGTCAGAGGCTTTGCCCCACAGCAGAATGCCGTAGGACATAACGCTATGAAAATAACTAAAATAGACTAACCGAGCTGTATCAACGTCAGTGTATATTTTATTTACCTGGTGCCATTAAACTTGCCGACGGAGACGAGGCGGTACAGCTGTATCTCGACACGCTGGCCAGCATCTGGTTGTAAGAAGTAGGAACACGCACCAGGTCCCTCGATGGAAGGCGACTTGATCTGGCCGAACGTCTTGCCAGACTTGCTCTTGAGTATTCGAGAGTCGATTGTGATGTTGCACACTGAAAGAAAATGTGTATTTAGAACAAATTCATGTGTCAGCTGCTTCAATTCACGCCTTGTTTCCATGGGGGTAGGCAGAAGTAATAGAACGCAACCTGCTTCGATCCTGACATCTTCTTTTGCTTCGTTTACGTTAAAAATGCGCTATTAACTGCTTACATATTTTATGTACTTTAAATAAATCTGGGGAATTTTTGTGTACAGCAAAGTGCATTCTTTATTTCTATGTATCTATCTGAGTTTTCCATGGCTACGATGCCGTTGGCTAAAGTAAAGACAGACATTTCGAAGCTTCACATGTCACAGTTGCGGTATAAAAGGCAAAAGAAATCAGTCGTCGGGTTATTGATTAGATTAGGTCTAGTTCGGGAAAAAAGTATTACGTACCTACTTACCTAATTTAATTTGTCTGGTAGAAAAAGAAAACAATTCTGATTCGAGATTTATATTTCTCCGATAAATGGTGTTGGTGTAGAATCGTACTTATCACGTAATAGTTTAATATGTACAGTCAACGACGACCTGCGAAAATAGTTTTTACGACAGCGGCTTCGCCCGCGTGTCCGTCGTAAATTATACCACGGGAACCTACTTGTTTTTTTTAAGTAGCCTACATTGTCCCACTGCTGGACAAAGGCCTCCCCAAAGCCCTCCAGGTATCCTCAGGTAGCTTACCAACGGTATAAAAGTATCCTGTATTCATTCAGATTATAAACTATTTGTGTGTCCATTCTAATCCTTTCAGACGTTTTTGCGTGATTGAGTAACAAACATACAAACTTTTACATTTGTAATATTAGTAGGAAGTAGGAAATAGAGTAGGATTAAAGTAGGATAAAAACCTTATCTTGACCTTTGTGACGAGACAGTTCGGCACATTTTCTTAAAAGAAGTACCTTTCCCGAACGGGTTCATAAACGTGATGACGATCTTCTAACTCCATATATTGAAGGTGATTGATTAAGGTTTGATTATACTATTTTACGTCGATTAGAAACCCAGCTGATTTCATTGGATCCGTTACCTAAAACGTTAAACCGTGTTTATCGACAATGTGTTGAAACTAGACCACAGATCAGATAAATGAATCCTAAAGCTACTGTGTAATAACAACGGCAGTAATATTGATAGATCCAACAATGGAGCACTTAGTTAAACAAATGAATTATAATTGCAGCCCGTTTCGATCGACGGGTTGTTATGAATTTAATGGGTTATTGAACTAAATGTAACGTTTCGTGGTGAAATGTGTTTTGCAGGACATTGTACCCAGTGACATTTACTAATTCTACTTAATCTATATTAAATATAAATAAGTATATCTCCATAGATTTTTCTCCTGAGTTTTTTTATTCTGTTTATATGACATACTCAGCCTATAACGTTCCCACTGCTGGGACACAGGCCTCCCATCAGTGAGAGGGAGTTATATGTGTATAATATGTTATTATTTTTAATTTTTCGAGTTATATAACTATTAAGATTTATTTATTAATATACATTCGCTACCATTACACCTGCCGTTGTTTGTCTTTGCATCACCCTAAATTTCACTGGTAGAAAATGCCCCTTTGCACGTTATTATTTTGAGTAAATATTTGTGTAGATTCCGAGAAATCTGTACCTTTCATGGACGCTGAATCCTTATCTCCGTACTGAACCTTTGAATATATTCAAGCCCCTCAGGATGTATTCAAGTATTTAAATGTCATATTAATGTCTGCTCCATTTGAAATCTTTTAATGTGTCCAAGTGGTCGTCGCCTTTTTAGATGGATACATTGCTCAGAGGCACTCCGAGGTCTGTCTCAACTCTTTGTTTGACCGGAGGGCCGGCTCGTTCTTTTGTCGAAGAATTTACTTTGTTATTCAAAGTGGCAACCCTGTTTGTAAGTCTTGTAAGCAATTATAGGTCGAAAAATATTTACACTTACCTAAGTATCATCGTTTTTCGAACTATTATTGCTTTGTTGGTCTCGTGGTCGGTCGCAAGTGCGACTGCTGAACGTGTGGTCCTGGGTTCGATTCATGGGTCAGGCAAAGTGTTATTGGGTAATTCCATTAGGGAATTCTACAGTAACAGCCCGGACTTGGCAATTCGGTAAATGATAAATGATAAATGATTTTATTTCTGTAAGTAGGTTTGTACAAACACTTTTACACGTCAATCATATTTTTTAAACTAGATGAGGTCGGCGTTTCCTATCTGACTACTCTGAGAAGAAAGGCCGAAACAAACTCAGAGGTCACAGTCTCTTTTAAAGTCCAGACATAATCTTGGTCAGATCATGTGAAGACCATGTGGATTGGTGTCTGAAATGGTCTTTTGAGGAAAGAACCACACAGGTTGAGTGGACCTGTCCATTCAGTGCACGCATGTATCAATAATCATACGGCTCAACTCAGAACTTGAGGAGCTCAACGATTTGACGAACAATACCAAAGAAAGGACATTTGGGTAGGCCGCATAAAGTACTCAAACTGCCAGATTAACATTAAAAACGAACTGAGAAAGAGACGAAACACGAAAACAAAAATACCACATAGTCCTCACATTCACAATAATTAAAGCAAAAATAATATTATACTTCTCAAAGTAAATATTCATGTCAAAGTGTATATTATAATAATCAAATTTCAAAGTGTACATAATAATAATCAAATGTCAAAGAGCAAAACAAAGAAAAAACAACATTCAGTATACAAAATTGGAGCAGGTCAATCCCAAGCTTTTTTGTCCTCAATATAATCTTTAACGGTATAAAAGGCTTTCAGGCACAACTTACGTTTGATGAATGATTTAAATTTATTGAGACTTAGATCTTGAACATGGCTTGGAAGTTTATTATAAAAGCGTATACATTGACATCTGAATGACCCACCTATTTTCTTGAGCCTTGTTGATGGTACAACAAATTTGTGTTTGTTCCTAGTATTTATACTATGGATATCACTGTATTTTTTAAACAATTTAATATTTTTATGAGCATATAAAAGATTTTCATAAATATACTGTGAAGGCACAGTCATTACATTTATCTCCTTAAATCTATCTCTGAGAGAGTGTCTCGGACTTAATTTATAAATTGATCGGACAGCTCTTTTCTGCAAGACAAAAATAGTCTGAATGTCGGCGGTATTTCCCCACAATAGAATACCATACGACATTACACTATGAAAATAGCTAAAGTACACTAAGCGGGCTGTCTCTACATCAGTTAAATTACGAATTTTCCTAACAGCGTATGCTGCAGAACTTAGCTTTTTCGACAATTTAGCTATATGTGGGCCCCACTGAAGCTTGGTATCCAAAGTTAAGCCCAAGAATACAGTGCTATCTTCAGGATTCAATTCTTCGCCCTTTATCAACACATTAGTTTTCACCTGCTTAAAGTGAGGTAGCGTAAACTTAATGCATTTGGTTTTTTTTTCATTAAGAAGCAAATTATTAGCATTGAACCAGTGAACTACTTTTGAGATTGCGCTATTTACATCGTCATTAACAAGTTGCTGACGTTTAAGTCTAAACAAAAGTGAAGTGTCATCCGCAAACAACACTATATCATGATTATCCTTTATGAGGTAAGGCAAGTCATTAATATAAATAAGAAACAAGAAAGGACCAAGAATTGAGCCCTGTGGGACTCCCATTGACACTACGGATCCCGGAGATTTTTTTCCGTTTACATCAACACACTGAATCCTATTACACAAGTATGAAATAAGAAGATCCAGAGCGGTGTTCCGGATCCCGTAGTGGCGGAGTTTCCTGATTAGAGTTTCATGAAGCACGCAATCGAAAGCTTTAGATAAATCGCAAAAGATGCCCAAGGCATCGTATTTATTTTCCCATGCATTGTAAATATGCCCTAAGAGTTCAACACCGGCATCGGTAGTTGAACGACCCCTTGTGAAACCGAACTGTTTGCTATGTAATAAATTATGTTTATTAAAAAATCTTTGCAGTTGGTCTAAAATTAATTTCTCAAAAATTTTACTAAAGGTAGGTAGTACTGAAATAGGTCTATAATTAGAGGGGTCTGATGTACTACCTGATTTAAACAAAGGTATTATTTTACTATTCTTCATTAGGTCAGGAAACTCCCCGCAGTCTATACAATTATTAAATATAAGAGCTAAAGTAGGTGCTACAATGTCAATAATAGACTTAGCAACTTCTACAGAATTACACAGATCTGCAGTCTTTTTTACATTTAAAGTGTGAAAGGTTTTAATTATATCTCTACAGCTAATATGTTCAAAATGAAATTCTGAATCACAAACATTAACATTTTCCTTAAGCAAATACTCAGCAACAGAAGGTGATGAGTTTAGGTAGTATGAAACCCCCGTGCATTTCATTCCACGTTACGCCATTGGTTCTGCGCCTGATCTTTCCCCGGTTGTGCTGGATTGCCGTCCCATCAGTCTATTGAATGAGAGTAAAGGACCACAAGTATGTGCACTATAATATCTCCTATGTACCTGGCAAATCTCCGTTGAGATTGGCCACCTTGGCCGAAATTAGGTGGAGAGGATAATACTTACCTACTAAAACATTTTGTACATTTTATTTTACACTCGTTTTCACTTCCCTCACACCAAGACATTGCGTCAAATTTAAATCAGGGTTTTGTTATTTCAGAACAAAATTAGTTATTAAAATAGCTCGCTATTCATAGCTTTATAAGTCAGTTATATCTTATATTATTATGTATTATTGGTTGAAATCTTCCTCATTCCTATTTATTGTCCAAGATTTGTTATTGTGCCTTGTGTATCGTACCATAAAATTAAAAATATTAATTTTCCACCGGAAAAGGAAACATGTCAATGATAGCTTGGCGCTCTGCCAGCCGCATAGATAATAATTGAATTTCTTGTAACAAAGATACATCTTGTCTGTGGAGAACAGTAATTTTGTGCGGAATAAAACTGAAAGAAAAATAAAAGCTAAGTGTGGAGGATACAACATGGAACCCATTAAGACTCTCATATACAACGGCCAATTAGCTGTACTACAACATCTGTTGCGGTCGCGCAGAAGAACTGTTGAAAGAAGTTAGTTATTTATTGTTACAAATATATAATAATAATAATAATAATAATAATAAGCCCCCTAAACAACCACACGTCCTGATTGACCATCTAATCACGTGGGGGGCGGACACACGAATGAGAAATTACTGGCGTGGCTAACGTGGCTCTGGAAACCCATTCAAAATGGAGACACGATCGAAAACTAAACGTATAGGGCCGCTGCCCGGGGGCGATCGCCGGGGCGCACCTGGAGCTGACGCTGGGTGTTTCAGCATGCGAACCGTCAGCGGTGAGGAGTTGAACAGGCGGGCTCCCACCGACAAAGATGCTACAGCCGAAATCAGTGACGATGGTGACAGACTAACGGACAGGACAAACACCCCTGTAGAACCGTATAGTCCAAGCACAGTCTCTTACACACCTTCTCGACCATCATCACCATCTAGACCATCGTCACCCATACTATCATCACCCCCTATCAATAGTTTAAATTCAATTCCACCCACTCCGACCTTGAATGTTGCGCGGGAGGCTAGTTCCTTTTTACCTGCGTCCACCAAGGCTGGAAAAGCAAGAGTTCGCATGAGATGGAGTAAAGAAGTTAACCTATTTATCATGCGAACTTACTTTTATATCACTAAATTAGAGACCGACATGACCACTTATAGACAACAATTGCATGAACTTTTTACCCGACACTATCCCGAAATAACCGTTTCAGAACAAAGAATCTCAGATCAGAGAAGAGCTATAGTTAGAAATAAGCTTTTATCTCAAGAAATAATAGAACAATTAAAAGAAGAAACACGAATACAATTACAAGAAGCAGAAATTAATACAAGCGCTAACGCTATCTCAATGTCGCAAAACATAACCGACATTGCTGAAGAATCATCACACGCACAACCGCACACCCAAATACAATCATGTACTCAGTCTCAATCATACAACCAATCACAAGCTTACACGCAAACCTCACACACATCCACACAAACTGAATCTATAACCCTAACCCTAGAAAATGATATTGAGACCATAATTGCTGTAGATCAAAATCTAACGACAGATATGTATATCCAAGAAATATATGACAGATTCAGAACAACCCTAGCACAATACTCTGGGATGGACCCAGCAGTTCGACCAAAATTACCTAAACTTCGATATAGTCCTAATCTTTTCCGGTTAGTAAACTTATTTAATGAAAACATACTTAACCAATTTATTTGCGATGACAGTCAACTCATAGCTATACACACACTTATACAGGGTGTCCAAGAACCTGGCGTCCAACTGGATTCCCACGATGCCCCAAGTTCTAACAGTACTCAGAAAAATATTTTAAAAAATCCACCCCATGTACTTACAGAATTATACTGATTTCAAAAAAAAAGGGGAAATGAGCACCCTGTGACATACTTTTGAATGCTGTGACTGCTAATGCTGATAATTTCGATATTTCTTGGAGGTTTTGTAATCTAGGGTATTGCTGTGTCTAAATAGAATGTAAAAATAATGTACTTATTGTACCATTTTAAAATAAAATATTATTTTAACTAAAGGTGATATGGAAAACTATTGAATTTCGCAACTTTGACCGACTGTAGTGTAAAAAAAATGTACCAAAATAGTATGGCAAGTGACGTCAAATTTTGACGCGTTTATTCCTCTTTTTAAAAAGGTATATAATACTTACACATTAATTTGAAAAAAAAAAATTTGATAATATTTTTACTCAACAACCCAATTTTTACGAAGTGCCTACCTACTAACGGTAACTGTCGGACCCTTTCTTATCTTAGAAACTGTTATGTTACTACTATTATTTACTTCGGTTCCAAGAGTGAGCAAGAAGGAAATACACACAGGTAGATGGGTTCCCAGTAGAATAAAAGCAAAGAATGTTAGTTTAAAGATATTTTATTACAATAAATGTTCAAAATGTTGACCACCCGCGGCAATACAAGCTCTCACTCTCCTTAAAAAGGACCGCTTTATGTTTCGCGAGTAACTTTTTTGACGTATCACCTGCACTGCTTGTGTTATCTTCTCACGAAGGTCAGCGATGTCATTAATGGGCTTCGCATAAACGAGCTCCTTCATAGTTCCCCAGAAAAAAAAATCCAGCGGATTTAAGTCAGGTGAGCGGGCTGGCCACGGGATTGTTCCTGATCGCCCAATCCACCTGTTCGGGTATTGCTCGTCGAAAAACTCTCTAACGGATACGCGAAAATGTGCTGGACAGCCGTCGTGTTGGAACCACATATCTGGTGGGGTCTCTTCTAGTAAGTTTGGCAAATCATTTTGAAGAAAATTTAAATATGATTCGCCAGTCAAATTCTCGGGCATCTCAAATGGACCAATAATATTCCCACAGAGAATACCGGTCCACATGTTCACTTTGAACCGGTACTGGGATCTATCTTCTCGCATCAAGTGCGGATTTTCCACATGCCACTCGTGCAAGTTGTGTAGGTTCATGTAGCCATCCTTCTTAAATGTTGATTCATCTGACCACAAAATTTTGTCGATAAAGTTTTCGTCTTCTCGATGTTTTTGCAGGATTGTTTCACAAAACGCGACTCGGCTCGGATAGTCTCGAGGTAAAAGACTTTGCACTCGCTGTACGTGGTACGGATGATATTCTTCTTTTTGGAGAATACTGTGTGCTGTGCTCTTCGGTATCCCCGTATCAGCTTCTATTCCTCGCACAGAGATGCTTGGATTTGCCGACACCGCCTCTAAAACTTCATCGCGTATGAAGTCATTTACGGGTCGTCCTTCACCAGCTACTTGATTGGGGAACCGCCCGTCACATAGTGATCTGTGCACATTAATGAAAACTCGATGGTCGGGATATCGCGTAGCCCTCGGATACCTTTCTCTGTAAAGTCTCGCTGCAGCTCGTCCATTACCTCTACATTCTCCATAAATGTAGTGCATATTTGCGTATTCTTGCGGAGTGTAGGTCGCCATGGTAGCACACACAAAACACAAACTGTCCAAACACAGGTAAAGGTCGTCGTAAAGAGTTCGTTTCAAAGTCCAGAGCACAAAGAGTAATCGAGTCCAATAAACAAAGCTTTAAATCGTAGTACGTGATCAATGGTAACAATAAGAGAGAGGTGCGTAGTAACGGCAGGAGGCAGTGACGCGTACTGACCGTACTGTTATCCTAAATAGCACGATCCCAGATAGCGTCACTATCTATCTCACTCGCACCTCTAACCTTTTTCTCCCTCACTCTTACCTGAATAATGGGGTACCATAAAGAAGAACCAGCAAATCGCAAAGATAGTTTCTGTCTTGCTCCCTCCTGTTGTAATAACGAATCACTATGGTGAGATGCATGCACATACCGTCCCTTACGGTCTAACCTGTTTTTTGAGAGGCCTGTTGTTATTTTTATGAGCATACAATAGTAATTCTTTAGAGGTTAGATTCAATTCGTCGTAAATTTTTCTTTCTAAGAATTCTGTAAGACATCGTAAAAATTGGGTTGTTGAGTAAAAATATTATCAAATTTTTTTTTTTTCAAATTAATGTGTAAGTATTATACCTTTTTAAAAAGAGGAATAAACGCGTCAAAATTTGACGTCACTTGCCATACTATTTTGGTACATTTTTTTTACACTACAGTCGGTCAAAGTTGCGAAATTCAATAGTTTTCCATATCACCTTTAGTTAAAATAATATTTTTTTTTAGCGAATGGGCCACTGCTGGCATTAGAAAAAGCAGAGATATTTTATATAATTTGTATCACGAAAAATCATTGACTTCTGATCAGGCCCTTCATAATTATGTAAGAAACTATTCTAAGATATTCAAAAGAGTCTGCGCTCACGCTAAATCTAAATTAATAAGTAACAAAATTAGTATCTCTAAAAATAAAATAAAAGCTGTGTGGCAGGTAATTAACAAAGAAACTGGAAACACAAAACAGCGAGATCAGAATGAGTTAGCTCTAAAAATTGATAATGAAACCATTTCAGATAAGTTACAAGTTGCTGAGACTCTAGAAAATTTCTTTACCAACATCCCAATAGAAGTTACGAAATCTCTCCCCTCATCATCTGTATTAGCTGAATCTCTTCTTAAAGAAAACTTCAGCAAGGACATTCCAAGTTTTGAATTCAAACCCATCTCTATTGCCACAATTAAAACAGCATTTAAAAGTCTTAACATAAAAAACACTGAAGACTTATGGGGGATTTCCGTTAAAGTTCTCGAAAATATCATTGACACAATTGCCCCTGTCCTAACAGGCATATTTAATCAATGTTTAGACAGCGGTACGTTTCCTGAGTTAATGAAACATAGTAAAGTAGTACCAATTTTCAAATCGGGTAGTAAGAGTGATCCCTCTAATTATAGACCTATATCTGTGCTTCCAGCATTGAGCAAAATTTATGAAAAAATCATGCTGGACCAGATGTTATCACACTTTAACTCGAATGGGATTTTACATAGTCGACAGTTTGGTTTCACGAAAGGTAGGTCGACGACTGACGCAGGAGTAAAACTCATCAGTCACATTTTGGAATCCTGGGAGAATTCCCAGGACGCCATTGGCATTTTCTGTGACCTCTCAAAAGCGTTTGACTGCGTTGACCACAATACACTGATCTGTAAATTACACCACTACGGAATTCGTGGACAAGCTGCTGATCTTGTACTTTCCTATTTATCAAACAGGCAGCAAAAAGTAAACGTTAATGGGGCGACGTCCTCGGGGTCTCTAGTTAAGATGGGCGTGCCTCAAGGTTCAATTCTTGGCCCTTTTTTATTTCTAGTTTATATTAATGACCTTCCTTACCTGATGGCTAAATTCTCGGATATAATTTTATTCGCTGATGACACTTCTCTTATTTTTAGAATAGATAGGAAAGATACGGATGTCTTACATGTCAATGATAGTCTAGCTGTTCTTTCGAAATGGTTTGCTGCTAATAATCTTTTACTCAATGCGAACAAAACTAAATGTCTTAAGTTCTCGTTACCAAATGTACCCCAAGTAGGTCTAAACTTAAAACTTGATGGCAAGAAACTGGATGCTATTTCGGAAACTGTATTTTTGGGAATTACTTTAGATTCAAAATTGCAATGGGGTGCTCACATTAGAGCTCTTTCAAGTAGATTAAGCTCAGCTGCTTACGCAGTAAGAAAAATAAGGCAGTTGACTGATGTAGCCACAGCTAGGTTAGTTTACTTTGCTTATTTTCACAGTATTATGTCTTATGGCGTTCTGCTGTGGGGATCGGCAGCTGACGTAGATTCAATTTTCATTTTACAAAAGAGGGCAATCCGCGCAATCTATAAAATGGGGCCTCGCGAGTCTCTTAGAAACAAATTCAGCGAAATTGATATATTAACTCTGCCTTCTCTTTACATCCTAGAAAATATCTTGTATGTTCGCAAAAACTTAGGCCTTTTCAAAAAACGATGCGATTTCCATAATCTGAATACACGTAGTAAAGATGAAATTGTGATTCCAAAATTTAGATTGACTAAAACTAGCAAGTCATTTCTAATAAACAGTATCCGCTTCTATAACAAGTTGCCAAAGTCGGTTACAGAACTTAGCGATGGAAAGTTTAAAACGCACATCAAACGTGTCCTTATCAAAAAAGCATATTATAAGATAAAAGACTACGTTGAAGACAGGGAAGTTTGGCATTAATTCCTTCTGCACATGTGGCTTCCCTGGTACCTCATTAACAGCATAACTATGTGAAAGTCTATTAACTGCTCTCAAATACAAAGTTCTTTTTAATTCTTTTTATTTTTACAATGCTGACATATTCTCGTCATTAATTGACATTATACATCAATTTTATTTAGGTTCATTTTATTTATGTAGATTATTTTACATATTGTGAATGAGAGAACGTTGTAGGCCTTACAGACTGTAGATTTGTAGACGATTTTCTATTCTGTATTCGTCTAAGTACCTGGTACTTATTGATAGGCCTGCGCTGTCCTCCCATACATTTAATATCTGTAATTTGAAAATATTGTTAAAGCCAATTATTTTTAAAAGAGTAACCGTGGAGTTTCTTGCCGGCTCTTCTCCATAGGAAACAACAATTTGGAACCGTGCACCTAGCTTCTGACGTTTCATAAGTGCCCATGCAGGTTTATATGAAATAAAAATATTTTGATTTTGATTTTGATTTTGATTTTATTTTAAAATGGTACAATAAGTCATTATTTTTACATTCTATTTAGACACAGCAATACCCTAGATTACAAAACCTCCAAGAAATATCGAAATTATCAGCATTAGCAGTCACAGCATTCAAAAGTATGTCACAGGGTGCTCATTTCCCCTTTTTTTTTGAAATCAGTATAATTCTGTAAGTACATGGGGTGGATTTTTTAAAATATTTTTCTGAGTACTGTTAGAACTGGGGGCATCGTGGGAATCCAGTTGGACGCCAGGTTCTTGGACACCCTGTATATTGCACAGCCGTAGTCGTATCTGAAGAGCTTAACTTTAAAATCACGCTACACACCGGAAACGCGATACCAAAACATAATATCAAACCAGCATGGCAACAGAGGTTAGAAAAAGACATCGAAAAATTAAGAGCAGATTGTGGTAGGCTTACACAATACATTAACAACATCAGGTCAAGTAAAGTAGTAAGGAGAGTTGAGGCTATATTTAGGAGTAATGTCACGCACACCAGACACGAAAATAACAACAGAAAACCTGAAGATTTCTTAGATACCTTAAAACAAAAACTAGCTCTTAAAGTTCATAGACTCAGAAGATACAAAAAAGCACAACAGCGCAAAAACGATAATGCCATATTTTCCACAAATGAAAAAATATTTTATAGAAACCTACACAAACCAGACACCGACACAAATGATGAGAATAACACAGACACACCTCACCAACCTACAAAAGATCAACTAGAAACATATTGGTCTAGCATTTGGGAAAAACACAAACAACATAACGATAAAGCAACGTGGATAACAGAAGAAGAAACAAAATGGAAGGCTATTCAGGAAATGGAATTTGTAGAGATTACCGAGTCAGATATCACACACATGACAGGCAGATTACATAACTGGAAATCTCCTGGTATAGATAAAATACACAATTTTTGGTACAAAAAGTTAACTTCATTACACAAACCCATAGCAAAAAACTTAACAGAGATTATATTAGGTCAACAAAATATACCCAATTTTATTGCAACAGGCATAACATACATGCTACCTAAAACAAAAAATTCACCACTACCTTCCCAATACAGACCAATCACTTGCCTGCCCACGATATATAAAATATTAACATCAGCTATAACAACCAAAATTAACTCACATATTGAACACCATAACATAATGGCAGAGGAGCAGAAAGGATGCAGGCGGGGCCATATGGGGTGCAAAGAACAGTTAATTATTGATTCTACTATCCATAAACATGCCACCTCAAAGCATAGAAATCTACACTGTACCTATATAGATTATAAAAAAGCTTTCGACAGTGTTCCACATTCTTGGTTGATACAAATACTAGAAATATATAGAATAAACTCAAAAATAATAGATTTCTTACGAAAAATAATGCCACTGTGGAAAACCACACTTCAACTAAATTGCAATCACAATAATGTTACAACGCGACAAATATCTATCAAGAAGGGTATCTACCAAGGGGATTCACTGAGTCCCCTCTGGTTTTGTCTAGCACTAAACCCTCTGTCTCATCTGCTGCAGCGATGTCGGGCCGGCTATTGTCTCAAACACACATCAGAACAAACAACAGTCTCACATCTCATTTACATGGACGATATTAAACTATACGCACAAACTGAAAAAGATATGAAGAAATTAGTAGAAGCTACAGCAGAGTTTAGTTTAGATATAAACATGCATTTTGGTCTGGATAAATGTAAAACACTTCATATCATGCGTGGCAAGATACGACCCGGCAACTATGTCGTAAATAACACAGACACCATAACAGCAATGGAACCGACCGACGTATATAAGTATTTAGGGTACACGCAACTAAAGGGACTAGATCATGTTAGGATTAAAGAAACACTTACTACAGAGTACAAAAAGAGACTAAACGCCATATGTAAAACACAACTGTCTAGTAAGAATCTCATCAAGGCCTTAAATACATTTGCCATCCCCATTTTAACATACTCATTTGGAGTTATTAAATGGACAAAAACAGACACAGAACAATTAGAACGAATCACACGCACCACCCTTACAAAACATAACAACTTACACCCTAAATCTGCAATAGAAAGACTTACTATCAAAAGACAAAATGGAGGGAGAGGCCTGATAGACATCCAGCACCTGTGGCGGAAACAAGTCTGGCAACTAAAAACATTTTTTTACTCAAAATCTCGCACTAGCAACATTCATAAAGCCATAGTTCAAAATGATAGTAACTACACCCCACTTAACTTGAATGAACAGCTAGATATTCCACAAATTACTAGCGAAAACTCGCAGAAACAAAAAATTGAGGATTGGAAGAAAAAGGTACTTCACGGCCGACATCCTCATGACCTAGAACAATCCCATGTGAACCAAGTAGCCTCAAATAAGTTTCTGAAAATAGGCAACTTATTCCCAGAAACTGAAGGATTTATAATTGCGATACAAGACCAGATTATTAACACAAAAAATTATAGAAAATATATCACCAAAGATCCATCAGTAACAAATGATAAATGTCGCAAGTGTCACGCACAACCAGAAACAATTCAACACATAACAGGAGCGTGCACAACTCTTACGCAGACAGATTACACACATAGGCACAACCAGGTAGCAAATGTAATCCACCAAAAATTAGCACTGAAATACACACTCATAAAAGACACAAACACTCCGTATTACAATTACACACCACAAACGATCCTAGAAAATGACACACATAAACTTTATTACGACCGCGCCATACTAACCGACAGGACAATTCACTACAACAGACCGGATATAACCCTACAAGATAAAATAAATAAAGTTACTTACCTAATAGATATAGCCGTTCCTAACACACACAACGTTCAGAAGACAATATCTGAAAAAATTAGTAAATACGCCGAACTCAAAGATGAAGTGACTAGAATTTGGCGCCAGCAAAAAGTTTACGTGGTCCCTATAGTCCTCTCCACAACAGGCGTCATCCCAAATCACCTTATTCATAGCCTTAAATTACTAAACCTAAAAGAAACCCTCTATATTACCTTACAAAAAGCTGCAATTTTAAATACATGTCGCATTGTCCGAAAGTTCATGCAAATAGATGAAAACGAAATAGGGCCTCATCAAAACACATATTAAACATAACACACCACACGCTGCATTTACTTGGCTTCGGTCCGTAAATGTTGCAAAAACCAGCCAAAGAGCTGAGAAGAAAAACACTCTACAAAAATAATAATAATAAGCCCCCTAAACAACCACACGTCCTGATTGACCATCTAATCACGTGGGGGGCGGACACACGAATGAGAAATTACTGGCGTGGCTAACGTGGCTCTGGAAACCCACTTAAAAATGGAGACTCGTTCAAAACGAAAACGTATAGGACCGCTGCCCGGGGGCGATCGCCGGGGCGCACTTGGAGCTGACGCTGAGTGTCACAGCATGCGAACCGTCAGCGGTGAGGAGTTGACCAGGCGGACTCCCACCGACAAAGATGCTACAGCCGAAATCTCTGACGATGGTGACAGACTCACAGATAGGACAGACACCCCTGTAGAACCTTACAGCCCAAGTACAATATCGTACACACCTTCAAGAAGATCATCAATATCCATACCATCGTCACCCCCTTTAACTAGTTTTAACTCAGTTACACCCACTCCGGCCTTGAATGTTGCGCGGGAGGTATCTACCTTCTTACCCGCGTCCACCAAGGCTGGAAAATCAAGAGTTCGTATGAAATGGAGTAAAGATGTAAACCTATATATCATGCGAACCTATTTATACATTACTAAATTAGAAACTGACATGACCACTTACCGCCAACAACTGCATGTACTTTTTACACGAAAATATCCTGAAATTTCTGTTTCGGAACAACGGATTTCAGACCAACGAAGAACTATTGTAAGGAATAAACTTCTTTCTCAAGAAGTAATAGATCAATTAAAAGAAGAAGTACGAAAACAATTGCTACAGGAAGAATCGGAAAATCCTGCAAACACTAACACTATTACACAAAACACAAATGAAAATAGCCTGCAAGATCATTCACAATCGCTCACTCAATCACAACCTAATCTTGAATACAATCAATCGCAAACATCACACATATCTACACAAACTGAATTTATAACCCTAACGCTAGAAAATGATGTTGAGACAGTCGCCGCCGTGAATCAAAACCCGATAACAGATATATATATACAAGAAATACATGACAAATTTAAAACAATACTAACACAGTACTCTGGGATGGACCCAGCAGCTCGGCCAAAACTACCTAAACTCAAATATAGCCCCAACCTTTTCCGCTTAGTTAATTTGTTTAATGAAGATATACTAAAACAGTTTTTATCTAATGACACACAACTTATTGATATACACACCCTTATTTATTGCACAGCAGTTGTTATTTCAGAAGAGCTTAACTTTAAAATCACTGAACACGCGAGAAACACAATACAAAGAGACACTGCAAAACCACCATGGCAACAGAGATTAGAAACGGACATTGAAAAATTAAGAGCAGACTGTGGCAGACTTACACATTACATCAACGGCTGCAGATCACATAAAGTCGTTAAAAGAGTTGAAGCAATATTTAACAACAATTCTACACACACTAGACACGAAAATAACAATAGAAATCCTGAAGAGTTTTTAGACACATTAAAACAGAAATTGGCACTCAAAGCCCATAGGCTTAGGAGATATTTGAAGGCACAACAGCGCAAAAAAGATAATTCCATATTTGCTACGAATGAAAAATCATTTTATAGGAATATACAGAAACCACACACTGATTCAACAACAGACAACGATACTGACACACCCTCAAAAGAACACTTGGAAACATTTTGGTCTAACATATGGGAAGAACAGGTACATCACAATGATAAAGCAACTTGGATTTCAGAGGAAGCAACAAAATGGAGCACAATAGGTGAAATGGAATTTAAAGAGATATCAGAGGCTGACATTACATATTTAACAGCTAAATTACATAACTGGAAGTCACCGGGTATAGATAAAATACAAAATTTCTGGTATAAAAAGTTAACGATACTACACAAAGCCTTAGCAAAAAACTTAACGGATATAGTATTAGGAGAACAGAGTATACCCGAATTCATTGCCACAGGAATAACTTACATGCTTCCTAAAAGTAAACACACATCAGAGCCTTCCCAATACAGACCAATCACATGCCTACCCACAATTTATAAAATACTAACTTCAGCAATCACTAATAAAATCAATTCACACATTGAACACCACAATATGATAGCAGAGGAGCAAAAAGGGTGCAGAAGAGGCCACATGGGGTGTAAAGAACAGTTAGTTATAGATTCTACTATCCATAAACATGCCGCCACAAAAAATAGAAACCTACATTGTACTTATATAGATTATCAAAAAGCGTTCGATAGCATTCCACACTCTTGGTTAATCCAAATCCTAGAAATATATAAAATAAATTCCAAAATAATTGAGTTCTTGCGCACTGTAATGACACGTTGGAAAACCACACTTCACATAAATAATCGACTCACCAATCTCATAACTCGACAGATACACATTAGGAAGGGTATCTACCAGGGGGATTCCTTGAGCCCTCTTTGGTTTTGTCTCGCTCTGAACCCTTTGTCTCACTTACTCAATCAGTGTCGAGCTGGATATAATTTTAAAAACAATACCGAAGAAGCTATTATCTCGCATCTCATATATATGGATGACATTAAACTATACGCTAAAACTGAAAAACAAATGAAAACTCTTATAGAAGTGACGACAACATTTAGTCAGGATATTAATATGCAATTTGGATTAGATAAGTGTAGGACATTGCATATTATAAAGGGAAAAGTAAAACCCGGCAATTATGAAGTCAGCGACACCGACACAATAGAATAGAATAGAATAGAATAGAATAACGTTTATTGTCTCCAGTATTACAGCTAGTAGTAGTAGTTACACTTATACAAAAAACTATAATACTGGAAGCAAAAGGTTTAAGCGTCAGCATTATGCTTCGGTCCCCCTAGCGGGTTACTAAGCGCTGGTTTTCAGCTTAAACCCTTGACTCCCGTTTACAAAAAAAATAAAGTTAAATTGAGCAACAACACATAAAATAATAAAAATTTAACAAAAAAAAGGGAAAAAAAAACACATTTTAATAAAAGATGATCATACATTAATAAATTTGATTAAGAAAACAAGATAGTGAGTGGTTTAAAACAGTTTGTGGACACGACTGGCTATTTTATCCATGTTCATGGATAAAATAGGATTTCATGGATATTAAAATAAAAAATAAAAAAGAGAATAAAACTACAGATGGAACATTACTGAACGGCTAACGGGCATGTTTCATAGTAATTTAGTGTTAGTTTTTTGAAATTCAAAAACGAAAATTTTACATTTTTGTTTGAAATTTTCTGCGTTTTTAATGCTTCGGAAGGGAGGCGGTATATTGTTCCAGATCTTTGATGCTGCATATTTGAAACTTCCCTTATACCCTTTTGTTCTATGTCTCGGAATCATTAGCGTTCCATTCACTTTCGATCGGGTATACAGGCTGTGTGCGTCCTTGCACCAAGATAATTTATTGAGCAGGTATGGGGGGTTTTCACTTGCAATAATCCTGTGTGTGAAACACAACAGATGTACATTACGTCGAGATTCCATATTATGTTGTCCCTTCTCAGTTATAATAGGAGAGATGTGCGATCTTCTTGGGACTTTATAACAGAAGCGTATGCATGCGTTCTGGACTCTCTGTATGCACTGTTTGGTCTTTTGAAAGAGTCTGGGTCCATACACGACATCACAATAGTTAAATGGCGAAAGTACTAGCAGGTCTGATAAGAGTTTCCTAATATCTTCGGAAAGGTACTCACGGATTCCATAGAGAACTTTCAACCTATAAAAGGCATTCTGAATCCGGCCATTAATGTGTTCTGCAAATCTAAGCTCATCATCCATAATCAGCCCCAAATTTTTTGCAACTTTCACCCTTTCCAACGGTTCTCCGTTAACAATCATTGGCTCATACAAATTGTCGGCCACTTTTATTTGGTATTTCGTGCCCAATATCATGCATTTAGTTTTAGATGGATTTAGCACGAGCGTATTTTTTTGAGACCAGTCGAGGATTTGCTCAATGTCCTTCAATATAGTTTCCATAGCCTGACTGGTTTCAACTGGCTTAAATGATTTATAAATTTGTGTGTCATCCGCATACAGGTGAACCTTACAGTGTTTGAGAATACCTGGTAGATCGGCAGTAAAAATAATAAATAAAATGGGACTTAAAATAGAGCCCTGTGGGACACCTCTTTCAACGAGCATCCTTTTTGATTCAATTATATTTCCTTTTTCATCATCTGTAACGACTTGTTGGTGTCGGTTCGTAAGGAAAGATCTGAACCATTTGCAGCTATCCTTCGAAATTCCGTAGTGAGAAAGTTTGGCGAGTAGTAGTTCTCGGTTAATACAATCGAACGCCCTCGAAAAATCTAATAGTACCAGCATTGAGCAGTTACCAGCATCTGACTCAGACAGTATATCATCGGTGACATGTGCCAAGGTCGTAGCTGTACCATGACCTGGACGGAAACCCGACTGGTATTGGGGTAGAATGGAGTTGGCCTCTAGATATGCTTTCAGTTGCTTTTCGACTACTCTCTCGATAACTTTTGAAAGAACAGGTAGGATACTTATTGGCCGCAAGTCTTTTAGTTCATTAATATGTTTAGTCTTCGGGATAGGTTTTACTAAAGCTATCTTCCATGAATCAGGAAATACTTTCAATTCAATGGATTTATTGATAATATCAGTAATTGTGTGAAGTGTATTAGGCAGGGTGAGCTGGATCATATCTATATTGATGAGGTCATGTCCGTAAGCCTTGGTTTTTATGCTATTTAATATTTCCATAACTTCGTTAACTGATGTTTTTTTGAGGTCCAATTGGTTTTGGCTAAAAACCGTGTTTCTAAAATAATTTAAAGTTCCTAAATCGGGGTCCGCGTTTCCCGGTATATCCAAAAAGAAGTTATTTATGACATCAGGATTATTCAGATTATCTGGAATGGTCGATTCACAGGGGTTGCTGAATGTAGATGTGCTTTTAAGGTGTCTCCACATGTCTTTAGGCTTTTTTGCGTTATTGTTAACGTAGTATGTAAAATAGGCCTTTCTTTCGTTTCTCATGCTAGATGTGACAAGGTTTTTTAGTTGCTTATAGTAGTCAATATGTGACGGTAACTTGGTTGCATGAGCTCTAGCCAGCGCGTCATCTCGGTGTAACATCATAATTTTTATTACATCTGTAATCCAGGGGGTAGGAGCTTTAGATAATTTAATTCGCTTGAAAGGTGCATGGACATCAAATAGTCTGTTTATGTGCATATCAAACATAGATACCATTTCATCAATATTGTTCTGCTTCGAAATATTCTCCCAAGGAATATTGTTCAGGTCACGATTAAAACTGGCCAAGTCTATATTTTTAAATGAACGGACTGTTGTGAAGCGAGGCACTGGTTTAGGCTTTTTTATGTCAAAGTCTGCAATAACCATAGCGTGGTCGCTTATATTTGGGTTGTGGTGCACACTTACATTCAAACATCGGGTGGGCGCGTCCGTGATGACAATGTCTAGGAGCGTTTGAGATACATCTGTGACTCTAGTGGGTTCTTTGACCATTTGTACGAGATCATAATGGGCGAGGAATGTATTTAACTCTTTGGTACAATTATGTTGTGGTTCAAGCATATTAACATTGAAGTCCGTTAGTAAAATTATGTGTTTACAATAGGCAAAGGACTGTAAGGATTCAGCTAATGCATCTATGGCTTTACTGACGGAGATAACAGATTCGGACCTATATGCAGTACCAACCGCTACTTTATAGCCGGGCAAGGTGACCTCCAGCCACAATTGCTCTAACGCCGAGTCTGGGTGGGGGCGCACATGGACACGGATACCCCTTCGCACGTAAAAACCTACACCTCCGCCCGTCCTGTTACCCGGGCGGGCTCTGTGTTTTAGGAAGTACCCAGACATAGCAGGGGCATGTCTCTCAGCCCCTTCCTGGAGCCATGTTTCGTTTAAGGCCAAGATATCTGGCTGTAGCCTTTGAATTGAGGCTTGCAGTTCATCCTGGCCGGTATTAAGCGATCGTACATTAAGTAAACCTAACCTTAGGTTATTTCTCCTACGTTTCTGAGCCATAGCCCTGTAAATTAATTATAAGCAGAACTTGTGCCACAGAACTGATGTTTAATGTATGATCGAAATATTTTTTGTAACAAAGGATATGTTTAATTAAAACATGCATATAAAAATCTAATAAAAGAAATGGATACAAAATTAGTCATTTGTTTTTTACTAACTCAGACATACAGCGTTCGGACTTAATTTGAATCGGTTTGTCATCGGGGCTTTTGCGCATAAATATTTTCCCATTCAAATACCAGCAAGATATATTGTGGCTTTTTGCAAATTGACGACATTCGTAAAAGAATTTCCTTACTGACGGGGTCTGGTACTCAGCCACATAGATAGGAGACTTTTCACCAGGCAATCCAATTAACTGTGAGTTGAGCTTATCACTTACTTGACGGTCCTTGTTGAAGCTCTTAATATTGGATAGAAGACAATTTCTGCGGGAGACTGAGGTGAACTCTGCCACAATAGCAGCTATGGAACCAACAGATCTATACAAATATTTAGGCTACAAGCAACTTAAGGGACTCGATCACACAGCAATTAAACACACACTGAATACAGAATATCGGAGAAGAATTAACGCAATTTGCAAAACACAGTTATCTGGAAAGCATCTTATAAAAGCCTTGAATACCTTTGCTATACCCATATTAACGTACTCATTCGGAGTGATAAAATGGTCAAAAACTGACATCGAACAGTTAGAAAGAACCACACGCACAACACTCACAAAACACAACAACCTACATCCTAAATCGGCGATTGAACGACTCACCATCAGAAGACAAAATGGAGGGAGAGGCCTAATCGACATACATCATCTTTGGCAGAAACAAATCACTAGGCTAAAAACATTTTTCCACACAAAATCCTGCACAAGTAACATACACAAAGCTATTACCTTAAATGATTTTAATTACACCCCGCTTAACCTTAAGGAACAAGATATACAAGACATAAGCATCAGTGACCCGCAAAACCAAAAAATTGATAATTGGAAGAAGAAAGTCCTTCACGGTAGACACCCTCATGACCTGGAACAGTCCCACATAAACAAATTGGCATCAAATAAGTGGCTTAAAATAGGAAACCTTTTCCCTGAAACAGAAGGTTTTATCATTGCTATACAAGATCAAATCATCAACACCAAAAACTACAGAAAATTCATCATTAAAGACTAGGGTCTTTAATGATGAATTTTCTGTAGTTTCATCACAAACGACAAATGCCGCAGATGCCACATTCAATCAGAAACCATACAACATATAACAGGAGCATGCATAACCCTCACACAGACAGACTACACTCACAGGCACAATCAGGTTTGCAACATTATCCATCAAAAATTAGCACTCAAACATAGTCTCATACAAAACACTAACACTCCCTACTATAAGTATGCGCCACAAACTGTCCTCGAAAATGATACACACAAAATGTACTATGACCGCGCCATACTTACAGATAGGACTATCCACTATAATAGACCAGATATAACCCTACAGGATAAAATAAAAAAAACCACCTACCTCATAGACATTGCAGTTCCTAATACCCATAATATACAAAAAACCATTTCTGAAAAAATAAGTAAGTATGCGGACCTTAAAGAAGAAGTCACAAGAATATGGAGGCAAGAAAAAGTGTACGTTATCCCTATAGTTCTCTCCACGACAGGCGTTATCCCCAATCATCTTCTCCGTAGTCTAAAATTAATAGATTTAGAAGAATCCGTTTATATTAGCCTACAGAAAGCTGCCATCTTAAACACTTGCAGAATAGTTAGGAAGTTCATGCAGTTAGAGGAAGAAAACACACCCTCATCGTAAATACACACCACACGCTACATTTACTTGGCTTCAGCCCGTAAATGTAGCTAAAACCAGCCTAAAAGCTGAGAAAAATACCACTCCCAAAAATAATAATAATAATAATAGGCTGGCAACATTGTGTCAACAAGACGTCTGTTTTTAAAAATTTCTAATTTCATCAGTAACAATAATTTTGAGCAATTTTAAACAAACCATCTAATCATAAATCAAACCAGAACCCGAAAATATATTAAAATTCTAAAGAAGACCGCAAAAAAACCATAAAATGTAACAAAAACATCTATTAAAACTGGAGCGGAGGTGACATGACAGATGTCACCTCCGACAAAACATGACTGATAGAAAATGAAATGATGAAAACAAGATTAAAACGAAATGTTGACAAGATCAGCAGCACGTAGAGCACGCCCACCACCTCCGGACTCGTCGCTCAGCTCCGCCTCGCCTCCGCCGGTACCCAGCCCCACTGCGGGCGCTGTGATGACACCGGCCGCGGTAGTTGCGTCGAGCTCGAGCGACGAGTACTTCTCTCCGCCAACGACACCACCACCTGCACGTCGACGAGGAGGACGCCGGCCGCCGGACGGCTTAGGACCTCGAGGCCCACCGGCCTCTGATAAGGTCCCAGCTCCCGGCGGAAGTGTGCAGCGCATGAGATGGACACAATCCATCAACGAAAACGTCATGCGCTCATACTATGGGGCTACAGAGGGAGGAAACAACCTGACCGCGTACCGTGTTCGGATGCTCTCTCTTTTTCAGGTGCTTGAGCCAGCTGTCAACGTTTCGGCACAACGACTTTCGGATCAGGTGCGGGTCATCCAGCGTAACCATATGTTGGATGACACTGTGCTTGATCGCTTGCGAAATGAAATGCAGAGTAGCCATGTCATCGTCCCCCCGTCGCAGACAGTTGTGGTACCACCACGGCTCAACACAAGTCACGCGCCTCTAGCTGACGAGGGGAGTGTTGACAGGGCTACAAACGTAAGTACCCAGTGCAGTGAGGAATTGAGGAGTGCTTTGGAGGGTGCGATTCGAGAATATCGGTTCATGTCGCCCGAACTTAGGCCACGTTTACCTCGTTTGCCCATGCATAACAAGAATAGGGCGCTGGTGGCGGCTTTGGATTCGCAGTTGTCAAATTATTTTGATGACTGCGAAAACCTCGCCGATACTCATTCGATTCTGTACTGCGCGGCTGTGGCGGCATGTCGTGTAGCTCACGTCAAATTCGCAAATGACTCTAGAGCTACACGACCGAAACCAGCCGTACCAGCTTGGCAGTGCAGGATTGAACGTCGTATTGGTGGGGCCAGAGCCCTCATCGGCAAACTAATCTGCTTCAGGGAGGGCAACACTCGCCCTAGAGTGATGCGCTTTGTGAGGCGGGCATTCTCAGGGACTGACACCAGCCCTCAAGATTATATGTCCCGTGTCACAGAGCGCATAGACTTCCTGAAGCAGAAAGTGTATGCATGGGCAAACCGTATTCGTCGGTATAAGCGGCGAGTAGACCGATACACTCAGAATCGCACGTTCCAGAGTGATGAAAGGTGGGTTTATAGGGCTTGGGAGCGACCGAACCAAGGTGTGGCTGATACGCGCCTACCGGATGATGACGCCATGTGCTCTTTTTGGCGCAATATCTGGTCGGTGCCTGTCAGTCACACCGAAGGTGATTGGGCTCGAGAAGTCGAGCGAGCCTGCAATCCCATACCAGAAATGGAGGCTATTACCATCTGCCCCCAAGATGTGGCTCGTGCAGTCCGTCCGCTGCCCAACTGGAAGTCTCCAGGGCCGGACGGGCTGCACAACTTCTGGATCAAATGGTTCATGGGATCGCACGCTCGCTTGGCGGCTCAGTACCAGACTGCTTTGGAGTCTGGTTCGCTACCCCAGTTCCTGACAACAGGAGTTACCCACCTGCTCCATAAATCAGGTAGTACCGCGGAACCCAAAAATTATAGGCCGATCACTTGTTTACCGACGGTCTATAAAGTTCTTACATCCATTTTGAGAGCGAAAATTTACAATCATATAGACACTAACTCCATCATGTCTGTCTCTCAAAATGGATGTCGGAACGGGTCCCGCGGTACTAAGGAGCTGCTCCTCATTGATATGGCCATTAGCCAACAGGTTCGCCGTTCCCGAAAGGATCTTTCGACATGTTGGATAGATTACAAGAAGGCCTATGACTCAGTGCCACATACATGGCTCATGAGGGTGCTAGAGTTGTATAAAGTAGATACAACTCTGCGCACCTTCCTGATGTCATGTATGAGGCAATGGAGGACGGTCCTTCGATATCCAGGATGTCGAAACATCCAGAGGAATAGCGAGCCGATAAGGATCGAGCGAGGTATATTTCAGGGCGACAGTTTGAGTCCGCTTTGGTTCTGCCTAGCCCTGAATCCTCTAAGCACACTGCTGGAGCATTCAGGTATAGGCTATCGGCTGAGGAGAGGTGGTCAGGTTATATCTCACCTCCTCTACATGGATGACCTAAAACTCTTTGCCCCCAACAATTTGCAACTGATGGAGCTACTGAAAGTAACTGAAACCTTCAGTAGCGCCATCAGGATGGAATTTGGTGTGGACAAATGTGCGGTCATGCATGTAAAGCGAGGGGAGATTGTGGAATCCGCGGGAACCCAACTCTCGGATTCCATAAACCTTCGAGCCCTCTCCGCAGCCGAAACCTATAAGTATTTGGGTATGTCGGAAGCGTTGGGCATCAATGTCAATGACATGAAGCAATCGTTGAAGGAGCGCTTCTTTGGCCGCCTGAAGAAAGTATTTAATAGTCTTTTATCAGGCGGAAACAAGGTGCGTGCCTTCAACGGTTGGGTCATGCCGGTAGTGATGTACTCTTTCGGCATACTCAAATGGACTCAGACCGAACTTGACGCCCTGGATAGGAAGGTCCGTACGCTGCTGACTGCATATCGAATGCACCACCCACGGTCATCGGTAATGAGACTGTATATCCCGCGAAAATGTGGAGGTCGAGGGTTCTTAAATGCTAAGACTCTCCACAATCGCGAGATATGCAGTCTCAGGGATTATTTCCTAGAAACCGACGTGGGGATGCATCGAGATGTAGTTGGGGTGGATAAGGGCCTCACCCCACTCTCCTTAGCTAAAGAGAACTGGCGCAAGCCTGTAGTGCTTGACACTAAGGATCGCATGGAGGTATGGCAGAGTAAGGAGCTCCACGGACGCTTTTTTCGGGCCCTACATGGACCCGATGTAGACTTACTAGCGTCCGTAGCCTGGCTGCGTTTCGGTGACCTCTTTGGGGAAACCGAAGGTTTTGTCTGTGCAATTATGGACGAAGTTATCATGACGAACAACTACCGGAGATTTATTGTGAAAGATGGTACGGTTGACATCTGTCGGGCATGCCACCGTCCGGGAGAATCAATCCGACACATAATCTCCGGTTGTTCTCGTCTAGCTAACGAGGAGTACTTGCATAGACACAACCTTGTAGCCAGGATTATCCACCAGCAACTTGCTCTAAAATACAGCCTTGTGGAATCAGAAGTGCCGTACTACAGGTATGTGCCCGACCCAGTTCTCGAAAATGGACATGTCACACTGTACTGGGATCGATCCATCATCACTGACAGGACTATTGTTGCCAATAAGCCTGATATAGTGGTGGTGGATCGACTAGAGCGGCGTACAATGATCGTTGATATAACGGTCCCGCATGACGGGAACCTCGTGAAAGCTGAGAAAGATAAACAAATCAAGTATCTTGACTTGGCTCACGAGGTTGTCGACATGTGGGATGTGGACTCAGCGATCATTGTACCGATAGTCGTTTCAGCCAATGGCTTGATAGCCAAGAGCCTCGACCAACATCTGAGGAGGCTCTCGTTGGGCAGCTGGGTCAAGGGCTTGATGCAGAAAGCGGTACTCCTGGACACGGCTCGCATCGTTAGGAGGTTCCTCTCTCTGGAGCCCTGACCGCCGGTAGCTTGGACCTTGTTCCCGATACCGGTGGGCTACTATTTTTTATATTTTTAAATGTTTTTATATTTTTATAATAATATTTAAAAATGTAATTTATATGTATATTTAACAGAATAAAGGAAATAATAATAATAATAATCTGTGGCCCGACTGTCAAGATGACGGTTCAAATTTTTTTCTCCGTTTATTTTTTCTAGTATTTTTATCATAAATAATGCAACAATGTTTTGTTATAATCTTCTAAAACACTACTGAAGAGCCAGAAAATCATCCATCATAACTAAAACATAACAACAGAATGCAACAAGAAAAATTTTTTACACGGAGGATAATACGATGCTGACGCGAAGTCGGGCACGATTGATACCAGACACACACCCAATATCTTCGGGTTCGTCGCTCAGCTCCGCCTCGCAGCTGCCGGAACCTGCTCCAGACGTGAGTTCAGTGACACCGGCCGCTGCAGTTGCGTCGAGCTCGAGCGACGAATATTTCTCGCCGCCGACGACACCACCACAAGTACGTCGGCGCGGAAGAGGCCGACCACCGGCCAGCTTGGGACTCCGAGGCCCACCGGTCTCTGATAGGGTCCCCGCTCCCGGTGGAAGTGTGCAGCGCATGAAGTGGACACAAACAGTTAACGAAAATGTCATGCGCGCATACTATGGGGCTACAGAGGGGGGAAGTAACTTGACTGCGTACCGTGGTCGGATGCTCTCTCTGTTTCAGGTGCTTGAGCCAGCAGTCAACGTGTCGGCGCAACGACTATCGGATCAGGTGCGGGTCATCCAGCGTAACCATATGCTGGATGCCGCCGTGCTTGATCAACTTCGCCTTGAATCACGGATTAGCCACGTTACGCCTGCTTTGCCACGGGTGGCGGTGCAACCGCAAAATTCATCCAATGTTTCACCGCGACTCTACCCCGTTGATGAAGAGGATGATGACGGGGCTATATCCGTGAGTTCCCAATGCAATGCAAGATTGAGGAGCGCTTTGGAGGATGCTTTCCGGGAGTATCGCTCCACTCCACCTGAACTTAGACCACGTTTACCTCGTTTGCCCATGCACAAGAAAAACAGGGCGCTGGTGTGTGCTCTAGACTCACAGTTGTCAACATGTTTTGACGATAGCAAAGATCTTGCTGATACCCACTCAATCCTGTACTGTGCAGCTGTAGCGGCATGTCGTGTGGCTCATGTTAAATTTCCTAACAGTGACCGACCTCCACGACCAAAACCAGCTGTACCAGCTTGGCAGTGCAGGATTGAGCGTCGTATCGGTGAGGCTAGAGCACTCATCGGCAAGCTTATCTGCTTCAGGGAGGGCAATAATCGCCCTAGAGTGATGCGCTTTGTGAAGCGGGCGTTTTCCGGGACTGATATTAGTTCTGGAGATTATATGACCCGCGTCACAGAGCGTATCGACTTCCTGAAGCAGAAGATCTGTGCATGGGCAAACCGTATTCGTCGGTACAGGCAGAGAGTGGAGCGGTACACTCAGAATCGCACATTCCGAAGCGATGAAAGGTGGGTATACAGAACCTGGGAGCGACCTGACCAAGGTGTGGTTGACACGCACCTGCCGGATGATGATGCCATGTGTTCATTCTGGCGAAACATCTGGTCGGTGCCTGTCAATCACACCGAAGGTGATTGGGCTAGGGAAATCGAGCGAGCATGTGGTCAAATACCAGAAATGGGGGCACTTACCATCAGCCCCCAAGATGTAGCTCGTGCTGTCCGTCCGTTGCCTAACTGGAAATCTCCAGGGCCGGACGGGCTGCACAACTTTTGGATAAAATGGCTCCAAAGATCACACGCTCGCTTGGCATCCCAGTTTCAGTCAGCCTTAGAGTCAAGGTCGCTGCCCCAGTTTTTAACAACAGGGATAACCCACCTGCTCCATAAATCAGGTAGTACTGCGGAACCCAAAAATTATAGACCGATCACTTGCCTACCGACGGTCTATAAAGTTCTGACATCCATTTTGAGAGCTAAAATTTACCATCATGTAGAGACCAACTCTATCATGTCTGCCTCTCAAAATGGATGCCGGAACGGGTCCCGCGGTACTAAGGAGCTGCTCCTCATTGATATGGCCATTAGCCAACAGGTCCGCCGTTCCCGAAAGGATCTTTCGACATGTTGGATAGACTATAAGAAGGCCTATGACTCGGTGCCACATACATGGCTTAGGAGGGTACTGGAGTTGTATAAAGTAGATGCAACTCTGCGTACCTTCCTGACTTCGTGTATGGGGCAATGGAGAACAGTCCTTCGCTATCCAGGATGTCGAAATATCCAGAGGAATAGCGAGCCGATAAGGATCGAGCGAGGCATATTTCAGGGCGATAGTCTGAGTCCGCTTTGGTTCTGCCTAGCCTTGAATCCTCTTAGCATATTGCTGGAGCATTCAGGTATAGGCTATCGGCTGAGGAGAGGTGGTCAGGTTATATCTCACCTCCTCTACATGGATGACCTAAAACTCTTTGCCCCCAACAAATTGCAACTGATGGAGCTACTGAAAGTAACTGAAACTTTCAGTAGCGCTATCAGGATGGAATTTGGTGTGGACAAATGTGCGGTCATGCATGTAAAGCGAGGGAAGATTGTGGAATCCGTGGGAACCCAACTCTCGGATTCCATACACCTTAGATCCCTCTCCTCAACCGAAACATACAAGTATTTGGGTATGTCGGAAGCGTTGGGTATCAATGTTACTGACATGAAGCAATCGTTGAAGGAGCGCTTCTTCTGCCGCCTGAATAAAGTTTTAAATAGTCTTTTATCAGGCGGAAATAAGGTGCGCGCTTTCAACGGTTGGGTCATGCCGGTTTTATTGTACTCTTTCGGCATACTCAAATGGACTCAGACGGAACTCGACGCCCTGGATAGGAGGGTCCGCACACTACTTACCACAAATCGGATGCATCATCCACGGTCATCGGTGATGAGACTGTATATCCCGCGAACATGTGGAGGTCGAGGCTTCTTAAACGCTCAGACCCTCCACAATCGCGAGATATGCAGTCTCAGGGAATATTTCTTAGAAGCCGACGTGGGGATGCACCGAGATGTGGTCTCAGTGGACAAGGGACTCACCCCGCTCTCCTTGGCTAACGAGAACTGGCGCAAACCTAAAGTATTAGATACTAATGACCGCAGGGAGGTATGGCAGGGCAAAGAGCTTCACGGGCGCTTTTATCGAGTCCTACATGGACCAGATGTAGACTTCTTAGCGTCCGTATCCTGGTTACGATTCGGTGATCTCTTTGGAGAAACCGAAGGTTTTGTCTTTGCAATTATGGACGAAGTTATGATGACGAACAACTACCGGAAATATATTGTGAAGGATGGCACGGTTGACATCTGTCGGGCATGCCACCGTCCGGGGGAATCAATCCGACACATTATTTCTGGCTGTTCTCGTCTGGCTAACGGAGACTACTTGCATAGGCACAACCTTGTAGCCAGGATTATCCATCAGCAACTTGCTCTGAAATACAGTCTTGTGGATTCAGAAGTACCGTACTATAGGTATGTGCCCGACCCAGTTCTCGAAAATGGCACTATCACATTGTATTGGGATCGATCTATCATCACTGACCGGACTATTGTTGCCAATAAGCCGGACATAGTGGTGATAGATCGACTAGAGCGTCGCACAATGATTATTGATATAGCAGTCCCACATGACGAGAACCTCGTGAAACCTGAGCAAGATAAAAAAATCAAGTATCTTGACCTGGCACGCGAGGTTGTCGACATGTGGGATGTGGATACAGCAGTCATTGTGCCGATAGTCGTGACGGCCAATGGCATTATAGCCAAGAGCCTCGACCAACACCTCAGGAGGCTCTCGTTAGGCAGCTGGATCAAGGGCTTGATCCAGAAAGCAGTTCTACTGGACACGGCGCGTATAGTGAGGAGGTTCCTCTCTCAGCAGCCCTGACCACCGGTAGCTTGGACCCTGTTCCCGATACCGGTGGGCTACTATTTTTTATATTTTTAAATGTTTTTTTTTAATCATTTTTGTAAAAATATTTAAAAATATACTGAATATGTATTGAAGAAAATAAACGAAATAATAATAATAATAATAATCTGTGGCCCGACTGTCAAGATGACGGTTCAAATTTTTTTCTCCGTTTATTTTTTCTAGTATTTTTATCATAAATAATGCAACAATGTTTTGTTATATTCTTCTAAATCACTACTGAAGAGCCAGAAAATCATCCATCATAACTAAAACATAATAACAGAATGCAACAAGAAAAAAATTTTATACGGAGGATAATACGATGCTGACGCGAAGTCGGGCACGATTGATACCAGACACACACCCAATATCTTCGGGTTCGTCGCTCAGCTCCGCCTCGCAGCTGCCGGAACCTGCTCCAGACGTGAGTTCAGTGACACCGGCCGCTGCAGTTGCGTCGAGCTCGAGCGACGAATATTTCTCGCCGCCGACGACACCACCACAAGTACGTCGGCGCGGAAGAGGCCGACCACCGGCCAGCTTGGGACTCCGAGGCCCACCGGTCTCTGATAGGGTCCCCGCTCCCGGTGGAAGTGTGCAGCGCATGAAGTGGACACAAACAGTTAACGAAAATGTCATGCGCTCATACTATGGGGCTACAGAGGGGGGAAGTAACTTGACTGCGTACCGTGGTCGGATGCTCTCTCTGTTTCAGGTGCTTGAGCCAGCAGTCAACGTGTCGGCGCAACGACTATCGGATCAGGTGCGGGTCATCCAGCGTAACCATATGCTGGATGCCGCCGTGCTTGATCGACTTCGCCTTGAATCACGGATTAGTCACGTTACGCCTGCTTCGCCACGGGTGGCGGTGCAACCGCAAAATTCGTCCAATGTTTCACCGCGACTCTACCGCGTTGATGAAGAGGATGATGACGGGGCTATATCCGTGAGTTCTCAATGCAATGCAAGATTGAGGAGCGCTTTGGAGGATGCTTTCCGGGAGTATCGCTCCACTCCACCTGAACTTAGACCACGTTTACCTCGTTTGCCCATGCACAAGAAAAACAGGGCGCTGGTGTGTGCTCTAGACTCACAGTTGTCAACATGTTTTGACGATAGCAAAGATCTCGCTGATACCAACTCAATCCTGTACTGTGCAGCTGTAGCGGCATGTCGTGTGGCTCATGTTAAATTTCCTAACAGTGACCGAGCTCCACGACCAAAACCAGCCGTACCAGCTTGGCAGTGCAGGATTGAGCGTCGTATCGGTGAGGCTAGAGCACTCATCGGCAAGCTTATCTGCTTCAGGGAGGGCAATACTCGCCCTAGAGTGATGCGCTTTGTGAAGCGGGCGTTTTCCGGGACTGATATCAGTTCTGGAGATTATATGACCCGCGTCACAGAGCGTATCGACTTCCTGAAGCAGAAAATCTGTGCATGGGCAAACCGTATTCGTCGGTACAGGCAGAGAGTGGAGCGGTACACTCAGAATCGCACATTCCGAAGCGATGAAAGGTGGGTATACAGAACCTGGGAGCGACCGGACCAAGGTGTGGTTGACACGCACCTGCCGGATGATGATGCCATGTGTTCATTCTGGCGAAACATCTGGTCGGTGCCTGTCAATCACACCGAAGGTGATTGGACTGGGGAAATCGAGCGAGCATGTGATCAAATACCAGAAATGGGGGCACTAACCATCAGCCCCCAAGATGTAGCTCGTGCTGTCCGTCCGTTGCCTAACTGGAAATCTCCAGGGCCGGACGGGCTGCACAACTTTTGGATAAAATGGCTCCAAAGATCACACGCTCGCTTGGCATCCCAGTTTCAGTCAGCCTTAGAGTCAGGGTCGCTGCCCCAGTTTTTAACAACAGGGATAACCCACCTGCTCCATAAATCAGGTAGTACTGCGGAACCCAAAAATTATAGACCGATCACTTGCCTACCGACGGTCTATAAAGTTCTGACATCCATTTTGAGAGCTAAAATTTACCATCATGTAGAGACCAACTCTATCATGTCTGCCTCTCAAAATGGATGTCGGAACGGGTCCCGCGGTACTAAGGAGCTGCTCCTCATTGATATGGCCATTAGCCAACAGGTTCGCCGTTCCCGAAAGGATCTTTCGACATGTTGGATAGACTATAAGAAGGCCTATGACTCGGTGCCACATACATGGCTTAGGAGGGTACTGGAGTTGTATAAAGTAGATGCAACTCTGCGTACCTTCCTGAGTTCGTGTATGGGGCAATGGAGAACGGTCCTTCGCTATCCAGGATGTCGAAATATCCAGAGGAATAGCGAGCCGATAAGGATCGAGCGAGGCATATTTCAGGGCGATAGTCTGAGTCCGCTTTGGTTCTGCTTAGCCTTGAATCCTCTTAGCATATTGCTGGAGCATTCAGGTACAGGCTATCGGCTGAGGAGAGGTGGTCAGGTTATATCTCACCTCCTCTACATGGATGACCTAAAACTCTTTGCCCCCAACAAATTGCAACTGATGGAGCTACTGAAAGTAACTGAAACTTTCAGTAGCGCTATCAGGATGGAATTTGGTGTGGACAAATGTGCGGTCATGCATGTAAAGCGAGGGAGGATTGTGGAATCCGTGGGAACCCAACTCTCGGATTCCATATACCTTAGATCCCTCTCCCCAACCGAAACATACAAGTATTTGGGTATGTCGGAAGCGTTGGGTATCAATGTTACTGACATGAAGCAATCGTTGAAGGAGCGCTTCTTCTGCCGCCTGAATAAAGTTTTAAATAGTCTTTTATCAGGCGGAAATAAGGTGCGCGCTTTCAACGGTTGGGTCATGCCGGTTCTGTTGTACTCTTTCGGCATACTCAAATGGACTCAGACGGAACTTGACGCCCTGGATAGGAGGGTCCGCACACTACTTACCACAAATCGGATGCATCATCCACGGTCATCGGTGATGAGACTGTATATCCCGCGAAAATGTGGAGGTCGAGGCTTCTTAAACGCTCAGACCCTCCACAATCGCGAGATATGCAGTCTCAGGGAATATTTCTTAGAAGCCGACGTGGGGATGCACCGAGATGTGGTCTTAGTGGACAAGGGGCTCACCCCGCTCTCCTTGGCTAACGAGAACTGGCGCAAACCTAAAGTATTAGACACTAATGACCGCAGGGAGGTATGGCAGGGCAAAGAGCTTCACGGGCGCTTTTATCGGGTCCTACATGGACCAGATGTAGACTTCTTAGCGTCCGTATCCTGGTTACGATTCGGTGATCTCTTTGGAGAAACCGAAGGTTTTGTCTTTGCAATTATGGACGAAGTTATGATGACGAACAACTACCGGAAATATATTGTGAAGGATGGCACGGTTGACATCTGTCGGGCATGCCACCGTCCGGGGGAATCAATCCGACACATTATTTCTGGCTGTTCTCGTCTGGCTAACGGAGACTACTTGCATAGGCACAACCTTGTAGCCAGGATTATCCACCAGCAACTTGCTCTGAAATACAGTCTTGTGGATTCAGAAGTACCGTACTATAGGTATGTGCCCGACCCAGTTCTCGAAAATGGCACTATCACATTGTATTGGGATCGATCTGTCATCACTGACCGGACTATTCTTGCCAATAAGCCGGACATAGTGGTGATAGATCGACTAGAGCGTCGCACAATGATTATTGATATAGCAGTCCCACATGACGAGAACCTCGTGAAAGCTGAGCAAGATAAAAAAATCAAGTATCTTGACCTGGCACGCGAGGTTGTCGACATGTGGGATGTGGATACAGCAGTCATTGTGCCGATAGTCGTGACGGCCAATGGCATTATAGCCAAGAGCCTCGACCAACACCTCAGGAGGCTCTCGTTAGGCAGCTGGATCAAGGGCTTGATCCAGAAAGCAGTTCTACTGGACACGGCGCGTATAGTGAGGAGGTTCCTCTCTCAGCAGCCCTGACCACCGGTAGCTTGGACCCTGTTCCCGATACCGGTGGGCTACTATTTTTTATATTTTTAAATGTTTTTTTTTTTTAAATCATTTTTGTAAAAATATTTAAAAATGTAATGAATATGTATTAGAGAAAATAAACGACAATAATAATAAAATCGTTTATTTATAAAAGGGGACACATTTACAATGAATACCTTAACACATAAAATAGAGCACAGTTGCTAATTTGCCTGAACTAGGTGGAACCTGTGCTTCAGGCTACAAAATGCAGAAATAGTTAAAATAATAAATTAACAATGTGTATAAATAACTAAAATAGAACTTAGGTCAACAAAAGTAAAAATGCATGTTAGCGGTTTTTATTTGCATACAACAAGTAGATCTTCTGTCTGTGCATAATCGATGGATAGTAAATGCTTAAGTACAATTTTTTTACAGCTATGGTAATTTAATTTATAGATACTTAGTTTTCTATTTAATCTATTGTACAGAAATGGGCCTAAGAAAGTGTAAAATCTTTCTACAAAGACATGTTTTGAGGTTGCATTCGTTATGCATACTATATCATTCCGTCTCTTGTTAGTGTTTTCAGCATTATAGGTAAGCATGGTGTGCTGTTTTAATACTAAGTGCATAATAAAAAGCTGGCGAACAGTGAGTACGTTGCAGGATTTATATAGCAGATCTGTAGGAAAGAAGAAGGGATGGAAGTTTGCTACCTTTAAAATTGCTCTCTGAGCTCTTTCAAGAGGAAGCAAATTAGTTTTAGGTGCACCACCCCAAGAAGTGATACAGTATTGAATAATTGACTGACATAGAGCCAAATAAACTTGTGTGATTAATTTTGAATCTGCTAACGTTCGCAATTTTTTAAAAACATATATTAGTTTGCGCACTCTTTTAGTTAGGCTTTCTATATGTTTTCTAAAAGAAAGTGTGTCGTCCATTACTACCCCCAGGTATTTAATGTAGCTCGTTTTGATGATAAAAGGGCAATTACACATGCTGACTGTATGATTTCCACATTGATGGGCATATAGATGAGGGTTAGTTATGTTGAGTTGAGGCTTGCGCATGGAGAAGTGAATATATTTAGTCTTGTCGGCATTTAATGTTAGTAAATTGCTTTGAAGCCAATTAGTCACAGAATTTAAACCTAGCTGAGCGATTTCAAACAGTTCGCTACTGGTTTTAGCACTAAATATTAACGCCGTGTCGTCGGCATATGATATAATTTTACCGTCTTTAAGATTTAGATTACACAAGTCATTAATATAAATCAGGAATATTGTGGGGCCCAAAATACTCCCTTGAGGAACACCAAAACCAGTATTTTTCTGCTCATCACTCGTAATATTATCTATTCTAACGTACTGGTATCGGCCGTCTAAATAGTCAGTAAAAAGTTTCAGCGGCGTTCCTCTTATTCCTATGGTCTCTAATTTGTCCAGAAGAATAGAAACAGACACCGTATCGAAGGCTTTGGCTAAATCGAGAAAGACTCCTAGGGTCTGGTTTCCTTTGCCGAGGTTTTCTGAAATATAATCAGTCAGGCTATGCACCGCATCGGCTGTCGATAGTTTCGGTCTAAAACCAAATTGCGCAGTCGATAAAATGTTGTTTTTCTCTAGATAATTAACAAGTCTACTGTTTATAATTTTCTCTAGTATTTTTGAAATTGAGGGGAGTAAGGATATTGGCCTATAATTATTAACTGCGGTTTTACTTCCTGATTTAAAGACAGGGATTACAACTGCCTTTTTTAGACAACTAGGGAAAATTCCTTCGGCAAGACAGGTTCGAAATATATGCGTTAAAGGAGGTATCAAAATATGCTTGAAGCGTTTAAGGATCTTATTGCTTATATTATCCCATCCAGCTGCACAATCATCTTTAAGCCCAGAAATGATTCGGGCTATTTCATCTTCATCAGTGTCAAACATAGCAAAAGATTTTGGGTCACAGCTATCCCTTGATTTTTGCAAAGTAGGTTGGTCGCTACATTTCGGAATCTGCTCGGCAAGAGTTTTCCCAACATTTATAAAAAAGTTATTTACATTGTTAGCTGATATGAGCGGTGATGAAGGATTTAAAAGCAGTAAACTCGAACTTGATTCACGCTGTTTTGACATATTGGTGACGTTTTTAATTTGTTTCCAAAGTTGTTTGCTATTTTTACCTGCTCTATTTAATTGATTTTTATCGTAATTATTTTTTATATTCCTTAGGAGATTGTTGCAAAAATTCCTGTATCTTTTATAGGTAGTTCGAATTATTACATTATCAGGGTATCTTTTTGTTCGCTGATGAAGTTTGTCTCTGTGTCTTATACATCGGATTAATCCAGGAGTAATCCATGGCTTAATACTATAAAGTTTCTTATTTACTGTAGAAATTGTCGTGTTACGTAATATTGCTTGTTTGATATGTTTAATTAAATACGATAAGGCCAAATTAGCGTCAGCAGTATTGTAAACTAGGCCAAAATCAATGTTGCATAAATCATATTCGAGTTTATTCATGTTTAATTTGCTAATAGTCAGAGGACGATTTAGCTTAGGCAGCGATAAATTTACTGTTAGTAGAACTGCGTGATGGTCAGTAATTGTTGAATTAGTTAGTTTAGTTTATAAAAATTCTTTATTGGCATAAAAAAATATACAGCTGTAGAACTTAAAAATAAAGTAACAGTTACACTTATAATAATTAACACACTTTTACAGGCTATGATCACCTTTATAAGTATTATAATAATGACGGTAAAAAAAAAAACTTATTACAACATGATGCATTGTTTAATTAATCTTAGACATTAACATATGAAATTATTGCAATAATTTCATTTATAAAATTAGGGGGTAGCACCAAATACTTTACTACGCGCTCAACGTAAGTGCGACCGGTGCAAACGGTAGCTCAGGTGATCGCGCTGCGGCCACCAGTGGCGCACGAGCTACCGCGCCTCCCGTGCGCTCATTTGTATGCTGCGAGAGCGGGGATGCGCTGGCGCATCGTACGGGCCCAGCTACGACGCGTTATCAGTTTTGTGCGCAAACAATACGTAGTGATGGGGAAGCTTGTATGTACCATATCTATCGATATTACGCAAGTCTTTCAACTTAATTTGACCAATGTTGGCAATCAATCTATTTTGATGACATTTATTTTTATTGTAGAATTTACGAGTTAATTTTAAGATGAATTTTGTAATGCTAGGTAATTTTATATTAGTGTGTAGTGCTTTAAGGTTAGTTTTAAACGGAGTATTATAAGCAATTTTAACAGCTTTATTTTGAATTATTTGTAACAGTTTATAATTGGATTGACAAGTGCTGCTCCATACCGGGCACGAATAAGTGATGCAAGGTCTTATTAGGGTGGTGTATAACCTAAGCTTGGTGTAAGCGCTAAGTTTACTTTTTCGGTTAAGTATTGGACTGAGAGAACCGAGTGCTTGAGCTCCTTTGACGCGTAATTTATTAACATGCTTTGTCCAGTTGAGCTTTTTGTCTAGTGTAACGCCAAGATAGCGAACTTCTGTGCTCCATGGAATCAGTTGCCCAGCAATTTTTAATTTTCTTTTGGGGGTGGTACGTTGGCGTGTGAAAAGTATCGCCTCAGTCTTGGACTCGTTCAGCTTCAGTTTCCACTTGTTGAAGTAAGATTGAAGTAGTTCTAGCGACAACTGAAGTCTACTTATGATAATATCGATGTCATTATCACTTGTGTACGATGCTGTATCGTCGGCAAAACAAGCCAGGTGTGTACGGACCTGTACAGGAACGTCACTCACAAACAAAATGAAAAGGTAGGGACCAAGCACTGAGCCTTGAGGAACTCCTGCTGACACCGTTCGGGGCGAAGACTTAACTGTACCAATATGGACCACAAACTTCCGGTTACTAAGGTAAGATTGGATAAGTTTTACTAGCTCCATTGGAATTCCACAAGTTACGAGCTTGTATAACAAGCCCTCGTGCCAAACGGTGTCGAAGGCTTTTTCGATGTCCAGAAGGAACATACCGGTAGACGGTTGAATTAGTAACAAGCGTAATATAAGATAGGCTAGTTTTGATCATCATATGATCTAGGCAAGAACCACTTTGATGAGTAGGCAATGTGTGAGCGGGAAGAAAACCATGGTATAAGCAGATGTTAAGGTAATCTTGGGTCCCTGCATCGCAGTTTTCAGAACCAATATTTATATTTAAATCACCCGTTAGTATGATATTCTTAAATGGGCTAAGTGCTTGGAGAAGCTGGTTTAAGGATCTGTTAAAAGGATCTAGATTTCTAGCGGAAGGGGATCTATACATAGCGATTATCGCTGTAGTAGTACCAATTTTGATGACTAAACAATTACTCATACAGTCTTGTAGATTATGTTCCTCAGCCGTGACCTTTAATGCTTCCTTAGCAAAGACTACGACACCATCATTCTGATTGTGGTTTATTGTGGTATGTAATACGGTGTACCCCGGTATTACTGGTAGATTTTCGTAGCGATTAGCTAGCCAGCACTCGGTAAGTACCATTATATCGCAATCAAAGTTAAGTCTATGAACAAAAACGTTAAAGCTGTCTATGTTCTTAAAAATACTACGAATATTTTGAGTTAGTACGGTTAGTGAATTTTGATAGTCGGAAAGATATTTTATGCAGTCCTCAACGTCACATGTCTTTGACACAGTTACAAATGTGTTATCTATATCTGTAATTAAATTATCATCCATATTAAACTTAAAATAACAACAAAAATAAAATTAAAATAAAATAAAAATGTAAAACAAATAAGCCTAAAATCTACTCAAGTATGTGGCGCTCTTAGGCGCCTTCATAATCAATCGAATTAATGTACCTGTATTCGGCAGCTTTTTTAGCCGGGCAATCTGTGTCTCCTGTTTTGTGATTGGCTTGCTTTTTAAAGCGCAAACATGTAGCACATTTAGGTGGATTGGCTTTCTTCTCGCAGTCCTGGGTTGAGTGCCCTTCTTCACCGCAATGTCCACATGTGGGGACAGGTATTTTACAGGTCTTGGCTGCATGACCGTACTGCTGGCACTTGTAACATCTAGTTACAAGTGTGAAATCTCGTACCGGGCAGGACGTCCAATTTATAAATAATCTGTCCTGTGTGATGAGGGCCTTACGAATGACGGCTGGAACTTCAATGATGTAGTTGCAATTCTCAGCGTCTTTCCTGCCAGACTTGTGGCTCAGTTTTACGGAGGACAAAAATATATCTTTGGTCATTGTTGGCAGTTTGTCCGTCAAGTTTTGCTCGTATATACATTTAAAAACCTCATTTTCAGCCATTGCTGTGGGAACTCCTATAACTATAATGCGAGGTTTGCGCTTTTTAGGTTCGTCGACGGTAAGCCCTGACGAAGCGAGTTGGACTGTTTGCCTTAGCTTTTCCAGGTCATCTTTGGTCTCAGTGCTGATTATCAGTCCTCCTTTTCCTATTTTGCGTACGCTTCGTACTTTTAGCTTCATTTCTCCAGGGCTTATGATTTTTTGGACCATGTTCTTGGTTTCATCACTGGTTTTCGAGTTATCACAGGGATAAATTGCCACGGAGCTAAAGGTATTTGGGCGAACAAAGCTGTTGGACCCCTTCTTCACCATATCTGCAAAAGATGAGGCCGCATCCTGTTTCGTACAGGACTCCTGGATTGTCCGGTTCATCTCTGTTAGACAGTCTGATAGGTCTCGTGCTTCGGTCATTGTTTTAAGAGAGGTATGGGTCTGTATGGCTTTTTGCTTAAGGGACTGGTATTGAACAGCCATTTGCGAAACTCCATGTCCAATTTTTCGGCAAAGATTGCTAATTTTTAGCTTCTGCTCAGCGTTAAGCTTTCCATCAGTAGCAATAGAACAGACCTCACTGAGGCACTGCTCAATAGATCCCATCCAGTTCTGGATTTCCGGAGTGGACACTACTTCAATAACTTCATCTTGGTCCTTTCTTACTTGTTGGGGCGGAGTCCGAGCCGGGGTCGGTACCGGGATCGGGGTCGGTGTCGGTGGAGGGCTGCGTCGCATCATCGCGCTCCGATTAAAGGGGCTGCCTTCCATATATCACAATATTCACAAATTATCCAGTCATTTCATTATTTTAACTTATTTATCACTTAAAATGTTTCTCTTTATAACACGCTAATACACAAAAACTAGGTCACTATTTATGCAAACGTTAATTTATTTAATTTCTTTAAATGCATTGATGTGCACGTCTGTATGCTTTGAATGCCTATCATTCAATCTCAAATGACTAACTTACATGCCTTGCTCTGAAGACCAGTATAGCAACTATCATAGCAGTATTGGTATGATATTTGGCGGCCTATATATGTTTGGAAATTGGAATTTATTTTCGTAATTTTTTTTTTTTTAGTATTCGTGTACCTACAGTTTTTACCAAAGACTATGCAGGTTGTGTTATTTTTGTCGTAACATTTTTCCAAAAAAAATGACCTCATACCTCCACTGAAATTACAGTATGTTCGAATCCTTGTTTCCAATAAAAAATTATGTTATTCAACAATTCACTTCGCTTCGCTTTTGAATTGTTGAACAATTCAAAAGCGACCTCCACAACCCAGTTACAGGGTAACACGATAAGGTGGGCACAGGTACATGATACAAAATGTTCAACTCCACTTACTATTAGCACAATGCTGCTCCATGCCGCACTGCGCGCAGCGCGCAGGTGCGACATCCCCACAGGGACAGGCGCCGTCGCGCGCGCAGCATGCGCAGTCATCGCCATCGCCGCCAGGACACGCGCAGCCCGTCGATGATTGCGTCCACAGATCTACTTGACCTATAAACAGAAAACGTAGTTTGTCCTACTAAGGAGAAAGAGCTTGACTTTGGTTTGAAATTACCTTATCTCGTGTTAAATTAAGCTAAGTTATAAGATGGGAGATTTTGGGAGATTTAATTTAGTATACCTTTTATTGTGCTTATCGTCTGAATTAGTGCTTAGTACAAGAAAACCGCAGGGCTTCATATTCCTCTCGGATGAGTTCCAGTTGATCAATAATTTGGGCTTTTTCAAGGATTTGACAGACATTATTTAGTAATAACTATACTCACTGCTGCCGTCGAGGAAAATCGGCGTCCACGCTATCTGCGCGGTGCAAACGGTGCACGCGGCGAGCAGCAGCAGCGGCAGCGGCGGTCGCATGGTGCAGTCACCGCACACCTCGCCCCGCCCCCCTCCCGCGCCGTCTTCGCATTTGCCCCACCTCAAACACCCTCACAACCACACACGAACACAAGCACACTGTTCACACAACGCACGAATCGCATTTTCGCATAAACTTTTTCTACAATTTTTTATTTCACTATTGTTATTGCAGTTTTATTAGCAATCTTCGAGATCTTCCTTTTTCCGTTTGATTGCGTGGCGGATTTTCGCCGACGTATTGTCTGCAACAAAATATTATCTCTGTTACGCCTTATTACGCTCTGATGCGGGAATCAAAGTAATAACACTAAATTGATCGTTCATCTTTATGTCTGGTACAGATTTCGTTCATTTGTTACAGGAAACTTGCGGGAAACACACCTAAAAAGTTATTGGTAGTAAGACTAAACAAAGAATAAGTACGTAAGTGGATTGTTTTGTCGGTTGTAACTTAGAGGTTTCCTTTCATGTGTGTAATAAATTATAATTAGTTTGGTACCTGATGCCGGAGGAGTTTGGGGGTCAAAATATTCAGACGATTGTGCCACCTTAAGTGGGTAAGTAAATAATAAATGTTTTTTTTTTTATAAGATTGGTGACAAACACTTTTACACGTGGTTTTTTTTTTTTTTGTAAACTAGATGACTATTTGACTACTTTGAGAAGAAAGGCCGAAACAAACTTAGAATTCAGTCTCTTTTAATTTCCAAACATAATCTTAGTCAGATTATGTGAAGACCATGTAGATGGGTATCTGAAATGGAATTTTGAGGAAAGAACCACAGAGATTGAGTGGACCTGTCCAGTTAGCGCACGCATTTGTCACTAATCGTGCAGCTCAACTTCTGAGTTGAGCTCCTAAAGTTCTGAATTTAGGAGCTCAACGATTCGACGAACAGCATAAATTAATCAAACTGCCAGATCATGATAACAACTAATTGATAAAGAAAAAAAAGAAAAAGTAAAAAGAAAAACATTACCACCCATTTACAATTTGAACACACTTTTCGCCAATGAGCAACGAGATGAGAGAGCCTTGATTGTGTAAAAGTGACCCCCACTTAATGATGACTAAAACTTTTTAAACCATTCCAACGTAGCCCAACGTAGCTCTGTCATCTGCTAGCGTTTTCCCATCTATATTGGGATCGGCTTCCAGTCAAACCGGATTGTTTGACGTAGCTAAGCAGCAAAATAAAACTGATTACGGCGCGGCGCGCACACTTACTATATTGCCCACAACTTATATCCCCTTTTCTCTAAGCCTTTTCTTTTTCCACCTATTCGGCGACGGCTTTCTGGTAACCGGAGCCTGAAAAGGTTGCGCTTCCTCTCGATATCAGGACGGCCACTAGTCGGTATGCATTTAAGCGGAAATTGCAGAGGTATTTTCATAACGTAGAGTCATCAAAACATCTCTATCTGTAGATAATAAATATATATATATTTATATTATAAGTATAAATTATAGTAAATATGTATGCTAGTATGTGTATTATAAGTTTATAACCTATTTATGTACCTAGCTTATTTATAATTCTTTATAATATAATTTGTATTGTTTTTTAAATCATATTTCCTCTCAACCTAAGCACCTGCCATCTAATCTTTTCACCACCCTTGGTTGACTGGTAGAGAATGCCTACGGCATTAAGTCTGCTTTTGTACCTTTTTTGTGTGCGAGAAGTTTAAATAATTAATAAATGCCTGCCTAGAGCTGACGACTTGATCGAAACTACCCGTGTCACAGGATGAGAGGGTCATACGTAGAGTAATACAGATGAAAAATGTCCGGTTCAGCAAGTACATCCGCTCAGGACGTCAATTCCGAAAAGCACGAAGTCCGTCAGTAGATATAGCTGGAAGCTACGGTCGTTTCCTACTGCGTATCGCCTACAGACACAGGTAAAATTAGTTTTGGGCCCGAATTAAGAATGAATAACGAAACTATTTGACGCGCCGTGTTTTTGCCCGTCCGAAAACGTAAATTAATCGGGAGTAAGTTCACTCTATTGCTGTCAAAACGGTGAAAGAAAACATCGTGAGGAAACAAGCATGTCCTAGAACCGAAAATTTGAAGACATTATGTGACATCTACTTCTCGGCACTGGGTCCGCGTGGTGGATTGCGGCTCACTCGGAGGCCTGTGTCCCAGCAGTAGGAACATTATATTTCGGAGTGAACTATACATGATCAGCCATGATACATAGTTCACTCCGAAGTACTTACTGCTAACATTTTTCGGGCGGGGTTGTATATTTCTTCAATATATCATCTATGTCTTCATTGACGGACTTTAGAATGTGCAGCAGCGTCCTCTATGTATTTTACCACCATACTGCGATCGCCAACCGCCAAGCGTGGCGATTATGGAAACCCCCCCCCCCTTTTAGGGGAGGCCTATGTCCAGCAGTGGACATCTTTCGGCAGAAGTGAGAGTAGTCCACCGAGTACTTTTTACTTGTAGCAGGCCTCCAGCTACGATGGATTCCTACACCCTAGCGCTAAATCTTCCCCTTTCCACTTCTCTTCGCCTAGGTACTAGGCCCTTTTTCTGGACGTAGATTATGCCTCTGTGCGCGCACTATACCGCACGGGTGTGGTTATGTGGGGTTCACATCCACTAAAACTTCGGCGTCTTTGCCAACTTGAAGGGCTGCATATTGCGTACTTATGTCTCATGGTTTACAAACTCTTTGACGATTTCATAAACATTACTAGGTACTTCTTAATGGTGAATACTGGACCTAACCCAGGAATACATTTTACCTAAATCAGCAGGATCTAGTCATTTTTCTGTGTTGCTTCATGATATAATCAGTATTTAGTATCTTTGACACAAACACCCTGATTTATAAACGTTGCTTAAAGTTAAGTAATGATTACTGTCTGTCTAACCATACATTTTTGACGGTTAAATACCTCTTAACTTTAAGCAAAGTTTATACTTAAGGGGAAAAATGTGCATGTGCGCTAAGAGACCAAATAAGGAAATCTGTATGTGTAGTGTGGCTCTAAATCTATAAGACAAGTCTTAAAATATAAATCAGTTCTACGACTACCAAATAAAAACTCATAAGTATGTTGCAGTAAAATAGTCACAGTTGGAATTTACAAACTAGCATAACTGACTATATTACTGTGGCACAATTTTTATATTTCAAAATGAAACACTAGAATTATGAATAAACTTTACTTACAAAGATATAGCCGCCAAATTGTTTGGGCATAAGAGGAAAAAAAAAACGAACACAAATAATTTACGGACTTTCACAAATATTTCGATATGAGAATGGTTCGCTTCATCGTCAATATTGCCGACAGCAAGTTGTCGAAACCGTGGGATGCGCGTATACACAGTCTACGTACTGACACTCGTTACACTGCGGCTGACACGGATCACAAGGCTGATATTGCGCTGGAGCCCAACACGGCTCACAACTCGGAGGTTTCTGTCTCTCGAAGTGGAAGCAACAGTTCCCCTGTTTATAAACAAAAACAAACGTAATGAAATCATAAAAAATAAAAGGGGCGGAAACCAACTCGAAAAAGATCAAGAATTCATCCAGAATCAACAAATAAAATTCAAATTTAATTTAAAAATCTCTACGAGGGACGGCAATCTTCTCATTTACATAAGCAGATAAGTTTCTGAACTGGAATCCCGTAAATTAATTAACTTTGCAGGTAAAAAAGCAGAAATCGTAAGTCCAAATTCCTATCCAGAAAGTTTCCGTGTTTCGGATAATAACTACGCTTTCTGTTAATTACTGGGCTTAGACGAGGAGTGTTTAAAGTTTAAATTCAGTTAGAGATCTGTTAACTTTTCTTTCGCGTAGAAGGATACCAAATGGCCGAGGTGATGGTGTGTACAAATCGTTGAATATTCAATTGCAAAATCGCGCTCAAGTTAGCGGTCCGCAGCGGATTAGTGAACCATCACGTTAAGAGATTAAACTTTAATTAAACTGTCAAGTATGTCAAACAATAAAATGTCAACTCGACAGGAGCAAGTCAGAGGGTGTCTCGTATACAGAGCCGGCCTAATTCTGCGAGCCTTCGGATTACAGGGTCCAATCACGAAGAGTCGTATCTTGAGCCCCAGTCGAAAATAAATCCCATCTGAACCCATGTCGCGTTCACCGAATAAACATTGTGGTCCGCGAGACGGCACGATCGATGTCAAAAACACACCAAACAGGCGTACTCCAAATAACATCTAATCTCACGTAAATTGCTCGTAAATAGTGGAGCAATTTAATTAAAATTCTAATTCCACGGATAATCCGATTCTTAAACACACATTTTGAAGTTGACAAATTCTGTAATTTGGTTAGACTGGGAACTAGGAGGTTCCTCTAACTTTGTTAATGTAGCTTTGGTCGTAGATACGTTCGACAGTATATAGGGATGTTTTTCAACCGTACCTACGCATAATCAAATAGGTACGTTGGTTGTTCGTGGTTATTGGTATTGGTACCATCATCGGTGGGTATGTTCGACGTCGCAAGCACATGTTACTATTTTAGGGACAGTCAGAATGTCAGTGTCTATTTCATTTTCCTACGTATTAATATCTTATATTTTAAGTATGAATATATTTGTTGTGCATGTATCAATATTATGTTTATATACCTACTGGGTGGCAGGGACCATCTACGCGCAAACTGTTACCATTAACTCGGCACGTGATTCTAGATCTAGTGGGTCTAGAATAGCTTAAAAAATGTTTAGTCCCAAAAAAAAAAAAAAAAAATCTGCTGGTTTATCGAAAAGTGCAATAGGTACGCTTTTTCACACGATCAAAAGTATGAAACAGACAATTTTATTCCATGGTATGTATGGTGGTTCTGAAAAATACAATCGGGTTTTTCCAAAGTATCAAGGCATGATTAAGACGGACGCACATTGACTTGCGTTTTAGGATGCAATTATTTCGCTTGCGACGTATTCATTTGTTCCGAACTTTTCGGATTTTTATTAAAAGAATTCTAATCTCATTTTGCGGTTGTGGTCCACGGCGGATTCATTTTTCTAGCACTGACTGGGTTTGTAATGAAATTGAATTTCTCCTCAGCGTCACCGACGGCGTTTATTCGGCTTTTTGCTTTGGCTTCGGCTTCTAAAAGGATATTGCGTGGGAATCAATTCAGGTGGCGGTTTTCCGTCCTCCTACTGAATATTAATTTTTCATAAAATATCGTTGAGTTCAATTGGAATCCAGCGAAGGAAGTTATTTGTTAAGGAAGAATTATTATAAGACTCTAGACTTATTATTCTTCTGAAGAATAAATTAAGTACAAGAGATGCTACAATTGCTAAAACTAAGATTTAATACCTTATTGCAAATACTGAAATGGTACCTAAGGATTAGTTGTTTGAATAGGAATATACCCGTTCATCTTCGGAATGGAACCGTCGTATTTCGTTGTGAGGGTCTGCAGCATATGACGACACCACGAAAGGTTTTCGCTTACGCGTCCCGCAAGCCACCTCACAGGCGCGGCGCATCAGCACTGTTGGTTGATTTGCCTGAAACAATGCAAAATTCCATTTCACTAACAATTTGAACAATAACGAGCCTACTTGTTCCTGTCAAAAACAGTAGGAATAAATAATGTTTCATGGTGAAAAAAGAATACCTATCAGAGAACCCGTTCAACGTAACCCTTGCAATAATCGCCACGGCGTCCTCACCTTCCGCCTGACGCAGATCCTCAGAACATTGGTTCACAACGGTTGTTTCGAGAGGTTCCTGTTTTGCATGAGGTGGGAGGAAACATCCGGGTGTTTCTACTGCGAAGATCGCCCGGAGGACACGGTGGATCACGCGCGCCTCAAAGAGATGTCAGCACCAACAGGTGGGGTCAGCAAGAGCCGATGCCTGCTAGGGGTGCGGGTTGTTCGAAAGAGATACCGTGGCCTCCGGCACACAGACAACTGGAGAAACACGGGTGGGTTTTAGTCAGTAAAAGTCTGACACGCCCTCCCGCTCCACCCAGAGCGGGAGAAGTTATTTGATGATTTCCCACCCACAAAAAAAATCCGTGCAATAATACAAGAAAAGCCGCTTACATGAGGTTGTATTAATTTTTTGTGGTATTATTTAATAACAACCGCTTCTGTTCTAGCTAGGTCGAGTCGTAATATATATCTTCAAGTTTAACTTCAATAGGCTTCTTGGGGCAAGAACGGCCAAGTGCGTGTTTTGGGCTATAAGGAGGTACTTTCGCTGGATCGGAGACTTTGACGGGGTTCAAGCAGACTTCACATTCGACAGCCACGTCTCGAGGATGCCTTACTAGGAAATTCGCAGTGCCAAGCGCGGAGTGCTCAACGTCTTGCATTCCATTGCGCTTGAACGCGCTCACGGGGAACCTTCTCACCTGCAACGGACCAGACAGTTGCAGTTTAGTTACGTCCTACTCAGGCATTGCGAATTTCCTGGTATTTTCGCAATTTAAATAAAAATAATTATGGTGAAAGACAGAGTCAACTTGAGTCAGAAAGCTCTGCTTTTGAATGTACTACGCTAAAGCATGTTCTAGCTATCTATTTAAATGTATTGTAACAAATGAATGACTATCATTGCCGTAAATACCTTAATAAACGCTACCCATTACTTAAATTACGCACCATAGAAGAGTCAGTGCTTCTTTTTAAGTGCGGAACATTTCTTCGATGGTTTGATAGGGATGGTAAAAGGGTAATGGCTCCACCACATAGATCCCCAACACTTGCGAATGTATGAGATACTGCCGCACTCATTGTATTTGTGATCTTGAATTCCGTTCCGTTTTAGCGCAGATGACGGCAGTGGATATACCTGCCAGGTGTGTTTTTTTTTTCTTATTTTTCTTTTAACAAGCCTCATATTAAATAGGGACATCTACGCTAAGTAACACTAATTTCTTTTTTCCTTTTTCCTTTTGACGGGAAGCATTTCTTGTGTGACTCTCGGGTATATTCTATTCAGAGGCTCAACAGAGGTGTAGACGCAACATGCGCCGTTTGGTCCTGCACCCGAACATAAGTATCTGATAGCTCCACGATACCCATACATTTGATCCTGCATTCCGTTTCGACGGTATGCTGACGGGGGGAGTCTACCATAACGTGTCGGAACATACCGTTCCTGAAACTAACAACAAAACAATGGGACACGAAAATATTCACAAAGACACGCTCGACGCGGTAATGTGGCAGATCCACTGAATAATTCAACCGGGTATATTCAGAATACACTTCATCGTAATTCTTTTATACCCGAGCTTTGATTCAAGGCAGAAATTTTAAAATAGGACTTTTATTGAAAAGGTTGTTTTTCCCGAATCTTGAAATTGGCTTTATACCACCAGTTTTAGTTGGTACAATACACCTCTGCTTGCCTCTTCGAACAAATACAGGCGTGTTGTTATATAAATTTGAATTTCAACATGATGGTTTCAGCACGGGAACATCATTATCTGCCTAGCCTTCTCCCAACTATGATGGGGTTGGCTTCCAGTCTAACCGGACGCAGTTGCATACCAATATTTTGTAAGGAGCTACTGCCTATCTGTCTTCCACAACCCAGTAAGTGGGGAACACTATACCACTTGGTGAAAGACGGTACTTATTCATTCTATTCATGTTACTTTAAAACTACCTAAATAATACCTTAAACTGTCTATTAAAAAATAATAAGATTTATTCTACAAGATATTTACGTTAACAAAGTGAAGTTGAATCTACTTTTATTCTGTTAAAAAAATACTTGACTAATTTAACGAGATGACACCATTCATGAACATATACGGTAGCTTACAATTCGTCCGTCTTCGTATCTGTAGCAAGGCATTATATATTTTGTCTTGACGGGTTTGCAAGGTGGTGGATCGTAGCAACAAGAGTCACAGCTTGGTTGTACTGCTGCGCATTGGGCGCGCTGGGGGTAGTATGGGGAACAACAGGCTTTCTGAGGAGGGGCGTCACAACAGTCATACGGCGTTCTCTTCTCACAACATTGATACGTTGGCTTCTGGCAACGCGGCAAACGCGGGCAGCAAGGCGGTTCCGGTTCACAATATTTACGGGAACAATTTGGAGCTATCAACATCGGAGTTACAGAATATTCCCCACACTCAACTGGATAGCAACATTCCATGTTTTTTAATGTTTTCAATAATTACAATATTTTCGTTTCTTGTAGGTATTCTCTTTTCTTCTTGTTAATTTTGTTTTATAAAATAAATATTAATACTAAAATTTACATTTATGCCCAAAAAATTATATAGTGAGTAAGTATTTTTTCACTGTCAATTTTAAAACAAGTTCTTTTTTTACTTTTTTATTTCATAATAAAATTCCTGTCAATTATTGCTGTAAAAAGTTTTTTCATCGTGTAATGTGTGTCTACCTTCACGGTATGACTTTTAATATATGGATGGATGTATTGTTTTAAATCCAATCCAAATACAATGGCGAAGCAGATGGCTTATTCTGATTATTCGGTTTTGAACTGTATTCGACACCAGAGCGTTAATATCGGCACAACAACGATTCAATAAAGTAATCAGTTCAAAAATACAATGTGATTTGCCACAAAGTCCACAAGTGTCTCCAGTTTATGTCATTTACTTGGCACGGCGGCGTATTGCCAGTGGCAACGCTAGGGGCAAAACTCTAAGCAAAGCTTTTGCAACACATTTGCAAACATTCAGACGCCGCCTCCTTGTCGCCGACGATTCGAAAATGCAATTTTCCCAATGCAAATCGAACGCTCCAGACAGATTTAATGCCTTTTACTTGCCGATTCCGCACATCATTTCCGAAGAGAATTGGTGATGGCCAAGTCTACATCCGTCAATAGATATTAGAAAAACCCAGTAATAACCTTATATACCGTTGCCAAAGAAATGTTTGCTAACTACGAATCCATAAAAAGTCGCGTTTGATTCAATGGAGTGAAATTGATTTATCGTTTCGGCAGATAACTTTTTAGTTTATTTCTTTGATTCCTCTCAGCTTTTTCAATCTCTATGTTCATCTGTGGTTTCATCGTTGAACGCAAAAATGCAGTTAAGAAGATTAACAGCATCGAGTTAATTTTGTTCAACTACTGGTTCGAGGACCGTTTGGGCGAAGATTGAATAAAACGTGAAATGTTCACGAATATTGGTGTGCTTTATAAATTGCTTCAATGTAAACTTTTAACACGTTGCATCTATGAAAATGCACTCTCGATGCGTTTTGTTTGTATTACTCAAGTTTGCCTGGCAAACATTTTACTCGGCGGTTTACGAAACGTCGGTAAACTCTCAACGCGTTCAGAATACACTATTCCAACACTCAAAGTATCAAATAGAATGTGTTTAGATTAAAACCAATTGCATAGTTTTCTTTTCTGTCTTCTTTTTCGTTTTTATGTTGTGTTGAATGATTTGGGCTTGCACTGAGCAATCAATGGCTTCAGACAGATTTAATGCCGCTTCAGGCTTTAGGCTTCTTCGTTTCTTGACGGGGTTCAGAAATATAAGTTGGTAACCATTGGTAACACCTTATCTACCATATGATAATTTCTCATTCTAATTTTGAACTAAGTAGAACAAAAATTTAGGACAGAATGATAGTGATCAAACTTTGCCTTTGCAAGATTTTGAAGTTCAATCAATCTGCCCAAACTACGTTGGGGTCACCTCCTAGTCTAACCGTATACACCTGAATGCCAGTATTTTACATGGAGCAACTGCCAATCTGACCTCTACAACCCAGTTACATGGTAATACCATACGCCTTGGTAAGACTGGTTGTCTGAATTTCCGGCATCAAAGGACTCGTAACGACTGTCAAAGATCCACGAATGACATGCGGGACCAACGGCTTAACGTGCTTGCCGAGGCACGGAGGGGTCTTGGTATCTAAAGATGGTCACCCATCCACGAACCAACCGTGGCAAGCTTAACTACTCAGCCATCAGCCCTTCAAGAGCCCTTCCTTGCAAGACTTCGAAGCAGAAATAACATCAATAATAACCTCCTCAACGCTGCCTTCATAGATAACATAAAGATACGTCTACTAGTCACGATTCCTTCCTGAAAATGAAGATTATTTCCAATCGACTTGTTCCTTTCGCTCTGTTCTTTGAAGTGAATTCGATAGCGATCCTCTCGTACGTACCTATTGTATGATATTTCCACTTTATAACCTTATAGCCCACATTCGTGATCTTTTTTTCGTGAAGAAAGCCCCATTTAGACGATGCAAGTGTCTTGCCTGTGGCTTAGAATTAGGTCCCTCGCTCACTGCGACTTTTTGGAGCGATGCTGTCGCGCGTCCGCATCGATACAGTCGCGAAGCGGTCGCTAGCTGTGTGCCCTCGCCCACGGGCCCAGATTCAGTCGCGATGGAAACGCGATTCAGTAACGACAAAAAAATACCTGCCATCGCTACAGTTGCAAGATGGACTCTGTTGAGGCAACTCTCCTCGATGTCGTCCGACACGGTCGCACGTTTGCATTGCTACAGTCGCGAAGAGATTACTAACGCGCTACAGCAGTAGCGTGTTAGTAACGCGTTAGCATCGCTTCTGTAGCACGTTGCAAATGCGACTAACACGCGTTAGTAACAAAAAGTCGCCGTGGGCGAGGGCCCTTAAAGCAATAAATTACTTGCATGGTCTTGTGTTTAATTCAAAACTGCCACACGCATCAATCGACCAGGTTAAACTATACTTGCCGCGGTTAGTTCGTGGATAAATAAGTGAACGGATTTTTAGTCTTTGTGCTTTGTGCCTCGGATAGAAAGAAAGAAAGAAAGAAAAAGAAAGAAAAAGTATTTATTGTGACTCGCACAGGAAGATCACATCGTAAAATTAACACACTTGAATACAATAAAAAAAATATAAAAAGGAACAAATTTCTTGGAAGTAAAAAAAAAAAAAAAAATTAAAAATAAAACAGAAAGTCCTGCACGAGGCCAAGAGGCTCCTACCTCAGCATAATGCTGCGATAGCACGTTAAGCCGTTGATCCCGGCGGTCATTCGTGGATTTTTGACAGCTATTACGGGTCTGACGACCAGTCTTAGCGAGAAGTATCGTATTACCCAGTAACTGGGTTGTGGAGGTCAGATAGGCAGTCGCTCCATGGAAAATACTGGTATTCAGCTTCATACGGGTAGACTGAAAGTCGACCCCAATGTGGTTGGAAGCCTAGGCAGATTGAAATTACTTATTGTAGCCTAAACTTATGTTATGCCACTGGCAATTCAATCGCACAGTGAGGCTTGGCTCTCTTTCTATTGATATGCTTTGCTTTAAAGCCTAAACCAAACCGAACGCGACGGAAAAAATTATAATTAAAATACACATCAAAAGTCACCGCCTTCCGAAATTTAAGTTATTTTGCACTTTGTAGTGTTTGTTTGGAAGTCGGTTGTTATTTTTTTGAAAAAAGTTTTTATTTTTCACTTTTTAGTTACCCACCCCACACCAATTCGAAATTTCATCATCCTTGGGGTTAGAACAATGCATACTTCTACGATAGCAACATTCGCGGTTGATTTGCTGTAATTTTTTGAAGAGTTCCGTTGTCTATCTCCGAAACGCATCATCAGATCCATATTAAATTTCAATGGGACCATTTCGGAGTAAACCCCTTTCGAACAAAAACAGAATTTTGCAAATCCGTTTATATACGACGGAGTTATGCCCGAACATACATAAAAAAAAACATGTCGAATTGAAACCTCCTTCTTTTTGAAGTCGGTTAAAAAATACGTATACTTGTTTCTGTAGTATTTTTTATTTTCTTACAAAGGAAAGAAGACCCATGAAACCGAAAAAATATCACAAATCACCATAAAAGGACACCTTTGACAAATGCGAAATATGTTTGTATAAATGCCTATTTACCATTATTTGCACAAAGGGAACATCACTTCGAGGAGTTCCTCGAGTGGCGGCAGCCGTGTAAGAATGTATTTATTTATTTATGATGCTACTTTTGTCAATGGAGGCTCGGGTTCATTTGGGTGATTTATGACCCTTCCAACAAAGAGGGTTTATACCATACTTATTTATCGAAACGTAATAAATTCCTTCTTATGTATGGGATATAAAAGTATTGAAAGTGTTGATTTATGTCTCGATATAAAGTATATGAATAATATAAAGCATATACGTGGGACGGTAGGTATGCAAACACTGATACAGATAATATGCCACCATTTTAATGCGAATATAGGAGTTTACTAGAGATTGAGATGAGCTTTGATCGATTTCGCGTTGGAAAACCTAACCTAACGACTGGCACTTAGTCCAACAGACTGTACGTCTCACAGCAAGACTGACGCTGACCTCTCGTATACGACTGTCATTAAGTGTGCACGGGCACCATGCGTCTAGTCGCGACGACTAGAAGGAGATAGCGAAGTATAGAGCGTGCGACTCCCTTAGCCCCGAGCCTGTCGTTGCGACTCTGCTACTCGACACCAAGTGACAAAAAAAATGTTTATGAAAATTATCGGCTACAGCATGCTGTTGCATTTAGTCGCCGAGTTATCGCAGTCGCATATCGCATAGTGTGCACCATGTCAAGTAAACAGCCTATGGTAACCGCATGCGGGCATCGTAACGCAATTTCAACAAAATGCTATGGAGTTAGTAACCATGTCAGTTTAAATATTGATATAACATGATTTTCTTGTTTTAATATAATAGACATCTAGAACTAGAAATAAGCATGGGATATTTAACTGTGTTCTAAAGAAAAATATTTCCCTATTGATTCACTGATCAACAAAATTTTGTAACAAGAAAGGTGCTTAAGCAGGGGCGGCTGTCCCTTAAGTGCACTCGTGCGCTGAACTATCAGATTTTAATAGGTGTCGAAAGAATCACAAAATGTTTAATAATCACATTGTGGCCACTGATTGTGGTATATGTAATACTAACAAAACTGACGAAACAATATAAGTTCTTTGCTAAACTAATAAGACTTATTGTCGCGGTACAGAAGATCCCTCGTGCGCGATGCCGAACCGCACGGCGAATGCTATACATTTCTATGAGATCCGAGCTAAAACGCCTAGCGCGTGAGACAGAAGATAGTTGACATAACTGTATGAAGCGATACGGAGTAATTTGTCCATTCTCGTGCGCCGCACGGGTGAACCGAAGTTTGTCGAACTGAACCGAATATTACCGAACGTCAATTACCGAGAGCGCCCGAGGTTTGGCGAAGTTTGCATGCCGGCCATAATGAATGACAGACTCATTATTGTCACCGCGAAGTTTCGTTTACGTGAAACTGAATACTATTGTTTATTTTTTATTTGTTTAGATTTAAATTACTTATCTGAAATAAATAAATTGTATTTATTTATTTATTACCCCTAATACTTAGTGAGCTAGTAAAGTGCACCACCAGTTCCATGACCTACCAGCCGCCACTGTGCTTAAGGCTAGGTTGTTCCGGCATGTAGGCCTTTGAAACGTTACCTCCGCCTCCCCCAAATGCGGCATGACGTATTTATTTACGATGAACTGTCAACCATTTAGCAGAAAATCCATGTATAACATATAGCAGTTGATCAACGGAATTATTTTTTCTTAGGTTCGAAATTTTTTCCTTGGTTTTAGGTACGGTATGGTAAAACTAAAAATATTACTTAAAGTTCCCTGTGTAGGGTAAGTGTCCTGTAAGTTACCTATTGAGCGTTTTCATATTATCAGATATTGATACCAACCCGATACCGATATGTCGGCAGCTGTACACATACCGATTCGAAACCGATATATTTAATATCGGCCTGATGATATTGGCGAATATCGATGACCATCGCGACTCACCAAACGACCACAGTAGGTACAGTACTTATGTATCGACGTCTCGAAGTCAGCAATGCCAATAAGTGTGTTCAATTGAAAGAATGGCCAGTTCTCTCACCTCTATTGTGCTGCAGGCTTAGCACGAGAACCGTAGACAAGCGTTTAGTCGTCGGAAGAGTAGACAAAAATTATGTTTCCCTATAGACAGTTGACAGTTTTGTACCAAGAAAAGTAGACAAGCAATTTCTATTCTACAGAAGAGTAGATATAGAAATGCGCCATGCTAAGCCTGCTGATATCGGAGTCAGTCACTGTCTACGACGACTTATGTGACAATAACAACTCTATATAAAAGCGTTTATTAGGTACTAAACGTTTGCGAAAATCTAATCCCCGGTATCGTGGCGGTGTCGGAATCGGCATTTATTTATAATCGGCAAATTATCGTAATTTAATCGGCATTTATTTATAATCGGTAATTTAATGTAATTGTTAAAGTGATGTAATCAACTAGTTTCGAATGAAAATCAAGAAATGTATTTTCATTCAAAACGTAAACGTTCCAGAAATAGCGATTTCAAACATTTATGAAAAAACAAACCCGGCTTTACTATTATTATGATTGCTACGGGTTTCAACCTCAGGACTAGCTGCTTCTCACACGGACAACTGTTCGTCAATTGATCCCGCGACACCAGTCCTGTTTGCTGTTTCTTTGTATATTTAGGCTGTTGAGAGCAAATCTACAAATGTGACATAGTTGTGTACAGGGAAGTTTTATATAATGTGGCACAATAGTGGTGTCTTACGACTTCTGCGCGAACGAAGTCACGAGCTAGTTACAGATACATATGGTTTTGCGGTTGTAAGGTGAAAATGGAAAATAGCAATAGTTTCATTTGGAAATCATGCTTCCAGACCTTTCAACCAGATAATTTCCAGACAAGTTTTAGTTGTTAGTGAATTTAAGATTTTGAATTCGAACTGATGGAACACGGGTGGGTTCAGTAAAAGTCTGATAAGCCCTCCCGTTCCGCCCAGAGCGGGAGAAGTCATTTGATGATTTCCCATTAAAAACAAAAAAATACCCTTGTGCAATTTGTTTTTTGAGAAAACAAATGTCTTTTATTCGGAAGCATGATTTCGAATTGAAGACATTTATTTTCAGAGGTTCCCAGAGGTTAAGCTAAGCGTAACTTGTCAGTGAATTCAAGAATTTATAAAGTCGACAAGCTGTGTGTCCGACGGTATTTCTCTTCTTCAAAACGGTAGATTTCCCTACAAATCATCCACTATTTTATTTACATCTTTGGTGGCAGAGGTTTCAAAGATCCTGATTTTCAGATTTTTATCAAGTAGAATACGCTTAAATGGTCATACTGTTTCGGTTACACTGTAACCATATTCTTTTGTTTTTGGTGTTTGCCATCGCTCAGAAAGAACCGTAAATATTGTGAGCTACATATGAAGGAACAATTGCCGTACTTTATTGTCTAGTGACGTACCTACTGCTCCAGCTATAATTTATCGAAACTATTATTTTAGGACATTAATATTTTAAAATCACGGATTCGAGAAAAATCTTGTATTGCTAGCTCCGCTATTCGAGAAATATCAATAAAGTTGTTATCGTGTTCCTTCCAATTGGTCGTGTACCCTATAGCACTTTTGTCTGACCAAATTTTTTCCTATTTTCTCTGTTGGTGTCAGACTGAAAGTTCCTTATATTATTAGTATACAACCGACAACCAGACATATTGTATAATATGTAATATTAATGTAGGATATGATAATAGCGAACACAGTTCGGTGCAGAGGAAATATCATAGTTGATATGGATGAAACTATTAAAAGAAACTTAGAAAACTGTGATTTGTACAAACTTCTTCATAAACGACGAATTCGACTCTCACTTGACTATTATTTCATCGATAATAATTTGTAATGTGTCAACACTATTTTAAGATGACAATTAAATGTCATCATGTTGCCTAGAAATAATCACATTTCGAAAACAATTTTATGAATTAAAACTATTATATAATTACAAGATATTTTTTCTGAGCTATCGCAATTTCATAAATTAATTAGTTATTATTTTACTTGATTTTTTCGTACAGGCGCAGAATGAGCGAGTTTTTGAAAATTTTGACACAGGTCCACCCTCGATGACGTCCCGCAGGACTCTTTATCTGTGGGACTCTGACTGACTCTGACAGACTCTGAGCGTGAGCTGATTTAGCCGGATTTAGATCTTTATGAGTTTATTCAAAAAAAATCTACTAAACTAAAAAATTGAACCTTTAGATTCCCTCTTAAATACGATTCCCTCATCGTACATGCAATTTTCACATAATTTTGTGCTCTTATTAGGAAATGAGACGGAAACTGGTTTTGAAATCGACCCTGTTTCGGATTTTTTTTTCAACGAGCAAATTGCAATTAATCGTGTTTTGAACCTTTAATTTCCCTCAAACAAGGATCCTTCTATGACATATGTTTTTTTCAGGGCCTAAATACACGAATTTGATCATTTAATCTTGATTCTGAAACAGGCAATTTGGGACAACCCCCCGTTAATAATTTTGAATAACCTACATATCCTCATTTTATTACCATATTTTTTTTGATTCCAACAGGGCTAGTTTTCGTGTTACAGCTAATATTGAAGAGCATAGCGTTTTGTTCTGTTTTCAGGGTCTGATGATAATGTTAAGTAAGTGTAAAAAATATCCTGACAAGTTTTGTTACTTTTGTGGCGACATTACTTTTAAAACTCAGCAAAGGAATTTGACACCATTACTAGTAGTAACTAAGTTTAATGAACATTATTTTGACTTTACCATCGGCCAACCCCCCCCGAGTGGGTTCCCGCATTGTCGTTGCGGGGGGGCTTAGTAACCGTGGTCTCCCATCCACGGTGAAGCCAAGAGGAACCCAACGGTGGGGCCGCTCGTCAGGGCTTTTGCCTTCAAGCCATTGACGTAGCGGCCAAAAAGTAGGTTGCGGTGAGGTGCACCGCAACTGAGGTGGGCCGCGATGTCGAATGGGAGGCATCGCGGCTGAGGGTTACAGGCTGCGGTAGAGGAGGAGTGCCGGTGCTTCTGAGCAGCGCTCTTCCCTTCCGTGGCCTGGACGGGGCCGCCATCGTTTGATGGCGGACGCGGTGGGGCCGCAGGGGAAGAGGAGTGTCGGTATAGCGTCAGCCGCTCTCCCTATCCTCTGCGGCCGAAAAGTGGTAGACGGGACGGCGCGTTGTGTTCCTCACGCGCGCCGTCAAAGATGTCAGCAACCACAGGTGGGGTCCGCAAGGGCCGATGCCTGCCAGGGGTGCGGGTTTGTTCGAAAGAGATACCACGGCCCCTGGCATACGGGCTACTGAGGGAACACGGGTGGGTTTTAGTCAGTAAAAGTCTGACACGCCCTCCTGCTCTACTCAGCAGGAGAAGTCATTTGATGATTTCCCACCCAAAAAAAAAAAAAAACAAAAAAAAAAAAAAAAAAAAAAAAACCATCGGCCAACAAAACAAAGCTTGGGTTCAATATATCTGTTGTATTACACGTGTGGGTCTTCTTACTGGTTGGGCAAATAGATCTCGATCTATGCCTTTTGCAATCCCTATGATTTGGACAAAACCAACGAACCACTTATCTGATTGTTATTTTTGTCTTACTGATACAAAAGGTATTAACAATTAAAACAAAAAGTATTGTATCTTGACCTGCCATCGGCTAAAAGATCGATCCCTCATAGTGAACATCTACTTGTACCAGAACCTCTTCAAAGTTCTGATCTGGCCGCTACGCCAGAAACAATCGAAAACGACACATAAGATCCTGACTTTCAAGAAGCTTCCTCATCCTCATCTAATGAGCCACTTCTACTATCTCAAGGAGATCTCAATGATTAAGTGAAGAAAAGCTAGTGATTTGGAAAAATCAGCTTGGGAATCTTTCATGAAAGTAACTACATTTTTTCTAGGAAATCACCGATCAAGTGACTGTAAATGTATTATCGCGGAGCTGTTCTCTCATCATTCAACTACTTATAAAGCTTGGGGTACAGCCCAAATATTGTCAGCCGGTATAGTTGAAAACACGTTTTCTTCATACACATTCATACTTCTTTCCTAAAAATTTGGGCACCATCAGTGATGAACATGTGAAAGATTCCTTCAAGACATTTCTACCACAGAAAAACGATACCGGGGCAAGTGAAGTCCACGTATGCTAGCAGATTACTGTTGGACATTAAAACGACATGTCCCTGAAGCAAAATATAGACGTAAATCACAAACCTACATTTATATTTTTGTTGGAATATATCGGAATAACTTCTTTTTGTTCTTTTGGATGGGTGACCATCTTTACATACCAAGACCCCTCCTCTGTGCCTCGGAAAGCACGTTAAGCCGTTGGTCCCGGCTGTCATTTGTGGATCTTTGACAGTCGTTACGGGTCGTCAGAAGCCCGAAAGTCTGACAACCAGTCTTACCAAGGGGCATCGAATTACCCAGTAACTGGGTTGTGGAGATCAGATAGGCAGTCGCTCCATGTAAAATACTGGTATTCAGCTACATCCGGTTAGACTGGAAGCCGACCCCAACATAGTTGGGAAAAGGCTAGGCAGATGACGAACTTCTTTTTGTTGATAAAAACTCAAAATTTCTAAAACCTTATAAAATGAAATTACAAAAAAAAAAAACATATTTAAAGCATTCTTATTTTATTTCTAGTATACTTATCCTTGTATTAAACATAACTAGACAAAAGTTTTCATGTTACATGCAAGAAGTGTTCTTTTGCTGAGCAGATTATCGGTTTACATCCTTACTAGCTTTTTCCCGAGGCTTCGCCTGCGTGGAATTTGTAAATTAGACTACAGAAATGTACCTACTGCCTTCTTCCCACGGTCTTCTGTGTCCTTACCGAGGTGACAGTGTACACATTTGCTAAATTTCGTCCAAAGTAAGGAACCAACTCACTTTTGCGTTTGTAACATTAATAATAGGTATACGAAGTTAATACCTTTCGGCTTTAAAAATACTTTCCATTCTTCTAATTCCATCTTTCCATTCTTTTAATATTTATTTCTAAGACGAAGCTTAGTCCTTACTAAGTAAAGCTAAACTATTTAAGCTTTCAAGTCAAAGTCAAAGCATTTATTTCAATTAGGCACTTATAAGGCACTTTTGAACGTCAACATTTACATTTAAAAAATAGAATTGATTCTAGTCGCCCATTCCAAAATGTAGTTTCGTATGGAGAAGAACGGGCAAGAAACTCCACCGTTACTCTTTTAAAATGTTTTACATACAATTTATCATAGTACTTTCATTACATAATTATGTGAAGACGATGCACCCAGAATAAAAAAATACTATACCAAAAAAGGTAACAAAATGCAACTGAAGCAAGCAACAATACCTTTCAGCAAAATGAAGTATTTGTTTAGTCTTTAACCTACATTGTTTGAGTGAGGAGTAGCACCCCTCAAGTGTCAAGGGAACACCAAGTGTGCATAAGAAAAAGTGCTCGAAGTGTCGACGGAACACCATGTGTGCATATTGTCCCGGCTCCCAATGGACGACGGTATTTTACGTTTATTTAAAATACCGACAATATGCACACATGGTGCTCCGTTGACACTTCGAGCACTTTTTCTTATGCACACTTGGTGTTCCGTTGACACTCGAGAGGTTAATGATGAGTTTATATTTAATGATTTATATGCTCACTTGGCTTACCTTCTAAATGTCATCATCGTCATCATCATCAGCCGAAAGAAGTCCACTGCTGGACATGGCCTCCCCCAAAAGAGGGTTTTGCCATAATCGTCACGCTTGGCTGGCGGGTTGGCGATCGCAGTATGGTGGTAAAATGCATAGAAAACGCTGCTGCCCATTCTCTAGTAAGGGTAAGTTCGGGCGTAAGTTCTAAATGTAAAGGTAAGTAATTTACTTGTAGTATAAAAATGCTAATGAGTCTAGTCGATAAAAACTAGATGCCAAGCATAAACAATAGACTACCAAGTTTTGGAAACTAAATCTATCCCGACTGAAGCACAAAGTATAAATACTCGTCTGTAGTTCATACCGCTCGTTTTTGCTTATTCTATTTATTTATATCTGCCAGCCATAATATTAGGTCTTTACCTATGAAATTGCCGTTCTGCAGTACTGGCCATTTCAAATCAAAATAATTTTTGTTTGGCTATGAATTCTAATTTCAAATTAATTTTATTTAAAAAACATGGATTTTTTTTTCTAAAAGTAGTCATTTCTTTATTGATTAGTGTTACATTTTCATCGCATTTCAATCTTTTTCGTCATCATGGATACGTTAAAAATTCGAGTAATTATGGAATATGAGTACCGTCGTGGCAGCAACGCGGCACAAGCGGCACGCAACATCAACGACGTTTACGGAGCTAACACTACAAACCAACGCACCACCTGTTATTGGTTTGCTCGCTTCCGTTCTGGAAATTTCGACCTGAAAAATGAACCTCGCGGTCGTCCGAAGACTTTGGTCGACAATGACGAATTAAAGGCGATTGTGGAAGCTGATGATACACAATCTACGGCTGAATTAGCAGCAGCTTTCTACGTTAGCGTCAAAACAATATTGGTCCATTTGCGTCAAATTGGCAAGGTAAAAAAGCTTGACAAATGGGTGCCCCACGAACTCAATGATCGCCAGCGCGAAGTACGCGTCGAGACGTGCCTTGCACTGCTCAACAGACACACAAATGAAGGAATTTTGAACCGCATTGTTACCTGCGATGAAAAATGGATTCTGTTTGATAACCGTAAGCGCTCAGCAAGTTGGTTGGATCCTGGTTCAGTACCTAAACAATGCCCTAAACGAAAACTTACCCCTAGAAAAGTGATGGTCACTGTTTGGTGGTCTAGCGCCGGTGTGATTCATCACAGCTTCTTACCAAACGGGGTGAGCATTACTGCAGATGTGTACTGTGAAGAACTGAACACAATGATGGAGAAGCTGGCGCATCTCCAACCAGCATTGGTCAATCGCTCGTCTCCGCTGCTCCTGCACGACAACGCGCGACCTCATACTGCACAGCAGACGGTCTCCAAGTTGCAAGAACTGGGGTTGGAAGCTCTCCGTCATCCGCCCTACTCACCAGACCTTGCGCCTACAGACTACTACTTTTTCCAGAATTTGGATAACTTCTTGGCGGGAAAAAAATGTAATACCCGAGAGGCAGTACAAAATGCCTTTGAAGAATTTGTTGCCTCCCGTCCAGCTGATTTCTTTAAGAAGGGCATCAATAAACTGCCACTGCGATGGCAAAGATGCATTGATTGCATGGGTGATTACTTCGATTAATACAAATAAAAAATTCATGAAAAAAATTCGTTTAAATTTTTTCATACAAAACGGCAATTTCATAGGTAAAGACCTATTATCTATTCACCCGTACCCCGCCTATAAAAACCATTACACATGAACATTTCTCCCAGCCATAGATAGTTCAGGAGAAGCACCCAATAGCCGCAAAAACATCGCAATAAAGGAAGACTAGTAAACGAACGCCGATGTAACAGCCTTATTTATAGACGCAAATGCTATGTACACATCAAAGGGGAATATTCAATCCTTACGCTCAATAGGAAGGAAACTATACTAGTTTATGATCATACGACATCAAAACGCGGAAGGAAATATAAAATGGTATGGGCTTGGAAAACGATACAGTATTGTAACGAGCGCCGTCATTTGTCAATAGAAGTGAGATTTAGTTTCCGTTTTATAACACGTTCGCCCACAATGACGCGGAAGGATCGTGGCCGACTCGTAATAACCTGAGACTTTTATACACGGCTTCGTTCACCGCGCAGATATAACGAACTATTCAAAAGGAAATGACACCTCGGATGTTCTGAAAGCGCTATATTTCTCTTGTGAGTTGATGTTGCGCGGTCTGGACGCCCACTTTAAGTACAACCTCCATATTGAAAAGGAAAATATTAGACTCGCAACGACGAGTTGAATTTATATAAAAGTCGGGATTGCCATCACAGAATAATTGGTTTGGCTTAATACGGGTATAGGGTCGAATAAAAAACCTAATATAGGTAAATGTTAAGGATATTTTCATCACGATTCCGCAGACCGAAACAGCTAAAATGGACCGCATTTAAATTTTGATAGGGTCCTCCCTATCTGTGCATCAATAGGGAGGGCTGACAGAGAGCGCCCTCGGTTACATTAAGGGCCCTTTGTCATTGTTATACGACATTTAATCGAGTGACTTTTATCCGGACCGTCTTAATTACATTTTCATTAATTTAAATAACGTTTTATTGTTTTATATTAATTTGAATATCTTGGAATACAGAACAAAGTATTCCGTACCTTATCATAACAGAAAACCAATTTTCAAATTATTCGCTGGCAGGTTTTAAAAATACTGGATAATTTCTTATCGGCTTAGATGTGAAAAGCGATTTCCATGGCATGACTTTCAGCAGTAATTTGCAGCTTGTTTGTGCATATTTCTAGGAAACGGAAACCCAGAAAAGAAATGTTTTCCAACAATATTACTGCTCAGTCAAGAAGAAGAAGAAATAAATAAATTAATCCTGAAATTCAGACCCTGAAGTTATGACTGTCTCGTTGATTTTTTGAACAAAAGTAAAACTCTAAGCGTGGGTGGAGTCATCATCAGCCTATAATGTTCCCACTGCTGGGACACAGGCCTCCTCTCGGTGAGAGGGATTGGGCCGTAATCCACCACGCGGGTCCAGTGCGGGTTGGTAGATGTCACATGTCTTCGAATTTTTTAGTTCTGGGACATGCCCGTTTCCTCACGATGTTTTCCTTTACCGTTTTGAGAGCAGTGATGAAATAATTTACACAAAGTAAAGCGCCTGTCTGGGTTCGAACTCACGACCTACATACAACTCGTAAGTCACGGCCGTTACCATTTGGCCATCACTGCTCTGGATGGAGTGTTGGGTACGATTCCCAGGTCTAGAAAAGGGTCAATAGTGGGTTTTCAATCAGAAAATTACTCCATGATAGCTCTATCAATAGGATACCGAAATGAAGTGAGAATGTGGCTAAGTAGTAAAAGCAGTACAAGTCGATCGACCAGGTTAAGCTACGCTTGCCCCGGTTGGTCCGGTGATGGGTGACCATCCTTAAATACCAAGACGCCTCCGTTCCTCGGAAAGCACGTTAAGCCGGTTGGTCCCGGCTGCCATTCGTAATCTTTGACAGTCATTACGGGTCATCGATGCCGGAAAGTCGAAAGTATGACAGCCAGTCTTACCAACGGAGAACTGGATTGTGGAAGTCAGATAGGCAGTCACTCCAATCCTCCGAACGTAAAATACTGGTACCCAGCTGCATCCGATTAGACTGGAAGCCGATAATGACACACTCACACTTACACACACAAAAATACACACACACACTCACCCTCACCCTCACTCACCTACTCGCATGCCTTCGTGGGTGCATGTTTAGCTTTATTATTTCTCTTTTTATTTTTTATTATTACTACCCCTTTTCCCTTTACATAAATACCTATATTTGCATGAAACAGGTTATTGTTTTGTACATTTAATTATATGTATTGTGTTTTAAGGGCCTCAGTTGCCTGATATAAAGGATAAATAAATAAAAGATATTCATTTAAGTTAAGGAAGAGTGGAGTTTCCTGACACAGGCTTATCTGCTTAAAAAGAGGCCCCAACCACTAGTTGTTAAGATTTACTTATCTTTAATAATTGATGATATTAGAGGTTGTAATCAACAAAACTGTAGAACTTAAATGAGCGAATCGTATTTTATTGTAACTAAACTTGTTAATAATAGACAGAAGACACCGAAGTAAGTGTTGCCAACATATCAACAGTTAACATACAAAAAATTGGCAACATTAAGTAAAACATGTATAATGGCTGCGTTCTCAATTACTAACAATAATAAAGGTTTTTTCATTTTATTTTTTTCATAAACATTTCAGTCTTCCGGGTTTGAGGAACACAAGCCAGATCTATGTTGTTTTACTAACCAAAACAACCATCAATAGTATTTCAAACAACCAAATACTAAGCCCAGTGTAAATGCAGCCTAATGTGGCTTGTTTGCTTTTCCACAAACACCATGTAACATTTACCGACGCGATAGTTGTGCTAACATAAACAACAGTTGTTTGTGATCTAAAACACTGATTGGACGAATATCATACCATACATTTAAACTGAATATTCTTCATTCATCATCATTTCAGCCGAAAGACGCCCACTGCTGGACATAGGCCTCCCCCAAAAAGGGGTTTTGCCATAATCACCACGCTTGGCAAGCGGGTTGGCGATCGCAGAATGGTGGTAAACTGCATAGAGAACCCTGCTGCCCATTCTCTAGTAAGTCCCTTAGTCGCCTTCTACGACACTCACGGGAAGAACGATGGTGCTATTCTTTTACGACCGGCACCACACGGAACTAAATACTGGCATATAAATTATTTCTTTTTTTTTTCAGCATTTGTGGTGTTTTTCACTTTTTGGTGTGTAGCTGTGTGTACTTCTGTGTGAGGTTTTCATTTCAAGGTAAAAATTAATCTTCATGTGAAACATCCTTACTCTGCATATGGCATGATATCGTGTTATTTTAACCAACTTCATAAAAGCAGGTTTTCAAATTGAAAATGCCATAATAATTCCCTGACACTATAATTTCCTTAGCAAGTGAAGGTATGCGTATTTGTGTGGTGTAGGTATCAGAACGACAAAAAAGTGAAAAATGTGGCAAAAAAACGAAAATACAAAACCAAAGACACCGACTTCCGAAATTATAGACACGTTTCTCTATAAAGTATTTGTTTTTTTTTTCTGGAAGCCGATTAGGACAAAATACATTTCTCACCTTAGAAGTTTTAGGACACCAAGTGGTTTTAAAAAGAAATATTGGCATGAGTAGTAACAAAAATCACATCTCTTTTAGTCTTTAGGCTATAAGGCTGCTAATGCACCAATTCACAGTAATGTTCTTCTTCCAATCCCCAGATGACAACCGAACAAGGTATCGATATGAATATTAGAAACGGAATCATAACCTTTAAACTCATAAAGGTCACACCAGTAATAGCTGCAGGTTATCGGATCCGTCCGTCAGTTGACGTCGATCCACGTCAATAGCACAAATTCTAAGCAAGATATTATCAAAGGAGTAAACTATCGAGGAGTGTGGCCTCTCTGGCCATTGTTCTCGGAACACATAAACGTCAACTGAGGTAAGGCCATCACCGAGGCCATTTGTCTGCGTAGGCCACTGACTTTGACCCCTTCTACAGATAATGGGGCGTTAACCCCGTCGATTGTGACAAATAGGTACTGACGTCATAATACATAGAATAAATGTACGTCTTTCATTGACTTGAATGTGCCCTGGCAGCTGAGAGTATGTCATGCTCACTCAAATGTCTCGCTGGTGGTGGCGTGTGTTGGATCATTAAAAGTTCCCTTCAAAATGGTTGAGCTGAATGGTGCTGATGCATACGTCATGTCCGTGAATGGGCGCCGCCAGTAGGGACTGGTCATCTCTTAGCTCCCACGGCTTATTTTAATTGTTATTTTATTTTAATTACCGACGCTTTTAATGTGCACTTTTTACATCGTTCTCACATTGATAATTTCAACATAATGATGTAACCAACTTTTTGTAACAAAATCTTGATTTTAAAAGAGTGTCCATGGAGTTTCTTGCCCGTTCTTCTCCATAGGTACCTACGCTTTGGAATGGGCAACTAGCTTCATCTTTCTAACTCACCGACCTTGACAATTCAAAAGTGCCTGTAATTGGTTTATTTGAAATAAATGCTTTGAGTTTGAGTTTGAGTTTGAAAATAGAATTAAGAGCGTTTATACTGAAAGTTGGCAACGTCGCAAATAGCTGTCAAATATTTACCTATTTTTATTAATTTGTTAACATTACTGTATGGAAATACGAAATATATCTAACTAGTGACCTAACATATGAATAATGATTTGCAATTATAACACTGAATTTGATGTTATAACCGTTTTAGGTGTAAAAAGGGCATTTGGAAAATTTCCAAGTTCTTTTTTTACATCTAAAACTAAATATTCGGTGTTAAGATGTTAATTAATGCATTTCATAATCAATATTTTAGGTCACTAGTTAGCGATATTTTATATTTCCATACTTTCCACATTTTTATGTAGAATCAGAATAAACGCTCTTAGGGCCCTCGCCCACTTTTTGTAGCGATGCTGCCGCGCGTTCACGAAACGCGCGACAGCATCGCAACTGTATCGATGCAAACGCGCGACTGTGTCGGACGACATCGGGGAGAGTTGCCTCAACTGAGTCCATCTTGCAACTGTAGCGATGGCAGGTATTTTTGTGTCGTTACTGAATCGCGTTTGCATCGCGACAGAAGCGCGACAGTATCGCGTTTGCATCGCGACTGAATCTGGGCCCGTGGGCGAGGGCACACAGCTAGCGACCGCTTCGCGACTGTATCGATGCGGACGCGCGACAGCATCGCTACTGCATCGCTACAAAAAGTCGCCGTGAGCGAGGGCCCTTAATCATGTGCACACAAAGACAGACAATACGTTTATACAACCCAAACAAAAATACCAAAAGAGGGTATCTTCACTCTATTGTATAAAGCAAAGTCGTTTCTCGTGTCTGTACGCTTAGATCTTATAAACTACGCAACTGCAATTAAAGTGGGTTATACCAATAGACAGAGTGATTCAAGAGGAAAGTTTACATAAATGTATGCACATTATAGTAGAGACAATGCGAGAATTTCAAATATTTGTAATGTGATGACGTTTTTTTTTTTTTTGTGCGCTTACTTTGTAAACGCTGGCTAAACCTTACAAGATAGAGCAACATAATATACTACGGAATTGTATGTCATAAAAATATCTATAAAAAAGACTGTGGTTGTATATGTCTTTCTCTTAAGGATAACCCACAGTAACCATTTTTATCTTTACATAAAACAAAAAAAAAAATATCACTTACGAAGCATTATAAACAGTATATAGTAGTTATATAAATACGCTAGATTTATGCATATAGTGCATTTAATGTAGATCAAAATTGCAGTTTACAGCATATTATTAAAATGAATATCTTAAGAGTTATCGCAAAATAAAAACTATCGTGCGCGAAAATAAATTCACGCGATAACGCGCGCGTATCCCTTTACGTAACGGACTTAATTTTACAGTTTTTGCAATTAGGTGATGACTGAGGTATTTTCGACCACGCAGGCGAATCCGCTGGCAACAGCTAGTGACTTTATAGACAAATTGCCTTAAATATCTGCATAGAATTAACGAAAACAATGTTTTTATTTATGTGCCAGCTAACCCTCGACTGCCAAAAGAGTCCAAACAAGGAAGATTTATGCTTTCCACAGAAAAAGGGTTTTTGTTTCATGGTGATTGTTTTTTTTTATTGTTTGCGCTCCCGCTAATTGCAATTTGGTTTTGCTCTAAAAGCTGTTTCGTTAGTTGCACAAGGAAACAGTTTCGCAAGTTACCAAGTTGCAAAAAGAAATATTTCTGGTTTTTAACCGACTTCAAAAAAGAAACGTCCTCACTTCGTCTGTGTTTTTTTTATGTTCCGCTATATCTCCGGCAATTATGGATCGCTTGCTAATTATATTTTTTAAATAGATAGATGAATTTGAGTTATTTTTACTGAAATGGTTGTTTACCCCATATCATAATTTGAAATGAAAATAGACACAGCATTTACTAGCAATGAGAATGAATTGCTGACTTGCTAAGAAATACTGAATATATTTACCTAAAAACAAAATAGGTGAAACGTTATGGACAAATCATTTGATACCAACAAAATCCAACACAACAAATTAACGAACGACATCGCCAAAATCGAAGCAATCACGCTCTAACCGCAAAACTAAAACCGAGTCACATCGACCTCAATTTTCCCATTTCATACAAAAGAGCTACGAAATGAAAAACTAGTTGAGGCGGTCGACTAGCTCACAAAACATTTCGACGAGACACCCAAACGATGTGAGCGAGGCGCCAAACTCTTTGAAACTTCCCGAACATAAATCTACGAGAGTTCATGAAGTTTAATGAAAGCTCCGCCCTCGTAATTGTTACCGCTGGGACTGCATTGCTGCGTACCTACCCACACAAAATTGGTATATAATTTTACAGTCGTTAAGGAAACGTGTGTTATGCTAACTCCGTTATGAATATAATGGGAATGTGTGAATTTAAGAGATTAACCGATGGATGTTTTCGTATAAAATTTAATTTGAAATTTTTCTTTGTTTTATATTAATTTCATTTCATTTCATTCGAATATTTATATCGGTTTCTTACTAAATTGCAACTATATCCGACGATCCTAGTCAGTAATCTCTTTTGGTGACCGTACCTTCCGATCGGTACAGTAAGGGACATTAACAGCGCTGTCACAGGTCCACTAGCGCCACTCCTTTAAAAAAATGTTATCTCGTGACTGAAAAGGAATAATGAAAAATGGCTCAATCAGCTGTCTCGGTAAGTGTGTCTAGAATTTTCTAATACCTTTTATAAAGTTTCATATTGAGACACGAAGCAACAAAATACGATCTAAAGAAAAACGGCCACATTCTTCTAGATCGTATTTTGTTGCTTCGTGTCTCAATATGAAAGCGCTCTTAATTGCTTAGCAAATCACACCTTATGTTAATTTTCCGTGTTATAGCCATTTCATGAGAGAACAGTGGTGGCTCAGTGTTATCGGCCGAGTTGTAGTCGGGCACTATATTTTGAGCGTTTAATTTCATCACAACTACTCTAACAAAGGTGAAGGAAAAAATCGTGAGGAAACCGGCATGTCTTAGAACCAAACTCAAAGCATTTATTTCAAATAAACCGATTGCAGGCACTTTTGAATTGTCAAGGTCGTTGAGCTAGAAAGATGAAGCTATTTGCCTATCCCAAAGCGTAGTAGGTAGCTATGGAGAAGAACGGGCAAGAAACTCCATGGACACTCTTTTAAAATCATGATATCGTTACAAAAAGTTGGTTACATCATTATGTTGAAATTATCAATGTGAGAACGATTTAAAAAGACGTGCACATTAAAAGCGTTTATAATAAAAACAAAAACAAAGTAACAATTCAGAAATTAAAATAAGCTGTGGTAGCCAATAATTCGAAGACATGTGACATCTACCAACCCGCACTGGGCCCGCGTGGTGGATTATGACCCACTCTCTCCCACAAAGAGAAGGCCTGTGTCCCAGCAGTGGGAACATTATAGGTAATAGCCATTTCATACAACTATCAAAGAATCACTATTGTGATTTGAATTATACAGACAATTTAAGCGGTAGTCAATTGGCTTTACAATTAATATCTACTACCAACGTACGTATTTGTACCAGAGGCGGAATAGTTCGGCTACAAATAGAACGCTCTATTAGATCGTATAGGTATTGTGAGAGGCGACTGACGGATTAATCAATCAAGGGACGCCGGCATCGACCTATGTCGTACATAATTATATTGTTGGTTACCAGTCTGCCTGCCAGGCGAGGTAGATAAATTCCAATTCCACGCAATTTTTTGCTTACAGCAGCATACTGAAGTACTCATTTTCCAGAAATTGACTTTTTGTTTTAGTGATTCTATGTTTACGCTATTTAAAGCTACGCTTGCCGCGGTTGGTTCGTGGGTGGGTGGTGGATACCAAGACTTCTCCGTGTCTCGGAAAGCACGTTAAGCCGTTGGTCCCGGCTGTCATTCATGGATCTTTGACAGTCGTTACGGGTTGTCAAAAGACTCGCCCGCTCCAGAGGTTTCGCCCGCGTGTTTGTCGAAAATTATCGTACAGGAACGTACGAGCGGGATATAACGTTTTCAATATGTTAATCCAGGTTATAAACTATATGTGAGCCAATTTTCATCCAAATCCGTTCAGCTGTTTCTGCGTGATTGAGTAACAAACATCCAAACATCTAAATATCTAAGCATACAAACTTTTACATTCATAATATTAGTAGGATAGGATTATTAATGTAATATAGGGCGAGCATATTTCCATCAACCAGGCACAAAGATGAATTCTTGGATGGAAAACCCCACAAAAATGTCACGTTTAGGTGTTTGTAATTACCAAATATTTAATATTAAGCTTGAGTAAAGCCTGTATCCATCCACGAGATTTATTACATCATATTAGATACACCACATGAAAATGAGATTGTTCATTTGTTAATTTATCCTTTCACGTCTTAACGCCACAACTCATCGTCTTAGAATAATAATACAAATACCTACTAAAGCCGCCTTCGAATCGCGTAACACACAATCACAAACCGAAGGATATAGAAGTAAATTGCTAATCCATTGCTGCGTGAGTTTGTAAAATTCCTCAGCTGAACAACATAAATAATGCAATACTTTAGATTCAAAATTGCAATGGGGTGCTAACATTAGAGCTCTTTCAAGTAGATTAAGCTCAGCTGCTTATGCAGTAAGAAAGATAAGGCAGTTGACGGATGTAGCCACAGCTAGGTTAGTTTACTTTGCTTATTTTCACAGTATTATGTCTTATGGCGTTCTGTTGTGGGGATCGGCAGCTGACGTAGATTCAATTTTCATTTTACAAAAGAGGGCAATCCGCGCAATCTATAAAATGGGGCCTCGCGAGTCTCTTAGAAACAAATTTAGCGAAATTGATATTCTAACTCTGCCGTCTCTTTATATCCTAGAAAATATCTCGTACGTTCGCAAAAACTTAGGCCTTTTCAAAAAACGTTGCGATTTCCATAATCTGAATACACGTAGTAAAGATGAAATTGTGATTCCAAAATTTAGATTGACTAAAACTAGCAAGTCATTTCTAATAAACAGTATCCGCTTCTATAACAAGTTGCCAAAGTCAGTTACAGAACTTAGCGATGGAAAGTTTAAAACGCACATCAAACGTATCCTTATCAAAAAAGCATATTATAAGATAAAAGACTACGTTGAAGACAGGGAAGTTTGGCATTAATTCCTTCTGCACATGTGGCTTCCCTGGTACCTCATTAACAGCATATCTATGTGAAAGTCTATTAACTGCTCTCAATGTTCTTTTTATTCTTTTTATTTTTACAATGCTGACATATTCTCGTCATTATTTGACATTATACATCAATTTTAATATCAACTATTTTTTAGTGATTGTCATGTTAATCATGTCACTATGTTTAATTAGGTTCATTTTATTTATGTAGATTATTTTACATATTGTGAATGGGAGAACGTTGTAGGCCTTACAGACTGTAGATTTGTAGACGATTTTCTATTCTGGATTCGTCTTAGTACCTGGTACTTATTTACAGGCCTGCACTGTCCTCCCATACATTTTATATCTGAAAACATTGTTAAAGCCAATCATTTTTAAAAGAGTAACCGTGGAGTTTCTTGCCGGCTCTTCTCCATAGGAAACAACATTTTGGAACCGTGCACCTAGCTTCTGACGTTTCATAAGTGCCCATGCAGGTTTATATGAAATAAAAATATTTTGATTGATTGATTGATTGATTTGATTTAATGAATGTTGTGAACTGACAAAATGATTATAATTGTAACTGTTTTGCGCAATTTCCCTGAAGTTATATCAAACATAATCATCATGTGACTAGCCTTTTTCCAACTATGTTGGGGTCGACTTCCAGTCTAACCGGATGTAGCTGAATCCCAGAATTTTACATGGAGCATATCTGACCCAGTTACTGGATAACACGATGGTAAGACAAGTTGTCCAGGTATTGGGCTTCTGACGATTTGAAACGATTGTAAAACATCCACGAATGACAGCCAAGATCAACGGCTTAACATACTTACCGAGGCCCGGAGGGGTCGTAGTATGTAAAGATGGTCGCCGAAATAGCCGCCTAAATCCTCAAGTTTCAGTTTGTAACCAGCTTCTACATCAAAATCAGAAGATCTAGAAAGAAGCCCCTCGCTGCTTCAGCTCCCACACCAGTGCTCAACGAATAACTTTACCAGAATTATCTCGACAAGGAAAACGACGAGTCGAAAGTTAAGCTTCGCGTCAATTCTAATGGCTACATAAATATGACAAAGAAAAGCGATAACTACTGCACATTCTTAGAAGACGTGATCTTCGGAAGTCCCGATATCATGAACAATGTTACTGCTGAGCACTTGAGGGTTAAGAAATACAACACTGGACTAGTCTCTACGGAGAAGCGCTGCGATGAAGAGAGAAGAACCAGTTACGAAATTATTCGACATAATCTTGATAAGGTCCAGTTTTATGAGCAGGATGAGTGTCCATCGTTTCAAGATATTTTGTAAGTAACTATTTATTAAAATCTATCCACGAATCAATCGCGGCAAGCGTATCAGGGATTGCCATTGTTAGTGTATAACGGAATTTCCCCGAAGTATGAAATGTACGAGTACAACACTTATTTTCAAAGTAAAATTAAAGGCTAGGACTTAACTTATTTTATAACCGCTCACAACACGCCGAAGTTTGCAAGACTCATACGTACCTACAAGTTGACCAAGTGTACTAACTACTTAAGACTTGCTTTTCATTAACTACTACTTCTCCTCACAAAGGAACACAACGTTAAGGTGAAACCTGTTTAATACTAACTTTCATAAGTTCATAACCTCAGTTCTAACCGACGACACTATTGTGACTTAGGCTCCGGACGCACAGAAGGGACATGTGACGAGGACAGGATGCAGACGAGGAAATAGTATGCTGATGGAATAGCGACGCGACTGCGACTTGTCCTTTCTGTATGTTTACAGATCGTTGAGCTCCCTAAGCGTACAAGATGACTGATACATACATGCCGTCTGTTGGAACAGTTCAGCTCAAAGCTGCTATGGCTCTTCAAAAGACCCCTCCAGACTTGGCCCTGCATTGTTAGACCCACATAAAATTCTTACAATATAATGTTTGGACTTTAATAGAGACCATGACCTCTGAGTTTGTTTCGGCATTTCTTCTTAGGGATCAGGAAACTAGGAAATGCCGGCCCCATCTAGGTTAAAAAATATTGGCCAACAAAATATTAACACGTAAAAGTGTATTTTATGATCTGCTTACCTAGATAAACATTTTATTTCATTTCGTTTAGTACCAGATCTCGATAGTACATTTTTTATGAAGTACGTGACGGGACGCTACGTCTGCGTCTCCCGTCCTCTTCATACATCCTTTCTGTTCATCCCGCGCCTTAGAAGTAAGAATTATACTTTTAATTGGTTAATAAATAAACAGGTATAAATTAAATAGGTATTTTCTACCTCATTGGATTGGTAATAGCAAGCACTCCTGCGCTGGAGGAGACCTATATGTCAAGTAATTGACTTCCTTCGACTGAAATGATGATGATGCTAATGCGGTACTGCTAAGCATGATGTCCTGGGTTCGATTCCCAGGTTGGGCATTTATATACGATTTCAGGTTTGGTCCCATAGTAAATGTTGTTCATAATGATGAATACAATGACCCCTTAAGAGGTTATGCGTTATTTACGTTACACGTTGTAAATATACAACGAGTAACATAATTAACGCAAGACCTCATACACCCCTAGAGTATTGATTTAAAAGCATAATACGATGACCAAAACTATTTTTTAACCGACTTCAAAAAGAAGGAGGTTATCAATTCGACATGTTTATATTTTTTTTTTTTTTTTTTTTATGTATGTTCGCGCATAACTCCGTCGTATATACACGGATTTGCAAAATTCTTTTTTTATTCGAAAGGGGTTTATTCCGAAATGGTCCCATATTAATTGCATATAGATCTGATGATGCGTTTCGGAGACAGACAACGGAACTCTTCAAAACTTTCCAGCAAATCAACCGCGAATGCTGCTATCGCATAAATATGCATTGTTTTGACCCCAAAGATGATGAAATTTCGAATTGGTGTGGGGTAGGTAACTAAAAAGTGAAAAATAAAAACTTTTTTCAAAAAAATAACAACCGACTTCCAAAAAACACTACAAAGTGCAAAATAACTTTAATTTCGGAAGGCGGTGACAAAGAATTGAAATACCTACACCTCCAAAGTCACCGCCTTCCGAAATTAAAGTTATTTTGCACTTTGTAGTGTTTTTTGGAAGTCGGTTGTTATTTTTTTGAAAAAAGTTTTTTAATAGCCAACTGATATCTACTATATAAAAATAAGTCGGGTTTTCCTTCCTGACGCTATAACTCCAGAACGCACGAACCGATTTCCACGGTTTTGCATTCGTTGGAAAGGTCTCGGGCTCCGTGAGGTTTATATCGTAGGTAGGGTAGGTAGGGTAGGTAGGGTAGGTAGGGTAGGCAGGGTAGGCAGGGTAGGCAGGGTAGGCAGGGTAGGCAGGGTAGGCAGGGTAGGCAGGGTAGGCAGGGTAGGCAGGGTAGGCAGGGTAGGCAGGGTAGGCAGGGTAGGCAGGGTAGGCAGGGTAGGCAGGGTAGGCAGGGTAGGCAGGGTAGGCAGGGTAGGCAGGGTAGGCAGGGTAGGCAGGGTAGGCAGGGTAGGCAGGGTAGGCAGGGTAGGCAGGGTAGGCAGGGTAGGCAGGGTAGGCAGGGTAGGCAGGGTAGGCAGGGTAGGCAGGGTAGGCAGGGTAGGCAGGGTAGGTAGGGTAGGTAGGGTAGGTAGGGTAGGTAGGGTACGGATTCTGTATGAATGACTATTGGACGGACAGGACAACGTCTGTCAGGTCAGCTAGTTATTAATAAAAACGTGTCGACCTATTACTTTATGCATTTAAAATTGAGTCTTATTTCTTGTGGTATAAGATTGAATTTTCTTTGGCTCAATCAGTGGAAGGTATGGCAATTTTTTTTTTTTTCTAAAGTACTGAAATCGACTTAGTAGTCAATTATGAACAAAGTACTTTCAGGTCTTGCGTATATTCTGTTACACCTTGTATATATATATTTTTTATTTTTTTATTATACAGAAGCAGCCCAAAGTCTAGATTTGTGGTCAGTTGATGACAATAGGCTAGCCCTCTGTTACATGGATCTTAAAACACAACTGGCGAAATGTGGGTGTACCTACTTTAGGTAGGTACACCTCAGACTAACCCTGTGAGGAAAATGGCGTGATGTTAAGTATGTTATGTGTTCAAACAACATACTTAACATCACGCCAGTTTGCTAAAGCAAACAGGTATATCTACCTGGCTCTATAGTCCGAGAAGCTTTGAAACAACAAATCCTGTCCTAAGTTTTATTATTGAGCTCAACCTTTGATCTCAAAATCTTTAACACGAGGCTAACTTCAAAGCTAGTTCTTGGGTTTTTCCGTTTGTTTTCGGTTTAGTCTCTTAAGCAGATAGACACGTGTATACCGGACAATCACCACGGTGGGTTCAACCTGACATTGACGCCTTTATTCCGTAGAAATAAGACTTGTTTTCGTAGTTCAAAGTGCTAGGTACGACTCACGTGCTAGTGACCAAACCTTTTGCTCGCTCTTTTGTTATCCTTTTCACGTGTAATATAAAACAAACCTAAACAAACAATTAAGTATCGAATATACTAGCAAATGTACAAATAATTAAATATCACTGTTAATTAAACGAAGCTATCCAACTATCAAACACAGGTTATTAAAAATAATTGTGACAGTAGAACGTAGCGTGGTTGTGTGGCAAAAAACGCACCAATTCAATTAAATCCGCGAGTGTTACTTCAAATTGGTTGCATGTTTTCAATTTCAATGGGTGTACAGATTTTATTAGAGAAATTATTTTGCGCGGGATTGCACCTGTGACGTAAGTGCTGTTTTGTAAACGACTAGTTTTTGCCAGCAGCTTTGCCCAGGTGGAATAAACGAACATACCACAATAAAAGGATTCCATGTGTTAATCCAGTTTATAAACTATATTCGTATGAGAAACATCTAAACATACACACTTTCATATTTATAATATAAATTACATATTATTAATAATTTCTAATATTATTATTTATAAATATATACAATGTGTAACAGAAAGGGAATATACATACCAAGGGCACGGCTTCTTCGGATGATATAAAACGATATTGAACACCCTGTTACACCCTGTATATAGTAGGATCGGACCGAGTAGTAACCGGTGTGCGTGTTTGTCCAGATATGTATATGAACGTAAACGAGGCAAAAGGAGAATGCAAGAGTAGCGTTCTGAAGTTTCTGCCTACCCTCACTGGAAGAAGGTGAGAGTTTATTTTATGTACACACGGCTACACATCAAGCTATACATTTCCAGTACAATATGATCTCGAATTGTATAGGATTTCCGGACAGTGCGAGATCAGCGTAAATTGGAAATGTATAGCTTGATGTGTAGCTGTGCGTACTTACCTATCTAGCTAAATTTACTACAACCAATTTGCAGTTGGTATTTTATTTATATAAATGATGACTTATTTTTGACTGACTTCATAAAGGAGGAGGTTATGTTAAATGTTCGAGCATAACTCTGTCACATAGAAATGGATTTGCAAAATTCTTTTTTTGTTCGAACGGGGTTTATTCTGAAATGGTCCCATTTAAATTTCATATAGTTCTCATTATGAGTTTCGGAGACAGACAACGGAACTCTTCAAAAAATGGTACCTAGCAAATCAACCGCCATTGCTGCTATCGCATAAATATAAATTGTTTTGACCCCCAGGATGATAAAATTTAGAATTGGTGTGGGATCGGCACCACTTAAAATAAAATATTTTCCAACAAAAAAAAAAACAACTTCCGGAACAGTACTACAAAGTGGAAAAAAATACTTTAATGTTCCGGAAGTTATTGTTATTTTTGGAAAAACTTTTTCTTTTTATTTAAATAATAATTGGTCGACATTTCATCAAATTATATTTAAGAACATGCCTCAGGGAATCAGTCAACTCCCAGCTGATCGGAGCCCCAGAAAAATAAGCTTTTAATTTTACTCTCTAGCGTTTTTCAATCCAGCACCGGTTTTACCGGAATTTTCCTTATTCTCATAGCCAAAGAAATACTCGTAAATAATATTAAACGGTTACCCATTAAACAAAATAAAACATTCAAACATGTCCGACTTGTACATACCGATTGTATTAACGAGCACACAGGTGCGGTAAAGTTGTTATTTGATTCCGGATATGATTGGATTTCAAATGAGCCCCAGCGCGGGTCGCTCCCCGAAGTGTACACCTATTTAGATATTAATTAAAATACAATGTATTAACGAGATTGCGAACGCAAATGAAGCAATTACCTTCGTTTGCAAATACGAGGCAGTTTGTTGATATAATTTATTTTGTGTGTTTCACGTTTGATATATGCTGCGCTGTGGATTTATAAAAGCCACATGGACTAGCATATTTGCATTAGCTGATTGAGAGATTATACATATTAATTTATTATTATAATAGGCAACTTATAGCTTCGTATTAATTTCATCTGTTTCCGTTCTAGATAACGGATTTAATAAAGTAAGATGAAGCTTTGATCTTTGTTTCAGCTTGTCATGTCAGACGATATAATCATATTGCTATTAATAGCCTCCCTTTTACTGGTGATTTTGAATTATTTTGATAAATATTTCTATATTTCCCTCATTTTCGTTAAAATTTTTGTAACTTATGTAAGTATGTAATTCATCCAATGGTTTCTTACACTTCCTTAATTTATTGAATTCTTTGCTAAGTAAGTGGTTTACTCACAATACCTAACACTTATTATGCATTTTTTTTTCTTTTTTTTTTGTGTATGTTCTAGTGAGTAAGTCGCTGAACTGCCAAATGAATAAATAATTAATAAAAATCTGTAGGTATTGTGCCTCGGTAAACTACCACATAAAACTACGACAGTGGTGCAATTTCCCGTGAACGCAGCCTTCCAATGGTCATATATTTTGGGATTCTTCAAAACTCATTCATTCCTTTTTTTGTTACCGTTCTTAAACGAGCAGTTTTGGTATGTCTGTTGTAGCGGTTGCTAGAGGAAGCGTAAGACCAACAAGTACATATTAAACTAAAATTATAATTAATTTTAATGAGCGAGCCGTTTGGGGTTGAAACTCTAGGACCATTGAGTCCGAGTGTCCACTTAGTTTTACAGATTTTTTAGTTGGCCAAGCGGATGGTCGACTCTTTACGTGACCAGAGGGCTGGCCTATCTTTTGGCCAAATAATCAGCATACGACGTAGCAATGCTGGCAGCCTTTTGGACACTTTTCGTGTTAACAACTTTGCATACGATTTTTTATGCCCTATGATTTTTCTCTTTATATCTGCAAAAATATTAAAAAATAATTATTTTCATGAAGATAATAAAAAAATATCAGCCCACCCAGGCCATTAATCCGACTTTCAATCCCTCGAATTCGCGGTAAACAAAAGTTGGGCAACAGTTACTAAACATTGTTTCCAGCATCATCAAAATGTTACAGAACAGTTTACCCCTATCTACATGACTGCAACACTCCCTGGTTGAAAATAACGAAAAAACATGTTGCTCAACTTTTACGTGTCATCACTACAATGGTATACGCTTGTAGGTACATGCCATGAAATTTGAATCATTCTAAGCCCGTTACTAAGCGACCACAACTCTATGTGGTACTATCACATAATTCTCCCCCATATTAAACTACTTACTTTAAAATGGGTCGCTATCGATTTGGGTACTAAAGTAGCCCAGTTAAGGTAAGTTAGGATATTATAGGCTAGAGCCGGATCTAGTGCCGTAGCTTGGCATACTAATGGCTGCTTTACTGCGCGATGTAAACTAAAAAGTATCATAGTATGTGTTATAGTTCGGCAGTTTGCAACTTTTGTATCGTAAAGCTTACAGTTATTTGCTAAGCGTGGAGCTGTTTGTTTCTGAATGAAAAATACAACTGCGCAGTTGTTATCTTCTATATCGATATCTATCTATATCTATACTATTAATAAAGAGGAAATATTTGATTGTTTGTTTGCATTGAATAGGCTCCGAAACTACTGAACCGATTTGAAAAATTCTTTCACTGTTGGAAAGCTACACTATCCCCGGGTTACATAGGCTATATTTTATCCTCGTATTCCCACGGGAACGGGAACTACGCGGGTGAAACAGTGGCGCGTTGCTAGTTTACAATAAAAATCTGTAATGAAAAGATTGATAATGTTGATTATCAATTTGTGAAAAATTTCTGAGATTGATAATTTCCGAAATTTAAGTTATTTTTCACTTTGTAGTGTTTTTTTTTTTTTTTTTGGAAAAGTTTTTATGTGTAATAACTGATAACATAATACACAAAATCACGCCATGTTTCCCCGAAGGGTTATTTTTTTTTGGGTGGGAAATCATCAAATGACTTCTCCTGCTGAGTAGAGCAGGAGGGCGTGTCAGACTTTTACTGACTAAAACCCACCCGTGCTCCCTCAGTAGCCCGTATGCCAGGGGCTGTGGTAACAAACCCGCACTCCTGGCAGGCATCGGCCCTTGCGGACCCCACCAGTGGTTGCTGAAATCTTTGACGGCGCGCGTGTGGAACACAACGCGCCGTCCCGTCTACCACTTTTCGGCCGCAGGGGATAGGGAGAGCGGCTGACGCTATACCGACACTCCTCTTCCCCTGCGGTCCCACCGCGTCCGCCATCAAACGGTGGCGGCCCCGTCCAGTCCACGGAAGGGAAGAGCGCAGCTCAGAAGCACCGGCACTTCTCCTCTACCGCAGCCCGTAACCCTCAGCCGCGATGCCTCCCATTCGACATCGCGGCCCACCTCAGTTGCGGTGCACCTCACCGCAACCTACTTTTTGGCCGCTACGTCAATGGCTTGAAGGCAAAAGCCCTGACGAGCGGCCCCACCTTTGGGTTCCTCTTGGCTTCACCGTGGCTGGAATCCACGGTTACTGAGCCCCTCCGCAACGACAATGCGGGAACCCACTCGGGGGGTTCCCCGAAGGGTTGGGCAGAGGTGTATTACTAGTAGGTACACCCACATTTCGATCATGTAAAAGGGGGCGAGCCTATTGCCATCAACCAGCCGCAAATCCAGACTCCACTGACTCACACACTTGACTTATATTTCTAAATTGTCGTATATTTCTAGTTTTTCCTGGAAAAACTAATTAAAAATATTTAATTAGCTTTTCCTGTAAAAACTAATTAAAAATATTTAATTAATAATTCAATAAATTCTTGGAAACGAATCCCAACTACCAATATCGAGCACTTTAAATTTTACACGCATTTCAATGAAACACAATTTACCGATTTCAATTTACCTTTACAAAAGACACTTAAGGGCTCTAAGGAAATCAATTTTCTATTTTCAGTCCATATGTTTATACAACCTTAGTATTTAATGTAGTGACTATTATGTACAAATACAGCTATATTTTACAGGTAGCTAAGGTATTTCATAATTACTAACTATTCAGTTTACGCTGTGTCATTAACTTGGATATTAGTTTTGGGTGTAACCAAATGTCACATGATGGAGCTAACATGTACGGTTCATTTATTACTTGCTAATACATATGTATTTGTATTTTACTACGTTATGGACGAAGCAATCAATTCGGCGTGATTGTTTATCTAGCTGTTTAAATGTACATTGTACAGAAATCGTGTTAAAGGAGTTTGAACGTTAATTCAAGTGTTGTAAATAGGCCTCATATAATAAAAATATTAATAATCATCATCATCATCAGACAAAATCAAACTGGTTGCTAATTTAATTGTATAATTAATTTTATTTATGACATTGATTTACACTCAGTGATTATTATAACTCACACACTTATTACTTGTTAATATTGTAGGAAAATCGTATAATTACTTTTACAATATTTGTAAATATGTGAGCATCATGTCTCTATCATAAAATTAATTTATCTGTAATTGCTTCACTTTAATTCATTTTACCTATTTTTGTATGGTAATTTTATTCTGGGTGCATTGTTTTCACACATAATTATATTATGAATGTATGTTAAATATTGAACTTAAAACATTTTAAAAGAGTAACGGTGGAGTTTCTTGCCCATTCTTCTCCATGCGATACTACATTTTGGAAGGGCGACTAGAAACAATTCAATTTTAATGTAAATGTTGACGTTCAAAAGTGCCTTTTAAGTGCCTATTTGAAATGAATGCTTTGACTTTGTCATCATCATTTTAGCCGGATTCAACAATTGACCACTTTCTCGAAGTTGGACCTATCTAACTGTACAGTAAGTTTGTCCTGGCGCTGCCGCTGCGGCTGCGGAAAACCTCAAGCGGCGAAAGTATGAAAACCTTATTGGTAATTATATTTTCAAGCCGTTTGGGGTTGAAACCCTCGGGCCGTGGGGTCCGAGTGCTCATGGTCCCATGACAAAAGGATTGGTTTCTACCTTGGCCAGCGGCTAAGCATTGCCATACAACGTGGTAATGCTGCCATTCTCTTGGGAACATAACTAGTCGACAGCGATGCGAATGAATTTTTTGACGCCATTTTTTTATTTGTGAATAGGTTTAGTTAAGTAAGTATTGTATATATTTTTTCTTACGAAAAATAAGTTTGTCCTAGGTAAACATAACCGTCCACTACTTCGATTAAAATTACTAGCCTACTACCACCCTGCAGGGCAAAACCTCTTCTCAAAAGACACGAATATTGATCACCACGCTTGCTCAAGATGAGTTGGTGATTTCAGACCTAATATAACTATATTATTATGTATTATTATACATCAATTTTAATATCCACTATTTTTTTTGTGATTGTCATGGAAATCATGTCACTTTGTTTAATAAGTTCATTTTATTTATGTCGACTATTTTACATATTATTATTGTGAATGAGAGAACGTTGTATGTACATAAGCCTTACAGACTGTAGATTTACCTGGTACTTATTGACAGGCCTGCATTATCCTCCCATACCTTTTATCACTGTAATTTGATAACATTGTTAAAGTCAATTATTTTTTAAAGAGTAACCATGGAGTTTCTTGCTGGCTCTTCCCCATAGGAAACAACTATTTGGAACCGTACACCTAGCTTCTGACGTAAGTGAAGCAACAAAATACGATCTAGAGGATATGGCCGTTTTTCTGTAGATCGAATTTTGTTGCTTCGTGTCTCAATAAGAAACTTGATAAAAGGTATTAGAAAATTGTAAACACACATACCGAGAAAGCTGATTGAGCAGTTTTTCGTAATTCCTTTTCAGTCACGAGATATTTTTTTTTTTAGAGGAGTGGCGCTAGTGGACCAGTGGCAGCGCTCTTAACCATTGGGCCATCACGACACAAAAGGCCTCTTGAAAAAGTTAAGTCTTTAAACGATACAAAGTATAGCTCAGACATATTCTATGTATTTTTAAACTTACACCGTACGACAAGGTCGTATTTCTTTATATAAAATCCATATCCATAATTGACTAAATACCTACGAATATACGAAAGTAACTCCGTCTGTTTGTTACATTTTCACACCTTAACGGCTAAACAGAATTCGATGGAATTTGGCACATAGGCGGACCATGGCCTGAGTTAGGACTTAGTATACATTTTCCCTTGGGATAGTTTTCGACATCCACGTGGGCGAAGCTGCAGGTCAAGTCTAGTAGAAAATAAGTAAAATAGTGTAAGTACTTAATTTTCTTTTTAAATTCCAGATAGTAATATGACATTTCAAGTTTTCGTGTGCTTGCTTTTGAGAGTAGGAGTTTGACATTACACCTGTCAAATTACCATCTGGGTTTAAAAAACTAACTATACCGACATCTTTTACAGTAAAATTAATGAGGCCTAAAATAGTTATTGTTTTTAAAAATAATGAGCTTCCGGGAATATGTTCCTAAGAATACTCAGAAAGAAAACGTAGTATGAATAACGAATCCCAATCCAAAAATATAATTTTATGCCTGCTTCAAAAGTTATTTTCTAGTTAGCTGCTGGTATATTTTGAAACATCCGAAATGTAGTTAGTTAATATGCTAAGAGGTAGATAGGGACAATCCTAAAGAAAACGTTTACAATATCCTTTTCCATCAACCTATTTTCAATAATAAACAAAACGCTTCTCCATCCATTAATTATTTTCACCCTGTAATTATAAAGTAAGTTTCTAAGTAAAGGGTAGTGTTTGGAAGTACAAGTCGGTTTTTGATTTTTTATTTGATAGCCCAATTTTTGAGGTAAGTTATAAGTTATTTAACATTACGCCATAAGAGCCGAGTAAAAACAAAAAAGGCAGAGAAAACGAAGTAATACAGCAGGCAACCAATATGAAGCTATCATCACCATCATAATTTAAGCTCAAAGAAATCCACTGCTGGACATAGGGCTCCCCAAACGATACATACACATACTCGTGCATACGATACGATTGTAAAAAACTTAAAACAAATAAATACGTAGTCACGGGCAGAACCTAGTACTTGGTGAATCTAGTCGACATTTTTTCCATACAAACTTCGTAGAGTGTAATAATGCATTGTTCGACAATGTCCATCAAAAATTAAACATGGTATAGTTTTATCTCATTAATAATATTGTCTGTACGGAAACAGAATACTAAAATAAAAAGCCATTAAAAAGTTAGGAGCCAACAAATATTAGTTTTTCTTGCTAACCTAACCTAACTTTGGGCGTGCGTAAGTAACAAAAGAAGTGTAAAATCTCCAAAACCAAGTCAGTATCGACAAAGCTCAATTATCTAAAAGTTCAATAAATGTTATTGGTCATTTGATTTATGCAGTGGTTTTTTCATACAAACCGATCTTCCGAAGGACTTTTCTTAATTTTTACGCGCCTGTTTTACTATAAATGATCCTACAGCTCACAATAACGTTGTGCGTGTAGACTAGCGTCTAACTGTACATTACTGATACTGCCTCGATCGGACACGCTGCCTAGTGGGGCAGCGTGCTTTTTAGCCAGGCCCACCAGTGTGTTCGAGCCCGCGACTAGATTCCCCTTAAAAAAGAGGTTAAAGTTATGAAGTCGGAAGCCAGATGATTGCGGTAATATTAGTATTATTTCAACATGAATGATGTAACCAATATTTTGTAACAATAATTTGATCGAAAATAATGTTCGTGTCTTACCCCGTTTTTCATAATAGGAAACCAATTAGGTACGCTTTGAAATGGGCAAAAAGGCCAGCTTCATATTTTTTACTGACTGACTGACACTTGACAATACAAAGTTGCCTGTAATTGGTTTATCCTACTATATTAAATAATTATAAAATAATGTAAAGGTGGAAGTTTTAAATATATTTCGTTAAGATGTTTGTTAGGTACTCAATCACGCAACAAAGGTTGAACGGATTTCGATGAAATTTAGCACACAGATAGTGTTTAACCTGGAATAACACATAGGATACTTTTTATACCTGTAATAAGTTTCCCGATAATTTTTGACGACCACGCGGACGAAGCCGCTGCCAAAAGCTAGTTTGAAATAAATGCTTTGAGTTTGAATTGAATAGTCAAAATGTCACTTTTTAAAACTACTGCTAAGCAAAGACTTAGTGACGATGTCAATGTGGTTCGAACTATGTATTTTATAAGTCATCATTCAGTGTATCATTTTCCTACTTTCATAACAACTTAAAGAATATTTTAATATGTAAATATATATTGATGGTTACCAACGGTCTCCTCATTAATGCTTTAATACTTTGTTGTAAATGTACTGTGTTTTACTCGGCCTATGTTAATTTATTTACAAATTAATTACAGCGAAGGTCTTCCTGAGCTTTAGTTCTGGTCGTAATTAAAATATGAGGGCCGCGATATTGAAAACCAAAACAGACCTTGAAGGAAAAGTTACTTTTAATTTATTTATGTGTTTCGTGTACTCTTTGTATAATTGGGTATTTTAACATCTGTGGAAATTATTACAAAGAAAAGAGGTTTTTGTATCAATTATATCATTATTTTTAATTTAAATAATGTCAAATTCCAAAACACTCGTCTATACCTACAAATAAATAAAATTGAAGTGTCTATTTGTAGGGTCAAAATAAAAGCTTTTACTAAATGCATTAGTAAGTGTAAGTATACGAAACTTATTAAAAAAATTTTTTTTTTAATCTGTTTGTCTGTTGGTTTCAGCTAATCTCCGAAACGGCTGGACCGAATGGCTAGGCTAATTTTATAGGGAGTAATATAGGCTTTATTCTGGTAGCCCATATGATAATTTCCGACTTCCACGTGGACGAAGCCGCGGGCACAGCTAGTTACTAATCAAGAAGATATAACTTAACATGTAGCGGCACTACAAATAAAAATTCTTCGCAACAAAATCGAAAAACGCAAAAAGAAAAGTGGCGCCATCTACAATGCCACAGGCGAACTATTATCAGAAATTCTACATCGCGCAATCAGAGTTTACCACGACACTCGAACATAAACAAAATCCCGACATCAACTGTCGGGCAGTTCCCCACCAGACACAATACCCGTCTGGTCGGAGGATCCTCCGTTACCAACAAAGGTATGAGTGAACTTTACACCCTGTTCCTCATATCTCTATACTGGTGACCCCGTGAAAGAACGTCAGCGCAGCCTTCGTGCAACACTTCAGCGTGACGTCATCATCATCACATCAAGACCACTTCCTCAAGCTTTCGAGCGGCGAGTCACACATCCAGCCAGCACCCACGGCTTCAACGGGTATCCTGACCACCTGCATGCAGCGAAACGCATGATTGGTCATCACCCACAGCCTCATCAGCAATCATGGCCCAGCACACTGCACTTTCGGCCGGTCGAGAGCTCAATCTCCCGGTCGACGCCAGCAGTCAGCCTCAACCTCTCAACCCAGCGCTGTACCACATCCGACTCACTGGAGCACAACGCAGCGCAACCCGGACTCACTGGGGAATCGTCGCAGACAGTTCCGACTCACCGCGAACTATGCGACACCCGGTTCCGACCCACTGGAACCACAACTGGCCCGGGCAAGCATCACAATATGTACTGACTCAGCCCACTATCGACTTCCGGTCTCCGGGGGGGAGTTATGTAGCGACACTACAAATAAAAATACTTCGCAACAAAATCGAAAAACGCAAAAAGAAAAGTGGCGCCATCTACAATGCCACAGGCGAACTATTCTTAGAAATTCTACATCGCGCAATCAGAGTTTACCACGACACTCGAATAGATAAAATATCCCGACATCAACTGTCGGGCAGTTGCCCACCAAACACAATACCCGTCTGGTCGGAGGATCCTACTTTACCATCATAGATATGAGTGAACTTTACACCCTGGTCCTCATACCTCTCTATAAACATACATCTTAATTTTATTCATACCGCAAAATGTCATTTCCTCCTTCATAAAAGCGCACCCAAAACTTGAATCGCAGATGTTTTAAATAACAAAAAGGGGATTATCACAGCTAAAATTTCCAATAAGACTGCAATGTGGTGAATAAAGTAACCGAATTTGAATTGGCAAGTTTGTCCCATACATATTCAGATACGAAGGAGGGAGACGCAGTGCGCAAAACTTTTGGCATTCTCACTTGCATGTAAAAAATGAAAGTGCTAGTTGGTTGAGAAATGGTGCATTAACAGCCCTGTCGTCTGACCTATTTAGCAGCTATCACCTCTCATGTATTGTGAACTAATTTGCTTGATGTGACGTTACAATATATCGGGTTTTATTTTAACGTGCCAGTGCACACCTATTCGTAAATACTGAGCATCAATCACTGCCTAGCCTCTTCCCAACCATTTTAGGGTCGGCTATCAGTCTAACCGGATGCAGCTGAATACCAGTATTTTACATGGAACGACTATCTGACCTCCACAACCCAGTGATCGAGTAATACAGTACCGTACGTAACCAGTCTCACCAAGAGATAAGACTGGTTACCAGATTTTCGAGATTCTGACAATTCGTAACGAATGTCAAAGAACCACGAATGCCAGCCGAGACCGACGGTTAACGTGCTTTCAGAGGCATTAAGGTGTCTCCATCTGTAACCCATCGTAAATACTAACCGTTGGGTGGTATTGTTCTGTGCCGTGGGGTTCTAAATGAATTTGGGTCAGTGGTAATAAATCACCCTTATTTGAAAGCTCAAGGGTCGGTTTGATAACAGTTTTGATATTGATATTAATTTAAATTAATTACTATTTACGTTTAGAAAATAGTTGTACAGAATAATAACAGAATATGAAACTTTCGTAATAGTACCAATCTTTTCAGAAAATGGGTCTAAGGCCGAAGCCACACAGTCAGGAGCGCGTTTGGTACCTTATTTTATGTCGCAAGATTGAACAAGTGCAGGATTGGAAATTTCGTTTGTCTGAGAAAAGCCTAGGATTATTGAAACATACCTCGAATCTAGCGATTAATCAATCAGTGATTTACCCTATGTGATTACTTTAACTCACACACTGACTTGTTAATATTCTAGAAAAATCGTATACTTACATTTACATCATCATCATCTAGCCATTTTCCCAACTATGTTGGGGTCGACTTACAGTCTAACTGGATGCAGCTGAATACCAGTATTTTACATGGAGCGACTGCCTATCTGACCTCCACAACCCAGTTACTGGGTAATACGATACCCCTTGGTAAGACTGGTTGTCAGACTTTCGGGTTTCTGACAATTTGACAAACTGTCAAAGATCCACAAATGACAGCCATGACCAACGGCTTAACGTACTTTCCGAGGCACGGAGGGGTTTTGATATGTAAAGATGGTCACCCATCCAGGGACCAACCGCGGCAAGCGTAGCTTAACCTGGCCGATCAACCCGTGCAGCTATTGCAGTTATTGCAGTATACTTACTTTTACAATGTCTGTAAATATGTGAGCACCGTGTATCTATCATAAAATTAATTAATCTGTAATTGCTTCACTTTCATTATTTTTACCTATTTTGGTTTGGTTTTATTCTGGGTGTATCGTTTTCACACTTAATTATAATTAAGTGATATATGTACTTAAAGCATTAAAAAAGAGTCACAGTGGAGTTTCTTTCCCATATTCTTCCCAGTGTGATTAGACTGTCTGCTGTACTGGTGTTTTCACCAGTGAGTGTATATTTATATGAAAAAACGTAGCCAGGTTGTAGAAGGAATGTATAGTTTCGGTGTGCAACTCGCTTTTATGTACGGTTTATGAATAAGCATTTAAAATGTTTTGAACCTAGCTTTGTACAGTAAAAATTATCCTTTTGATATTGTTCTCCACTTGAAACTACACTTTGGAAGGGGCGACTAGACTCAATTTAATTTTAATATAAATATTGACGTTCAAAAGTGCCTTTTAAGAAAGATTATCGTAATAATACGACAAGTCATGATCGTTCACTTGCTTATATAAACGGTTTGCACTGACAGATGCACTCAAAGTCAAAACCAAAGCATTTATTTCAAATAGGCACTAATTTGTCGTGTGGGGTTGGTATATATGTCACATGTCTTCGAATGTTTTCCTTCACCGTTTTGAGAGCAGTGATGATGAAATAATTTACACAAATTAAACCGCCTGCCTGGGTTCGAAACTTCGAACCTACGACCTACAACAAAAAGTCAGTCTTTCGTAGTTTAAAAAATTTGATCTTTTGTAAAAATCCGAAGACTCGCATAAAAACGTCATCTCCCAAATGACCTAGACTCATAGGTAGGTATTCTTATAGGGACGCGGAATCAAGAAACTTGTTATAATTTAGGTAAATATGTAGGTATATAATATATTGCTATGATTAAAAAGGAGCAAGTGGTGGCCAAGTGGTAAATGACGCGCCTTACGAGATGTAGGTCGTAGGTTCGAACCCAGACAGGCGCTTTAGTTTGTGTAAATTATTTCATCACCACTGCACTCAAAATGTTGGAAAAAAAACATCGTGAGGAAGCCGGCATGTCCTAAAACCAAATATTAGAAAATATGTGACATATATCAACCCAAGCTGGACCCGCAAGGTAGATTACGACCCACTCCCTCGCACAGAGAGGAGGCCTGTGTCCCAGCAGTGGGAACGTTATAAGCTGATTATGATGTAAAAATCCACGTGTTACTCGTATATTAGAAAAAAAAAACCGGTCAAGTGCGAGTTGGACTCGCGCACCGAGGGTTCCGTACAAACCTGTGGGTATATAAGTAAAAGTTCAAAATTGTCAAAAATATTTTTTTTTATATGACGAAACTTAAAATTTACGGTTTTCGTAATTTTTCCTATATCTGTACTATAAGACGTGACTTCGTACAAAATTTCAAGATTCTAAGTTCACGGGAAGTACCCTGTAGGTTTTGATTCCCGTGCGAGTTTCGAAAATTTGCGGAAATCTGCGGCCTAAATGGCTGTATCTTTTGATTGCGTTGACTTAGAAGGTTGATTTTTCTACAGCTTCCAGGGACAGTAGAACTAAGTATCATATAGAAATTTCAGTTTGATACCTCCACGCGTTCCTGAGAAAAACGGTCTTGACAGACGGACGGACGGACGGACGGACGGACAACAAAGTGATCTTATAAGGGTTCCGTTTTTTCCTTTAGAGGTACGGAACCCTAAAAATGTCGTAGGTTTTGAGAATCCTACGCTATATGGACTGAAACAACATTTCAAGGTTAGTATTTTGTATTATCTGAGACCAGAATAAGTTAAGTTCCCGTGTCGCCTACATGTTCTGCCGAGCCTAAGTAAAATATGAAGATTCTGTATTATGTCTAGACTAACAGAAAAGGGAACAAACAAAGTGATGTCTGATTTATACGTTTTACTGTAGTATAAAACTGACTTTTCTAGTAAGAGTTTTTGATCCTTATAAAAAAGAGGTTCGAAATGCAACAAATAAAGTTTTTGGGAAAATTGCCCATTTTCATGCTTATTACAGTTATTTTCAAATTCGGTGTGTGCCGATCTAAATTTCTCAAAGTTATGGACAGTATCCTAAGACCAGTAACGCGTAGCTACAACGAATAAGGTTTAACCCTTATCACCCCTGGGCATGTCACGATTGCGGCGGTAAGTCCCCTCTTTGAGGGGTGGCTTCAGAGGCGCCACGGCGTCCTCACCTTCCGCCTGACGCAGGTTCTCACCGGACACAGCTGTTTCGGGAGGTTCCTGTTTCGCATAAGGCCGGAGGAAACGCCCGGGTGTTTCCACTGCGAAAATCGCCCTGAGGACATGGTGGAGCATACGGTGGCGGTCTGCCCGGCTTGGGTGGAGCACCGCCGTGTCCTCGTGGAGGCGATCGGCAGCGGTGATCTCTCGAGTCCGGCCCTGATCCAGGCCATAGTACGGAGCGAGACTGCATGGGTAGCCGTCGCTTCCTTCTTCGAAGCAGTAATGCTCGCGAAGAGGGAGACGGCGCACGTGAGCGAGAGGCAATATATGCGCCCTCGGGGCCCTAGCCTCCGCAGAAGATGCCCTGGGCGTCAGGAATCCTAGGCTGATTCCCGGCCACCGCAGGTGCGGGCTTGCGGACGGCGAGTAATGGGTAGCTCGCTGTCCGGTAAGGACACAGTCCGGATCGACGGCGCGTTGTGTTCGACGCGCGCTTCAAAGAGATGTCAGCACCAACTGGTGGGGCCCGTAAGGGCCGATGCCTGCCAGGGGTGCGGGTTGTTCGAAAGAGATACCATGGCCCCTGGCACACAGGCAACTGAGGGAACACGGGTGGGTTTTAGTCAGTAAAAGTCTGACACGCCCTCCTGCTTCACCCAGAGCGGGAGAAGCTTTTCTGAACATTTCCCACCCAAAAAAAAACACGTTAATTGTACATAAGGACCAGTATATTAAAACGTTAATTGTTTGCATTTTATCGCAAATTCTTGGCGTTACACTTACTTTGAACTCGCTGAGCCGATAATTCTGCTTCATTGGTTGAATAAACGAAACATTACATGATTATTATGCATAAAAAATAAAAATAGCAAATAACAGACATATTACATGACATGCCCACATACTATATGCTATTAAATGTGATGTCCAGATCCGTTGAAAAAAATAACAGACTATTAGCCCATAGGTTGCTGGGTAGGTACCCCTACCAACCTTAGTGCTGACACCCACTTGACATTTGATTTGAGAACAGATAACTTTGGCTGTTAGAAACTGAATGGTCCAGGACATTCTATTTTTTACAGTATTATATTTTCATCATCATTCCATAACCTGCCTGTAATGTTTCCACTGCTGGGACACAAGCCTCTTCGAGAGCAAGTAGGCTGGATTGGTAGACGTCCTATGTCTTCGAATTTCTTGTTCTAGGCCATGCCAATTTCCTCACGATGTTTTCATTCATAGTTTTGAGAGCAGTGGTGATGAAATTATTTCCACAAAGTAAAGCCCCTGCTTGGTTTCGAACCCATGACCTCCAACTCGTAAGTTAAGTCCGTTACCACTGGGCCACTACTGCTCTCCGCTCTTTTTATGGTTAAGATCTACATTTACTCAATAAACAATCTCACATAAGCAAACAATAAATATTAGCTACTCAACTTTAATATTTCATGTACCTTCTACATAATATCGGTACATTCTTGTTTATACTATACCAACAACCCGTTCACGCTTCACTCGCTAATATTTGTGTAATATTACATGGTCATAGGACTTGTGTATCTTTATAACGTTTAAATAATTTTCAGAATCAGTTCAATCGTTTTCGAGATAACCCTCGTTGCAGACGAACACAATACCTTTCAGTTGGAATATTTTTTACTTTTCTATTTTAAATATCGGATCGGATGTAGGTACTTATTCTGTTTTTATTATTACAAGGCTGAAAGAAACATGAAAAAATCCAAACATGAAAAAATAAAAGCACGTGTTTTAGACTATTCCAGCAGCAGTAATTAAAAATCCTGTTCGTTTTAGTAATCCTCTACTGCATTCACATAAAAACCATTGGAAAGACTTGGAAAAACTTATATTCTAGCGTAGATTAATATTTTATTTGAAAATACTGTAGATACCTAGTTTTGTTTTCTGAAGCGGGAATATCTGACAAGCAATCTTAACAAGGAATATCGTATTACCCAATAACTGAGTTGTGGAGGTCAGAAAAGCAGTCGCTTCATGTGAAATCCTGATATTCAGCTGATCCGGATAGACTGGAAGCCAACCCCAACATGCTTGGGAGAAGACTAGGCAGATGATGATTTACGTTTGTAGGGTAGAACTTTATATTCAGAAGCAAAAGGTATTTTATTAGTAACTCTTCTATCTCGTGTGCCAGACGTAAACAGGGTAAGTTTTTATCCAGTGCGCAAATCGTAACCATGAATTCAGCATATCATTCTAGAACCCCTAGCGCAGAAATTTTTCGCCGGTTGTACAAAAAAAAAAATCTGCTGTTTCATAGAAAAGTGCAATACCTACGCGGCCAAGATGTATGGAACAGCTTTTTTTTTTTTTTTTGTTTATCCGGCGAAAAGTGTCTGGGCTAGGGGGTCTAGAATGACATGCTGAATTCATGGTTACAATTTGCGCACTGGATAAAAACTTTTCCTGTTTACAAGGATCTGACTGAACTAAACTTTTTATTTTATTTATTTATTTATTAATAACCAACTTATATTAACAGCTGTCTGTTTAAATGCCGAGTCAAAAAGCAATTCTAGCAAAATTACTAAATTCATCATTAATAGGAAAATTTCCAATCAAACGAAACGTTTTGCAGAAAACCTATACTTAAACCAAATTTATTTATTTTAATTGGCACCTGAATATAGACTGTCATTTGTGATACAATTAACCGTTGCCAAAAACAAATTGTACCTGAAAGTGCTAACTTTCTCTTTTACCGAAAAGAATTTACCATAATATCACGCATGGTTACTCCGAAGGGGTAGATACATACCTACTATGTTATGAGTCTATTGTCATTAACGCGGCTTAAATTCAGTCTGTTTCCTTCCTAATAGGAAAACTCAATGACACTTTGCGTGACCTAGGGTTCGAATCCTCGCTCAGCGTCGCGTTTGTGGCCACTCGAGGCAGTCGACCAACAAGCCAGTCAGGAAATTCAGAAAAGAATGAATAAAGCAACCTTTTCCTTATTCTCGATAAAAAATACATAGGTCAAATAGAAACTAACCTTTTATGTGATTATTCCCTTATAGAATCTAGGAACTGTTCCCTAAGATACCAACTTATTATATCTTTACAAAGCATGGCATTGGTTTTCAGTTAATTAATAATAGAAGTCTATACTATATAATATGTATCTATACTATTAATAAAGAGGAAAGATTTGATTGTTTGTTTGTTTTTTTGCATTGAATAAGCTCTGAAACTACTGAACCGATTTGAAAAATTCTTTCACTGTTGGGAAGCTACACTATCCCCGGGTGATATAGGCTTTACTTTATCCCCGTATTCTCACTACACGGGTGAAACTGCGCAGCGCTGCTAGTATTTTATATGTGCACTGGTGACCTAGTGATGGTAACAGCCGCGACTCACGAGTTGTATGTCGTACGTTCAAACCCAGACAGGCGTTTTATTTTATGTAAATTATTGCATCACCACTTCTCCCAAACGGTGAAGGAAAATATTGTTAGGAAACCGGCACGTTCTACAACCAAAAATTTGAAAGCATGGGCCTTTGTAGTGGATTACGGTCCACTTCCTTTTAACGAAGGGAGGCCTGTGTACCAGCATTGGGAACAATATAGGCTGATCTTTCAAAAAGTCCTACGCATCCTGGGCAGTCAGCCTGCAGTCTCCTTGATGAATAGCTTATTATAAAACCTGGACATTATTATTATTTATTTAAATCGAACACAAATAATTCATATAATAGTTAGTAACACTTATAAAACTATGTTGGTGAACATTAACCATTAATCTAATTCATAAACCTATTATAATTACTATGTGCGTTTCCCGGTGCACCAGACACTCTCTGCATACTGGTCCAGTGCACCAGGAACGGGCAATCAGGCTTATTCACTATCACCCTTAAAATGCTGTTGGTGCTCCCGCGAATCCTTCGCATCACGGATGCTGTTCTTTTACGCATAATAGCTTGAAAGCTGTCTGTTACAGCTTTACCAAACATGCCCGATGCGCTACAGAACCGCGGAAGCCCCATCAACACCCTAAAGACGTTATTGTACTGTACGCGAAGAACGTTGTAGGCCCTCTGCATCTGCCTCATCATCATCATCATTTCAGCCGAAAGACGTCCACTGCTGGACATAGGTCTCCCCCAGGCTTCTCCATTTCGACCGGTCTTGTGCTTCCCACATCCAGCGGATACCCGCGGCCTTCACAAGGTCATCGGTCCACCTTGTGGGAGACCTTCCCACTCTACGTCTTCCGGTACGCGGTCGCCACTCCAGAACCTTTCGGCCCCATCGGCCATCTGTTCTGCGAGCAATGTGCCCTGCCCACTGCCACTTAAGTTTGGCAATTCTTCGGGCTATGTCGGTTGCCTTGGTTCTCCTGCGGATCTCTTCATTTCTGATTCGATCGCGTAGGGAAACTCCGAGCATAGCCCTCTCCATTGCCCTTTGGGTGACTTTAAGCCTTCTGATACGGCCCATTGTGAGCGACCACGTCTCCTTACCATAATTATTGTCATCACTGGCAACACACACTGGTCAAAGACTTTCGTCTTGAGACACTGTGGTATTTGGGACGAGAAGATACACACATGCCTAACATTAGCTTATCTCTGTCTTATTACAAAACAAATGTTCTTTTGTCATACTTAAAAATCTTCAAGAAAGTTTTTGTAATAAGCACGTTACGCAATTGTTTTTTTTTTTTTTATATTGGCATCTCGCAGCTGACCTTACGCAATTGTTTTTTTTTTTATATTGGCATCTCGCAGTTGACCTTGAGAGGCCGTGACTGCTCAACCGGACTTTCCTGTGAAGGTTTTTAGAACTCTAAAAGCCTCCAGCCAGGGCGTTAAAACCTACTTAAACATAAAACGACTGCGCACTGAGGGCACCCCCTGTGGGGTACGAACCTCGGCTCAGGGAGTCGCTGGCGGGGGGGGGGGGCAGCTAGTACTAGTGGGGACAGGCTGGATCAAGATATTATTTTCATGATTATTATACGGGGAATTTAAAGCTACTGGCTCAGCTGCGGCGCGGGCTGGCGCATCAACGGGCAAGGGACGGTTGGGGGTCTGATCGCTACTCGGGAGTCTTCGCGGGGCGCGAGGACCTCGGCGGTGAGGTTGGTAGGACGGTCGTCGGTTGTGTTTGTGTACTGTACTGGTGGCCCTATTCTTTTCTTGGAGAACAGTGATGGGGTCATCTGGGTCGGAGAGGACATGTTTCGGCCGGCGAATACTACTGATTCTACTGGGGACATAACTAGCGGCCTTCACAATCAATGGATTGGGATGTATCTCGGCTTTATCGAAGAAACGCTTCGAGTTGCGTTTCCTAAATTGAGCAATAGTGGGCATTTTCAGATCGAGATGGAGGATCTCGTTCTGAACGAACCATGGGGAGCCTGTGGCTTGGCGGAGGAAACGGTTTTGGAGGGTCTGCATCCTATGGATGTGTCGGGGGTGCGTGTGTGCAAAGACTGCACATGCATATGTCATGATGGGCCTTATGCGCGCCGTGTAAATACGCAATTTGCACTTGAGTGACAATTTGCTACGTGCGTTCAGAACAGAGTGCAGCCTTCCGAGAGCGAAGGCGGCGCGCGAGCATGCCTTCTTGATATGCTCAGAGAAGGAGAGGTGCTGATCTAGAATTACTCCAAGATATTTGGCTTGCTTTTCCCAAGAGATCGGATTGCCGAATATGGAGATGGGCCGGAGGGGAAGCACGTTACGCTAATTGAAATACAGTTATTTATACAATACAAACAACTCAGTCCGGTACTTATCTGTCAGTTTCGCATTAACAAGTTACTGTTATAATCTAAATAAAGCTCTAAATTGAAAATGCTTCCAAGGTTTGAACTTTGGATAAACCTTGTTTCTACATTATTTTATTTCTATATTTTTTTAGTGTAAATAATGGTCCTTACTAATATAAACGCGAAAGTTTGTATATATGGATGTATGGATGTTTGTTACTCTTTCACGCAAAAACGGCTGAACGGATTTGCATGAAATTTGGTGCACACGTAGAATACAACCTAGATTAACACATAGAATACTTTTTTTCTCGGTAGTACGTCCCTGCGGGATAATTTCCGAGTTCCACGCGGGCGAAGCCACGGGCTGAAGCTGAGTATTCTACACTTAAGTTCCTGCCCGAGATAAAAAATCAAGAGCTCTGTTATTTATATAACAAGGATACTAAAAGCGATAGATTGAGAACCACTTGACTCCCTTCTTTGAGTAAAGACGCTCTTAAACTGCCGGTTATTTTCTAAATTGGTTCTTATTTGATATTGGAATTTATGGCTGACAAATTGTCTTAGGGCAAAGTTTCATGAAATAATCTGTCGTGTCTAACAGCAATATTAAAGTGTTTAGTAAAATCAAAAAGCTTCTATAAATTATTCGGACTGTTACCTGCAATTTTATAGTAAGAAGATACGAGTATGCTATAGGGTTCTGTGATAAGCATTTGACGATCATTATCATCATCATTTCAGCCATTAGAGTTCTACTGTCAGACATGTATAGGCTTCCCTATTTTACATCTAACAATGCTTTGATTTAATTGCAGTCACGAAAAATATGCAAAATTTAAGTTGCTACGCAGAAACATAAGCGAAGTGTAGTGTTGGAACGTTTCCATTCTCGCATGTTTGTCATAAAATAATTTAACTCGCAGACCAACTTCGAGAAACACAGTTTGCAGTTGTGTTAAATTGGAAAGTGGTACTGTTAATTGACACTTAAGGGGGAAGCTTATTTTTAAACGTTAAATATCAAGAATCCCAATATAAATAAAAACCCGTATCTTCTTTACCTACTCATTTTTTGACCGACTTCTTACATTATCAACGGTCAGTTAGTTTTAAAGGAAGATTAGAACATAAATTACCTTCTTCAATTATTAGTTAAGATATACGACTACGTCGACTAATTCACGTCCACATCGAATCTTCAAAATAAACCCGCCAACAGCTCCCAGCTACATACAACATTCCTTTAAGAGCTCAAGTATACTCACCAAACATCACGTTCTTACATACAAACATCTATACTGTTCGTATTGGCACAGAAAATGTCAAACAAACACAATATGTTCACTCACTTTTCTCACTTTAACGTGTATTTTTGCAAGAGAAAAACGCTTCGGTCTTTATTTAAAATCACATGCGAGCACACGGAGAGTTGTGTGTCAAGTTTATTATTTTTTATTTTCACGTGACTTACGTAAGTACGCACGCGGTGTGTCGGGCGCGCTCGGGTCGCGCGCGTGCCTGGCGTCGCGCCGAATGCCACTGAGCCTGGTTTCCCTGCCAGCCGCGCACCGCGCATGCCTCCATCACAATAAGCCCGAGCTCACACGAACATCTAAAGAGCTTGCACATCCCGTGAAACTGATTTTTATTTAAACAACAACTCTATCGGCGACTGAATCCGCAATGTTTTATGTAGCAGTTAGCTTTGCTGAATTTGGAATATTGAGTTTTCCGCGAGACTCGTATTTGAGGTTTCCGATATATTTTTCTGGTTCATGTAGACATTTCCTTAGAGGTTCACATTTTAACTATTCATGAACGGTTGGTTCTGTTTGCCGCGCCGATAACCAGTGGTGTGATAGCTTCCTTATCGTATTTTTAGAGCGGTCATCGGTCCTCCAGTTGGACATTAAATGACTACTCTATGCTTTATTAGGTCACTCTTTGACATCCCGGGCGGCTGAATCAATTATGAATGACTAGTCGAGAGGTGATTCAAACTTTTTTTATTGAGGCAGCAAAATGCTGGATAATTCGATAAGTCTCAGAAAACCTCCCTAATAGTACTGTTGAGACCCGGTAACACAATATGCTAGAAATTGGAGCGTCCCGCATTATAAAGAGAGCAGCTCTTAAGGATCCACTTTAATATGTAAAATGCTTTTTATTTAAGAAGGTATCGTAATTTTTTTGCAAGATTTATTACGTCTTTACTCTGTGATGTGTGACAACTACTATTTTATATACCTTCATCGTCTTGAGAAAGTTTAATTTTAATTCTTTTAGAAAAACGAGTGTATTATAATTCTCTGCTATGTGTGGTTTGATTAGTTTTAGGGTACGTCTTAGGATATTTATTATTATTACTCTCCTTATAGATAAAATATTTCAACTTTGCTACCACATTGGGGACCAACCCTACAACATATCCCAAACATGGTTGAATGATGAACGTGTACACAATATTGTCATCGCGTAGTTGATGGTACATATGTATGTGTTTACAAGCTCATTGCGAGCGCACACGTGATCCGAATTAAGTGGGTGCCGGCCCGTTTTTATACGGAACCATGTCGACCCAAATATACGTGTAAACATCCAATAAATAATTCTTTTACCATTTTGTCACTGGTGTAACGACAAAATCATGTAGGAATTATGAGGTTTTGATTCCCAGAAGTGAATGGAGCTGGGTATTTCTATATTGGAAGAGAGGTAATAATAACTAATAAACTCTGCTGATCCCATCGGGGAATACAGGCGTGACATTATGTAATATTGGTAAATAACTAAGGAATCTTTAGAAATATACCTTTTTAATGTGTCAGGGTGTTTATTTGCAAAGCGAGAGGCACATTATCTGTTGTCATATCTAAGTGATTATCTTTCCTGTGGTTCTTTGTTCATTTACAAAAAAAAAAACATAAACCTTTAAAATATTTCTTGACATTATTTGTGAAAGCCTGTAAAGGAATTTTCTTGCAAGTTTGATTTAATCGTCATTTAAATTACCTGGGATGATTGATTGTCCAAATTACATAAATACAGGGTGGCCATTGCAGTAATGCAATGTGCAGAGCAGTGTTGGTCAAGTGGTAACGGCCGCGACTTACGAGTTGTAGTGGGTCGTGAGTTCGAACCCAGTTAGGCGCTTTACTTTGTGTAAATTATTTCATTACCACTGTTCTCAAAACGGTGAAGGAAAACATCGTAAGGAAACCGACATGTTCTAGAACAAAAAAATCGGAAGACATGTCACATCTACCAACCCTCACCGGGCCCGCGTGGTGGATTACGGCCCACTCCCTCTCACAGAGAGGAGGCCTGTGTCCCAGCAGTGGGAAACTTAAAGGCTGGTGATGATGATGATGATAATGAGGGTGCCCATAGATTCAGTACATTATTGCGATCCTCCGTTGAACTTTTGCGTCGGTTCTTAGAAAATAAATTAGCTGTTCCATACATTTTTACCGCACATCTCTTTTATTTAATAACTAGCTAAAAATGCATCCGCTAGAATCCGTCTAGAAACATGTCCTGAATTCACGGTGACACCTTGCACATCGATATCTTTGCCACCCTTCATAAGATAATATCTTTTATCCCTACTTCTTTACACTAATACTTCGCCGTCAAAGTCAAATTATTTATTTAAAATAAAAGGCACTAAAAGCCATAAAAAGGCATTTTAGAATGTCAAAATGTAGTTCTTTACATATGGAGAAGAGCTATTTTATTGCTACCGACAGAACTATGGGAAGCAGAAATACATTAAGATTGTAGTACAATTCCTTCACTGGTCTTGTGGAAATCTGAATGTATCATGACTTTTACAACTTTTGCACGAACGTTAGTTGTCAATTGAGGGAAATATAGTCCTCCCCTCACGCAATAGGTTACCAACCTGTTACCGGTGCCTTTTTGCAATGGTTTTACATAACTATTATTTTATGTATTAATACTAGCTCTAGCCCGCGTCTTCGCCCGCGTGTGAAATGTTCCCCCAGGAAAATGCTACTGGAATAAAAAGTATAATATAGCCAGGGTCTACCTGATTGTCAAATTTCATCGAAATCTGTTAAACCGTTAAGGAGAAGGTGAAAAGGTAACAGATTGACAGACAGACAGAGTTACTTTCGTATTTATAGTGTATGTTTTATGTGACACACATAAAACATCGATTTAGGACCGAGTGTTAAAAAAAAATCTGAATGCCTGTTTATTGTGTTGTTGAGTTTATTTAAATTTTATCAAAACATTACAGGGTAACAATTTAAAAAAATGTTTTATGTAAATATTCAATCTGCTTTACCCACTACAATCAAGCCAATCTCGACTAAGGCTTCAAAAATATTTTTATTCGTTTTGTCACCAAAACTGAAAAAGAATAGCGGCAAAAAATAAAAAGAAATTGTCTGATAGTCTTAAAAAGAACATTAGTCCATGTCCTTAATATCTTACTAAAAAGCTACGTGCGACTGTAATCAGGGCGACGCATCTAACACCCGTGAAGAGCTACCTAATGACCACGAGGACGCTCCATGAACAATTATGAACATCTAATTTGAATGACAACCTAGTTTATTACGTAGAATTAATCACAATTGTATTACGTGATACTCGTGATAGATAGGATTAATTCAGGCTTTAGCTTTAATATCTAGGTTGAGGTTGCCCAGGAACTATTGACAGTTGTGTATTAGTGATAGTCTTTTTCAATTGATTTGAAAAAGGCCGTAATACTATTCAATCAAATTAAGTCAAATATTGTTATTTGTGGGTGGTTCTTAGATCTTGTATTTGACTGATTTAAAAAATTGTAAACAAAACACACAGAAGGAGTTCTTAATAGAAACAAATGTTGGTATTTTTCAACGTGCTTGCTACGAAGATGCTACGCCTTAATCGGTGCTACGGCGTAGCTACAGACTACGCCAAATTCTGTATATTAATAATTATGCATACCTTCACCTACTCGAATTCGTTTAAAAAGTTATGAATAACATGATTTATTCTATACAATCCAAGCAACAATAATTTGAACATCAATCCACTTCCTAATTCTTAACTACCGTATCATCGTTAACACCCTATTATGTCTACAAGATTCTTCGTTCAATAAAATTAAGTGTTAAATGTAGGTATCCCCGATCCAACAAAGTTGTTGATATAATTTTAGGGCTCGCCAACGATGCGGCGGCGGCACCGATGCTGAAAATAGCCACAATCAATAGAAACAACGCGCATTATTTAGTACCCGACGCCCTGGCCGTATCTAAAGCGAATAATACGGTAAACTTCAGTCCATTATACACAGTCCTGTTTTTATCTTATTTGCTTTTCATTCCACAGAATAATGTTGTATAAATACGTTTTTATTATGAGAGATGTAATCGTTTTCCTTGTTCAGTCTTTGAGGACAATTTGATGTATTTTTGGTACCAAAAGTTAAGATGGTGATTTAGTTTCCAGAAGGTACTTTTGTCAATATAAACGGACTTCTTTTATCTGTCAACACACGACATTCAACAAACATACTCCATAAGATCCTAGAACATACATTAATACAAACCCACATAAAACTTGTACGTACATTTCATACAAAACTTACAGCAAACAACATTTCACTCGATACACAAATTTTAAATTCAATGTAAAATATTCGGCGCAGTCGACGACATTGTTAGAATTTATTGGGGAGCGGAGGAAGACGCCAGCGCATAGTTATGGACCGCGGGCTTTCCCACTATGTTACTTTCCGCGGACTCGCTGCATTTCAATGAATCCCGCGTTGTCATGGAAATATAGCGAATACCTCATACAAAAGGCGAAACTTTGATGTCCTACTATATGCAGTGCAATCTTGCTCCAAGTTGTTCTCTTCAAACCTACTAAACAGAGTTCGAGTCGGACGTCGGCATGCATGAGCTGAAATTAGGTCAAAAGTAAGCTCATATTCTAGAATGAGCCACGTTCTAATTATGAATTCCCAACTCTGCTGAAAATGTGCGGTTTTTACACGACCTCATCATTTTTGTAGACGGTTAGCAACTTTTTATGTTTCGCATGCATATTGAAATTTCTATCCAGTGCCCACTACGAAATATCTAACTAATCACATATTGCTGCAAACCCTTATCAGATTGACGGCACTTCCGCGATACTTATCCAGGCTGATGGATAGGTCCATGAAATAAACCGCGGCAGCCGTTATCCCCTTTTTTGCGTGAGCTAATGCTTTTACAACCCAACTTTACGAGCAGCGACACACCGATGGCTCGATAGCGGATTGTCGCAGGGTCCTGATTGCATTTGATTGGCAGCACCTAACAAGAAAAGGATCGATGGGCTCTCGCGAACTGTATGGGCACGGAAAAGGTTTTATGTGCGGCTTAATCTGTCCCAGGGGGCAGTCGCCATTAATTAGGTCGGTCAAGCGCTGCCTCGGCGGTTTTTGCGGGGACAATTGACGTATGTCTTTCTGCGATGTCGCACGGATATTACCGGCTGAGGTCGTAGGTACCGCTGTGGTTATCGGCCGCAAATACGGTTGCGCGCTAGTTGATTTTACGTGTGCCAATTTGGTGATGCGAATTACAATTATAAATGTCGATTCTCGGTATAGCCTATTCCAAAAGTATCTGATTAAATTGTAAACAAATTGATCGGAAAACGTACCTATGGATGCCGCCAATTAGTAGTGTCTTGTACAATTGAGTTCTCTGATTTGATTATTTTGTCACTTAAACCCGAAATGGTAACTTTAAATCATTTCATGTTGATGTATTTCATTTGACAAGTAGAACAAATTAAAATTTAATAATGTTATTCCAACAAGAATTTTACGGAGCCGTGGTATTTTTTTTAAAGTTTAAACCTTCTAAATACAGATGAATGTGTTACTAATTCCCTTTAATGAGTGATCTTAGATTGCGTAAGAATTTCACCTGAACAGGGTTTTTTTTTCTGGTGAAAGACTGTATGTCTTTCACCAGAAAAATTTGAAACAGACGGGTAAAATAGGTACCTACCTATATGATTCGGTATATACCTAGCTACTTGTTATTTGGCCGTATTCGCTTCATGAGTTTTAATCATCGCTTAATAGTAAGGTCAAACACGTAGCTACTAATGAGTGATTCAGTCATCCTTAAACGAGGGTTTCAATTACTACGTTTGTTAAATTCCAGTCAAGAACCTTTGACCGATACAATCTTCAAATTAGTACTATGAAACACATGCCACATTACAATTTTAAATTCTAGAGACGGGGAAATTGAATGCATATTGAGGCAGCCTCGGCAAAGTGATCACGATAATAACCATAGTTAACTACGTAGCTTAGCGGAAAAACTTTATGAATATTCAAATTAGCAAAGTTCCTATATTATTGGTCACAAGAATAATGCTGGCATCAAAATACGAGTATTCGACTGTTTATATAGGTCAAGGGTATTTGTTCATCTGAACTTCTAAACTGAAATCATAAAGGGAAAAGATTAGATTTTTTGTGTTTCCTTGTTACGTTTTCACGCTAAATTGGCTGAACAGATATGGATAGAGTTTTGAACTTGGGTAGGCCGTAACCTTGATTAGGACATAAGATGCTTTTAATCTCGATATTTCGATGGGATCGGAACTTATGTGGGTGAAACCGCGGGGCGCAACTAGTAGTAATATGCCTGGCTGCCTAGATTTTTCGCTACTATGTTGAGGTCAGACTCCACTCTTTCCGGATGCAGAAGAATATCAGTATTATTCATGAAGTGACTGCCTATTATATCTCCACACCCAGTAACTGGGTAATACCCCTTGGTAAGATTGGTTGTCAGAGTTTCGAGCTTCTGACACCTGTGATGACAAAATCAAAAATCTACAAATGACAGCCAACCAACGGCTTAATGTGCTTTCCGAGGCACGGATGAGTCTCGATATGTCATGGATAATCACCCATCCCCGAACCGACCAAGGCAAGCGTGGCTTAAGGGGACACTAGTCGCGGGCTCGAACTCACTGGTGGGCCTGACTATAAAGCATGCTGTCTGACCAGGCATCGTGTCTGACAGAGATAGTATCAGTGATGAGCAGTTAGAAACCAGTCTACATATGGGCACAACGTTATTGACTGAGATGCAGGATCATTTATAGTAAAACAGCCACGTAAAAAATTCAGAAAAGTTCTTCGGAAGGTCGAGTTGAATGGCAAAAACCACTGAATAAATTAATGACTAAAAGTGACCTTTTATTACTTAAACACGCCCTAAGTTAGGTTAAATTAGCGAGAGAAACGAATCTTTGTTGGCTCATAACTTTTTAATGGTTTTTTTTATTTTAGTATTCTGTTTCCTTACAGACAATATTAATAATGAGACAAAAGCATGTCAACCATACACTCTCGAAGTTTGTATGGAAAAAAGGTCGACTAGATTCACCTTAACCTTCGATTGACTAGCTTCTAAGCTAGCTACTAGCAGCTAGTAATAACAAAAAGATTATAAAAGACCTCTTGTAGATTGGTCGGCTATTCGCAGACAGTTCCTTGAAAAATAGGTAATTGGATAATCTGATTTCAAACTTATGATTTATAAGATTATCCCGTTTGATTAGCAGTGAAATCGTTCGGACTAATCCATTGTTTTTAAAGCTGGTTCATAAAATTTTCGTTGGTATAAATAAAGATAAAACTCGTTTTTGTAAATACGCATTTTCAGAAAAGCATAGTTAGAAGTAAAACTAATTTCAACCAAAAACATTTTCAACATGGAAAATATTGCCAAGACGAGACAATATGGTCCTTACCGGACAACGAGCTACCCATTACTCGCCGTCCGCAAACCCTCACCTACGGCGGCCGGGAATCAGCCTGGGATTCCCGACGCCCAGGGCGTCTCCTGCGGAGGCTAGGGCCTTGAGGGCGCATATACTGCCTCTCCCTCACGTGCGCCGCCTCTCTCTTCGCGAGCAACACTGCTTCGCAGAAGGAAGCGACGGCTACCCATGCACTCTCGCTCCGTACCATGGCCTGGACCAGGGCAGGACGCGAGAGATCGCCGCCGCCGATCTTCTCCACGAGGACACGGCAGTGCAACACCTAAGCCGGACAGACCACCGTATGCTGCATCGTGTCCTCAGGGCGATCTTCACAATATTTTTTTTTTTAATAAGCAATGGAAGCACCCGGGCGTTTCCTCCCGCCTTATCCAAAACAGGAACCTCCCGAAACAACCGTGTCCGGTGAGGACCTGCGTCAGGCGGAAGGTGAGGACGCCATGGCGCCTCTCCAACCACTCCTCAAAGAGGGGACTTATCGCCCCAAATTTTTTTGTTGTTTGTGTTCAGAATTTTAATCAGTGAGTCAGTGACGAAATCTGGGTTTTTTAGATATCAATAAAATCTAAAGAATAAGAGCTACGCAATTAAACCTTTTTATGTTTAATAAATCCGCTATTGATAACATATCGCGAGAATTTTATTTATCTGGTATAATATAAACCCAACTTAGGGTTAAAATAACGACGAAAAAGAGAAAGGGAAGGTAGTGCACTTGAGCTCCGCTTGGGACGTCTTGGCGGGCTACCGTGGTCTCAGATAAAAAAGTGAGTTACAGAGGAAGATAACGTAAAAGACCATGGGCGACCATTGTTATCATGTTTATGAAACGAAAGTAGAATTTAAGTTTCCATATTCTGATTTTATGAAGAATCGGTCAAGGCTACATGAGTTTTTCGAGGATTATAGGTGCAAGGTCAGCGCCCGTACACGTAACGACACGTCACTGAGGCGCCATATTGCTAAAAGCCATTTCATTTTGAGTGACACATTGCCGCCGATGGTAAGGTCTCGTGTCCAATCAAGTTTTTTGCAGGTATGAAGGGTTATTGGTCTATTTATTTGATAAAGGTGTAGATTTTGCAATAAGCTGAAAAGTTTTTCTTGGTCATAGGACATGTTTCTTGTCTAGTGTTAAAGGTATAGAAAAGAAACGACATCAACCTCCCTAGCAAACGGCCACCACCGACCGTCCGTCCGTCTACCCATTAGGTACGTAAAGAAGCTCAACAAAACACAGCAATTAGAATCTAGTACCTTTTTCTTGATTTTTGCTTTTAATTAATTCAAAACAAGAAAGTGTCAGTCTTAACAATAGTCACGCCGACAAAGTGGTAAAATAAAATTTTGAAAAATACTATTTTACCTCCTCTACACTTAAAGTGGGGATGTTTTTTTTTTCTCTTGTCTACTTCTTGGTGTGGAGTGTCGTTGGATAGGTCTTTCAAAATAGAAATATTAGGCTTTAAAGTGCTATGGTGGGCTTGACTCTGAGAAAAAATTGCACTGCTAGCAAAATGATTGTTTTGGATTTGTGAAGAGAAAAAGGAAAACTATCACAGCTTAGTAGGCTTTACAAGTTAACGAGTAATACTCGATCAACTTACATTTGCCATTGAAATGTATGATAGAACATGATTTTCAACCACAATCTTAACTTGGTTCTTGTGGTATGTTCATCGTAACTACGAAACCCTTCATTGGGCGTGGTCCGATACGCGCTTGATCGGTTTTTATTCTATATGCGGCTACAACCTACAACGTGGCACTTCTATTTGTCTTTTCCCTCTGAATTACATAAGCATTGTGGGAGTTACAAAAATAGCGGTAACACTCAGTATACCTACACAGAATTATAATATATTTATATGTAAGGATTCGGTACTGGGTCGGCCATTACGTTGTTTCCATGGGTGATTGATTCTATTTTTGCCTACAAAGGATCAAAGGATGCGGGTAGCTACGTAATATGTGGATACGAAATGAAAGGCGCCACGTTAGCCTTTAAATATAAATGATACCTTTATTTTACTACGATTTCGAGCATAATTATACGGTGTGGTGTGTAATTATTACATGAGTTTGTTTTGAAAATAATGTAAAATCTTTTAATTAATAAACGTAAACCCGTTAATTCATAATTCCCCGAAATATTTGTTTTAATTTTGAAATCAACAAAGAGTGGAAGTCCGAATTAATTATTAGTACCCATGCCTATCTATACTAATAATAATCTTATAATATTATAAAGAGGGAAGATTTGATTGTTTGTTTGTTTGCATTGAATAGGCTCCGAAACTACTGAACCGATATGAAAAATTATTGCACTATTTGGGAAACTACACTATCCCCGGGTGACATAGACTATATTTTATCCCCGTATTCCCACGGAAACGGGAACTACGTGGGTGAAACCGCGGAGCGCTGCTAGTAGTTAATAAATGGAGTTATGACGTAATCATAATCAATCATTATCAAAACACAGCTGTAAGATAATAAACCCGATCGCTGACAGCTCTTGGTTAAGTTTCCAGCAGATAGAGGGCGTGCGATGCCAACAAACTTCTCTGAAGTAAACTCCTTATTATTCATTGCAACACCGGCTAACTGATAATAAAACTTGTGAACGCTTAAATTAAACTGCCGACGCTTAATCCACAGGAATGTGTTGGTTAACTAACGCTTTTATCGATTTTTAAACTTCCGTATCCGTAGTTCATTTGTGGTGTTGCATTTAAGGTTAATACCTACATATATATATCTCCCTCTTTCTAATAAGTTATGATTAAGAAGACGCAACATCCTTCTGTTATCTTATTCGTTACCACCCACAATCTTGCTCATTAAAACAGTGTTATGATCATTGGCACATATTTTTCGGGTTAGTAATCGCGAGCAAATTTCATCACTAATCACCAATTTACAGTTTTTATTAAGGGCCAATTTCACCAATAGCACTGAACGCAATCAGCACCTCTAAATTGCATTCAAGAGCTGTCAGTGTCATTAATGTTGTGAAATATTGACACTCCTAAGTCTTGAACGCGGTTTAAATGTGCTAATCGCGTTCAGTTTTATTAGTGAAATCGGCCTTGGTAAAGTTGTGCTAGGATTTTGGGTCAAATCGAAAACGCTTGTCTTAATTTCGGAATAGATTTAAACTTATTCAATTCTTGAATTTACCTAAAGGGAGGAAGAAGGTTTGTTGGTCCTTTTTGGTGTAATAAAACAACAATATGTGGCCTGTAACAAGTCTACATGAACCGAAAAGATATACTGCAACGTGGTTACTACTGTAATAGTCCAACTACTACTAAACCGTCGTTTGAGGTTAACTGACATCAGTAGACAGACAGTAATAATGTTAAATGATATGATGCACGGAAGGGAGTCGGAGTCGTGACGGATGGACTGGCGACGTCGACATGAATGTTATAGCTCTATTTGATGTTATAACTCTATATTACATTTACGCTCTGTGGATGCGATAAAATGTGTATTATTTTATATTATGAACGTTCATCATAAAATAATGGCATTCAAAAATAGACTCAAGAATAAGCATTCTTGAGTCTAGTTTTGAGTTTCATAATTTTTGCCATGACATGAGCTTTGTCGGTAAACTATAGCCAAGATGTATACACGAGGGAATGAGGAGAATAAAGGTACATATAAATACATAAACTTACGCTCTTTTTCCGTGGGGGTAGGCAGAAACTACGGAAAGCCTTTTGCTACGATCCTTACAAACTTCCCTTTTCTTCTTCTATGCTTATTTTCCTTTTATTTGAAATAAATATCTTGCAGGTCACGCAAAGGTGTACCTATAATATAATACTTCTACATTTCACCAATTAGTATAAGTTCCAAGTAATAGGAAGCAAAACTATTGATTTCAGGTGTCCTCTGCTGAATACAGTAACATTTTTAAAAGTAATCTAATACCTTAAAACGAGCAATTCCTGTATATATATCTTGTATATAATCTGAATCTCGGAAACGGCTCCAACAATTTTCATGAAATTTAGTATGCAAGGGGTTTCGGGGGCGATAAATCGATCTAGCTAGGTTTCATTTTCAGATTCAGTTTCCAGATATTTTTATTTACACTGGAAACTATTGGCATGCAGACATTTAGTCTTATAAAATTGCTACAAAAATCTACAATAGCAGCACAAAGATAAAAGTTGTTACTTAAGTGCTTCTAAGCTCTCAAACATGACACATTTACCCTTGGAACAAGTGCAGTTTTTACAAATACTTGGCAAGTATAGGCGTTTCACACATATTATTTGGCACGACCACGAGCTTCGGACTTGTGACCTTGACCTCTAGAAACAGAGGTCCGCCACTGCGCCTTTTGGAACGAAAAGATTGGTGTTTCAGTTATAGTACGAAATCGTTGCAAATGCTGCCAAGTTGTAAGTTTTCTGACTACAAGAACTTTGGAGGATAACCTTGGTAAACTTGGGGCACACTTGGCACGACCACCAAACACAGGATTATAAATTCTATACATGCATACTTAATATTAATAATTCGTTGGGTAACTCTGTCTGTGTGCTACCTTTTCACGCCTAAGCCACAGCACGGATTTCGATAAAATTTGGCAAGAAGGTCAAATCAAATATATCAAAATATTTTATTTAATATAAACCTGCATGGGCACTTATGAAACGTCAGAAGCTAGGTGCACGGTTCCAAATTGTTGCTTACTATGGAAAAGAGCCGGCAAGAAACTCCACGGTTACTCTTTTAAAAATAATTGGCTTTAACAATGTTTTCAAATTACAGTGATACCTATGTATGGGAGGACAGTGCAGGCCTGTCAATAAGTACCAGATACTTAGAGGAATGAAAATACAGAATTGAAAATCGTCTACAAATCTACAGTCTGTAAAGCCTACAACGTTCTCTCATTTGTAATATGTAAAATAATCTATATAAATAAAATGAGCCTATTTATGGAAAGTGACATGATTTCCATGACAATCACTAAAAAATAGTCGAAATTAAAATTGATGTACATTGTCAAATAATGACGAGAATATGTCAGCATTGTAAAAATAAAAAGAATAAAAAAGAACATTGTAATTTGGGAGCTGTTAATAAAGCTGGTAGATGGGAAAAGACATAGTAAGATACTTTTTGTCCCGGTGACACGATTCCATATGATAATTTCCGACATCCACCCAGGCAATCCCAATTCTTCCCGTGGGTGTCGTAGAAGTCGACTAAGGGACTTACTAGAGAATGGGCAACAGAGCGTTCTCTATGCATTTTACCATCATACTGCGATCGCCAACCCGCCTGCCAAGTGTGGCGATTATGGCAATTCCCTCCCTGTTTGGAGGAGGCTTATGTCCAACAGTGGACGTCTTTCGGCTGAAATGATGATGATGATGATGATGACCCAGGCAAAGCTGCAGGCAGAAGCTAGTATACTATAGGTTTATGCGGGCTCAATCAAATTCTATGTAACACCGACAATCAGTCATTTTACCAAATGTTTTGTTTCCTAATTAAAATTTTAATAAGATAATTATAATTTAGACACACAGATTCCGCTACATTTTCTTAGTCTAGAAAAATGTTTTATTTAGACAACATTTTGTTTAGATCAATTTTTTGTAATAAAATCCCCAAACGAGGGTAGCTACTTAAGCCTCTAAAGATCTAGCAAAGCACTGGGTTTCTACTTAAGCTTAATTACGAGCCATTAGAGGATTCGTTGAATGAAATGGGAAAAATATGGTTTTACGTGAAGAGCATGATTATCGTGTAATGGTCTTTGTTCCTTACTTCAAGTAATAAATTGCGACCACAACTTAAATTGATATAGCCATCATTTAGTAAAGTATTTCTGAAAGGGGTTAGAGCATTATTATAAATAGAGTGCAGCATATATGGACGTTTCGTGACCTTTACTGTCAGTAAACTGATCTATATGAAAAGGGAGACAAACAAATTAATCTGCTCAGGTGGAGATTCATAGATGACTCTGTAGCGGCACTACAAAAAAAAATGTTTTGCAACAAATATCGAGAAACACAAAAAGAAAAGTGGCGCCATCTACAATGCCACAGGCGAACTAAATGAGCAATTCTGCATCGCGCAATCAGAGTTTTCCACGACACTCGAACATATACAAAAATCCCGACAACAACTGTCGGGCAGTTGCCCGGACCAGACACAATACCCGTCTGGTCGAAGGATCCTCCTTTACCAGCAAATGTATGAGTGAACTTAACACCCTGTTCCTCATACCCCTAAAACTCCACCCTAATCTGCATTTTAGTCCTGTCCCACAAACTATAGGACACCCATCAGGGCCGGATTTAGATTAGAGGAGGGCAACCGGGGCTACAGCCCCGAGACCTCCACAAAAGTGGGCCCCCACAATAGAGACTTCGGAAAGACTAGTAAAAAACTTTTCCTTTTATATATTTTTTTCGCTGTTTTTCCTTTACCTTTGTACAAACCTGATTAAATAGTTTTTAAATATTAACAGAAATCATTGATCTATATTTGTTCACTCCAATTAGGCAATCAGTAAAATATCAAAATCTCAAATGGCCCGTAAAAGCACTTGCAATTTATTGTAAGTTTCTATGGATGATTTAGAACCTAGTCTTGGTAATGAGTTCGTTCAATTTGTGTCTTTGATCGACTCTGTTGAGGAAAGGACAATGTTCCACTTCCAAACTGTTTAGTTTATAATCTATGATTTTAAGAAGTTAGTAGCATTTAAGTCTATGGTAAGAAAAGTAGTTCGCAGAAAGGGATTGTATTAGGTAACAAGATGAAAATGAGAAATAAATAGAACAAGTGCATAAATCAAACCATTTATTATTCCTCGTCCATACAAAATAATTAACAGTGGTAGCAGAGCGTGGTTCTCTGCAGTTTCTTGCACACGAAACTCCGGCAGTAAAAGAGAAGAAAAAACATTATCGTCGAACGGAAAGTGAAACCAAGAAAATGGCGTCGGGACAATACGAGTTTGGTAAAATGAAACAGTTTGAAGGAGAAAATTTCGATACACGGAAATACAGATTAAAAACTATATTAAAGGAGCAGGAATGCTTAGAGGCTATAGAAAGTGAGGATTTTGCGAGCAAAACAGAGAACATAAAAAAGGAAACAAGAGCAGTAAGCATTTTAGTAGGCTCCATCGCAGACAGTCATATAGAATATATTAAAGACGAGAAAACGGCACGTGGGGTGGCTTAAGAAGTTAGAAGAAAATTTTATGAAGAAAAATACCAGAAGTAATTTTTTTATAAGAAGACAATTAATGAAAATTAAGTTTAATGAAAATGAAAAATTGCAGTCGCACTTTACACAAATGGAGGAATTGTTTACACAACTCAAAAATGGAGGATCCACCCTGTCAGAAGAAGAAAAGGTCATTTACATTTTACTCAGTATGCCGAAATCGTATGAAGTGGTAATAACAACTTTGGAAACTATGACTGATCTAAGTGTCAACTTTGTCAAAGAGAGATTGCTGGGGGAAGAGGAGAAAAGAAAGAAAACAAAATCAGAGGAGACAAAAGCTGTCAACAATGCTTTCTTGTGCTACAACTGTGGTTTGCCGGGCCATAAGAAGTTTCAATGCCGTAATAGAGGGAGAGGACATTACGGATCAGCCCGAGGAGGTAATGCAGGATGCGGACAAACAAGACAAGAAGGACAAGAACCGAATGCAGGACGAGGACGAGTATATGGCAGAGGACATGGATATGCCAGAGGACGAGGACAATATAGGGGACAACACCATGAAAAGAACCATCACACATTCTTGTCAACATTTGAAGAAGAGGAGACACCGCAGTGTATTAGTGAGGTGAATATAAATGAAAGTAACTACACTACATGGTGTATTGACTCAAGTTGCTCTGATCACTTAACTAACGATAAAAGTTTGTATATAGATTACATAAAATTAAGTAAACCTAAGATAATTGCAGCAGCTAAAAATGGTATCATGTTACAAGCAGAAGGCATAGGTAATATTAATGTAAAATGTTTTGTTGGTAGAAAAGAGTCATATTTTACTATTAAAAATGTTTATTATGTCCCTGATTTAAGAAAGAACTTATTGTCAGTATCTAAAATGGAAAACCATGGCTTTAGAGTAGAATTTTACAAAGGTAAGGTTAGAGTATGCAAATATAATGATCTTTCCATGATAGGAAATCAAGAAGGTTCACTTTACACGGTAAAATTGTTAATAGATAAACTGGAATGTGACTACACTAATATTGATGATGTTAACTTATGGCATAGGCGTTTTGGACATCTAGGAATCAAAAATTTAAATTTATTGAAACAAAATAATATGGTCAATGGATTAGGAGACTTAAAAATAAATAATTATGATACATTATGTGAACAGTGTGTGACAGGTAAAATGACAAGACAACCATTTAATAGAGAGGGTCGTAGGGCGTCCAGGCCTTTGAAATTAGTGCATACAGATGTGTGTGGGCCAATTAACCCACCAACAAGAGATGGATATCGCTATTTTATAACATTTATTGATGACTATACTCACTTTGTAATGATATACCTCTTAAATAATAAAGGTGAAGTTTTTAGTAAATTCAAACAATATTATTATGTAACTAACCATTTTAATAGGAATATCTTAAAACTTAGGTCAGATAACGGTAAGGAATATGTAAATAAGGAATTTCAAGATTTTTGTTATTACAAAGGAATTAAATTGGAATACACGGTCCCATATAATCCAGAAATGAATGGGGTAGCCGAGAGAATGAATAGAACATTAATGGAAAAGACCAGAACAATTTTATTAGATTCAACATTAGGAAAAGAGTTTTGGGGAGATGCTGTATTGTACTCCGCATATGTTAGTAACCGAAGTCCATCAGCAGGCAGGCACCATACTGCAAGTGAACTATGGGAAGAAAGAAAACCAAATGTGTCAAACATGAGAGTATTTGGAAGCTTAGCATATAATTATGTACCAAAAGAATGCAGACAGAAGCTTGATAACACCGGATGTAAGATGATTATGATTGGGTATGCTCCAGCAGGTTACATACTATTTGAACCTGAAACACAAAAGACAGTACATGCAAGAAATGTAATATTTGATGAAAAACCTAAAGAAAAATATGTACCAAGAATTTACCTACCTTACCAAGATGTAGAAGAAAAAGATGAAGCACCCGAACAAAGAAGGAAATCACCTGAAAATAAAAAGGAAGAAGGTAAGAGAATAACAGAGAAGAAGACAGAAGATAACACACAAGAGAGACAGAATACAGGGTTATGCAGAGAGGAAAACACAGAAGTTTATGAAGATGTAGAGCAAGAAACTGAAGACAGTCAGATTGAAAAGGGGCTAGCAAACAGGGAGAGACCTAGAAGAAATACAAGAAAACCTAAATGGCAGGCAGATTACCAATTAGGTGATAATGAAGATACAGGAGATATATTATATGCTTTACTTGCAATTCATTCTGACACACCACAACGCTTTGAAGAGATACAGAACAGAGAAGATAAACAGCAATGGGAAAATGCTATAGCAGAAGAAATGAAAGTCCTACAAGAGAGTGAAACATGGAAGATAGTACCTAAACCAGAGAATAAGAAGTTAATAGATAGCAAGTGTATATTTACTAGAAAAGAAATTGGAGACAAGAAAATATGTAAAGCAAGGTTGGTAGTAAGAGGATTTCAGCAAAAAGAAAATTTAGAAGACATTTACTCACCGGTTTTGAAACTGCAAACATTGAGAGTGTTGTTGTCAGTAGCAGCACAGAGACTATAATATTCATCAAATGGATGTCAAAGGAGCTTTCCTTTATGGTAGGATAGATGAAAACGTATACTTAAAGCCCCCTCAGGTATTAAATATACCAGATGGTCATGTACTAAAACTAAATAAGTCACTATACGGATTGAAGAAATCACCCAAATATTGGTATGAAATATTCAATGAAGTCATAACTACTTATGGTTTTGAAAGATCTAAAAATGTTTATTGTTTGTACTATAAGAAAGATATATACTTATTAATTTATGTTGATGATTTGTTAATTTTTGGGCCTAACACTAAAGAAATAAAAAAAAGCAAAAAGCTATTTGTCAGAAAAATTTAGAATGAAAGATATGGGAAGTAATAATTTAACTTATTTGGGAATTTCTATATTAAAACAAAATGGACAGATCTATCTTAATCAAACTAAGTATTTACAATTTTTTTTAAAGAAATATGGTATGCAAGATTGTAAGGGCATGGACACACCTATGGATCCTAATTTACAACTAGACATAAACACAGATATAGATATGACGTTAGAAAACTATTGTAGATCACTCATAGGATCTTTAATGTATTGTATGGTTAGCACTAGACCAGATTTAGCTACAGCTGTTTCATACTTGAGCAGATTTCAAGGAAAACCTAGTGTAAAACTGGTAAAAGCTTTAAAGCGAGTTCTTAGATATGTAAAACAAACACTTAATTATCAGTTTATACCAAGTGTAATATTAATAATACTTTAGTAGGATATGCTGATTCTGATTTTGCTAGAAGCATGGACAGAAAGTCCACTAGTGGTTATGTTTTTAAACTTTATGGTAATACTATTTCTTGGAAGTCTAAAAAACAAAATACTGTGACATTAAGTACTACTGAGGCCGAGTTAGTAGCTTTGTGTGAAAGTTCTGTAGAGGCTTGCTGGTTAATTAAATTACTTAAAGATGTAGATGTTAACTTGGAACATGTAACTATTTTTGAAGATAATCAGAGTACTTTAAAGACTGTTAATAATCCTGATCAGAAACGTCTCAAACATATTGATATAAAATTTAATTTTACAAAGGAAAAGGTAGAACAGGGACTCATAAAGGTGATTTATATTTCTACAAATAATCAGTTAGCAGATTTAATGACTAAGCCTCTATCTACTCATCTATTTAGAAAGTTTGTTACTTTGTTGGGTTTGGAAGATTGTAACATTGAGGGAGAGTGTTGAGGAAAGGACAATGTTCCACTTCCAAACTGTTTAGTTTATAATCTATGATTTTAAGAAGTTAGTAGCATTTAAGTCTATGGTAAGAAAAGTATTTCACAGAAAGGGATTGTATTAGGTAACAAGATGAAAATGAGAAATAAATAGAACAAGTGCATAAATCAAACCATTTATTATTCCTCGTCCATACAAAATAATTAACAGACTCATACAGAAAGGACTACTACAACTATTTTACTACCAAATTCTCGAAGATAAAAATTTCAGAGCTACATTCCAAAACCTTGAAATTGCATTGAGAATGTATTTGGTTTTGATGGTATCAAATTGCACTGGAGAGCATTAAATTCCAAAAATTAATTTTTTTTTTAAATTGGCTTCGAACGACGATGGGACAAAATCGTGTATCAAAGCTTTCTCTCCTGAGCATTGTGACTTAATTCGGGAACTGTGGATTTCGGCGAAATCATCAACGATTTTTAGGCGAAAAAAGCTCGGAATGTTCCGTTCGTTAACGCTAAAATATAATTTCAGAAAATTCTTGTTTCTGATTATATTAATATGTTTGTTAAATACTAAAAGTATCTACTTGGTTACACAATAAACGATTTATTATATCATATATAAAAGCTCGACTGAAAAAATATTACAATTTTATTTGGAAAATAATTTGGAGGCAGGGGGCCTCCACTCCTTTGTTGTCCCGAGGCCTCCAGACCTATAAATCCGGTCCTGTTACCCATATCCTGTTATCTGCACGTTACAGGAACTGATGAACGCTACTGGAAGCACCAAACTCGTAGCCGAATTCTGGGTCGACTCGACTGAGATTATCATCGACATGAAGAAGAAGAAGGGTGAAAAACCTAGTGTAATAGCTGTCAGTCTATTGTTAGATCAATCTGACATCTTCAGTCGTATAACTTGACACTTTAAAGAGCTAAGCCATATTATTTTCCGTACAATCCTTAACACGGAAAAACTTCGCAAAATTGTTTTAAATAGTTACACTTCTGGCCAAAAAAAGTTATCGACGGGCGGCCTGATAATTCTCTGTTAATAATACTTATAGCAGTACTTTCCAGCACATGGCGCCACCATTTTGAGTAGATAATAGGATTTTAATTGAGATGAAGCTTTGCAGAATAGAAGGCTATTTCGAAGCCTATAAATTTTTATTCATAACCATTATCGCCAGTGCCTGGGGTGTGGATTTTGAACGTCGATATTCACGGTTAAATATCTATTTTAGGTCATTCGGTCGTGTTCACTGCATTTAGTGGACCGTAAAATATCTTATCGTTCGGTCAGTATTAGACTAAATGTATCGAGTGCACCTGATTACGGGATTAACGTCTGTGTTAACTATGCCAGAGGATTTTGCTGATACTGACATAATACGGAGAACGCGTATATTTTGTTAGGTATTTTGAATACAATCAATACCTACACAAAGACTTCACAATCAACCGGATTAGACAAAAGAGAATAAAATTAACTTGTACAACCTAGCAGGTTTAATTAATAGTGCTGTATCAAAAGTTGTCATATTTCCCGGGTTATATGCATGCTCTATGCCACGCTTGCTCCCATACAAAGTGACGATATCTCATTCTGTCCCGCAGTGCACGGACAACATCACGCAGTACGAACGGCAGTTCCAACATACTCCAGGAGCTCGGCGCCAAAATATTACACCTCCCATCCGCAGCACTAGCTATGAAATTGGAAGATCATAAAATGAAAACGTGCGATATTTTAACGGAGAGCTATTAACATGACACATTTACCGGCTCCGTGACCGCCCTCGGAATTAACGGAGCCTGCATTGGACTGTGCCAACTGGCCAGTTAACGACTATTTGCCTTTCACCCATTAAATATATTCATCCGAATTGTAAAATTGTATTAAACCAGTGTTTTGTATGCGTTGACACTTGTTCTCATAAAATTGCTGCCTCATCTTCTGTGTAGACACGCCCACATATATCGGTATTTAATTCTTTTATTTTACTTTACCTTGAACGGTTAAAGCCCATTACTGTAATTAAAGAAGTCACCGTACATGTGTCCAAACATGTTCTTCTATTAAATAATAGTGATTCCCTTTCCTCGTTAACGTTCCATTTATTTTTAGGTTTCCCATGGGAGTGAGGGTTTTAATCAAGGAAATAGAAAGCGTCATATTGATACTTTGACATTATCTTTGTCTAACAATATTTTATGAACCGACTTACGAAAAAGTAGGTTTTGTATTCGACCCATATGTATGTATGTATTATCCGCGATCTTCTCAAAAACTACTGATCCGATATGGATGAGGCTTTCGTTATTATAATGCATATGTTTCAAGGAAGGTTTGAGTACATAATCTATTAAGATCTGGTGAAGATCTTTGGAATTAAAGAATGGAAGTCTTCTAACTAACAGCAAATGACGCGCGATTGCTGCGGTCGTACGAGTATGTCTATGTTTTATTTACATAATTTGATGACATCACATCATGTATTTACGGTTTTTAGCTGTAGGAACCTCATCATCATCATCATCATCATCATCATTTCAGCCGAAAGACGTCCACTGCTGGACATAGGCCTCCCCCAAGCTCCTCCACTTCGACCGGTTCTGCGCTTCTCGCGTCCAGCAGGTACGTAGTAACAAACCACTAAATTGTGAAAACTAAAACTGTTTTACAGCAAAAAACTATAAAGTGAAAAAAAAAAATACCCCCGACCCAAACAAAAACTCTAAAAAGTAAAACATAATATTTATAGACCTTTTAAGTTGAAGGTAATATTTTGATCAAGGCATTGTCAAGTCGGGGGACGGCTAATGAAAATGCTAAGCCTCTCTGTTTGGAGTTGTTAAATTTTATATTTAATTTTTATTTCCTGCTTTTTAAACTTAATGTCTGGCTTAAATCTGCACAGCGTTGCGTATTTTTTCTACAGTGAAGTTTGTTACTAATTTATCTTCATTCGTCGTCCTGATCAACAGTTATATATACTATTTATTGACACCTTTTAAATGAGCCCAAACACGATACTTCTGCTGTTTGTTGGTGAGTAACTTGGGTATCCTGGAAATTCCAGGTGTTGCTCCAGCATCAGTTCAAGGTTACTTTGTTCGTGTAATATAATTGAAGTAATAGAATACCAAATTTCGAGTTGATCAGACCCGTAGAAGATGCTCAAATCCCTTCATCAACCAGAAAACAGCTGATAATCTTCAAACGGCTGAACCGATTTTGATGAAACATGTCTCTTAGACATGTTTCACTCCCGACTAATTCACGTTTCAAACAAAAAAAAAAAACAAAAAAAATCGGTTCATCCGTTCGGGAGCTACGTTGCCTCAGACAGACACACACACACACACACACACACAGACGTCAAACTTATAACACCCCGTCGCTTTTGTGTCGGGGGTTAAAAATAACTTTATTCTCGGAGTATGTGACCAAAACCGAACATACAAAACTAAAGACACCGACTTCCGAAATAAACGTTTTTTTCAGTTTCCAGTAATGTACGGCTTTTATGGAAGTTGTTTTTTTTTTGTAAAATGTTTTAATAATCGGTACAGCCGACTCTGTGAGTTGTCATTGTTCGAGGTAGAGGTTTCGAATGCACTAATATATCTTCTTAGAGTCACTATTTTTGTCTCCCGGTGGAGGATACGCCATCAAACCTGCTTCACGCAGTAAGCATGATGATGAATGCCTGTTCCATGCGAAGAGCCCTATAGTAGGTTAGTATTCGATTGATATACTGACTAAATAATAGCTGAATTAATGCAATTACTGTTCCGCAAACTTGCCGATTACTGAATAAATACTGAGCTCGACCATACTACACTTCCCAGAATTTGGTCAGTTAACAGTTATCTATAACAAAGTTTAGTTGGTACATTGTTCTGAGAAGAGATAATTTAGTCTATTACGCAGAGAGCAACTTATACAAATACAAGTGGATGTCTGCGAAGCGATTTCCTTAAGATTTCTAAAAGCTTTTGAAAACTAAATTTCCGTAGTGATGTTGTTCTATCACAAATATTTTGCTATCTCGCGTAAATTAAGCTTCTGGTGTTACTTTATTTATTTACTTGTATCATTTAGGTAATTGTAGAACTATAATTGTTCTTTAGTTAAATAGGCAAACAGTAATGACAATATGAGCAATAGAAAATGTTAAATCGAAGTCCCCATTATTTAAAATTATAGTCATTAAACATGTAGGTACGTGTAGGCCACATTTTTGCTATTTTTCTCGGCTTTTAACACACTAATAACTAGGTTATTACCACATTACAATGCGTCCGTCACTATGATTTAGAAATTCCAATAGTGTAACACCGACGGACATACTGTTAGAACCTGTTCACATGAATATAGAATGAATATTTGATTGATTTAACAGTAGCAGGTTGATCTAGTTATTCCATATTCAGCCCAAAACATTCATATTTATCGTATTCAAAGATTCTGAAAATGGATTCAGATTGGATTTTGGCAGTTCATTGTACTATGCATTATTCATTCAGTTAGTCCGTTAAATCAGCCGCTTGCGAGACAATAGAGAAACAATAAACTGGCGTGATTGAAAATACTTCCCCAGCCAGCTGAATTTTAATAAATATCTTTGGCATTCAGAGCTTTTGACTTTAGAATTTCGTACTTTCATTAAATAGAGTGTTTTCCTAATACCTTCCTTTGTATCGGTAGGTTTATATTCTGTTTTATGGAGTATGGAGCGGGTAGACGCGTCGTAATCGTTTAAAAACCAATAACGTATCATGTTCAAGGACTGTTATACCACAAAAGGCACACAAAGGGGAAAAAGGCCTTCATTTTCCTCAACAAGTCTTGAGGTAAATGAAAAACTATTTCTTACAGCTTGAAATCTTTTCCTACGAACAATAAAAATCTTCAGCGCGTCGCTTTATTTGATACAAAACAACTGCAAGTAGCATTTATTTTAATTGTGAAAAATAAAGAGCAACTGTCGCAGATAGCTGCGGCACTATCATTAAACTTTTTACCGCGCAGACCGCTAAAAAGTGCCGTACTTATTCTGGCGGCGCCGCAGATAAATTCCACGATCGTATCTGGGAAGGCAATTAAGATAAGCGAACATTGTGCTGTCACTGTTGCTCAGTGTACGTTTAGCGGACGCACGCTCGATTTATGCCCTCCTGCCAGGATAACTGGCTTCACCTACGCTGTATTACGTAACTTATGAACGTCTACTGGAACAGTGATAAACACATCACTATGACTGATGACGAACTGTTGCTGGACCTCGTAAATCTGTTGTCTCGTAACTCACATTTTATGCACTTAGAGACGTTTCCTTCCTGCATGTGGAACAAGCTGAAAGTTTTTATTTTACTTCCATAAAGGAGGAAGGTATTTCAGACTTGTGTGTTGAAAGCAAAATTATTATGCTTAAAACTTCCGTTCGCTGTAAGAGCAACGAGCGGGTAAACGCGCTGTTTATGCTCTATGTTACTTCTACATCTTCTTTCCCATTACGTACAGAGAAAATAATAGCACCTAGCTAGGTACCTCTAAACATAGACAAACAAAAATGAACATAGCAAGCATTGATCTCGGTTTCTTTTATTGAAAAGCAGGAGGAGGTCCAATTTTTTTTTTTTTAAGTTTGCTCTTAACTCCATCATTTATAAAATGATAAATCAAACTTTGATTTTCAAGGTTATACTTACCAAGGAGCCCCATAGAGGTCAAGTTCTGATAAGTCGATTTTAAGTTAGCTTCAACAATACGTATTGTTTTCACTTATTTTATGTTGATGATGGTAGATATCATCATCATCATCATTTCAGCAGAAAGACGTCCACTGCTGGACATAGGCCTCCCCCAATTGGGGGGAGGGGGATTTGTGTTTAAGTAATAAAAGGAGTGTAAAATCTCAGAAACCAAGTCGGTACCGACAAAACTCAATTATCGATAAGTTCAATAAACTTAATTGGTCATTGATTTATGCAGTGGTTTTTTCAGAAAACCCGATCTTCCGAAGGACTTTTCTTAATTTTTTACGCGCCTCTTTTACTATAACTGATCCTGCAGCTCACCCAATAATGTTGTGCGTGTAGACTAGCGTCTAACTGCTCATCACGGGTACTACCTCTGTCTGACTCGAAGCCTGGTGAGACAGCGTGCGTTTTAGCCAGGCCCACCAGTGAGTTCGAGCCCGCGACTAGTGTACCCTAAAAGTATTTTTTTTTTTTTTTAGTAGTGTTTTTGTGAAAGTCGCTTGTTTTTTTGTAAAATACACTTCTGAAGTCATAAGAATGCCATCAATGCTAAGATGTCTCTCTCGATAGTATGACTCCACTAACCACACAGGAGTTACGTAAAAGCTTTTGTCAAACAAACAAACAAAGCGAAGTAATATAATATTCGTTAGGGCGTATTATTTGGTTCACAATGTAAAAGTTTACACAATAGTTGCCGCCACAGCATTTGAAACCTAAACTATGTTCCGGTTTGAAATCAGCGTTAATATTGTTATACTTTAGAGGCCGCCCATCGAGGTGAGGCGAAAGTAATAAATATAAAGTAAGACTTTCTAGCCCTTTGTTAACAAACTATACGTAACTACGCAGTCAGTCTTTGTTGGCTGGAGATCCCTTTTACCCTTAGACAGCCTTAAAGAATAGTCAGTTAGATAATGATAAATGAGCCTCCTTTTCTTATGATAATATAAGAATGATAAATAACACATCCCTCAAAATACACGTTTTTTATTCTTCATATTGATCTCTTTTTAATGCATCGATGAATATGAAAACTATTAAGGACGTAAATTGTGTGAGAGTAATGTGATGGCTGCTACCGAAAGTTTGTAATCTCTGGATGTAATCTCTTACGGACCAATAAGTTCACGTATCTAATATGGTTGTCTAGGTATCTAACAAGTAACACGAGTATGTTTTGAAAGCAATCTCTATTTTTTTACTAGGTTTAAGTTATTTAGTCTAGTATTATCTACTATATCGTAAGCCGCACGGGTCGTTCGATCAGGTTAAGCTACGTTTGCCACGGTTGGTTCGTGGATGGGTGGCCATTTTTACATACCAAAACCCCTCCGTGCCTCGGAAAGCACGTTATGCCGTTGGTTTGGCTGTCATTCATGGATCTTTGACAGTTTTACCAAGGGATATAGTGTTACCTAGTAGCTGGGTTGTGGAGGTCAGATAGGCAGTCGCTCCATGTAAAATGCTGGTATTCTGCTGCTTCTGGTTAGACAGGAAGCCGACCCCAAAGTTGTTGGGAAAAGGCTAGGCAGGTTTTTTTTTTTTTTTTTTTGGGTGGGAAATCATCAAATGACTTCTCCTGCTGAGTAGAGCAGGAGGGCGTGTCAGACTTTTACTGACTAAAACCCACCCGTGTTCCCTCAGTAGCCCGTATGCCAGGGGCCGTGGTATCTCTTTCGAACAAACCCGCACCCCTGGCAGGCATCGGCCCCTGCGGACCCCACCGGTGGTTGCTGACATCTTTGATGCCGCGCTTGTGGAACACAACGCGCCGTCCCGTCTACCACTTTTCGGCCGCAGGGGATAGGGAGAGCGGCTGACGCTATACCGACACTCCTCTTCCCCTGCGGCCCCACTGCGTCCGCCATCAAACGGTGGCGGCCCCGTCCAGGCCACGGAAGGAAAGAGCGCTGCTCAGAAGCACCGGCACTCCTCCTCTACCGCAGCCTGTAACCCTCAGCCGCGATGTCTCCCATTCGACATCGCGGCCCACCTCAGTTGCGGTGCACCTCACCGCAACCTACTTTTTGGCCGCTACGTCGTCGGCTTTGAGGAAAAAGCCCTGACGAGCGGCCCCACCTTTGGGTTCCTCTTGGCTTCACCGTGGCCGGAATCCACGGTTACTGAGCCCCCCCGCAACGACAATGCGGGAACCCACTCGGGGGGGAGGCTAGGCAGGTGATGATGTTATTGTAATGTAATGTAATGTAATGTAATGCACCGATCCCAGCGTGGCTTGACCAGACTCGATAAATCGAATGAACCCCAAGATTCGCACTAGCCCCTGGAGCCTCATGCTTCATGGTGTTACAGAGGCCATTGCATATCAAGAAGTAGACCGGGGGGCGCGGTAATGGTCAGGTAGACGTGCCCTTAGGATAGGAAAGGATTGCGAGCCTACCGGATATGCATCCTTGAGTAAGCATTGGACTAGTGGAGAGACGGGTGGTATTTATTTATGGGAGGGCATCTTTTCACGACGTCTCCGGCATGTTGATTCAGATAGAGCTTCTTGGGTACGTTCAATTGTTTTCTTAGCTCTTTTCTATTCCGTTGCTTCGCTATGTTCTGCGTTGTTGTTTTCATAGTCGTCTTCTGAGTTCTCGCTGCTATCAGTTTCTGGTTTCTTGTAGATATCACTAGCGGCTTTCTTTATTTTGTTTCTGTCTCCAGCCATGCCCTTCCTAAATGTGATTCCCATGTCGAAGTATTTCATGTCCTGTTTTAGGTTGTCGTTCCATATGTATATCGGTCGTCCGACTTTCTTAGCTTTAGCCTTATGCTGCATTGCTGCATGCAATAGGTGTGGTTTATCCTGTCTGCAGACGTGTGCTAAGTAGCACATCCTGTGGTTCTTGATGCGTTTTGTTACGATTTTTCCGTCTAAGGTTTGGTGCATTTTCTTAGTTTTTGGTTTATTCCTGGCGTGGTTAATGAAGTCTCTCATGATAACTATTTCATATCTTCTGAGTCTTGATCTGTTCACCTTAGTGAGGGTCGATACTTTTAACCCATAAATCATACAAGGTACGATAACCATTCTGTACATGAGTCTAGCTAACTTCCAGTCCATCTTTGAGTTTAGTATGAATGGAAGTAATGATTTGGCGTTTCTCGTGTCCTGTTGGCATCGTTTTCTGATGGTGCTTTTTCTGTTAAATGTCGATGTTAAGTATGTGCCTACGTATTTGATTACGTCCACTGTTGGTAAACTTATTCCGTTGAGGGTTACGTTGGTCGTTTGCTGTGATGTTATGGGGTCCCTGATTAATTGTTTTTGTTTCGTTTATTTGGAGGCCTACGCTGTTTAGTAAGGGTTTAATGTGGTATAAGATCCGTTCTAGTCCTTCTAGATCATCTGTAATGAGGATAAGGTCGTCCGCAAATGATAATACCAGGGGGAGTGAAATTTCGCGGTCCTGGTCTAATTTTATTAAATGGGTTTCGTCTTCAAGGGTTATAAGGACTTCATCGATTACCAATATAAAAAGGCGAGGGGACAGTTTAACTCCTTTTCCTTTGACAATCCACCTATTTTGCTGACCGCACCATTTGATGCATGTTCTTTCATTTAAGCATGCCTATAGTATCCCGTTGGTCATCGATTTGTTGGTTCGTTCCAATAATATAGCTCTTAATGCCTTGAAATCAACGTTGTCAAAGGGTTTCCCTGCGCGCCATTCCTCTTCTAGAATCCTTTTGAGCGTAAAAATGTGGTCATCTCTTGATCTATTGTTTAAGAACGCTGCTTGATAATTCCCCAGCTCCGTTATTGTATCGTCTAGTTTTTTTAGTAAGTATGAGGCGTAAATTCTGTAGCCCGTATTACAAATCGTTATGCGGCGAAAATCGTTTGCATCTTTAGTATATGTTTTTTTTTTTGGGATTGGGACCTGTACGGTCTCAAGCCACGTGTCGGGTACAGTGTTCTGCGTCCAGGCTTTATTCATGTGTTTAGTTACAGCTTCCTGTAGTATTTGGGGCATCGCTTTGTACAGCTCGGTTACCACTTGGTCCGTTCCGTGGGTTGTCCCGTTTCGCATTTTCTTGATGATTCCCGTTATTTCGTCCACCGTCGGTCCTTCGCAGTGTGGTTCGTTTATTGGTTTTGCTATATTAACCGTCGGTATATGATAGCCCTCGGAGTTTTTTAGTATTTCTTCCTATTTGGACATCGGTATGTACGCGGTTTTTGTTCTGCGTTTTGTTTGCTGTTTACTTTTCATGTAGAATGAGTAGAGCATTTGCATGCGTTTTGCAGGGTGGATTTTCCCAAGTCCGGTGAAGCATGCTCTGCATGTTTTTTTTTTGTTCTTCCAGATGTTTAACCCTTTGTAGTGTTGTCTGACATTCTTTTACACGCTTATGTCTATTGGGATTATCTGGTTGTCTGTTATGTAGGAATTTTGCTTTTTGTAGGTTAGCAAGAGCTAGTCGATGATCCCTTGAGTACATTGGCTGAAAAGTGAGAATTTCCTGGGCAGCGGCTTTTAACACATCCGTAATGGTATTCCAGGGTATTTCGATGTTTTCATCTGTTGGGGTGATGCCTAAATTTGCTAGATTTTTTGTTATGCATTCTTGGTATTTTGTTTTGGTAGAATTTCTATTGAGCGCGGCATAGTTGCATTGTTTATGATTGAAAAGCTTGGCCTCCATTGTTGTTTCATTCGTACATTGTCGTTGCTTTTGGGTATTGTGTTTAGTTTTTTGGTTTTTGTTTACAATTCTGTTTTGTCTTACCAGTCCCCAGATTATTTTATGGTCGGGTATACAGCCAGCGGCCCATTCACCTTTATTGAAGTGAAAGAGTTTTTCTGTTGCGTGTGCCGTCATGATGTGATTTAATTGCGATTTCTGGGTGCCGTTCGACCATGTTATTTTGCATGATGATCTAGCTTTTGTCATTTCAATTTGAAGTTTTTCCCTGTTAGCTATATCCCGTAATAATTCGCCGTTGTGGTTGGAAACTTCATGGTGTAGGTTTTGTTGGATCAACCCTATGCGTTGGAAATTTTGTGTTTTTTTTTTTTTGCCGGGTTTCGAGGCGCCACGGACGTTCCACGTTGCAATATACAAGTCTGGGCAAATGTACTTAATTGCGATAGAGGTCGGATTTCGGAGTAATGTGTATCCAGTGTCGTCCGCAATTACGTCTGATAACTGTGTAAATAGTGTTGTCGGTCGTTGTTCACACGGCGTTAACGAGTTAACCGTTTGCAGGTTTTTCGTTTGAGGCTGGGGTTTCTGGGGTTTATCATGTTCTTGTTGTGTATTGCACCGGTTACCAAATGGCTTGGTATTATGTGGTGTTTTAATGTTGGTTGTAATTTGCATTAAGTTTATCCGGGTGTTGCTGTATTGTTTGTCATTGGTCCGTACCCAGCTATCATAGTGGTGATTCTGGTAGAGGATGTGTATATTGCCGGATACAGTATGTCCCATAGGTGAATAAACCTGTGTATTTCCGTTGTATATATGCACATGCACGATTACGAGGTAGAATTCAGACGCGGCTATAATTATATCTTCACCACTCCAGAATGTTTCGTTAAATTACGCGGTTATGTAATTTGTTATCCTTCGTTCCTGGGAGAGATTTCTGTAGGGGGGAAATTCTTGTATATTATTTAGAAGTGTTAGGTGAATTCTAGCATCATGTTGATGTTCCAAAACATACGTGGCGAGGTCTTGACGGACGTTTCTGTGATCAAATGTTAAGCCCATAATAATATTTATTTGGTGAGCGATTGCTCTAAACAGACAATTTCCATCCTTTGAAATGGGTACAATTATATCCATTATAAGCGCTTTTGTTTGTAGAACAAGTCAGAAACACGTGCACGTAGGGGCTGAAGCTCGCTAACTTAGGGTGTGTTTTATGAGCTGACCTTTTTTTTTGGTTAGTTAAAATTCTTTGTTTATCTGTAAAGCAAAAACATGCGATGCCAACTTAAGAGGTCGGGGTAGCTATTTTGACCATGTGTTTCCGATTGAATAATTTTTTTGGCTGTGAATTCGTTGCTGTGTTACAATAGTAAGATCCTTAAGTACGGCGTCATGGACGGTACCGTATTTTGTGCTAGAATAATGCATGAATCAGTTCTTCCCCCTGTTATAGTGGGTGTAAACACGCGGATTAAGGTGGTTTTGACAGCAAGGCCCGTGGTATGCAGTATAGCAGATGAATCCCTATAATATAAGGAACGATCTCACCGGATTCTTCCGCGGGGTCTGTCGTCCTCCAGCAGCCCGTCTCCGCTGCAGGCTGAAGTGCACTTATATCACTTTTGCTCACTAGTTTTGTAATTTATGTAAAGTCTAACCGAATATACACACGTCCTCTGATTAAGCCAGAGAGAATTGGATCTTATTTCAAGGGAATGAGACCGATTTCACAAGAAGCTACATAGCCCGCACTCGCACTAAAACACGGTTCGGTTTCGAAGCCTGACGGATAAATCAACATCTGGTACGCGCGAGCAAAGGCGACCGTATGCGTCGACGCGACGGCTCAACTGCAACCCTAGGCAGGTGATGATGTTATTTTCGTTAAATTCTGCAAGTTGTTGTTTGTAAACATATTTCCGTTTCAGAAAAGTTTTAACTGTTTACGCCCCTTTTACTGTGTTTTACAATTTCCTACATTATTATTTAAACCGTTTATGACAACTGCCTATCATTGTATACGCAATCAATTTCTGTAATTAAATCACTCAATCTAATTAAATTAAAGTAAACCTAACATGGAAATGGGAAATATCTAAAGACGGTCAACGTTATGAAGTACAGGCCCGTATAAAATAATAAGTAAATATAATCTATGCTTACAATGTCTAATTGCAACTTTTCAGTAGTAAGAATAAGGTTTAAAGTTGAGTGTCGTTTTTGCAGTTAATAATAGCAATTATCGTAGAGTAACGCGGTATGAGAGGTGGCGTGTTAATGCACAGTGTGCACGCAAGCCACGGGTGCTTACCCGCTCGAAACGTAGAAAAAAGGAATCTAATTAAAAATGTAATCACGTTTGTTACAGGGGTACAGATTTAAACAAAAAAATTTAGGGTTGTTCCATGAACGAAACTGAATTGTAAATCGAGCATTTTAAATTCATGTCTTGAACAGGGGAATCGGCTCAATCTGCTCTCGAAATGAACAAGTTATCTCTCAAGGGCATCGCGTCAGGGTTCCAACACGGAATCACTTACATCGCTTTGTTCAGACCGCGGAGCGCCGAACGGAACGCCTGTCAAACATTGATACGCCAAGAGTATCACAAGGAGACAGTTTACATGCTAATGAATTCGCATTACACCCGATCCCGTTTACTAGGTGCTAATATATACGTAGTATACATATGAGAGTATTATCTAACTGACATATTTAAATGATTTCGGAGAATACGGTTTCCGGTACACATTACGAGTTACATACTGTATAGACAATCAGACTACTAGTAGAACGTGGCTTGTTATTCTGAGAATCGAAAAATTAAGTTCAAATCATCAAATGGTACTGTGATCTAGCTCTAAAGCCAAGATTTTCTCTGAAACCTGTTTTTATAAAAAAGGCATAACATAGCATAATCAGACTATAATGTTCCCACTGCTGGGACACAGGCGTCCTCTGTGTGAGAGGAAAATGGGCTGTAATCCATCACGCGGGCTCAGTGCGGGTTGGTAGATATCACATGTCATGATTTTTTGTTCTAGGACATGCCGGTTTCCTCACGATGTTTTCCTTCACCGTTTTGAGAGCAGTGGTGATGAAATAATTTACACAAAGTGAAGCGCCTGTCGGGATTCGTACGACTTATGACCTACAAACTAGTAAGTCGCAGCCATTACCACTGGGCCACCACTGGTCCTATTAAAAAAGGGGTAAAAAAAAAAATACATTAATTTAATTAACAACGTATGGGATATAATATAACCGATAGTTAGATTTTGCATTCCATAAAAAAGGAATACATTTCTCTAAATGAATATTCTCAAGAGACACGTTACAAACGTGTCACGTATGGCGCAACCTTTAGAGCAATAAAATAATCGATGTCTACTTGCTATGCTACTCCACGGCGATCTGAACAGAGTGTTAGAAAGCGAGAAGTTGGTCTAAACCGAACTCGTTCGTGCCCTCGGCTCCAATCATCGAGTCCCAAGTCGGGGAAACAACAACTGGGAACGAGCTCACTTCATTCGTGCCTTCACAACTTGGGGAATAACTTAGAAATTCAATTTGCAGACGGTGAGCGTTGCAGCGGCCTGTACACTGCCGCCTATGCAATGCCAACTTAGACATCTGGCTCACGTCACCAAACTTGCTGAATCCGACACCGTATGAAATTCTCACAGCACGAATAAAAAGTTAAACAAACTAGATGTGGTGCAACGATTTAGAGCAACGCTTTTTGTTAAAAGGAAATGAACGTTGAAAGTACACATAAAGTAGTTTTAACCCAGTTTACGACGCCATTTTCATTTTTCCATTAACACGAAAATATTTCTGAATTTTTTGAAAAGTTTAGCAACGGTATTAATATTTTAAAGTTAATTGCTCAATCAAATCTCTAATATACAAATTCGTAAACCAATCATTGTTTAAGTACAGCAGCCGTAACATAAATCAAGAAACTAAGACCTCATTAACGAGCATTTTAATTAAACAATTCTTACAATGAAAATTATAAAACAAACAAAAGAAAGCGCGAAATGGACGGCTAATGAAGTGGTGGAAATTAATTAATAAAGACTCAAATGAAAATCTGAGTAAACAAGGACAATTTGTTTATTTCTCCAGCAATCATAAATAAAGTTGTCGTGGTAAGAGGCGGGGACAGATTCATGCTATTATGTTCCCGTCATTATTACCTACCTACCTACGTAGGTACGTCGTAGGACGTATGTGTTCATAAGCATACAGAGCAAACTATATAAAGCCTCGGACAGATTAGATCCAGATCGACCCCCTCCGGCCCATCTCCATATTCGGCAAGCCGATCCCTTGGGAAAAGCAAGCCAAATACCTTGGAGTAATTCTAGATCAGCACCTCTCCTTCTCTGAGCATATCAAGAAGGCGCGCTCACGCGCCGCCTTCGCTCTCGGAAGGTTGCACTCTGTTCTGAACGCACGTAGCAAATTGTCACTCAAGTGCAAATTGCGTATTTACACGGCGTGCATAAGGCCCATCATGACGTATGCATGTGCAGTCTTTGCACACACGCACCCCCGACACATCCATAGGATGCAGACCCTCCAAAACCGTTTCCTCCGCCAAGCCACAGGCTCCCCATAGTACGTTCGGAACGAGATCCTCCATCTCGATCTGAAAATGCCCACTATTGCTCAATTCATGAAACGCAACTCGAAGCGTTTCTTCGATAAAGCCGAGATACATCGCAATCCCTTGATTGTGAAGGCCGCTAGTTATGTCCCCAGTAGAATCAGTAGTATTCGCAGGCCGAAACATGTCCTCTCCGACCCAGATGACCCCATCACTGTTCTCCAAGAAAAGAATAGGGCCACCAGTACAGTACACAAACACAAACGACGACCGTCCTACCGACCCCGCCGCCGAGGTCCTCGCGCCCCGCGAAGACTCCCGAGTAGCGATCAGACCCCCGACCGTCCCTTGCTCGTTGATGCGCCAGCCCGCGCCGCAGCTGAGCCAGTAGCTTTAAATTCCCCGTCTAATAATCATGAAAACAACTTGATCCAGCCTGTCCCTGATAGTACTAGCTGCCCCCCCCCCCGCCAGCGACTCCCTGAGCCGAGGTTCGTACCCCACAGGGGGTGCCCTCAGTGCGCAGTCGTTTTAGGTTTAAGTAGGTTTACGCCCTGGCTGGAGGCTTTTAGATTCCTAAAAACCTCCACAGGAAAGTCCGGTTGAGCAGTCACGGCCTCTCAAGGTCAACTGCGAGATGCCATTATCAAAAAAAAAAAAAAAAAAAAAATAGATCCATATAAATTAGTGCTGAATGATTTGCCAACACTGCCAGCAAAAACTGCCTAGCAATGTGCGTGCGTATTTATAATAAGATACCAAGCCATTTCCAAATATTTAATTCAAGTTATTTAAAATGTAATTGTTTATGTGGTTAAATGATTGTATTTACTATAGTTAAAAAGAATATTGAAGAAATTTGTAGTGTAGGTATTTTTTTTTTTGAAGTCAGTTTATTTTTTATTTTATTTTTATTAACTTTTACATAATATACGATCTCGCCTTCGTTCCGCGAAGGGTCGGGTAGAGGTGTACCTATAGTACAACCAGAATTCCATGTAATAGGGGGCGACCTTATTCCCATCAACTGGGCACAAATCCAGACACTTGGCTGCTAATGTGAAATTCCAGATATAAAAATCCATTATCACTGCCCGACCTGCACCCTAATTAAAAACACACGATTAATCATAATCGGTTTCATTTTGACACTTCAACAATATTAATTGCGTTATATTTACGTTGTTGAGCAGACACATACTTTCGAACATAAGCAATGGTTCAAGTTTCAAAACGAAACAGATTATGATTAATCGTGAGTTACGCAATTAGGGTGCTGGACATTGAACACACAACAGGACAATAAGCATGAGCTCAGCAGTAGCGAAATCCCCCCCGAGTGGGTTCCGGCATTGTCGTTGCGGGGGGGCTCAGCCAACGACGTAGCGGCCAAAAAGTAGGTTGCGGTGAGGTGCACGGCAACTGAGGTGGGCCGCGATGTCGAATGGGAGGCATCGCAGCTGAGGGTCACAGGCTGCGGCGGAGGAGGAGTGCCGGTACTTTTGAGTAGCGCTCTTCCCTTCCGTGGCCTGGACGGGGCCGCCACCATTTGATGGCGGACGCGGTGGGGCCGCAGGGGAAGAGGAGTGTCGGTATAGCGTTGGGCGCTCTCCCTATCCCCTGCGGCCGAAAAGTGGAAGGCGGCGGGGCCACTGTGCTGACCCGTCGCAGGGTGACAGAGGGGTCCGCAAGGGCCGATGCCTGCCAGGGGTGCGGGTTATTCGAAAGAGATACCGTCGCCCCTGGCACACGGGCAACTGAGGGAACACGGGGGGGTTTTAGTCAGTAAAAGTCTGACACCCCCTCCTGCTCCATCCAGAGCGGGAGTCGGGGAGAAGTCATTTGATGATTTCCCACGCAAAAAAAAAGCAGTAGCGTAATAAAACATAAAATACGAGAATAGACTTCCAAACATACACAGAACTCCCAAATTCAAGAGATGTCTCTAAAATATAAATTATCAAATATATACCCGATTATGACGAATTGGAAATGTAGTGGATAGTGATGTTTTAGTAACTATTTGCAGTTGTACCCGATTCCAGGACATCGGATCTAATTTGCTGCTTTGAATTAGGTAGATGATTAGTGCGATATTGCGGATTGAATGGAGAGCATTATGCAAACATGTAGAAATACTTACTAAAATATTTATTATTGTTTCAAGTATCTCCAGGTAACTGCATGTTTTCGATATGATAAGCTGGAATAGTAGGGGTATTAAGACTTTAAGCACTTGACATGCAGGGCTTTTATTTATAACATTTAAAAAGAGACACATGCCTAATGGACATGTTGTGTGTACCTGACGGTTCAAAATATAAGTAATTTGACTTCATAAATTATTCAAAATAAACTTAGCTTGCAATTTGAAGCAAGAGTGAAAAATATCGCCCAAGAGCGCATCCCTGTCATGGACTATCTGAGGACCATAAGTCTTTTTCGATGCACCAATGTTTATCAAGTTTTCCTTAAGTAATGTTGGTTCCAAACAGTGGCGACAACGTTTGTGAACTACAAAATACATAAAAGGTATTCTAAAAAAACTTCTGCGACATAAGAATAGAAAATCCTAACACGATTTATGCCTAGCAACTAACAAAATATATTGTATGTATTAGATATACCGCTGTAGGTACTTTATCTTATTCAAACCGCCCTAACAGTGCCAAACCGGCACATAATACTCCACAACAACAACAAAAAAGCGACCCACACGTTCACACAATACCAATTGTCCAATTCATATTCAAATAAACTGCGCAAATCCACTGGTTTAAGGGAAAAATAATGATAAATAATAGAGTTAATAGGCGTTTATCGGCGGGGAGCGACGGGCATTATTCCAAGCGATCAATGAGATCGATATTAATCACTCGGCACTTCGTAAATCGTTCAATGTCGTCTGCAGGCGCAGTGAGTGCGAATCGCGCGACATTGTCATGACTATTTTGTCTCGCTTTATAAATTAAATGTCGAAAAACAAACAGTTCAATAAAACATTTAAAGTAAGCGAGAAAAGTGTTTTATTGCGTTCAACTTTGAAGTGCTTTCGTATAATATAAATCGTCGTTCAGATATCTACTTCGAATTGAGTTTTGAAATGAAAATAACAAACGCGACTGAACGTGAAGTTGAGGTTGTGATTCGATTCCTAGGTAGTGTTATTGCATTTTTCGAATCGGAACAATCTTAATTATGGCCAACAGTTTGGAATTGTGTTCGGTAAATAGTGTATGCTGCCTATGCCTTCAGGGAATACAAGGTTGACAGCCGCCAAGCTTTATTTTTCTGCTCCATTTGTTAAAAACTAGCTGGGGTCAGGCCAGCGGCTGTGACCGCGTGTCAAGTGCTTTTTTTTTAACCCCGAGTAAAAACGAATCCATATTTCTCCTTTACAAATATATTAATGACCTTTGGAACACATGCCTCTTCCAAACATCATCATGTGAATCTTTTTAATATTCTAATCGTGACAGCGTCATAAATAGTCCCATTTCCACTTTTATAACATCATCGTAAGAAAGTCGTAAACATTCCGCTATAAATAAATCAACTCTTCAAAATAATAAAGCGTTAATTCCTTCAAAAGAGGTATCCTTCGAATTTCAGAAGGGGTGAAATTTATTGGTTCACAATACAGTTATCTCGGTGCTGGCCGATCGAGGGCTCCCTCGCCTCTTGACAGCAATCCGGCTTACCGCACTTTTTGACCGACCACCCGGAGAATAAGTAAAGGCAGACAATTTTATTTGAGCAAGCAGCTAGAGTGGCAAATTAAGTTTTTTTTTTATATTATGCATTAAAGAGCGTCGTTTCTATCGATCATACCTACGAGTGGCAGTATTTTTTATGTAACTCGATATGTATATACTACCTACCTACATATAGGAGACAAAGAACAGTAGCATTCGTATAAAATATTCACACCTTAAAAATGTATAAAACTTTGAGACAAAATTCAACGTTTCATTGGATACTAGCTGCGAAACACGGTTTTACCCAGTGAACGAAAATAAACATGGAAGCATTACTTCAAGGGAATTATGCGCGCATCTTGACACAAAATCCCAAACCAACTCACACAACGAAAACCCGTCGCTGATTCGTGGAACCACACAAACAATATAATTACTACTCTGGATGCGCAGTAAAAAATGGACCTTATCTCCTCGTGTTTTGGGTTTAAATTACCATGTAATGTGTAGGCCACTAACGACATTTTTACGACGACGCTTCGGCCATTATCGTCGCCCGAGTTGTTTTATGTAATAAGGTGCAACGCAAATAATTATACGTGATATTGATGGTATTAATATAAAGATAGCAACAGTGTTATTATAAGGTCTGTAAATAGAGCATTGTTTAAGAAGTAATAGGTATAATATTTATGCTAAAATTATAAGGTAAATAAAAAAAAGTGTGGGTTATTTTTTATTTATTATTGTTCACAATTTAGGTTCTATACAGTAATATCAGTTATTACATTCATAAAATCACGACTTCTTTCGTTTGTTTTAATCTTCGTGTATCCTTTTGTTGTTTCATAAAAATCTTCATTTCTAAAATGAACCGAGCATATCCTTGTCTTTTTACTCGGGGTCCATTCACTTTGTTGTCTTTCCAAACGAACAGCCTCCGTCCATAGTTCTCTTTGATATGAATCTTGTGGAAATTTAAAAGATTAATAAAATTTGTCATTATTGTCAGGTAGAAAAGTAAATTGTTTGGTTTGTCATAACATCATCCCCATAGACTTCATGGCATGATTCAAATCGGCTTCATTTTTAATAGAAATATAATAAATAGCGATGTACTTATACGTGAAAACTAATTCCAGCTTTCTTTTTGTGCAAATCTGATTTATTTATACACCACTTCACTGCACAAGCAGGCATTTTTCAATATTTAACACGCAAAAACCGGTAAATAATAGTCGACCGCTGCTGTTGCCTACCGCGGACGAACTAAAAGCATGGCCGGCGCAATCGGTAAGCCCCGCCCACTGCGGCGCAACCTGCGTTGGGTCATTTTTTTGAGCTAGGAATGCTTCCATGTTTATTTTCGTTCACTGGTTTTACCAGCATTAGCCTAGATTCCGTGTGAATATCGAGACAAAAATTATTATAATTGTGTTCTAATCCAGGTTACGGTCTATATATAATACGCCAAATTTCATCCAAATCCAATAAGGCGTATTATCTTGAAAGCGGAACAAACAAACACTCAAATCTCTTTTCTTTATAAAATTTGTTTTGACTAGCAGACGCTCGCGGCTTGGCTCCCATCATCCCGTGGTATCTTTACAATTTCCAAAAGAAATAGTAATCACACAAACCTTGTCCTACACAACCTTCTGTCGCGCCGTTCTCAAGTAATGATGTTTCATATATGCGGTAATTGATTTTTATATATAGAGTAGATTTAAGTTAATATAATAAATAGTACGAAAAGTGTTTTCTTTATAATATTTTTTTCTCAAGAACCCTTTTTAATGTTTGACAAATGAAGTTTTAAATTCGTTTCAAGCCAGTCAAATCAATATTTCATAGAAGTTTATTTAACGGAAACGGTGACTTAATGCGTGCGTGATTTCCATTCATTACTCAACTGAGACCCTCTGTTTCAATAACATTCAACGTGTTCCCCCACTTTGTTGTGTTTTTGGGAACTAAAACTTGTTTAATTTCATTAGCATTACAGCAATATTATCCTGGAAAATAAAACATTTTATTTTATTTTCTATAACAAATGGGCCGGCTCTTGAGCTCGATCACGCCTGATGGAAAGCAATTGATTGATTTCAGCTAAAGTTGAAACAACATAACACTCAAAAGTCCTTTATTTTTATTCCCTGTAAATGGATCAATAAATCTATCAATGACTGAATATCGTGTAACGAAATCAATTTATCTATCATATATTTAAAAACACGTTGCAAATTGCTATTTCCATCTCCTCAAGAGGTGCACTATCAACTTTTTTCCCTCAGTTGACAAGCCAGCAGCCAGACAGGTTCAGTTTCTCTCAGTTTATGGATTTTTTTAAACTTTCAGCAAAAAATGTCTTTTGCGATTCTCGCAATTAGTGCGATGAGGGAGGGAGAGATCTGTAGCCTTGGTTTTACTTTATACAGATGACTTTTCCCTCCTCATCAACTCGTAAAAACTGTTGCTTGGGTTTGAATAGGAAAATTATTCTTAGCGACGCCAATGGTCACATAAGTACCGTGGAAGAGTTCGTAGTTCAGCAATCGATACGTCTGTAGGTCGTATACGGTGCCGCAGAACTGCCCGCTGGAGGCCAATAGGTGTTTTATTAGGCTATAAGCATCAAACTTGCTAGTGTCATGTAATGAAGGCTTTCAAGAACTTAAGTGCTTTGGGTATGTGCTGTGTGCATACTGTGTCTGTGTGCGTAGTGTTAATAAATGTAATGGGAAAACTTAGGTGAAAGTAACGTAATTGCTAGTGTAATATTCATAAGTGGCCGACGTATTTGTGTCTAGAATGGTCTTCTACGCCGAATTGTCCCATGCCTAACGGGTTCGAGATTAAAGAAAAAAACAAAATAAGGTCCAATAACAGCAAAATGATATTCATTCTTGTTTCTGTGGGATAATATTTTATTCTTCCTTGTAATAATTATCTGAAACAGAATTTTCCAAGCCAGTTATCGAAAAAGCCATGTTTTCCACGTATTTCGTAGATAAAGGTCACACAGGCGTGTAACTTTTCCATCGCATTTCTCAACGTAAATGTGTTTCCTTGTTGTTAGTTGTAAAACTGAAACAAACAAGGGAATAATGCGTAAACTTGACTAAGCAAGTGATATAACTACTATTTTTCTCCTTAGTAATCGATATTGTCAGCGATTTACCACGTAACCGCCCTGATGGATGTTATGCCGACGTTGAAAACACCGGCCTGTTTTGTCCTTCTATTTTTGATCGGCTTTTGTAGTTGTGAATACGTAGGAGTCTGCATGTTCATTTTTGAACCGACGAAAAAACGGAGGAGGTTACTCAATTCGACGCGTATTTTTTTTTTTTTTTTTTTTTTTTTTTTTTTTTTTTTTTTATGTATGACCACGCATAACTTTTTCCAGAGTAGTCCGATTTTGATAATTCTTTTTTTATTGGAAAGGATATACCTTGAAGTTGGTCCCATATAAATTTCGAAGAAAAATTCCAACCCTAAGGGTAAGAAAACAGGGGATGATTGATTGTTTACTCACAGATTTTAATAGAGTTGTGTATTAAATCAAAAATTAAGCATGTAGTAATTAGTAGATTATAGCCACAAAAAATTATAAAATAAAAACTTTTTAACAAAAAAATTAAACCGCCGAAAAACCGAAAAGTAAAAAATAATAAACTAGCTTTGTCCAACCCCAATAACTAAGTTCGGAAGGCGGTGACATATAATTAAATACATATCCAAAGTCACCGACTTCCGAACTTAGTTATTGGGGTTGGACAAAGCTAGTTTATTATTTTTTACTTTTCGGTTTTTCGGCGGTTTAATTTTTTTGTTAAAAAGTTTTATATCGTTTGTTTAGAACAAAAAACGCTGTGTGAGCATCGAAGACTATTTGATGTGCATTCTTTCGATTTCTCTAAAGGAAATAAAGATGTAAATGTACATTATACACCTAATCGGTTGCTCGGTGTCAATAGCAATCACAGCTGTAACTAGAAAAGTAGTACAATTAACCTGTTTAAACAATGGAAGGCCACCTGAGTCCGAGGCAGTGTTCATAATAGGTACCTAGATAGAATATCGATATCCCACGCACAACGGACCAAATGGGAGTCTACGTGCGAAAAACTGAGTCCCATCATCCCACTATGAAAACCAAAATAAAGTAGCGTTACTAAGGCGGTTTTATAATCTGCAAAATAGGACAAGCTTCAAACTCTTTATTTTCCGTTCATTCCCATGATCCCAAAAATTTGAATAACAAACGCTTTGCATAATCCAATATTTTTACGTAACACGCGTTTTCAGTCCCTTGATACATGTAGATATGTCTAAATAAACTGTCTTAATTTCCCTGGAGCCGGGCGGGTACTGAGCCAGCAATCTGCCCGGCCGTCTCATTATGAAGCTCGTTGTCTTGAGACACGGTTCCGGCCCGGATCCGACGCCTGGCGCCACATCAAATGCATAATATTGCACCAATGAGCCGAGAAGAATTTACTCATATTGTTCGCGTACTTTCTACTAAGAATTCTGCCCTTGGTTTTATTAGTAATGTTACGAACTAGATACGTGTGTGGCTGCTCCACTCTTATTATCTTGCAAAAGCACCGCCGTTGCAATTAGATTCTATTGAACATGAGCAATCAACATTTATAACATTACTTGAACTGCATATAGAACGTACAGCGAGCATAAATGCGGCACTTAACTATTGAGCTCCTGCTAGTTGGTAGTACCTGCATTAGCATTAGTACAGCAAGCAAATTCCCAAACGTGTAGCGCTGGCTTAATTCACGCAAGAAATCTTCGCTCGAACCGTTCCCTTGAGTGCTCTCTAAAGACTTGCTACGAAAAACTCCCAACCGCTTTGCCACTTGCACAATTTATGATGGTAGTTAGGCCAACGCAGCGCCTCTGTTACCGCAAACAGGTAGGAGCCATTGTAGCAATGGACACCCCTCCCCCCGCACAGCTCCACCAACATGGCCACCGAGGGGTCGCACAAAGGAAATAATGAGGGTCTATTTTAAGTAGTAGGTTTGCAGCCAAAGCAATATACAAGCGAGTTGAAGACGCGACGCGAATGCCTGATGAACTTTAATTACAGCGGCGGAACCAACGTGGAAGCAATTGCCTGCCTGGTGTATTAGCATAATCATTTTGTAGCCCTGCCGTGGCTAATTGATGTGAAATTGCTGATTTAGGGTGCCAATTTTAGAGCATTGCATATACTTTAATCTCAGTCATAATCATTTCAATATTACAGGGGTCGTTTAGCAATACGATCTTTTCGGTCCTTGGGTTTTATTCGTCTATGTAAAAATATTGATTACGATAAAAATGGGTCAGATGAACCTTATTTTTATATGGCGTAACAGACCTTCGGATGCTTTTAAAGTATAAAACCGAAATGGTTTTTTCCGGAGTTATGGAGAAATTATGTGTGTTGAGTCTAAAGGCTAAGGGCATAAATAAAAACGTTAACGGCAAGATAGTTTTCGTCGGCAACCGTAAATTCGGGAGATTTATTGCCGATTATCACTATGAGAATATTTTGGTCAGTACCTATATACAGTCCTTTTATTTCACGAGTTTATTCTGTTATGAAAATGTTCTTTGTGAAATTATTAATTGGGAATTCATTTTGTTTCGCCAATTTATAGGAAGTAGGTAATAAAGCAACGGATGTACATATTATTTTTAATGATGTAATTATTTTTGGCAGCACAACTTTACATATCCATGCATATTTATATGGGACATGAATAAAGCGAACCGAAACACTTCAATTGCTTTATGATGGATAGATGCAAATTCCGAGGCCGCAGGAGAAAAATGATGAGCGTCTTATTGTTCCCTCAGAGTATTTTAAATTCAAATCAGACAGAGAAGAGTTTTTGGACGCCACCTTGGAAAATAATACAAGAATACTTGAGCTGCGGGAGGTGAATATATAAATTGTGACGTTTTCATCCCGTTTGTCTTGAAAAACGAGATTACAAAAATTACTTAAGTGCTAGTACCTGTGGTTGATACAAAGATAGTAAAGTAAAATAAAGTATCTCAAATAAAAACTTATTTGAGTAATGATAATAAGGTGGTGGTCTTTGCTAAAGTTAATGTAGGTATTTGCTCACTAATAGCTTAATAGACTTAAGTACCTAAACACACTAAAAAGTACAAGAAACAAGGGCCTGCAAATAACAGTCTATCATTTATTTTGTTTCCAAGAAAGCAAATATTGTTTACCTCCATCTGTATTGATGAGATAAATAATATTGAAATGAAAATAATGTTAAGTAAATTGATATTATTGGGAAAAAATATTCGTTACTCAAGTAGGTAAGACGCGTACACATATTAAGATACCGTTTCTCAGGATACCAAAACAGTTTTAATTTGATAGTGGCTGACCTATCGTCTTGCACCGCGTGCCCTGTCCTGAACCCGTGAGCACACTGAGCACCCAACGGCTGCGTCAGCGCACGGATTTCGGGTTGTTGACTCAAAAAAAAAATGTGTAGCACTCGGGGACTGCCGGGGTAAAGCTATTGCATAGCATTTTTTATCAACTTTTGCAATTATATTACTTATTTATTTTTTATTCATGCAGTATTTTTTTTTTCTTTGATATTAATTCAAGTTTTTTCTTTGATATTAATTCAAACTAAAAAATATTCCTTAAATTTATTGCACCTACCACTGTTTGTCTCTGCGTCACCCAAAGGTTGACTAGTAGAAAATGCCTATGGCATTAAGTCCGCCTCTGTACATTTGTGTGCTTAAAGTGTTAAATAAATAAATAAATAAAAAATCAGCTGTTCCATACATTTAGGCCGCGTATTGCGCTTTTCTATGAAACAGCCGATTCTTTTCTTTTTTTTTTGGTATTTTCGACGAAAAATTTCTGCGCTGGGTCCAGAATGATATGCTGAATTCATGGTTGCAGTTTGCGCACTAGTTAAAAGCTTATCCTGGTGGATAGTCACACATTCATGAACCCATTAGCTTTTCCCCACGGCTTCGTTCGCGTGGATTTGGAAAATCGTCGGTCCTACTCGCGGAACGAGCCGAGGTAGCGTTCGGTTATTTCCGGTTTTCCATTTATACTTTCGTCCCCTATCTTACGCTCTCAGGGGCTGATTTCCCATAAACACTAAAACACGTGGTTTTAAATTTTATTCAAAATGATAAACACAATTATGGTTTTTTTTTTTTGGGTGGGAAATCATCAAATAACTTCTCCCGCTCTGGGTGGAGCAGGAGGGCGTGTCAGACTTTTACTGACTAAAACCCACCCGTGTTCCTTCATTAGCCCGTATGCCAGGGGCTGTGGTATCTCTTTCAAACGAACCGCCTCCCTCTTCGCGAGCATCACTGCTTCGCTGAAGGCTTGGTCCTTACCGGACAGCGAGCTACCCATTACTCGCCGTCCGCAAGCCCATGCCTACGGTGGCCGGGAATCAGCCTGGAATTCCCGAAGCCCAGGGCGTCTCCTGCGGTGACTAAGTCCGTGAGGGCGCATATACTGCCTCTCTCTCAACTGCGCCGCCTCCCTCTTGACGAGCATTACTGATTCGCAGAAGGAGGTGACGGCTTCCCATACACTCTCGCTCCGTACCATGGCCTGGACCTGGGCCGGACGCGAGAGATCGCCGCCGCCGATAGCCTCCACGAGGACACGGCGGTGCTCCGCCCAAGCAGGGCAGACCGCCACCGTGTGCTCCACCGTGTCCTCAGGGCGATCTTCGCAGTGGAAACACCCGGGCGTTTCCTCCCGCCCTATCCGAAACAGGAACCTCCCGAAACAACCGTGTCCGGTGAGGACCTGCGTCAGGCGGAAGGTGAGGACGCCATGCCGCCTCTCAAACCACTCCTCAAAGAGGGGACTTACCGCCGCAATCGTGGCGTGCCCAGCACTGGGTTGCGACAATCGCTCTCTCCATGTCACCATGAGATCCCGCCAGAGCTCTGTCAGCTGTGCCGCAATTCCCTGCGGCAGCGGAGTTACGCCCCGGCGTTTGGCCTCCTCGCGCCACTCCCATATATGCGCGAGGACCTTTGCCTCCAGATCCCATGGCGGTAATCCGGCAAGGAGGCCCGCCGCCTCGCCGGAGATCGTGCGATATCCCCGGAACACAATTATGGTTTAAACTACAAAAATTACGATTTTCCATACAAACTTTCATCCCCTATTTAATTTAATAAAATTTAGCCAGGAGCCCTTCGACACCCACGCGATGAAGTAAAATGGTTCAAGAAATGTCAAATATTTTTTTTCACAATCATCTCTTGTTTATTCAAACGTGAGACAAATTACGCGATGACTCCCAAGCCAATTTGTAAAACTGGCGGCTTATAAAACAAATTTCCTTGACATATAGCATTTGAACACATGAACTGTATGAACTTTGTCACGACATGGGGTAGGTACCTATTTTTCATTCAGAAGAGGTTAGTTTCATTCAAAGTCGATATAACATTAATAACTTCTGCCCGCGGCTTCGCCCGCGCGGAAGTCGGAAATTATGCCGCGGGAACGTACTGCCGGGAAAAAACGTATCCTATGTTATAAGCCAGCCTTATGCAATATAAATATAATAAACAAAAATAAGCTACTTGAATTTTGGAGCTCAGTTTACCAAGAATATCGTTCCATCACCACTGCAGCATTGGGGGTTTTATTACCGTTTGCAACATCATACTTGTGCGAGACAGGTTTCTCTGCAGTTGCAGTAATTAAGAACAAGAACAGATCGAAAATAAAAGAGACAGAGTCAAGAGTGGCAATTTCGAAACTTAGCCTCGTTTTAAAAAACTATGCTCAGAAAAGCAAGTACCTATATCCTTCTCATTAGTACCAAACGAAAAGAGATAAAAAAGGGTGTGTTTGCTTTTTATCTTTGTTGTTTGCTTTCATTTTTGTTTGTTTCTTTAATTAAAAAAAAAATTGATGGTATTTGGAGTTTTTCTGAAAAATTGTTATTAGGCTAAAACAACAACCAGTAGGTAAATGTGTGGCGAACCAAACTAATACCTATGGTTCCCACTCTTAGTTAGTTTGGTGACAACACTATTTTTGTTCCTAGACGAGAGGTCTATGGTTGAAAAGTGTGGACTAGTAGAACGAGCATTTGAATCCATGAATCGGAACGTAAAGCTCAGAAAAAGTATTTAAGTTACACACGAATAACGATAGGCTCTATTCCATATTTACCAACTGTGTGTTCTCGGCATTTCCTTTGTTATATTACTTGTTATATTATATGTGTACTGTGTGGTGAAACAAATACACACCTAATCTACTAGTGAACATGGTTTCATTTATATAAACCGGGTGCATAACGCGCCTAAATTGGTGACCCCGACGATAGAAGAACATTTCAACGTAAAGAGAAGAATTGGGATCTAGTATCGTGAAGCGCAACGAGCTTACACTCATCCCAGGCTGCAGTTTTCTTCGTGTACAAGTCCGATGTCGATACCTACTTGCCGCCATTACCCGAGATTATCTACGACAATCGAAGAATATACGCAATTTCGAGCTAATACTTCATCGACCAACGGTATAGCGTCCGGCCGTGCATACTTTCTGTTCAAATTACAAGGTATTTGAACTATATCGACCTGAAACAAGAAAGATCATCCAAATTCCGCGATTGCAGCGCCATTTTTTCTTGTGCGGATCTTTATGGAAACTTCTCCGTTAGTGCGCGAAACGTGACAGAGCCTGCCATATGTCGCCTGTCATTGCTGTCTGCAAACGTCAAACGTAATCCGGCTGCGTTCCAGAGAATCTTGAAACGTGAAGCTTGTGTTGTGTTGCAAAGTGAATAGTGCGACAGCAGAAAGCTGTAAGTTATTTGTTTTCTTTTTCTCAAACTCTCCAGGGATACCTACAACATATGTAAATACTTGGTGTTTCTTCAAGAACAATAAGTGCTAAGTTTTGAACTGAATGCCTCAACAGAAACAACATTTAATTTTATCTCCGCTTATGTTTGGTGCATTCTGCATGTTTTGATTTTTAATTCCATTGGGGGCACGGACGCACTATAGGTGTTTGGCAGAATCTTATTTTTTTTTACTGTTCACACTTAACTTATAATTGGCTGCGATTGCATGTATATGTTTTTTTTATATTTTTCTATCGTGTTCCTTTTATTATGTTTCTTTTTTTTTTCATACTGATTATTTAACACTTTGATTTTATTGTTGTGCTACTGTTATATAATATTTGCTGCATTTCCCTTCTTTGAATTGTGTTTTTGTTTGTGAGATAACTTTTATATTAACGCAATGGCCACTGAGGAAAAAGAGATTTTTCTGAATCCTGAACCTGGAACTGGTGGTGAACAGTCCATAGACCCCTCCGCATCTGGATCTCAACCTATATTGGTCAGTAGAGTATCCATCCGCGTTCCTCCCTTCTGGCCTGACCGACCCGGACTCTGGTTTGCAAGCTTAGAAGCACAGTTCCACATTAACGGCATCACACAAGAATTGACTAAGTACTACTATGCCATAAGTCAGCTCGACACAAAATCCGCTACTGAGGTTGAGGATATAATTATTAAGCCACCTAAGGAGCAACCTTACACATTCCTTAAGAAAGCCCTCATCTCCCGTTTCTCTGAGTCCTATGAGGAGAAAATGAGGAGGCTTCGTGAGAAAGAGGAGATAGGGGATAGGAAGCCCTCATCATTCTTTCGTCACCTCAGGACCCTTGCAGGTACATCTTTTCCAGAGCAGCTACTCCAAAGTATCTGGACAAATAGGTTGCCCCATTACATGATACCTATTTTAGTTGCCCAAAAACAGTCATCCCTTGAGGACTTGGGCGAGCTTGCTGATAAGCTGCATGAAATCAGTCCGCAGCAAATTAATGTCCATGCAGCAGGTAGATCATCATCATCTAGTGATGACACCAAGGCACAAATAAATTTGCTACAATAGCAAGTGGCGGACCTAACACGGCTTGTGACCGGCCTCACCATGAATAATGAGCGAAATAACCGCAGTCGTTCAGGCTCACGGTCACGCATCCCTAACGGCCAATGCTGGTACCACAGGCGATTCGCTGCGAAAGCTTCCAGGTGCATACAACCATGCACTTGGTCCGGTCCTGTACCACAGGGAAACTCAAGCAGCAGTCAGTAGTGGCGACCACTGACTGCTCTCTAACAAGTCGCCGTCTATTTGTCACTGATCGGTTCTCGGGCCGACGATTTTTAATCGACACCGGATCCGATCTTTCGTGCCTACCTAGACGTTACTCCCAGGGTAAAAATAAGCCACTTCCGTACGAAATTTTAGCAGCCAATGGCACTAAAATAAATACTTTTGGGCTGATCGAACTCAAATTGAACTTAGGTTTAAGACGCGATTTCACATGGAAATTCATAGTCGCAGAAGTAGGAACTCCAATAATTGGTTCCGACTTCCTTGCTCATTACCACCTTTTACCAGACTGCGCCCATGGAATGCTGCGAGATGGTAAAACAGGGTTGTCAGCTGAAACTGATTTTTCCTCAATCAACCAACCCAGTGTTAAACTTATTCAATCGCCTGATTCTCCATACTCGCACATATTAACCGAATTCCCGAGCATATCACGACCTCCTGGCGCGCCTAAAGAGGTGAAGCACTCTACGGTGCATTTTATCAAAACTACCGATGGCCCACCCGTAACAGCGCGACCACGTCGTCTAGCCCCTCTAAAGCTTCAAGCTGCACAGAAAGAATTCGAAGAGATGATTCGCGTAGGCACCGCGTGGCCTTCCAGCAGCTCATGGTCCTCTCCGCTACATCTCGCGCTTAAAAAAGACGAGACTTACCGGCCGTGCGGTGACTACCGCGCACTAAACGCCCGCACAATTCCGGACTGCTACCCCGTCCGCCATATAGAGGTTTTCGGCCACAACTTGTCTGGATGCTCAGTTTTTAGTACCCTGGATTTGGTTAAAGCATATCAACAAATTCCAGTAAATTCCGATGATATTTGTAAAACAGCTATAATCACACCTTTTGGGCTCTTTGAATTCCCCTACATGACCTTTGGTCTTAGAAATGCTGGACAGACATTTCAAAGGTTTATAGACGAAGTCGTGCGGGGATTTAACTTCTGTTTCGCATACGTCGACGACATCCTCGTGTACTCGAAAGACTCCCAGCAGCATGCTGAACACCTCAGACTCTTGTTTCACCGACTGCACCAGTATGGAGTGGTCATCAACCCGGGCGGCGAAGTGTGTACTTGGGGCAGCTGAGGTAACGTTTTTGGGTTACCGTATCAATGCTGCAGGCACTTTTCCTCCGGAAGAACGTATCCGTGCGTTAGTGGATTTCCCTCCCCCGAAGACCGTGCAAGGCGTGCATAGGTTTTTGGGCATGGTTAATTACCACCAAGTATTAGGCTCCCTTAATCGACGCAGTCGCTGCAACTAATAGCAAAGGCGCGAAACCATTTCCATGGACGCCCGAGCTCGGACAATGTTTTATTGACTGCAAAAAGAGCCTAGCTAATGTTACTACTCTATCGCACCCAAATTGTGACGCTCCTTTAGGTCTTTTCACCGATGCGTCCAGCATGTATATAGGCGTATGTTTACAGCAGCAAGTCGATGATAACTGGCAACCCCTAGCATATTTTAGCAAAAAGCTAACCGAAAAACAATCTCAGTGGCCTGCTTATTATAGGGAACTTCTAGCCGTGTACGAGAGCGTTCAACACTTTCGGCACATACTAGAAGTGCAAAACGCAGCAGTTTTTACTGACCACAAGCCCCTGGTTTATGCCTTCACACAGCGTCGAGACAAGCTTCCACCAACACAACTCAACCAATTAACTTTTATTAGCCAATTTACCACCGACATACGATATATTAAGGGCATCGACAACGTTGTCGCAGATGCCATGTCGCGGGTTGAATCCCTTTCCTTGGAGGAGGACTACCAGGCCCTTTCAGAGTCGCAAGAGAGAGACGAGGAACTCAAAGAGGCGGGTTCATCTACTTCTTTGAAATTGAAAAAAGTCGTTGTTCCAGGAAGCAACACCTCCTTACTCTGCGACACATCGACAGGCAAACCTCGCCCATACCTCACCTTACCTTTCCGTCGAGCAGCTTTCGATCGACTTCATAATCTCAGTCACCCTGGCGTGAGAGCAACTTTACGAATGGTAGCTGAGCGATACGTTTGGCCGAATATTAACACTGACTGCCGCCAATGGGCGAAATCATGCTCACAGTGCCAACGCAGTAAGGTTACCAGGCACACATCTGCACCGCTGATGTCTTTTCCGATCGCATCAAAAAGATTCTGTCATATCCACATTGATATCATAGGACCACTGCCGCCTTCAAACAATTTCACATATTGTCTGACTGCGGTTGACAGATTTACGCGTTGGCCCGAAGCGTGGCCTATGACATCTATCACGGCAGAAGAAGTGGCAGACACGTTGGTGACTGGTTGGATATCCCGTTTCGGGGTGCCAAGTACCTTGACGACCGACCAGGGCCGTCAGTTTGAATCCGCCTTGTTCCGGCGCCTTATGAACGTGTGCGCAAATAAGCGGATTCGCACAACCAGTTACCACCCGTGCGCAAATGGCATGGTAGAACGCCTGCACCGCCAACTAAAAGCTTCCCTAATGTGCCATCCCGAAACGTGGAGCAAGGCGCTTCCATTGGTACTCCTTGGCATGAGAACTGCCCTCAAAGAGGACCTGAACACCTCATCCACTGAGCTAGTATATGGAGAACCTCTTCGACTTCCTGGAGAACTTATCATTCCAGCTGAAGAACCCAGGAGCCCAAACGACATCACAGATTTCGTCACGGAGTTGAGGAGCAGGATGGAAATCTTACGTCCAATACCAGCCTTACGACACGCTCGACCGTCAACCTTCGTTTTCAAAGATTTGGCGACGTCGACCCATGTCTTACTCCGCGACGACACTGTTCGACGGCCTCTACGACCTCCGTACACTGGCCCATACCGCATCTTGAGGAGAAGGGACAAAACCCTTACCTTGGAGATGAATGGAAGAGAGGCTACGGTCAGCTTAGATCGTATTAAGCCAGCATACCTGGACTCGGAAGTGGTTTCCTCACCACCTGTTGTATTTCCGGTTCCAGATTCTCCTTCCACACACCCAAATCCTTCCACGCCAACTACTCCATTCCCTTCAGGCACTGTCACCACCAGAGCTGGCAGACGGGTTAAATTTAGGGATGTTCTAGATTTATAGTTTTATCTTAAATTGTTTTATATTTTTTTTGTGTGTATACCTTGTATTTCTCCGTAGGGGGGTGGTGTGGCGAACCAAACTAATACCTATGGTTCCCACTCTTAGTTAGTTTGGTGACAACACTATTTTTGTTCCTAGACGAGAGGTCTATGGTTGAAAAGTGTGGACTAGTAGAACGAGCATTTGAATCGGAACGTAAAGCTCAGAAAAAGTATTTAAGTTACACACGAATAACGATAGGCTTTTTTTTTTTTTTTTTTTTTTTGGGTGGGAAATCATCAAATAACTTCTCCCGCTCTGGGTGGAGCAGGAGGGCGTGTCAGACTTTTACTGACTAAAACCCACCCGTGTTCCTTCAGTAGCCCTTAAGCCAGGGGCTGTGGTGTCTCTTTCGAACAAACCCGCACCCCTGGCAGGCATCGACCCTTGCGGGTCCCATCACTTTTTGTGCTGACATCTCTTTGAGGCGCGCGTGGAACACAACGCGCCGTCGACTTGGGCTTGGTCCTTACCAGACAGCGAGCTACCCATTACTCGCCGTCCGCAAGCCCATGCCTACGGTGGCCGGAAATCGGCCTGGGATTCCCGACGCCCAGGGCGTCTCCGTATCCTGCGGCGGCTAGGGTCACGAGGGCGCATATGCTGCCTCTCCCTCACGTGCGCCGCCTCCCTCTTCGCGAGCATTACTGCTTCGCTGAAGGAGGTGACGGCTCCCCATGCCCTCTCGCTCCGTACCATGGCTTGGACCAGGGCCGGACGCGAGAGATCGCCGCCGCCGATCGCCTCCACGAGGACACGGCGGTGCTCCGCCCAAGCAGGGCAGACCGCCACCGTGTGCTCCACCGTGTCCTCAGGGCGATCTTCGCAGTGGAAACACCCGGGCGTTTCCTCCCGCCCTATCCGAAACAGGAACCTCCCGAAACAACCGTGTCCGGTGAGGACCTGCGTCAGGCGGAAGGTGAGGACGCCATGCCGCCTCTCAAACCACTCCTCAAAGAGGGGACTTACCGCCGCAATCGTGGCGTGCCCAGCACTGGGTTGCGACAATCGCTCTCTCCATGTCACCATGAGATCCCGCCGGAGCTCTGTCCGCTGTGCCGCGATTTCCCGCGGCAGCGGAGTTACGCCCCGGCGTTTGGCCTCCTCGCGCCACTCCCATATCTGCGCGAGGACCTTTGCCTCCAGATCCCATGGCGGTAATCCGGCAAGGAGGCCCGCTGCCTCGCCGGAGATCGTGCGATATCCTCGGATCATCCTGATCGCCATGACCCTATGGGACGCCCTCAGCTTGCGAGCTGGTTGGCGCCTCAATGTAGGCGCCCACACCGGCGCCCCGTATAGGGCCATGGACCGCACGATCCCCGCGTAGAGCCTCCGGCAGGAGGCGTTTGGCCCCCCTAGATTGGGTCTATTCCATATTTACCAACTGTGTGTTCTCGGCATTTCCTTTGTTATATTATGTGTACTGTGTGGTGAAACAAATACACACCTAATCTACTAGTGAACATGGTTTCATTTATATAAACCGGGCGCATAACGCGCCTAAAAATGTATGGCAAGAAGGCCAGGGCGTCGCAAAAATATGGCAACTTCCCAAGGGCGTCACAGTTAAAATAAGTTTGGGAAGCACTGCTTTAAGCTATATAACATCACGCTAGGGCCCTTAGGTGCTGAGCAAAAAGAAAAAAGTCACGAATACGAAGTACTCGCACGACCAGGCGATTCGATGCGACGACGGGTGGGTCGGGGAGCAAGAAAGTTGACGCAGACGAAGTTGCGGGCAAAAGCTAGTTCACTATAAATTGAAACATTCAATTAAACTCAAAACCAATAACAATTAGATTAAACACAATAAATAATTAGTCAACTAGCAAGTTCCCGACAGATACATTAATATCGCAACCGCTACGACTTAAATTTTTCAGCATTAAACCCAGCTGAAGCAACGAGAAATCGTCCTCAGCAAAATTCATATATTTTATCCTTTATTTTGCATAGCAAAAACATAATTTTGCAGGAAATCTCAAACTATCACGAAACAGCACTAATATTGTGGGAGATTTACAATATTACCTTTGGATAATGACCGTTTTGAACATTATTTGTAACGTAAACTAGTATTTGTCATACATTATTAATTACAAAAGGTGAAAATGTACTGAGGAGTGAGGACAGCAGCGGATGATAGTAGTCACATTGAAGGCGAACTATTAATAGGAGTACGGAAACGTCACAAATAGAATATTTAATCACCTTATTTTCTAAGTAGGTAAGATCCTGACATCATGGTATAGTCACCACGTATGTGAGGAAACCGCCAGGGTATAGCCGACGAAATTTCCTTACGTTTATTTGCAATTGTTTTGTAGGCTGTAGTTCTTGAAAAGTCATTCAATGGCATTAAATGAACTTGAAGGGTTGTATTTTGAAATTCGAATCGATTCGAATTCGTTGCCATTTTAATGAAGTCATCCATCAAATTGACCAACACATCGAATCGTCAAACGAGAATGTCTGTCTCACGTACTGTGAACTATTTTATTTTCTACAGTTTCGACATTTCTGACGCAGTGACGTCATTGTTATTGAAATTTGACTATTAATTTTAAATTTTATCCGTTAACATTGTAAGTCCATGCTGTTAACCGATTGTTTCCAAATTGGCAACATTTGTACGGCAAATATAATTTTCTTTTGAATCAACTGATGTAGAGAGTCGACCATTTTTCCCTAAAACACTGATAAAGTAGGGTTCTGGATTCTTTGTCTTTATAGTAGGTTTATAGAACGTATTAGTTCTAAAATGCGTTTATGAAATCACTTTTTGACATCCAGACTTAAACAAGGTTTTAGATGTTCGATAACTTTTTATGAATAAGACCGTTAGTATCTTATACCTTTAAACGAGCAATTCTTGTATATATATATATATATATAAGTATAATCTGAATCTCGGAAACGGCTCCAACGATTTTCAAGAAATTAAGTATGCAGGGGTTTCGGCGATAAATCGATCTAGCTAAGTTTCATTTTTAGAAAACTTCAAACAAAAAAGAACTAAGGTCGGTCATGCAGATATTATACATAATTCTATAAAGTCATATTTGTAACGGTCGCGATCGTATTATGTCCTGTGTTGTTTTGACCTGCGAATTGCAAAAACCGTAAGAAAATTTGAATTTCTCAGGTTACCCTGGCGCTTCATAGAATAATAGAGTAGAGACTGGTGATCATTGCTCCTAAGACAACCTAATATCTGCTAGTAATAATTTAGACCCAGTTTCTCTAGACGATGGCAGCAACACTGCTGCCACGCTCTAGAGAACAAACCTTAGTCACTTTTCTGAAGGACGCGGCCTGTATTTGAGAAAGTTTTCGAAATAACGATGGAATAATGCTTAAAATTGAACGCATTTAATTTCCGCCCAATGACAGAGCAGTCATTATACGGCAAAGTAATTTATAACGCGGCTGACCTAAAAATAAGGGAGCGAAAGGAGAAGTGGTTACTATTTATCATTGTACGGTGAAGAGCGGGGTGAAGCAATTAAAACAGTGCAGGGTGCATACTGTAGGGATAAGACGTGGTTCCAGGCGTGCGGGGAGCACACAATCCCACACTCACTCTGTTATTAAGTACCTAGCACTGGTTGTTTATGTGTATTTGGTACCGACACCGGGATTGCTCCGCGGTTTATTTCATCTACACTCATCTTTAAAAACTTGTACGACGGATATCTACAAAATTATGTAACAGAAAGTAATGAGGCCTTTATTTTGACAAATGCATGCACTGACTGGTCAGGTCCACTCAATATGTTTTGTTCTTTTCTCAAAAGACCATTTCAGACACCAACTCAGGATAAGTTATTAACCAGTGAGCAAACTGTAACCATGAATTCAGCATATAATTCTAGAGTGCAATACAATAAGTGCAATGCCTACGCGGTCAAAATATATGGAACAGCTGTTTTTTTTTTTGTCAGTTATACAAAAAAATATCTGCTGTTTTATATATTTTGCACTGGTTAAAAACTTATCCTGTAGATGGATTTTACATGTTCTGACCAAGACTAAGTCTGGACTTTAAAAAAGACTGTGACCTCTGAGTTCGTTTCAGCCTTCTCCAAATCGTCAGATAGGAAACAGCTACCTCATCTACTTTTTTTAAATATGACTGACGTGTAAAAGTTTTTGTACAAATCTACTTACAGAAATAAAATCACATTTCATAATATCATCGTTTCATGCGATGCAAAGCAATAAGATGGCGAGCAGCCAGGCGAGAACAATTGTCACCTGCCCCAGACTACAGACTGCTCACAGTTATTAGCCAGCACAGCATGTTTATGGATCCTACCAACCGACGACGAAGCAATCCTCTGTGTATTTTATCTAAGCTCAGACACTTTTGTTTTAAAACTTTGCTATACGCAATCTCGAACTAAAAGTCCTTTCTTTGCCTGTATAGCTGAGTTTTAAAAATATAAATTTTAGAATTGGCGGAGCGCCATCTTCATGGCTCCATGGTCGCAGGTATTCATGTGGTTACGAAATATATGTCGTCCGCTCATTTATCAGACTTGCGACCTTCCGTTAACCTTTCTCGTTTGACAATACATAAACTTGTACAGCTCTATACGAGACAAATTAGAGAACACGGTTAACATGGAACTTAATTTCTGGGTTCCCTTTACTAAAGTAAAAGTTGAAGTATTTCCCATACATGAAAAGTTAGGGCGGCATTTTCCTCGACACTGTGGGGAGTTATACCTCCGTGGCATTGTTCAGCTTCCGTGAAATATATGAGGGCTTCTCATATACCATTTTATATTGACATGTCTTTATGACATGCATCTTCAGTAACCGAAGTTTTTGTATGTAAATAATTCACTCAGTTAGATTTTCACTGTGAATCCTTTTAAGGTTATTATAGAAATGTAAATATGGCTTTGCTTAAGCTTGAATAAAATAACCCAAGTTTCCTTGTTATAACTCCAAAATTGAGGAACAACGTAGAATTGGAAGACCTCCCACAAGGTGGGCCCATAACCTTGATCTAGGAAGCACAGAACACTCGAAGTGGCGGAACTTTGGGGATGCCTATGTTCATCAGTGGACGTATTTCGGCTGAAATGACGATGATGATGATGATGATGATCGCCAAAATTTGAAAAACATATCGTCTTGTTTCTTACTCATCAATAAATTCATGTCACTAATGTGTGGTATCATAAAAGCAATCAGTTATTTCGATCAATTGACACAAGTAATAGAAGTAGTAAGTGCTTATAACCGTGTTTGCAAAATTTCGATAAATTTTGTTAATCTAAACTGCAACTAAATCCATACAAATTAGTGAATTACTCTGAATGTCTGCATTGTCCCAAATAAAAATCAGGTACTATTCATATTTTCAAGGATACATGATACAACGAGTTATCCATACTGTTTTTCACACTAAAATTTTAGTCCCAAATAAACTAGGCTATAAAGAAACCTGCGTCTGATGTGGGGTTTATACCTGAAGGCCTAAAACTGAGATAAATTTATTCTAACGAGGTGTTATAATAAATGGCTCCACCTTATGCTAAACGCTCGATAACGCTATAATTTTATTTTAGACTTCTAAGCTACGCACTCTATATCTTCAGGGAGGTAGTTTCACGTAGTGTCGGGGTGTTGTTATTGTACGAGTATTATTAGATTGGTATATCTGAATGTACAATGATTAGTTTACTTTAGTTAACTTAAATATTGTTCTCATTTAAGTTCAAAATCTTGTCTACTTCCTATGTAAAAGTTTGTATGTTGGTTGATAATCACTAAATCACGCAAAATTGCGTGAAATCACACAGATAATTTATAATCGGGCTTAAGACAAATTATACTTTTTATTCCAGTATTATGTTCCCGTGGGATAATTTTCAATCTCCACGCAGGCAAAGCCGCTGGCAAAAGCTAGTAGTCAATGAATGCTCCCTAGAAAAATACGAATGTTAGTCGGGGTAGCTACTGGCAGCTTGAACCCTGTTCCCGAAACCAGTGGACATCATTCTAAGTAGGTACCTAACCTACTTCAAATCTATATATATAAAAGGAGAAACTGACTGACTGACAAATCAACGCACAGTCGAAACTACCAGGACCAGGAACGTGAAATTTTGAACACGGCTTCCTTTTACAATGTCCCCTACATTGTAAAAGGAAGCCGTGTGCAAAATTTAGCATTAAGAAGGGGTTTTTGGAAATTCGACCTTTAAGGGGGTGAAAAGGGAGCTTTTGTTTGTATGAAAAATCATATTCCTTGAGTTAATAAACTTGAAACTTGGCACAAATACTTATCCAAGTAAATTATAAAGTTGGTCATTTATTGTTTTCCTAAACTATCCCCTAAAGGGGGATTGGGGGTATCAAGGTTTGTATGGAAGAATTTTAACGCGCGGTCTGATTAACTCGAAACTCAGTAGGTATTTATAAGTACCTAAAACCAAAAATAAAGAATAACGTGTATCAGGGTTTTTCGCTTGTAAAATTTCGATAAACTTTGTTAATCTAAAATGCAACGAAATCCATACAAATATGGTCTGAACTGTCGCAAATAAAAAGTAGGTAGATAGGTATTATTATATTTTCAAGGATATTCTGCCAATTTAATGTTATTTGTTGCAGCACATACAGTAAGTCACTTTGTCCGTCAAACCTTCAGTTCAGTGATGGTAATAGATAAAAGTGGAAGCAACACTCTAAATACCTAAGTGAAGACGACTGTGGGTTAGCGCTCTCTTTCTAAATACATACATAAGAAAGAGAAAACACATATCACTGTCTCGTTCTTATGTATGCATTTAGAGCGTTAGCCCACAGGTTGTGATCACTTTTGTATTTGGAGTGTGGCCTCCACTTTTACCTACAAGCTTCTTGTGGTCATTTAGTTTTAGACAATATGGATAAACCAGAGACGTTGGACCGGGTAAAGTTTACGATAAATAGGAGAAAATATTGCGGTCAGTATGATTTTTAATATTAAAATAGTAGCATTGTTAATTTCTTAATGATAGCGTACCTAAATAAATACATGAGGGTCATTTTTAAAATTCAGACCTTTCTGAATACTTCAACACCTTTTACCACTGGTACATACAATATTTTTGTTCTTATTTCAGCGAGTTCCGAGTTAACAGTGGAGCTAACATTAAATGAGTACATCCGTGGGACTAAGTACATGTGTCGTGAGGGTAGCTGCGGAGCGTGTGTGGTCAATATGCAAGCACACACGCCGTGCACATCTCCTGTGTGTGCCACCTCGTTCTCTGTTAATTCTGTAAGGATATTAATATGTGATAATCTGGGCTTCTTGAGTTTATTAAAATAATTCAATAATTTTTGCATCTTCTAGGCCTCTTGACTTTATTTCATATGATGGCTATTAGGAGTCCTAAATAGGATTAGATTAACTTTTTTGTTTAAGTGCCTTGTTGCCATCATGTCGTGTGATGGCTGGAACATAACAACCGTTGAAGTATCGGCAACAGGAAGTTTTAGATACGACTGAATCATTTTTTTGGGTCACAGTGTGGCTACTGCAGCCCGGGAGTTGTGATGAGCATGTACAGGAGCTGAAAGTTATCTGTTGGGTATTGGGTCAGGCACCTAATGCATTTAACTAGACTCGGTTTTTAACCGCATCAAATTTAGTTTCTGTGTTGATCGCGCGTGTAGTTTATTCTATGTTTTTTGCAACAGATTTTTGTAGAAACTACAATACCATTTCGATATTGCAATGCATATTCGCGTGGGGTTAACTGGGTTAATCACAGTGCTTGTTCGGTCGTAAGGTTGTTTTTGTTTGCCAGTAAAACAAAATATTCTTAACTGGCTTTTCCCAGCGGCTTCGCCCGCTTGCAGATTGGGAATTATCCCACAGTAACGTTGCTACTACCGGGATAAAAAGTATTCTATGTACTAATTCAAGTTATAAACTATCCGTGTGCCGAATTTCATCCAAAACCATTCGGCCGTTTTTGCGTAGTTTAGTTACAAAGTAACATTTACATTTTGACTTGAAACAACAACCTTACTAATTACAGTACACTATTCAAATATTTCCAGCCTCGTACAGGGTAGCGACCGTCATCTTACAGAAGCAGAAAAAAAAAATCTTTGGGTAGCAACCTATGTAGGAGTACCGTCCCATTTTAGAAGCATTCAAATCTTTTGCGGTCCACTCAGACGCGAATACACTGAGGAAGATAAAGGATATTGAAGATATATCTGAGCAAATATGTACTAAATCCGATAAAACATGTGCACTGTGCGGCACTTGCGGGATCAACGAGGACTGGTGTTTGGTAAATATGGATAATATAAGTGCTCCAGATTTGCCTAAGAAAATATCTCTCGCTGATGGAAGGCTGTGGTACTCTGTTAGTGATATAAGATCAATATTTACTGCTTTAGATGATGTTAGTTACGATTCTTACATGTTGGTTGCTTGTAATACTGCTGCTAAAGGTACGTCAAGATAGATGTCATGAGACTAATTCAAATATTTGATGACATTTTAGCTTTAACAATAAGTCCGTCCTAATAAAAAGTTGATTCAATTCGTGTCCGGTCAATACTATTTTACCCAAAGTTGTTCATTGACATAAGCGATGTGAAAGAACTGGCCACACATTATTTATTTATTTATATGTGGTACCAACGACTTATTCACTAATAACATATATTATTACATAAGAGAACTTATATATATATATCTTATTACTTGGATATTAACTTAATCCTTGGACCCAATATAACGTTTACTAAGACAATGCACTTATTTAAAGAATTATCACAATCGAATGACGATTTCTGGTATTTAGAAAAAAAAAAATGAACATTTGGAACGAGTGGCGCATATACCTGTCAGAAACGTAAGTAGACAAAGAGAATAACGGAATTATAATTTTTGGAGCAGACTTTCCTACCTCCATTCGAATCATTTCGAAAAATATAAAACAATACCTACTGTTTTGTTTTTTTTTGAAAACGATAAAAAGAAGAATTTAAAAAACAAGAAAACAATATCGCTTGAACTTCACAAAAAAAAGTACTTACTTACTTACTTAAGTACATGTAAATGTTTAAAGTTGAAGTTCCTAATGAGGCGATTTGCATAGCACATATTTTTTTTAATCAAAAACAAGCATATATTTAAAAGGCTGGCGGTTAGTTTGTTTAATTCTTTAAAAATACGGCAACATTCCTTCTAACAAACGATTCAACAAAGTATAGAGTAACTCAGTGATGTAGTAAACTAGTCATCTGCCTAGGCAGATGACTTGTTCATTAGACTGTAAGCCACTCAAACATACTTGGAAAAACACTAGCGTTTTCGCAACTATGTTTGGGGTCTTCGAAACTATGCAATTTTGGACTACTTTTTTGTATTATTTTTACTTATAGAATATTACCCTAGAGTTATGGGATATCGAAAAAACCACATAGTATAGATAGGAATGGGCGTATTTCCATTCCTTGTTATTTCTATCTTGATGTAAATTCCGTATAACTGTTAAGATTTACTTCATGGCGTAAAAGTTAGTTCCAACTTTAACTGAAATAAATCTTAAAACATCCTTCGGATATGAACTGACGATCTTAAAGCTTTAAAGAAAAACTTTCAGTGGTAGTTTTTCAATTAAAGAAGGAGATGAGAGATAGACTATTAACTTATTGTACTTTTATTTGATATCTCAGTGTCAGTTAACTCTTTCATGATTGAAATGTGTTATAAGAAAATACCAGTTTTATCTAACGTATACCGATATATATACATAGATATTCCCTAACATATGTTTGGTGACCATAATTTGGTATCCCTACTGTTAGCTAGACTAGCATTCAGCTGCATACGGTTAGACTGGAAGCCAACCCCAACATAGTTGAGAAAAGGCAAGGCAGATGATGATGATAACTGTAGATAGACGAATAGAGTAGTATTAGGTCTTTACCTATGAAATTGCCGTTCTGCAGTACCTACTGGCCATTTCAAATCAAAATAATTTTTGTTTGGCTAAGAATTCTAATTTCAAATTAATTTTATTTTAAAAACATGGATTTTTTTTTCTAAAAGTAGTCATTTCTTTATTGATTAGTGTTACATTTTCATCGCATTTCAATCTTTTTCGTCATCATGGATACGTTAAAAATTCGAGTAATTATGGAATATGAGTACCGTCGTGGCAGCAACGCGGCACAAGCGGCACGCAACATCAACGACGTTTACGGAGCTAACACTACAAACCAACGCACCACCTGTTATTGGTTTGCTCGCTTCCGTTCTGGAAATTTCGACCTGAAAAATGAACCTCGCGGTCGTCCGAAGACTTTGGTCGACAATGACGAATTAAAGGCGATTGTGGAAGCTGATGATACACAATCTACGGCTGAATTAGCAGCAGCTTTCGACGTTAGCGTCAAAACAATATTGGTCCATTTGCGTCAAATTGGCAAGCTAAAAAAGCTTGACAAATGGGTGCCCCACGAACTCAATGATCGCCAGCGCGAAGTACGCGTCGAGACGTGCCTTGCACTGCTCAACAGACACACAAATGAAGGAATTTTGAACCGCATTGTTACCTGCGATGAAAAATGGATTCTGTTTGATAACCGTAAGCGCTCAGCAAGTTGGTTGGATCCTGGTTCAGCACCTAAACAATGCCCTAAACGAAAACTTACCCCTAGAAAAGTGATGGTCACTGTTTGGTGGTCTAGCGCCGGTGTGATTCATCACAGCTTCTTACCAAACGGGGTGAGCATTACTGCAGATGTGTACTGTGAAGAACTGAACACAATGATGGAGAAGCTGGCGCATCTCCAACCAGCATTGGTCAATCGCTCGTCTCCGCTGCTCCTGCACGACAACGCGCGACCTCATACTGCACAGCAGACGGTCTCCAAGTTGCAAGAACTGGGGTTGGAAGCTCTCCGTCATCCGCCCTACTCACCAGACCTTGCGCCTACAGACTACTACTTTTTCCAGAATTTGGATAACTTCTTGGCGGGAAAAAAATGTAATACCCGAGAGGCAGTACAAAATGCCTTTGAAGAATTTGTTGCCTCCCGTCCAGCTGATTTCTTTAAGAAGGGCATCAATAAATTGCCACTGCGATGGCAAAGATGCATTGATTGCATGGGTGATTACTTCGATTAATACAAATAAAAAATTCATGAAAAAAATTCGTTTAAATTTTTTCATACAAAACGGCAATTTCATAGGTAAAGACCTATTATTTACGAAATGAAAAGAAAGTGAAATAATCAATACTGTTACAGAAGTTCCTGTTAATCTGGAAAGTATTGTTGGAGCAGCTGATGGCGGATATCGCATATCCCCGTTTTACAATTCAGAATCTTTATTTTTCCATCGTATAGAGAAAATAATATGACAATAAATCTAAAACACTGGCAATACTGGAGTATTTCGAAAATATAAAAAAATGCAAACATCGAAATTGGAAACGTGATTTTTTCAAACGAACTAACTGGTAGTGATGGGCCGTCTATAGGTTTTGCCAATCTTTGACTATAGATTTAGTGACTAAACTATTGAAAAAATATGGTTAAATTTTTGTATGCAGACTGGGAACGCAATTAGATATACAAAGTTTAAAATAATACAATGCATTATCAAAAAAAGTTTCACAGCATAAAATATTGCTAATCAGTAAAGGAATACGCTGGCATTTTAATTTTTTTTAAATTGGGTACTTGACTTTTGAGCGACGCAAAGTCTATGCTAGCTTCATTTTCAACCTACCGTGCGTCGGAATTTACAGGTTAATTTATTGTCTTGTTGTCGTCTTCATTTTGTATAAGTTTATGTTTGTTAATTTGTTGTTTGTGTAGCTTTTATGTTGTCTTAAACTTGTTGGTGATTAATAAATAAAATTATTTACTTTATTTAATATTTAGGCAACTCATCTATCCCAACCTATAGTTTAACTATTATAAATATTTCAGTCTATCATGACCCTGCGTATAAGAAAATTTTGCGTTTGAGCAGAGTTTATCCGTAACAACCTAAAACTGAGCTAGATTAATTCTAACGATGTGTTACAATACATAAATGCCTCCAACGCATGGTAAACGCTCGATAAAGTTTTCCCATCACAGTTTCAAAAAACTTAACCAGAATACATCAAGGAAAACCTTTAAATTAATGCAATCATATAACATGATCATGAAGGACAAAGTTTTTTTTATTAATATTAATTTGTAGCCGAGAGTTGGTACTATAGTTGTTTAAATCATGCCATAAAGGTTTATTTTTATAAATCATGTAGAGAGAGAGACAGAGCCCATCCAAAATTTGGTTTACTTATTTTACATCTCTTCATTATGAGAATAAAGTAAATCTCGAAGTGGCGTAACTGGAAAGAGTCTTACTCATCATTGTAGAAATCAAACTGTAAAGATGGGTAAACCGTACTGTATACCAATCTCACGCTTTTAACTAAAGTGGCGTTATTGTTAATTATGTTATAAAAAATAATAGTTTAAAAAACTAAAAAACACGCTTTTTATAGAAAACCGAACTAAAAAATATAAAATAAATTTTAATAAATTTAAATTAAGAAAATTTAAATTAAGAATAGTGTTAAAAATTTCAATAAATATAAATTAATAATAGTGTGAATAAAAAAAAGCGTGGGGTGCATGGTGTCAATAGTTATAAATATTTTATTGACAGATATGAGTAGAGTGATTATCATTTTGATAATATGTTAAAAGCACCCCACGTTTTTTTTTTTAATTCACACTATTCTTAATTTAAATTTATTAAAATTTATTTTCTAATATTTAGTTCGGTTTTCTATAAAAAGCGTGTTTTTTAGTTTTTTTAAACTATTATTTATTTTCTACTTTTTAGTTTGGTTTATTTATAAAAGCGTGATTTTTTAGTTTTTTTAAACTATTGTTTGTTTTGTAGAATTAAAATTCTCCTTAGAAATCGGCTAAAGATAATTATTGGAAATTAAAATTAACATCAAGTCTTATCGACTGTAGAGAAAAATTATAAAAATTAAAATTAAGTTTCTTACCTTATCGACTTAAATTAACAAAAATCATATTTTGAAAATTGTAAAATGGAATAATTTTGTCAAATTAGAGTATTGTCATCGGTCCTCGATAAATCTACAAAGTTTGAACGAAATCTGGCCGTTTAAAGTGGGTCAAAATCGCGCCCAAAGAAGTCGGTTACAAACATACATACAGATGAAGCTAAAATAAAAGCGAAAAAAGCAAACACCTACTAACAACCTACTAAACATTTTCCTTTACATACGTTTCTCGTGCAAATATTTCGTAATAAAATAGCAGACAGACTACTGTTTCAGACAGGCTTTAAATACGTCTAGAACTAAACTTGGCAGTTTAGTTCTAGAGGTATTTGAAGCCTGTCTGTTTCCTCCCAATTACGTCAAACAGATATACGCGCTTTCAGTTTCCACATAGTATATACAGCGGGGGTGAAATTGTTGACAAGCTCCTGGAATGAGTTATTGTTAGTCGCGGAACGACGCCGCAGAAGACGTCTGCTCGTTACTGCGCCTCGCACCTATTCCCGTCGACAAATTTGACGAAAACGCGAGCTACACCTAGAGACAAAATATATTTGTACGTTGTTAGTATTAGTATACGTCTTGTTGGAGACGCTGAGTATGTGGGGAAGAAGTACGACCGGTACATGTTTTGTTACTCACAGACTGAGTAAATTTCACGTCTAATTGCATACTTCCTCATATCCAAGTCATACATTAACTACATTTCTGTCACTCTCCGATCTTCAAATGATCTGTTACTGTTAGACTTTTTTACCAAGAAAAAAACGAGGAGCAAAGTGTAGCAATGTATGTATTTATTTGAAAATGGAGATAGCCCACTTCTAACATCAGCACAGTACAAACACACCTATATTTTGAAAGAAATGAGACTACTGTACTAAAAATCTCATATAACAAAGGTGACAGAGAACAAATTGGCAATCCAGACTATCTAGATAAATATGCTCGCACGCACGTCCTGAACAAATGACCAACGACGGGGAAATTGTATTTATTTGTTCTACTTTATTGAGTCCATTTGTACTAATTTCCTTCGAGGCGTTAGTGGCGCCGTGTAAGTGAACGAAATGGATTTTCTTGCTCGGGTTACAGGAGAAAAAAGCGGTTTTATTGGTTTCAGTTACAATAAGTTAACGTTAGCTATATTTAATTACAATGTGAAGAAAGTTATATTTAAGTTTATGTGTACCAATAAAGAAACACTTTAGTAAACATCAAAAATAGAAAGACCTATAGGTATTCTTTTCCAGTTTCTGTTATTTTGTTTCCGGTGAAAATTTTCTCAACTACTCTGACAACACAAACTCACCACAAAATAAGTATTTCCGTCTCGCAGCCCTATCGTTAGGTCTTTACCTATGAAATTGCCGTTCTGCAGTACTGGCCATTTCAAATCAAAATAATTTTTGTTTGGCTAAGAATTCTAATTTCAAATTAATTTTATTTTAAAAACATGGATTTTTTTTTCTAAAAGTAGTCATTTCTTTATTGATTAGTGTTACATTTTCATCGCATTTCAATCTTTTTCGTCATCATGGATACGTTAAAAATTCGAGTAATTATGGAATATGAGTACCGTCGTGGCAGCAACGCGGCACAAGCGGCACGCAACATCAACGACGTTTACGGAGCTAACACTACAAACCAACGCACCACCTGTTATTGGTTTGCTCGCTTCCGTTCTGGAAATTTCGACCTGAAAAATGAACCTCGCGGTCGTCCGAAGACTTTGGTCGACAATGACGAATTAAAGGCGATTGTGGAAGCTGATGATACACAATCTACGGCTGAATTAGCAGCAGCTTTCGACGTTAGCGTCAAAACAATATTGGTCCATTTGCGTCAAATTGGCAAGCTAAAAAAGCTTGACAAATGGGTGCCCCACGAACTCAATGATCGCCAGCGCGAAGTACGCGTCGAGACGTGCCTTGCACTGCTCAACAGACACACAAATGAAGGAATTTTGAACCGCATTGTTACCTGCGATGAAAAATGGATTCTGTTTGATAACCGTAAGCGCTCAGCAAGTTGGTTGGATCCTGGTTCAGCACCTAAACAATGCCCTAAACGAAAACTTACCCCTAGAAAAGTGATGGTCACTGTTTGGTGGTCTAGCGCCGGTGTGATTCATCACAGCTTCTTACCAAACGGGGTGAGCATTACTGCAGATGTGTACTGTGAAGAACTGAACACAATGATGGAGAAGCTGGCGCATCTCCAACCAGCATTGGTCAATCGCTCGTCTCCGCTGCTCCTGCACGACAACGCGCGACCTCATACTGCACAGCAGACGGTCTCCAAGTTGCAAGAACTGGGGTTGGAAGCTCTCCGTCATCCGCCCTACTCACCAGACCTTGCGCCTACAGACTACTACTTTTTCCAGAATTTGGATAACTTCTTGGCGGGAAAAAAATTTAATACCCGAGAGGCAGTACAAAATGCCTTTGAAGAATTTGTTGCCTCCCGTCCAGCTGATTTCTTTAAGAAGGGCATCAATAAACTGCCACTGCGATGGCAAAGATGCATTGATTGCATGGGTGATTACTTCGATTAATACAAATAAAAAATTCATGAAAAAAATTCGTTTAAATTTTTTCATACAAAACGGCAATTTCATAGGTAAAGACCTATTATAACACGTAATCGAGACTTAGCCGGTAGCCGTCGGCATTGGCTCCTCGCTATAGTGCGCAGGCTATTTTCCGCTACGCTGACTCCCTGGTCGAACTGTCACCCCCTGGGCTTTGATGTAAAATGATACCTAACGCCATTGTCTTCGGCGTCATCTTCAATCAAATACAACGCTATCTCTATAGGCCACGATACACCCTTCAAGGTGACTTGAGCCATCTCCATAAACTACCAAAGTAAGTTAGCTGACAGGGTTATATTAATATTGACAGTTTTCGCTTTGAGTTTGTGTTAGCATTTGTAAGTTGATATTAAGTTTTACACAATTGTGACGTCATGTCGATAGTAGGTATTGTTTACATTTACATGTGTAATTTTTATGGTGTACATAATAAAGAGCAATGGACGAGCTTGTGGCTAAATAATAGCAGCCGCATACGTCCATCAATTAGGTTAAGCTACTCTTACCGCGGTTAATCTGTGGATGGGTGACCATCTTTAGATACCAAATCATCTCCATTCCTCGGAAACCACATTATGCTATTGGCTATAAGTTGTGAATTTTTGACAGTAGTAGGTAACGGGTCGTCAGAAGCCCGAACGTCTGACAACCAGTCTTCAAAAGCAAAAGGTATCGTAATAACCAGTAACTAGGTTGTGGAAGTCAAGTAGGCAGTCGCTCCATATAAAATACTGGTATTCAGCTGCATCCGGTTAGACTGGTAGCCGACCCCAACATAGTTGGAAAATGGCTAAGTAGATGATGACATATAAAGTGTATTCTATGCACTTAAAAAAAACGCGCAAAAATTTTAGCGTTCAATTTTGTTGTCAGGAGGCCCTATTCATGAAAATGTCGCCGACAGGAATGTCCATTCAATAATCGACACTGGCGATAGTACCAAGAAATAAATGAAAAATCAGAAAAATATTTTATTAATTTTGAAAGGAATTGCACGATTCATGTCATAATGTTCCGGTGTGGGTGACACCTGCCAGTGGCGGCCGTTGACCCTTCCCAAACAAAGTAGCGAGATATTCTTTAATAAACGGGATGCGTAGACACTTACACTGAAATTTAGACTTTATTTAGTTAAGCGAAAAGCATGTAATCCGTTGAAAGTTAGTAAGATGGTGGAAATATTTGCCAGCTTTCGAAGAGGGTAAAGAGTTTATGCAAAAAGTAGAAATAAGTTATTAAACAAATTGATGCGTCATGGCAAAATTACTTTTAACAAAACCGATAAAAAGTAAATACTGAAGTGTGAAGAAAACGGTTTGGTTTGAAGCATAAAATAGGGACAAATTTAGGTAGGAAAAGTTTCATAGCAATAAAACTCTCCTCCTATTTTCTTAATAATCACCGAAGATAATAATAATGCAACACAAATGATACAAAATGAACCTCCTTGATAATAAAGTAGACAAACCCAAACTATTCACGAAAAATTTCATAAAGATTGAGAAATGAATAACATGAAACAAGAATTATAGGCAAGGGGTTCCGAAGTAAATACAGTAGTAATTTAAGTAAGCAACAAACTTGGTTATGTCCGTCCCGGCGCCGAGTCCGTCCACATAATCAAATAAACCCTAGTACAAGCAATGGATTTACGACCGACAAAGAGAATCATTCCACCTATAATAATATATAAACGCTTAGGTAGGATACTAGGATCAGCTGACATTATTAGTTTATCATCTTTAAGTGACATATTATGAAGATCGTCGTTCATTTTATCGTAATGATAGGTTCATACAAATATTATAAATTCGAAAGTAACTCTGTATATAATTATGATACGTTTTCCGCGCAAACCACTTGAATTCGATCAAATTTGGCAAGCAGATATCCTGGGGAAGGACTTGAGGACATACGCTACCTTTTGTCCCGGTAGCACGTTCGCGTAGGATAATTTCCGACAGCCACACAAGCAAAGCCGCGGAAAAAGGCTTGCTTGCTATTTATTCACCATCATCAAAAGTTATGCCAATAAAAACAGTGACAACGCTGTATGGAAATTTGGCGTTCGACCAGGGGGGCCTAAGTCTGCTATTTTTATAAATTCGTCATTCCAACACGATCCTATCGTCATTTTGCTAAAAGTTCGTAATCTACTAAATTCCTAATGTTCGATCAGTGGTCGGTCAATGGTCTCGTAATAGAATTGTGTTATAATGGCATTGTCGTATTGCCATTATTATAAAACCCGTTAGTAGACATGATTTTCGAAAAAATACTACTAAATTTGAAAATTTATTCATGCCACATTTCATTGACTTATATATATTTACAAATTATTTTTAACATATTATTTTAAGAACTGTTAATATTTTAGCAGATTACCGCCTAAGTCAGTCATTCATTTGTCATTATGTACGAGATTACCAATAAATGCCATTTCTTTCAATGGAATGTCAGTGGCTGACCATTGGAAAGTCATAATGACGCCATTATATTGGTAGATTACCAAACTTGTCAAAACTTGACAAACTTACTAATATAATGGTGTCATTAAGATTTTCCATTGGTCAGCCATTGACACTCCATTGAAAGAACTGGCGACTGTACTCTGCATATAATTTCATCAAACAAATGAACAATTTCAGAAAAATAAAAGAACCCACGCAAAAATATGAACTTAATACCCTTAACCTTAAAAACCTTATCTTAGTTTAACTAGGTTTAATCATCAAGGAGCATTAATTTAAGTGCCAAAATCAGCAGTCACAGGTAACACTTTTTTTCAATTCTATACCAGGTACTCCTCTTCTTAATAAAGTAGAAACTCTTCTATTCTCACATCAGCTGCTTCAACAATACTTTCAAGATTAACTGGAACTTCTGTAAAAATATGATAGACTTAATTAAATAGAATTATGATAGACTTAAGTGGGAACACGAATTACTACCAGATATGTTTTTTATTTTGAATGTAAGCCTGCACTGTTCCACTGCTAAGCAAAGGCTTCCCTCAAATCCTTACAAATATTATTTACTAGGGCCACCCACTCGTCTAGGTCGTGAAAATCATAAAGTCGAGAATTTCATCCAAGTAGCAGCAACATGGTGGTAAGTACTAAAATTAACCATAAAAAGGATTATTTGTGTATTAGCAGTTAGCACTTACTTAAACAAAGATAATTTGTATCGTGGCCACTGTCTCTTCGAGAGGCTTCTATGGCATCTCTCAATGACTCGACTATAACATAAGCAAGGCAGCAAGGGGGTTCACCAGTAGCTATAAAAATATTATTAAGTTTTAGAAAGTATTCTACCAACCATCCCCAACAATTATATTCCTATCGTTTTTTACCTTTAGATCCTAAAATTCCAACAGGATTAGGTCTTTTTCGTCTTAAATAAACACGGAAATCATAAGGAATATCTTTAGTCCCCATTATTTTGTAAGTCCACGTTCGGTCACTGTATAATTCTCCGGTAAACTCATTGTAAACTGTATTTTCCATCATCCACAAGGATGCAGCCATTATAAAAGCTCCTTCAACCTAAAAGAACAAAAGAAAAACTTGTTATATAAGTTCCATTTCAAAAGATCTAATTCTATAGAAATTAACTCAAAAAACGCTTTAAAAAGTTATTTAATAAACAACATCATCCAAACAGAATATATCTCACCTGGCCCATGTCTATAGCTGGATTCAAGGTGCGACCAGCATCTTCAAATATATCCGTCCGAACAATCCATTTACTGCCAGTTAATATGTCCACCTCAACCTCGGTTACAGCTATACCAAATATCGAGTAATTTACCAATCTTGGATCATTTGGACTCGTCAAATAATTAGCTTGTAACAAAACTCCCTGACTGTCAGCTTCAAACACGATTTCTCGCCATGAAGCAGTAGGCATAGCTGCTCTAAAAGGCGCCAGCCTCGCTTTAATCTGATCACAACATCTAATCACGCAGTAGGCACAACATTCACTAGTTATACTAGAAGCTGTCGCAAAAGAATTTGGGGTTGCAAAGTTAATAGAAGGTATGACTGCTACAGTCTCAACAGGGACATTGAGCTCATAAGCTGCCACTTGTGCCATTTTAGTGAAAATTCCTTGACCGATCTCTATACCCCCAATGTTTATAATCACACTTCCATCACCGTGGTACACGGACACGAGAGCTCCATAATTACCGAGGTATTGCGTTGGAAAGGCCATATTGTTCAGCTTTATCCCACGTTTCTTCCATCTATTAAGATGATTGAACTCTTTTATGCGCTCCTGTCGCTCTTTAAAATTTATTCTCTCGAGAAACATGGGCACTAAGGTTGGCAGATCATTGTCTTCTCTACGATAGTTAGCCATGCGAACTTCTACTGGGTCTCTATTTAGTTCTTCGGCTATATGGTCCATTATGTGCTCTATTCCTGAAATTCCTTCCAAGCCGCCTAGAACAAATATTAGTATGTTGATGTATAATTTATTTTTACTTTAATATCTTCTCAGTAAAGCTGTTATAAAATTATTTCCGAACTTACCAGGGGCCCTCATGAAAACGTTTGATGGAGTATCTGTAATGACGCCGAAAGAATCACATTTCCACCGACGGGAATCATAACAGTTCTTTAAGGAATCGGTAGAATACGGATTCTCATTTTCATTACGGGAAATGCCATCATTCACGTAAAAAACAGCATCCATATATTGTATTTCTCCTCTGTCGTCCACCCCGATCTAATATTTAAATAATGGCAATTGATTAAAATATCTGTTTAAAAAAACGTTCAACATAATCATCTTTTGCTAGATCAATTATTATTCTGTGTTGCATACCTCGTAATCAAGTCTGGTGTTTGGTCTTTTTCCAATAGCTCGTGTAATACTGTGCATTGGCATAGACATTCTACATGGCTTATTGAGCTTTTTTGCAACTAACGCCGTTGCACATGCTACAAAACCATGACGGCTGATTTTACAACCAAAACCACCTCCACATCTTCTCGTTTTTACTATTATTCTGAAATCATAAACACAATTTGTAGTTTAAATGTCTGTTCAAATTAAGAATTATATAAAGTGGATTTCAGTTTTCTTACAAACTCTCAGGCATTTTCAGAAGCTGTGCGATTGCGGCTTGTGTGATGTCCATGTACTGAGTTGATGATATGACTTCTAAGCCTTCATCAACGGGCTTTGTAACTGTCGTATGCAGTTCCATCATATGATGATACTGTCGAGGACTGATGAACTTTCCTTTAATAACTTTTCTAATATTGGCTCCTCTGTCTGTTGGTACGATACCTGGATAAGGGAAAAGCCTATTTTCCTCCTTCGGTGCATTTATTGCATCTTCAATGGTAAAAACAATAGGTTTTTTTGGAACATTCTTATAATTCACTTTAACTAAACATGCCATTTTATCAGCCAATACTTGAGTAACTGCAACGACAATAGCAACTGGCTGATTGTAATATAATATTTTATTGCTAGCCAATAGTTCTTCATTCTCAAACATGAGCATGAAATCTGCTCGTACTATGCTGTTAACGCCTGGTATGTCCACCGAAGTTAATACTGCCAAAACGCCGTCAACTTTCTAAAATATTACAAAATCACTAAACAAATGTTATTAAGTTTTTCAGTCATATTTATTTCCAACAATGTGTATACTTACTATAACCTCAGAACTGTCAATACTTTCTATATCTGCCTTTGCTACAGTGGAGAGCACTAGTGCAGCAAAGACTTCATCTTTAATCGCCGGCGTGTCATCACTATAGACAGCTTCGCCTGCACATTGAATCATTCCTTCTTTTTTTAGCAGCGGCTGTGTTATGGGGAAGTCTTTTTGGTCCGTGTCATATTCTTGATAGCTGCGACTGACCGGTGGTCTGTCATCACTCGGAGTGGTAGCCCCAGACTTGTAGATGGGATTCAATATGTCTTTTGGACAAAGTTTGATAATACACTGTAAGGGAAGTTACTATTAAATATTTTAAATTCTAAAACTTCTAATTCTTCTTTCGTATATCCCAGTTATTTTTTTAATAAATAAATCGTTAAAAGTATGTAAATAAAAACCTTAACGCTGCAAATATACAGGGTGGTACGGACGTCGACCAAAAACTGTTAATGTCTCCTAAAAAAGTCCAATACGCGGTCAAAATCTTTAACCGCTGTTTTGGTTTTAATAACCAACGAAAACTTTTAACGCAGGGGGATCCAGAATCACGCACCTATTGAATCCATAGTAACAATTGATGTAGTTTAGCAAAATGTAAATTATTTTGTAAGAAATGTACTGACCTTATAGAAAAGACCCAAAGCAACTTTTTTCCGAGCAAATGGCGGTGGATATGGTGGTCGAACATCAGGATTAATTTCTTTCCCTAAGACGTGCAGAGCCGATTGTAAGGTATGATTGGTAAATATGTCACGTCCAATCAAAAACTTCTCAGTGTCATAGGCGTGTGTAAATGATGGATTAATATTTCCGTACACAATAGACGCTTCTTCTACGAGATGTGTACGAGGGTTGAATTTCAAAAGAAAGCCTGAATTTATGTATGCCTGTGCGTTTTGTTCCCTCGGCGTAATCTAGAAGCAAATGGTCATGTATACTCCTTTATTTTTCTTATAAGCATTTTGACTTTAGAAATAGGTAAGCTTTACATTGGCAAAAAATCTTAGTAGATAATATAAAGTAGTTCTTATTAGAGTTTGTTGCTACACGATGTTATTAGTATTCTATACCAGTTTTATATTTGAAACTAAGCAAGTCTGAACTAGATAGTTGTACAACATTCCAATGTTAATAAATTAGTTATCTAAATCAAAAATGAATGTACAAATATAAAAAATCGATCGAATTTTACAAACAGAATAAAATATAAATGCTAGCAAAAAGTAGATAAATTTTATCAATACATTTTACGTTGTAGATCAGCATGAATATGACAATCAAATACTCTTTAACATATCAAAAAATATTTCCCACCTTATAAGTAACTAATTCATAGTGTCGCGATAGGGGGCGTAGTTTTATTTGTGTCATTACTTTTCCTCTTAGATTCGTAGTCAAAAATTCAGGTAATTTCAACTCCGTCTGCTTCATCTCACGGTCAACTAGAATACAAATATATTTTATTTTTGTATCGTTGAAGCGATCCTGTTTTTACGATTAGTTATAAACGTACCTAGAGTAACAGTTGCTCCAACACAATCCAATAAAAGAAATATATCTGATTGAAAACATGGATCTGAATTTTTCAAAGCTAAATTACCAGCTAGCGTTCCGATCTAAAACCAAAAAAGAGATAGAAAAATAACAGTATCTAGAAAAATTACAATACAAACTGAAACAAATAAAAATAACACATAAGGGATACATCCCTATACTTAAATATCGATAATGCTGCTAGATTTACTTACTCCGTTAACTATAACTCTTATTTCTGATTTAGTAAAATAACAGGGAATCATTTTGTTTACTTACATTTCTCACAGGTATATGAGCCACTCGTTCCATATGGTCATACAGTATTCCTAAATACCAGAAGTCCTCATTTGATATACATAACTCTTTGAATACGTGCATAGTATCAGTCAATGTCATGTTGGCTCCCAGGACCAAGTTAATGTCCAAGTAATGCGTGGCCAGTTCTTTCACATCGCTTATGTCTATCAACAACTTTGGGTAAAATAGTATTGGCCGGACACCTGAAATCAATCAAGGTATTATAAAGACGAACTTAATAACTGTTAAAACTTAATGTATGGAAATGTTATTAAATGTACCTTAGAACGTATTTTTCTGTTCCTATATTCTTGTCTGTTTATATGTGTGTGCATAAATGTTAAATAAATTAGTCTCATAACATATAAATATCTTGAAATACCTTTAGCAGTATTACCAGCGACCAACATGTAAGAATCGTAACCAACATCGTTTAAAGCAGCAAATATTGATCTTATATCACTAACAGAGTACCACAGCCTTCCATCAGCGAGAGATATTTTCTTAGGCAAATCTGGAGCACTTATATTATCCATATTTACTAAACACCAGTCCTCATTGATCCCGCAAGTGCCGCCACATGTTTTACCGGATTTAGGACATATTTGCTCAGATATATCTTCAATATCCTTTATCTTCCTCAGTGTATTCGCGTCTGGGTGGACCGCAAAAGATTTGAATGCTTCTAAAATGGGACGGTAGCCGGTACACCTACATAGGTTGCTACCCAAAGAGTTTTCTATTTCTGCTTCTGTAAGATGACGGTCGCTGCCCTGTACGAGGCTGAAAATATTTAAATAATTTACTATCATTAGGATGTCGTTTTTTTTTTTTTTTAAAGTACCAAGGGATGAACAAAACGCCCCAGTTTAAATAAATGCGTCACTTGTGTTTAAAAGACGCTTAAAGGAACTTTACTAGTTGTTGTAATCTTGTTCTCGTAACTGTAATTATCTACAGTCTTCATTTATTTTCGTTGCATTTACACCGTGACATTTTAGCCGTCTTACAAAGATGGCCCACTGTGCAATGTATCCGACAGTAAAAAACCTCTAGGTGCGATTAAAAAATTGTTACCATTTATTAAGATAATAGGTACAAAGAATAATAAATAATGCCTTAGAGTTATGAAACACGTTGTTAATAATGTTTACGTATCAAAGGGTACAAAATACTTATACCATTACATGCCATCATTCATTCCATCTCCATATCAGGGTATTTCAAACTACGGCATGCGTCTTAGTGAATATTTTCTTTATTAAAATTATTCATAGAAGATAAAAAAAAAAAAACAAAAAAAAAAAATTGAAATGTATTGTAGTCATTGGAAACATGAACTGGGCTGCCGTTGTAAGACGACTAAAATGTCACGGTGTATATTGAGTAAGTATATGTAACGAAAATAAATGAAGACTAAGGGACATCGTGTTACCTAGTAACTGGGTTATGGAAGTCAGATAGGCAGTCGCTCCATGTAAAATACTGGTATTCAGCTGCATCCGGTTGGACTGGAAGCTGACCTCGAAATAGTTGGGTACAGGCTAGGCAGATGATGATGATACATTTAGTATGTATGTATCTATATTTCAGTATATTTCTGTGTATCAATTTTAGTATGTATAGGTACTTATATTCTGCATCAACGACAGTCCCAGTTTATTTCTAGGCAAATCACTGTCCGTCCTAAGGATGTCTGGAAGAGATCGCATAAAGCAATAAGGCAGCTCTTTGTACATTTTGTAGTGTTCGATTTATTTTTGGTATGTATTTTTGTGGTGTACAAAAATACGTAACAAAATAGGGGTGGTTTTTTTTTTTTTTTACTGGGAAACCATAAAGCCTCGTGCAGACTAGTACGACGCGATGCGACGGTCGCTTTGCAACACTCGTTGAACAATTTCTATGAAAACATCATGGAAATTGTTCTACAAGTGTCGCGTCGCGCCTAATTGAGGAAGCCTTAAAACGTTTTTAGCAAAAACAACCTTTTGACTGAACAAGGTCTGTGATTAACCCAGTTAGCCCCACGCGAATATGAATTGAAATATCGAAATTGTATTGAAGTTTCTTTAAAAATCTGTTTCTATTGTTGTCGAATGAACTGCACGCGCGTCAACACAGAAAACCGAGTATGGTTAAATGCATTAGGTGCCTGACCCAACAGCTAACCAACAGATGATTTTCAGCTAATTCAGTTACATACCTGTACATGCTCATCACAAATCCCGGGCTGCAGTAGCCACACTGTGATCCAAAAAAATGATTCAGTCGTTTCTGAATGATGTTGTAGCCGATCTTCCTGTTACCGATGCCTTCAATAGTTGTTATGTCCCAGCCATCGCAGGACATGATGGCAACAAGACACTAAGGCAAAATAGAAAAATGTTATATCCTGACTTTTTGTGTCTATCGTATCTTAACTGTTTCGTGTCATATCTTCATTTGCATTCCATAATGTTGAAAGGTCTTAAAATTGGCTCAAAGCTAAGGTACAATTACGGACCCTGTAGGGCACAGCAAAAAGCATAAAAAATAATTTTTAAATAATAAACAAATTACAATCAAACCACAACTTCTAAGGCTTCAGAATGACCATAGGTACATTTTTCGAGGTGTAAGTTCGGCATAATTGTACTCCGCGTTCATTAATATAACAAGGAGGATAGTGTTTAAATAATGTTCTCGTATTGTATCAACGGCAAAGAGTTGAAAAATTGGAATAGTTTGCTATCATCAAAAAAACATCTTTTAAAATGCTTGTCTGTCTGTCTGTTTTTTCCGGCTAATCTCCGAAATGGATGGACCTATTTTGACGGGACTTTCACTAACAGATAGCTGATTGCATAAGGAGAATTTTTTTTTTTTTTCGGACGCACGCTTTCTTGAGATAATTTCTGATATCCACACCGACGAAGCCGAAGGCAGCAGTTTAATATTTTAATGATACAAGTCTTGATTATTCTAAGAGTATTCTTACAGAATTAACAGAGAACGTGGCGATCTCCCGTGTGCCAGGCGCGTGTGTTCGCACATTGACCACGCACGTGCCGCAGCTTCCTTCACGACACATGTACTTAGTGCCACGTAACTCCGCATACCGACGGATGTACTCGTTTAATGTCAAGTCCACTGTGAACTCGGAACCCGCTGAAAATGTCGACGGAAAAATTAAAATGTAATACCTACCAAAGAGTCAAGCTGTAAATCTTGGGGCAGTTCAGAATTAGTGAACAGAAACAGACTTTTGACCATATAAAATACGTACTTTTGAAATCACATTTAAGTCCAGCACCCTAATTGCGTAGCACACTAGCAATCAGAATCTGAATTGAAGGATATGAAAAAAATTATATGAAAAAGTGTTTATTCACAGAAAACAGTTCGTGCAGTATACATTTACCTCCGCCAAACTGCAAAGCAGTTTGTTGGCAGACGGAACTCCACTTTTGTACTCTAATCATTAACATAGTTTTTTTTTTTTATAATGACACTTTTCCACCTAGTTAAAACTACTCTTGTATTCTGTTGTATTCCTTAAATTTAAAACAAACATAGTTTTTTGAATTATTGTCTACAGTGAGGCTTTCACAATATGTATTAAAGAGGTACCTACTTTTTTTTGTTGGTTTTGGCTTCGCACGGTTTGTGCATTCAGCCAGTGTCAAGTAATTTTACTTTTCAATCAAGTAAATGGCCCGATATCAGGCACGAAGTTACAAAAAAGTCATAGTCAGTAAGTCAAAGTTATTGTAAAGCAGTAGTAACTTTACAACAACCTATATATTAGGAGTTTTTGGGGGGAACACGAAAAGTCCACGTTAGTCACTTATTTTCACCTTCACTACACTTCTGCACTCACACATAACGAAATTGAATAATTCACTACCAAAATTATACAATTTAATTCGCTATTTCACGAAATTTCATGAAAATGAAAATTCGTGCGTTCCAACGCGATCCCGCCAAAAACTCCTCAAGGTACCTACTTATGTATTTTATTTTTAAAGGAGGTTTTTGTGATACAATTATGTATGTAAGCTTGAAGGTTATTAACAATAGTTGGGACTAAAACACTTCTACACCTTCGACCATAATAGTTATTACAGGTGGGCACTACAAAACTTCTCATATTGTTGTTCCTTTGAGATCTTTTGCGTATAACATCGTTTTTAAATTCATTGCTACAATACTGTTCTAAAGCACTGACAACACTACCCTCTGATGAACCAGCAGCATTTTACGTTCCAAAAATAAGTCTTCGTAATCACCAATTTTACAACGGTTTTTTGTATTTTTATCTACTAATAGGTAAAAGGATAAATGTGTTGAACTGTCAAAATTAAAGCCATTCCCACTGTTAGTGTGTCACATAACTACCCCGCAGTTGCAAACAGAGACACAGCACAAAAAGCACTTTTTAGGGTTCCGTAGCCAAATGACAAAAAACGAAACCCTTATGGATTCGTCATGTCTGTTTGTGTGTCTGTCCGTTCGTATGTCACAGCCACTTTTTCCGAAACTATAAGAATTATGCTGTTGAAACTTGGTAAGTACATGTATTCTGTGAACCGCATTAAGATTTTCACACAAAAATAGAATAAAAACAATAAATGTTTTGGGTTTCCCATACTTAGAACTGATTTTTTTTTAATACATCAAACCCATACATGTGGGGTATCTATGGATAGGTCTTCAAAAATGATATTGAGGTTTCTAATTTTTTTTTTTTTTTTATAGACTGAATAGTTTGCGCGAGAGACACTTCCAAAGTGGTAAAATGTGTGTCCCCTGTAACTTCTAAAATAAGTGAATGAGAAAACTAAAAAAAAAATATGATGTACAATACCATGTAAACTTCCACCGAAACTTGGTTTGAACGAGATCTAGTATGTAGTTTTTTTTAATACGTCATAAATCGTATTATGTAACTTGCTGCTACGGAACCCTTCATGGGCGAGTCCGACTCGCAGTTGGCCGCTTTTTATGCTAAAACAGCAAAACACACTCACCACTATACTTTCTCCCATTTATCTTGAACTTCACCCGATCCATAATGTCCGGTTTATCCATTATGATAGAAAACTAAACCACCATCACTGAATTACTAAATAATTCGGAAAACTCGACCAACAATCAGGGTTGTTCCAAGCAAAGTAATTTAAATCAAAACACACATACGTATTCCAACTAACATTACATCGTCAATTTCTGTGAACAGGAATCCATTGCAATTAATAAGTGCATACCCACTTTTTTGCATTCAAATTTACACATTCATGATTGCACTAATCAAGTATCAATAATGCAACATTGATTATCACGTTTATCGAAATATTGCAACAATCACCGTTTACAACCGTGACGTATAATACTAGTGTTGATCGGAATAATTTATTGCCGGATGGCTAGAATCCAAGTTATTGTACGATGGAAATTAGTAGTCTGTCTGTTTGTTTGTAAACTGTTAACGTCAAAAGTATTTGAGACACATATCTTAAACAGTTTAAAATTAGTCCAGGTACAGGACTCCAGCATATCAAGCTAGCCCAATCTGTCAAATCTTTCCAATTAAACATGAACCTTAAGCTTATGCAATAGAGTTGAAAATCTATCAAAGAAATTTGACAGATGGGTGTAGCTTGATGTGCGTTTTTTTTGTTTAACGTGATGATTTTTTACTGGATTTTGTCCTCTCGGTATTTAGATGAGCATTGAGAATCCAGTGCTTGATAAATCGGCAGTGGATGCGAGTGCTTAAGGATAGAAAGAAGTGAAGCGAATTGCCGGGTAGTTTTGTCTCTTGTGATACAGAAACTCCCAATACAAGAGCCAGGGCTACACTGGTGTTTGTAACTTGAAGTGAAAATAAGTAAATTATTAAAAAACCATTAAGAGCGTTCACTCCACGCGGGCTTGCAACAGCGCATTTGTAACGGTTTTTCGTGATTATTCAATTAAATACAAATATAAGTAAACATTATTTTAGCCATGCCATGTCTATTCACAAGTTTGTATGTAAATTTCTACAGTTATTTTGGTATATTTACTTATAAAAATCGACAGACCATCAATTATTTTCTATTTGCATTACTCAGTACGATTAAATGTTTATATTAAAGAGTAAATGTTATAAATATTTATAATAACCAACGATCTAGTGCTAGGCTGAAAACAAAAGTACTTTTATTTGTATTTAATTAAATTAAACACGAAAAACTACTAACTAAAGAGGGAACCGGAAACTTACATGATGTTTTTTTTTTTTTTTTCGATTTGCAGGACAGTCTTTTAGAAAATATGAGTCATGATTAGTTGTATTGATGATTTTAATTCTGTAAATATCTAGGTACATAACGGTCGGGAATCATGAAAAAGTCATTCAATGGGATTATGATTAGTAAGTCCTTACTGACATGTTTGCTGGGACTGTGTTTTTTTTATGGTTGGAAATAATCGAATAACTTCCGCCGCTCTGGGTGGAACAGGAGAGCGTGTCAGACTTTTACTGGCTAAAACCCACCCGTGTTCCTTCAGTTGCCTGTGTGCCAGGGACCACGGTATCTCTTTCGAACAACCCGCACCCCTGGCAGGCAAAGGCCCTTGCGGACCCCACCAGTTGGTGCTGACATCTCTTTGAGGGGCACGTGGAACACAACGCGCCGGAAGGGTCGGGTGCTGGGACTGTGAGGTAGAAACATGTTAGTCATTAGTTTTGTGAAATTGGTTTCCTTCGTGGTTTTAGCTAGTGCTTCGTAAATCGTACAAACATACATTTATCGATTTTTTTTTTTTTTTTACAAACTTTCACATAAATATTATGATTTCAAATTACATAAATACCTACTGACCTATTTAAGTAAAATAACATAAGTATATTTTGGCAATATTAAAATATCGCTACGTATCACTCAACGATCTTTGGTATCAATTATATGATTTCGTAAATTGAACATTTCAGGTCATTCAAGCGAATATCCGCTACTTAAATACTTGCCGTTCCTAATTTCCTGCTATGTTCAATTACTTATATATACCTACGTGTTTGGCAGCATGTATAAAAAATATTTGTGTAATAATTGAATAGGTAAAATAAAATATTGTACTTAATAAATACTATACCTCGGGAAAAAGAGACCTAATTAATAATAATACTCGTATATCGGTGACCTTTTCAGGGAAACTGAAGGTTTCGTCTGTGCTATTATGGACGAAGTTATCTTGTCGAATAACTACCGGAGACATATTATGAAGGACGGGATGGTTAACGTGTGTCAGGCATGTCACTATCCGGGTGAGTCCATCAGACATATTATCTCTGGTTATTCTCTTCTGGCTAACGGCGAGTTCTTGCACAGGCATAACCAAGTAGCCAGGATTATTCACCAGCAACTTGCTTTGCAATATAAACTTGTGGATTCTGAGGTTCCGTATAACAACTATGTGCCCAACCCAGTTCTCGAAAATTACCATGTCACGTTGTACTGGGATCGGTCTATCATTATTGACAGGACTATTGTGGCCAATAAGCCTGATATAGTGATGATAGATCGGTTAGCGCGCCGCACAATGATAGTCGATGTTACCATTCCGCATGACGGGAACCCCGTGAAAGCTGAGAAAGAGAAGAAAATTAATATCTCGACTTAGCACACGAGGTTGTTGACATGTGGAATGTGATCACGGCTGTCATTGTGCCGATTGTCGTATCAGCCAATGGACTGATGGCCGAAAGCCTCGATCAACATCTCTCGAGGCTCTCATTCGGCGGTTGGATCAAAGGCCCAATTCAGAAGGCAGTGCTCGTTGATACGGCTCACATCGTGAGGAGGTTCCTGTCTCTGGAGCCCTAAACACCGGTAGGTTGGACTCTGCTCCCGATACCGGCGGACCAGAAATTTTATATTTTGTAATTTTGTATGTAACTTTTATAACAAAATATTTCAAAATGTATTTAATAAGGTTAATATTATGTCCTTTATTTATTCCTTAATAATATTCGGTTAAAATGGGGTATAGACTACTTTAAAGGTAGTTTTTTTATAAAATAAACGAATAACAACTATGATTAAAGGAAAAACGTATCGTCTTGTGGACGATGACTGCATCGAGGTCAATCCATACTTAAAACATTTGATATCTACCTTTATTTGATATTTTTGCTAGAGACGCTGCTATAACTTGGTAGATAATTGCGATGATGCGTCACCAAACAGAATTTAAGGGTGTGTTACAGACTATAAAATGCTCCATGGGACCAACATCGTTATGGAAAAAAAATAATCAGCCGTCTCGTATACAGGGTAAAATTTTAACCAGTGCGCAAATTTTGACCATGAATTCAATTCAACATAATTACGATTCTAGATTCTCTAGTGCAGAAGTTTTTCGCCGGTTATCAAAATAAAAAAATAAGCTGTTTCATAGAAAAGTGACCTACGCGGTCAAAATGTATGGAACGATATATGAATTTATTTTGACAACCTACGAAATCAGAATCATAATTGTGTTCGATTATGATTGATTGATTGATTGATTGTTATATGCTGAATTTATGTGCACAGAGTGCATACTGGTTTAATTCTTTTCCTGTATATTGGACCGAGTAGGTATGTATTTTAAGTTTTGTACGGGACAGCTGACACTTTCAAACGCTTCCTGAACACTTAAGAATACTTACCATTTCGTTGTCATTATTTCTAAGAGAAGAAACCTCTTCTTGTCAAGACTTCAGGACATAGTCACCAGCTGAATTCACGAAGATCATCATCATCATCATTTCAGCCGAAAGACGTCCACTGCTGGACACAGGCCTCCCCCAAGAGCCGCCACTTCGACCGCTTCTCTGCTTCCCACATCCAGCGGAATCCTGCGGCCTTCACCAGGTCATCGGTTCACCTTGTGGGAGGTCTTCTGTACCTCGTCTGTACCTGCCTAAAGATAAAAGTATTTTTGATAATCATAATTGGGTTCAATGAAAACTCTAATAATGCCTTTTATACAGAACCAACATAAATAAAATTGAAAGGAATAATAATATATATAAAACAAAGTGAAGTGAGATATTTCAGCTTTACTGAGCTCTCCAATTGCGAGTCAGTTTAATTAATTCATCTGAAGTTAAGACGTTTCTTTTATTGTGTTCCTACCACTTAGCAACGCGAACATTGGAAATACATTTATTAATTAAAAGCTGTGTTTAAAATTGTGCCAGCCGTCCTGTAAAATAAAAATGTGAGCTCTTTTACATGTTTCGTTTTGATGCGGATCTCTAATAGCTTAGTTAATTTAAGCATTAATATAGCTCGGTTTTGCGATTGTGTGTTATTTATTAGATATTTATTTATACTTCTCGCACACAAAAAGGTACACAGGTGGACTTAATGCCTTAGGCATTCTCTACCAGTCAACCATAGGTGGTGAAGAAATTATATGGCAGGTGCTTTGGATGAGAGGAACAATGAATTTTTTTTTTATTAATTATATCATTATGGATTACAAATAAGATTGGTATATAAATAGGTTATAAACATAATAACACACATACATGCATACATATCTACTATAATATATATTTATAATCTTAATATATATAAATTACGTGTCACGTTGTTTGTCAGCGATGGACTCCTAAACTACTTAATCGATTTTTATCAAATTTGTACACCGTGTGCAGTTTGATCCAACTTGAAAGATAGGATAGCTTACATCTCAATTTATGGTAGGTAGGGTAGTTTAGGGTAGTTTAGGGTAAGATATGGTAAGGTATTGTAGGGTAGCGTAGGTAGGGTAGGTAGGGTTGGTAGCGTAGGGTAGGTAGGGCAGGGATTTTGTATGAATGACTTTTGGACGGACAGGACAACGTCTGTCGGGTCAGCTAGTAAATATATATATATAACTATATATTGTTAAGAAATTTAGTGTGTGAGCCGGACTCACATGAAGAGTTTCGTACCACCGTACAATATTTAACACTACGTAAAAGTATTTCCAGAATTGACCTAAGAGACAACGTGATTCCCTGCTACGTCGTATCACGTTTAGGTGCTACATCAGCTTGCCCTGCCCACTGCCACTTAAGTTTGGCAATTCTTCGGGCTATGCCGGTTTCCTGCGTATCTCTTCACGGAAGCACAGAACCGGTCGAGAAGGCGGAGCTTGGGGAAGGCCTATGTCGTTCGGCGGAAACGATGATGATTTGTTCTTATTGCGGCTATTACGGTAGTACACACTCTGTGAAAATTTCTAGTGTCCCTATTTTACGATTCAAAAGATACAGTCCTGAGACAGCAGAGCCTTAGTGATAGGATCCCGTTGGCACCTTTTGGGTACGGAACCACAAAAATTATAAGAGTACAAGACAATTAGCTACTCGCCAGCCAGTGCAGGTTGAAATGTAGTGTTTGTCATTGTACTCGTATATGTACAGAGGTAAACAACTACTTTGTTAGGTTGTTCGCTCCCAATATAATTCAGTTATAAGCCGATATTACCCGGAATTAGTGTTATGCGATGGTTTCCTAGAAGAGCGGTGGCCGCCGCATAGCGTCTGCAATTTACTGGCGAATAAGCTAATTAGTCGATTCGCACGAATTTACTCGCCTGAATTGTGCTAATTGTCACTTCCAAATAATATATTATGTTCTATAGGCGACACGCAAGAAAATTAATTTGTTTGTGGACGAATCGACAAGTCTAGAAATACATGTTAGGCAAACGGCACGTTTTGAATTCTATGGACTTTATTCATAACTTTCTTGCATACAATTCTAAACGTGCCGATTGCCTAATACGTGTATCGGAGTTGTCAATTCGCACATAATTAAACATCATTCTAGTCGCCTTTAAAAAATAACATTGTAATTAAAACTATCGATTCGCCCGATTCGAGCCAGTAAATTCTTGCGAATTGAATAATAAGCTGGTGAATTACGTCGCTATAATGTTATTTGTACTCGCCAGTTGGTGTGTTTTCCTAGACCCCAGCAGCAGTTGAAAAGAAACGAAAGCACTAGTTTTCTGGCATTTATGCTGAAGTGGCCCTTTTTAGCGCAGCCGTGAGGCACACTATAATGCTAGTTTCTGACTTCTCGCCTTACACTTAATTTATTTTTATTTTACTCTTTCCTTCGGTATAATGTATATTCTGTGCTTTAAAGTCTGTGCTAAATAAATGCATTTTCTTTTTTTCTTTCTTTTAGTAACCGTTTTTGTCACTGTAAAATCAAACCCCACTGGCATCATTTTCACGGCAGCCGTCGCTACAGTAGTTTATTTGGTGACCACCACTCTAATTGAAACAGCAGCTTTACCAAAATCTCTAGAGACGAGAACCAGTTCTACCTGCTAAATAATCTAGAATATCTTAGTCATGGTGGAACAGACGTACAATAGCAGCCAGATTCTAACACATATCGAATCCTCGGAGTAGCTACCGACAGTGAATATTAACAGAAGGATTATCTCGTCGGAAGTTGGCTCGGCGCGCTCACACTAATATCTCAACTACGTGTTTACACTGGGATACGCGAATTAGACGGTATTATATCCGTTACCATGGTGATTAGAAGGCTCACTACATCTTCGATGTTATAAGCCTGTCTCGCCGCTTATTAATAAAGTTATGGATAATTAAGTGTAGATGTACATTGTGTTGATATGTCGGCCTGTAATTTCAGCTATAAGTACCAAGACTGGTTTAGTACAGACATTCTGTTACACGTGCTGCTGAAGATAAATTGTGGGTTTATTTTTCCCTGACACGTGTAAATAAAATTTACGTTTTATCAAAGAATAACAACTTAGGTAAAATAATAAACAAGTAAATACGGTCCTATAGAGACAGCCGCGAATGTTCTAAAAATAACTTGCCAGATAGGTAACACATATTTCACCTAATCTTTTTACAAAAAATATTTCCATACTAGCTTTTTCCCGAAGCCTCGCCCGCGTGGTTGTCGGTTATTGCGTAAAAAAGTAGCATACAACCGTCTCCATATTCCAGGTTATATCTTTGCCAAATTTCATGACGATCGGTTCAGCGGTTTAAGCGTGAAACCGTAACAGACAGACAGAGTTACTTTCGCATTTATAATATTAATAGGGATTCTTGATACACTACACCTTCTTTGCTGGATAACACTTCAATAGTAAATACTTTTTATCAATCAATATCCATAATATCAAAGTCATATGCTTAAATAACTCGCTACCAGTAGTAGTGGTCGAATTCAGCAAGACACCAGAGATTTAACTGGTAATTGCTCTGTTGAATATTCAAAGCCGTATGCTTGATGATCGCTAGACGCGGTTACACACCGTTGATTAGTACACCTAAGTACTATGTTTCACACCATTCTGTTTACCTTAATATACTTACCTAATCTTTTAATACGTAATTTAACTTCTGTGCTCTATTTTAACACGCTTTTAAATTAGCTTCCCTTGTATGTTTGTCAGAAAGCATGTTTGTTACCGACTCCTTTGGACTTGACTTTGACCCACTAAAACCGTCGGATTTCATTTAAACTTTGTAGACTTATCGAGGGCCGATGACAACTCAATAATTTCATAATGTTTTTTTCCATAATGTAAAAAAAAACTGAAAAATCACGCTTTTGTAGTTAGCACACTATAAATAGAAAATAAATAATAGATTTTGAAATCTAAAAAAATACGCTTTAAAAACTAAACTAAAACAGCAGAAAATAATTTCAAAAAAGCCTGGGGTGTTTTTTGAGGCATTTTTATAATCATTTTTGTCATCAATTATTTTCTATCTGCCGCGCATGAGCTTCTGGGTTCAATTCCCAGGTCGGGCAAAGCGTTATTGAGTTTTTTTTTTTTCTATCAGGAATTTGTTAGTAACAGCCCGGGGTCTGGATTTATTGATGGCAATAGGCTTGCCCCTTATTATATGTGACTTAAACATAACTGGCAAAATGTGGGTATACTATTATAAAGATAGACCTCTGCCTAACCCAACAGGATTAACAGGCGTCATATTTCAGTATGTCTATAACTTTTGTGACATAATTATTCATTTTTACGGATTTTCTCACCTGTCTGTCTCGTGTTTTTTTTTTACAAAACGTTAAGTAAATAAAACTCGATAGTAGGGAATAATTGTTAATTGTTTATTGATTATAAATCTTGGCTTACATACTATTTTGGGTCTAACACTTTGTAGCTGTGCTACTGTATTCAAAATATCAGACAGCCAATCGGAGAACACTAGAACCAAAACTCAAATCGCTACGGTGTACCATGACCGCGCACCCATCTCTCTCTAGCACGCGCGCGTTGTATAGCGCCGTCTGTACGCACACTATAAATGTTACCGGCACTGGCCCAGTGCCTCAGTACACATTTGCTTGCGAGGTAGGTATGTCGTCGGTGCTCAGATGCAGCCGGCGTGCGCGCACGTAAATACCACGATCCTGTGGTCTGCACATCAGTGCGTGACCGCGCTCCGTCACGGCCACTCGTATGCTCCTGTTATGTAGGTCACTACATTACTCCCCGCCAGCGAAGCGCACAGGTGGTTTTGATGTTCTGCCCGATCTTGTAATGTGAGCGTAAGTGGGTGTATTCTCGTTACTTTCCTCTGTGTTTAGGAAGTAGGCTGGCTTCAATCTGTCTATAGATATATTTGCGATTCTTTTTTCCAACTGCACATTGAAGTATTTTTCGCTGCGGTCGATCACCTTATGCGGACCGCTGTACGTTGGCGTCAAGGGCTTGCGGACTGCGTCACTACGAATATATACGTGTGTACATTTCTTTAGGTCGCCATGCACGAACACCGCCTGATTTGTATTGCTTAATCGCTGTACCTGGGCCTTTTTCAATGCTTCGGTTAGGTGGCTTAAGAAATGTGAAGATGTGTTATTGAAATTTGTGGTGGCGGGCGATTCTCCGTAAAATTCCCCTGGCAATCGTAATGTTTGCCCGTACAGAAGTTCGGCTGTGCTTGTTCCGATGTCGGCTTTAAATGCAGCACGTAAACCTAGTAGTACTGTTGGTAGTTCGTAAGTCCAACTGGTTGAATTCAGTTTTGCAGCTAGTGATGTCTTCAGCGTACGGTGCCAGCGTTCGATAAGTCCGTTGGCTTGAGGGTGATAAGCTGTGGTACGATTTCGTTGAATACCCATGCGATGCATTAGTTTGTTGAATAGTTCGGATTCGAATTGCGTGCCGCGGTCTGTTGTTATCGTTGCAGGGCAACCGAATCTTGCTATCCAGTTTTCGTATAATACATTTGCCACTTTTTCTGCAGTTATTTCATCGATGGGATGCGCTTCTGGCCACTTAGTTGCTCTGTCTATCATCGTCAGCAGGTATCGACAGTTGTTTGATATTGGCAATGGTCCAACAATGTCGATGTGTAGATGTGCTAATCTATCGACGTGTGTGAAACTCGCTATCGGTGCTTTGGTGTGGCGATGAACTTTGACCCGTTGACACTGGTCGCAAGCTCTTGTCCAATCCGTGACATCCTTCTTCATTGTTGGCCAGATGTACCGTGTTGTAACTAGTCGCTTTGTCGCTCTAACGCCGGGATGATTAAGTTCGTGTATTGCTTGAAACGCTTGTTTTCTGAACTCAGCTGGCAAGTATGGGCGAGGTAGTCCCGTTGACAGCTCACAGCTGATTTTTGTTGTGCTTCCTGGTAGTTTAATTCGCTTGAAAACACAACGATCGCTTTTCATAATTTGTGTTAGCTCGGTATCCTGGGTTTGTGCTTTAGCTAACTCGTCGTAGTTGATTGGCGTCGGGCAAGTTATTGCTTCAACTCTTGATAACGCGTCGGCGACTACGTTATCTTTGCCGGATATGTGTTGGATAGCAGTGATGAATTGGCTAATATATTCCAAGTATCTCGTGCGACGCGGTGTTTCGTTCTTGCTGTTTGCAATCAGTGCATTGACGAGTGGCTTGTGGTCCGTGAAGACAGTGACGTCGCGGCCCTCAGCAATCCGACGAAAGTATCGTACAGCCATGTAAATGGATAGTAGCTCTCGATCATACGTACTGTATTTCGTTTGGGCGTCGTTGAATTTCTTTGAGTAAAATGCGATTGGTTTCCATTTGCCTTTAACTTTTTGTTGAAGTACTGCTCCTGCGCAGGACTCGGATGCATCCGTCATCAAAGCAAAGGGTGAACTTGATGATGGATATGACAGAAGAACGGCGTTTTTTATATCCTCTTTGCACTTGCTGAATGCTTGTAATGCTGTCTCGCTCCATTGTATTTTGGTTTTGTCATTTTTCTTCGAGTCATGGAGATAAATGTTGAGCTCTTTTTGGTGGTCAGCCGCGTGAGGAATATTTCCTCTGTAAAAGTTCATCATTCCCAGGAAACGACGAAGTTGTTGGATAGTCTCTGGTATAGGATATGATGTAATGGCTTTTGTCTTTTCGTCTGTCGGCCTTATTCCTTCGGCCGATACTGTATAGCCCAAGAAATCGAGTGTTGACTGCCCAAAAATGCATTTGGCGACATTCAATTGCAAGTCGTTTTCATGCAGCCTCTTGAACACTTCCTCCAGGTCTCTTCTGTGCTCTTCTTCTGTTTCTGATGCCACCAGAATATCGTCGACGAAAGGAAAAACCGAAAGTCCTCGTAGTACGTTGTCGATATGTCGCTGGAATGTCTGCCCAGCGTTCCGTAGACCGAAGCACATCCTTGTGAATTCAAATAGGCCGAATGGTGTAATCACGGCCGTCTTCACAATATCTTCTTCACGATTTCTGACTTGATAATACGCCTTTTTTAAATCAATTATGGAGAAGAATTTCTTCCCTAATAAGTTGTATGTGAAGTCGTGAAGTCTTGGTATGGGGTACCGGTCTGGGACGGTCATTGCGTTAAGTCGGCGATAATCTCCGCATGCTCGGTATTTTCCATCCTTCTTGAGTACTAGGTGGAGCGGGCTTGCCCATGGGCTCTTTGAAGGTCTACAAATCCCTTGCTCGATCATTGCCTCAAACTCTTCCTTTGCTGCTTTGTACTTGTGTGGTGACAGTGGTCTTGCTTTTGCGTACAATGGCCGGCCCGATGTCTCAATGTGATGCTCCACTTCGCTATGACAAAACTTTAGGTTTGGCCTAGTTATGTCTGGATACAATGCGAGCAAGTCGTGATATGGCTGCTGATCGTCCACGGTATTGATGCTGTGATCCGACATTGGTGTGACATAGCCGGTAACAGACAAACTAGTTTGTTTGTCGATTAGTCTTCTCCCATGTATGTCGACTGTGAGTTTATGTTTGTGAAGGAAATCGGCGCCTAATATTGGTCGCTTGACTTCTGCAATCACGAAGCTCCATCGATATGGTCGGCGCAGTCCGATATTTAGTACCATGGATCGTTCGCCGTAGGACGGTATTGATGAACCGTTGGCGGCATATAAGTGACTTGTTGGTTTCTGCTTTTGTTTTTCTGTTCTGCGTGCTGGCAGTACGGAAACGTTGGCACCGGTGTCGATTAGGAAATTATATCCTGATGATAACTCCTTAATGAATAGACGGTACTTCGATATATCGTAAACTTCGGCTCCCGTCGCAGCTGAAGTAGCTTCTAGTTTTCCGCTGGTTTGTTCTTGCTTGCAAAATTACACGGGCTTCGACATCTGTAGGCTTTTGTTCCAAATTTTCTATGGAAATAGCAGATCGAGTTTCGTTTCGTTGATTTGGAACGTGATCGTGATCGCGAGTCATGGTAACGGGGTCGGCGGTACTGGCTTTGGGATCGGTCCGTTTTCAATGCAGCGATCTCTTTCGTTAGTGACTCGATCATTTCGATGATTTTTGAATCCGATGATGTCGATGGTTGTTCTGTTTTTTTGTTGGCGTGGCTGCAGGAACAAATTGAAGTTACTTCCTTTGTTTGCTCGTCCATTTTGTCTGCCATCGCTGCCAGTGCATCTAACTTTGATTCTTCGCTGACCGAAAGTACTGCTCGCGTTGATGATGGTAAATGACTCATCCATAACATGCGTAGTGTGCCGTCGGGTATCATATTTCGTCCTAGGTCTCGCATTCGACGAAGAAGCTGTGAAGGACGCTGGTCTCCTAGTTCGACTTCATTTAGGAGTTTCTGAAGTTGTTTGCTGTCGGATTCTTCATACACTGATAGCAATCTTTTCTTCAGTTCTTCGTATCTTCCCGTGTTAGGCGCTGACATAATTATGTCGCTGATTTGTTCCACGTCTATTTTCTCCAATTGCGCAACGGCGAGGCCGAATTTGTTTTCATCGCCGAGCTTCTGGTTGGTGAGCATGGTCTCAAATTGGGCGAACCAAAGTCGGGGCTTGTCTCTCCAGAACTGGGGTAAACGCGCCTTGACTGAGATCGTTTCGACATCTTCTTGGCTCAGAGATAGTTTTGGAGTTTCTTCACTTGTCGACGCCATGGTTGCTCGGCGGTTCTTACGTCGGGGTCACCAATTTAGAGTTACTGTTAAGTAAATAAAACTCGATAGTAGGGAATAATTGTTAATTGTTTATTGATTATAAATCTTGGCTTACATACTATTTTGGGTCTAACACTTTGTAGCTGTGCTACTGTATTCAAAATATCAGACAGCCAATCGGAGAACACTAGAACCAAAACTCAAATCGCTACGGTGTACCATGACCGCGCACCCATCTCTCTCTAGCACGCGCGCGTTGTATAGCGCCGTCTGTACGCACACTATAAATGTTACCGGCACTGGCCCAGTGCCTCAGTACACATTTGCTTGCGAGGTAGGTATGTCGTCGGTGCTCAGATGCAGCCGGCGTGCGCGCACGTAAATACCACGATCCTGTGGTCTGCACATCAGTGCGTGACCGCGCTCCGTCACGGCCACTCGTATGCTCCTGTTATGTAGGTCACTACACTAAACGCACCCACAATGCAGGAGAAATTCCTAGTGTGGCTAGGAATTTCTCCTGTATTGTGGGTGCGTTTACAAACATTTAAACTCACATACACAAACGGCCAGACCCGGAACAACTACTTGTAGGTCATACAAATATTTGTTCCGTGCGGGAATCGAACCCGCGACACGCAGCGCAGCAGCCAATCGCTTAACCACTGCCCAACTAGTAGCTTCAAGCTGGCTTGTAGGTAAAAGTAACGATATCTTACCGTAGATTCTCGACCAAAAGCTGGACATAAGGTGGATTTACTAAGAAAAGACATTTCAAAGTTAAAACCCCAGAACGAGTTTTTTCTATTCGAAAACAATCAAGGGCAACATATACCTATGGGAACATAGTATTTATCAATGGGTATCTAAAACTTTACACGAGCAATTGTTGTATATGGATAAAGATATAATCTGAATCTCGGAAACGGCTCCAACGATTTTCATGAAATTTAGTATGCAGGGGTTTTCGGGGCGATAAATCGATCTAGCTAGGTTTCATTTTTAGAAAACGTAAAACAAAAAAAGAACCCGTCATCCAGATATTATATTATTAATTAGGAACACAGAGAGCAGTGGTGGCCCAGTGGTATCGGTCCCAGCTTACGAGTGGTAGCCCGTGGGTTCGAACCCAAGCAGGTACTTTTTACTTTGTGTAAATAATTTCATCACCTCTGGTCTCAAAACGCCCAAAGAAAATGTCGGAAACCGGCATGTTCTAGAAACAACAACTCGAAGACATGTGATATTTACCAAACCGCAATGGGCCCGCGTGGTGGATTTAGATCCCACTCCTTCTAGAAGAGAGGAGGTCTATGTCCAGGCAGTGGGAACGTTATAGGCTGATTATAAATTAGCAACACTTCTTCAATACCTACATAAACTTTTACTATAGTACACACATCATGCAAAACTAATAATAGAGAGTAATTTTAATTGTGTTAATTTAGTTTGATACTCGTAAATACTCAGCAGCAGGAATCCGCTGGATGTGGGAAGCACAGAACCGGTCGAAGTGGCGGAGCTTGGGGGAGGCCTATGTCCAACAGTGGACGACTTTCGGCCGAAATAATGATGATGATGAGTTTGATAAATAAGTACAGACGCCAGCACATCAAGCTACCCCAAACTCTCAAATTTTCCCAATTGAATATGAACCTTAAACTTATGCTTTAAAGTTGAAAATCTATCAAAAAAAATTGACAGATTGGGGTAGCTTGATGTGCTGGCGTCTATACTCGGATTACTTCATTAACATTTGAATTTAAAATTATAGGATAGGCTATAATTTGATAGGTTTTTTTTTTTTAAATTAATTAGTCATTACATTTGATTATTTTGATAAACATGTCACTCTCTTCTTCTTGGTAGCGTACTTCATTACCGAAGGTCGTGTACCTGAAAGGCATTCGTGGTTTTTTGTATGATGTTTTTTGGTACGTCACTAGGTACCTGAAAATGTAGGTTACCCTAATTAAAAGAGATTTTCGATTTGTTAGTTGCGACTTTACGATGAAACTACTAAGCTTAGTAGGTACCTACCCAGAAAACGAATAAAGATCAGTTGCGAAGACTTTTCACAGGTTAATTGAAAACTTTCCACATGGTTGAGTCTCGGCCTCGAGTAGTTTTTCTTGAGAACTTAGAACTAGAAGTTTTTACCTCTGTCCGGACTTTTCTCAAGGAAATAAATCACTGAACCGACTTCGTAGAAGCTTTTTTTTTTTCATAATAATTTTAATTTGTAAAATAGGTCAAAGCTGTCATGCCAAGTTAAAAGATTTTCCTCAAAAACACTAGTAACAGTTTTCTTCTGAAGTTACGAATAACTTTCTTATATTTACGACATAACTCGTTTTCATCAAAACTCTAAAAGGTGGAAAAGGGTAAATACCACTGTAAAAATAATAATAGGTCTTTACCTATGAAATTGCCGTTTTGTATGAAAAAATTTAAACGAATTTTTTTAATGAATTTTTTATTTGTATTAATCGAAGTAATCACCCATGCAATCAATGCATCTTTGCCATCGCAGTGGCAGTTTATTGATGCCCTTCTTAAAGAAATCAGCTGGACGGGAGGCAACAAATTCTTCACTTTGCATTCGGCATTTTGTACTGCCTCTCGGGTATTAAATTTTTTTCCCGCCAAGAAGTTATCCAAATTCTGGAAAAAGTAGTAGTCTGTAGGCGCAAGGTCTGGTGAGTAGGGCGGATGACGGAGAGCTTCCAACCCCAGTTCTTGCAACTTGGAGACCGTCTGCTGTGCAGTATGAGGTCGCGCGTTGTCGTGCAGGAGCAGCGGAGACGAGCGATTGACCAATGCTGGTTGGAGATGCGCCAGCTTCTCCATCATTGTGTTCAGTTCTTCACAGTACACATCTGCAGTAATGCTCACCCCGTTTGGTAAGAAGCTGTGATGAATCACACCGGCGCTAGACCACCAAACAGTGACCATCACTTTTCTAGGGGTAAGTTTTCGTTTAGGGCATTGTTTAGGTGCTGAACCAGGATCCAACCAACTTGCTGAGCGCTTACGGTTATCAAACAGAATCCATTTTTCATCGCAGGTAACAATGCGGTTCAAAATTCCTTCATTTGTGTGTCTGTTGAGCAGTGCAAGGCACGTCTCGACGCGTACTTCGCGCTGGCGATCATTGAGTTCGTGGGGCACCCATTTGTCAAGCTTTTTTACCTTGCCAATTTGACGCAAATGGACCAATATTGTTTTGACGCTAACGTCGAAAGCTGCTGCTAATTCAGCCGTAGATTGTGTATCATCAGCTTCCACAATCGCCTTTAATTCGTCATTGTCGACCAAAGTCTTCGGACGACCGCGAGGTTCATTTTTCAGGTCGAAATTTCCAGAACGGAAGCGAGCAAACCAATAACAGGTGGTGCGTTGGTTTGTAGTGTTAGCTCCGTAAACGTCGTTGATGTTGCGTGCCGCTTGTGCCGCGTTGCTGCCACGACGGTACTCATATTCCATAATTACTCGAATTTTTAACGTATCCATGATGACGAAAAAGATTGAAATGCGATGAAAATGTAACACTAATCAATAAAGAAATGACTACTTTTAGAAAAAAAAATCCATGTTTTTAAAATAAAATTAATTTGAAATTAGAATTCTTAGCCAAACAAAAATTATTTTGATTTGAAATGGCCAGTACTGCAGAACGGCAATTTCATAGGTAAAGACCTAATATGTAGGTACTATTTTTCTGTTTTTCAGTCTAAAAAGAGTAATTTTTAGTAACCAATATATAATTTTACAACTTTTGAACCTTTCGCGGGGCAATATGCCCAAATAGAACAGTAATTGCGTACCAGCAAGATTTTGACAGTTCAACAATATTCATTGCGTTATTTATATTGTTGCGCAGATTTTGTTTTCCATCTTAAGAAGCAAAGGATTAGCAAAATCCCTCAAAATTATTCAGGTTGTGATTGATAATGTGTTATTCAATTACCTTTGTATTTATCCAACTTCTTGAAAGAAATATAACTATTTGTAAACGCCTTACTTACATAGAAAACATCCTTCTTTCTATCTGCTGCTCCAACGGCAGTATCTCCACTTGAGGCAATAAGTTCCCAGCCATCTTCAGCCCAGCTTGATTACTTGTAATCTTCGCCACAAAACTATCTTGATTCAGAGAATAATAGGTGCTAGAGTAGTAACTCCGAGTCTGTGCACGTAATTAATTAGATGATGTGCCGGTCTATTGTTAATACCTTCGATCTTCAGGGAGTTACGTGGTGGAGCATACTTACTTCTTAATAAACAACGTGGCTCGATTATAACTGGCTGAAAAACTTAGCGTTATTGTTCAATCGTTCAGAACGTGAGGAATCAATCAAAAATTGAATCTCGATTGTTCTAATACCTACATATTAGGGCATTTCTCCTCAACCGTACATGATTATGCACTCGCAAACACACCGTCCTGCGTGCGTGTAGCGTGCATAACCGGAAAAGTACGAAAGTATAGGTGTGCTTGCGGGCGGCGAGCATGAGGGCGGCGCGCTTGCGGGTGGCGCGCTTGCGACAGCGCGCTTTCAGGCGCACGCTTGCGGTCCAGACACGCACAAGAATTTTATTCAACATGATAAGAAAAAGCCCTTAAAAAATGTCAGAAGTAAACAAACTCATCTCTGCATAGTATCAACACTACCTTGCCCACCTCTACCACGTGTGCCAGAGACTGCAGTACTAAGTTCTAGTCAGGTACCTTCATTTATTATTTTTATCACGTCATTTAAATACTTAGCTTTATTTTAGTTTATTCCTTATCCAGTTTTGTTACCTTGTGTGCGAATTTTTAATTATGATTTTGTATGTTTGCATTTTTCTAGTGAAATGCGACGAAATGTATTATTTTGTTTTACTTTAGTTCATTATTTATTAATGTTATGGTAATTTTATATTAATTTGATGTTATATCTAATATTTTAATGATTAAAAAATATCGAATAGGAATGTTACGCATGGCTTTAAGTGATGTTTTTACACAGTAGGTATTAGGGGCTCAGAGTGGAGATTCTGTTCGCCCACTGAGTCACCTCAGGGAAGACGGAGCACAGTGGTCACGTGCTGCCTCGCGCACTTGCAGAGTTCGGTTTCGGGGAGACCCCTTTACAGTATCCCCAAAGATGTGCCCTAGCAGGCGTTACAGTAAAAATCCCACACTCCCTGGTCTTAACCCCAAAGTCCGGGCGCCTTTTGAAGATTTCCCCACGAATAAAATAAGAATTGTTACTATGTTTGTAAATAATTCATTTATTTGCCTTGCTTGTGTTAAATAAATACTCCTTGGTCTGCAAATCCATGCCAAGCCTGCATGAATTATCAACGCAGTAGCTAGTGGCTAAACTCCAGTACAATTAACTTCTTTTTAAGAAAGTACCGAGCGAAGGTAAAACATTTGTTTCTCCTACCACGACCGCGATAAATAACAATAAATAAACATCAAGTACAGCAGTACATCCCGGATACTTGTGTATTCAGATCACAGAGCCGTGGCCGGGATACGCAACGGTATTCAATTTACACAAAGTAGAAGAAATCGCAAGGCTGTACTAATTACCGAACACCGTGTTTTTCCGTTCACTTACCGTAATTGCTTACCTAGATGTTACCTAATAAAAATTTGTTCAAATTATAAGGAACGTTATACCTGCCTACTTTATGGCTGAATACGTATATACTCGTATTCCCACGTTTCATACTTTTTGAGTTGAGGTTTTTGAGTTATTCTTTCAGCAGTGAAGCAGCAGTGGTGATCCAGTGGCAACGTTCGAACTCAGACAGTGGCTTTACTTTGTATTAATTATTCCATCACTACTGACCAAGGAAAATACCGTGAAAAAACCAGCATATCCTAGAACCAAAAATTCAAAGACATGTGACATCTACCAACCAGCACTGAGTCCGCGTGGTGGATTACGGCCAGCTACCTCTCACAGAGAGGAGGCCTGTGTCCCAGTTGTGGGAAAATTTTAGGTCGATTACTCTACCGTAATTGCTTACCTAGATGTTATATAATAAACATTTGTTCAAATTATAAGGAACGGTACTTTATGGTTGAATGCGTATCACATTTTTTGTGCTTCTGTAGTTATTTTTAGAGTTATTCTTTCAGACTTTTATCACTTCAGTACTATTTTAGTATTGCGTTGGTAGTAATAAAAGAAATGACAAAGGTACATACTTCATTATTTATAACAATTTGAAGTAGGTACGTAGCACTATACACCATTGCAGGGAAATCAACGCGAAAAGTGAAACCATGTATTCAGCAAATGATTCTAGACCCCCAGCGTAGAATATTTCTGCAGGTAATCATAAAAATAAACTGCTACTCTTTCATAGAAAAGTACAATACTTACTTTGTCAAAATGTATGTAGCAATGCATTTTTTTTAATACTCGGGGAAAATGTGCAACGCAGTGGTATTCAAAATCATGTATTGAATACATTGTAATACTCGTAGCTTGCGCCTCGATGTCCCCTGCCACCCTATATAAGCATCTTTAGATAATATTATAGAAGTTCCCTTTCTCCCAAACCGCTAACCGGTTGGAGCTCCTGAGACACATTTCCGTCCTTTGGCAACCGATCGTAACATTACAAGAACAATTCCATAAGTTACTTCGCCCCTTACAAACGGAAGGTTAACTCGACCACAGAATTACTCAACTGGATTAAAAACTCCAAATATTTTGCGCGGCTGTAACTTTTATGTCTTCTTCCAAAGTTACGCAAGTACTTACGTAGGCAGGTAATAAAGATACCTCCGTGTCACTGGATAAACTTATATTACAAGAGTGTTGGAGCCTCTTGTAAGGAATTCCTCGCTCGGTTGCCCTCCCAAGTTTGATGCTCTCAACTAAATTAGGGTACGTTATTGTTCATAACATCAATATGTGAGCAATATCTGGTAGTAAGTTTTCTTGCGTAGTTTTATACGGAATTCGGAAGATACATTATGTGTTGTGTCCATGTCCATCAAGTTCCTACTTCGAATAATCAAATACCAAGTGTATCAATTTATACAAAAGTTTTTGGCTGTCAAGTCCTGAAATTTTGTAATGGATACAAATTTTAAGGGCTGAAACTGTGTTATGCGGGCGCCCGCGACGGTCAACCGTCGTAGGTCTATATGCGTGGACACGCGAGGTGGGATCGTAATGATGCCAGTCGCGGGGACATTTTATTTATGACTAGCTGCTGCCCGCGGCTTCGCGAGATCCGCGTGGATGTCGGAAATTATCCCACAGAATCGTGCTACCGCGACTTAAAGTAGCCTACCCCGCGACGGACGCCCGCGCTTGGGACCGCGACGGGGCAAATTTGTATGAAACCGTGCGGGCATCCGCTTAACGCAGTTTCAGGCCTTAGGGTTCCGTACGGGACAACGGGACCCTGTTACTTATCCTCCTCTATCTGTCCTTGTACATTAATGGGTCTTATTCATAAAAGTTATCGAACATCTAAACAGTTGTTTAAAGTCTGGTTTTCAATACGAAACCAGACTTTAGCAACTGTTTAGATATTCGATAACTTTTTTTGAATAAGGCCGTTACTGTTTTATCTATGATCTGTCCGTCTGTTAGTAAGCGGGCTGTATCTCATGCGAATCCTAAGGGCTAGACAAAATTTTCACGTAGTCTGTATTTCTATTGTCGCCATAACGATATTTAATCAAAATAAAATATAGTCAACAATTAAAGGGGTCTCTCTATACAAGAAACGTGTTTTTCTTTCAGCGATTGTTGCATTCTGGCACGGAACCGTACATGAGGGATTCCTGCTCGCACTTAGGCGGTTTTTTTACTGGGCTGCTAAACGTGACCCAGGATTATTGGTAGAAAAGTTAATAATTGGTTCTTAATTGTTTACTTCGCCTAATTGGATGAGTTTGCCACAAACAAACCGTAGACCTAAGAACTTGATTAAAAGATTGAGGTAGTACCTAGTCCATAACAATGCCATTTCAACTAAAAGGCAAATTACTTGGAAATACCCTCACAAAACCCCAAGTAATTGGGTTTTTCTTTTAGTTACACCCCGGGATTGCAGTAAATGGCGATTGGTTATCGACCCTCCATGGCATTAAGACTGTCCCAACGCTAATGTCCCAATACTAGTGTATTGTGTACCAGCTGAAAAGATACCGATGCCAGTACGTTTTGGTAAGTTCCCTAATTCTGCCTTAATTACAAATTATGATAAGTTAAAACAAACAAATATTAGGAAAATGTGTTAAAATGTATGCAATTTTTAGTATCCACTGCAAGTTGAAAAATTCCTTTATCGTGTTACCCATGTCAGTCAAGGCAAAAATAGTATCAACCAGAATATGAAACATCTAATACCTTTAAACGAGCAATTCTTATTTTTGTGGAAACGGCTCCAACGATTTTCATGTTTAGTATGCAGTGGGTTTCGGGGGCGATAAATCGATTTAGCTAGGTTTCATTTCTAGAAAACGTCAAACAACAAAAAAACATTCAGTTATTGTATCTTAAAATGCAAACAAATTACAAAAACTTATAACTGCATGTAATCATTACAAGTCTGACGTCAATTCTTAATATATTAAAATTAAATTGTTATAATAATATGAATATTGTGACCATCTTTACATATCAACACCGTGCTTCGGAAAGCATGTTAAGCTGTTGGTCCTAGCTGCCATCCGTGCCATCTTTGACAGTCATTACGGGTTGTCAGAAGCCCGAAAGTGGCAACCAGTCTTACCAAAGGGCATCGTATTACCCAGTAACTGGGTTGTAGAGATCAGATAGGCAGTCGCTCCATGTAAAATACTGGTATTCAGCTATTTCCAGTTACACTGGAAGCCGACCCCAACGGAAAAGCCTAGGCAAATGATGATAATGTACATGAATGTTGCGAAACGCTAAAGTTATTTCTTCTTTTTCGGATCCGCCTTCGTTTTCTTCTTTTTGACCGCCCTTTTCTTTGATTTTTCCTTTTCAGGAGCGGCTTCATCTATGGGGTCAAGCTTGGGCTCTTCAAACTTAAATGTTGGAAACGCAGTCATGTCGACCCCTTTACCAGCTCCATAGTTCTTGTCAAGTTTCTCCAATTCTTTCTGCAATTCTCTTAAAACTGATGGGCTGGGATCCACAAGATCGTCGTTAGGGCTCCTATTTCTGTATTCATATAATTTGTCGAGAAAAAGCTTCTGAACAGGGTCGGTAGGCGTTCCTTTACCCGTTCCTTTGTTCCTGGTGAAAATTGTGGAGACCAGCGCCCCCCTTAAACCGCACACAAGTTTATAAGTAAACATATTTTTCGAATCTCGAATTTTTGATGAAATTATACAATTATTTGATCTTCTGCACTGTTTAGACGTAATTTGAAATCTTGTAACAATAATGACGTGTGAAACGACAGTAGAACGTCAGTGATTGACATCCCAATCTATTACTATACTCTATGTTGATATTCTCATAGACAATTAATTTTTCTTTGAAATAAGGATATAATTAGAACGAGTTATTTATTTGGCACTCCAACAAGTTTTGCACAAATACATTTTTTGAGGTACCGTAACAATTAAACTTAAAATCTAGAGTGAATTTGTCACTTATAGGTGTGTACAGCACTTACTTATTTCAAGTTTTATAATATTACATAGACTGCATATAGGCTAAAATAAACTACATAAAAAAATACCTACAAAATCCATTTTTTTTTTCTCTAAAATAGTTATGTTGCCACCAAAGCTACACTATAAGCATAAACCATAACAGTAGATTTGCAGATATTATACAGTCCATTCTAGAGGTTCACGACAGCGTAAATTAGTAGACTACGTCACGAGTTGTACCTCGCCTTGCCTAATTAGCCAATCAGAACAACTGACACTAATCTAGTACATTATGCGCCACGCAGCATGGCTGACAGTTGACCTCCTAGATTTCCATACAGACTTCATTAATACGCCTGTCTGGCATCATTAGACTGTTGTAATGTCGCGAGTTGGGTCGTAGGGGGTATCTGTCACAGTTTACTTTAGTGCCAGTAAATTAGCGTGTGTGTTAATTATTATTTGACTAGCTGACCCACCAAACGTTGTCCTGTCCGTCCAAAAGTCATTCATACAAAATCACTACCCTACCTACGCTACCCTACCCTACCTACCCTACACTACCGTACCTACCCTACATTACCCTACCTACCCTACATTACCCTACCTACCTACCTTATGGTCACGCCAAGAATAATCGGTGCTGAAAGGTTCAGCACTAACCTTCGATATACGAGCGGACGTGTAAATTTAGTGAATCGGCAGTGACAAAAGTCGAGGCGGGAAAGAGAGGAAGAGAAGGGATATGCAGCACTCACCAGGGGCAGGCCAGCTGAATCCAATCTCCTTCGAACTTCGCACAGCAGTATTTCACTTCACGGGTCGCGCGACCAAATTATTAAATATAGTTTAGTTCTTATTACACTCTGTAAGTGTGTTTGTGTTTGATTAAACACAAGGGTGCGTTTGGCGGAGCGGGAATGTACTAAATATTACGGAGAAAGTCTCGATATGATCCTCGTCTCCTCGATTGATTAATTCTACTGACATATTTTTGTTTACTAACCATTGTGTAATTTTATTTTGTAATTTTTTATTTTTATTTTATTTTATTCTGTAAATTTTATAAATTTGTACGCCATACGGGTGAAACATGTACGCACGAATCATTAATATTGTGACATCCTGCATGCTTAATTTGCATGTATACACATGTTTTTGACAAATAAAATTATCTTTACCCTACACTACCCTACCTATCCTACACTACCGTACCCTACACTACCCTAACCTATCTACCCTATTATCCTATCCGTGAAAATTTTAGTTTTCGACAGCCAACTTCCACTTTTATACTCTTTTTTATTTCTGAAACAACTGAACGGAATAAAAAGTGCCCGTCTCCTGGTTCTAAGCTACCTCCCCACCAATTTTCAGCCAAATCGGTGGAGCCGTTCTTGAGTTATAAATAGTGTAACTAACACGACTTTATTTTATATATATATAGATATAGTATTCAATGAAAGGTATGTGGAGTGGCCTTTGCCTAACATTGGGATGTAGCAGCTTGGAATAGAATCAACAGTTGTTAACTAGTGGAATATGCAACGAAGTGTTAAAGCTTCCGCAGACTAACTATGCATGAAGTCATAGAAATTGTTTTGTTTTTTTTTTTTAGGAGGATAGTGACACAGCTAGGACCCCCTACTTTCACAATAGAACATACTCTAGGACATGCGGCACACCCTAGGACCTAGGCATTCAGTGATTGTCACATAGGTCCGACACTTCGAAGATCAGAATACAAAATAATCTTTTTTTTATCAACAAAAAACTACAGTTCATAACCTTAACTAAATTAGAAAGAAAAATAAGAGATGTCGTCCAGCCTCATATCTGTAGATACTAGTACCACTGTAGCCGTGAAAGCCTTATGATGCCGTGAAAGGCTAACGGGCTAATTAGGCAAATTAACTGCACATGCCCGACAAAGCTTTTAACCGAACAGCTCCTGGTGCCTCCGTTTTATGAATAAATTCAAGGCGACTTTTAGACAAAGACTGAAAGAATGGCTTGTCGAAGAGGCGAAACTTGGAGGAGGCCTATGTCCAGCAGTGGACGTTTTTAAGCTGAAATGATGATGAGGATGTTGTATTTAGTCGAACCTCTAATAAAATTTACATTTCGCACTCCTAAAAATATTATTGAACACGCTAATATAATGATTGCGCCTTTTTTGTGAATCTCAAATATCTCCTATTATGGGATACTAAATAGCCGAGTAACTGCGACCAACTTGGATGCCGCTGCCGCGACATTAAAAGGTATTAAGTGGTCCATTAATTAAAAAGTCTTCAATATTAAACGTGAAATATAAGTTTTAAAAGGATCAGTTAAATATTTCCCTGAAAAAATGCGTATTGGTATAATTAGTTGCTGTCAGTGACCATTTTTTTACTATATGAAATTTAATTAAATTATTTATTTCAAACCAGGCACACAGTACTATATACAAGTCCATATTATGTTAGTAGGTAGATACATAAAGGTATGTTAGTAAAAATTTAAAATTATTATTATTTTGGACATGCATGAGCGACCAATACCGTAGGATTTGGCTGTCCACTCTGTCCGACACCACGCTCAGAAGCATGTTGTTGCTACCCCTTACACGAGACCACAAGGAGGCCGTTCTTTTGCGATGCACCGCCTGGAAGCCGTCTGTGTTGTGGTCAGCGAACATGCCGGAAGCACTGCACCTCCATGGGAGCCCCAATAAACCCCTGAACGCGTTGTTATACTGGACGCGCAGAGTTTTGGGGGTTTTTTTAGTGTAATATACCAATATTACTCAAAGGCTTGCAAGCAAAGGAATATATGTACTATCGATGCAGAGGTTGGAAGTTATTGACATTAGGGGTTAGGTACCTAAACCGTGCCTACACCTAACCTCGCTTTTTTAATGAACACTAATAGACTCTCGTTGCGAAATTAAAAATGCCATCTCGAAATTCATTTGTAATTTATTCGTATACTGAAGAATTAAGATTCGTTGTATTTTTCTTCATTAATCCAAAATAATAAGATAGGTACTAAAAAGAAACAATTTATTTTCGTGTTAAAAGAAAATGCTTTCTTATGTGAATTAAAACTTTCAAGAGGCATCGAAAGTACTCAGATAACAAAGATTCAAGATTAAAGTTCATTATTTAGCAAATAGGCAAAGATATTTTTCCAAATATATACAGTATTTTCAAAAAATTACGCAGTATTTTAGCAAAATAATCTAATATCGATAATTGTATTAATCTGTGAGTAACATTCCCAAAATCCTTCATTGTTTACCAAGATACACGTTCTCACAAAAATATCAAGATCCGAGCAACTTTTTGAAATATGATTTACTAACAGAAAGAGAAAAGTAATTCGAGATATATTTAATAATTCAGCAGAACGGATTGTTTCCTGCGGCGTAGACCCCAGAATTGCTCCGTTTTGGACCGTACGCACACTACGCAATCATATATACCGACGCCGACGCTGACTGTACATCGTTTACTATTCCAAAGATAATATTATTGTGTTACCTACTATAGTTGCTCCACTTTGTCCTTATCTACGCAGTTCAATAATAACATAAAATCATTTTGCATTTTATAAATGAAATGAAACAAATAATAATAGGTCAAAGCGTACGTAAAAGCCCTCCACCCTTTACTTATTCATGTTTAAAATATTAATAAAGTCTGTAACAGAAAATTACATGTCAATAAATACGTTATATAATAACATTAACGTAAAAAAACGGCCTACTTACAAACTTTATAATTTATTTTAAATGAAATTTTACTTAAAATTATCTCAGCAATTATGAATTACGCCGTTGAATATTAAAAACTACACGACTTTACAACAATGATGGCGAAATGGGTCAGCCGTATTACGAGCAACTGAAGCATACTGTAACTTCGGGCCCTGAACAGGGAAAGTCAATTCCAACTGGCAACTTTTTTTTCAGAGAGCTTAAGCCGAGCGGCATTGAGTCGACCTTTTCTATTGATTTTTAACTCCGCGCTGCCTCATTGTTTTTCTTGTGATTGTCTTGAAACGTTAAACAAAGAATTTCGAATGCACAATGTTTCACAAAGAGTGTGTGTATAGAGAGGTAATTTTTGTATTCTATCTGTCTTGCGCTCACTAGTTGGGCGCTCCATCTAAAACAAAAGATGTAATAAAGTTTAGTGAACCGCAAATTGCGCGGAAGGCAACGAAGCGCGAGATTCTCTAACAAGAGTGGCTCCACACTCGGGGAACACACACAACTTTATTCTTTGACACGGAAAGTCTCTCTATCGCTATTGCGTACCTGCGGAATTTTCCAAGAAGTTGTTAAAAAGCCACTGACTCTTAAACTATTTCATTTCTTATTAATTTTCTAATTTATGAAATTTATTAAATCATGTCTCAGGATAATTGTAAAAAGAAAACAGATTCAAATTGCTATAAATTACAATTAACATCAAATCTTTTGTCTTTGGGAGAATTTTCACTGAAGCAAATAAATATAGTCGTATCCGACGAGTTTAACAGTTGTATGTAAGTGTGTGCCCAACTTTACTCCCGCAGCTGGCTGTGTAACGTGAAGAGTCCAATTTCTTGTTACAAAATCTATTTGATGCTTGCTCATACATGTGTATTACATTAAGAGGTTTTCCTTAGATGCTTTTGTGTGTTGAAAAATACTCTTTACCTTTGTTTCAGAATGTTCTAGATACTCTACTCGAGTAAATAATGTATGAGACTTTGTTAAGGTGACACTTGTCCACATTTTTTCCATACAAACTTCGGGAGGGTTTTACTCCACTGTCTGACTATGTACAGTCCCGGACTTTAATTGATGAGCCACTTTTAAACTTTTCAATTTTGCAGTTTTATACACTCACGAGATTACAGAAACAAGATGAAATCGGAGATAGTCTTATTCATAGAGGTTGAAGGTTGACTAATAAGTTGTCAATGAATGTTACGTCTGTACACTGTTGCATACGTTTATCCAATCTATTTGATACTAGCCTCCTTTGAATTAGAGCTCATTAAATACTCGTTATTTCTGAAAACCTATCCGAAGACAGTGACAGTTGAAATGTCAACTACAAAACAGAAATAGTAAATAAAATTCGTGATCCAAGATGGCGGCAGTTAGGTGTTATTTATGTTTATGTGCAACAGATGATTGTCATGAACGTTATCTTGGGCGCTACGCGTTTGGATTATATCGTGGATACGAGTTTTTCCGATGTCGAAATGACCAATCATAATATTTCTCCGTACGCTAACGTTACTATCACTACGCTAAAACAATTGTCGCTAGGTTACGGTTGCTAGCCCTGCAATTGGTTGACTTTGGGTTGTCAGTGTGGACTATATACGAGTATAACCGACTAAACCCGATTTGTATTACACGGCTAAAATAGGAACTGTGGCAAGTGGCTCATCAATTAAAGTCCGTGACTGTACATCAAAAATTAAACATGGTATGGTTTTGTCTCGTTATTATTATTGTCTGTACGGAAACAGAATACTAAAATAAAAAGCTATTAAAAAGTTATGAGCCAACAAAGATTCGTTTTTCTTGCTAATTTAACCTAACTTTGAGCGTGTTTAAGTAATAAAAGGATTGTAAAATCTCGAAAACCAAGACGGTACCGACAAAGTTCAATTAACAATAAGTTCAATAAACTTTATTAGTCATTGATTTATGCAGTGGTTTTTTCATAAAACCCGATCTTCTGAAGGACTTTTCTTAATTTTTTCGCGATTTTTTTTGCCAAAAATGCTCCTACGTCTCACTCAATAACGTTGTGCGTGTAGACTAGAGTCTAACTGCTCACCACTGATACTATCTCTGTCGGGTACGAAGCCTGGTGAGACAGCGTGATTTTTAGCCAGGCCCACCAGTGAGTTCGAGCCCGCGCAAAGTGTGCCCTTAAGATAACCATTTACTAGTTACGTTGTGTTCGACAAGCTCAAGTCCATTTGTGTTCAGAAATACTGTTTACACACATAAATATTGATTACTAGTATACATGGAGCGACTGTATATCCAACCTCCACAACCCAGTTACCGGCTAATAGGCACCTGGATTACCCCTTGTTAAGACTATTTGTCAGACTTTATGGCCTCTGAAGACCCTAAACGGCTGTCAAAGATCCATGAATGACAGCCGGGACCAACGGCATAATGTGCTTATTGAGACACAGAGCGGACTTGGTACGTAAAGATAGTCACCCACCCACAGACCAACCGTGGTAAAAGTAGCGTAACCTGGAATTGTCAGTCAAACGTCAGGGATTGTCTAGACTCAGTGAGTCCAGCCAATCCCTGACGTTTAATTGATAATTCCAATGTCGATCTATCGGAATTATATTCGAGAGTAAGCACCCAGATCGATCGAACATTGCGGCTATTATGTATTCAAAATAAAAATAAAACATATATTTTTTTCACATAAGCTTCCGACGTGTCATAGGTTCCCATGTAGGTAACCTATGACACGTCGGAAGCTAGGTGCACAGTTACAATTGGTAATTGCCAAGATGGAGAAGAGCCGGCAAGAAACTCCAGCTATTACTTATCCACAAACCGCTCAGCATAGTTACTATGCCAACAATATTCTAAGAAGCTCGCTTTATGAACCCCTGAATTAGACAATTGTGCTTTGACTTACATATTCGCAGAAACTCAACCAGGACACGTAAGCTTTTTACCAGCTCTTTGCATCATAGAACCCCATATCGTTGAGTACAGTAACCCCCGAGAGCTCAGCGCTTTCATGGCTGGATCTATAAACCCCGCGATCCGCATGCCCCAGCAATATGGCCTGAATAATGAATGCCACACGACCCGCCATATTGGGCCGTTTTCGTTTTTAATTTTCCATTACTTACATGAATAAATAATGGAATGGAACGCGAGACAGTATATTGCGTTTCATTGATTATTCACCGTCAAGTTATGACGCGTTTTTGGTGTATGTTTTGCGTGGTTCCTATGTATGATAGATGATTAGCAGTAGCCAGTAAGACGCAGGTAATAAAAGCCCATTTATTTTTAAAGTAGCTTTTGCCTATGGCTTCGCCTGCGTTGAGGTCGATAATTATCCCACGGGAACATACTCCCGGGATAAAAAATATCCTATGTGTTAATCCATGTTATAAGGTATCTGTGTGCTAAATTTCATGCAGATCCGTTCAGTAGTTTCACATTTATAATATTAGTGGAATTGGAATAGTAATAGTAGTAGTAGGAATAGGAATAGTAGGTAGAAGAATAAATTAGTATCACTACCTCGTTGTCTCATACCTGATCGTAGGATCCTGGACTCGATGCCCGGATCCAGAAAAGTGATATCGGGTTGGTAACAGGCCGGAGTCTAAATTGGTGCACAGCTAAGCAAATAGGAAAAGCCCTATTCAGTGGAATTTCAATATAACAGTCGTTATAAGTGTGTACACTCCTACCTATGTCAGCAGTGCTATTCTGTAAAAATCTCATCGTGATAACATGGGTGAAGTGAGATTAAAGTGAGATGTCATTAGTATTAATTCTCAGCATGTCGTGTCATTAGTATTAGACCTTGAAGTGAGCTGTCAATCTATCTGATTGACAGCTCACTTCAAGGTCACTTCACCTCAGTTCTCACGGTGAGATTTTTACAGAATACACAGGCTGTTCGCGGAATACAAGTTTGAAGTTACCTGCCTATCTAAACAGGTTATTTTTTCCTAAAGGGACCGTTCTCTTTGTCGAAGACTCTTCTTAGAAATGTTAAGAACGATTTCTACGTAGCCATCTAGTCAAAGAACCTTTCAACGTTTTTAACCAAAAGGGGTCATTCTAATTTTCCACAACAATGGTTTTATATAAAACGCGGGCGAGCTAAACAAATCGAAACCTATCATTGGATTTGATTATGAGATCCGAATATTTTGGATGTATACTCACCAAAAGAGATAAATAACCAAGGTCGTCGCATATAGTTCAAGATTGGTAAGAAACCTTTGGATGCTTTCGAATATATTTTTTTTAATTAATAGAAAACAAACAGTTAATTGATCACATTAAATTACATTCTTAAACATCAATCGGTTTCTTACTAAACTATTAATATATCTGAAGGGCCTAGTTATTTAACTCTTTTGGAGAATTTACATAAAAACACACCTAATTGATAATCTAAATTCGTAAAATAATAGTATTTGGAAGTTTAGGTAAGATCGAATCAAACAATTATATTAGTTAAGATCGGTTTTACGCATAAATAACACCAATTACTAAGTAGATCTGTTGACGAAGATGAAGTTAATTATAACCCCATTAACTAGCAAAAATATGAGACCAAAAACATTTAATCCGCGATGCTATTTGCAAAATTGAAATGTGAGAAAATGGAGGAATAATGAAGGAGGCCCACCTCGACCGGAAGCCATTCCTCCGTCGCACGTCGCTCCGGTGCGACGATATCCGGTGCAGCTCAATTTCCTGGACCATGGAAATTCCACTGAGTTTTTATTTGCCCTCGTGATTCCTGCGTTCGTGCCGTTTTTATCGTCAAATGTTATCGCTAGCTTTGTTCCGTTCATCCGTCGCCGCGTCTCGGTATGATTTGGGATCTCCTTTCTATATGTATACTCGCTGCTATGTCGCTGGCTGATGACACACACAAATCTTTTTGACATTCAATTTTGACATTATTTAACATTGACATTCTTTACCATTATTTATACTAATATTACACAGTCTTTTCCTTTTTGTTACCCAAGTTTAGTATTCATTATAGTTCAAAAAGATGCCATTTGGATATGAGTGCAGATCAAGGATTGTTAAGCAGGTTCCGGCTAAGCCAACAGTTCGGACCAGGCCCATAGTACAAGAAACAACCATTCCCGGTCCAGGTCATTATGACACGCAACAAATATGCGGTAAGGCATTCGCACCTGTTCGGGTTCTGGACAAGCAAGTTCTCGTAAGCCCAACTATAGTTGTTGGTACATGGTGAATAAGGAAAGATGCTGCATCGTCTTCCATCTAACATTCCCAAGTATCTGCTATGAAAATTCGCCTGTTGAGTGTAGAGATAATAATGTATTGTCAACGTTTAGGCCATTAATTCATGTTATCATTGGGACGGCAAACTACGTATTTAAGGCTGATATGATGACGATGGTTTTTTAAGTTTTAATCATGATTAGCAGCTCAGTAACAGCCCGGAGTCTAGATTTGTGCGTGGTTGATGGCAATAGGCTCGCCCGCTATTGCATGGGACTTAAACATACCAATACAAACATACAAACAAACATACAAATGTATTAGAGCCATGAGTGGAGTAGAATACTTAGACCATTGCAGGCCATTATTTAAGAAATTAAAAATTCTCCCTCTCCCATGTCTGTATATTTTTGAACTTTGTCTATTTGTAAAAAAAATACCCTCACTTATTTATTTTAAATGAACAAGTCTCCGAAAGACTGAACAAAAAAAAATGCCGGGAAATTACTAGTACCGGCTCAGAGATTGCAATTATACAGTAGAAATGCCAGTTGCATGACAATTAAAATTTATAATAAATTACCACCTGCCCTGAGAATATTACCAATTTAATAAGTTTAAATGTAAGATGTTTGATTGGCTTTTAGACATGTGTTTTTATTGCGTCAATGAATTTTTAAATCATACTTTTTAATCATAATAGGTAGATACATAAAGCTATGTTAGTAAAATTTAAAATTGTTATTATTTTGGACATGCATGAGCGATCAATGCCGTAGGATTTGGCTGTCCACTCTGTCCGACATCGACATCACGCTCAGAAGCGTGTTGGTGCTACCCCTTACCCGAGACCACAAGGAGGCCGTTCTTTTGCGATGCACCGCCTGGAAGCCGTCTGTGTTGTGGTCGGCGAACATGCCGGAAGCACTGCACCTCCATGGGAGCCCCAATAAACCCCTGAACGCGTTGTTATACTGGACGCGCAGACCATTGTGGGCTTTTTTAGTGTAATATACCAATATTACTCAAAGGCTTGCAAGCAAAGGAATATATGTACTATCGATGCAGAAGTTGGAAGTTATTGACATTAGGGGTTAGGTACCTACACCGTGCCTACACCTAACCTCGCTTTTGTAATGAACACTAATAGACTCTCGTTGCGAAATTAAAAATGCCATCTCGAAATTCATTTGTAATTTATTCGTATACTGAAGAATTAAGATTCGTTGTATTTTTCTTCATTAATCCAAAATAATAAGATAGGTACTAAAAAGAAACAATTTATTTTCGTGTTAAAAGAAAATGCTTTCTTATGTGAATTAAAACTTTCAAGAGGCATCGAAAGTACTCAGATAACAAAGATTCAAGATTAAAGTTCATTATTTAGCAAATAGGCAAAGATATTTTTCCAAATATATACAGTATTTTCAAAAAATAACGCAGTATTTTAGAAAGATAATCTAATATCGATAATTGTATTAATCTGTGAGTAATTTTCCCAAAATCCTTCATTGTTTACCAAGATAGACGTTCTCACAAAAATATCAAGATCCGAGCAACTTTGCATTTAGCACTGGACTAACTTGTCAATTTTGTAAAAGGAGCTGTATTCCAATTTCAGTTAGGTTCTTATTTAAAAAACAGGCTCGAAGGTTTAAACCATACCTAAAGAAAAACCTTGTTCTGTAATAAGGGGGACTGAGTCTAGCCAATCCCTGACGTTTGACTGACAATTCCAATGCCGATCTATCGGAATTATATTCGAGAGTAAGCACCCAGGTTACGCTACTTTTACCACGGTCCGATAGATCGATCGAACATTGCGGCTATTATGTATTCAAAATAAAAATAAAACATATTTTTTTTTCACATAAACCTACATGGGAACTTATGACACGTCGGAAGCTAGGTGCACAGTTGGTAATTGCCAAGATGAAGAAGAGCCGGCAAGAAACTCCAGCTATTACTTATCCACAAACCGCTCAGCATAGTTACTATGCCAACAATATTCTAAGAAGCTCGCTTTATGAACCCCTGAATTAGACAATTGTGCTTTGACTTACATATTCGCAGAAACTCAACCAGGACACGTAAGCTTTTTACCAGCTCTTTGCATCATAGAACCCCATATCGTTGAGTACAGTAACCCCCGAGAGCTCAGCGCTTTCATGGCTGGATCTATAAACCCCGCGATCCGCATGCCCCAGCAATATGGCCTGAATAATGAATGCCACACGACCCGCCATATTGGGCCGTTTTCGTTTTTAATTTTCCATTACTTACATGAATAAATAATGGAATGGAACGCGAGACAGTATATTGCGTTTCATTGATTATTCACCGTCAAGTTATGACGCGTTTTTGGTGTATGTTTTGCGTGGTTCCTATGTATGATAGATGATTAGCAGTAGCCAGTAAGACGCAGGTAATAAAAGCCCATTTATTTTTAAAGTAGCTTTTGCCTATGGCTTCGTCTGCGTTGAGGTCGATAATTATCCCACGGGAACATACTCCCGGGATAAAAAATATCCTATGTGTTAATCCATGTTATAAGGTATCTGTGTGCTAAATTTCATGCAGATCCGTTCAGTAGTTTCACATTTATAATATTAGTGGAATTGGAATAGTAGGAAGTAAAATAGGTAGAAGAATAAATTAGTATCACTACCTCGTTGTCTCATACCTGATCGTAGGATCCTGGACTCGATGCCCGGATCCAGAAAAGTGATATCGGGTTGGTAACAGGCCGGAGTCTAAATTGGTGCACAGCTAAGCAAATAGGAAAAGCCCTATTCAGTGGAATTTCAATATAACAGTCGTTATAAGTGTGTACACTTCTACCTATGTCTGCAGTGCTATTCTGTAAAAATCTCACCGTGATAACATGGGTGAAGTGAGATTAAAGTGAGATGTCATTACTATTAATTCTCAGCATGTCGTGTCATTAGTATTAGACCTTGAAGTGAGCTGTCAATCTATCTGATTGACAGCTCACTTCAAGGTCACTTCACCTCAGTTCTCACGTTGAGATTTTTACAGAATACACAGGCTGTACGCTGAATACAAGTTTGATGTTATGTTGAAATCATCCGCAGGAAAGAATGCTAACAAGTTACCTGCCTATCTAAACAGGTTATTTTTTCCTAAAGGGACCGTTCTCTTTGTCGAAGACTCTTCTTAGAAATGTTAAGAACGATTTCTACGTAGCCATCTAGTCAAAGAACCTTTCAACGTTTTTAACCAAAAGGGGTCATTCTAATTTTCCACAACAATGGTTTTATATAAAACGCGGGCGAGCTAAACAAATCGAAACCTATCATTGGATTTGATTATGAGATCCGAATATTTTGGATGTATACTCACCAAAAGAGATAAATAACCAAGGTCGTCGCATATAGTTCAAGATTGGTAAGAAACCTTTGGATGCTTTCGAATATATTTTTTTTAATTAATAGAAAACAAACAGTTAATTGATCACATTAAATTACATTCTTAAACATCAATCGGTTTCTTACTAAACTATTAATATATCTGAAGGGCCTAGTTATTTAACTCTTTTGGAGAATTTACATAAAAACACACCTAATTGATAATCTAAATTCGTAAAATAATAGTATTTGGAAGTTTAGGTAAGATCGAATCAAACAATTATATTAGTTAAGATCGGTTTTACGCATAAATAACACCAATTACTAAGTAGATCTGTTGACGAAGATGAAGTTAATTATAACCCCATTAACTAGCAAAAATATGAGACCAAAAACATTTAATCCGCGATGCTATTTGCAAAATTGAAATGTGAGAAAATGGAGGAATAATGAAGGAGGCCCACCTCGACCGGAAGCCATTCCTCCGTCGCACGTCGCTCCGGTGCGACGATATCCGGTGCAGCTCAATTTCCTGGACCATGGAAATTCCACTGAGTTTTTATTTGCCCTCGTGATTCCTGCGTTCGTGCCGTTTTTATCGTCAAATGTTATCGCTAGCTTTGTTCCGTTCATCCGTCGCCGCGTCTCGGTATGATTTGGGATCTCCTTTCTATATGTATACTCGCTGCTATGTCGCTGGCTGATGACACACACAAATCTTTTTGACATTCAATTTTGACATTATTTAACATTGACATTCTTTACCATTATTTATACTAATATTACACAGTCTTTTCCTTTTTGTTACCCAAGTTTAGTATTCATTATAGTTCAAAAAGATGCCATTTGGATATGAGTGCAGATCAAGGATTGTTAAGCAGGTTCCGGCTAAGCCAACAGTTCGGACCAGGCCCATAGTACAAGAAACAACCATTCCCGGTCCAGGTCATTATGACACGCAACAAATATGCGGTAAGGCATTCGCACCTGTTCGGGTTCTGGACAAGCAAGTTCTCGTAAGCCCAACTATAGTTGTTGGTACATGGTGAATAAGGAAAGATGCTGCATCGTCTTCCATCTAACATTCCCAAGTATCTGCTATGAAAATTCGCCTGTTGAGTGTAGAGATAATAATGTATTGTCAACGTTTAGGCCATTAATTCATGTTATCATTGGGACGGCAAACTACGTATTTAAGGCTGATATGATGACGATGGTTTTTTAAGTTTTAATCATGATTAGCAGCTCAGTAACAGCCCGGAGTCTAGATTTGTGCGTGGTTGATGGCAATAGGCTCGCCCGCTATTGCATGGGACTTAAACATACCAATACAAACATACAAACAAACATACAAATGTATTAGAGCCATGAGTGGAGTAGAATACTTAGACCATTGCAGGCCATTATTTAAGAAATTAAAAATTCTCCCTCTCCCATGTCTGTATATTTTTGAACTTTGTCTATTTGTAAAAAAAATACCCTCACTTATTTATTTTAAATGAACAAGTCTCCGAAAGACTGAACAAAAAAAAATGCCGGGAAATTACTAGTACCGGCTCAGAGATTGCAATTATACAGTAGAAATGCCAGTTGCATGACAATTAAAATTTATAATAAATTACCACCTGCCCTGAGAATATTACCAATTTAATAAGTTTAAATGTAAGATGTTTGATTGGCTTTTAGACATGTGTTTTTATTGCGTCAATGAATTTTTAAATCATACTTTTTAATCATAATAGGTAGATACATAAAGCTATGTTAGTAAAATTTAAAATTGTTATTATTTTGGACATGCATGAGCGATCAATGCCGTAGGATTTGGCTGTCCACTCTGTCCGACATCGACATCACGCTCAGAAGCGTGTTGGTGCTACCCCTTACCCGAGACCACAAGGAGGCCGTTCTTTTGCGATGCACCGCCTGGAAGCCGTCTGTGTTGTGGTCGGCGAACATGCCGGAAGCACTGCACCTCCATGGGAGCCCCAATAAACCCCTGAACGCGTTGTTATACTGGACGCGCAGACCATTGTGGGCTTTTTTAGTGTAATATACCAATATTACTCAAAGGCTTGCAAGCAAAGGAATATATGTACTATCGATGCAGAAGTTGGAAGTTATTGACATTAGGGGTTAGGTACCTACACCGTGCCTACACCTAACCTCGCTTTTGTAATGAACACTAATAGACTCTCGTTGCGAAATTAAAAATGCCATCTCGAAATTCATTTGTAATTTATTCGTATACTGAAGAATTAAGATTCGTTGTATTTTTCTTCATTAATCCAAAATAATAAGATAGGTACTAAAAAGAAACAATTTATTTTCGTGTTAAAAGAAAATGCTTTCTTATGTGAATTAAAACTTTCAAGAGGCATCGAAAGTACTCAGATAACAAAGATTCAAGATTAAAGTTCATTATTTAGCAAATAGGCAAAGATATTTTTCCAAATATATACAGTATTTTCAAAAAATAACGCAGTATTTTAGAAAGATAATCTAATATCGATAATTGTATTAATCTGTGAGTAATTTTCCCAAAATCCTTCATTGTTTACCAAGATAGACGTTCTCACAAAAATATCAAGATCCGAGCAACTTTGCATTTAGCACTGGACTAACTTGTCAATTTTGTAAAAGGAGCTGTATTCCAATTTCAGTTAGGTTCTTATTTAAAAAACAGGCTCGAAGGTTTAAACCATACCTAAAGAAAAACCTTGTTCTGTAATAAGGGGGACTGAGTCTAGCCAATCCCTGACGTTTGACTGACAATTCCAATGCCGATCTATCGGAATTATATTCGAGAGTAAGCACCCAGGTTACGCTACTTTTACCACGGTCCGATAGATCGATCGAACATTGCGGCTATTATGTATTCAAAATAAAAATAAAACATATTTTTTTTTCACATAAACCTACATGGGAACTTATGACACGTCGGAAGCTAGGTGCACAGTTGGTAATTGCCAAGATGAAGAAGAGCCGGCAAGAAACTCCAGCTATTACTTATCCACAAACCGCTCAGCATAGTTACTATGCCAACAATATTCTAAGAAGCTCGCTTTATGAACCCCTGAATTAGACAATTGTGCTTTGACTTACATATTCGCAGAAACTCAACCAGGACACGTAAGCTTTTTACCAGCTCTTTGCATCATAGAACCCCATATCGTTGAGTACAGTAACCCCCGAGAGCTCAGCGCTTTCATGGCTGGATCTATAAACCCCGCGATCCGCATGCCCCAGCAATATGGCCTGAATAATGAATGCCACACGACCCGCCATATTGGGCCGTTTTCGTTTTTAATTTTCCATTACTTACATGAATAAATAATGGAATGGAACGCGAGACAGTATATTGCGTTTCATTGATTATTCACCGTCAAGTTATGACGCGTTTTTGGTGTATGTTTTGCGTGGTTCCTATGTATGATAGATGATTAGCAGTAGCCAGTAAGACGCAGGTAATAAAAGCCCATTTATTTTTAAAGTAGCTTTTGCCTATGGCTTCGTCTGCGTTGAGGTCGATAATTATCCCACGGGAACATACTCCCGGGATAAAAAATATCCTATGTGTTAATCCATGTTATAAGGTATCTGTGTGCTAAATTTCATGCAGATCCGTTCAGTAGTTTCACATTTATAATATTAGTGGAATTGGAATAGTAGGAAGTAAAATAGGTAGAAGAATAAATTAGTATCACTACCTCGTTGTCTCATACCTGATCGTAGGATCCTGGACTCGATGCCCGGATCCAGAAAAGTGATATCGGGTTGGTAACAGGCCGGAGTCTAAATTGGTGCACAGCTAAGCAAATAGGAAAAGCCCTATTCAGTGGAATTTCAATATAACAGTCGTTATAAGTGTGTACACTTCTACCTATGTCTGCAGTGCTATTCTGTAAAAATCTCACCGTGATAACATGGGTGAAGTGAGATTAAAGTGAGATGTCATTACTATTAATTCTCAGCATGTCGTGTCATTAGTATTAGACCTTGAAGTGAGCTGTCAATCTATCTGATTGACAGCTCACTTCAAGGTCACTTCACCTCAGTTCTCACGTTGAGATTTTTACAGAATACACAGGCTGTACGCTGAATACAAGTTTGATGTTATGTTGAAATCATCCGCAGGAAAGAATGCTAACAAGTTACCTGCCTATCTAAACAGGTTATTTTTTCCTAAAGGGACCGTTCTCTTTGTCGAAGACTCTTCTTAGAAATGTTAAGAACGATTTCTACGTAGCCATCTAGTCAAAGAACCTTTCAACGTTTTTAACCAAAAGGGGTCATTCTAATTTTCCACAACAATGGTTTTATATAAAACGCGGGCGAGCTAAACAAATCGAAACCTATCATTGGATTTGATTATGAGATCCGAATATTTTGGATGTATACTCACCAAAAGAGATAAATAACCAAGGTCGTCGCATATAGTTCAAGATTGGTAAGAAACCTTTGGATGCTTTCGAATATAATTTTTTTAATTAATAGAAAATAAACAGTTAATTGATCACATTAAATTACATTCTTAAACATCCATCGGTTTCTTACTAAACTATAAATATATCTGAAGGTCCTAGTTATTTAACTCTTTTGGAGAATTTACATAAAAACACACCTAATTGGTAATCTAAATTCGTAAAAAAATAGTATTTGGAAGTTTCGGTAAGATCGAATCAAACAATTATATTAGTTAACATCGGTTTTACGCATAAATAACACCAATTACTAAGTAGATCTGTTGACGAAGATGAAGTTAATTATAACCCCATTAACTAGGAAAAATATGAGACCAAAACATTTAATCCGCGATGCTATTTGCAGAATTGAAATGTGAGAAAATGGAGGAATAATGAAGGAGGCCCACCTCGACCGGAAGCCATTCCTCCGTCGCACGTCGCTCCGGTGCGACGATATCCGGTGCAGCTCAATTTCCTGGACCATGGAAATTCCACTGAGTTTTTATTTGCCCTCGTGATTCCGGCGTTCGTGCCCTTTTTATCCTCAAATGTTATCGCTAGCTTTGTTCCGTTCATCCGTCGCCGCGTCTCGGTATGATTTGGGATCTCCTTTCTATAAGTATACTCGCTGCTATGTCGCAGGCTGATGACACACACAAATCTTTTTGACATACAATTATGACATTTTTTAACATTGACATTCTTTACCATTATTTATACTAATATTACACAGTCTTTTCCTTTTTGTTACCCAAGTTTAGTATTCATAATAGTTCAAAAAGATGCCATTTGGATATGAGTGCAGATCAAGGATTGTTAAGCAGGTTCCGGCTAAGCCAACAGTTCGGACCAGGCCCATAGTACAAGAAACAACAATTCCCGGTCCAGGTCATTATGACACGCAACAAATATGCGGTAAGGCATTCGCACCTGTTCGGGTTCTGGACAAGCAAGTTCTCGTAAGCCCAACTATAGTTGTTGGTACATGGTGAATAAGGAAAGATGCTGCATCGTCTTCCATCTAACATTCCCAAGTATCTGCTATGAAAATTCGCCTGTTGAGTGTAGAGATAATAATGTATTGTCAACGTTTAGGCCATTAATTCATGTTATCATTGGGACGGTAAACTACGTATTTAAGGCTGATATGATGACGATGGTTTTTTAAGTTTTAATCATGATTAGCAGCTCAGTAGCAGCCCGGAGTCTAGATTTGTGCGCGGTTGATGGCAATAGGCTCGCCCGCTATTGCATGGGACTTAAACATACCTAACGGGCGAAACGTGGGTGTCCTACAAGTAGGTACACCTCTATCAAACCCTTCGAGGAAATTTGAAGAAGCCTAGTCACAACTATGGTGCAACTACTGTGCCACGAATACCTAGCGTAGAAACTTATAGCCATAACACCAACGGGCTTAGCATGACGCTTTGTATTTCTACGAAGAAAAGACAGTGCTTTTTCAAAACAAAGTGACATTTCGTTACTACATTTTTGATATCGCACCGTAGATATCCTTCTACAATCTGTCATTTAGTCTTTCGTTTCTATCGATATTTGTCTAGGTCCTTATAAATGTAGACTATTTCAGAAGAATATTTCTTCCCAAACTGTCAAAATCTCACCGACAACAAACTTTCTACTCGACGGCCACAAAGTGTATACGATTATCTACAAAATGATGATTCGTTTATAACGCATAACTGTGATAATTAATAGAAACACATAGCTATCTTCTCCTATTGTACATAATTTAGTTAATAATCATGTCTATTCTTCCGTCGATAAATCGGTGCTCGTGCTAAGCCTGCTGGCTACGAGTTTTTACAATAAAAACGATCAATTCTACGCTAGGTATTCAAGAAATAGATAACTGAGCTGGTGCTCAGGTATCTATTTCTTGTCTTCACAAATAATAAGCACAATCAACCTATAATATTCCCACTGCTGGGACACAGGCCTCTCGGTGAGAGGGAGTGGGCCGTTATCCATGACGCGGGCCCAGTGGAGGTTGGTAGAAGTCACATGTCTTCGAAATTTTTGTTCTAGGACATGTCAGTTTCCTCACGATGTTTTCCTTCACCATTTTGAGAGCAGTGGTGAGGGAAATAATTTACACAAAGTAAAGCGCCTGTCTGAAAGGTTTTGCAGTAGCGATCGCGTACTGAAGGACGTAATATTGAAAGGCATGCCACAAGTGGACCGATGACTGTGGAGGCCGCAAGAATCTGCTGGATGCGGGAAGCACAAAACCGGTCAAAGTGGCAGAGCTTGGGGGAGGCCTATGTCCAGCAGTGGACAGTTTTTCGGCTGAAATGATGATGATGAAAGCGCCTGTCTGGATTTGAACCTACGACCTGCAACTCGTAAGTCATGGCCGTTACCACTGGGCCAAAATTGCTCTATAATATTAGTGATATTAATTGCGCAGCATCATAGCGAAGTTACCAACCAATTATAGTAAAGTTCATTGACTCTAACCGCCCACTCGATTCCAAGTTGTAATAGAGAAAGCTAAATAATTTTGTTAACAATAAATCTTATCAAAAACAGTTTCTGTTTGCCTTTGATGTCAACTTTCAGAGTCAAAATCTGTTGCTAAGCAATCATTACTAAGAATTAGAATTATGATCAAAAGCCTTATCGATATTGAAGCTTTCCGTCGAATTCTTTGCAAACATTTTCGGATGACATAAACATTTTATAGCGTCTTTGCAATAGTCTTTCAGTCAATACAAAGGTTGTTTTATTTGTCTCCTTATTCACTGGGAGGGGCTAAATAATAAAACAACCACTCGGGGTCAACTGGTTAAGCTACGCTGGCCACGATTGGTTCGTGAATGGATGAACCTCCATTGCTTATCGAAGACCCCCATGCCTTGGAAAACACGTTAAACCTTGCTGGTCCCGGCTATCATTCGTAGATCTTTGACATAGTCGTTACGGGTAATCAAAAGCCAAAAAAGATAAGCACCAGTTTTACCAAGGGATAAACTTACAAGTTCCACAAGTAACGTCACTCATTATTTAATTTTTTTTTTTAAATACGTTAATTTCAGACAAAATTAAAATTGTCCGTATAATTTTAGGAACAGAGGTATATTCTAGGAACAGAGGTCTTAAAAACTATGTTAGTACTGTTGCATTGAAGAATACATTCTCATAAAAATCAAAATAAAATAACATAATTTCGTCAAGTGAAGTCGAATAAGCCTCTTCAGCACTGCAGACTACAGCCTATTTGATACCATCTTCGTAACTTCACCTAAACACTTATTTCCAGGCGGAAACGGGTTTTCAAAAATAAAGCGTGCACCGGCTTACACCTTTGGGCGAGTACTAAACCCTTATTTTCCCCCGGCTGTCAAATCGAATGCACCAATGCTGGATGTTAGTGGAACTAATACAAAATTAGGTACTTAATACATTGCTTTATTACTAATACTTTCCTTTTCAGTGGTTACAGCATTATAAAATAGCTTCACGGGTCGATCGATCAGGTTAAGCTGCGCTTGCCGCGGTCGATCCGTGGATGGGTGACCATCTTTACATACCAAGACCCATCCGTGCCTCGGAAAGCACGCTAAGCTGTTGTTCGTGGTTGTCATTCTTTCGTCGATGTTTGACAGTCGTTTCGGGTCGTCAGAAGCCCGAAAGTCTGACAACCTGTCTTACCAAGAGGTTTCGTATTGTCCAGTAACTAGGTTGTAATGGTCAGATAGGCAGTCACTCCATGTAAATACTGGTATTTCGTTGCATCCGGTTTGACTGGAAGCCGACCCCATCACAGTTGGGGAAAAGGCTAGGCAGATGATGATGATTTGCCATGAAAAAAAAAAAAATTACATGCATTAACAAAAACGAAGCCTCATGGTATTTTCATATTTGCACAGGTGACCATAAAATCCCGGGAGGGTTGATGACTCCAAACAATTGGCCCCCAGGCAATAAGCTGAAAGTGCCCGGGCCTGGTACTCACGACCCGAGTCTGAGGGTAGGTCTCAAGCGCGCGCCAGCATACAGCTTGCGACTTACTGCCAAGCCTCCGTTCCAGCCGTATGACATGTGGACCCCACCACCTAATATGTATTGCCCGCCGATACCGCAAAAGTAAGTAAAAATAAAGCTCGGGTTAAAGATGTCTTTATTCTCAAAAGAAAAAAAAATTCACTTACATGAGATATGTAGCTACATAATTTCAAAACCTTGTTGATGTATACGTATAGTTTTGATAAGGAGGAAAAAAAATACAACATACAGATATAGTCAAAAAGTGTAGGGTAATCGCTAATAGATTGAACACAGCTAAAATGTAAACATTCACGGAACGCGCGCAACTATTATAGATGTGGTATGCAATGTACTAAAGTGCGCTCAGTTTATTTTTACTAAACACATGTAATTTAAGTGAATATTGACATAAGCTCCATAATTTAACCCGCCTACAGCCTCGGGTACGCTCGTTCCATCATACACATCATCTGTAACTTTTGATCAGGCGTGATCGAAGTCAAGAGCGGGCCCTTTAAGCAGTAATAAAAAAAACCTTTTATATCGGGTATAAAAACGGTTAACGAAACTTGAGAATCATTAAACTCGTAATTGTGATCACTTTTGTACTGGTCTATACCTGGGAAACGTCTGGCTAGAGAGAAATTGAAGGTGAAAGTCAATTCATCAATGTTACACTTAACTCTCTCTCTCTCTTCATATTACCCTTATTACTCCCACGAACCCTGTACCGTTGCATGCATATAGCATATTTTTTTAGTCCAATGTTGCTTTGTTTTATTGGCTTATAAGTCGATTCGCACGAATTTACTCACCCGAAATGGGCGAATCGATACTTTTAAATAATATATTATTTCTGTTTTTCGATTCGCACGAAGTTAATTTATTTGTGAGCGAATCGACATTCCAGAAATACTTATTAGGCAATTGGCACGCGAATAAATACGACCAAATCGACCAATACGCCGTTTGATGTGCAGAATACGTGGATTAAGGCTATGTGTAATGGTCCTTTTAAATCAATATTTTTAATTTACCGAAATTTTAAATATGAGTTATATAGTATACCAACACATTACTCGTTTAGCTCTAATTAGGAGAATTTACACATTAGTAATACCAGTTTTACCTTTTTCGGGTTTCCCCATTTTCAGGTTAATCTGCGGATTTAAAACCTCGCACTGGGGCATGTTTATATTATGCTCTTAGTGCTCTCGCACTGTGGCTATTGCAACTTAATTATGGATCTGTGTTATAACTAAGCAACTTAGCACACGAAGCAAGTACTCGTAACATGAATCAAATCGGCTTTACATTTTTCAAACTGGTTTAGACCTTAGTTCCAAGACGTGGTATATTGCGTTTCGCACGAACGTTAAAACATCGCGGCCGGATTTTTACGCGTACTGAATTTTCAACTCTCGGTGTTAAACCGACCAATGAGAATCATATAGAATACATTTCAGCGCGTCGGAAAATTACACTGTTGGATATTCCACTTTCGTAGCTAAGCAGCGCGTTGAAGATCCAGTCTTCCGAATAAATCCCGTTACGATATTTTTACGTTCGTGAAAACGTGGACTTTCATTTCAGTAAAGTAGAACATATACCATTAAAACCATTAGTAATCATTACTAATGGTTTTTAACCGACTTCAAAAAAAGGAGGAGGTTATACTCGTATGTTCCACCGAACGTATTTTTTTTTAAATGTATGTTCCCCGATTTCTCCCTCATTTGTGGACCGATTCTCAAAATTCTTTTTTTATTTGAAAGAGTACACTCCTGAGGTAGTCCCATTGGCACCAAATCAGGATCTGATGATGGAATCCCATGGAAATCGAGGGCAACCCTCAAAATTTGTAGGTTTTTTTTTTTTTTTTGTGTGGGAAATCATCAAATGACTTCTCCTGCTGAGTAGAGCAAGAGGGCGTGTCAGACATTTACTGACTAAAACCCACCCGTGTTCCTTCAGTAGCCCGTATGCCAGGGCAGGGGCTGTGGTATCTCTTTCGAACAAACCCGCACCCCTGGCAGGCATCGGCCCTTGCGGACCCCACCTGTGGTTGCTGACATCTTTGACGACGCGCGTGTGGAACACAACGCGCCGTCCCGTCTACCACTTTTCGGCCGCAGGGGATAGGGAGAGCAGCTGACGCCATACCGACACTCCTCTTCCCCTGCGGCCCCACCGCGTCCGCCATCAAACGGTGGTGGCCCCGTCCAGGCCACGGAAGGGAAGAGCGCTGCTCAGAAGCACCGGCACTCCTCCTCTACCGCATCCCGTAACCCTCAGCCGCGATGCCTCCCATTCGACATCGCGGCCCACCTCAGTTGCGGTGCACCACACCGCAACCTACTTTTTGGCCGCTACGTCGTCGGCTTTGAGGCAAAAGCCCTGACGAGCGGCCCCACCTTTGGGTTCCTCTTAGCTTCACCGTGGCCGGAATCCACGGTTACTGAGCCCCCCGCAACGACAATGCGGGAACCCAATCGGGGGGAAAATTTGTAGGTATTAACAATGTTTTTCATATGTTTTCTAAAGCTGTTGAGACATTTGCGTATGGTCATCATCATCTCATGACGCTGAGCTGATGACGGAAGGTACAACTCTTTAACGATTAGGAGTTAGGTGGAGGTTCGGGCATAACTCCGTCATATAGGCCGATTTGCATAATTCTTTTTTTTTTAGAAAGGGGTTTATTCCGAAATGGTCCCATTTAAAATTCATATAGATCTGATGATGCGTTTCGGAGACAGACAACGGAACTCTTCGAAAAAAGACATCATATTAACCGCGATTGCTGCTATCGCATAAATATGCATTGTTTCGACCCCAAGGATGATGAAATTTCGAATTGGTGTGGCATAGGTACCATAACTAAAAAGTGAAAAATAAAAACTTTTTCCAAAAAAAAAAACAACCGACTTCCAAAAAAACACTAGAAAGTGAAAAATAACTTTAATTTCGGAAGGCGGTGACCAGAAATTAATAAAATACTAATCAAAAATCACCGACTTCCGAAATTAAAGTTATTTTTCACTTCCTAGTGTTTTCTTTGGAAGTTGTTTTTTATTTTATTTAATTTTTTAATGTTTTTACGTAATTCGTTTCATTTCAAAAGAGGTCCACGCTCGAGGTTTGCTAGAGAGCTATGGTATGGAGTATTCTGGGTATCAAACTTGTGGACCGGGTTAAGAATACAACAATCCGTTCCATTACGAAAATAACTGATGTCACTCGGAAAGCTGCCACACTTAAAAGGAATTGGATGGATACATCTGTCGTATGTCAGACCATCAATGGGCCAAACTTACGACCCAGTGGGTCCCGCGTAATGGCAAACGACATCGCGGCAGGCCCAGGCAGAGATGGCGGATGAGCTGGATTCTTTTAATAAAGCTTGGTCCATGTCAGCTTTGGACAGAGAGAGGTGTAAAAAGAGTAGGGAAGCAGCAGCAGCAGTGGGACGTTAATGACTAATAATAAAGTAATCTTTATTTATAAATAAAGTCCTGACTGACTGACTGACTGACTGACTCATCAACGCCTAGGCCAAACCCTTGGACCTAGAAAGCTGAAATTTTACATAGAGGTTCCTTTTATAACGTAGACAAGGAATAAGGAAGGATTGTTCGAAATTCAATCCCTGAGGGAGTTAAATAAGGGATGAAAGTTCCGCGCGGACGAAGCCGCTGACAAAAGCTAGTAATATATATAACACAATTTACGTCATTCAAATTTGATCGTGAACGGTGATTTCGCATCTGAAATTGTACCATAATTTACGTTTGTCGAACGTATAAGCGCTATATGCAGCGTAACCGCTTCGCAAACGCCACGCTAACGCTAAGGCGATGCGACGTGACACGATTTTTATTTAAATTAAAACCGAACGTTTTAAAAAAAAACACGTTTTTGAAATCTTATTTGTCACTTTTTGGTTATAGTACCTTCTCTATATGCATTCATATTACTTACCCCTACATTGCTATATGCAATAAAAAACCATACACACGAACAGAATCTACTCCTATATATTTAGAAGTCGGTTCATAAACAGCGAATGCACAATGCGTTGGCGTAGACCCCTTTGAAGAATATGACAAGATGTTGCCACATATTACAATGGTCTTAGCCGTAGTATAAAGCGATTCCGTAAGATCATTATTTGTGATCTTTAGCACTAATACAAAGAGCTGCCGAAACCGAATTTAGTTAGCACTCACAGTATAGCTTATATTCAACGAGAATTTAGAAAAAACGTATATTTCGTTTGTCGTTTTGTTTACGTATGTTTTTTTACTAAACGTTTTTTCTCTCTTCATACATATAAGTTTTTTCTTCTTCTGTTCCGAGTTTTTTTCTTTATGCAGAAGACCTCCAGCATACACCTTCAGAAACCCGCGTGTGATCCTCCCCGCGTTCAACCCTCCCGGCCCAGGGGCACACCACCCGAAACACAAGTACATTCAGAAGACGAAGCCAGCGTTCTCCTTCGGACCTCCATTTAGGCCACACCGAAATACTGAAAACACTCCTGCGCCTAACGTCTACTGCGAACAGAAGGTACAGAATCATCAATCCATTATACTAATAATGTAAATGCGAAAGTAAATCTGTCTGTCTATGGGTTGTGTGTCTGTCTGTTTGTCGGTCAGACTGTAACCTTTTTACGCTTTATCGGCTGAACGGATTTGGATGAGGCATACAGATAGACCACGACCTAGGTTTGGGCAAATTATAGTTTTATCGCGGTACAATGCGATCCCTTGGGTTAATTTCCTCGGGCAAAACATAATCAATACGTAAGTCCTGACTCACTCACTTACTGAGTCATCAACGTCTAGCCCAAACCCTTATTTCTAGAAAGTTGAGTTTTTGAAAACCCTAGAGTTATGAAATATCAAAAGGAACACGTTGTAAAGAGGATTTTTGACAGCCCGAGATATTTAACCGATACGTTTAGAGACACGATATAACTATAAATTTACGAAATAACTAAATAAAAATATCTAAAACCATTAAATAACCCTTTGACTTAAAAATAATAATTTTATTTTTATGTATACATTTATTATTTACTTTAACATCAACGGTTGGCTGATTGAAAACAAATTGGACCCGATTCTGAGACCCTTTGTTAAGAATGACGAGATAATCCATATTATATATCATAATCCTTTTGGTGATTGTTCGCAGTTTATGGTGGGCAAGCCAGCGATTCCAGCTATTAGTTTCGGCATACGGCACAGTCCTTACTTGGGAAACCAAGCAATACACACAAAACCTCTCGATCTTGAGCAACGGATGAGTCGCCTCTGAGAAGGTAGCTACAAAATGACGTAGGTACTTTACTTCAAATGAGACTATTTTACAGATTTTATATTCAGTAATTTTTGTAGTTAGTTTAAAGGAGTAAATAAATCGATGATTAGATAAAATTATTGACTCTCTTTGAAAAATATGCTGTAAGAGCAACCGTTACTTAATGGGTTAACTTTAAAACGAATTCATAAACTAGTTGGATAAAGACGGCGCGGATATAAATTGAGATTTAATACTTTACCACGCAAGCGCGGGTATTAAAACGCGATCAAGTTAATTTCGCAAAGTTTCGCTGAAAGTCGGCCACTGCGCTGATTTGTATGCAATGTTTACCGGACCCGTGACGTCACTATGTTCTCTGGCTACTGTGGAGCCTCTTGAAACTTCACCACTTTTGACCGCGCTTTTCCCTTATTGTTGTAGCCTTGGGGGCCCGGGATATAATGCACCGTTAGTCAAGCCATTTGATATGCCATCAAAACAGGTAGTTTGTATGATAGTTAAGAGGGGAATCGTGATCTTTTTTACCTTAAACAGGGTGATTTGTACTTTGACTTCCAGGAAGTGATAGTGTGCCCCATTTGCGACAGTTAACCACCCCTTAAGACACAAAGTTTTCTAAAATTCATAAAAACTGGGATTTTTCGCATCCCATAAATTTTCGCTTAGGTCTTATGGAGTGCTTTAATTTTTTCAAATGGGTCACGAATTCACGTACTGGAAGTAATACGTCGCATTACAAGTCACTATTTTTACATTACATTAATACACCGCGGGCTTTCCAACGGCGAGTCGACATTGAGCTACCCAAGTCGAGCGAATTGGGTAGCTCGCTGTCCGGTAAGGACCAAGCCCAAGTCGACGGCGCGTTGTGTTCCACGCACGCCTCAAAGAGATGTCAGTACCATTTGGTGGGTATGCAAGGGCCGATGCCTGCCAGAGGTGCGGGTTTTTCGAAAGAGATACCGTGGCCCCTGCACACAGGCAACTGAGGGAACACGGATGGGTTTTAGTCAGTAAAAGTCTGACACGCCCTCCTACTCCACCCAGAGCGGGAGAAGTTATTTGTTGATTTCCCGTCCACAAAAACAAAAAAAACCCTGTTTACATAAACTCACGCCTTCCTCTTATGGAAGTAGGCTGAAACTACAGAACGCAGAAGGCGTTCTGTAGTTTCAATCTTCGATCCTTATTATCCTCCTTTTGCTTCGTTTACTTTAATACATCTGAAAAAAGTCATTTTAATATCAAAGTCAACAAATAAATACAGTATCTACATCAAATTATAAAATCAATAGTAAACTTACAGTATTGTCAAGAAAATGCAATATTCTACCAGACATTGCACTCAAACAGAACAGGATACATAAGAGAATTGACGAGAATCGACTACGGTAAACTATTGAAAAGTTCAATATTAAATTTTCAAACAAAGAAAACATATTCCTAGAAGCGTACAAAAGTCAACATACCTATCCTATATTCCTTTAAAATCAAGACAGATTATATTCGCCGTGGAGAGTCTCAATCACAAATAGCAGAGGGAATACAAACGTAGCAAGTCAAACATATCTCAACTGGGAATGGCCGATGCTCCCTCGCAACCTCGCCTACTATCTACTGTTAGTTTTCAATGATTAGGTTTACGTTGGCCAAGTGATGCCTTCCACTTGTGCCGTATTTGACTACCGAAGTCAAATATCACTTATTTATTGAATCATTGGCAGACGAAGACTTTGCTATTAATACCTTTTAGTGCATGTTCGTACAAAGTACTGAGAAAATGGTGTGAGCGTATCATACCCGTGTGTAAGTGTTGGTTTTCGCCTTCGGTTCCATTAGTACTTCCAGTCTGCACAATCATCCCTCCATTTTATTAGGTACTCTATAGAAATATTGTTCAGTCACATAGTATCGAATTCTCTACAAGGGTCCAACTCCAGCGTCGGCGTCGTAGCGATTACTGTCGAGTATTACTAGAGTTTCCACTTGTCCGCGAGGAAGTACCTACCCAATTTTCCTGACAATATTTAACAAGGTATTAGAGTAGAAATACATTGGTGTACTATACACAGGACTGTGTTACAGGATAACATTTTAATCATTGGACAAACTGAGCAATGAATTCAGCATATGATTCTAGACGTATTCTAGCGTAGAACATATTAGTAGGTTTAAAAAAATCTGCTATTCCGTACATTTTCACCGCGTAGGTTTTACACTTTTCTTGAAACAACAGATTTTTTTTTATAACCGACTAAAAAATTCTAGAATCATATGCTGAATTCATGGTTACTATTTGCGAACCGATTAAAATTGTATCCTATACATTGGTCTTTGTGTTTTAAGGATTATTATTAAAAGCTGTGTGGAAAACACAGGCCTATAATTATTAATAACTGCAGGCTCTTCTACTCTCCTACCACTTCCATTTGGGGCTACTATTTTCCCAGCTCCACCTTCTCCGTATTTAAACATGCCTATTCAACTTTAAACGCAGGATATCAAAATCTTTTGGCGAATTCACGATAATTCCATTCCTTTTTTATAACATCATTACTTCGGGAGCTAAATAGGTGCTATTAATTGGCAGTTAAGTTCGGCGCGTCGCGGGTCGCCCTGTAAATGGCGTTAAATTGAGCCGGGGCGGCGCAGGCGCCTGAGTGCATAATCACCTCCACCGCGATCGCGATAGTGGTGGGAACCCACTCATGTTTGATGTCGACTGCAGGCCGCCAACCGGGCTAATTATTGATAGGCTTGCGGGAACATCTAGGTGCTATATTACCTTCATTAAGGTAACGAATGTTGTAAGTGTTTCGGCTTAAAATACAATTGTGTCTGGACTGTTACACGAAAATCTTGACTGAAAAAATAACAAACACGTAAATCAGATTAGTGGTTCTCAAGTACTAAGTAATGATTGCACCAGCGCAGCGGTATGAAAGCTAAACTTTTACTACCATTGGTAAGTAATGAATACACCACCATATTCTCATTTTTGTTGGGTTTTGTTAACATAAATACGGCCTGTATTATTTGAGTCATCTCCGGATATAGGTAGATCAGTTTCTAATATCAAATCCTTTTTTAATGAAGGCGCGTCGTGTTTACCTTTCTCGTCATAAATCACCTGTCAAACACAGATTGACTTGATCTACCTTTCAGGCCGTTTTCAAAGTATAATGTGGGTATCACTAACTTGGAATGACACTCGATGACTTTTACGACTAGAATATTTCAGTGGTTTATTTAAAAATACAACTTTCGTATTATTGGCTAGAAAAGGCCTCGTTGGCTAACTAGGGTTAAAGTGCGACTGGTTACAAACTGCTAAGAAATCCTCAGTATATCAGCTTGGTGTCTGTGTTTTTACCCAGATACACATTGTGTCCCCTATTCAAATGACTTTTAACATAATAGGGCCCTATAACTACCAAAAAACTTTACAATTACAATTTACAAAGGGCTAACCTATTGGCCTTTTGTAGATTTGTAGACTAGTAAAGTTTTGTGGTTTAAACGTGGGTGTACCAACACGCCTCTGCCAACCTCGTTGGTGAATACAGGCGTGATTTTACGATGTCTGAACCTAGAGAGCGGGTTTTGTGTGCGGTTGAACCACGTTATATAAACTATAGTGTATTCCATAACTTGCGGAGGAGATGACGTCGATAGACTGTTCGACACAACACTACCACAGACCACAGCGCTGCAGCGCCGCTTAGCGGTTTGTGTGGGTATTCCCCGCAAGCAAGGAATTATTGAGTTGCTTAACTAGAACAAACATAACTACATTTATTTCTAGATAAAAGACTATAACAATTACGAAACAAATCAACTTCAAGTCTTGAAAGTTTTGACAGTTAACACGCGTGGTGGACCTAATTTGGGCAAGCTTGACTAGTTTTTGTTTTGACTGACTTTTTGGTAAGATTTTAACTTGGTCATAACATCTTTAGTGAATAGGATACCAACTCTTAGTAGATAAGGTCGGCGGCGGCGGTGTTCACCTAAAAGCTTTATCAGGTATGTGCACTGTTCAGTTAATTCACCTAATTAGCTCACCATGTCCCCGCACTAGATCATAAGCGACGTGTCGCGATGTGACTAAAATTTAGGTCACTTGTAATATATTGGTCCATGAAGATATAACTCAAGGAAACATTGTTCTGCAGCTACACAGTGGTAGTTAAAAACTTGACCGGTGTAGGTAATAATAAGTATCGCTAAAAGCTGGAAATTCAAGCTAAAAAAAAATTGCTTTCTGCACTCCTTCTGCATATAAACTATAACTGTACTAAAATTTAAACTATTCCGTCCGCGTCATTTAAAAAAAAAAAGGGTGCTCAAAGTTGTTGCTTCACGTATTAATAAATAGATTTATTTGTTATCAGATTACCACAAAAAATAAATTTAGTTAAACCAACAAATTTCACCTCTATTCAAAATACTTCACAACATTGAAAAATACGCCAGTTCAGCGGACAATAGCCAAAACAATAGCGCTTACAGTGCAATATGTCATTTCTGTCATCAGTAGACGTTTTCCCATTAATTTGTTTGGTAATTAATCTTTTTCGACATTAACGACGAGGGCTCGAGGATGACAAAGAAGGTGCCGACAGCAAAGGGTCATTGAAGCTTTGTTAACTCAAGGAACAAGAGAGGGTTTGATCTCTTTGTTTTGTGCTGAAATATCATCCTGATCGCTAACAAGGACGCTACGTTCAGCTTCTCGCCGGTGTCTTTGAATTTTTCAATGCAAAATAGATATATATCAAATTAAAGAAAAACTTATAATAATTTTGTAATCGTAGGTCAAGCAGCTGATAGTTTACCTGCATAATACACAATTTCGCCTGTTATGTTTAAGTCCCATGTAATAGGGATGAGCCTAATGCCATCAACCGGGCACCATGGGTTGCTACTGAGAAATTCCAGATTGAATTTTCAAATAGAACACCCAATCACTTTGCCCGACCTGGGAATCTAACCCAAGACCTCATATTCAGAACTAGCGTAATAAACAACTACTTTCTTTTCAGATCAATATATTATCCGCCTCTATTATTTCCTTGATTGCTGTTCATAAAATCAGTATAGAAAATCGTATCTGCGCACTGATATAATATGGGCATCATTACGTTACAAGGTGGAGACCCGCCATCTTTAGACCCAAATTGTGACATCCGTGTATCGCTATTCAGTATCGTAAAACTGGTAAAAAATTGTGAAGGTCGTTTCCTGGGCGGATGTTATACAGTTGTTAAACGAGGACGAAATAATATGGATCCGGTCGTCTTATGAAAATGTAATAGCCAGTAGGTACAGGTATCTTGTTTAAATATATAAATTCTCTACGATGCTTCTGAGCAGCGCTCCTTCCTTCCGTGGCCTGGACGGGGCCGCCACCGTTTGATGGCGGAGGCGGTGGGGCCGCAGGGGAAGAGGGGTGTCGGTATAGCGTCAGCCGCTCTCCCTATCCCCTGCGGCCGAAAAGTGGTAGACGGGACGGCGCGTTGTGTTCCACACGCGCGCCGTCAAAGATGTCAGCAACCACTGGTGGGGTCCGCAAGGGCCGATGCCTGCCAGGGGTGCGGGTTTGTTCGAAAGAGATACCACAGCCCCTGGCATACGGGCTACTGAGGGAACACGGGTGGGTTTAAGTCAGCAAAAGTCTGACACGCCCTCCTGCTCTACTCAGCAGGAGAAGTTATTTGATGATTTCCCACCCAAATAAAAAAAAAAAAACCGTGGCTGGAATCCACGGTTACTGAGCCCCCCCGCAACGACAATGCGGGAACCCACTCGGGGGGGTCCCTTGATGGTTTAGACACGTATGTGGTGCTGCGATCGAGTTCTAAGAAACTGAAAAAACGTCTGCTAGTAAAACGTAAAGTTCTGTAAATGGAGTACTTCATTTTCAAGCTGATCTAGGGAAAAATGATAAGAGTTGATTGTTTGATTGTTGACGTAATGACGTATTTAAAATTTGTTAAAGCATTTGAAAATGTTGTGTGGGCAGACCACGACGTTTTTATGGGAATTATAAGTTTACATGGTATTATATTTATATTAATAAATTTATTTGAATTAATATGTATTTATTTACAAACATTATTTTACACAAGAGTTTCTCTTTAGAGACAAGGAAAACAAACCGAAAATCCGTACTTAGTGGCATAATGATAATGTTTTTCCCTTCTCCTTTTATACAATGTGATACTGACAGATATCAAACATGTTGTTAAATTGCTGTTAACGACCCGTAGAACACAGGTCGGGTGTCCGTGTATTGGTACATATTTAAACGAGCTGCATTTCAATATTAACCGTTCACAAAGGCATTTAAGAATCCTACGACCGAAGCTCGCAACTAGGATTCGGGCGGAGACAATATTTCGTCCGAATATTGCTATCGTTGCGCTAGTGTTAGTACCTGTCGAGGATACATACCTACAGTGAGCAGTACGATCACACACACATTGACAATGGCTTGACGCGATAGCGCTACTAGCTACTGACCATTTATGATGAATTTGGATGTGTTCCGTAATACCAAAAATGATGAATGAAAACTTATTGTATTTTAATATTTTTTTCGACATTTTACAACTTGATAATATGAGCTATGCTTCTGACACAACAATATTACGGAAATTGTTGGTTATAATACCAAAAAAACAGTGAGAAAACATGTCATTTACGCTGTAAAAATGTGCAAAATGCAATTCGCTTAAACTTCATTTGAGGTAAGTATTTTGGAAAAAAAAACCCCTACGAGCCTAGATAAATACTGTCTGAATCCGAATATCACCATAATATGGTGGAAATATGCTCAAGTTGCAAATGATTTAGGTATTACGTATGTATGGACAGTTCATTGTACGTAGGCCTCTTAACTCGTAGTTATTATTTGGTCAACAATTAATTTCGAGAAAACAACTCATATTTGAAGAGACTGAAATTCATGAAAAATTTCTAATTGATAAATAAGTTCATTGTATTTTAATTTACTTGAGACGTCGTAATAAGTTTTTTAGAAATCACTTTTATTCGAACTCAAGTTCAAACCATTTATTTCAATTAAACCAATTATAGGCACTTTTAAATTGTCAAAGTGTCGGTCAGTCACGTACAAAGCTAATAGGTCTATGAAGGGAACAGAGTCTGACCTTTCATTTTTTTACTTCACGGAATATATTCTTTCTACCTTTTAAATCTTAGGCTCCCAATTCTAATCCTACTCGACAGTAAGTCGACATCGCTAATACAAGAACATTTTTTCTCGTAGATCTGCCTATGTATAGCTATAGTAGGTACTACCGAGTTCATTTCGATTTCCGCTCGTTATTCTGACATTTTCGATAGCGGGACGTAACCTTTTCATACGACAGGAAATTGAATGTTGACGAAATATTGTGTCCAAACTGTGAACGTGGCATATTTCATTTTTAAAAATTCTTTCGTCGAGGCAATAAAATGTATAGCGCCAGTTTATTAATGTATTATTATTTATTCTCCCGTGTGAGGTGCAATCGTAACATAATACTATTTGTCAGGCGTTCATAGGCTTATTCTGCGAGGCGTTGAGCTCAACAACCTATTTGCATTTCTCATTTTCACCCCTCTTCTTACACTCCCTCGTGTACAATTTTGTATGTCGACGAGTGTGTCTTAGGGTACCGTGAAAAACGGAAACCCTATTACTAATACAACGTTGCTTCTCCGGCTATCCCTTACTCAAATGTTTAAAATTGGAACAGAAAGCTCTATACTTTCAAGAGATAATGCGGCGAAACTTTTTAAGCTGAAGAGGAAAACAAAAAAATATCTTAATTAAATTTTTAGCGGAACCCAGACGATAAGAAAATGGCAACCACTGCAGATGTTATTGTCTAATTCCAGCACAAACATAGCGTCTCGGTACTTCTCATGAGAATGGGTAAATAGACATCCTTGAAGGTGTAATCTTGTTGTGTAGGTAATTAAATTACATAACACAGTAGAATATTATGAAAACGTGACTCTTCAGAAGTTAGCAAGATAGTCTAAGAAGTTTTAAATTGAATTTATTTAAAACGCAATTGTATTCAATTTGGTTTAATTTTATGAAACTACTTTAAAACTTTGATTATGTAACAAAAAAATCCTGTGGTAGGAAACTGAAGGAGCAGATCTCGTTTATAAACTCAATACTTTAGCTAAAACTTAATCATAATATGATAATTACCTGTAGGTCTAATAATTAGGTATTCTATTTGATAGGATAATCCGATTCAATGACGTCATCGATTTGTGAAATAATTTACACACACCAGAAGGCCAATTCTCGTAATTAAAACCGTTCAAAATCTAGTCGCAGTGTCATCTCAGCAACAAGCAAATGTCAAAAATGTAAGAAAAATCGAGGTATTTTTGACAGATTGACACTGAGATCAGACTGTGAACGTTCTTAAAATTAGTAGAATTGCCCCTAAGGTTTAATGGAGACTTTTTGTTTTGTTTAAACGTAAATAGGTACGTAAGATAGCAACAAAATATGAAAAAAGATGTGGACCAACGTTTACAAAACATTCAAGGAGTATTCTGTAGCTTACGTTAACCTTAATAATGGAATAATGTAGGGATAGAATGTTGAATACGTGTTGTCTAATCTCAACCCGATACACAATATCGAACATAGCCGGACGAAGAAAAGCAATAAAACGCCTATTTATTTGAAAGCCAACAAGGCTCGCAGTAATGAAATTCCTCGCGAAATATTAACGCATTTTTTTTCCAACAAAGTGGTGATGTATTATCAGGATGAGGCCCAGCGTGGGCACTCTACTTTGTTACTATCCAAACCTTTTGTATCGGAAACTTTCTTGTATCAAGACCACGTAAAAACATTTTTGTAGCAACTAAGTTTATTACAATAATTTCAGTTGATAAATTGTTCGTAATACCCGAATTTGTTCTCGAAAGTAGATGAAACGTTTTATAAATGTAAGCCATTTATTCATCGGAATCCCTACAAATTACATGGGCTGTAACTGGCATCGAAACAATCACAGCCGATGATCCGGGGCGTGTTATGTAAATCTGGGCTTTGCTTCTAACAATAGACAGCGGCACATCTGACGGCTCAATACACGCCAACATTGCTAGTTACGCTTTTGTATTATTCACGATTGTTTTTGCTGATCTTTCGAGCTTCGGAATATATTTCGGGAACAAACACTTTGACTGTTATAGGGATCAGAGGAGATATTATAATAAAATGAAGTCTGAATATTTTATTCCATTTATTAGTCCTGTCAGCGATTTGCCTTCGGATAGGCACTATAAATTCCCGATTACTTAAAGCTCGGAAGCCATAAAGTTAGGGCTCTCTTCCCGAATAATCTCCTTCGTCGGAGGTAAAAAAAGCCGGGGATTTGTAAGGGCAGACGTTTATTGTCTGTGGATACTTGTACGCACGTGTAGTGTAGGTATGAGTTGGTACACGGTGCAAGTCAACAATAGGGTGTGTTGGAGTGTCGTCGGCGATGGAGCCGCGGGGCGCGCAATGTGAGCCTGTCACTCTGCCACAAATCACGAGACTACATTTACATACAGCGGTGTTCACCGCGTCTCGAGGGGACGCTCCTAAGAATACTACAAATGTACATCCTTCAACACTAACTTTATCAATGTACAGGTTGTTTCAAAAGTATTGTCGAGTGGATTTTTTGTTAAGGGTACTTGGAAACTTTAAACTGACCTTAGCAGAGCAGATCGATTTGTTTAGGTTTAGCAAAAAATGTTCGTTTGTTTCAGTTTTGGTATCTCATTAGTTTTCCGAATTGCTACAAAAAATTGTTACTTATACTACTTATTCAAGTGGATCCATAATTCTGCGGATATTTTTCCTGACGCCCAAAAAACAGCTTAAATAAGTTTAAACTTATAAACTTGTTATTGCAAAAAAATTACATGACTGTGACAAATACCCGACGCTTGTAACATCAATTTCTGCATGAAAGCCCCAAGAGTCCACAATTTACACTACCGAAGGTCGAATGATGTGATGCACTTTCGCGTCACCCGGATTGTCCTGATGTATTCATGAGCATTGGCGCAATCACGTCACCAGCGCTACACGAACTAAACCTTAAACCGACAACCAAAAGTTTAAATTCATTTACCAACTTTAGTCTCGGAACAGTTGTCTGTGCAAGTTTAGATGTTGATACTCCTCTGGTTGTCATTAGTTTGAATGTCCACAATACTGAAACAGCGCTTTTGGAATAAAAAACGATGACAATGTATTGTGCAGCACTTTGTCAAGCGTCCTGTTATAATGCGCCTCAGGAGACCCGTGAGTTATTGTTCTGAACCGATGTTAGCCACAAACTTTAGCCAGAACTCCCACGTTTTACGACGGCCGAATAAATCGAAATAACGTATAAGATTTTAAGATAACGCTTAGTGAATCCTTTCGCTTTAAATTTTAGCCAATCGACTGTAAACTCCTGAACGTGACCTGCACCTAAACCCAGCATAATGTTTAGTAAGCCAGATTAATACCTACGCTTTAATGTCTCGAGCAACAAGTTACAAATTAAACGTACGTTTCAAGTCTGAATGTCTCCATTTAAACCATTTAGAAGCCTAATAAAATGTCATAACGGCCCTTATCGTAGATAATTACTCAATAATTACTTTCTAAAACATTTGACATGGAACAAAAAAGCTCGGGACTAACTACAAACATTAGACCCTCATCACAGTACAAGTGCCAGTTTATTTGGCGTCCTTTGTAAATAAACGATCATTTCGGCGACTAACGAACTAGTGTTAGAAAGGAAAAATCGTCTCCGAAGCTTAGGCAGCGTGTTTACGTAAACAGGTGTAAAATAGATCGTTATGCGGCCAAATTACCATAATGTTTGTTGTCGAAATATTCGCTCGCCGAAACGGAATACGTAATGAGCGGGCCGAGTCAGCCCGGCAGATTTTACACGTTTATACGGCTTGATGTTCGTTAAAGGTACACCAGTAATTTTATGCAGTCATAAATTTAATTCAATACTTTGTTTTCGGAGTTAGCCTTGCGTAGGAAATAAAAAATGTTTACGTATCACTCGTAAAGCGTTTTGCCCTGTGCTCCGAGATGCTCGGTCATTTTTCTCCCGAATAGTCGACGATTTAGAACCCTTGGAGACACTGCGAAGTTTCCATTTCTGCGACGAGGAGTTGCAGATTGAAATTCAGGTAGAAGTTACTACAGTTACTTAAACCATTAACCTAGAAAGAACGGGATAGAAATACAATGTTATGTTAACGAGCGTAATATTTTGTAACGGTATTCTTTGTAATTAATTGAAATCTTCTTTTACGCTATCTATACATATAATAAATCTGTAAAGGAACTTTTTCTGTACATTTAAAATATTTCGAAAATAATTGCTTGGGGTGGTAAGGGATAATCAACAGATGACATTTTAACCCTTATCAAAATTTTTGTCTGTAGCTCGGTTTTTCAGTTTCTATGTTGAATAGATCAAGTATCACGTCAAAAGAACGAAACTAATATGGTTATCTTTCATACTCAAATATTGTTTATAACTCAGAGTTTATATTAGTCTTTGTTTCATCGCAATCGCTTCGGTCAACCTATCTAAATAATTTAAAGTGTTCAAGAAGAATTTATTTACGTAATGTTGAAACACTTAGCGACATCTATTGGCGTGAAACGGTACTAACGAATACTTCATAATAGGTCTTTACCTATGAAATTGCCGTTTTGTATGAAAAAATTTAAACGAATTTTTTTCATGAATTTTTTATTTGTATTAATCGAAGTAATCACCCATGCAATCAATGCATCTTTGCCATCGCAGTGGCAGTTTATTGATGCCCTTCTTAAAGAAATCAGCTGGACGGGAGGCAACAAATTCTTCAAAGGCATTTTGTACTGCCTCTCGGGTATTAAATTTTTTTCCCGCCAAGAAGTTATCCAAATTCTGGAAAAAGTAGTAGTCTGTAGGCGCAAGGTCTGGTGAGTAGGGCGGATGACGGAGAGCTTCCAACCCCAGTTCTTGCAACTTGGAGACCGTCTGCTGTGCAGTATGAGGTCGCGCGTTGTCGTGCAGGAGCAGCGGAGACGAGCGATTGACCAATGCTGGTTGGAGATGCGCCAGCTTCTCCATCATTGTGTTCATTTCTTCACAGTACACATCTGCAGTAATGCTCACCCCGTTTGGTAAGAAGCTGTGATGAATCACACCGGCGCTAGACCACCAAACAGTGACCATCACTTTTCTAGGGGTAAGTTTTCGTTTAGGGCATTGTTTAGGTGCTGAACCAGGATCCAACCAACTTGCTGAGCGCTTACGGTTATCAAACAGAATCCATTTTTCATCGCAGGTAACAATGCGGTTCAAAATTCCTTCATTTGTGTGTCTGTTGAGCAGTGCAAGGCACGTCTCGACGCGTACTTCGCGCTGGCGATCATTGAGTTCGTGGGGCACCCATTTGTCAAGCTTTTTTACCTTGCCAATTTGACGCAAATGGACCAATATTGTTTTGACGCTAACGTCGAAAGCTGCTGCTAATTCAGCCGTAGATTGTGTATCATCAGCTTCCACAATCGCCTTTAATTCGTCATTGTCGACCAAAGTCTTCGGACGACCGCGAGGTTCATTTTTCAGGTCGAAATTTCCAGAACGGAAGCGAGCAAACCAATAACAGGTGGTGCGTTGGTTTGTAGTGTTAGCTCCGTAAACGTCGTTGATGTTGCGTGCCGCTTGTGCCGCGTTGCTGCCACGACGGTACTCATATTCCATAATTACTCGAATTTTTAACGTAACCATGATGACGAAAAAGATTGAAATGCGATGAAAATGTAACACTAATCAATAAAGAAATGACTACTTTTAGAAAAAAAAATCCATGTTTTTAAAATAAAATTAATTTGAAATTAGAATTCTTAGCCAAACAAAAATTATTTTGATTTGAAATGGCCAGTACTGCAGAACGGCAATTTCATAGGTAAAGACCTAATATTAACACGTCATTCTCATTTAAGTTACTTACTGTGTCTGTGTTATTTCAAAAAGTAATGATACTGATTACTAAAATCGCTTTCCGTTGGTGGTTGATTCCCACGAATCAAAAAAGCTAAAAGAATTTCAAATAAAAAGTTGTGATAATATTAACTGACGTGGTGTTCTGAGTCATATACCTAGAATGCAATGTTAGATAAATATTTATTAGTTTTATCAATCAAATTAATACAAATAGAGGGGAAGAAATCTCATTTTTAATTGTGATAAAAGTCTTAGTAGCGCCATCTAGCATAATGTAGCAAAATTAGAGCGGCTAGAGGAACATCTCCAAATTCTTAATCTCTAGCGTCAGTAACGCCATCTAGGTTTGAATAGCAAACATGCAAAGACAACAACTTGATTTCGCGCGAAATTTGCTAATGTTAAATTTAAATGCGTGTTTACAGCATTACTCGATTCAAGTAATGGGAGTTTTGGGAGTAAAGAGTTGTAAATACTTATGTGCTAATTTTCGTGATGTTAGTTTTCGAGGTGGGGAGGGGTTCAAGCGAGGTCGGATGGTGAAAGTCAGGAAAAAAAATCCAAAATTGCGACCATAACTACTGGTGGATTTGAGTAAATAGATAGGTTTTCACACGGGCAACTGTAGTTATGTCGATGCTCTTCCGAGCAACATCGCTTACAGAGAAGCATTTTCTTAGTTATAACAAGTTTAAAAATGTATTTATTTATCCATTTGGCATCTCCAACAAAGGATACATTACCTACACAGGAACAATAGAAATCACAATAGTAAAATATTGACAATTTTAAAGTCGCTTCTTTAAATATAATTATTTATTGGTCTACAAATAAATGTATGGCTGAACAAAAGAAACACTGAAACATTTTTGATTACAATTTACAATAAAAAGGCATCGGAACTGAGAGTCGCGGAGGATCGCTCTGTTACGTCCATTATCCTCGGGATCGGGCTCTCTCTCTTCCTGCTGCCTGCGTCAGCAGCGGGGAGAGAGGTGGGGGCGCGCGCGGTATGGCACTACGTAGCAACAACATCGTACTTACTATGTTCATAGAAAACCCGTGTTATACAATTAAATAGTTTTTTTTGCCTGGTTTGGTTTTTTTTTCAACAGCGCTTTTAATGTGGATAATGACCGACGTTACGGGGCGTAGGTAATGGTAACATTCGCAGCGAGCATGTCTTTACGCCGTGTGCTAAAATCAGTGTTGCTCGCTCGCATGTTTTGCCGTAGGTACTACTGACTGCACGAATACTTGCTTGGTAACATATTAGGTGCATTTTGACCCGTGACGCCGGTCAGTATCCACCTTTACAGCGTGATCTTTCTTCATCGTGATAACGCCATGGTCCCACGGGCCGTTAACTGACAGGTGGCGTCAGGTGTTACTGCACTGCTACCTGTCGAGGCCTATCGCAGTCCGTGCAGAGCATTCCCACTGCTGTGGTTTTATTCAGTGGTCAACGTTTGATAAACAAAGCTAAAAGACACGCGCCTGTACGGGCCGAGATAGGCGCCCGCCCCCGCGTGGAATAATGCTTCAGCACACTCAACCAGACGCGCAGTCGATTTATTGAGTAAGTACAGTAAAAGCTCCTTATTCGTGCTTCCTTCATTCGCGTTTTCACTACTCGCGGATTTAAAAAATGCGACCCAATTCCTATATCCGCGGCTAAAGATTTATTTATTTGCGGGTCTAATCGGTACATCGGTACATACATATTAACAAATAACAAAAAGGATTCCAATAGGTATCCAACCCAATATCCTTTGTAAACGCGTCGTCAGATGGACTATAAAAAAGTGAAATAGACCTTATTACAACTTCGCCTAAAGTACATTGTCAAATGATATCGCCGCTGTATTGGTTCGGCCTTTGACATCTACAATAGCCGCCTTCGCCGCGGTCGGTGTTTTTAACCGACTTCAAAAAGAAGGAGGTTATCAATTCGACATGTTTATATTTTTAATGTATGTTCAGGCATAACTCCGTCGTATATAGACGGATTTGCAAAATTCTTTTTTTTTTCGAAAGGGGTTTACTCCGAAATGGTCCCATTGAAATTTCATATAAACAGGGCCCGATCTAGCTATTTAGCCGCTCCGGGCAAAAATAACATTCGCCGCCCTTTGCACTAACACCATCAAAGATGGTATGACCATAATTATGTGATATTCTTTTAACTTTATAATATTCACATACGTTAGTCTACTACGGCTTCTGAACAAGTATACAAAAATTCATGAGAGTAGGTATGTTTGTAAGTATACATTTTGCCGCCGCTCATTTTTGCCGCTCTGAGCATTTGCCCGGCTTGCCCCCCCTTAGATTGGGCCCTGCATATAGATCTGATGATGCGTTTCGGAAACAGACAACGGAACTATTCAAAAAATTACAGCAAATCAACCGCGAATGTTGCTATCACATAAATAAGTATGCATTGTTTTGACCCAAAGGATGATGAAATTTCGAATTGGTGTAAGTATGGTAGGTAACAAAAAAGTGAAAAATAAAAACTTTTTTCAAAAAAATATCAACCGACTTCCAAAAAACACTACAAAGTGCAAAATAACTTTAATTTCGAAAGGCGGTACAAATATTTTTTTGAAAAAAGTTTTTTGAGAATGTAAACAAACATAATGAAACCAACCTCATCACCATAAAGTATATTTATATATCATCATCATCATCATCATTTCAGCTGAAAGACGTCCACTGCTGGACATAGGCCTCCCCCACATTTATAAATGCTGCGACTTAATAGACATTCCATCCTTTGGTACGAGCCGCTTTGCGTGTTTTACCTATTGTTTCATCTTTCCATTTATTGCAAAATGTTGAAATTTTTTTTTTACTTAAAAACGATTTTCGACGCGAAAAAATCTGTTTAACGCATAGAAATGCTTGATCGTTTACGCCTTGGAGAGTCGCTTGCATCCATATCACGCTCATACAATTAATCAATATGGTCAAAAACTTCAATTAAATTGTTTTTTTTTTTGTCACTTAGGAACGTATCCCCTATAATCCCATATAAATTACCATTCCATAGTCACGGTTTCCGTATTCGCGGTAGGTATTTTACGGAACGAATAAAGAGCTTTTACTGTACCTACGGCAGGTGCACATTTATTATAAAATGAGCCTCGACCGCTTTGATCTATATTTATTCTTAAAAATCTGAGTGAGACTTCGTCGCAATATCATTAAAACCCCTAAAGACGCCTGCAGGCCTAGACAAAACACCTTTCTGTTAACGTTCACGCTAAACTCTACGCCAGAATATAATATGGGAATGACATTACCGTGTCCTTTCCGCAGGTAATGTCATTCCCATACATTTTGGCGTACCGTTTAGCGTGAACGCCAAGAGTAATGTGTTTTGTCTCTAGGCTCTGGACTGCATTCGAAAGCTGTGGTAGATTCCTACCAGGATAGATCGGAGGAGTGGTACCTACACCGTCAAAGCGACACATTATTGTTTTCCGACATGCACGCGAACGAAGTCGCGGGCACAGCTAGTTAAAAAATAAATTAGGTAAGTAACTGTGCCTACGCCAAAACAAGGTAATGAAGTCACTCTTAGTCAAGTCACAATCCTGGAACCGGCAATCATCAATCAATTACATAAAAGTAAACAAATGAAATCTTGAACAAATAGAAAATAAGCATCTACTAAAAGTAAAGTAACAACTGAACTAGTTAGTACTACTGCCCGCGACGTCGCAGCGTAATTTTTGTTTTGCGCTTTTGAAGCCGAGATAAACGTCTTAAGTTAATCCTAAAAGCGAGTCATAATGAAGACAAAGAGCAGTATCGTTGCAACAAGACGTGTATCTCTCTGGCATGGCTCCAGCATGAAGCACGCCCCACTAGCCTCATCGGCTCGGGCCTCGCTAATATTTGTCCTCCATTAACAAACAACGCAAATTTATTGTTAATTTACAAACGTATAAAGCATTGTTTTGGCACTGTACTCGAATTTAAACATGTGCATCTTATAGTTATTGTTTTATTTGTGTATAACATAATTTCATAACCGAACCAGAGCGCAACGTTGTTCATGAAACCTACTCTGACCGTTTCTTGTACGAGTTACATAACATCCCTACGTACAATCCCCTAAGTGGTAGATACGTGATTTTCATGTTTTGTTTTCGTGACCTTCAGGCCAGCCTATACTATCATTTCATCATCATCATTTCAGCCGAAAGACGTCCACTGCTGGACGTAGGCCTCCCCCAAGGTCCGCCACTTTGACCGGTTCTGTGCTTCTCGTATCCAGCGGACTCCCGCGGCCCTCACAAGGTCATCTGTCCACCTTGTGGGAGGCCTTCCAACTTTACGTCTTCCGTCTTAACTCTTCGTCGTCTACTATCATTTAGCTTAACAAAAATGAGTCTAAGATGGTAAAATGCACTTTAAATCCATTATGACACTACATTAAAACATGAAATACACGTGTTTGAAATTTTGAAGCGGTCTCCTGTAATATTTGTCATTAGTAGTTAGGGATCGAAGGAACCGTCGACATAACAACGCGCCTTCTTGTTTTCCCGAAGAGTCGAATGGTAGAAGGCGAGCCTATTGCCATCAACTGGGCAAAAATCCAGACTACGGGATGCTACTGAAAAATTCCGGATAGGAAAACCCAATAACACTTTTCCCGACCTGGGAATCGACCCAGGTCCTCATGCTCGGCAATTACGCTTGCGACGAGTTGGTCTAGTGGTATACGAGTATTTAGAAATAAAATGTCTGACCCGCACCGTGGGCCGTGATAACAAATTTTACGTCTTTTCGTCCGCTTAGGGGCCTCTAAAGAACCCGTTCTTAAACGCTTATGTCAGAAGAGCTATATAGTACTTACTACTACCGCGCACTATGTTAAAGTTGGACCGAGTACGGTTAAATGGACTGGAATAAATTCGGATACTTGTAAAAGATTTCATTCTGACTGGCGATGTATGTAGTGTGCGATCGCTAGCTTGGAAATAAAATGAGCAATAGTTTTCCTTAATTCTCGTAGGTTAGCAATTTAATCTTTTCCCTTAGGAGTCTTAAGAAATCTTATATGATATTCACCTGAGCTCTAATAACATCATGTTACGAAATCTTGATTTCCCCGGGGCAGTGGAGGTCAGCCGCTAGTCGCTCTGCATCTAACCTTGGCATGATTGCACCTGCAACTGTAAATTCAAGTATATCATAACGAAATAAAAGCCCATTCTGGAGCACCAGATTCGATTAGTATTGCAGGTTGATATGTTTAGTGCCCTGAATTTGTCTGTTCGTAACTTATTCTGATATACAGGGTCAAATTAAATTACGTAGTGATGTCCGCGGACATGGTGAATTGTTTTTTTATTGGTACAGTTTAAAAAGTATTAGTTGAAAAATTCTGTAGTTTTTTGTTTTTAGGTCGACAATTTATTTTTGTTTAGTCATGTTTAAATATCGATACCCACACAACAGCGGCGTTTTTCTAGCTAATTTAACTTGACCCTGATGAATTTGATTTGTGTAATTTGTGCTCAGAATCATTATTTATTTTATTGAAACCTGTTCAAAAATATTTCCATCAGTGTTTCTCTATCCATACAACAATAATAACATTTACAGCCATGTTCCTACATCAAAGCGCAGCAAGAAAAGTACTAACTTAATACCAAGTTGATAAAGCTATACTTCAACTTTCAAGTACGTCGGTCGTCCCTTACTGTGTGTCTATTATCTAACGGCTTAACACCGAAAGGATAAGCCGGCTCCGCCTTCCATGCGTGCCCCTTCAGGTAAGTTGTACTAGGAGCTCGTTCTAACAATAGGTCAACTGGGCAGGGTCTGACTCGAGACCTCTTGTTAGACGACACCTACGTAGTTTGTCACTACGTCTTTGTTTGTTCTGAAAAATATGTAACACAGGGTGGCAGAAAAATCGACGCGCGACTTGTTACCATAGGTTCAGTACCTACATGATTCTGAACAGCCTGTGTTGAATTTTTTCGAAGGTCCTCAAAAAAAAGTAGTTCCATACATTTTGAGCGCATAGGTGCTGCACTTTCTATCGTAGAGAAGTATTTTTTTTTTAAACGTGGGTAAATTTCTATCGGGCAAAGAATCATGGGGTGAATTCATGCTTTCAGTTTGTGTGTTGATGTCCCTGCCAGCCGGTATAAATAGCAACGAATGTTTTATTTTCTGAATTTATGTTTAAATCATTGATAAGTTAATCAGTACTCCAGTCCCGTGTGACGTCACCAGACTTGCAAATAGATCAGCCTTTCCGAAAGTGGACGATAACGCCCCCTTGTGGGCGCTGCAGGCCTAAAGAGGGGCGGTAAGAGACCCGCTCATTCCGCTCAATCTCCGCTAATATAGCTCACAGTAATTAATTTAATTTGAAGTTAAAGCGGTTTTTAAGTAGGTGAAAAAATTGGGGCGCTAAAAAGTAATTTATTCTCAAAGTGGGCAGTAGACAAAATAAGTTTGGGAACCCCTGCAATAGATAGTCAGCCGCCAAATACCAGCTCACTGTGACCCCAGTGTGAACGTGAAGTTATAATAGCTTATCAGCAGGCCTAGACAAAACACTTTTCTGTTTGCGTTCACGCCAAACGCTACACCAAAATGTATGGGAATGACATAACCTGCGGAAAGAACACGACGTAGCCTTTCCGCAGGTAATGTCATTCCCATACATTTTGGCGTAGCGTTTGGCGTGAACGCTAAAGTTAATGTGTTTTGTCTCTAGGCCCTGTTCGGTGTGAACGAATAGTCGAATATGTATAAGAAAGCAGTACACTCGCTGAGAACACGTTTGGTGTGAGCGCGGCCTACTTGTTTTAATTTTGGTCAATCAATCACACCAACTTTTGTTACTAAGTAGACCTCATTTTACTAATGTTATGATTAAACAGAAACAAAGTTACAGGAAACCTCTAGAAGTCTCATATTCCTCCTTTAATTAAAGTCATAACACTGTACAGGTCTCAACATTTAATTTAACTTCATCGAGAACAGTAATTAAGCCTTTCTCGTGCGATCTTTTGCGCGAAACTTCCACAGATATTGTTGATAGTATAAGCTCTGAGGATCAACTGTTAACACCAGTTACTGGCCAAATAGATTGCTTCTACCCAATGAGAAGGAAAATGAGATCAACAAGTGAGAAACTCGTAATTACTTTTGTAGTAACGAGTTTCTTGACAATCAATTGGTAACAGCACTTTATTCATTAAGAAATGGCTTCGAATTGTTTTTAAAGTGTGGGACGAAATGTTTCGGTATTTTTGTTTCCTGAATTTTTGATGGTCTGTCTTTTTTTGTTTTGTTCAACATTTACGCATTTCATTGAGCTTTAAAAGTCGAACAAAACTGGTAAAGAAGCGGTTTTAATTGCGAATTTTAATGAAAGGGCACGTTAATCTATATACAGCTGTTTTAATCACAATTAAAACAGCTGTATTTATATTAACATGCATCAAAAGAGCCTTTTCATTAAAATTCGCAATTAAAACCGCTTAGACTGGCGCGGGAGAGAGAAGATTGGGAAGTGTTGGAGGAGGCCTATGCCAAATGGCACACAGAATAAAAATAAATAAAAAATGTATATATAGAAATAAATCTAAAAGAAAAAAAAATATCTGGAAAAGGCTATAAATAAATATAAATACAGTTTTTTTACGAACTACAATAGCCCTAAGCCGGTGGTTGTGGATTCAAACATCATCCATTTCATAATTGGCATTAATTCAATTTTATTACAAGCCCATAATGACGAGGTACCTATACTAACACTTTTGATCAAAAGCTAGTACCAATAGCTACCAAAAAAAATGCAGCATGAAAAATGCAATAACATGGATTTCTCTTTCCTGCTATGCCTGTGTTAGATTGTTCATTTTGATAATCTATTATTGTTTGGTAGATAATGTCATTTGTCACGTTGACGAAGCCTTGAACAAGTGCAGAAGTACCTAATTTGACTAGTTTACAAAAATAACGGTCTCAATTTGTGAAAATAACTTGGATGTTGTTACTATAAATGATTACGTAGTATTTAATTACACTTGTAATATATTTGGGTTTTCTAGTATTACTTAAAATAATAAATAGACTGATTCAATTGACTAGCACAATACTGGCAGTTCATATTGATACTTTTAAGTGTCTTAAATTACGAATCAGTTCTTATTAAATTGCTTAATTACCATAAAATGTTTTCTAACGGTTTTACTACATAACCTTTGTTTATTAATCTCTGTTAGAAGTTATTAAGCCAAATGAGTGACGTTCTGTAGCTTGTTCAAAATGGCGGTAGTTGTTTAATGTAAATTGACATTGGGAAGTTATAAAAAGGATTAAAAATAACGTTATTGGGTCAGTTGCTTGGTAGATGTTCAGGAGGTTAGTCCTAGTGCCGTTGTTGTGTGGAATAAATCAACCAGATGTTATGTAAGTTAAGTAATTTGATATTATATAATAATTATTGCTTATTATAAAAATGTTGTTGTATAAGTTATATTATAGTCGGTTTTCCTAATGTTTTAAATCATAACAATCATATTCATGTTCTATTCCTAGCTATTGTAATAATGTAATAGCAATGTTATAATAATTCTAAGTTCTCTTGGACAATGGTCCAAGAGTTGAAATTAAATGTATGTAGGAAAAAAATAATTCATAGTAATGTAAGAGATGTGTTGATGAAATACTTCAATACTGTTTCCATGGAGTTTCTTGTCCTTCTTCTCCATGAAGACCTAGTTTTGGAACGGACGACTAGCTTTCTGATTCAATATTGACAAGCCTAACTGAAATAAATGTCTGGTCTTGTCTTTCTGTGCTTTACTTCATGAAATCCTTTCCCTACAAACCATATTCATAAGAACCTGCATATACAGTAAATAAGCAGTAACCATTCTGATATTCAAAGCTTGATATTTGTTTTAAATGTACACACTTATAAATGTATATATCCCCTTTATTCTGACATCAGAAGTGGGATGGTTCTCTGGCCTTTTAAAACCACTTACTAATGCATTTTATTTTGCTATTTTCATGATCAATGTTCGAGCTGCTGACGATATTTTGAAAACCGTTGGCGGGACGCTGACTTCACTCGCACCATAATGATGACATCCCGCTGCCCCTGACATCGGAGCTGCGGAGCTGCAAGTTACTATGTGAGCTTCGAGACTGGAACCTCAGCTGCTGTGAGAAGTATCGGGAAGCTTTCCAGGAATAAGAAGTAGCTTAAGTTGGTAAGGCCCTTAGAGGCTGTTTAATATTTACAAATGGATACGATGATAAATTGAAAGATTAAGTATTGCGAAATACTTTTATATCATTTCTATTGTTTATCGAGCATTTATTAGTATGTTTTTACTGTTAATTACTTATGTATCATTGAACCAATTACTTTAAAAGATAATCAGAGGATACAATAGTTAGAGGAAAGAGAGAGGAAGCAAAATAGTAATTTTGACATTCTTAAATGATACAAGAACAAAGTTACTTTCTTCCGTGAAACATACCTAACTAATTGCTTTGTACAATAAACACTTGTGATTAGGTTACCGGGTAAATAAATTGATTAAATCAGTTAACTTCATAAGTTTAAAGATGCTAAATGCAATTTAATTTGTCTTTCTCCATGTCATGATAAAAAAGAAAAAATATACAACCATCTAATCTGCGTTTGCTAATTAATTTCCACAAATGAGAAGTAAAAAAAAAAGAAAAAAATACTTAGTACCTACATGTAAAACTCGATTTGATAAATTTCAAATTGCGCCACGACTTACCTGAAATTCAAGTGGCAATAAAATCAATTTGATTACACTATGGATTTTAAAGTTGTTGATACTTTCTAGCTTATTCAGTAGTAGCCTCGAAACGTGTCATGAACAGCTGTGTATGCCTAAGGTAGTTTTTTATTTTTATTTTTAATAATTGCATAACGGATTATGAATGGTAAAAATATTTTCGGATGAGGTAATAAACCCCGAATTTATAGTTATACTTTTTTATGACTTTAGTAGAGTATGTACTTAATGCAATTTTCTTTCTATTTCCTCATGACGTTTGTATTATTTTATGATTTTTAAAAATTAGCTTTTAAGATTTTTATTGAAAGACATAATTATGAAATTGTGTTATATTCGATTTCAATTTCCAATGCTCACAGCGATGAGACTTGAGAGACAGAAAAACTTAATAACTTAGTTTGGTTAAACTGAAATGAACCAACTAAAAAAATGCAAATGGTACAACTGACGTTCAAAAGTGCTTTTTAAGTGCCTTTGAAATAAATGCTTTGACTTTGACTTTGATTTTGACGTTGACTTTGACTTTGATAAGTTGCAATTTAGAGGTTGATTTTATTGTGAAATCAATGGAATAATTGCTGCTGGGGTCACAGGCCTGGTGTTAACTAACTCACGTACAGCAGGTGGGGCCTTAACATCACTTGGGTCAGAGACCAATGGAATTATTGCTGCTGGGGTCATAGGCCTGGTGTTAACTAACTCACGTACAGCAGGTGGGGCCTTAACATCACTTGGGTCATAGACTAATGGAATAATTGCTGCTGGGGTCATAGGCCTGGTGTTAACTAACTCACGTACAGCAGGTGGGGCCTTAACATCACTTGGGTCAGAGACCAATGGAATTATTGCTGCTGGGGTCATAGGCCTGGTGTTAACTAACTCACGTACAGCAGGTGGGGCCTTAACATCACTTGGGTCATAGACTAATGGAATAATTGCTGCTGGGGTCACAGGCCTGGTGTTAACTAACTCACGTACAGCAGGTGGGGCCTTAACATCACTTGGGTCATAGACCAATGAGAACAATATAAATATTCCCCTTATTGCTTTTGAGACAAGTACAGTTCAGCATGGCTGTGAAAGGTTATTTTCAGATTTATTGGCATTGTGATGATGATTTTGGTGCATTTCAGTTTGACCGAACGTTCAAACGGTACATGGACAATTGGACATGGATTGTATATTGGGATGATGGATAATTCTTTTATCTTAATAGACCAACGTATAGTGAATTTAAATTGTAATATTGGTTTGGATGTGCTTTTACTATATATTTTTTCGGTACGGTGTGATTTGTTATTCTTCTTCAGTTTACAAATTCTTTTCTTTTCAAATCAAGATGTATCACACCTCTTAAAAATACGGTACTGAGCAGATTATCGCATAAGAAAATTTATTAATTTACATAACACCAATCGAAATAGTACGTACCTTTACTGTCGAGTTAAAATCACCCAAATCTTTTATTTTCAAAAACCTGGCTATTTTATGAAATAAAAAGAAAATATTTACAAACAAATGACGCTTACGGTGTCACGTTATTAATTCGGTCTGAAATATCAAATGATGGCTGAATATAATTCTGCGCTAATTGACTTTACAAACAAATATAAAATGCTGAATCTGTAAAGCTGTTCTATCGTGAAATTGGAAATTATTGTTGAACTAGCAGCGCTCCGCGGTTTCACCCGCGTAGTTCCCGTTCCCGTGGGAATACGGGGATAAAATATAGCCTATATCACCCAGGAATAGTGTAGCTTCCCAACAGTGAAATAATTTTTCAAATAGATTCAGTAATTTCGGACCCTATTCAATGCAAACAAACAAACAAAAAATAAACAATCAAATCTTTCCTCTTTATTAATCTTATTGGTATAGATTATTACAGAATAGATAAATTAAAGTAACGAACATATTTTGAATGTGAGTGTAACAAGTAATTTATAATCGATGTTATTTGAGAATTATATAAATGCTATTTTAGTGGTCAAGGTAATTTAAAATTGGGTACTTGTGTAAGGTTCTGATGTTTACAAAATTATTTCGGAGATAATTTTAACGAAAACGAAATATACCAAGTCTTAGCAGAAAGTCGGAATAAATAGTTGGTACTTTATTTATCTTCGTAAAGGTAATTCAATGAGTCCCTCATTACTGAAGATCGTGGTCACTGGATGAGCGGACAGTCATTCTCCATCTACTCCGGTCCAAAGTCGCCAACACCACTTGCTGAAATTTATTGGAGGGCGTGGGTTCTTTTATTTATTTATTAATTAAAGATGACTTACAGCTAAAACAAACAATAAATAAAGAATGGTATGTGATACTGACAGCCAATTAAGTAGAAGTCAATCTAAAAACACACTTTTGCTAGAACTAATTCATTGTGATTTTTTTCAAAGTAGTGAGCATCACATGGTTATTATTATTATTAATTATTTTAATTCAGAATTCATTATTACATTCCATAACTTGTTAGTAAAAAAACAAAACTTAAAACTATGTTTGTAAAATTAATAATTATAAAAAATTGAGCTATTAAATTTAACATAATACAAAATTGAGCTACTTCACATTATATAGGGCACCACCCGAGTACCACCCATGTACAAAACTAAGATTTTCCTTAAGATTAACTTGTTTGAAATAATTCACTATACTTTGGTTTCTTGTTAGGTGTTATTAAAAGTTATTACTTCCAATGTAAAAGTATTGTTCGGAGTGGCCATGTCAAAAATGTATGAAATTGTTAATAGAAAATGTGTTTATTGAATAGTGTTCAATAATATTGTCAGAATGACCGAACGATGAATTATTCGAATTATTTTCATGATCACTGGTCAGTGCTGCGATGCAGCTGTTAAACATGAATGACTTACTGAACAATTCTTTTGTGAACTTAATTATACCCTTACGTTAATAGTTATGACAAAATTGTTAAATGTTTATACGACATTAGGGAGGTAAAAACAGAAAAACTGTATCAATATGTAGACAGATAAATTGTTATATGCCCGGAGCACATAAAATGAGAAACAATGTATAAATTTTTGTTGTATTGGTCACTATTAAGTTCTGTCGTTTTAGTGAGAAGGAGGATTAATAGGTACTTCGAGGACGAAGTATTTTCAGTCTGGCCGTATTCGATCATTCATTTTGATATTATAATAAGTATTGTTTGTTGGATAATGACATCGGTCACATTAACGAGGCCTTGAGTTACCTACCTAATTTGACAAGATAGTATTCACAGGAAATAACTGTATTGACTTGCAAAAATTACTTAAATCTATAATTATTAAGTAGTTTTTAATAATACCTGTTTAAATATACTTTACCTTAGGTTTTGATTTGATACTTTTATATAATGTGTAAGTTTAACTGGTCAACTATCAAGTGCTGTTGTTTTTGTGAGACGGTGGATTCATAGGTACTTCGAGAACGAAGTACTTGTCAGTCTGGCCGTGTTAGATTGTTCATTTTGATAATCTATTATTGTTTGGTAGATAATGTCATTTGTCACGTTGACGAAGCCTTGAACAAGTGCAGAAGTACCTAATTTGACTAGTTTACAAAAATAACGGTCTCAATTTGTGAAAATAACTTGGATGTTGTTACTATAAATGATTACGTAGTATTTAATTACACTTGTAATATATTTGGGTTTTCTAGTATTACTTAAAATAATAAATAGACTGATTCAATTGACTAGCACAATACTGGCAGTTCATATTGATACTTTTAAGTGTCTTAAATTACGAATCAGTTCTTATTAAATTGCTTAATTACCATAAAATGTTTTCTAACGGTTTTACTACATAACCTTTGTTTATTAATCTCTGTTAGAAGTTATTAAGCCAAATGAGTGACGTTCTGTAGCTTGTTCAAAATGGCGGTAGTTGTTTAATGTAAATTGACATTGGGAAGTTATAAAAAGGATTAAAAATAACGTTATTGGGTCAGTTGCTTGGTAGATGTTCAGGAGGTTAGTCCTAGTGCCGTTGTTGTGTGGAATAAATCAACCAGATGTTATGTAAGTTAAGTAATTTGATATTATATAATAATTATTGCTTATTATAAAAATGTTGTTGTATAAGTTATATTATAGTCGGTTTTCCTAATGTTTTAAATCATAACAATCATATTCATGTTCTATTCCTAGCTATTGTAATAATGTAATAGCAATGTTATAATAATTCTAAGTTCTCTTGGACAATGGTCCAAGAGTTGAAATTAAATGTATGTAGGAAAAAAATAATTCATAGTAATGTAAGAGATGTGTTGATGAAATACTTCAATACTGTTTCCATGGAGTTTCTTGTCCTTCTTCTCCATGAAGACCTAGTTTTGGAACGGACGACTAGCTTTCTGATTCAATATTGACAAGCCTAACTGAAATAAATGTCTGGTCTTGTCTTTCTGTGCTTTACTTCATGAAATCCTTTCCCTACAAACCATATTCATAAGAACCTGCATATACAGTAAATAAGCAGTAACCATTCTGATATTCAAAGCTTGATATTTGTTTTAAATGTACACACTTATAAATGTATATATCCCCTTTATTCTGACACCTGCAACTAACCTTGCTTTTTGCTTTACCTGGAAACTTGTTTAACTTTTATCCGAATTTCCAGTTCGTATGGTATTTTTAATTTCTATCTATTCGATACTAGAGGGGGAATTGTGTGATACACTATCAATAGGAATCATTTTGACAGTTCAACAACATTCATGGCGTTGTGTACGTTGCTAAGCAGACCATTTGTTCGATCATCCTTACTTATATACATAATGTAACTAAGCTTTGCCCGCGTGGAAGTCGAAAGTTATCCCACGGTAACGCACTACCGGTATAAAAAGTATCAAAGTGTTGTTTTTACTATTGACCAAGCAATTTTTTTTTAAAGTTTCCATGTGCCTTAGCAAACACACGAAAAAAAATATTTGCGGAATTGGTCGAACTGTTCTCGAGTTTTGCGCTTGGCAACATTAATTTTATTTATATACTTAGAAGATATATAATAATATTTTAAAACGCGAAAGTTTGTATTATATTACCCTTTACGCAAAAAATTCTGAATGGATATGGATGAAATTTAGCGCACAGATAGATTGTAACCTAAATTAACATATAGGATACTTGTTATCCCAGTAGTACATTCCCGCGGGATAATTTCCAACTTCCGCGCGGGCGAAGCCGCGGGCGGAAGCTAGTATGAAATAATGTATTAGCAATAACCTTGATAAATGATTCAGATTCTGATTAATAGCATGTTATGCAATTACGGTCCTGAATTCCTCAAATCAAGTAGTAGATGAAATTGACTAACTTTACGAAAGACAGATGGGAAATAAAATTCCGAGTCTAAAAAGTTGTCAACCGTACAACGCCGCGGTTTCATCTAGATTTTTCAATTACTTTTCCTGACTCCGTAAAAGAAAATTGGTTTAAAAACAAGGAAAGGGAGCAGAGCAATTTTAAAGATTCCTTAACAAAATATAAACGTTAAACTTCCTTATTCAACTCTAAATTGCCGGCTGTAGGCTACATTCCTTTCAGGATCTTACGAGGGGAATAGATTAGACCCCAATAGGCTTACTGAAATACCTTAAGTAATTAAGTCCTTAGCTTTTAGTCTATTGTAGATTTCACGGTTCGGAAAACCTTTAATCCGTGCCCTATTTAAATCCGGTTTACAAATGAAACGATTTTCTTATCTTTTCTCTTGACAAGCCTATATTGTTTAGTCCCACTGCTGGACTAAGGCATCGCTCATGTCTTTCCAGGAACTGTTTTCCCCGCTCCACCTCGAACCAGTCCTCGCAGTACGTGTCCAATTTCCAGGGCCACATTTTTCTTAAATAGAAAAATAAATCAATTTTGGAATGTTGAAACATGTGGATGAATTCAAATCCTTTACGCATTGGAACTGAAAACTGAATGCATAAACGCATGTTCTTAAGTTGTATTGAATACAATGCAACTTGGGGAATACTGTACCTATTTATTTTTGTTTCTGATTTATTGTTTATGTTATTAATGTAGTTATACTAACATAGTTTAAGTAATACTAACAAAATTATGGGTAATGTATAAATAAGAGAGCCAAACTTTCTAAAACAAAATAGTTTTTAAGAGTTTTTCAACGGATGGTTACATACAGAGCTAGGATATGGTAATATGGAACATTTCCGACCGGATGTCGGGATAGAGCAAAGTGGATGAAAAAGATAAGGGAAGTTGTACCACCAATGGGATTGGTACACAAGAACGTGTTTACAACCACCAGCTTGAGTTCCTGATGTGGCATTTTATATTTTACCTGTTTAATTCTAAGCAATGTTTTGGTGTATTACATGTTGTCTGCAGATCAATACCTGGTTTCTGGAATGAAAATTATCAACAACATCATCATCTGCCTAGCCTTTGTATGTTGGGGCCGATTTCCATTATAACTGGATGCAGCAGAGTACCAGTATTTTGCATGGAGCGACTGCCTACCTGACCTTCAGAACCCAGTTACTGGGCAATACGATACCCCTGGGTAAGACTGGTTGTCAGAATTTCGGGCTTCTGACGACCCGTAACGACTGTCAAAGACCCACGAATGACAACTGGGATCAACCAACGGCTTAACGTCCTTTCCGAGTCACGGAATCGTCTTGGTATGTAAAGATGGTCACCCATCTACGGACCAACCGCGGCAAGTGTAGCTTAACCTGATTGATCGATACGTGTAGCAAACGAAAATTATCGACGTGTAAAAAACTTAACGGCAGTCATGTGATCCCTTTAGCTATTGATAAAACCTTTAACTAGTAAGGCGTTAAGCCCTAAAACTTGTGTCCGAGAAAATGGCAAAAACGCGTTAAATTATCCTAAAGAAGTCTTTCCAGCTAACGGCCTAGAAACTTTTCATATCTTGGGGAATATTTGTATTGTAAAAATGTTTGTTAGACAGAAAGATAGAGAATTTTGGACTCTCTTAGATTCTATTTATAAGTAAAAATTTACCAAGTGAGGGTTAACGCCTTTCTAGTAAACCAATCTCACAGGTCGACACGCGTTTAATGACTTGTTGTGCTAATTTTCGTTTCAGGAACCGGGCACCTGTCACGCGTAATGTTTAGTTTCTATAATATCTACCAATTTCCTTGTGAGAGATTCTAGTAGGTTACTGAGAACGCAGGCTTTTCTGTATGATGTTATCGGTGTAAGGGTATAACTAATCTTTTAAGTGCTTCACACGGGAAACTTAGGGGTGGTCTGGTCACCCCATCTATTAAGCTTAGTATAGATTGTTGGCTAAGGCTCACACTAGATATCTATACGTCGTGTATGGGTAGGTATGGTATGCCTCAAGATTATACTTTGGTAATATATTCCTAGTTTACTCTGAAATACCAAACTTAACCATTACTTAAATGTTAGTCCCACATAAATAAGTCAAACAAAACTGTCAAGCTTCCTAGCAAAAGTTATAGAATACACAAAACAAGTTACGACATAAGTGCGTATCAGCTTCGAGGTGTCAATATTGTTCGAACATACACGACGTTCGAAAAGTAAAAACCTCTTTAGAAAAAATGTGTAAAGGTATTGGTCAGTTTGCCTTAGTGAGAATACCTGCGTCACCTTAACCGGCACCATAAATCTACCCGACTTCCCCGGCTTCCGAGGAGATTTCGCGTTGGGACGACTTCTCTTAGAAAGTTTTAGTACGCGTGCTCAAGACAGCCGTCCAACATTTTCAAGTACTCCTAAGTATTTTTGCCAAATTATGGGCGAGACCTTTTTACCCCTGGGTCTTGATGTGGACTGATGTGGCTGTAAAGTGAGTTATGTGAGGTACCTACCTGAGTTAGCTACTATATGTAGGTATAGTTATAAAATAAATTTCTTAAGCAAGCGATTCTTTTACCCTGAGTTTTCGACATCTATAAATAATATCTACCATGTTTATCTAGCCGGACTACAAAGCTTTTTAACAAAAAAATACATGCTGTTTATAGGCGGATTTGTATTTCTTCAAAGCCTTTTGGCACCGCCTAAACCAATGAACGACTGTAATAAAATCACTCTCCAGAAACGTTTCCTTTTGTAACCTTTTCCTATCAAAGCAAAAAATAATATTTGTAGATTCTTTGATTGGAACCGAATACAATAAACATAATTATTACATGAAATTCGCAAAAAGTTGGTGAAAAAACATCTTTACCCCGAGCCTTTGTTTCCGTAATTCAGCGATTCATTATAAAGCTTTAGTAATCTGGGGAATGGCGGCCATTGTTTTGCGCCATTCCATATTTTTCTTCGGCGTACCTACTTTATACACGCCCCAATATTATGCAAATACTAGGGTATAATCTTTAATTGCACCCGCGCCGCCATACCCGCGAATACGCCAGTAAAAATAAAATCTTATAACATTAAAAAGTTTCCTTGGTGTTTCTATATTTACCGTGCTAAAAGCCTTTTTGTTTGAGTAAGAAATAAAATATGCGAAAACAATTTGCACCCGCGTTCACTGGAAATTTTGAGCTCCAAAATGTAGTCAGAAAACAACAAAATAAATTTATTTAGACATCCTATGTTTAGGAACGTTCAAGTTTCATATGAAATAAATGTTGGCAAGTATAATATTGGTGCACAGAAAACTAAACTACCGCACTACATTTTCTTAACCTCCATTAAACTTATTTGAAAAATCATAATAAATTTTTGTTTCATAGTTTCATGCTACTCTGGGATTTTAACACGCTTCATTCTGCACTAAAGCGTCAGCAAAAATACCGGACGTCAGTTGGTGCACTAAATTATGAATGTGATGCGACTCGTCCGGAGAGTTTATATTTTCGTAATAGAAAACTATCCTGTCTGGACGCTGTCACCTGTTAAATTGAACGACACATAATTCCGAAAATATTAATAAGCACTCAGCCACTTCACCCTTTCACCCGTGCAAAGGTAAAATACGGCACAGTTTAAAAGGCTACAAAATTGTAGTGTTTTACATAAGTTCTTGAACGTTTCCAACGGATAACGGAACATTTAACGCCGTGCCGCTTAAACTTCGATAGCATTCAGTATTCAGCGAAGAAAATTATTTCGGGACCATTACCTCTCACAGCTGCCACACACAACTTTTATGTGTTTGCATCACGAACGAACACGAAATGTAGGCACTGTGTTACAGGCTCGTATGAGCCAGCTCTTTTCATAGTTTTCCGTTTTATAATACTCTGAAAGCACACCTTTTAGTGCCCCTGTATATTTTATTGAACTATCGTAATCACGCTACGTTGCCAGGATTTTTTCATCAAATATTAAAGTACCTATATGTTACGTTACGTTCAGAATTCACGAATGGAATTGATAAAAACTGGGTACTGATATTTTTGTATATCAAAAACTCGGGAGGCTTTCGTTCGTCTGAATAAAATAGTTGTTCAAATAACAATGCCTGCGGCAAACACGGCCACAGAAACCAACTCGAAAAGTTTTATCAATTACATAATAGGTCTTTACCTATGAAATTGCCGTTTTGTATGAAAAAATTTAAACGAATTTTTTTCATGAATTTTTTATTTGTATTAATCGAAGTAATCACCCATGCAATCAATGCATCTTTGCCATCGCAGTGGCAGTTTATTGATGCCCTTCTTAAAGAAATCAGCTGGACGGGAGGCAACAAATTCTTCAAAGGCATTTTGTACTGCCTCTCGGGTATTAATTTTTTTTCCCGCCAAGAAGTTATCCAAATTCTGGAAAAAGTAGTAGTCTGTAGGCGCAAGGTCTGGTGAGTAGGGCGGATGACGGAGAGCTTCCAACCCCAGTTCTTGCAACTTGGAGACCGTCTGCTGTGCAGTATGAGGTCGCGCGTTGTCGTGCAGGAGCAGCGGAGACGAGCGATTGACCAATGCTGGTTGGAGATGCGCCAGCTTCTCCATCATTGTGTTCAGTTCTTCACAGTACACATCTGCAGTAATGCTCACCCCGTTTGGTAAGAAGCTGTGATGAATCACACCGGCGCTAGACCACCAAACAGTGACCATCACTTTTCTAGGGGTAAGTTTTCGTTTAGGGCATTGTTTAGGTGCTGAACCAGGATCCAACCAACTTGCTGAGCGCTTACGGTTATCAAACAGAATCCATTTTTCATCGCAGGTAACAATGCGGTTCAAAATTCCTTCATTTGTGTGTCTGTTGAGCAGTGCAAGGCACGTCTCGACGCGTACTTCGCGCTGGCGATCATTGAGTTCGTGGGGCACCCATTTGTCAAGCTTTTTTACCTTGCCAATTTGACGCAAATGGACCAATATTGTTTTGACGCTAACGTCGAAAGCTGCTGCTAATTCAGCCGTAGATTGTGTATCATCAGCTTCCACAATCGCCTTTAATTCGTCATTGTCGACCAAAGTCTTCGGACGACCGCGAGGTTCATTTTTCAGGTCGAAATTTCCAGAACGGAAGCGAGCAAACCAATAACAGGTGGTGCGTTGGTTTGTAGTGTTAGCTCCGTAAACGTCGTTGATGTTGCGTGCCGCTTGTGCCGCGTTGCTGCCACGACGGTACTCATATTCCATAATTACTCGAATTTTTAACGTATCCATGATGACGAAAAAGATTGAAATGCGATGAAAATGTAACACTAATCAATAAAGAAATGACTACTTTTAGAAAAAAAAATCCATGTTTTTAAAATAAAATTAATTTGAAATTAGAATTCTTAGCCAAACAAAAATTATTTTGATTTGAAATGGCCAGTACTGCAGAACGGCAATTTCATAGGTAAAGACCTAATATTTTCAAATATGTACTACAGCACACTTCTAAATTCAGTATACCTATACATTTATGAGTATGTATAGAATCTGACCTCATTCAAGGATCATGTTGTAGATTGTTAAACTTTGTGGTCCTTCTGGGAATTTTCTATCAAGATTTTATTAATATAAATTATCTATTTACCTTATATCATACCTTACACGTAAATACGTGGGTAATGTGGGAATACTGCACACATATGAACTCCTTAGCATTTTCCTTATCACGGTGAGTGTGGGGTAAGTATGGGGGATCCCTCACGAAGTTTATTAGAGCGGCTTGAAGCCACGTGTAGCGATAACGAGAAAAGTCAATAGCCCATCTCCCACCACCATATCCGCCCATTTCCCGCCGACTTTCGGAACTCTGGCGGGAAAATTGTTGCGATACAATTTGGCAGCAAAATAGAAACATGGGCAGGGTCCGTCGTGACGATTTGGGACTACACAAATGGGGCTGACATTCACGCACGATCCAATTATATTCATTTATTTTGTAGTTCCGTGCAATAGGCTGGCTTAATAATGATTATTATTTGTTAACTAACTAGCTTTTTGCTATATGAGATTAAGTTTTAACTTATAAACTGCTATAACACTACTACTACAAAGTAGTTGGATTGTTAGTAAGCTAACATTTTATTTATTTATTTAATACTTCACGTACAGAAATTTACACAAAATTTTAAAGCTTACATGCCATTCCAAGATGGTAGACGGTGTACAAAACACAACCACGCGCTTCCAGTTCCACAGCGAGATCTATGTGACAAAGCCAGAGCCTCTCCATAAGGAACTAATCGAGCGCACATTTCCTAGAGCACTGTAATTCCTTCATCCACATATGCCAAGTTTCGCGAACGCGGTCAGATATCCGAAACTGAAATTAGGTTATTTCAGTGTTATGTAATCTGTGTAACAGTGGATATTCCTCATCCAGAAACAACCGGGCTTTGTTCGGACTGACGTAATTGTGATTCGCCTCATATTCTGCTGTCACTTAAACCAAATCACTGTCGTAATGAGAAACTAGGGAACAAGATAAATACCGATTTTAATATATTGAACCAAAATATTTGTACGCACGGCAACATATCAAGCTATGCCTACATTTCCAATTTACGCTGATCTCGCACTGTACGGAAATCCTATACAATGCGAGATCAGCTTGTACTGGAAATGTACAGCTTGATGAGTAGCGTTTTTACGAAAGTTACGCGGACGGAGGAGTATGAAATTTGGCACAGTTTTTACATGGAGAAGGAGTGCAGACAGCTATTATTTTGTTGAACTTCGTGTTTTTTAATGATGGTCTAATTTCGACCACTAGGCGACAACTGGTACTATATAAATAAAAATAAAATAAAATCTTTTAATTTCAGGCATTTTTGGCCCATACATATTGTTAGTAGAACGACTTAAAACTATGTTACTATTTAAAATCAAGATTTAATTTGAGTATTTGCCGCCCTCTGGGGCCCAAGGCACACGCACTTGTGCTTGAACCCAGTGCCCCAGAAAGGGGCTGTCCAGCTTGTGGCTGAGCACGTTCAGGATGGTGTTGGCGCTCCCACGCATGCGGAACATGAGCGCCGCAGCACAGTGTGAAAGGTAATAAAGTGGAACAAATCTATACAGGGTAAAAAAAATACCAGTGCCCAAACTATAACCATGAATTCAGTATATCATTCTAGAACCTCTAGCGTAGAAATTTTTCGTTTGTTACACAAAAATAATGTTTTTTATGCGAAATGTATGGAACAGCTGTTTCGTTTTTGTATAACCTACGCAATCTTCTACGCTAGGGGCCCCCTAGCGTAGAAGTTATACCAGACCCAGACCTAGAATGCTATGCTGAATTCATGGTTACAGTTTGCGCACTGGTTAAAATTTTATCCTGTGTATAAATATGTGAAGCAAAAACTTGTACACCTTTTTACAAAAATTACGCGGGTGGAGGAGCACTTAGGTATACAAGTTAAGGAGGAATGCAGAAAACTAATATTTCTGTATAATAATTCATTAGAAATACATTAAATTTTAAATGAGTTATGCTCGATTATCGGGCGACTCCTAGCAAGTAGTAATAAAGTGGAATAAATTCCACCTTCGTTGTTAGTGGCCGCAGTGCAAGAACCGGTCGATATGGCTTCGACCAATTTAGTGCAGTCTCGGTCGCTTTAATAGCGGAATATTCATTCATATGTAATGAACCCTAGTCTAGTAGTGCTAATTTACAGACCAACAATAGAAATTGAGAGGATTATGTACTAGATGTACACAATCCTCTCAAATTCTGTTTTAATGAACGTGAATTACGTTTTGAAAGAGGAATAGAATAAATTACGTGGTTTTGCACAGGTAAACTGCGCGATGTGATAATGTTTCCCGATGTATAATAAACTCTTTCGTACACTGAAACACAGAAGGTTGTTTAAAACCTGAAAAAGGAGATAAAGAAGAATAAGCCAGCAATGGAATCGTACAAGAATCCTAAAAAGGCTTTGAAAGTAGTTTTTTGGAATGTCAGCCAAACTTTTCTAGAATGGCAAAGTAAGAGCATAATATATCTATATTTTTACGATTATTGCCAGAATAATACTTACATTTAGCCATAAATTTCCCATCATACCGGAAAATTACTTATCTTCATATATGTATATAACGTGTTGTTTTGCATCCTCAAAAAATTTCAGAAGGCTGTTATGAAAGACATAAATAATCAAATAAAATTACGATACTTGCTCACTAATGAATACATACTTTTTTTAGTTATTTAAGTTAAACAGTATTTCAGAAAACACCTCTTTCAAAGAACAGAATCGCCCCGTTCCGTATGCGGTAGGCAGTGTCGCACGACTATATCGCTGTGTGTTACAATGCGGTATCACACGGGCCGCGTTTTAACATACGTGCCAAACGCCGATTTCCGAAAATATGGAAAAAAACTACTTATTTTGTTATTGATTCGTGTCGAGAAGTCGAGAATCATTAGCATAGTTACCTCCTTGAATTTGACGAGGATGCAAAACAACACGTTGTATAATAACATGGTAACGAAGAATTTTGGTTCGTTTATCTGTATGTTCCGCATTGCCGCAAAAAGGGCTGAACGGATTTGGATAACATTTTGCTTTTGTTTTACTATCGTCTCGCAGTTCAATTTATGAGGTTATCGTCTACTTAACCGGACTTGCTTGTAATAATCCTAATAAATTAAGATTACCAGCCAGGGCTTTAAAAAAATACTTCAAACTAGAGTGACAGCTCCCTAAGGGCACCCCCTGTGGGATATGGACCTTGGCTTGGGACATCGCTGGTAGAGGCCAACAAGGGACAAACTGAATCGGACTGATTATTATTAGGGGACCTACTTTATACTACAGGCTCAGCGGTGCGGGCTGGCTCGAACAAAGAACGAAACGAACAATAGGGTGTTTTCCAATTTATTAAAAACTATTCTAATTTGAATACTGGGACAAAATATGTAACAGAAAAATAAAAGTAAATTGATTTATATCCATTTTCTCAATTAAAAACGATTTAAACCAAGTTGATTTTTCCCTTGTTTTGAATTTACCGCCAAAACGCTCCTTACGATGACTTTTTATCACGTGACGTCAACTTTATGTAAACGAAATTAATTAGTAAGTAAACAAGTGAGTGTCGTGTTTATAATTAACAAGATATTTGATAAAAAGTGAAATCACTGGTGTGCGGTGCCTCTGTGCATAAATACTTCTAAAACTGCGCCAAACTAAACATTTGTACTGGTGCTGTTTACACAAAGCTGACGTCACGATGTCACGTGATAAAAAGTCAGCGTAAGGAGCGTTTTGGCGGTAAATTCAAAATATCGAAAAATAAATTTGATTTTAATCGTTTTAATGGAGAAAGTGGGTATAAATAAATTTATTTTTATTTTTCTGTTAATTATATTGTCCCAATCTTCAAATTAAAATAGTTTTTATCAAATTGGAAAATACCCTATGAACGGGACGTCGCGACGGGCCTGGGTGGCGCGGACGGAAGGACGGCGGTTTGCGACGGTGTACCCTTAGGGTGCCGGTAAGCTTACTACTCTCCTGGAGGAGACCTGTAGCATCGTCGGTAATGGTAAGAGTATGCCTCGTCCGGCGAGTCTTACTAATACGGCGGCTGACGCGATGAGGGGATTTGGATGGTTCACAGCTGTGTCAAAGAAAGGTTTTGAGAGGCATTTCATGAACTACTGGATAGTGAGCATTCTAAGATTCAGATGGAGATTCTCGGTCTCGGGGCTCCCGTGACCTTTCTTAGGAAACGATTCTGGAGAGTCTGCATCCTATGGATGTGATGGGGCTAAGCGTGTGCGAAGACGACGCAAGCATAAGTCACGATATATGACCGCGATGTAGATACGCAATTTTCACCTAAGGAACAATTTACTACGGGCGGTCAGTACGAAGTGGAGCCTACCGAAAGTGAAAGTGGCGGAGAACGAGCCAGCCGTCTTCATGTGCCCCCTGAAGGTAAGTTGGTGGTCGAGGATCACTTCTAAGTACTATGGCTTGCTTCTCCCAAGGGATCGGCTTACCGTACATAGTGATCGGAGTAATATAAAATTTGGCAAACAGATAGTTTGTACCCTGGATTAACACCTACATCACCCGGTACAATGTTCCTGAGGGATATTTTCCAACATCCACGCGGGTGAAACCGCGGACAAAAGCTAATTGAATATAAGAGCGAGTACTACTCATTAGTGCTCATATACACGAGGGGCACGCGTTGGCGGCACACGCAACTACAACTGTCGACACTCTTCTACAGCAACCGCAGACGCGTTTAGACGGCCGCAGTTGCCGCTTACACGAGTGGTGTTGCGTGACACGACGTGTAGAAGCCAGTCGTGGAGTTTAAAGTGGCTTTACCTACTTAGTTTCCGCTACATAGTTTAAGTTATCATAAACTTTATACTAACTATTTAATAAAACAGTCTAGTTTAAAACAAATATTGATTTATTCATGTAGATAACTTTGTCAAGAAATTAATAAATAATGTTGTAGTTACTAATAAGAAAACTTTTCCTAATTTAGACCAGTATCATGAACAAAGGGATCGAATAAATAATTAACTTTAAAAAATAACATAGATTAGGTACTTTGTTTACCTCCATAGGCCAAGATTGCTTTAATGAATGATAAAGTCGTGAACACGTCGTTTTGACAGAAATCTACTATAACACTGATTGTTGTATCCTCTGTCATCCCTAAGAGCTGCTGTCACAGTACCTTCCTATGTAATGGCCAGGTAACGAGAGCCTCGACTTGCGACGAGACTAACCAGATTTGCTGACTGGCTAATCTTATCAGCTTAACGTGAGCTTTGAGCTATTTTCGTAACAATATAATGGAGTTTTCGTCACTCTAGGAGTAGAGGACGGGTCGTACCTAAATAATAAAAGAAACAGAAAATACCGTTTATTTTGGACACACTCATTCGTGAAACACAAAATACAATATAAAAGTAAAAATAAATAAAAACAAGAGTGCAGACAGAATAACAGCCACACGGGTGGATCTTCAAGATAAAGCAACGCTTATCGAGATCGGTCCATTCATGGATTTTAAGTCTGAAATCGCCAATCAGCCTTGAAAAAGCGTGTTACTCAATGCTCATGGCTTCTCTGTATGTGTTGTGAATTGAACCCAGCACACGATCTTGCGCGCGATCTGCACGCGCAGGCTTCGTGATCAACGCGTCATCATCGGCACGCCTAGGCGCGACGCGGTGTCAACATGACATTGACCCAACGAGACCTTGCTTCCAAGGACTCCACCGCGACGGACGAATCTCCTCTCTAACCTCATTATTAATTGTTTATCCGGAAAAGTTTACATTTATAATAAGCACGGTATTAAACCATTGCCTATCTAAGTACAGTCCACTTTTATTTGCACCCCGCGCTAACAGTATGAGAAGAGGCTTTTGCCTTGCAGTGAGACAGTAATAGGCTTCTATTATTTATTTAGTGACCTTATTGGTGATGTTCTTCAGAAAGGTCAGGTTCTCGCAACCAGTGTGCGTGACCAGTGACCCTAGTGTGAGATACTCGTACTTATAACCTTCTCGATCTAACGCATCGACTGGGTTCGACGCTCTGATTGGTCCTTCACCAATTCAAGGTCCAATCGGAGCGCTGAACGCGCTCGACGCGTTAGATCGAGATGGTTAATAGAAAATCACACTAGGTTCACCAATTCAAGGGCCAATCGGAGCGCTGAACGCGCTCGACGCGTTAGATCGAGATGGATAATAGAAACTCACACTATGGCCTCAGATGTATGAACATAAACGAGGCAAAACGAGTATATAAGGATCGTAGCAAATGGCGTTCTGTATTTTCTGCCTACCCCCATGGGATAAACGCCTGAGTTTTTCATGTACTATTTATTTGCCCCTGCAATTTACGTATCGGACCGGTATAAAAGCCAACACGTTTTCAAAACTGACATCAAAAGAAAAGTATTTAAAACCAAACTGTGAAAATACAACTTAATGTTAAAGCTTAACGTCGAAATGCACTTAATCTACACGAGCGACCTGGTTCCATTCGTCGGATGAAGAGCTTTTAATGCAAATCACAGGTGACATCGTCTGTTTTAGACGTATTATTTTTAAATGGGATTAGCCTATAGCCCCGACCAAAATGTCCAGTGTGAAATGTGATGTCCATTTGTTGATAGTGAATTTTTGATGTTATATTGTTATTCTATTGTTTAGCGATTCTGTCAACGTATCCCCAGGAGGGAGATACGATTAGTAGAATAATTCGTATCAAGTTATTTCTCACAGCGTTATTGAAACAGCGTTTTCTTGACTATTCTGCACAACAGGTAATCTATGTGCACAATTTAATGAAATCGCCAGTTAATTAAAACTGTACACACAGTGGGAGGGTATAAAAAATCACGTTATGTCCAAGAAACATATTTATGTATTTTTAAGCTAAGTGCACATTGCAGCCACACAAAAATCCCCCCCGAGTGGGTTCCCGCATTGTCGTTGCGGGGGGGCTTAGTAACCGTGGTCTCCCATCCACGGTGAAGCCAAGAGGAACCCAACGGTGGGGCCGCTCGTCAGGGCTTTTGCCTTCAAGCCATTGACGTAGCGGCCAAAAAGTAGGTTGCGGTGAGGTGCACCGCAACTGAGGTGGGCCGCGATGTCGAATGGGAGGCATCGCGGCTGAGGGTTACGGGCTGCGGTAGAGGAGGAGTGCCGGTGCTTCTGAGCAGCGCTCTTCCCTTCCGTGGCCTGGACGGGGCCGCCACCGTTTGATGGCGGACGCGGTGGGGCCGCAGGGGAAGAGGAGTGTCGGTATAGCGTTGGCCGCTCTCCCTATCCTCTGCGGCCGAAAAGTGGTAGACGGGACGGCGCGTTGTGTTCCACACGCGCGCCGTCAAAGATGTCAGCAACCACAGGTCGGGTCCGCAAGGGCCGATGCCTGCCAGGGGTGCGGGTTTGTTCGAAAGAGATACCACGGCCCCTGGCATACGGGCTACTGAGGGAACACGGGTGGGTTTTAGTCAGTAAAAGTCTGACACGCCCTCCTGCTCTACTCAGCAGGAGAAGTCATTTGATGATTTCCCACCCAAAAAAAAAAAAAAAAGCCACACAAAAATAGGTCAAAATATATTCGAAGCCGCGGCAGGCCGCACCCACGCAGTAATTGTTTTAATTAGATTTAAATTTCAGATTTTAACTTGAACTGCTTCCACTAAAGTGCCAATGACGTCACGCACATTTGTGCGGGCCGCGCCGCAACGCAACGCATTACAAAAATCTTACTAAATCACTTTCGTACATTTTGTATGAACCATCACACACTACAGGCAGACCGTATCGAAACGCAAAACAGTAGCCGCATAAATACGCCTAGCGACCAGACAGCCAGTGCGTTGCGATGCGGCGACCGACCGCGACGGCGGCCAGGGCAGCGCGGCCCGACCAAAGCGCAAGCCTTTACTGCCCATCTTCTAAATTCGAAACACTTCGCTCTACGATAATACTTCCATAACTAGATTGTTAGCAAGTCCTGCGAAAATTAAGTGAAAAATAATAACAAACAAATAATTTCATTTATTTCAGGTAAATAACACCCATTGCCTTGCATAAGTTAATATAAATATATCAAATAAAATAAAAAAATATTGTCAAATAAAATAAAATCAAATAAAACTATATTAAATCAAAATACATTAAATTAAGTCAAACCAAATTAATTTAAATTAAATCAGATCAAATCGAATTAAATTAAATCAAAATAAATAACGTCATTTAAACAATTAAAATAACGTGTTCTCTCCGACACTGGTACAGCAACATGTCTGCTGGAACAATGCCGGATGAAGGGGCAGTCCAGCCTTCCCGCAATCATTGCCAACCCACACACCAAGGAAACGACGCGCTTGCGCATGGTCGCGTGAAAGCAGTCGGTGCGCGCCTCTGCGAACATACCCGAGGACAGCCGACATGCTGGTTGCTGAGCGATCAGACTTAATATACAAATTAAACAGGTTACGAGATGTTAAGCCACCCTGCCTGACTCCGCATTCGAGATAACATTCAGCATCCGACATTGCCCCCACCCACCTAACACTATTAGAATGGTGCGCATACACTGGTATGCCAGTACTGACTTGAACATGCTGATGAGACCCGGTGGCAAATCTATGCTCCTCAGCTTTCTCCACAGCAGGTCATAAGCTACCAGTTCGAAAGCCTTGGACAAATCAAGGAAGCACGCATACACGGGTGTCTAACGTTCTGTGTAGTATTTGGCGGTGTGCTTAAGACACAGTATAGCACTTTCAGTGGACAGCCGGAGACGAAACCCGAACTAGTTATCATGCAGTGTTACCGATCTCTTTAACTGTGCGTTAAGCAAACCGTCAAACACTTTAGCAGTTACAGTAGCAAGAGAAATAGGAAAATCCTTCGCTCCGAAGGTAGTTCCCGACTGCTGACGTCAGCATTGAGCACCTCCGTCGCTGTACCCAAAGGAGACTGCACCGAAAAATGATTCATAAGAAGATTTGCAATCTCCTTCGGGTTATTCACACCATCGATGCTCACAGGAAGGCCAGGGCGCAAGTTTTCTTTTTGGTGCCCTTCCAGAAACCGCGGAAATACCCCTTGCAGTGTTTCACAGCTAGAGCATCCATTTTTATTGGGTCCTGATGATTGCGGCACCATTAAAATAGCCATAGTAATAGTCTAGTCTTCATAAATGCTAGACGGGACTCAGTTCTAATGGTTAATGTTTTGACAGGAGCTGCTAATAACGGCTCACCGTGAATAAAAACGTCTTCGAAGTAGAATACCTTCTGGTATTTGGATTATATTGGCTTCCCAATATACGGTGCGGTACCTATGACTTATGTTTGTTGAAAATTGATGTTGTTGGCTTCTCATGGCTCTCTCGTAAATTTATGTTGAAAACGCCTCTCTTGAGTAACAGAAGTTATACTTTAGTAATATAACTGTGACTACACTGACACTATGACTTGGTTCTACTTATTACCATTGTGAACTAACAGCGCATAGCATAATCAGACTTTCATTGTCTCAGTGCTGGACACAGGCCCCTTTTATCCTCCTTCTGGCAGTGATACACCACGTGGGTCCTGTGTGGGTTGGTGGCCGTGCACGTCTACTAACTTTTGGTAATGGGATATGCTGGTTTCCTCAAGATGTTTTCCAATGCAGCATATTTTTTTTCGTAGTTGAACAAAATTGATCACGGTTTATCTGCAAGGAAAAACACATTTTATTTTCTGAAAAATAACCGCTAACGCACGATGAGAAAATTCCAGCCTGTTATAACCAAATGCCAAAATCCACGACTATATATTATTTTACAACCACTAAACCGAACGAGATCACCATAATTAACACAAATTCCTTTAAATATATTCCGGCACATCATCGAAAAATGACTGATTATAATAATTTTGTAGCGGAAAATGGAGGCTGCATTCGAAATTACTTTCAAGGCGAGCATAATTCAATTACCTAACAAGCATTACATATTCATTAAGTTGATGCTAATTAGGTCTCGTCGCCCCACCGAGCTACCTCGCGTCCCTACCGAAGTACCGAGGTACCAACCTACAGATACAGAGTGTTATTTATTTTAATAGACAGATTGACAGTAGGCAAAAATTGTTATTCTACTGAAATAAACATCAACGCCCAGCCCAAACCCTTGGACCTAGAAAGCTGCAATTTTGCACAGAGGTTCCCTTTATAATTTAGACAAGGAATAAGGAAGTCTTTTTCGAAATTCAACCCCTAAGGGAATAAAATAGGGGATGAAAGATCCGCGCGGGCGAAACCGCTGGCAAAAGCCAGTGCAAAATAAACGGACTTCTTTTAAAAGAAATCTATGATTACATATACGGAGTGTTATTTACTATAACAGAGTGACAGTACAGCAGGATTTTTTATTTTTTGTTCCTGCATGGCCTGCTCTTGACCTCGATTACGCCGGATTGAAAAACATTGATAAGGCCTATGATTGAACGAACGTGCCCTAAAGATGTCTGTTCACTCTTGCTTTGAAGGCAGACTTCTTTTGAAAGAAATCTACGATCGTTTCTTAACTAAACAGAGTCGAGCGTTCAGCGTGCAAGTAAAAGAAAAGTTCTTGACTGCACATAATTGTATGAAATGCAAATACAGTCGCTTCAAATATACGCTTAACCACTTTTTTCAGTTTTATCAACCCAAACCATGGTTCAGCCCATATTGCAAAAACAACATAGTATTTTCTCAAAAGCATTACTTATTATATTATTTTTTCCTTTTTTTAATGATGAAATATGTTATTCAGAAACACAACCTGTATAGCGAGCTTCTATCTAAATAAGTAAAATGACGCGTTGAATCTTTTTGATGTATGTATGGTCACGTCGCTTCCTGTGTGAGGTACAATTAATTATTATTATAAGCTCGCAACATTCAAGACATTTAGCCAAACACTCACACTAACTGTATAGGAGTGGTTTGAAACTACATTGTATAATAATTATGTTGTTTACCTTGATAACGATCTGTAAACCATGTTTCAAAAGGATATAATTTAACAAAGTCCATGTACTATGTTCAAATGTAAATTAACAAGTTTAAGATGAGTTTCCTCACCTTTGTATTGGAGAGTTTCGAGTTCAACGAATTGTTTAAAGTTGATAATTCCTGTGTAAACTTTTAAACAAAAATGTATTATGTATGTTAGTACAAATTGTTCTGTGCTATCGACAAACGTTAGTAGATCTTAGCTACATAGACAACGGAATAATACATATTTAATTCAAATTAACTTTACCATAGCCCATCACAAAGGACCACTCCGAAATATACTCAGTTAGCCACATAATTTACGTATTTATCTGGAAATCCAACAATATCAATACAAATGCAGAGCGTAACGAGACAGCTTTGTTTCCATAAACATGAAAAGCCGTAACTCCACATAATCTTCAAAGCCAATCAGTGGCGAATGATTGGCTTATTACCAATCACGCAACGAACAGCACCGTAATCCTAATACTATTGACGCGACCGTCTCTAACGAGATACCCCCAGTCGAAGATAAGGCGACTGATACGAGTACCTACGGGCTACGACTCGACATTTCATCGCAATCGCCGGCACCCAGTCGCTACGAGGTGCTACAAGGCGCTACGAGTAAATGTCGTAGACTCTACAGTCTACGGCGTAGAGGGTTCGCCCCATAGTTATGCCATTATATCGAAGGATGGGATCAAATTAATGTTTTAATATAAAAGGTTTTTTTTTTAGTCGAGTTATAAATTTGTCTGTATTAATATCGCTTACCAAGAATTTCTGATGACTACAAAGGAAATTATACGATAATAAAAGACGAGTCGGGTTGTCTTTATACGTGACCTTTGAAATACTAGATAGGGATCACAAAAAACTAAGATAAAGCTGGCGGAATAAACTAGACACCTTTTTCTCAACGACCAAACAAGACACTTAGAAACCTGAATTTCTTCTCGAGAAACTTTCATAATCAGTGGAACAATTGTGATTTTCAACGTAAGTGTATCTGATAATAAATGGGTAGCGCTTTGGACCTTGATCTTGCCTCGGTGTTCAACAAAAGGGATTCATCAATGATCAGGTGAAATCTCAAATTAAGAATACTTACCGTTATTATTACCGAATTATTTTGGCTCGTAGTTGACTTAGTTCCCACAGTTCACTTAGGTCAACAGGCAAGCATATGTGTAATTAAAAGACAACTCGTTACGTGCAGCGTCGCTGCGCTGGGCGGGGACGGGCGCATTCATAGTCACAAATGTAATTCATCCCTCCTGTCCCCTTTTTCCCAGGTGGATGGAACTCAATTAGCAACAATTATTCCGACGACGCGACGCCAACCCAAAAGTTTTCTCGACTATTTCGTAATTAATTTTGTTTCTACGACCTCGGGCCGAACTCGCCCTAACTCGGCTCACCCTTAACATTTATTTAGCACTAAATTATTTTAAAAGTTTATCGAGTGCTAGTTTCCAAAACGGAAACAGCTATTGTAGAAGAATTATATCAAATGAAGCGATAAGGGAAACTTTCCAATGGTTTTCACGCCCGCGCCTTCGTAGTGGTCCATAACGACCATATAAGGCCGATTGCTTTCTTAAACTTATCCCATTTGTAGCCCCAGTGTGAAGGAATTGGAACTTCTTTATTGTGCCAAAGTTGCGAATGAGAGCGCTTATTTCCATTTCTATCGAGTAAGTGAGCCGAAACTAATAAATTATAATAACATAACTATAATGCATGGTAACGTGTAGCTTCTTAGAGAGAATCAGACGAGCGGTTATGAAAGTTGTGAGTGATAAATGGGAGCGCCACCTTCTCGCAGAAACTTGCCGAGTCGTAAACTGACGCCAACTTGGACATACGAAAATTAAATAAATTACGAATAGCGAAACCGACCTCATCACTTAGTGGAGCCAGCTTATACTGCAGAGAAAGGGTAGATTAAAATAAATTCATTACACTGTCTGCTGCTTCACTGTAAATTTTGTTTCGGAACTTGTTTCTAGACGTGAGGCATAAATATTGGATTAGGTATGTTGATTAGGTATTTTTCGATACGAGTCCGTATCTAATCCAAAGCGTCGAGGATTATGTGTGGCATAAAATATTCGTACACAGTCTACACAGAAGATATTCCGTACCTTAAAATGTGGGGGTTAAGTTTCAAGAATGTAGTAAGTATGTAGAATACCACTGGACTAGTTAGTGCTCTGCATAAAAAACTAAAAATGTATGATCCACCGTTCCACAATATATCAGAAACGGAACGTCCATACTCCATGCCGAATATCTCTTACCCAATCCGATACATAATTTCGGTAACAGGCCAGTGGCTATATTGAATGAATATTAGGATTAGGTTAATGGATTTTTAAATACTAGGATTAGGTGGATTAGGTATCGTTTTTATCTAATCCAACTTATATCTACTTGTATCAGAGCAGTATCAATAGAGTGGCTGCTTTTTTCTCTTTTTATTTTAAAAGTTCTTTCGTAGTAAAAAAGTATCGAAGTCGGAAGGAGCGGTACCAACTCACGCTAACGGAAAAGAATCGTCTGCCGAAAGTAATTCAAACTTAGTTTAAATAATTACCTGAAGATTCTTTAACTATACCAACACCAAGAAGGAGTAATTAACAGCAATCTATACAGGGTGGCAGGGACGCGCAAAGTGGTGACCAGGAATTGAGCACAATTATTCTAGCACCCAATTTAGAAAATTTTCGTTGGTTATCCAAAACAAAAAGGCAGCTTCAAAAAGCGCTAAAATCGGCTGCTTCAATACATACGCGGTACAAAATGTATGGAACATTTAATATTTTTTTGAAATAACCAATGAAAAATTGGAACTTAGGGGTTCAGAAGTCAAAAGTTCAGGATCATGTACTGGAAAAATTGTAACAGGTTGCACGTGAATGTCCCTGGCACTCTCCATTAGAAAGTACACTATGAATTGTTTCGACCTCCGTGCTTCAATCCACTTATAAAGCTTGACTAATCTTTTTACACAGTCTTATGTAACATTAACCACTAAGTAATGAGTCAGCATTATCAGGGGCTATTCATAACATAAACGGTTACACCGCAATACTCTGCATATTGCTGGAACAACGCGTGAATTGGTCCGCTCGGCGTAAAGTCCCATATTAACATAGTAAGGAACCCATTTCCATTATCATCCCCAATTTCGTGCTCGGGAGGCACTTAAGCACTTAATGGATCTCGGCTCCCCGTAATTTACCGGGACGTTGGATTGAATAAAATCGTAAATCTTAACACCAACCGAGCAAAGGTGTTATTACGAAGAATGATTCGCACTCTTCTTTGAATGAAAGGATCATCGCTAGAGACAAATTACCTCCGTCGAGATAGCTACGGCCTAATAAAACAATGTGCTCAGGTACAAATTACTTTCGTATATTAAGGTTATGAATTCGTCTTTATTACTTATTCATGTTTATAGCGCACGAAAATAAAATAAAATTACGATCCACAGTCAACAGTTACAGTCTCTGTTATGACTGTTTCTGAACTAGCTACTGCCTCTCTGAGTTTATTTTAAAGCAACAAAGAATGGAACTCTCAGAAATATCCAGTTTAACCATTAAATAATTTAGCAAAGTTTTCGTGGAATACAGTAGAATTCTAGAGCGGCTAGACATAATCTTTATTTAGCCGATTGGCGGGAAGCATGGCGGATGGCGGACTGCAGCAGTCCACAAATAAACGGAATCAATACCATTACGGCACGAGCTCACACCGCGGCGACCTCAGAGATATATACGAGTGGCCTGATTGTTATCACATTATTACGAGAGACATTGTTGTCCAAAGCAATATATTATATATTTTGCACTGGATTAAATGATCCATGATTTAAAGTAAGTTTGTACAAACACTTTTTAATAGTAGATGAGGTATCCTATCTGACTACTCTGAGAAGAAAGGCCAAAACAGACTCAGACATAATGTAGCTCAGATCAAGTGAAGACCGTTGGATTGGTTTCTAAAATGGTTTTTTGAGGAAAGAACAACACTGGTGGACCTGTCCAGTCAGTGCAGGCATTTATCAGTAATCATGCAACTCACCTCAGAACGTAATTAGCTCAACGATTTTATTTGTTATGCGTTCTCGACCGCGTCCTAACCAAATGTAATCGTGACGCGAATGCGCGATGTTCGCATTTATATGTCGCTTTGGTTAGGATGGACACTGGAGGCAGTTAAAATAATTATCATAGACCTACAAGTTTATTAAGTAGTCCTTCTACACAATCATCTTGAACTCAAGAATTTTGTTCGTAGTTTTATACAAAGAGAATTTTTCGTTAAAGACTGGCCGGAATTTGTAGAGAGCTTTGCCCTTACAAAAAATATGCACGTTAATGAAAAACCACATAAAATCAATTAACACACATATTTTTTTGGTATTTTTTGTCGCCTGATCTAGAGAAATGTAATTGTTGCGATTTATTTTAGTATATTTAAGAAGTAATTTTCATATATTAATAATTACTGTACATTTGTTTATTCTGAATTGATTCCGAGGGCAAAATCCGGCCATGTCATGTTAAATAAACTATTTACAATAGGTATACGTATTTAAACAGTTTTTATCAACGTTTTTGCAGAACAAACGCAAAATCCTCGCCAGTTAAGCCATAGGTAAATTTAAAATGGAAACCAAACAATAAAGGCTTTTTATTTGGTTTTGGAGTCACGCGGTCTCCTCAGTGAGTCGTAGAATTGCGACCAGCTGATCAATTATGCTCCACGACTTCGCTACAAGACCGTTCTGAAACTATATTTCACGTTAAACCGAATTATTGGTCTCGAGAATGTAGGCTTGGGCACTGGTGGTAACTTATGTTAGGAAAACAATTAATAACTTATACATGAGTAAGGCTATAACATAACCTAGTTTAACGTAAATACAAGCTCTGTATAACAAAACATTTAGTTACTGAAGTACTTGTTTGTTGTTGGTAATTATGACTATAATGAAGTCTTTATTCCGAAAATTGACTCCAGTCACACAACCTAATTATTCAAATACTAATTTTATTATCTTACTCGTTTGTAATTAAGAATCTGTTCAAATAATTTTCATAGCTTTTTACTTTCTCTGTTCATTAAAATGCTTAAAGTCTGTTTCGTTTGAATAACAAATTCATCATCTCTGTTATATTATAATATTAAGACCCATTTGAAGAAACCAAAACAATTCTAAGATACGTCACTTCAAAGTTTACGAAGAGAGAACCATAACTATGCAGACACATTTCAATTAAGTTCAAACAACAGTGGTATTAGTTCTTGAGACAATTGCCTAACTCTACGTCAGCATATCTGAACCTAACATTGCCTCCACGAGACAGGTACATTTGACGGAACATGCAATTCCAAATACATTTTCAGAAGGCCTTTGGGAAATACCAACTCTAATACAGTCGGGCAATAAAACATTGTTCCACGTGTTCCCATGTAAATCCCATAACTACGTTTGAGCCACGAATCCCGGGTGACTTGTAGTTCTAGCCTGAGCTTTAGTTCTGTAACATTCCATTGGTTGATCCTCTGTTCGATTGACTGAGCATCTGTCGTTGGTGAGCGAGTGTCTACGTAGGGCAAACAGAATATGTATGACTGAAATTTTGCGGACGTGCGCCGAGTGTGGATTTGTTGGAACCGTTGATTGCCATCATACCAAACTATCAGGGCTCCGCGTTCTTATATTACCTGGTGAAATAAATAAAAGTCTTATTTAGTATTCATTTCGTTATAATCATTACTAGAAACCAGTGGCGGCTGGTAGGTCATGGAACTGGTGGTGCACTTTACTAGCTCACTAAGTATTAGGGGTAATAAGTAAATATATAAAATATATTTATTTCAGATAAGTAATTTAAATCTAAACGAATAAAAATAAACAATAGTATTCAGTTTCACGTAAACTAAACTTCGCTTTGACAATAATGAGTCGGTCATTCGTTATGGCCGGCATGCAAACTTCGCCAAACCTCGGGCGCTCTCGGTAATCGACGTTCGGTAATATTCGGTTCAGTTCGACAAACTTCGGTTCCCCCGTGCGGCGCACGAGAATGGACAAATTACTCCATAACGCTCCATACATTTATGTCAACTATCTTCTGTCTCACGCGCTAGACGTTTTAGCTTGGATCTCATAGAAATGTATGAGCATTCGCCGTGCGCTTCGGCATAGCGCACGAGGGATCTTCTGTACCGCGAAAATAAGTCTTAATAGTTTAGCAAAGAGCTTATATTGCTTCGTCAGTTTTATTAGTATTACATATACCACAACCAGTGGTCACAATGCGATTATTAAATATTTTGTGATTCTTTCGACACCTATTAAAATCTGGTAGTTCAGCGCACGTTTAGAGTGCACTCCACTTAAGGGACAGCCGTCCCTGCTAGAAACGATCAAACCCATTTTACGTCATGACGCTCTCTGTCAGCTTTCCAAGTTGTGTTGTAATTATTTTCTAATCTTCTAAATATGAAATAGTGGGTATCTAATTATTTACGCAATCAATTTATAAAACCATGGGGAGGACCGGTTATTAAAGCCAACCGGACAAAACCTCGACAGCACCTACTAGACGAAAACCTTTCTGCTCCACTATCTTTTCATTGATGGAATAAATAAGACGTTAAGCGATGCTATTGCTACTCTCATCATAGATCCTCGTAAGATGCCTTCCCAAAAAAAAAAAAACAGTGGCACTCCAGGAGTGCCGACACAAGTGAAAACTTGAACAATTACGTGTGTAATTTTTGAATCGTTTAAACAGGATTTCACATTATTCATAATCACAATTTTGGTCATATCTTCTAAACGGGTTATCCGATGTTCATAATTCCAATTGGAATTTTAGTTTTGGACCTAAACCTATCTTTTAAGACTAAAATTATTGAAGTACCTCTACTATTATAAATAACAGAGGTGTTGGTAACGGTGTCGCGAGTTCAATTATTTTTTCCATCTCAAAAAATACCCAACGAGCCTAAAGAAGTTTTCACTTCAAAAACAATAAATTAACCAAAAACAAGAAGAAAAAGACCTGTTCGTATATTTTTGTAACGCCTCACATAACTCGTAACATAGGAACAGTGTTAAGTGCGCTAATATACAGTTGACATGCTGACCGCCATCACTGCGCTGCCCCAGCTATTGTATAAACTTTAAACTCGCAGTATCTGTGCCAAATGTGGTTTTAATTAGTACTCTGGCACTAATTGAAGCTCCACTTAACTCTTTAGGCGCCTTTGATCTTGGTATACTTTGTGGTAATTATAAGTATCGAGCTAGTGCTTCTGTGTTGTTTATCTTTTCTCATTCTCTTATTGGCACGCGCTAGGTGAGAGTTGGTTTTGCTGTGACTGCTGAAAATAGGTGAAAAGTCAGTCAGTTAGTTGCGGGGGCTAGTAGGTAGGTAATTGGAGTAATTAAAACATGCATATGGCCAAAACGGACAAGGTACATTTAATGCATCTTTGACAGCTGATGGCGGCTATGTTAGATTGTCTATTGGCGGGAATTTTTGACATATAATGTCATTAAATGTTCGACATTTTGTCAAGATGTGAGTCATCAACAGGACGGTGCCCCGTCATACCGCCAAAGAAACAGTCAATTTATTGAAAGAGGATTTCAACGGGTTCCTCCATTGGAATTGGCATTCAAGAGCATGTGATTGATGAGAACGCCCCTTGATTATTTATCAGGGTTTATGTGAAATCACTGTGTGCTGAGGGTGTAAGTATGCGAACAATTGAATTGTCATAGACCTAAAGAGGAACGTCCGACACGTCATCACTGAGACAGAGGTGACATTATGTCAAAAAGTGATGGTAAATTGGATCTCTCGTATCCACGCTACCATACGAAGCCGAGGTGGTCATTTAAATGATATTTTATTCTGTACATAATGCCAAAAAATAAGCCTACAAAACAATAAAATATTTTAATTGAAAACAATCAATGTATTAAAATCAATTATACCCGGTTGAAAAACCCTGTATATTTAAAAATAGAGCCAGTCGTCATTAACGATAATCTGACATTAAAAAATCTAAACAAAGAAGCAAAATTAATCACAAATTAAGAATAAACTATAAATAAGCTGTAAATAACTTCGTTTCATTTTATGAAGATGGGTATGAGAACTACCACTGAATTTACTTAAATTAAGAAGTTTTTATTATTATAATGATAATGATATTCATAAACATAATAGTAAGATTATACAGCTTTTGAAACTGTAAAATTATATCACTCAAGAAAGTTACTGAATTCACGACATCAATTACTTACATTGTAGTTACAAACTTAACTTTACAAGCATTACAAATTGCTCGCTTTTCTTTGAAATTCAGTCTCGACCAATTATTTAAACATGTAAAAACTTTTGATGTTCGTGAAACATTATTCTCTGAAGTAAGATTTAAGAATAGAAGTATTTATTGCTTTGGAAAGTTTCAAAGAAAATAATCGTTGACTTTAACAAACGACTGAAAATCTGCGCTGTATAAAAGTATAAAGTTCATAATAAACAGTGAACACTAAATAAAGCGTTATTAAATCTACAAAATCTTTTCAACCAAAATAAATGATGAAAACCGATATTCGTTATATCCGTGCTAACCAAATTTACCGATTAGCGCACGGCCCACGGCAGAGGATTTGCAAATTCTACCGATGACCGGTGCAAATGCCGCGATGGCGTCCTACGTAAAACGCTCAACGCAAATTACATAACGAACTACGGTCACACGTCGAAGAGCCGGGTTAAAAAGCTAATTGAGTTTTGATTCTGACTGTACTAATTAAAAATCTTGTTACATGAACAAACTTTTCTAAAAATCCTGATTAAATCTTATATAACCGAGCTTGTTATAAAACTGCGAAGTTTTTTTTTTTTTTATAAAAAAGTTATCCTGATTGTTATTTGCTACGGTTCTTGGTACGTTTTGAATAAAATTTTCTAACGAGCTGGGGACCCATTATGAGTTCGATTTGTAGAATTCATTAGGACGCTAAGCTTCACCGAAATCACTCAAATAGCTCTTTGTAGGTCGTCATAACCAAGGGACTCAACCTTTCTCCTTTACTGCGAATATAATATCTTTTATCAGTGTTTTACGTGCAGCCGAGAGAGGAGTCGTGGTCAAATAATTGTGGTGATCAAGTGGTAAAGAGACCTACGAGTTGCAGGTCGTAGGTTCTAACCTAGACAGGCGCCTTTAACTTGTCGATTGTGTCACTTTTATAAATGAACGATTAAATAAAAATTAAACAAAACAATTAAAAATTCATCACCACTGCTCTCAAAACGGTGACGGTAAAAAAAACATCGTGAGGAAACCAGCATGTCCGCATGTCCTAGAAACCAAAAATTCGAAAACATGTGACATGATGGACAACGGCCCACTCCCTGTCACCGAGAGGAGGCCTGTGTCCCAGCAGTGGGAACATAATACGCTGATTATATTTATGCTTAATTGCAGGCAGCAATGAAAGGCATTCTTGGTATGTTCGTAATAAAATAATATACGAAATGAACCATTTAATATAATATATCAGGAGTGAAATATGCCCGTTCTTCAGACAATACTTTAAGCCGACCTTGTCTATCGGGTCGACGGGTTCCGCTTAACGTCGTCTCTAAATCCCAACTTTTTCCAGCGATCATTCATTACAGACTTGTTCTAGGTAACCGATATTTAAGTTCTAGAGAAGTTCTTTGAATTCCATTTTTGTTGCAAGTTGATACTATACTGCTATACAAGACTACTTTGACATCTAACCATTTATTTCCCTGAACAGGGTCCGTGACTTGTTCCTACATCGATTAAGTTTTACACATTCATTGAAAGGCGTAGTAAGACGTTCGGTTACAACCTTTTTTCACAAAACTTCTCATGGTCCCATATAGAAATAAATAAAAACCTTTATTGCAGACCCTATGATCCAAAAACACAATTACCCTCAATAAAATGCATATACAAAATGACACACACATAAACGCCTTTTTCTCTTGCACATTAAAAAAACAAGATGGTGATAACGTAAGTAAGCATGTAGGTATTGTCACTACATTACTAACACCCTAAATGTTCGAAGCTAAAGTCTACAGTTCTTGTATTTTTGAAAAATATCTTGTGAAAACGGTCCAATAAACGGTAGTATTCAAACGACGCAGTAACAAACTGTCGTATTAATTCGCAGCAACACCGTGCGATAGCGACACGCTGCGCTGGTGGTCAAACAGGCACTGGTTAATTGAATTTCCTCCAGGGCCCCAAGCTCTATGAAATATTTCACCGAGACTGCATAATCCCACTATGCGATATTTGCGTGCTTCGGTCTGTATGAACTTGATGATTTAATATATCGTGATTTGCATATGCTCTTAGGTTTAAAGAATCTTTATTCTCATAAGAACATGACAATACAGTTCACTTAAATGAGACTTAAATTTTAACATAGAGGTATAGGTAATCGTCGTCTAAAGACGAAGTATGCAGATGTAAAATAAACAAAATAACAATAACAACGTAGGTAATAGTAACGTAATAAAAGTGTAGGTAGTTACATAAAAAACAAGTTAACAGCTGGCCAATCTGATACCAAGGTACCCTCATAAGTACTGATTCACTTTGCAAGGAGCACAAACAACGATTAAGAAACGAAGTATTAAGAATGTCTTTGTGTGTCCTAGCCTAGCGCGCGCACGCGTACATTTGCTTGTGTGCGACAAGTATAGTCTCGGAGACCGATGATCATCTATGATTTTCATTTTATAATCTTTAGTTTGTTTTTTTTTTTTTTTTTTTTTTTTTTTATATCTTGTGCTGTATATACATAAATATTAAATTCCCTGATTTTTTTCTTACGTGCAAATTACTTTTTGCATAATATAATCCTTTAGCTTTCTTTTGTAAATATTTATACTTTTGCACTCTTTGATTTCATTTGGCATTTTATTATATAATTGAACCCCTTCATATAAAAAGTTATTTTTTCCGTATTTAACTGTTCTAGGAAAACGCAGAATTAATTCGTTTCTATTTCTTAGGTTATGTGTGTATGTCTTTTTTGTAAGTTTAATGTTGGTTTGTGTAGTGTTATCTAAAATCTTTTTTACTAGTATGCAAGTATTATAGTTGTATAGTTGACAGAGATTGAAATGTTTAGTTTTTTCATATAGCTGCTTGGTAGGTGTTAGGAAGTCATAACAATATAACCGTTTTATAATTTTGTTTTGGGTTCTCTGTATGGAATTGAGGTTAGTCTTGGATGCTGATCCCCAAATCTCAATCAGGTATTCTAGATTAGGTTTTACTAAAGAGTTGTATATAGTGCGTTTTATCTTAGGTGGTAGGCAGTTTCCCATTTTGCGTAGAGCTCCAGAAAGTGACACAAGTTTGGATTTTACGTGCTCAATATGAGGTTTCCAGGACAGTTTGTCATCTAATAGTAGACCAAGATACTTTTCTGTACTGGACTGCTTGATAGTAAGATTATTAACAATCAAGGGGGCATGGGGTGGAATCTTTTTGTTTTTGGCTGCAAATATCATGTAAGATGTTTTCGAAGTATTTATAGTGAGTAAGTTATGTAGAAACCACTCATTTATTACGCTTAAATCCTGTTGCGCCTCACTGATGATATCGTGTATGGATTGACCGAAGTAAAATAGACTTGTATCATCTGCGTAAAGTGTTAGATATCCTGTTAACCCTATCTGATTAATGTTGTTCACATAAATTAGAAATAATGGTGGTCCCAGAATGGATCCTTGTGGAACTCCACAAGTAATTTTTTGGGTATCACTTTTGTAGTTTCCAATCTTTAACTCTTCTTCATTAGTCTTAACAAACCTAATAAGCGGTACTATTTTGAACGAATTCACATAAAGGAGGAGTTTTGTTACCTAAGAACTCTGTCAATTATAAAAAGATTTGAAAAAAAACGTCTTTGGTTTGAAAGGGTATTAAGTATACCGAGTGGTCCCATATTAATTTTGTAAAGTTCTTTCTGATCCTACTTAGTTTATGTCGTTTATGTCATTGTAATTTGCTGTCACTGTGATTTTCGTAGCAAGTGAAGGAATACGAATTTATTCGAGGTAGGAACAACTAAACTTTCTTCCAAAAAAATACCCTACAAAGTAAAAAAATATTTTAATTTCGGAAGTCCAATAAACAGTCGAACCAACCCACATACAAAGATCCATTGTTTTTTTCGAGTTTGCGATAAGAGAGCGGACCACCCACGACGCAAATGGGTGCGATGACGTCATCAAGGTCGCTCAAGCGGCTAATATTCATTCTTTTAATATTCAACTTCATCTATCTATAACAACATTTGCATGAAAGATATTCTCACAATAACGGAGTTGGAAAATGTAACACAATCACGTGCGCCAAGCTATCTCAATATTTATTGATTTACAACTTTCCGACTGCGCCGAAATATCATAAAACACACGCATGTTTTAGTCCGCAACACTGCACTGAAACTGCGCTAGTTCGGAAAATATAGCCAATAGGAATAAACACAGCGCACGGGTTAGTAAAGTAAAGTAAAGTAAAAAAGTAAAAAATTTTATTTGCATAGATTGCAGGTACAGTAAATAAGATGACAGTTAAAATATTGGTGATCCTTGTACAATCTACCTTATAATAGGCATGCAACATTATTACAACATGAGGGATTTTTTAGATAGGTATTACAGTTCAACAATAATAGGCATGGTAAATTCATATAAGTAATAAACATAAATTAAAATATCTGCAATACGATAGAAACAAAATTAATAAATCAAAAGAATGTCAGAATTATTACAATATGTCAAAAAAAAAAAAAAAAAAAAACATTGCATTATTCAATATTTAAGTCAGTATCATTAAGGAAGTCATTTACAGAATAATAGCATTTCACAATTAATAATTCTGTCAGTTTCTTTTTAAAGTTTTTAATTGTGTCATTTTTAATTATGTTAGGTATTTTATTGTATATTATTGGTCCCATACTAATAACGCTTTTTTTTTGCAAAGCAGTATTACAACTCTCAACATGAAGTAGATATTTATACTGACTTCTTATAGGTCTCTTTCTATCTTTTGCAATTGCGGTAAAAAGGTATAGGTTACATTTAACGAAAATTGCGACTTCTAAAATGTACATAGCCGGGAAAGTTAATAGTTTGAGGGACTTAAAGACAGGAACGCAACTATCCGTCACCTTCATATGAAGTATTGCTCGTAGGCAGCGTTTTTGGGCTTTGAACACATGTTCCCGTAGAGTACAGTTTCCCCAAAAAATTATTCCGTATCTTAAAATGGACGCAACTAGACCATGGTACGCAGTTACTGTTGTGGTGATATTGACCTTTTTCGCTAGATTGTATAACACATACGCGGATGTGCTCAATTTTTTACAGATCTCCTCTGCTTGAGGTTTCCAAGTCAACTGACTATCTATCAGAATACCTAAAAATTTTGCAACTTGTACTTGTTCTATATTACAGTTATTATATTCTATTATCACATTTGGTACTGAAGTGCGTTGATAAAAATGCATAACGTTCGTTTTTTGCAGGTTAATCACTAATTTATTGTAGTCAAGCCAATTCACAATGTCTTTAAGTGTATTATTTATGTCCTGTTCGTATTTATTTATATCTGCACATTTAATAAGTGCGGTGCTATCGTCCGCGAATAAGACCATTGGATGTTCAATGTGGTGCGGTAAGTCATTTATGTATAACAGGAACAAAAGTGAGCTAAGTACTCCACCTTGAGGTACACCATGTCTGATAACTCTTGCTTCGGATATATATTTCTTTTCACGCTTAGTGTTTGTGCAAATTTTAGAAATTTCTGTATATTGTTTACGGTCACTTAAATATGAAATAATAAGACTAAGTATATTTCCCCGTATCCCGTAGATGTTAAGCTTATCAATCAGGGTTGCGTGATGGACACAATCGAAAGCTTTTGTCATATCGGTCAGGATTGCGCAAATTGGCAGTTTCTTATCAACATTTCCGATAATTATACTAAGCAAATCGTAAATAGCCATGTTTATACCTTTGCCCTTCCTAAATCCTTTTTGTTCATCACACAAAATATTATATTTACATAAAAAATTATAGATTGATTCATACATTATCTTTTCAATGACTTTAGAAAATATAGGGATTAGGGCAATGGGTCTATAATTAACTAAACTTTCTTTATCGTGTTTTTTGAATAGCGGTTTTACGATAACTGTTTTTAGACCATTCGGGAATACTCCAGAGCTAATGCACAAATTTATAATATGACTTAAGTGTGAGGCAATATCGTTCGACACAAATTTTACTACTTTCGTTCTTTTCGTGGGTTCCTGACGAATAGTATACATTCGTCAAGTTTACTTACCGCGACCACCCCGGTCGTGTGAATACCAACGTAATTTATTCTAGTGCAACTTTGGAACATTTTGATGAAATTCAGTGCAGGTAAAGGATATTAGCTATACATCAAGGTGTCGGTGGTTCGTGGGGCCGGGGGCAGCTCAAACACCGAGGCACAGGTTCGCGCACAGCTGCCCATCGCCCGTAATCCGATTACCGGCACTGCACTGTGTCGCTTGCTGTTCGTACCATCAACAAGGTACGCGGCAAATAGTGTCTGATGCTTGTTTGATCCATTACCATAACAGCTTTACTTCTACATCCACTTCTCTCTGCGTCACTCTCAATAAAGCAACAAAGTCCGAAACATCAAAGTAACTTATACAAAGGTTTTATAGTTGTAATACTTTGACATCAGAAGAATAGTTTTCGCATTGGTTTACTTTCTACGCCATTTCACCATTAAGGCACTATAAAGGAGCTCATTCAAAATAATATAAATTACAAGAACATGTCATAAAGAAACTTTAATTTAGTAGTGAGTTAAAGTAGTGCATTCAACAATTCTGAAACTATGTTCACACATACTCGTAAAGTAGTTGACAAGAGTGACATGCGCTGAGTCTACCCCTATCAGCCTCCCCTTTGTCCCGAACTTAGTAAACAACTTTAGTAAAATAGTGTAAAAGGTGTTCTACAATTCTAATTTTATACATTCCTCAGCATTATTAGGCTTATTTTTGCTCCAAGAGTACTTAAATTTAATGATCGGAACGTCATCCTTGATTGATTAACCTAAGATGACGATAAGGGCGGTGCAGAATAGCATCTATTTTTAAAAGAATCGATCTAAATGCGATGAGTTCTAAAGAAGTTTTATATCAGGCACACTTAAACGATGTCTAGACACTAGATACTTAGAATAACTACTTTCTACTTTGCTATGCATAAGAAAAGCTACTGCAAATGCGAAACAGGCAAAACGAAGTGTCAAGAATTTAATAACATGAAAATAAGTATTCACCATGGAATAAAAGAAATTAGAGGAAACGAATTCATTTCCATTCTTCCTCTAATTACACTTTTTGCCTCACAGTAACGCCTGGCGCGGTTTAAACCGGCAAAAGTTTATGAAAAACTTCACTTGCATACAAACTAGTTCCATTTGCCAGTGTTTTGAAACAAGCGCCGTTTTATACGTAAGGTTCCCGATGTGGCCTCGACATGCGCCAGTACAATTAGAATTTGCAATCAAAATTTGCCCCGGCAGCGTAGGGCAGCGTCGTTCAGCGGGCAATGTTGGGTGGTGGGCGGTGGCCTACACACTCGGATTTGTTGTTTTCTACGCCTATATCCTCTCAAAGCTCAGTTCAAACTCTGGGGTTCGTTTGTTTAATAAAGTTGAGCTTTGTGAGATCAGTGCTGGCCCAGACAGATACTTTACTTTGTGTAAATTATTTTATCACCACGGTTCTCAGAACAGTGTGAGAAAACATCACGAGGAAACAGGCATGTCCTCAAAAAATTCGAAGACATGTGACGATTACCTACACGCACTGATGGGCCACTCCCTCTCACCAAGAGGAGGCCTGTCTGCTAAATATGGGAAAGTTATAGGACGATTATAATTAAGCTTCGTGTATACCTTTAAGAGTATTTATGAAAAGACTAGCTTCCGCCCGCGACTACGCCCGCGTGGAAGTCTGAAAGTATCCCGCGGGAACGTACCACCGAGATAAAAAGTATCCTATGTGTTAATCTAGGTTATAATCTTTCTGTGTGCCAAATTTCATCCAAATCCGTTCAGTCATTTTTGCGTGATTGAGTAACAAACATCCAAACATCTTCCCATTTATAATATTAGTAGGATAAATATTTATCTTCTGACGTCAACAATATAAACTGATATGATCAGCACTATCCTTCACACAAAACCACCTAAGCATGTTTCAGGTTCCTTCCAGGTCCCTTTTTTACCCCTTTAGGGTTAGTTTTTCGAAAAACCTTGAAACACGTTATTCTTTATATTTGGTTTTATTAGGTATGAATACTGAGTTTCGAGTTAATCAGACAGTGCGTTAAAATGCTTCCATACAAACTTTGGCAACTTTGGCTTTTCCAAGGGGGATTGGGGGGGTAATTTAGAAAAACAATGAATAAACAACTTTATAATGTACTTAGATACGTATTTGTGTCAAGTTTCAAGTTTATTAAATCAAGGAATAAGATTTTTCATACAAACTAAATCCCCCCTTTTCACCCCCTTAAAGGTCGAATTTCCAAAAACCCCTTCTTAGTGCTCCGCTACATTATAAAAGGAAGCCGTATGCAAAATTTCACGTTCCTTGTCCTAGTAGTTTCGGCTGTGCGTTGATTTGTCAGTCAGTCAGTTTCTCCTTTTATATATAAATATAGATTTAAAAGTGCGTTAATATAATTCATACATCTTTATCAAATTCTACCAAGTTAAGTAATATTCTGGAACATAAAAATACCTTTTACTCCTTTGTTCTGCCCTTGCCGCACTAGGATTTACTGCGGCCTTGACTTTATTAAAGATTTCCTCTTGCGTCACGCAATTTTATTTGTCTCTTTTACAAGCAGATTTATTTTAAACGCTTCTCGGAGTAAATTACCCCAACGGCTTTATCGTATCAAATAAAACCTTCACACGAACCGAATGTGCTCGCGAAAACAGCCTGTGTATTTTAATTTATATTCAGTACACGGCTTTTGGAGAATACGTCGTATCTTCACGGACTGGCAAAACATGCAGCCGCCCGCATTGAATCAGAACCTACAAAGTTATCTGCCATCATGGACTTCAGATGGAAAACAAAGAGTTTTACTGCAGTACTCTTCAACTCTTCGTACTTAAATCATTAGTATGTGTCTTTAGCCAAAACAAACGAATCATAGACTACACAGTTCCACAGTAATCGTCACCAATTTCATGTTCATGTTTCAAGTTGTTTGTTGAAATGTTAAAGGAATAATGTCCCTAACCTTTTGTAGCTTCGTAAGCTTTGAATTACTTACACGAGGTTTTGTGGAACAATACAAATGTTTGTAATTAAATTGTTCGGCATTGAATTACGGCGACAGAAATACTTTGGATAATGTTTGGGCTTGATGTACCTTTAGGGGTTTGTCTTACTTTGTAACCTTAGAGGTTTAATAAAATAATTATAAAATGTTCTGAAGACCGTAGTGTAATATAGCAGTCTCTTTGTGTAGTTATAAACTGCTTAGCATAAAGAATAATCAGCCTAATATGTTTTCGCTTGTGGACACAGACTTCCTCTCCGTAAGAGAGAATGGCACATAATCCAGCACGCAGGCTCGGTGAGGGTTGGTGGATGTAACATGTCTTCGAATTTTTGGTTCTAGGACATTGCGGTTCCCTCACGACGTATTCTTTCGCCGTTTTCCGAGTAGTGGTGATTAAATAATTTACACAAAGTAAAGCGCCTGTGCGACTTACAACTAAAACTGGGCTACCATTGCTCTTATAATGCTCGGCTACTACAAATTGAGGCTTTAGAGACCTCACTTTACATTCAATGAAAGTAGTATAACCAAATAGTACATATGATAATTAATGCATTTTGTATTTACAAATAATAACTTATCACAGATCAGATAGGTACCAACCTTATTGAAACGTCCAATAATATTGAGCAAATGAACAGTCTAAATCCTGCATATCGACTCAATACCTAGTGACACGATTGCTGTCGAATACCCATCGGACTAACAGACACTAATTAACCAAATTCCGACAATCATACAGGAACTCGACACACGCATAATAGAGATGACGTTAAACATGTATGATCAAACATGTATAGACGGCAGCAGTATTAGTTCTCCTCTTGAAACATGACACACTATTATAATCCCTATCCAGGCCCACATAGCGTGCCAAATTCCATCGAATTTATCGAATACCTACGGACCGTTTGAGGTATGTATTAGTGCTATATAAAATGTATAAAGTTTACAGTGTGACATTGTATAGTATGTCGATGAAACTGACTACAAACAACCCCATCGATACAAAATGCAGCTGGTTTTAATTAACTGTTAGTGACCAAACAAAGAAAAATGGAAACAAGCAAATAACAGCGAGATAAAAACGAAGTGTTAAAGATTTCAACAATTTAAGAACCCATTTTGCCCAATAAAGTCCACAATTTACGAAGAGGAAAAGAAACGTCGCGTAATCGGCGAGTGGACGCGTTATTATGAGCAGCCCATTAAACTTGTCGCAAGTTGTGTATCGCGGATGTGTAGCGGGACCTGGGACGGCCAAAATATTCAATTGGCGTATCCTACATTGGCCACCGGCCAGGCGCCCCTGCATATTGATGTGCCAACTTTTACCGCCGACTCAGCTCATCGACGCAAAACTTCACCCGCCAACCTGCCAAACTATAGCCTATGCGCTGAACGCTGATCGCATGAGGTTAATGACGTGGCTTCAGGCTAACAAAATGTCCATTACGATACGCGCTGACGCTTCCCATGGAGCGCATGTTATTAGAAATTCCGTGAATATTGAAATATCGGGACGCTGAAAAGTGCTTTTAACCATCCCATGTTAAAATTTATCACCATTTCAAACGAGTTTTTCGTAAAACATTTTGTTATTGGAGGAAACCTTGCTAGCATAATTGGAAACGCTGCTAGTTGATAAACCGAAGGAAGTTTTATATTTGCCTTCCCTCTACGCCCTTTCCTGATTAAGTTCGTTATGAGTTCTAAGACAATTTAGTTGTTTTCTTGAAAGCCGAATCGAGTCTTGCCTTGGAAACTAAACGAACTAAATCAATAGCGAGAGCAATGTTTTATAACGACAATCAATAAATAATATCGTCTTACTAATTGAACCACCTAAATTGAGACAACAACAATATCGCTTTATTCGCCAACCTTCTCTGGAGACGGCAAAAAAGCGTCGATTCTTCATAAAGTTTTCCAATATGACAGAGATTATTATTGCGGCACGAAAAGCAAACTATCGGTTTTCATAAATCGAACAAAGATCAACTTTGATTTGATGGATGACTCGGCTGCGTTTGCGTTGCGAGAGGTTCTCGCGAGCCGAACCGCGGGAATCGAAATGGGTCACGACTAGAATTAATGTCGTTTAAAAATACTTGTTGATTTATGTGCTGCGCTGTTTGTTTAAAACTAGGGCTTGAATCCAATCAAGTGAAGGTAAAACAATCTAAAAGAAAATGTAATTAAGAGCGACTAGTTTAGTATTGATCTCACAGATGTACAGATGTAGGTGGGTAGGTAAGTATGATTTTTCAGAACTGCAACTTTACTTATTCTCTTGATAATATAAAAGAAAATAAAGAAATTTTACTGTTATCCCCTCTTGCACTAAGTTACTATAACGAACGAGTTCGCCCCATCTTTATCAAAAAGATGGAAATATTGAGAACAAAGAAACGTTTCGAGTTTAAAAATAAAGCCCCGTTGACGCTTGCCGACAATTACAATAACAAAAGAATCAACTTTCTTACTATGCGCGCATTTCTCATGCTTATTCTTCCTTCAGATCTATCAATATTATATCTCCAATATTTGTTTATCCCTTTCTCTTGATATATGAAAAGTAATATTTGCCAAGAATATTATAAACATGTAAATTGCTATAAGAAAACACAGGGTAAGAATCAAACGCTTTTCCTTAACGTAAGCAGCTTTTACTCAAAAGGCGTCCATGTTTTCACCCAATACCTTAATAATTCTTTGTCTGTTATTTTTTGCTACCTATTTGTTATTGAATGGGGATAAAACTTTGCATTGTACACAAATTGAGGCATCCTAATAATTTTGTATAATAAAAACTTTTTAATAAAAAAATTAAACCGCCGAAAAACCGAAAAGTAAAAAATAATAAACTAGCTTTGTCCAACCCCAATAACTAAGTTCGGAAGGCGGTGACATATAATTAAATACATATCCAAAGTCACCGACTTCCGAACTTAGTTATTGGGGTTGGACAAAGCTAGTTTATTATTTTTTACTTTTCGGTTTTTCGGCGGTTTAATTTTTTTATTAAAAAGTTTTTATTTCATAATTTTTTGTGGCTATAATCTACTAATTACTACATGCTTAATTTTTGATTACTTTTTGTAATACACAACTCAGTTTTAAAATCTGTGAGTTAACAATCAATCATCCCCTGTTTTCTTACCCTTAAGGTTGGAATTTTTCTTCGAAATGTATATGGGACCAACTTCGAGGTATACCCTTTCCAATAAAAAAAGAATTATCAAAATCGGACTACTCTGGCAAAAGTTATGCGTGGTCATACATAAAAAAAAAAAAAAAAAAAAAATATACGCGTCGAATTGAGTAACCTCCTCCGTTTTTTCGTCGGTTCAAAAAAAATGAATCCACATTTGCCTTGGTCACGGCATCACACGTGAACGGCTGGACCGATTTTGTTAATTCTTTTTTTTGTTTTGTTTGTTATTGTCAGGAGAAGGTTCTTATGCTGAGCCACCATATTACTTTCTCTTTTACTCAATCACGCAAAAACGGCTGAACAGATTTGGATGGACTTTGGCACACAGATCGATTATAACCTTGATTAACATTTAGGATACTTTTCATCCCGGTGGTAGATTCCCGTGGGATAATTTCGGCCCTTCACGCGGGCGAAGCTGTTGGCAAAATCTTTTTTTGAATATAACAATCATACTGTTACGATCTTCCAAAGCTACAACAACCCCCCGGAGATATTAAAGCATAGTGAATTAACAATGATCAAAGTCATTAAAAAGTGATACAATAATTCGCTCCGGAACCTAATAAGCGTTGGATAAATTTGCATTTACTACTTAAAGTTAAAGAAGAATTTTGTTAGAAATTACGGCAGCTCACCGGACCACGCTCAAGTTTGCTACGTTCGTCGTACTTCGCGGACTCGCGGTACTTCGAGAGAGCGGAAACCTGAAACTTTCGCTGGCTCAACTCGTTTTACGGGCGCCGCTATCACGCCCTAGAGGCCTAACCTCTTTCTTACAACCTTAAAGTCCTTACTTTTGTGAATAACTATAGCGTTTGGAACGTGTTTGTAATTACGTTAGGTGTGACGTGGTACTTAAGTAATTACATAATAAGTTAAAAGTTTTATAAAAAACTAGCTTCTGCTTGCGACTTCGTTCGTGTCAAATTACTTGCTCCCCCGACCCACCCCGTCGCTTCGAATCACCTGCCCGTGCGAGTATTTCGTATTCGTGACTCTCTCTCTCTTCTCTTTGCTCGGCTCCTAAGGGTCTTAGCGTGATGTTATATAGCATATATCCTTCCTCGATAAATGGGCTATCCAACACTAAAATAATATTTCAATTCGAACCAGCAGTTCCTAAGATTAGCGTGTCCAACCGAACAAACAAATTCTTCAGCTTTATAATATTATATGTAATATATACAATTTCCATGTCACAATGTTAGTTACCTTACTCCTCCGAAACGGCTTTACCGATTTTTACCAAATTTTATATGCGTATTCAGTAGGTCTGAGAATCGGCTACTATCTATTTTTCATACCCCTAAGTGATAAGGGTTGTTCACTAGAAATTACCAGCAAAACAACGTTTGCCGGTCAGCTAGTATAATATAATATAGTATAGATGTGCAATTAAATGTTTTACTACACACATAGGAATACTTTCTGCCTTCGTGGCCCATACTTTTATGCTCTTTTGATTTGTGGCATCCTCTACCTAGCCTTTTCTGAACTATGTTGGTGTCGGCTTCCAGTCTAACCGGATGCAGCTGAGTACTAGTATATTACACGTAGCGACTGCCTAGCTAACCTCCACAACCCAGTTACGATTACACCAATTTGATTAATTTTGTTTCGAAACCATTATACTCATTAATTACGTACAAAGTATTTTTTACATTTTCACATCATTAAAATGAAATTCATTGAAGGTATAAATTACATAGTTAAATACCTGTTATAGTTGGTACCTGCTACTAATTCTATTTTAGTCCATTGTATCCAATAGTCTGTGGTCTCTATAGTATTGTGGGATTGCGGCCCATTGCTTTCGATTAACATAGATCGTCCCCCGGCCGACTAGAACTTACGGGTTCACGTAAATTACGAGAGTAACTTACGTGTTGTAGGCGTATAGATACAATACGTGGATCTTGTCCTTCTGCTTTATTTTTATTAAAGTAAAGGACAATTTTTTTATTTAATTTAACTTTTTATAAACAACAATTTTAATGTTGTTGATAAATAATAATTACGCAATATTAATATGTGAAGTGAAATTTTAAATGGTAGAATAAAAGGCTTTTTTATTTTATTTTATTATTTTTAAAAAGGACAAACAAACAATTGATATAAAGCCAATCGACAATCCGTACTAATACTAATATCTCTACTAATATTATAAATACGTAAGTAACTCTGTCTGTCTGTTACGCTTTCACGCCTAAACCGCTGAACCGATCGACATGAAATTTATGCAGAGAGACAGCCTGGGATATGGAAAAGAACATAGGCTACTATTTACGCGAAAACCGACATCCACGTGGGTGGAGCCACTGGCAAAAGCTAGTTTAATATTATTATAAATTTGAGAGTATAAACCTATTTGTCTGTCTGTATGTTACCTGTCTGTATGCACTCCTAAACCAGAACGAGTTTCGATAAAATTTGGCAAGGATATAGATGGCATCCTGGGGAAGGACAAAGGCTACTTTATGTCCCGGTAGCGCGTTCCCGTGACATTATTTCAGACATCCAAGCGGGCGCGAGCGGTTGCGGGCTAGCAGAAGCAAGTTATTGACTAATATTCGTATACTACTAATACTCGTATAAGACGTAAGACTAATATTCGTATAATATTAATATACTACTACTTTCGTAAAAACGCAGGTACTTTTTTTCCTGCACCTGTCCTATAGAATATACATACATACATACTCAGCCTACAACCTGAGTTCCCACTGCTGGGACACAGGCCTCCTCTCCGTGAGAGGGAGTGGGCCGTAATCCACCACACGGGCCCAGTGCGGGTTGATAGACGTCACATATCTTCGAATTTTTTGGTTCTAGGAAATGCCGGTTTCCTCACGATGTTTTCTTTCACCGTTTGGAGAGCAGCAGTGACGAAATTATTTACACAAAGTAAAACGCCTTACTGGGTTCGAACGCACGACCTACAACTCGTAAGTCGTGGCTGCTACCACTGGGCCACCACTGGTGCAGCAGCCCTATGGAATGCCTAATTAAAAAGTCAACGACTGCCTTACTACCAGAATAGCCTTCATCAATCGAAACCCACTCACAACTGAAATACTTAAAACCTACTTGATGTTCACTTACATTGGGCACGCCACGATTGCGGCGGTAAGTCCCCTCTTTGAGGAGTGGTTTGAGAGGCGGCATGGCGTCCTCACCTTCCGCCTGACGCAGGTCCTCACCGGACACGGTTGTTTCGGGAGGTTCCTGTTTCGGATAGGGCGGGAGGAAACGCCCGGGTGTTTCCACTGCGAAGATCGCCCTGAGGACACGGTGGAGCACACGGTGGCGGTCTGCCCTGCTTGGGCGGAGCACCGCCGTGTCCTCGTGGAGGCGATCGGCGGCGGCGATCTCTCGCGTCCGGCCCTGGTCCAGGCCATGGTACGGAGCGAGAGGGCATGGGGAGCCGTCACCTCCTTCAGCGAAGCAGTAATGCTCGCGAAGAGGGAGGCGGCGCACGTGAGGGAGAGGCAGCATATGCGCCCTCGCGACCCCAGCCGCCGCAGGATACGGAGACGCCCTGGGCGTCGGGAATCCCAGGCCGATTTCCGGCCACCGTAGGCATGGGCTTGCGGACGGCGAGTAATGGGTAGCTCGCTGTCCGGTAAGGACCAAGCCCAAGTCGACGGCGCGTTGTGTTCCACGCGCGCCTCAAAGAGATGTCAGCACAAAAAATGATGGGACCCGCAAGGGTCGATGCCTGCCAGGGGTGCGGGTTTGTTCGAAAGAGACACCACAGCCCCTGGCTTAAGGGCTACTGAAGGAACACGGGTGGGTTTTAGTCAGTAAAAGTCTGACACGCCCTCCTGCTCCACCCAGAGCGGTAGAAGTTATTTGATGATTTCCCACCCAAAAAAAAAAAAAAAAAAAAAAAATGTTCACTTACATTCCAAACCCACGCAAAATAAAAACGCAGTGATTGTAACTCCTCTTAATACTTCCTATACGACCGCCATTCTTTAAAGTTATCAAATATGATATATCAGGAATAGTGCTGGAAATAATGCAACGCGGGAGTATCAAATAGTCGTAAAGTGTGTCACGCGCAGCGAGAGCGCACATCTCATGATGATATGACACTTTTACACTTTACGACAGCATTAGCTGCTGTAACAAAACTGAATGGTTTGATTTAAGGAGCAAGAGCCACGGTAGCCCTCTATCATTTAATACAATACATAGGTCTTGTCGTAGGTACCGCATGCGCTAAGACAGCCTTCGAAATAATAAAAATCTTAAGTGTTTTTTCAGGTCAGCGCCAGGTTGTATGTTGATTAAATTAATTTAATTGATTCGCGACCGTACCACGTACCAACAGTATTTGCAGAATCGTAATCATAAAAAATCATCAAATCCTCTCACAAGATGAACCGATGACCTGGTGAAGGCCGCAGGAATCCGCTGGATGCGAGAAGCACAGAACCGGTCGAAATGGCGGTGCTTGAGGGAGGCCTATGTCCAGCAGTGGACATCTTTCGGCTGAAATGATGATGATGAAATCATTAAAATCATCAATTCATCCCCCTAAGCTCATTTAAATGAATTGAATGAATTTTTCATCAAAAAGTCAACAATGGTGAAAAGGTGCTTTTTCTTTAAGGTAGAACCTCTAGGGAGCCCGCGTTCATTTAGTAGGTACCTACAATATTATCCTATTACCTACCTATTTTCCAATTTTATAAAAACTATTTTAATTTGAAGATTGGAACGATATATTTAACATAAAAAGAAAAAGAAATGTATTTATATCCATTTTCTCAATTAAAAACGATTAAAATCAAAATTACTTTTCATTGTTATGATTTTGCCGCCAAAACGCGCCTTACGATGACTTTTTACCATGTGACATCGTGACTTATGGTTTGTGTAACCGGCGCAAGTACAAATACTTAGTTTGGCGCAGTTTTAGAAGTATTTGTGCACAGAGGCACCGCACACCAGTAATATCACTTTCTATCATTAAAAATCTTGTTAATTATAAACTCGGCAAACGTTTTGGCGGTAAATTCAAAACCACGAAAAAAAAATTCGATTTAAATCGTTTTTAATTGAGAAAATGGATATTAATCAGTTTACTTTTATTTTTCTGTTAGATATTTCGTCCCAATCTTCAAATTAGAATAGTTTTTAATAAATTGGAAAATACCCTATTGTATAACAATTTCATATTATACGCAGGTCTTGTCCTTGCAAAAAAATTGTTTTTTTCTTTTGGCGGGATTTGTTTGTGTCTGGGGTTATTTATATTTTGAATTTCGTTTTTTATTATTATCAGACATCTCAAAACTTGGTTTTGTTTACACACTCCAACAAACTATCACAAGAGTGAATCCATTAACGAAACGTATACGTATGTTATTAAAACTTCCAAGCCTATTAAACAACGATTGGCCCACAGAAACTAATATTAAATCAGCTCCTATAAACACAAACTTCGCACAAATTGCTCGTGTAGTGAATTTGCTTTCATTATAATAGTAGGAGTGGCTTAATGACTTGCCCATACTATGAATATTCAACGGAGCTCATATTGCCAGATGAAGCTTCAAAGGGTTTATCTGAGCGATAAATGCTTTAATTCCTTGAGGCATATAGTTATTAACAAGTCCCAGAGTGCATTGAAAATTATGTTCTACACCGTCAACCAGTGTACGTAGATATTAAATTATTGTTTTATTTAAAGAAATGTACTTTAAAAAGCCACTTTACGTGATAAAATATAGTTTAGAAACCAATAAGTTATTAAAACTTTTAATGTTTTTTATAATAGTTTTTTTTATGATGTTGAGACCATCTTTGTAAGTTATAAAAGTTTTAAAAACATGATTGTATTAAGTACTTCATAAGAGCTTAATGAGTAGTTGCTAACTTTAATAAACGAAATGATGAAAAATATTTCACAAATTATTTGCCGTAAAAGAAACTTATTCAACGAACAAGATAGACGGGACGAGGCTCCTAAAAATATATAAAGCCTAACTAGATTCTCTGAATCCCAATAAAATAGTTGAAACCACAAATTACTAAAGGAAACAGGACAAAGTTGGATTTCCACAAAGAAAAGGGCGGATAAAGCAACAAAGTGCGTAAACAAGGGGTCTCATCGGTTTTATTTGAAAAGTTTCGATGATCGTGGTTTACTACCGCCACTCCGCCCCACTTCCACGAACAACGTCTTCATTAGATAAAATCAGCCCAGAAAATTTACATTATCTTTGATAACGGAATTCTCTTCTGTTGACGTGACGAAATGTTCCACAAAAGTTACCAGAAAAGAGCAGATTATGATTGAAATAAGACCCAAATGTGTCACTAAACACACCCGAAACTTTGATAATGCTATAATTCATTAGGCATCGATACTTGTGCTCGCAAAAATATTGGCAAAGTTCCTACAACCTAAATCATAATACTGCGTAATAAATAACCCTTGCTGGCTGAAGATGTAGAAACTATTGTTGTCATATTTCTCGATCACAATGGCAAACAAAACTGCTTCTATTTCAATAGTGGCTCAGATGACGAAGCGCTTAGCGCAAACGGCTCTCATAATCTATTCCATCAATGGCGTCAGTTAAGATTGTTCCGTCATTATTGGGATGTAATTAATCCTTGTCATTGTTACCTTCGTCTGCAGATTTGCTCCTCACAGATACAGACTCTCTCTTTGTTACACTCCATTACGTATTTTGCTTTATGAAGTTCGCAGTGATACGCGAAACATCTTCACTGAATTCAGTTTGGCTATAATAGTTATGTCTTAATGGAAATATTAGACAAGCTTTCTAATTTTATCTTTATAAAACAGCTTAGTAAAATCGTTTTACTAATATTTATACAGGTCTCGACTTTATTTGATTAATAATAATTCAATAAAGAATTAAAATCATGAAACCATTACCTTGCATTTATCTTGCAAACCAAAATGGATTGAATATATTTCCATAAAATGAGATTATCCTTAAGTACCTAAAATGAGGCAAATTAAACAAGCGGATATTCTATCTCTCTGTATTCAAACAAACCAACATTTACAAATCGGATTACCTCAACAAAGACTCCTATGTAGGTAATGTAAAATGAACAGAAGAGAACAATGTAAGGCACGGTTATCGGAAGCACGGCTCACTCGTATATCTCTTTTGTAGGTGGGATTAAAGAGGCGATGGCGTGGGCCGATGCCATCCATCTCCCTTAATGCTGTATCGACGGGTCCATCCAACGGCTGTGAGCAGCGGCGTGATGCACGGCCGCATCAAGTGCGATGATATTTATTGGGAACTAGCTTTTGGCCACCACCTCCCACGCCTGAGTTGTGGTACTACGTGGATGCTTTATGTTCTAGCTAGAGCCTTCCTCAATAAACGACAGTGCTTGCATCCTTTTTGTCAAGTTATGTCCACACTATTGGCGCAGTGACTGAGCGACTGCTTATGCCTTTCGGGACGAAAAGTATCTGAATGTACTTGTACCTATAGCTGTGTCTTTATGATATCTTTAACTAAAAACGCTAACACAATAGGTACATGAGCAATAAGTAGAATGCTGTTAAACTTTAGTAGGTAATCAGTTTTAATATTTCTTCAGAAGTTAATTTACACAATAAACGTCGTTTGTTGGAAATGCATGTATTGATTGAAACTGCAGATATCTGGCACGGCTAAGGAATGCTAGTTTAAGGCGACTCGTATGCATGACTCGCCCAGACACATTCAAATATCCATTTAGCAAATGCACATTTTAATGACATTCGGCATTTGCCAAGCGAAGTTTTTTCATGAATATTAGGGTACGCTAACCACGTAACACATTTTACACAAAGTTTGGAAAATAGTAGGTACGTAACTTGATTGAGCCGCAAATTAGATTTTAAATATTAATATTATCAAATCCAGAGGTGAAAATTGAAGGTGATTTAAAAAGTTAGAATAATATCACAGTGCCTCAACATTAAAACTTTTTTACATAAGTTACTTTTGTTTCGGAAGTCGGTGGGCAAAAAAGAACATACAGAATCAAGGACACCGACTTTACCGAAATCAAAATTAATTTCACTTCGTAGTGTTTTTTTGTTGGTAATTGGTTGTTTGATTTTTGAACAAACAGGTTTATTTTTATTTTTCAGTTTTTATTTGCCTCCCCCAAAAAAAAATCATAGACCACTACTTGCTATATTTTTGAAGCTAACTCGCCAACAAACTTCAAACAATTTGTTTTAAATGGAAATCGGGTCATAAACAAAGAAATTATGACCGTAACTACCTTTATCAAAAATAAATATATACATGAGTACTTATACAGATGAATTGAGAACCTCCTCCTTTTTTAATGTCGGTTGAAAACTTAAAAAAAAGGATTCATTTTCGTAAAAGAATACCCTCGGGGAAAACTAAGTAAAGAACATTTTATACGAAGTGTTGAAAAGAAATAAAATATTCACAATTTCATCTGAACTGAGTTAGTCGTCAATAAATTGGTCCCGGCTGTCATTCGTGGATCTCTGACACTCGTTACGGGTCGTCAGAAGCCCGTAAGTTTACAACCAGTCTTACCAAGGGGTATCATGTTACCCAGATACTGGGTTGTGGAGGTCAGATAAGTAGTTGCTCCATGTAAAATACTGGTATTCAGATGCATCCGGTTAGACTGGAAGCCGATCCCAACATTGTTGGTAAAAGACTATGCAGATGATGATGATGATGATGAAATATAATAAATAAACAGAAACCAAAAGATAATTTGTGTGTTTTTTAATTGTTTTCGTACAATTACACTCCATTCATAATCACGTACACTTAAATAACCATATTATTGCACAGTGGTTGGGTAGTCAGTCGGTCGGATCAGCACCAGGGGTTGGAATCTACATAGTACACTCTCCTGAAACAAGAAACATAATGTATTAGATAAATGTTCAAAGGAACACTGGTCTATAGGATGCAAAAGAGTGCTTTTGAAGTTAAATGGTGTGTTAGAGAGTATAACCAAAACCAATATACCGTAATAATCTCTAATGACGGGTACAGATTGATTAAGTAACACAACAACCACACGAATTTCTTCCAACGTGTTACATTTCAAATTAAGTCTCACTAATCTGGCAGGGCTACTCTTTATGTCCGCTTTAAATAGTTCGGTACTTAGGAATGAACCCTACTCCCGATTTATTGTCTTTTTCGGGCGGGCAAAAACACATCGAGAGTAAGGACAACTGCCAAATCATGCTGCCATACATTTTAACTTCGGGCCCCAAACTAATCTTATGTCTATAAGGTGATACGGAATAGGAAAAGCACGTAACATCGGCCGAAACTACGGACATCGTGGTAAGAGCGTAGACACACTGCACCCCAATTGCGTAACACACTATCAATCAGAATCTGAACCATTTAAAAGGATATTGCTAATCCACTGCTTCATATGTTCCAAAAATTCGTCTTCTCAATGAAGTAAATAACGCAATGAATGTTGTTGAACTGTCAAATTGAAAGCCATTCCTACAGTTAGTGTGTTACAAAATGACCCCGCTACACTGGTAAAAAATCCTGCAGCGACGCAAAACCTTAGGAGCAATTCTCGTAATTTTAAGATGGCCACAGTCTGATCTCAATCTCGATATGTCAAAAATACATCGAGTTTCCATAGATTTTTGACAAGTTTTTAACATTTGATTGTCGCCGAGATGAGACTGCGATTAGAATTTGAATGTTTTAAATTACGAGAATTGGTCTTCTTAACTCAATATTTGCTGAAACAAAAGATTGCCAATGACATTGATGGACATTGTGGTCGATGATGTCATGAACTGAGAGTGCAAGGTGCTACGTCCTTCCTAGAAACTTAAGTGCATGTGTAAAGGCTTTTTTGCGGTTACTACCTAAGTGTCTATACTTGTCAGTCAAGGTATAGTTTTACCGAGATCTCCTTCGCACCCATAGTGATGAATCTGAATCGTTTTTCTTTATTATAACTACCTTTTTCGCTATCTTAGGGTTTGGTCTGGCTGTTCAGGTATTCAAGTAACTCCATCATACAGGATTGGTACATGTATTATGATGAAAACAATACTAGCTGGCATAGATACCGACACGTAAACTTAAGAGGGGACGGGGCCTGCGAGGCATTTGAAGAAACTATTGCCGTAGCGCTGTCAGAAAGTCTGGCCCGGTAGTGTGTGATAGGGACAGCGCTGCAGGTCAGACCGAAATTATCACAAAAAATTTGACGAGATCGACGTTTCGTACTCCCCTTTTTCTCCTCGAAAACTGAGCCGATTCCATTATTTTTTACATTAAGATTTTAAGAAAGAGTATATTTAGGTTCCTATCATTTTATTTTATGTTAAAAACTTTTCTAATTTTTCTGGTAGTCCTCTAATCACAGCGGTAAAAATAGGTCATTTTTGTCATTTTTAGAGGGTCATATTTTCTTTACTAATTAGTTGCAGAAAACAGGAAAATGACAGGGACGTGTTTACAGCAGATCTTGATTGAATGAAAAAGGAATTGCTCTAGAGGCATTATTCAGGAAGAAAAAGGGGAATACATTTGTATGGAGAATCGCAGCCCTGTTTCCTCTTAAACCATGAATTCAGTCCTAGATTCTAGATCCACCAAAGTAGAAATTTTAGGTCGATTTAAAAAAAACAGCTGGAAAAGCAACGAATTTTTTTGTGTAACCGACAAAGAATTTCAACGCAGGGGGAATTTCAGAATCATGTAGGTACTGAATCTACAGCAGGTAGCGCATCAATATCCCTGCCAACTTGTATGTAGAGATTATAGTATGTTATGATTCAAGTGTTTATAACTAAGTATTACTGAAGTAGGAATTGCAAAATGGTAAATTGATATTGTGTGTAATGTAAGCATTTTTTTTTATTGCAGCAAGGATTTTAATGTCCATGATAGTTAACCACGATAGATCCTGAAATAAACAAATGTATACATTTAATGTAAATAAATATATATCATACGGAGGATAATAAACATGATTTCATAACTTTAGAAACATAATGGGAATCTAACTACTACTAAATGGAAATATTTATTCCCAAAGGCTTTATTGAAGACTTTACTTCAATACTAGTTCCTGATCGCGGCTTCGCTCGCGTGTAGCGCACTACCAGGATAAATAGTATTCTATGTGTTAATCCAGGTTATAATCTATCTGTGTGCCAAATTTCATCCAAATCTGTTCAGTCGTTTTTGCGTGAAAGAGTAACAAACATCCATCCGCACAAACTGTCACATTTATAATACTGGTAGGGTAAGTAGAATATTATATATTTTATAGAAGGATGACGTGATCCGTAAGTACATACCTGTAACCACCGCCATGTCCGTATCCTCCGTGTCCGTAGCCGCTGCTGTAGCCACCGCCGTAGCCGCCTCCGTAACCGCCTCCGTAATGGCCTCCGTAGCTGCCTCCGTAGCCACCTCCGTAGCCACCTCCGTAACCACCGCCGTAGCTTCTGCCGTGCGACAAGGCTCCCCCAGCGAGGGCACCGCCGACGAAGCCAGCCTTAGCACCGATCAGACCGGCACCGACCAGACCAGCAGCACCCAAACCCAGAGCACCGATGCCGAGAGCACCAGCACCTGTTCAAAGAAAAACATTACGTCAGTACAAACAAGACCAACCGGTTACAGATTTGCCTTCATTCTACATTTATTTTCTTTTCTCATTGTCAAATCTCTGTTTGTTGATAGAAAACTCGATTTTGAGTTATGCTCGTCTGTTTCCGTAAAATATACCGTGGTATTACTATTATTAAAATGTGTCTAAAACCGGGTATAACCGGGACGAGGCAGTTTAGTCTCTTACATATTTCAAACTAGCTTTTGCCCGCGGCTCCGCCCGCGTGAATGTTGGTTATCGCGTAAAAAGTAGCCTATATCCTGCTCTATATCCCAGGCTATATTTCTGCCAAATTTCATGACGATCGGTTCAGCGGTTTAGGCGTGAAAGTGTAACAAGCAGACGGAGTTACTTTCGCATTTATAATATTATAAGTAGAGATTAACGTGCTCGTTTGCCCGCAGCTGGCCCTTCTGATTAGTTTGTCAACAAACAACGAATAATATATTATATATAACATATAATATATTATAATAAAAATGATTTTATGATGAATTAATTTTATATTTCTAGGATTCAATAAGTCCTGATCCTTTTACACGTGCAGCCTGTGGGTGGACTTTACGCAAAGGGCATATAGTGGCCTGCGCATACAATATAACAACACGTTCCGGGTGTTGATGGGGTTGCCGCGTTTCTGTAGCGCGTCCGGCATGTTTGCGGACGCAGGTGTTGATAGTTTTTCGGCCATCATGCGCAAGAGATGCGCTTCTCTGCTACGCCGTGTTCGCGGCAGCCCCAATACCATCCTTAGAACGTTGGCTGATAGGTGGGACTCGCCGATCTTGGGGCGGTGGATACGACTTCACGCAGTCAAGTAGACAGTCCCCAGGATCGGCGTGCCTCGCGCAGCTTCTTCCTTAGTGTGTGTGAATTAATGTTACTAACACTAGTTTGTAAGTCTACATTGTTACTAACAAAATGGAAGTGATTCTGAAAATAAAGTTTATTTATTTATTTATTTAATAAGTAATTCTCTACAGTCGCATATCGGTGAGTGAAAATTGATTTCTAACAAATATTATCCACGCATTAAAGTTTAACACTTTAATTGTTTTTACACAATTTTTTGCTGTGTCTCTCTAAAATACGTCTGAGGCAAAATATGAGGCTCTCTCTACCTAGTACATTTATTATTATTTTAGGTGCATTGTCTGAAATGCACTCAAGAAGGCTGTACTGGTTGGGATCCCAAAGACCTTGATAAGTTCCATTGTTGTTGCTGGGTTATACTCGATTTTGTTATTTATAATTGAGAAAAAGTAATTTCTAGTGCAAAATATATTATTTTTAAAAGTAACTAAATATTATGGCCTATTAAAAGTTATTTACATTCTTTCAAACCTGTGCTTATTAAATATTTCGCCTTAGCTTCCCGATTTTGCCCCACTTTCCCATACATATCGACTTTGTAACTCATTATGTCTGTACCTACATCTGTTTTCCCCGATAGATTATAAAAAGTTGTAACTACTATAGTACAACCACATTTCTCTAGCTTTGTTTAGTCCCGCTCTTTAGAGCATGTACATAACATGAATATAAAACAAATAAACTAATTTAAATATAATGCCGCCCAAAACGAACGTGGCGTATACTAATCTAGACTTTTTTATTATTCTCGTTAATTATATTTTTCATAGATAAAGACCATAACATTATACTATTCATTAAATATATGTTAATATTAATAAATTTAATAGTCTTAATGTTGTTATGGAGACTTATGTCAGAGTTACATTCAAAGTAAAACTACATAGAGCTGCAAAACAGGTCGAAAGAATTTACCTGATTGACAACAATATCTTTAACATAAAATTCTAATTTATGCATATACATAAGGCAAAGGTAACACGACAGTCGAGTTGGAATTTGTTTCGTATGACATTTTATTTGTGTAGTCAATACTTTACTGCATTATTGCCAAGGATAAAACTTGTATAAAAATAATAAATATTCTCATAAAAACCATGTTACGAGCGAAAGTTTCTTACTAGCCAACCATAAAAAAACTGAATAAAATCCGAGGGAAAATACTAAACAAACGCGTGAGGTGACACCTAAAGCAGAATTTAGGTGAAAAATATACAAGATTATCTTATTAAATAGACAACGTACCTAATTGTTCATAAAAATAAATCTTCGTACAGATTTGCATTAACGAGTGGTACAGCGTGGTCCCACCATCCGTCCCCACACCCCCACTGGACCACGCTCTTTACACATTTTTATGGCGGCTTTAATTCCTTTACTTACTCTGCTTTTATTATTTATTTATAGCATGAACAATTTACATTTTTATGTTTTTGTATATCCTGTTGCTGAGCATTATAATAAAAATATAACAGTGACGGTTAAAGTTCAAGGTCTTGATGTGAAGAAACTGTGTCGTTGTTAACTTCGATCCCATATTCAATATTATACTGCCTTATGGATAGCTAATCGGGTAATCCGTCTAACGTCTCTGTTACCTTATATGACGTCATCAATCTCTACCTCTAGGGCTAGAAAGTGAGGTCTTAAGGGATCGACATGACGTATTTGTTACGCTGTATCCATTTTTCATCAGCCTGACGACTATGCGCAACACGTAACAAAGTCCCATGGGGGATTCCATAACATGGCTGATTATTGACTGCTCAAACAACGTATACTCTAACTATTTAAACAGTATTGTTTTCGCATACATTAACAAAACACGATCTTGCTTGTCGAGATGATTGGACACAATTATTACAGTACAAATTAGTCATTCTTAAGATGACTGTCTCGGAAAACTTGAGTTAAAAAAAGTGGTCACTCGGACCCCATGGCCCTTTAGTTTCAACCCCAAAATGCTCGAACATTAAACTTCCAATAAGATTGGAATATATTCGACGTTTAAGGTTTTCCGCACCTGCAGCATCCGCCCCAGCACAGCCCGCCGTGCTAGGAAGATGGGATGCGATTCGGACGAATTTTTTGATGCACTATGATTTTTATTTTTGTACCTATACTTGCACATGTTATTGTTTTAAGACATTTAAGATATTTTAATTAATAACAAATAAAATAGAAAAGATGGCGGATTAAACTAATTTTATTTAGATGCGCCTACTAATTCGTGCTAGTTTAATGGACACAAGATCTTTTTAATAATAATGTTGATTAAAATTGTTCTTTTTATTTTTGTAAAAACACCCGTTCTAATATAAAATGTATTCGTATGAAAGTTTGTTAATTAATAATGGATATATTTTAAAAGCAAAGTCCTGTGAAGGTCAACGTCCGGTCATTAGGAGAACCTTAAATAAAAAAGTTATAATATCCCTAATGCATTTCGCATTGACTGTGTTTTATTCATGATTTTGTTTATTCATATTGAAACAGTTCTTTGACAGTCATAATTCATAATTAAAATTTTATGAATCATAATGAAAAAATAATATAAAGGTAAACACTGTACTTAATCGCTTTTTAGTGATGTTTACTTGAATGTAAATACATATATGTTCTACTATTTTAGCATATAAACGCGCAATTTTTTACGTTTGTACGAGTGTATAAAAGTTCGATCATAACGAAAGGTTATGCTTATACTGCGGGACTGAAACGGTTTCAATAATTTCAGTTTACTGAAACCGTTTCAGTCAGTATAAGTACAGGGTGGCAGGTACTATGGATTCAGTACATAAATTTTGATTCTAAAGATTGGAGATGTTTACATTTTTGGTCAGTTATAAAAAAAAAAATCGTGGTTTTGACCGCGTAGGTATTGAACTTTCCTATGAAACAGCTGATAAGAAAACCGACGAAACATTTCTACGCTAAGTAGGGGCCTATAAGTGTGCGCTGACTTTATGGGCGTAGATGTCCCTGCTGTATGTATAAAAATAAAATAGAACTATTCTTCAAATTCTAATAAAACATGTTATTTATTACACAAGATCTAAATCGAAGAGAGCGAATGAAATTAATAAAACCCTAATATATCCAAAGCACTCCTTTTTACCTCTGAGTTTGTTTCGGCCTTTCTTCTCAGAATAGTCAGATAGGAAACGCCGACCTCATCTAGTTTAAAAATAAATTTGATTGACGTGTAAAAGTGTTTGTACAAACCTACTTACAGAAATAAAATCATTTATCACTTCTGATACGAAAATACGTTGAAATACAGTTCATATTTATTTGAACTGTCATGCCTGTATGTAAAACTGTAATCACAACTCTCCAGAGGGGATTTAAACAGTGTTCTCATCATTGCAATATTTCACAGCAAGAGTACGGTTGTAACAAATCCTTTGCGACTTGAACAGCCCAGCAGGTAAGATAAGTGTGAGATGTACAAACTATGGCCAACTCGCGAACACTTGGGTCGCCACTATATCATCCTTAATCCACTATTTCTACATAAGCGGGCCGTTTGCTCTGTAAGCTTTTTATCAAATGGATGTTTCAATTCGAACTTTCATTGGCTGAATAAAAAAGCCTGTAGATAAAATGATACGAACTAATAAATAGTGGAATATAAAACAATCGACGTGAAAATTGCCCGTTTTCAATTTTATTTGGTAAAGTTTTGCTGTTGAGGACCCTAACACCGTTACTTACATGTTAACAATTTGAATTCTACTTTTATGATTAACTAGATTTCACCAGTGGTGTCGCCCGGAGGTCGAAAGTTATCCAATGGGAGCGTACTACCGGGATAAAAATTATCCTATTTGTTAATCCAGGTCATAAACGAGCTGGGTGCCAAAACTGCAAATCCTTTTAGCCGGTTCTGCGTGATTTATTAACAAACATTCACATTTATAATATTAAGTACGATAGTAGGATTCCTACTTTTAATACCCAACTAAATCAAGTTCCGCTTTTACATTAACAAAATAAAATAATAATGAGATTTGTTTTAAAGTTGCATCAAAATAACCAACATATAACAAAACTAGCAGCTCTCCGCGGTTTCACCCGCGTAGTTCCCGTTCCCGTGGGAATACGGGGATAAAATATAGCCTATGTCACCCAGGGATGGTGTAACTTCCCAACAGTGGAAGAATTTTTCAAATCGGTTCAGTAGTTTCGGAGCCTATTCAATGCAAACAAACAAACAACCAAATCTTTCCTCTTTATATATAATAATATTAGTTTTTTTTTTTTTTTTTTACAAAACAATCTATTTTTTTTTTTTTTGTTTTACATTTTTGCTCGCCAAACTTTGCAGTTTGATAGATGTATAGATTATTATTATTAGTATAGATGAATGCAAAAGCCCGGTTCCTAATAAGACCTATCAAACAAAGCAAACAGCTGATGCGTAGGTAAATTATGTAAATAGGTACTTCAGAATCATCGAAATAAGGGCAAGTAATACACGCAGAAATACACGCAAGTATTGCGTGATATACTTGTAGCCTTGAATTGTGCACTTGCTTGCATAATCATTAGGCACGGATTAATGCCGAAAATGATATATAATTACATAATATAATAATCGACAGGATATATGGTGTAATTAAGTAGAAATCGTGTCCTTGAACTAATCACTGAAATGACCTACGTGCTGTATCTTTACGCACGCAAAATAGAGTAGCCAGATGAGTTCGATTTATGCGTTTTAATCTGTTACAATTTATTTAACAGGTTAAAATAAATTAGATTACATTAGATTCTTCAATTGGGGAATTCTAAGGTTTCGAAGAGTCTCGAAAAGAAAAGTTATAAGAAGTTATCTTTTCGATATAACTTTTGATAAGGTTGATTTAGATTTGAAAAACTATGAGATTCGTTAAATTAATAATTAAACGATTTGTATTCATAGACCTCACACGAAGTCGTGAAAAAGCGACACGAGTCACAGGACATAAATGTCGCCCATAGTGTGTTCAAGATGGATTGCACGTTGCACGGCACATGTCAAATGTTCATAGCATGACATAAGTCAAATATTGGTAATTCGGTAATAAATCTATTACGTCCTTTACTCGTGTGCAACGTGAATTTTAAATCTGTCACCCGAATCATCGTGTAATAAACAGACTGTAGTAAAAACGAAGTCCTCACGAATCTGTTGGTGATCGCGTCTATGGTTACCGGTATTAAGTACAGTGCTACGAAGATCTTTTGGTGCTTAAATGACATTGACAGGGGGGCGTTGTTTGTAAAAAATTCAAAAAATCGTGAAATTGTAACTAGAAAACAAGATGGCGGTATTAGTTCCGATATTCCGATTACGCGCCAAAAGATCCTTGTACAACGATCGTCGCCTACCAATTCTTTTACTCACCAAGAAGCAGACTCCTCTTCTGCCTGTTGCCCTGTGCGTCTACCAGCATGACTTCTTGAAGCTGGGGCTGTTCCACGGGCTGCAGAGCGGTCATGAGGGGACCGTTCTCAGCCGCGAGGCTCGCCACAAACGCCACCAACACCACGAAGACTAATGTGCTCACTCTCATCTTGATTTAGTCTGTGAGTAAACGATTTGCTTTATTAAACATTCTTTAGTTTCTTACCTATTTAAAAATCATCTGTCTTCCGATAGTTAGTCACACCGTACAATATTTTACCTGTTTTACAATATATTTTAAGGTACGTTTACATAGTGGAATCTCAAGTTTTTTATTTTATTTTTTATTTATTATTATTATTTATTTCCAAAAAACACAACGAAAACCTCTCAGGGTTTATCTGTGTGATGGCGAGCCGATCATTTTAATTAAAAATAAAATAAAAACGGTAGTTGCAAACAAGAAATTGAAATAAAATATCAGATTAAATTTATGACAATATCGAAAACACAAACAAAAAAAAACTACAAGCAATTCTAACTACATTACAATATAAAACTTTACAATGACAATAATACTTAACACACATATCATTTACTTATTTTTCTAACACTACCTATTTACCTACATTATACTTATTTTAAATTCTGATCCCTTACATACATTAGGAGAAATGTTGTGTAAGGAAACGTTTCGATTTATACTTAAAACTTTTCGAACTTTTTCTGTAAAGCGTTTGCAAATCTTCGGGAAGTTTATTTAGAAAAAAAGGTACCAAGTACTCTGCAACCCTCATACCGTACACATTTAAAAGTAGGCAATAAATTATAACATGTAGCTTTGTAGGTAATGCTGCATGTGTGTCTCCAATCAACATAAAATATGAATGCTAATAAGTTATGTTTAGGTAACAATCTTAATGCATGTTAGAGACCGGCTATAATCTCTACTACTATTTATAGCTTTTGCCGGCAACAATTGATTTTGAACAATTTAAATATTTAACCACCTGCAGCAAAGATATATGTTCTATTCTGTTCTATCCTAACATTATCAGAATATTATTGCCAACGACACACTTTTAATTTTACCCAGTATTTGAATAAATATCTCATCTGTTTTTTCCATAAAAACTTTTAAACTCCTTACAATAGAGTGATTATGGTGATTCTGTTGAATTAATGTGTTCACATGACATTTAGTTAAAATTAAAATAGTAGATCTAGTGTCATTAAATATGTAAAATAATGCTTATGCATTGAACATGACAACGTTATGAAATTGGCTAATGATTTAAACAAAAGTTTTGTTACGAATCTATTTGACAGTTTGAGATGCAAAACCTTGTCATATTATGTGAATGAAATGAGAACAAAACGTTATTTCGATTTGTTTAGTTTTTTTTTTTTTTTTATAATAATTCACTCACGCACATTTTTCTGTTTTATTTATTTTGGTTTTCTTTAAGGTATAAAGAAAACCAAAATAAATAAAACTGTAAAATGAATCGAAAGTCCTTAAACAGGTTTTAATAATTTGCAAATCACAAAGAAAATTTTAAAAAATGCTCGTTGGTAAACGAAAAAAAATTGACGACACAAAAATCAAGCTCGGTGTTTTTTAAATTATGTTAATTAAAATTATTTCAACTGATTACGAATGTTACCTGTTTTAAAATATCACCGTCCAGCACAAACACTGATCACTGATCTACTGGTGTATGATGTCCTGCCTATGACTTTTATAGGTCGGCGAGTCGAACACACACGCTAACAGATAATGTATAATCTGTTGCCTTTAATAAGGTATGTCGTCGCCCCACCTCTAACATATACTACCATATACCACGCAACAGGCTCAGTAGTTTCAGATATTCAATATTCATTAGACGTAATTACAAACATGAAATAGTTACTGGGCATAGTTTGCAAACTCAACTTTGTTGGGCCTCCAGATATTACATAGGTATTCAAAAGCTAAGGTTACAAGTACCTGAGGCAGAGGCGTAACTAGGATGGGGCAGGTAGGGCATGAGCCCTGGGTGCCTATCGAAGGGGGGCGCGAAAAGCACTAATGATTAAATTTAAAAATAAAAAATACTTCAAAAAACCCTTTCATACTGTTATATCCAAGAAACCTGAAGAGCTACTTGAATTTATTTTGCGGTACGAGGATGAAAGCGTATTTCCAAACCTGCCTCTTTGTAGGAGCATTACCTACAAGTTGTGAGCGATTTTAAGTGAGTTTAAATTAATCCCTTCGTTATTGAAGGTGGTCGAAAAAGGTTATACGACCGAGAAGATAATTTACGAAGGGGCGCAAATGTGATGCGAGCCCTAGGCGTTTTTTTCTATTGGTACGCCCTCGTCCTAAGGTACCAAGTAACATTGTGCCTGTAACAAGCTGTAACATCACCTCGTTTGTTACAACAATAGGTCGAGTGTACTCAACAAATTTTCACCAAAAACCTACCTTTCCTGTTAAGGGAGCTGTGGAGAATTGTGTTAATCAAATGTGTAATCGGGAACGTTGATGCTGCCTTTTGGACTGTGTAGATATAACCACGTTGACTATAAAATGTCCTCGTGTGTACAGTAGCCCTCACTAATGGAGCCCCAATCTCAAAAAGCAATAGATTGACACTTCGCTTTAACTTACGACCTTCTTATAATAAGCAATTTCTATAGGCTATAATACTATACACACACACACTCTCATACGTTTACGAATGAATGTATTTCCTAAATTCAACCGTTAAAGCAAATGGCATGATAGCTGAGCGGTTACTGCACTTGATTATCGCGTTTGAGCGCAGCGAGTCGCGGTTTCGAATCCCACTCGCTGTGTGATAGTCTTTTTATTGTTTTAAAAATCACTTTTGAGTATAGTTTCTTGTTCTGTTCTTCTTATTCACTAAACTCGTAAAACTTTATCATTATACCCACAGAAACCTAAATAAATTTAAATGATTTACGACTCATTCACCGCGACTTATAGAACGGTGTTGGTTGATAATTGTGTGCTAGTGACGTGTGTTTCATCTATTAGCGTCCTTCTAATTCATTTTAAAATGTAAGCAAATTTAAATATAGAAATGAAAGCGAATATTATTGCGCTGCATAAAAGTGGACTTAATACCTATATCACAAATACCTATGTGATGAAACCGGACTGAGTGTGAGTAGTGAGTAAATCATAATTTAAATATAAATATTAAACATTTATTTAATTAAAGTGTAACTGCTGATCCTTGTAGTTATTTTTAAACGTTTTATAAATATCACAATGTCTAAATAGAATAAAAATATAAAATTTCAATGTAAATTTATTTCCTAGATTATAGAACGATGAAAATAACAATAAACTTAATATCTATGTGAAATTGCCCTTTTAAATAATTTTGTTTCTAAATAGTAGGTAATACATAAAGTGTGTATTTTGCTTAGTAGCTTATCAGTACCCCTTTTTTGTTTTAGTGAAATACTGTGAGTCGGTGGGTGAAAAGATATGAGGAAGGCGGTAGCCTTGCCCGTGGAAAGCAAAGTGGAAGACCCCAGCTCCTATAACAGGCACACGTTCAGCGAATATGAAACAAGTGGTTTCAAAACGACAAGACATTTTGCCGAATTATTCGACACATCTTTACGAACCGTGCGCCGTGCACTCCACGCAGAAGGTTCATGGCAAACAAGGCATCATGGAAAACCAGCTCGAGAATCAGCTTAAAAAACATAGTTAACGGAAAAAACATTAACATTAAGTTATAAATTACAAATATTTATTTATTTTAGTAATATTCAAATAATATTTTGTCTTATCCGTAATCTGGATTATTTTGAGGTTTAGTTTCAATCTTCTTTTCGGAATGAAAATGAACACTTAAGCTATAACCTCTTTAAGTCCTATTAAATACGATTTGTTAACTTTGAGGTTTGAGTTAAAACGAACTCACTCGCAGTAGAATAAAAGTAGTACTACTGAGTCATTTAATTGTATTGTGACAACTTGTCTGCATTTGTTACTTTTACGTGGGTAGATTTTTGTAGAATATTGTGATTTATTTAGAGTACCGACACACAGTAGTAATCAGCACAATATTATTATATTACTAAGATACAATAGCCTGATTATCATAGTTCACCAACTAGCTTATTTACTTCAATAAATTGTTCTATAAGAGAAAATAAACTGTTTTAACAAGAAGTTATTATTAGTTGTTTTTATACATTCTTCATGAAGTTATAACGAATAAACATTTTGTAATCATTTATTATTGTTAAACCTTTATTTAAATAACAATACGAGTAATAAAACAAATTTGTTACATTATTATTCTGGTATATTAATAAATCGAATAATAAAAGAACAGATGAAGATGATTGTTGAAAAGAAAAATTAAAGCTTCATCGCGAGATTTGAACCCAGACCTATGAGTTTCTTAATCCAAGACGATACGCTGCACGCTACCGGAACTCAAATTATAATAGTAAATTTTAGCAATGGTATGAACCGACCAAGGTCATGTCACTCGTCGCCGACGGTATGTATAAAATACAAAGAGTAACGCCAGTGTGTGAGTAGAGCGGTGAGTTTTGTGTTAATACATCACTTATACACACAGCTGTAGGTACGGCCTGGACCGCCACTTCATAGCAATATAGCCCTTAGTATGCGACTGCATTAGTGAATCTTGATTGTACTTACAGGTACTTAGGCTTTTGTTTTGTTATAGAGGGGCCCATCGACAAGCAAAGTGTAACCATGAATTCAGCATGTGATTCTGAACAGCATGCATGTAATTTTTTTTGTCAATTATTTTAAAATATTTTTTTTTTAATTTCGGAAGTCGGTGACATAAAATTCAAATACATATCCGAAGTCACCGACTTCCGAAATTAGTTATTGAGGTTAAACAAAAAGGTTTATTATTTTTAGCTTTTCAGTTTTTTTCGGCGGTAAATTTTTTTTGTTAAAAATTTTTATTTTATAATTTTTTGAGGCTTATAATCTTCTAATTACCACATGCTTAATTTTTTATTACTTTTTGTAATACACAACTCGGTATTTAAAATCTGTGAGTAAACAATCAATCTTCCCCTGTTTTCCTACCCATAGGGTTGTTTTTTTTTCGAAATTTATATGGGACTAATTTCGAGGTATAGCCTTTCCAATAAAAAAAGAATTATCAAAATCGGACTACTATGTAAGCAGTTATGCGTGGTTTTAACAATCAGTGAGTGAACAATCAACCATCCCTATTTTCCCACCCTTAGGGTTAGAATATTGCTGTACAAATTTATATGGGACCAACTTCGGGGTATACCCTTTTCAATAAAAAAATAATTATCAAAATCGAACTACTCTGTAAAAAGATATGCGTGGTCATACATAAAAAAAAAAAAAAATACGCGTCGAATGAGTAACCTCCTCCGTTTTTTCGTCGGTTCAAAAATTGACTCTTCCAAACATATTGGCCGCGTGCGTATTGCACTTTTTTTATGAAACAGCTGATTTTTTATAACTGACGGGAGTTTTCTGTGCACGTGGGTCTAGGAACGTGCTGAATTCATGGCTGAATTGTAGTATGTCCTACCCTAATACTGGTATTACGGTAGTACATACTACAATTTACACAGGTAGAGTAGGGAACTAGAACATCAATCTTAATCGACGCTAGCCTTGATGTACCTACCTAACTAATAATTCAAACAAAGGAAAATGGATGCGCAAATCGATAACGTAATTCAATTTGTACCAAGCAGTTTTTTTACAAAATGTGAATATGCATATCATTCATCTGATGACCCACTATACCATATCTTAAAACTTATGTCGTCAAGCAATAATGTAAATACTCCTTTAAGCAAATTAACGTCAAAGCAAACTCAAATACATTTTTTGTCTATGCTCGTTCCTCCGAGATAGTTATTTGTCATCAAACAATTCACGTCTCGAGTGAATGACCCCAACAGGATCACTTCATAACTTTTTTTTCACACTTTACATAATAACATTATAGTTTTGTATGCCAAATTGAATCATCCAATTTTGGTATGCAAATCTCGAGGTGCCCCGGTAAATTGCGAACATACATAGCACCTGTTTTATCAGCTGTTTAGCTCATAAACCGACCAGAATATTTTGAGGAAAGGCGCCGGGGCCCGTCACAGTGAAATATATTTGAATACATTACTATTTTCCATTGCTCCCGAATAATACACACTTTTAAGCCGGCTCTCAATGGTGATCCAATCAAATAAAGATTATTTCACATCGGCGACTCGCGCTCATAATAAATCAGTAACGAATGCAATGGAAATGTTTTCGTAAAGTTATTTGTTAATACAGGCAGGTTAATCTTCTGTAGATTTTGGTGATTTAACTGATAACGAAAAAGAGGTTTGTTTATTTTCTATGGAAATAATGTGAACATTTAAACAATACATTTTAACAAACCTAGGTGAAAGTGATAAAGATTGGATTTCTGTAGAAAACTACCTAAGTTCGAACAAACGCCTTTACAAGCCATATTATTTAAACTAGATGAGGTCGGCGTTTCCTATCTGACTCTCCTCTACATTGTAAAGACCGAAAAAAACTCAGAAGTCACAGTCTCCTTTAAACTCCAGACATAATCTTGGTCAGGTCATGTGAAGACCATTTAGATTGGTGTCTGAAATGGTTTACATAATTCGAGTAGGTATTTTGACATTTAAGGAACAACAAACATTTTAAACAATTTAGTTCCGAATGCGCTTCCATAATAAAAACAAAACATTATACAAGACGTAACGGCGGATTATCTTGACAAAAAATAAACAATATGTAAGCTTCCCCTCAAAATATATGAGCCCATAACAATTGCTGCAAAGAACACAATCCAACGCTAACAGTATCTTGGTACTGAAAAATTGAGAAGTGGGACCATATTTTGTAGGAGAACGAACATTTTCGTGCGGATGCAAGATGGAAGAAAAACATACAATGTATGCGTTACGGATCCAATTCGCGTAAATCGACCGAAAGATTTGGGCAGCCATGACTTGGCACTCCCATAGTAACATCCAATATCCTTAAACTGTGTCTAGGATTCTAGGAGATTTGTTAAACACGATAAAATATGACTTGCTAAAATAATCCTTGAAATAGATATTCAAACTTAATACTTAACATCACACCTTGTTTCCCTGACGGATTGGGCAAAGGTTTTTTTTTTTTGGGTGGGAAATCATCAAATGACTTCTCCTGCTGAGTAGAGCAGGAGGGCGTGTCAGACTTTTACTGACTAAAACCCACCCGTGTTCCCTCAGTAGCCCGTTTGCCAGGGGCTGTGGTATCTCTTTCGAACAAACCCGCACCCTTGGCAGGCATCGGCCCTTGCGGACCCCACCAGTGGTTGCTGACATCCCTGACGCGTGCGGAACACAACGCGCCGTCCCGTCTACCACTTTTCGGCCGCAGGGGATAGGGAGAGCGGCTGACGCTATACCGACACTCCTCTTCCCCTGCGGCCCCACCGCGTCCGCCATCAAACGGTGGCGGCCCCGTCCAGGCCACGGAAGGGAAGAGCGCTGCTCAGAAGCACCGGCACTCCTCCTCTACCGCAGCCCGTAACCCTCAGCCGCGATGCCTCCCATTCGACATCGCGGCCCACCTCAGTTGCGGTGCACCTCACCGCAACCTACTTTTTGGCCGCTACGTCAATGGCTTGAAGGCAAAAGCCCTGACGAGCGGCCCCACCTTTGGGTTCCTCTTGGCTTCACCGTGGCCGGAATCCACGGTTACTGAGCTCCCCCGCAACGACAATGCGGGAACCCAATCGGGGGAGATTGGGCAAAGGTAAGGATAAGATTTTAATCAGTGCGACTACAACCAAAATTTCTGTGCTGGGGGTTCTAGAATGATATGCTAAATTTATGGTTACAATTTGCGCACTGGATAAAAACGTATCCTCTATAATTCACCACCATTTTACCCATAATGTATGTTTAGAGGGTTCTTGTAAATTGGGCGAGCCAATTGCCATCAACCGGGCACAAATTCAGACTCTGGGCTGTAACTGAGAAATTACAGATATAAAAAATCAATAACACGTTGCCCGACCTGGGGATCGAACTCAAGACCTCTTGCTCAGCAGTAGACCAACAAGGCAGTCAGTCAGTCGAGTCAGTTATTTAAACTTCTTGCACAAAAAGATACAAACGCCATAAGTAAGTAAGTTAGGTTAAATAAGGCTAAGTAAGGAAAGGCAAGTTTCATGAATTAGCTGTGTGAAACATCAGTCACAGCATGACACGTGCGTTTATTTCTCAATAATTATAGTTGTTGCTAACGCCTGGCTTCGGTTCAAAGTCGAACCAAGTTCAAGTTCAAGACGCGAGAAATTCGAAGAGATGTAATAATTTATAACGGTACCGCACTAAACCCACCGTCGGCGTTCGTCCCCGTGTAACCCTATATAAATCATCGCATAAAAACGATATAGCCCTAAACAACATTAAGTAAGATTAATATCTTTTTTAATTACCCATTTCTAATATTTAAAGTAGATTTAAGGATAATAATAAACACATATTAAAAGGGCTTTGACCATAAAATGATCCACGAGCCTATAGTCCTACTAATATTAGAAATGTTTAAGTTTGTACGTTTGTTACTCAATCACGTAAAAACGGCCGAACGGATTAGCGCATGAAATTTGGTACATAAATAACACAAAACTAATTAACACAAAGGTTTTTTTATCTCGATAGTACGTTTCGGGTGGGACAATTTCCAAGACCCGTGCGGGCGAAGCCGCTGGCAAAAGTTAGTATATTATATATCCTGTTTTCTAGTGGCCATTTCTTTAAATAATGCCTGAATTATAATCATAACATATAAACTGTCTCTGCCCGGTTTATTTTGGTAACAAGTGGCTTCTTCTAATGTCAATGACATTAAAAAGGACGAAATCATCTGAAAGTGACCTTTAACCTCTTAAGTGTATGATCATAATAAAAATAGGAGATATAAATTTCCACTTAATTAATATAATGTGGTAGAGGCTTTTTAATTATGTAAATCTAGGGTCTAACTTTATTTGAAGCGTTTTTAATGTGTTTTTTGTAAAATCAGGAATATTTTTTGTGTGTTCGGTAAGTGATAATCATTTATTTTGCAAATGCTTTGAAGAATTTATGTTGAGATCTCGTTTTAGCCTCGTTTGCATGGATACCATTGAACAGTGGCACTTTACTGGCCTTACATACGAAGTGTACTTGCCCTGTACCGCGTTAGTTATTACAAGTGTTGACTAAATTTACTTGAAGCCAAACATTTTGTCTTGAAGTATGTTCTAGGCTAGTGACTCTTCTGCATACAAATATAAACTCTAATGTATATTTTTAGCAAGAAGTGTTAACGCGTACTTACTTATCTTGTATCTACAACAAGCTTTTTATGTTTTGTCGTAAATAATGTGAAATAAAATAAACTCACTGTGTTTTTATTTGATGGTTGAAAATCAAAGTTAACCAAGAAACCAGCAGTAGGCACTGCAGACCGTAGTCCGAGACGCGTTGTTGCCCTAGTACCGATCATACACTTTATTCCATTATTTAATTAATCATTACATTCAAAGTGTCAATGCGTATGATTCTCGAAAGCAATAGGTCAAAAACACGTTGCTCCAGTATATTTATACATCAACAAAATGTGCAGCAACGCCTTCCTGTCTGCTAATAGCAACATACCTACTGCATGCTAACTGCGCTTACGTATCAGTTCTGCAAAGGTGATCCGAGCTAATAATTCTGATTCTTTATTTATTTATGAAACTGGCACATCAGGGGTGCAAGTTGTTCGAAAGAGATACCGTGGCCCCTGGCACACAGGCAACTGAGGGAACACGGGTGGGTTTTATTTAGTAAGTAAAAGTCTGACACGCCCTCCTGCTCCACCCAGAGCGGGAAAAGTCATTTGATCTTTTGGGGAAACTCACCAAATAAAGAGATGGCATTTATAATGCAAAAACTATGCCTACGTGCCATGTTCAGTATCCAAAGTACGGAGAGCTGTAAGCCACTTTTTACAAAATATAAAAACTCACACTTCCGTCACTTTATATCTTGGAAATAGCCCTATTGGTCAGAAATAACCCCCATTTTTTTCCTCGAATACGTAATCGCCGGGATAATAGTAAAATTCGTGTTCAGCCAGCTAAGACTGCGCTAATGTATAAAAGCGTTGTATGCAGAGCGCGAATACTCCAACCCCCGCTCACCAAAGTGGTAACAGACTGGAGGAGAGTAAGCGATTCGCTGAAATCCAACACATCCGCCCACTGGGACGCCATCCCCGACCAATTCGGCTCTCTCGCGGACACAACGGCCGCGATCGACTCATTCACGGGTCACGTACAATCTGTCCTGAACGACTGTTCGAGGCGGGTTCCGGTAGGGGAAGACCCCCGCTGGAAGCTGCCGGACGATGTACGCGAACTGCTGAATGAGAAGAACGCGGCCGTTCGTGCCTACAGCAACTTTCCCTGCGACGCGAACAAAGCTTACATGCGCTATTTACAGCGAGCTGTAAAGACACGCATGTCGGAGCTACGTGACGCGGGCTGGGACAAGATGCTGAGCGAGTTGGAACCCACGCACTTAGCTTTCTGGGAACTCCAGAGGAAACTCAAGTCCCGAGAAGTAGCCACCATGCCCCCCCTGACCCGGCCCGACGGCACCGTTGCTTTCGACGACATCGAAAAGGCCGAATGCCTCGCCGATAGTCTAGAGGCCCAATGCGCGCCCAGTTCTCTACCTGTAGACCAAGCACACCTCGATGAGGTGGACGCTGAAGTCGAACGTAGAACCTCTCTCCCGCCCGTCGAAGACCCTGATGATCCATTACCTCTCGTCAACCCGGACGAAGTTCACGAGATCATCAAAGGTCTATGCCTCGCCGATAGTCTAGAGGCCCAATGCGCGCCCAGTTCTCTACCTGTAGACCAAGCACACCTCGATGAGGTGGACGCTGAAGTCGAACGTAGAACCTCTCTCCCGCCCGTCGAAGACCCTGATGATCCATTACCTCTCATCACCCCGGACGAAGTTCACGAGATCATCAAAGGTCTGAAACCCCGAAAGGCCCCCGGAGCTGACGGCATCACCAATAAGGTGATCCAGATGCTACCCGCCCACTTGATCATGCTCTTGACCACCATCTTCAATGGAGCCTTGAGCAATAACATCTTCCCCCAAGCTTGGAAGCAAGCCACGGTCATTGGCTTTGCAAAACCAGGCAAACCCAAAACGGAGCCCGCGAGCTACCGGCCCATCAGTTTACTGGACAGCCTCGGAAAAATCTATGAGCGACTTATTTACAAGCGTCTCAGGGACTTCGCCGAGACTAAAGGCCTGATACCCAACGAACAGTTCGGCTTCCGAACCCAGCACAGTTGCGTACAACAGGTACACCGGATCGTAGAGCATATAGGCGTTGGTCTCCAACACAACTATGCGACCGGTGCAGTATTTTTCGACATAGCGAAAGCCTTCGACAAGGTCTGGCACAACGGCTTGATTTACAAGCTGTACAAACTCGGCGTGCCGGACCGACTCGTACTCATCTTACGAGACTTTCTGTCGAACCGCACCTTTCGCTATCGCATCGAAGGGGCTCTCTCATCCCCCCACCCGATTCGCGCCGGCGTCCCTCAGGGCGCCGTGCTATCCCCTCTCATCTTTACGCTGTTCACCAGCGATATCCCCAAAAGTGGTAAGGCACAGTTGGCTCTGTTCGCAGACGACACGGCCATCTACCACACTGGGCGTAGTTCAAAAGCGATAGCCAAATCCCTCCAGACCGCAGTCAACATACTCGGTGCATGGTTTAGGAAATGGCGAATCGAATTAAATCCGGACAAGAGCCAGGCGGTTCTCTTTAAGAGACCGCAGCGCCGCCAAGACCCCCTCCGGCCCATCTCCATATTCGGCAAGCCGATCCCTTGGGAAAAGCAAGCCAAATACCTTGGAGTAATTCTAGATCAGCACCTCTCCTTCTCTGAGCATATCAGGAAGGCGCGCTCACGCGCCGCCTTCGCTCTCGGAAGGTTGCACTCTGTTCTGAACGCACGTAGCAAATTGTCACTCAAGTGCAAATTGCGTATTTACACGGCGTGCATAAGGCCCATCATGACGTATGCATGTGCAGTCTTTGCACACACGCACCCCCGACACATCCATAGGATGCAGACCCTCCAAAACCGTTTCCTCCGCCAAGCCACAGGCTCCCCATGGTACGTTCGGAACGAGATCCTCCATCTCGATCTGAAAATGCCCACTATTGCTCAATTCATGAAACGCAACTCGAAGCGTTTTTTCGATAAAGCCGAGATACATCGCAATCCCTTGATTGTGAAGGCCGCTAGTTATGTCCCCAGTAGAATCAGTAGTATTCGCAGGCCGAAACATGTCCTCTCCGACCCAGGTGACCCCATCACTGTTCTCCAAGAAAAGAATAGGGCCACCAGTACAGTACACAAACACAAACGACGACCGTCCTACCGACCTCGCCGCCGAGGTCCTCGCGCCCCGCGAAGACTCCCGAGTAGCGATCAGACCCCCGACCGTCCCTTGCTCGTTGATGCGCCAGCCCGCGCCGCAGCTGAGCCAGTAGCTTTAAATTCCCCGTCTAATAATCATGAAAACAACTTGATCCAGCCTGTTCCTGATAGTACTAGCTGCCCCCAGCCAGCGACTCCCTGAGCCGAGGTTCGTACCCCACAGGGGGTGCCCTCAGTGCGCAGTCGTTTTAGGTTTAAGTAGGTTTACGCCCTGGCTGGAGGCTTTTAGATTCCTAAAACCTTCACAGGAAAGTCCGGTTGAGCAGTCACGGCCTCTCAAGGCCAACTGCGAGATGCCATTATCAAAAAAAAAAAAAAGCGCGAATACTTTATAATAATATCCCTAACTGTGTTAAGAAATTAAATACAGACCGGCACCCTAATTGCGTAACTCACGATTCATCATAATCTGTATCGTTTTGAAACGGATTGTTAAACCATTGCTTCATATGTTCGAAAAATGTGTCTGTTCGACAACATAAATAACGCAATGAATATTGTTTAACTGTGAAGACGAAACCAATTATGATCAATCGTGAGTTACGCAATTAGGGTGCAGTTCAAGAAAACATTGAAAAAATATTGACAGAAAAAGCCTATAAATCGCTCGGAAGATAATGACTGAATCTATTCTATTTATTTTGAATCGCATGACTATTGACCTAATTTTTTAATTTAATATTATTGATAATTCTTGATTTATTTATGTTATTAGTATTTTAAATTCTTATTGTCTTTCGACCTAATTTGTACACCAGCCATGGTCAAACATGTTGAGCCAAAAAACCTTGTAACACCTATAATAAGCATCATACCATGTTTATTATCTACACAATCATGTTTTTGCAAAAATTAATCTGAATCTGAATCTGATGACGTCCCACCGTAAAAAAAATACTGGAACTTAATAACAAAAAATTAGAATTTGGAATATAAACTTTTTATTTATGGTATTTCCTGCTTGAAGAATAACCGGCCATATTCGGTCAAAATAATTAAGAAATGCCATTAATTATTTATTTTTAAATTTTACTTTTTTTCTTCGAAATATGGCTGACTAATTTTTTTTTCGTTTAAATCGGACAGCATTCTCTGTATATTTTTTTTTTTTTTTATGGAACCTTATTACTAAGTTACTAAAAATGTTAATTAGGTGATAATGAAAACATTTTTCTGAATATTATGCTTATTGCAAGTACATTATTACTGTGTCTAGTTGGTTGCCTTCTGTCTAATCGGGTGAATGACCTATCTAGAATATCGATTTTAATTTATAGTCTCTCATTAATCAACTGCCACAAACCGTATGTTAACAATGTAATCAATTTACCATGTTTTACTAATTTATCAATATGATTTTTTCCACGAGGATAGGTAACGGTTCTCTAGTAGCTAAGTAAAGAATTTGTAATGAGCTGGGAATTTTTGACGAGAAGAACTATTAATTTGTGTAAACTAGTTTTACGGTGACAATATTATGTTGATATATGAGATAGGTAGGTACCTATGAGTATTTTTAAATCCGTAAAGTCATTGTACAGATGCTGTTGACGCATTTTTTAAAACCCATAACAAGCCCTTCTACAATTTTTATCTATATCTATATCTATATCTATACATATAATAAATCTGTAAAGGAACTTTTTCTGTACATTTAAAATATTTCGAAAATAATTGCTTGGGCCACCCCAAGCAATTATTTTCGAAATATTTTTTTACTAAGGGATAATCAACAAATGACATTTTAACCCTTATCAAAATTTTTGTCTGTAGCTCGGTTTTTCAGTTTCTATGTTGAATAGATCAAGTATCACGTCAAAAGAACGAAACTAATATGGTTATCTTTCATACTCAAATATTGTTTATAACTCAGAGTTTATATTAGTCTTTGTTTCATCGCAATCGCTTCGGTCAACCTATCTAAATAATTTAAAGTGTTCAAGAACAATTTATTTACGTAATGTTGAAACACTTAGCGACATCTATTGGCGTGAAACTGTACTAACGAATACTTAATATTAACACGTCATTCTCATTTAAGTTACTTACTGTGTCTGTGTTATTTCAAAAAGTAATGATACTGATTACTAAAATCGCTTTCCGTTGGTGGTTGATTCCCACGAATCAAAAAAGCTAAAAGAATTTCAAATAAAAAGTTGTGATAATATTAACTGACGTGGTGTTCTGAGTCATAAACCTAGAATGCAATGTTAGATAAAAATATTTATTAGTTTTATCAATCAAATTAATACAAATAGAGGGGAAGAAATCTCATTTTTAATTGTGATAAAAGTCTTAGTAGCGCCATCTAGCATAATATAGCAAAATTAGAGCGGCTAGAGGAACATCTCCATAGAAATTCTTAATCTCTAGCGTCAGTAACGCCATCTAGGTTTGAATAGCAAACATGCAAAGACAACAACTTGATTTCGCGCGAAATTTGATAATGTTAAATTTAAATGCGTGTTTACAGCATTACTCGATTCAAATAATGGGAGTTTTTGGAGTAAAGAGTTGTAAATACTTATGTGCTAATTTTCGTGATGTTAGTTTTCGAGGTGGGGATGGGTTCAAGCGAGGTCGGATGGTGAAAGTCAGGAAAAAAAAATCCAAAATTGCGACCATAACTACTGGTGGATTTGAGTAAATAGATAGGTTTTCACACGGGCAACTGTAGTTATGTCGATGCTCTTCCGAGCAACATCGCTTACAGAGAAGCATTTTCTTAGTTAAAATAAGTTTAAAAATGTATTTATTTATCCATTTGGCATCTCCAACAAAGGATACATTACCTACACAGGAACAATAGAAATCACAATAGTAAAATATTGACAATTTTAAAGTCGCTTCTTTAAATATAATTATTTATTGGTCTACAAATAAATGTATGGCTGAACAAAAGAAACACTGAAACATTTTTGATTACAATTTACAATAAAAAAGCATCGCAACTGAGAGTCGCGGAGGATCGCTCTGTTACGTCCATTATCCTCGGGATCGGGCTCTCTCTCTTCCTGCTGCCTGCGTCAGCAGCGGGGAGAGAGGTGGGGGCGCGCGCGGTATGGCACTACGTAGCAACAACATCGTACTTACTATGTTCATAGAAAACCCGTGCTATACAATTAAATAGTTTTTTTTGCCTGGTTTGGTTTTTTTTTCAACAGCGCTTTTAATGTGGATAATGACCGACGTTACGGGGCGTAGGTAATGGTAACATTCGCAGCGAGCATGTCTTTACGCCGTGTGCTAAAATCAGTGTTGCTCGCTCGCATGTTTTGCCGTAGGTACTACTGACTGCACGAATACTTGCTTGGTTGTTACCAAGCAAGTATTCGTGCATTTTGACCCGTGACGCCGGTCAGTATCCACCTTTACAGCGTGATCTTTCTTCATCGTGATAACGCCATGGTCCCACGGGCCGTTAACTGACAGGTGGCGTCAGGTGTTACTGCACTGCTACCTGTCGAGGCCTATCGCAGTCCGTGCAGAGCATTCCCACTGCTGTGGTTTTATTCAGTGGTCAACGTTTGATAAACAAAGCTTAAAGACACGCGCCTGTACGGGCCGAGATAGGCGCCCGCCCCCGCGTGGAATAATGCTTCAGCACACTCAACCAGACGCGCAGTCGATTTATTGAGTAAGTACATTAAAAGCTCCTTATTCGTGCTTCCTTCATTCGCGTTTTCACTATTCGCGGATTAAAAAAATGCGACCCAATTCCTATATCCGCGGCTAAAGATTTATTTATTTGCGGGTCTAATCGGTACATCGGTACATACATATTAACAAATAACAAAAAGGATTCCAATAGGTATCCAACCCAATATCCTTTGTAAACGCGTCGTCAAATGGACTATAAAAAAGTGAAATAGACCTTATTACAACTTCGCCTAAAGTACATTGTCAAATGATATCGCCGCTGTATTGGTTCGGCCTTTGACATCTACAATAGCCGCCTTCGCCGCGGTCGGTGTTTTTAACCGACTTCAAAAAGAAGGAGGTTATCAATTCGACATGTTTATATTTTTAATGTATATTCAGGCATAACTCCGTCGTATATAGACGGATTTGCAAAATTCTTTTTTTTTTTTCGAAAGGGGTTTACTCCGAAATGGTCCCATTGAAATTTCATATAGACAGGGCCCGATCTAGCTATTTAGCCGCTCCGGGCAAAAATAACATTCGCCGCCCTTTGCACTAACACCATCAAAGATGGTATGACCATAATTATGTGATATTCTTTTAACTATATAATATTCACATACGTTAGTATACTACGGCTTCTGAACAAGTATACAAAAATTCATGAGAGTAGGTATGTTTGTAAGTATACATTTTGCCGCCGCTCATTTTTGCCGCTCTGAGCATTTGCCCGGCTTGCCCCCCCCCCCCCCCCTTAGATTGGGCCCTGCATATAGATCTGATGATGCGTTTCGGAAACAGACAACGGAACTCTTCAAAAAATTACAGCAAATCAACCGCGAATGTTGCTATCACATAAATAAGTATGCATTGTTTTGACCCAAAGGATGATGAAATTTCGAATTGGTGTATGGTAGGTAACAAAAAAGTGCAAAATAACTTTAATTTCGGAAGGCGGTGACAAATAATTAAAATACACATCCAACGTCACCGACTTCCGAAATTAAAGTTATTTTGCACTTTGTAGTGTTTTTTGGAAGTCGGTTGGTATTTTTTTTTTTAGTTTTTTGAGAATGTAAACAAACATAATGAAACCAACCTCATCACCATAAAGTATATTTATATATCATCATCATCATCATTTCAGCTGAAAGACGTCCACTGCTGGACATAGGCCTCCCCCACATTTATAAATGCTGCGACTTAATAGACATTCCATCCTTTGGTACGAGCCACTTTGCGTGTTTTACCTATTGTTTCATCTTTCCATTTATTGCAAAATGTTGAAATTTTTTTTTTACTTAAAAACGATTTTCGACGCGAAAAAATCTGTTTAACGCATAGAAATGCTTGATCGTTTACGCCTTGGAGAGTCGCTTGCATCCATATCACGCTCATACAATTAATCAATATGGTCAAAAACTTCAATTAATTTTTTTGTTTTTTTTGTCACTTAGGAACGTATCCCCTATAATCCCATATAAATTACCATTCCATAGTCACGGTTTCTGTATTCGCGGTAGGTATTTTACGGAACGTATACCTCGCGAATAAAGAGCTTTTACTGTACCTACGGCAGGTGCACATTTATTATAAAATGAACCTCGACCAGGCGCTTTGATCTATATTTATTCTTAAAAATCTGAGTGAGACTTCGTCGCAATATCATTATAACCCCTAAAGACGCCTGCAGGCCTAGACAAAACACCTTTCTGTTAACGTTCACGCTAAACTCTACGCCAGAATATTTGGGAATGACATTACCGTGTCCTTTCCGCAGGTAATGTCATTCCCATACATTTTGGCGTACCGTTTAGCGTGAACGCCAAGAGTAATGTGTTTTGTCTCTAGGCTCTGGACTGCATTAGAAAGCTGTGGTAGATTCCTACCAGGATAGATCGGAAGATCGGAGGAGTGGTACCTACACCGTCAAAGCGACACATTATTGTTTTCCGACATGCACGCGAACGAAGTCTTGGGCACAGCTAGTATTAAATAAAAACAGGATAAACCCAACAAAATAAAAATAAAACAAAAATCATCATTACATTCATTTATTCGTAACGAAACGGTAAAAAATATAATCGCTTCGGCACTTAATGTTATAAATATTATAACAAACACCGCCACATAAGCAACTTCATAGAATTGACAATACTGTGGCCCTAGTGTGAGTTTCATTTAACCATCTCGACCAAACGCATCGAGCGCGTTCGGCACTCCAATTGGTCCGTCACCAATCCAGGGCCAATCGGAGCGCCAAACGCGCTCGATGCGTTTGATCGAGATGGTTAAATGAAACTCACATTAAGGCCTCTGCTCTAATTAACAACAGCAAATTCAGGTGCATTTTTTTGTTAATTTACAGCTCACTGACTACACAGTTTTGTATATACACATTTGCGGTCCTCAATTACCTTATAATTCAACAGTGAAGTGGTATATACTGAAATTATTGATTTATACATTTGTAACAACGGTGTATCAAGGCCTTATGAGACCCATTATGTACTAGAGCCTTTTCGAAGTTCAAATACTTATGGACACGAAAACGGAACTCATCTGTATTTTTAGAATTTCGGCAATATTTCCTGCACAAGCAATCAGGTCAGAAACCTATGAAAATGTATGGTTATTTCTTTGTTACTCCTGGTGTAATTTTATTCTGTGTTTATTAGTAAGGGGAAAAGAGTATAATGCAATGTGGGAAACATACAGCCTACTAAATTATCTACTATGGCATTCCTTCAGACGTTGACTTATTATTAAATCTTAGGTTTATGTAAGAGGTCATTTACATAGGTATAATGCAAGTCTACGTGACGTTGATGACATAACAAATATTGAACCCGATGCGGCGGCCATGCGTGTGCGCTTCTGCTTACTAATTAGGATCATTGCTATGGATATTATCAAATGGAAAGTATAATAACATGAAAATTATAATCTTTATCATTGACACGAAGCTATATGATCCACTTTTAAACAGGCAGTGTAAAAAAAATAAAGATTTGATTTAAAAATAAAATACGATTTTGAAAAGCAACCTTTCACAAGGATTGTTTTCATTATAATCTGGTTCTTTTTCATGAAGTGCTGATTCCGGATATAATTAACATGGCAGGTCACATTTGCGTTTCGCCTCTGGGGATTTATGTCGCTTGCACACGAGCTACCATTTCATCAAAGCTGTTAATGCTACTGGCACAATTAAACATACAAGCTGTTGTGTAGTTAATACGTATCTTTGTTTAAATTATATGCATAAAAAAACTACACTTAAACGGACCTGTGTCTTCTTTAAAAATAACTCATATGCAAACGGCAGGTTCAATATCTTATCGTCTAATGTCGCGAGTATCGATACAATACCTTATACGAATGAACCGTTTAATCTATGTATATACCCATCACATAGAAGCCTCTCTCAGATTAAAACGAAATCCTAGCAATTAAGACTATTTTACACGCCATCCTGGTTTCTCTTAGAACGTAGACGCACTCGATGCGTTATAAGAAAATCCCAAGTGTAGACAATCACCACCAACTGAAAGATAATAACAAAATACAATTATATTATTGATCGCAAAAAATATATGCGATAAGCGTGTTACCCAGTAACATGATTGTGGATGACAAATAGGCAATCACTCCATGTAAAATACTGGTATTCAGCTCCATCTGGTTAGACTGGAAGCTGACCCCAACATAGTTTGGAATAGGCTGGGCAGATGACGAATAAAAAAACCAATTATAGATTAAAAGACTATCTACCCTGCCAGAACTTAAATAATACGACAAATTGAAATGTCCTATACATTTCAATTTGTCGTATTATTTAAGTTTATCTCTTTATGGTTTCCTTATGTTAATATGAAGTACTTTGCCATCGAAACATGGGCGTGTTAATATCCATTTCGACAGCCTACAACGACATTTTTGGATGATGTCACCAACAAACTTTGGAAGTATTTCAGATTATACGGATATGTAGTCTAACATTTAAGGTTACTATTCATGTAAAGGGAATAAATAACAAACAATTGTTGTTTTTTTCGCCCATCTTTATTTGTTTGAAGGACACCGAACAACACAATAGAAAATTTATAGTCATTACTTCTGGGAACGTTAAGCTTCTGCAACGGTGTTAATGACAGAATATATGACGGTCGAAGTTCATAAAATTAATACAGAATTTGGGAAATATCTAAAATAAAAACACAGTTATTCTACTACAACTACAAAATAACAAACTAATGTAATATTATGTGACTACTATAAAATACTAAAATCGTGCAAATATATGCAAACTACTTAGATAAAACAAAAAGAATGCGTGGCGTGTAGGAAAGATTTAAGAAAAATAAAATAGTTAAATAGTGTCGCGCCCAATAATATTATGTGCTAAGAATATATGTTACGTATATGGGTGAACGATTTCTTTATTTCTAATCTTTTATCACCTTCGAATCCGCATTCCATTCCAAGTCTATGGTTTAACCTGTCGTATCAGCCAATCACTCGTCGTCGGATATACCTACCCACTATTCATAGATCACATACCATAGTGAGATATAGAGATGGGATACCGGTTTATATTATTTACGTAATTAATAAGACTATATTAATTAAGAGGACGTGACTGTCATTTCATGTCTCATTAACATTCCAAATTAGCAATTTCGTAAAAGGTTCAAAGGTAATGAATCTCTTTAGGCGTTGTTCAATTACTTCACTTGGGGAAAACCGCTAATGTGCGAACTCTTCAAATAAGTATGAATAAACAGAAAAATTCTCATTCATAATTTTTTAGAAAAACAATGTGCGATACTTGAATCATATCGTGACAGTCACAACCAGTTTTATGATAAACATTACATCTCGCCTTGTTTCGCCAAAGGGTTGCGCAGGGGTGTAACTATACCTACTGTTTACGCATATTTCGCGAGTTATGTTCAAGTCCCATATAATAGGGAGTGAGCCTATTATATGGGACCTGAACAGAGTCGGAGTCTGATTTTGTGCCCGGTATAAACCGGGCACAAATTCATACTCGGGTTACTACTGAAAAATTCCAGATAGGATATCTCAATAACACTTTCCCGACTTGGGAATCGCACCTCGGACCTCATGCTCTGCAGAAGCGCTTGCGTTTACTAGATCAACGAGGCAGTCAGTTTATTATAAAAGTAATTTGCGTTAGAATTTACTTATACCCCTTACTTATATAAATTCGTTCGGTAAAGTCGGTTCTCTTTTCACTCACTAAAGTTTCCAAAAGCTTCTAAACCATTCCACAGTATTTGACCCTTATGAAATCCAAATGAAAGTGTCAAAAGAACCTCCTCAGTACCCATGACCTTCAGATGCAATATGATAAGATTCATTCATCATCGCATTGTTGTCAATTAAATGAACCATTGAATCTATTATAATTGCAATTTATTGCTCAACTGATTTACGTGTTTCACAATGAGACAGTCAGATAAACCTTTGGAACGTGTTGAAGCATGACACTACATTTTAAGGTGTTTGTTTAACTTCGCTACATTGGAGGCTGTTCGATACTTGCGTTTAGAAGTAAAGGTTATATTTGATCTTTATTACACACATTTAAAGTACATACTATACGTGCACGAAACACAGTTAGACAAACTTGAATCACGTTTTTCTCTAGAAACTTGATACAAATAATTAACGTGTGTTCTTGACTGAGAAGACAGGTCCACTCAATCTGTTTGGTTTCCTCAAAATACCATTCCAGACATCAATCTACATGGTCTTCACATGATCTAAACAAGATTATGTCTGGACGAAGGTCTGGACGTTAAAAGAGACTGTGACCACTGAGTTTGTTTCGACATTTTTTTCTCAGTGTAGTCAGATAAGAAACGCCGAATTCATCTAGTAAAAAAAAAAATTGACGTGCAAAAATAAAATAGTTCAACAAAGAAAGTGCTGCCACCACCATTGGTTTGCGTCTAACGACGAATTGATTATTAATCATTAGACGCAAACTAATCTTTGTAATTGTTAATGATTTTTTTTTTTTGCTCATTAAATAATGCGTTTTAAACTATTTCAAAAGTATTGCTACAAGAATTTATGTTTAACGATGTTGATCGTGACACTTTACTTTCGTGTTTAGTTCTAACATTCTGTTATGGAAATACCGTGTCACAGATTTATAAAAAAATCTGCTTTGCCGATGTTTTTTTTTAACTCTATTTCAACTTACATTGGGTGATGGATTGGTTTTTATCATGCTTTGATGCAACTAAATTACTACAAGTGCAAAAAGAAAAAAAGCAAATAATACTGACATGAAACTTCTCTGCTACTCAACGTATAGACTATTTATGAGCTAGGGGAAGTTATCCACTCAGTACCTGATTACCAGCGGTAGATCCCTGCACAATATTAATATAAAAATTATAATCATAAAATAAATAATCGTGCTATCCCTGTATTGAAAACAGTGTAAAAAACACACACACTGTGTCAAAAATGGCCAAAATATCCAACGAAACTCAGGTTGAAGACATGGGTCGAAGAGCGTCTTAAACCTAAGTATTGATTTAGAATTCGGGATTAAACCTGTGAACTCACCGCGGAGGTTCATTTTCCATTTCAGGACCATAATAGCTGCAGGAGGAAGTTCGGGCATGTAGTCTGTACATCATATTTTTATACCTACCTAGGATATTTTCTTGTCTAAGAATCGTTAGATACGTAAATCGCATATATTACAAAGACTAGACTCACCTAAAAGCTTGGTTTTCAGAGAATATTGTGTTTGGTTTTCGATGTATGTAGCGCCAAAGCTACAGACTAAACGATAACTACACTATTCCGAACCGTTTATCACCGATTAATCGATTCCCCAAATAGAATCGCTATTAATCGATCGATTAATCGGTGATTCTCTATTTGAAAGTGAACTACTGAATCGTACACTTACGCCCAATGATTCCCAATCGCGCCACTGTCCGAAGTACGTCCAGATAACAATGCACGTTTTAGAAATTGCATCTACAGGTTTTACTAGGTTGAGCGTTCAAAAGGACACTGGTGACGCGAGTGACGGGAGTCGCTAAGCCCTTTGTTACGTACAGAAATAAAAAAAAATTAAAAATTAAAAGGAAAGTTGTAAAACACTGAATGAAAAATAAAAATAAACGTTTTATCTTTTCTCCAGTTAACTAACTCGGCGTTGGTGTATATAACCAATAATTATTGCCTATGCAAACCAATTTTCTGGAAGTAGTCTTGCAAGAAATAGGTTTATACCATTTCTCAGTAAAACATAAATGGAACCTTACAAAATATAACAATAAGAATATAATCCGCAAAACAATCCTGTTTGACAAAACTTTCAATACGATTTATATTCCGGCAGGAATCCTCTCTTCACAGATATAACTTTCATTTATGCGGATTTAATATACAGGTTTAAATCGAAATAACCTACTTTAGATAGATACACAGTATAAAGATTGAATTACATTATTACTTAATAAATTCAAGGAAAAACTAACGAAATGCGTGTGATGACCATAGACGACCATGACCAGAATGACCATGCATAAATAAGAATATGATTCATCAGATGTCATCACGAAGCAACAAGCGAAAATGTCAGTTTTAGAAAGAATCGAAAGATAAAATAATGTTTTTTTTTTGTTGGTACAACTACAATACTAAAATTCAAAATACCCAAAAGCTCTAAAACACATTCAGGGAACAACATTTAGTTATAGAAAAAGCAACAGTAACATTTTTAAATTTATAAGAAATACTGCTATAGAATTTCTTGGAGCTTTTGAATACTTAAAGCTAGAATAAGATATTCATATTTCTGCGGCCGGACTTGACTAAAATATAATGGCTTCTTCTACAAAGCGTAAACTTAAAATGTTGCAAATTATTGTGGATATTATTACTCTTTCAAAAACTTAATTTACACTAATTTAATAAAGATTGAATTCGGAGACATTTCGGTTATTTAATAATGACTCACACCTTTAGAGGTTTATTTATAAACGTTCCTTAAAGTTAAGTTAAATAATGATTCATCATCATCATCATCATTTCAGCTGAAAGACGTCCACTGCTGGACATAGGCCTCCCCCAAAAGGGGGGTTTGCCATAATCGCCACGCTTGGCAGGCGGGTTGGCGATCGCAGTATGGTGGTAAAAATGCATAGAGAACGCTGCTGCCCATTCTCTAGTAAGTCCCTTAGTCGCCTCCTACGACACCCACTGGAGGAAATGGCATGGTGCTATTCTTTTACGCCCGGTTACCACACGGGGCAAATAATGATTAGCTATTGCTTAACCATAACATAACATAACATTTTTGACGTTTACACGTCTCTCAAATATAAGCAGCGTTTATAAATAAAGGGATAAATGTCGCTTATTGATTTTAGAATACAATTCCTGCTAGTGGATCATCATCGATTAAGTACGCATCTTTGCTGATCAGAGAAAAGTATAGAAATTAGAAAATATTTACCCGTGGTGGTATGAGTGTGCCACAACTTTAGGTTTGACCTTCGCCTTCAGGGCCAGAGCGCCCACGACTCCAGCTCCCACAGCACCAACCTTCGCTGCTTTCAGACCCAGAGCACCTGGTAGGGAAAACAAGTTATTATTGTTATATTATCCGGCGAAACTAAGGTACAACTCTGCCTTACTCTTCGGGAAATATAGGCGTGATGTTATGTTAAGAATGTATTTATAAGACGAAAATAAAACATTATAATACAATTTTGTTTGAATTTATCTACCCGTGAAACTATTTTTTTTTTTCAACTCGCTATTCAAATGTTACCGTAATAAGTTCTCATAATATGACAAAAGTGCACACAATGTGTGTGTGAACATGGTCATATTTTGAGAATGTTTAGACATCCTCTCAGACATGAAAGGTGTTACAAATGGATAGGAGTTTGACTTGTTACAAAACAAAATAATAACAATCGCGTTCAAAATTGAACCATTGTCCTATAAAAGCATACATTCTAAACTACATACATACAGACACGTACAACTAGCGACATTTCTCGTACAATATTTCAGCATCGGATGTTAGAGCACGCCTATCAGGCGTATCCTGCCTTGGAGTGCTGGTACATCCATCAGCGGATTAGCGCCGCCTAACGACCGGGATAATGATTTGCGTACCAAAACATGTTTACATATACGCAGACGATGTAAATTTGTATTTTACATCGTGTTTTAGAGAATACGTTCTAGTTAGAAGCGTAATTATTCCTTTCAAATGCCCTCCCAGACATGGCCCTGCATTGTTAGACACATAAAATCCAATTATTACAATTTTTGGACTTTAAAAGATACCATGACCTCTGAGTTCGGCATTTCTTCTCAGGAATCAGTCAGCTAGGATTTGCTAGCGCCATCTAGTTTTAAAATAGTACCAACTAAATATTGACGTGTAAAAGTATCTTAAAATATACTTACATAAAATATAAACATTTAATTCAAAATTGTTTACGCTCGTAGCAATGTGCTACGAAGCGCTACGGTTCCCTTTTTCGTAGCACATAATGTCTACGCGACCGTAGGGAATTTAGCCTAGTCACTGAAAAATTGATCTACATAACGATGATCTAAGATAATGATATATGTGAATGCTGATGTAGTGATGACTCATACTATCCAATATTATTATTAAACTGTAATCCTACAGATTCCAAAATGACGTAGGTAGGTACCTACGTCATTTTGGAATCTGTAGGATTACAGTAGTATGTCCAAATGTTTGTTTACCTACTTTTGCAGTAACTTAGACTTGCGCAATGTTTGTGTGGGTTTATTGGAAAATAAACCAGTATTTGTATGCGATCCTGACATAGAGCAAACATCTGAAAGTCGATGTCCACTGAGTACAAATATTTAGTCTATTGCGGAAATCTAAATCGCAACACTTAAAGGACTCTTTCCTACTATAGGACATTATTTGAACATTTTACAACAGTAAAAACGTGATGTAACTTAATAAGCTTTTTTGAGTTTGTCTAAGCACAGGACCTTCTAACATTTTTTTTATTAACAAGTAAACTAAGTAATATATTCCTAATTATTTGTAAACTTATTAAATATTCAAAAGAAAAAAGTAAACCTTCGAATATAGGTTAAAAAGGCTGAGTTGTGTTGACATTCTATACAAACTCCAACTATTTACTTAACTAAATAATTCGAATACTTGCTCACTCACGGTTTCAATGGAGGCACTTATATAATTAATAGAAAATTGAGAAGTCAAGGACGAATGAAAGGTCAAAAAGAAGTATTATGATATTTACGAGATTAAAGGACTGTTGAATCTTTATCTAAGTGATACTAAACAAGGTTTAGTGAGTTTTGACTTCACTGTTTTCAAACTTATGACATCGATAATTCCTACTAATATTATGAATGCAAAAGTAACTCTGTCTGTCTGTCATGCTTTTACGCCTAAACCGCTAAACCGATCGTCATGAAATTAGGCAGAGATATAGCCTGGGATATGGAGAAGGAAATAGGCTACTTTTTACGCGATAACCGACAACCACGCGGGCGGAGCCGCTGGCAAAAGCTAGTCTCTAAATAATATAAAGTCGCTGTTTTCGTCTGTCTGTTTCTCCGCTTACTTCTTCTAAACCACGCAACGGATTTTTATACGGTTTTCACTATCAATTAGAGAATTTATTCCGAAAGGGATACACGTATAAAACATACCGTAACACACCATAGTTGTATATACCGTGCGAAGCAGGCACGGGTCACTAATTATTATATTTCATCCACAATGGATTCTGCAGAAAAGAACGCTATTCCTTATTGTGAGAACAAATCCATAAATAAACTCTCATAATTATGCATTAACGAAGACAACACATATTTATACGTATTATAATCAAAAATCAATTAAAAACATCACCACAACAAGGCGTTTAACTGCCTAGTAAATGCAATTATTATAAACCAGACGGTCATTATCAACTATTGTTTTCCCAATCAATTTTATGCAAAGTTATCTAGCTACGCTAATCGCAGACAATTGGTTCCCACATAAAACCTTAATATTTGGTATTCTAAGTGTACAGACGCCAGCACATCTAGCTACCCTAAACGGTCAAATTTTCCCAATTGAACATGAACCTTATGCTTATGTCTTAAAGACGAAAATTTATCAAAGAAATTTTACAGATTGGGGTAGCTTGATGTGCTGGCGTCTGTACCTCAGAAGCAGGTACAGTACAAAGGATGTGTGTACAATTGGTTCTTAAACGTATTACGCTTTGAATGGCAATGACACTGGGAAAACGATATTTATGTAAGAATTAAGATGTCAAATCGTACAAAACGCGTCGCCCGCACCCTAATTGCGTAATTCACAATCTGAATCATGAAGAAATCTAATCCATTGCTTCATAATATTTAACAACGTAAATAATGAAATGAATGTTTTTGAACTGTCAAAATTAAAAGCCATTCGTACTGTTTGCGTGCTTCGAAATTACCCTGCCGGTTAGGGTTATCGTTTCGAAATTTGTAAAGTCCAGACAAAACACCGTTGCAAAAAGTCCGGGTATTTTACTTTTTCGACTATTCGTTACTTGTTTTTTTTTATCAACAGAATTCCCTTAAGTCCCAAAGGCCGGAAAAAGCCCTGACTGGTTACCAAAAAGACGGACATGTCCGTAAAAATCTGGACTGATGGTAACCCTGCACCTGGTGACCAGAAACATCTAGTAAGTATGACACAGTTGACAAGGTCATGACCCGATTAGCTGAATCATCATCACTGCTACCTTGATGGTAGGTATGTTCTAATCAAATATTAGGTCTTTACCTATGAAATTGCCGTTCTGCAGTACTGGCCATTTCAAATCAAAATAATTTTTGTTTGGCTAAGAATTCTAATTTCAAATTAATTTTATTTTAAAAACATGGATTTTTTTTTCTAAAAGTAGTCATTTCTTTATTGATTAGTGTTACATTTTCATCGCATTTCAATCTTTTTCGTCATCATGGATACGTTAAAAATTCGAGTAATTATGGAATATGAGTACCGTCGTGGCAGCAACGCGGCACAAGCGGCACGCAACATCAACGACGTTTACGGAGCTAACACTACAAACCAACGCACCACCTGTTATTGGTTTGCTCGCTTCCGTTCTGGAAATTTCGACCTGAAAAATGAACCTCGCGGTCGTCCGAAGACTTTGGTCGACAATGACGAATTAAAGGCGATTGTGGAAGCTGATGATACACAATCTACGGCTGAATTAGCAGCAGCTTTCGACGTTAGCGTCAAAACAATATTGGTCCATTTGCGTCAAATTGGCAAGGTAAAAAAGCTTGACAAATGGGTGCCCCACGAACTCAATGATCGCCAGCGCGAAGTACGCGTCGAGACGTGCCTTGCACTGCTCAACAGACACACAAATGAAGGAATTTTGAACCGCATTGTTACCTGCGATGAAAAATGGATTCTGTTTGATAACCGTAAGCGCTCAGCAAGTTGGTTGGATCCTGGTTCAGCACCTAAACAATGCCCTAAACGAAAACTTACCCCTAGAAAAGTGATGGTCACTGTTTGGTGGTCTAGCGCCGGTGTGATTCATCACAGCTTCTTACCAAACGGGGTGAGCATTACTGCAGATGTGTACTGTGAAGAACTGAACACAATGATGGAGAAGCTGGCGCATCTCCAACCAGCATTGGTCAATCGCTCGTCTCCGCTGCTCCTGCACGACAACGCGCGACCTCATACTGCACAGCAGACGGTCTCCAAGTTGCAAGAACTGGGGTTGGAAGCTCTCCGTCATCCGCCCTACTCACCAGACCTTGCGCCTACAGACTACTACTTTTTCCAGAATTTGGATAACTTCTTGGCGGGAAAAAAATTTAATACCCGAGAGGCAGTACAAAATGCCTTTGAAGAATTTGTTGCCTCCCGTCCAGCTGATTTCTTTAAGAAGGGCATCAATAAACTGCCACTGCGATGGCAAAGATGCATTGATTGCATGGGTGATTACTTCGATTAATACAAATAAAAAATTCATGAAAAAAATTCGTTTAAATTTTTTCATACAAAACGGCAATTTCATAGGTAAAGACCTATTATTTACATGCGTGAGGTGGTAATAGGTTTAATATTTGATTTTTAGCAATACTCGTAGCAATTAATTTGGTTTTTAACGTGAACCTTGAGGGAAAGAACATCATTCATTTTGAACCCAAAAATTAAAGTTCTAGCCAGAAAAAAAGTACTGTATTCTGAAGGGAAATGAAATCATGAACATTTTTTTTAGTTCAAGTTGAAAATAGGGTATTTTCCAAATTAATAAAAACTATTCTCATTTGAAGATTGGGACGAAGTATGTAACAAAAAAAATAAAAAAAAATTGATTTATGTCCATTCTCTCAATTAAAAACGATATTAAACAAATGTATTTTTCGATGTTTTGAATTTACCGCTAAAACGCTTCTTACGATGAATAATTGAGTTACGATTTTTCTGAAAAAGCAATATATCTTAGTTTTTTGGAACTGGGGCTTAATTTGAGTCAGTCTAACTTAAATGAATCTCTAAAGCGATACTATATATGAGAAGAGACTAAACGAAGTTCAGTCAATATCACCAAAAAAATTATCACTTAATGGGCAACGCAATACAGTTTCAAATGCTATCAGAACACTCAAAGTAAAGGAAATTCCAATAGAAATGTTGATGAAGAAACAATCCTTGTCATGATGACTTTACACAATATAGTCCTTGAACTCTCTCAACGTTACTGACAAACTTAATTCTTTGGAATGGTCATCCGATGTTGCTTATTTGGTTTTCCTTATAGAATGCCAACACCTGTTCGGAACTTAAAAACCTATCAATTATCATCTTCTTACCATTTTTTATTGACAATGGTCATTCTAATTGTCCTTGGAGTATGTCATCGTAGGTCTAATAAATCAACAGGACATGTAATGCTGATATAACATTAACAGAACGAACACCTTGCAAAAATTTGCTTTAAGGCTTCTCAAACAGGCGCGAGGCAACACTTGTATAAACATTTCCATGAAGTTCTCATAGAAATTGTTCTACGAGTGTCGCGACGCGTCCATCGCGTAGGTCTGCACGAGCCTTTAAGTTAATAAGTACGTCACTCTTGAAAAATAAAAATAGTTGTTGTGATGGTATACCTACCAAGTGATCACTATACTAAATGTACGAAACATTTCCTGTAACAGTTATTTTAGCCACTAAATAACTGTTACAGGAAATGTTTCGTCTGTGAGGTTAGCGTGGTTTCAATTTCTTTCTTTATTCATCCCATAAATTAAATTAAAACCAGTTGCAAATTGAACTACCCCCAAGCTACGCAGTTTCTCTCAAAAAAAAAAAAAAAAAATTCTCACCAAGTATTAACTTCTTCTTCAGCAGCAGCAGCCCTCTCTTGTTCCTGGGACTCCTGTCGTGCGCAGGAGTGTCTAGTGACTCCTGCGCATCTTCCAAGGGAGAAGGATCCTGCGCCCGCGCCACCACCACGGCGATCAGGCACAACAGTACTACGATGGTTGAGGTCTGCATGGTTGAAGTATCTGTGAAGGTTCAAAAATACTCTTGTTAATATAAATGTTATACAGAACAGTATTTTTAACAACTTAGTGTCAAAAACAAATAAGAAAAATATTAATAGGACACAAGTTATAGGTAGGTACCTACTGAAGTAGATTTGTTAACCTGGATATCACGAAACAACTTTCAAGCAGGAACTAGAAACACTCAACATAAAATTTTATTTTTATTGATATAAAGTCGGTAGGTACCTACCTCGTCCTATTTTAATGTCACCTAACAAAACTACATTCGATAATTTACTTGCTGCGAATGAAGCCTTGAAACCTGCATCACAATATTAAAAGGATACAAATTATTTATATAAAAAGATGGAACAAAAGTATAATAACAGCAATATCTGATGAGTTCACACAGGTTCACACATTTTCATCAATAGGTTATTTACAATGCCATCGTCATCGTAACTATACGTAATTATTGATTCCGGCATTGCTTCCTAGGTATTCGATTAAATATCTTTACCTTATTGGGCAGCCTGTGTCATCTGCAAAATTACCAATTACTTACGTTTTTTTTTTACCGTCAGCGTCATTATCATTTTAATAATCTTTTTTTATTGTTATGCCTTACCGTAGATTGGTAATACCTGCAATTACTACAACTACTTACTATCAAGCTTATATTTTGCGGATACCGTTTCTTGTTTTGCTTATAAGATTTACGCGGCATTTATACAGCATTTTTATCTGAATTCAGTTTATTGGAAACTAGTAGTCGCTCAGTGGTCGAAATTAATAGAAATACATCTATCTATAATATAAAAAGTTATAACTATTTCCCTTGGTCACGGCATCACACGTGAACGGCTGTACCAATTTTGCTAATTCTTTTTTGGTGTGTTTGTTATTGTCTGGAGAAGGTTCTTATGAAAGAAAAAATTAAGAAATTGGCGGGTAACAAATTCAATATTCATAGTAAGACAGGACAACGCCTGTCGGGTCAGCTAGTAATATTATTTAAAAAAAAAGTTTTCTGTACTACTTCTCCATATAAACTTTAACTGTGCCAAATTTCATGCACCTTCGTCCGCGTCGTTTTCATAAAAAGGTGTACAATAGTCATGCTTCCCGTATCTATTTATAGATCCCTTACTTAGGTACCTATCCTATTCACAAATTGCTAAAATAGCTACAACTGTTATTTTAGTCCGACCTAAGAATCGAAGCCCCAGTTAAACAATTTCAGGGATACACTGCTGCTACTAACTTATTAGCATGGCGTCTACATTAATAAGCAGTAAGTAGATTTTTTGGCCCTACCGTTTTAGTCGCCGATGCCTTTGTAATTTATCGCGGATTATCTTAAAAACAAACTCAAGCGTATTTGTATATCGACTGTTCTTAATCTATGTTAATTAACAGACAGTCAACTGGGATAATCAGGATTAAAGAGACGAGTCCATACAACTCGTCTTAATCCTCGCTAACATTAAGAAAAGAGAAAGACAAGTACCTGTCTAAATATTTGATTAAATAAACCCAATTCAAGGCTAAGTAACTTGATATTTATATAAACAATTATGAAATCTACACAAATATTATTTTGCCATTCGTTTTAAATTGATATAAACAGAAAATATTCCGGTACAAAAATTTTCTTAAAAAGAAATGTTGCAATTCCGCTAAGAAACGTTCCAACGGAAATTGAGACATTTCTATTTGGTTTTCGTTCAACATTTCCTAGCCATCTCCTTGGCGATCCGGTTGCGGCTTCCGACGAGAAAACATTTGCTTCGCTACCTATCGACTGATGCACGCCAAAATACTAAAAATATACCGAAGAAACTACCAGAATGTGAACTAAATTGTCCAAATTGTATGGTCGCTAGACTATACAATTTGGAATTTTGAAAACGAGCCATATTTCAGGAACGAGGGATGTCATTAATTCCCAGCTGTATTCAAATAAATATTAAAATAATTATGTCAAACCCGACATTAAATAATAGATAAGTGTAATGCATAATTCATTTGTGGAATCATATTATACTGGCTGACACGTGGGCTTTAGGTGTGTCAAACATCGAATGCAAATGAGCCATCAATATCTCTGGGCTTTAATTGTCCCATCATGATGGTAGTTAATAACACCAGTTTTGCAAAAATATACTCAACCATTTCATGATAAGTTATGCTAATAACGTCTATACCTACTTAGAGATGCTGTCTATTTCCGAATGTACAACCTAAAATCTTTTTTTTATTTATAAAGTTCGTTTCGGAATCATTAAAAAAAAAAATGACTGTCATAAGTCTATCTAGTTGTCACTTTCCCCCCGCCCCGACGCACTTTAAAAGAAAAACCTGCCAATAAAACTGATGCGTACAAAAATAATATTACGCAAGTACCTTGGCGATATGTTAACGTACACACAACACAGCACTGCAGCAGCCACTGACACACGATGACAATGAGCTGGTGTCCAATTCTTTTATAGATTGCATTACGATGCTCCGGGGGAGGGCGATCGGCCGCTTCGCATTTCATAGGGTTCAAGGAAAACGCACGCACAAGTACCTACGCGAGTCTGTCAGGCGTCCCTTTTGTTCACTATGTACCGGATTTTAATTAATATCCAAGGTTTCTGTGTCTAGTTTTCGAAAATATTATGGTTAATTTTTGGCAATATTTTAAAATGGCAGAAGTATTAAGTTTTTAAAACTTCGATTCATAAATGAAATATTTAGTGATCAGTGATGTTTTATTTTCTTATGTGTATTTTAAGTAATTTACTCTGGAAGTTGCAATTACGTACCTACTTGAAAATTAGCAACTCAATTAAAAACGGGTTAAATTAATTGTTTATTATCTAAAGGTACCTATGCATTTATACATACAATTCCACTTGATCTTTACAAAAATAACTATACAAAATTGAAAGTAGGAACCTCAGTTTGCAGACAAAACAAAATACAGAAATAGTGAATGCGTAGTTCTAAGTTGACTTAAGATCTTCAAAGTTCACGAGCAGTGCTCCTCATATGTCAATGACTGGTACTTAACATACCATACATTACGGCTTTAGTGGAAACCCCTAGTTTTAGTAACGTATTAACACCCGTAAAATTGCCGCTTCATGTTGTATTATAAATATTACATCAAGGTCACAGTCAATGCATTCGAAACAGTAAGTAAAGTCAAGGAGGACATATTTCTGCAATACATTCTTCAGTACGTAAATCGAGAAAAATCTGTTTTTTTTATGTGTGCACGTGTTTTTTTTTTCGAAATGGTAGAGTATACAAGTGGCGCAGCATAATCAGCCCATAATGTCCCAACTGCTGGTATACTGGCCTCCTCTCGGTGAGGGTGAGGGCCGCAATCCACCACGCGGACCCAGTGCGGTTTGATAGATATCTCATTTCTTCGAATTTTTGGTTCAAGGACATGCCGGTTTCCTCACTATGTTTTCCTTCAGCATTTTATGGCGATGAAATTATTAACAGAAACGCACCAATAGACATTTTTTTAATAAGCACAGAGGGAACACACATACATTAAAAAAAAATGTCATTTCTTGTGTTATTTCATTACATTTCATTACAATACGGTTTTTCAAAAAAAACCGTATTGTTTAGTGTACCTAACATGGGGGTTGCCTATGCATAATAGTCATGCATGCCAAAGGCTTCTGTAGGGATGGCCTTAGACCTACCTATTAGAAATAGTTGCATATATTAGATGTGTACTAACCAAATTACAGTCTTCATTATTTTTAAAGCTGGTGACATAATAGGTATCTTATTTACTAATGAGGAATTTTAATAGGTTCCTCATTAGTAAATGAGATACCCGTAATCAGATTGCTGCAGAACTGCAAATAACTTGTAATGTAACTTGTTTTTTTTTTTACGCGCAGTTGAACTCACGTAAACGGTAGTGCCAAAATGATACATTTCTACGATGCAATGAATTGAAATAACTTGTATTTTAGCTTCGAGACCGTGCCCATCAATCTTCACAATTAGATGCCTCATAAAATTACATACAGACGCCAGCACATCAAGCTACCCCAAACTGTCAATTTTTACCAATTGAACATGAACCTTAAGCGTATGTGATAAAGCTGAAAATCTATCAAAGAAATTTGACAGATTGGGGTAGCTTGATGTGCTGGCGTCTGTACATGATGAAAAGATGAATTGATTTCGTAGAGTCATAGCGCCACAGTCGCCAAAAATAAAATGGAAAAAGGAATTACGTAAATCCAGAGGGGTAATTGCGCAACACACTAACAGTGGGAATATCTTTCATTTTGACAGTTCAACCACATCCATAGCGTTATTTAAATTGTTGAGCAAACAAATTTTTCGAACATAATATGAAGCAATGGATTAGAAATATTATTCATAGTGTTACACAATAAGGGTGCTGCTCATAGAAAATCTATGGTGCTGCTCAATATTATTGAGACACTACTTCATCTTTTCATAAAATAATGATCTCATTAGTTTACATAAATCCTTACTAATATTATAAACGCGAATGTTTGTATGTATGGATGTATTGATGTTTGTTACTCTTTCACGCAAAAACTACTGAATGGATTTGGATGAAATTTGGCACACAGATAGATTATAACCTATATTAACGCATAGGATACTTTTCATCCCGGTAGTACGTTCCCGCGGAATGATTTCCGATTTCCACGCGGGCGAAGCTGCGGGCGGAAGCTAGTGCTAAGGTGCTGTTAATAATGCAAAACACCAACCAGACGCGGCTTCAAAAACAATTAAATTATTTTCAGCATTTAGGTACCTTTCAGAATAATTAACTTTTCAGTTAACGAACAAGGAATTTGGTGTACCAAAAAGGTCACCATTTTTTAATCATCAACTTGTTTTATTTTATTTATATGTCACCATAATGTTTATTCAATTGTTTTTGTAGCACACTAAACGTAAAATTGTGATAATATTTACTCGTGTAAGAATTCTACATATTTAACGAGTCAATAAGAGCCATTTCTAGTACCTGGGACCCGTTTATTTGTTGTCCAAGAGATATTCATATGACATTCCGCAAAATTCTTCGAAACCTGTTGAGACAGTGATGGGTATAACTTGTGGGTAAACACGATGTCACGCTTTATGTCGATCGACATAATTCCGTGACATATCTTGCTGGTAGAAATGTGCTACGACGTAGCTCTTTAGTTACATGGAAGATTATTATTATGGTAGGTTATTTCTTCAGTTCTTCTGCCTGTCAATCTATTCAAGGTCGGTAAATATGCCAAGTGCCAGGACATTCCATGGACACCAACAATTACAGTATGACTGCTGAAGCCCATAGAGAGAGAGTTTAAAAGTCTCACTCAGGGCTCGGAATAGAGGAAATAGTTCGACCTCTCCGATCCGACCTCCAAGATACAGGCAAATCCCTAGTTTGGGGGTCACCGCCCACTCTTCTTGTACAATTTGATTACATATTATTTATTAATTAATTTGAAATTAGTTTTGCATCCCGACAAAAAACTTTTCACTCTAAATTATCCAGTTGTGTTGGTCTTTCATATTCTGTTCGGTTTTTTATTGTCAATAAATTATAAACAAATTATGTAAATAAATTGAAAGCTCCGTAATGTACTTATTTACAGCAACTTTATTGTTTTAAAGCATTAATATTAAATGCAAACGTAATTATTTAAATGTTGATTCTGCAATAAATAGCGCCTGTTAAAACTATGGGTGAAATAGACTGTGTTATATTTGAGTGATATCGTTTATATCAATCAAACATAACACAGTATATATATATTATTATTATTAATAGGTTGGTACAAATCAAATTTATGTAATTACCTATAACAATTTCGCAAAAAGTATCTCGGGAATCGGAAAGTTCCCAACAAACCCAAACAGTTTTTCAAAATGGCGTTTTATTTTCGTACTTGATTATTATTTTCCAATGGAGTGTGAACCATCATTGTTTTTACCCGACTGCGTGGCACAAGGGAGGTTAATGTGTTTATGAGCCTATGTATGTATGTATGTTTATTTTTTTGTGGTAAGTACTCTAGAGACTTAATGCGTGGGCCGTTTTTTATGATTCAAACACGTCAATCGATGTCTCAGTGCCACTAAAGAAATGACAGTAATCAATAGAAATAATATTCCAAATGGGGAGAACCAGCCACCATAATTGTGAAAAAGAATATGTCAATGAAAGTTGAGGAACTATGTGATGTGGGGTATCATTGAATAGGTCTTTGATTCATGCAGTCGGAGACATCTTCTTTTTAACAATAAAGATCTTTATTGCCACCGACTGCATGATATTGCATACTCAGCCTTTTTAAATAAAATTGTCTTGTTTCCATCTTTTAAGAGGCCTACGTACAATGAACTGTCCATACATATGTAATACCTAAATCATTTGCAACTTGAGCATATTTCCATCATATTATGATGATATTCGGATTCAGACAGTATTTATCTAGGCTCGTAGGGGTTTTTTTTTCCAAAATACTTACCTGAAATGAAGTTTAAGCGAATTGCATTTCGCACATTTTTACAGCGTAAATTACATGTTTTCTCACTGTTTTTTTGGTATTATAACCAACAATTTCCGTAATATTGTTGTCTCAGAAGCATAGCTCATATTATCGAGTTGTAAAATGTCGAAAAAAATATTAAAATACAATAAGTTTTCATTCATAATTTTTGGTATTACGGAACACATCCAAATTCATCATAAATGGTCAGTAGCTAGTAGCGCTATCGCGTCAAGCCATTGTCAATGTGTGTGTGATCGTACTGCTCACTGTAGGTATGTATCCTCGACAGGTACTAACACTAGCACAACGATAGCAATTTTCAGACGAAATATTGTCTCCGCCCGAATCCTAGTTGCGAGCTTCGGTCGTAGGATTCTTAAAGATTACTTTTTAAGCAGGCAGGGTTTTTGAACGAAATAGTCTGACTTCGAAGAATATGGACTAGGTTTGCGCAATCACATTCCAACAAATTACTTAATGAATAGGTAATGTTCAAACAACAATTTCAATACAGCATTGGGCAATTATTAAAGTCTAAGTAAATCACACTAAATAGTACGATATTTCACTCAAATGCCCAGTATTTAGCATAGACGTGTAGTTACGACCTTCTTAGCGTTTGTTTAGCGATCGAAGTGGCCGCAAGACGAGTCTTCTGATGTCGCAATTTGAAATGAAAAGACGCACCTATAACTATATTATGTGCATATGAACCACAAACGTTTAGTTTTATGTCCGTTACGCAGAATTTAAAATGGTTTACGTAACGTTAGGCGTTGAGACATATACATTATATTAACATCGGATTTCGAGTAAAAGATAACGTTATACTGTTTTATCAAGGTTCTGTTTATTTGTATGATAGAGACATCAATAAATCTGTGAGAGAGAGAGAAAAAGAGAAAGTGAAAGAAAATTATATCTTTCTTCTCCCTCATGTAACGAAATGTGTGTAAACGTGATGTGTCCTTTGAAATTTCAGTGTGAATTCTCGTCCATTTATAGAATCGTCGCCTTAGAAGTTTTACTGCAAAAATCTAGAGGTACTAATTTTAAAATATAACAATAACTAAACCGAGTCAATAACCTGGTGTTTCATATTATTGTAATCTAAGCACATAGATGTGCTACATTAATGAAAAAGCCTACCATTAACGGTGGGTTTTAGAGTGATTGAAATCAGGTTGGGTAAGTTATTGTTTACGCGTTCGATCAAGGTTCATTGGTTATTTAATATTCATATAGCACCAATATATTAAAAAGAAAGAGATATAAAATAGTATAATGCCAAGGCTTTATGTAATACCTTATTTTTGTATGTAGGCATTTTAGTAAGTATAATTTTCTCTGGAGCAATAAACACTTGGTAGCTTACTAAGCTAAGCTTAGACCATTTTCGCAACACCACCAGTACCGCCAATATCCCAGAACCACTATTATTTAATTTTAAATATTTTAATATTCATAGTTAGCATCAATCGATCAGGTTAAACTATGCTTGCCGCGGTTGTTCCGTGGATGGGTGACCATCTTTACATACCAAGACCCCTCCGTGCCTCGGAAAGCACGTTAAGCCATTGGTTTCGGCTGTTATTCGTGGATCTTTGACAGTCGTTACGGGTCGTCAGAAGCCCGAAAGTCTGACAACCAGTCTTACCAAGGGGTATCGTGATACTCAGTAACTGGGTTGTGGAGGTCAGATAGGCAGTTGTTTCATGTTAAATACGGTCGCAATCTACCATGCGGGCACAGTGCGGGTTGGTAGATGTCACATTTCTTCATTCTTATAAAATGTAATTTAATATTAAAAATGTAATTTGTGTGTACCTACTTTTATACAATGAAAGGAAATAAAATATTTGCTATTGCCTCTCATATTTTTCCGTCTATTTTTAGGAAAACTCTCCGCTATATTAATTAGACATGGGTGTAAAATAAAGACTCGTTCACTGTAGGTATTTTTATAAATGAGACAAAATATCTTCATCTAAGCGAATTTGTAGCTTTTTCTTAAACGTTCGGAAACCTATATAAATAATAGAAAGGTGGCTATTTCTCAGAAATTATTGGTGTGAAACTAAAATTAGATCAAGGTAATGTTGTCATGCGAAATTCGATTCTAATCATAAATTCGGCTAGGTGCAAGGGAGCCACTAGTCACTGCCATCGGTTAGCCCAGCGACAAGGAGTCCATAAGCTTGTAATAGGTACTTTTTGTATGGATTATCGCATACTTGTAGCGACCACCCGCTAAAGCAGTTCTCAACACGGCAGCATGAGGCGACAGCCATCACTGATGGTGGCCGGTGGCTCGGGTGCGCTTACCCTAAGCAGGAGATAGGACCGCTACGCCACGGCTACGCGGCTACTTACAAGTATAATAGCCAAATTATATTGCGAAGTGTTAAACTATAACCAGCATACCATTCTAGACACCCCAGTGCAAATTTTTTTCGTCGGTTAAGTATACAAAAATAAATCTGCTGTTCCATACATTTTGACCTCGTACACTTTTCTATGATGGGTCGATCGACAGGTTAAGCTACGCTTGCCGCGGTGGGTCCGTGGATGGGTGACCATCTTTAAATACCAAGACCCCTCCGTGCCTCGGAAAGCACGTTAAGCCGTTGGTCCCGGCTGTCATTTGTGGATCTTTGACAGTCGTTACGGGTCGTCAGAAGCCCGAAAGTCTGACAACCAGTCTTACCAAGGGGTATCGTATTACCCAGTAACTGGGTTGTGGAGGTCAGATAGGCAGTCGCTCCATGTAAAATACTGGTATTCAGCTGCATCCGGTTAGACTGGAAGCCGACCCCAACATAGTTGGAAAAAGGCTAGGCAGATGATGATGATGACACTTTTCTATGAAAATATAGAATACTAGCAGCGCTCCGCGGTTTCACTCGCGTAGTTCCCGTTCCCGTGGTAATACAGGGATAAAATATAGCCTATGTCACTCGGGGATAGTGTAGCTTCCCAACAATGAAATAATTTTTCAAATCGGTTCAGTAGTTTCGGAGCCTATTCAATGCAAACAAACAAACAATCAAGTCTTTCCTCTTTATTATTAGTATAGATATAGATAGAAAAAAATCTTAGTTTGAAAAATTCATGGTTACAGTTTGCGCAGTGGGTAAAAAATTATCCTGTATAGGTGGAGTACCTGCTTATATTTTGTACAAATTTTAAAACTAAATAAAATATATATATATATATTAATGTCTTAAAGCTAAAATGTTTTCTTAAAATGTAATGTTTATACCAGCCACGTAATATTTGAAGTTAGTCTCGAATTGCCCTTATTTATAAGCGTTGCTTAAAGTTAAGAGATGTTTAAACGTCAAAAATGAATGATTAAACAGACGCTAATCATTAGTTAAATTTAAGCAACGTTTATAAATATGGGGATTAAGTAAAATTGAGAGAGAATCCAAGAAACAAAACCAAGCACATTATTGCTATAATATCTTCTGAAGGCGCGTTCGAATTACCTATCAGGACAGGATCCAGTTTACCTAAGCCATCTATCATCGCAGGCGACCCGTATATGGTATAAAACATATTTAAATTACACAATAGTATCGCCTGAATGAGTATTATGTTTGAGTAATGGTTGGACGCTTCCTTGTCGGTAGTTTCGCGTGGCGGTGCGCCTGCTCATGTAATTCGTAATTACGTCAACTTGCGTGGCCAAAATGATATAAGGCTGTTAGGTACATTTAGCGGTATAACGAATGCAGCACGTGGGCTGCTCGAGCAGACTGCTAATAGCTCTAAAGAACACATTTGCCTTACAAATAACGCCGTGTGTTGGGCTAAAACACTAAATAAAGGCCAGTACGTAATTTTTGCTCATTAATCTTTTCAAGCGAACAACGTGCACGTTAAGTGTTCTATGGCTACTTGCGTAGTATGAGTATTTCTATACGGTGCACGTTTTTCTTTGTGCAATTACGTAGAAATGTGTTAGAAGCAGTTACCAGGGTAATTTTCGATAAAGCAAAGAGTAATTAACTTCTTTAGCCGTGTGTTTTAGTTTTTTTTTTTATTTGGTCTATCTACGCTTTGTAACTTACCTTAATAATAATAAATCAAGGCACTATAAATAAATACTGAACAAAATCACCACAATCCCAATTCCTAGAACTAAAATACACTGAGTCTTTGCATAGTTTATGTTTATCTAATACAATTGCGATTTCTCTATCCAAATAGTACGGCAATAGACAGAATACCAAGGCTAATGATGCAATTCCTATTTCAGAATTAATTTTCCAAACTTGTTGACCATGTCAGTGTTTTTTTTTTTTTTTAAACAGGTATAATTTTATTGCAAGGAAAAAATTGTTACTTATACCGGCTGATTTTTTTTAGCGTCTGGAAAAAAATAGGGTATAATAGGTGAACGGAGTAGACCCCTATGGCACAGAAACTACACTTTTTTTTTTTTGAAAACTGAAATGATAATTAACCTATCAATGAATACTATTACTTATTTGTAGTAAACTTTTCATATTAAAACTAAAAAAAAATTAAATAAAAAAAAAAACCAAAAAATTGGCAAATAATATCAAAATCCAACTTATAGGCACCCTACTCTACGCGTAGAAATTATCAATGAAAATTCGTAGCGAAATTCAATCCTTTGAAGCCGGCCGCTTTTTTCGCAGGCGTAGGTACCGCTCACGTTTCACCGCATGCGCATTCCCTCCCGCCCGCGCGCGCCGCTCCGCTCTCCGTTTCTCCAGTCACCTGCGATTGGTCACAGCGTGACGTCGATCGCTGTTTTTTCCGAGTGTGCTTCAACTGCCCAGTGATTGTTTTCATAATGACGTACGCATACTCCAGCATAGAGTACCTTGCCATGATGAGGTATTATTTTTTGTCCGGTAAAAATTTAAATGGTGCGAGGCGAATGTACGCCGACGAAGAATACCCACAATCCCTTAGACGTAACGGAATCCCTGACCCCCGGAACCCCAACACAGACTTGATATTCCGCACTTATCTGCGGTTCCTTGACCATGGCCAGTTTCAGCTCCCCGGTCATGCCAGGGGCAGAGGCCGGCCACCCTTGTCTATACATGTTGAAGACGCCATTCTGGAATATTTCCAGCAACAACCGAAGAGGAGGAGCACCCGGCAAGCAGCTCGTCGATTTGGCGTAAACCAGTATGGGTATGGAAGCTACTCCATTCAATGGATATGCATCCATACCACTTCTTACGCGTGCAAGCTTTGCATGCTCTGGATGCTGGACCTCGTATTGAGTTCTGTCGCTGGCTGCAGAACCAACCGCAGGAGAACATTCTATGGACCGACGAGTCCATATTTACCCGCGTTGGTATCTACAACGTACACAATTAGCACTGGTTGAGTTTTCAAAACCCACACAAAATAAAAGAACACGCAGCTAATCGCTCAACCACTTCACTAATGAGCCGTCTTATTCTTACCGCATTTTTTGGCAATTCGCTTAGTCCACTACGCATTTGTTTCAATGGTTTTAGATTACAATAATAATTATTAGGATTCTTTTTTTTACACATCAAGTTATAACCTTCGAAATACAGATGAATGTGAGTGATTATTATAAGAATTTAATATCAACAGGTTTGTTTACATTTCTATCAAAGCTTTACCGATCTTACGAGACGTAATTTATTTTGTTTACGGTTTCAAGACACGCGTCACACAGTGTATCAAATTATTTGCCTACTACAACTCCACAAAGCACGGTGACGTGTGTAGGTACACGCGCAAATGTATGCGTAGGGATCAGATTCTTCATTCATGGGTGATCGCAGCTGACGCTCGTTTACTATTACTATTTTGCCTATTATTAGTTTTACGCGAGTGTCGTAGGATGTATTCTTTTTCATGTATTTTAAGGATATTCCGAACTTTTATTAAATCAATGGTACTAGGGAAAGGTCAGCGTATATGAGTTCTATTCTACTTACACGACACGTCATATTGTTGTCCAGACGCTAAAAAATGTCATCCGGTATACAAACATACTAACTAAGCATAAATATAAAAATAATAATTAGACAGTATGTAAAAGTATATATAAAGTAAAAAGGGAAGAGCTCACTGAGCATCAAAAAATTCGTCCGCTTCGCTGTCAGTGGGAAAAGTGCCCAAAAGGCTGGCAGCGTTGCCACGTTGGATGGCAACGCTGGTTCTTTGACCTAAGAATAGGCTAGCCCTGTGGTCACGTGAAGAGTCGACCAACCGCTTGGCGATGTTCCGAAATACTCGATGAGCGCTCAACCCCAAACGGCTCAAATACATAGCTCCCAATAGGTTGTTGTATTTGCACCGTTTGAGGTTTTCTGCACCTGCAGCAGCCGCACCAGCGCAGCCCGCCGTGCTCAGAAGATGGGATGGCGAGAGGGTGTCGACACAGGTAGCATCCCACACCTAAGGCCTACCCACCTTCCAAGGCATTATTGTCATTCCGTCTGGCCTATTTCCATCGTCGCGTGCCAAGCCATTGGGTTCTAAGACAGCTGGCACCCCGGCGGCGACAAGAGCCCGACGGGTGACGTCATTAATGCTGGCGTGCCGCACCAGCCGACCAGCGCTCTTGCTGCAAGAAAGGCCATGGTATCCGAGGCGATCAACTGCTTCACCGCACTGACAGCGATGCGGAGCCACGCAAGGTGCACCCAGACGTAGACTTGTAGCGAGCCGGAACGTAGAGTCACCCAGCTTAGTACCTACCTATGTTAGGTGACGGTAGCGCCTGAAGCCAAAGTCCCGACTCCCATTCTCCCACAGCCAGCAGGCGGGCGTGGACGTATTAATGAGATTATTCCGTACCAACCTGCAGAGCGGCTCATCCCACTGTCTCTGGGAAGATGGGTTCACGGGCTGAACCGTATACGGACAAGCCATCTTCCAGGCGTTCATGGCATCGGTAAAACACTGCACTTCAGACTCAACCTGAGAAGGGGCTAAGATTTTTGTGGTTAACTTTTTGGTGCTGTGGACCGAGGACAGGAACGCCGGTAAGCTTACACTAGAAATTTTGCGGAATGTGAGTTGATAAATATCTTGGTAGGTACATGTCCCACTACTCAAGGAAGAGATTAAATAGTTATCTACTCTTTTTTATCAATCTAGGTTTTACAATCTTGTTACGGTAATTCGAGACTACAATACGAAAAGCACCCCAATACCCTAATTGCGGCGGGGCCGCCCGATACACTGTCTCCCGCATAAGTAGGATTCGTCGACCGGGGCATACGGCATACCCTATTGATCCCCGACGACGCTACAACCCTCCTCCAGAAGACGAGTAAGTCCACCAGCACGCTTAACAGAAACAAAAACAGGCTGTCATCCTTCCGTCCTCGCCGCCAAGGCCCACCGCAACGCCCCATTCCATTTCCGCACCGACCCTTGCTCAAGCCAGCCCGCGCCGCTGAGCCTGTAGCTTTAAATTTGTCCCTAACATAATTATTCCGATCCAGTTCGTCACTTGCTACCCACCCCCAGCGTCACCCTAAGCCGAGATCCGTATACCACAGGGTTTGCCCTTAGCGTGTAGTCACTTAGTTGTTAAGTATTTTAATCCCTGGCTCATCATCATAATTTCAGCCGAAAGACGTCCGCTGCTGGACATAGGCCTCCGCCAAAAGGAGAGTTTTGCCATAATCCCCACGCTTGGTAGGCAGGTTGGCGATCGCAGTATGGTGGTTAAATGCATAGAGAACGCTGCTGCCCATTCTCTAATAAGTCCCTAAGTCGCCTTCTACGACACCCACGGGATGAAATGGTACGGTACGGTACGGTACGGGTATTCTTTTACGTCCGGCACGCCACGGACGGAACCCCTGTGAGCCCTGGCTAAAGGTCTTAATTTAGTGACGCACCCACAGGCAAACCTGTTTAATCAGCCGACAACCTCGTAGATTGACCTACGAGAACATTGGCAAAAAAAGCAATATGATAAAAATTTACACTTCTAGGTACCTAGGAATACGAAGTTTAAATTTTTCCCTAAAGATGTTCCCAGTCTGTATACATTTAATTGTTTCAAAATACTCTAATGCATTAGTATCACTAGTGTTTTCATTTATTTTCGTATTATCATCTACACATTGTAAAGCTCCTAAGTACCACCTGTAATAAATTACCAGGTTATTTTAGAGATCAGTGATTTCCACCAGATCTTTCATTTTCTTTCTGTGTAATTCTTATTAAAATCAATCTTGAACATGTAGACATTTACTTTTTATCCGAATTAATTTCTGTTAAAATATCTCCGTGAAAACTCAGGTGACGTGAACTTTTCATTTAATATTCTGAACTGTTTATTTCACTAGCTATAAGTTATTGCTTCAATACATATAGATCATAATCCTATTATTAAGACCATTATTGTACCATCTTTAATGCGAATAAAAACATCCTAAGTATTTCATTTAATACAAACTAAACACTCCACGGCCAATACGTCAACCCACATACCTAATTATTTTACATAAACGCCTATCAATGTAATAATTAGTAGTCAGATCAGAGTACCACTAAATTGACCAACGATAGCTATTGTGTACAGGAGCAACCCCACATGCTTACGTACAGTTAGTTATATGGTGCTGTTACATACATACTTAGCAGGAATATTATATACTTGTAGTTGTAGATGCGGATCTATGTAAACCAGGTGCGAAACATATGCATATGTCGTGATTGGCCCACCATCGAATTACAATTCAGTTTAAAATTAGATCCTATTCTTGTTTAAACTATTTTATTTATTCGTTCATTTATAACATCACGTCATCATTCCCTGAAGGGGATCTTCTTCCTAGCGTATCGATGCCAATAAAAATATATGATATGTTTGGGCCAAAATTCAGCCGGGTACGCGAACTACACTCACTGACGCAGTCATAAGGTCATCAAGTGCACGTGTGACAGGACAAGTGGCGAAAAATGGAAGGAGAGTCATTGTGTACGGGGAACGCCGCATACGCACTTGAGATCTGAGCCGTCCATGAACCCCCATTTGTGGAGATTGTCTTTGCTCCGCCTGTTTTTTTTTTTTTTTGTTAATGTCAGAGCCAAACAATTCACGGACAAAACCAGCCTTGTGTGTAATATTGATAAACTTTGAAGGGTTCTCTGCGGATAAAGCAGCAATTCTCTCTGAATTATCTCACAAGACGCATTTCATTTCATAATATGTGTTCAAGAGACCCATCGGTATTCCACCCAAAGCAGAACTCACACTCCTGGACCTGCCAGGCAGGGGTCTAAATACCATACCTTCCACATTTACACCCGTATTACAGAACCTCACTCAAAGAAACTAGTTTCAACCAATCAAGTGGCTCTAAACTCGTTTTGAGTCTTGAGTGAGCTTCTGTAATACGGCCCTTAGACAGTTATGTTCTGAACTTCTGGGAGTCATGTGATTGCCCAGCAATTATGCCAATTGCCAACAAACGGGCACAAATACAGATTCCGGGCTGCTAGTGAGTTTTTCCTGGTGGAAGACCTAATAACACATTCCCTGGCCCGGGCATCGTACTCGGGACCTCACGCTCAACAGTCGCGAATAAAACAACCTATTCTTCTTAATATAACCAAGTTACCTAGCTAGGTTTTATCATGAAGAATAGGTTGTTTTAAAAATAAAATGCTTTAATGGTCAAAATAACATGCTAATATGTACCTACTTAGTAGCATATTATTAATAAAAAGTAGCTAGCAATGTAGAGTTGTCTTTTTTTAAGATTTCGGGTACTATTTTTAAAACAGTAAAATTTTGTCGACTTTAGAAGAGCCTTCCTTAGAACACCAGCTAAACATGATTGGAATATTAACCACTCTGTCTCTAAACAAGTCCGAGCCTACTCATTAGAGAGCCACCTATCCCTTTTACATGGAACTACCTGCGCTAATACCTCCTCGGCGTACACCCTAGGTTCTGAACATTCTCAGTGACTCAACATTTACTCAAACGAGCGTTGTTTCTATGGCAGCACTGGATGACTCCTCGTAAGTAGGTACATCGAAAATGCATTGGATGGCGTTACGTGAGATGCATATCGATTCACGGCTGTCAGGTATGTCATGAATAAACGAACGAAGGAAAACGTATTAATAGAAATTGTATTTATTTTAATCAGTTATTATCTCATTTATATTTAAAGACAGGTGATCTGTTTATTTTAAGCAGGTGAATGTTCATAATTAGCTCAAAGAACAGACATGAACTTCAAATCAATACGAACAAAATGGTGAGTACTTACACCTTTTCGTCACGGACTGATTCTGTTCATGGTGATTAGTTCCACCGTTCCACATAAAATTGTCTTTAGTTCCACCTTTCATTGTATGCTATGAAAATAACGCCATCTAAGATATGACATATAGTTTCATATATACCTACAAGTGGCCTCTTGGTCTAGGGGTATGATTCCTGCTTTGGGTGCAGGAGGTCCCGGGTTCAAATCCCGGAGGGGCCCTGTTTTGAAATTATCATTTTTTTATGATTTATGTGATGTGATCAAGGAAGAAACTAAATACCACATAAAAAAAAAATCTTATTTAACTCATAATTCTTGCATAAAGTATTTGAACACTGTCTTTTAGTAACTACAATTTTTTTAAGTAAACAAATATTTTTAATCTGAGCAGCTCGAAAATATTTATTTAAAGCTATTTATTTAAAGTGACATCTCTTGGCAAAGCTATGTACCACCTCTACTAGTAAACCAATAGATGTCGCTTTTGGACTTCATTCATTCAAAATGACATCTATTGGTTTTGCTATGAGACTATTTTGTAAGTCAAAATATTTCATGTAGATGTCAGTGAAATCGTAAAACAGCTGTTTTTATGATGATGTTTTGCTTTTCAATTGCTGCCAACTTCATGTCACGCCAAACGGCCAACATCAGCCCTCATCAGCCAGTGAGAATTCGTGTTCGATTTCGTGAGTCGTGTTAATACGTCGATTTAATTTGAAGTACAATTATTTTGTTAGTAATTTTTATAGACCAGTGCAACCGATATTGTGTTTCTTACCCGTTATATTGTGTGATTATTATTGTACTACACCCTGATCTAAAAATAGTGCTAAATAAAGTATTGTGCGTTCGACGGACTCCTTTCACAAAGGATAAACGGGAGACTTCGTGTTTTCCCCGTGCGCATTTCACCAAAACGACAACTACACATTGCGGAACGTAAGTAGAATTATTGACATGATATAATAATATTTTTCCAGCACTATAGACTATGTAAATGTAACCAGCAGTACCTACTAGTTTTTTTTCCAAAATGATTCGCTTTCTGAGTTAACATTTTGATGCTAATAATAGTGACCCAGGTGGCAGTACATAGGATATCGTTAAAATGCACGTTGAAAATTATGAAAAGGCTGAATTTGTACTTACTCATGTTATTCATGAAAAATATCGATTTATTTATTTTTATAGTGCGCGTGTAGACACTAGACATTAGACAGCTGAGTTGACAACTTCTTTGGGTCTTGTCATTTCTATTTCTTGCGGAGTTTTTATTTTATCTTCGTTTAGTTTTATTTTTGTAGTGAAGTACCTCGGAAGTATTTGTTAAAAATAACACATGTTTGTGAATTGGTACTTACTTTCATAAGTTTCATGTTTCATAGTTACTTTATCAGCAAAATACCACATAGTTTCAGTAACACCAAAAAAAAAAATAGGTAGGTTTACCTTACCAGACCTTACAAGCTCAAGCAGCTATACATTATGCAGGTATTTGTTAAATTGTACGTCTGAAGCATTGGACACTTTATATTGTTATCATTTTCCTCAACATACTGGTGAAGAACTTATCTTTTAGTGATCATGTGTAGTGCCCATTTGGCCAAGCATAAGATGGGAAATAAACACACATAGATAAAGATTTAGTAGATTTATGACAGAAGGCTGCACAAAAATAATCATAATTATGTAGTCATACATTGCTTTGAAGTGAGCCCCTAAAATGACCCACTGACCATGAGTAGGCACCTATTGCAGTCATTCACCCCAACAGGTAGAGTTTAATAGCTTTGTGAATCCAGCTACCTGGTTTGGTTACACTACAATCCTTAAAGGTTTTATTGCAGCTTGTAGTCTGCATGCCAAAACAAAATAATATCTTCACAACATTGTTTATTTTAAGTAGGTACACACTTACACTCAATAAATTTAAATTACCTACTTTAGATGTTATTTATTAGGGCCACCAACTCTGCTGCTGTACATAAACACCCATAAATAGGAAACATTTCATAAAATAATAGCACTGATTTATGCTTTTATCAGGTAACATAACATTCACCATAAAGTTGACTAAAGGTTGTAGTTGATAAAACATTGATTTAGTGTAATTTGGCCAAAATAAGCAAATGCTATTCTATTTTCACTCTACCAAATTATTTTTGTGTGAATAGGGACAGAGCATTCTTTTTTTGATTTTAGTACCAAAGTACTAAAATGTCAAGAATTTAGGGAAAGACAGTCAGAATGCCCACTGTTATTATGGAAAGAATGCTTGAGTTCTGGTTCACCTTAAGACGTGTAGGAAGACATTTACTGTTTACTTTTTTATCTGTTATGATTATGAGCAGGTAAAATGGTTTTTTCTCTTTTGATTTTAAAATAATTAAGTTTCTTTTTTCATGTAAGTTTGTTTGCCTTTCCTTGCAACAAATAAAATGAAAAAATATTAATGATTTCTCTATGATCTGACCGATTTATGCAGGGTGTTTAGTAGTAGAGCCTGGCTAATGTCAAGTTGATTAAGAATATGAAACAACATTGCCAGTCTCCACCTCTCATAAATATTCTTTGAATTTTTTTTGTATTACATATATTTGATTGAAGCTCTATCAACTGTATTCAATTTATGACATTTCAGATATGAAAATGTTGAAGGTGATTTTAATGTTTCATACTTTTGTCACAGCATTTTCCAGCCAAGCAAGATCACAATTTTTTTTTTAAGAACAAACATCAAAGTTATGCCACAGCCAGTGGAGTAGCTACCACTGTATCAGCTGTATCAATGATACGGAGCCCCCAAGGTACTGGGCCCCCTAGAGCCCCGATGTTATTATACAGCATGTAAAAAAAACTCAACACCACAAATACCTACTTGATGATAATGTCACTCTTGCTTTTTCTCCTCCTGAATCAGGATGCTGACAGGACTTTCGTTTTGAATAAAAATAAGCAATATCGTCTTTTTAAGCCTGGCCCAGAGGGGTAAAAAGGGGAGCCCCTAACAAATTCTGATACAGGGCCCCTTTACGACTAGATATACGGCTAATAGCCGCACTTCGGCTATTAGCCGTAACATTTATACACCAAAAAGAATTCATTTAAATGTCATGATCTTCATTCCAAAATATTGTACAAGTGTAGACAAAAAACATAAATAATCCACATGGGGTACTTAATTGTAGCTACACATTGATACAATTTTATGTAACAAAAGATTGTAGACAATCACAATCAAAATAATTATATTGTTGTTGATACCTACTTCTTTTCGAGATTGAAAATATTTTGGTATTTATGCGTAAAATGACTGTATACCCATAGGTTTTTTTACATAGTACTTAATCGATTCTGTTAGCATTTTGGGATTTACACACGGCTACACATCATGCTATACATTTCCAGTATAAACTGATCTCCCATTGTATAGGATTTCCGTACAAGGCGAGATCAGCGTAAACTGGAAATGCATGGCTTGATGTGTAGCCGTGTGTACATATATACCCCCTTATTCATAAACGTTGGTTAAATTTAAGTAATGATTAGCGACTGTTTAACCATACATTTTAGACGTTTAAACATAATTTAACTTTAATCATCGTTTATGAATATGGCCCAAGTGATTATTCTGCCTATCTAACGATAACTAGTACTTAGCGGGCGACTTCATCCGCGTATTTTCAGACGTCCCCAAACAAACTTTCAGTCTCTTTTTACCCGACTGCGCCAGAACGGTTATGTTTTTCGAGTGTATGTATGTATTTCTTTGGCACGCTCTGTAGCCTAAACGGCTTGATCGATTTCAACCTGAGAGGTGCCGTTAGATTCGTCTTAATTGTGAGAGTGACACTGGGTGTAACAAAAATCTATTTTTGGCGCCATATTGTCTTAATGTTTTTCGTATCGTAATAAAGGTTTTCTTATATAGGTCTCATTTACGCCAAAAATAATTATATTAACGAAAAACTGTGAAAAAAATATTTACAATTTCAAAAAACCCGACTGCCTAAAAAGTTAACTCACTACCAATGTTGAGACTTTGAAACTAACCAATGTTGGCTGACTGATTGGTACGGTTTCCACCACCATTCAGATCATTATCATTCGAGGAAGTTTTCTCGTGCCTAGCCGCCAAAGCCAAGTTGGGGCTGGTCGCTACATCAGGTTTAGGACATACATCAAATGGAGGCTACTGTTGTTTTATAGGTACTTACAACTTTATAAGAGTTACAAGGCACACAAAGAACAACACAATATCCGCGCCCTTCCGCCTGCAATCACATTCGCTCAGCAAACCTAATATCCGTCATTACGTAGCGTAGCTAGGTAGCTCTTTGTTTCTGACATAAGTGCCACGCCATCGCCACTTACATTATTATGTGTTCACTTCAAATAAGCGTTGACATTGCAATCTTTTTTGCGATCTACGTCGCCACTTGCCACACCCAGTCTCACGTTTACCTATTTGCAGAACATTCACCTTCATAATATTTGTAGACTACGGTCTACATGTGCACTCCTGTGGCTCTGTGACGCATGCAAATCGACCATTTGGAATTTTAATCTCAAACCTCGATTCAATTGTGGGGTGTGTAACGATACATTTGCATTGCAAGCCAAGGAGAGAAGTATACTAGGTCAGTATGCGCTTCCGTGTCGAGGCGTCGTAGTCGGCGCGGGCGCAGAAATGTGAACATTTGCCAAACGACTCACCACCACTCAAATACTATTTTACATTTATGCAACAGGCCTTTAGCATGCTGCTGATATTAAAACAAATTATTACGGAGTACGCCAAACCCTAATCAACCCAAAAGCGTAAAAATTAAGACTATTGACCGATAAAGTACAACAATTACTTTGCTGGACTCAGGAACTACCTATTATAAGTAAGCATTCACGAATAGTTCTAATCACAAGATTGATTTTAGTTGAATCGTTTTTTATTGATGTGTTTATGAATTGTTGACTCGCACATGCTGATATTAGCACGCACTGTGTAATCTTGACCCAGATGATGGAGCTAATTCGTGTTAATTCACTAATTCAGTTAGCCGCGCATCATCACGTTGTTATTGTCAGCAGGGTCGGATGTGCGATGTATTGTTGTAACTGCTGACCCTAAGACACATCTTGATTTAACTATAAGTAATGACTTATGTGTCATCTTAGCACTTGTTTATTTCTAGCTAATACAAAGTAATGTTTTGTGTACATGTAGTGTAAATGACTAGTGATCTATTAGCGTTGTCATTCAATTCCAAATTATTTGAATGTTTGCCGTCAGGGCCAAGGCTGAGCACCTAACTAACTCAATTCTCTTCAAAACCAAATCCCTTCGGATCTGCCAAAAATGAATCCTTCGGTGTAGTCCAATTACGGATTCTACAATAAATGCAAGTACAGTTTCTAGGTTCGCAATAATAGGGCCCCGAGGCCCGCAGTCGGAGCGGCGCCCTGACGCCGACGCAATCGAGTTGCGCAAGCGCAGCCGCAACGTCGCCACTAATATACATTTGTTTATACTTACTTAGTCTATTTTCGTCTTTTTGAGATCTTATGTGCGTCTGATTGCGACATAAAGTGCAAAATTCGATTGGCTTTGTCAGATAGGTACGAGCTTCAGCTACGACTCTACGAGTGGTATAACCATCAAGTTAGTGCATGTAACATAAACCTTAGCGGAATAAACATTGCTTCCATTTAAATAATTAAACCTTGGATAACCCCAGGCCTCGTAAGGTGCATACAGCATAGAGATAAATTATACAGAACATTTAAAAAATACCTAGACAATGAAACACACAAGCTAGTCCTCCATCGATACCGAAGCTTTTGTAATAACTTACCAAAAAAATTAAACCGAGTACGAACGCCCAGAGTTCCAGAAGGCTAGAAATAATCCGAAAGCTACATGGACTATTATTAAACTAATAGGTAACTTAAACCAAAACAGAACATCGTCTTCAAATCTGCTAAAGTGCAGCATTCAGCTGACACGGTAAATGACTACTTTGCCAATGTAGGCAGATTATTGGCATCCAAAATTCAGCTTTCTCAACCACCAAACAGCACCCATATTGCGTAACTCACGATTAATCATAATCTGTTTCGTTTTGAAACAGATTGTTAAACCATTGCTTCATATGTTCGAAAAATGTGTCTGCTCAACAACGTAAATAACGCAATGAATATTGTTGAACTGTCAAATTGAAACAGATTATGGTTAGTTGTGAGTTACGCAATTGGGGTGCAGTTCTACATCCAGTAAACTTGATAACGATTGCTCTTAACCTGCACCTCTGCATTCAATGGCTCTTCACAGCGTTGATAGCTCCGAGCTCACTATTATTCTTGGACAAATGCGCCGTTGGTATTGACGATATCCCCACTTCTGTTGTGAAAGCAACTAGACCTACTATCGTACCTGTGCTTGTCTACTTTTTTAATTTGTGCATTTCTTCAGGCACCTTTTCTGACATATCGGTACTTAAGACTCTCAAAAATCTTAGAAAAAGTTAATACAAAATTTATTATTTTAACTAATAACCAATTTGGCTTCGGAAGTGGTATAACCACCGATGAAGCTGTATTGGAACTAACAGATACTATTATTAATAATATTGATAACAAAATAAAAATACTGGCTATCTTTTTAGATCCATCCAAAGCTTTCGACACTGTCTCTGTCCCCATATTACTCATGAAGCTGGAAAATGTTGGTATCCGTGTCACTGCCCAAGACATCTTCAGAAGTTATCTGACAGGTCGTGGACAGTACGTAAAAAAATTATAATCACCTAAGCAGAAAGGAGATAGTTGCTTTTGGGGTACCACAGGGCAGCGTGTTTGAGCCGAGCCTTTTTCTATTATGTAGGTAAGTGACCTGTGTCCCTAACTGTAAAATAGTAACTTGCGCGGACAATACGGCTCTAATAATTCATAGCCGCGATTGGAGTGAAACTCGTAAAAACGCTGAACTAGCCCTTGGTACTGTGATGAAATGGCTAGCCACAAACCTTACTCTGAATGTCAATAAAACTAAGTTCATCTGTTTTTCCTTAAATAAGTCAGGTCAACCCCCAACACCTATTGCCCTTCACGATCACTCTTGTGTAAACCCTAGTTTTGGCTCACTGCCCTCAACTAGAAGGCTCCCAGATTATTAAATATCTCGTTGACTGTTACGGCATTAGCAAATTGGTTCTGTCGTGGCACGCTTATGAAAGCTCTTGTATATTTTAAAGAAACTTAGAGGCTCGGCGGATTTTAAGACCTATTGGCATTATATTATGCACTTGCTCAGTCAGTGTTAGGTTATTTTCTGACGGTTTGGGGTGGTGCGCACAAAACAACAAGGTTGCAAATCGAAAGAGCTCAGAGATCAGTTTTGAAGATTCTTTCGAGAAAACCAATCTGGTTTCCTACGACATCATCACATCACTTTACTCTTTTGCCAGGTACTAACGGTCAAACATTTGTTAATTTATCAAGCAGTGCTCCTTATGCATGCCCAGCTGATTTATGAACCAGGTAGATCTAGCAGTAGACGCCGTTCGAGTTTGTGAGGTAAAGCCTCGTACAACCGTAGCAGCATGTCGCCATTTTACCTATATGAGCTCAAAAATATATAATAGATTCAATAAAAATATCTACATATAATATATTCTGTTAGGTACCACAAATGAATGTAAGAACATTTCGAGATTTTACTAAAATCACTCACATAAGATGCAACAGAAAAATTATAAGAAGACTCGTGTGGTAATACTGCGACATTTTAAACAAGCCCAAAGTGCACGTACAATGAATTCGCCTCCCAGGAAAGTAAAATCCAACAAGGTCGACTGAAGACTGAGAACAAATCATGAACTGCATAATCATACTAAAGACTACCATTGTTAACATCGTACTTATTGAACTTTAGAGCTCTAGATTTATTTGTGAAATATCCCTCTGAACGCAATTATATATGTACTAGCTTTTGCCAGCGGCCCGCGTGGAGGTTGGTGTAATATGCATAGGTATAAACCTTTCTCTTGTATCACTCTGTCTGTTGATGAAAACCGCATTAAAATCTGTTGCGTAGTTTAAAAGATCTAAACGTACAAACACGAAAAGCGACTTCGTTTTATACTATGTAAGGATATAGAATCCATTTATTAGTAAATGGATCCCCCACCCACTCGGGGGGTTAGCCCCCCCGAGTGGGTTCCCGCATTTTCGTTGCGGGGGGGGGCTCAGTAACCGTGGTGTCCCAGCCAAGGTGAAGCGAAGAGGAACCCAAAGGTGGGGCCAGTCGTCAGGGCTTTTGCCTTCAAGCCGATGACGTAGCGGCCAAAAAGTAGGTTGTGGTGAGGTGGGCCGCGATGTCGAATGGGAGGCATCGCGGCTGAGGGTTACGGGCTGCGGCAGAGGAGGAAAGCCGGTGCTTCTGAGCAGCGCTCTTCCCTTCCGTGGCCTGGACGGGGCCGCCACCGTTTGATGGCGGACGCGGTGGGGCCGCAGGGGAAGAGGAGTGTCGGTATAGCGTTGGCCGCTCTCCCTATCCCCTGCGGCCGAAAAGGGGTAGGCGGGACGGCGCGTTGTGTTCCACGCGCGCCGTCAGAGATGTCACCAGCAACTGGTGGGGTCCGCAAGGGCCGATGCCTGCTAGGGGTGCGGGTTGTTCGAAAGAGACACCGTCGCCCCTGGCACACAGGCAACTGAGGGAACACGGGTGGGTTTTAGTCGGTAAATGTCTGACACGCCCTCCTGCTCTCTACCCAGAGCGGGAGAAGTCATTTCATGATTTCCCATCCTCCAAAAAAAAAAAACATTTACTAAGACTTCATATGATTCTTTATATAGAACCATTTAGTCACATATAGGTACGTAGGTGGGTAATAGGTATTCTTAGTATAAAATTATATAAATGATTTAATTTATTTTACCGCTGCTGTTTCCGTGTTGTAAATGTCAACAGGGAAAACTAGTTCTGTCAGGTTGTAGTGCCTATAATACCTAACCACATTATTTAACCACACCTAATTTAATATAAATTAAGTATGATTTATCTTTTCTCGAAGATAATTATGCTGAAGGTACGACTCATAAAATAAGCTCGAATGTCAGATTATCATTATGAAAATTGGAAAACTCCATAGAGTTTTTGTTGTTGTAACGCAAAATAATAACAACTTTGTGTTATCTCATTGCCCATACGAGCTTTGAAGTTGACCACATTCGCACGGACGGGACGGGACGTAAGAATATCGTGGCAGGATTTAATCGCACACTAGATCTGCAACTCTCGGTGCATAACCGAGCATCAAGAATTCAACACAGTGCATCCCAGCGCGTCGAAAAAACTTACAGGCCCCAATAATGTATGGTTATAACGATTCCCCGCGGAATGTTACTACGTTCATACAACGTCAATAACGTGTTTTTTAGAAACCAATGTAACGGTAAGGAATCGAAATGTCATATTCTGTATGGTCCAAGACATTTTGTCGATATTAGTAACCAATATTAGCAGAATTCGTGTGTGATTGACGTGGTTACGAGTAAGGAATCGTAGTGAATTAAAGGCCTTGTTCGATTTTCACCTATCGCGTTAGTCTTGAGATCCAGTGCGCGAAAAAATCGCGCCGCGACATTTTTAAGTCCTTCCGAACGTGGACTTACAGGCAGTAATTGCATGTGCATTAAATATTTTATCAGTTGTCGTTCCCACGTCCCACTGTGTGTGCAACCCTCCATACATGATGTCTACACATGTGCTGTCATTAATTGCTTCGCTTGTTAGCTACACGTCTCTCACTACGTCAAAGTAAAGGTAATTTATTAATAATACACAACATTTTTAATCTTTCCCAGGTACATGTATACTTACTGCCTTTTTAAGGGTCTAGTATTCGCAAGCGCTACTGCTGAACTCAAAGGTCCTGGATTAATTCCAAGGTCTTGCAAAGTGTTATTGGATTTTCTATATGGAATTTCTCAGTAGCAACCAGCACCCTAATTGCGTAATTCACGATTCATCATAATCTGTTTCGTTTTGAAACGGATTGTTAAACCATTGCTTCATAAATGTTCGAAAAATGTGTCTGCTCAACAACGTAAATAACGCAATGAATATTGTTGGACTGTCAAAACGAAACCGATTATGATTAATCGTGAGTTACGCAATTAGGGTGCAGGAGTCTGGATTTGTGCTCAGTTGATGGCAATAAGGTCGCCCCCTATTACATGGCATTTTATCATAACTGGTGAAATGTGTATAGGTTCATCTCTGCCCAACCGCTCGGGTTAACAAGGCGCGATGTTATGTATACTTATCTTACTTATACACGATACGTTTTTATCCAGTGCGCAAACTATAGCCATGAATTCAGCATATCATTCTAGACCCCCCAGCGCAGAAATTTTTCGTCGATCTTTTTAGAAATGTCTTGACCTTTGTAGATTGTCATTGTGAATGAAAGCGTTCATATTCTAGAAGTAACACGAGAAGCTATTATCATTAGAAACGGGGAACTAAACTTGCCATTCTTATGAACAGTTGCAAACACAATAGGTGGAACAAGGCCAGGCACCGCCTTTTTTTTTTTTTTTTTTTTTTGGGTGGGAAATCATCAAATGACTTCTCCTGCTGAGTAGAGCAGGAGGGCGTGTCAGACTTTTACTGACTAAAACCCACCCGTGTTCCCTCAGTAGCCCGTATGCCAGGGGCCGTGGTATCTCTTTCGAACAAACCCGCACCCCTGGCAGGCATCGGCCCTTGCGGACCCCACCTGTGGTTGCTGACATCTTTGACGGCGCGCGTGTGGAACACAACGCGCCGTCCCGTCTACCACTTTTCGGCCGCAGAGGATAGGGAGAGCGGCCAACGCTATACCGACACTCCTCTTCCCCTGCGGCCCCACCGCGTCCGCCATCAAACGGTGGCGGCCCCGTCCAGGCCACGGAAGGGAAGAGCGCTGCTCAGAAGCACCGGCATTCCTCCTCTACCGCAGCCCGTAACCCTCAGCCGCGATGCCTCCCATTCGACATCGCGGCCCACCTCAGTTGCGGTGCACCTCACCGCAACCTACTTTATGGCCGCTACGTCAATGGCTTGAAGGCAAAAGCCCTGACGAGCGGCCCCACCGTTGGGTTCCTCTTGGCTTCACCGTGAGTGGGAGACCACGGTTACTAAGCCCCCCCGCAACGACAATGCGGGAACCCACTCGGGGGGGACCGCTGCGGCTACTAGCTTCTATCAGGCGTTTGTTTTACATTCATTGTCCTCTACACACCATTGTTTTACTACATGCTTCAGACAGACGTCAACAAAATAGAAATCAATAAACTGTTATCTTGGGACACACACTAGAATTAATCTCTGAAGGTTTTTTTTTTTTTTGGGTGGGAAATCATCAAATAAGTTTTCCGCTCTGGGTGGAGCAGGAGGTCGTGTCATACTTTTACTGACTAAAACCCACCCGTGTTTCCACAGTTGCCTGTGTGCCAGGGGCGCGGGCGGCGGTATCTCTTTCGAACAATCCGCACCCTGATTGACAATTTGACATTGACACTCGTTGAGTTCAGAATATGAAACAAGATCACAATTGACATAAGCTCACAGTAAGTAATTCAATGGACAAGGTCACCTCAACAACTGCGAGGTGATGAAATGAATCCATACAATAATAGGTATGCAAATTACATTACCTACCTATTAAATACATTGGTAAGAACTGTATCTAATTGAATTACTGGATTTCATCGATAACTGCCACTCATAATAAAATTATGTTCTCTATCGATATTCGATTCAGCGACTTTTTATTTGGCTTTAATTAGGTATACGATAAGAGGACATTATAGGCGTTGCTTGCATGACTCTTTAAGGCTCCCGCAGACAGACACGACGCACTCCAGTAGAATTTTTTTTACGCATGCTTTATTTAAATAGTTTAACTAGCTAGAGTCGCGTCGCTGTCTGCCGGAGCTTTTATGCATTTATTTGCACACATGAAAACATTTTATTTGTCATTTTCTTTGCAAGCTTGCCAAAACTTAGGGAGCAAGTGTGACCTTGTCAGCTTGTGACAGGCTAAGCCACAACGTGTGTCGAGTTGTATTAATTTGTCCAAAAAAACGAGTCTATCCAACCATTATTTTTTTAGGACAAGGTCGATAATATCTCCTTTGTAATTTTATGCGCATCAGTTTATGGCAGATTATTATTTTAATTTATACACCAAAATATTAAACCGACTGATGTGATCTTGTAGCCATATGGCAGATTATGATTTTAATTTATACACCAAAATATTAAACCGACTGATGTGATCTTGTAGCTTGGCTGTCACGGGCATAGTTTGTTGTGATGCATCTATACATGGAACTGAAAAATATTGCTTTACTATATTCCGTGAACGACAATTGGTATTGATTGGGACATACGATACCCACTTAATTCCGAACTTGACCCAAAATCATTCGGTAAGTACTCGTATGTAAATTCAAGTAACACCACAAGATACCTAAATATTATTATTTAAATCTTTCAATCGGTTTTCACCAATAGGAAGTGGTTCACGAGGAAGGTTTAGGTATATAATTTGTTAATGTCTTGTTTAAATTGAGTCGCTGGCAAAAGCTAATAAGTTAATAAAGCTTCACCAATACATAAAATCATCCCCGTGAATGGTCTGAGTAACATAATGTACTTTCACACAGACATAAAAAACCGCAAGCTTCATAATAAAATTAAGTGAAACGATCACGAAGCTGCTGTCAGATTGGTGGGGGGTGAGTCGACCTTGCAAGGTCGATGGTGCTGCTATGCCGTATGCAAGGGTGAACGCAACGCGTCGACAACGCCACAGCCACACCCGCAGGGCCGTAATCAACAACAACCACTTCATAAGTCTTAGGTGAAACTTCTGGAACCATGAGGTTGCTGCAATACCCTATACATTAAAAATTGGATAGCAGCCAAGGACGCCAGCATTATTGCTCACTTTAGCTTCACAGTTCTATAGAGTGCTTGCTACTAAGTATATTTTATGAATTTATCATAGCTGACGTAAACCTAACTAAGTTAATACCTTAATGAATAACCATTAGATAGTGAAACGCCAGGAATCGATAAAAGATATATAAGGTCTCGCACAGACCAGCGCAACGCGATGCGGTACGACGCGATTCTGATACCTACAATAATATCCATAAAGTTTTCAAAGAAACAGTTCTAGTAATATCGCGTCACGCTGTTGTGTCGCGCATGTATTCGCCTTTATGCTTCTCGTTTCATTTAAATTGTTTAGGAAATAAAATATGACAAATAATAGTTGTAACACACGTTTATTATACCTAGTTTGTATTATGAGTACGATCCTAGTGTATTAGGTAAGTTGTTGGCCTTGCCGGTTTTTAGCTTATCGATTTCCGTGTTCCAAATAGCAATACCAAATCAACGTTAAATAATAATAAGGAACAGGGTCTTTCCAAATTAATTTTAATTAACGTTGTTTTTTTCCTATGGAACACATAGACCTAGAATGGTGGCTACATAAATAATTAAATATGCCATTACGATATGATTGACATCCACCTAAATAATTAAGACATTTATAGTAATAACCAAAGGGATAATTGCGTACATAAATAATTAAATAAGCCCATTATGATATGATTTACATCTACCTAAATAATTATAATATTATTAGACATTTATAGTAATAACCAGAGGGGTAATTGCGTACATAAATAATTAAATATGCCCATTATACCTACCCGCACTGGGTGCTTACTCTCGAATATAATTCCGATAGATCGACATTGGAATTATCAGTTAAACGTCAGGGATTGGCTGGACTCACTGAGTCTAGCCAATCCCTGACGTTTGACTGACAATTCCAATGTCGATCTATCATAATTATAGTCCAGAGTAAGCACCCTGGGCCCGCGTGGTGGATTACGGCCCACTCCCTCTTACAGAGAGGAGGCCTGTGTCCCAGCAGTGGGAACGTTATAGGCTGTGTTTGTATGTATTGCCCATTATGGATATTATGATTGACATCTACCTAAATAATTATAATATTATTAAACATAGTAACAATCAGAGGGGTAATTGCGTACATAAATAATTAAATATGCCCATTATGATATGATTGACATCTACCTAAATAATTATAATATTACTAGACATTTATAATAATAACCAGAGGGGTAATTGCGTACATAAATAATTAAATATGCCCATTATGATATTGTTGCGCCGCACAAATAATGTTTGGTTGCCACTAGCGCCATCTCGTATCGAATAGCGGAATTAATGGTCAGGAGCTTTCTAGAAAGTTCGATGCTAGAACTTTCTGGAACTTTCGACATGTGTTCGGTCAGGGCCGATATGTACTCGAACATTCTAGATGCTTCTACGGTAGAAGGTTCTGGAACTATCCGAGGGCCCTATATAAGCGGGAATGGAGCGCGTTCCGGGTTAGTATTGGATAAGCGATACATGTGAGAACATCTAAAGCGATCTTCAAGTGCGACTTAAGAGTGATCCGTAGTGCTATTGTGTTGTGTTATTAGTGAGTTTAATTAAAGTGTTATTTTTGGTAATTCATATCGGCAGTTTTTAATTGTCACGAACCCCTAGCTCGTAACAATTGGTGTCAGAAGCAAGGATTAAAATCATGCCGATTTTACCTAAAGACGACACGGAGGGTATCCGTACCCGGAGTCAACGCCAGCAGGAGACGGACCAGAGGCGATTTGGTGGAGCAATGCCACAGACTTCGGAGGGCCAGCTACCAACCACGGAGGCCGGCCCGTCCACAGCTGCTCCATCATCACCAGCACCGGATTTTGCTGCTCTGATGATGATGTTGCAGGACCAGGCCCGCCGACAGGAGGAACAGGCTCGCCGACAGGAGGAACAGGCCCGCCGTTTGGAAGAACAGCTCAAACGGGATAAAGAGGAGCAGGCCCGCCGACAGGAGGAACAGGCCCGCCGATTGGAAGAACAGCTCAAACGGGATAAAGAGGAGCAGGCCCGCCGACAGGAGGAGCAGGTGCACCGACAGGAAGAGCAGATGCTCCTCATAAAGGACCTTCATGCAACCTTCGGGAAAGACATGAAGGAGGTGAAGGAGAAGGTTGCCCAGCATGACAACCGCTTGTCAGAAGCTGAAACTCAGATTAGCAAGTTTAGTGACGTCATTGCTGATGTGAAGCAAGAGTTGGGTAACCTCAAACTTGGGGATGGAATCGCAGCTCCCGTAGCTACAACACCTTCGCTACGTGGATTCAAAGTGCCGCCGTACGACGGGACTTCTTCCTGGTCGGCCTACAAAATTCAGTTTGCGGCTGTCATGAAGGCGAACGGGTGGAATAAAAGTCAGGCCATGACTGCCCTCACCCTAGGCCTGCGCGACCAGGCTTTAAATGTGCTGGAAGCTCTCGGTAAGGAAGTGACTTACGAGCAGCTCCGCGAGGCATTGGAGGCTAGATATGGCGACGCTCACCTGGAACACGTGTTTCGTGCGCAGCTCAAGGATCGTGTGCAACGCAGTAACGAAAACTTGCAGCAGTGGGCCCTTGAAGTGGAGAAGCTGGTTCGAAAAGCGTACCAGTCCGTACCTGCGCTTATTGATGGGAACCTGGTGCAGGCATTCGTCGACGGCATCCGGGACCTTGAAGTTAGAGCTGCTGTGAGACTCGGTCACCACGGGACGCTTAAGGACGCCTTGGCCCATGCACTGGAGGTGGAAGCTGTGCGGCAGGATCATCGTTCCCATCGCGTCAGGGAGGTTGTAGCGGCTACAGTTCGCGATCGTAAAGGATACAGCCCTAGGTGCTACGGCTGTGGGGAAAGGGGCCACCTTCGATCCAGTTGCCCTAAGCGAACTGCAGAAAGGGAAGATGGCCGGTCTCCAGAGGGTAGCGCGGCTAACAGCACTACCCAGCAGCAGCAGGGAAACGAGTAATAGCCAGGACTGCGGGGCGGGTGCTGGCTGATGTTCAAAGAGCCGCAAGGATTTCGATCACACAAACCCATGACGGGAACACCTTAATCATCAAGGGCGAGGTCAACGGAACGCCTTGTAAGCTGACCATAGATACTGGAGCCTCTCGTACGGTCGTCAGTTCCCAAATTATGAGTCGGCTCCTTGGGGACTCCGAATACAACCGAGAACGCATTAATTTGGTGACAGCCACCGGTCAGCGCATACCCGTCCGTGGAGAGAAGGAGATGGAGTTGAAACTAGGCAACAGGATGTACCTGCATAATGTCATCGTGGCTGCTATAATGGACGATTGCATCCTGGGTCTTGACTTTATGAGGAAGAATTTTTGCGAGATTGACGTCAAGCAGGGAGTTATGAAATGTGGACGAGAGGAACTTTTTATGGAAGGGGCGTTACCAGGGAATGTGTACAGCCTTAAGGAAATTGTTCTTCCTCCGAGATCAGAAACGATTGTGCCGGTTAGTCTTCCTCGGAATCCTGGGCAAACTTGTTGTGTACTCGTGGAAAGGGTAGACAATGACCTTCCATGGAAAGTGGCACGAACTTTGGTCAGAGCCACCGACATCTCAGGGGTACGTGTGCTGAACCTTTGTGATCAGGAACAGACTATTAAAAAAGGCACACTGATTGGTACTTGCGAGGAAGTGGATTGGTTGCGCCAATGCCAATATCTATCGACTGGGACCCCCAGCAAGGATGCACAAACGAGAGTGACCACACTTTTAGAAGACTGTCGCAGCGCTTTGTCTCAAAATGAAATGGTCAAGGCGAAGAAGATGTTACTGAAGTACGCCGAAGTTTTCTCCCTAAACGATAGTGACATTGGGAAGACTGGCTTAGTTCAACACAAAATAAATACAGGCGACGAGTTGCCGATCCGTCAGCGGCCAAGGAGATTGCCGGTAGCGCGTGAAAAGGAAGTAGAAACCATGATTGAGGGAATGGTGAAGGATGGTGTTATTGAACCTTCATCTAGTCCATGGTGTTCACCTGTAGTGCTAGTAAGGAAGAAGGACGGCAGCATGCGGTTTTGTGTTGACTATCGTCGTCTGAATAACGTAACGACGAAGGACAGCTACCCTTTGCCAAGAATTGATGACACGTTGGACATGCTTACTGGAGTAAAGTGGTTTAGCACTCTGGACCTGAAAAGTGGCTACTGGCAAGTGGAAATTGACCCCAAGGACAAGGAGAAAACAGCATTCTCGACAGGAAAGGGTCTGTGGCAATTTAAAGTTATGCCGTTTGGATTGTGCAACGCTCCGGCAACGTTTGAAAGGTTGATGGAACTTGTACTTACTAAGTTGATTGGCGATGCCTGTCTGGTCTACTTGGATGACATCATCATCGTAGGCCGTACGTTTGAAGAACATCTTCAAAACCTTGAACGCGTGCTCATGAAGATCCAGAGTGCCAACCTCAAGTTGAGTCCGAAGAAATGTTCACTATTGAAATGGCAAGTTAGCTTTTTGGGATATGTAGTGTCGGAAGAAGGTATCCGCACGGATCCAGAGAAAATCGCCGCTGTCAAGGATTGGCCAGTTCCAAAGGACAAGACGCAGGTCAGAGCGTTTTTGGGGTTGTGCTCTTACTATCGGCGATTTGTTAAGAACTTTGCAGATATAGCCAAACCCCTGCATAAGCTAACCGAGGAGAAGCGACATTTCTGCTGGGATGATAGTTGCGATATCGCATTCCAGGAGTTAAAGGACCGACTATGCAAAACACCTATTTTGGGGTACCCTGATGCAGGCAAGGAATTTATAGTTGACACAGACGCAAGTGACATAGGACTTGGTGGTGTGTTGTCTCAACGGGATGGTGATCAAGAGGTTGTGATAGCGTACTTCAGCAAGTCGTTGTCAAAGCCGGAGAGGAACTATTGTGTCACGAGACGGGAATTGCTTGCTATGGTAAAGTCATTGCAGCATTTTAGCAAATATCTTCTGGGGCGGAAATTCCACTTACGAACCGACCATGCTGCACTGAAATGGCTATTGCAGTTCAAAAATCCAGAAGGACAAGTTGCGAGATGGATTGAGCTACTGCAGGAATACGACTTTGTGGTCGAACATCGCAGCGGGAAATCTCATGGCAACGCAGATGCATTGTCAAGAAGACCTTGTCCTGAAGACTGCAAGCATTGTACTAGGCAAGAGAGTAAGGAAGTGGTACCTGTGAGGATGCTCAGGACGGACCTCAGCAACGAGTGGAAGGAAAGTCTACAACGTGCACAGCAGGAAGATTCGGAAATCAGGCCGATTCTGGAGTGGATGAAGGCCAGAGCTCCTAAGCCAAGGTGGAGCGACGTCTCAGCAATGAGTTCCATCACAAAGAGCTATTGGGCCCAATGGGACAGCTTGGTGATTCAGGATGGAGTCCTGTGCCGTAAATGGGAAAATGCTCGGGGAAACAGCTGTCATTTGCAAATGGTAGTCCCTAAAGCTCAAGTACCGGATGTTCTCCAGCTTTACCATAATGGTTCTTCAGGAGGTCATCTAGGAGTAAAACGGACTCTACTGAAGATACGAGAACGGTTTTACTGGGTCCACTGTCGGGACGATGTCGAGGACTGGTGTCGCAAATGTACAAGTTGTGCAGCTGTAAAGGGACCTCAGACGCGTAGCAGAGGTGCATTGAAATTGTACAATGTTGGTGCACCATGGGAGAGGATAGCCCTTGACGTTGCGGGGCCGTTTCCAGAAAGTGAAAGTGGTAACAAGTATTTCATGGTTGTGATGGATTACTTCACTAAGTGGCCGGAAGTCTTCGCCATTCCAAATCAAGAAGCTTCGACAGTTGCAGATAAATTAGTTCATGAAGTCTTCTGTCGTTTTGGAGTACCTTTAGAGATTCACAGTGATCAAGGAAGGAATTTTGAGTCCCAAATATTCCAGGAAACTTGTCGAGTTATGGGTACTCATAAAACAAGAACAACTTCTTACCACCCACAATCGGACGGAATGGTAGAACGATTTAATCAGACATTAGAGAGGTACCTAGCAAAAGTTGTGGAAAATCGGCAACGAGATTGGGACAAGCACATACAACCGTTTTTGCTGTCTTATCGAAGCGCTGTTCACGAAAGCACATCGGTGACACCAGCTTTCGCAAACTTTGGAAGGGAATTACGGCTACCTGCAGACCTGATCACCGGAATACCACCTGATGCCCCACGCAGTATAACCGATTATGCGAATGACTTGCGGAACAAGATGAATGACATTTATGAGCACGTCAGACACTCAGGCCAGCAACTGTCTGAAAAGATGAAAACCCGTTATGACCGTAAAATGAACAATAAAGGGTTTGACGAAGGTTCACTAGTGTGGTTGCACAATCCCGTCCGTAGCAAAGGGAAATCTCCTAAGCTTCAAGCTAACTGGGACGGACCGTACCGGATTGTGACAAAGATCAATGACGTTACCTACCGGATACAGAAAGGTGCAAGAGGTACTCCTAAGATAGTGCACGTGGATCGACTGGCGCGTTATTATGGGGCCGATAATGCTCGGGACGAGCATTTCTTAGGTGGGGGCAGTGTTGCGCCGCACAAATAATGTTTGGTTGCCACTAGCGCCATCTCGTATCGAATAGCGGAATTAATGGTCAGGAGCTTTCTAGAAAGTTCGATGCTAGAACTTTCTGGAACTTTCGACATGTGTTCGGTCAGGGCCGATATGTACTCGAACATTCTAGATGCTTCTACGGTAGAAGGTTCTGGAACTATCCGAGGGCCCTATATAAGCGGGAATGGAGCGCGTTCCGGGTTAGTATTGGATAAGCGATACATGTGAGAACATCTAAAGCGATCTTCAAGTGCGACTTAAGAGTGATCCGTAGTGCTATTGTGTTGTGTAATTAAAGTGTTATTTTTGGTAATTCATATCGGCAGTTTTTAATTGTCACGAACCCCTAGCTCGTAACAATATGATTGACATCTACCCAAATAACTATAATATTAATAGACATTTAATAAAAACCAGGGGGTAATTGCGTAACACACTAACAGTAGGAAAAGCTTTCATTTGTAAGTACAGTCCAACAACGTTCATTGCGTTATTTACAGACAAATTTTTCGAACATTACAAGTCAATGGATAAGCAATATCCTTCAAAAGGATTCCGATTCGCAATTAGGGTGCAGGAGCGAGAGCCAGCAAGAAGTTTAGCTTTAGAGATACCCAATAAATCCCTTTATCCTTATAATGTCATGGAGGCTATATTCTCAATTCTTATTACCTACTTTGCCAAAGACCTAATCTAGCTTTACATTACCAAATTGGAACAAATACATTTTAGAAAACAGAGAAACATTTAGACCAGTTTATGTCTCAGCCATTTGCCAAGAAAGTTTATGGCACAAGCTCCCAAACTATTGAAATCAACCCTAGCAGTAAGTACCCACGGCACAGCTGCGCATTGCGACGATATGGCGAGGTCATTCTCACAAATGGCACTGATAAATGTTCAGAGTTCAGACTCCACTGGCCTCAAATGGACTGCTAAATTATTAATGTGTAATTGCCCTTTGAACTACACTAAAATATTATTAAGAAACCACACGTTTTTTAATACTTTTTAATCTTCTATAACCTTGGCCTTTTTTTCGAGATCATATTTGGCCAGTCAGTGACCGTAAAAACGTTAATATATTCAAAACCAGCAATAATACTCTATGACACTCTACACCAGAGTCTAGTCATCCTTCGTTTGACTCGACCTTATCCATTTATTTTAAAGCTACTACAGAGCGTATTGAATCTTATTTTGTGAGAGACAAGAACCAATTTTGAAAGCAGTCCAGTTTCCTATTGTTCGATGTAGAAAGTGCATCACGAACTGGGATCACGACGAGCATTCTAATTGCGGTTATTCTACGAAAGGACAACTCGGGGCTACATTTTTTGGATGTTAACTCGTGCTTCCATTGAATCTTTTGTTTTTTTTTTTCTTCGCTCCTAATTTCCGAAACGTAGCAGCAGGTGGAGTTTATTTTTTGTTGGAATAGGAAATGTGGTTCGCTGTCAATAACTAGCGGTTTTTACTGTAAAGTAGGAATATATTACAGCCAGGTAACCCAACATATTATGTGTCTTATTTATAGAAGATTGCACTACATCCTGTTTTATATGTAGAATAACCTTATACGTCACACTAACAGAGTTTTTTTTATTTTTTGTTGAGGATGGGAAGTGTCAAAATAACTTCTCCGGCTCTGGGTGTAGCGGGAGGGCGTGTCAGACTTTTACCGTCTAAAACCCACCCGTGTTCCTTCAGTTGCCTGCCATGTGTGCCCACGGTATCTCTTTCGAAAACCCGCTCTCCTGGCAGACTAACAGACGGTTAACTCTTACTAATTAGGACGTGGGACGGAAAACAGGCATCATATTCCGTTTTTAAAGCCAGCGTGACCCAGAAAACCCTCAAACCCTCCGATTTTTCAGCACGGATGAACCATAAATACAGATAATGTTCAACTCATTCTTTATTCAGATTACTTGTGGCAGTCGGTCACCATTAGGGTCGTCGTCGTTAAATAACAATGGCCACAAAATTACATCCAATTTTGTCCGTTCTCAGAAAAAATGTGTTTGTTACGTAAGCTGCACTTTCCCCTGAATATAAACAAGCAGCCCCCGCGGTTTCTAATCGATTTCATGCTTTTTAGCTTGTTGATTAACTACCTAACGCTCATGTTACAAAATGAGGCAAATCTTCAATCAGTGTAGTTGTTAAGTTACTGGCATTATGAGGTCATTAATTTAATGATAATAAAAATCCAAGTTAATTAAGCTAAGTTATGTGAACCTATTACGCCACGGCGATTGTGCTCGTAAGTCATTGCGTCACTTAATCATTGAAACGGTTAATATAAGGAGTATTGTCTTCAGTACGTCAACTCGTTACATAGTTAAGTAGGTAACGTTTGTACCACACCACACTGGCCGTACTATTGTTTTGCATTTAGAAACTTGTTTAAAGTAGCATTGAACTTAATATAGCAACAGAAATACAATACATTTTGTTTCTGTCCTTGCTGTTGATCTGGAAACCATGTAGTATTAGATATTCCGTGTCTCACACGAAGATTGTAGCATTGGATGTAGAGTATTTATGAAATGATAAGCTGTAATTAGAGAGACTAATCGTAGCACAATAAATTGCGCATCACACTTGCATTGCCTTTCAATTTCAAAGCTTTTTGGAGCATCAAAAAACTCTTCCCCAAGCCGTTCATTGTACAGAGGGCAGCACATCAAGCTACCCCAATCTGTCAAATTTCTTTGATAGTTTTTCAACAAGGTCAATGTTCAATTGGGAAAATTTTACAGTTCGGCATAGCTTGACCTGCTGACTGTACAGTCGCACGCACCAGGGTATTGGTAAAAAACAAAAAAAAAACTATCTGTATTATGTATATTATAAATTTATAATTCTCCAATTCATTAACAAAGGAGAAAGTAAAGTACTGTTTCCTCTTCTCTACGTGTCAATGGACCGCATTTTTACGAAAAAAATTTAACTTGTCTACCTGTTATATCAATTTTAATATCTACTATTTTTAGTGATTGTCATGGAAATCATGTCACTCTGTTTAAATAGGTTCATTTTATTTATGTAGATTATTTTACATATTGTGAATGAGAGAACGTTGTAGGCCTTACAGACTAGATTTGTAGACGATTTTCTATTCTGTATTCGTCTAAGTACCTGGTACTTATTGACAAGCCTGCGCTTCCTCCCATACATTTGTGTACCGTGCACCTAACTTCTGACGTTTCATAAGTGCCCGTTGCATAAGGTTTATGTGAAATAAAATACCTATTTTGATTTTGTTATGTAACGTCTCGTTTAGCTGATTTAAATCCAGAGTATGCCGAATTACAGTTTCATAATAATCGAAAACATTGTCTACTCTCCATGATTTTTTGTCTAAGTATTAAATATAGGTATTATGTTATCGAATGAACATAACGTTGTTGGAGCTTAATCATCTTGAACATTCGCATAAAGGTGAAGGTTACGGCCCGGTTTTGGAACCTATTTAAGTGATTAAAAACTTAATAAATGAAAGTCCTAGTTATTGGCATTGTGGCAATACGCCTACCTCCTACGTAAATAATGGAATAGGGCAATTAAAAAAGTTGATGAAAACCTGAAATAGTTGCCATGGTCACGCGCGTCCGAAATAATTCGAACGGAAACTTTTTAATCCTGACAAGATTTAGTTAAACGACCTACATAAAATTTTGAAAAATATGGTCTTCTACTAGAGGAAGAAGGAAGTACGTAACTAAAAGTAAAAAGCATCTTAAAACTGATTTGTGTAGCAATTGTAAGCATTCCCTGGGTCTTACTCATTGCAGTGAGTTTATTGACCAGACTGTCACCTTGAAATATACAACTACAAGATAGCCTCCTACGTACCTACGTATAGGTAAACCGATCAGTTTAAATTAGCTACGAATCTAGAAGTAGGTATGTAAAAGTAGCATTTAGCATATTGCGCAACAGAAGTTGAATCAGTGCGGGCGAGGCAGGAGGCGTGCGCGACGTTGACCCACCAGCCGGTCGCTCACCTCATCACGATCTGTCCTCTGCGACATCTAGGACATCTCCAACAGGGCCTGCTTATTTTATCCAGGCCCTTTGTACACAACACGGTTTCTTTACGGTTAACCGCGCCGTAGAAAAATCCTGTGACCTTGTACATGACACGGTTTTATGGTAAGTATACGGCGACGTCTCGGTGCCGTGCCGTAGTGCCTCCGCCGCCGTGTTGTATAATAGTGATCCATACAACACTAACGACCGTGCCTACACACGGCGTAAAAGCTCCCGCAAACAGGCGAGCCGCAACTCTAGTAGAACAATTTCTGTGAAAACTTTATGAAAACAAGAGTCATGTCACGCTTTTCTGCGCGAGCCTTTAAACCGTAGTTTTTCGCGGAAAGAAAAACGTATGAGTACAAAGGGTTATTCCACACTCTGCTACAGAAAAAACTTTAGGAATACCTGACTCCAAAATATTTTACTTTACTACAGCTATCCACGGATACCATACCTACGTGGCCACAGCTTTACGAGTATGTTTGGGTGCCAGAATAAACAATGTGCATGAGTCATTTATTACCTTATTGCAACAGTTTAGCAACATCTTAATTCAGTCTAAGAAAACTGTTGCTTAACTGGTATTTGTAATGTACTATATTAAAATTTGACATGATACTTACTTACTGTATGCATGGCTGCTAAAATTTTGTGATGCCACGCCGCCATCCATGTGCTACATTTCATAGATCGATATCCGTACTACAGTTTGAACTTGTTTTTGTTTACAAAGGCCCACCTGCCTTCACATAAGATTTGTTTATCAAAATGCTGGCTTTAGTTTAGTTTTCGTCTTCCTCACCTTGCCGTCTGTGTATAAAAGCTATTTTTAAAAGTTCATGGTCAGAATAGCTGCATCCGGAAAACGCTTAGCTTTATTCAATCTTTGAATTTAATCAACCAAAGTGTGTTTTGCCTACTGACTTTTGCGTCAATCTTTACAAATGAATTGAAACTCGCAACGATGTTGTGGAAGACTAAGGGAATACTCACACTTATTCAGCTCTGTTCAGCTTTTGTCCATCATCATCATCATTTCAGCCGAAAGACGTCCACTGCTGGACATAGGCCTCCCCCAAGCTCCGCCACTTCGACCGGTTCTGTGCTTCCCGCATCCAGCAGATTCCTGCGACCCTCACAAGGTCATCTGTCCACCTTGTGGCAGGCCTTCCAACTTTACGTCTTCCGGTAGGCGTCACCACTCCAGAACTTTTCGGCCCCATCGGCCATCTGTTCTGCGAGCAATGTGCCCTGCCAACTGCCACTTAAGTTTGGCAATTCTCCGGGCTATGTCGGTTACTTTGGTTCTCCTACGGATCTCTTCATTCCTGATTCGATCACGCAGGGAAACTCCAAGCATAGCCCTCTCCATCGCCCTTTGGGTGATTTTAAGCCTTTTTATGAGGCCCATTGTGAGCGACCACGTTTCAGTTCCATATGTCATCACTGGCAACACGCACTGGTCAAAGACTTTCGTCTTGAGACACTGCGGTATTTGGGTCGAGAAGATATTGCGAAGCTTCCCGAACACTGCCCAGCCGAGTCGGATTCGACGATTGACCTCTTTCTCGAAGTTGGACCTACCTAACTGGACAATTTGTCCTAGGTAAACGTACTCGTCCACAACTTCGAGTGCAGCGCCTCCGACCGTTACGAGAGTGGGTGTTACATGAGCATCGGACATGAGCTTTGTCTTGTCCATGTTCATTTTAAGACCCACCATTCGGAAGCTCTACTGAGGTCATCGAGCATTGTACTGAGGTCCTCCATGGTCTCAGCCACGACAGCTATATCATCGGCAAACCGAAGGTGAGTGATGTACTCGCCTTTGATGTTGATGTCAGTCCCTTTCCAGTCCAGAACCTTAAAGACATCCTCCAGTGCAGCGGTGAAGAGTTTCGGAGAGGTAACGTCTCCCTGTCTAACACCTCGCTGCAGAAGGATAGGTTTCGAGGTGTGGTCCTGAAGTCGGACTGACATAGTGGCGTTTTCATACAGACACTTCAACACCTCGATGTACCGTTAGTCAATCTGGCACCGTTGGAGGGACTGCAGTACAGCCCATGTCTCGATCGAATCAAAGGCTTTTTCATAGTCCACAAACGCTAAACAGAGAGGCAACTTATACTCGTCGGTCTTCTGTATAACCTGCCGCAGCGTATGTATGTGGTCTACTGTGCTAAAGTCTTTACGGAACCCGGCTTGTTCGGGAGGCTGGAAGTCGTCAAACCTTCGCGCTAGACGGTTCGTGATGACTCTGGAGAACAGCTTGTAGACATGGCTCAGAAGTGAAATGGGCCTATAATTCTTAAGAAGAGCATTGTCACCCTTCTTAAAGAAAAGTACCACCACACCTCTGTTCCATGCCTGTGGCTTTTGTCCATAGAAAAAAAGATTTTGCATGAGATGCGTACGCATCCGTTCAGCCGCGGAAAGCTGAACGGACTCTCAAAACCGTTGTTTTCTACGGACAAAAGCTGAACAGAGCTGAATAAGTGTGAGTAGTCCCTAACAGAGCCTATATCTAAAACCTTAAAGGTTCAGACGGGCGCGACGTGACGTCAGTAGAACAACTTATTTGAAACATCATGGAAATTATTCTACCAGAGCTGCATCGCGCCTGTCTGCCGTAAAATACTTTTACTACTACATGAAGTGGGCTATGAATAATCATCCATTGCCTTCTTCCCCATCCCAAATAAGTGTTATAAAAAACCGGATTTCTAACATTTTATACGTGAATACAATTATCGTTTGATGTGACTGAACCGGTCGTTAAGATCAACATTTCTGAGACAAACGGTTCAGATCTAGTCACGTAGATAGATAGCACTTTGCAATCTATTTCAATGTCATAAAACCTTTTATAAGAGTTTATGGCAAGATGAACAGTTATAGTCGGTGGTTATTGCCATAAACCTCATGTCAGTGGGACAGGGAAAGTGGTGGTTCTATCCGTTCTAAGATTATTCTCATAATTGATCATGATAAGCGGTCGACCGCCTTCTGTGTCATCCGAACGAGGACGAAACTATATTTAGACCTGCATTTAGCAGAATTAGGTATTTAGAAAGCTTTATTTTTGCTTTTTGATACCGGATATTATGGCAACATTTGAGGCTCACATGTTTTCGTTTATCTTAATATTTAAATGATTTTGTACTACGTTAAAAGCTTATTGTTTTCAATAAAGATAGAAAACTGTGAAACGGAACGACCGTTGTATTGGCGTGACATTTCTATAATATTTATCTAGCCTTCAACCTTTTAAATTTGAAAATTATCAAACAATACAGATTTCAAAGAACAAGAAACTAGCTGCAAAATATTTTACTTGTCAATACCATATACCATGTCTTAAAAGTAACATGTTAAAACCGGCCAAGTGTGCCGCACACGATGCGTTCCCACCACCGTACGATAACTAATATAAAAATTAAACATTTGTTCTATGGGTCGGGGATCGGGGTCGGTTTATATGGGTAACGGGGTCCCCGTTTAATTTTCCACTTTTTTTATTTTTTCTTATAGCGGCAATAGAAATACATACACACTGGAAGTATTCCAGTTCATAAGATCAACCCGCTGATATATAGACGGACGGACGGACAGCGGAGCCTTAGTAATAATAGGGTTCCGTTGGCAACGTTTTTTTTTTTTTTTTGGGTGGGAAATCATCAAATAACTTCTCCCGCTCTGGGTGGAGCAGGAGGGCGTGTCAGACTTTTACTGACTAAAACCCACCCGTGTTCCTTCAGTAGCCCGTATGCCAGGGGCTGTGGTGTCTCTTTCGAACAAACCCGCACCCCTGGCAGGCATCGACCCTTGCGGGCCCCATCACTTTTTGTGCTGACATCTCTTTGAGGCGCGCGTGGAACACAACGCGTCGTCGACTTGGGCTTGGTCCTTACCGGACAGCGAGCTACCCATTACTCGCCGTCCGCAAGCCCATGCCTACGGTGGCCGGAAATCGGCCTGGGATTCCCGACGCCCAGGGCGTCTCCGTATCCTGCGGCGGCTAGGGTCGCGAGGGCGCATATGCTGCCTCTCCCTAACGTGCGCCGCCTCCCTCTTCGCGAGCATCACTGTTTCGCTGAAGGAGGTGACGGCTCCCCATGCCCTCTCGCTCCGTACCATGGCCTGGACCAGGGCCGGACGCGAGAGATCGCCGCCGCCGATCGCCTCCACGAGGACACGGCGGTGCTCCGCCCAAGCCGGGCAGACCGCCACCGTGTGCTCCACCGTGTCCTCAGGGCGATCTTCGCAGTGGAAACACCCGGGCGTTTCCTCCCGCCCTATCCGAAACAGGAACCTCCCGAAACAACCGTGTCCGGTGAGGACCTGCGTCAGGCGGAAGGTGAGGACGCCATGCCGCCTCTCAAACCACTCCTCAAAGAGGGGACTTACCGCCGCAATCGTGGCGTGCCCAGTTGGCAACCTTTGAGTACGGAACCCTAAAAGTAATCTTCTATATTCAATAATAGTCATTATAATCTTTAAAACCACAGTTCAGTTAAAAAAATCTCTGTTTATTCCATTTTGCCCGGTTCTTCACTGCCTGCGTAGTGAACGACTCAATTCCTGGAGACATCGGATTTATTTGGAGTTCAGTCATTAGACTCCAATCGGGAGTCTTTACGTCTTTGACGTTGCATAACCTACTAAAAACCTCAATGCCTTTCAATTTGACAATACAATATCGACACCATTAATTGAGTTGTTTACGTTGGCATGCTGACGAATTTTCCAAACATACGTAGCTAAGGAGACTAGAATAGGAATTCCCTTCGAAGTCTTTGTGAAAGAAAGTGTGATACGCAATGTCAGAAATCAGAAGTGGGTAGATGTGAAAGAAAGTGTGATACGCAATGTCAGAAATCAGAAGTGGGTAGACCCCAATTTGCTTCATGCGTTCACTATTGGAGGATGTCGTCTGTAGACCTATTATTATAAAAAGAATACAGTGTGTTTCCAGCGTTGCGTTGCCACTGCGTAGTCATAGCATAGGCGCTGTTATGCCATAGCCGACGCGTAGTCGCTACCGTAAGCCTCGCGTAGCCGCTACGTCAAGAACCGGAGCAGCTGCGTCGCGTAGCCGAAGAGTGATAATACTTTTAACATATTTCCCAAACATTTCCATTACGGATGTTCACGTCTCACGTCGGTCGGTAAGAAAACAAAGCGTATCCGCGGCGTGTACGCAGCGTCAAAATATACGACCGTTTACATAGAAACACTGCCTATCATAAAATAGCAACATCGCATTGTGTTTTCATTGCATTATTATCATTGCACGTGAACTGGGAAGTATGATATTGTAATCGAGAAGCGATGTGCTACATTTAAAAGTTCAACGATAAAACTAGTGTAGGTAGCGTCACACTCGCTGTTTACAGTTATTCGTTTTTGTTTGTACTTTGATAACTATTGAGGCACGCAGCGGGTGTTGTAGTACAAATACTTACTGAAATGATAAAGTCTTCTAGAAAAATATTTGTTTCTTGTATGCTTTATCATCTTATCTCATGTTTCTTAGTCTACTTTTTTTTTGAACCCGTGCCATGACCCCTTGTTGTCTATAGTATTTTGTTTAATTATCATCATCGTCATCATCTATATCTATGTATATCAGCTACCGAGTCTTGTTGGCAACTAAGCAAACAAAACTCACGAACCACTGTTCTCTGCATCACACAAAGGTTGACTGGTAGAAAATGCTTATGGCAAAGTCCGTCTCTGTAAATGTTTGTGCTTGAAGTGTTAAATAAATAAATAAACATAATGTTAGTATGGTAAATAAAACATGTGTTTTTACTGCAAATATAAAATATATATTCTGTACTTACAAATAAAATCTGTCTGTTTTTTCAACTAGTCTTGTGTCATTCGCGAACGATGAACGAATAGGAACCGTTTCTTTGCACTATACTAAAACATTTCCGAATGCTGACTTGTAATCTGTCTATTACTTCTAAATTTCTAATAGCTCCTCGTACATTTACAAAAAACTATAAATTTCTAATAGCTCCTCGTACATTTACAAAAAACTATACCGTGTATGACCGAACGAGAATGACAGCGACTGATTTGACGGATACGATTTCAGTGAGACTTTTTGCTCTTTGATCTATGGAAATACTGACTGAGAGCGAAGACCGAATAGAACTAATAGAATGAACTAGTTCACCGACACAAAAGAACTAGTACGGAGCGATCTCAAAAATGACCGAGCAGGCACAAGACTATTTTCAACACAACCACTGGCAGATAGCTGCTGCTGTAAGGAGTAACATAGGCTACTTCTTTTATCTCGGTAGCAACGTGGAATAATTTCCGACAGGCTATGCCGCGGGCTGCAGCTAGTTCATTCTATAATGATTAAATAAAACGTTTAATGAATGGGTTTTACTTATATGAACCATAAATATTTATGTGGTGGCCCATATGGAACAACTTGAAAATTTCATAATATCGCAAGAGAAAAATCGTGGGCGATATTGCGTAAGTATTTCGAAATGCTAAAACAAACTAAAATTGTGTTACCACTACCACTCTGCAAACGCTTGATACAAGTGGTACTTATGTGGATTACTTTGGACCGCGAGTCCAGCGTCGAAGTGTTGACTAGCAACTTATCGATTTTCTATGAGTGGCTATACTGTTATTAAACGTTATATATAACCATAAAACTTAATAATATATGCTTCAAGAATGCTGTAACTATACATTATAAAGTTATTTGTGTATTACAGTCATTTTGGGCGATAAAATAAAGCTTATTTTTCTATATTGGCCTAGGTAGGTGTGACTTCTTTTATTATGAGGTCATAGGTCATACTCAAATGCCTAGGGATAGTTAATGCCACGCGAAAGCCTTTTTGAAAACATTTTTTTTTTACAAAATCCTTTTTTCTTGCAGATTTGGAATGCGTACAACAACAGTCATCCATCAAAAGTTGTGAAGGTATTGTTAATCAAATATTTACACACTACATTATTGTTTGGTTACACCAATTTGATATCATCATTCTCATCATTCTCCTGCCCTTATCCCAATTTATTTGGGGTCGGCGCAACATGTCTTTTTCTTCCACACTTCTCTATTAGTCGTCATCTCCGTAGTCACACCCTTTCTAACCATATCATCATTCACACAGTCCATCCATCGTTTTTTTGGTCTCCCCCTACTCTTATAGCCATCGACATTCATACTCAAAACTTTCCTCACGACATTTTCCTCATTCCTCCGTATCACATGCCCATACCATGACAACCGATTTCCACACAACTTTTCATTTATCGGTGCCACTTTCAGGCTTCCTCTTATGTACTCATTTTTTATTCTATCCATTCGTGTAACACCACACATTCCTCTTAACATTCTCATCTCGGCTACATGCAATTGCCTTTCATTCATCTCTTTTGTGGCCCAACATTCTGACCCATACAAGACGGCAGGTCTTACCATGGTTTTATATATCTTCCCCTTAAGTTTAAGGGGAATATGGGAGTCGCAGATGGTTGCCGTGACCTGCCGCCATTTCATCCATCCGGTGTTAATTCTGTGCTTAACCGTCCGATCTACTTCGCCATCGCTTTGCACGAGTGAACCGAGATACCGAAAGTCGGAGCAGCTGGGAGAAGCACGCCATCAAGCACTATGGCTCCAGAGCTGGAGAGACCGCCTAAATCGCAGAACATATATTCAGTTTTGGTTCTGCTGATTTTCAAGCCAACATTCTCCAGCTTCTGTTGCCACTCCTCCAATCTGCTCTGGATCTCGGACACAATACATCTTCACCGACAAGAACAATGTCATCGGCAAACAGCATACACCAGGGTGCCTCCTCCTGTATGTCCGACGTCAGAGCGTCCATGATCAACAGGAAGAGGTAAGGACTTAAAGCCGATCCCTGGTGCAAGCACCAATTTGATATACGTGTAATAATTTCCATTTTTGAACTTCATACAACATAGAGGCTAGAATTTATCATTTCGTAGTCATTGAAATGAATAAAACTAACTAGTTTTTGATGAAATGCAGAGCTTTCCGAATAAAATTTTAAATTGAAGCATGTTTCATCCCTGTTATTGGGGAAATTGTTCGACATCAACTTCCGTCTAGTCTGCATTAACGTGTGAGAGCAGGGCAAACAACGCGAGCACTCGGAGACTTCACGATACACCGCAGAGTATGTTTTGTAATCTCACCGTTCATACTCGCTACATAGATATACTTACGCCGAACATTTTTATTTTCATTCACGCCATTTTCAGTATGAATCATTCGTTTTATAATTTAAAAAGTAGGTAGTACCTTTTTACTACATAACTTCAGTAACAATAAAACCAAAATTGTTCGCAATTTCACACTATTTACACTTTGTGTTCAATGCTATAATATTGAATACTTTCATGATAAGAGACTTCATTGTTCTTAATCCTACGCTAAATCGGATTATTATAGAAATCCATAAGATTAAAACAACGGAGTTAGTGGAGGGATGATTATTTCTTAAAAAAAAACACGTCAATCCAAAACATGCAAAGTCGTCGACACACGTTGGACAACAAGTGAGTCATCATTGAGCATGCATGTTTGTCTGGCGCACCAAACCGGTCTTCAGGTTGAGTGGCGACCGTTCATTGCCTCTGCACTCTGCCTCACATGCCGTGCCGTGCCACAGCCTCAGCCTCCCAATTCTCTTTATCCATCGCACATGCAACTATTTTTATGTTCGATAGACATGTTCCCAATAAAGCAATTTACTGCTTTTATTCCATGAGCGATACTTCTTTCGTTCAAGATTTAATATACTGCAGTCGTATACTCGTTTTAGGGGTTTGTGGCTAAGTAAGCAAGCCGGCAGCACGGGTCGCTCGATCAGGTTAAGCTGCGCTTGCCACGGTTGGTCCGTGGATGGGTAACTGTCGTTACGTACCCAGAATCCTCCGTGCCTCGAAAAGCACGATAAGCCGTTGGTCTCGGCTGTCATTTGTGGATCTTTGACAGTCGTTACGGGTCGTCAGAAGCCCGAAAGTCTGATAACCAGTCTTACCAAGGGGTATTGTATTACCCAGTGACTGGGTTGTATAGTTAAATACTGGTATTCAGCTGCATCCGGTTAGATTGGAAGCCGACCCCGACATAATTGGGAAAAGGCTTCGCAGATGATGATGCGTCCTGTACTCGTTGTTGTTATTCCAAATAGGACTCGAGAGTAAGGCGTGTTCAGACGACACGCTCCGACTACGCACACGGGTTGTGCCCGCCTTACATACGCCCTCGGCACGCGCAAAATCAGCGTATGGGTCCCGCACGCCTCGCACCCGCTTATACTACTAGTGATTGGACTACTTCGTTCACTCGACCTAGTGGCTTCCAGGCGTCACGACGTGAGAACAAGTAAAACAAAATGGATTCGACTAAGTTAAAAAAGTGCTAGTTGCATACTACATAAAACAAACTACACTTGTCAATACGACACTAGCCGAAGCGTGGGCGCAAGGCGTACGGAGGGGTGGATGCAACGAGTGTGCAGGGTAAGCGCGGGGCTGGCGCGAGGCGTGTGCTGTTGGACTTCGATAAATGCAATTTGAGATCTATTGATGTGTCATAAAACTTAAATTATATACAAAACATTTCAAACCGAGTTAGACGCGGGTGCTGACGCGCGTGTTGACGCGCGTGGTGTACGCTTAGCGGGCGCGTGTCGTCTGAACGCGCCCTAACAGTATTGCATGCCATCTTTACCCTCGACAAAGAATAGAATATGTGAAGACTTAGAATAAGATAAGTGCATTCCATGCCTCTTTTCTATTTACAACATCTCTTACAAAATGTCATTCCTTACATAGTTGGATCTTGAATTACGAGTCTGAGGTATTGCGAGATACAGTAATTAGTCTCACGTATTTATTGCATCTTCTACTGCAATCACGTGCTCTTAATTTAATAACTAGGTGTTTGTTTCTTTGATGAAGTGTTTAATAAATGGTAAATCTGAATATAAGACAACAATGGAATTAACAGCATCACGTTATTTGCAAAAGTGATAGAAGAAAAGCCCAGTCAGAGAGAAGTGAGGATTGCGCTTAGTAGCAGCTATAACTGAAATAGTGATAGCTCCATTCCATAATGAACCATCCACTCAACTTAAAAGGGATCCTTAGTCTTTAGTACTCTCCTTTCGCTTACCCGAAATGTTATCCCATACTAGTAAAGACTTTGTGATAATAGCATGCGCTACTACTATAGAGTACTTTCTATAAGCCGGTATTAGTACGCCGCAGCCAGAAGCCGTATTTTAATTAAAATAATAATTACTATCTGTATAATTTACCTGGCAACAACACCAGCACTCGACCTTCATTTGTTATTCATAGCTGTTGCATTATCATGACCTAGCAGGTCATGATAATGCAACGACCCCATTAATCTCATTTCAAAAAATCAGCAAACTGAATAGTTTCTCTGAGCGAAATTCCAAGAATTTGTTCTAAAACATGAGCTAAATGATTCCCGGCTTAATGGAAAACTTATTGTGTTTGTTCATACAGAACTGAATAGATGCCTTATTTGGAATTGTTTGATGTTTCTGTAGAAAAAATCTATCTAATTCCAGGCCATTCTCATGTAAGAATACGATACGACTATGTATAGACTACACCATCATCATTTCTCTTTCTTAGCCATCTATTCTAAATCTGTCTATACCTACACAGAGTTCATTAATGAACCTCAAAATTCAAATGGGAAAAGACCAATCATCAAAATACGCTGTCTGTATATCAAACTAAATAACATTGCACAAAAATAATTGCTGGGAAACGACTTTTATTTTTGGTGCGAAAAGGAGATCATCCATATTGGCCCGCATAGTAATATTCATTATTGCTGGGCATCGTCTGTTTGGCGTTTTCATTGGCCGTCCCCCGACGTGGCAAAGCTAGTATTTAAGGGGTGGGGCAAAAATTACGTGACTGTACCTACAGTCAGTTACCTTAGCTGGTACCCCCTGTTGCTCAGCTCAAGTATCTGGGCCACTGGGTTTCCGAAGACCTACAGGATAACGCGGATGTGGAAAGGGCATGTAGGGCGTTGGCTGTCCAGTGTAATATGTTGCGCAGGTTCGCGCGTAGCAGTAATCAGGTGAAAGTGACTCTGTTTAAGTCTTACTGCCAAACACTATCACGTGCAGCCTGTGGGTTAACTACACACTTGGGTCATACAACGCCCTACGTGTTCAATAGAACAACGCGTTTAGCGTGCTGCTGGGGCTACCACCATTATAAAGTGCTTCGACTATGTTCGCAGAAGCGCACACTGATGGGTTCCATGCTCATATTAGGAAGCAGTTTGCGTCGCTGCTGAGTCGTGTTAGGTCCAGTAGCAACAGTTTGATAAGCGTATTTGCGGACAGGTGGGGCTCACCACTGCTGCGCCACTGGATACGTTTACCTACTGCGCTGTGAGCAGTGGTCAGTTCAGTTCCTCCCGGTCCTAATGTGTGTAACTGTGTCCTTAACTGTTTTTATTTTGATGTGAATTCGTTTTTTAAATGTGTCTGTATGGATTAGTAGTAATTATGGATTTTAATCTGAAATAAATGTTTATTATTATTAGTAAAGTCACACTTCATGTCTGATAGTAGTTTTTTTTAAACTTCACAACGGAGGTGTAGTCTGCACCTAAACCGAGAGAACAGAGATACTTTATTACAAAACATATTAAACATGTAATAAAATAAAAAAACGATTTCTTATCAAGTCGTAAAAACCGTACGAAGCACGGGCGCTAGTATTTTTTACATAAAAACAAAAGTAAACCACAAATCAGGTTTCGAATAACAAATACTGACATTTAGATCGATCCTGATCGGGCGGCGGCGCCCACGCTGACTTGTCGACCTCGCAGCCTTTCCCTCGGTGACGCGGCTAATAGAGGCCGAGCACGCTCTAACACGGACCTCAAGTCACTCTCATGAAAACGCACACGAGTAGATCCACTTTAATCCGAATAGCCAATTTTTACATATTAAAATCAGCACCTACAGCTGTTGCAAGATTTTAGGATTCTCTAACAGTCGTCATATTGCCATATGTATCATCACTTGCATGACCTGCTAGACAGAGAAAAGCTGGTAGACCAACCCCTTTATAATTATTATTCACGGAATCACGGGCGTATATGCGGCCGCTGTACGACATCATTTACAACGCCTTCATGCATATTTGAGCAGCCAAAACCTACGGAAAATAAAAATATACTAAAGCGAGTCCCAGTTTTATTTAGCTGCAGATTTTTTAGAAGCGTCGCTCGGTATGCGCGTGAGTACTTTGTGTTAAATTACGCACTGTATGGAGTTGGTCTTCTGCGCTTACGTCTTTTGTACAAGCTACAATAGAAAGACACACGTCACTTACTATACTACGTTGTATGACTAACAATAATATCTACAATGAAAGTAATTTTATTTGGTCATACATGGTCGACAGTTCCGGCCCAGTTTCAAGCTTTGAAAGCATATAACTCACCTATTCAGTAGCTATTGAAATTATACTGTATAAAATTCTATGTTTTGATAAAACAAACAAACAAATCGACACGCCCTTTGTCAATGATGATATGTCACACTGAAAAACAAAACACGTCCTTGTCGTAATTTCTAGCAACTGCGACACACAAAAAAATCTGATAGATCTTTCCAAATATCATTCTAACTGAATAAATTGTTTGTACAGCATACTTCTATTAACTGAAGTGTTACTTAGGTCATTTGTACACATAAATGTTACAGCGTATTATCTAAATGATGATCAAAACGAAACATCAGTGTGTGTTTTTGCTTTCCCAATGTGAACATGCAATGATATAATGCGTTCTATATTTAATACCTTGCGGACATGGTTTACATCAAATACCCGCCGTCCATTTTCCCTAATGGCTTTAATCTATATATATAAAAGAAAGTCGTGTTAGTTACTTCACTTATAACTCAAGAACGGCTGAACCGATTTAGCTGAAAATTGGCAGGGAGGTAGTTTAGAGCCAGGAGAAGGACATAGGATACTTTTTATCCCGTTCAGTTGTTTCAGAAATAAAAAAAGTATCAAAGTGGAAGTTGGCTGTCGAAAAACGAAAATTTTCACGGATAGGATAATAGGGTAGATAGGGTAGGGTAGGTAGGGTAGGTAGGGTAGGTAGGGTAGGTAGGGTAGGTAGGGTAGGTAGGGTAGGTAGGGTAGGTAGGGTAGGTAGGGTAGGGTAGGGTAGGGTAGGTAGGGTGGGTAGGGTAGGGTAGGGTAGGGTAGGGTAGGTAGGGTAGGTAGGTAGGGTAGGTAGGGTAGGTAGGGTAGGTAGGGTAGGTAGGGTAGGTAGGGTAGGTAGGGTAGGTAGGGTAGGTAGGGTAGGTAGAGTAGGTAGGGTAGGTAGGGTAGGTAGGGTAGGTAGGATAGGTAGGGTAGGTAGGATAGGTAGGGTAGGTAGGGTAGGTAGGTAGGTAGGTTAGGGTAGTGTAGGGTAGGTAGGGTAGTGTAGGGTAGCGTAGGTAGGGTAGTGATTTTGTATGAATGACTTTTGGACGAACAGGACAACGTCTGTCGGGTCAGCTAGTTAATTATAAAAGCCTACCAGCAGTACCAGCTATTAAAGTTATTCAATGGCTTTTGGCGTGTTTAACGTAAGCGCAACACCATCGTTAATGCATTCATGTGCTACTTATATTCGATAAGATCTATCACTAACTCAGCGAATACTTTAGAAGCTTGGTGGAACATTGACTTCACCCAATTTTGAACAATAACAAAACACAAGTTCTTTACGCTTTTTCTTCAAGTCCGACTGTATCGTCGTTTATTCTATCTTCAAAATACTCGAATCTTTATTTTCTCCTCCACCTCACTATCGGCATCAGCACCCTCGAAAATCATTAAAACTACACCCATGACGAAAAATTTGAAATGTTTTGCAGCCGCCATCTTTGATTTTTAATTTTGGCCTCACTATCGGCTTCTGCACAATCCAAAACCATGAAAACGATCTCACTCTATGCCTTTTGCGTAACGCTTTTTCGTAACGTGACGATTTCTACAATTTTAGTCTTACCGCAATCTGCGTTAGTGAACTTCGTTCCAAAAATGCGTTTGGGTCTATGGATGTATACCAACTTAGTTTATTATCGTTCGACCGCGCTGCGTAGTAAAGAAGACCCACCCTTCGAATTAGTGATTAACGAATATTCTAGGCGCTTCGTCAGCCATTGTATCGACCGTATAACCTATGGGCATGACATCGCCGAGCCTATTAACCTTGAACGCACACCTACTTTCACGTGAAAGATCTCCATGTTTGTGATGAGAATCCGCTAAGGCTTACATTTGTTTGTTTACATGTGCCAACAGTTTTTGCCAATCAATTTATCGCTTTCAATACGTGCTCGTCAATGTTGAAAACACTTGTTATTATCGTAATGAATACTTGATAGGTGCTCAAATACTCGTCGAAAACGATAAAATCACAAATAAGTACGAGTGAAGATGGTTTAAGAGAAGTGTTAAAGGAAGGACATATTATTATGATAAAAACCGACCAAGTGCGTGTCGGACTACGCACAATGTAGAGTTCTGTAGTTGGGATGAATTTATCCCAAGAACTTTTTGTAATTGAAAAAATGTTCTGCCTTACATCGATATACGTCACGGTCAATTTTCCAACTGCAAATGTAAGCTTGGAATCTAAAAACAATTTTTTATTATGATGTAACTACAACTACAATTAACGATTTTCAAACTGTTTCCTTTATTTGTGCTGTGGGACCATCCATCTTGCCAAATTTCTTTGGAGGATTCTAGGTCAGCGGGAACCATAGGGTGTACGCAAGTAGGTTTTGATTTATTTGCGAGTATCTAAATATGGCGCATAAACGGCCGATTTTTCTTCGACATAAGAATATTTTCGTTGATATAGAAACTTAAATTTTTTAAGGCTTTATCGAAGGCACCGTTGTATTTGATACCTTTGTATTTGATATTTATTTCTACTTGACGCCTCCACGCGTTCCTGAGAAAAAGTTTCTTGACGGACGGATGGATAATGAAGTGATCCTATATGGGCTTTTTTCCGTATCTGCCTTTGAGGTACGAAACCCTTAAAACGAATCAAAAAGTAATTAATGTATGTATTTGTAAAATATGTGTGCATTCAAAATGACTTCAATTATCATAACGTTTACTTAACTGATTAAACCAACGCTTTTAATAATAATTTCTCTAGAGAATGTTCCAAAGCTAAAGCATGCTCTTTGCAGTAATTTACATAGATATCGTTGTGTTTTAGTCACTTTATCTGTTTTGGTCAATTAATACGAATTTAATATTGTCTATTTTTACTTTTATGTCTTGAATGTGAGGGAAAGTATTAATGTAGATAAGCGACAATTTACTACCCCAATTTCCCTAAGTCGGAACGTTCTTAGGTCCAGTCGTGTATCATATTTCACTCTATCCATCTTTTCGTCACTCTGCTTATAGCAAAGCTTTGCTTTTTCACATTCACAGTGAATTCTCTTGTGCTCCTTAATCCTCCGTAACACAGTCATGCTTTTCTGTCACCGGAGGTCTACGCGAAACCTTCCTCTTTCTTAACTACTACAATTATACAGCCGAAGGACGTCCAATGCTAAGATGGGTCTTCTAAGCATCGCTACATTTGCCACTCAACTCATACCTAGATGCGATCATATCAAGTCATGAACTCCTCGGAGTTATTATACTCTAAGATAAATAACCACGGTGAGTGATGCTGCTTGTTTACTATTCTAAAGAAACATACAATTAGCACTATAGCGCATTATCATAGCCATATGAGATGTAGTCATGTAGTAGAATAAAATGGCGGCTATTCATATATACCCATTGTTAGGCGGCACGAGTGAGACCCGGCCGTTGTTGAAAAGAACAGCCTTCACCTTACCTTGGCTCTCTTGATAAGACTGTTTTAAATACAGCAAATATAAGGATTCCACGTGTTACGTGTTTTGCCTTGTACACAGTATAAGTTTTTAACCAGTGCGAACTGGTTAAAAACTTATCCTTTATGTAATGACAATAAGGACCAAATTACCTCAATGTTAAGGCCCTGGTAATTTTGAATGTACTCGTCGTATTGTTGTTTTGAGCGATAATAGTTCTTACTGCAATCCGATAGGTACGGCTTAAAATCTGTTGTAATAAATTCGAATAATAAATGAGCAAGCATTGTCGTAAAAATGCAAAATAAAATCGCACAAAATTAGATATTAACTATTTGATGATAAATAATCCATAACTGGATGCAGTTGGGCATTTAGCATTTTATGGTATATTTTTAATTATAATAATAATTGTTAATGAAGGGATAAACTGGTTTTATAGATAATTAAGAGGAGACTTTGATGATATTTTTGATGCATTAAAGTATGTTAAATTATGTTTTTTAAAATGTTTGAAAAAATCATATATTTTTTGCTTTCAAAATTATTTACGGTTAAAGAGATACACTGGTTTAAAAAACCACCATTTTGAGCGTTTTCAAGAAATCTCCGCCTGAATTCGCAATATTCGGTACATTTGCCGTTATCATCATCATCATCTCGTTTCTTTTCTATGCCTTCTTTCTTGTCAACCTCACCCCCCCCCCCCCCCCTACCCTGGATGTTTCTAGAGTAACACTTTCCCTGAATTACAAGAGTATAAAAACACGATATTTAAGTGTGTTATGTGTACCTGTGTTATGTCACATTGCAGTCTAGTCATGTTCTTGACATTGACACTTTCATAACAGTTTTATGTAATGTTTTGAAAGCCTTATAGTTCATTAACATTTTAAAGTTTATTTCATAAGCTGTTATATCCTTTAAATATTTCAGACACATCAAATAACAGATTAATTGAGGAAAATATTACGCGCGTCAAGCGTACGCGTGTAATATTTTCCTCGATTAAACTGTATTTTTTTTAATTAAAATAATTGTGTACCGAAATAATAATATTTACTATTTTCCTTCTAATGCTGGGAATGCCTACTACCTAATTGATTTAAAGGAAATAGGTATGGAAAAACTCGTTAGTTACATTCGTGTTACAAATAAGCCTTTCTTATGTGGAAACGACGGTACTAAATTGGCACCACCTTCCCTTTTGTGATATTAGCAGCCTTCGACTAATATTAGGTCTTTACCTATGAAATTGCCGTTCTGCAGTACTGGCCATTTCAAATCAAAATAATTTTTGTTTGGCTAAGAATTCTAATTTCAAATTAATTTTATTTTAAAAACATGGATTTTTTTTTCTAAAAGTAGTCATTTCTTTATTGATTAGTGTTACATTTTCATCGCATTTCAATCTTTTTCGTCATCATGGATACGTTAAAAATTCGAGTAATTATGGAATATGAGTACCGTCGTGGCAGCAACGCGGCACAAGCGGCACGCAACATCAACGACGTTTACGGAGCTAACACTACAAACCAACGCACCACCTGTTATTGGTTTGCTCGCTTCCGTTCTGGAAATTTCGACCTGAAAAATGAACCTCGCGGTCGTCCGAAGACTTTGGTCGACAATGACGAATTAAAGGCGATTGTGGAAGCTGATGATACACAATCTACGGCTGAATTAGCAGCAGCTTTCGACGTTAGCGTCAAAACAATATTGGTCCATTTGCGTCAAATTGGCAAGGTAAAAAAGCTTGACAAATGGGTGCCCCACGAACTCAATGATCGCCAGCGCGAAGTACGCGTCGAGACGTGCCTTGCACTGCTCAACAGACACACAAATGAAGGAATTTTGAACCGCATTGTTACCTGCGATGAAAAATGGATTCTGTTTGATAACCGTAAGCGCTCAGCAAGTTGGTTGGATCCTGGTTCAGCACCTAAACAATGCCCTAAACGAAAACTTACCCCTAGAAAAGTGATGGTCACTGTTTGGTGGTCTAGCGCCGGTGTGATTCATCACAGCTTCTTACCAAACGGGGTGAGCATTACTGCAGATGTGTACTGTGAAGAACTGAACACAATGATGGAGAAGCTGGCGCATCTCCAACCAGCATTGGTCAATCGCTCGTCTCCGCTGCTCCTGCACGACAACGCGCGACCTCATACTGCACAGCAGACGGTCTCCAAGTTGCAAGAACTGGGGTTGGAAGCTCTCCGTCATCCGCCCTACTCACCAGACCTTGCGCCTACAGACTACTACTTTTTCCAGAATTTGGATAACTTCTTGGCGGGAAAAAAATTTAATACCCGAGAGGCAGTACAAAATGCCTTTGAAGAATTTGTTGCCTCCCGTCCAGCTGATTTCTTTAAGAAGGGCATCAATAAACTGCCACTGCGATGGCAAAGATGCATTGATTGCATGGGTGATTACTTCGATTAATACAAATAAAAAATTCATGAAAAAAATTCGTTTAAATTTTTTCATACAAAACGGCAATTTCATAGGTAAAGACCTATTAGAATTCCGGGCTAGATTTGCAATAGGATATTGTATTGTCTTAGCATTGTCAAGTGTCGTTGAGTCATTGTACAGAGACGTGATCATAATTATTTTTGGTGCTATTGCAGCTTGGATTACGTTAAGAAAATCGTTTCTATTTGTCTTTGGTTACTTCAGCATAAATAAATTAAACTGACATGAATACTTTTATTCATGTTCATTATAACCGTTTATTAACGGCATTTACAAAAGTACCTATCAGTAATAGTGACTAAATTGCTGCAGACTATTTTTTATTTTATTTACTCCAATTATGCGAAAGCATACACAACGCAACACAGCAGCAGATTACGAAATATCTTCACACCTCTTTGATTTATTATGGTTAAACTGACGTAGAAAGCGGAAAACTCTAGTGCAGTTATGTAACACTAATTCTGATGTTTAGCGGACACGCAGCGATGAAGTTATGTTAGAATTTAAATAAAAATATATTGCGGTCTCGGTCGCGAAGTGAAACCATTCTCCGATTATCCCCAAAGGCGAGCAGTAGCAGTTGGCGCGGAGTGAAATTTTGGCATCTGTCCTACTCTGCGAAATTGTTACATAACAATGCAGGTATGCGCCCACTCTACAAGACAGGATGTTTTGTCGATGCTCCGAAGTATCCAAGCCGTTCAATGCACATTGCAGCCCCGAGTACAACCCTGACCTTCATTGGGGACATAATAGTATAAAAACGACAACAAATTCTTAGAAGTAAGCTACCGTGAACAATAGACGCGTCAATAAATGTCACGTTCGGTATGTTAGTATTTGTTATATGGAAGCCATCAAAATTATCTGTTGTCAGTAATTGTGTACATAAAAATATATTGTTTAAACATAACTCGTTAGTCGTCATGAATAATCATAAGGAATTATGTTAATATCGACAGTGACACTTATTATCGAGAAGTAGACTTGTGGATCAGTCACTCAACTCCGTGAAACATGAAGGCTTGTCGTCTATCGTGTCAGCAGAATTAACGACAGTGGCGTCTTTCTGAGTATTCACTTGATGCCATACGGTGAGCGGCATCGTAAACCATCTGTTGTGACTATTATATTGCAAGGTTTCTTCACTCAAGTGCCCTCATTCCAACCAAGTATACCGTTATATCCTTGTCTACTTGCTTCTACGACAAATATTTTTCGCTGGCAAATTAATATCAAACTTCATCATCTGCCTAGCCTTTTCCCAACTATGTTGGGGTCGGCTTCCAGTCTAACCGGATGCAGCTGAATACCAGTATTTTACATGGAGCGACTGCCTATCTGACCTCCACAACCCAGTTACTGGGTAATACGATACCCCTTGGAAAAACTGGTTGTCAGACTTTCGGGCTTCTGATGACCCGTAACGACTGTCAAAGATCCACAAATGACAGCCGGGACCAACGGCTTGACGTGCTTTCCGAGGCACGGAGGGGTCTTGGTATGTAAAGATGGTCACCCATCCACGGACCAACCGCAGCAAGCGTAGCTTAACCTGATCGATCGACCCGTGCAGCTATTGTTACTTAGCCACAAGCCCCTCCTTTATTACTATCAAACTACTTAGTATTATTTCTTTGCAATGTTTACTGACTTTATGACAGTATCAATCACTTTTGTTGATACGTCAAATCAGTCGCGTATGTTGTTCCACTGCTAGGTTCGAATGGGATTATCACAATGCTCCATCAAGTTTACACTGTGGGTACCAACTTGCGCATTGAAACCAAAACTTAGTTTAGTGTGGCATTGTAGATCTATGCTACATTGTGTAGAGTTGCTATCATTCATTGTGCCATTCCACTTCAAGGTGGACAGTTATAACGATGCACGCTGTAACACTAACCGTGAGAGCCCACTCTACTGTTCTCTCTCACTCGTTGCCGCTGCCGTTACTCGCACGATATTTGTTACGAGTATTAATATTAATTATATCATACAACATTTCTGGATTCCCCATAGTGAATAGTATTTATCGGACAACCCCTTCGGAACAGTCGTATGAATGATATCAAACGGGTATGCTAATTTTGACCGTCGCTGGGGTCAAAGATATTAAGTTTTGCATAAATGATCACCTTGTTTTTTTGCGCATATTTTGATAGAGTCAGTTTCGCTGGCACGCTATAAACCGACTTAATCAGCCCGCTGTGTGGTGACCTAAATATATGCAATATTGGATATTAGGGCGTAAAACTGCGGTTGTCAACTTAATTAAGTGCCTCACCGCGATGTGTCGGTGTCAAATTAAAAGCAATCCTTTAGTTCCATGTAATGGGTTTAGCACAAATACATGGTATACTTTATATCTTACACGAAGGCGACCAGCAAGATTTCTTATTGCGTTTACTGCTAATAGTGCTAATGTCTTGCGTGCGTTTGCGCAAGTTAAGTGCAATATCAGTATGTAAAGTATGAATTTTAATTTGGCGTACCTAAATTGATAAAATCATTGGGAGACTGTTGGATTAAAAACATAGATTCCATAGTTTCATACTTATATACATATAATTGTAAGTTAAAGGTATTTTCAGATTTATGAAACCACAATATTCAGACTTCAGTTGTAACGGTATTTTATACTATTCAGCAAAATGTAGACTATTTACCGTAAATTTATAGTAGGTATATTTTTACGATAAATATTAGCAGTGAGTTTAGACACGGCATTTTTGCTTTTGCACGAAGTAATGACCGCATATATTTCCCGTTAGATACCGTACTACCCAGCACGGGGTACGTTCACTGGCAGTTTGACCGCAATCAACCGAATTGGAATATGTTCTCAGAAATGTGAACGACTTACACTAGCCGCTCAATTTGGACGTGGTACTCCATCCGAACAGCCTGTTTGTTCGTGTAGTTCACAGCATGTCGTAAAGAGGTCATCCTTGTGGAAATCTTTTTATGTGAAATATCAGAATATGTAGATAAATGAATCATCCAGTTGATCGGTACTCAAATACAATGTTCTTTTTTATTATTTTTATTTTTACAATGCTGACATAATCTCGTCATTAATTGACATTATACATCAATTTTATTTAGGTTCATTTTATTTATGTAGATTATTTTACATATTGTGAATGAGAGAACGTTGTAGGCCTTACTGACTGTAGATTTGTAGACGATTTTCTATTCTGTATTCGTCTAAGTACCTGGTACTTATTGACAGGCCTGCGCTGTCCTCCCATACATTTAATCTCTGTAATTTGAAAATATTGTTAAAGCCAATTATTTTTAAAAGAGTAACCGTGGAGTTTCTTGCCGGCTCTTCTCCATAGGAAACAACAATTTGGAACCGTGCACCTAGCTTCTGACGTTTCATAAGTGCCCATGTAGGTTTATATGAAATAAAAATATTTTGATTTTGATTTTGATTTTTGATCGAGGCTATCAACCGCCTCTTATAACGTTGTTGCTATAACAATCGATTGCTGACGAACAGGTACTTATCTACTTGACTTACTAGCTATAAACCAACTCTACTAAACTGTTATGTCTGCAATCAGGCTATAACAATAGAGTCTATTTTGAGAACAGAATGTGATACATATTCTACTTATCTCCCTCCTATTGTAAATCAAACGCGGGCCACAGCCACCTGGACTATAGTAAACAATTCGCCTGAATCTCAAGACACGCAGAACGAAACATGTGTTGTAAAAATTGTAAGCCACAACGCTGGGGGTCATGGGGACGGAATCACCACACCAATAATAACCAGCTAACCCACCGCGGTTTACGTACTTATTTGGAATTTCTAATAAAAGACTTTGTACTCTTCTAGTCACCAACAGCGTGTTGGAAAACCACAAAGTAAAAAGAAATGTAAATGTTAATGGTTTTAGACTGCCTGTGAACAAGTTGCTAATACTGGAGAATCCCATTAAGGTGTATTGTTTGATAATAAAGCATTTGTGGCTATTGTTTACTAGGTTTTCATCAATTGACAGTGCTTTCTGTTTATCTTGGAAGTGATTTAACGATTCATCATTCAAAATCAAAAGTCAAATTATGCTGCGAATCAACTCTTTTCGAACATCAAAATACGTAAGACAGTTCCCCAAAACGCCCACCCTTCACTACTTCCTATAGTGCTTTAGCTGAGAAGAAGTGGCGCAACAAACTCCCCAGCAGTACAGCTGTCTGTTTAGACTTGATTCTATACATACATAGACAAAGTTATAAACATTACGAGAAATATAACATTAATTAAAGGATTAGTCATTATGTCAGCTAGCCGTTCCAATATACCAACAAATAAAATGAAAACTTAAGTCAAGCACAAAGAATAAAAATTACAAAATGTAAATAAAGCATAACACCGAAATAAAAGCCTTCTGGTATAAAGAGCTTACATATGCAGTGCTGGATTATGTTCACATAGCTGCTACGACAACTCGGGGCCACAAATGATAAACTAGGAACATCGACGTAATAAATAAACAGGTAGGTAATCATTAGTAACGATACCAAAATCAAGGTCAGCAAGACGACCAGTCACTACAAGCAGCACCCGTTCGCGAGCATACCGCAAAGATCAGCCATTAATCCTAGAGCCCGGGAGTACTGCACGTATCTTTTCGGTTCAGCCCACTTCATCAAACAGATCTGGAAAAGTGTGCATAGGTTCACTTACGCAAACATCCTTGGGTCATTTTCTAAATTTTGGGTCTTAATGAAAAACTGCTGACCGATAATTTATGTGTAACATGACTCATTTACTCAGTTTCGTAACTGAATACAGTAGCTAGATTTTAATATTACATGGATATAAATTGACTAATGTGCTAGCGTGGCCCTTAGTCGAATTGCCATTAGTGAGGAACCGTCAACCTTCAGTATTGAGGCAACAACGTGACCTTGCCGGTATTTATGGTACATATTTTATTTGCAAAAATGTTCTGATCAATATATTGCGTCTATTTTTAATGTGCATGTGTTTGTAAAACCATTTTTCTTTACTGCAGTGAAGCTGGCAGTTATCCAACAAAACATTGATGAAAACAGTCCTCCAGATGGACACTTTTATAATAAACTGTACAATTTGTGTAAGCAATACATAACAGTACATTCTTCATATATGCAAGATATTCGTAGGCATGTATGTTATGACAAAGCTAATCATAGCCTCTTCACCTGTCTCTCTGCTTTACATTATTTCTAGACATTGTTTTTCAATGACGAAAGCACTCAGTGAACAGAGATTTTATTCTTGGCGCAAATTATTACATGAAATGATGACACTACCTTATACCCTGTGCTGCATACGTACACTGAAAACAAGATTTAAATTACATAAGCATTTCTCACTTTCTTTTCGGAATAATAAGTGTGAAAAATATAGGTTTCTTTAAGTTTGTTTATATTTTGTGTCAGGTGGAGGTGCGTGGAAGTGAAGACTGGTATGGGCGTGCGGTGAGACGCGGAGTTTCAAAACAAGATGACGGAGGGCGAGCGGCAACAGAACGCGGGCGGCACCAACGCCGCGCCTCAGCACAGGAAAGGGCACAGGTTAGTCGACTAACTTCAAAATTCACATGGCCTATCACCATCACTCCATATCCAATAGGCTATTTCGATCAAGGCACCATCCTTCCATGGAAGGAATGACTTTAGTCCTATAGCAGCCGATCTTCTTCCGAATCCAATAAGTACAGCCAGTTCCTTTCCATTGGTATAACGTCACCAGTACCACCCGCCGGGTGGTTTTGATATTACGTTACGTACTCAGTATCCAGACCTCCTGTTTTGGCCTGGAGCAGGTATCGATCGATCTTCAAAGATTTTATCGCTAAGCTACAAATTGTATTGTGTCACTGCGTGAACCAATCTTTGATAAGCTGAATCTTATAACCACATATTATTCATGGCCACATATACTCGTGTAGGTTCACAATATTTATTTGCTAAAAATATGAATAGTCCTTCACCTACGTCATAACACGTGACATCATTATTATCGCCAGTGAATTTCCATGGCATCATCTCAAAATTATTTTTCACAAACCAACTTTCACTCATCCTTTCTGAATGACCTGACGCAAAACGATTTGGCAAATGCAGTGTAAACCGTATTCAAAATGTTCTCTTGTCATAAATAGAGTTATTTTGGACAGTATTGTTTCAGGAGCCGACTACGGCTGCCAACAATACATTTGACTGAACAAAAAAGCTTTCTATTTTTGTCCGTAACATTACTGAAACAATTACGTCCATGTCGGATATGGCTGTGTCAAATCACGTTTTTCCGCTCTGTTATCTACTACCAGTGGTGGGCCGATACCTATTACTGAGAGAGAGAGAGAGACTCCACGTACAGCAGCAGGCTTAGCACGAGCACCGATTTATCGACGGAAGAATAGACATGACTATTAACTAAATAATGTACAATAGGATAAGATAGCTATGTTTTTCTATTAATTATCACAGTTAAACGTTCTAAACGAATCATGATTTTTTAGATAATCCTATTTACTTTGTGGCCAGAAAGTTTTGTCAGTGTGATTTTGACAGTTAGGGAAGAAATATTCTTCTGAAATAGTCTACATTTTTATGGACCTAGACAAATATCGTTAGGAACGAAAGACTAAATTACAGTTTGTAGAAGGGTATCTACGGAGTGATGTCAAAAACGTAGGAACGAAATATCAGTTTGTATTGAAAAAGCACTGTCCATTCTTCGTAGAAATACAAAGCGTCATACTAAGCCCGCTGGTAGTATTAGTGTTTAATTTCAGAGTCCAATTCAATAAAACAGCATTGGTGTTTCTATGCGCTCTGGTTCACGAGTGTATCTATCATGATATTATTATGATGGCCCACTTACTCCTCGTTTCGATTGCACGTTGCTGGTTGCTTTATCACTGTATAGAATTAGCTTTCGTACTCTTTGTTCGTTGAACTTTCAGGTCATTTGAATTTGCCAGCTGTATAGTTTGAAAGGATAGGAAAACATTAGTATCATCATCTAATCAGGAGAAGCTTTTATTTTGGTCGGGGCGTGTATTTTCACGGTGTCTGTCCTCGATATTAAAATTATTGTTTAATCTAAATGTTCTATTATATGTACGAGTATGTATTACTTCGTCATCGCTCGACATTTTCTTTGTTTCCGCATTCAGGAACACCGCATTTAAAGCATTTAATGAACTAATATACAGTTCCTTCCCGGTCCTATATATTGTGTTTTAACAATCCTATTAAGTACTGGCTTTAATTTGTTGCAATTTAAACAATTGTTTCACAATCAGCCCCGCAGTTGTAGCCAGTCGGATAGTTAATTGCAATTATGAAATGCGTGTGTATTGGACCATGAAATCAATATGTTCTCCTTTATTGACTTTAATTAGAAACGGAACCAGCTGCGTTTGGTTAATTTATATTTTAATTTGAAAATCCTTTCACATGAAATCTGTGATGTCTTTCCTTCGTCCTTTATCTATCCAACGGATGTCTTTAAAAGATCGCTTGTAGCGATGAGACCGCATATTGTGTCACCGCATGTGTGTTTTAAGGTGTAACATAATAAAAAGTATTCTATCTATAGTAGGTAGTAGGGACTTACTGCACTTAGTGATTTCGGTACTAGTCCTCGGTTGCTCTCCTTTCCGGTTGCGGTCCTAGTTGCATAGTGTTAAGTCTGATACCTCTGATTGAGTAAGTAATAATGCTGGGACTAACGAGACTGTAGATATGCGGAATCAAAACTTAGGTAGTAGTAGGTACCTAGACTACTTCATCGTTATTACAAAACAACGATTTCTTTTCACTCTCACGCTACTGTTTTAACTCCAGTGGTTATTTACCGATCTAACTAGCAAAGCTAGATCTTTGACGTAAAAATTTGTAGTTATAGTTTATAGTCATTACATATTTTAACCATGTTTTTGTTGTTTGTTTTTCCTCAGTGATGAGTACGTACATTATATCCCCTGACGACGAGGTCACTTGATCATACATTATCATTCAAGATAATCGGTCCTGATATCGTTCCATTGAATTCAGTGATGACTCATTTTAATACCCGTGTAACCTTATGTAAATACAGATAAACACTGAATACTAGATTATAAATACTCGGAATAACCAAAAGGGGGAAATATTTTCAAACACACTGACAATATTCCTTATCACAAAGTAAATATGTAGGCATAGATGGTAGTTAAAAGTGCCGCTGCTTGAAGGCCAGTTGCAATTTACGTTCTGTAATGAGACTAGTAGGCTACATGGATGTTTAGACTAGACTACGCCACACCTGTGTATGCGCTGCCATGTGTTGCATGTTGCGGCAATTTAGTATTCGAACGTTAGTCATTTCAGCAGTCTAGCGTTGTTATGTATCATTATATGAGCTATACCCATAACAGATAATACTGACATAATAGTACAGGTACTAGGTAGGTACTGTATGGTACCGATGCCGTAGCTGTTATCATCTTCGAGCTGTCCAAGAACATTACCACATCTGGTAGGTATGTACCTGTCTGAGTGGCACAAACCAAATCCTCTGGTCCCTTGTTGCGGTGATAACGTCGTAACTCGTACTCGTCGTATCATAGATAACGTTAGGTTTGCAACACCTGGCCCATATTCGTACCTAATCGCTGCTCTGATATCACCGGCCGCAGCAAGCTTTAAGTTTAGTCATCTTAGTGCTAATGTTATGTTTGGGCACGGTCCACGTAACACCACACTTTAAATTGAACCGTGTAATGGAACTGTTCCAATTTAGACAATCGCTGTCTTATGTATATCATACTTACGTTGTATTCCTGCCTTGTCATTAGGAAGTTATTTAATATATCAACTGTGTCTGTGAAGTAATCGTAACTCGTGCCGAAATGCCGGAAAGAACGGAACAACTTAACTATTTATTAGACAGGTATTAATTTGTATTTCTAAATATTATTATGTTAGTAAAACCTACGGTTTCTTTCGTACTTAGCCGCTCTACGATGTGATTGCATTGTGTGTGTTTGTAAACAATGCTCACATTGCAAGGCTTCCCACAGTTATCTTAGCACTTTCCATCATTAACTAAATGCCTATCTATTGCCTAGAAAACCTTAGATTCCGTTAAAAGCAAGAAAATAATGACAACCGTGGCAAAATATTGTGCAAACACCATAATATGTTATCTAGGTACAAAACTTTTGCATTAAATAATTATAATAGATTCTGTGGTGTGATTATTGTAATACCAGTAGGTATATAATTCTTAGATTAGAATCACGTCATGGGTTAAATTACCGGATGTGGTGCAAAATTATATCAAATATCTCTGTATAGATAATTTCCCAGAATATTTCGAAAGTGGCAACCGGCAAAGTAAAAAGTTATGTGGAACAGTTTCAAAGGACCATTTGTACGTAGGCTGTTTGACACACAAGTCATTTATCATAGCGAAGTTTGTCATGACTGCTCTGACGGGTACCCAACCCATATCGTGAAGTTCCAAGTTCTGCATGCAAAGTTTAGAGAACTCTAACCTATATCTTGAAGACATTACAGTTTTATAAATTCATACATTCATAGACTTTAGACATACTCGTAGCATGTCTCCTATTGATTTTATAGTTGGCCATAAAAACTTGGCATTGAAACAATATACCGCAACTTGAGCTTGCTTTGTTGGAAATATAATATGGTATTTATGATGTATGTTATGCCATTTATTTAGTCACGAATAAAAGATACCTAATCCAACAAATGTCAGCGATGTTGATATTCTTGACTTCAACGATGTTGATACAGGACATTTTCTTCTGACACATTTGCTGGTCTGGTGTCTCAAAGCTAGCCAAAATCCAAATCCCACGATTGCAGCAACTATCGATAATATTACTATTATACTATATATTTTTAGAACTATTATTATTTCTGTCGTTTCACATAGGAAAGTATCAGGTGCGCATTTTCCCAGGACAATTAAGTTACGATGTCTTAGTAGCAAGTAATATCTGCATTTCTGCAACTTGCCATTATTATAGTATGATTACCCATGCACTTTTAATTCAACGAATAACAATAAAGGCTCCCGCAGACAGGCGCGACGCGACTCTAATTGAACAATTTCTTTGAAAACTTCATCATCATCTCCTATCCTTGTCCCATGTTACTTGTGGTCGGCGCAACACATTTTCTCAAAACTGAAAAGGAACTCATTAATTACTCAGGCCGACAAAATTAGACGAACACTTTTACCCAGAAATCAGACTATACAGGGTGTAACAGAAACCGTATTGCTATCCGTAAGCACTAAATATAACTGCTGGTATAGAATCACAATACGTAGTTTCAGCTCAAGATAAAATATTACTCTAAAAATGTAATACCAAATTTTCGGTTTCATATGTTTCTTAAGAGCACTGTCACAGGTCCACTAGCGCCACTCCTTTAAAAATTATTATCTCATGACTGAAAAGGAATTATGAAAAATGGCTCAATCGGCTGTCTCGATGTGTCTAGAAATTTCTAATACTTTTTATAAAGTTTCATATTGAGACACGAAGCAACAAAATTCGATCTAAAGAAAAACGGCCACATTCCTCTAGATCGTATTTTGTTGCTTCGTGTCTCAATATAAAACTTCCTAAAAGGTATTAGAAAATTCTAGACACACTTACCGAGACAGCTGATTGAGTCGTTTTTCATAATTCCTTTTCAGTCACGAGATAATATTTTTTAATGGAGTGGCGCTAGTGGACCTGTGACAGCGCTCTTAAATTCAAATCATAACAAACGTGTCACTGCACTACGTAGGTCAATAAGTTTCCACGTTACTTGCCAATCTCCATAGGAAACAACAATTTGGAACCGTGCTCCTAACTTCTGACGTTTCATAAGTGCCCATGCAGGTTTATATGAAATAAAATATTTTGATTTTGAATATCACGATAAATCTCTTCCGAATTATGTTTTTATTTCAATTTGAAAAGTTCGGTTTCTGGTAGGTATAAATGTATTAAAAATTCTCATAACCTCCGAACATGTAGAGATAGGATTAAAAAACCCTTCCAATATCGTTTTATATCATTCAAAGAAGCCGTGCCCTTGGTATGTCTATAACCTTTCCATTACACATTGTATATTTCCGAAGTATTTCGATGCGCTGAATTCGAATCTGGCCGCAGAATTCCTCTATCATAAAGCAATTCTGCGGCCAGATTCGGATTCAGCGCATCGAAATACTTCGGAAATGTATAGTCTGATATGTGGGTAAATAATTTGTCGGCCTGTGTTACTGATGATGTCTCACTATTCATCAGTCAGAAAACAATTGAATTCAATGCCAGATGAGAGAGGACCCACGAGAAGATTCGATGTTCCGTAAAAAAACATTTACATCCGTGAGCCAAAAATCATCCGAACAAGAAGCAACCAAACACTCTTCTTTTTGACTGGATGTCAATATTAGACGAAAAGTGGTATCACTGCGAAGAGCTAAATGATTTAATATCTTAACTTTAACTGTCACCTTGAATTTCCCTACACATTCCTTGTCCAAAAGGTAGGGCCTCGGGAATTTATCAAATATTACAATGAAGCTGTATTTTCAGGAGGCAAGAGTCAATGTACGCGATGACGGGGTTGTATGCGGAGTCGGGGTGCGCAGATGGCGCGGGCGACGAGGCTGGGCCCAGCACCCCCCCGCACCCGTCGCACCCGCCGCGGGAGTCCGTCAAGTGCCACAGCCGAAACCCTTCGGCCGGCGTATGCGACAGGTGAACTAGCTATAGAATTTAATTCTTAATCTATAGTGCCATCACGAGTTTATTATACGAAGTAATTAGTTGATGTCAGGGTAGAAAAATTAGCTAGACAGGAGATTGGAAGCAGTTAGCACAGCTGACGTTCCGAACCCTTCAATTCTATTTTATTCCACCACCACCAGTCTTTTACACCAGACGTACCTACACTTTCTCCATTTACTGTAAGCCGAAACCGAGTTCACATTGTGCAGTATTTTTAAAGCAGATGGATGCGACGGCGCATTGTGCTGATGACCCCTCATTCGCACTTATGACACCGGAACCGACGAACTCGTTTAAATTCGTGATCGCGCAGCATTACTTAGTGAGACATCCCACACTTTACAATAGTGTATGTACCACACGACAAAAATAGTCTTTCTTTTAATTGCCAATGTCAAGAGTTAGATGACCCAATGAAAAGTCATGAAATACCTGTCAGTAAATCGACCTGCGCACGCGCCGTGAATAATTTGTGTATTCACAGCTGCTGTAGTTTTATTCATTGAATTAGCCGTAGCATAAATTAAAGTTAATTACAGGAACTTACGCGCGTTTTCCATCTGTTTATAGAGACCGCGAGCGGGACAAGGAAAGAGAAAAGCCTCGGCAACTGTACCCAGAAATATTAGACATTCCTCATGACGCAAGAGATTGCGGTATCTTGTCGTGGAGGCCGCTTTTCATACAACAATTTTCTAGTATAAAAGTAAGTATTGGTGTATGTTATGGGTATCGTAACCACTGGAACTTGAACATGTTTTACTTTTTTATTGGTCTCAGATGTTTTGCTTTGAAATTCAGTCAAACCTACATAAATGAAGCCGCAGTTCATTTTCCCATGACTTACGTTGGTTTTCTTTCAGGTGTTTGTATTTTTCCTTTCGTTCCTGGTAACGCTGCAACAAGCGTTGAGCTCCGGCTACATAAACTCTGTGATCACAACAATCGAGAAACGTTTCGAAATCCCGTCGAGTCTGTCCGGACTCATCGCGAGCAGCTACGAGATCGGTAACGTCATTACCGTGATCTTCGTATCGTATCTCGGCAGTAGGAGACACATTCCAGTTTGGATCGCAGTCGGTGAGCATGAATATTTAATTTAAAACCATTTATAATGTCCCCTTGCTACCGACATATTTCACAACCAATTTTATTTGTTAAAGTGTTACGCAAGCCTTTTGAGCTTACATTACTTTATTGGCTTTTCGTCTAGCCTTGACCTGACCAACTCAATCGCTCATTAAAGACAACCTTTGTTCCTACATTCCAATATGGAGCGAATCAATTATTTAGCCAAATCACATCCACAGCAACAAAATGTTTATGAGTTTTGTTATTTTAGGTGCCGTGATTATGGGCATCGGCTCGTTAGTGTTCGTCGTTCCGCACTTTATAGCGGAAGTGAATAGCGAAACTTTGATGAACAATAAATCGGACGACAACATCTGTCGGTTGCCACGTGCATTGGAGCAGGATATGGGCGGCCTGGGCCGACTCTCGCAAGGTCTGCCACCCAGCAACCTGAGACCTGACAATTGTATTAAGGTTTGTATATTTAACGAATGTAAGAAAACAATTGTAGTTTTTCTATAAAAACCTTTTGAAGAATCTCCTTATCCAGAAACATGATGAGAATCAATATTCAAATTGTTATAGCATTAGGGACATACATAATACCGCAATCAAGATTATTCACACCTCCGACAGTGTGGTTTTCAATATTTAGCTTTGAATTTTAAGGGGAAAACTATTTATCCCGACCATGAGTCACCCAAGTCTTTTTCCCCAACCATTTAGAGAAACAAGACATCTTGGGCTTATGACTAATGTGTTCGTATAATTTGGCAGAGTTCCCCGAGCACATTCATGCCGGTGATGGTGTTCATAGTGGCACAGCTGCTGCTCGGCTGCGGCGGGTCGCCACTGCTCACACTGGGGACTACCTATGTAGACGACCACGTGCGCCCGGAGTCATCGAGCATGTATATCGGTAAGAAATACATCGTATTGAGTTATAGATGGAGGAAGAAGATACTAATTTAAGGATAAAGATGAAGTTTTTATAGGGGAAGACCGTCGTTCACAAACACTTTTCTAATAATTATAGATATATCGTTTTTATAGGGGAAGACCGTCGTTCACAAACACTTTTATAATAATTATAGATATATCGAAAGAAGTCTTCTTGACAAACAAGTCATCAAGACAAACTACTATGTGAGTTGCCGTAATGTCACTGCTGCATAACTGTTCACAACTATTCGATAGGCTGTCGTGTCCGATTACCTAATTTGCCTTGCCCAGACAGAAAAAAAGCGGTTGTCTATTCGATTTTATGTCAAAATTTTCGGATTTCAAATTTAAGGACAGCCTTTGGGGGAAGTCGTTCAATAATATTGATTGATGTGTGATTCGGCACGGAAGCGTCCTGTGGCCCTCGTGTGAGTATCATTTACTTATCTCGATGAAACGCATCGAGCGCGTTTGACGCTTCGATTAGTCCGTCACCAATCCAAGGCCCATCGGAGCGCCAAACGCGCTCGATGCGTTTGATCGAGATGGTTAGTTAAATGAAACTCACACTAAGGCCTCTGAAGGTGAATAGCCAGGTTAAGTTCTTCGGACCGTGCTGACGAGTCGTGCGGCGACTTGTCTAAATGTATTCCGATGACTCATGTTGTTTGTTCTGTGTGGCCTGACTGCTAGCACAGAATTAGTAGGCACCTCTCTATTCACGCTGTCATATAGGCACGAGTTACGAGTAGATTCAAAGTCAAACCCAGGCAGGCGCTTTGTGTATTTAATTTCGTTACCACTACTCTCCGTGAAGGAAAACATCGTGAGGAATCCGGCATCTCTTAGAAAAAATCGAAGACATGTGACATCTACCAACCCGCATTGGGCTCGTGTGGTGGATTATATCCTCTCATAGCCCTATGTCCCAACAGTGGGGACATTATAAGCCGATGATGATGCAATATAAGCTAAACTGCTTAAGTATTATGGATGAAAGTGGTGTAGCAGCAGCTTCGAGAGTAATAACAACGTACGCTTACCTTACGAGTAAAGTAGTGGCTAATATTCTTCAAGCTTGTTTATTGAAGTAATCAACTAACAGCAAGCATTTGTAAACTGTGCAATGAAGTCATGGCTGCTGTCATATTGCATAGCGCTGCAGTGGCAGACACGCTGCAAATCTCATAAATTACTATCACCTTTTGTTAATTTTGAAACGACTTCAATAATTGTGTCGTGACGCTTATTATACTGTCCGCGTGTCCACTTCACATCGCCAGGGTCGTTCAAATCTTTACTGTCATGCCAGGCTGCGGTGTCCCCTCACATAAACTATGCACAAACCACATACACGATTCACTGAACTTCATTAAAACCAACACACACCTTTAATTAACTTTTTACACCATTCGCTAGAAGTAAAAGCATTTTTATCTACACAGCGTGTTTAAATACGTGTTTACAAATACTGAATGGAATAGAAGTAGAACAATAATATATCAATCAGTGTTATCCTTAATTTCAGCATGTTTAACATTTCTAACAATACGAAACAACAATGTTGTCCGTCATTGTGTACGAGATAATATCCACGTTTACGTTATTATTTGTACTGTACAGTGTGGAACATGCAACTAGACGCAAACTGTCAATATTTACTGATTTAACTATGAAGATAGCACTTACAGCTTACCTACGAAGTACCCAATTAAAATGAATGTTTTGAATCAAGTACTGCCGCACCTTTTAATGGATCACACGATTTTGCTATTACGGTTCACCTACAACAATCATAGATATGGTACGTTATCATGGACACTTACACTGTCTCTATACTACGTGTGTGATTCATCCACACGGGTCGCTATAAAACTGCAGGATCCATTTATTAAATGAATTCACGTGAAAGGTCGATGATCCCGAACATGCTCTTTGTGATGTTTGTATAGAATGTTCTAGAAAGATATAAACTGCTATGAGCCGGACAGGTTGTGTCAATTGTTGTTTTTAGTTTATGATCTCGGTAGACAATGGACAGTGGCTTGCATACCATAGCTCCAAACTTAGGTAAACGATACATACTCCAAATTACCGATAAATTCGGTTCTTCAATGAGGGGGAAACACTGTCCACAAAGGGACCAATTTTTATAGATCATTATTAATGAGCAATAACATTTTCATGGTTAATGAGTCATTAGCAATGAATTTTCTTCTGTGGCACCTAAATGACCTACTAACGAGTATCCTATCGTGATTTATTCATACTAATGGAAATGGTACATTAAGCAGCGCAAAACTGAAATTGATATTTATTATGCACATAATAATTTATTCAGAACATAAAAAGAAGGCCGTGACCCTTCGACCTTATAAATAACGCCCATCCCACCGTAACATGAAATTCGGAAAATTTGGTTCGGAGCGTCGCGTTGAACGTTATATTGAATACATTGTGTTTGGGCTGGCACGACGAAAATGCGGTGCCTTGAAAATTAACCGTACCTATTGGTGGGCCCGCGTCCTTGACCCACTTCCTATATCACAGCCGATGAGCTTACAGTTAGGTACTGTTATACTGTCCTGAAAAAAGACTTTCCAGCAAACACATAACACTGCAAACCAGTGAACCAATAGAAAAAATATGAAAGTTATGTGCATGTGGCTTTTTATATTTTCTCTGTTGCTTCAATGTTCGCTCTTTTATTAAATGTTTTATCATCTCTCAACCTACTTTGTTGTAGCGCCATCGAGGGGAGGGGTTTTAATAAGGCCCTTCACGTTAAGACTCCTATGGATGCGACCTGGATTCGAGAGCCACTCGTATCGCCAGAAGGAGGTCTATATCGATTGATTGATATCCGCTTTATTTTTTAATGAATGGCGGTGTATTTTTAACTGCTTTGTCTTGAGATATCAACAAGGTTCAGGTCAATGCTCAGCCAGTTTAATCGGCGACTGTTTCCACAAACATTTATCTCTTGAACCAAACACTTGGTGCGTAAAAGTGAATGAAATTTAAAGTTATGGAAGCGAGTAACACAAACACGCAACATGTTTTCATAATACAATCTTACGTCACACACAGCATTCACACATGCCACGCCGCAAGTTTTCATACTGCCATTAATTTCTATTTAATGAGCATAATTTTATTTGGTTGATTTTATCAGTATAATGTAATTTGAACGCTCAAATCGACCTTTGAGACATTGAGGTTGTGAATAATCGTCGGTAAAGTAAATGGAAACGTATGGAAATTTTCACGCAAATCAATTTCTGGGGGACCATAAGTCATTGATATTAGCGGTGGAATCCGCGCCATTTGCAGCCGCACAAAACAAGACTGACCTACTTTCCACAATACCGTCGTGCCGGGTGCACTTACTCTCTGACACATTACCCGCGTCACAAAAGGACAATGCGATGATATGTTATCTCACATGCTGCTTGTGATTGATAGGACCTAATTGTTCGTTGCATAATGTCAATCAATTGATAAATACTCACCTATATTTGGCGTATATCAAAACGATTATGATTACATACTTAAATAATCAAAATAATGCATTTTATTATTTCATTAGGTTATTGCTTACACAATAGTTCGATGATAAAGCAGAATTTGTGATTGTTTTGTTTATAGGATGCATGTACAGCATGGCTGCGTTCGGTCCAGTCCTCGGGTTCCTTTTGGGAGCATACTTGCTATCTTTCCACATGGACTCGTTCTCTGGCACCATAATCTCTATAGGTGAGTATCTGGAACTTATCAACGTTTATTTATTAAGTAATCAATGTTACGACTACCATTACAGGATTTTGGTTTGTCTAATGCTATAACCTAGTCTACTTATTTACCTAACTGTTAAACTAACTTATTATTTCGATAATAATAAAATTTTGTAACTTATTACAAACAATACTTATTTAATATTAGCATCCTTTGTAGCACAAATTCAAAAGAACGATAATACTTCTTGAAAGATGCACTGGAACAGCTATTTATCCATACACGTCTTGGATTCTCACACATTTAGTAATTTCTACATTTTCCTTTATATTTCTTACAGATCCAGGTGACCATCGTTGGGTCGGCATGTGGTGGGGTGGTTTCCTACTATGTGGGTTCCTCCTGATCCTAGTGGCCATTCCTTTCTTCTCGTTCCCGAAAGTGTTGGTCCGAGAGAAGGAGAAGATCAGACTGGTGGAAAAGGCCGCGGCTGCCAGCGGAGCATCCACGTCTAAAACACCGGCCAAGCCGCAGTCAGACATCAAGGATACTGGCTACGGGAAAGATATTAAAGGTACTTACATAATTATAACAATAATCCGTCAATAATGTGCCTTCTTTTTAATTTTCATAGTTCAGCATGGCTGAGTCCAATTATCTACTTGTGATGATTTTTAATTTTTCCATTGCTAGTATTTTAATGCTCTAGTCGTTGCTACCACGATTAAATTGTTCGCACCTTATTACATGTGACATTTGGAGTGTCGTGATGTGTTGCCTGTCACACACGAGAACAATCTCGTGTTCAAATTCGGGAAAGTACTAACGTGCCGCTTTCCGGAAACCGGGTCTTATAGTTAACTAGCTTCTGGTAGCGGCTTCGCTCGCGTTAGCTAATTTAAATAAAACCTTAACAAATAATACACCAAAACCTTCCTCATGAATCTCCTTGTTTATTGGTGAAAACCGCATGAAAAACCGTTCAGTACTTTTTGAGTTTATGGCGAACAGACAGACAGACACGGCGGGGGGACTTTCGTGGAGCAAAAACTTTGTACCCCCTCTTTATAAAAAATACTCTGACTACGAAAAAGTATGAAATTTGGCACAGTTAATATATTATGGAGATGGAGTGCAAAAGCGAATATTTTTTAACCGACTTCCAAAAAAAGGAGGAGGTTATATGTTCCACCGAACGTATTTTTTTATGTATGTTCCTCGATTTCTCCCCCATTTCTGGACCGATTCTCAAAATTCTTTTTTATTTGAAAGAGTATACTCCTGAGGTGGTCCCATTGGCATTGAATCCCAGGGAAATCGAGGGCAACCCTCAAATTGTATTAACAATGATTTTCCTATGTTTTCTAATGCTATTGAGACATTTGCGTATAGTCATCATCATCTCATGACGCTGAGCTGATGATGGAAGGTACAACTCTTTAACTTAGGAGTTAGGTGCAGATTCGGACATAACTCCGTCATATATAGACCAATTTGCAAAATTCTTTTTTTTTAGAAAGGATTTTATTCCGAAATGGTCCCATTTAAATTTCATATAGATCTGATGATGCGTTTCGGAGAGAGACAACGGAACTCTTCAAAAAATGACAACAAATCAACCGCGATTGCTGCTAAAATCCCCAACCCGTCCTAAACGAGTGTGGTGATCAATGCATGTGCTTTCTCTGTATAAGGAGAGGCTTTTTACGCCGCAGTGGTACTATAATACCCTGGTATTATTTATGCCACTCCTTACCTCTTCGGGGTATTCAATCTTGATGCCATGAAATAATCATGCAACTCTCAATCCACAGACATACCGGTATCAATGTGGCGCCTACTCAAGAACCCGGTGTACGTAGTGACGTGCCTGGGCGCGTGCATGGAGCTCATGATCGTGTCGGGCTTCGTCGTCTTCCTGCCCAAGTATTTGGAGACACAGTTCAGTCTGGGCAAGAGTCAAGCTAGCGTGTTTACTGGTAAGATACGTTTTGTAAATGAAGAGTGTCCGCTGGGTAGCATGGGCAGGTGAACACCAAGGTGATTTAGAAGGTTGAATGATTCCTTCCTTTAATAAAACCTCTACTTTATCTAAAATTTGCATTAAAAGCAGATAATGTGATTATGTAGAAGACTTTGTATTAACATGATGACGTTACCAATTCACCGGTTACGTACTGAATGATCGCCAATATTGGCCGACGTGGCGAATACTCCCACGAGGTGATTGATCCCCAATAGAATACAAGTAGGTACACCACCACAACATGACATCACACGTATTTCTGCCGCCTAACAGCTGAGTTGTCTCCCGGCTTGAAGGGTATGGATATTAGAAGAACTACAGGCACAGGAAACATTTCAGTTTGATCTCATTGTTTAAAAATATGCATTAGCTATTTCTAAAGTCTTCGCAAAAGACGTTTCTCAGTAACTTAGGAACTTTATTTATACATATGTAGGGAAGTGGTCCGTGGACATTGTTTATAGTGTTCATGGGTGTAATTTTGTATTTGTAACAAATAATTAAAAAAAAAACGAAATCGATCCATAACTACCGAAGATATCCTAGAACATACATTAAAAAAAACTAGACGAATTGAGAACATCCTCCTTTTTGAAGTCGGTTAAAAACGAAACGGTGAACTAAATTTTAAGAAATCGAACATCGCTCACCCATTGTTTCCAATGTGCTTACGAGTACAAAAAGGCTATAAAGCATAATAAAGCCACTATTAATAATGCTATGTAGCAACAGCAAATTTATACACAATGCCTTAATCTTAGCAGACGATCTGATGCCGACACCGCTTGCGTCACCTATATCCGTTCATCTTATGTACTAATCGTTTTAAAATAGATAGGTACCGTAATTTCTTGCATCATCCCTCACTGTTGAATACGAGTCTCCTTGTAGGGCAGACAAATACTTCTTATTTGTCTGCCCTACAAGGAGACTCGTATCCCTTCGGGAGGGACGCATGGAACTGGGAAGTATGCAAGAAAAAAGGATGCCCAGCAGTGGATGATTCTGGGCTAAAATTGATGGTCATGATGATGAGACATAAAAGGACAGTGGTGATGCCTATCTATCCCTTTGATGTAATCTCAGTCGTATTTTGCGACACCTACAAGAAAAAAGGGTTAGGTCTTAACCATAAATGCTCGATCCTTTATGACTCACCGACGAACTGAACCATCTCGTATCTTATTCGGTACCGGAGCGTAGCGTTTATAATTTAACAGAGGGCATTTAGAAACTTAAAAATAAAAATCTAGTTTGCTTTTCATCAGAATCGTTTTTAAGGGGCAAAATTAAATAAGCTTGCGAAACCGCGAGACGCAGATGATAGGTTTGGACACCTCTACAAGATACTGATATTCTTAACTCATATTTCAAATACACTACCAGCGGTCGTTTATTTATTTATTTATTTATATATACTTTATTGTACACCACAAAAAAATCATTACAAAAAAGAAACAAGGTACACTACAAAATATACAATGGGCGGCCTTATCGCTTTCCGCGATCTCTTCCAGGCAACCCTGGCATGGACAGCGATTGGTCTGGATATAAAATGGGGATGTTGTTGGCACAAATAATAAATATGCAATATAATAAAATAGATACACAGATATATACATATCCTATCCTATATAATAGAGACATAGATACATACATATAAATATATAAGGAACGAAAGGTCGTTGAAGAGCCGCAGAAGTTATTTGATGATTTCCCAAACTCAAAAAAACAGCTGGAGGGGCAGGGCAAAGAGTTAGCATAGCAGCACGTGGGTTTGAGGGCGATTGATGACAATAGACTCGCCGCCTATTATACTCGTATGGTACTTAAAACTGGCGAAATGTGGGTGCACTATAGGTAGGTACAGCTCTGCCCTACCATTCGGAGAAACAAGGTGTGATGTTATGTATGTATATGTAACCGATCCGGTCTTTAGAAAGGGCATTAGTTAAATATTAAATTAAATTAAATGATTATGTGTCCAGGTTCCATAGCCATCCCGGGCGCATGCATAGGCATCTTCATGGGCGGCTGCCTGCTCAAGCGGCTGGAGCTGCGACCGAAGGGCGCCGTGCAGTTTGTGCTCATATCGAACACTATCTGTCTCTCTTGCTATGCCCTGCTGTTCTTCCTCGGATGCGACAACATCAAGATGGCTGGGACTACCATACCTTATACTAATCACACGTATGTATTGTATTTAAGCATCGGTATCATTGTTAAACGTTTCTTTGTGGGAATGGCTGATGCCGCAGTCAATTTCACGCTTGGCAGATCTAGTAATCAACTCGATATAGTAATATTACTTACTACAAAAGATATTCTGCTTTCAAAATTCGAATTCTTCTAACGGTATCTACAGCATGTTTATTTATGTTTATGCCTCTTTAAAGGGAAAGCACCAGGGTAGCTCACGAAATTCAAAAGGCCAGGGTCAGGCTGTGTGTTGAACAAAATAGGATTCGCAACCGTAACAATTACAGTTACAGCAGCTTTACGTAAATTATAATCATTAAAATTATCATTAAATCCCTGTAAGTACATAATCCTATTGAAAAACGTTTTCATGAATAGGCCCAAAAAATCTGATACGGACCAGACCTGCAAATGGCAAAAAAAAATGGCTAATTGCGGATCTTAGTGCACCCACCTTAAGGACTTTACCCTGTGTTCCTTTCGTTTGAATATTCTACTGTCCAGTGTTTTTACTTCTTTCTAATTTATACAGCTTCAAAATTTTATTTAGATGTTCAATTTTTTCTCCAGAAACCTGGAGCCGTTCAAGGTGAACCTGACAGCGGCGTGCAACTTCAACTGCCTGTGCACAGAGACGGACATGGAGCCGGTGTGCGGCAACAACGGTCTCACGTACTTCTCGCCCTGCCACGCGGGCTGCGCGGCGTTCTCCTCGCGCTCCAACTTCACTAACTGTGCATGTAAGTTCATTTTAGTTAAGCCAAAGCTAGCAAAAGCGCCTGTTTGTGTTGAGTTCTTAAACAATATGAAATTGAAGGCCATTTACAAGTTTCTAGTTATAAACCACACATGTTATTGTAATAAAAATATTTATGATCAGGTAAATATCTAATTTAATTAGCTAGCAAAACCTTTGCAGACATGATCGGTCCAAACGGTTTTAAACTTTGCGAAAGTTTCACTAGCTAATTTAATTTGACGTGTATATGGGCCTGAGTCGCCTGAAATACTACTACTACTAATATTAGAAATGTGACAGTTTGTATGTTTGGATGATTGTTAGTCAATCACGCAAAAACGGCTGGACAGATTTAGATGAAATTTGGCATACAGCTAGTTTGTAACCTGGAATAACACAAAGGATACTTTTTACCCCGATAGTACGTTCCCGTGGGATACTTTTCGACATCCACGCGGGCGAAGCCGCTGGCAAAAGCTAGTAAATAGATGATAGGGTATTTTTCAATTTATTAAAAACTATTTTATTTTAAATATAGGGAGGAAGTATGTAATAGAATAATAAAAAGAAATTTATTTATATCCATTTTCAAAACGGTTTTAAATCAAATGTATTTTTCGTTGTTTTGAATTTACCGAACGTTCCTTACGATGAGTTTTTTTTATCACGTGACCACACTTTTTCTTTTTCTTTTTTGGGTGGGAAATCATGAAAAAACTTCTTTCGCTTTGGGTGGAGCAGGAGCAGGTGTCAGACTTTTACTGACTAAAACCCACCCGTGATCCCTCAGTAGACTGTGTGCCAGGGGCTGCGGTATCTCTTTCGAACAACGCGCACCCCTGGCAGGCATCGGCCCTTGCGAGCCCCATCGGTTTGTGCTGACATCTCTTTGAGGCGCGCTTGGAACATAACGCGCCGTTGATCTGGGCTTGGTCCTTACCGGACAGCGAGCTACCCATTACTCGCCGTCCGCAAGCCCACGCCTACGGTGGCTGAAAATCAGCCTGGGATTCTCGACGCCCAGGGCATCTCCTGCGGCGACTAAGACCGTGAGGGCGCATATACTGCCTCTCCTTCATGTGCGCCGCCTCCCTCTTCGCGAGCATTATTGCTTCGCTGAAGGAGGTGACAGCTACCCATGCACTCTCGCTCCGCACCATGGCCTGGACCAGGGACCGGACGCGAGAGATCGCCGCCGCCGATCGCCTCCACGAGGACACGTCGGAGCTCCGCCCAAGCTGGGCAGACCTCCACCATGTCCTGAGGGCGATCTTCGCATTGAAACACCCGGGCGTTTCCTCCCGCCTTATGCGAAACAGGAACCTCCCGAAACAGCCGTGTCTGGTGAGGACCTGCGTCAGGCGGAAGGTGAGGACGCCATGCCGCCTCTCAAACCACTCCTCAAAGAGGGGACTTACCGCCGCAATCGTGGGGTGCCCACCGCAATCGTGGCATGACCACACGTGACGTCAGCTTTGTGTAAACGGCACCGGTACAAATAATTTGTGTGGCGCAGTTTTAGATGTATTTGTGCACAGAGGCACTACACACCACTAAATACCTCTTTAAATCCATTAAAAATCTTGTTTTAAGGGGACGACGTAGGATGAATCGTCCATACAAACGTAATAGTTAAATCATTTGCAATTTGAGCATATTTCCACCATATTATTATTATGGTGATATTCGCATTAAGACAGTATTTATCTAGCCTCATAGGGGTTTTTTTTTTCAAAATACTTACCTAAAATGAAGTTTAAGCGAATTGCATTTCGCACATTTTTACAGCGTAAATGACGTTTTCTTATTGTTTTTTTGGCATTATAACCAACAATCTGTAATATTGTTATTTCAGAAGCATCGCTCATATTATAAAGTTGTAAAAAGTCTAAAAATATATTATAATACAATAAGTTTTCATTTGTAATTTTTTTTTTTGTATAACCGACGAAAACTCTGCGCTGGGGGGTCTAGAATGTCAGCATATCATTTTAGACCCTCCCCCAGCGCAGAAATTTTTCGTTGGTTACACAAAAGAAATCAACTGTTTCATAGAAAAGTGCAATACCTCCCAGGTAGCAAGATGACGTCTGCGACGAAATAATGACGTCCCACTTTAGTCATTTTAGGGTCCATCCTTTATTCGTCGAACATGTACGTCAAACTGACGTTATTTTAGGGCCGATCCATAACCAACCCGTGTTAGTCATAAATGATACGTCGTAGCAACGTCTACTTAGGGTCAATTTTGTGACGTCACGAATGGTACGTCCTGATGACGTCTATTTAAGGTCACCAGTGTGACGTTCTGTGTCCGATTTATTTCAGCCGGTGTCGGTCATGAATGGTCCGTCCTAGCTACGTCTATTTAAGATCATTCTGTGACGTCCGGTATTAGTCACGAATGGTACGTCCTGATGACGTCTATTTAGGGTATAAAGAAATCATCTGACCGACATTATTCCATGAGTGAAGTCAACCACCATCATAGCGAATAAAAGGGCAAATACTAGTACAACAAACAAGGATTTGTATAGCCGGTACATGGCCGGTAATAAGCACAGAAATTTGAACAGTTTCATATCGTTACAGCATCCGATAAAAAAATAACGCGTTTCGTTTCTTGATATCAATTTTTCAATCTTGTGTTGGAAAATATTTATAGAGTAAAGAAAGAAACATTTCCGTCTTTTAAGGTAACTCCAAAGTTTATAGTAAAATAATACAGGTTTTTTTAATTAATAACAATATCAAAACAAGCTTAAAAATGTGATTTAAAAAAAACATAAAACGGAATGGAACTAAATTCTGACATTTTGATTGAACTGTCAATAATTTCCCTCTTTTTTCGGTTGCCCGCCGCCGCGCGCGCCAGTCCGTTTCCGTGAGAGTGCTCATAGTGTGTTGTGCGTTTGCGTTTCAAGTATGTACTCAGTAATACAATTTAGTGAAAAAGACGGCGGAACCGTGTCGATAATAAACAATCAGTGGTTTACGCCAAGGCGTTGTGAAGTTTTTTGGCCACCTGTTAAAGGAACTAAAGCGTTTGAAAGAGTTTTGGCTGATGCTAAGACACCAGATGAAAAATGGAAATTATACAGCGTTCAAAGAGTTTTTTGTGAGACTGGTACGTATATTTTAATATTTTTTACGAACCACTTGGATTTGGCTATGGGTAATTGGGTAGGTACTTAACGAAATTAAGGTTCGTTTCCTGACTTGAAGGTATGGTATATTCTATCTGGATGCAATATTTACTGATTTACCGAGAGCTTACTGAAGTTGGTGAAAGTTTTCTGTTTTCTGTGACCAGAGTTCAATTTTTTCAAGATATAATATGTATTAGTATGCATTCTTGTTGGTATATTGATTAAAATATGTATGTCATAGTTTGTTTGAAGTTACTAACAATCAAATTAACCAAAACTTACAATTTAATACATTTATGTGACACATATAGACAGATTTTGTAATGACTGTGTTGACAAGTAGTCACAGTATCAGTACATTCAACTAATTTGATAAGTAGGCAATTTTGAACCTTTTCACTATAACAATTAATTACTTATATCAGGCATGCTGACATGACTGTCATCAGCATCACATCACATTACAAGATTCGTAGTGAAAAGGTTCAAAGTGGCCTCCTAATCAAACTGGTTGACCATACAATTTCAGGTTGTTTTTACTAATACAACTCCATCCAACATATTTACTAATAACCTTGTTTTAAATGACTGAGGGATGCAATAAGTTATGTTCATTTATTATTTTTGCTTGTTGTGTGTATTTTTTTTATTTCATTTGCATGTAAAGATGATATAGAGAAAGCCAAAAAAAAACTGAAACTGGTTGAGGATACATCAGACTTACAGAGTGAAGCCGAAGCAGAACCAAGTCTCAAACGGAATAGGGCAAAAATATATATTTCTAGCAGCGATGAAGACAATGACAATCACATAAGGCCACCGCCATTAAAGAAAAAGACCTTTAACAATTAATTACAAACATTTCAAGCTGCTGGCAATGTATGCTTAGAATCCTGTTATGGAGGTGAGTTTTATAGTCAAGGGCCGTTATGAAGTAAATCCTGACACATTGCACAGCTATGAAGTTTCTGAATATTGAAAATGTGAACAATGGGAAAAAATGTTGTAAATACTTGTTGCATGTGTGAGAAAAGGATAGTATTTTTTCCTAAGGTTTATACTGTCAATATTCAGTTTAGCAACTTCATCTGTGTGCAAAGTGTAGTTATTTTTAGTTCATTATCATATTTGCTGCATTCTCATATTCAAAGAACTTTCAGCCAGTTCAACCCTGTTTGAATTTTTTAATGTATTTTGGTCCTATGGTTCCCATGCAAAATTTAATTATTACATGTTTTGCAATGCAATATTGTGGTACCATCGAGCTGATCTGATGATGGAATCCTGATTCCATCCGTAGATCATATATACCCTAACATACCTAAATGATGAAAAGTGCTGAGATGGTTGAGTTTCGGCACATTTGTTTCGTTGTTTTGAGTACTTTCTGATAGTACAAGTACAATTAACAAAAAGTACTAGTAACTATTGAAGGAATCTAAATCCACTGTAAAACCAGACCCGAGAGTTTCTAAAATTATATAATTACCCCGGTAATATCAGCAGTTATTGTGAGCACCTCTAAAAAATCGGCGTGCGGTGTTGCCATCATTGGTATTACCAGCTTGCTGAGTCGGCAAATCCACTAATAAACCCCGGGTAAAGCAGTCGTTTAACCAAGTTATACATATTTTTGTTTAAAAATCGTTCACGATGTCTACCGCTTGTTGTCCATTTTTGGTTAAATTTGTAGGTACATAACCTCCTTAAAAAGAACTTAATTTCATTTAAAGCACCTTTCGAAAATGTTACTTGAGGGTTACCTATGCGGTTTCGGATAGGGCGGGAGGAAACGCCCGGGTGTTTCCACTGCGAAGATCGCCCTGAGGACACGGTGGAGCACACGGTGGCAGTCTGCCCGGCTTGGGCGGAGCACCGCCGTGTCCTCGTGGAGGCGATCGGCGGCGGCGATCTCTCGCGTCCGGCCCTGGTCCAGGCCATGGTACGGAGCGAGAGGGCATGGGGAGCCGTCACCTCCTTCAGCGAAGCAGTGATGCTCGCGAAGAGGAAGGCGGCGCACGTGAGGGAGAGGCAGCATATGCGCCCTCGCGACCCTAGCCGCCGCAGGATAAGGAGACGCCCTGGGCGTCGGGAATCCCAGGCCGATTTCCGGCCACCGTAGGCATGAGCTTGCGGACGGCGAGTAATGGGTAGCTCGCTGTCCGGTAAGGACCAAGCCCAGGTCGACGGCGCGTTGTGTTCCACGCGCGCCTCAAAGAGATGTCAGCACACAAAAATGATGGGGCCCGCAAGGGCCGATGCCTGTCAGGGGTGCGGGTTCGTTCGAAAGAGATACCACAGCCCCTGGCATACGGGCTACTGAAGGAACACGGGTGGGTTTTAGTCAGTAAAAGTCTGACACGCCCTCCTGCTCCACCCAGAGCGGGAGAAGTTATTTGATGATTTCCCACCCAAAAAAAAAAAAAAAAATGGTTACCTATTATAAAAGCAAAAATAGCATCAATTCGCTCCTTTTTCGCATTTGAGGTCCAAATATTAAAAATTAGATTTTTTGTAATTTCAGCGGTCATTCTGAAAACCGAAAAAAAATGTATGACGGTCGCACAAAATCGCAAGTTTTGTCAATTGTTCTCAAAAGTTAAGACTCTAAACTATAAATTAAAAGAAATAGCACATCGGGATATTCAGGTCATTTTTTTTAATACACCTTTTGTTTTGCAAATCATCTCTAAAAATGCTTAATTTAACTGTGCTTTCAAATGATGTTAACGACGATTTTCAGAAATGACGTATTAAATGGATTCATCTTTATTTATTAATAGGTAGGTAGGTAGGTACTGGAAAAGTTCTGTATTGTTCATATTTTAATATGTTTCCCAGATATAGCAGAAGACGGCGAGGGGCGGCTAACTCCGGTTGCACGCCTAGGTAGTCCTCGGTGTCGTTATGAGCAACCGCCGAATCACGGCAGCAACGTGCCAGAAACGTCATCGTATGTTCAAGGTTCAGGATTAACGGGTAGGTAATTTACTATGATGTATTATTTCATTCGCCTTTTGGGAAAGTTAGTACTCTCTCCATATTTTTGTTGTAATGTAGTAATCCGAATCACTAATGCCGGGTGTACGCACCCGCCGGGACAGTACCTACGAGACAGGTTTATCCTTTCTAACTTATTAAAAACTAGCAGTTGACTGCGTCTTCGTCTGCTTAGATTTCGGTTATCGCTATCCCGAGGTAACTAAGTATGCAATTTTTCGAGATACAAGTAGCCTACGTCCTTCTCCAGGGTGACGGTGACGGATGACTGAAATGGCGTGCCCATCTCGCGGTGTCTCGACCTGTGTGTACAGTCGGCACAACATATACATATGTATAGCAGCAAATATATCGTAGCGACCAAAGTCGTCAAATATACTCGCTCTTAAGTCCTTTACAACCTACCCGAAACTGTAAAATTTTCCCAATCAACCTTGAACCTAATGCTTTAGCGATAATCGAAAAAATCTATTAAAGAAATCTGACAGTCTACATACCAAGGTGATACAAGACTTTTTATTTTATTTTACTTTATATATTTGACCACTTTGCACTTTCGTCGCTAAAATATTATCTGACGCTGACCTGATCCTACTAATAGGTACTGTTTATTATTTTTTAGGTTACCAATCAAAAGTGCTGTCATTATTGTCATGTATAAAAACCCAAAATGATCAAATAATAAACCTATTAAAGCATACAAGCACACTGAAAGGTACTCTAAAACCGGAACTAAAATTCCCAATTCAAAATACCGATGAATTAAATACAATTGAACCATTATTGGAGAAAAAAGAAAATTATGCTAGTTTGGTAAGTTACAATAATAATACAGTGTTACCACATAATAAGCATTAACAGAAAAAAGACAAATAGTGAAAATTTGCACCAATAGGCGGCCTTGTAGTTTCAGAGCGATCTCTTCCAGACAACTTACAAAAAAGAATGAAGGAACAGCTTGAAGCAGGTGGTGCAATTTATAGTTATTTAGTAGTAATTAAATAAAAAACATAAAATAAACACGCATACAATACCTACACACTTACAACATTATGTAAAAAGTTATTTCTAATCTTCACTCATTTGACAGTTTTGAATGATTCACGGTTAGTTTCATTGGACATATACATATATATATCGACCGGGATATTGACCGTCTGCAATTAATTTGGTATTTTACAAATATACATTATTTTGTTTGTTACAGGTTTCATACATGAGAACTTTTGGAGGCAGGGATATTTCCAGCAAAGTGTCTCGGATAATGAAATTTTGTTTCACTGACCAGCTAGCTGCACAGTATAACTTCTATGGGAAGAGATCCAACAAAAAGCCTTTCTGCCAACTACGCCTGCGAGAGTGTGTCGTGGGTAAGTTTAATATAACACGCAACTGTGAGGCCTGTGCGCAGCAGTGGGGAATATGCTGGAGATGAAGTTTAAAGTTATAATTTTGGTAGTTATAACATTAAAAATTGTATTATGTCTTTATAGAAGGAGTTGTCACCACAACATCTGGGTCTACAGCTAAAGAAGTAGAAGATTCCATTAAAATTTGGCTAAAACATGCCCCTGAAAGATTAAAGAAGAGTAATAAATAAAAATAAACATGGCAGAGAAAATAAAATACTCAAAAAAGGCTATAGTTGGCAAACGTCAATTATTAAGAAGAGCAAAGGAAGCAGAGTTAAGTGTAATTTCAAATTTACAAGAGAGTACTGCAGCTGTAAGTGCGTCCTCTTCCATAGTTAATTTGCCCTGTACTTTATATAATAATTGTCAATCTGAAATTGTATTGCAAGGTTCTAGTAATAATTCCAATTTATTGATGCAACATGACATTTCTCATGAAAACCAAATTACTACTTTTGATGATGAGCATTCACTATCTGAATCAGATTCTGTTAAGTCTATAAAAGATGATGATTTCGAAACAGAGTTAAAACATTGGGCCACTCAATATCAAATACCACATAATGCTTTAAATAGTCTTCTTAAAATTGTGTCTCCTTTATGCCCTGGATTACCAAAAGATAGCAGAACATTGTTGACAACCCCTTTGCAACTAGAGATCACTAAGTTAGATACTGGAGAATTAGTATATTTAGGTCTTCTTTCACAAATTCAAAAACAAATAAAACTCTTTGACAATACTGATAATGTTGGGAATAGAGAAATTAAAGTTGCTTTTAACATTGATGGACTTCCCATATTCAAAAGTACCAATACACAATTGTGGCCCATATTAGGATTGCTAAAAAATAATGCTAGTGCTAGACCATTTGTCGTCGCTCTTTTCTGTGGTCGATCTAAACCTTCACCATTAGATGTTTTTCTTAAGCGATTTGTCGACGAATTAGAAAAAATACTTAGAAATGGTTTCGATCTCGAAGATATTCATTACACTGTTAAAATCCATAGCTTTATTTGTGACGCTCCAGCACGAGCATTTATCAAGTGTACTAAACAACATGGTGGCTATTCAGCTTGCGACAAGTGTGTAGAGGCAGGCGAATACCGCGGCCGCGTGATCTATGAAAGTGTGTCAGCACCCACGAGGACCAATGAATCATTTCGTTCGCAGCTTGATGAAGACCATCATGTTGGAGAGTCACCACTTTTACGGCTCCCTATTGATTTGATATCTTTATTCCCTACCGAATATATGCATAATGTTTGTTTGGGGGTAATGCGTAAGCTTTTAAATGTGTGGATTAGTGGCGATTTAAAGGTTCGTATACAAAGTCACTTGATTAAAATAATATCTGAAAAACTAATCTATTGTTCAAAATTTATACCAGTTGAATTTAATAGAAAACCGCGGAGTTTATCAGAATTAGCTCGATGGAAAGCAACTGAGTATCGAATGTTTTTATTATATGTGGGTCCAATTGTGTTAAAGGACATCTTGCCACGTTCACTTTACGAAAACTTTCTACTTTTTCATTCAGCTATTACGATTTTATGTTCAAACAAACATATCAGAGAACTTGGTATAAATTTGGCTCAGGAATTACTTCTGATTTTTATAAATCATTCAAAATCGGTTTATGGATTACATTTTTTGGTATATAATGTTCATATGTTATGTCATATATGCGATGATGTACGCCTCTTTGGTACACTAGATGAATATTCGGCATTCCCATTTGAAAATCATTTAAAGAGTGTAAAGAAGTTAGTACGGTCGCCTAATAAGCCATTACAACAAATTGTAAGAAGATTGAAAGAAATGGAATCTTCAAAATTATACAGCTTCTCATCGAAAATAACTGTTTCTGACCAGTTTTATTCTGGACCCCTACCTGAGGAAAATGTATATGAATGCTATAAAAAACTAATATATAAAAAATATACGTTATATGTAGCCGAATCTCGTGAAACTGATTGTTATTGTCTTACTAAGGATAAGAAGGTGTTTAAGATACACAACATCCTTAAAAATCACACTTTATTCATTTATGGAAAGGAGTTTGTAAACTATCAGCCGTTCTTTGAGTACCCTTTTAATTCAGTAGCTATTGATATTATGGTAGTAAAAAATTATTCAATTTTTAAACTGATGCCTGTTAATGACATTTTAACCAAATGTGTGGTTGTCCACAATAACGGCTATACATTAAGCATTCCGATGCTTCATGATTATGATTGCGATATGTGATATTGTGATTGCTTTTTAGTCGAGTGCAATTAGACAATAAGGTGGAACGAAGTTTATAATGGTCGGATTTTCATGGGGTTTTTTTTGTTAAGTTCCTAGAGGAGTGGTGAAGAAAGTTACAAAAAAATAATTTCACCGCACGCCACTTTAGCGTTAGAGGTCTTGATAGAGTCACTTCACTCGTAAAAGTGGTTTTCTTGAATATTTTTACGTCCAGTTATCTGGTAAAAAACATCCGTTACCAATATCGAAAGAAATCTCAGTCTCAAAAATTCGATATTTTATAAATAATTGAAGAAAATAGGAAATTTTCAAAAAATATGCATTACATCGAAAACAATGAACAAATAAACAGACCAAATTGGCGTTTAATGGATGCACGCAGGTCACACTATTACGCCACAATATGAATTCAATTTAAAAAAAAAATGTTGCGAGCGGTAAATTTTTTTTAACTTTCATCTCCACTCCTTTAGAAACTCGAGAAAAAAAAACCCCATGAAAATCCGACCACTATAAACTTCATTCCACCTTTTGAGTATTTTTTTTCTAATTGCACTCGGCTATTTATGAATACAGAATGTAATCGGGGGCGTACCTATCAGACAAAGGCAGGTGAGCATGAATATCGGTACCTAACGAATCGACATGTATATGTTTACCATATTTTTTAAAGTTTTCGACACCATCGTCGCATATATTGATCAGTACGTACAGTAAAAACTAAACCTTAACACGCAAAACAAGATTGAAATTCGTGTTAAATTTCAGCCATGCTTAAGTCAGTGACAACTTTTGCATTTGACGTGGCGTCGAAAAGGTGGAAGCGTCAGGGTAGAGTGTGAAATACAAATGTTCTTACGTTTTTTGCAATTTGCCGGTCAGGATCACGCTGTTTAATGATGAAAAATGAGTCGCGCCAGTAACACGTAGGTATGTAGCTACAGAATTATAATCATAAAATCATTAATACAACCCTCTAATTTCAGTTAGGGTTAACAATGTAAATAGTATATGTGTGAATTCTGTAACTATTTATGAAAAAGTCATTCAATGGGGTTAAATGAACTTAGAGGTTTATATTGAGGATTTTAATGATTATAATTCTATAACTACATACGTGTTACAGGCGCGACTAATTTTTTATCAACATACAACCTGACACTGACCTGCAAATTGCATAAAAATGAATTTCGCTCTCTACCCTGTTCCACCTTAAAGTTATGAGCGTTTTTTTTTTTTAAATTTTGTACATCACCGAATTTCAGGTTAAATTTAATTTAGTTAAATGTCGTTGTATGTATGAAGTTGTAGGTAAAAGTAGAGGCAACACTCCCTTAACCTACATGAATACGGCTGGCCGCATGCTCTCGCTCACTTTGGTCCCCCCTCTGTTATTAATACTCATTGACCGAGCGAGCGAAGCGTCTCCGTTTCAGCTTGGGTAAAAATGCTTTCCTATGTCCGTTTGTCCGGATTTCCGTCTGATCTCGCCTAAAGGTCGTATTTGTCAACCGATTCACGTGAAATTTTGTGAGCAGGTTCGTTAATTTTATAGATTTTATTTTGTCATCAGTTTTTCGAAATTTTGGAAAATTGCGGAGATATGAGTGTAGATTTTTTTTAATTCAGCCATTTCGAAAACTCGCGAGGTCTACTGTAGACCTGTTAAAGCTCATAGAGCCACTAGTATTTAGAAAGAGAGGGACCAATGTAAGCGAGAGAGCACGCGGTCTGCCGCCTTCATTGTTGTACTTCATGGTTTTATGTATCTAAAATTGTCAAACCTATGATAGTGTTTTTATATGTTTACTAGTCCGGTGGACATAGAGAAAACTAATGTTATTTTAAGTCATGACCTCATACATTTTAAAACAAGAAATAAAAACTACAATTAACTATAACTTGTATTTTTTTTAGCAATAGAAATAAGGTAATTAGCAATCTTGAGCCGTCTTTTTATCGAAAACAGCCAGGACGGTTCTCTTTTTACCCGACTGCATAGGAAGGGTTATGTTTTTCGCGCCTATTTTTGTATGTTTGTTTTTTAATAGACTACGTTACCCACCCATGCTACCTACGGGAAGCATATTGCCATGCTTACGATATCAGCAGTAAGTGTGTTCTGGGCGTTTTTATTCAAATTTATATAAAAGTGAAAATCGCTTGCAAAACACACTTACTGTTGGTAATCGTGTACACGGCAGCATAATAATATTCGGCCCCGTAGTTCCTGACGTGTACGTCCTAGTAACGTCACTATGAATCCTGTGTGTGACGTAACTCCAACGTCAGTGGCTGTCCTAATATGTACGGCCCAGTAACGTCCCTATGAATTCAGTATATGACGTCACTCCAACGTCGGTGGCTGCCCTAATATGTACGGCCCAGTAACGTCCCTATGAATTCAGTATATGACGTCACTCCAACGTCGGTGGCTGCCCTAATATGTACGGCCCAGTAACGTCCCTATGAATTCAGTATATGACGTCACTCCAACGTCGGTGGCTGCCCTAATATGTACGGCCCAGTAACGTCCCTATGAATTCAGTATATGACGTCACTCCAACGTCGGTGGCTGCCCTAATATGTACGGCCCAGTAACGTCCCTATGAATTCAGTATATGACGTCTCTGTAACGTCTGTAAACTGACGTCTTGAGGCTGTGACAAATTGACGTCATCTGATGGGACCCCCCGACGTCAAGACATGACGTCTCTTACGTCGAGCAGTACCGTAAACGGACGACATAATGACGTAAAAATGCTACCTGGGCGCGGTCAAAATGTATGGAACAGCTGTTTTTTTTTTGTTTAACCGGCGAAGACTTAAGAATGAGATGCTGATCTCATGGTTACAGTTTGCGCACTGGGTAAAAACTTATCCTGTATGCAGCACTCGTTGAAAAATGCATGTACCAATATTTAAGTGAGCATGGGAGAAGGTAGAGGGTTAGAGCTTTGCTTACTTATGCTGACGAGGGGGAAGGGGCGGTTAATAATTGCAAAAAATCTGCTTACGCTTAATCTGCAAGTGTGCTCACGCGACAAATTATATATAAATAATAGTTTCTGTTACATATTTCGTCCTAATCTTCAAATAAAAATTGTTTAATATTCAATTGGAAAATACCCTATATTATGATTAGCTCCCACTGTAAAAATAATGTCCGTCCGCAGGCGTGCACGAGAACAGTCGCGAGAGCATGGCGGGCGTGCTGAGCGCGGCGGGCGGCGCGGTGGCGGGCGCGCTGCGCGGGCAGTACTCCGAGGTCACGGTGGTGCCCGTGGCCACGGCCGGCGCGTGCAACCCGCCCTGCACCACCATCTTCCCCTTCCTTGTGCTGCTGTTCTTCATGACCTTCGTGGTTGCCGTCACGCAGATGCCGCTGCTTATGATTGTACTGAGGTTTGTTCGTTTTTTCTTGGCCTTGAAGCTTGTCGAAACACACTGCTACAAGGATCTTTCGACGCTCGAATAACGTCGGCAGGGGTCGCTGTCGGTAAACATATTTTGTGCAATGACCCTCTTATTTATAAACGTTCCGTAAGTTAAGAGATGTTTTTTTTTTTTTTGGGTGGGAAATCATCAAATAACTTCTCCCGCTCTGGGTGGAGCAGGAGGGCGTGTCAGACTTTTACTGACTAAACCCACCCGTGTTCCTTTAGTAGCCCGTATGCCAGGGGCTGTGGTGTCTCTTTCGAACAAACCCGCACTCCTGGCAGGCATCGGCCCTTGCGGGCCCCATCATTTTTTGTGCTGACATCTCATTGAGGCGCGCGTGGAACACAACGCGCCGTCGACTTGGGCTTGGTCCTTACCGGACAGCGAGCTACCCATTACTCGCCGTCCGCAAGCCCATGCCTACGGTGGCCGGAAATCGGCCTGGGATTCCCGACGCCCAGGGCGTCTCCGTATCCTGCGGCGGCTGGGGTCGCGAGGGCGCATATGCTGCCTCTCCCTCACGTGCGCCGCCTCCCTCTTCGCGAGCATTACTGCTTCGCTAAAGGAGGTGACGGCTCCCCATGCCCTCTCGCTTCGTACCATGGCCTGGACCAGGGCCGGACGCGAGAGATCGCCGCCGCCGATCGCCTCCACGAGGACACGGCGGTGCTCCGCCCAAGCCGGACAGACCGCCACCGTGTGCTCCACCGTGTCCTCAGGGCGATCTTCACAGTGGAAACACCCGGGCGTTTCCTCCCGCCCTATCCGAAACAGGAACCTCCCGAAACAGCCGTGTCCGGTGAGGACCTGCGTCAGGCGGAAGGTGAGGACGCCATGCCGCCTCTCAAGCCACTCCTCAAAGAGGGGACTTACCGCCGCAATCGTGGCGTGCCCAAAGTTAAGAGATGTTTAAATGTCAATTATGTATAGTTACACAGATGCTTATCACTACTTAACTTAAAAGCAACGTTTATAATATTAAGGGGGTTAGTATTTTGTGAAATGTCATTCGTATTCAAAAAACAAGATGGCTGCGTTAATACCGATTTTGGCCACGTGCCACGATAACCTTGTAGCGCTATAGTGCGTTTACAAATCCAATTCTAAGTGGTACCTATAAATATTTGTTCACACATCCAGGTCCTAATGTAACCACTTTTCTGGCATATCTGACTGAATTTATATACATCATCAATTGTCTAGCCTTTTCCCAATTAGGTTGGGGTCGGCTTACAGTCTAACTAGATGCAACTGAATATCAGTTTTTTACATAGCGCGACTACCTATATGACCTCTACAACGGGGTTAGGTATCGTGTTACTGGGTAAAATAATACCAAAAGAAGTTTAATTCCAAATAAAGTTGATGGTTTTTTTTTTTAAAGGTTTTTATTTTTCACTCTTTTAGTTGATTTGCTGTCATTTCTTGAAGAATTCCGTTGTCTGTCTCTGAAACTCAGCATCAGATCTATATGAAATTTAAATGGGACCATTTCGGAATAAACCCCTTTCGAAAAAAAATATCATTTTACTATATTTTATCCGTCTATAGATGAGATATTTATGCCCGATCATACATTAAAAAACAACATACCGAATTGATAACCTCATCCTTTTTGAAGTCGGTTAAAAAAGAAAATCCCCTAGGCGAGACTGGCTGTTAGATTTTCGCGCTTCTGTCTACCTGTAACGACTGTCAAAGATGTACGAATGACAGCCGGGGATTACTGCCTAACGTACTTTCGAAGGCACAGAGCTATCTTGGTATGTAATGAATGGCACCCATCCACGGACCGACCTCGACAAGCGTTGCTTAACTTTGAAGATCGACCTCTGCGACTATTATTATGTAGTCAAGACCCACAATTTAAATAAAACATGTTTTATTTTCTACAGATCGGTGAGCGAAGAAGAGCGTTCGTTCGCACTCGGCATGCAATTTGTGATATTCCGTCTATTCGGGTACATCCCCGCGCCGATCGTGTTCGGGAACCTCATCGACTCGACGTGTTTGCTGTGGAAGCAGTCCTGCAGCGGAGAGAAAGGGGGCCGCTGTCTTCTGTACGATATAGAACAGTTCAGATACAGGTACCTACGCTAATCTAGTTACTCACGTACGTTATATTTCGTAGGGCTGAATGGCATTTTAAATCGTTTTAATTCCTAAAAAAAAAAAGTGAAGCGCAACTTTAAAGTTTCCGGACAGGCAAAGATAAATTAAATATTGTAATAGGATTTGCATTAATTTATTTACCAGACAAGTTAACCGGAACTTTTTCGGAAGTGACAAAAAAAATCAGCTTAACAATTTCATTGTTCTCATTGAAATTAAGTTAAAATAATGGTCATTATTATTTTATTTTCTTTATTCCATACAACATCACTTACATATACATCACAAAATCTCGCCTGTATCGTTTTAAGCATCTCATCTGTTTGTTTAGATACGTGGGCCTGTGCGGCGGTATCAAGATAGTGGCGCTGGGAATATTCATGGCCGACTGGTGGCTGGTGCGGCGTCGGCGACACCTCGAGACCTCGCCGCCGCTCGACCCACACAAAGACATCGCTGGCTCCATCATCAGTCTCGACAAACGTACGGCCAACTTTGATTTTGTTCTTCAAAAATGTAATGCGGCTAAACTTTACTGATAATGTATTTTTTTACAGTTTTCGAGGAACTTCCATCAGCGGACAACGCAAGCGGCTTCCGGTCGGGCGTGATGTCGGGCGCGAGCTCGGCCACCACGACGCCACTGGAGCCGGGCGGCGCGGGCGACGCGCGCCTGCAGCGCACAGACTCGCAGTACTCGCACGACTCGCAGGCGCGCACTGCCGGCCGCAACTCGCGCGTGCTGGTCGCGTCGCGCCACCTGCGCAACGACTCCAAGACCATCCAGCTGGAGCCGCGCGCGCGCCAGCACTCGCTGGACGAGCCGGAGCGCGGCCGCGCCGTGCGCAGCGACTCGCGCGACTCCCGCGACGCCTTCCCGCGCTCCGCGTCGCGGGACATGCCGCGCGACGCGCACTCGCGTAGCGGCTCGCGCGACTTCAAGGTGCACTCGCGCTCCAACTCGCGCGAACTCAGCCTGGAGCAGCTGAAGCACCTGGCGCTGAAGAGCATGGAGAGCCTGGACCTGTCAGGGCTGGCAGGCCTGCCGCCGACGCGCGGCGCAGACGACGAGAGCAAGCGCCTCATAGAGGGCGCCGCCGGCGTGCTGCGCCACCGCCGCACCAGTTCCAAGGACTGCAAGCTGCCCGAGACCAAGCACAAGCGGACCTCCTCGCACCATCTAACGATGGAACCTAACGAACTCAGCTTACAGATGCAGAAGGGTCGAAGCGTAGATCATCTGGCGTCGACTCGATTAGATCCATGCGTGTGAGAGATAGGGCCGAATCGGTACATTTTAGTGTCAAGACTGAATCTCAGTTGAGTGATACGAACGAGTGTAAAATATTGTTTTTACTGCTGTGCACGACTGAGTGATAATCATAATGAACATGAGTAAGTTAAAAATGAACTACACTTATTCAAAATTTAGCAAATAGAAAAAAATTATGAGTGATTTCAAATCATATCTTAACTGTAGTTTCGAAGCTTTCATATAATTCATAATGGAAAAAAAAGTACTGTCGCTTTTGCAGCTAACTAGTGTTATAGTAATGACTTAATTGAAGCTGCAAGCTGCAACACGTAGGATCAATGTAATGTTTCATGAATCAAGTAGTGTGATAATGATAACTGACTGTTGTTTTAACATTTAAAATACTTGCATCACTCCTATTTTTACTTTAGTTTGTAATTAGTTAAATTTAAAATGTTAACTTTTTCTATTTTTAAAGATGCATAATTACCTATTTAAAAAAAAAAAAGAAAATTACTTTTTGTTGTACTTAAAATTCAAGATCATTGATATGAATTCAATTTGATGAGTATACTTTTATCATTCTAATATTGCTATGTAAAAAGACGCTCATTAAATTTGTTGTTTGTGTATATTCTTAAAGTAGTGCAAATGATTTACAGACTGTTGAACTTCACTAATGTTAGAAATTTAGTAGAGACCACTTAGATTGAATAGAGAAAAATTATGGACTGTCACAAAAAAAAAAGTGCAAGAATTCATTACAATATTGCCACATATTTTCAAATGCACTGATTTTTCTACACCTTTATATCTATCTGCACAAAGCTTTTATTCATTTCGATAATGGTGCTCATATGCTTGTATTGCCTACTCTTCTAATTTATAATATCTGTCTGCAATTTATAACTGTTAACATTCCTCTTACTATTATTAAAACTTAAAATGAATAAAACATGAGCACAAATCACCAAATATGCCGTACGGATGTTACACCTTTTGATAAATACAGTAGTTATGATCTCAATGGATAGGAATGAATTCTACAACTGAATGTGAATAATTGACAACAATGATTTTTAATGCATCTTTAATATTTGTAAATATTTATTTCTAGTAATTTTATCATGTGATCCTATTTTATTTTCAAAGTTTAGTGCAATTAATGGTTCTATGCATGCCACTTAAGGTCCAAAAACTTTAAAACCCTGCCGATTCTGAGTTTTAATATTTTATAAGTGTAAATTTTGGACACCTAATATTTAGCATATAATATGAATTTTGTCAATCTATAACAGTTTTAACTGCCTTAGTTGATTAAAGTAAAAAATAAACTCTATAAACCCATAAAAATCACACTTGTAAATGAATTTGATGTTCAAAGACTTATTTATTTATAATACTATTTTTGAGGTGTAAAAAATGTCAATTCTTGGGCTGCTGGATTAAGAACTCAATTATTAACTATATCATTTAAATATAAATGAACATGTATTTTAAAAGCAATATATTTATCTCAGATAATGAAGTAAAAAGACAGGAATGTTGTCTGTGTAAATTTTTGTCACATATTGTTAAGAGAGGTTAATAGTTTGATATGAAAGAGAGTGTTTTAACGAAAAATGCCTTATTACTACAATAGATTGTAAGACTTGATATTGATACTGACTTAGATGTATTTGAATAAGTTGTTATGTCAATCACCCAGACAAGTTTGATAATAGCAACTCCTAAACTAATTTGTTGCATTTAGTGATTAATAAAATTGCATACTTATTTTAAAACATGTTTTATTATTCCTTTTTAAAATAAACACTAATAATTTAATAAACAATCTCGAATTTAACACAGCAATTCAATCACTGAACAACTTCTTCAATACAAATTTCTTCATGATAGTCACCTGTGTACAATTTTAACTTGTTTAGTAAAACCTTGAAACCATTTTCTAGAAAGGAAAATCTACTCAGGAATTCAGCCTTTCAAAACTACATAGGAAGATAATAACAATGATGAATTACACAGCATTTTACATTATATCTACAATACAATTCTATTTAACGATTTACTTACATTGCACCTAACTACACTACATTATCAGTTGTACTACAAAAACTACACTTATTATTCATTGAATGTGCAATTAGTCCAACTCACCACATTCAGAAATGACGACTTTTTTAGTGGGCTTGCCACTTTTAGATCCGAGACCTTCCATTTTACTCACAACATCCATACCCTCTACCACAGATCCAAATACAACATGTTTTTTGTCAAGCCAGGGTGTTGGCGCAGTTGTGATAAAGAACTGAGATCCATTAGTATTGGGGCCAGAATTAGCCATTGATAAGGTTCCAGGGCCAGTATGCTTTAGCTTGAAGTTTTCATCTTGAAAAACACGCCCATAAATGGATTTTCCACCAGTACCGTTATGGTTAGTAAAATCACCTCCTTGACACATAAAAGAAGGAATGATCCTGTGGAATGAAGAACCTTTATACCCAAATCCCTTTTCGCCAGTGCACAGGGCTCTAAAATTCTCTGAAGTTTTCGGGACCAGATCAGTCTCCAGTTTGATCACTATGCGCCCCAGGGGCTCTCCATCAGCAGTTACATCGAAGAAAACTTTTTTTTCAGGTTGGCTTGAAGCAAATCGGAGAGTAGCGGCGGAGTACAGCGTCCCGTTTATCAAAGTACGCCGCAAAATAGTTGAAATTGCCATCGTGGACAAAAAAACGTGGATCTGGAATAAACAATATTCAATTTAAAAACATTATTAATACCAATCAACCTCATGAAATGATATATATTTTACATAACCTACCAGCACGTTTTGTACAGTTTTCTGCTTTCAAATCATGTAATGTCGGTCGGACGGTCAGTCGGTGTGTCGGTGACACTGACAGTAAAGTAAAGCTGTCAAAAAAAGAAAACATTGAACTGTGGTGCCTGCCAGTATCTTATTTGAATACTTATAATTAGGCACTCGACACCGGTTTTTTTTTGGGTGGGAAATCCAAGCTTCAAAAATGTTTGAACAAGACTCCCTCGTTTTCCAAGAAGAAAACCACCATAAATATAAATTCAAACATGATTCGGAACGGGTGTGAGCACGCTCAAATAACGTTGGCAGCATTGGCCACGTTCCGAGATACGATAATATCGATTTGAGCACGCTCACACCCGTTCCGAATTGGCGTGAGCGCGATAACGATGTCCCGCGAAACGTCACAGATGACGTCATGACATGTGCCATCTTGCGATAACGCCGACCATGCGTTATTCTAATATCACCGTGAGCGCTGTCCAAAATGATACTTGGGCTGTTTTGTTTTGATTCGCATCGTATCTTTAGCTAACTTAGATTTATTTGAAATAGTGCTTGTATCTAAGAAGAAGAAATGTGTGGTGTATACAAGTTTAATATGGTGAATATATGTTTTAACGTTGAGTGAACAATTTTATCGCGATCACGAGCGTTCCGTATTGTTCACAAAAATGACGGTTATTAGCTGTTAGAATCGTGATATCTAACTTGGAACGCAAAATATCGATGTGAGCGCTCACAACGCTATTTTTCTAATACGGAATGCGACTCTACTATTTCTAATAAATCTGAGTTAGCTAAAGATAACTCACGTTGAAATAGGATTTCCATAGTGCGAGATCAGCATAAACTGGAAATGTATAGCTTGATGTGTAGCTGTGTTTACGACTCAAAACAAAACAGCACAAGTGTCAATTTTTGATAGCGATCAGTGATATTAGTGCGGTCGGCGTTATCGCAAGATAGCGCATGTCATAACGTCATCTATGACGATTCACGTGACATCGTTATCATTATCACGCTAATTCAGTGGCCCTAGTGTGAGTTTCATTTAACCATCTCGATCAAACGCAGTGAGCGCGTTCGGCGCTCCGATTGGTCCGTCACCAATCCAGAGCCAATCGGAGCGCCAAACGCGCTCACTGCGTTTGATCGAGATGGTTAAATTAAACTCGCACTAAGGCCTCAGAACGGATGTGAGCATGCTCAAATCGATATTATCTCAACTCGGAACGTAGCCGAGATCTATCTATCACTCTAGCTAATGTCATTTTGATTTCAAAATAATTTTCTAACCTCTATCTTGAGACTTCAGCGGCGCGATTTTCATAAAAATCAGTGATAATTCACACTAAATTAAAATGATGCATTGCATTAGGACAGCTTTATCAGTTGTTCGTCAAAATCGAAATAAAACAGTACCTATTCAAAGAATATTTAACATAAATCAGCTTAGTTTTGGACAACCGCGATGTTATTTATCCCAAACAGATGATACAGGTAATGATTGTAATGCACACTGGTATCATAAAATGAATGTATCTACTTAGAGGATTCTCTACAAATCATGCATTTAAAAACAAAACTCTTCACAGATTTAATAGTAGAAAATATATGTAAAGGCGAAGCGGAGCTCGAGAAGAAGCTCAGAATTTTAATGCTGGAAGTTGAGGTGATGCGCCAGGATGGCCGACATGCACCGAACTACATAAACAAGGACCAGTGGCAACATTTATTAGACCTATCAACAAAAAATCAACGTGCCAGTTACCTTAGATATTTGTTTAAAACTGAAAAATCAAGGGAGAATTTCAAGGTAACGCAAATAATTTTTATATAGGAACATCACACCTTACCACTGTTTATAAAAAATTTGGTGTACAGTAATATCTTTAACTTTTGTTTATTAAAGGCAAAGAAAGAGGCTAAAAGAATGGAAAATCCAGTGATTAAACCTGAAGATAGCAAAGAGAATGAAGATGACCTTCTTTATGGCATACAACATCAATCATTGTTTCTGCGAATAAGGGATCAGTCAATAAACCAGTATGATAACTACAGGTATATTTAATATCTTATTTAATTAAAATTTACATGTGGCAATCAGCAGGCCATGAATTTGATTGCTTCATAATAATATATCATGCAAATAAATATACATGTTTTGCAGGGCCCTTCAAGCTTTGATATTTGGACAATCAGTTGTAATAGACTGCTCATATGAAGATAGCATGGTTTATAAAGAAACCTTAAATGCTGCTAAACAAATGACATATGTTTTTGGAGATAATAGAATTCATAAAGAACCCTTTAACTTGCACATGTGTAATGTGAATATGGAAGGGCAATTTATGAAGCAAATGCGGAAAAATATTCCTCCATTAGAGGAACCCTGGTTTCCTTTGAATATTCACACAGAAAGCTATTTAGATGTATTTCCAAAGGAGAAGTTGGTTTATCTGACCCCCCATTGCAGAGAAGAACTAACAAAGTTTGATCATGATGCTGTCTATATCATTGGATGCATGGTGGATAAGGTAACCATATTTAGATGTATTTTAAGTAAATCATTTCAATTCAAATCTAACTTTTTAAACTTCCTAGCCATTTTATAGTACTCAAAAAGCTGCTAGCCAGAAAGAAAAAGTACTGAATCCTGAGAATGAAATTCCCAAACATTTTTACTATTACAATGAAGTCTGATAACTGTAAAATTGTCTAATGATTTTTTTTTAATTTAAACGATTGCAGGTAAATAATGAACCACTCTCTTTAGCTAGAGCTAAAAGGGATGGAATAAAGATGGCCAAGTTACCATTGGATAGGTATCTTGAGTGGGCACCAGGATCAAAGAAAAATCTGAATATTAACCACATGGTACCCATTCTATTAGATTTGAAACTGACTGCGGATTGGGAATATTCGTTACGACATATTCCAAGGAGAAAACTAATGGAGACGAAAATAATGGCCATGCAGAAAAAATTGAAGCACAATCCAAAACTACAAAATGTAGTTATGAAAAATTTAAATCTTTCTAAACTTAACAAATTAGCATTTAAAGAAAAGAAACTTGACACATTAACATTTAAAGAAAAGAAATTTAAATCTAAGAGGTCATTATATGATGACGAAAATATATGAAATACCAATTGAAACATGTCTTTATTTTATTAACTCTAATGTATACTTCAGATTTTAAACATGAAAAATGTAAAATAATTGTGATAAAACTAATCATTAACTAAGTTTTGTACACTAATTATTTCGAGCATATCATAAATATGTAACAACGATAGGCTATTACAATATTTCACACTACCATTAAACTCCATTCACAATAAGTTTTTCTTTCATTCGCACCCTTTTATCTAATTGCATAATGTACTGGGAATTCATGTTGTAACTTATTGCACAAAAATATTGTAATATGCTTAGCACATTCAGTTTATAAAAATATAAGTCTAGACCTATGGTTACTAAAACTAACTAAAATAACATTTTAGGATAATGCATTCAATTGTCATAGTCTACAAAAGTAGAAATATTTATCAATGGGTACATTTCCAGTAAGATATAATGTAACCAAAACTTGATAAAATGCTAGAATAGTATTCACAAAAACAGAAATATTGTTTGCACTGCAAAGAAACCTTGTGCTTAAAATTAAATAAACCAATAATATAACTCTATGTACATTTTTATTCAATGTTATGAATTATGGTAAAGGCATTCGCATGTCGACGTCTGTAGAAGTGGTCTCTGATCTCTGCTTGATTGTCGCTAAAATTTCTTGCAAGTTTGATGGCAAGGCAATATCAGCCAAAGGAACACTTTGAACTGGAGGCGGAGTCATGGGCCGAGATGGAGAGTACGCTTCGTCCTGTGTACAATAAGGTATTTTACTTTATATGAGAAAAAATCTAAAAATATATTATTGAGATAGCTTAGGCAAAAAGCAGAGTCTGAAAATGTTAATTTTAGTGAAATAACAAAATTAATTTTTAAATTCAATTCCAAAATTTCAGTTTTTTTAATCTGTTTTTGAACACCATAAAATAATAGCCGCGATGTTATTACGTCATACTGCTACATCTACTAATCCACTGAACAACTTTGTACTTTTATTATTTTCGTAACCAAAGTAATTTTTATTGAATTTATATCTTACATTCAGGAACAGGAAACCAACGATAAGTAGAATAACTCATTTGTTTTTAATTATAAACAAATATCATACAAAATATCAGCGCATTTGTTTACACAGCAAACTGACGTCATACCCACAGACGAATATGGCGTCCGCTGCGTCCAGCGTTTTCGTCAAATTACGCGCGAAATATGAAAATGTACAATTAATATGCATTTTTATGGCACTAATCGATTAAATAAAAATGTTGTTTTTTTTGTGGTTTATTAGCGTTTTAGATTCTAATTAAGACACTTTTCAAAAATGAGTGTAATTCCCAAATATAGACTTCTTAGGTAAAGGCTTATTTTAGAAGTCATGGTTAGTGATATGACTGACATGTGCTAACATAGGTCGTGTTCCGAAATTCAACAAAAGTGATAATATCGCGAAGCCAACCAAAATAAAAATCAGTACTAATGATCTGATAGCCCTTAAATTTTTTTGACTATTCAATTTGGTCGGGTTCGCGATATTATCACTTTTGTTGAATTTCGGAATGCGACAATAGTTTAGTCCTTTTTTTTTGGCTGGGAAATCATCAAATAACTTCTCCCGCTCTGGGTGGAGCAGGAGGGCGTGTCAGACTTTCACTGACTAAAACCCACCCGTGTTTCCTTCAGTAGCCCGTATGCCAGGGGCTGTGGTGTCTCTTTCGAACAAACCCGCACCCTGGCAGATAGTTTAGTCCTTAGGCGTAGTAAAAAGAGTGTTGAAACAGTGGGTAGATTTAATTTAATGGTAGCTATCATTCACCTCAACAAAACTATGAATAAATACCTCGCCAATAGAAGAGTCTGCCTGCGCCATTTTACGAATTTGTTGTTTCTGTTCTTCAATCTGCCTGTTGAGCTCTTCCATTTTACTTCTGAGGGTGTTGGAGGCTAGACTCGGTCCCGATGATGAAGGTCCGCTGCCGCTGCTACTTGTCGAGCCCGGACTATACGGTTCTTCATCATCCGCAGACACTGCCCAATGCAATCACATATTTGTTAATAACAATAACAAGTCTATAACTGTCTCGCTGCAAGGCAAACGCTTCTTCTCATACAGAGAAGGCATGAGCATTGTTTACCACGCTTGCTCAAGGCGGGTTTGCGATTTCAAACTTTATGAATAGTTATAATAAGTCCAGGTTTCCTAACGATTTTTTCTTTACCAATGTCAGTGATGTGAAGATAAACTACATAAATGAATAGAAAAGTTTACATTGGCACTGGCGAAGATTAGAACCACAACCTCGCGCTCAAGCAAGAGGCGAGGCTTTAACCACTGGCCTATCTCGACGTACATGCAAATTTCACATATCTTTTTTAAATAATGCAATAGGTACACGACAAATAAAGTAGACTTCGCAAAAAACAGTTCCTTTGAAATTAAATAATGCAATAACCATAGCAGGGAATTTATAATACCTAGAGAAGCAGCAATTTTGTCCTTGACAGTTGTAGAGAGAGTTGATGAAGAGTAAGCTGGCAGCGGGAGCTGTGGTCGTCTTCGTGGCGACGCTGGCGGCGTGTATGACCGCTTGCGGGACTCACGTGCCACCTAATATAACGTAACATCAACAAAAGCATGTGAGTACTTGGGTTGAATATAAACGGAAGGTTACGTCGTTTACAATCAAATGAATGTTTTACATCGAAACAATATTTTTTTAAATATGTATTTATTGAACATTGAAGGAAAAAAAGTCCAGTACATTTATTTACAGAAGTAGTTCATCAGTCATTTTTATTTACAAACATTTATCAAACAACCAAATATTTTGGTAAACAATAAATGCACTCTGAATTATTATTTTATTAATTTGTATTTACAAATCTTCGTCCGACGGCGAACTGACCTTAGCAGGAACAACATCAGTAGGAATGTTGGTGGGCAAACGCTTCTTTCTTTGCCGAATAACGATTGCTATCAGGAGATGTGTTTTGATTTCTCCGATGCCTGGACCGTCGAGAGGCAGGAGAACCGCCGGTAACGTAGTGTTCGCCGGTAGTGGTACTATATAAAAATCTTTCACGGTCATCATATTCGACGCCTTTACTACGCCTAACCTAGAATATGAAAATTCCACATAAAATATCACTGCCGGGGAGGATAACGTGTTTATTATTGAAAGGAAAATAAAATTAATTAGGTAGGAACATAAGGAACGGGATATCGGTTTTTATTTCTATATAAAACAATAATATATCATCAATTGTATATCTACACAATACCAACCTATTGCGACTACTAAGATAGCTATATAAGGCAATGTATTGCATTTTTTCTTCATCATTCGCCGTTTGAAGTTTGAGAATAACAATGTCTTTAGTACTTGTTTTTTTCATTTTTGCAATATAGTCCCATACAGTGTCAGGGTTTATTCTTCCGACAATATCTAGTTCTGTGCTAAGATCTTCTTCCAAGTCCGCAGAGCTGCCTGATACCTGAAATTTAAAGTGAGGGTAAAATGTTAGAATGACACATTGTAGATTGATGTATTGTTGTGTGAAGTAAAAGATAAAGAGCAACGCACTTCATGTGCTGCAACATAGAACCGCGCCACGTCCACCATGTTAATACACCCACTCCACACTGTCGCTGCCGAATTGTCCACTGTGCTACTTGGTTCTTGGTCGCTTTCGGCTTCTACGAATAAAATAGTAGTAATAAATAACTTCGTTCTAAAACACGAACAAAAAGGTAGTATTAGAAACTACTCGGTAGTTTATTTACTCACCCGATGTTTTATCTTGCTTGGTTGGAAACGTTGTTTCAGGTAATATTATATTAGACTCAATCAAAGACTTCGACGTATCGTACTCAGCTTCAAAATTACTCATATCATTCCTGTAGTTTTCCTCGAACACGTCTTCTCTAGATTTCCGCAAATCTTCTTCTGAAAATGCCGATGTTATCATTGGTTCATGGGGATCGTACTCCGGATGGACCTCCTTCAACATTGCTGATTTCGGCCTCTCTATTGAATCCGAATCTGTGGAACTAAGGACATACAACTTAATACATGGGCATTTGTTTGAATTTCTTACTAAGTGGACTAGGCATGAACTGGATGCTTACTCATTTTTAATTTTACTATTAACATTTTCTTGAGATCTGGACCGATGCTTCAGTTTTTCATCGCTGCTGACAATGCGTTTGGAACGCGTCGAATTCCTACGCTTTGGACTATCATTAGAGGGAGAGCGCCGCCTGGAACGTGCTCGTGACCGCGACCGGTCTCGTCCGGGTGATTTAGACCGTCTTCTGGGTTTCTCCTTCGACGTTGATCTGCGCCGCGATCGCTCATTAGAATCAGGTTTATCTTTAATTTCTTTAGTTCTATCTTTTGACACAGAACGGGCTCTACTGGTCTTTTTGTCCGATCTCCGCGTTGACCTTCGCTGCTCGCGTGTTTCTTTTTCATTTGATGCAGATCTTCTTTTAGATGACCTGGATTTCATGTCGGGATCACGTTTTGATTCCCGTCTGCGTCTTTTCGAACGACTAGAAGTACTATCTTCACGATTCCGTTTTTTGCTGTTGTACTTCTTATCTTCATCATCCTCTTTGATGGGGCTAACGAAACAAAATAAATAATTAATTTATATTTTAACAAAAAACTATGCTTTGTATTAATTAGAACTAAAAAATTATCTAAATTAATAGAGTATAACTTACTTTTCAGGTGTTTTTTCTTTTATGAAAACATCAGGACCAACTGTTGAGTCATTTAATGCTGTAACTACATCTTCAACAGGCACATTTGGGTCCAGTTCAGTTGATACAGATTCTTTCGTTTCCATTACCTGGACAAAAATAAGTAGTATATGTAACAAGTTATTATCTTAAATGACTCAAAATGTAATTATTCTTCTTTTAATCACTTACCTCTTCTCCTTTATGTGTTTTAAGGACATATGTTTTGCTAGCGGCTAAAAGATCTAACTCTGATTTCTTTATTAATTCTAATTGATGCTTAGCCTCTTTATCTCTCCACTGTGCCAGCTCTTGACTTGCTAACTCTTCTGGAGACAGGCGAACCTGAAAATTAGTTGATTATAAACTGAATCACGGAATTTGGATACGGCAGATTAGTATTGTTTCCAAAATAAATAATTAATGCTTACAAGTTGTTTAGGCGTTATTGATCGATCACAGATTTTCTCCCACAGAGTCAGATTTTTCCGATCTTTTATGTTAAACATAAGTGATCTGTATTTTGCTTTGTATTTCATCCCGACGTCTCTGAATAGTTCGTGCAACTCAAGCTCCGTGTCGTAAGCAAATTGTTTTATTTCTGAATCTGTAAACTTTGGTCCAGTGTTTTCTGCCATTCGAATGCCCAATTGTTCTTGCAAAGCTTTCCGCACATTATCTCTGATTGGCTCACCACTTGACATTCTCACTCTGCTGTGGGTGTCTTTCCGACGCGATGTCGATGGCGAAACTGAAGGAGCCTGTAACGTAACAATTATCGTAAACTCGCCATCTCAGCTTCATAATCAAAATGCAAACACGTTCAAGGTTATTATCACTATATTAGACAATTCCTATCTGATTACCAAATTAGTAAACAAGCTCGAATCTACGTCGATTAGAATTAAAAAAATGCCTTCACTGTAAAAATTGAACAAAGATTGGTGGGGTTTCGACTGTCCTGTTTGGTGTACAAGTATACACTAAGAGTATTTCATGCAATACTGATACTACATAACATAACACACGTATACGAGTAACATACAAGACACGTGCGTCGTAAAACTAGCTTTAAGTTTTAAGTCTCAGTGATCACGTAGCCAAACGACGTAAACAAAATAAGTCATAAAACTGACGCCATGTATGACATAATAACGTAGGAAGATTATAAGGAAGTCTCCATGAACAATGGAATCTGTAACATTAAATTTTTGAGTATGTTAAATTTCAATAACAATGATCACTGGCTCTCGACAATAATATAATGAAATTAGCCGTAACATAAATAGTTCAGGTTCTTAAATTTTCTTTTTTCTTCTTCCTACATAACTTTCCTTTTCTAGTATTTCATATTGTATTAGCAACAACTGATAGATACAATTTATGGTGCATATACAGGATAAGTTTTTATCCAGTGCGCAAATTTTAACCATGAATTCAGCATATCATTCTAGAGCCTCTAGCGCAGAAATTTTTCGCTGGTTATACAAAAAAAAAAACAGCTGTTTCATAGAAAAGTGCAATACCTACGCGGTCAAAATGTATGGAACAGCTGATTTTTTTTTTTGTATAACCGGCGAAAAATTTCTTGCGGTTGGGGGTCTAGAATGATATGCTGAATTCATGGTTTAAATTTGCGCACTGGATAAAAACTTTTCCTGTATATTGCAACAAGGCATATACATACATCGTAAAAAAAAAGTCGCTTTTCGTGTCCGTACGCTTAGATCTTTTAAGCTACGCAATGGATTTGAATGCGGTTTTCATCAATAGACAGTGATTCAAGAGGAAGGTTTATACATATAATAGACCGACCTCTACGCGGGCGAAGCCGCTGGCTAAAGCTATTACCTATTAAATAAAGCAAAGCACTAGGATGTGTCGAAGGGTGGGCGTTTTTGGGGGACTGTCTTATGTAATTTTGACGTTCGAAAAGTGCTGACTCTCAGCCTAGTTTGAATAAATGACTTTTGATTTTGATAAATTGATAATCTTATGCAAATAACAAAGCATATTCTAACGATACAATGTGTATGTATGTTAATTGATACACATTATGAAAGTAGTTTTTTCAGAATCGTTTCCTTAATCCATTTCTGTCATTTTAAATCTAAGTCATTCATTATCCCAAAAATAAGTAAAACTACGTCACACTTTCGCCGAACAGTCAAAACAAATCAAATAGGACGAAGTACCTACTATCCTCTACTATCTTATACGTTTGCACCTGTATGCGTGCGTAGATTTGTAACGTGATCATAATTTTCTCCCACACTATGTCTGTAGACCTACCACAAAGTGCGAAGTCGACGGCCAGCCGCTACGCTGCCGTCTAAACACGACGCTGGCAGAATAGTCGAAATCGGCTCTATAGCCAAAAAGGAAAAAAAAAAATCATCATATTCTAATTGGAGAGTTGTGTGCGTTAATTTCGAGACATGTTGTATTTAGATATAAGATAGTGCCAGCAGTTTTTACCGTGATGCCAATGAATGGTTATTTTTTTGGATTATTTTATTAATTTGTGTATTACATACCTTATCTTGTGAGGACTGTCCATGACTACTAGGAGTCCGTATCAGTTTCCTAGTTGTAATTGCAGGCCTAGCAGATGATGTGCTGGCCTTAGGAGTGTCAATCAACTGTGATGGCTGCAATTTTGGAGTTGCAGGGGATTTGCGTTGTGGACTGGCTCTAGGTTCTTCCTTAGGTGCCGATATCAGTCTAATAGACCGTTCTTTTGGCTCAGCATGAGGTGTTCTCACAGGTGTTGACTGCTCAGCAGGTTTTCTAGGTATCCTTTCAAAGTTAAGAGTTGTCTGAATCTTAGTTGGTTCAGGAGTTTTCTTCTTTGCAAGTCCTGGTTTGATTGTACTTAGGGTTCCAGGACGCACAACTTCAAATGTTGGATGTTGTTGCAACCATGCTTTCAAATTTTCAGCAGTTGGAGCATTGGTTCCAGCCAGCAATCTACCAGATTTCCGTTCATAAACTATAACCTGCAAAACAGTTTTTAAATGGTTAACATGTCAAGTAGTCACCTTTGAAACAAGACAATACTATTACAAGTATAATACAAGTTGTTGGAACTTACTCTAGATTCAGCCTTGTGTTTTTCGTTAGATTTACCAGGTTCGCCATCTCCTTTAGCTGAAGACCCCTGATTTCCCAGAGAGTCTTGAGCATGTTTCCATATGCAGGAATTACTGCAGTAAATACTGCTTGCGCGTGCTGGCTTCTTGCATACTATACAATTTGTCTTTGTGGAGTCTTTGATGGCACTCAATTGGACTGGAGATTTCAATTCAGGACTTGGAATTGGTTGTTCATTTTCTGTTTTACTTGGTGTTGCGTGAACCTGAAAGATTGTTTTAACTATTGGTTATAAAATAGTATTTTAATCACTTGTGCATACTCGTATTTCGGGTTAGGTTAATGGGCAAGAGTTAAACTATGAAAAATAGTGCAATTTTTTAGATTATTTAAGTGTGGCTACTTACTTGTTTAGTGCCTTTAGATGATGGCTTTGACTTCTTAATACAGTTTGGGCATCTCCATTCAATGCCTTGTTCCTCCATCTGTTGCCCCATTGCTTTAGTGATATTAACACACTTTCCATGGAACCAGTCCTCACAACCATCACAACATATCATAAAGCGGTTGTTATGAGGCTGCTTACAAATGCACCATAATCTGAAACGATAACAATGTTTCAATAAGTCAGCAAGTATGCAATCAATATTTGTCACCATGTTAATTTTATGAATATATCTTACGTACCTATTGGGATCATCTTCAGAATTCCAACTTTCTTGTGATTCTACTGATACCTTGTCAAAAATGGGATTAGGTAATGGCTGCTCCTGTTTTTTAGTTGAAAGCTTCTTGTTGGTGTATTGCTTTGATACAGTCAGCAATTGTGGTTCAGGAGTTGTTGACACAGGCGAAACAGGGGTTGGTGCTTCTACTACTGGTACTACTGGTGGTGGTTCAGGGATATTTGCCATTTCCATCTGACTTTTACGTTTAGAGGAGCGTGTTGCTGGTGCTTCGATCGGCGGTAGCGTAATAACTCGGCCATCGCGTCGTATAATCTCTATAGGATCTTTTCGCACAGGTATAGTTTTCGGTACTGACTTTGAGAGAGTCTGTGCATATAAATTGTTTGCCTGTGTTTGTTGCTGTGGTGTTTGTGGAGGCTGAGTGGCCTGTAGGGTTTTAATAGGCCCTGAATCCACCTTCCCCAGCACTTGTTTATCTATTACTTCCTGTAAGTTCTCTGAGCTTGCCACTAGCTGAGCAACAGACATTAAGAAATCTTCTGTCAGGCCTTCCTCTTCAGGCTGTAATCCACCCAACAAGTCTAAAGTGGGTGATAAAGGACCTGCTAAACCTGGACTGTTCATAGTACCAGCAGTAGAAATACTTGGTTGACTCTTAACTGGGTTTGATATTCCTGTAGTATCTTGAAGTATTTGAGCCAAGCTTACATCATCAATTTGCGGGATTAGGTCATAAGATTTAGTCTTTTCGGGTGGAATAACTCTCTCTTTGGGTTTTAAATAAGTTTTGTGCACTTGCGGTTTGGGACTTTCTGCAGTGTCTACTTTACTGTTATCTGCAATCTTTCCATCGTTTGGATCTAACACCTTAGAAGCAGGAGCAGGTTTTTTGTCAGCAAGGGACAATAAAGACTCTTTTTCACTTGTTGGTGTTTTAGGAGGAACTTTTCCATCAGTTGATACCCTTCTTATAACATCTGGTGTGGAGAACAACGAAGTCATATCAGACAAAAGAGCTGTAACATGCGCTGGAGTTTTCTTTTCTTTTTTAATGGGCTTTGGTGTCTGTTTTAAAACCACTTTGCTCACGTCATTGCCAGGTGGTATACCCGTTGATATCTTAGATGAAGGTAAGAGACTTTCCAAATCAACTTCTGTTGCATCTTTCTTGTCTACAATGTTTTTGTGCTGTAGCTTTTCTTTAATATCTTTTCTTACAATATTTCTACCAGGCTTAAGTTTAGTAATCAACTTAGACTCATGTTTTGCAGCTTTCGATGCGGCAACAGTCTTTAATATGCGGGGTTTTAATTTATTTTTCTTTAGTCTGACAGATCCTGTTCTATCTTTTGTATCTTTGTAATCAGAATCAGAGTCTCTGTCAGGAATGCTGTCTCCAGAGGAGCTACTAGAAGAAGATTCAGAACTGTCATCAGCCCTTTGTAATGCCTCTGAAGCCTTTTCCAGTTCTCTGGTATCCTTAGATTTATTTAATACAGTCAGTGGTTTATGCAACACATCATTCACTTTTAGTACAGTGGGAGCTTCAGTGGGATTTAAAATTATCTTTTTACCTTTTGGTATGATTTGATGTTCCAAAATAGTAATTTTCTTAGAATTGGGAACAGGTTTAGGTGGCGGTGTATGTGTGATTTCAATAACTGATTCATCATAAGTTGATAAATTGTCACTCTGTGGTACTGTGGACTGGCTTGGTGATTTGAGGGGTGTGTAACAGTGGTCATTTTGAAATCCAACTAAACTATTTTCCCTTGTTTCTATTCTCAACGACTGTAACATTTCAGCACCACTATCTGTAAACATTTAAAAAGAAACATTTTTATTGAAGCAGAGTAGTAATTATAACTGAAAATATACATAAAAAAAACGGTACAGTATTTTCTTACCATACTTTATGATACTGTTGGGCTCGTCATAGTAGCTATCTACTGAAAGCGTCACATGCGGTACTTTCTCGTCATCAGTGTCAGAATCAGTAGCATCATCAGGTTTGCCTTCATGACCAACCCGGACTACACTAATACCAGTACTTTGAGAACCATCAGTACCTAGAATGATTGATTGCATTATTATCACACTATCTACAGATAACATCAAATATCAACAATAAAATTATTATGAGCATTTTACTAGATTAACGTTTTGGCGCCAAAATAAATTTTAAGTTAAACAATAGTGAAATGATGCATCTTGAATCAAAAACCTATTAATGCTCTAAATAACATTCATAATTAACAGGAATCATGTTATAATAAACTTCGAATGCAATTTTATTCTGTGAGATTTGTACACACACAATACAGGATGCATCTGCAGATTACTAACTCGACTGTAAAAATACCAGCTAGCCAACCTAACATGCGCTTGATTAATACTATTAGTTTACCGATAGAGCAAACATTAATCTAAAAACTTACCCATTAATGTTCCAAGTAATTTTTGATCAACAGACAGAGATCCATCCTTGTTTACAATAACAACAACAGAACTATCAGCTTTTGTGGAAGGTCCATTGAGATCCGTATAGTTAGTTATAACTGTATTTGACATTTTTCATTGCAATTCATGCAATCATTCTAATTCAAATCCTCTATTTATAGCCATTCAAGACACATGCACCGCATCTATTTATGACGCATCTACCAAATCCAATGCGCTAGACGCCATTTTGGACTCCACCATTAGACTGTATGGCCGCACCGCGACAAACACAATGGTTATAACCTTCTGATGGAATCTAGATTTCTAGTAGTTTAATAAAAATACGCCGAGTGATACAACTCCTTTCAATTGAATAACATTGATAAATCTGAACTAAGAATCAGTGTGACTATCTAATAAATGGCGAATCTGCCACAGACTGGGCAAAAAATCTGCCAAAATCTGCCACACTTCGCGCCAAAAATGCCAAAAATATGCCTTCATGGAAACGGAAAAAAATACACAACGAGTTCAATAAAATTTCTTTAATCAACAAAAATATTTAACCATTTTCTTATGCATTCTTATACCTATTGACTACTTACTCTACGTATCCACATTTGCCTCCAAATTTTCGTTATTTTCGGTGTACATAGATTTTGACGACATCTTTTTGATCATGTTTTTAGTTGGTTTAAAGGAGACACAGTCTCCGTGTTCCTTAATCCCTTCTTTTGTTGTAATTAAAGCTGACACATGTTGATTTAGGAACCTATTCCTTACTTTTGTTTTATTTAAATTAACCTGAGAAAAAATTCTTTCGCACGAAGCGTTGGACATCGGCAAACATAATAACGCTTTCGCAAAATTTGTAATGTTTGGATATTTTATAGCCCCATTCGCATCCAGGATTTTTCCAATCGCTCCCCAAAATTTGTCTACACTCAAAATTGTGTTGGTGTTGCTACTTCCACCTGATTCTAACAAGTCTTTTACACTTTTATCGAATTTAATTTGTCGAAGTTCGTCATCAACTTTTTGAATGTTGTTTTCGTCTACTATGTTGGGAAAATTCTTTGCAACGTTTAAAGTTGACGTAAAATCTTTGTAAACTACATGCTGTGGATCCAAGAACTGTAAATCTTTGAAAATATTGCTCAGTGGCAACCGTGTCTTTAATTGAGTACACAATTCAGTCAGAAATGTTTGCATTCTTTGAAGGAATGATTGTATTCCAGGTTTCAAACTCACGTCTACGGCTATGCGATCGATTTCAGTGCTCACATTAACGCCTAAATACATATCTTTTAGGGGCAAAAAGTTCACACAGGATTTTGGATCAATTGAAAGTGGATCTGTGTTTTGCAAATAATTTCCTTTCATATAACAACTTAAAAGGCTCATATACACTTCGGAAATGTCTTTGAATGCTGTGTGGACTGTTGTGTAATCTCCTTGAAATATAATGTTTAGTTTGTTTACAATTTGCAATATATAATCCAGGGCATAAAAATACAGTTTATATAATTATCTTGTCATTCAAACTATTGAACAAGAATTCTGATGAAATATTTCTGTCTTCCAAAAACTGCGACTGAAAAAAAAGTTTAAGGGCATCCCATTGCTCTAAAATTCTTTTGATGCAAGCGTGCAAACATAGCCAGCGAATTTCGTAATGTCTTAATATTTTATGCTTTTCAGCGCCAATAAAATCTTGGTATTCGACAAATTCTCTTTGTCTTTTGCTACTATGTGAAAAGTATCCGTAAACTTCCTGTACTATTTGGTTAATAGCCCGCGGTATGGTGTTTTTACTAGCGTGCGATACACACAAAGCGGTAGAATGGCAGACACATTTAATAAACATGCAATGTGGATTTATATCTCTTATTTTAGCAACAATACCACCTTGTTCCCCGAACATGACGTTAGTGGTATCCGCCCCAAAACCAATAGCATCTTTAATATTAAGGTTAGCATTAGTCAAAGCCCTGGAAAGTGCATTAAACAATGATTGCGCATCAGCCCCGTTCAAGTCAACCAAAGTTAAAAATTTAGTTTTTACTTGGAGATCTTTTTCAGAATAATATTTGATTACAACTGCAAGCATCGAAGTGGTTGTAACATCTGTGGTCTCATCAATAATTAAAGAAAACATCGGTTTACGTGTTTTCATATTTTCACACGATTTTAAATCGGCGAGCATTTCCTCTTCTAAATTAGGCTTCAACACATTATACGTTACCGCTGCTGCTTTAGTCCTCTTGCAGGAAAATTGTTTGGCGATTTCAGAATCGTGGAAACTTTTTGATATTATTTCGCTCAAATGGTCCATTAAGCGAAAAGGTAAATTGTGTTCCACTAGCATAGCACAAAAATTAAGTTCCGCCTTTTTCACTTCCTCTTCTAACGGAGTTTTCTTTAAAAACTGTTGAACCTGAAACGGAAAATTAATAATTTAAAAAAAAATCTTTGAACAAACTGACTACCGTAAAACGGGGTGAATGAGACTACAGAGGTGAATCGATGCGAAACTTTAAAATTGATTTTACTGTTGAAATTATGATCGTTTGTAGCCAAAAAGGACTAATGTGTTTACTGTTAAAATCCACTTTTACAGTTTCGTTTCGATTCACCCCTGCAGTCTCTATTCACCCCATTTTACCCGGTATATATTTATACTTCTTGAAAAGTACTTACCGATGATTGGCCACTATACCCAATTATGTTTTTTTTATGTTTCTGAGATGATCCATGTTCTTTTAAAGAAGATAATCTGGTAATTAATTTACAGTTGCAAGCTTTACAGAATGCAACATCCTGGTCATCCTTAGCCCTCGACAACCAGGAAGAAAGCAAAGGATCTTGCTCCCACTCAGGTCGATAAGAACGCTCGTATTTTCTCTTCATAATTTATTCATAAATCGTTACACAGAACCGCACACGATACACATCAAAGTAGAATGAAGTAAAATCAAAAGTTGATTGGAAACGAATTCTATAAAAGAAGATAAGAATATGAACACTATTCCAGTTTGATTACAGTTCATAATCATATGATCCACTTGTATAAAAACAGAATAAGCGGGAAATCCCGGTATAATTTGGCTATGAACCAGAAGTTGCCAGTTCAACAAAATCATTTATAATCTAAATATATATAAAACCTGATGTACAGTCGCCAGCAGGTCAACCTATCCCAAACTGTCAAATTTTCCCAATTGAACATAAACCTTATTCCTTTGTTATAAAGTTTAACTATCAAAGAAATTTGACAGATTGGGGTAGCTTGATGTGCTGGCCTCTGTACTTTAAAAAAAAAGATAAATTCATTGAAAATTCAAATTAGGTATTGTGAATTTTCATGAAAACTTTTAAATCTGCCAAAATCTGCCACTTTTGTAAATCGTCAGCATGATCTGCCACAGGCAAAATTTTGGAGCGAAATCTGCCAAAATGGCAGAAATCTGCCACAAATGGTCACACTGCTAAGAATATTCAATTTCCGAAACACACACAGTAAACACTTTTTTTTGGTATCTTGGGTGTGGATGGTTGGATAGTTGTCTTTTAGTCAATGAGAAAAGTTTGACAAAATTTTAGTCGATTCCATCCACATGAGCTCATTTTGAAATGATTATCCAAGGGTCCACTGTTCACTTTTATTGAATTTGCGTTATTTACGTTGTTGAGCAGATTCGTTTTTGAACACATGAAGCAATGGATTAGTAATATCCTTCATAATGATTCAGATTGCATTTGATAGCGTATGTGTTACGCACAAACAAAGTCTGTAGTAAATAACAACCAAAGCTAAATTACAACCAGTCTTACCAAGGAAATCTCCTCGTTAAGACCTGTTATCAGAGTTTTGGGCTTCTGACTATCGATAACGACCGTCAAAGATCTACGATTAAAAACCGGGACCAACGGCTTACCGTGCTTTCCGTGACACGGAGAGGTCGCGATATGTAATGGATGGTCACTCATCCACGGATCCTGGAAAGTGAAGCTATACCATTGATCTGTTATTACTTAGTCACGGTCCCCCCATTTAGTCGATTTTATTAAAGGTACTGCGATTATACCCGAGACGTCGTTCAGAAAGAAGCGGTGGAAATACAGTTGACAGTATTGTATTGTCTGACATTCTCTGACATAACCACCATCGCGCCGCCCGCGCCACCACGGCCGCGTCGGTCTCACAGAGTACATTTTATTAGGTCTGTCTGAACAATTTGTCCAACGGGAAACCCAGATGATACTTTAGAACTACCAAGTATGAAAATATTGTGGTTTTCGCCATACCCATAATAGTTGAACTACGATTGCAGTTAATGATGTTCCGAAAAGTACGTGTTGCTTTATTTTTGTGAAAGGTGAGGGTCCATGGAAGTTTTTAAAACTACTTCTAGGTACATACATGAAAACCTTCTTTTTAGGCTTCCATACCCGAAGGGTAACCAACGGAACCCTATTACTATGCCTCCCAGGGTTGCCACCTTTAGGGGAAAAAAAACGGGACGATCGGGCATCCATAAGAGACGTTCGGAGATTGGTGAAAAAAAAATAATTACCCATGAGACAGTCAAAGGAAAATGAAACTTTATTTTGTGTTTATATTTGTATTTATTTTATATAATTATTTTTTCTATGTGTATTTCTTATTGTTACGAGCCGCTTTTAGTAAATCTTTATCATTTTTGTATTTATTTATGAAGTCTCAACAAGACATGCGCATATTGCGAATGTAATTTTTTCACTCAACTCAACGAAGAAAGAAACTCGCCGCAAAGTACAACCACAGAGTCCACAGATTCCTGCGCGCGCGGGAGGAGGCGAAAACAAACGCGGCACATGCGGCGCGCAGTAGATGACGCGGTGGTGCGTGACTGGGTTGGGTACCAGTGAATGAATTGATTGAGCCTGTCGCATATTGTCAAAAATCGGGCAAAATCGATAGGCCGTCGGGACGCGGGACAATGTCTTCGAAATCGGGACTGTCCCGGCAAAATCGGGACGGGTGGCAACTCTGATGCCTCCGCTGTCCGTCTGTCTATCAGCGGGTTTTATCTCTTGATCCGTAACAGTAGACAGTTTAAATTGTCACAGCCTATGTATTTCTGTTGTCACTTTAACAACAAATAAAAAAATATAAAATAAAGTTAAAAATTAATTTTTTTAGGTCCATGGGTCTGCTATAAGAAACGGAACCCTTTTGTTTGGGAGTCGCACTTGGCTATTTTTTTAACGACTACCTTTCTTGTAGGAATTTTGGTCATGTTGTGTTATGATTAGAAAAACAGTGCGTTTATCGATTGAAAGTCATATTTAATGATTTTAATATCAACAAACATAATTAATGAAATAATGGGAAACAGAGAGAGACAAAATGTTTGAAGTAAGGTGAGAATTGAAGAAACGTATCAAAAAGGTTTAACACCTTTATAATTATAATCCCTGAAAATATATAGGTACAGTCGCCAGCAGGTCAAGCTATCCCAAACTGTCAAATTTTCCCAATTGAACATAAACCTTTTTCCTTTGCAATAAAGTTGAAAAACTGTCAAAGAAATTTAACAGATTGGGGTAGCTTGATGTGCCAGCACATCAAGCTACCCCTTGCTGCCCTCCCTCAGGGGTCGAGGCCCTAAACCGTGGTCCGTACCTCACAGGGATTTTTTTTTTTCATTTCATTTATTCAATAACAATTTACAACGTGTCTGAATTTTTGACAAAATTTTTTTTTTAGGAAGTGATACGGAAATAATTAAAATAATTACAAGTTATACACATAAATGGCGAGTTTCCTAACCCATTCGGGGTTAGGTCCTTATTACACTTGGCTGAATTTAGTCATCTAACTAGTCATCTAAATTCAGAAGCAACATTAAAAGTGATGGATGCTAGCTTGCTAATTGCGATTACATTTGACTAAATTCAGTTACGACTGAATTGAGATCACTAAATTCAGCCAATAAGAGCTTTAGGCCAGACTTTAGCGGTTTCAACACAATCTCATTTCCTACCTCCACTAATATTCTTTACATTCATAAAAACTCAAGACGAGAAAAAAAAAATACATGTCACTAACTATAAACGTGTCGGAACCAGATACAACAATCATCAAAGATCAAAATACACATTCGCCTTTATTATTAGCAACGTCACAGTGCACCAGTGTACAGAGGCCAGCACATCAAGCTACCCCAATCTGTCAAATTTCTTTGATGGTTTTTCAACTTTAATCCAAAGGAATGAGGTTTATGTTCAATTGGGAAAATTTGACAGTTTGGGATAGCTTGACCTGCTGGCGACTGTACATACAATAATGGCCCAAAAGGAACCTTAGATCTACAGGGTTACTGGTAACTCGACGTATCCCTTGCAGGACGTCATAGTAGGGTTAAAATGCAACAAATTAAGCCACCAAATGTTCTACCGAAATTCAGTAGTTTTTGAATTAGTTAGAGTTTTTTTTTTATGAAAAATCCCAGATTAAATCATTTGAAACCAATTTAAAAATGATTTACGGCGCGACTGTACTGAAATTTAAGTTATTATCATATTTGACGCCGTAGCAGACCTTTGTTAATACTTAAAAGTTCAATAATGCCTAAAACTTTGGCAAATATCACTAACCAAACATTGAATTTTTTGTAATTTTTGCTATTACTTCATAAAAAATGTAGTCTAGTGCAAAAAAAAATGCTACACCTGGTGTACAAATTACTAAGAAAATATCCTTGTCTTATCAGCTATCCAAAAAGGTATGAAAATTAATACAAAATCATGGACTACATTATGAAAATCGTTTTTGATTTACTACAGGCGTGCGTTTCACAAAAAGGTGATTATTCGAAAAATCAAAAACAAAATCGTGAACATTATTATTCTTTTTAATCAATATTAAAAACTTTATTCCATATGCATAAGATTCATATAATACATAAGCTTATCACAAAAATGTAAACTAAATAACTAAACAAAACGGGGTCGAAACGCTCGGGTCATGGGGCCCGAGCGCACGTCTCCTCTTTAAGGAAATTTCTCGCCGGTTGGTCGACACTTCACGTGACCAGAGGGCTGGGTCATTCTTCGGACAAAGAATTAGCATTGCCATTCAACGTGGCAATGGCAATGCTGCCAGTCTTCTGGGTACGTTTCCTGATGACAGCGATGCGGACGAATACTTTGACGCCTAAGTGTCCTTTTGTTTTTATTTGTTTAGTTATTTAGTTTACATTTTTGTGATAAGCTTATGTATTATATTAAAAACTATAATTACACACATTTCACACGTCTCGAACAAGACGTGTGAAATGTGTGTAATTATAGTGCTGCCCTCGGTTTCGAATACATGTTCTTATTCGCTTCCTTACTTCGGTTTTTGTTATTCTTGATGTTATTGTTGCCCTCATCTGGTCCGCCGCATTTGTAATTCTCTCCCTTAGTTCTTCAATTGAATTTACTGGGGTCACATAAACTAGATCTTTCATATGACCCCAGACGTAAAAGTCTAGCGGCGTCAGATCAGGGCTTCGTGCAGGCCACCTAATCGGCCCACCGCGCCCTATCCATCGGTTTGGATAGTTTTCATCCAGCAATTGTCGAATTGTGATTCGGAAGTGGGCTGGACATCCGTCATGTTGGTAAATCATGTTTGCTCTTCTTTCTTCCGGTACATCCGTGAGCAGTGAAATGATTCCTGAGGAAATCTTCATAAAGTTCCCCATTTAGTGTTCGGGGTAAAAAATGTGGGCCAATTAATTTGTCGTCAATAATACCCATCCAAACATTAAGCGAGAACCTTCGCTGGGATGCGGTTGGTTTCAGTTTTTTAGGGTTTGCTTCTGCTTTCGGTGCCCAGTAATGTAAGTTGTGGTAATTTGTGATACCATCACGATCAAAACATGACTCATCGGTCCACAGAATGTTTTTTAAAAGTTTTCGCTGTCGGCGTCGGCACTTAGCATAAAACGACAAAATTCCAGCCATCTCGGCGGATCTCCTTCTTCTAATGACTGGACTGGTTGGTAATGGTATGGATGTCGGCCTGACAAGTCAACTACAGACCAGACTTTCCACTGTGACATACCAAGCTCACGCGCTACGATGTTTGTCGATGTGTTAGGATCGTCAATAAAACGTTGAAGAATAAGCTCCTCGTCCTCAGCCGTGTATCTCCGGGAACGACCAGTGTCAACTTGCCTGCTTCTTTGGACGCTGCCAGTTTCAGATATTCGCCGATAAGTCGATCCGAAGACACTAACGTGGGGGAGTCGGCGGTTGGGAAAGCGAAGTTGATATTCTCGCCGCGCCTCAGCAGCGTTACCGTCACAAAGTCCGTAACAGTACATTATGTCAGCGTATTCAGGATTAGAATATGCAGCCATAGTCAGCGCTTATGAAGGCACAGCACAGCACAAGAGCAAGATACGCAGCAACAGTTAGGGAAATAGCCAGTAACAAAATACGAGCTTGCGCGACGTAGAGTTGAAACTAACTAACGCTGACGACCAAATTTAGCAAAATCGCACCCTCTGTCATGCCGAGAGAACAATAGCGACCAATCACAAAGCTCCCCGAGTGTTTGGAGTTCAAGCGCAGGTAAAAACTACGAATAATACGAATACGAAACAATAGGTTGACCGTTTCGCAATTTTACCTGCCCCCCATAAAACTCTTCTCTTCCCTGGCACACATGCAAAAGTATTGACAATTATACCTTTCTGAATAACTGATAAGACAAGGATATTTTCCTAGTAATTTGTACACCAGGTGTAGTATTTTTTTTTGCACTAGACTACATTTTTTATGAAGTAATAGCAAAAATTACAAAAAATTCAATGTTTGGTTAGTGATATTTGCCAAAGTTTTAGGCATTATTGAACTTTTAATTATTAACAAAGGTCTGCTACGGCGTCAACTATGATAATAACTTAAATTTCAGTACAGTCGCGCCGTAAATCATTTTTAAATTGGTTTCAAATGATTTAATCTGGGATTTTTCATAAAAAAACTAAAACTCTAACTAATTCAAAAACTACTGAATTTCGGTAGAACATTGGTGGCTTAATTTGTTGCATTTTAACCCTACTATGACGTCCTGCAAGGAATACGTCGAGTTACCAGTAACCCTGTATAGCCGCCGGAGATTCCAGAGGCCTTAATTTATTGAGGGACTCACAATCAGACAAGTCCCGTACTTATGCACCAACTACCTCCTACTTAGACCTGCAGGACCCCATAAAAAAGTTATGCTTCGGGAGCCCTTGGATAGAGGCATGTTTAATTCTTTTTGGATATTTCATGGGCCACCATATATTTGAGTAAGGAAATAGAACTGTCCCGAGATTCTTCAGTAATTATCTTCAGGTTCATGTTCTAGTCATATCTTATTTATTTAATTATACACACTCCTGGTTACTCGGTAGTTTATAGCATTGCATCTACTGCTGACTGCTGCGGTGAAAAATGTGGCGAAAGGGCTAAACACTAAGGCAAAACCACATACATATAAACAGTGGCATAACACCATAATACTATTATGGTCATCACTAGTTAACTACGATTTCCGTTTCCTAAAAAGACAACCAATAGAGTGGCGTCGAACGAATATTTTGAGGTTATATATTTTCATACCAACGCAATAAATCCAATTCAAAGCATCAGAAAGAGACGCGATATATCAGGTTTCTATGAAAAGACAAGGATGACACAATAATTCATGTCAATACCCAAGTGAAGAAAGAGTTTTCTGAGGAGTTGTCAATTTGTCACTTCTTCCCTGCCATGCCATTGGGCATAATATTACTTTCACGAGTACATATTTTTATATTTTGAGCTAGAGAGAAATAAAAACGCCAAAATGAGTTATTCCAAGTTTGACCTAACGTTTAAAATAGGTCAATACCTAGATCGGCATTTGGTATTCCCGTTACTTGAGTTTTTAGCTGCTAAAGAGGTGAGTTACAAAAGTTAACCTGTTTCTTTTTGCATACTACCAATTATGTGATAAATCTGTCCAAATAGTCCGTATCAAACACAAGGTTTTTACTCGTACATATTTCTGTTTTCAGACTTATGATCAATCAGAGCTCCTGCAAGCTAAGTTAGAGATTCTTAGCAAAACTAACATGATTGATTATGTTATTGATATCAGAAAAATGCTGTACCCTGATGAGGACACCCCTGAGGTATGTTAAATGTTCATGGTTGAAGTACAAGTTGGTAAGTAATTCTAATGATTGTATAGGATACAATTTGTTTTGATGTAAATGCCTGAGTTCAACATTGTAAATCACTTTATTTGGTCATTTATCAATGAATATTGAAAAATGGGCCAGTGGGTCGTCTTAGGGGATGCCTATAAATAGTAAATGATTGTCTTTTGGAGTTTTGACCAGCAATATTAATTTATGTTTTTTTTTGTGACTAAAATTTCTACTTACTGCATTACATTTTAGTGGTTTTCAACATTAATTTCTTATTGCTACATGCCACAGATCTTTGTGCATTGCATTTTCTCATTTATAACTACCTTTATTAAAAGTACAATGAGCATTAACCTTTTCAATGCCACACCATAACGGCATCTCCGTGTCCTGTACTCCTAGCCTTATAATAATTGTAATTGATATAAATAAAAATATAATACCTACGGAAAAAATAAGGTCTCCAAAATCATATCCTGTATTTTTCTGTGACCTGTTTATTGTCAAGTATAGACATGATTAGCATTCTAAAGGTTAAATGATAAAATAGCATTTGATGCATTCTTTTATGCCAAAAATCTTAGACAAAGATTTCTGATTTACATCAAATTTCTGAAGGTATTACAAGATAAACTACAAATAGGTACAAACACAGTTTACTTGCTAGACTATGGCTAACAGGCATCAGACAATATACAAACTTATATTACGAATATTTTATTATATTTGTAGGAAATTAAAGCAAGAAGAGGTGTAGTCCTTTCCCAGCTTCAAGAGCTGCAAGATGCTGTGGAGCCTGTGTTGAGGCTCATGCAAAGAGATGATGTCATGAAGACCGTTGAGACAATGAGGGATCCTAAAACACTCATAAACCATCTTACAACTAATAAAGAGTTTGAGGTAATAGTTTTGTGTGAAGGCAAAAAAGAAATTATATCAAGAATGCCCAATTTGTGATTTATTTAATCAATGTAAAATTTTGTATTTTCAGTTCAAAGTTGAGATGATTGACAGCATGTATCGGTTGGCCAAATACCGATATGAGTGTGGTAATTATGTAGAGTCAGCTTCATATCTCTACTTCTGTCAGCTGGTCATGTGCCCCACGGACAAGGTAAGACTTGATTTAAATGATTCAAAAAGTTTTAGTCACATTAATATATTATGTTATGAAGTTAAAGTTAAGTGAAAAATGCCTGTCCATTACTTTATTTTAAACTAGCTGCACGTCCCGGCTTCGCACGGGTGAGATCAATTTTTTTTTCATTCTACCATTTTTCACCTATGACACTCGCAAATGACGTATAAAGTGTTTTCTAGCTAACACACCTATGTTAGATGAGCTCCTATCGTGTCATGATAACCTGGTACTTCGAAGGCAAAAAGCGTTTTCTAAATGACATACGGCTATGTAAGGCCCCTTCTGAGTAATGACAACCTGGGACTTCGAAATACCTACTCCTTCTGAGTTATGATAGCCTGGTACTTCGACTGTATAAAGTGTTTTCTAGCTAACACAATTACCTATATTAGGTTTTTTTTTTGTGGGATATCATCAAATAACTTCTCCCGCTCTTAGTGGAGCAGGAGGGCGTGTCAGACTTTTACAGACTAAAACCCACTCGTGTTCCCTCAGTAGCATGTGTGCCAGGGGCCACGGTCTCTCACGGTCGAATGAAAAAAATAGGGATCTCACCCTTGCGAAGCCGGGACGGGCAGACTGCGAAATACCTACTCCTATTGAGTTATGACAGCCTAGTACTTGGACTGTATAAATCGTTTTCTAGCTAGCACAATTACCTATATTAGGTGTGTTCCTACCGAGTTATGACAACCTGGTACTTCGCCGGCAAATAACGCTATCTAGCTGACAGGTATGTTAGGTGTGCACCTACCGAGTTATGACAACCTAGTACTTCGAAGGCTTAAAGCGTTTTCTAGCTGACACACCAATTTTGCAACTTTGGGTTACATTACTAAAATTTTCATGAGGATCTCTATTTAAAAAAAAAAAAAAATTGTAGCCTTTGTTACTCCCTGATAATTTCGCTTTTTATTGGTGAAAAAATGGTTAAAATCGGTTCAGTAGTTTCAGAGCCTATTCAATGCAAACAAACAAACAATCAAATCTCTCCTCTTTATAATATTAGTTAGATTATGACAACCTGGTACTTCGAAGGCTTAAAGCGTTTTCTAGCTGACACACCAATTTTGCAACTTTGGGTTACATTACTAAAATTTTCATGAGGATCTCTATTTTTTTTTTTTATATATTATAGCCTATGTTACTCCCTGATAATTTCGCTTTTTATTGGTGAAAAAATGGTTAAAATCGGTTCAGTAGTTTCGGAGCCTATTCAATGCAAACAAACAAACAATCAAATCTTTCCTCTTTATAATATTAGTTAGATTAGATATTCTTAATTTTACTTAATTATTTTTACTAGTGGTCAAAATTAACCCATTATTCATTTTAATCTTAAGGTATTTCTAATGCGTTATTATATCAAAATATTAGCTTTCTGCACTCCTTCTCCATAAAAACTTTAAATGTGCCAAATTTCATAGTCCTCCATCCACATTCCACATAATTTTCCTAAAAAGAGGTACTAAGGTTTTGCTTCATGTATTAATAAATAGATGTGTGCCAAATTTCATCCAAATTCGTTATTTGCATGATTGAGTAATCTAATCCTAACTAGTGGTGCTTATGGCTCAGATTCAGTAACTTCCTCATATTGAGAGCTTTTACTTTGTGTGCCAAATTTCATCCAAATTCGTTATTTGCATGATTGAGTAATCTAATCCTAACTAGTGGTGCTTATGGCTCAGATTCAGTAACTTCCTCATATTGAGAGCTTTTACTTATCGTTATGGTGTTCTGAAATTGAACTATGCATGCAACTACAGAACCATATTGCTAGAAATAGTAACTTATCATTCTTTTTAATGTAAATATTGACGTTCAAAGGTGCCTATTTGAAATAAATGCTTTGACTTTGAAACAACCCATGCTAGCAATATTTATTGTTTATAACAAATTGCATATAGTTTCCAAGGTACTTATTAAATCTATTGTTCTTCTTCAGGCTTTACAGTCTCTTCATTTTGTATGCAGAAATCATTTTCTTTCGAGATATAGTAGTTTTGACCATCTTCAAATTCTTTATCCTGCTGGGTAAAATAAATATTATGCAATCATGAATATGATCAAAGGCTTGTAATATAATTGTAGCCCCACCAAAAGCTGTGCAGAAAATATTATTTTATTTTCAATGTTGTTTATTGTTTTGGTTGTAAATAAATACTAATTTCTATTCTATTTTAGTATCATGAGGGATGCTGATGTCTATCCATCCTCTCTATATACAGAATCTATAATGGCTTTGTCAAGTTCTATGCTACTAGACATAAATGATAAAATATAAATTCATACCAATCTGCACTGCATCCCCGTGTCATGTTTGGGATGGTATTGATTTTTGTGAGCTTTCAATGGTGCTATGGAAGCATACCATTGCCCACATATTTCACATTGGTAAACCAATAAACCCAGAGATTTAGCACTGCCCTGACTACAGTGTGTTTTAGTCATAAAGTGTCCTACTTTGTATCTGGAAAAACAATAGAATCTTTAAATTTCAGGGTAATGTTTGTTACATATTTCTTTACAAGGTCGTTTAGTATTTATCATTAGATGATTCAACATGTAATGATTCTTTCTAAAAAAAATATTACTCACCTATGATTATATAATTGTTCATAATTTCTGAACTTACGATCACAGGCATTACAGAGCAACAGTTTTGGTAGTGAAAAGCTGTAATACATATTCAACCATGGACACAATATCCAGTGTTGTTCTGCAGTTTTGTATGATATAAAAGCCATTCCGCATGCATTGCACTCATAGTTATTTGCTGTTGTATGTATTTTAGAATGTCGAAGTAATCTGGGAATGCTTGTGTATACTTTCTCACAAAATTCACATTGCAACAATGAAGATGTTTTGATCTCTCGGACACAATCAGCATTATTTGATTTGCAACATTCACTAGAATGTTTCAAAGCTTGATCTTGGCGAGGCCATACCTGAAAACACTGAATGCAGGTCCATACAACTTGCCAACGCGGTTGCACCTCCGTCATTGCATGTCTCATTGAATAATGTCTTCTCAAACCAGTTTCATAAACAAAACATTTGCCGCAAGTACTACAAGGAAATGATTTAATTGTTTTTGGGCACACTATGTTAAGTATCTCTTTCTTTTTAGTATAATTCAGGGTTCTATTGAGCATGTGTATATTTTCCATAATACGGGCGTTGTTCTCTTTCACTTTCTCGAGGCTATGTTCTAGAGGACTCAAATAATTTCCTGAATTATTTAATTTACACTGATTCTTCACAAAAATCTGTAATGATATATCGTTCTCGAAGCATTGATTACTTTGAAATGTTGGTTGATTTGACAGTAATAGATCCCTTGATTTTTCTTCGTGATAGTAATTTACGTCTTCTGCCTTTACACCAAATTTATGAGTAAGTGCATAATCTGAGGATTTCGCTAAAATATTAGCGACATAAGTCTCAGGTGCATCAACTTCCTTTGCATTGGCATCTAAATTAAATATATCACATTCAATATTTGAAACTATTTTTACAACTAAGCGTGATGATGACTTATCACTGTCTTTCTTTTTCTCTTCTAATTCACCATCAAACCATTCACTGTATTTCGTCGGAGACAAAGAACTCCCATCACATTCGATTGTTACATGTAAAGATTTAAAATTAACTTCAGCCGCTTCGAATTTATGAATTATTAATTTTGATGAAGCTGACATTTTTAGTAAATGACAAATTGACAAGACAAAGACAGATTGTATATTTTTTTATTTTTCTACAATCTGACAAATGGAATATTGCCTTACCATAGATTAAAAATAATTCGAGCAACCTGATTCAAATAAATAAAAAAATACCACAACGGCGCGGGAAACGAAGCAAAATGATCCGCCAATCATAGCCCGCCTTGGTTGAAAAAAACAACAACTTTATTTATGTACGTGTCGGACTACGCACCGTGAAGGGTTTCTTACTTTGGATGAATATTTACGCATGCACGGTATCGATTATATCCACAGACATATAAAGATTATATCGACCCCAAAAAAAAGTTTGTAATTCATAGTATTTCTCGATAAAACTATGAAAAACAAACTTATCATAGCGGTTGTAACCGAAAAGATCCCATATCTCTAGACACTTAGTAGAAACATCATATTTTTATCCCATTATTTAAAAAAATGCGGATAAGGATCACGCCTATGAACATACATTGAATTTTCTTTTTCATCCCTCAATTTCTAACACGCTATGGGGAGAGCCAACCACATATTTTGGATTCCGTTTTATACGGAACCCTAAAAATAATACGGAATAGGATCACTTTGTTGTCCTTCCGTCCGTCTGTCTGTCTGTCAAGACCCTTTATCACGGGAACACGTGGAGGTATCGAGTTGAAATTAAAACGATATACTCAGGTTTACAGTCTGCTCAAGCTGTGAAAAAAATCAAACTTCTAAGTTAACGTAAAAAAAGATACGGCCGTTTATGCCGCAAAAAAACGTATATTTCGACACTCTCAAGCGAATCAAAATTTATAGGGTATTTTCCGTAGTAAGTAATACCGTCTTTATACTACTACGAGGGTCATTTGAAAAGTTCTTAGCCTATGCCGGCCATACACGCTACGGTCTACCGGAGAGGTCTACCTGTGCAGGCATACCTGCACAGGTAGACCGGAGCGTGTATGGGAGTAGACCTGTACAGTTTTTTGAACCTGCGCAGGCGACCGGAGCAAAATCGAAAATCAATTATTTCTAATGTCACCGTACGGTGTACCTGTGTGTGTGTGCGTGTACTCCGGTCGCCTGCGCAGGCCGCGTCATTTGTTTTCTAGTATCTGTCCTGTCTGGACGGTCGTCACGTCGCTCGCATCGTATGTCCTCAATCAATGCCATCGCAAAAAGAACTGAAGACCGCTCAGGTAGACCGGAACGTCCCCATACACGTGGGTGGCAAACCTGCACAGGTAAACTCTCCGGTAGACGTCCGGTAGACCGTAGCGTGTATGGCCGGCATTAAAGTCATTGTTTTTTTTTTATAACTACCCCCATTTTGTAGGTACTCATTATTTAGCAACAAGTATGCACAGTGGCGTAGCGTGAATCACTGTCGCCCGGGGCGGAGTCATAATTTGCCGCCCCTTTGACGTCGTAAAAATAATAATGTTGGTGTTAGTGTGAAAAAACGTACCGAAATAAAAGAATTGATCGAAAAACATTTATTTCAAAACCATGTACAGACGCCAGCACATCAAGCTACCCCAAACTGTTAAATTTTCCCAATTGAACATGAACCTTGTTCATTTGTGATAAAGTTTGAAATCTATCAAAGAAATTTGATAGATTGGAGTAGCTTGATGTGCTAGCGTCTGTACTCTATACATGTGTAAGTAACATAACTGTGTTAAAAAGGTTAACAATTTACACTATCAAAATAACGTTTAATTACGTATAAACGGTCTAAAATTCTACTTTTCGGGACTTACGCGCAGCGAAATCATTTATAACTTCGTCAAAGTTAATATCGTCTGTCACACTATGTTCTATCGACAACATGGCCAAATTACTCAATCTTATGGAGCTCATGGTAGACCTCAAGTATTTTTTTTATTAATTTCAGTTTTGAGAAGCTGCGTTCACATGAAGCAACACTGATAGCTATCGTAAAAAATTCGAAGCATTATTACGATATTAGGTACGCAGATACCATAGTTGCATTGCTGAATAAATTCTAAAAGCTCGAATACCGTACACGTCTAAATACAAGGGCCGACCGCCATCGCCACTCGTGATTTGCAACAATTGTTTTGGGCGGGAGGGACATTTAATATGTGCAAGTGGGTAAAAGCTAACTTCTTGAAAAATTAATAGGGTATTTTCCAATTTTTCAAAAACTATTATAATTTGAAGATTGGAACGAGATATTTAACAGAAAAATAAAAATAAATTGATTTCTATCCATTTTCTCAATTAAAAACGATTTAAACCAAATTTGTTTTTAATTGTTTTGAATTTACCGCCAAAACGCTTCTCACGATGACTTTTTATCACGTGACGTCAACTTTGTGTAAACTAAAGGAAATAAGTGAATGTCGAGTTTATAATTAACAAGATTTTTAATGGATATAAAGTGATATTACTGGTGAGCGGTGCCTCTGTACAAAAATACTTATAAAACGGCGCCAAACTAAGTATTTGTACCGGTGCCGTATAAAAAAAGTTGACGTCACATGTCACGTGATAAAAACTCATCGTAAGAAGCGTTTTGGCGGTAAATTCAAAACAATGAAAAATAAATTAGATTTTAATCGTTTTTAAGCGAGAAAATGTGTATTAATAAATTTATTTTTATTTTTCTGTTAAATATATGGTCCCAATCTTCAAATTAAAATAGTTTTTATGAAATCGGAAAATACCCTATTGTCTGACTGACCGCCAGTGACAGCACAAAATATATTTTTACAAATTTTGCCGCCCTTCTAATGGTGGCGCCCGGGGCGGTCCGCCCCTCCGCCCCCCCCCCCCCCCTCGCTACGCCACTGAGTATGCACAGTTTAGTTTATTCACAGTAACTCATTGTTCGTTTACACGTGATACCGTAAGTCAAGTCAGAGCTATTTTTGAAAATGGATAAAATTGAACATCGTGTTGTGATAAAATACCTGAATTTGAAAGGTTTAACTCCAAAAGCTAGACATGAAGACATGTCTGCTACTTTGGGTGAGTCCGCTCCTTCGTATGCTACTGTTAAAAACTGGGTGGCAGAGCTTAAACGTGGTCGTGAGACCATTTAAGATGAGCCCCGTAGTGGCCGGCCTTCGACTGCTTCCACTGATCAAAACAAAGAAAAAATCTGTGATTTAATTTTATCTGATCGAAGATTGACTGTCGAGGAGATAGCTAAGACTAGGCATCTCATCTGAGCAAACACATCATACAATTACTACTGAACTTGGATTCTCTAAGGTGTCTGCGCGGTGGGTACCGCGACTGCTTTCAGTGGAACAAAAACGCAACCGACTCACAACTTCTCGCGACTGTTTAGAGTTATATGAAGCTGACCAAATAGAATTTGTTGAAAGATTTATAACCATGGATGAAACCTGGGTTCACCACAATACACCCGAGACAAAAGAACAGTCGAAACAATGAAAAAGAGCAGGATCGCCCACCCCAAAGAAGGCAAAGGTGGTTTTATCGGCGGGCAAAGTCATGGCATCTGTTTTTTGGGATGCAAAGGGTATAATTCTCGTGGATTATTTAAAAAGGGTGAAACAATAAACTCCGATTACTATTGCAACCTGTTGCGTCGTTTGAGAGAAGATATCAAAGAAAAACGTCCAGGTTTATTGAGAAGAAAAGTCTCGTTTCATCAGGACAATGCGCGCGTTCACACCTCTGTGGAATCCATGGCAGAAATCCATCAATGTGGCTTCGAATTGTTACCTCATCCCCCATATTCACCGGATTTAGCACCGTCCGACTTTCTGTTCCCAAAGCTGAAATTTTTTTTAGGTGGTAAACATTTTATTACAAATGAAGAGGTCAAAGCTGCCGTGGACGCTTATTTTGAGGAGTTAGACGAAGATTTTTTTTAAACGGGTATCGAAGCCTTACCGGGTCGATGGAAAAAGTGTTTTGAGCTCGGAGAAGAGTATGTTGAAAAATAAAAATAAACTCAAAATCGTGTGGTTTCATTAAGTATGTTAGGCTAAGAACTTTTCAAATGACCCTCGTAGTATAGGGAAAAGCGGAGAATACGTATTTTCATTTTTTTTTCGATTTAGTGCAAATAATCTCGATTGTAATGGTGTGTAACATCATGACGGACGGACAGACAGACAGTCGGACATTACTAACTTTTGGGTTCCGTTTTTGCCATTTGGCATTATTCACTTTGCGCTAGGCGCGGTGTGAATTTGCGATGGAAGCCTTGAAATTAAATACGCGTTGATCACGATCTTGAAGCGTTCTTGCATTGGTAGCCGGATTCGATCCCTACGGAAGTTTGAAACATAATGTTACACGTCAAATTACTTTTTTTGTTTCAGAATTACCTTTCCGTGCTTTGGGGAAAACTGGCTAGTGAGATTTTGGTGCAAAACTGGGATGGCGCTTTGGACGATTTGACGAAATTGCGGGAGTTCATTGACAACGGTGGCGCGGGCGCAACTGCTAACAACATGCAGGCTCTTCAGCAGCGAACCTGGCTTGTGCACTGGTCGCTGTTCGTATTTTTCAACCACGTCAAAGGCCGAGACCTTATCATCGAGATGTTTTTGTACAAACCGCTGTAAGTATTGTTTTTTTTTTTTCATTCATGTTAAATAATCTTAAACTTCACTGACTTGGCAGGTATCGATATCAAATTTGAAATCATGATAAAGCATTTCAAAAGTTCACTTTGTAGACTTAGGGCGAATTTCACCAATGAAACTGACCAAGTTTTAAAGCTGTCATTGTCATTATTTTCTGTGTTATATGTATTGATACTGATCGATCATGAACGCGGTTTAGAGACGCGTTCAGTATCATTAGTGAAATTTGCCCTTACTATTTCTTATAGTGTATTCATCCAATAAAAATTATGAGTTCATAAATCATATTATTTTGTTTTGTCATGATAACATATCCCTCGTCTTGCAAATCTGTAAAGTTTTTCCAGTTAGTTAACCTTGTCATGTTATTTACTTCAGTTAATTATTTACTAGCTTTTGCCCACGGCTTCGACCGCATGGATGTCGGTTATCGCGTAAAAAAGTAGCCTATGTCTTTCTCCATATCCCAGGACATATCTCTACCAAATTTCATGACGATCGGTTCAGCGGTTTAGGCGTGAAAGCGTATCACAGAGACAAACAAGAGTTAATTTCGCATTTATAGTAGGGAGGGATAGTAGGGTTTTATTAGTAGGGATTTATTTTAATATTTCTTTTCTTGTTGCAGGTACTTGAATGCCATTCAAACAATGTGCCCACATATCCTTCGTTATTTGGCTACTGCTGTTATTATTAACCGTTCTCGAAGGAATGCTCTGAAAGACCTTGTAAAAGTTATTCAACAAGAAGCCTACACATATAGGTAAATAATGGACTAAAATTACATCAGAGTTCTCACAGCAACATAGTTTTATAAATATTAATATAATACTTTTTTATAGGGACCCCATTACAGAGTTCATAGAGCATCTCTATGTAAACTTTGACTTCGAAGCGGCACGCAGGAAATTAAACCAGTGCCAAGCAGTACTTTTGACTGACTTTTTCTTGATTGCATGTTTAGAAGAGTTCGTTGAAAATGCTCGTCTTATGATCTTTGAAACGTTCTGCCGTATTCATCAAGTCATCAGTATTGGGTATGTATTATCTGCCAATATGAGGTATGTTCAACATGCATAACTAAAGATGGTCTGCTTACCAGAAATAATTGTTCCAGAATGTTAGCTGAGAATTTGAACATGCAGCCAGATGAAGCTGAATGTTGGATTGTGAACTTGATTCGTAACGCTCGACTAGATGCCAAGATTGACTCCAAGTTAGGTCATGTTGTGATGGGTGCCCAACCATTGTCCCCATACCAACAACTTGTGGAGAGGATCGACTCGCTCGCAGTCCGGTCAGAAGCTCTGACGTCGTTAGTTGAACGCAAACAGAAAACCCGTAATCAAGATGTAAGTTTTATTTACCAAATGGTACACACTATGCCACATATCCATTCTCCAATACAGGATAAGTTTTTATCCAGTGCGCAAATTTTAACCATGAATTCAGCATGTCATTCTAGAGCCCCTAGCGCAGAAATATTTCGCCGGTTAAACAAAAAAAAAAACAGTTGTTGCATAGAAATGTGCAATACCTACGCGGTCAAAATGTATGGAACAGCTGATTTTTTTTTGTATAACCGGCAAAAAATATCTGCGGTAGGGAGTCTAAAATGATATGCTGAAATCGTGGTTAAAATTTGCGCACTGGATAAAAACTTTTCCTGTATACCTATAAAACATACATACAACTCATGTCTTTCTTTCCATGGAAAGAAGGCATAACCTACAGACTCACCGCCACCTACTACAATCCGTGCATACTCTTTTTGCTTTACTTACGTCCATACATCTGGTCGTATACCTACTACGTAATCTAATACCTATATCTGATGATCTTGTTTTGATAAGCAATAGTCATTTAGTCTAATGTGATTTCTGTTTCAGATTCGTTGGGGAACACAAGAATTTTAAATTATTATTTAGATTCCATTCATTTGATATAAAGTTCACAAGCGAATATAAACATAAGTAAGAATAGTTTCAAAGAACCTACTACCCTCTATACTTCGGCCCATCTATGAAGCAATTTTTATTACATATACATATTTATAATATATCTCTCGATTTTTATTTTATAACCCAATAGTTACATTACACTACTAACAGTATCCTAACTTCCTAAGTCGAGTCTACTAATAACATGGTTAAGTCCTATATCAGCGTTATCTTCTGATATCTGTAGGCAATTCTTGTACACTTCTATCGCGTCGATGATCTGTTAAATCGAGCTTTGCACTTTGAGAAGTTCGCGGCGGGCATTGTTATGGACATTTCAGACGCCGGTGTCGAAGTTCTGATATCCTGGATGAGCCTCGCTAAAATCTCTGCCGCATTGAGTGCATCAGGGTTGCAAACCATTGCAAGACCCTGGTCCATGGTGATGGACATGGAAATCTCCTGCGTTTGTTCTTCAGTTTCTACTCCCTGATTCTTGGATTTCTTATTTCTCTTTTCCATCGTTGCTATACTGACAAAGGGTACGGAACCACGTGGCGTAAATTACTATTCGCCGGAAACGCCATTTAGCGCTTCAGGTGCCGAAACTCCTGCGTATAGGTTTTTAACCGATACGCTAAACTCGGAGCTGTTTCGTAAAAAAAATATTCGCAAGTACGTGTAGTCAGAGGCCCCTACTGTTGGGACGCCACATGTAGCCGACGGGTTGGGCCTCTGAATGAAAGAACTTGGTAATTTTAATCACTACTTTAATCACCCCAAAAAGATACGCAAACAGGAATAATATTAGAGATCAAAAATGGCCGGCACTTTACGAGTGCGGTTTGAGACACGTCGCGTCACACAGGGGTGGAGAGCAGACTGTCCCGCGAGAGGCGCTTGCTCAACACTGGCGCTAGAAGCGGGGCGCGCGGGAAAAATTGTGGCGCGTGATTGGTCATCAACAAGGGCGCAAACTTTTCCAATGCTCCCGCGATCATCCGATTGGATGTTATTTACAGTACGGCCAACTTCATCGTTAGCCTTATGGTTGCCGCGCTACAATTTCTCGATTTTTATTTTATAACCCAATAGTTACAGTATCCTAACTTCCTAAGTCGATATTCACACGGACAGACGTGATAAAATTGCGGCGGGATTTTTTCGCGGACTGTATTTTCAATTCTGGGTTTTTTTTTTTTTTTTTTTTTTTTTGAACCGAGAATAGAATCAAACAGAGTGCGCGCATGAGTCTCAGTGCGTAGAAAACACACATTGGTGCCGATTCTGTTGTACACTAAACTATAACTAACATTCCTTACTTTTTACTATGAGATTCTAATCGCTATTCTGCGAAAAAATATCTCTAAATTTAAAAACTATTTTGACACCACTAAAATCGAATTTGACAATCGCGACTCGCACGTGGTATGTTTTGGCTTCGCAAACTTGTTTGCCCTACCCCGTGTTTTTTTTTAGAGGCAGCAGCGCGCCGGGGTCGGCAGCCTCGACGTGATTTCTATGGAATTTTCACTTTTTTCATGGAAAATATGAAAAATTATTATCCACATGTTGAGTTTTAGAGGTGTTTGGGTTCTATAAAGGGGGTCGAAATTTTCATTATTTTTGCGATAGGACACACCGTTTTCGAGATATAAGCAAAAGAAAAGAAAAAAAATACAGTACTATTTTTGCACCAGAAGTCGAGGTGTCGCACAGTGGGTCGAAACTATGATTTTAGTGACTTAGGGATCAATTTTGTTTTTTTACTTTTTTCTTTATGCGGATGGATAGAGCTCATAACCCTCAATAATAATGGTCCTGATGTTTTTTTTCCTAAACTTTATACTTTGGGTAGAAAAATCAGTTTTGTTATTTTTTTGTATGGAGCGGATCAAATTAAGTCAAATTCCTGCTAAGTAGCGTGTGATCCCGCTTTAAAACTTTATTTTTCTTATACCTTGTCTAGTCTTATATAATTTGATGCTATGAACATCTGCATAAAGCTGCCACTCTGCCAAATAAATGGACCGAAAAAAAATGAAAAATACATTGAATAAAAAGCTTCTTTTAAGTTAAATTTGATATGGAATAGTATGTAAAAGCACGTAATAATACACATAATTATTTAACAACTAACAACAATACATTTAAATTAGCTTAAATTTACTAATTTATTACATTAAGTATTTAAAAATGTTGATCTATGAATTTCTATTTGTGTGTTTAATGACTAATTAGCTTATCCTTTTACTTTATAAAAAACAATGTTTTTCACTTTTAGCCATTACGGTAAAGTTAATGAGGATAATTATTTAATGAGGGTAGTAGAAAAAATTGTAAAGGTTTGTTTGTCACTGGAACTATAAAATGACCATATTTAATAAATATTACCTAGTGTTCGTTTATTCGTACTACTACTAACATGTCGTGATTGTGATCGTCCCTTTTTCGTTATAATGGAGAGTTTAGTTAACAATTTAGATTTATTTATGATTTTAAGAGAGCAGCTGAAGTCGCTGTCGGATAGTAAAAAACTTGTAGGTGACTCACATTATATTTACATGTACATAATATATTATACATTCCACACTAACAAACACACAATATTCATTATATTAATGAATAAACATACAACACTAAACAATAATTACTTATTAACATTTATTATATTTTAATCTCACGTTTACCGTACGGTCCGTCCGTCCCTTGGTCAAGGCGCGTGAAGTTAGATGCGCGCATACGCATTCCTTCACCGCGCATTCGGAATTTGCGGGTCGCCAGTCAAGATCTACCTACCAGTGATATTTGACGCACGCTCACTCGCGCTATAGAAAATATTAGTGTACCCGACCCGCGCTAAACGGTCGGTAACTTTTTCGTTCTCCGAACTTTTCTCGTGCCTGTTTAACTCTTTTTATTGTGCCTTCTTGTTTACATAAAGCAGTGTTGTGTAGTGTGTGGGAGATTAAAATGCTAGGAAACAAAATCGGACTATCATTCCTTCGGACCCAGTAAGTTTACCCCCACACGTCAACGACATAACCAAAAACTTTTTCAATTTCTACAAGATAAAATAAACGTGACCGAAGAGAACAGTGTTGAGCTCCAAAAATTCTGTACGCGCTTTTGTTCAAATATAAGTGCAAGATGGGAACGAAGTAATCGCACGTTAGCACTGTTTATAAGAAAAAATGGTGATTGGTTAGAACATGCAATAAATTGGCCCGAAGTAATGATACGTGAAGCTGTGAACACTGAACAGGAAAGGCTCGAGATTTGTAATACTGAAGATGTTGAAAATCTACCACCATCTACTTCAGAAGCTTCGACATCTACATTTACACCTCGAAAACCTTTCGAAGAATTGGGCTCCAGGCAAAAACGAAGACGCATTGAACAAATTAACCAATCGCTTTCGTTATCCCCAGATGAACTGAAAGCTACTACAATTGCTAGTTTAAAAAACACTGGAAATGAGGACGTAGGAAAAATCATGAACCATTTGCTAAATCACCCCGAAGATCTAGAAAAAGTTAAGGAGTGTTTAAGTACAAGTAAAGCGAAAAGTAGTACCTATTCACCCGATAAGGCACTGTCTTTATTAGTTTCACTTAAATTAAGTAAGTGGCAGTATATAAGCCTAAGAGAAGTAGCAAGTGAAAATGGGTCTGATTTATACCCTTCTTATTATAAAATTAAAGACGCAAAGTTAAAATGTTATCCAGGGAAAGAAGACATAATTATTACTGAAGAAGGAGGTGCTATTAAACTGCAAGCTTTACTCAACTTGACGGTATCTAGGCTTTTAGATGTGATTGCTTTTGATTTGGACTCGGCAACAGAGTTACTGCTTATAAGCAAATGGGGCTTTGATGGAGCCTCAGGTCAAAGTAATTACAAACAAAAGACTGAAACAGAGTTTGATGATTCATCTATTTTCATGGCCAGTCTAGTTCCTATAAGGCTTCAACAATGTGATGGAACAATTGTTTGGGAAAACGACCGACCTTCATCAACTTTCTATTGCCGTCCGATAATGTTCTTTACCAAAGAAACGCAGTCAACAGTGGCAACTATAAAAGCTAGCATAACACAAGAAAGAGATAGACTTCAGCCGTCAAGAATCAATCAAGTTGAAGTTAAGCATCAATTGCACTTGACGATGATAGACGGCAAAATAACGTCATATTTGTCAGACACATCTTCAGCTGTCTGTGATATTTGCAAAGCAAAACCGTCAGAGATGAACAATTTAGAGTCACTTGCTCAAAGAGAAAGCAATGAAGAAATGTTCCAGTATGGAATGTCATCTTTACATGCCTGGATAAGATGCATGGAGTGCTTACTTCATATCGGTAAATATAATCTTAAAACTTTATAATTTTTTTCATGGTAGTTTCCTGTGAAATTATTTTTAAGTGACATTTCTTTTTGTTTGCAGCTTATCGTTTGGACTTCAAAAAATGGAGTTGCAGGGGCGATGATAAAGAAAAAATGTCACTCAGAAAGAGCGCTATACAGCAAGCGTTTAAGAAGGAATGCGGTTTACTTATCGATATAGTCAAGCAAGGAGTAGGCACAACCAATGATGGCAATACTGCCAGAAGATTTTTCAGGGATGCAGAAACAACAGCTCGCATAACAGGAATAAGTAAAGATTTAATAGAAAGGTTTTACGTGATTCTTCAGACTATTGCATCTGGAGAGCGCGTGGACTTTTCTAAGTTTTCCGAATTTTCTAGAGATACTGCAGAATTGTATGTAAACTTATATCCTTGGTATTATATGCCTTCCAGTATACATAAATTGTTGGTACATGCGAGTGATATAATTAAGCACTTTGGTGCCATACCTATAGGTAAACTGTCGGAAGAGGCAGCGGAAGCTCGCAATAAAGAATTCCGGAAAAATAGAGAGAGTCATTCTAGAAAGGTAACTAGAACGGCGACAAATGAGGATATTTTACACAATCTTCTTTTGTCTTCTGATCCAAAGATCACAAGTTTAAGACCTCGAATGGTGAAACAAAATGTAATGGTTCTCTCTCCAAAAGTTAAAGAGCTTCTGCTGAGTTTTCCCACAGAATCCGATATAGATTTTATTGATGTAGATAATTTGCAAGATAGACATAGCGATAGTGAATAAGATTTTTGGTAGATTGTAAGTTTCTTGTTTCTCTTTTACTAGTTTGTATGTCATATTTGAAAGGAAATAGTAAAGTATGGTGTTGTATATAGTTAGTTTTTTAGTTTACTTGTGTTAGTAGTAAGTTATTTTATCTTTACTAATTCGTATCTGTTTGTATGTTTCTTTACTTACTATCCAGTATTTAATTGAACTTTATAAACTAATTAAAGTCATTAAACAAACAAATAGAAATTCATAGATCAACATTTTTAAATACTTAATGTAATAAATTAGTAAATTTAAGCTAATTAGGGACCTTTTAAATGTATTGTTGTTAGTTGTTAAGTAATTATGTGTATTATTACGTGCTTTTACATACTATTCCATATCAAATTTAACTTAAAAGAAGCTTTTTATTCAATGTATTTTTCATTTTTTTTTCGGTCCATTTATTTGGCAGAGTGGCAGCTTTATGCAGATGTTCATAGCATCAAATTATATAAGACTAGACAAGGTATAAGAAAAATAAAGTTTTAAAGCGGGATCACACGCTACTTAGCAGGAATTTGACTTAATTTGATCCGCTCCATACAAAAAATAACAAAACTGATTTTTCTACCCAAAGTATAAAGTTTAGGAAAAAAAACATCAGGACAATTATTATTGAGGGTTATGAGCTCTATCCATCCGCATAAAGAAAAAAGTAAAAAAACAAAATTGATCCCTAAGTCACTAAAATCATAGTTTCGACCCACTGTGTGTCGGTGTGAATTTTAGTTCTTGACAACTAATTTTATTCCACACCTATTTAATCGCGCTTAAAAATAGTCAGATTTAGTTAGACAACCAAAATTTTAGGTTGAATAGAATAATGAAATTGACAACAACAGAATAGCAAAATTACCATTTTCACTAAACTAATAACTCAGTCCAATCTTAGTGCTGTCAAACTAAAATATAGTAAGTTGTGTCACTTTAGTCAATTTCAGAATAGGAAATCGTCGTTTGACAGGAATAAACTAAATTTTGGTGATTTTTAGTCTAGTTTAGAGAATTTTGTGACAACAGAATCGGCACCATTGTTTTATTTTCAATTCTCGGCGCTGAGCAGTGCGCTGAAGATCCAGTGCTCGAAAATATCCCACCGCGATTTTATTACGTCCGTGGGAATATGGGCTAAGTGCTCGCGGATGTGATGGCGGACGCGGTCACGAAATATCAAACATATCGCGGGTCTCAAACCATAGGGGCGTATATGCAAAAATGCGATTTTTCGTTTTTAATGCCATTGGATTCTACTATAAGCAATACATAACCTCAATTTTTCTTATAATTTATTAATAATAACTTTTTGTATAAATTGCAAAATATTATTTGCCGTAAGCTAGACAGTCTACAATTATTGTTGGGCCACAAAGCCGTATAATAGACGTAAGAGCAATATTATTGCTTTTTCAGCCAATTTGACGTGCCATATAGACGTATGCACGTACGAATTTAATTTTTTTTATAATCCAAAGAAATCGTGTCAGGCCATAGAGATGTATGGGCATACGACCGTCAATATCAACATGATCCTGGGGATATTTAGTCATCACTGCACACGTATGCACATACGTCTACATTTTTTAGTATTGCTGTCTCAAGATTTCGTCAATACGCAGACGTATCATCATGTCAACCACACCCAACATACACAGTCACTGTCATCTAATGACTTCAGCGAATTAGCCATCGGGCGTATGTCATTGGAATCAAGCAGTCAACCCTCATTTTCCAATGAGTTGCCGTAGCGAGTCTGTAATTTTAATGCGTCGGGTAATGTTGGTGTGTGGTAGTGTTGCTGAATCATCATCATCATCATCTCAGCCAAAAGACGTCCACTGCTGGACATAGGCCTCCCCCAGGCTCCTCCACTTCGACCGGTCTTGTGTTTCCCACATCAAGCGGATTCTCGCGGCCTTTACAAGGTCATCGGTCCACCTTGTGGGATGCCTTCTCACTCTACGTCTTTTAGTACGCGGTCGCCACTCCAGAACCTTTCGGCCCCATCGGCCATCTGTTTTGCAAGCAGTGTGCCCTGCCCACTGCCACTTAAGTTTGGAAATTCTTCGGGCTATGTCGGTTGCTTTGGTTCTCCTGCGGATCTCTTCATTTCTGATTCGGTCGCGTAGGGAAACTCCGAGCATAGCCCTCTCCATTGCCCTTTGGGTGACTTTAAGCCTTCTGATAAGGCCCATTGTGAGCGACCACGTTTCTGTACCATAGGTCATCACTGGCAACACACACTGGTCAAAGACTTTCGTCGTGAGTCATTGTGGTATCTGGTACGACAAGATATTGCGAAGCCTTCCGAACGCTGCCCAGCCGAGTCGGATTCGATGATTGACCTCTTTCTCGAAGTTGGACTTATCTAACTGGACAGTATGTCATAGATAAACGTACTCGTCCACAACTTCGAGTGTAGCGCATCCGATCGTCATGGGAGTGGGTGTTCCATGAGTATTCGACATGACCTTTGTGAGGTCATCGAGCATTGCACTGAGGTCCTCTATGGTCTCAGCCATGATGACTATGTCATCGGCAGACGGAAGGTGAGTGATGTACTCGCCATTGATGTTGATGCCAGCCCCTTTTCAGTCCAGAACCTTGAAGACATCCTCCAGTGCAGCGGTGAACAGTTTTGGAGAGATAACATCTCCCTGTCTCACACCTCGCTGCAGAAGGATTGGTTTCGAAGTCCGGTCCTGGAGTCAGACTGATATAGTGGCGTTTTCATTGAGACACTTCAGTACCTCGATGTACCGATAGTCAATCTGGCACCGTTGAAGAGACTGCAGTACAGCCCATGTTTCGATCGAATCGAAGGCTTTTTCGTAGTCCACAAACGCTAAGCAGAGAGGCAAGTTATACTCTTTGGTCTTCTGTATAACCTGCCGCAGCGTATGTATGTGGTCTACGGTGCTAAAGCCTTTACGGAATCCGGCTTGTTCGTGAGGCTGGAAGTCGTCAAACCTGCGCGCGAGACTGTTCGTGATGACTCTCGAAAACAGCTTGTAGACATGGTTCAGAAGTGAGATGGGCCTATAATTCTTAAGAAGGGTATTACCACCCTGCTTAAAGAAAAGTACCACCACACCTCTGTTATATGCCTGTGGCATTTTGCCCACGAGTATGACGGCATCAAAAAGCTTCTGGAGGGCCTTAAGAACAGGTTTTCCGCCGGCCTGTTTAGAGCCATGCATGGCTTTGGATATATCCTCATACCATACATATAGTGTCGACCTCATCGTCGGGGTGTGACGAGGTCGACAGAAAATATTGTATAATTACTACCATTTGCTTTTTTTCTCGATTATAGAACAAAACTGGTTTATACTTCTATTTTGAATTCAAACACCTCTAAATATTAATGACAAGCCAGACAGACGTATGATTTTTGGAAATCACGTAATTAACGTTAGTTTTGATGGGTTCTCATTCCTGAATTGCAATATTTTAAGTCACCAAATAGGTAAAAATAAATATTGGTATAAATATTAATTATTAAAGGAGAAGGGTTTTACGTCCATAAATTCTATTAATTTTTGGGTGAATTTTAACGGAGTTATACCGTATAGTCGTCATGCCAAATAGACGTATCAACCAAAAACTAGTGTTATAGGGGGAATACCTTAAAATCAAGCATACCATATTTACTGTGGTGTAAATATATAGCTGCATGCAAAATCACAACAAGCTGGCTTTATCACAAGAAAAGTTATAAAGTTTTTTATCTCTCCTGAAAAGTAGGGGTTTTGTGGATACGCCTCTATGGTTTGAGACCCGCGATATCTAGATATACCTTAATTAGCGAACTATTCATGTGTAGACGCCAGCACATCAAGCTACCCCAATCTGTAAATTTTCTTTGATCGATTTTCATCTCCATAACATTAGCATAAGGTTCATGTTCAATTGGGAAAATTTGACAGTTCGGGGTAGCTTGGGCAATTTCAAACGTGTGAACTTGTTTGTGTGTGGATTCATGTCGAACTTGCGCAAGCACCCGGCGGCCAATGTGAACACGAACTCGCGGTAATCATAGGCTTAGGTATAGACCCATAGGGGTTGACTATAAAACTGAATACTACTAAGGAGTCAACGACCGCTGATAGTGTTTTAACTTAATAATTTGAAAGCTTAGAATATCTTATATAATGTTATATTCCGTAATTGTGCATACTACGGCCTTTGACACCGAGTAGAGGAACAGCTGTAGCTTTCAGCTGTCACTTTTTGTTCGATCATCATCAGACTAGGTATGATCAACCTTCTGTGAAGTCTCGCCAGCTACTTTAATTTGTCATTGACGCATCCATATATTCTACAAGATACCAAAGTAAGTGGTTCTAAATGAATTATGAGCTCAATGGCCCCTTCACCAATAACGACTGATTTCAATAATACCTTCTATTGGTATGTCGTATGGGTGTTATAGTAGAGGTACCCAGTTTTACATTGCACGCACATCAAATTGAAGACGCGTCCGCAATCATTATCAGGATGGATCTGCAATAGGTACACCCTGAACCTGTCTCCAAAAAGGGATCCGTTATATAATGAAGATGGCAATCTGCCAAAATTACAATAGTGGCCTTTGTTATTTTCGTGTATTTATACGGCGAATGGACGAATGGATTAACGAAACTATTTGAAGACAAAAAAAAAAAACTTAAAAAAAACGTGTTTAGATACCGATACCCACCCACCAGATTGCGGAATTTTGCTAGCTAATTTAATTTGACTAAGTTAAGACGAAAGCTGAAAGTGGCACTGATGACTGAAGTTTTATGAAAATCGGTTGTCTTGGTGTATGATGCGGAGGAATGAAGAATATGGGAGGAAAGTTTTGCGTATGAATTTGGATAGCTATAAGAGTTAGGGTAGACCAAAGAAACGTGACCTCTGAGTTTGTTTCGGCCTTTCTTCTCAGAGTATTCAGATAGGAAACGTTGACCTCATCTAGTTTAAAAAAATATGATTGACGTGTAAAAGTGTTTGTACAGTCGCCAGCAGGTCAAGCTATCCCAAACTGTCAAATTTTCCCAATTGAACATAAACCATAATCCTTTGTTATAAAGTTGAAAAACTATCAAAGAAATTTGACAGATTGGGGTAGCTTGATGTGCTGGCCTCTGTACAAACACACATTTATCATTTTAACAGTGTATACACTGAGGCAAAGATGATATGGCTAAGAAGGGGGTAACGACCGATGGGTATCATTTCTATATTTACAAAAATAAATAAAATAGCATTCTGGCTCAGAAAATAAACCTGTCAAGAGAATGAAAATGGAAAATTGGAGCACCCTTACTTGGATAATGATTTCTGATTTGGTGTGATTTTACAATGAATGCGAGAGCTTGAGTATTAGACCGCGCCTGTAGCCTTAACGCTTGTAAGCCATTAACAAATTACGTTATTTTTCTCATATCAATAAGATTTGAGGGTGTGGATAACATTAAACGAATTTTCGTTTGGGGTCCCCCGAATCGTTGGTCCGGCTGTTATGGCGGTAGGTAAGTCCCTGCGCCGACCCAAAATTATTTTGGTTTAGGGTAAGAGAACAATGCTGGTCCCTGGCCATTTTGCATCTAGGACAGAACCTTAACATTGAAGAATTAAAATGTAAATAACATTTACTAAAACATTTTTATTTTGTTGTTTGATACATTTTTAAACTTTACAGTAATTTTAAACATCATAGACAGAAGTTTCTATCTTGAATTCTATTCTACAGGTTTTATAGTAATAAACTTGGACAAAATAAAGGCAACCAGCAATGTTGACATAACAAAGAATGCAACAAATATGTAAAATGTATCTTCTGAAAACACATCAGTAAATGCTGGTATCTGGCTGTATAACTCTTCAACTACATTAAGGTTTCCTTTACTTGACCTCGTCATCTTATTAGTATTCATTTCTTTTTCGTCTTCTTCTTTTCTGTTTTGGTTTGGATTGCAGCTGCTGGCTGTTCTACAGGTGCCAGTGCCGAAATATGTTTGTTCAACAATTGCAGTATTTCTAAACAAGTAAGGTTCCCGCTTTTGAATTTAATGTTCTTTATTTTAGCTGTTTCTGAAATATCAAAGCATACATAATTTAAAAAATCATCGTGATGTAAATAGCTGTACATAATAATTACATACTATACAAAATAAATGCATACTATAATGGCAAAGTATAGTACAATATAATTACCTGCAATTGAAGTTGCTAGTGTGATATCAACTGTAGGCTCACTGCGGTCACAGACTATTTCTGTTTTCAATGAGCAGTTGGGATTAGTCAGAATAATTTTCTGTGAACTTATGTAGTGCAGGAAATTCCTAAAACAAAGTGTTTAGTTACTAAAGTGTTATGAATTAAACAAACCAATAATTATTTTGTGCAACCAAAGGTTATAATTTTGTATTGACTAATCTTACTTTGAATGATTGTAATTGATTTTAAGTTAGTACATGCCTATGAGAATTTCACTATGTCATGTAAATTTAGGATTTTTATAGCTAAAATTATTCTGTGAAATACACCAAAAGTATAAAGAGAGAATATCTATTCTCTCTATAGGTACACAAATATATAAAAAGAGGGTAAGGTTACAAGGTAATAATTGTATCTATACTAATAATATTATAAAGAGGAAAGATTAGATTGATTGTTTGTTTGTTTGCATTGAATAGGCTCCGAAACTACTAAACCGATTTGAAAAATTCTTACACTGTTGGGAAGCTACACTATCCCCGGATGACATGGCTATATTTTATCCCTGTATTCCCATGGGAACGGGAAATACGCGGGTAAAACCGCGGTGCGCTGCTAATAATAGATAATATTGTAGGCAGTCAGATATTAGAATGAAGTCTATACAAGAAATGGTACATAACAGGTAAACCAAATGGTTAGTTTGATTTTTATAGGTTACTAAGAACTTCGTTTGGTGAATTTTGTTAAACCTGATAGAATTTAACTGAAAATCTTGATATTATTCTGTAAAAGTTCTGCCTTTGTTCAGAGATGGGCATCAGAAACTACTAACTATTTATATAACTGTTGTCTTCCTCACCTTGTATGAGTAACGTTCTCACCAAATGGATCAAATTTAACTGTGATTCTCTTCGCAGCTTTTAAATTAACACCTCTAAGCTGTTTTCCAATTGCAGATACAACTCCTCCAGATCTTCTAATCGTGCCACTGTATGGGATGGACATATTAATTCCCAAAATAGGTAGCTGTATGTTTTGATTAGCGATGGGCGTTGAATGAACGAACTAGTTAATTCGACCGTCGACGTACTGTGAACGAGTCGACGGTTCACCGTTAATCGATGGACTAGTCGAATCCGTAGACGCTAGACGCCGAAACACGGAACGCGACGAGTTGTGAACGAGTCGACGATGCGACGGTTCATCGTTGATCAATGGACTAGTCGAATCCGTAGACGCCTCTGACGGCGTAACTGAAACGTAGACGAGAACTTAATCGATTCATTCGTCCGTGCGCCCTTGGAAATAAAATAATCGTGCAAATAAATTTGAACTTTAAATCTAGTATGAGGGAGTTGATAATTGTACGGGTCGAATAAAATTATTGTCATGGGAAGGAAAGGATGCAGTTATAGTAGTTTCGCGTGTGCGAAGAGGAAGGCGATGGACTGGTCGGGCGATGCGAGACAAACCGGTTTGTATAATTGTTTAAACAAACTGGTGTGTTTTCATATTGTTTTGATTTTTGAATTTGCAAATATTTAACAAAATAATAATTAATGTACATAAAATCAATGGATCTTCTAAATACGCCAGAATAGTGCATCATCATCATCATCAGCCTATAATGTTCCCACTGCTGGGAAACAGGTATAGTGAATACGACTTTATAATTAACTCTATTCAGTATTCAGCCAGTCCTAAGCACCCGATATATTACTCTCCTCTATGGTCCTAAGCCTGGAAAAGTATGAAGGGAAGTTCAAATGAATAGGTACAGCCCGCGAGAGATGAGACGTCTACCGCCTGCGTTCACGCCGTCGTCGACTGCCGTAGACGACGTCGCAAAGTTTATTAAGTTAACGCGTAAACTAGTCGACGAATTCGACTAGTTGATCGACTAGTCGATAAACGAAAATGGACGGTCTAGTTGCGTCGACGCCAAATACGTCGACGACCCATCTCTAGTTTTGATCAATAATATAAGGGTAAGTACATACTTCATACAAACTAAATGTCAAAATCACAATCGAATGAAACCATAGAGTTTAGTCTCACTTTGGCTTGAACTAGTGAAGTAGGGAACGTGCGGGTGCAACGTTAAGTAAAGTGTACACAACCGGAACTTGACTTATGCGTTGTTCAGACTAGCGTTGCATAACTTCGAAAGTATTCGCATTAATTCTGAAATTCACAAAAGAACATTTCGATTAGAAGGAATATTACCGCAGCAAGAATGCAGAGTAAAATAAATAATGTAAGGATGAAGTTTTTTTTTTTTTTTTACTGGTAACACTGCCCGAGTGACATGTCAAAATTTTGTTCCGTATTTTATAATAGTTTTATTTAATTTTTAAGTGTAATTATGGTGTAATATTGTAACGTAATGAAAAATATCTAAATGAATATTGAGGATTATTGTTTTCCTGCAAAAATACGAAGTAAACACAGTGTTTGGTAACTCACCGTTACCGGTAACCTACCAACCTATCAACGAAGTATTTTTCGCTATAGGTAGTTATCTACTAGTGAATATTTATTATTTTATTTTTGTATGGTTGAATTTCAAATGGGCGCAATTTCGTGCTGATGTTACGTACAAGTTTAGTTCACTTCTTAAAAAAAATTTAGCTTTCCGATGTACATACCTACCTAATGGTAAAAAGTTTATTTCTTTATAAAATAGGTAATGTTCAACAGAAAACAATAATTCAAATAAGAACTTACAGAAACAATTGAAATATCTAATATAATGGTTAGGTAGGTACCGTTTTACTTTGTATGTAGGTACAGAGGCCAGCACATCAAGCTACCCCAATCTGTCAAATTAGGTACATTGATAGTTTTTCAACTTTATCACAAAGGAATATGGTTCATGTTCTATTGGAAAAATTTGACAGTTTCGGATAACTTGACCTGCTGGCGTCTGTACCTCGGTACATAATAAAATATGTATCTGTATCTACTATAAACACATCTACCAACGTATTTACCTTTGTATGTAAGTACAATCGCCAGCAGGTCAAGCTATCCCAAACTTATTGCACTTTTCTATGAAACAGCTGATTATTGTTTTAATAACCGGCGAAAAAATTCTGTGGTAGGGGGTCTAGAATGATATGCTGAATTCCTGGTAACAGTTTCCGCACTGGATAAAAACTTACCCTGTATATGAGACTACATCTATAATGGTATTCTCGTAATCAATAAAGTACAGTCGCCAGCAGGTCAAGCTATCCCAAACTGTCAAATTTTCCCAATTGAACATAAACCTTATTCCTTTGTAATAAAGTTGAAACACTATCAAAGAAATTTGATAGATTGGGGTAGCTTTATGTGCTGGCCTCTGCACATATTCTTCACTCAAAATAACATTTGCACAGCTAATCCACATAAAAAAAAATTAATTACCTACGAAAGTACATAGGTATCTAAGTAGATGCAAGAAATATTCGGAAGATTTCAAATCGTATTATACTCTAATGAATGAATGCGTACCTACAATATTTACGTATTTATTACAAATTTCCGCTTAAAGCGCACATGGAATACTTTAATGAGCAAGTGACGCTACCCATCGCTAGATGTCACTATAATAAATGCATTCAATTCAAAGCTCTATTTCATAAAAAAATAAGATTTATGTTTGCGTGACGAGGACTTTACTATCCGTCCTCTTCTAGAGATGTATACATACAGTCGTTTACTTATTTATCGACATTCCGTTTAATTTTAAGCAAAATACAGTCAACAGCTAGAGTCAATAAATATTATTATGTTTGAAATCGAGCGTTATGTAAATATATTCTAATATATACTTACGATTTACAGAAATTATAATTAAGAATTGTTGTGTTACACTACTGATCCGATTTAGAAAATTATTCTATTCATAAAAAGAAACACCTGCGGCGTTTCTTTATTTTGATGCGATAGATATTTAACTACGCGATTAGTTACGTTACTACGGGTACACTAAAACCGCACATGGTTTAATTTTTCCCGATATAGCATAGAAAACACAGAACATTGTCCCCCTTATTCCAAAACGAGGTTTTTCTTAAGGTATGGTTTAAACCATCCAGCCTGTTTTTGAAATAAAAACCTAACTGAAATCGAAATACAGCTTCTTTTATAAAACTGATAACTTGGTCCAGTGCTAAATTGTAATTTTTGTATTTTAAGAACTTTACCCAAATAGAAGAAAAGTTGGTAATACAAAACCTGACTTAGATTTTTAGGCTAGAACTAAAGTTAGATCGCGTTTTGTAAGAAGATAGTTTATGTTTAAAATTTCGAAAACTCATTATCGATAATGGTAATCTCTAATTGAGTAACTGACTGTGACATGTGCATAGTTGGAATCGTCGCGAACAATATGTTTGAATTTAAAATGAAGTAGACTTTAAAATAAGTAACTTATGGTCAACTTTTCCTGGACTTGTTTAATAAAATTTTGTTTTTAAAATATTAATCGAAATTAAATCAATTAAGACCGACCTACCTATCGAAAGCTACAAGCTGTCTTCCGTCCGTAGTGCTCACCTGCGTGCGCTTGCTGCTGCTGCAGTGAACAATGTTAGAAAGGAAGGAAGATTCATGGGCACGAATACACAATCACCAACGCAGAACATAATTATGTAATTTGCAATGGTAATTGCGTCGCCATCTAGCGGTCAATAGTCAAACTCTAGCTAGATTTATTTTCCTTGTAATTCTTCTCGGGGTATGATAACGAATTTTAGTCAAACCTTCCGAATGATTCGCGAATAATACGACGGGAATTTTTCGCAATATTTCCCTGCGGCAACGCTAGCTCGTGAAGGCCTACTTAATGCAGGAAATCAAGTTGTCAATCACTTGATGAGGTCAAAAATTACCACTTACTTAATTTCGACTTCAGTACTATTGTAGCTATGTCCAGAAATTTGACAGCTAGCCGTCTCTTTCATTCAATTTTTTTTTAATTATGTGAAAATTTGTATGACGAAAATTGTGGGAGAAAGCTCTCCAAAGAAAATATTGCAAACCTAATTAATGTTTCGTCGAGACTAAATGGTGTGACTGTGTTCATCTGAGTAGTGCAGTAACTCCGGAATGACAATAATGGTTCCAAGGACTTGCTAATCCTCAACAGCTTGTTGCATATTCAAAACATGTGCAGATAGAGCGTTTGCCTTGGCTTGCATGCATTCGGCTAGCTAGATCGAATCGAGTGTCGGTTTTGGTGCACAAATATTAAATTCTAGCAGCGCTCCGCGGTGTCACTCGCGTAGTCCCGTTCCCGTCGGAACACGGGGATAAAATATGGCCTATGTCACCCGGGGATAGTGTAGCTTCCCAACAGTGAAATAATTTTTAAAATCGGTTCAGTAGTTTCGGAGCTTCTTCAATGCAAACAAACAATAAAATCTTTCCTCTTTATAATATTAGTAGATTATTATATTAGTAGATATTTTAGTACAGAAGAGTAAGCTTTCGACCAGCGCTTGCACTGCATCTACAAGTCCTACCGACTTATCTGTGAACTGAAAGAGGACGGCACCGTCGATTCAGTGTTGCTAATTAATATAAGGTGCCCAAAATTGAGTAAGGAAATTTCACGTTAGACATAATCGTTTAATAAGAATTACAGTTTTTACAAATTAAAAACAACGATACCTACATAAAAATAAATAAAATTATTTGATAATTTACAGTTACGTAGGTACGCTAACATTTTAGTCTCTCAGCAATAAACAATGGCTTTATCTAAAAAGTAATCCCATGAAGTGGAAAATCAGCAGATAAAATGATCGACGGGGGGATGCAACTTTCATTTAAGCGAAGTTAAGTAGGTACCCACCCTGCAAGAGGTACATGGATGTCTAGCATTTAGTTATGACCGTACCTAACCCCTAAAAGTGGGTTCCCGCATTGTCGTTGCGGGGGGGGCTCAGTAACCGTGGATTCTTGCCACGGTGAAGCCAAGAGGAACCCAAAGGTGGGGCCGCTCGTCAGGGCTTTTGCCTTCAAGCCATTGACGTAGCGGCCAAAAAGTAGGTTGCGGTGAGGTGCACCGCAACTGAGGTGGGCCGCGATGTCGAATAGGAGGCATCGCGGCTGAGGGTTACGGGCTGCGGTAGAGGAGGAGTGCCGGTGCTTCTGAGCAGCGCTCTTCCCTTCCGTGGCCTGGACGGGGCCGCCACCGTTTGATGGCGGACGCGGTGGGGCCGCAAGGGAAGAGGAGTGTCGGTATAGCGTCAGCCGCTCTCCCTATCCCCGGCGGCCGAAAAGTGGTAGACGAGACGGCGCGTTGTGTTCCACACGCGCGCCGTCAAAGATGTCAGCAACCACCGGTGGGGTCCGCAAGGGCCGATGCCTGCCAGGGGTGCGGGTTTGTTCGAAAGAGATACCACAGCCCCTGGCATACGGGCTGCTGAGGGAACACGGGTGGGTTTTAGTCAGTAAAAGTCTGACACGCCCTCCTGCTCTACTCAGCAGGAGAAGTCATTTGATGATTTCCCACCCAAAAAATAACAAAAAACTCTTAACACCAGATTTGACTAATTATAATTAGCAGTGGTACCTAGTGGTAGTGTAGTGTAATAAAAAAACAAATTGCTTTACAATAATTTATTGAAAACCAGCTTTACAGTAATTGTGATCTTTAGATGAACCTGCATACACAACTTCATCCTGGTTGTGAGGCATTACTCCGCTTATTTCCATACCACTATCATCATTATCACCATCGCTTTCGGTTTCAGTGTCACTTACCACTTCTATAATAAAAGGTTTATCTAAATACAAATCATGTTTAAGTATTCTCCTTCTAACCTGCGAACGTGTTTACAATGCTGTGCCCACTCATGAACTGTAATAGCGTCAAAAGCTTCTCTAACTAGGTGGGGAATTTCAGCATTTTTGTGCTCAATATTTACATCAGCAACTTTTCTTTTCATTGTGCTCCATATGAGTTCAATGGGATTGAGATCACAGTGATAAGGTGGTAAATATAAGCATTTGTGTCTATTGTCTTCTAAAAAATTTTCAATCTCATAAACAGGTTCAGGCTTGTTTCTCTTAATTATTTCTAAAAGCTGAGGTTTAGTCAAATTCTCTCCGAACTCAATTTTATTTTGGGTCAACCATAATTGCATTTTTTTTTTAAGGAATTCGTATTTGGGATTTTATTCACACAAATACGGTGATAAGGAGCATTATCCATCACTATTATGGATGACTCTCGTAAATTAGGCACAAGTTTTTCAATAACCCACATTTTAAAGTTGGTACTATTCATCTCGTCATGATAATCACCACTTTTTGTGTTTGATTTAAACACAAGTAGTGCATTTGTGACAAATCCAGTATCTCCTCCCGTATGAACAAAAATATATCTTTGCTCTTTCGATACAGGCTCCAATACTCCGTCTTCACCCTCTCCTTGCCAGCATTTACCCGATGTATGCGAAGAGTGAATATAAGTCTCATCTAAATAAATTATGGGCCGGGGCTGGGGAGATTTATTATTTTTATCCACTGCATGCAAGTACTTAGCTCTCCAAGGTGATATTTCATTACGCTTCATAAGAACCTTCCGATTGGATTGAGATTTTTAAAACGAAATCCCACCTTGTGAAGCAGCTTTCGCAGACTCTCTCGCTGTCCTGTGTAATTTATTTCTGTCTTTAAGACCTCTAGAAGCTTTTTAACAGTAGGGACCTCTTTTTTAGCAGAATAAAATTCATGTACAGTTGCCAGCAGGTCAAGTTATCCCAAACTGTCAAATTTTCCCAATTGAACATAAACCTGAAATATAAGATAGTAAAATAAAATGTTAGTAGAAATTTGAAATCTGGCAGGTTAGTTGGCTCACTCACTTAGCAGGTTACCTAATAGATGTACGTTACCGTTACGCTAAACTGCAGCAAGAATAGAAACGAATCTTTCGTGGACTTAAATAATTAGTTATTAATAATTAATAATTAGTTAGGTAGCTACAACCTAAATAACAATATCAGTGTAGTCATTATTTGTGAGTGATGAGTGCTTAAACACGGACGAAGTAATTATAAAGTAACGTAAGTACTTAACAAACAACAATCCTAAGATGTCGGTAAGATGAGAATCATAATATAATAGCACATTATTGTTTAGTTAAGTGCAGGAACCTAATTATTTTGCGTGTTTACCTACCAAATGTTAAAAATGCCTAATTATATGGTTGTACTTTTATGATGCCAATAAATAAATAAATAAAATAAATAAAATAAATAAATAAAAGTTAAGTATCGGGTAATTTATAACAAGAAAGTTGACAACACTAACCTGTCGCTGCCGAAATTCGTTTGTATATTTGATTAAATGGAATAATCGGAGACCCCGCCCGAGCTTCTTCTTCAAAAAAGGTTTTAACCTTTAGAATAATGTTTCGAGCATCACTTTTAATAGCTTTCGGCAAATTTAACTTTATAAATTCAGCAATATCACGACAAAACAACCAGAGAACCCGAATGTAGTAGACACTGACAATCGAATGACATTTCAACATGACGGCCGTAGTTCCAATTTTCGCCATTTCACAGATAAGTTGGTAGGAGTGTACACGATACTTTGAGGCAACAACTGTCAAAACATATAATAAAAGTCATTCATCATAATTATTTTAAATTTTGAACCCACAAATCCACAAACAATAACTATTTTTTTTCGTTTGCTTTGGTTTAGTCTGAACTTGGCTTTATCATCAACTAACGTTGCAACACTAGTAAAAACTTCTACTCTAGTCAGTCACTACTACACAACACTATCACCCTACGTCATAAAGCATTAGATTAGGGCGACGACTTAAAAAATACTTTGACACTTTCTACATTCTACAATTATTGTTGGATTTATCACATTGTGGCTATTTCTTGCACAAAATATTTGTGTTTTTTAAATTTTAACCCTTTGTTGATATAAACCTTTTATCAGAATGTACCCCGTTGGTCAAGGTAGGTGTTATGCTTTATGGGATCAACACTTTGTTTGATTGTTCTAAATAATATCAAATAACGCGATGCAACGCAATCTTTTTATTTGTGAATTTCTGCAAGTTTGTGAATTATATTTCCACATGTTTGAACTACATAGCTCCAGCGGGGGACACGAATGCTGGTGCGGTGAGTGTTGCGGGGGCAGTGACCGCGGCCGCGAGCACGACTGGTGCTGCGGCCGGGGTCCCTAGCACAGCCCCCGCGACCGGAGCAACTGCTCCTGGCGCAGCCGGCGCTGCGGGTGCCATGAGCCTCGTGTCGCCCGCTGCACCACTGGCGGATCTCCCAACACTCACATGCCCGCGACGTCCCAACCTCGGCCATGAAGGAAGACCGATTATGCTTAGGGCCAATCATTTTCAAATATCAATGCCCAGAGGGTTTGTACATCATTATGATGTCAATATACAGCCAGATAAATGTCCCAGAAAGGTGAGTTTCACATTGTTGACAATCATCTATTGTCTATTCATTGATTGCATATGAGAGCATGATTGATAAATGCTTTACTAAATATTGTTATCATATATTTTTTTCCTGCCCATAAAAGTTTTAGTATTCAAAAATGTACTTTTACTGTAAGAAGAAAATAACATGTTTTTTTGTAAAAATTTTAGGTCAATAGAGAAATTGTTGAAACTATGGTTCATTGTTACAATAAAATATTTGGAGCACTCAAGCCTGTATTTGATGGCAGAAATAATTTGTATACAAGAGATCCTTTGCCTATCGGTAATGATAAGGTAGAATTGGAGGTTATATTGCCAGGAGAAGGCAAAGACAGAGTTTTCCGTGTCAGCATTAAATGGGTTGCACAGGTTTGTGAACATTTGCATATCTACATAATCATGAAAAAAAGTTTTATAGAAAGTATTTAAATTCTTGTTTCAATAGGTTTTTCATTGAGAATCTGTCACAACATCAGAGAGTATATTTTATTACTTTCAGTTATCATATGAAAATAATGATAACGCACTTCTAATAATATGTGGGGGTATAATTGAAGATATAGAATACATGTTAAAATATAAGCTAACAGAACTAAATTTTGATGAATATTTAATTGGATAATGTACAGATCTCTCAGCAAAAGTATGAGTTTCAGAAATCATCATCTATCTTTGGAAATACAAACAATCATTCTGAGATCTCATTATTTATGTAATATGTATATGGTAATTTCATAGCTGTTTGTAAGTATTACATTATGACAATTACGAGGTACACAAAAAATAAGAAATACAGAGACTGACATAATTATTAATGTTTATAGTGCACAATATACAAGAGGGGCAATTCTGGTAATTTTAAGAACGTTCACAGTCTGATCTCAGTGTCAATCTGTCAAAAATTCCTAGAGTTTCCATACATTTTTGAAAAAAAATTGAAATTTGATTGTCGCCGTGATGTCACTGCAAACGGTTTTAATTACGAGAAGTGGCCTTCTGGTGTAACATAAATAAATGTAAGTCCTGAAAGTAGTTTGTTCAGAATTGACTACTGAATTGATTTCAGTACCTAGCCTGACTAAGAAAATTTTATAATAAAAAGGCACATTGATAGGTGCACTACTACAAACCGCTGCAGTGCAAAACTTAGAAGCTTTGGCTTGTGAAGGGATTTACTCTGTAGTGCAATGTTTGTGCTAATTTGGAAACAAAATGAATGCTTACCTATCCTAATTAACCTGATCTCATGAGTCGGCCCTGGTAAGAATACAGTTTCAGTTCAGTTATGGTAGAGTTTTCCTTCTCTGATAAGAATAGAGTTCTCATCTTAATAATTCAGATGTATCAATATACACACAATTCATAGATACCTAACACAGTGGGCTGCATGTCAGTGGAAACACTTTAACTTTGAGCTGGCCTAGTGTAGTATGGAGCGTCAATAAAGTAAGAGGCCAGTTTATACTGGTTTTATACCAATGACGTACAGTCTACTAATCCTTCTTATTGAAGAAAAGGAAACCTGCTATATCTCAAAACATTTTTCTGCATTTTACTAGGCGGTCAAACTAGTTTTCTCAAAGACTGGTGTATTGTAAATTAAAATTGACTTTAGTGAAAACATTTAACTATTAGATCATTCCAGGTGTCTTTGTTTGCTTTAGAAGAAGCTCTTGAAGGTCGAACAAGGCAGATTCCTTATGACGCCATCTTAGCTTTGGATGTGGTCATGCGGCATCTACCATCTATGATGTATACTCCAGTGGGACGGTCTTTTTTCTCATCTCCAGAAGGATATTACCATCCTCTTGGTGGTGGTAGAGAGGTCTGGTTTGGTTTCCACCAGTCAGTGCGACCCAGCCAGTGGAAAATGATGCTTAACATAGATGGTAAGTACAATTTATGTTACAAACATTTTTTTTGTTCTAACCCAGTTCACATACTTAATAATTATTAGCCAAAAAAATGTTGTTGTGCTAATTGATTTCCTCAATTTACAGTTTCTGCAACCGCCTTTTACAAAGCCCAGCCAGTCATAGAATTTATGTGTGAAGTACTTGACATACGAGACATTAATGATCAAAGAAAGCCATTGACAGACTCCCAGAGAGTTAAATTCACTAAGGAAATCAAAGGACTCAAGATAGAAATCACTCATTGTGGTACAATGAAGAGGAAATACAGAGTATGTAATGTGACCCGCAGACCTTCTCAGATGCAATCGTAAGTAATTTACACTCTTTTGGTGGCTTCTGATTAGTGATAAGTTAAATGAATTACTGAACAACAACAAATAGTTACTAAAGGGTAGGTTACTACTGGCCATGGCAATCTACATCTATATGTCGCAGCCTTATCGTATAACACGCCGTATTACAAATAGGCGAGCCCAATTAAAAAACGTCGCTGTTTTGAAATGCGGCTACCTTTCGTTCAGCCGGATTTCAATTTGGCTGAAATAAAGTACGCCGCATTGTATGAGCAATTCGCGTTCGTCAAAGCGGCTTAGTAACGTGGCGCCCACATACAAACGGGCGCATCTTCAATAGGCCGGTTGTCTATTGTTTGCCCGAAGATTATATGCCATAATCACCATTTTCCCGAATTTCATTTACCCGAATTTCATTTGCCCGAATGTTTCATTTGCCCTAAAAGACATATGACATACTTTTAATTGCTCGAATTTTAGATACCATATGATACGAATGCGAATGCCAAAAGTATTGTTTGCCTTATTTTTATGTGCCATAATAATTATTAGACATAATATTTAAATGGCATACAAAAGAAGAATTTTTGCGTGCTTTAGCATCAAATTTGTATTTGCATTAAAAAGAAATTGTACTACCTAATTATATAGTTTGATTATTAAACTTGTTTTTAATTCTAATACTTACCTACTTATTAGCTTTCTGGCTGTCGATGTCGATGGGTGCGCAATGTTTGGTATAATAAGAATAAACTTATTTATTCTGTGCATGGTTTTTTTTCTGTGCATGGTTGATGGTGGGCTAGGTCGACGGAGCCTGCTCCTACTTCTGTGTGGTTTATAAAAAAATAACCACGAAGGGGATGGCGGGGTCTATTCGCTCGCTTCGCTCGCTCACACGCCCCGCCATCCCCTTCTAACCTAACCTGTCCGAGTCGGGGTGCCCTAAAGTCCCAATTGCATCCAATTTCTCTTGATATAAACAACCGTTACACACCCGATGTCGATGGCAAATTATGTTATGGCATATCATAATTATGGCATGTGATAATTAGGGCTTACAATGATTATGACAAATGATGTTATGGTAAGTGACTTTATGGGAAACAATGATTCTGGCACGTGACTAATATGGCAAATGAGAGTAGGCCAAATGAGTATTATGTCGTATGATATTATGGCTGTTGACTATTATGGCAAATGATATTAGGGCAAATAAAATTCGGGTAAACGGCGGTATACCCAATAGGCCGCTTTGAAATCTGACACGCGCCGCATGATCATAACAACAAAAATGGCGTCACAATCGACAAAGGGAACAAAGTGAAAATAATATTGAATTTAGATGTGCAAACGCATGCAACATGCAGCAGGCATGGTTTCCCAACCTCAGTCGTGGCGGCGGGCTTTCAAACCATCTGCGACGATAAGCTCGCGTGGGGCCGCCCAAACCCCGCAGCGCCGGAGCCGTGGTAGAAACAATGCTCGCTGCATATTGCATGCCTACTTGCACGTTACATGCTTGTTTGCACGCTGCATGCTTGTTTGCACGCTTCATGCTTGCTTGCATGTTGCATGCCTGCTTACACTCTGCATGCCTGCTTGCATGCTGCATGCCTGCTTGCACTGTGCATGCCTGCATGCATGCTTGAAGCGCATGTTTGCATGCAAACAAGGATGAAACGAAAATATGAGAAAAAAATATAGAGAATAGTGACGAATAGAGGTTGAAATTAAAGTATGGTAATTAAAACAGTGGTATAATGAATTTTCGGAAACATAATACTTCGAACAAATGTTATTTTGGCTAAGTGTAACTTCGGTAAAAAAAAATCGATCAAATAAAACGTGGGAGTAACGAAAATAATCGAATTGATAATAGGTCAATTGATACAGTGGCAGACGTGACTTCGGTGATTAAAAAAAAAAACGAAACGATAATAGTTGACAAGTTTTAGGTGAAATGAAATTCGGTCAAATAGTTTTCGAACTTATGATAGGTAACCCTTAAAGGCTATTAACACACATTTTGAAAAAAGGCGAAAAACATTCGCAGCAAGGCAAAAATTGCAATCACGGTCTTGTCTTTCGGAATCGCTACCACACTGCTTCTTGGTAGCAAAACAGGGCACGCCAGGACATGACATCCGCAGCAACAAAGACATAATAGGTGGTGTCACAATTCTGTTTAGTGCCAATTTCCGACAAACACTACATGTGGTGAGGCCAGGAACTAGGACTAACGAGGTGAATGCTACGTTGAATAGGTCGACTCTATGCTCGCAAGTTTATAGACCGCGCTTGACCATCAACATATGAGCTCGGTTTAAAGTTAGTGAAGACACTACCAAAGGAGAGCGGTTATAGGTGAACCTACCAGATGCTCTTGGTGGAGTAGTTCCCACTTCAGCATATCAGATTCGTCTGGTGTACGGGAACATCAGTCTGATACCGTACCAAGAGAATTCTTGGGTGTGTGAACGGGGCATTTTAACTCCCAAAAATGATCAAGCTGCAGCAAACAATACAGAAAAGTTTTATAAATTTTGGCTGTCATTTTAATAAATTGTGGTGACTTACTACTTCCACGCGAACGAAGTCGCGGGCAGAAGCTAGTTAAAGAATACGAGTGACATTTGAACATGGGGAAACATTTATCAGTGTTTGGATATAAGTAATTTTAATAGGCAATAGGGTGTTTATGATAACAAATTAATTTAGATTGTGAAAGAGGAAAACAGATTATTAAGGGAAACATGTGGCATGCAGAATTTTGTATATTTTTCTTATCCTCATAGGAAGAAGGAAAATGATAAATGGTTAAAAACTGTTAAAATACAAACGCAAATCCTGTTTATTTATATTCTGACTTGTTGGTTGCATATGATGATGATGATGTTGGGACTCCCTTTTCCGCACGTAGACTCCCATTCGGTCCTTTGTGCGTAGGGATTCTGGCTAACAGAGCCAGCCTAGATCCGCCCAAAAGCACAGAAGCTTCCTGGGGGCTTCACAGGCTTCGCGGAGCGACCTCACTGTTCCGAGGATTTCTTCACGTTGAGAAGCCACAGCCTCGCATTCCAGGGTGACGTGGGAGGCTGATTCCTCGGCGTCAATGCAGCCCTTGCAAAGAGGGCTGTCTGTGACGCCTATGTTAAAAAGATGTTTGTTTGTTGTGGCCCGTAATTGTTCTTATTATTTATTATTATTTATTCTAAGGTTATTTCTACTCAAGCTGAGAATTTTTCTGGTTAATCGCGGGTGTACAATTGATACAGCCAATTTTGACTGCCTGCAGTCTGTTGCCCGTGACCATCCTGTTGTTATGGAGTTCGGCGACCTTTGGTGAATCCACACACGAAATTGTGAGAAAGGAAGGGCGAAAAGTGGGTACGGGCCTAGCACCTTCATATCAGAGCCTCTCTTCGCAAGTTCATCATTGCCTAAAGATCCACTGTGCCCTTTGATCCACTGGAGGGTAATGCGATTGGTCGTGAATAAAGATAAACCCTCCAGGGCTATTTATATAATTCGCGGGCACAGCTAGTTAACAATAAAATTGGGTTAAAACACAGTTAATGCCCAAACCCTTACGAAATATTTACTAAACATCTTTTCCCTATTTCGTTTCAATAAGTAATTAACATTTTGATTAAATCAATTTTTCTACAGATTTCCTCTACAACTAGAAAATGGACAAACAGTAGAATGTACTGTGGCTAAATATTTCTTGGACAAGTATAAGATGAAGCTGCGGTATCCGCACTTGCCGTGCCTACAAGTAGGTCAGGAGCATAAACACACATACCTCCCTCTAGAAGTGTGCAACATAGTGCCCGGTCAAAGATGTATTAAGAAACTCACTGACATGCAAACTTCGACCATGATCAAAGCGACTGCACGCTCGGCTCCCGACAGGTAAATTCTATTGGTAATGTAATGTACCAGGAAAATAATTCCAATGTTTTCCCTATCTGTATCTTTCATTATTATCTTTTCATACAGGATGTATTTTATCACTAAGCAAAATTGGCACACTTACTTGGATTTTAAAATAACAGCCTGTATCTATTGAATTCAATTGTACTGTTATTGCCGTGAGCCTCACTAGGCTTTTCATTAACTGTTATAAAAGATGAATAAAATCTGTTCAATATCCAAACAGGGAAAGAGAAATCAATAATCTGGTTCGGCGTGCGAATTTCAACACAGACTTGTATGTGAAGGAGTTTGGTCTGACGATCTCGAACAACATGATGGAAGTGCGCGGCCGAGTTTTGCCGCCGCCAAAGCTGCAGTATGGCGGACGCGTCTCGTCTCTTGGCGGACAGGTAACAGTTTGCTATTTAGGTACCTTCAAACAGACTTGGTAGATCACTACTTAAGATTCTGGCTCAAGGAAGTAACGAAGCATTAGATTAGTCGCATTCTGGCTTTATTACCCAACTGCGTCAGAAGGAGGGTTATGTTTTTCGACTATGTATGTATGATTCTTTGGCACGCTCATTAGCCTAAACGGCTTGATCGATTTCAGCACGAGAATTGCCGTTAGATTCATGTTAATTGTGAGAGTGACACTGGGTATATAAAAATTGAAGAAAAATAAACCCCTTTCTAATAAAAAAAGATCTTTTCAAATCGGTCTATATGTATAATATGATGGAGCCCGAACCTCCACCTAACCTCTAACCATTAAAGTGATGTACCTTCCTTCATCAGCTCAGCGTCATGAGATGATGATAACCATACGCAAATGGCTCAATAGCTTTAGAAAATATATGAAAATCATTTTTAATACCTATAAAATTTGAGGGTTGCCCTCGATTTCCTTGGGATTTCATCATCAGATCCTGACTTGGTGCCAATGAGACCACCTTAAGAGACTCTTTCAATTAAAAAAAGAATTTTGAGAATCGGTCTACAAATGGGGGAGAAATCGATGAACATACATAAGAAAAGAAAAATTCAGACAGTCGAACATAATATAACCGTCTCCTTTTTGGAAGTCGAGTAAAAATGTCGACTTTTGGTGCCATATTGCGTCTTCAAAAAAAAAAAAAAAATTTCTCAAAACCTATTGGGGTATCAAAATAAAGGATTTCATAAATAGGTGTCCTTAACGTCAAAAATTATTATTCTGTAAAAGAAAAAAAAAATACAAAAAGTCGGAGGCAATAAAGGTCTTTAATTAATGTTAAATTTAAGAAGATGCCTGGTCTAATAGTCATCTTTTTAAAACAAGTTCAGAAAGTTCACTTTTTAGGCAGTCGGGTTTTTTGATTTTGTAAATTATTTTGTGTCTACTTTTATAAGTATTTTGATACAAAAAGTGCCATTTTATATTCAAACCTTCAATCTTCAATTATGTTTTTTACTCACACGATTATTTGGGATTTTGTATCCTAATGCTTTTCCTTCGTTTTGTCCATAGCAAGCATTGCCAAACCAAGGCGTGTGGGATATGAGAGGCAAACAGTTCTTCATGGGTGTCGAGATACGAGTATGGGCGATTGCTTGTTTTGCACCCCAGAGAACTGTGAGGGAAGATGCCCTGAAGTAAGTTAATCCTGTTTATACATTGATTTGTTTATTTTTACCTAGAGGACAACACCAGCATTCTCCGTAATTCTTTACGATATTAGGACCCTTTTTACCCGACTTTTAAAGAAGGAGGTGGTTCACAAATCGCCTTGCATCACACAACTTTTAAGGGGCCGACTTGAGCGTTTATTTTTTTAGATATTGTATATACAATGTTCGCGCGCCTCTTGTCATTAGGCCTATGGGTTACACGTTTGTTTATCCTTACAGGAACTTCACTCAGCAGCTCCAGAAGATATCTAACGACGCCGGCATGCCGATCATCGGACAGCCGTGCTTCTGTAAATACGCGACGGGGCCAGATCAGGTGGAGCCTATGTTCAAATACCTCAAGAGTACGTTCGTGCAGTTGCAGCTTGTGGTCGTTGTGTTGCCCGGGAAGACGCCTGTGTATGGTATGTATAAAAATAAATATCATTTCAATTTGATCCACTTTGCCCTGTTTTCATATAGCAAAGGAACAAGCTATCATAAAACTTTAAACAAAAAAATTAAACCGCCGAACAAACTGAAAAGAAAAAAATAATAAACCTGCTGTGTTTAACCTTAATAACTAAGTTCGGAAGGTGGTGACATAAAATTAAAATACATTTCCAAAGTCTCCGACTTCCGAACTTAGTTATTAAGGTTAAACACAGCAGGTTTATTATTTTTGACTTTTCAGTTTTCTCGGCGGTTTAATTTTTTTGTTAAAAAGTTTTTTGTTATTTTACAATTTTTTGTGGCTATAATCTACTAATTACTACATGCTTAATTTTTGTTACTTTTTGTAATACACAACTATTAAAATCTGTGAGTAAACAATCAATCATCCCGTTTTCCTACCCTTAGGGTTGTTTTTTTTTTCGAAATTGATATGGGACTAACTTCGAGATATAGCCTTTCCAATAAAAAAAGAATGATCAAAATCGGACTACTCTGTAAGCAGTTATGCGTAGTTTTACATTACAATCAGTGATTGATTGTTCACTAGTTAGAGTCACAGGTTAGAATTTTTTTTTCCAAATTTATATGGGATCAACTTTGGGGTATATCCTTTCCAATAAAAAAAGAATTATCAAAATCGAACTACTCTGTAAAAAGATAGGCGTGGTCATATATATAAAAAAAGGGGCGTCGAATTGAGTAACCTCCTCCGTTTTTTCGTCGGTTCAAAAAACAGCAATCTATAGTTCGACTTTTAATTGTATTCAGTAACTTGACAATTCAAATAAAGATAATGTTACCATACTAAAACTAATAGTGTTGGGGTAGTGAACGATTTTGCGTAAAGAAACTCTTAAAAACTTAAAAAAAATCGTTTATAAGATGTGGAATATAAGAATAATTTATTAATAAAAGTAACGTTTTTTATATTTTCTTCTAATAAAAACAAACTGTAAGTAACTAAATTACCTAACTACTGAAAAACAAAATATATAACGAATTCTACATTTTTTGTAGTGCATAATATCATGTATTTCAGACAAGTTATTAAATTTCAAATAAAACAAATTGCATGGAAGTACATTATTTCAAGTTCATTCAATTTCGTTCAACCTACACCACCTCACTATCTTTTTTTTTTGTCCAAATCTGGTAACCCTTCAACAGTCAAGTTACTGAATACAATTAAAAGTCGAACTACATGTATAAAGTTCCGGTTTCGTAACAAACGATGTTAACCTGCCACATCCTTGGATCTGTATAAAATTAAGCACCAAATTTTACAATACTAGCATGTTACTAAATACTAAAATGTAGCATAAGAATTATGTTTCATGAAAAAAATATAATAAAAAAGTCATATTCATAATCGGTCCATTTAAATGTGATACATACGTTTAAATCTGATAGAACCCACGAGACATAATCAAGATTCACTAATGCAGTCGCATACTAAGGGCTATATTGCTATGAAGTGGCGGTCCAGGCCGTACCTACAGCTGTGTGTATAAGTGATGTATTAACACAAAACTCACCGCTCTACTCACACACTGGCGTTACTCTTTGTATTTTATACATACCGTCGGCGACGAGTGACATGACCTTGGTCGGTTCATACCATTGCTAAAATTTACTATTATAATTTGAGTTCCGGTAGCGTGCAGCGTATCGTCTTGGATTAAGAAACTCATAGGTCTGGGTTCAAATCTCGCGATGAAGCTTTAATTTTTCTTTTCAACAATCATCTTCATCTGTTCTTTTATTATTCGATTTATTAATATACCAGAATAATAATGTAACAAATTTGTTTTATTACTCGTATTGTTATTTAAATAAAGGTTTAACAATAATAAATGATTACAAAATGTTTATTCGTTATAACTTCATGAAGAATGTATAAAAACAACTAATAATAACTTCTTGTTAAAACAGTTTATTTTCTCTTATAGAACAATTTATTGAAGTAAATAAGCTAGTTGGTGAACTATGATAATCAGGCTATTGTATCTTAGTAATATAATAATATTGTGCTGATTACTACTGTGTGTCGGTACTCTAAATAAATCACAATATTCTACAAAAATCTACCCACGTAAAAGTAACAAATGCAGACAAGTTGTCACAATACAATTAAATGACTCAGTAGTACTACTTTTATTCTACTGCGAGTGAGTTCGTTTTAACTCAAACCTCAAAGTTAACAAATCGTATTTAATAGGACTTAAAGAGGTTATAGCTTAAGTGTTCATTTTCATTCCGAAAAGAAGATTGAAACTAAACCTCAAAATAATCCAGATTACGGATAAGACAAAATATTATTTGAATATTACTAAAATAAATAAATATTTGTAATTTATAACTTAATGTTAATGTTTTAACTATGTTTTTTAAGCTGATTCTCGAGCTGGTTTTCCATGATGCCTTGTTTGCCATGAACCTTCTGCGTGGAGTGCACGGCGCACGGTTCGTAAAGATGTGTCGAATAATTCGGCAAAATGTCTTGTCGTTTTGAAACCACTTGTTTCATATTCGCTGAACGTGTGCCTGTTATAGGAGCTGGGGTCTTCCACTTTGCTTTCCACGGGCAAGGCTACCGCCTTCCTCATATCTTTTCACCCACCGACTCACAGTATTTCACTAAAACAAAAAAGGGGTACTGATAAGCTACTAAGCAAAATACACACTTTATGTATTACCTACTATTTAGAAACAAAATTATTTAAAAGGGCAATTTCACATAGATATTAAGTTTATTGTTATTTTCATCGTTCTATAATCTAGGAAATAAATTTACATTGAAATTTTATATTTTTATTCTATTTAGACATTGTGATATTTATAAAACGTTTAAAAATAACTACAAGGATCAGCAGTTACACTTTAATTAAATAAATGTTTAATATTTATATTTAAATTATGATTTACTCACTACTCACACTCAGTCCGGTTTCATCACATAGGTATTTGTGATATAGGTATTAAGTCCACTTTTATGCAGCGCAATAATATTCGCTTTCATTTCTATATTTAAATTTGCTTACATTTTAAAATGAATTAGAAGGACGCTAATAGATGAAACACACGTCACTAGCACACAATTATCAACCAACACCGTTCTATAAGTCGCGGTGAATGAGTCGTAAATCATTTAAATTTATTTAGGTTTCTGTGGGTATAATGATAAAGTTTTACGAGTTTAGTGAATAAGAAGAACAGAACAAGAAACTATACTCAAAAGTGATTTTTAAAACAATAAAAAGACTATCACACAGCGAGTGGGATTCGAAAACGCGACTCGCTGCGCTCAAACGCGATAATCAAGTGCAGTAACCGCTCAGCTATCATGCCATTTGCTTTAACGGTTGAATTTAGGAAATACATTCATTCGTAAACGTATGAGAGTGTGTGTGTATATAGTATTATAGCCTATAGAAATTGCTTATTATAAGAAGGTCGTAAGTTAAAGCGAAGTGTCAATCTATTGCTTTTTGAGATTGGGGCTCCATTAGTGAGGGCTACTGTACATATGCAGAGAGACATTGAGTTTTAAATAGCTGTTAAATAGAAACAGGTCAAAGATATGATAGTGCAGGTTGTGGTTAATACTAAAATAAACCCTTCTCCGTAGCTGAAGTAAAGCGGGTAGGAGACACCGTGCTAGGCATGGCGACGCAGTGTGTTCAAGCCAAGAACGTGAACAAAACGTCGCCGCAGACGTTAAGCAATCTATGTCTGAAAATCAACGTGAAACTTGGCGGTATTAACTCTATCCTCGTGCCGTCGCTACGTCCTAAGGTATGTTCATTTAGTGTACATACTCGCGTCAACGGCAGAGGCAATTGCATTCGTCACCCATCGACACCCGTCGACGCCCGCTGTCGACAATATGCCGTAAGTGTATTTGAGTACGGTGAACAATACACGAGCGGCATGTCACAACGCGTTGACGGCTGCCACCGACACGCGTTGTCGGCTGCAGTTGCCTCTGCCACTGACGCACGGAGGGGTATTTGACCCAAAAACCTGGCCAAAACTAATTTTGATCATTTTTGGTATTATTATCACTTGGATGTATCGATTTGAACAAAATACGTTATTTTGGGGTATTTTAGAAACAATATGGGACATTTCAGAAATTTAATAAAAAAAAAATAAAAAAAAAAAAAGTTAACTAAAAATATGTACAAAAATCGCTCTGATGACAACCATTCTTCCTCTGAAGAATCATCGTTTGTATCAGAAGTTTCTTCGTTGTCGTTGTCGTCGTCACTGTGAATGGCTACTTCAGGAGGAACCATTAGTTTTCTAGCTTCGTGACTGAAGTTCTTAGCTGCTTTGCGTGGCCTAGGTCTGATACTACTAATGTATGGGTCAGGAGTTAGGAGCAATCGATTTAGAATGTCCAAATTGCATTGTTCCCTAGAAAATTTCCTGGAGAAGTTCTGCCTATATTGCCGGAAATGTTTGTTTCGGGCCTCTGATGCCTCTTCTGACAAACATCCTATTGGCAATAAAGCATGCTTTATTACAATAGGGCCATGAGTCAATATTTTGTGCACAGTAGGGGTCATTGGGCACCAGGAATAAAGTTCTACGTATAGTCATGCTGTTTCATCGCAAGATGTTTCAAACTTATTCAAATCAATTTTTTGACCGCTTGATATGACTTCCAAAACTGTGGCAAACCTTTTGATTAAGCTGAGGTCTGTTTCCGTTATCCGGGCCAATACTTCAGCATTAGCAAAGAACCTTCTACTTGTGTTCCCATCATTGCTGGTACCAAAACCCTGCTTAGGAAAGTCGACTACCAGACCTAGCTGCTCCTTGAACTGTGTCTGAATGTTTTTTTTTCTGGTTTTGAAAATATTTTTCTCATCTTGTGTCAGTCTTTTTGCCATTTTTTTATCGGATCACTCGAATTTTCAAATTTTTGTTTGTATTGCACTTGTTGCGATCCATCGCAGCCCCATTTTACCACCAGGTTTAGGGAACCTAGTTCTTCCACAGTTAATGAGTCCAAAACTTCATCCAAATACAATATAAGTCGTTCAACTGTATGATTCAACAAAGCCTGTAAACCCACTTCTGCACAAGTTGCTGTAACTCTAAACGCTTCTTGAGCAGGATAACATTTTTTCTTTGCTTTCTGTAAAATGCTGTAACAGGGATATAGCTTTTTTTGGCTTGTACGTATAACTTCATACTGTATTCGGGTCAAAGAAGCTTCTACAAACATAGAGAGGGCTTCTGTAGAGCTTATTTGAGATGAATAATTAGGAGTATCACTTTTTTTAAACGCTTTTCGGTATCTCTCTCCTCTTGTGGGCGATGTCAGTATATCCTTAACCACATTTGAACCACACGAATTTCCAGTTTCACGAAGTATCATCTGGCTGGCATAGAGGAGCTCAGCAGCTTCATGATTTTGCCTTAAATCCTCCGTTTTGCGACGTTTACTGCGTTCACTTAAATTTTCAAATTCTTTTTGAGGACGACCAGTAGCAGATGAATGAGATTTGCGTTTCCCGGGAATTTGCAAAGTCCCTTGTAACCAGCTTTAATTTTTTTTTAAACCCATGCTTAGTTCTGTTTGAATTGGCCCATCTAGTCTTCATTTCGCATTTCAATCGAATAAAATTGCGACGAAATTCATCTATCTCTTGTACTGAGCACGTAGCCTCACTGACAAACTTAAACTCAACTGAATCCAACTTCCTTGAAAAGTTACACTCATTGAAGTCCTCAGTCATGAGAAATATGGCTTCTCGACTTAAAATGTCCACGCCACAAGTACCTGTTGGCAACAAAATGCAAAGTTCAGTACCATGGCTGCAATACAAAGTTTGTTTGGTACAATCCCTAATTAATTGAAAAATCAATAAAAAATACGTTCGGCAGTTTTCGGCACCTAATTTTTATATTATTAAAAACAATACAAAACGTTCTATCAGATAAAGTAGAAAAAACAATCGGGCATGGTCCGGAAGTATAACTTTTTTACCAGTATTTGTAATAAAAATAAAAAAACAGCATTTTTAAGGTAGTTGACAAAACTAAACAGATTGAGAGTACCTGACATTAGAAATCGAATTGAATGAAAGAAAACAATTGTACATACCTGGTTGACTACCATCCTTGGCAGCCATCACTAAATAAAACTTGATTTTGTATTTTATTAACGTTCACAAAAATGATATTTTTTACTATCACTCTTTCGTAATGCACGTACATTCAGCAAAGCGCACAAATGACGACTAACTGGTAATTACGTGATAAGTGTACCGTAAACAAACTATCTGAGTAATGTGCGTCAGGTCATTAGCTAATGATTATTCATATGTTTTTCTAGGAATTCTGTATTTTGTCTTTTTTACTTTTGGCCAGCTTTTTGGGTTAAATACCCTTCCGTGTGACGTTCGTGTGTGTGAGCACTTACCGAAACATCTTTAATTATGTAGTACAACACTATCCAAACAATTCTCATTCAACAAAAAAAAAACAACCGACTTTCGGAAAAACACTACAAAGTGAAAAATAATTTTGATCAGAAGTCGATTGTTTTTAATTTTTCACCTTTTACCTACCCCACACCAATTCGAATTTTAATCATCCTTGGGATCAAAACAATGCATAATTATGCGATAGCAGCAACCACAGTTAACTTGCTGTCGTTTTTTGATGAGTTTCGTTGCCTGTCTCCGAAACGCATCATCAGATCTATTATGAAATTGAAAAGGGACCATTTTGCAAATCGGTCTAAACAACTGCGACATTTTAGTTGTCTTACAACGGCAGCCCACTTCATGTATCCAATGACTACAATACATTTAAATGTTTTTTTTTTTTGGAGCACATGAATAATTAAAAATGATATAATCATTCACTAAGACGCGTGACGTAGTTTGAAACACCCTGATATGGAGATGGAATGTAATGGTATAGGTATCTTCTACCCTTTGATACGTAAACATTATTAACAGGGTGTTTCATAATTCTAAAGCATTATTTAGTACCTATTTTCTTAATTAATGGTAACAATTTTTTGATCTCGCCTAGCGGTATTTTAGGTCGGATACATTGCACAGTGGACCATCTTTGTAAGACGACTAAAATGTCACCGTGTATATGACGAAGTTATGCCCGAACCTCCACCTAACTCCTAACCGTTAAAGAGTTGTACCTTTCTTCATCAGCTCATGAGATGATGATGACCATACGCAAATGTCTCAATACCTACCTTTAGAAAACATAATTATGAAAAACCTTGTTAATACCTATGAAATTTGAGGGTTGCCCTCGATTTCCCTGGGATTCCACCATCAGATCCTGACTTGGTGCCAAGGGGACCACCTCAGCAGTATACTCTTTCAAATAAAAAAGAATTATGAGAGTCGGTCCACAAATGGGGGAGAAATCGATGAACATACATAAAAAATACATAAGTCGAACTTATAACCACCTTCTTTTTGGAAAAATAGTATTCACGTGTAAAAGTGTTTGTACAAACCTACTTACAAAATAAAATCATTAAAATAACTATAAGTTCAATAGAGTTGAATTGATGATCCTATTGATTATAATTCAATCTTATTATGATCAACATGCAACGTGACATTGACCTACAAATTTCAAAAAACGTAAGAAAATTTAACGAGCTTCCCTAAAGCTCAGTTGAATGTTAGGTGTTCAACGAGCCGGTGATCTTCCTGGGCGTGGACGTGACGCACCCGCCCGCGGGCGACAACAAGAAGCCGTCCATCGCGGCCGTGGTGGGCTCCATGGACGCGCACCCGTCGCGCTACGCCGCCACCGTGCGCGTGCAGCAGCACAGGTAGGCGCCGGCACGTGCACAAGCACTTGGCATATCTGTGTACATATGCGGCCCGTGCGAGCTCACTAGGCGCCCCGCGCTGTGACGTCACATCTCAGGTGCTATTGCTACTGAGAAGCGCAACCGCTGGTCCGCGCGGGCCAGCGGGAGAGCGGCCATATTCCAGCAAGGTGCCTAGTTAATTCGCACGGGTCAATACATACATATTATAACTAATTTGTGTACTACGGCGCATCTTACGTATGCATGCGCCACTGTTTTGCGACCGTGCGGTCGTATAGATAAAATATAAGTTTTCGACTGTTGATTGAGTGAACTGTGTGCTCTCCGTGAGAGCTGTGGCCATGGCGTCTGATTTATAGTACAAACAAATTACAACAAACCTATTCGACACAGCAAAACCTACTAAGTTAATGTGTTGAGATGCAAGCGCACAACTGCACACAGAACAAACTCGTGTGCTTAAAATCCCGCTTGTCCATCTCAGTGGCGAGTGCACGCGTAAACCGCGTTGTAATTTTCGATTCTTACGCGAATTTACAGTTCTTGCGCTTGTGCACTGCGTCCGATCCGATTCCGAGACAATACGGCCCGAGAATACCGAGTTCGGAGGTTGATTGTGCACTGCCGACCGACGTTTATGTACAAATCTTTGACCGAAAATACTCCCACTGTGTGTTTGATTGCATGTATTAAATAGCGTAGCGTGACCTTAGTAATAAATTACAATTGCCACGGTCAGTTTCTGTGCTGACCGCTGAAATTCTGATCGGGGGCTGTGCACAAGGGTTCACACTAATAGTACCACGGCTACTTCGGCCCGTGTTATCTCGGATTCGGGTCGGGCACAGTGCGCAAACGCACTTACGCTGTTTTTTTATTTTTCCCTTTCGCTTCGCTCATCACACCTCCACTGCTCTCGTCAATGACAAGCGAGGGCAGGTGTGCGAGTTGCACCGACTCACCGTTAGGGTTTTATAAGTAAGTAGATGGGGCCGTCTTATGGAGTGTGCACACTGCAGATTTTTTATCGGCCGATAGTTTAGTTGGTATTCAGCTGCATCTAGTGACGCAGGAGTCTGACCCCAAATCACTTGGGAACATATTAGGCTGCCGAATAGTTACCATAGATCGCTAGTGGATATGAGCATATAATATGGGAGTGCGCACATTATCCAATCTAAAATCGGTCGATAAAATAATCTCAAAGGCGTCCCGATTCCCTTTTGGTTAAATTCCCTGTCGCTCTCGTTCCGATACACACAATGCATGGGCAAAGTCGTGTCAAGCGCAAGCGCCATAAATTCAAAATTAAAGACTACAAATCATTGGCCGACCATCGTAAACAGTGTGTGCACTCGTTTTTAATTAAATTATATATTTTAAGTCTTTGACTCCGATACCGATAGCGACTAACCTATCGGCCGATAAAAGTCTGCAATGTGCGCACTCCCAGCGCGTACCTCCATCCAATTTGTCGAAACCATAACTTTGGATTGCGACTATACCCGAAATACACGATTAAATAAGGGTACAGACAGCCAAAAATCTCCCGGATTCAATTAAACCCAATTTGTTTTTATTTTTGTGACTAAAAGCTGTTTTATTGTTTAAAAATGAATCCTTTCCTTTCTATTTTTTTAACAGCTTGTTTAATATTTTGTTTCATCAACAAGATACACTTTTCAGTTTTACTTTACCATATAGACCATTGGGTCTTTACAAATACAGACCAATATCGTCAAATTATCTCCATATTTATAAAATAAAGAACTTAAAAGCCATTTGGTGGTTTCAGAATATTATTAGATAATTTTGTTTTTAAATACTAATGCAAACGCTGGCGGGCCACTAGTCTCAAGGCGGAATTAATTGTAGCACCCGAAGCGACGCTCGCCAGAGAATATGACGATATAAGTGCAACGAGCACTATGAGCATTGCGTCGGGTGATGCAAGTGTGTGTACCTAACTGTAACGACGCCACGTTTCAGACAAGAGATAGTACATGAAATGAGCAGCATGGTGCAGGAGTTGTTGATAATGTTCTACAAGAGCACGGGCGGGTTCAAGCCGCACCGCATCATTATGTACCGCGACGGTATATCCGAGGGACAGTTCCTGCACGTGCTGCAGCACGAGCTCACCGCCGTCAGAGAAGCTTGTATCAAGGTACGCGACTTGCGTTACAGAATGATATACTGTTCAGTTGCATAACACTATACAAACAGGTGGACTGGTAACATCTAGATGCAAACAAAAATGAGTGAAAGTTTTGTGATGCTATACTATCTGTTTTACTTAACTTCTAACTGAAAATAAAAGATCTGTTTTTATTGTGCCGTGCAACTAGTTCAGGAGAGATCATCACACCCAAAGTAATAACAATGAAAATGAACTTTGCAAGTAAGGCATTTATCTCGGTCTTAAGCACCTCGCCATTGTAGAATTCATTAGCAATACTTTCCATTACTACGAAATGTGAATGTTTCCAGTTGGAGGCGGAGTACAAGCCGGGCATCACGTTCATTGTGGTCCAGAAGCGGCATCACACGCGTCTGTTCTGTGCCGACAAGAAGGAGCAGTCGGGCAAGTCCGGCAACATCCCCGCCGGCACCACAGTCGACCTCGGCATCACGCACCCTACCGAGTTCGACTTCTATCTCTGCAGTCATCAAGGAATACAGGTAAGTTCTATTTCTTATACCTTCTCGTAAAGCGCTCGCTTGGCGAACCATATTCTCACATTTTTGTCCGATGGCGGCCAAATGCACCGTCCCCCCATAAAGTATAATATTGTGAAGGCGTATAAGCGAGCTGGTGTGTGCAGGGCACGTCGCGGCCGTCGCACTACCACGTGCTGTGGGACGACAACCACTTCGGGTCGGACGAGCTGCAGTGCCTGACGTACCAGCTGTGCCACACGTACGTGCGCTGCACGCGCTCCGTGTCCATCCCGGCGCCCGCGTACTACGCGCACCTGGTGGCCTTCCGCGCGCGCTACCACCTGGTGGAGAAGGAGCACGACTCGGGCGAGGGCAGCCACCAGTCGGCCTGCAGCGAGGACCGCACGCCCATCGCCATGGCGCGCGCCATCACGGTGCACGCCGTCACCAAGAAGGTCATGTACTTCGCCTAACACGCGCGCCCCGCGCCGCCGCCGAGCACGGAGCCGTCCGGCGCGGCGACCACAGTCGTCGACTAAAGAAGCTTTTGACGGTGATGCAGATAATATTAATCTCGCGTGGCGAAACTGTTGGGGCTTCTATACTTTTAATTATCTCGGCACGGAGATCGCGTCCGTTAACACGTTCGGTGGTCGTTCCCTACTCCGGAATCTGCAACTATTTCCTGGAGCAGGGAAAGACGCTGTCGGATCTCCTTGTTTCTGAGATAGAACTCCGCCTATTTTCTGGTTGCTTACGTCGATGTTAATGCCAACCATTTTCTATCAGGTTCTGTATAGCCCCACATATGTTTCATATAGTCTAATTTTATAAATGTTGTTATGCTTTTACGAAGATAGCTGTCCCAATATAAAAGACGTTTCTTTCAATGAAATTTTGGTTAGGGCGAAGCAATTGAATCAATTCGTTGGGAATTATTTGATGATATAAATATAGTCGGAGGAAAGCAATAAAAAATACCTCATGCATGAATCGTATAGTGTTTCCACTTTCGAGACGCCTTTTCTTGGATGTTGCCTATCTTCTAAGAAGCATTTGTAGGATTCAACTTTAGCTTTTTAAATAAAATAAAGAAGTGCGATTAATTTAATAAGTGGATATTTTATCGTCATTTGAAACTAGAAATGAATTGATAGTGACAGTGACATGCAAATAATATATTTTATAAAATATATAAATAGGATCAACAAAGTGCTTAATACTACTAAAAATACTAAGACAGAACGACGATGGATACAAACAGTGATTTTTATTGTTTATTAAATCTAGTAAGTTTACAAACGTAGTTTAACATTGCTAGTGACTCACATAAAACGCGGTAAATTGCGCAAAGCGTCTCAAAATATGATATCAATAAAAAAAAATGCATTTGCGTGAGAATGTTTTATGAATTCAAGGACTAGCGCACGTAGACGTTCAGAATCTAGTTTCGATACAAAATCTTAATATCCCTCAAAATAAATTGATCCTCTGTTCAATGGTGCGGCAGCGGAGACCTGACGAGTATTTATATTTTTAATTATGAGGTGAATTGAAATGAAAAGCCTCATTATATTAGTATTTATTCCCATTTTTATTTATAACTATTGCTACGTATGTGTTGCTTTTGCACTAATCAGTGATCATCGCTTAGAAGCGTCCTTGTTCAAATAATTTTCATAAGATGTTTTAATTATAATGATCATATTTCCTTTTGGCTTATTCGTCTCATCATTTACAACTAAATAACTCGTTTGTGAGTGTTCAGCCTACTTACATTTAATTTTTATGTCTATCCACTATCTACATCTCTCCTTTTCGCATACTTTTTGCACCCGCCATACACAGCACAGCATAGCCACATATGAATATGTCACCGTAAGATTGTGAACACCGTTAGTTTATAATTTATCTCGCGAGATTATAAACTGTCGATAAATTGTGAACTGCAAAAACCATTTACAATTTAACGCACAAATTTTCGATAGTTTATAATCTGTCCATCAAATTGTGAACTGGTATCAAGACAGATAGTACCTTGCGCTATTACTGAATAGTCGAGTAACTGCCACTAACTTGGAAGTAGCACTCGCCACCCCTGCCGCGGCACCGCTCGCTTCGCTCGCTCGGCTGGCGCGCGGTTGGTCGCAGTTCTAACCTAACTTATCCTCTTCGGTCGGTAAGCAGTATGCAGCAGTTCACAATTTGTCGACAGTTTATAATCTCGCTAGATAGATTGTAAACTAACGGTGTTCACAATCTTACGGTGACATATATAAACACATAAACATACGACCAACCTTATTATCAGTGTAAAGAATGTTATTTACATTTTTAAGTTTATTCTAAAAAAGTAAGGAGTTCTTTTATAATGTATTTTTTAGCTTTAAGTTTAATTTCAACTAAAAGTTGGGAAGAAGCAACGTCCTGACTTTAGGAGTTGGTGACAATTTTTTTTTTTGTAATTAGTTTGAAAGTTAATAAACAAATTTTTTATAATAATTTTTGTTTTGGTGTTTAAATTGGTCGTTTGTCACATGAACTCATACTAAATTCTTACGTTATTTTTTTTTGTTCAATCATTACACTCAAGAAAATTAGGATCGTCAATCATAGCATGTTCTACATTATGTGATACACCACTAGATGTTCATTAGGCAATAGACATAGACGTACTTACATGCTCTATACGTTATTAGCGAAATTGTTCTGAGCCACAATAGTCTGATAGACTATAAATAAAGTGTAAATATGTATAAAATACCATGTTTTGACAAATTTACTATCTAGAACTTAAATTTGACCCTTTCAATTATTTGGGCACTGTTTTTTCAAATTAAAATTCAAGGATTGCAACATTTACTTAACATCAGAATGATTTCTTATGACAGTACTTATAATTCCCACCATAAGCGAAAAGCTAAAACTTCGATTGATGTTCAATTAAGGTTGAACCTCCAATAAAGATACCATTATAACGTAGTTGCGTAATGGCACAAATCCCGTTCCATTCGGGAACTATCCAGCCAATAAAACTCCTTAATTCGTAGCTTTAAGAATGCTCTCATTTCATATTTCAGGACCAAAAGACGTTGAAAATAAAGTGACGAACATTCGACAGAGCTACAAAATCAAATCACACTAATAAATAAAGGGGAAGTGAACACGATAAACTGGTTCGAAGTTAAGATTCGAACACTTACTTAGTTAAGTGCCTCGTCGCACACGTTTCTCATACGAATATTTTGTTAAGTTCCATGTAAGTTAAATTCCACTTATGGCAGCAAAGTTATCATATTTTAATATGATGATGGTAAATTTTACAGTCTTTGAATTTTTAACAAGGGAGTCAATCCAGTAGTCTTTATTTTATATGATCTTTAATGAGTATATACAACGTGTTTTTTTATCCTATAACTCTAGGGTTGTATTCTATAACTAAAAATAATACAAAAACTCCTAGAATATGTGGTCCAAAAATGGATAGTTTCAATCATAGTTAATTTCGGTTATAACACTAAAAGCTGAAATTGATGAAAATAAAATGTTCTCAGAAAGTTCACTTACCTAATTTTACTTACCGTACAAAATAGACTCTCGATATGTTTAGGTATTTAAGTTTCATTGAGAAATACGAGTAATTCATTTTCATTCAATCCAATCAATCATATTTAAAGCTAAGAATATGCGACGTTGTCATATTTTACGTAAGGGTGTTTTACATTAATAATCGTGACTTTGTTAATTGAAAAATAATTCATATGCCAGTTGATTCTTTGATATGGTCTCATTCCTAACCTAGAGTTATGGGATATCAAAAAAAGCACTTTGTATATCACATCGATTTTTGCACTATTCGTGATTGCAATAATAATTGTATTAATCGTCGTGGATAAACTTATTTGCTGTATTCAGAGAATTTCGTAGTCTTGAAATAATCTATCAAAACATGTAGCGTTATTTTTAAAGGCAGCCTTTACTAAATTTCGGATTGCTAATTTAAAAGACAATGCTTAGATAACTCGAGGTCAAGTGATAGAACTAACATTTTGGGCAAAATTGAGCAATGTGAATTTAAGCTTTTAAGAAACCATTATAAATTCCAAAATGCACAGAAATCAATGTTGGTCAAACTGTCAATTGGATCGCTTGGATTCTAAGCTATCCAATTGTTTATCAGGTGGTAATTATATTTATAAATTGGAATTATTTGTTTTTCTATTTATTGCCCGCGCCTCGATGTTAATTAAAAATGTAAGTGTTTTGATCCTTGACAAGAGCTTCCATTATAAATCGCAATATGAAACTAAACGAGCGCCTTAAATCTGTTTTGTTTGTGTTTAACGAATGCACTCTGTTGAATACTCGACGCTCGGCACTACGCCGAAAGTTTGAAATCCAGCGCGCGGTAATAAAATGTGATGTTAACAAAACGTCCGTGCAAATGTGGGCTTATTCAATCATTTTATTTTATTTTTCAACTCATATTTTAATTGCGTAAGGCTTTTAACCCTCGCACTAAAAGCAATTTATGTATGCAGCAAAGCTAATTGTTAAGTTTTCTTGTCAAAGGGATTTAGCGTATGTGTGTAATGTAAACATGTATACGTATTTGCAATAAAAAAAAAAAATGTTTTTTCATTCATTCTTTTTCATTTGTTTGGAAAGAAATATGGCTCATGGGTTCATCATTTAAAACGTGCCTGTCGCCTGTTGATCCATGCACGCTTTTGTATAAGATTAAATTTACGGTCGACGCTACATATCAAATAAACCAGCCGTTCACCCCTTTGTAGTGTGAATAGCGGCACAGAGGTAACTATGGTAATGAGTTCGCAGCATTTATGCCAACCTCAATCTCATGGTTGGTTCATCTGCTGTCCAACCGTTCAGTGCAAATTAGCAGAATATAGGTATGAAATGGAGGCGTCTATTTATAAAGTAATAGTTAAATACATAGATAAAACACGGTAGAAATACAGACCATATACAGGGTTATTTGAAAAACACCAATAACCTCTTAAGAGGTCATTGTACTCATCATTATGAACAACTTTTACTATGGGACCAAACCTGAAATCGCGAAAAAAAAAACATCTTTTCCCTACATTTTGACGAGATATGCGAACATAAATGTAGGGAACAGCTGATTTTTTTTTCGAGATTTCAGGTTTGGTCCCATAATAAAAGTTGTTCATAATGATGAGTACAATGACTTCTTAAGAGGTTATTGGTGTTTTTCAAATAACCCTGTATATATATATATATATATATATATATATATATATATATAAATAAATAGTTGTGGTCATATAATTAAGAACGATTTAAAGTTTCAGATTTTTATCTTAATCATGTAATATGTAGTTATATGGTCCTTCTTAAAAGTAACTAGTTATGTTATGAAATAGTTACATAAATATAGCAAACGGGATTAGGAATATAGAATAAAATTGCTGAGTATTTTTTTACATATTTTCTTTATTCTAGTAACAAATTTAAATAATAATGAAGCTGGACAAATAATTAAAAACGATGTATGAAACTGCTTGAGAGTTGTTTTATATGAAACTTAGACTAAATAAATCACACTAATGTAAAATGCGTAAAAAAAACAAGCAATTTAATATATTTGAAACTAAAATTAGTAGTTAGTAGCATGTCCACGGTCTTTAATTACTGCTTAACACCGGCGAAGCGTTGATTCTGTCAATTTTTGATATTTCGCGAGAGATATAGAGTTCCATTCTTCAAAGAAATCGTCGTACAGTTCTCTTAAATTGCCACATTGTCGATTTGAAACTTTTTTCTTGACTTTGCACAAAATATGCTCTATTGGGTTTAGGTCTGGGCTGTTAGCTGGCCAATCTAAGACAGAAACTGATTGTGATGTGAGAATGTCCCAATACCCGGAAGCACGTCTTTAGCTTAAGGTTACATTGTTTCTTCCAGTATATTCTTGTATTTGAATTGATCCATATTTCCTTCTATCAGCTTAATAGGTCCAACACCATATCCAGAAAAGCACCCTCAAATTTTCACATTACCCCACCATGCTTTAATGTCATTTTTGTGTACTTAGGGTCGAAAGCTTTATTTGGAGGGCGTCGTAAATATCGTTTTCCATCAGGGCCCAAATTCTGTATGGTTATAATGATTCTCTGCGGAATCTTACTACGTGAATGTCGTGCTTTTTAGAAACCAATGTAATGGTAAGGAATCGAAATGTCATGTTCTGTATATTCCAAGACAATTTGTCGATATTATTAATACGATATTAGCAGAAATCGTGTGTGATTGATGTGGTTACGAGTAAGAAATCGTTACCTAAGTGGTCATAGTGATTTCAGGCCCAGAACATACCCTGTTTATTTTTGTATCGTCAGAAAAAATATCATTTTTCCACTAACTATCCAGTTCTTGCAAGTGCAAGCCGGACTTGCCTATGGCAGCGTTTCAACATGGGCACCTTCCTTGCTATCCTTCCGTGCAGCTTTTCTTCTACCAAACGCCTTCTAATAGTGCGTGCCGAAATTGTTGAAGGGTTGTTTTCATCACCCAAATATTCTTTTTTTAGCTCATTAGACCCTTTAAAACCGGTAAACCAAACGAACGGTATTTCTATCATCTCGACGAGATGACTTTCTCTGTTTAGATACACGCGGACATTTGAAGTAGTTTGATACGTGGTAAAATGCTTCACAGCCACCCAAACATCGTTTTTGAACATTGCAGATAGTCGGCTATCTTTTTATACGACCAATGTTTCTCGCTAAATTTGAATATTACTTCCCTTGTAGAGTTATCACAACTTATATTTTCCCCATTGTTTTTATATAGTGTGCTATAGTTAAATTTGAATAAAAAAAATAAACTTAAGCGTTCTTAATTATGTGACCAGCAAGTAAGTAGTAATATTAGGTTCAGATCCAATGTATAAAGTTTATCTATATATATTTTTTTGCCAATCATTTGTATCAACGAATGTACCGCTAGCTAGTATGGACAAGTTTTGCGATAGGTACCGAGAGAAATACAAAAAAATACTTGCAATTAATTATACTTGTTAGTTTGATAAATCTTCCCTTTAAATAAACGTTCTTAATTGTATGACCACCACTATATATACCATAAACGTTATTCCTTTAATAGGGTATTTTCCGATTTCATAAAAACTATTTTATTTTGAAGATTGGGACGATATATTTAACAGAAAAATTAAAATAAATTTATTAATACAGATTTTCTCAATTAAAAACGTTTCAAATCTCATTTACTTTTCGTTGTTTTGAATTTACCGCCAAAACGCTCCTTACTAAGACTTTTTATCACGTGACATGTGACGTTAACTTTGTATATACGGCACCGGTACAAATACTTAGTTTGGCGCCATTTTAGAAGTATTTGTGCAGAGGCACCGCACACCAGTAATATCACTTTATATCCATTAAAAATCTTGTTAATTATAAACTCAACATTCACTTATTTACTTACTAACTACTTTCGTTTACACAAAGTTGACGTCACGTGATAAAAAGTCATCGTAAGAAGCGTTTTGGCAGCAAATTCAAAACAACGAAAAATCAATTTGGTTTCAATTGAGAAAATGGATAGAAATCAATTTATTTTTATTTTTCTGTTAAATATCTCGTTCCAATCTTCAAATTAGAATAGATTTTGAAAAATTGGAAAATATCCTATTTCTATAAACTTATCTTTCATGTCTACAATCAATATAAACTGTAAAAAATCAATATTTTCTTACTTTATCACTTTTCTACTCATTACTTAACTAGTCGGTTAATATTTAAGGGGACATAAAAGTCATGGGAATGCCAAAGGCTTTTTTGAGACTTTGTTTGTGAATTTTAATTGATAAGTATCTACTCCAAAGCGAAAATCAAATTATCCAAAGACTGATTCTGGAATCTATGCCTCTAGGATCAGAGCTAAGAAAAAAACAATAGTATTATTTTAGATATTCCCAAACGTTTTGCTTAAATCATAACCTATGCAAAGCAATGTTTTTGTGAGCAAGGGTATATTCTACACTTGTGAACAGTCACGAACATGGATGACGTCATTTTAATTATATATCGGTTAACAAAATATGATACCTACTGTTTGGGATGCCTAGCAGTATCATATCTGTAGTCTGTGAGCGGAACAAAAAATTAATTCCATCAAAATAATTCATCTGTATCAAAAAGTTTTAAAAGATGTACAGGGTTATGACTCTGTGAACGTGTAAAATCATGGTTAAGTTAACGTTTAAGGACTACGCAGATTACATTTTTCGCTTTGGTTTTTTGCCTGGTAGTAAAATAAGGCAGCATGTTTTGGTTATTTTTATTAGTCCGTGCCAACAAAATCGACGCGAGGCAATGTGCAATACATACAAGGTGTAACAGAATAGACGCAAGACCTGAAAGTAGTTTGTTCCTAATTGACTACTGAATCGATGTCAGTAACTTTTAATTTGGTTTTTTTTTATAAAAAATAGTTATTTATGATACTAGTGCGGTAAGTTGGTTTTTACAAACGAGTAGACGAATGTAAGCCCGAGACGAAGTCGAGGGCTTACCATAGTCACGAGTTTGTAAAAACCAATTTCTGCACGTGTGTCATACAATGTTTTTCAACACATTTGCGAGAAAACAGTACAAAATGTAATGAAACAAACTTATACATCATTAAATAGCGCTCTCCGATTTTGGCGGCAAGAGACCGTTTCCTGCAATTTGCACCTCATTCAAAATATCAGGTGGAGTAGATTCCATATTAATACCTATCAGTTTCCTCGCTTGAACTCATATTATAAGTTTGTGTAGAAATATCAGTCGGAAACTCGCAACAATCTTTGACGTTTCTAATATGAAAATGGCGCGAATTTGCAAATGGCGCCACATGCACGTGGTGAAAATTAGAACTACATCTTTCATCTCACTTACTCTTTAGTATCAAAGTGAGACAAACTCATTGAGCAAAATCGCTTCCAAGGAGTTTCGATCAGTCAGCTTATTTATTCTCGTCATATGTCTGTGATTCTCGTAATGTGAAACTCCTTGGACGAAATTCTTCTAATTATATGTCTGTGATTCTCGTAATGTGAAACTCCTTGGACGAAATTCTTCTAATATTTTATGGAAATTAAAAAAAAAACCGTAAAGAATACGCACGGTGCCATACAACGGGGTGTGCGGTAAAATAGGTACTTAGGTGAGAGTACCTATTTTACCGCACGTTCCGTTGTATTGGTGCGTAGTTTTTAACTTTCGAACCATGTATGCAGGCTTCGTAAATGCAGTTTTTGAGCAAATGTGTTGAAAATATATTTGTTTTGCTATACCTACCGCTGGTTGAGCCAAAGAAAAATCAATCCTATTTCAAGGCAAAAAGACTCAATTTTAAATGCATAATGTAATGCTGAAGTTAGCACGTTTTTCTTAATAATAACAGTAAGCTTTTTCAAAAATAACTTTTGGTCATTCTAATTGGGGTGTATAAAGTCTTGCGTTAATTATTTTACATGTTGTATAGAACCTTTTTTTTACCATGTAACTTCGTTTATTGCAGGCTCGTATCAAGTAAATCTCGCTAGCGTACAAGAGCGATATTGCGTATATTTTGACAGCGATCGATAATCGAGATTTCTCTAAAAACGATATTGTGTATCTGGTCCGACATCTTGAAAATATCGCTTGTAATAGTTATGAGCGCGGTTTTATTGATACGACCTTAAGAAGGGGCGCGTATACAAACGTGCTCGAAATAGTATTAAATTGACCCGTGGGCGAGTTAGCTACTGCCATACAAGACAACACATTCGCCCAACTAGCCGCCACTTGTGCTATAAATTCTATTAATTATATCGTACTTTGTTATAGTTGCTCTGTCTCCTGTGATCGTTTTTTCCTTAACTTGTACATGATACAGGTGATCTTTTCCACTAATATTTAGTATTGTATTGCATAGTTCTTGCTCTATCAATAACTGGTGGAAAAATAAACTGTGACACTACTTTTGGAACAATAAAATAAATTATAATTATATTATAAATGTTGTGCAATGAATTACACTTTTATGTACATAAATTGAACTCAGTTATTCAGATTGTCGAGTGCTGTTTTATTAAAATCACAGTTAGCGTAATATTCTTAACCAGATAATACATTATATTATCACATACCTACCTACTATGAAATCTATTTTCTTCTATTATGAATTTACAACATACATAGACATAATTCGGTCTTCCAAAGCAATATTAAATGCCATGACATATACATAAAAGTACGCACAAGCTTCTGTTACATAAGGAAGAAGATTGTTATGCCTATAAAAAACGTTCATTTATGTAGTTTCCATACAACTGTTTGTACGTGTGAAATTGTTGTTTTCGAATTAAATATAGATCTTTAAAATTTGTCTATATTTAAATTTAAAAATCAGGATATTGTTTTCCAAAACAAGATTTGTCTCTGAATTATGAAACATAATTAATTTCCATAATTATGTTTCATAGGTGATTAAACTTGAATATAGAAATAAAATCATTATAAAGTTAAAACAATATAATCTTAATGTAGGTTCCATATGTTACGAAATTACTGATATTCTAGCAAGACAAATTTGTTATTCCCTTGAAAAAGTACTAAGGAGATTTACAAATGGTCAAAAATCAATATAACTACAAAGACGAGAGTTAAGTAAGCAATGGAATCCTAATGATCTAATCTTCTAAATTCAAGTATAGCTAACACAACTCATAGCATAGTAGCAGAGGCAGGACATAGGTACAAGTTAAACGAGTGAGGTAGTAATTATAAACAGCTATTATTTCAAAAACAATGGTACCGATTCTGTTGTCACAAAATTCTTTAAACTAGACTAAAATCACCAAAATTTTGTTTATTCCTGTCAAACATCGATTTCCTATTCTGAAATTGACTAAAGTGACACACTTATGGGGTTAGTCTGTGATATGGGTAATCATTTTTCATATTTTGTATGCAAAATGTGAAAATTCCATATAAAACACGTCGAGGCTGTCCCATTGCACGCCTCCGGCTCTAAAAAAATCACGGAGTAGGGCAAACATGTACCACGTGCACGTTGCGAAGCCAACACGTATCATGTGCGAGTCGCGATTGTCAAATTCGATTATAGTTGTGTCAAAATTGATTCTTTTAGAGATATTTTTGTGCAGATTATCTATAAGATTCTCATAGCCAAAAGTAAGAAATTTTAGTGATAGTTTAGTTAGTTTAGTTCGGTGTAGAGCAGAATCGGCACCAGTGAGTGTTATTTGATGATTAAAGTTATTTGGGAACATTTATATAATCAGAAGAGAGAGATGACAAAAAATTTAACTGGTATGATGGATTGTATTGAGCTTAATTATTGATAAACATTTTGTTGGTGGCAGGAATTTCATTTTATTCCCATTGTAATTTAGTGTAAGTAACCGAGAGTTTTAATATTGTCCTATGACCCTTAATAGCCTATTTAATAAGAACTTATGTTGCTTTCAAACACCGATTAACAATTTACATAATTAGATTGTACGTGATCAAAATAAATTTTCTATTTATTTACATTAAAAATAATAGGTAATCGAGAGTTCGTATTAAAATTGAGACAAAATCGCCTATTTCCTAGGAAGCTTTATTTATAGTTTTACATCATGTTTGTTTTTTATTCTTGTTACTTAATGTGGCTTAAAATGAAAAATGTGTGTCAAGTTGAGTCTAAAATCTACATTAATAATCAATTGCTTTAATGTAAGTCGCCAATAATACTAAACTAAATATAAGATTTATTTTGTAATAAGCTATATTAATCTTATTATGAATTTAAACAAGGGATGAGCACTTATGTGTAAGTAATAATAAGTAAGCAATATACTGTACGAAATCCGGACCGTGGTCCAAAAAAACCTGTTGTCTGCCGATTAAACTAAACAAAGGAAGAGATGAGTATGTCATATGCTGATGGTATGATTCGTCATAATACATACGGCACCGTCCGATTGCATACTGTCGCCGTTAGCAGTTATGTATACGGCAAATTCATGACGCTTCTGATCGCATCCATTCCGTCGAGATTCATATGTCAGGGTAACCATGATCATCAACAAGTTCGGTACAGTAAAAATAAGTAATACATTAAAAATATTTATGGGTAATAAAATAAATATGAAACAGTAAAATGGCTTTACGGCATCGATCACTAATAAAGAACTAGATACACAATCCCAAGCAAAAGTTCTCTTAAAACTGTCACCAAATTGTGTTTAGGTAATGCTAGTTGAAATAAATATACAGTAATGTAAATTCAACCTTAAACGCAATGCTTAAAGTTTATTTCACAAAGCTATGTACAAAAAGCAATAAATTTTTACGACCGTTACTCACTGGTCAACGTAAATTTAAAAAAATCAACCTTACACGCATGTCTTAAAGTTTGAATTAAAAAGTGCTAATAAACAGCAATAAAGTTTTACGATCCAGGCTCTCCGCTAGGACAAGGAATGAGTGGAGTCGAACTGTCCAATATTTTTTGTTTGTACTGTAATAATAAATGGCCTTTTTTAATTTCGTGGATAATGTATTTAAAAAAAATGATGTACATAAATGTTATTATATTCTATGGTGTATATGTGTAATGATTATAGTTTACTTGAATGTAAATGTTTTTGTATAGGGCACCACATTTATTTATTAACTAGCTTCCACCCGCGTCTTCGCCCGCGGTTTCGCCCGCGGCTTCGCCCGCGTGGAAGTCGGAAATTATCCCGCGGGTATATACCACCGGGATAAAAAGTATTCTATGTGTTAATCTAGGTTATATTCTATCTGTGTGCCAAATTTCATCCAAATCCGCTCAATCGTTTTTTCGTGATTGAGTAACAGACATCCAAACATCTTCACAAACTTTCACATTTATAATATTAGTAGGATAAATATTTCTCTTCTGACGTCAACAATATAAAGTGATGTGATCACTATCTTTCACACAAAACCACCTCAGCCAGTTTCAGGTTTATATTAATATGGCTCAGGTATGTGTATATTATTTAGTTTTCCACAGAAAACTCTTCAAACAAAATAAATCCCCCTTTTCACCCTCAAAGGGGTAATTTTTTTTTAAGTCTTTTGTTTCTTTTACATTATTTGACTTATTGGTTATTTATACCAATTTTTCAGTTAATCATGACACGCAGTAAAATCATCCCTTGTAAAATTAACTACCCTTTTTACCCCTTCAGGGGTAAATTTTCCAAAAACCCTGTCCTTATTATCCTTTATTATATATCCAAATTTTTTGGTTTTCGGTTTGACTGAGTTTCGAGTTAATCAGATAGCGCGTTAGAATTTTTCCATACAAACTTTGATACCCCCCAACCCCCCTTTAGGAACATAGTCAAAATTAAATCCATAAAATGTTACTTTAATATTGACAGAAACAGCCAAGTACTGTCATTAAACAAAAAAAAAAAAAAAACAATAATTCTTTAATTAATAATAAAATTTAAAAACCAATAGCGTCTCCAACAAATGGAACAGAATCAACGCACATAACTCGAATAATTTAAGTGGGCATGCTATAGCATGGTTAATACGTTTAGTATGAGTCTTTAGAATTGAGATGCTTTATAACACCTACTATTTAAAACGATTTATTTAAAAAAAATGTTTTTACGATGATTTCTTGACAAAATAACAGCATTTATAATACAGTGATAACAATTATGTAATGATAATATTAATACTTACCGAAAATATCAAACTCTATACTTTTTTAGCGTCCTAGATGTGTGATTTTAATATTTTTAAACGAGCACCGAGACATGTTTACCGTCGGAGCGTTCGAATGCTACTAAATGGAAAGCGCACCCAAATGTTCAAGTGGGTGCTCATTCGGTGAGGACATTTTTTGCCGCTGATTGTGTATCTAGTTCTTTATTAGTGATCGATGCTTTACGGGCATAATTAGTCGCTAAGAATTCTAACTAAACATGGGTTGGATTAGGTAAAAACGATACCTAACCTAATCCTAGTATTTAAAAATACCTAATCCGAATATTCCTTCAATATGTATAGCCGCTGGCCTGTTACCTGATATGTATCGTATGTGGATTGGGTAAGAAATATTCGGCATGGAGTATGGACGTTCCGTTTCTGATATACCTATTGTGGAACGGTGGATTAAACATATTTAGTTTTTTATGCAGAGCACTAACTAGTTCAGTGGTATTGTACATAGATGGCGCTGGCGGAAGTGATAATCAAACTTGAAACTTAACCCCCACCTTTTAAGGTACGAAATATCTTCTGTGTAGACTGTACGAATACTTTGTGCCATACCCAATCCTCGACGCTTTGGATTAGGTACAGACTCGTATCAAAAAATACCTAATCAACATACCTAATCCAAAATCACGTCTAATTCTAACTTGGTTCGTTCGCAGGACCCTGCCGCGGAAACATTTGCTCGACTCGCGTGGTCACAGTTCCAACCTAACCTATGAACTGCCGAACCATTTACCAAGGTGCCCCACTCCAACATTTTTAATGGCCATTCATTTATGGCACTTGAGTTTTTCTTTTTGTTAATGTTTTACTTTCACACTAATTTACCAACCGCCGAAAAACTTAATGTTACGTACGTTTGTATGAATACTTGAGCAAGTCTTGCAAGCCGGGTAACCCCCATTGTTTTTTCTCTAGTCTACGGCTTTTTTCGTGATCCCTTTTATTAATCGTAATACTAATAATACTTAGGGTATTTTACTCTATATGAGAAAAAATCTAAAAATATATTAATGAGATAGCTTAGGCAAAATACAGTCGGAAAATGTTAGTTTTAGTTCATGAAATAACAAAATAAATTTTAGAATTAAGAATATTCAAAGATTTCAGTTTTTTTAATCTGTTTTTATTGAACACCATGAAATAGTAGCCGCCAAATTAGGACACTTTTCAAAAATGGGTGTAATACCCTATTGTGCAATTGCTTAATATAAACGTCTTTAAAATTATTCGTTTTTGCGACACGCACTTTATTTTTTCAGAAAACCTTGCCCTGCGTTTGCCATTTTTGTTTTGTTTTGCAGCGCCTCAGGCAAGAAAATAGATCTAGTTGTATCTATTCGGCTTGGAATTGTGTATACGGCGATCGATGCAACTGAGTTTCAAAGACTTCCATAATACCTACCTTAGGAATTATACATAACGGCGACAGTATGCTAACGGACAAATTGTACAATCTGCCTTCGACATGTACCTACTTACTTATATTGAATATTACTTGTCCCTCCGACAGCAAAACGTATTAGTCACATGAAAACAACACGAACGACATTGCGTACCTACTCGGAAGTGCACTTGTAAGGTTTTGTAAACCCATTATCACATGACGGTTACCTAGAGTTCATCGGCTTTATTACAGAACAAGATTTTTAGTAGGTATACATAGATAAAAGTCTTTACATATGTGGCTAAAATAGAGTTCTCAATATAAACTGACAACTAAGAAGAACATTAACCGTCTTACTAATAAATACGGAATAAAGTTGTTGAGTGTGCAGTTACGTGAATAACCAATACGGCAGTTCATAGGTTCGGTCGGGACTGACCAACCACGCGCGAGCTAGAGCCTTGCTATCTCATCACCAAACTGTGTGCAATAACGTGTTGTAAACTCGTGTCTCGTCAATTCATTCAGGCCCACTAGTTAAATATTTGGCTCAACAGTTTGAGCCGCGGTGTTCCAGGCGACACTTGAACAGCCAGTTTATATCTGAATTAGTGCGTTTTTTAGCTCTATCTTATCCGATAACCTCGCAAATCAAGAGCGGCGGAAAATTGTGTCATCGATTTCGTCAACACAATCAAGTGGATATCTAGATTAGTAGTAGTACCTAGTTCAAATTCACGATTTTTTTATTGAAATAAAATATCAATACTTGCTCAAAGAGTAGGTAATTAAAATAACGGTGCCTACACTGATCAGTTTACACAGTTTGTGGTGGTAATAACTACTATTGCCTATTTCCCCCGAATTCGTAATAGATACTAAGCTCAAAAAGTTAATTATAAAACCTGGCGTTATATTATTTTATCTATCATTTTAAAGTATACAAATATTCAGCACAAATGACACCAACCAAATATCCATTATATCACAATATTATTATAAGCATTAGATTAACATGCGGTCTTGTATAATTGGATCCATCACTGCTATTGGTATGGCACTAAGCGTTTAAGTCCGCTAAAATCCCGGGAGACTCATAATTATGAATAGTTGTATTACTTAGAGTAGACATTAGCCCTCCTAGCTGTACGTGACACAGTCATACTGTCATATAATTATTTGATTTTGAAGTAAAACATCTTACAATTTAAGTGCTTTAATTTTATGATATTTACTTCATAATTAAATAATTGACCATACAATTATATTCTTTTATAAAATTCACACTTGTTTGTTTTTATATTTAGTAGTTATAATTTAGTCGAAGTACGAACAAAGCGCTGTGTTATTATTGAAGTACCGTAATTAATCGTACTTTGTTCGTCCTTCTTTATTTTAGTATTGACTACAACATAAGTAAAATTGTATTTGTTTGGAAAACATATCTAGTTGTTAATAGTTATTTTATAAACGAACCACGCTTTGTATTCACATAATGATTTCAATAGCATATTTTTAATCCTATGACTCTTTCAATTAGGGTTCCCATTCATATAGATGATAAATAAAAATAGATTGAAATTTCTTCGTGCAGGGTAAACACGAGTTCTCAGTTCAGTAATTGAACGTCAGAATGTATGTTAACATTTGTGAAGTAGCGCTCAATTTGCGTTATATTTAATATAATTGTGTAATTAAATGTTCTCTACCCTAAATTAATGTATTTTATTTACAACTAAGTATAATTCTACTACTACATACATGACTGTTTAGTTGTGTTAGGTTGGCACGAACTAAATATTCAACAAATGACTTGCATCGCTTAAACTCAGTTGCTTCAACTTATGTTATGGTATGCCACTAGGGCATGCAAAACCGGTTACGGTTCCAGACTTTAAGACTTTTCAGTTCCGACTGATAAAACTGTAAGTGATTAAGAACATATAAATCACAGAGAAACTGACAGGAAAGGACATAATTACAAGGTATGAAAATAATAAAAAAAATGATAAATTATATCTAATCAACATTTATTTGGTCACTCCTTTGGTACCACAGTCAATTTTATCATTTAAATAACAGGAATAATAGAGGAACTCTAAAAATATATAATTATCTAAAACAAATCAGACTAGACAGTGTTTTTTTTTTAGAAAGAATCAATTTGCGTTACTAATTACACAATAACCAGTCTTACAAACCGCCACCATAAAAATACGAATAATTTAGTTTTTTTTAGTAATTAAACATGAAAAAGGGTGGATTTACACAAGAAAAATTTCTTCAAACAATAAATTCAAAAAAATTTAAACGCTTTGGAATGCTAGTAAAACTAGATATAGTACATTATGGTACAAGTGTGAACGTTGGTGAACAAGGTTAGGCGAGGGTCATAAGAGAGCCGAGGACGATAATCATCAATACACACGTGTATCATACGACGTTTTTCAACACACTTGCGAAGAAAAGAATACTACAAAATCATCATCATCATCATCACCGCCACCACCATCATCATCATCATCATCATCATCATCGTCATCGTCATCGTCGACGTTTTTAAGAACAAAGCAACTCAACCAATTAAAAAACAACCTATAACTCACTAAGAACAAAGCAACTCAACCAATTCTATAACTCACTAGTGAATAATAATAATGAAAAAGTCACAGTTTGATAATAGGTGTCATTATGTGCCTAATTGCAGTGAAATTAGAGCCATTTTATGAGCAAGTGTGTTGAAAAAATCATTGTACCTAGGCTACGTACGAGTATAATGTTCATAAATTGTGTTTAGACGAACATTTAATGCGTAGATCTGAAGATATCAGCATTCCAATAAAAAGAAGTGAGACGGTGATGACGGCTGTGGTATGGCGATGATTTATCTATGGATGGTGCTGATTTCGTGTGTATAGTGATGACGCTTTATACATGAATGTCAAATAAAAAACGAGAAAATTTAAGGAAATCAACTTTTTTGGGACCATCGGGATTGACCAATGTTGGTTTTAGTGCAATGATCTTTATTTTTGCTTAATTTTTATTGTTTTCCCGGTATCTTTTATCTGCTTCACGCCATTTTTTGCGCCATACTCTCTTGGACTTTTTCATTTATTGATTCGAACTGACCTAATTTCTCTCTTCTATTTTTATACCTTTTCTTTTTCTTTCATAAGTTCATACAATTCAGAATCTTGCTTCATGGTGGCATGTTCTATGGTATTGGGTTTAGTTTCCGCACTTAGACCTTCAAGTGGACCATTCTGCGTGAGCCATGGCGGCCATCGGTGGTTATTCCAGCCAGCCCACCTCCCTCCAGAAGTTAGCTATATCTCATGGCCTGTTGAGACAATCCTGGTAGGTAAGTTTCTGTTCTAATCTGGACCACGCCTGTGCATTCGAAAAGCACATGCGCAACGGTTTCCTCAGCCTCCATGCAGGCCCTGCACAGGGGGCTGTCCGTTATGTCTATTGTGTAGAAGTGTTTGTTTAGCGGGCAGTGTCCCGTGATGGTCCCAGTCATCAGACCCAGATCAGGTAGGATCTGGGTCTGATGACTGGGCGTAACAGACGTCTGGACAGCCTGCCATCCGAAAATACCATTGTTTCCCTAGACTGCCTGGTGTCGAGGTCCACTAGCTCTCCGCTTGTGTGTGAGTGTAGTTCTTAAGCCCCCTGCGTAGCTGGTTGAAGGGGATGGGCACGATGGTCTCGGGTCCACAGACTGACGCGCTGGATACCCTTCTGGCCAGTTCGTCAGCAGCATCGTTGCCTAGTGATCCGCTGTGTCCTTTTATCCATTGCAGTGCCAGAGTGTAGCGGTTAGAAATTATTACTCGTCATAGTGCATTGTGACATTCTAGTGCTAAACTCGATGTAATGTAATTTTTCCCTAGGGATTGGAGAACTGAAGCATTGTTGGAGAGTATACGTATGTGGGTGACCGTGACTGTCTTTGCTTCTATGGCGTACGCTGCTTGTATAATGGTCACATATTCCACCTGGTAGACGTTGTTGAACATTCCCGACGGACTGGATATGTCTAAGTTAAGATTGTGTGAGAAAACTGGGGTAAGTCTTTGATCCATCTGTGTAAACTCTTAGCTCTTCCGAGTCTGTGTGATCGTTCTGTTCTTCTGTGAGTGCTACGTTGTTGTACTTTTGAAAGTAGTGTAGTTTCGGGGTTTTATCGCAAAGTGATGCCATCATTGGTTGTCGTTTTATCGCGTCGTCCTTAATACGTGTATGCGTGACTCTAGAGTCTTTGCAAAGGGTTCCAGCTATGTTGAGCCCGAAAACAGCCACGACCGCCCGCCTCCTCTCGCACGATGAGGTGTAGAGGAGGCATCCCCAGCATTTGGTGTAGTACTCATACAGCCAATGATTGCTACACAGGCGTGCTGCAGTTTTCTAGGTCTTTTTGGGCTGTGCTCAGGTTTGTTCTGGGCCACCAGACTTTTGAAAGTTATGTGATAATTGGTCGAATAACTGTGGTGTATAGCCAGTTGGTGACTCTGGAGCTAATAATCCAGTTCCTGCCAAGCATTCACTTGCACTGCCATAAGAATATGCTGGCTTTTGTAGTGATGTAGTTAGTATGTTATGCACAGTTCAGCTTTTTGTCCAAAAAGATGCCCAGGTATTTGGTGTCAGTTGATAGGCTTAGTGTAGTGCCAAATAGACGTGGAAGTTGTAGTTCCGCGAGTTTCCTCTTTTTTGTGAAGAGGATCCGTTCGGTTTTTGTGGGGTCTACTGATAGTTAGTGTTTGTTGCACCCGTCTTCGACTATTTTCATTTTCGTGGGTGTCATTTACTATTATAGTTAAATCATCGACGTAGCCTACGGTGAAGTAACCTTTGTCATTTAGCGTTTCGGGCATTTGTTGTTATGAGGTTGTCTACGACCAGGTGCCATAAAAACGTCGAGAGGACGGCCCCTTGCGGGCAGCGCTTCGCCACTACTGCCCTTGTAGTGTCGTTCACGGTGACCTGTACAGCTCTCAATTTGAGCATATTGGTGATCCACCCTCTCAGAGTCGTGTCTATGTTGTGTGTGTCGAGGGCAATGTTAATGCTATTGAACATGATGTTGTTAGAGGCACCTTCGATGTCGATAAAAGCAGCCAGGGCCGAGCATTTGTGGTCCACTGCGCATTCAGTTTTGGATACTACGCTATGGAGTGCGGATTCTGTTGATCTGCCAGTGGAATATGCGTGCTGTTGTTTGTAAAGTGGTTTTATCCGGAGAGGTCCGTCTCGGATATGTCTATATCTATCACAGTGTCTCTCGAGGGTTTTCAGTAGGAAGGATATAATAAATCAATCATTAATCTTCAATCTCTTAGTGTAATTTTTAACAATAATATTATGCTCTGTGATTTTTAAGCAAATTATAACACAAATTAAGTAAATCGTCATCACCATACGCATGAAGTCATCACCGCTTATTATTTTTAAACGGTGATGATGGGTATGGCGATGACGATTAGGATGCTACGTCGATTTCTCTAGGAAAGTACTAGTAATAGAAAGATACCGCTATTTTCTTTTACATCTTCACTTATAACTAAGATTATGTTCAAATCAATCGTAATGTTTTTTTTATGTACTTTCGTTGAACCACAGCCTGACGGGAATGACGCAGCTTTGTCTAAACAACATTTTTACACTCACAGCAAATTTTTGCCCTCGGAGTGCGTGTTATGTCGACGCGACGTGCGGCTCGTTTCGCAGTTAGTTCTGAAACGAGGAAGCGGGGTGGGGTATAACGGGCCGCGTAAATGCTACGTATACGCAACTACCCCCACTTTGATATTTCCGTGATGGTGTTGACGAATTTCGATGCTACAATTTTATTTATTTATTGATCATTTATTTTACGAAGAAATTTTTATTTACTTTTCTAAAAAGGATATACAACATGGATAAAAGTAAATCATAAATTAAATTCTCGGTCACACGTCGGGTAGTCGTGTATGTAGCCGGCAAACGTAAAGAGTAGCATTTTTTTCACAGACGGTGATGATTTTGATATGCGTATTAATTTTATTATAAAAAAAAACCATTGTCTTTGAGGATGTTTGGGTTAAAGCGGTTAAAGCGCTGTATAAAACAAGTTTATATAAAGCCTGTAAATGTAAAAAAGTTACTATACTCGAGTAATATTAATTTTTTTATGCCCTCCACGTGATTTTTCGACAACTTTGTAAATCCACCCAAAAGCAAAATAAAATTATTTCTATTAATTTAACTAAAGCAAGAAATCACCATATTTTAGTTTTCAGATTATTTTTTTCTTTTGGTAGTGAGATCGTAACTAATCACGTCTAAGCTCCTAAACGATTGCAAATATAGTCTGCTGAGGAGAAAATTCTTTCAGGCTTCACACTTGTTGGCGGTATAGCTCTTAAATAGTTATATGCTAGCGAAAGGTTGTTACCACGACTTTCAAACAACGTCATTTCTATTCTGAAGGTTGTAAAGCAGTCGTCGTGGTCTTGATGGCTCGTATTATTTTGTACGACTGTAGCTTTTCGAATCTCTATACTAAGGCGATTAACACACGGCATCGGCACCGCAAACCGCCGCGGTAGGCGGTGAAGCGGATCTCATGGCGGATTGGTCTCTAAGAAATCCGTTGATGCCTAGTGTGCCTAACACACGTACACCGCCCGACCGCGCGGTCGAATTGTATGCCGCCGAGGAGGTGCGCGGTGCCGTGTGTGAATCGCCTATGCTCCTCTTTTTCGTCATAGCCGGGGCTGGGACAAGAATAACATCGCCTTTCGCCTAAATTTCTCACCTCATCTCCGCGTTGCTGAAATAAATAGCCTACATTTTCGTTCCTTGACAAGTGTCGTACGTACGAGGTTGACAATACCCCTGCAAATTTCATCGGAAGTGGACCGCCGAAATACAGCCAAATCGTCGTTTTTTTAAATCAGCAAAGTATTGGCCCGGATTCGTTAAGTATTTAATTGTAGCTGCTTCAATAAGTCGTCGCTCCGAGTACCCTTTCTTTAAAGAATTTTCTATTTCCTTATAGTTGTATTCATCCTTTTCAGTGCATATTTTATTGTGACATTAGCTGGACCAAGGATGCATCCCGCCGACACATTCTTTCAATTATAGTTTTAATTATGTCCAAAATCTTGTGAAGCTCATCTAAAGTTGTCCATTCATCTTGGCTAAAAACAATCTCCGAATCAAGATCAAGTAGCGCTTTGGTTATGCATACTTTGAACATGATAAAACATGCTACTCTACCTTGTCTCTGCATCCAGAATCAAGGAATACTCTTTTCCGTAGTCAGAAGAAACGAATTTTTGTAAAACGTCATAATTTTTTGTCGGGGATTTTTACTGGTTACTGGAGTAGGGATTTGAGACTCGCGGCGAGAAAGAGTGGTACGCGGAGAGCAGGTGACGCGACGTTGCAAGCTCGTGAATTTTAATAACACGCTTACGGCCAGGCCTCGCTTGATTTTTATGCGGAATTAAATAACTCCAGATTGTTTTAAAGAACCGGGTATACTTCTTTGAAACCGGTTCTGCAAATACTTTGGAAGAACCGGGTATTTCGGAATACCCTTTTTTTTTTTTTTGGGTGGGAAATCATCAAATAACTTCTCCCGCTCTGGGTGGAGCAGGAGGGCGTGTCAGACTTTTACTGACTAAAACCCACCCGTGTTCCTTCAGTAGCCCTTAAGCCAGGGGCTGTGGTGTCTCTTTCGAACAAACCCGCACCCCTGGCAGGCATCGACCCTTGATGCATGCCCTATATGCCGCTGCGAATTAAATCTAATCAGGCTTAATACACCTTGCCATTTTGATCTTCATACAAAGCTATCAATGCCCGCTCCTCCCCTTAAAATTAACTATTCTGAGATATCGCCATAGAACACTAAATTGGTTGTGTATGGTTTCATAAGTAAAACAAACATGTCAATACATACATTTTATTTACCGTCTTTAGAGGTATTGTAAATAGTTGATTTTTTTATAAGTAAGGAAAGCTAAGCATCTTACAAAAATATCATTTTTATAGTAATAATGGACCTAACAGGCATCGGCAAGTATTTGTGTCTTACAACACTACACGTAATACGGATTTACAAAATTATGTTTAACATTTTATAACATGAACATATTAAATTGCCTCCTTTACATTTAAATGTCTTTAATACCTTGCATGACAAATTTAATCAGTGATTATATAGTTTGGAATGCTATTACATAAGACACGAAAAAACGAACAAGAGATACATTATGAAGCATTTAACCAGCCTCTTAAATAAACGAATTTAAAGGACTCCACCACGCCGCAGATTACAACAAGGTGCACACGATATAACGCACTCGTGATACATAATGCTCAATGCTAAACCATTGTTACAGATTATCTTTCCATGTCTAGAAAGTCAAAGACACACCCTACATCATTATTGCATGTATTTAGGTTTTGCGTTTTGCGAAATCAAAATTGCAAATTCTTCATATTTCCGATTAGTGTCTTTCCCATACCAATATCTAACTAAAAGATAGTGAATAATACTCCAATAACCTTATTAACAAACATGCAGTATCACCGTTCGACACGTATATAAACACTTTAATATAAGTACACAATTTTAAAAACTATCTAATAGCACATATAAAATGGTGTTGTATATCAAATAAGGGTGCATTACGAATATATAATGCAATATTCCTTGTATGAAAGTTGTTAGTGCCTGTGTAGACCGATGTTTGGCCGTCCGACAGCTCGTGTACGTGTGGCATGCGTCGCGGCGTGGGTGCGTGCGGTGCAGCTCGACTAGGGCAAGGGCTTGTTCTCGGGGATCGTGGGCGACGTGGCGCCGCTGGCCGAGCGGCTGGCGTCGCGCAGCGCTTCGTCGAAGCTTTGCGTTGAATTCGATCTAGATGACACTTTGCCCTGAAAAGTTACACAGACTGGATTCATTTCTATTTCAATTTAGTAGAGTTACATTGAAACAATTATTCATGACTTATTCTGGTATCTCATGGTATTAGTCCATAATAAATAAACGGTTATCCCGTTTTTTTTAGGGATGACTGGAATACGACGATTAAGACTTGAGAAATATTATTATTTATCCTTTCCGAAACAAAAGTTCATAATTTTCTTCGGCATGTATTGAAAACAACCCCAAATAATTGCATTTTTTATTTTCTAACAATATTAATGGAGTTACTATTACTGTTAAATCAAACTCATCTTTATTTTATAATCAATTTTGATCATCTGTGACCTAAGACCTATTTCCGAACAAAAAATCAATCGTCTACAGGCGTCCCAATTTAAGGCCCAAAAAAAAACATTTTTGGCATTAGTGTCTCTAGACAAATTATTCAAACTCATGAGTCATGTCATGACAAAAGATTGGCAATTTTTTATAGCCGCCATCTTGGTTTTTAATGTTAAAAGTGGTAAAACAAGACATTCCAGTTACCAAATAGTTTAATAGACGATACATAACCGTGGACGGTTTAGAATGATTAGCTGGTCAATATTTAAAGGTAGATTAGATATTAAAGAGGTATTAACAGTTTAAAAGAAGCGTACGTATACCTACTAAAATATGAATTTGAAAACAAAATCAATTAATCATCAATTCATGCAATGGGAATTTTCTGCTGACGGTACCTATAGATCGTTTTTTTAAGACATTTTAAGTTATCATTTATCAAAAATGGGGCAGACAGAATTTGAGGTAAGTACACAAAAAATATTTAAGGCGCTTTTAAATATTTCTCAATGATTTCTTCATGGTATAGTTACCAAAGCTCTTTTAATCTACAAACACTTAAACATCTATTTCTCTGACACCCAGATCTTTCCCTTAGAAGATAGGATAGAACAAGGATACACATATTCATAGATTTTTCTATTCCTTAGTCAGTCATATGGATCAGCAAAATAACTGGTCATATTTGACCAGTTATATTAATTTCCTACCAATCTACTTGTTCCTGTTTACTTTAAAGGTTCTTGATAAGATAATTTCATGATAAACCAAGTTGATGTAGATACAAAGTTTGCGTTACCTTTACATTCTCGTACGCCGTGCCAACACGTTCTTCGATAGAGCGGAACGAATCAGAGTTTCGCATCTGACCAATCTTGGTCGTCATTCCTGCAGTGATACCGCCGAGAATCGAAGTTGTCTTCTCCGCAGTCGATTTTATCACAGATTCAGTTTTTTGGTATCTATAAAAACAAGCATTGTTGTTACAAAAAGTCTTTTCAATCAATTCGGCTTTATAATTAGATGAGTTGGTAGCAAAAACGGACCTATTTGTATTTTTGAAGTGAAAAAAGACAGTAAATTTAAAGCCAAATGCCTTGGCACAAGTTCTGGAAACTTTCCATGGAAGCCTCCGTGCTGGGTTGAGGGGTGAAAATGATGCCTTATATTTTTTTTAAACGTTACACTTTTGAGAAAGAGGTACATATAGGAGTAATTTTACTGCCGTTTTATTTTCTACGAGACAACACATATGGGCTAGCGCGAATTTTATAAACAATACGTCTGTACATCAATGGGTGAGTGCGTGAAGTCGGGCTTAGGAAAATAATGACTATGTTAGTTAAATGATATCAGTAATGAATGAGTGAACGGAGGTTAAAGGGACAATAAACATTGCTTATAATGCGGCGACAATAAAAACCTGTAAGAAGGTTATAAATAAAGTTAACAATTTTCTGTCGGGTTAGAACTGGAAGAAAAATAGTATTTGTATATTAAGAAGGACGATTTTTCAATTGTCAGATAACTTTTATTTGAAGAGTAAATAAAACGTTTCGCCAGCTTTTTTAGAAGATAATAAATATAAAACTGTCATATTTACTATTCAGATAAAAGTTATCTGACTATGGAAAAATCAGCCCTAATAAAAAGCCTCTACTACGAAACTATCCCACAGGATGAATTATCTTTTTAAGCCAGTGTGGATACAGTTTAAAGTACTAGAGATAAAACGCTGAAAGAAACAATTGGTAATTTTTTTTTGAACAAAAATTTGCTTTAAAAAAATAAACACAACAAGTTGAGTTTACCTGTGCTCGGAACATGAAGCGGTATTTCGATCAGTTTATACGTTCATGGTCAAGGTAAATGAAAATAAATATTTAAGATAACTTGTAGCAAAATTTAGACCTTCGGTTGTAATGAACGGTAAAGATTAGAGAAACTTAACAAATTGTGTTATATTTCATGTTTCGTTTCACCAATCTGTACCCGGCAATTCATGATTTAGTTTGTAACGTGATGTCGTAAAAAATAATTAAACAAGGTTATTAAAAAAAGGGGTAAATTTTATCCAAAAATGGGCGTTTATATTCTTTCAAATTGAGCTCATGGTTCCTTTTCAGCGTAATTTTTTTTTACGTATTTCTAAATGACAGGCCATACACGTAATTAGAACTTACCCAACTGGCTAGAAATAATAATTCACCCTGTATAAGCTTAAAGCCAAATTCAATTTAACGCATAATACATTAAAAACGTTATTAGAATTTATGTTGAAACTCATGCATTACTCTAATATTTTATCAACAGCTTAGTTACGTTAATTTTGTTAGTAAACTCACTTCCACTTCTTAGGAGCGGCATAGTGTTATTGAAATTCAAATTGTCAACTTTACTTACATTGGTGCTTCAGTCACAGCCTGTGTAAGCGCAGCCACGCGTGTTTCTATAGTTTGATAGCTGTCGTACAACAAATCAAACGTGAAATAAGTAGGTTACTACTAAATAAATCGCCACCATTTGCCATCTTAAGCACAAGCAAAATTTAAATTTCAAGCCAAAACCACTACCAAACCAAAAATATGTAGATGTTCTAACCCTCTAGAAAAAACAAATAGGCATAGACTTGAATGTACGAAAGTTACATAATCACGCAAGTGAACCGATCATAACGGATACTCACACTTGGCTTTCTTTTACATTTTTTAAACCCTGATTAACATCTTCGGTAATTTCCTTCCACACAGTTATGCCAAGTTTTCGTTTTAGTTCGGAGCTTTGGCGGATCTGAAACAAAAAAAAAATGATACTGGAATCGTTCGGCAGTTATTATTACAACAGTAGCTATTGTTCGTCACTTCGTTCGCAAACAAAAACGTAAACTGAGAGGGTCAGAATCAGACGGGGACTGACTCTGGACAGTGGCGTAACTACTAAGGTGCAATTGTAATAAGATAACAGGTAGTAAATGCTGCGCCTGCCAAATTGATTGCTAGAGTCTATCGATACCTACATCAGTAGTTACGTGTGAGGATGTATCTTACAGAATATGAAAAAGAATCTTCTTGTTAAATATTGGTAGCCACAGCCCAACCTAAAGTTCAGCTCTACATAGCTTGTACATGGATACATAACATCACGCCTTGTTTCCACGAATGATTGGGCAGGGTTGTACCCATAGAAATATAAAAAGCAGTTGTACCTGATAGTACACGCACATTTCGCCAGTTACGTTTAAGTCTGATGGAATAGCTGGCGAGCCTAAGGCCCTTATTCATAAAAAGTTATCGAACATCTAAACAGTTGTTTAAGTCTTGTTTCGTATCGAAAAACAGACTTAATTAAACAACTGTTTAGATGTTCGATAACTTTTATGAATAAGGGCCTAAAGCTTTTCTGAAAACGCAAGCCATGTGCCCGTGGGGATTTCCCATCGACAAAATGACGATCCTCCATCCAATATTTCCGTTCAGGGAATATTTTTTTCAAAAATCCTTACTTAGTGCACTTTCGTTACTTGTGCAACTTTTGAGCAAAATTTCGTGCTTTGAGCCCCTGTACGTTGTCTGTCAGCGAATGAATTTTAGATTTTTGTTATGTAGATTATCATACCTTGCTTTGCAATACGGTACGCAGTGTAGCAATCTCGTCTTCGACGCGTGCAAGCTCCCGGCTCCACTCTGCACGCAGCTGCTCCGCCTGCTCGGGGGTGAGCCCCGCCAGCTCGTCGGGTGTGTTCATGTCTCCAGCCGCGGCGGCACCGGCCATCGCTTCTTCAGCTGAAGGTAAAAGTTACTCAATTAAGAGACAGTTTCTGATACTTTGACATGCTGCGCCGACCACAAATAAAATAGTACGACAAGAATATGACTACCACTTTTAAGAAAATTCTGAGCTTCAGTTTTTTAAGCGAAAAGTTGTGACATGGATTGGACCTAACTTGTTGACACAATTTCCGTGAACCTACTTTCAGGACGCTTAATGATGACTGATGTGACAAAAAACAGAAACAACCCGTTTTGAAACCCTTCCGAGGTTTCTACATAACGTGCCTAAAATGTGATAGCAAGATCAACATTAATTTATGAATTATTTAAAAGAATCAATAATAATACAACCAAGCAGCTTTCGGAACTACATAATATGTATTAAATATCTAGCGCCATAGAGACAACTAGTTGAGTTTAAAAGTTCGACGAAGATATCCTGAGAAGAATCGGCGAGAAACGCTTGAAAAAGGATTGTTTCGAAATACCACGAAACTAACAGAGTGAGTGAGTCGTGTATGGTAGACACGAGAAATATGACCTTTATATGAGCCGCGGGCAAGACACACATTGGTAGTTAAGAAGAAGTCACGGTTGAGAAACCTTAGAAGGTGGTCTGTAGTCATACCTAAGTAGGTACTTACAGTCCAAAAGTGTCGACTTGGTAATCGATAGATATATATACCGATAACTGACAAACTACGCTAACCACGTACGATTTGTTCATATTTGGTAAGAGAAAGAAATGGGTTCAAGATGACAATCACGGATATTCTATAAAATAAAACAACGTACAGACGCCAGCTAGCACATCAAGCTATCACATAAGCTATACCAATTGTCCATGAACCTTATTCTTTTGTCATAAAGTTGAAAAACTATCAAAGAAATTGAGGTAGCTTGATGTGCTGGCCTCTGTACATTAGGTTTTGCTCCAAAAAATGTAAAATAATTTATAAGCAAAGCTAACAAAATTAAATTTTGCCAAATGAAACCTACTGAATAATTAATTTAAGTGACCGAAATTATGATTCTTGATAACTATAAATTATACTGAAACTAACTGCAAAGCAACACTTATGAGTATGGTGTGGTCTGTCTGAATCGACTTGTTAATGATCGCTGGCCTGTCGGGGGAAAGCAAACTTACGTAATACAATAAAATAATAATATATTGCCTCATTCAACTCATACCACATACATTTTGAATTGCACGATTACCAACATCAAGACTTAGTGACTGCATTCTAATTTGCGAAACCGTTTTAACTATTTCCTAGAATGGTTTTTATTTGTTATAAGTTTATAAAGCCTTTCCGTACAGATTTTCGATTGGTTTTAAAATATTTTGATAGTTGTACTTGTAGCACATAAAGATGTTAGTAGGTATTTGGATAATTGCGGGTTAGCATTGGCATATCAGGTCCATCCCGTATTACGTCCTGTAATGATACGCGCTTTGCTGATAAATACTCTTTTTAAAAACATGTCGCCCACCAAATCCAATGAAAATATATTTAAACATTTTATGTATGCGTGTCAAGGTACTAGTCTTAATTTAAGTAAACGGAAGGTGTCTAACTGTTCAGGTCATCTAACATTCAGTGTGACTGTGCAAATTGAACATTCTACGTAAGAAACAGCACCCTAATTGCGTAACTCACGATTAATTATAATCTGTTTCAATTTGACGGTTCAACAATATTCATTGCGTTATTTACATTGTTGAGCAGACACAATTTTCGAACATATGAAGCAATGGTTTAACAATGTGTTTCAAAACGAAACAGATTATGATTAATCGTGAGTTACGCAATTAGGGTGCAGGTCGATGATTAACCGTCTCACGTCAAATTCTATTGTTATCGGCACATGTTGTGCACTTGACATGCGAGGGGTAAACTAGGAGGTTACGATTTTTTTTACTTCTTAATTCACTAATATTGATGGTGGATACATGCTGTTGAAATCATTACGGCGTGTCATGGGTAACGTAGTAGGTCATTAGGTGCATAGTATTTAGGCGCGTACAAGTCTAGGAAAAATTTAAAACCATCACTTCAATCAAGGTGCAGGTGCACTACGGTGGTTACGTATTTTAAGGTTAACGAAAATAAAACATTTGAAACTAACAGCGCTCCGCGGTTTCACCCGCGTAGTTCCTGTTCCCGCGGGAATACGGGGATAGTGTAGCTTCCCAAAAGTGAAAGAATTTTTCAAATCGGTTTAGTGGTTTCGGGGCCTATTTAATGCAAGCAAACAAACAATCAAATCTTTCCTCTTTATGATATTAGTATAGATAGTGATCCGCGATGGACGGTATATCATACTTCGTAGAGTGTGGGCCTTTGAGGTCTACTTAGTTCAATAATTACTCATTCGATAAAACCAAATAAGGGTAACCCGCCAAATTTCCTTAAGTTTTTTTTTGCAATTTGCAGGTCAGTGCAAGGTTGAAAGTTGATAAAAAAAATATCGACGGTCCGTACGTACAATCCCCTAATTGGTAGATCCGTACTCTAAGTTCATTTAATTTAATTGAATGAATATTTCATGAATAAGTCATTCAATCATTTCAATGGAGTTAAATCAATTTAGAGTATTGATGATTATAATTATAGAAAGCCATATTTGTTGCGGTCGCGAAAAAAATTAAAAAACCATAGATAATTTGAATTTCGCGGGCGACCCTGGAGCATGTAAAAGCCTTATTTTATGAACAACTAATACGTCAGTCAGTACAGACAGTACATGAATGAAACGGACATTTTTAATTTAGTATAGTTCCCCGACGTGTACATCTATGAATAATTTTATGACTTAAAATTACCGTTACAGTTTTATAACACACGCATGAATTTTGCTGGTCATGTCTAGAAACGGATTTAGTAGTTAAATATTGATAACTTTCAAAAAAACTTTCTAGAGTAACTATACTAACAATACCTTTATCTAAACCCAAACAAGATTCTAAATGAGTTTTTAATTCTAAACAAAAGAAACAATACGTAAGATAGGTATTACCTCAATCGAACCTCTTGAACTTGATCGACTGGTCTGGGATCTTGGTGAAATAAAAAAAAAAGAACTTGTAAGCGTTTTCGGTACCTACCGATATGTTACCGAATACGCTTCACAAGATCTTAGCCATTAACTGCAAATACTAAGTCTTCTATTACAGCTTGTAATTATATTTTTGTTGCTCTTTTCAATACCTCTAAGTAGGTCATATATATTTTTGAGCGTTTCGTAGTACTTACTACGATACGCTCAAAAATGAATCAGTCAAAATAGGTCAAAATTCTTTAGTTCTTCAAGTAGGGCTAGAAGTGAAGACTGCCCATTTCATTTAAAAATCTTGAATGAACAGCCTCAAGTTTCATTACACACTTAACGTCAGTTTCAAGTCCGTATTATATACGCTCGAGTAATATTAATACATAATACTTAATTGAAAAAAATTCCGTGTTCTTTGCCCCTTTTCAACTAACCTCCAACTGAGATCCCTAAGAACTTCTTGTAGTTGGTGTGACTGGACATCTTGGCAAGATAAGGCTTTGATAAATCTTGAAAAGTAACTCGTACTTCTCGCATTTTTTTTCTAAATATTCTAAGACGGCGACGTCGATTGTCCACGTAGAATTCAGTTTCAATGCAGAGAGCGGAATCGGCGAGGTCAGGCAGCATGCGCCAGTCAGCATCAGGGTCGTTTTGTGGCCAGCTCGGCAACTCCTCTAGTTCATCTAGTTCATCGACAGCTACATCGAAACTCGGTGTAGAGTCATCGTCCGGTGGCACAAAGTAAGGATCCTCCATGTATTCCAAGCTCGTCGGCTCCACGCCGATGCTCGACGTTCCATCACTTGCCATTCTATCTGCCTCGTCTTCCGCGGCAATTAAGCATATTTTGGATCTATAAGATCATATAATTCAAGCTAATTGTCCTTATGTTACACGCGGTAAATCATGCGCCTTGGCAGAAAATTGAGATCACTTATTTGTATTCGTAAATCTACATTATAAATAAGTAAATAGTTACTGTCACTTTACAAACATTTTGTATTTCGCAATATTCACGATCCACTCGAGAAACATTAATGCGTGCACCGGCGGCGCGCAATGATGTCAGTTTCTTCCGCCACGTCGAGCCCCTCCAAGCGAGCCAGCTTGCGTTCGTTTCGCGCCGCTGCCTGATTGCTCGTGTTCGCCACTTTCACCAATACGCGGGCTCCGATCTCGGCGCTGTATATTACAATTTTGACCTCCAAAATTTGCAAATTTTTTAAAGTAGTTATATCAATTTGTTACATTTTATATCAATCTCAATTGGAATATAACGCGGTATCAGTGAATCACCCAGGGGCTGTTACTCTGTGACTAAGCAACGAGTTTCAAAGAGCTAACAAAACAACAAAACCATAGATTCAGCTCACCTTGTGCCGCTAAAGTTTATTGACAGTGCCGCAGGCGAGCGAGCGGGCGGCGCGGGAGCTGGGCCACGATAGTGTTGCGTCATTTGTTACTTGACGAAATACTCTAAAAAGTCTGCAGTTGCACGACAAATGACTCACAGTCTATAATTGGATAAAGTTTTTTATCGCGAATAAAGCAGGTATTTTTTTCAGCAACCTCAACTATCTATGCCACTACACACTAACTATCATACCCACTTTTAATCGAGAATTTGTAGGTATGGGAAAACAGATGGAATTATTTATAAGGACCAGGACCATATTAAGTTAGATTACTAAGATTTGTTATCTTCAAACTGAAGCCGAATAGAAACTAGTATTGGGCCATAGTTTAAAGGTACTATCCGTGTGGAAATATGTGAGCTGAAAGAAGGAAAGCTTTAACACACAAACATGGTTCTCATCCTACGGTTAGGAAGCGCTCCAGAGGAACAGAAACAGTTACCACTTAAGATGACACTCCGTATTAAAGAGTACCCCTTTATTTTTGGATTGCGAAGGTCAGATAGGCAGTCGCTTCATGTAAAATACTGGTACAGTTGCAAGCCGACCACAACGTAGTGTGGAAAAGCTAGACAGATTTTTGAAAATAATTATGTCCTAAGTCCAAGTTCAGTTCCTTTTAATTGTATGTATTGTTTTTACTTGTGGAAGAAAAAATTAAGAATTTTATCTATATAGGATTTCCGTACAGTGCGAGATCAGCCAAAACTGGAAATACATAGCTATGTGTAGCCGTGTATACCTAATCAACAACACAACAAAACGCACAACCACATTCAGTCTATTATTTCAAGAAAATATTTATAATTACTTTCTATCACCCTTTGTGAGGGCTGTCCTATAGTGACTATGGATGGCTGTTACGGGATTCCGTCCTTCACTAAAAGCTGAAATTTCGCCGTGGGATCTTGGGACGAGATCGAAGTTGTTACAACAACGGGTACAATCAGTGGCGAATTTACCAGAAGGCTGAGTAGGCTGAAGCCTATGGCGGCAGATTTTAGTGGGCGGCAAATTTGGGTCAATTTCTTTTTCTCGGAGAAATATAAAAAAAAAAAAAATATATAGCTAAAGCGTTTAGCTTTCATAAAGTCGATCGTAGAAAGTTTTTCACCCGTTTTAAGCAAGAAAAGCTTCTCTCACCTGAACAATTTGTTGCTGGTTTTTTTTGCTGAGGGTGGGAAATCATCAAATAACTTCTCCCGCTCTGGGTGGCGCAGGAGGGCGTGTCAGACTTTTACTGTCTAAAACCTACCCGTGTTCCCTCAGTTGCCTGTGTGCCAGGGCCGGCGGTACCTCTTTCGAACAACCCGCACCCCTGGCAGGCATCGGCCCTTGCGGACCCCACCAGTTGGTGCTGACATCTCTTTCAGGAGCAAGTGTAACACAACGCGCCGTCGACGCGGGCTTTGTCATTAGAACCGGACAGCGAGCTACCCGTTACTCGCCGTCCGCAAGCCAGCGCCTACGGTGGTCGGGAATCAGCCTGGAATTCCTGACGGCCAGGGCGTTTCCTGCGGCGACTAGGGCTGTGAGGGCGCATAAACTGCTTCTCCCTCACGTGTGCCGTCTCCCTCTTCGCGACCATTACTGCTTCGCAGAACGAGGTGACGGCCTCCTCGCGCCACTCCCAAATGTACGCGAGAACCTTTGCCTCCAGATCTCATGGTGGTAATCCAGCAAGGAGGCCCGCCGCTTTACCGGAGATCGCGCGGTATCCCCGCACCATCCTAATGGCTATGACCCTATGGGACGCCTTCAACCAGCGTACCGGTTGGCGCCTCAATGAAGGCGCCCACACTGCCCCGAATAGGGCCATGAACCGCGTGACCCCCACGTCGAGCCTCCGGCTCCGGCGGAGGAGTTTGGCCCCCTAGATTAGGCTGGAGCCGCTTCAAGGCAGCCCCGGCCCACTCCAGTCTGGGAGTCAAACGTCGGAAATGCTCCGCGAAGTTCCACCGGCTGTCGAAGACGAGTCCCAGGTACTATATCGTCGACTCGACTCCGATGTGAACCCCTCCTGCCGTTATCTGGGAACACGTCGGTGGCGCATTCCGAGGACCATGAAGACTTGTGCAAGGCCACCTCGAGTCCCAGTTGCCGGATCCTATCGACGATTGTTGCAACCCCGTGTGTAACTAAGTCGGCCGCCGCCTGGTACGACCTCTCTTACGCCAGGATCAGCGTGTCTTCAGCGTAGAAAACTACACTAACGCCGGTAAGGAGGTCGGCGTGCAGCATCCAGTCGTACCCGATGTCCCACAGATGCGGCCCCAGGACCGATCCCTGTGGGACACCACCCGCCACCTCTCGCTGTGTCGACTCTCCTTGGTGACCGGGGTAGATGACGGCCCTGTCCGTCAGATAGGTCTCGATCACGCGACAGAGGTAGGTCGGCATCCGGTGATAACGGAGTGCCTCCCTGATGCAACTCCAGGGCAGGATAATGAAGGCATTGGCCCCCAGCCGCCCGACGAGGCCCAGCCGCCCGACGACAATTACGGGTGCCTTTATCATATATCTGTACATGGATGTGTAAGTAGTTTTAAGGCTTACCTAAGGGTCAGCTTATAGGTAGTAGGTACTGTGGGAACTCTACTGAGCTCCCAAGGTACCGGTAGTTATAGTGTGTTTGAAATAAAAGAGTTGGTGGTCTTTTAACGGTGGGACTCCACCTTTAATCAAGAATTAGCTCATGCGGACGTCGCACCTGACAATCGAATTCTGAAGCTTCCGCAAAAAAACCTAAGTAAAATAATTTGACATTCTAAAGATAAAAACTTCTCGATTATTCGAACATAGACACAGCCTAAATATTGGCTGCCAGGTCGCTCGTGAGGCGAAGAACCTCTACAGTACCTACACGATTGAGCTTTTCTTAGCTCAGAAATATACTCAAAACTATTTAGTAAACACTAACCCCCTTATTTATAAACGTTGCTAAAGCTAAGTAATGATTAGCGACTGCTTATCCATTCACTTTTGACGTTTAAACATATCTAAACTTTAACCAGCGTTAATTTTTTTTTATATTACGAGGGCAAATCTTAATTTGTAAGAATAATCTAGGAACAGACACAACAATCCTTTAGTTCACAATTATAATAATAACGGGAAAAGCTGTTTTATGATGACGATAGAGCACAAGTAATAAAATTGCAATTTTATTGAAGAAGAAAATGTAATTAATTTGATTGTAGACTAGTGTATTGAAGTCCAGAGAATAGCAGGGGCGGCAAAAATTTAATAGCCTACTGGCGGCAAATGTGTTAATCCGCCACTGGGTACAATGCCGCCAATCTGCGGGGTAATGCATCCCCAAGGCCCGAACGCCACCCGCACAGAAAAAATATGAAGTATCCGTGTAAAAAATTTAGCGACATAGTGTTGAGTTTATGAATCGTAATCTAATAGGTCTTTACCTATGAAATTGCCGTTTTGTATGAAAAAATTTAAACGAATTTTTTTCATGAATTTTTTATTTGTATTAATCGAAGTAATCACCCATGCAATCAATGCATCTTTGCCATCGCAGTGGCAGTTTATTGATGCCCTTCTTAAAGAAATCAGCTGGACGGGAGGCAACAAATTCTTCAAAGGCATTTTGTACTGCCTCTCGGGTATTAAATTTTTTTCCCGCCAAGAAGTTATCCAAATTCTGGAAAAAGTAGTAGTCTGTAGGCGCAAGGTCTGGTGAGTAGGGCGGATGACGGAGAGCTTCCAACCCCAGTTCTTGCAACTTGGAGACCGTCTGCTGTGCAGTATGAGGTCGCGCGTTGTCGTGCAGGAGCAGCGGAGACGAGCGATTGACCAATGCTGGTTGGAGATGCGCCAGCTTCTCCATCATTGTGTTCAGTTCTTCACAGTACACATCTGCAGTAATGCTCACCCCGTTTGGTAAGAAGCTGTGATGAATCACACCGGCGCTAGACCACCAAACAGTGACCATCACTTTTCTAGGGGTAAGTTTTCGTTTAGGGCATTGTTTAGGTGCTGAACCAGGATCCAACCAACTTGCTGAGCGCTTACGGTTATCAAACAGAATCCATTTTTCATCGCAGGTAACAATGCGGTTCAAAATTCCTTCATTTGTGTGTCTGTTGAGCAGTGCAAGGCACGTCTCGACGCGTACTTCGCGCTGGCGATCATTGAGTTCGTGGGGCACCCATTTGTCAAGCTTTTTTACCTTGCCAATTTGACGCAAATGGACCAACATTGTTTTGACGCTAACGTCGAAAGCTGCTGCTAATTCAGCCGTAGATTGTGTATCATCAGCTTCCACAATCGCCTTTAATTCGTCATTGTCGACCAAAGTCTTCGGACGACCGCGAGGTTCATTTTTCAGGTCGAAATTTCCAGAACGGAAGCGAGCAAACCAATAACAGGTGGTGCGTTGGTTTGTAGTGTTAGCTCCGTAAACGTCGTTGATGTTGCGTGCCGCTTGTGCCGCGTTGCTGCCACGACGGTACTCATATTCCATAATTACTCGAATTTTTAACGTATCCATGATGACGAAAAAGATTGAAATGCGATGAAAATGTAACACTAATCAATAAAGAAATGACTACTTTTAGAAAAAAAATCCATGTTTTTAAAATAAAATTAATTTGAAATTAGAATTCTTAGCCAAACAAAAAATATTTTGATTTGAAATGGCCAGTACTGCAGAACGGCAATTTCATAGGTAAAGACCTAATATTTCACAGTTAATAACCGAATCCCGCCCTTTCCCCTTACTGGTAGCTTCACTTCATAGTCGAAACTGGATAGTTTCGATCGTGGATACGATTCTACAAGAATATTAGAACGCCTTGGAAACTAAAAGGTTTTTTGGACATTAAATAGGCTTTGATAAGATGGGTAGGATAGTCCCCTATTAAAATTAAAGTATTCTTCGAAGTTTTAAAATGCCGAATCATCAGATCCGATCTGTTATCTATCATAGAATGGCAAATTTGAAGACCTATTTCGACATTGATATTTTACAGCGTAAAAATCTTGACGTGCCACAGGGATCTATTATTATTGGGCCTCTTTAGTATGACAAATATTTGAGATATTCTAATACTATCTGGTTTGGCAGAGCTATGTGCGCTGAAAACAGTGCTATCCATGTCTGTTTATAGACACCCAGTCATTATAGCAAGTCTGCGGGTCCAACTCTACCGCTGTCCAAGTGGACGCATCCTGGTTGCAGCTTATTAAACGGATATTAATGGAATCATTGATTCCACGACGAAGAAAAAGAAGGAAAAATAACCACATGGCTTTAAACGCGGTTTTACAAGTGGACCCAGAAATGTAAATACAAGTCATCGTATCAGAAAACCTTTCCTCGAGACAAAAGATTACCCAAATTGGGAATTACAGTATCTCTACATGGCAAAAGCAAAATAAATGGATCAGTTTTCCATTGCCGTTCGTCGAGTTGGGGGTTGATATTGATATTTTTTACAGAAAGGTAACATTATTTTAACCACACACACAAAGTTTCAACATCCGGAGACGCGTACTTTTTGAGAAAAAATGTATTGAAAATCAATTATTTTTGAAATATTTATGTTAATCCCTACCACAAGTTTCTTTTTTTTTTGTGTGGGAAATCATCAAATAACTTCTCCCGCTCTGGGTGGAGCAGGAGGGCGTGTCAGACTTTTACTGACTAAAACCCACCCGTGTTCCCTCTGTAGCCCGTATGCCAGGGGCTGCGGTATCTCTGTCGAACAAACCCGCACCCCTGGCAGGCATCGGCCCTTGCGGGCCCCGTCACTGTGCTGACATCTCTTTGAGGTGCGCGTGGAACACAACGCGCCGTCGACTTGGGCTTGGTCCTTACCGGACAGCGAGCTACCCATTACTCGCCGTCCGCAAGCTCATGCCTACGGTGGTCGGAAATCGGCCTGGGATTCCCGACGCCCAGGGCGTTTCCGTATCCTGCGGCGGCTAGGGTCGCGAGGGCGCATATGCTGCCTCTCCCTCACGTGCGCCGCCTCCCTCTTCGCGAGCATTACTGTTTCGCTGAAGGAGGTGACGGCTACCCATGCACTCTCGCTCCGTACCATGGCTTGGACCAGGGCCGGACGCGAGAGATCGCCGCCGCCGATCGCCTCCAAGAGGACACGGCGGTGCTCCGCCCAAGCCGGGCAGACCGCCACCGTGTGCTCCACCGTGTCCTCAGGGCGATCTTCGCAGTGGAAACACCCGGTCGTTTCCTCCCGCCTTATCCGAAACAGGAACCTCTCGAAAAAACCGTGTCCGGTGAGGACCTGCGTCAGGCGGAAGGTGAGGACGCCATGCCGCCTCTCAAGCCACTCCTCAAAGAGGGGACTTAACGCCGCAATCGTGGCGTACCCAGCACTGGATTGCGACAATCGCACTCTCCATGTAGCCATGAGATCCCGCCGGAGCTCTGTCCGCTGTGCCGCTATCCCTACCACAGGTTAGATAGAATTCTCGCCATTCAACGTTTCGTTTTACGTTGTCAATGTTGTCATATGTTCGGTACATTTTATTTTATTTAAAACGTAAATAATTATATTTTGTACTCATTTCAATCGTTTTGATGCACACATTATATTATATTTCAATTACAGCATTATTTTCATTACGAACTATTAAAATGTTAAGTGTTTACCGTCATGTGGAAGCGTAAAACTTATTTTAACAGTACCTATTAGGGCATAAACAAAAAACCGAATTGATTGACCCTGACTCCACCTGGTACACACGGCTACACATCAAGCTATACATTTCCAGTTTACGCTGATCTCGCGCTGTACGGAAATCCCATACAATGCGAGATTAGCTTATACTGGAAATTTGCTTGATGTGTAGCCGTGCGTACGAGTCTGTCTTACCCCTAGAGTGTTTTTATAGAGCCGGAGGCGCGTAGGGAGAGCAGCCTCCGCCTGTTGTGACAAACCGTAGGCATCGGACGAGGATGGATGCCTGCGATTTGTTACGCAAGGGCGTAGCGGCTGCTGTTCCCGCAGCGCTGGAGAAGTTGCAGTCTAAATAGATGCAGAAATCCCTCTGCGTCACTCCAAATTTCCTCAATATTAAAAAAAAAACTAAAAGGGGGACTCCGGAACTTTTCCTTTTAAGGGGGGTAGTAACCCTCCCCCCACCTCAATTCGAAGAACGTCAATGGAAAGTCGTACCCCATAAGGATGGTTACCAATATTATTAATCAGCCTTATTAACCAAAATAATACAACAGTGGTGTAGTGTGTGCAAATCAAACCTCTCCATACAATGTACATGCAAAACTACAGGACATCATGGAGTATTAAGAAATGCACATTAGTTAACAATTTACACAAGTATATTCAATTAAAAAACAAAGAACTAGCTACATAAACCAACACCATACCTATATAGGTATTATGAATACAGTAAGTAAAAAATCCAATTAGCTGCTATAGCAATTGATTATCTTATATTGTATGTACGTAGAAGCGCTGCCCTAGGCCGACATTGTATACTGATACATTTTATTATGCTCTGTGTAGTGAAAATAAGTATTTATGACATGTTTGACCATAGCGAGCTAGGGTTTTTAATTGAGATACGCAAAATGTGTCAGTAAAAAGAAATGAATGAAGTTTATGTTTTCCGTTTAATGAAGTAGCCCACTCGTTTACTTCAGTACTTCATTTAGTTCAGCAAATCGGAACGAGTCAAATCAGAATAAGATGAAGACAGTGATTGACAAGTTACGACAAATGATGCACTTCACTAGTTCAGTTCAAAACGTATGTCGATTTTCCTTCATACTTTATACAGGCTTAGGATTGTCAACCTAGAAAATTAGAAATATGAATTTAAGCAGAACTATTTTCATTAAGTAAGTAGTATATTTTGTTTTTATTTTTACTGATACGCACAGTTCGTGCGAGCGAAAATGTTCGCAAAGTACCCACGTCTAGTTTTTAATGTGTAAAATGACTAGCTTTTGCATCTTGTCAACTTGACTTAGGTAGCAAATGAGATCAGACCAGTCAAACAAAATTTCCGTTACACAGTCGTTTAGACTGTATATGGCGTGAATTGTTTGCTAGTCAGTCAATCCAACTAAATGTATAAATGTGAATGTGTGTGTGTGTGTGTGTGTGTGTGTGTGTGTGTGTGTGTGTGTGTGTGTGTGTGTGTGTGTGTGTGTGTGTGTGTGTGTGTGTGTGTGTGTGTGTGTGTGTGTGTGTGTGTGTGTGTGTGTGTGTGTGTGTGTGTGTGTGTGTGTGTGTGTGTGTGTTTATTACTCAATCATGCAAATCTGCTGATTTGGATGAAATTTGGCACACATATAGTTTATAAAGTGGAAATATTATAGATGTGAAAGTTTTTGAATATTATTTATTTATTTATTTGCTCTCATGCACATCACACATTTTACAATATTATTGTCGGTTTTTGTACATGAACCCTGTCAGGGCACTGCAAAGCACAATGTTTGTTTGCTGTTGAGTATCTGATTATCATAATTATCACTTTAACGAAAACTAATCTTATTATGACGAATTTAAACACATTATGACACATATCAGTAATAAAAGATTTAAGAAAAAATACATGTCGCAAAGTCATTTCGATGTCACAATTTAACAGTAATAAATAATAAACAATAACACACATAAAGTCACATAAAGTTACATTTAGTCAGATTGCAGTAGTACGAGTAGGTAGGTAGTAAAAACAGTAGAATTAAATATTTAAGGAATAGGTAATACATAGTTATAATCATGTCATGTCAAGTTATTAATTGAATTATGGTGTGTAATTACACAATACAAAATAAATAAAAGACTCGATATAATGTCACTGGAATAAACAAAATGCCTTTGATTAGGCCGGATCTAAAAGAGAAGAGGAAGCTCTGAGTACGTAACTCGTACCTATATCTATAACGTTTTATCCGTCATGTATTCGTCAACTGTGTAATAACATTTATCTATTAAAAATAATCTTAGTTTGCTATAGAATGAATTTGCATTATCGTCATCTTTTATATAATTCGGTAATTTATTATAAATGGTTGCGATTCTATAGTTGGGGCTATTTTTCATAATTTTTAATTTTGGTGTCGGTGTAATCAACTTATTTTGTTTCTTGGGTTATAATTTTGGTTTGCTTCTATGTTTGATTGAAAGTAATCTCTGTGTTTTTTCACGAAGGTAACTATTTGTAATATGTAAAGGGAGGGTAACGTCATTATTTTATTTTTTATGAAATGTGGTTTACAACTTTCCCATGGCTTAATGTTCATAAGGATGCGTATACATTTCTTTTGCATGATGAAAATATCATTAAAATCTGTGCTTTCACCCCACAATATTATGCCATAGTTAAACCATGCATAAGCGTAGGCATAGTATGTTGCGAGCGCGGTCTCATAGTTTGTGTTGCTTTTTAATTTGCTTAATGCATATATAAATTTTGATAACTTAGTCTTCAGACTTTCGATATGCTTTTTCCATGTTAGATTATTGTCCAATGTTAAACCGAGAAGTGTTAAATCGTCTCTTTCTGGGATATTTAATTTAGTACTAAGATTATTTATGTTAAGCGGCTTTCGTTGGTATGTCCTAAATTGTAGTAGATTACTTTTGTTAGCATTAATTTGTAGATTGTGCTTCTCTAGCCACGACTTAACTATTTCATATGTATTTTCAATGTTGGTCAAAGTTTCTGTGTTTTCAGTGCTTCTAAACACTAGTGATACGTTGTCCGCGAATAGAACGCACTTCGAGTCAATTATTTTAGGTAGGTCGTTTATATAAATAATAAATAATATACACCCCAAAACAGTGCCTTGTGGAATGGAGTGGTTAAGAATCTTTGTCCGTGATTTTACAATTTGTATTTCTTTTGCTTCTTTGTCGTAGTATTCTATTTCAACATATTGTTTTCTATTTTTTAGGTAAGATTTTAGCCATTTATAGCCCGCCATTTATTAGGATGTTCGTTACTCAATCATGCAAAAACGGTGGAACGGATTTGAATTAGATTTGGCAAACAGATTAGTTTATGACCTGGATTAACAATAGGGTTCTTTTTGTATGTTCCCGTGAAATAATTTCCAAACTCCACGTGGGCGAAGCCTCTGGCAAGCAAGTCAGTCAAGAAAACTGCTCTTTATAAACTGCTCTAAATGATATTGATAAACAGTTATAAAAATACTGATAAAATCAAATTAGGTCCCTACATACTATATTGATTTAGGTTGTACTATGTAATGAAATAACTCAATGTGTTGAATGACACATAGATAGGTAACTGAGATAGTGTGAGCTCTTGAAATTTTTAAACATCAACATTTTATTTTCATGCCTGAAGCATGGTCATAAGTGTGAGTCATACAACAATAAGATCTTTTTTTTTAATGTTAGTGAATCAGCGTGCCATTGCCTTCATTGGGAGCAAAGAAACTGAGGAACCAAATATGATATAGGTACACATTAGAACAGAAAGGGCAGTAAATGTATGTAAGTTGTGAAGGTGCAGGCACCTGGGAACTATTTCGATTATAATCAGCCACAATAGGATTACAGTGTCAGAGCTGTTTCCAACTCCTTAGCATATGAGAATAAGCATATTTTATTATGTAGAAATATTGTACTATAAAAGTAACGAAGGACTAGTCTTGGAATATATGTATATTTATTGAAATAATTTGGTCAGTGGGTCGTCTTAAGGGCGGAGTTAATAATTTCTCAACAACGTTTGGTATAGCTAGGTATGTACTTTTCTTGGAAGACAATCTTTCAGCCTTTCCTTTCGGGAAGGTATGGACATTTAAGATTTTTTGTAGGAAGATTACAGTAGGATCGGCGACATAAAACAATTGTGTATGGCCGTAACAAAAACAATACCTACAGACAAAATAACATACCTGTTTGTACACCACTCATGTTGATTATAGAAAAAAACCGCAAAGCGATCCACAAATTACACGATGTTTCAGTATATAAATAGTAAACCTGGTTACTTGAAGTCGACAAAGGAATTATTTTTACTGAACTTGGTAAATAACTTCGCTCTATTCTCAAAGTATCTAGTGAAACAACGACTTCATTAGGTACAAAACACGTCACGCAGGTTTTCTACTAATCGAACCTCGAAAGACGTCCGTCAAGTCAAGTAAAAATAATCGATACCAGTTAAATATTGTGTATTTATAACTCGATTATTTCGTATCGAATAAAATTTAATCATAAAGCTGAGTTTACATTTATCCTAAATTACTTGCCGACTTCAGATGTCGCTGCTATTCAACGTCCAATAATTTGACAGCTAGCTGTCACTGCTGTGCGTAATGTTGTTGTGAACAAGCGACTTCTTTTACCCAGAATGACTTAAAATTTCTCGTTGTGCAGCTGTTGATTGCAAAAAAACGCGAGCCCTAAGTATTGGCCAAAGATGTTAAAAATACGAGAAATGTGGGAGAAAGCTCTCCGTAAAAGAAATGGAAACCCAACATTTTGTCGAGCCTATGTGCTTTTGTCGAGTGTGTTTACAGTATAATATTAGATCAATGCTATAATTTTATTAATCTTCCTCTGTGAAGTTCTTAAGTCAGGAAGATCACCATCGAGTTGGTTTTCAACTCCGATCGGCACCCTAATTGCGTAACTCACGATTGATCATAATTGGTTTCGTCTTCACAGTTTTACAATATTCATTGCGTTATTTACGTTGTTGAGCAGACATTTTTTTCGAACATATGAAGCAATGGTTTAACAATCCGTTTCAAAACGATACAGATTATGATGAATCGTGAGTTACGCAATTAGGGTGCAGGTTATGTCTGGCATACACCTACCACCAGTCTTCACCAAAAAATGAACTTCAAGTTAACAAACTACCCACAATCTTTAATTAAAAAAATGTTCTAGTATTGTCTTTTACAATAAAGTTGCTTTTTAATCAGTAGTAGACGCTTGCCTTTTACTTGGTTTACTAATGTTTGCCATAATTTTAAAATGAAATAATTCGAAATACCATACTATTTGCCATAATTTCACTAGAAATAACGCTTCAGTTGCCATAACCGTGAAATTACGTAAAATCATTTTCATTAATTTTCGATAGATCGAATGTCATAGTTTATTAACACATATTATTTGTTATATTTATCATTTTCAATAATGTAGTTTTCCCTTAAAAAAAAAAACATCGTAATATTCATTTGCCCATACTGGCACAACAATTCTAGTTAGGTATACATACAAGCGCCTGTAATTTTGATGTTATGATCATGTTGCATGCTTGCTTTGCAAAAGAAGAAGCTCGCCTTCGAGCGTTGTGTCACAGTTCTTATCTAACCTAACCGTTTCGAATTTGACAAACTGTTTATTGAAAAAAACATTGTTATCTGTAATAAATCAATTGTTTATAGACCAAATGCTTTAATGACTTTTTTTTGTACAGTCGCCGGCAGGTCTAGGCTATCCCAAACTGTCAAATTTTCCCAATTGAACATGAGCCTTATTCCTTTGTGATAAAGTTGAAAAACTATCAAAGAAATTTGACAGATTGGGGTAGCTTGATGTGCTGGCCTCTGTACATAACAATAAACGTTTCTAAATTATACTAAATATTGCTTAGGTCAAGTAACGATTATGTAATGTGTTACTAGAAACTAATGATTATACTTATCACATTTTAATGGCACTCCCTGGCTTCTCCTAAACTTTGTTTGTCCGAAAATCATTATCCATAACACGTTTGCTTTAAACTTCAGTAACCATAATGTTCAAAAATTCGAAATAATTATTATTTCACATAATTCTCTTTACTTCTAAAACTATTTTGCCATAATATCATTGAGGTAATAAGTAGGTACTACGTTAGTACATATTACCTCAATGGTACTATAATAATTGAATCTTTTAATTTTGTGTGACATAAAGTCAGATGTCCTAATTTTTAGGGTTCCGTACCTCTAAAGGAAAAAAACGGAACCCTTATAAGATCACTTTGTTGTCCGTCCGTCCGTCCGTCCGTCTGTCAAGACCGTTTTTCTCAGGAACGCGCGGAGGTATCAAACTGAAATTTCTATATGATACTTAGTTCTACTATCCCTGGAAGCTGTAGAAAAATCAACCTTCTAAGTCAACGCAATCAAAAGATACAGCCATTTAGGCTGCAAAATTCCGCAAATTTTCGAAACTCGCACGGGAATCAAAACCTACAGGGTACTTCCCGTGAACTTAGAATCTTGAAATTTTGTACGAAGTCACGTCTTATAGTACAGATATAGGAAAAATTACGAAAACCGTAAATTTTTAGTTTCGTCATATAAAAAAAAATATTTTTGACAATTTTGAACTTTTACTTATATACCCACAGGTTTGTACGGAACCCTCGGTGCGCGAGTCCAACTCGCACTTGACCGGTTTTTTTTTATTATATAACTAATGTGTATTCCGAATATTCATTTATAAAAAATTGTTAGTCCAAAAACATTTAGGTTAAAAACTAAGTTATAGTGGCAGAAACGAATTGCTGTAAATCCGACTCCATGCAGTCTTGTCTGCCCTACCCCTAGAGTGTAATTTAGAATCGCGTAGGCGCGTAGGGGCGAGGCGGCCCGTGACTTGAGGGGCAGGTGGTTGTAACGCTCGCCGCCTCAGCTGAGGCTGGCCGGCTAGGCCAGCCAGCAAGCCAAAGCTGCGGTGGTGAGCGTTACGTCATCCGCGGGCCTAGACAAAACACATGTCCTTTAGCGTTTATGCCAAACGCTACTCCAAAATGTATGAGAATGACATTACCTGCGGAAAGGTTAGGTAATAGGTAATAGGTAAAACGGGCTGTTGTCCGCAACTCCACGTCAAAGCGCGTATTTTGCGTCCGGGTGGGAGATTCAGTTACTCGATCCACCCCAGCTCCTCGAGAAAGGCCAGCAACGCCTTGGTGTTGCTGACAACCTCACGTAGGGTACCTGGGTTACCGAAGTATTTTGCCCTGTAATTAGCGACCACCGGGCAGTTTATCAGCACATGAGCCGCTGTCTCGTCGTCCTCCATGCAGGCCCTGCACAGCGGACTGTCTGTTATTCCTATGACAAAGAGATGTTTGTTAAATGACCCATGGCCAGTTATGGCTGCTGTAACTATACGCAGCTGTGGTTTAGTTAAACGGAGAACCTGTTTCGTGAGGCGAGCATCGAGCTCAGGAAGTGCTTCCTTAGCCTGCCTGCACTCACTTAGGTCCAACCATAATTTGTGATGTTGATACCTGGTTCGCTTCCTTACCAGAGTGCGTAGATACCCGAAGGGAAGTGGCGCGATGGGTTCTGGTCCCACTGGTGCCATACTCGACCCCCTCCTGGCAAGTTCATCGGCTGCATCATTGCCTAGCGGAAAGGTTACATCGTGTCCTTTCCGCAAGTAAAGTCATTCCCATACATTTTGGCATAGCGTTTGGCGTGAACGCTAACAGAAATGTGTTTTGTCTCTGGGCCCTGTGACGATAAGCTCGCGTGGGACCGGCAGTGCCCCGCAGTGCCGGAGCCGTGACAGAAACCATGCCTATTGCATGTTGCACGCTCACTTGCAAGCTGCATGCTTGCTGCATGCATGGTTTATGCTGCATGGTTGCTGCATGCATGGTTTATGCTGCATGGTTGCTGCATACATGGTGTATGCTTGCTTGCATACTGCATGCTTGTTTGCATGCTTCTTACAGGGAACTACACAACAAGTGAACTATCTCAAAACAAGTCGTATGAAGAATAGTACATTATGGTACAAGTGTATAAGGTTGGTGATTACCGCTGAGGCGCCATTGAGACCCGAGCCGTAAGGCGAGGGTCTTAAGAGAGCCGAGGACGGTAATCATCAATAGACACGTGTGTCATACGACGTTTTTCAACACACTTGTGAAGAAAATAATACTAAAAAATCATTTTGTCCTTTGGAGTTTTTAGGTAGTGAACTTTCTATAACGTTAAGGGCTTCACATCTTACATCGGGCGGTGTTACAACATAAATAATTTTCTTCATAACTAGTGGTACTTGTAGTCATTTTAATGAATAAATAACTATAATTTCAACAGTGAAAACGAGTTGAGATTTTTTTTTGCCAATGGCGGGAAAAGGTAATCAGTCTTCCAATGCGCGCGCCGCGCGCATCTAACAATGGCGAATTGGCGATTACTAAGGCCGCATTCCGAATTACAAAAATAACGCTGTGAGCGCTCACATCGATATTTTGCGTTCCGAGTTAGATATCACGATTCTGACGGCTAAGAACCGTCATTTTTGTCATCAATACGGAACGCTCGTGATCGCGATAAAAGTGTTCAATCAACGTTAAAACATATATTCACCATATTAAACTTGTATACACCACACATTTTTTCTTCTTAGATAGTAGCACTATTTCAAATAAATCTAAATTAACTAAAGATTCGATGTGAGTTAAAACAAAACAGCACAACTGTCATTTTTGACAAGATGGCGCATGTCATGATGTCATCTATGACGATTCGCGGGACGTCGTGTGTGAGCGCGGTCAAATCGATATTATTGTAACTCGGAGCGTGGCCTACAAGAATGACGTTTCTTTTTTTTTTTTTCACGGATAGTGCTTTAGCCCTATATAAAATGTACTCTGTGGCTTTAGCCACGTACAAAATGGGGAATCCAAAGTTTTCTTTATTACAGAAAAAAACAAAAGTTATATTTGAGTGAAAGTTTTATTTATTAAAAACGTACAAGTTGAAATTATCTATTTAATTCCGAAGTTGCATGAAATGAGCAAGCAATAGGTACATATTAATCTATTTGTACTATTGAGCACGACCTTTTTTGTTTCGAAACTTTTTAAGAACAAAGCAAATCAACCAATAAAAAAAAAGCTAATAATAGTAATGAAAAAGTCACAGTTTGATAATAGGTGTCATTATGTGCCTAATTGCGGTGAAATTAGAGCCATTTTATGAGCAAGTGTGTTGAAAAAAATATTGCCCACTGGATATAAATATACGTAACTCGTATCTACGCATGAGAGAAGTTCATAACAAAACCTTTGTAATACAAATTGGTTTTAATTAAAAACATTAAAAATAAACATAAACTAATTTGAATTTAGGACTTATTTTATTGAAAACGGTTTTATTTCTTTTGTAAAATTTATGACATATGGACATATGTGTTTTATGGCATGTCATAATAAATGACATAAAGTTCGGGCAAGTTATCATTCGGACAAATGATGATAGGACAAAAAAAAATGGTTCCTTAGATTATGGATAAAAAAGTTAGGGAACACAATAGAGAACCCATTTTAATATGGAAACTTATTTTATGGCAAATAAAAGTTATGACTAATAAGTTGATATGACAAGCGTTAATAGAGTAAATGATAATAGTGAAAGTAAATATTATTTTCAACACACTTGCTCATAAAATGGCTCTAATTTCACTGCAATTAGGCACATAATGACACCTATTATCAAACTGTGACTTTTTCATTACTATTATTCACTAGTGAGTTATAGAATTGGTTGAGTTGCTTTGTTCATAGTGAGTTATAGGTTGTTTTTTAATTTGAATTGGTTGAGTTGCTTTCTTCTTAAAAACAACGATGATGATGATGATGGTGATGACGATGACGACGATGACGATGACGATGACGATGACGATGACGTTGACGATGATATGACGATGACGACGACGATGATGACGATGATGATGAAGATGATGATGATGATGATGATGATGACGATGACATGACGATGATGATGACGATGACGATGACATGACGATGACGACGACGATGATGACGATGATGATGATGATGATGATGATGACGTTGACGATGACATGACGATGACGATAACGACGATGATGATGACGATGACGTTGACGATGAAGATGACTATGATTATAACGTTGACGATGACGATGACATGACGATGACGACGACGATGATGACGATGATGATGAAGATGATGATGATGATGATGATGACGATGTCGATGACATGACGATGATGATGACGATGACGATGATGACGATGATGATGATGATGATGACGATGACGTTGACGATGACATGACGATGACGACGATGATGATGACGATGACGTTGACGATGATGATGACGTTGACGATGACGATGACGATGACGATGACGACGATGACGATGACGATAACGATGATAATGACATGACGATGACGACGACGATGACGATGACGATTACGATGACGATGACGATGACGATGACGATGATGATTTTGTAGTATGATTATCGTCCTCGGCTCTCTTAAGACCCTCGCCTGACGGCTCGGGTCTCAATGGCGCCTCAGCGATAATCACCAACGTTACACACTTGTACCATAATGTACTATTATTTTAAATAGAACGGCCGAAGCCAATTAAGCTATTTAAACATGTGAATATATTCATACAGTACAATCTATTTAACAGTCATGCATTCTTCTCACAAAAATTCAAACATTCAGACAGCATCATCTTCCATTCATTCGCAAAAATGTCGAGATCTGTATTCGAGTTCAGGAGAGCGTTAACAGCAGTTAATGTCCGAGGAATAGGTGACTTGGAATGTGCAACAGTACGGCAAGCTGGAACAGCCAGTAAGCGGTGTTTTCTGCCACGACAGTAATTGTTCGAGACAAATAGGTTGCAGATTTCGATATGTAGATCAGGAACATCAATAATCCCTCTAAGATTTTAAATACTACAGTCATCTGATCACGCGACCGTCTTACTTCTAGAGAATTGAAACCTATGCAACCCAAGAGGAATTTAGTGGGATACAAGAAAGGATAAAACCCATACAAGTGTTTGTAGACGTATCTAAGGAATGCTTTTTGAACTTTTTCTATAGCTAACGCATACTGCTTCTCAAAAGGAGGCTTTCATAAGCACGCACTAGACTCAAGCTTGCTACGGACCAGTGCCCCAAAAATAAGCTTAATTACGTGGGGGTTGTGAAAATCACGACAGTTTCTTAAAATAAAGCCAAGGCGCCTGAAGGACTCCTTAGCAGTGGATGTGACGTGGTCGTGAAAAGTGAGCTTAGGGTCAAATATGACACCCAGGTCCTTCATGGAATCAGTTCTTGTAATTGTATGTCCATTCAGTTTGTATTGGAAATTGACCAGGCGCCGCACTCGACCAAAAGACATCACGCAGCATTTTCATTTATTAAATTCCATTTTATTCTCTAAACTCCACTTAAACACTGCATCAATGTCCAATTGCAAAGCTTGGCAATCAAGCTCCGATTTTATTTCATAAAACAGTTTTAAGTCATCTGCATATAAGAGGGATCTGGCCCTCGTAACTATCTCAGGGAGGTCATTTATCATTAAAATGAAAAGGAGAGGGCCGACTACCGAACCTTGACTTACAAAAAAGTACTCTGTGCACCCGAGCGAGTGTGGTATGGGTGTGACTCGTACACACCTAATCTGACAAATTGTTGTCGGTCCCGCAAATAATCTGCAAGAAGCCGTAGAAGCCCCGGAACAACACCTATCGCACTGAGCTTTGACAGCAAGACGTCATTCGTCATTGTTGACTCTGTCGAATTATGAGGGGGACGATTATGGAAAACTTTAACAGTAGGTACAAATTATTTTATGGAAAACAAGACAATACCCTTTTTCCCTTTTAATAGTGCCACACTCGTCTCATACTTAAATATCTTGTTTTCGTTAAAAATTTTGATCGACAGAAAAATATGATCTGGAAAAATATCGAAATTTCGAAAATCCATATTTTTCTAAATATTTTTAATCGCGCTACATTGCTATTCGGTTTTTAATTCGTATGTACAGAGGCCAGCACATCAAGCTACCCCAATCTGTCAAATTTCTTTGATAGTTTTTCAACTTTGTAACAAAGGAATAAGGTTTATGTTCAATTGGGAAAAATGTACAGTTTGGGATAGCTTGACCTGCTGGCGACTGTACAGACGCCAGCACATCAAGCTACCCCAACCTGTCGTTTTGTTTTTCTTTCATCAAAAAAGCATAAATAATATTGCGCGTGTGGAAGTTCTTCCAAAAAAAGCCAAGTCAGTTTTCTTTTGTTTTTGGAATATGTATAAATAATCATGCGAAAACTGACGATAATTATATCAAAATCTCGATATACTTACATCGATACCCGTTACAAACAGCATTCCGGCGAGCGGGGATGATCAGTGGCCAGTGGCCCTAGTGTTATCTCGATCTATCATCGCATCGGCTTTAAACTGTGCTGCTACCTACGACGAGTTTTCACCCCCCTTAACCCCACTATGGATAATTGATATTGATTATTACAAAATATTTAAACCAACATATGACACGATTTTGGAAACATTTGCAATTGAATTTTGCAAATGTTTGTTATGCTGCGGCCACACTACGGTCAACGTCAATGCCCCAACATCGCGATATAAAACGCGGTAAAGAATCGGGTATTATGCTCACGGTGGACAATGGCAAACGTTAGTGTGGCCGCTTTATCGCAATAATTCTCACGTTTTGTAACGTCAAATGGCAATGTGAATGTCATTGTAAAATTATCGCGACAAGTTGTGGCTACACCTACGGTTAACGTCCAACATCGCGATAATTAACGGCGTTTCTCGTATCTATCTAATCTAACTCAGACGCATACAAGGCGAATTAGATAACAAAGGCAAATATCTAACAAGAAATCGACTTTGCACAATAAGATTTTGTTTTTTTAAGTCTGGCAACGCTTTATGTACATTATACAAACATATGCAGCAATGGATAAACAACAAGCTTCAAAATTATTGAGATTCTGATTATTAGTGTATTACACAAATATGGTGTTTTTCAAAATTTGACGGACAGATTATAAACTATGGCAAAATAGTGCGTAGTTTTTGCAGTTCACAATTTAGAATCTCGCGAGATAGATAACAAACTAACGGTGTTCACAATTTTAAGGTTTTTTTTTTGGGTGGGAAATCATCAAATAACGTCTCCCGCTCTGGGTGGAGCTGGAGAGCGGGTCAGACTTTTACTGACTAAAACCCACCATGGGCGTAGCCAGCCATGGGGTCAGGGTGGGGCAGCAGTCTAAAATAATAAGTAACTAGCAAACTATACCCGCGGTCTTACCCCGGTTAATCTTTTCATACAAAAAGGTTACACCCTATAGCAACCTGTTTCTGTATGTATAATTCGAATTATCCAAAACACTTTCTTATTGTACACCACGAAATCTTCCATCCAAAAATGTGTGTCTAACTTCAGTCGTTTGGGTTCTGGACGTATGCCAATTTGTTAATCAGTCAATTTGGAGGTTTATATCTATCTATAGATACCTAATACTTTCAGGTACAGTAAGTAAAAAAACCGGTCAAGTGCGAGTTGGACTCGCGCACCGAGGGTTCCGTACAAACCTGTGGGTATATAAGTAAAAGTTCAAAATTGTCAAAAATATTTTTTTTATATAACGAAACTAAAAATTTACGGTTTTCGTAATTTTTCCTATATCTGTACTATAAGACGTGACTTCGTACAAAATTTCAAGATTCTAAGTTCACGGGAAGTACCCTGTAGGTTTTGATTCCCGTGCGAGTTTCGAAAATTTGCGGAATTTTGCAGCCTAAATGGCTGTATCTTTTGATTGCGTTGACTTAGAAGGTTGATTTTTCTACAGCTTCCAGGGACAGTAGAACTAAGTATCATATAGAAATTTCAGTTTGATACCTCCACGCGTTCCTGAGAAAAACGGTCTTGACAGACGGACGGACGGACGGACGGACGGACGGACAACAAAGTGATCTTATAAGGGTTCCGTTTTTTCCTTTAGAGGTACGGAACCCTAAAAATCATCATCATATAAGCCGAAAGACGTCCTCTGCTGGACATAAGCCTCCCCCAAAAGGGGGTTAGGTTCCTTACAGGTCAGAGCCAGGGTGGGGCAAGCGACCCACCCTGCCCCATCGTGGGTACACCCATGCACCCGTGTTCCCTCAGTAGCCTGTGTGCCAGGGGCCACGGTATCTCTGTCGAACAACCCGCACCTCTGGCAGGCATCGGCCCTTGCGGGCCCCATCAGTTTGTGCCGACATCTTTTTGTGGCGCGCGTGGAACACAACGTGCCGTCGACCTGGGCTTGGTCCTTACCGGACAGCGAGCTACCCATTACTCGCCGTCCGCAAGCCCACGCCTATGGTAGCTGGGAATCAGCCTGGGTTTCCCGACGCCCAGGTCGTCTCCTGCGGCGACTAGGGCTGTGAGGGCGCATATACTGCCTCTGACTCACCTGCGCCGCCCCCCTCTTCGAGAGCATTACTGTTTCGCTGAAGGAGGTGACGGCTACCCATGCACTCTCGCTCCGTACCATGGCCTGGACCAGGGCCGGACGCGAGAGATCGCCGCCGATCGCCTCCACGAGGACACGGTGGTGCTCCGCCCAAGCCGGGCAGATCTCCACCGTGTCCACAGGGCGATCTTCGCAGTGGAAACACCCGGGCGTTTCCTCCCGCTTTATGCGAAACAGGAACCTCCCGAAACAGCCGTGTCCAGTGAGGACCGGCGTAAGGTGGAAGGTGAGGACGCCATGCCGCCTCTGAAGCCACTCCTCAAAGAGGGGACTTACCGCCGCAAACAATCTTACGGTGACATCAATACTTGCTGCTTGCAGTCCTAGTAACACCGTAGCTAATTCGTGCGACCATGTTGTGGAATTGATCGCGCAGTGAGTGCTGCCTTGAGTGTTCGATGCCAGCGTTCTATCATCCCGTTACACTGTGGATGGTAAGCAGTGGTCCTGGTGCGGTGTATGCTCATACGATGCATCAGTTTTTTGAATAACTCTGGTTCAAATTGCCTCCCTTGATCGGTGGTAATTGTCACGGGGCATCCAAATCTGGCAATCCAACACTCGTAGAATGTATTGGCGACCTTTTCTGCGGTTATGTCTTCCATTGGGCAGGCTTCTGGCCATTTGGTAGCCCGGCCTATCATTGTCAACAAATACCGGTACCCGTTGGAGATCGGTAAGGGCTCGACAGTGTCGATGTGGAAATGTTCCAGCCGTTTTGCTTGTTGAAAGCTAGCTACTGGTGACTTCGTGTGTTGCTGTACTTTCGCTCGCTGGCACGGATCGCAGGCTCGAGTCCAGTTGCTTACGTCACGGTTCATCGAAGGCCAAAAGTAACGGCCAGTGACCAGCTTCCTTGTGGCCCGGAATAAGTTCCGGGGTAACTAAGGTTGTGAATGGCATGGTATGCAGTTTTTCGGAATTCTTGTGGCAAGTACGGGCGAACTGCACTTGTCGACATGTCGCAAATAATCTTCGTGGTTGAGTTAGGCATGACGATACTTTTCAAGTCATACTTTCCCGTATTTCTTAATGTTTTCAATTCTTCATCTTCTGATTGTTTTCTTGCCAACTCATCGTAGTCTATTGGCGTTGGGCAGGTTATGCTTTCTATTCGAGAGAGTGCGTCCGCTACTTGGTTTATTTTTCCGGTGTTGTGTTGAATATTTATCGTGTATTGCCCTATATATTCGAGATATCTTGTTCTTCTTGGTGTTTCGTTGTTACCGGTAGCCGCCAGTGCATGAATCAGTGCCTTGTGGTCCGTATAAATGATTAGATCAACACCTTCAAATATGCGTCGGAAATGTCGTACTGCCATATAATATATATAGACAACAGTTCTCGGTCGTAGGTGCTGTATTTTTGTTGCGCCTCGCTAAATTTCTTGGAGAAAAATCCAAGCGGTCTCCATATTCCGTGAATTTTCTGTTGAATTACTGCGCCAGCACAGGTGTTCGACGCGTCTGTCATGATAGCGAATGGATCGTTCTGAGATGGGTAGTTGATGAGCACTGCATCTTCAATGTCTTGCTTACACCGGATGAAAGCTAGTTTTGCCGCTTCGCTCCCCTGGATCTTTGTTTTGTCGTTTTTCTTGGCGTTATGGAAATATTGGCTCAATTCTTTTTTGTGCTCGACAGCGTGTGGAATGTTCGAACGATAGAAGTTTAACATTCCTACAAAACGACGAAGATTTTGAACAGTTGTTGGTAGTGGGTATGATTTGATGGTCTTTATCGTCTCTTCCGTAGGATGATTGCCTTCTGAGCTTATTGAGTAGCCCAGGAAATCGAGTTTTGTTTGGCCGAAAGAACACTTAGCGACATTGATTTGCAACCCGTTGTCATTGAGTCGCTGGAACACTTCTTCGAGATTTCTTCTGTGTTCTTCTTCGTTTTCAGAGGCCACCAAAATATCGTCGACGAATGGGAAAACTGGCAATCCTCGTAGCACGTTGTCAATGTGCCGCTGGAATGATTGACCGGCGTTTCTTAATCCGAAGCACATCCTCGTAAACTCGTATAGACCGAACGGGGTAATAACGGCTGTTTTTTTACTAACCAGCAAATTGTAAAGCGTAATAAAAAATTCAATTTCGCGGGCTACCCTGGCGCATTTGAATTTGAAGATGTTGTTTTTCGTTCCCAAGGGTGTTAGATTTTCCACTATTTTACAAATTAGAAGCAAATTGAAATCCTGTCTTTAGAATTAGAAGCAAGTTTGTAATTAATGAAGAATACAGGGTGGCAGGGACATTTGACGCGCAAAGCAATGATAATGATTAAGAATTAAATGCTAGAGATAGGTAGAAACTCGAATAAATTTGGTCACACCAACAACCAACAGCCTGAATAGGGAATAATGCATGTTATTTTTTTTCTTTCATAATCAATGAAGTGCTTATTTATATAAACCCAAGAAAAGTATAAGTACATCAAATTTAATAGTAGAAAGTTTCTACTACAACTACAGTTCGAACGTCGAAATTGTCGGGGCCATATTGTGACGTCACTAACTGCTTTGCTAATTTTTTAGCCGCAAATCATATAAATTAAATTATTATTTCTGCTCCAGTCAAGAAAATCGCACTTACTAGCATAATTTGGTGAGAATTAAAGCAGTTTGCTCAGAAATTATATTTATTCCCAAGGTTTTTGAGGTCTCTGCCGGCATTTTCGAAGTCGACGCGTTTCGAGTTTGCGTTCAGTTCCACCAGTAAGTAAGAAATTATAAAATAAGTAACGAATTAAAAATGTAAAAAAAGCAAGTTGTATCTTGACTGATATGTTGTATGTATAAATAATGAATGAGTTTTGAATTACACGAAATTCCGTATCCTTGTAGATCTGTAATTTGAAGTTGGTCACACTGCATTAAAAAATTGGCGTCCATTTTCTCGACGTCCACGATTCGATTGAATTGTCAATTGTCATCAATGTCATGTCATCCGTATTGTACTGAAAAAGGAGAAAAACGATAGTCATTCATCAAATTCACACTTTTGAATTTAATTTTAGATTTCAACGAATTAACGAAATAGTAGCAATCAAATAGTTCACGAGGTGCGTATTCAATTCTGTTAAATTGCTTCATTTTTAAATTATGATTCGAATTTGCTTCATTTTGTTTTGGAATCACTGTTTGAACATCAATCAACTCGGAATGGAACCTGATTGAAACCTTAGAAGTTACTTTCGTCAAACTTTTCTGTGTCTATATTTCAGCATCATGTCGGCAACTGCATTATTCGGTAATACTTCTGGCTTAGGCGGTAGTTCTGGAGGCAATAAGCATCTGGTAGAATTTCGTGCCGGAAGAATGACTCTGAAAGGGCGTATGGTCCATCCTGATAAGAGGAAGGGTCTTTTGTATGTATACCAAGGAGAAGACTCTTTGATGCATTTTTGTTGGAAAGACCGTACTACTGGCGAGGTTGAGGATGACTTGCTAATATTTCCTGATGACTGTGAATTTGTGCGGGTGAATGAATGCACAACTGGCAGAGTTTATGTCCTAAAGTTCAAGTCGTTTTCGAAGAAGTACTTTTTCTGGATGCAGGTAAGAAATGCAGCTAAAGTAAATCATTTTAAATCTTTTCTTATTTTCCCAAATGCAACTAATAATTGTTTATTAGTGTTTTACTAAACCAGTAAGTTGGCTAAGTTTTACCTTTTCTGAAGTCGACTTGAGAGTTCATATTTTTTTCACAGATAGGTTGTACTATTAGAAGGCTGCACATAAAATTTTAAGTTGTGAAAACCAACAGTTATCGAGATAAAAATTATTGAAAATTGAAATATTTTGTAGTATTTGACAGAAAGTATATCGAATAACCCCTTGAAACGTTCCGTGTTAAGTTCTGTAAAACTTGCGACTATTTGTATTTTGTTTTAAATATGATAATAACCACAATTAACTACTATTAATACTGTTTTTCAAACTAAATTAACAATATTTAAAGCAGTTTACAATTTTTTGCTTTAATTTGGTTAAAATTAACGCAATTATGTTTTTTACACATCAATCCGCTAAATAGAACGAAACGTAGCGACTCCATTTTGATTAAGTTGGCACCGGCTGTCAAGTATTTTTTATAGCAATCTGAAATCCCTTCCGGGGCAGAACCAACATGGTTAGGCAGTAGGTTGTCTTTTTTTTATAACCTCCCGGAACCACTTCCGGGGCAGAACCGACATAGAGTAGGGTAGGTCGAAATGAGTGACAAGAGACGAGTGTGGCAAATCTGACTTGGACCGGTCAGGTTAGAAGGCTAAGGCGGGAGTGGAGCGAAGCGAAGGCTCATCAGGTAGGTAATAGGTTAGGTTAGAACTGTGACCAAAGCGCGCGCAAGCCGAGCGAGCGGTGCCGCGGCAGCGGCCGGCGAGCGCTACTTCCAAATTAGTGGCAGTTACTTTACTTTTTTTTTAATTAAAAAAAAAATAATTCTGTAGGGAGTGTTTTGCAACTTTCCCTTTGGGGGGCTGGGTTCCTCCCTACCCCTCTTCCCCCAACCCCCCTCGCCCCCCTTAAATCGATGTCAGATAAAGTAAATTCCTACCATTTGTGTGCTCCTATTACTCATGGGACTTTAACCTTTTGACCATCACATCAAAAAAACAAAAACATGCTCTCGGTGCAAAGCAGCTTAATTTACATATATTTCTATCATGTAGTTATGACCATGGTGTACTGGGCACATTTTGGTTTGTCATCTATACATGACTGTGGCAGTCAAAAGGTTAAAGCTTAACCTTTGGAGATAAAAGGTGTGATGTTATGTTGTGTAATTGTCATATAGGAACCCAAGACAGAAAAAGATGATGATTTCTGCCGCCGCATCAATGAGGCTTTGAACAACCCTCCAACATCTGGAGGACGTGGTGGTGGTGGCAGTGGTGGACAGGATGGAGAGCTACAGAATATACTGAACAACATGTCTCAGCAGCAACTCATGCAACTTCTTGGAGGAGTTGGCCAAATTGGAGGACTGTCCTCTCTTCTGGGCACTATGGGGTAGCTATATTAATAACATGCATAATTTAACATGCTAAATAGTAATAAGTTCAGCATTTATCACCATACATCTAATCATAGATCACTCCAAAGTTACTCTGCAATTTGTCCAAATATGGCTGTGCTTCAATATTTTCTAATCAATGTTTTTAAAGAAATTACAACATTGGTGCTGATTCTGTTGTCACAAAATTCTCTAAACTAGACTAAAACCACTAAAATTTTGTTTAGTCCTGTCAAACAACGTTTCCCATTCTGAAATTCACTAAACTGTAGTGATGCGTCCCTCACTCATGAGGCCCCTCATTTGAGGTACTCGTGATCGCAAATTGAAAGAGTTACTCGAATTTCAATATTGAACCACCTCATTCCTCATCACCCCTCATTTCAAAATTGACATTGACATTATTGACAATAGGAAATCGAGGCAAGCGAGTTCGTGACTCGCGAATGAGGATTGAGTAATTGAGTGAGCTCAGTGAGCGAATGAACCGACTCAAAAATTGTATGGAGAATTGAGAATGAGTGAGGTGAGGTGTGATCTTGAAGTTTGGACAACACCGTGGCACAGTAAACATTATTTAAAATTATTTCAGCTACGATTAATTATTATGAACTCTAAAAGCATTAGCATTAGATTGGTAATTATACTCAAGCTTAGTCCGAGATATCTTCTATATTCACTGTGTAGTTTCACAATCCTCGCATTGTGTGTGCCGCGAATATTTAGAGGAAGCGAAAAGCTTCGTGTCCAAAACAGAAATAAGGCAGTCTGCTGGCAACACTATATCTGTAACTCATTCCTTTTTTCGCGCCGTGCGTGCTTGTCAGAATAAAATTTCATTTCTACTTTTTGAAGTTTTTAACGCTAAAAATGCCGAAAAGAAAGTGTGAGTGTAAAGAAGAAAGGTACCAAAGGAAGATTAGGAAGTTGAAAAAGAAATTAAAGAAAAATAAAAACAAGTTTGGTGAAAATCGCTCACCATCACCGGGGCTTTCATCGCCAACGACGCCAACACCGTTATCGTCGTGCGAGGCAGAAAGTGATGATAACGAAATACCCGGCACAGAGCTTACAGGCAAGTTTTTCTAAAAGATAAAACCTATCTTGTGATCGTCCCTGTTTTCTATGATACGTGGTACGTGTCATAACAGGCACTCCGGTGGAGTGAGATCATCGGCGGGACATCGGGGATGTCCCGCCGTGTATAATGTGTTTATAAAGAACGTAGTTCTTGACTTGACTCACTGCTGCTGGCTGTTCTGAGTCGCTTGAAGCGTTTTAATAAACGCTAACCTATCGGTGTCACAATGTGTCTAACACATTATTTATTATTTTAATATAAAGGAAAGTTTTCTTTATTAAACGGCCACGGGGTGGTTATGTATACTCGTAGTACCTTATAGTAGGTACATACAGCTGGTAGCTGTAATTGAATCAAACATGGTTTGGTCTCTTTGTAGGTGCTGAGTGTGTAGACAACACAAATGACCCTTCCACTGAAGTATTGGATGATTCCATAATTAGGGCTCTAGGCCAGACTATATCTACAGAAAGGGAATATGGACCAGAAATCCATATGGAACTGGTCAAAAGGGTTGAAGGTATTATTACCAAAGGCCTTAAACAAGATACCAAAGATGAACTTGTAAAGAAATATTTGATACCCTCTAACATCAAGCTCCTAGATGCACCAAAGCTTAACAAGGAGCTGGAGGGATTATTAAATGATGCTATGAAGGCCCGAGACAAGCGAGTTGAAGAACGCCAACAACAGATTGGTATTGCTACAGCGGCCTTGTTGTCTGCTACAGACAACCTGATTAAAGGTGATGTTGACAAAATAAGTCTAATATCAACAATCAGTGATGTCACACGCTTATTGACAGACCTACATCATCAAGACACAGTCACCAGAAAGAAGCTAGTAATTCCGAATCTTGATAAAAATATAGGAAAGACCGTTGAAAACCAAGAACGTGATCAATTCCTCTTTGGAGAAAAATTTAATGACAATGTCAAAAGTGCCACAGCAATTAAAAAATCTGCTAGCACCATTTTAAAACAAAACAACCCTAATCGGAAAAATACCTCATCTAATCGACCAACTCAGTCTCAAAATTATCCCAAGAAACAGGGAAACTTCAGAGGCCCTCCTCGTACGAGTATGACTCAGTTCAAACAGGGGGGGGGCAGATATCACCAACAGACACAGCACTACAAGCCGAGACCCCCTCAACGTCCTCCAGCCAAGGCGTCTGTTCGACAATCTTAGAGGTAAATACTTTTGCTGGTAGACTTAAGTACTTTTATTCCTGCTGGTTAAAGATAACACAAGACAAAGTTGTCTTATCTTGGCTGAAAGGTTATAATATCCCATTTTTAGAGGCTCCTCACCAAGAATATATTCCTAAAAATGCAAATTTTTCTGAATCAGATAATTTAATAATATTGAAAGAAATACATAGACTTTTACAATTGGGAGTACTTACAAAATGTGTAACAGTTAAAGGACAATACTTTTCAAAGATTTTTACTATACCTAAATCAAATGGAGAAGTTAGATTTATTTTAAATTTAAAATGTTTAAATAGATTTATTTCACCAGAACATTTTAAGATTGAAGATATGAGAACACTTTGTAAATTGATTTCAAAAAATAATTTTATGTGTACCATTGACCTAAAAGAATCATATTTCTTGATCCCAATGGGTGAAGATAAAAAATATTTAAGGTTTTGGTTTCAGAATATAATGTATGAGTTCAAATGCTTGCCATTTGGTCTAAGTACTGCTCCTTTCACTTTTACTAAGTTACTGAAGCCAGTGATAAATTTCCTTCGAAGAAAAGGTTATAAATCAGTTGTTTATCTGGATGACTTTATATGTATTGGTAATTCTTACCAGGAGTGTCTAGAAAACTGTCAGATGACCTTAAGTCTACTGGAATGCCTAGGTTTTATTATAAATAAGGAAAAGAGTATCACTGTCCCAACCAATACTGCAGAATTTCTAGGTTTTATAGTAAATACAAAAGAAATGTCATTGTCAGTAACTTCTAAGAAAAGGGAAGCAATTTCTTTAATAATTAAGAAATATGCTCAAATGGATCAATGTTCAATAAGAGAATTTGCAAAACTTATTGGCACCCTTGTAGCATGTTCCCCAGCTGTGTCTTATGGGTTTTTGTACACTAAAATATTTGAACAGCAAAAATATCAGGCTTTGTGTACAGCAAACAATGACTTTGATGCAATTATGAATATCAATAGTGATTGTAAAAATGATTTAAAATGGTGGCAGAATCAAATTAAAATATCAAAAAATCTAATACGACAGTACATTTTTCTCTTGGAAATAAATTCAGATGCATCAAGAACAGGCTGGGGAGCATACTGTAATGGTAAAGTTGCAAATGGATTTTGGACTTTAAAAGATAAGGAAAACCATATTAACTTCCTGGAACTTTTAGCTGCTTTTCTGGGTTTGCAATGTTTCGCCAAAGATTTACACTCATGTCAGTTATTGTTGAGAATAGATAATACCACCGCAATCGCGTACATAAATAGAATGGGGGGTATACAATTTCCAAAACTTAATTCTCTAGCTAGGAGCATATGGCAATGGTGTGAGATCCGTAGAATATGGTTGTTTGCCTCTTACATTAAGTCAAAAGAAAATAAAGAAGCTGACCAAGAATCTAGAATAAAAAATGTAGATTCAGAATGGGAATTGGGTAACAAGACTTTTCTCAATGTTACCAAGTCACTTGGAGAACCTGATATAGATTTGTTTGCGACTAGAGCAAATAAAAAATGTCATAGATACATATCGTGGCATAGAGATCCATATGCAGAGAATATTGATGCTTTTACTGTAGACTGGTCGACATTCAACTTATTTTATGCTTTTCCTCCATTTTCGTTAATTTCTAAATGTATACAAAAAATAATTTGTGATAAGGCAACAGGCATCATGGTTTTCCCTCTATGGACTTCACAGCCATGGTATCCCTTCATAGCCGAATTGGCAATTTCAGAAGTGCTACAGTTCAAACCATCAAAGGATTTATTACTATCACCTTTCAGAACACTACACCCCCTGTACAACAGTCTTTCCCTGGGAGCCTGCATATTATCAGGGAAGCGTTCCAGAAAAAACTAACTCCTGATGAAACAATAGAAGTCATGGTAGCATCCTTATCACAAAACACTATTAAACAATATACAACAGCGCTTAAAAAATGGTGGTCATTTTGTAATGGAGAAAATGTATATGAGCTGTCAATACCTAGAGTTTTAAAATTTCTCACAGAAATGTTATCACAAGGCGCTTCGTACGCTACTCTTAATACGTGCCGTTCAGCGCTGTCTCTAATCATAGATACAAGTATAGGAACTGATTTACAAATTAAGAGATTTTTTAAGGGAGTTTTCAAATTAAAACCCTCCAGACCTAAATATAATGACACATGGGATCCATCTGTTGTCCTGAATTATATTCAAAATTGGTCGCCAAATAGCAGCCTTAACTTAGAAAAATTATCCAAGAAATTGGTAATTTTGTTAGCTCTCACAACTGCTCAACGTATTCAAACATTGTCAGTTATCCGATTGAGCAACATAGAGTTCACAGACAACAGTGTAAAAATAATAATTACAGATTTTTTAAAAACAACGGCCCCATGTAAGGATCAGGTAGTTATAAAGCTTCCTTCCTTGGATACAAATCTGGAAATTTGCCCCGTATCGGCACTTAGGCATTATATAGACCAGACTAGCGCACTCAGAAAGGTAGACACAAATAATTCGGATAAGCTATTTATTTGCTATAAAAAACCATATAACTGTGCTAGTAACCAAACAATTAGTCGCTGGATCAGGCAAGTTATGGCGGAGTGTGGTATTGATGTAAAAAAGTTTACCCCTCACTCCACGCGTCATGCGTCCACGTCTCTAGCGTGTAGAAAAGGCGTAACGTTAGATTGTATCTTTAAATCTGCTGGTTGGTCTATAGGATCTAGTGTTTTTGCCAATCACTACAATAGACCCGTAAATATAGAAAACGATAGCTATACCTTTACAAAAGCCATTTGTAACATTAAGGATTAAGCTTGTAATTAGTACTTAAGTACCTTTACCCTTAGATTAGGTACCTATTGTTAAATTGATGTGATAAATCACATTAAATCGCTGATTCTTATATTCTGTTTTCATTGTATACTATACCATATTATTATTATTTATGATTTCCAACAATTCTCTAAACATCTACACAGTGAATATAGAAGATATCTCGGACTAAGCTTGAGTATAATTACATAATTAAACGAACTTACCTGAAGTGAAGTTCTATTGTAATTATACGAAGGGCTTAGTCCGAGATATCAATTTCCCACCCGCCCTTTCCATAATCATAGATTATAATGTCCCTAGAGTCAGGTTGGAAATCATAATCCAATACTAATGCTCTGAAAAGAATGAGTTACAGATATAGTGTTGCCAGCAGACTGCCTTATTTCTGTTTTGGACACGAAGCTTTTCGCTTCCTCTAAATATTCGCGGCACACACAATGCGAGGATTGTGAAACTACACAGTGAATATAGAAGATATCTCGGACTAAGCCCTTCGTATAATTACAATAGAACTTCACTTCAGGTAAGTTCGTTTAATTATGTAATAAAGGGTCATTGATTCGTTTATTTTGGCGGTCTAAAATTTATAAGCGAAAGAAAATGATGTGTGTGAGAGAGTGAGGACGTGAATAATCGGATTATCGGAGAGTCGTGACTCGTGAGTACTCCTGAGTCGTCGTTGCACCCGCGCGCCTCGCTCACTTGGAGCTTCGTTTGAGTTCGGCTCGGGCTCGCGAGTCGTGAGGCGAATACGCCGTCGTACGATTCCTCACCTCAAATGAGGGGTCCCTCGTGAGGACCTCACGAAGCAAATTGAGGGGCTCCCTCATCCTCACATAAAATTGATGAGTTACCCATCACTACTAAACTGACACAACATAATTAAATTTTAGTTTCACAAGTGTAGATACTCAATTTAGTGAAAATGGCAAATAAGCTATTCTGAATGTGCCATTTTTCACCTAAAAATTTGATTGTCAAACTAAATCAGACTATTTTTAATTGCAACTAAAAAGGTATGGATTAAAATTAATTGCCAAGAACTAAAGTCTACAAAGCGCATTTCTCATATTGTTCTTAAAACTTTGGGAAAACAGTAGAATCTCACTAAACCGGCACTTAAATAGACCGATACGTCCAATAATCAGGCACCGTCAGCCCACGCCTCCCTCGCCATAATTTTCAAAAAAAAAATTAAGGATTATTTTAAAACTATGTAATTATTTAGCTGCAAGTTATTTTACAGTTAAAAAAGACGTTTAGAACATTAATACAAATATATCATATTCTCATTATGAAATTTCTTATTTTATTTAATATTATTTTTTCTACATGTGAGTCGTTTTCAAAATATGTGTACTATTACTACTAAATATTTGTGAACACATTAAAACTGAGCACATTGACGCTTTTATTATTGAAGAAAATGACCTGGAAATAAACACCTTTGATAAATTCGATCAGATTTTAGATAATGACCTGGAGAAAACAAGAAAAGACGAGAAACAAAAATCCAACGAAAGGCAAATGTACCATACCCAATTGATAAACAGTCATGCAAAAGAGCTGAGAGTAAAAACTAAAGGTGAAGTGAAGATGAATGTCGACGAAGAAACAGAAATGGCTGACGATGCTGAAAATGGTGAGATGATGATAGATCTGCTAAACCAAAAAGAAAACTCACCTCCTTGTGCAAGCATTAGCATTAGTAAGTCGTGCCAAGTAACTGCAACCCCGGTGAAAATATTGACTCAAGTAGCAGTGAAGATGATATTAAATGAAAAAACAGGCAATATGCAAATAATACCCATAAAAGAAGATAATGATCTGAAGAAAACAAGAAAAGAGAAACAAAAAGCCAATGAAGGGCAAATTTACGATACACAGTTATTGATGGACAGTCATGCAAAAGAGTTGAGAGTAGAATCAAGTGACTCAGGAATTATGAAAAGCAAAATGGTAGTAAAGAAAATCCTAGATCCGGATACACAGTTGATAGCAAGTGAAGCAGTAAACCTAAAAACAGAAACAGACATAAAGGAAACTATAGGAGAAGTGAAGATGAATGTCGACGAAGAACCGGGCTGATTATGATAAGATGATGCAAGATCTAATGAATCAAAAAGAGAACTCACCTCCTTGTGCTAGCATTAGTAACTCAACACCGGAGAAAATATTGACTCAAGCAGCAGCAAAGACAATATTAAATGAAAAAACAGGCAATATACAAATAATACCCGTAAAAGAAGTTAAAACTGAACCTGTTATTGGAAATCAAGGTAACTTTCAGGACGAGAAAACCGAGACAAACAAATGGGAAATAAATAATACTGTATTGATTAATCAAATTGTAAAATACCCTATTTAGTTCATGCAAATAGAGAACTAGGTATTTTTTGATAATTATGTCTGGCTCTAGTACAAAATTCAAATAATAAATTGTGAGTTTGACAAAATAAATGCGTTTCTTATACATTACACTGTTCTATTCATGTATTTATTATTCTATTCATACATTTCTATGAAAATAAATCACACATTGAATTGAAATTGATCAAACAAACATTCATGGATGTTAAAGTCGTCAACCAGCCCATGACGACCTTGCTTGCTTCTTTTGTATGTGAAAGTCGAGTGTTGTATGACCGAGTCGACTGTAAGGGCGAATACAATACGGTATTTTACTCGCTTCTGGACTACAATGTTGAATTTGCAAAATGTTGAATCCCAAAATGTTTAATTCGTAAAAAGTTGAATATCCCATCTGGACCACAATGTTGAATTTGCATAACGTTGAATCCCAAAAAGTTGAAGTTGTAAAAAGTTATTTTATCGAGATTATTCTACTGTAGTCCAGATGGTGTATTTTTATTTATTATTTAATAAATTAATATGTGAAAAATCTAAAATATATATTATTGATATAGCTTAGGCAAAAAGCAGTCGGAAAATGTTAGTTAGTTCATGAAATAACAAAATAAATTTTAAAATGTAATCCAAAGATTTCAGTTTAAATCTGTTTTTGAACACCATGAAATTTTTATTAAGTTATAAGCAGTTAACATAAAAAATATCAGCGCATGCAAACTGACGTAGCAATATGGCGTCCACTGCGTCCAGCGTTTTCGTCAAATTACGCGCGAAATATGAAATGAAAAATTTAAATTCATATTTATGGCACTAATCGAAACAGTAAAAATGTTGTTTTTTTTGTGGTTTATTACCATTTTAGAATCTATGGTATGCTTCCGTGTGGTGCCGGACGTTAAAGAATAGCACCATCTAATTTTTTCCCGTGGGTGTCGTAGAAGGCGACTAAGGGTCTTACTAGAGAATGGACAGCAGCTTCTCTATGCACTTTACCACCATTCTGCGATCGCCAACCCGCCTGCCAAGCGTGGCGATTATGGCAAAACCCCCTTTTTGGGGGAGGCCTATGTCCAGCAGTGGACGTCTTTCGGCTGAAATGATGATGATGATGATGATGAGAATCTAATGAAGACATTTCAAAAATGGTTGTAATAACCTACACCGAGAAATTTCTCGGTGTAGGTTATTACAACCATTTGTAAGGGATGTTTTCCCGCACCGAAATGGTTTTGTCTTGGTAATACAATCGCTTTTTTTACAAATCAAATATTAGAAACAAAAAATGGCAGATTGTGAAAAATCACCACATGCGAGGTTATTTTGCTTTGAACATTTATTCATCGCTGTTCCCTTTGTCGGTGGCGCGTGCGATTCGAGTAGTAGGTACCTACAATTTACTTCTAGTATTGATTCTCAGTTTTTCGATTTGATGAATATTTTTTTAAATTATTTTAAAACAATTTTTTTTTTTTCTTTTTACTTTTACTCTACATATGCTTCGAAAGTACTCCTTATGACAAGTTGTTCTGCCGCGGGAAAACATTTTTTTTACTTTTACTCTACATATGCTTCGAAAGTACTCCTTATGACAAGTTGTTCTGCCGCGGGAAAACAACCATAAAAATTTATCGGTGTATATATTTTGTTATTACAATATGAGAATGTTTTGCCAGTAACAACAGCAGTAGCAACAGTGGCAACACTAGCACTCGTCCGTCGGCGGGGAGCGGCAACAGCAGCCGCGGTGGGAGTGCACCGCGCACCGAGAGGCGTGCTAGCGAGCCGCGCAACAGCGAGCCGCGCACTAGCGAGCCGCGCGCCAGCGAGCCGCGCACTAGCGAACCCGCCGCCACGCGCACGCTGGCCAGCGCGCGCGACGCGCCCACGCCCACCGCTACTCCGCCCAATACAGCTACTGCGCAGCCACGTGGTACGTCATAATCTTATACCATTTTGTCTTATCTCTATTCCTTCAAATTGTTTAATAGTGTTATTACTACTAAGTCTATTTTGCTTTCAAGTTCAATGTGACAGTTCTCAAAGTTTCAATTTACTAGAGGAATTATTGTCAAATGTGGCTAAGCAATTAAGAGGTTGACTATAAAATGCTTTTTGTTTTCTTTAAAACCCCAAGTTCAAGATAAGACAAAACTTCAATGGTCACAGCATCAGCCCTTGACCCTCTCATTTCATCGACAGTTCTTTGCAACTGGCGGCTTAGTATTTGATCTGCGGGCTCAGCTCCAGCTAGTTAATGCTACATTTGAAACAGATGGTGCAGGCGGGCAGATCTACTTGTCAGACTTGCAGCGCTACTTCTCAGGGCTCGGCAACGCGCCGCCGGAGGGTTCTTCGGGCGCGGCGGGCGCAGCGGGATCGGCGGGCGCAGTGGGGTCTGCGGGCGCAGTGGGGTCGGCGGGCGCAGTGGGGTCGGCGGGCGCAGTGGGGTCGGCGGGCGCAGCGGGGTCGGCTGGCGCGGCGGGCATGGTGGGTGCAGGCGGCGCTGCGGGCGCGGTGGGCGCGGCAGGCGCGGGCGTGGACCTGGCGGCGGCGCTGTCCACGCCCGACGTGGTGGCGGCGGCCAACGCGCCCCAAGCCCGGTCTCGCCTGTCGCCGCACCTGGCTCCCCCGGTACCTAAACTCGGCGAGGACCATGTAGAGAGTACCCTGCTCTCACCGCAGTTCGCTCAGGTGAACCTTCACGTATAGCGTTCCAGTCTTCAGCCGCGGCACGTCGCCACCGGGACTCGTCTCGCGACTGGCTTCATATTTTATCGAGCGGTATGCGACTCGCATATTTTTCTTACTGTTCTTGGTCCGTCTGCATGTCCGAAGTGCAAGAGATTTTTTTTACTTTGGCTTTGCTATGGCCCCATATTTTTGAAAAAGTTTACCGAAGAACCATGATTAAAATTAGTAGTCATCCGAATTGGTAAGAAAATACCATGTGCTCACATTCAATGACGTCAGCAAAGGCATTACAATAAAGAAGGCATTCTGTCTATATTTAAAACATTTTGAGTAGCAAAAATGTTTTGGCAGAAGTTTAAAAAGACTTTTATCACGTGAAGCGAACTTCTGAGAGGAATTGTGTAGAGTGAAATCTTCAGTTATGTACGACGTACGTTATGGTTATGGCGACATGCGACAAACATAACGTACAGAGGCCAGCACATCAAGCTACTCCAATCTGTCAAATTTCTTTGATAGATATTCAACTGTATAACAAAAGTAAGGATCATGTTCAACTGGAAAAAAATTACAGTTTGGGGTAGCTTGATGTGCTGGCGTATGTACAGTCACGAGCAATAATATGTATACGCTTACCAACTTTTAAAAGTGATTTTCTCCACTTTTACTAATTGTAATCTTATTTTATTATGAAAATAATATTTTGGAACCCACACTGTAATGAAATATCTAAGTTATCTCAAGGCTACAATCGCTATTTAAAAGAAAATAGCTTTTGAACTTGGCGATGTGTTTACATATTATTGCTCGTGACTGTACGTCGTACACACATCGTCACTTTTAAAGGTAAGTACAGATCGCGGCACGTAAGTTGAGCCAAAATGTCGGATTTTGTTTCAACTTACCTGCCACGATCTTTAATTTTTTTCCAACCTTTTACTAGACGATATATCGACGATATTCATAATCACTTAATGCGCAGATATCGCATCAACCTACTTAAGTTCTTATTAGTGTTTTATTGCAACCATCATCAATTGTTTCACCATGTAATCCCTTCCGTGTAGTCTGACTAGTCCTTGATATCCCAAAAAGTCTGGAACTACTGGGGAGCAACTTTCGATAAAGTTATACAGGCAGCCTATATAACATAGTTGAAGTCTTGTGGAAAATAGTTAAAATGCATACTTCCAAGTTGGTATATAATATTGGATATCTTCAATTTGATACAAAAGTATTATATTATTTACAAAGTTTGGTCCATAACATAAAGTTACTTATTAGTAACACTTACATTTTATTCCAGGCTGCAAACCAATTCTCTTCGGCGGTAACTTCTGGTCAAATGGGTCCAGTGATATCGCAATTCGGTTTGCCTTCGGAAGTCACAGCGGCTGCGAACACAGGCGATATGCAAGCTTTCTTTAAAGCGCTTGAACACACGTCCAATGTAACCGAAAAGCCGAAGGAGGATGACAAAAAGAAAGAAGAGAAACCTAAAGATGACAAAGGCGACAAAAAAGATGACGACGCCGAAATGTCACTAGATTGATTTTTAATTTTGTGTCGCATCTTTGTTGTTTTGAAAAGCAACGAAACTATGTATGCAAGTTTTTTTTTATATTCGTTAGCGGTTTCTTATTACATTGAAAATATAGATTATCTTTTCTTAGTTTTATTTAATTTTTTCACTTATTTTTTTTAAGCTAGAGCAGCGTGGTCTTGAGAAAGGTGGAATCGAACTTAGGCACCGCCTGGTGACTGCACGCTTTACATATCACCCACACACGGAATTCCCTGCTCATGCTCCGGAATTATATAAACAAGTGGCCGCCGAGAAATATAAACTTTAACTGTGCCGTACCGTGTGGTGCCGGACGTAAAAGAATAGCACCATCCCATTTCATCACGTGGGTGTCGTAGAAAGAGACTAAGGATCTTACTAGAGAATGGGTAGAAGCGTTCTCTATGCATTTTACCACCATACTGCGATCGCCAACCCGCCTGCCCAGCGTGGCGATTATGGCATAACCCCCCTTTTGGGGAGGCCTATGTCCAGCAGTGGACGTCTTTCGGCTGAGACGATGATGATGAATTGTGTCAAATTTCATACTCCTCCGTCCGAGTAACTTTCGTAAAAATAGGGGGTACAAGTGCTTTGCGTATATGGATGGATAACGAAAATATACAAAAATTCAGTAGCGCCATGATAATAAGATGTGCAAACATCAAGAATATCTAGCAATCAAGGATGTTTTGGCGATTTACTGCAAGTGCCGTTCTTTACATTGATATTTTTTGGACTCCTATTTATTATTTTGTGGTGGGTACACAATATGTAAAACAAGATGAAATGCAATATTACATACAGTACGTGTTATGTAATATTGCATCAGTTAGGACGTGTCACGCGCACGACCCGCGCATTTACTGCGAACGTGTCCCGCACATTTGGAGGTCTACTCGTAACCGAAACCAAACCGTACCGTAACCGGAAACCATAGGTAATTTCGGCCGGAGTTACCGTTTCCTACCCCGTATCACGGCACATAAGAATAGTATAGGGCCCGAACTAAGAATGAATGACAACACGATTTCACTGTTGTATTGTAATGACTGTTTTTGAAAACATAATTCATATTACAATATTTAGTTTTCTTTTTTAAACAAATACAAATAAAATATTTTTGCGTTAACAACAATTATAGGACATTCTGATATCGTAGGGCGGCACTTGTGGTCCTATCTGATAACTCTTTCAAAGATGACGAAATCTCTTTAAAACACTTCAGTTTCTCTTCTTCAATACTTGTCAAATAGTTAATTTTGTTCATCTCAATTTCTTTCAGTCTTAATTGTTCTCCTTTTAATTTCAACTCAAGTGCCCTCAGTCTTAACTCTTCAGTCTTCTGCTGAAAGCTGAAGACTGAAGAGTTAAGACTGAGGGCACTTTCTATTTTTAATGTCGTTCTCACTTTATATTCTTCTAATTAAACCTTTCTTTTTTTGATTACTTTTTCTGAAATTTTGCAGATAATCTGATGATTCTAAATCTGGTTCTTCCTCTTCTAATTTATCATGTTTTAAAATATCATCTACATCGCAGAATTTACTCTCGATTCCATCATAGCAGTCGTGTCTTGTTATCCTCTTCTTCTACATCAGATGGTGTTTTGTCCGTAGAGTTCATATCTCCATCACCATAATCATTGTTTAAGAATTCCACATGGAAGTTGTCTGTTGGCTCGGGTACCTCCTCTTTACGTACTAACATTTCCAAAGTCAACGTCAAAGTCAAGTCAAGGCGTCCTCCTTATCATCAATGGGGTAGTTTACTAACTTCAGAAGTCTAAGTTCTAAATTGGTTAGTTTAGGCCCGTCCGAAGAATTTTATTAATCGGGAGTAGGGTTCACTCCGAAACCCTAACAAAAACCTTTACGTCGGGTTCGTATCTTTGTTGGCGGTTGTTTTGAGCTGGTGTACCGCGAACCCACCATTAGGTACGTCATTTTCTTAAAAAAATCAGTATGAACTGACTGATTGATTGATTGATTGAGGGGCGCATATACTGCACTCCCTCACGTGCGCCGCCTCCCTCTTCGCGAGCATTACTGCTTCGCAGACAGTGACGGCTACCCATGCATTCTCACTCCGCACCATGGCTTGGACCAAGGCCGGACGCGAGAAATCACTGCCGCCGAACGCTTCCACAAGGACACGGCAGTGCTCCGCCAAAGCCGGGCAGACCTCCACCGTATGCTCTACCGTGTTCTCAGGGCGATCTACGCAGGGGAAACACCGGGTCGTTTCTTCCAGCCTTATCCGAAACATACACCTTGGGTTGAGCCGGCTTCTTATATTTTGACGTCAAAGTTATGACACCGTCGTTTTGACTTTTAGCAATATTTTTCACTAGCTTTTGCCAGCGGCTTTGCCCGCGTGGGAGTCGAAAATTTTCCCACAGGAACGTACTACCGGGATAAAAAGTATCCTATGTGTTAAACCAGGTTATAAATTATCTGTGTGCTAAATTTCATTCAAATCCGCTCAGCCGTTTTTGCGTGATTGAGCACATCCAAACATCTAAAGAAACGTCCAAACTTTCACATCCTTACTAATATTATAAACGCGAAAGTTTGCATGTATGGATGTTTGTTACTCTTTCACGAAAAACGGCTGAACGGATTTGGATGAAATTTGGCACACAAATAGATAACACATAGGATACTTTTCATCCCGGTAGTACGTTCCCGTGAGATAATTTCCGACTTCCACGCGGGCGAAGCCACGGGCGGAAGCTAGTATAATATAATCTTAACACCGCGATTCAGAGAAATGACGGCATAGCACATCGCCATCTATCGATCACGTAGTTTAAAATACTAAAAATATGGCGTCTGTCAATGTCACAATGAAAAATTCACGCTCATAATTTTTTACATAAAATAACTAGTATAGGTATCTGAGTCCAGATTCCACCGTAATATTAAATAAAAACAACTACAATAGTACTAATATGAAAGTAAAAATAAAAAACGTTGTAAAAACGGACCACAAACTTTTAAAAAAAATGGACCAAACAATATCCTATGTGATTTGTGAGTGAGTGATTTAACTATGCAGACAAGAGCCAAGACACGACTACAGCCACACCCACCATCTCCGGACTCGTCGCTCAGCTCCGCCTCGCAGCCGCCGGTGCGCGCCTCAACCGTGAGCGTCGTGTCACCGGTCGCTGCAGTTGCGTCGAGCTCGAGCGACGAGTTTTTCTCCCCACCGTCGTCACCGACACCACAACGACGGCGAGGAAGAGGACGGCCACCAGCGGGCTTGGGACCTCGAAGCCAACAGGGCTCGAGCAGGATCCCCGCTGCTGGTGGAAATGTGTCGCGCATACGATGGACGCAGTCCATGAACGAAAGTGTGATGCGCGCATATTATGGGGCTACAGAGGGAGGAATTAACCTTACAGCGTACCGAGTTCGGATGCTCTCTCTGTTTCAGGTGCTTGAACCAGCCGTCAACGTCTCGGCCCAACGATTATCGGATCAGGTGCGCGTCATTCAGCACAATCATAGATTGGATGACGCTGCACTTGATCGGCTGCGCTCGGAAATGCAGAATAGTTCTGCTAGTAAGCCTCCTCCACCCCAGAATGTCGTGCATGCGCCTGCCGACGTTCCATTACAGGCAAAACCAGCACGATGAGGAGGAAGAAGCCAGGGCTATATCTGCAGAGAACCTATGCAATGTGTATATAGGGAGCATTCTGGAAGATGCCATCTGTGAGTACCGGTTCACATCACCTGTCCTCAGACCACGGCTACCACGTTTGCCCATGAATAAAAAAAACAGAGCCTGGATGCGCTGTTACCAAATTTTATTGAAAGCAGCGCAGACCTTTGCGATACACGCTCAATCTTGCATTGCGCGGCTGTTGCGGCATGTCGTATAGCTCGTGTCAAATTCCCGAATACTGATCGAGCTACACCACCGAAACCCGCCGCACCAGCCTGGCAATGCAGGATTGAGCGTCGTATTAATGAGACCAGGGTACTCATCGGGAAGCTTATCTGCTTCAGGGAGGGCAATACATGCCCAAGGGTGATGCGCTTTGTGAGGCGGGCGTTCACGGAAACTAGTATTAGTCCTCGAGAATATGCATCCCGTGTCACAGAGCGCATCGACTTCCTGAAGCAGAAAGTTTATGCATGGGCAAACCGTATCCGTCGGTATAGGCAAAGAGTAGATCGGTGCACTCAGAATCCATGTTCCAGAATGATCAAAGGTATACAGAGCTTGGGAGCGACCCTTTCCCACTCAAGGTGTGACTGACGCGCGTCTACCGGATAATGATAACATGTGTGCGTTTTGGCGGAGCATTTGGTCGGTGCCCGTCAGTCACACTGAAGATGATTGGATGCGTGTTGTTGAACGGGCGTGTGATTCAATACCAGACATGGAGGCTATCACTATCAGTCCTCTGGATGTGGCCCGTGCAGTCCGTCCGCTGCCTAACTGGAAATCTCCAGGGCCGGACGGACTACACAATTTCATGGATTAAATGGCTACAAAGGTCACACGCCTGCTTAGCTGCATAATTCCAGTCATCTTTAGAGAATGGGTCGCTACCACAGTTCTTTACGACAGGTATTACCCACCTGCTCCATAAATCGGGTAGTACTGCGGAACCTAAAAATTATAGACCTATTACATGTTTACTGACGGTCTATAAAGTTTTTACGTCCATTCTTAGAGCAAAAATTACACGTCATATTGAAAGCAACGCTATTATGTCGGTGTCTCAGAATGGATGTAAGAATGGGTCCCGTGGTACTAAGGAGCTGCTCCTTATAGACATGGCCATAAGCCAACAGGTTCGTAGATCCCGGAAGAATCTGTCGACATGTTGGATAGAATTTAAAAGAAGGCCTACGACTCGGTGCCACATACATGGCTCATGAGGGTGCTGGAGTTGTACAAAATAGACGCGACTCTACGCACCTTCTTGATGTCGTGTATGAGGCAATGGAGGACGGTCCTTCTGTATCCAGGATGTCGACAGATCCGGGGGACCGATGAACCGATTAGGATTGAGCGTGGAATATTTCAGGGCAATAGTTTGAGTCCGCTTTGATTTTGCTTAGCCTTGAATCCTCTAAGCACACTGCTGGAGGATTCAGGTCTGGGCTATCGGTTGAGAAGAGGTGGTCAGGTGATATCACACCTCCTTTACATGGATGACTTGAAACTCTTTGCCCCCAACAACTTGCAACTGATGGAGCTACTGAAAGTAACAGAAACCTTCAGTAGCGCCATCAGGATGGAATTTGGTGTGGACAAAGTCATGCATGTAAAGCGAGGAAGGATTATAGAATCCGTGGGAACCCAACCTACGGATTCTATAAACCTTAGATCACTCTCCTCAACCGAAACCTACAAGTACTTGGGTATGTCGGAAGCATTAGGCATCAATGCTGCTGACATGAAACAATCGTTGATGGAGCGCTTCTTTGGCCGCCTGAATAAAGTGTCAAATAGTCTTTTATCAGGCGGAAACAAGGTGCGTGCCTTCAACGGTTGGGTCATGCCGGTTTTGATGTATTCTTTCGGCATACCCAAATGGACTCAAACGGAACTTGACGCCCTGGCTATCCAGGGCGTCAAGAAGGTCCGTACATTGCTGACGGCACAACGGATGCATCACCCACGGTCATCAGTGATGAGACTGTACATCCGGCGGAAGTGTGGGGGCAGAGGCTTTTTAAATGCTAAAACCCGCCACAACCGCAAGATTTGCAGTCACAGGGAATATTTCCTTAACACTGACGTGAGGATGCATCAAGATGTGGTCGCAGTGGACAAGAGCCTCACCCCGCTCTCCTTGGCGAAAGAGAACTGGCGCAAACCTGCAGTACTGGATACAAACGATCGTAAGGAAGTATGGCAAGGCAAAGAGCTATACGGACGCTTTTTCCGGGCTCTTCATGGGCCTGATGTAGATTTTTTGGCGTCTGTATCTTGGCTGCGTTTCGGCGACCTCTTCGGGGAAATCGAAGGTTTTGTCTGTGCGATTATGGATGAAGTTATCATGACGAATAACTATCGGAAATACATTTTCAAGGATGGTACGGTTGACATCTGTCGGGCATGCCACCGTCCCGGTGAATCAATCCGACATATCGTTTCCGGTTGTTCTCATCTTGCTAACGGCGAGTATTTGCACAGACACAATCTAGTAGCTAGGATTATCCACCAGCAACTTACTTTGCAGTACAACCTTGTGGAGTCTGAAGTACCATACAGGTATGTGCCCGACCCAGTTCTCGAGAATGGTCACGCCACATTGTACTGTGATCGATCTATCTTCACTGACAGGACTATTGTAGCCAATAAGCCTGATATTGTGGTGATAGATCGCCGAGAGCGTTGTGCAATGATTGTTGATATCGCTGTCCCTCATGACGAGAATCTAATGAAAGCTGAGCAAGATAAGAAAATCAAGTATCTTGACTTAGCTCACGAGGTCGTCGACATGTGGGACGTGGACTCAGCAATCATTGTACTGATAATAATTACAGTAAATGGCCTAATAGCGAAAAGCCTCGACCAACATCTCAGGAGGCTCTCATTGCGCGGCTGGATCAAGGGCTTGATTCAGAAAGCAGTACTCCTAGGCACGGCACGCATAGTCAGGAGGTTCCTTTCTCTAGAGCCCCGACCACCGACATCTTGGACCCTGCTCCTGATGCCTATGGGCCACTATTTTTTATATTTTAAATGTTTTTATATTGTTTTTGTTAAAATATTTAAAAATATATAATTTTTTTTTCCTTTTTGGCAATTGAGCCGGTTTCGACTATTCTGTCAGCGTCGCGTTAAGACGGCAGCGTAGCGGCTGGCCGTCGACTTCGCACTTTGTGGTATAGGTCTACAGATTTCGATATTAGTCGCTGCAAAGACAAGGACAAGGTTTAGTAAAACATAAATATTCTAAATTACTATCTTACATAAAGTAGGGTACAGCACAGAGACATATACCTAGTACATATTATTTACATATTTATTACGCACCAATTAGAATTTCATATAATTTTCGTTTATAAAAGTTGTTAAAATTTTAATAATTTTGGGAGAGAAGTGGCACAAGACGGTATGGAAGTTAGTCGGAAGAGGAATGTTACATTTGGAAATTTTGCTACAGAGGTCGAAGGATTTGGAGTTCAAGGAGCAGGAGAAAAATATATGTTCTAAAGTACCGTCCGCAAGACCGCATTCACAAAGGGAACTGTCATAACATGGATCTTGTTCAGAAACACTGGGCTACAACAATGTCCGAGTCTTAGTCTGCAAAGTGAAGAAACAGTTCTTTTGGTTAGTTTTGGATATTTAAAAAACCAAGGTTTCCGCTGGATGTCAGGCTGTATAGCTGCATAGTAGGCACCTTTGGTTTTTGAGGTCTCATTCCAATTTTTGGTCCATGAGTCGAACAGTTTTGGCTTGGCACCATTTCGTAAATCGTAGTTATGAGCTACATAGTGCTTTCGATCAGCTGGATTTGATGTGGCATACTTTGCTAACGAATCAGCGCACTCATTGCCAACAATACCCGAGTGACCAGGAATCCAGGCTATCTCGACGTCCAAGCCGTTTTGGGAACAGTCAAATAACAAGCTCTTGATTTCTGCAACGATTTTACAATGGATTTTACTGTGAAGTTGATTTTGTTTGATTTGGCCTCAATACTACTACGGGAATCTGAAAAAATTACTGCTTTTGTTATTTGATGAGATTTAAAATAATGTATGGCTTCTAAAATGCCAATACACTCTCCTGTAAAAACTGATGCTTCTGGGGGGCATTGAAAAAGTAGGGCAATTTTTGAATTTTGAAAATATACTGCTACTCCTGTACATTCTATTTGTGATATTTTTGATGCATTAGTAAAGAAAAAGTTCCAACCTTCCCAGTAACGCTTGACAGCTAACTCAAAGTCGCGTCTTGCGTTTTGGGAATACTTTTAAATACCTAGTCCCAAAACGGCTTTTGGTTCGAAGTGAATCGTTTCATTTGCAGCAGAAAAGACGGGGAGAGTTGGATATTGACACACAGGTGGAGAGAGGTGTTTAAGCTCTCTGTACCTATTTATCAATAGAGGAACTGTTTTATTATTCCAATAAGGAGAGTTATTGAAGAGAAGATCTATTTGCTCTAAAATTGGGAGTAAAGGATGGGATGAAAGAGAGAATCCTTTAGATAGGAAACGATCTGCCAAATACTGTCTTCTGAGGTATAGGGGCGGTTCTGCACATTCAATTTGAAGCGCATTTATGGGAGAGGATCTCATGGCTCCAATAATAATTCTCAGGCACTTGGCCTGGATGCTGGCTAGTTTTTTGAGCGCTTCTTTGTTGCAAGGCTCAATAAGGAAGGAACAGTAGTCCAAAGCACTCCTGGTCAACGCATTATAGACCAGTTTGAGGGTGTAGGGGTGGGCTCCCCACCACACTCCGGCCAAAGCCATAAGGACCGATACGGAGCGTTCACATTTTTTGACCGTGTTGTTAATATGATCAATCCCAGACAATCTCGAGTCCAACGTTACTCCCAGAAACCTAGCCTTATCACTTACTGGAATGACTTGTCCATCAATACTTATTTCTACTCTGGGAATACAACACTTGCGGGTAAAAATGACAGCTGTACTTTTTGGAGCACTTAAAAATAACCCGTGATCAAGGAGCCATTGGTTTAGTGAAGACAGAGTTACATTCATTGATAGTGCGGCATCCTGGATAGAATTGCCAGTGACCAGTAATGCAAAATCGTCAGCATACTGAAGAATTTTGCAGTCATAATTTAAAGATGAGGATAAATTTGCTGTGTATATATTATATAATGGGGGACTCAGAACAGATCCCTGAGGTAACCCTCTCCATAATGTTCTTTGTTCAGAGTCGGCCCCAGGGATTCTTAATTGAATGACGCGATTGGTAAAGATACTACCAATGATAGTAGAAATCCTAGCCGGGATTCTCAGCTCGTCCAGTTTTTGGCTGAGAACAGGGAGGAGGACCGAATCATAAGCAGCTGATATGTCAAGGAAAACGGCCACCACAGAGTCATTCCTGCTGAGGGCCAGCCGGACCGCTGACGTGAGGGTACCTACACTATCAGCTGTGCCCAGACCTGTCCTGAAGCCGAACTGAGTCGTTGGAAGCAGTCTCCTATTCTCCACCAACCACACTAGACGATTCTTAATTAGGTGTTCTAAGAGTTCGATTAGTATGGACGATAGAGCTATGGGTCTATATGAGCAATGATCATTAGGATCTTTGCCAGGTTTTAATAGTGGAATTACAACTTGAACCTTCCATTCTGAGGGAATATATCCGGAAGTGAAGCAAAGATTAGCCAAGTCCAAGTAGTATTGGTGGGTTTTTGGACCAGCTTTTACGATAAAAGAGTAAGGAAATCCATCCACCCCTGGGGCGGAGTCCTTAACATGGGATAGTACAGTCAATTCTTTCAAGCTGAATGGCATATTCATTGGATCACTAGTGTTGTCTACATCCTCGATGCCAACACAACTGTCCTCTACGCTCGGAACATACGCTGGAGCGATTTTTGAGAAAAACTGGTACCCCAGTTCTTCTGAGATGTTGTTCGAAGAAGCAGGTGCTAAACTACTCCTGAAACGCTTGATTTTCCGCCATACCACCGAAACTGGAGTGGATGGGTTCAGCGAACAGAAATATTTTGACCAATCTTCACGTTTTTTCTTTTTAAGTACTTTCCTGGACTTAGCTAAGATTCGCTTGAAGGCGATGAGGTTATCCAGGTTCATATCACAGTTAACAGTCTCTTCAGCCTCATTCCTGGCCCTGACCATATCAGTGCATTCCCTATCCCACCATGGCGGAGAGGGGATTCTGTTAGACTGGGGTTTTTTGGAAGGAAAACAGTCATCTGCTGTAGCAGAAACGGTGGATGAAAAGGGCAAAAAACATTCCTGGGCATTATCCCCATTAACTTTTGGAAGGGAATATACTCTTAAGTCTACAATTTTGGAATATAAATCCCAATCTCCTGAGTCAAGTCGGTATTTCAAAAGGGGAGGCGAGACTTTTGTGGGAACATTTTTAGAAGGGAATTCGATCATGATGGGGTAGTGGTCACTTCCATAAGTCATATTCAAGCGACGCCAGATGAGGAGGCTAGATATATTGGACGAACAGAATGTCAAGTCAACACAACTATTACTCTGCCCTGGTGCAGACCTGCGTGTAGCACTGCCGTCGTTGATGACGCAGAGATCAAGATCATCCAATACATCCAGCAAGCCAATGCCAAAGTTATCGCAGGTTATGGGTGATTTTAATTGTCACCATTACCTACCGTTGGGGATCGTCTGATCCCCAACGGTAAAAAATCACCCATAACAAGTATTGGACCACTAACATTGCATAACAAATTTCTAATTATCGAAAGATATTCGAGTTCTGGATGCGCAATATAAAAAGAAAAAATATTGATACCCTCAGCCTTAACAGCAACAACATTTATGTTATCGCCAACAAAGGGAAGAGGAATCGGGGCAAATGATACTTTGCTATTGATGAGCAAAGCACATCCCCTATATCCATCAGGTCTGTCATTACGAACACTGCCAAAACACGGCATCCTGAAATTACTTTCAAGTAAAAGCCATGTCTCAGCAATGCCGCAGACTGATGGTTTATACTTATTTATTAAAAAAGAAAGATCAGGCTTCCTGGGAGTAATACTCCTCACGTTCCATTGAAGAAATGTTAGTGGATGGAAGATTGTGTATCTAATTTAAGATTGAGGTCAATTTTAAGGCAAATGATTGTGTAGGATTTGTCAGATTAATCCTAATATATTCTTTGGGCTGTCCTCTCGTCTGTAATTCATTGGCTCAGCGGCTTCTGCTGGGAACGCGCAGCCATTATTGGAGGGGTAAAAAGAATAATTTTGGGTAAGTTCTTGGTGAGCTTGCTTATTATAGCCTGGAGAAAGGGGGGCAAGGGGCTTAGGGCTAAGTAATACCGTTTTACGGTATGACCTTTGGGTAGCAGGGATTGGGCTTGAGGAGTGAGATTGGGATTTATTTATTGTAACCTTGTTACGAGGGTGGTATTTGGAAACATCAGCATATGATCTGGAAACTGGGGGACAACCTGACTAGCTTCTACATATGAAATAGATTTTTCCGCCATCAGAGCTTTGATGCTCTTCTGCCGGCCCAATTCAGGATAAGCACTATCATTTGCAAAATGGTTCCCAGAACATGAAATGCAAAATCCTAAATCAGGGGTGGTTTCACATCCATCACCTGGATGATCTTCACATTTGAAGCAGCGTGGTTTAGATCTGCAAAGTGTACGTGTGTGGCCAAACCTACAGCAGTGGTAACATTGGACTGTTGGGTATGTGTACCTCTCAACTGGAAGAGCCGAGTGGAAACAAAACACCCGTTTAGGTAAAACTTGTCCGTCAAAAGTAATAACAACTGTCTGCGTAGGCTTCCACTCAGCTATACCAGAGGATGTAACTTTATGGCTCATCCTCCTGGCCTTCACAACAGCACCACATTCTTCACGAACCTTAATATTTTCTATACCTTCGTCTTCCGACCATTCAATGGGGATATCCCTAACAAGACCTAATCGCGTAATATTGAATTGAGGGATGGAGGCAATATAATTGTGTTGGATTAACAAGTTATTCATTAAAAAACTGTTTGCATCTTGATGCGACTTGAACTCAACTGACACTTTATTTCTGCCTATGCGTTTGACCCCATCGAGGTGTACGTTATTGATGTTATTTTTAGTCAAAAACATACCAAACTTGACCGGTTGTAGCACAGTGCCTGAAGTCTGACCAACCTTAAGGGAAACATGAACAATATACGGCGGATTATCTCTAGCCGAATATGTAAGTCTGCCGATTACGTTTTTCGGTACCTTGGGTGGAATAATTGGAGTAGTAGGGGGTGACACAGCGATCCTCTTCCGATTTGTAATCTCCGTTTCCATTTTGGGATCTTGCGTGAGAATTTGGGTGTCATGGGGGAGGGTGATAATCAAGCCAGGGGGAAGATCAAAAGGTTCATCAGGGGGGTCGGGATCAGGAGGCTTTTTGGAGTTCATAATGATGGCAAATAATGATTAAAAGCGAGACAATAACAAATAAAACTAACCTTACACAAAGAACACAAACACAAGGTAGTCTCGATCAAGTTTCACACACAGATTCACTAAAAATCGAAAGAATTCGTAATACTGACAAAAGCACGTGTTTAGCCTTCACCACTACCAACGAAAGTCAAAAATATACTTAATATGTACAAAAGAAAACAAAAATATTATGCATGGAAATTCGTTCGCACAAACGTTATGTAGGCTATGTAGATTTTCAAAAAGTTTAACTTTATGTTTGGGATCGGCTGCTGTCATGCACAGTCACAATGAGGCAAAAAAAAAAAATTTACCCTTGATCCCTTTCTACACTTTCAAGTAAGTTTTGAAAAAAATATGAGTCCTTCTTTAATATTTAGGTACCTACCTAGATAAATTTATGCCACGTTTTCTAAACCAAACGAATAAGATCTTTCATTTCACCCTCAAAGGGGTTAACTTCATATAAATCTTTTCTTTCTTTTATATTATTTGATTCATAGGTTATTTATACCAATTGTCGAGTTAATCAAGACACGCAGTAAAATCATGCCTTGTGAAATTAACTACCCTTTTAGTGGTAGATTTTCGAAAAACCCTGATTCACGTTATTCTTTATTTTTGTTTTTAGGTATAAATACTGAGTTTCGAGTTAATCAGACCGCGCGTTAAAATTCTTCCATACAAACTTTGACACCCCCCAATCCCCCTGTGTTTCATAATTTCAGCCGAAAGACGTCCACTGCTGGATATAAGCCTCAGCCAAAAGGGGGGTTTTGCCATAGTCGCCACGCTTGGCAGGCGGGTTGGCGATCGCAGTATGTTGGTAAAATGCATAGAGAACGCTGCTGCTCATTCTCTAGTCTAGTAAGTCCCTTAGTCGCCTCCTACGACACCCACGGGAAGCAATGGGGTGGTGCTATTAAATTTACGTCCGGCACCACACGGTACGGCAGTTTAGAAAAACAATAAATCACCAACTTTATAATTTACTTAGATAAGTATTTGTGCCAAGTTTCAAGATTAAGGAATAAGATCTTTCATACAAACAAAATCCCCCTTTTCACACCCTTAAAGGACGAATTTCCAAAAAACCTTATTGCTCCCCTACATTATAAAAGGAAGCCGTGTGCAAAATTTCACGTTCCTAATCCTAGTAGTTTCGGCTGTGCGTTGATATGTCAGTCAGTCAGTTTCTCCTTTTTTATAGATTATCGTATCGCATGCATGGACACTTGAAACTTTTTATGGTTACCAATATTATAAGTGTCAAGAAGGACCGTATACAGTTTTCAGCGAATCTCATTTAAGCGCTACGATATAATTACGGGATTTGGGATGCAAAAAGGGCGATTTCTTGAAAATTATAAATAGTTTCTTAAATCTAATTCTGTCACAAGCAGGTACGCACAAATAAAAAGCTACACGTGTATATTAATTCTACAGGCGCACATACGTGGGTGGTCTGAAAAGTGTCCGACCTAACAAAGATAGGTACAAGAATCTTTTTCAGTTTTTTTTTTCAACATCGTCTCCTTGTAACTCTACACACTTCTCCCAGCAATTCTCCCATTTCTGTAACCCGACCAAATAGTACCTACTCGGCGTTTTACTCTGCAAAATAATTGTTCACGAAGGTGATTGTCTCTTCATTTGACGAAAATCTCTGGTCTCCGAGCGCAATTTTTAGAGAAAGAAGTCGCTTGGGGCTAGATTTTGTGAGTAACGCGGATGGTCAAGCACTTCAAACCGTAATTCGTGGATTTTCGCCATGGCAACAGCTGAGAAAAAAACAGTTTTTCGATTTTTTTGGAGCCGGTTCCTCCTTTGCAGTCCACTGTTTCGACTGTATTTTTGTTTCGGGCGTATAATGGTGCATCCAAGTTTCATCTACAGTAATTAATCGGCGCCAAAACTCGGATTTATTTCGCCTAAACTGCGACAACAGAGCGTTGGAAATGTTCATTCGAACACGTTTTTCGTCGAACGTGGGCAAACGCAGCACCCAACGCGCCGACAGCTTTCTCATGCCTAAATGTTGATTTAATATGTGACAAACACGTTCTTTTGACATGTTCATAACCTCTGCTATCTCTCTCACTTTAATTCGGCGGTCGTCTAGCACCACTTGGTGAACTTTGGCGATATTTTCGTCGGTAGTTGCAGTTTTTGGACGTCCCGAACGTTCATCGTCTCCCAAGCTCTTACGGCCACGTTTAAATTCAGCTGGCCAAAATTTCGCTGTGGTAAATGATCGAGCAGAGTCCCCGTATACAGAATCCAAATCATCTTTGATTTGCGTAGGCGTATTGCCTTTCAAAAACAAATATTTAATAACAGCTCGATACTCAATTTTGTCCATTTTCACAAAAACACTCGCATCAACTCACTCAAACGACTGTTGCTTAACAACTGCGCGTCCAAAATGGCTGAAACTTTGGTAACTGTCAGCAGATGAACAACGAAATTCACTAGCTTTTATTTACAAGTGCTGCCATCTTCACGTTGGGGTCGGAAACCACCCTGGTACAATTAGAGATACACGTTTAAATCAATGGATACACGATTCTACAAAACGTTACTCCAGCAGGAAATGCAATATCTCGAAAACCTGAAGTCGTACAAATTATATTTTCGGTGCACATTTTTGCACAAATATACGCTCTCTGCCCACGCATAATATTTCTGTTTCCGATCATTCGTTTAGAATTTTCCTGCTGGAACAACGTTACTCCAGCAGCAGGAATAGCTTTTCCCAAAACGACTTTTTTTAATCTGGAGCACTTTCACAGCAGATAACGTAGGTACAAGTTATGTTGTCCGAATAAAAACAATCATGTGTAGGCTGGGAAATAGTTATGACATTTTAGCAGTCAAGACCGGAATAATTTCAAGATAGTGTGATGATGATAAGGAAGATCTACCTCATGAAGGTAAAATCCCACGTTAGTTCAAGTTTCAAAGGTCCACGTATAGGTACTAAATAGCCAGCTGCCATTAGCTTCTCCAAGATAAACAAATCGTGAAATGCTCACACTTGAGCATTTCGCGACTCGTTTGGTGGTGGTATCTGCCATCTATTGACAGTAAAGAGAACTAACGTTTTGTTGTGATTCGCGAGATGACGCAATGAGTGAACGGCAAACGAAATTTCAAGACAGGAATGGCAAGTAAATTCGATTTAAACATATAAAAAATAATGAATGTAATATTTGCAATAGTAATTTAGTGAATAAAGCATTTACGGTTAAATTTAAAGAATATATAACACAAACGAACCTTTCATTAAAAAAATCTAATCTTAAAGCTAGGTAGGTAAGGTACCTACTGTGTTAAACATAATTATGGTTTAAAAACCTCTCATGAGACATCGAAGTGACGAAGACTGCTCAAAACAACTAATTAATGAAAGAAAAAAATCAACTAAAGAATGTGTTGCCTATAAAGTGCTGCACATAATTATCAGGCTTGAGTTTCAACGAATAGTCATTGATTATGCGAGAGACTAGTCGTTCTATGCCTTCTATGTTTGGGTAGATAGGTACGTGGATAGCGTAGTACAGTTGTACCAATTTTTGTTTGCTGTCAAAATAATGTATTATAACCTTTACCACCGCGTTTTAAGAGTCATTACGTCCGAGTCACACTACGCTGGCGTTGTATATCTATACAAACATCTGTCCGGCTAGCTTGATATTTTGTATGTAATACCTACTTTCAATTCGGTAGTAATATTCATTCTCTGTCGGAGTTCAGCACGGTGCGCGCGTTTTCATGTGCGAAAGCACAGTACATAGGTACAAATACGTTTAGATGATTCTCTACTTTTATGTAATTTGCATTATATATAACAAGTGCAAATAGTGACAATAGTGTTGTGCTCATTACTATGTAAACAAGCATTTTAAATTGGTGTAATGGAACGAATACAGGTTTTGCAAGATGTATGAGTAACCAATGACCGCAGGGCATCCCTGCGCGGGGGCGGACAGGGCGGGGGGAAGGGAAGACCAGTTTGCCAACTACACTTCGGTGGGTTCTCGGTTCATCTCGGACAGGATCAAAACAATTTAACTAGTGAGTACCTATAATAATAGAAATACGTACCTACTTACCTTTTATTAATTTACTTTCTTGACTTTTGCAATATTCATTAATGTAAATAAAGGGGTTGACTCACTATTCACAAGAGCTGTTGTTATCATGATATGCTAATAATTTGCAAATACAAAAATGTAGACGATTATTTTAAGGATATATCTAATCACGTTTTATCTAGTGAAACTTTAGACGTTGGTTATACATACTTAAAACTTATTTTTAGTTGAAATTGCTCTGGGAAAAACAAACAAAAAGGTTTGAATGAATGATCCTAGTTTCAAAACAGCTTGGACTTGGCCGCATAGTTTCGTGGCGACCACAATTTGCTGTTAGCTCTGATAAAACAACTTTTAAACAGTTGATTTTGTGGACAGCCGTCAGCCGTAGATTAGTTATTTGCGACAGCAAAGCAAAGACACGAGCGCACGGCGACCTCGAGCGGTGGCGCGGGGAGTGCGGGGCGCTGGGGAATCCTTCTGGCGCCAGACCGGCATCGGCGTCTACCCGCGCCCCGCTCTCCTCCGCTTGTGCCCACACCCGCACAGACCAACTCGAAATAGATGCACGGTGATTTACGCCTCGGGCGTATGAGTAAATATGTTGCTTGCCTGCCTGCCTTGGCACGTCCGCCCGCCCCCGCCGCATGCCGATCTCCGTCCCATCTCAAGACTAACGTTCGAAAACTCGTCGGGTCATATCTACGGTCTGTAATCAAGGAGTAATATTTTGCTATCCTTATATCGTTAATCCATATTTTTTTATCAGTAGGTAGGTACCGGTAATTGTCATCATTGATAAGACGTAGAATGAATGAATTGCACAAAGGTAATTTTTTTATCAACTCTTAGTAGTTACCTGGGTATACTCGTATTCTGACTGACTTTAATAATCACCTAAAATATTTTTCCATATCTCCTTTCTCCGAGTGTGAAATCGGATGTTATACAAGTTGCTATTTTGGGTTGGTAGTCAACAAAAACCAGTAAGTAACAGACCTAAGTATGTTTTACAATTCGAGACTCGTAAACGAGTACAGGTACTCGTACGTAGGTCTACGGAATGCGGACTTTTTGTAGACTACACAGTCATGACATTATTAGACGTTCATAATATACTCTAACTTAACTTCTTTAAAAGTAGAGTCCTTCATTGTAAAACTTTTTTCAAAAAAAAAATAACCGACTTCCAAAAAAACACTACAAAGTGCAAAATAACTTTAATTTTGGAAGTCGGTGCATCCAAAGTGGATGTGTATTTTAATTATTTGTCACCGCCTTCCGAAATTAAAGTTATTTTGCACTTTGTAGTGTTTTTTTGGAAGTCGGTTATTATTTTTTTGAAAAAAGTTTTTATTTTTCACTTTTTAGTTACCAATTCGAAATTTCATCATCCGTGGCGTCAAAACAATGCATATTTATGCGATAGCAACATTCGCGGTTGATTTGCTGTAATTTTTTGAAGAGTTCCGTTGTCTGTCTCCGAAACGCATCATCAGACCTATATGAAATTTCAATGGGACCATTTCGGAATAAAACCCTTTCGAATAAAAAAAAAAAAAAAAAAAAATTTGAAAATCCGTCCATATACGACGGAGTTATGCCCGAACATACATAAAAAAAAAAATATAAACATGGCGAATTGATAACCTCCTTCTTTTTGAAGTCGGTTAAAAATGATAGATAATTTTGTGAAAATAGTAAAACAATATTGAAGGATTCCGTCAGTCGTAGGTACCTACCTATCTTGGGGCTATGCATGCTAAAGTAGCAATTCTGTCCAGACAAAGCTGAAAAGCAGAACAAAGCTTTAAAGCAAAAGACCGAATACAACCAAAAATATTAAAAAAAAAACTTCGAACTAGAGCCAAACCCATGTGCTAGAGCTTTAGCACTAGATTAGCAATAGTTTACATACCTAATTCTCCTCAATAGGGAGCTTTTTATACACATCGTTAATGTGGACGTGTACCTAGGTTGGTACCGACAATAGTCGGGCTGGGCAACTACAAAAAGTGGACTTGGTAAGACCGGTCCCACAGGTTTCCGCCAACCATAGCACTGGCAGACTTTCGTTCATGTCCACCGGCATTTTTCATTCATACCAAAAGTAAAATATAAAAACTATGAACGCTCATAGTTTGTTGTTTTTCATAGTTTTTATATTATAAAAGAAGGAGGTTATATGTTCCACTGTAGGTACGTATTTTTTTTTCTGACCGATTCTCAAAATTTTTTTTTTTTTTGAAAGAGTATACTCCTGAGGTGGTCCCTTGGCAACCAATCAGTACCTGATGACTGAATCCCAGGGAAATCGACGGCAACCCTCAAAATTTGTAGGTGTAATATATTTTTCATATGTTCTCTAAAGCTATTGAGACATTTGCGTATGGTCATCATCATCTCATGACGCTGAGCTGATGAAGGAAGGTATAACTCTTTAACGGTTAGGAGTTAGGTGGAGGTTCGGGCATAACTCCGTCATATATAGACCGATTTGCAAAATTCTTTTTTTTTTTAGAAAGGCGTTTATTCCGAAATGGTAACATTTAAATTTCATATAGATCTGATGATGCTTTTCGGAGACAGACAACGGAACTCTTCGAAAAAAGACAGCAAATTAACCGCGATTGCTCCTATCGCATAAATATGCATTGTTTTGACCCCAAGGATGATGAAATTTCGAATTGGTATGGGGTAGGTACCATGGCTAAAAAGAGAAAATAAAACTTTAAAAAAAACAACCGACTTCCAAATAAACACTAGAAAGTGAAAAATAACTTTAATTTCGGAAGGCGGTGATCAGAAACTAATAAAATACATATCAAAAGACTTCCGAAATTGAAGTTATTTTTCACTTTCTAGTGTTTTTTTGGAAGTCGTTGATGCCCTGGCCCCTGGAATTTAAAAAAAAATGCAAGTTTAAATTAAGATTTAAGTATTTCTACTACTTTCTGGTTTGAGGACTCATAACTTTTTTTCTAGGTAACATCTGAATAAAGCAATAATTTTATGAGATTGCCAAAAAAAAAAAATGCCTGTTTTACCCATTTTTTATGAAAATAAAAAAAAAAGTTAAGAAAGTAGTGAAACTAGAAGAAAGTAAAAAAAAGAAAAAAATGCCCATGGGGCCAGGGCCAAATAAATTAGGGTTGAGTAAGCAGCAGATGACCCCACCTATCCACCATTTTCGTATGTTCAACGTTCTGCCAAACACCCTGTATACATATAAAAGGCTAAGTACTAAGACTAGGAACGTGAAATTTTGTACACGAAAAAGTGGTTTTTGGAAATTCCACCTTTAAGGGGGTGAAAAGGGGGATTTAGTTTGTATGAAAAATCTTATTCCTTGAGTTAATAAACTTGAAACTTGGCACAAATACGTAACGTACGTACAAATAAGTAAATTATGAAGTTGGTTATTTATTGTTTTTCTAAACTACTCCCAAAAGGGGGATTGGGGGTGTCAAAGTTTGTATCGTAGAATTTTAACGCGCTGTCTGATAAGTCGTAACTCAGTATTTATACCTTAAACCAAAAATAAAGAATAACGTGTATCAAGGTTTTTCGAAAATCTACCCCTAAAGGGGTAAAAAAGGGTAGTTAATTGTACAAGGGATGATTTTACTGCGTGTCTTGATTAACTCGAAAAAGTCAAATAATGTAAAAGAAACAAAAGACTTCCGTTCCATACATTTTGACCGCGGAGGTATTGCACTTTTCTATGAAACAGCAGATTTTTTTTATTATAACCGGCGAAAAATTTCTGCGCTGGGGGTCTAGAATGATATGCTGAATGAAATGGATAAAAACTTTTCCTGTATTGTTGACGTCAGAAGAGAAATATTTATTCTACTAATATTATAAACTAGCTGTGCCCGCGACTTCGTTCGCGTGCATGTCGGAAAACAATAATGTGTCGCTTTGACGGTGTAGGTACCACTCCTCCGATCTTCCGATCTATCCTGGTAGGAATCTACCACAGCTTTCGAATGCAGTCCAGAGCCTAGAGACAAAACACATTACTCTTGGCGTTCACGCTAAACGGTACGCCAAAATGTATGGGAATGACATTACCTGCGGAAAGGACACGGTAATGTCATTCCCATATATTCTGGCGTAGAGTTTAGCGTGAACGTTAACAGAAAGGTGTTTTGTCTAGGCCTGCAGGCGTCTTTAGGGGTTATAATGATATTGCGACGAAGTCTCACTCAGATTTTTAAGAATAAATATAGATCAAAGCGCCTGGTCGAGGCTCATTTTATAATAAATGTGCACCTGCCGTAGGTACAGTAAAAGCTCTTTATTCGCGAGGTATACGTTCCGTAAAATACCTACCGCGAATACAGAAACCGTGACTATGGAATGGTAATTTATATGGGATTATAGGGGATACGTTCCTAAGTGACAAAAAAAAAAAACAATTTAATTGAAGTTTTTGACCATATTGATTAATTGTATGAGCGTGATATGGATGCAAGCGACTCTCCAAGGCGTAAACGATCAAGCATTTCTATGCGTTAAACAGATTTTTTCGCGTCGAAAATCGTTTTTAAGTAAAAAAAAAATTTCAACATTTTGCAATAAATGGAAAGATGAAACAATAGGTAAAACACGCAAAGCGGCTCGTACCAAAGGATGGAATGTCTATTAAGTCGCAGCATTTATAAATGTGGGGGCGGCCTATGTCCAGCAGTGGACGTCTTTCAGCTGAAATGATGATGATGATGATATATAAATATACTTTATGGTGATGAGGTTGGTTTCATTATGTTTGTTTACATTCTCAAAAAACTTTTTTCAAAAAAATACCAACCGACTTCCAAAAAACACTACAAAGTGCAAAATAACTTTAATTTCGGAAGTCGGTGACGTTGGAGGTGTATTTTAATTATTTGTCACCGCCTTCCGAAATTAAAGTTATTTTGCACTTTGTAGTGTTTTTTGGAAGTCGGTTGTTATTTTTTTGAAAAAAGTTTTTATTTTTCACTTTTTTGTTACCTACCATACACCAATTCGAAATTTCATCATCCTTTGGGTCAAAACAATGCATACTTATTTATGTGATAGCAACATTCGCGGTTGATTTGCTGTAATTTTTTGAAGAGTTCCGTTGTCTGTTTCCGAAACGCATCATCAGATCTATATGCAGGGCCCAATCTAAGGGGGGGCAAGCCGGGCAAATGCTCAGAGCGGCAAAAATGAGCGGCGGCAAAATGTATACTTACAAACATACCTACTCTCATGAATTTTTGTATACTTGTTCAGAAGCCGTAGTAGACTAACGTATGTGAATATTATATAGTTAAAAGAATATCACATAATTATGGTCATACCATCTTTGATGGTGTTAGTGCAAAGGGCGGCGAATGTTATTTTTGCCCGGAGCGGCTAAATAGCTAGATCGGGCCCTGGCTATATGAAATTTCAATGGGACCATTTCGGAGTAAACCCCTTTCGAAAAAAAAAGAATTTTGCAAATCCGTCTATATACGACGGAGTTATGCCTGAACATACATTAAAAATATAAACATGTCGAATTGATAACCTCCTTCTTTTTGAAGTCGGTTAAAAACACCGACCGCGGCGAAGGCGGCTATTGTAGATGTCAAAGGCCGAACCAATACAGCGGCGATATCATTTGACAATGTACTTTAGGCGAAGTTGTAATAAGGTCTATTTCACTTTTTTATAGTCCATCTGACGACGCGTTTACAAAGGATATTGGGTTGGATACCTATTGGAATCCTTTTTGTTATTTGTTAATATGTATGTACCGATGTACCGATTAGACCCGCAAATAAATAAATCTTTAGCCGCGGATATAGGAATTGGGTCGCATTTTTTTAATCCGCGAATAGTGAAAACGCGAATGAAGGAAGCACGAATAAGGAGCTTTTACTGTACTTACTCAATAAATCGACTGCGCGTCTGGTTGAGTGTGCTGAAGCATTATTCCACGCGGGGGCGGGCGCCTATCTCGGCCCGTACAGGCGCGTGTCTTTTAGCTTTGTTTATCAAACGTTGACCACTGAATAAAACCACAGCAGTGGGAATGCTCTGCACGGACTGCGATAGGCCTCGACAGGTAGCAGTGCAGTAACACCTGACGCCACCTGTCAGTTAACGGCCCGTGGGACCATGGCGTTATCACGATGAAGAAAGATCACGCTGTAAAGGTGGATACTGACCGGCGTCACGGGTCAAAATGCACCTAATATGTTACCAAGCAAGTATTCGTGCAGTCAGTAGTACCTACGGCAAAACATGCGAGCGAGCAACACTGATTTTAGCACACGGCGTAAAGACATGCTCGCTGCGAATGTTACCATTACCTACGCCCCGTAACGTCGGTCATTATCCACATTAAAAGCGCTGTTGAAAAAAAAAACCAAACCAGGCAAAAAAAAATATTTAATTGTATAGCACGGGTTTTCTATGAACATAGTAAGTACGATGTTGTTGCTAAGTAGTGCCATACCGCGCGCGCCCCCACCTCTCTCCCCGCTGCTGACGCAGGCAGCAGGAAGAGAGAGAGCCCGATCCCGAGGATAATGGACGTAACAGAGCGATCCTCCGCGACTCTCAGTTACGATGCCTTTTTATTGTAAATTGTAATCAAAAATGTTTCAGTGTTTCTTTTGTTCAGCCATACATTTATTTGTAGACCAATAAATAATTATATTTAAAGAAGCGACTTTAAAATTGTCAATATTTTACTATTGTGATTTCTATTGTTCCTGTGTAGGTAATGTATCCTTTGTTGGAGATGCCAAATAGTCATAGTCATAGTCATAGTCATTTATTCATACAACAAGTAACTTGTATCTGAACTTATACACAAATTACATATTTACAAACAACAAAAAATCAATTACAACAATAAAAAATAAAAATACAAATTAATATAGATTGGTAAAATTAAATCAAATTCATTCAAAAATAATAGAAAATAAATAAAAATATGCCTAGATCAATAAATTAGAATTAACAGAATGAAACAAAAATTTTCAACCCAAGATTATCTTGACACAATTACAATTCATTAAAATCACAGTTCTTCTAGAGCATAAATAGACACTTATTCAATAGGTAATTTTTCAGTTTTATATTGAAAGCGCTACTGTATACGGCACTTTGTAAAGAATGATGAAATGGATAAATAAATACATTTTTAAACTTGTTTTAACTAAGAAAATGCTTCTCTGTAAGCGATGTTGCTCGGAAGAGCATCGACATAACTACAGTTGCCCGTGTGAAAACCTATCTATTTACTCAAATCCACCAGTAGTTATGGTCGCAATTTTGGATTTTTTTTCCTGACTTTCACCATCCGACCTCGCTTCAACCCCTCCCCACCTCGAAAACTAACATCACGAAAATTAGCACATAAGTATTTACAACTCTTTACTCACAAAACTCCCATTATTTGAATCGAGTAATGCTGTAAACACGCATTTAAATTTAACATTTTCAAATTTCGCGCGAAATCAAGTTGTTGTCTTTGCATGTTTGCTATTCAAACCTAGATGGCGTTACTGACGCTAGAGATTAAGAATTTCTATGGAGATGTTCCTCTAGCCGCTCTAATTTTGCTATATTATGCTAGATGGCGCTACTAAGACTTTTATCACAATTAAAAATGAGATTTCTTCCCCTCTATTTGTATTAATTTGATTGATAAAACTATTAAATATTTATCTAACATTGCATTCTAGGTATATGACTCAGAACACCACGTCAGTTAATATTATCACAACTTTTTATTTGAAATTCTTTTAGCTTTTTTGATTCGTGGGAATCAACCACCAACGGAAAGCGATTTTAGTAATCAGTATCATTACTTTTTGAAATAACACAGACACAGTAAGTAACTTAAATGAGAATGACGTGTGTTAATATTAAGTATTCGTTAGTACCGTTTCACGCCAATAGATGTCGCTAAGTGTTTCAACATACGTAAATAAATTCTTCTTGAACACTTTAAATTATTTAGATAGGTTGACCGAAGCGATTGCGATGAAACAAAGACTAATATAAACTCTGAGTTATAAACAATATTTGAGTATGAAAGATAACCATATTAGTTTCGTTCTTTTGACGTGATACTTGATCTATTCAACATAGAAACTGAAAAACCGAGCTACAGACAAAAATTTTGATAAGGGTTAAAATGTCATCTGTTGATTATCCCTTACCACCCCAAGCAATTATTTTCGAAATATTTTAAATGTACAGAAAAAGTTCCTTTACAGATTTATTATATGTATAGATGAGAAAGTTTGTGAAGATGTTTAGATGTTTGTTCCTCAATCATACAAAAACGACTGGATGGATTTGGATGAAATTTGGCACACAGATAGATTAATATAGGATACTTTTTATCCCGGTGGTACGTCACCGCGGGATACTTTCCGACTTCCACGCGAGCGAAGCCCCGGGCGGAAGCTAGTATCGTATAAAATGAATCGAGAAAAAATATTATATAAAACATGGCCCATCACTCCTCACTACTCAGATTATTATAATCTTTTTTATTAAAAAGCCTCATTTGGAAATTCAGCATAGTTACAAATTGCACTTTCCTTATAAATAAATGAACAATGGGTTTGACGTGTCTGTTTTAATGGAGCGGCTACGGCGATATTTCCAAAAGAAAATCTACCAAGATTTTGTTGATTTTGAAGTTGATTCCCAAAACCGTAAATTTGTCAAAATTATTGTTAAAAAGTTATAAGGAATTGAACGTGGCCGCACCATTGAAACGCGGAAAACGGCGCGGTCGACCGTGGAGATCTTTAAAACTAAGCGTTGCAGAAATCTGAAATAGGTAATAACTGATAGATTGAATTTGGAAAAATATAAAAAAAAATATAGGTTTGTATTTTAGGAGCTGTAATACTATAACCGGCCGCGGCATTCAAACGGTGAAAAACATGATATCGCCGATATCTCGCTTAAAAAGCATCGCAGACGTCGGAAGTTTTTTGTAAAACCCAGATTAGAATTTGTTAAAATTAATAAAAATACAACGAAAAATCCTAGGTTTATATTTCAGGAGTTGTAAGACTAAAACCACATCGCCGCGCCATTGAAACGGTGAAAAACACATTATTGCCGATATCTCGCTGAAAAAGCATCGCAGAGGTCTGTTTTTTTTTTTGTAAAACCTAGATTTGAATTTGTTAAAACTTTTAAAAATACACAAAAAAAAAATCCTAGGTTTATATTATTTTCAGGAGCTGTAGTACGGTATCGCAATACGTTTTAAATGTTCCTATAGGGTGACCGTGGCTTATTGTTTACAGAAAATTTTCCACCTATTGTATTCGAAATTCTTGTTTATTTCTTTAAAATCACAAAAATTATTTTGTATGATATTAGTGTTTAATAAAAAAGAAAATGTTATTATTCTATACTGCATTTATAATAGCATTAGATAGAAGTTAAAAAAGGTTAATTTTGATGTACACTTTGTAACATTAATCGTAACTGTAACAAGTTTAATGTACCTATACATTAAACTTGTTACAGTTACGATTAATGCCAAATTCATTCAAAACCTATTTATATACCAGACTACTTACTATATTGTCATCATTTTAACTATTTATCTCATGTAACTAAGTGGCTTTCGTTCATATAATTATTTAATTCCAATTTAAAATTAAAGTGTCAATGATAAAAACCCAAAAGAAGTAGGAGTGAACAATACCGAGAACGTTTAGTGACTAAATTGGCTAATTAAGACGAAGAAGTTTCACCAACATAGTGTGCTGTAAGTTAATATTAAATTAAAGTGTTGTTAAAAAAAAAACTTTTGTTTCTTTTAATCTTTATTAAATTTAAATCATCATGGTGATTGTTTTTTTTTTTTCAATCAGTCTTTTAAGTTTGTAATGTGTATTGACGATCTCCTTATAAATAAAGCATTATTTAAAATGAAATGACCTTTATTTTGTTTACTTATCTCATTTTTTCATTCTGTCATAAATCTATCTAAAAAAGTTATTACTTAACTTTAAAATAAAATGTTTTGCATTCCTGCTCTTTTTTCTAATGCTATTAAAAATGGAGTATAAGTATCGTTGGTTTGCTGTTCCTGAATGTAAGGTATTATTTCAATAAAATATTACTTTGGTTACGAAAATAATAAAACTACAAAGTTGATTAGTTTATACAACGGTATGACGTAATAACATGGCGGCTACTATTTCATGATGTTCAAAAATAGATTTAAAATACTGAAATCTTTGAATTTAATTTTTAAATGTATTTTGTTATTTCATGAACTAAAAGTAACATTTCCCAACTGCTAGCTATCTCAATAATATATTTTTAGATTTTTTCTCATGTAGAGTAAAATACCGTACTATCTAAAGCCATATTTTGTTACGAAGCGAACTATATCTATAATATCATATTTTAAACAACATAAAACAAGAAAAAATGAATTTCACGGACTACCATGGAGTATTAAGGGCAGGGCTGGGCAAAATACATGCTTTGCTTTAATTGAAATACTAATTAAAAAATACTGTATCGCATGTAATTAAAATACGAAATACAAAATATCTTTAAGTAAGGTATTTGAAATATAAAATACAAAATACAGTATTTTAGCTATTTTTAATTGAAATACGAAATACAAATTACAAAAGGCCAGCAAACTGGGTAGATGTACTGAGTCTTGAGACCCGTGATGAGCAGTTAGACACTAGTCTACACGCACAAAATTATTGATTGAGCTGCAGGATCAGTTATAGTAAAACAGGCGCGTAAAAAATTAAGAAAAGTCCTTCGGAAGATCGGGTTTTCTGAAAAAAACCACTGCATTAATCAATGACCAATAAAGTTTATTGAACTTTTCGATAATTGAGCTCTCGGTCGGTATCAACTTAGTTTTGGGGATTTTACACTTCTTTTATTACTTTAAACACGTCCAAAGTTAGGTTAAATTAGCAAGAAAAACGAATCTTTGTTGGCTCCTAACTTTTTAATGGTTTTAAATTTTATTATTATGTTTCCGTACAGACAATATTAAGAATGAGACAAAACCTTACCATGTTTAATTTTTGATGTACATTGTCAAACAGTGGTAAAACCCTCCCGAAGTTTGTATGGAAAAAATGTGGACTATAGATAGATTCACTTGCTTCACATTGCTCCATATGTTCAAAAAGTTGTCTGCTCAACGACGTAAATAACGCAATTAATATTGCTGGACTGTCAAAATGACTTGTTGGACAGTCCAAATGGTTGCCATTTTTACACGCTTTTTATTAGCTTCACCTTATGTATGTTTGTAACCGACTTCTTTGGGCGCGATTTTGACCCACTTTAAACGGCCAGATTTCGTTCAAACTCTGTAGATTTATCGAGGACCCATGACAATACTCTAATTTGATAAAATTATTCCATTTTTAAATTTTCAAAATATGATTTTTGTTAATTTAAGTCGATAAGGTAAGAAACTTAATTTTAATGTTTTATAATTTTTCTCTACAGTCGATAAGACAGGACTTGATGTTAATTTTAATTTCCAATAATTATCTTTAGCCGATTTCTCTAATATTGACAAATTTGCGAATACTAAGGAGAATTTTAATTGTACAAAACAAATAATAGTTAAAAAAAAAAAAAAAACACGCTTTTATAAATAAACCAAACTAAAAAGTAGAAAATAAATAATAGTTAAAAAAACTAAAAAATACGCTTTTCATAGAAAACCGAACTAAAAAATAGAAAATAAATTTTAATAAATTTAAACTAAGAATAGTGTTAAAATTTCAATAAATATAAATTAATAATAGTGTTAATAAAAAAATAAAAAAAAAGCGTGGTGTGCACGGTGTCAATAGTTATAAATATTTTATTGACAGGTATGAGTAGAGTGATTATCATTTTGATAATATCTTAAAAAGCACCCCACGCATTTCTTAAAATATTTTTTTTTCACACTATTATTAATTTATATTTATTGAAATTTTTAACACTATTCTTAATTTAAATTTATTAACTTTATTTTCAATTTTTTAGTTCGGTTTTCTATAAAAAGCGTGTTTTTTAGTTTTTTTTAAACTATTATTAATAATACATACTACTCGTATGTTACGCAACTATCCCGCTGAACATGCGAGTGTGTGTGTATGTTGTTGAGACGTGTCCTATTCTATCCATATGTACTCGTATTTCAGAGTTTCTGTCCCCTTTGACTGCTAGGAGTGGTTTATTTCTTTATCGACTAACATGATAGTACTGCGATTTCCATAAATATTTCTAGCGTTAAATCAACAAAATGCCAATAATTTTGTGAAGCTTAACTTGTGTATCAAACAAAGGCAACACTCGCCAGGTGCATTCTATACGTCGACGTTACAGGTTTAGTAGCTTTCTGGGTTTCCCTTCACGATAAAATTCTGCTTCGTGCGTTTGAAATAATTTTAACAAACCTAACTAAGTAGGTAATATAACTTTAGTATTTAACAAGTACGTATTTACATTAGTAAATTAATTATGTAAGTGTCATGGAGGTCATTGGGAACAACGTCGGGTAGTCATTAGTGAATTTTAAGCAGTTAGTGTTCTCACGTATGTAACATGTGATCAATTCGATAATCATACGTTTTGTTACGGTATGATACCGTGCAGGTGCAGAACCACTTTGCTCTAATATAATCCGATTCTTTTGAGCGTAGTGCTAAAAGGATTTAATGATTGTGGCCAAGATGTAACTAATCCGGTCGACATCAATAAGTTCTTTGTGCTGCCATGGAAAATTATTCATCTAATTTAGATATCCATTTAAGGGTACACTAGTCGCGGGCTCGAACTCACTGGTGGGCCTGGCTAAAAAGCACGCTGTCTCACCAGGCTTTGAGTCCGACAGAGGTAGTATCAGTGATGAGCAGTTAGACGATAGTCTACACGCACAACATTATTGTGTGAGCTGCAGGGTCAGTTATAGTAAAAACAGGCGCGTATAAAATAAGTCCTTCGGGAGATCGGGTTTTTGAAAAAACCCCTGCATAATTCAATGACCAATTAAGTTTATTGAACTTTTCGTGTACGTTACCCTAGCAAGAAAGTGTCTCCTAGAGTTATATGAGTAGAACGTATAATGTGTGCCTTATCTGCTGTAAATGTGCCCCCACATAAAAAATGTGTGCCCCCTGTCGTTTTGGAGAAAAACGGAAAAAACGATTCTTGCTGGGGTAACGTTTTTCTAGCAGGAAAATTCTAAACGAATGATCGGAGAGAGAAAAATTGTGCATGGCCAGAGAGCTTATATGTGTGCCAAAATGTGCAACTGTACGGACAACAGCTTAGGTATAATACGTCAAATAAAGAAGGTCATCGATATGTATGAATCCGTCGCTTTTTAGTAGTCATTGGAATTTGGTCGGATAACCAGCCGTTGTTTACATATTTTGGTTTTTTGTTAATATTAACTTAATGCGAAACATTCCAAGCTGAATATTTTCACCATATATTTTTGACTAAAGGCACACAATTTTGGTTCACACCTACACATCTGGGATTGAGCCGGTTCCTTGTATTTTGCCGTCAAAGTTAAGACACCATCGTTTTGACTTTTAGCAAGATTACTCAAAAACGCATGCATGAACAGTTTTGAAACTTTGTATGGTTATTAATAGCGTCAAGAAGGACCGAATACAATTTTCAGCGAACTTGTGCCTTGTCTCATTTAGGCGCTGCGATGTTTTTTCGGGTTTTCATAAAACCGCGATAACTTGAAAACTATAAATATTTTCTTAAATCTAATTGGGGCACTAAGGTGTGCCCCTTAAGAGCTACTCGTGTATGTTTATTCTACAGGGGCACATGCAATAGTTTTAGAGATATACGATTCATCAAAACGTTACTCCAGCAGGAAATGCAATATCTCGAAAACCTGAAGGGGCACAGATTTTATTTTTGGGGGCACATTTTGGCACACATATAAGCTCTCTGGCCATGCACAATTTTTCTCTCTCCGATCATTCGTTTAGAATTTTCCTGCTAGAAAAACGTTACCCCAGCAAGAATCGTTTTTTCCGTTTTTCTCCAAAACGACAGGGGGCACATTTACAGCAGATAAGGCACACATTATACGTTCTACTCATATAACTCTAGGAGACACTTTCTTGCTAGGGTAACGTACACAACTTTTCGATAATTGAGCTTTGTCGGTACCGACTTAATTTCGGAGATTTTACACTTATTTATTACTTAAACATGTCCAAAGTTACGTTGAATTATCAAGAAAAACTAATCTTTGTTGGCTCATAACTTTTTAATGGCTTTTTATTTTAGTATTCTGTTTCCGTACCGACACTATTAATAATGAGACAAAACCATACCATGTTTAAGTTTTGATGTACATTGTCTAACAGTGGAATAAAACCCTCCCGAAGTTTGTTTGTTAAAAATGTGGTTTTGTTTCACCTTTTTTTTTTTTTGGTTGGGAAATCGTCAAATGACTTCTCCTGCTGAGTAGAGCAGGAGGGCGTGTCAGACTTTTACTGACTAAAACCCACACGTGTTTCCTCAGTAGCCCGTATGCCAGGGGCTGTGGTATCTCTTTCGAACAAACCCGCACCCCTGGCAGGCATCGGCCCTTGCGGACCCCACCAGTGGTTGCTGACATCTTTGACGGCGCGCGTGTGGAACACAACGCGCCGTCCCGTCTACCAGTTTTCGGCCGCAGGGGATAGGGAGAGCGGCTGACGCTGTACCGACACTCCTCTTCCCCTGCGGCCCCACCGCGTCCGCCATCAAACGGTGGCGGCCCGGCTAAGGATGGATCCCTGGTGTACTCCTACAGTGATGGGAAAGGGTTTGATGTCGCCAACAGCGGTCCGAACCACGGAATTGGAATCACGGTACATGTCTCGGATGATGTCAATATAGGCCTTTGGTAGTTTGGACCGCAGTGCCCACCAGATCATTACACGAGGAAGTTCTTCTCCATGTCCAAAATTTGTAAATGCAGAGGCGTATTCTTCGACCTGTACCTCTTCATGATGATCCTTAGGGCAAAAACAGGGTCCATGGTCCCATAGCCAAGGCGAAAACCATACTGGAAATCTGAAACTGTAAACTCCTTTCAGATCCGAGAGTCAATTATCCGCTCAGAGCTTCATTATGTGGCCATGACCTTTATACCGGGTAGCTGCCGCACTCTTGCACTGATCCCCTGCCTTTGAAGGCCGGGGGCCGACACTCAGTCTCCACTGACAAGGGATCTTGCCGGTGAAGAGCATGCGGTTGTAAAGGGTGGTTAAAATACCCGCACGACGGGAGCCCATCGCCATTTAGGCCTCGTTTGGGACTCCATCGGCTCCGACAGCTTTGAGATATTTCATGCGGCGAAGAGCCTTATCCACTTCTTTAGACGTTAGTGGCGGCACTAGTCCCTGATTCGGAGGGAGGTCCGGTGGTTGCACCTCTTTATGCTGCTTGTTTAGTAGGTCCTGAAAATACGAGCGCCATCTCTCCTTCACCGTGAGGTCCTCGCATAACAGGTTGTCGCGAGGGTCTTTAACACAGCGGAACTTAGAGATATCCTGTACCGCTTTGAATCTGGAGCGTGCCAACTTGTGATGAGTTTCTGCCCCTCAAACGATTCCAGCTTTTCATGGAGTTGTTGTAAGTGGTCTCGCCTGTATGTGTTACAATATTCAGGAGATTTGGACGCTTGCCACTTTTTAAAGAGGCCTTTCTGCATCCTATCTCCCTCTGGACTGTGTCATTCCACCACCACGCTTCCTTGTCACATTTGCGTCCATCCTTAGATGTGCCAAGCACTGCCTGTGCCGGTCCAGTAATAGCTGCTTGAATCCTGTCCCAGTGGTTCTGGACTGGTTCGCCATCAATCTTCAAAATAAATAAAATCTAACACGAACACTCCCTGATTTGGCGTCGGCAGCGCTCAAAGCGTTTGGCTTTACGCAGAGATCCATGATAGGTAGACGGTGCTTTGCTGATTTGGTGCCTCCTCCTCCTAGTGCGAAAGGAATCGATCTGGGTGGCGTAGCTCCCGCTCTTGTAGGTGATATGATGTTCGGGCTTCTTTTTGAAGTACGTATTCACGTCGGCCAGGTCGGCAGCCGCACACGTCCGGAGAATATCCTCCTCTTCCGCGTTGAGACTACTATACCCAAAGCGACCATGGATGTGCTCAAACTCCGCCCTCACTTCACCCACATAGCCGTTCATATCACCCCCCAGAACAATATTCTGAGATACCAGGACGCTACGCAGCACTCCACCAGGTTTGTCCCAGAAAACAACCTTCTCGGTGCCGCTACAAGCAAGCTGAGGCGCGTAAGCATTTATCAAATAGGTCATAACCGCTTCAAAAAGCCCACTTACGACCATTGGCTGGTCGCTGATGCGCTTCACCTCCAAGAAGTCATCCTGTAAGTCCCCGGACAGCACTATAGCAACCCCATTTTTCCATTCGACGCACCCGTATAGATCAGCTTGTAGCCATTCCCAAGATATCAGGATCTGTTACCTTTCCACCGAGTCTCCTGCAGAAATGCCACGGCCACCCTCCGCCTGGAGAGTACGTCGGCCAGCTCTCTCACGCGTCCAGGCAGCGTACCAACAGCGTCTTTGGCCGTGTCCACCCGCGACATGGTAGCCCTCATCCACTTGCCACAGGAGTCGGGTGAAGCTCCAGCACGCCGTTTTCCGGTAGCGCCCTATCCCTGGCGTAATTCTTTGCTTTGTCCATTATGTCTTGGCTAATTGTGGCCTGCTGGTATATTTTCGCAAAAAAATCGGTCTTGATTCCCAGCGCAACCGGATATTTAAAAAAAACTATTTTCTCCAAAATCAAGCCCATATGGTTCCTATGATCAGGTTGTTTACATAACATCATATTTCGAAATTTGCCCAGCGATCTCTAAAATTTACCCTGATATATGTTTGCGTGTTAACGTATGTAAATGTCTAGAGAAGTTACCAATAATTTAAATAAATTAACTGTGCCTCAGCAAATAAAAATCTAAGCAAAAAACCCTGCAGTACTTTAACCTTGTTAATTTCGATTTTTAAATAACGAACGCTCACCTCAATCTACACAACGAACAGTAAGCAGAAATAACAATTAGCACCACCTAGGATTTTTTTTGTCTTTTTTCTAGTTTGTCCTTTTTAGTTATGCAATTAATACGATATTTTCACTGGAAACTCTAATCAACGGCAATAAGCCGGTGGTGAGGAACTTGTTAGACCCCATTTATTTTCTGAAAAAAAAAAAAAATCGTTTGCTTTTTGATTCAGATACTAAGAAATGAAACAGCAGCAATGCCCCCCATCTATTAAAAATAACTCACTATAATAGAGAGAATCGAAAGATTCTAGGAACTATATAATAGGAATCGTAAATGTGAAAAGGTTACGTAGGTAGGTAGTATGGGTGTATATTATAGGTAAGCTCGTGCGTCTCGCCGCGCCGCCCGGCGCGATTGGCGAGCGAGTAGCGCGTGCTCGGGGGTATTCTGAGAACTGCATGCTGACTGAACAACATTCAACAGTTATAATGAAGGTGCTTTTAGCCTTTCTTTTAACAAAATCATCAGTTAGCAGCAAAACAAAAGAGGGGCTGTTACGCTTGCCGGGATCGTTTCGTGGATGGGTTACCGTCCAATACATACCAACTCTTCTATGCCTCGGAAAAACGTGAAGCTGTTGGTTTCAGCTGCCATTGTAGATCTTTAACAGTCATAACGGGTACTCAAAAACCCGAAAGACTGACAGCCAGTCTTACCGAGAGGTAGGTATAGTACCCAGTAATAGGCAGTCGCTCCATGTATGCGCCCTTAACGAAATATTTCACTCAGAGCACTGATTTCAACAGCACTTAACCGAACCGCACCTGAACACTTCCACTAACCCCACTGAAAAAATATTTCATTAGTGCGGTTATCTAACTGGTTATACCTAATTGAATAATATGATCAGCCAGGGGACATAGTCCTTCCATAGGTAGGTTACCAATCTACTATTGCCACCCAAACCCATAGCTCAATATGTTTTGTTTCCACGTTCTGTAATAGTCCTGCGCCAACAGGGGGTTGTACTTGGGTGCACTTGCATAGTGCATACATGGATAATCGTCAGTTTTTGCATTGTCATTAGTTCTCATCATTTAAAATTGTCTAAGGGGCCTATGTGAGTTGGCTTCGGCTCGTACGCTTTCCAAAGATCCGGGACCCCAGGGTCCCAAGATATGTCAGACATTAAAAAAAATAATTATAATATGTACTGCTTATCCTACATAAATGATAAGAAAACACGTTATTACTAAAATTGCAAAGATGCGACACCCCCAGCACTGCATACTGAAACAATACGTAGATTTCGTGTAGCTGTCTGTTTGCGCCCGTCTCATTTGACCGTTTGTTTCAAAGTTTAAAACACTTTATAATTTAAACTAACGAAATCGCGAAGACACAAATAAAACATTACTTCTCGCTCTAGATGAAAAAGGAGCTTACCCGGTACAAGACTTAACTTCTGCTGATTTGTAACGATATACCATTACTAAAAATATTTTATATAGGTGACGTTCGAAAAGAATAGTGATAAGTATTATTTTTCATGGAACCATATTATAAAAATTTGTTTCAGTGCGGTTAGTGAAGTGCTCAGGGCCTAGAGACAAAATACATTTCTGTTAGCGTTCACGCCAAACGTTACGCCAAAATGTATGGGAATGACATTACCTGCGGAAAGAACACACGTAACCTCTGCTACGTAGCTGCTAGTGTGGCACGGTCAAGTGTCGTTGAAATTAGTGCTCCTCTCTCTCCCTCACTGGAATACGTACTTTCTTTTAACAACTCAGGGATTCAAGGTTTAGTGTTTTGATTTCCAAAACCTACGAATTTACCGGTATTCTTGAAATATAATAAGGTTCCGTAATTATATGGCATTGCTTTAACATAATGTACATCAGAAAAAGGCGTATAAATGTAAGTATTTTGTTCGATTTCATCAAACCCTCATGCAGCACAGTGTCCGTTGGCCTTCTTTTTTATCTAACATTGAAACGCTCCGGACCTTTTTGCTAATGGGTATATCATATGGGGTATGTAGCTCCATATAACCTATTGTCAATGAACTGATAAAAGTCATTCAAATATTTTTGCAATTTCGAAAAGGATTGTTTGATGGAACTATAAACACCTAACTTATTATAAGGCACTATGTCTTACCTACTAGAATGAAAGACATTGAATTTTAGCTACCGATAAATAAGTGACCAATGTTAATCAGATTACAGGCAATGCAAACAAGTGAACAACATTTGGCTGAATATTTATCGCTAGTTGTTTAGGTATCGAAAACTATAACTGTATGTTTAACAGCTACAATTACGGTTCTATTGTCATTGATGAAGTAATCAACACATAAACCGTACCACAATTACACAACAGTGGCAACAGATGAATAATCAAATCATAGGCACTTATTTATTTCATTTATTGGAACATACTCGTACCAAGGTATCACCGGTACTTTTAGGATACCTTTTATGTTCTGGCTCATGCTTAAATAATAATAGCTGCACGGGTTAAACTATGCAAGCTGCAGTCGGTATTTCCATACCGAGACTCCTTTGCCACGGAAAGCATGTTTTAAACCGTTAGAAGCAGCTGTCATTTGTCGATATTTGACAGTCGTGACGGGTAGTCAGAAGCCCGAAAGTTAGTTTTTCTATGCTATGATGATGACTTCGTGGGTACTCGTGTGACAGTATCATACCAAGAATCGATTTACAGTTCCCTGTTGTGAATTGTGATAGTACTAAATATACTTCTTTAATCATATGATACTGAACGCGCGGCATAAAGCACTGTCTTATGTTGTTATCACCATCTTGTACCTACCTATTTATCAGTGACTGATTTGAATTTGAAGCTGAATAAGTATACTTTTTGGCAAATTTATCGAAAATATTTGCGTCAGTGAAATAAGATTACAGTTGGTTTCGTCGTATACATAATTGTGTTTATCGCTACTGAGTACGAGAACTGTACAAACGAGGTGTGCACTAAATAACTATCTAAATATGCGTTATTTATCTAATTATAAGGACTTGATACACAGAATCCGGCATTAACCGGTGCCAAATTAAAGAAAGTTAACACAGATTCTATGAAATGATCAGTCTGAAAAGTTCTCAAAACGTATGTTTAAGTAGAGCGAGAGAGAGTTGTATTCGCGCCTTTTTTCTATTAATAGCTAATGGTAAAAGGTTACTTACTAACGTAAGGGCTGGCTGGCAACAGTGCTTCTCTGTCAAATCATCCTGTGACTTACTACGAGTGCTGCGGTAATAATGTTTTTAAATTAGCCATTTTATAGGCGAGCTTCTATTTTTAACCGACTTCAAAAAAGGAAGCGGTTATAATGTTCGACTGTTTCTATTTTTTTATGTATGTTCACCGATTTCTCTTCCATTTGTGGACCGATTCTCAAAATTCTTTTTTGAATTTGAAAGAGTATACTCCTGAGGTGGACCCATTGGCACTAAATCAGGATCTGATGATGGAATCCCAGTGAAATCGAGGGAAAACCTGAAATGTTATAGGTTTATATTAACAATGTTTTTCCTATATTCTAAAGCTATTGAGACATTTGCGTATGGTCATCATCATCTCATAACGCTGAGCTGGTGAAGGAAGGTACAACTCTTTAATGGTTAGGAGTTAGGTGGAGGTTCGAGCATAACTATGTCATATATAGACCGATTTCCAAAATTTAATATGGTCCCATTTAAATTTCATATAAATCTAATGATGCGTTTCGGAGGTAGACAACGGAACTCTTTAAAAAATGACAGCAAATCAACCGCGATTGCTGCAATCGCATAAATATGCATTGTTTTGACCCCAAGGACGATGAAATTCCAAGTTGGTGTGGGATAGGGAGGTAATATAACTAAAAAGGGAAAAATAAAAACTTTTTCAAAAAAGAAAAACAATACAACCGACTTCCGGAAAAACACTACAAAGTGAAAAATAACTTTAATTTCGGAAGGCGGTGACAAAAAATTAATAAAATCGATATCCAAGTCATCGCCTTCCAAAATTCAAGTTATTTTTCACTTTGCAGTGTTTTTCCGGAAGTAGATTGTTTTTTTTTTTTTTTTGGAAAAAAATTGTAAACCCAGAATAGCCAACGCAGATAATTCATTTTTACGTCAGATTAACGTGTAATGAATGTATTGTCAGTACTGTCACACGAATAAATATTTTGCTCACTGTTATAGTTGTGGTTAGGTTTAATAGGTAGGTACCGTTTTGCTACGATGGTTTTTGTTTTTTTTTTTTTGGGTGGGAAATCATCAAATAACTTCTCCCGCTCTGGGTGGAGCAGGAGGGCGTGTCAGACTTTTACTGACTAAAACCCACCCGTGTTCCTTCAGTAGCCCTTAAGCCAGGGGCTGTGGTGTCTCTTTCGAACAAACCCGCACCCCTGGCAGGCATCGACCCTTGCGGGTCCCATCACTATTTGTGCTGACATCTCTTTGAGGCGCGCGTGGAACACAACGCGCCGTCGACTTGGGCTTGGTCCTTACCGGACAGCGAGCTACCCATTACTCGCCGTCCGCAAGCCCATGCCTACGGTGGCCGGAAATCGGCCTGGGATTCCCGACGCCCAGGGCGTCTCCGTATCCTGCGGCGGCTGGGGTCGCGAGGGCGCATATGCTGCCTCTCCCTCACGTGCGCCGCCTCCCTCTTCGCGAGCATCACTGCTTCGCTGAAGGAGGTGACGGCTCCCCATGCCCTCTCGCTCCGTACCATGGCCTGGACCAGGGCCGGACGCGAGAGATCGCCGCCGCCGATCGCCTCCACGAGGACACGGCGGTGCTCCGCCCAAGCAGGGCAGACCGCCACCGTGTGCTCCACCGTGTCCTCAGGGCGATCTTCGCAGTGGAAACACCCGGGCGTTTCCTCCCGCCCTATCCGAAACAGGAACCTCCCGAAACAACCGTGTCCGGTGAGGACCTGCGTCAGGCGGAAGGTGAGGACGCCATGCCGCCTTTCAAACCACTCCTCAAAGAGGGGACTTACCGCCGCAATCGTGGCGTGCCCAACGATGGTTGAGTACAGAGGCCAGCACATCAAGCTATCCCAATCTGTCAATTTTCTTTGATAGTTTTTCAACTTTATAACAAAGGATGGTTCATGTTCAATTGGGAAAATTTGACAGTTTGGGATAGGTTGACCTGCTGGCGTCTGTACTTACTAAGTAGGCAGTGGCGAGGATAGTTAACCAAAGAAGAAAAACGGGCAAGCTAAAAAAGGACGCAGGCTGTCATTATGTCTCAATTATTATTTTGGTTTCATTCTTTCCGGGAGTTTTTTTAATGATTTAAATAACGTTACATAAAACACCTAACCGTATAACTAAACGAGTCCGACATCGTTGTAAAAACATCACGACCGTACCGCCATCGCCACCGCGTCCGTAGGCTAATTCTCAGTGTTCGGAGATCATTTAGAATTAGCACTCTTCAGGTGCCGGTCAGCTGCCCCTAGTTTCTCATTTTTTTTAATGATAACGCCCGTGTCTTATTCTGATGAAGAGTGCCTACCGTGAAATGGAATGGCGTGTTTTATATTTAAAGTCGCTTTTATTGAAAATAATGTTGGAGGAGCTGTATCATTGAGTTTTTTTGGATCAGTACGATACATAAAATGTGTGTAGGCGTTGAGAATCCACCTCGGAAGCGGGAATACCTCTCTGGCGAATGTCCAAAAGACGATCCCGAGTTTCCGACCGACGCACTCCCTATTCCCAACACAACACATGGCCGAGAAAGCTTCTATTCTTTTATTTATAAACAATGCTAATGTTTAATTCTTATGTAATATTACCTACATTTTTAGTTTTTGCGTAAAGTCACAAACAAAAGGTTTCGTAGACGCCCTTCAATAGCTGGTTTATTTTAATTCTTATGAGAGCATATTGTAGGTACCCAAGTAATTCACTTTTTGAAATAAATTAGATACATATAAACTTTACCAACATCACAATGATGAACGTCATTGATGAGAGACTCATGAATAGCGAATAGTTATTTATTTGGTCAAGTGCTACCCGTCTCGGAGTGACTCATGAATATTATTGTCACATTCATACATATGGCGTATTTTCGTCGTTGATACGTGAACGCCGGAATTCACGAAGAATGACGCCATTCTCCTAATGCCTTTTAATAAATAGGTGCAAATGTGAATGTTTATAAGTAAAATTTCGTTAGACTAGCGTTAGTGTCACAGATTGTGGCTTCTAAATACCGGACTCACTTCTTGACCTGCTTTGCATTCTAATTATTTAAACCTAAATTCTGCCTTTGTGCTCACTAGTTCCATTGAACTACGGAACTACTTAGAATTTTTAGATATTTGCTTGTTTGAGAACTGAATTCTTGTTTAAAATTCTGACATTAAATTTTTCACAATTAGTCCACGTTTTTAGTTTATCCAGCTCACTATTTCATTTGGCGTAACTCATTTACATTAGTCAATTTCTATTTTGTTTTCTTTTTTTTCACATACGGTCAGTTCTGGTTGCATTTATAATAGGTATGCAATATGCCCAAAAAAGGGTTATCTTTACTTCCTTAGTTGTCGAGCGAACCTACGGACCAGCATGCGGACGCAGCGGGCAGCATTTTATGTAATTGTTTGTTTTCTTCAAAGGAACTGCTACAGGAAATATTGATCCAAAAATTATCGTTCGTTCAAAGGAACTAATGAGCACAAAGGAAATTCTGTAGCCTAGTAGACCGGTAAACCCCCAAATACATCTAAACTTTTTCTTCCTTTTTGTAGATCCAAAACTCGTAGAAACTGAGATTTTGCTTATTATGTTATTGCCCATTTAAGCAAGGTAATTTACCTAAAAGAATTATTTAATTCCTTAAGAAATTAAATTATCTGTCACTACTTATATTGCTTTCAATGATCTAAGTAGCTAAAACAAAAATCATATCTGCCCTTAGTCTTTCCCAAAAACTATTTTGAGAGTAGGGGTCGGCTTCCAGTTAAGTTGAATGCAGCTGAACAACGTTATTTTAAATGGAGCGACTGCAATCTGACCCCACAACCCAGTTGCTGTGTAGCACGGTAGGACTAATTCTCAGATGTTCGGGCTTCTGAAGTTCTGACTACGCGTACGTAACGACTACCAAAAATCTTCGAATGACAGCTAGGACCAACATCGACGAGGGGTCTCGGTATGGATGGTCCCTCATACACGGACCAACCTCAACAACCTTCGATCTACTCGTGTGGCTATTATGTCTTAGGCACGAGCACCCAAAAAGAAAATTATATTAAAGGCATTTTTTTTAATCTTTTTTATATCTAGGTCACTATATACGTTTTTCCTGTCCTTGATGACGCCCCAATCATCCACAACTACACTACTTATATAAATCCAATGCTGTTGTTGTTGCCAATGTCAATTTAAAATTATTAATGCGTACTCTAAATGTCCCTAACATAATATGGGCGCCAATTGGCAAGGAAGTTATCAAGAATTGCTATGCTATATCTTGTAATATGTGCATTTCTGAATCATGTGGCTTCGATCCTTAATTTAGGATTTGAGTGGGTAGGTACTGTATTTTAACAAAGAGTTAATGTTCTGCTAACTAAATATAATATACATACTTAACAACAGACTCTTCACATTTTAAAATATACTCCTTACTATATGTAAAACGTATTAAATGAAAATTTAAAAGCAATTACACATTAAATTTATCATCTATTTGCCGGTCATATCTAACGTTGGGGACATTAACATATATTTTATATATGTTAATGTCCCCAACGTTAGATAGGATATTTAAGAAAATAGATAGATAAGATGATAGGACTTTAGAAAAATTATAGTGAGTTAGATGCCTTTTTTCCGAGACACGTAGTGTAGCTATTTAGTAAGAAAGTTTACAAGATAACTTCAAAAACATCTGAGATTGGATAGGGTGTGGCGTGTGGCGGCCACGAGTCGGTCGGTGGCGTAGCGGTCGGGCAAGTTAACGATGACCTGGTTCCGAGGGAAGCCCGAGCAAGGTGGGGAGACGACGTGGTCGGTTCTGCACTGCATTCGCACTAGTCTCAAACTTGTTTAGTACAATGAAGCAGTCCACGTTCAAAAACTAAACATAGTATATACCTACAGACATGTCAAGACTTCCAACGTTAAAAATAACAGGCATGTCTAGGTAATCTGACAGCATATTGTAGTCATATATATGTAGCTACATTATACTTTTGAACCTGCATCGTCTACAATGAAAAATACTCACTTTGACGTCATTTATAATAATTGAAACAAAACAAGGTAAATAACACCTAATACATAACACTTATTTTCCAATTCAATTCTGGGTAGAGATGAAATAGTGGAATGTTATTCACGCTTGCACTACCTAATTCTGATAATTATTTCTTAGTAAATTCCAGCAAGCTCAGCCTGTTACAGTTGCCACTAAGACTGGTTTCATGGTTTCCCGCCCACGCGACTTCATGGCGCCCGGGTAAAATCACAAATTTATTCAACAGCTGCGTTGCCAAATGGCTGTTTGTTATAGGCTAAGATTAAAGTTTTACCTGTGCAGACTGATTTTAGATTAATAGTAGAAGCAACTGACTAATTAGGAACCTATATTATATGTAGGTACCTACCTTATTCATTTTATTTTGAACCATAATCCAATATTGTAGATGACGTAGAAGGTTACGTGTAGGACCACTTACGATTGAAATTCGGAAAACTGGTTTTTGTTTGTGAAATGGTTCATGGAAGAGCTGCTGGAAAAAATTATAAAAATTGCTATTTGTACACGCCTATTTCGTTAATCATAAGCGTTGTCAGGTGCAGGATACACACAGAAAAAGACACTCCCCGTGGCGTGTAGCTCAAGGTCGTGACGTGACGTCGGCAGTCGGCAACAGGCGGTACTTACGCCAACTAAACAACGCAACAAGTGCCCCGCGCCCCCGCATTTCACATACCATTCGCGAAACAGCAGCCGTCATAGAATAACGCCAACCAATTTTTGTGGTTCAGTACCGAAGAAACGCATTGAACTTTGAATCGAGATGTTTTGGCCAAACCTGATTTTTTGGCTATAGCTACATAAATATTTAGTATATGTATAATGAATTATTTTTAAACAAAACGGAAGCCATTAGGTGCTTATAGTGAAGGCCAACTTGACAAAGTTAATGCTTTTATTTTAAGCCGAATTAAAAAAACATACGTTGCTGGTAGATATGGTACCTACACTGACATGCCAATTGAAGAATCGATGATGACTTCAGAAGAGTTAAAAGATAAGTACCTACGGACCTGCATGCAGTGTAAGTATTTAATTGGAACAGCAGAACACGTTAAGAAACAAGTTTTTTCTGTAGTGGTCGTCGTCGGAGTAGCGTTCGCTTCCTGACCAACTTGTGTTCACAATCGAACGACTGCGTGCTATCCTCGAAACGCGTGCGTCATCGCCTCCGCAATACTGATAAGCGCCTACCAATTATCATTGCAAATAATGTGTTTATATTATACATTCGAATCTAGCCCGAGTGCCATGAAGTTTCTTCACTGAAAATAAATTATCATCACTACGTAACTCGGCGACCATATAGATTAATGCTCGTATTATGCCAAGCTTATTTGTGTAGGTAAACTATGAATATATAGAATTTTGATAAAGAGGTCTTGCCGATAATAAGTTCACAAGATAAGTTAAATATAGGAAAATGCCAACAGTAAATGATTAATTAGGTATACTTATTATAAACTAGGTACTGAATTACTGATTCTACATCTCTATGCTTTTACCAACTTAGATACTGAAGACCTTTGTTAGTTAGTAATAAGTAATATGGTAAGTAGCTACCTATCGATGGCGCTAAATAGTTTCCTGCAATAGAGAATGTAAGTAGTTGACGGTGGCAAATAAAACCGATACCCGTTCTAGTCGAGCGCAGCCGTTACGAAATCAGCGCTGCATGAAAATTACTTAAATTACATTGCTTGCCGTGCCGATACAAAATACAAGTGATAGGTAAAAATTTGATGGTATTCTCGCATTTTTTTAGTGCTTTACAACCGCATTTTTGGTATCTATCGTTACTACATCACTGTCTGTAAGTAGAGTACTAAGATTTAACACGTGTAAATAATTCACTTTTTTTTTTACTAATTGCATAGGGGATTCTACTACCTATGTATTTAATTTATAAATCAAATATTTTGGTAGCTAAGATAACCAGTAGTTTACGGGAGACATAGCTATACTTACTTAGTTAATTGATGCCACAACATACATAGAAGTGGATCAAACAAGTGAAAATGTCAGGTGATGTCATCAGAATTTAATGCATTGGTAATTTTGATGTTGACTTGACACTTGTAATTAGAGACCCTTTAGCCTTTCTTATCATCATCACATTATTCAAGTACTTTCCTAACTAAGATTTGAATTGTAGTTAAAGCGCAGGTTAAAGTCCGTGCATATTATGTAGATACATATAAATAGATTACGAAGAACAACCGATCCGGTTGCGGTGAAGGAGGGAGATAGATAAAACGCGACATGAATCACTACTTACAGCGGCAGCGGGCGCAGAGTGCGGCGCGCGGGACGCGGGTGGCGCGGGGAGCCGAACGGAACGAAACGAACAAACCAACGACATTACAAACAGTTGAACACTCATCCGTGGTGCGGGAACGTACGTTGTTCCTTCTTCGAGTGTACGATAAACGAGACATATTTTCCAGCATACAGCCAAAACAAATAAATACTCGTATGGTAATAATTGTTATCGTTTGATAAAAAGAAAGTGGCGTCGCAATACCGGAGTGCTAGTGAGACTTGTGTGACGATAACACAGGTGTTGTGTCTGTGTGTGTGTGCCGTGTGGCGTGGATCGTCGCGCAATTATTAACGATGATTCACTTGTGCGCGGGTGAAATGCAGCCTATCGGACTTGTTGACATTTGTTCTGGAGGCGTCAACAAATGATATCAAGACAGCAATGATATAATGGTGGACTGATCAATTTTACCGCGGTAAGAAATGTTGATAGTAGGTAATAAAATGTGTTAATTCTTGCCATTTATTCTCCCATGTGTAATCTATCACATTAAAATATTATGAAATACCTACTTAAATTTTACTATCGAAGCGTAGGTGCTCAGTCTCACCCAATCGCTCGTCAGGTCAAGGATTCTTATCAAGATTTCTTTAAAAACTTGTAAAATACATTGCAATGTTTTACCATTAGGTATTACATAATTATGCATTTTAAATCCAGCAATCCCTATAGGAGTCCTATATGACATCTTTAAAAAAAGTTTTAACTTTGATACGGAAGAGCCTAACAACCGCGAAGTAAACAAAGAAGATAAATGACCCCTACACTTCAACCAAAAAGTAGGTATCTAGGTACCTGCTTCTAGCAAATTAGGAAGCTCAATGACTTTAAGTAGTCCATTGATTATTTTGAAGCCGTAGGTACTGGTAATAACAAAAACTATACTAAAAAACCTTCATAACCCGAATATGTTTATACATTACTTATAGGCATATAAATAGGTACACAAATAGATCTTAAGATTACTCCAATATGCATAATTAAAGCCATCTAATCTTTAGTTTTTTATACATGAGCTAGGTTCAAATTTTGTGCCTTTATCATATGAACGTACCAATTCTTACGTAAATGAAGTACCTATTTATTATATTTGACTAAAATTAGCATTGTATTGCAACAGACTCCATCATACATAGATGATAAACGTTAGCCAATATTATAATAGTTGTGTTAAGTGAAGTGATAGGTCTCTGCGATGGAAGCTGGCGGCGTGCAGGCGGCCGAACGGCGGCGTCGCCAGGGCCGCCTGGCGCGGCGCCAGGCCGGCGGGCGGCGGCCGGCCGCCGGGATTCCTTTGTCTCATTACAACACTAGCAGTTAGTCCCACTTGCCTTCGGGATCACTTTCCTGATTTTATATTTACAAGTTGAAAACATCAATCAGAATAGGTGTCTTATTCGTATCATAAGTTTTAAGAGTGCTATTAGGTTGCTATGGAATTAAATAATAAACCCATAAATGACAAACAATTCTAGCTTTCTCTACACGGTACCTACTATTTTCGTTTCTGATCTTGTAAGTTTTATACTATCTATAGGTATCCCCACCTATATCAATCACACGTTTGCCAGTCGTTATTTAAATAGGTAGCGCGCGCACACATATATCTATCTGAACGGCGATACATAAAGACGAGGGTTGTCTTGTGTGCGTAAGCGGCAAGTGCGTACTGAGCTTATTTGCTTGCCTGTTCTTAAACGACGGAGCGGCTTGGTTGTCTCCAGTTCTCAGAAATTGTAACGCCTTCTCGGAACGTACCAACGACGCAGCCGTCCACAAACGACTCAAGTGAGCGCAAGCGAGGTCGTCCGCCATCGTACTACTACACGTATTCGGATTGTGTAGATAACACTCACACTTACAAAACTGTATTTCTCACATCTTGTTTTGTGATACGACTAAGCCTTCAGCTATTTCTTATTACTTATGCTGAGTAAATATGTGTAGCAACCAACTGAAATTAATAGTTTTTAATGAGTTAAAATATTTTAATATACCTACCTACCTGCATATAAATAACACTAAGTGGACGAGTTTTATAAACCTATATTTTACAATAGAATAACATGATTAACCTAAAACTAAGTCCAATCTTCATTGTAGACAAACAATTAATTTTAAATACGGACAGACCGGCACCCTAATTGCGTAACTCACGATTCATCATAATCTGTATCGTTTTGAAACGGATTGTTAAACCATTGCTTCATATGTTCGAAAAATGTGTCTGTTCGACAACATAAATAACGCAATGAATATTGTTTAACTGTGAAGACGAAACCAATTATGATCAATCGTGAGTTACGCAATTAGGGTGCGGATACCCAAACATGCACTAAAATAAGAACCTAAATAATAAAAGCTATTTCGTCAGTTGTAAAAAAATACGACAGAAAGCAACGCCGACTGGGGATATCCTCACCTATTAGCGTGACGTCACGGTGATGTCACACTCACACTACACACCAATAGAAATAGCGCGGCACATGCGCGTTGAGTTGCGTCAACACGTTCACCGCATCGCTGTTCGCTGTTTTGTATCGAGTGCTTTTCAATGATTTGACATAGGAAAAATGATCTTGAATGGATTACATAAACAACAATTACGTTTAAATCTCCCACTTTTCTTGTTTACTGCCAGTGTTAGACTTTTGTCTACAATTAAGTATACAAGTAAACCTAAAACAAACATTGTATTTGTTAAGATAGTCACTTAAAATATGTAGTGTGACAATTATTACAGCAGTATAAACAAAAACAAGTGTATACAGTGACAGTGTGGTAACTAACGGGCAACGTCCGTTGCATATCAACTTGTTAATTGCATATTTTGAAGTTTATAGAGCATGCATAAGTTGTCCATGCTCCCGATTGTATCGCAATTTTAGGTGAGTTTTCCATACCGAAGTTTTTTGACCCTTACCGATTTTTATCATAGTAAGTCTCCAGTGTCTCCGAATTGGATTTTTACTTCGATGGTATACTGTCAGTCGGGACTCATTTAAATAAAATAAATGAAGTATACAAGATTTAATGAAGAATTGCAAATAAACAGGCACCTATAGCAATTTTGAACGAGTTGAGTATTGTGATCATTATTAAAGAAAGAGATCAACTTCAAAAGTCTTTTCGCACAAAGAAGAAATAAACGTGTTGTTAAAGTTTGTTTCGTTCAATTTATAACGAACGTTACTTATCAGGTAATCATGTGTGAACACAATTTTTACATCTAATATAATTATATTCGTAGAAAACGACAACTTAATAGTAATCGAAGATAACTTAATAGTAATCGAAGATTACTTAACAATTGCCACATAAGAATGATTATTATTTTAACTTCAGGATTACTTACTTAACATTATTGAAGATTTTGTATTTAGCCTAGTAACTTGAAGCCAAGACGTCACATTGTGAAATTGGCTCTAGATCTTGCAAAATCTTTAACATTAATCAAATTGACACAACATTTCCAATTGGGTATTAAATTATTGTTGTATACACACTTCCTTCCTGGCATAAAACTTTAGACGGTTCTTAAAACTTTAGAGGTCTCAAATAGTGCCTATTTTTTTTGGAAGAGAAATCTGTTTATTTACCATGAACTCATAAATCAACTTTTACCATCAACTCTGAAATATCGAAAAATAATTTGTTGTTTCATAAAATACCTACGAAGCAAAATTGTTGGAAGCAGCTGCTGTTGATCCTAATTTCACGGCAAGACTGTTCATATTCATAAGAACTTACTTGAAGAATTTGCTTTGAAGGATGCCAAAGGAATTAGCCAACCGTTACAATAACTTTCGAGAATGATATTAAAATTAATTATATTTTAGGAGTATGGTCGGCTTTATCACGTGTTTTTATCGTATTTGCCTTACGAAGTTTCGTACGCAATTGGAAACCATAATCAGGAACTGATCACGTGGCGAGGTCGCGAACCGAACTCTAGGTTCGGGTAACCCCGATAAAACCCACGTGAGTGGAGCCATCTTCTAAATAAATCCAATTTTTGTGTTTCACACATAGGCCCACTTGCACCAAAATCATTAATTATGTTTGCGTAAAACAAATTTAAAAAACCGTTTAAAAAAACATCGTTCCGTTACTGTCATTTTTCAAATGACAGAGACAGTATGATATTTTAGCGCTAAATGCATTCGTGATTTGTGGTGCAAGCAGGACTTAATATGTAAATCAAGAAATTCCAACAATTTCTTAAATATGATACTTGACAACAAATAACATATGACTAGTAAGCCATTACTAGTCATATAATGCTATTCTTTGTCAATAAAATAAGTGAATTCTTTGATGAAAATCAAAACATTATACTCTGGGCTGGGAACAAAATTGTTAGTTATGTTTTAAATAAAAAAATATTTAAGATACTATAAAGAGGCTATTTAACGTTACACTATCTACGGTTGGTAAAAAACCAACCCTCAGATAGATTTAGTAATTACTGCAGTAAAAAATACTGGGTAAAATACTGCCGATATGAACCGTAGTTAGGTATGTCCATTCATTTATCACTACTTCTTTTGTCATTTGCAAAAATAATTTACTCTCATCTTTAATCATTATAATTATCTCCAATTATTATAGCACACAAACCTTTCTTATAGCGCTTCAGACATAGAACTGGACTGAGCGGTATTTGGCTTGTTGGAATAATAATCAGGTCATAAAAAGTATTCGTTCCCTATTTTATCCCGTCTATCGTAAATATGCCATAGGCTATGAGAAATTCATTACTTTTTTTCTTTTTCAGGTACAAGCGTCGCGGGTACGATGCCGCTTACACAAGAAAAACGTTTAGATAGTAATTTCTCCAATAACAATGATCACAGCTATCTTCATAAGAAATTCAAAAAAATGGCATCTACGATGTCTGCGTTTCCCGGAAATCTGCCGAAAACGGGGGAAACCAGACACAAGGAAACAATTGTATCGTCGACTGCTTGCAGTCTTTCAATAACGAATGGTAGCATCGCAGCAGCCCATCCAGAAATAGAGAAAATAAAAACAAAAGCAAATAAACAGCATTTAGAAGTTCAGGATGTGGAGAAAAATGTACAAATTAATTATAACGATGAAAATAGTAGATTAAGTAATGTAAATAATTTTGTTCAAGTAGCTGGTCAGACCAGTGTTACTGATGAATTTTCTAATAAGACTGAGAATCTTGAAAATGATTTAATCAAAGAAGCCTATAATGGTGGAGTGGGTGGACGTTATATATGTCCCTACTGTAAATTATCTTGTGCCAAGCCTTCAGTTCTTCAAAAACATATCAGAGCTCATACGAATGAGAGACCATACCCTTGTGTACCTTGTGGATTTGCTTTTAAAACGAAATCCAATTTATACAAACATCAAAGATCAAGAACACATGCCTTAAGAATGCAAGGAGCTGACGTATCAGTAACTTTAAATGATGACGATGTATCAGGAGGTTCAGAAAGTGATACGTCTATTCCGCCCACATCTGTGTCAGAAACTGGTTCTGATGCTTCTATAATACGTGCAGAGAATGTGGAGTCAAACGATTCTACAGAGTTAATTATCGATACAAGCATGCCCTCAACAAGTACGAGTTTCGCGTTAATTGATAACAATAGAACAAAAGCGATATATAAACCAAAATTTAGAGCAGCTTTGTATAAAGAAAGCGATGAAAAAGATAAAGCAAAAAAATCTAATTCCCCGAATACTGACTTCCTTACGGAACATATCTCGAAGATTATATCAGATAATGAAGCTATTGTTGACGTTATAGAAACACCATTACAAAAGAAATATGGAAAAATTAAACAAATAGCGGAAAGCAAACAATTTATGACTGAATTAGCTGAAATTAAATCAGAACCATCACCACTAAACTTGACAAAATCTAATCATGAAACCGAAAACTCATATAGAAAAAGATCTCATTCTGAAAGTTTCTCACAGAGTGATCATCAAAAACATCCTTTGAACCCAGAAGGCTCCATCATAAAAGATCTCCTTCTTAAAACTAAAATGAACGGCTTAACGTCGGTGACGGGTGAATTAGTCGATGGACCTTTATTTATTTGTCCTTTATGTCAGATAATATATCGAAGTGCTGATAATTTAGAAACACACAGAGTGTATTATTGCAAAGGAAGTGTTAACACTAATACTATCTCCCAAAAAGATATAAAATCTATAAGGCCTGAAAACCTATTTGTAAGAAGCAATTCAATTAACGTTAGATTACCAGAATCACCATCAAATTATTCACGATCTACGAATTCGACGAAGTCATCACCATCAAGAATAAAACCTGATAATCTTATTATCTTAAAACCAGAATCCAATGATGTGGTGGCTCCCTTACCATCACCAGGACCATTACTTGGAAATACTAGACTTGTAGATACTAGAGTACCATCAGATTATGGGAGAAAAAATGAAAGTTTTAAAGTTAAGTCCTTACCGAGCCCAAAAAGAAGAATGGAAAGTCGGGCTGACACTTATAGTCCAAGGTTAATAGAAAATATTTCTCCGAGATCAAATGATCTGTATCCACAACCCAAGATAAGGTGTATCGATGCAAACTCTACAACTTTACGAACAATCGATGAAATGTCACAACATATGAGACATAATTCAACCTCTCTTCAAATGTTTGGAGGTGAAGTAAAAATTTTAGATCATTCTGGTAGTACAACAACGCTTCGAATTGAGCCCAGCAAAAATCAGCTTTCACCCATATTAATACAACAAAACCTTTCGCCATCAAAACTCGGTAATGATGTGGAAGCCAGCAGTGTTGTGGTGAGGTCCGGCCTGCATTCCGGTGGAACAATAATGCACAATCCTCCAACGCCTAAAGAAGTCATAGCCACTCCACAACCACAGACACCCAGAATTTCAATATCAACCGCGCCTTCTATACCAAGTTCTAATTTGCCCAATATACATGATATAACACACTTTCAATTTCCACCTCTAAGTGCTATTACAGCGTTTAATCCATTAACTTTGCCTCCACTTAGTCCTTCATCTCCAAATGGTGCAACGACTATTTTTCATGGTGGTAAATTAATACCTCACGTGCCGGGTATACCTGGTCCAAACTCACCTGGGGTATTCGTTGGAAATCCGAATTCTCACTCAAAGAATGTAATAAACAGTGATTCCAACAAAACTTCTGTGCTATGCACTAGAGAAGACTATCACGGAAGTTCTATAGTAAATAATCAATCTTCAAAAGGAACTATAATCAAATACGACACACAGAACTTACGAAACAGTAAAAGTCCAAATTCACGACCATCAAAACTAGAGGCCGAAGAACAAACTCAAGATCATTATCATATTGATATGCAACATTACATTTCGGCCATTCCTATAATAAAAATAAAGAATGTGGACGACCCAAGTATGATTTCTAAATCATTTTCATCGAATTTAGTCAAATCTGTTCTCAGACAAGAAGGAGCCACCAAGAGAAGTTCCGATGGTCATCCTAGATCGCCAGTTTTGAAAGAAAATATTATTTTTCCATCACACAAACAAAAGAATAGAGATAAATTTAGTAGCAATCATCTGTTCAAGAACATTGAAACTAAATCAGAAAAAGAGTTGCGCAATTTTAATTTTGAAAATCTTATAACCAAAGCTGAAATTTACAACAATCAAATTCCAAGTTCATCCGATGTTCAAAAGAATGAAATGAATGCTCAAGAAACGCCAGTAGTTTCACTTTACAATGAAAGGTCTGAAACTGCTTACTTTCAGAAAAATATCGTTACGAAACCTTCTGCAGAAGAGAGAAAACCAAAGTTTTTGCGGCCATCTACTTTACCTTTAAAACCTGGCACATTCACGCCTAAAAGACATCACGGAATTACGCCAAATGCGAATACAATGCCCCTTGTATCCCCAGAGACTCCTCGCCCCGCTAAAGCCTATGGCCAACTATACTTAAACGGAAATGCCTATACATATCTAGGATTAAAATGTTCGACAAAAGTTTTCTACTGCACGATCAATCGGCCTCAACCGACATATGTTCCAAATCAGCATTTTCTATCTATGTACAGTAACTGGCAGGTAATTATTGACATTTGTTTAATGAGTACCTATTTGGAGTTTTACGAGCACTTACGTTGTTGGTGATTGTATTGTAAATACATGAATATGTTTACAGTTATTATCCGAGCTGACGCCAGACCCGCTGGGATTGTCAGCATCGTCTGCTATGTCTCTTTATGACTCACGTCATCGACCGCAAGCTGTAGCTGTCGCTGTGATTAAACAGGATCTTGTACTGACTCATTCATCGCAGTGGAAGAGAATTGTAAAAGATAACAAACAGGTATGTTTATGTACTTTATCTTAAAGGTATGGATCTGATGAAAGTACTGGAGTTAAATTTCACTAAATCGAAATGTAATAATTAATTGTGTTATCTGTTGTCTATTATAAATAACTTGATTTGGGTTTCCAGGCAATTAATTTGTTAGATATGAAGAAAACGGACGAAAACAAATTTTCTGTTTGTGATAATTTGACAACCCCTAAAAAAGAGGTGACTGGTGGGTTCGAAAGTAATGAGGAATATACGTACGTTCGCGGCCGTGGAAGAGGACGTTATGTTTGTTCAGAATGTGGAATTCGTTGCAAGAAGCCTTCAATGCTAAAGAAACATATCCGCACTCATACCGACGTACGTCCTTATACATGCGTGCATTGCGCTTTTAGGTAATTATGGTATTAAAATTAATACGTACTACCACTTTTTTGTAACAGGTTTCATTGATTCGAAATTATGAATATGAATGAATAATTATATTTCATCATAGTAAGCGGTATTTGTTAAGTATTTACATAATACTTTATTGTGTTTCAGTTTTAAGACTAAAGGCAACTTAACTAAACATATGAAAAGTAAAGCACACTACAAGAAGTGCTGCGAGTTAGGACTAAATCCAACTGAAGATACCGATGCTGAGGGTGGCGAGATGGCGCAATGCTCAGGTGAAACTGACGATGACACAGAATCGGACGGTGATGAAGGAAACGAAGGCGAAACAGAATCAAGCGGTAAGATAATTATGATATATAACTAGGTTTATAGCAAATCGTGACTTCCTATTTAGGGCTCTTTTCATTCTATGATAGTTTTTAAATGAAACATTAAAAAAATACTATTATCATTGATACACCTCTGCCTATCCCTTCAGGGTATAACAGATGTGACGTTGTTAAGTGTAGAAAAAAAAAAACATAACATTATTAAGACTAAAAGATATGCTAAAAAAGATAGAAAGGGCGGTTAAGACCAAAGCTAACGCATAACGTGTGCTTAACCATTAGGTACTGTATTGATCCTAAAGTAATGAAAATTAATATTTGAAATTGCTTATGACCTTTCAGATACAGAAGCTTACAAATCACGGTTACCGGAACATGAAGCCGCGCACTGTTTATTATCACTAGGAGGATCTAGACCGACCTCTTCTGCCACTCCTGGTTTAATAACTAGCGCGAGACCTTCAACATATCCATATACACCAACGGGACTGGAAAATGTTAGTACAGAAAGTAATCCAGAAAGGCCAAGTACCGCACAAAGTTCTCCAACCGACTCGAGACTGAGTACTGATAATGAACCAATGGATCTCAGCAAAACTGATGTGAAAACAACACAACAAAACATTCCTGAAATACAAACCGCCAGAGAATCTAGTGTTTTAGCATCCTTAGCTTCAAATACTGCTAAACTTCCTAATCACCAGACTCAGTGGACAAATGGAGAGCCAATGCTGCATACGTATTTGACCGAAAGAGCGTTGCAAGATTCTAAGATTAAGCAAAGTCAACTAACTAGCAGTTTAAGTAAAGTAAGGAAAGTTGATGTTGAAAAGTCGACATTCACCGATAGTTACTGCTCCATGGACAGCAACAATAAAATTGTGACGTCCATTAAAAGTTCGTTTATGACAACAGTGTCTTCTGCTCGAGTCATTTACAGCGAAGCCAAAATGACAGATAGTGAAAGTGATAATGTGTTAAAACCTCCAGCTGTATTAAGAGATGAGGTCTCAGTAATTAGAGAATCCCCAGTACCAATTTGTTCAGTCAATGAGACTAAAGGAAGTCACATACAAACACAAAGCAATGCAGAAAATGCAAAACATGTAGTCTCTGAATATTTAAAACATGCAAGAATAAATCATATTCAAACACACGAAGACTGTGTACAAAATCAAAATGATGATTCTAACGACGATAATATTTTGGTAATACGTGAAGATAACACAAAATCGGATGAACAATTTTCAGAATCAGAGTCATCAAAACTACCCTCATTGGACCATGATCCTGTCGCGAGAAAAGTCGTAATCGGTGTAGGAGGCGTAGCTTTTAAAGTGACAAAAGGAAAAGATTTTGAAAATAGTTCTTATTCACCTGGCAGGTTAATGGAAGATGGTCGCAGGGTGTGTGATTTTTGTAACAAGACATTCACAAAACCTTCACAGTTGAGGTTGCATCTAAATATACATTACATGGAAAGGCCTTTTAGATGCAGCGTGTGTGCCGTAAGTTTCAGAACAAGGGGACATCTTCAAAAACATGAACGCTCTGGTTCACATCATAACAAAGTGTCAATGACTACAACATTCGGGGCTGCTACGTCTTTTAACCCTAGACCATTTCGGTGTTCTGATTGTAACATAGCGTTCAGAATACATGGACACCTAGCCAAACATCTAAGAAGTAAAATGCATGTAATGCGGCTTGAATGTTTATTTAAATTGCCTTTTGGAACATTTACAGAAATAGAACGGGCGGGTGTAAGTTTAACAGACATTGATACGACAGATTGTGCAAGTTCTCTTGCCAGTTTACAATCGCTTGCAAGAAAGCTCCATGAGAAGGATCCAACAAAACTCGAGTATAGAGAACCTAATGGTGCGTCACTAACAGGTCCAACCGCTGGCCGGGACTCATCCGATGACGAAGATTCCGCTGCTTGCGATAACATGAGTGAAAGTGAAAAAGATATTGAAGGAAAGACAATTGAAAGTAATGAAGGTCAAGATAAAGACATGCGAGTTAATTATAGTGCCACAGATATTTAGTGCCAAAATTATTTTAAGTAGGATATTTTAATGTGCAATTTTGTTTTGTTATTAATTTAAGGTATATTCATACTGGGGTTTGACTCAGACACGTGTGAAAACAAAACGATGCGCTTTAATTATATTATTATACATTGCTGTATCTTATTTTGATGTAACTATGTAACTATCTATCTTGTAAATATCTCAAATTTAAATGAATTTTATTGTTGTTAAAATTTGCTTCCATGTTAGGGCTTACATACATATTGTATTTGTTATTATAAGTAACTCTTAAATAGGATTAGTAAAAAATTATAATTGTAATATTCAGATGAAAATTAGAAGCTGAATGCAAACCTTCCCATTTAAACGTATCCAAAACATTCTTACAAAAATATTTTGGTGGTCCATATTTTAGGTAAAGTACGTTTCAATATCAATGACACATATTGAAAATTCTTAAATGTAGCAACTTTTATCTTGATAAGTACCATTATTACTTTTGTATGTATTTTTTATAAAATATATACATACTTATGATGTATTTACACTGTGTAACATCTACTTCCAAATCTTTTATCTAAATATAATTGGCATATCAAATTCCATAAACTAAATTTAGATATACAAAAATCGTTAGTCTTCCATAACAAAAATAGTATTTGTTCTAGATATTTGGCTTTAGTACATTCATTCAGGATGGAACTACTCCAACCAACAGACATACTTCCAGACAAAAGTCCACAGTAAATTAATTGTTTTATACCGTATGTTTATTTCGTTAACTAAAAAATTGTCAACGATAAAGACCTTAGATCCAACAAACATGGGTAGCTTAGCACAGATTGTGCATACTTAAATTACTTATTTACACCAATTGGTTACCAATTTGGTTTATTCCCTGAAGCAATTTTGTCTATCATAAGAGGTCCCATAATTTAAAACAGTTTTTCTAAACTGTTTTACTAGCAAGAGGCCACGATGTTTTACAGTTATTTAGGGTATAAACATGGCTCGTCACTTTTTTATATACATAGAATATAAGGTTATAAAATATTTATAGAACTGTTATTTATGTAGTAAGACCGATGTTCAAAATCATTTTTATTTTTCTTTACTTTACTATACTTAGATCTTTTTACAATAGTCACATAATCATATGTAAATAGTCGTATAGTAATGCGTGCAGCATGCAAAACAAAACAAAATGCGAATATTATGGACATTTGGGCTTTATGTTTGCATGGATGAACTGAGGCATGCTAGGCCATATCAAAGTTAACGAAAATAAAAAATAATATCACGGCTATACATAATTGAGAATGAAGCGGAAATTTGAACAGAAATGAGTTGTATATGTAAATCATAAGTATTACTTATCCATATAGATAACCATATCATGAACCCTATTAAATAGAAAAAAATATTACAACCTTTTACTGTATAAATTTTAATGTACCTAATAATCCAATGTAAATGGCTTAGTTAAGTATATTGATGAACTTTATACGTTTCTTTTTCCAATTTAAAACGTATGGGCCATATTAGAATTTGTCATATTCCCAGTAAGTGTTGCCAGCTTGGCACAATGCTACCGTAACTCACAAAGCTATGATTATTTTTATACCGTTTAAGTTTTGTTGTACATAATTATGTATGAATATGACTGATATGTATTTAAGGTACGATACTATTATTCTGTCTGGTATGCATTATAAATCGATGTTAAGTACAAAAAGTAAAGCAAATTGTTGTGTATGATGAAATTGAAAATTAATTTATAAATTAATACAATCCACAATGGAGAATTTACGTAGGTACGGAGTGAGTTCGCTGGCATTGTGCCAAAATATACTCTAATATAGCTATTTAACATTTTTGGAACGGTATGTTTGGAGGAAATGGTGTACTCGTGATTATGGTAGAATTATAAATATAATTTTTTTGATGTATATTATATCGAAAGGGGATTAATTTTACTAAATTGTTGCAAGAAATTTGTAATAAAGGAGTTACATAATTATAATACATTGAGTTATTTAATGCGCAAATTTTATTACTGACCCCATTCCACACAGCTTCACTAAAGCTCATTACAATTGTATAAAACGATCAATCAGGTATTTATGCTCGTAATTGTACGTAGATAGTCACAAACACGGAAAGGGCAAGTGAGAGGGTTATGCTCGGAGTTTTCGATGAGGCCGAAAGATTCTGGAGTGGCGACCGCGTACCGGAAGACAAGTTTTGGGAGGCTCACAAGGTGGACCGATGATCTTGTAAAGGCCGTAGGAACCCGCTGGATGCGGGAAGCACAAGACCGGTCGAAGTGGCGGAGCTTGGGGGAGGCCTTTGTCTAGTAGTGAACGCCTTTGGCTGAAATGATGATGAATAGAAGTTAAATAAAAATCTAATAAAAAAAATGCTTTTGAAGTAGAAATAATGAAAAGTTAACTATATAAAAAAAAGTATTTATCTGATCGCCAAAAACGAAGTTCTCTTACCGTAAGTACTTTTGTTTTTGGCATTACATTAATAATCTTTAAAAGCACTTCGGCTGCATCTTTTATATAATACATAATACTTGCTGAAATACTATAAGCATAGGTCCGTTGGCTCACAAACTAGGTTTAAAGTTGTGACTTGGGAGTTTTAATAACTAATGTGCAAAGATTATTCGACGACGCTGGAACCAGAATGATCTAGGGCACAATAGTATGTTTCTGAGAAAATGAAGGAAATGCGTTACGCGTTATTATTTGAAATCTATGAGCTTTTTATTATTATTTTTTAGTTATATGTACTTCATGTAAGTTTTAAATAATAAAATAACATTTTTTATCAGTATGAGTTATTTATTAAAACTAACATTCTTAGTTTTACAAAAAAAAAATCACTTAGATCACTATGGCAGTTCACAAATTTAAAAAAATGTGATAATAGTTAAAGTTTTCACATTGATATGTTAAGAAAAAATCACTTTAATCATCACCAAATACAGCAGGCAAAAAATTATCATCTTGTGCTTCCTGATTGCCGCCTCTTCTAGGCACATGTGGTAGGGTCAAGTAAAACTGATGATGGATAGGAGGTACAAATTTTAGAGCTTTTCTTATATCTTGCATTTTTTGATACGATATTAGTCTAGTTTCAGGGGCTTTTTCTGGTATATAATTCTTTAGGTTACAAAAGAAAGTTTCAGAATCTATATCATTTGGTTTCAAATCAACCGTTTCATATGTTTCCGTGTAGTCATCATTGTAACTAAGTATACTTGAACCTTTACAAAACTTTATCTTCCGCATGTTAGAAATTTTTGCGCCTTCTCTTAATACAACCTGATAATCTTTGAATAGTGTTGTGAGGCTTTCAAAATCTAGAAACTTATTTTTCATATCTCGCACAGTAAAAGGTTTTTGTTTTCTGCAGTCTCGGACGAGCTTCATCCAATCTTCTGGTGTATAGATATCAGTCTTCTTTTTTAGTTCTCGACTTATAAAAGAGAAGTCAGTGTCGTTAGGCAGGTAAGTATGGCCACTGACGAGATAATGCATGGTGATCGTTTCTAGATATGGCGATTTATTAACCAGAAACATCATAAAGTGTAAAACATTCCAGTTTCGGTTTTGACCGGAGCAACAGTCGCTAAAAAAACACAATGATTTGACAGTGTCCGGCACGGAATCTTCTAGAAAGTAGTGAAGTGACGACATAATTTCTTGCGAGCCTCTGGCCCCACAATGTTCTGGCCACATATTCATGAGAACTTTTTCTCCTTCCTTAGTATAAGCATGAATACCAAAGTTCAGCATTTGCAGTTGTCTTAAATAATAGACCTCACCAGTATTTAAATAAGGAAGAGGTAGAGTTCGTTCCAGATCAAAAGTAGCTACTAATAACGAATCATCAGTTTTGACTTTACCTTTACAGTCGTTTAATATGTTTCTTACTTCGCCTGCAAGTTTAATATGCTGATCTTTTTGTGCCCTTTTAGCTAGGCATGTTTCTATATCTTCATCCGCCTTTATTGATATCTCGAGCATATCACAGGTTTTACAAGTATCTGCCTTAGGGATATAGAAGTGTAAATTAAACTCGGTTGTAAATACTTTGACGTAGGCACTCTTTTTCAATATTGGTTTTCCTTCTGACTCGCATTTTGCTTTAAAAAGTTCATACATTTTGTTCATTGAAAGATCCGGGCGCAAATATTTTCGTGTTGATCGTCTTTCTCCATAGTGACTCACAAATTTCGGAAAACTATTAATGTGGTCTTTAATCCAGTTCAACTTTTCATCCGACAGCTTGTTAGCAGGTACATGTTGTCCCCTCTTATCTCTTTCTGCTATTCCAGAAACAGATTTTTTATTGCGTAATGCATAATCTAATCTTTTGTTAGATATTTGTATAACCTTTAAAAAGAAACTTTTGCAAACTCTTTTGTCCAACAGCATGAATTGGCGTACATAATTTATGCGGCTAGAATTTTGAGCATTTTGTCTTTGCTTACGGCGTTTTGGTTCTAAAGTCTTAATGACGCTGCACAACCATGTTGTTTGAGCATCCCATGAGGTGAGCTGATAAAACATTACGTGTATTGCTTCTTGATTTTCAGGTGGAACCTGCTCACTGCATTTGAACCTACAGTTGCATACAACAGGTGTAAATACTTTAGCCGGGACAATATTACCTCGTACGTTGCGATATTCTTGGCCTGCAGTTCTTTTTCGCTTCCTTATATTCTTTGCCCATTTGTCGAAATTTCTAACTCTTTTTCTTCCTCTGACAGGTTCATCGGAATCTGGATGATTTATTTCCCCCAAGTTACCTATAGGACCCTCTGGATCTCTTCTTTCTTCATTATCTGTAAAGAACGGCATAAGCTGTAACCCAAGCCCAAGCCAGACTCAAACATGAAGCAAAAACGCCACAAACGAGTATTTGTTTATAAAAATAGGTTATATTATGGATGTAGTTTATTATTGTATAGCCTTCTTCGTGCTAATTGATAAAAAGAACATAAGCGTAAGTCAAGCAAAAGTTTTTGAGAAAAGCATGATTCTGAAATCGAACTGCAAAACTGCAAACAAAATCTCTCCAGCCCTTAATATTCGACAACAATACATACCTTCACTGTCTTCTAATTCTGTGGAAATTTCTACATTTTGCTCTGGATGGTAAGAAGAATGATCACTTGAAAAATCTTCATTTATTGAAGTCGATGAAGGTGGCGGCGGCGAAGATAGCAATGCCATATTCACTATTCTTTTAGCTCTGTTTCTGTTATCCATTGCGTACGTAACAACCTTTCAATTAAAATGTTTAATAAAAGAAAAGATAATCGCAAGCGCATGTGAATAAAACGAAATCAATATGATAAGTAACGTCAATTGATTTTGATTTTGTTGACGTGACTGTTTGTGTGGCCAGTTTAAAAATATTCAGTGTTTTTGTAAAAATGTCAAACCATATTTTTTGTTTAAGTATATATTCATAGATATTAAATTTTAATAAAAATTACGTAAATGATTTATGTATACGCAAATAATTTATATTTCTTTATTGCATTTAGATCAGTTTGGATATCCATAAAAGCCAGCAACTTGCGACCACAGTGATCTAAGTGCGCCTCATTACTTAGATCAGTCTGGCATGTCTCCATTTTGCAAATCGCACCGATTCTATAGTGAGATGTTGTGATTTCTCAAGGAAAATAATACTGGGAAGCACTTAGATCAGTATGGCATGAAAGAATTATGATTTTTCCATGCAATTGTGTAAAAAAACCATTTTTGCCAAAAATGTCACTTAGATCACTCTGGTTCTAGCATCGACATTCATACTCAAAATGAGGTTAGGTATCGATATTCCTTGTTGGATAAGGTCCCAGGTTCGACGAAGATGCATGAAAAATTCACTGTCTGTCACTCACTAGATTTTCGAAATTGTTTCCTTTGGACTGTGCGGGCTAGTCCAGGGTTGCCACACCCGCTCGAGCGCGAGCATCCGTCCCTGCCGCCACAGCCATACCTGGCACGCTATTGCCACGTTGGCGGATTGCACGGATTAGGTTATAGACCCTCGCGTCTATATCTGGCAGCATGTCCAGTGGGGGAAAGCGTTACAGGAGAGTTACCACCTCAAAGGTTACAGTTCGATATACTCGTGAGATACGGATAACCATTTTCCACTGCATGCTATTGATTGTAGTCCTATTTGACCAAACAGGCGCCCCATAAAGAATCATCGCGGTGAACTTCTTTAGGTCACCTGAGATTGGGCAACAGTCTGTGCAAAGCAGTCGCTGCCTTCCCGACTCCGGGCACCCCACCGAACGTCCAGGGTTAGGTCCAGCTACTAAATATATAGACCCACCCGGCCTTGCACATCAACTCTGACTGTGTCCGGTTTCAATAGCACGGCCACGGCGATATAAAAAAAAAAAAACAAATTACCGGATTTTGTAAAATGTAAAAATTTGTAAAAGTTCATTCAATTTGTCAAATTTATGATTAAAAAGTTATAAAGGGTTTGAACGTGGCCGCGCCATTGAAATACAGAGAACCGCGCGGCCACGGAGATCTTTAAACATAAGCGTTGCAGAGACCTCCCCCCGAGTGGGTTCCCGCATTGTCGTTGCGGGGGGGGGGGGGGGCGGCTCAGTAGCCGTGGTCTCCCAGCCACGGAGAAGCGAAGAGGAACCCCAAGGTAGGGTTGCTCGTCATGGCTGTTGCTTCAAAACCGATGACATAGCGGCCAAAAGTAGGTTGCGGTGAGGTGCACCGCAACTGAGGTGGGCCGCGATGTCGAATGGGAGGCATCGCGGCTGTGGGTTACAGGCTGCGGTGGAGGAGGAGTGCCGTTACAAATGAGTAGCGCTCTTCCCTTCCGTGGCCTGGACGGGACCGCCACCGTTTGATAGCGGACGCGGTAGGGCCGCAGGGGAATAGGAGTGTCGGTATAGCGTTGGCCGGTCTCGCTATCCCCTGCGGCCGAAAAGTAGTAGGCGGCGAGGCCATGTCGCAGGGTGACCAAGGGGTCCGCTAGGGCCGATGCCTGCCAGGGTTGCGGGTTGTTCGAAAGAGATTCCGTCGCCCCTGGCACATGGGCAACTGAGGGAACACGGGTGGGTTTAAGTCAGTAAAAGTCTGACACGCCGCACGCGGGAGAAGTCATTTGATGATTTCAAACCCAAAAAAAAAACCCCATGGCCGCGCCATTGAATGGTGAAAAATACGATATCGCCGATATCTCGCTGAAAAAGCATGGCAGACATCCGAAGTTTTTTGTAAAACCCAGTATTGAATTTGTCAAAATTTGTAACAATACAACAGAAATCCTAGGTTTATATTTCCGGAGTTGTGAATTCAGACAAATTCAAATCCAGGTTTTACAAAAAGCTTCAGACCTCTGCGATGCTTTTTCAGCGAGATATCGGCGATAACGTGTTTTTCACCGTTTCAATGGCGCGGCCATGGGGTTTTAGTCTTACAGCTCCTGAAATATAAACCTAGGATTCTTTGATGTATTTTTATAAATTTTGACAAATAGGGTATTTTCCAATTTACTAAAAACTATTTTAATTTGAACATTGGGACGAAATATGTAACAGAAAAATAAAAATAAATTGATTTATATATTATCCATTTTCTCAATTAAAAACGATTTAAGTCAATCATATTTTTCGTTGTTTTGAATTTACCGCCGAAACGCTCCTTACGATGACTTTTTATCACGTGACCACACGTGACGTCAACTTTTTTTAAAATGTCGCCATGACCGCGCCATTGAAACGGACACCTTTGACTAACAAGCTGGGTGGCTCTTCGTTCCTCGGCAGTTTGTGGCACAGCCACAGAAGCGCCTCAGTTTTATGAGGCGCTATTTCCAAACCCAGCCCGCGGATCACAGAGTACTTTTTTATAACCGCGGATCGACGGCGTCGAGGTCGGGTGGCAGAAATCGTAGCGTCGATTCGACACTACGATTTCTGCCACCCGACCTCGGCAAGGTGGATGTTCTCTTCGAAGGTGTCCCCGCCGGCCAACACCATGGTGTCAGGCGCCCCCTACAAATACCTTATTAATTTTACGAGAGTGATCGATTGGCAGTCGCTTACATGGTTTTAGTCAGTTTAAGTTTAGTTTAGTTTTAAGGATTGGCACGATGCAAACCAAGTTTAGAGCTCAAAAGTAGATACTTAATTTAGAGTTCAAAGCTCTTAGATAAGCAGCAAGACGTAGGTAGGTAAATCGCAAGTAAGATTTTTGATAGTCGATTGTTGACCAGCATAGCTATGACAACCAAGAGTCCTCCAAGTCTAAACGCTATCACAAATCCAAAACCCGAAATTTTTATTTAAATTAAATAGACGAGACCTCTATTGTTCCGATAGTTGTTTGCTGTCGGGGCAACGCACTCGTAGTTCAGGTGGTCAAAAAGATTCATTTTCGATACGATAGTCTGTCGAATGGTTGTGAGCTAGCTATGCAGGACTGTTGATATTACGGTCGTTTAAATTCCAATAAGAACGAAGGAAACAAAACAATGTTATCAATTACAGGTCTTTATTTTATGTCATAGGTAACAATAATGCTTATATATTTATGGTGGATCTATTCTTCATTCTTCATCAACGAGCATCAAAGACGACCACTGAAATTGGTAGGTAGTTAAGGATAATAATGAACTATGTATTTATTTCTGGACAGTGATACCAATTCATGGATTCTACCCCTATATCAAATTTCTTGAAAATACTATAGGTACTTAGAGGTATAAGTCACTGCCGTATCACTGCTATCATTATGTCGCAGTAATAGATTTAGTAAGTCGACATGATATCAATTTTAGATAAACTTGCTTTACCATTTAATGGGAATCGTTAGAAAATTATTTTACTAAGAAGCATCTAATTTAATTAAAGCTGATTTATGAAAAACGATGACATTATATATAGGTACCTATAAATCTATGTTTGTGATAGGGGTAAAACCACAGTCTTTGGTATTAAATATAATCCATAACAATTGCATGCAAAGATACAGTAGGTATAAGCAGACTGCTTGGTAGCAGCTGGGTGGGAGCAGCCAAGAATTGAGTTAATGACTTAAGGCCCTTATTCATAAAAGTTATCGAACATTGAAATAGTTCTGTAAGTCTGTTTTTCAATACGAAACCAGACTTAAACAACTGTTAAATGTTCGATAACTTACACTCATGAATAAGGGCCTATGAAGCCAGCCATGCTATTCAAAGACCAACAAGATAATATACAATTTGTCGAGTTCTGGATAAACAAAAATAATAACGACCGGTTTCACTAACACTGCATAATATTCTTAGTTTGTTTTGATTTGCTTTTGGGAAATTAAAAGTTTGCATGTCACTATAGTTTCAGGGAACATTGGCTTCTAAGACAGGCTTCTTGCCTAGTTTAGAAGACAAACTTTCGATTTTAATGTGTCACTGTTGTACAACAGAATCCTATGGCACAAAATGTTACTAGGTAATTATGTATTTCTTTTTTTTTGTACTTAACTATAATAATTCTAGACAACATCTAAATGTAATGCATAGATATTAGACATATCAACATGTTGCACATACCATGCAACTGCTTTAATGCTGTCAAATTGACTTATTAAAAAATCGTTTAAGCTCTGACTTAGCTAACAATAGTGCAGACAGGCATTATCTTACCATAACTGTTAGAAAGATCAAGATGATCCATACTCAATTTGTATTTGTAAGTGTATTTTTTTTCAAAGTTGCCATTTATCATTTTTAAAAACAATGAAACAGATATAACATGCAGTCTTTCTAGCAGGTTTAGAGTATAGAGTGTCAGAAGTTGCAAGCAGTATAGCATGAATAGTATAAGAAAAAGGTACTTATCAAATAAAAGATGAAGAAAAATAAAAAACCACTATAAAACACATTCTATGATGCATATAATGAAGCAGCAAACCGTACACACACCAAGCTAAGCACACAAATAAATCTAATTAAGATTTTTTTGTAACAAAACGTTTTTATACTACGTTCGCAAATCATGAACTCTTGTCACTTTCAAGAACATTGGCATAAGGTTTAAATTACAATATTGTGTATGCATGTGTAATGCAACATACAATATGTTAACTGAACCATGAGGATTATTATGTGAAAGTTTGAGGAAGAAGTTTAACACCAACCCATTCATGCACAAAAAGTAAACAACAAATATAATAAGAATGTGAAAGTAATTTTCAAAAAAGGATACATCTTTTTGTTCTTTTCTTGTACATTATCCTGTAACCACATTCTCTGCATCTTATGGGGTCTCTTGGTTTAATTTCATTCTCCCGATGGCATTCTGAAAACAAAGTTGATTAGTATTGTGGTGTATAAATCCCAACTAATATTATTATAAATGCGAAAGTAACTCTGTCTATCTCTTATTCTTTCGTGCCTAAACAACAAACCAATCGTCATTAAATTTGGCAGAGATATAGCTTGGAATATGGAGAAGGACATAGGCTACTTTATTAGCCGATAACATACACACATACGGGCGGAGCCACAGGCAATATGTAGTATTGCGTTATATCTTCGGGAATGGGAAGCGTATTGTAATGTTCGGATGAAAAGTGTACATTCTCTGTCATTGAAGAACATTTTCCAATTTCAGCAGATAAGTAAAAAAAAATTTCTCAATTAAATGTAGTAGATGTTTTTTTTACTGCATATTTTAAAAATAACATTTAAATTACAGTTGATAAGACATTTGCTAGTTTATCAACTTAGAGCAGTTGATAAACTAGCAAATGTACAGTTAATATTTGTTAGTTGAAAAAATATAACCAAATGTTATTTATCCTACCTAGTAATATTGTGAATGTAAAAGTTTGTACAATTCATTACTATTTTTTCATACATTACATAAATTTTGAAATTACACACTATATAGGCAAAATAAATTTGGAATTCAACTGTTAATATAAACAAGATATTGAAACATTATTAAAAAATATGAAACAACTCTCCATTGGGTTCTAATTTCGTTTAGTTAACTTTTAAACAGAAATAAGGTGTGGAATCCTGCAACATAACCACGAGTTAAGTTGCCGGGGACTCCACACCATTCTAAAGATATTAACGTTTTGTCACAAAATTTCGCCACTGTTAAAAGTAGGTAACCATTCGCTAGCCTAGGAGAGCCTTTCGGAACTGGTTTTTTTGTTACTATTCACGAGAAAATATGGGTGATTCTAAGGATTTCTGTTCATGACAGCATCACTTGCTGATGAGTGAGAAAAAAGTAAAGGTTCTATCATAAATCCATCCAACTAAACCTACATGCAAAGTATACTTTAACTGCTGTATGTACTACGAACGAACTAAATCTGAAGTGAATAACAGTCTTCAGGCAGAACACAACAGCAAACACGTTACCTCCACAAACGTAGATCATAGGCACTTTAGTCACAGATGATTCTTTATTACTGGTATCAGCCATTGTATTTCGGAAATCTCAGCCAGATAAAGAATGTTGAATAATATTTTGACTTTTGTGGTAACCTGAGATAAACAACAACTATCAGTGATGAGTGTGAGAGAACTAGAAGTTCAGAACAGTGGTCTCGAACGTCATAGAGCGAGATCGGTAGAATTGCCAGCTAAAAACGGTATATTTGAACCCAAAATCGGTAAATGACAAAAGACAATCAAATTCGTTTATTTATTTAAAAAAACTTACAGACTAATTTATAACAATCATACTTAAGTATAATTATTTATGATACCAATATTCTTTGGCCATAGCCGCGGTCAACTTCGAATTGATTTCAAAATCATAACAATTAGCTGTATTAAAGAGTCGTTTTGAATGTAATAGACCAGTGATTGATTCAGTAGACAGCCTATTTCGCTGCTTTGTTTTCAAAAGATTAAAATGTGAAAATATGCGTTCAACTTTGATGATACTGAGTGTGCTTGTGAAGAACTATGTTTCTTTAAAGCGTCTTTTCCTGATGTTATGTTGATATCTTTATTACAACTCTTACAATAGGCATAGCTTTCGCCTTACGACTATCTTGCAGCCAACCTGGAAATTCTTCTTCCCATTCTTTTCTATAATATTGTAGCTATTTTTTTCTTCTTACACTCGCACTTGTACTTGGCTCCTCGTCAGACGACATTTTAACTTAATTATCTGATTTTGTAGGCACTCTTTAGTTAGGTACTTTCTTTTCAAAATTAAGAAAATTAATGAAAAAATAAAACCGAAACCCTGTTTATATAGACTATACAGGTAAATTCCCGAGCGGGAAGCCCCTTATAACATCGAATTGTAGGACACAAGGGTATTCCCCAAAATATATGAATTACATTCTGCACTAGGTCCATACTGTTGAGGGCTTCCCCGTAACATTAAACATAAATGAAAAGGGTTGCCAAATTAAAAGTGTAAAATCGGTAGAAAAATCGGGAGAATTTCCATGTGTACTGTGAAATCGTAGAATATTCGTTATATTTCGGTATTTCGGTAGAACAGAGCCCATATCGGTAGAAATACCGAAAAATCGGTAGGTTCGAGACCACTGGTTCAGAACAACAACGTTTCACCACATTTCGTTTCGTTAAAAATTTATATCCAGGCAGGGTTGCCAACTCCTACGGAATGTTCCCCCTAGGACCATCTTCAAATTCCCCTAAATATCGATCAAACTCCTAAAACTTTGGATCTACAGAGGCCAGCACATCAAGCTACCCCAATCTGTCAAATTTCTTTGATCGTTTTTCAACTTTATTACAAAATTTGTCAGTTTGGGATAGCTTGACCTGCTGGCGACTGTACACTCGGTTTGAGAGATAATTTCAAATATAAATTAAAAATACATTCAAGTAATATGTAAAAGCGCGGTGAGACAGTATTTTTCTCTTTTAAAATCTCCCCAAATAAAGGTACCCCCTAAAAAACCCCCTGGACATCTTGATTCCCCCTAAATTTGGGGGGAAAGCCCCCTAGTTGGCAACCCTGTTTCTATCAAACAAAACTTCTTCAAAGTCCAAATTGTCAATTTGTCATAGAGATGGGTTGTAACAGGCTAAACACGATATCTGTTATCACTGTTACTGTTACTCAAAAATAACAGATCCAAATATCTGTTATTAAATAACAGCCTGTTATTTTTGTACGCACGTATCATAAGTATTAAAATCTCAACTGAATGTCTTCTTTATTTCGATTCATTGTAAGTCGAAAATCGTTTCCTAAGTATTCATCATCATCATCATCATCATTTCAGCCGAAAGACGTCCACTGCTGGACATAGGCCCCCCAAGCTCCGCCACTTCGACCGGTTCTGTGCTTCCCGCATCCAGCGGATTCCACAATGGGTTGCCACAATTGCCACGCTTGGCAGGCGGGTTGGCGATCGCAGTATGGTGGTAAAAATGCATAGAGAACGCTGCTGCCCATTCTCTAGTAAGTTCCTTAGTCGCTTCCTACGACACCCACTGGAAGAAATGGGATGGTGCTATTCTTTTACGCCCGGCTACCACACGGGACAGTACCTATCCTAAGTATTGACTAGTAAAGAATGCCGGGGTAATGAGAAATCATAGAATCACATTTATTTATATTCTTTTTAGACTTAGACATCCGGTTAGTCTGGAAGCCAAACACAATTTAGTTGTACAAGGCTAGTCACTCAGATTGGTTTTGATTGACAATTTCGATTTACATAATAAATTGGAGGTCACGCAGTGACCACCTATATCCACGAAATGGTAATTGTTTTTTAAACGTTTTACTATTCACGAACTAACTAGATACCAAATTTAAAAAAATATGTTACTGCTACAACCTACAACGGGCTAACTACTAAGCGAACTAGAACTATCTAGCTAACTATAAAACGAATAACCCAAACTAAAAATCTGTACTAATACATACATTGAATATAAACACTAATACGCCGTAAACACTAACAAACACTTTCGAAAAAATTGCAATTACTATTCACCAGTTCACCTTGCGTAATTTCTTACGAAAAGTGTTTTCTTTCGAAAGCAAAATTAAAATTACAAAAATACGAAATTTATAAAATGTCAACAAACAAATCAGCCAAATTACTTTCAATTGAATATTATCTTTATTGCTATAATATTAAGGTCGTACATATATGGAACATTTTGCGACCAATCCCATCAAACGTCAAACCAAAGACAATGTAGATCAAAGGCGTCCGTAGACGATCACTGTAGTTTTATTTTGGTTGCATCTTTTTCCAAAGTATTATATATTTAAATTATTTTTTATTTCAAATCTGGCAAATTACTCTTAATAAAATTGGTTTCATCTTTGTTGGGTTATCAAACGTATGAACCTGGAATATTTTGCGATGAATTCCGTGAAACCAAAGATAATATAGGCATTCAGACTACTGTTTATATGTCTGTGCATTCAGACATCTTTTTCCAAAGTATTATATTTAAATAATTTTTTTATTTCAAACCTGGCAAATTACTCTTAATAAAATTGGTTTCATCTTTGTTGGGTTATCAAACGTATAAACCTGGAATATTTTACGATGAATTCCGTGAAACCAAAGATAATATAGGCATTCAGACAAATTGCCATAAAGAAAAATGTAATATATTTTAGGTTTCTTTGTAATGGTCACTGGACAGTAACAGATAAGTAACACGACCAAATTTAGGAGTCACTTTTTACAAAATATTGGTTCTTATCAGACAACCAACTGTATTTTACGGATTATAAATACTAGGTGCTTCTCTTTTTAGCGTAGTTTAACCACTTTAGTAAGAGTGAGAAGTAAACATATTGCCTAGTAAATAAAAATAATAGGTGTGTCTCGTTTTAACAAGGGTCATTCCTTAATGAGGAAGAGAGAAACCTAGATATTTTTCTTCCTTTGTGTGCGTGAGTGCGTATGAAAGTAACAGCCGTGGTAACAGTCTGTTACTGTGTGGAGACTGATATATTGAAATAACAGTAACAGCCGTTGTAACAGTCTGAGGGTCTGTTATTAAAATAACAGATAAGTGATATTGGTAGTAACAGTTGTTATTTGTTATTTTTAAATATCTGTTATTTATATCTGTTACGATAAATACGCCTCACTCCTAATTTGTCAGTCAATGGCTACGTTCCGAGATACGATAATATCGATTTGAGCGCGCTCACACCCGTTCTGAATTGGCGATGGCGTGAGCCCGATAACGATGTCCCGCGAAACGTCATGACATGCGCCATCTTGCGATAACGCCTACCATGCGTTATTCTAATTTCACCGTGAGCGCTATCAAAAATGACAGTTGTGCTGTTTTGTTTTGATTCGCATCGTATCTATAGCTAACTTTATTTGATATAGTGCTTCTATCTAAGAAGAAGAAATGTGTCGTGTATAGAAGTTTAATATGGTGAATATATGTTTTAACGTTGAGTGAACACTTTTTATCGCGATCACGAGCGTTCCGTATTGTTGACAAAAACAACGGTTCTTAGCTGTCAGAATAGTGATATCTAACTCGGAACGCAAAACAGCCATAACAGCGCTATTTTTCTAATTCGGAATGCGCCCAATGATTCCGAAACGTCAATGTCAAATGATGACGCCCGTCAGCAGCCATTTAGGGCTATGGCAGTAGAGATGAGTCGTACTAGCCAAATTTTGTACTAGGTGCACCTAGTCCAAGTCCGTACTACGTACGTCCGTACCGAGTATTGTCAGAAAAAGATGAAAAGACTGCGGCATAGTGTAGTTAAAAAAGGACAGAATGGGCCACGCGGGTGCCGAGTGCGACGCGTATGCACAGTGAGACTAGGTGGATGGAGTATTTTAAAAGTTGGAATAGGTGCTACCTAGTCTCATTAAATACCCTGGATCTGTTCTAGTATATACGCATCATCTCTATATGGCAGCCATCGTCGGCCATTGGACAGTGGACATCATAGACTACTATTATTTTAATCCGCTAGGAGTAATAGTGTTCTGTGGACATCATGCGTGAAAATCACAGAACACATATACTTCTAACGGAGCTGCGGAGGTGAAAATCTACAAATCTACTCCACAGCATACAGCATCCCGTTGATTTAATTTTTCATGAAATAAAATCGTCGAAAGAGTTAAGCAATGGGAACAAAAAAAATTAACTTGAGGTGTGTCATTGTCGCGAAACATATTTGAATCAACATTATACATCCTGACATATGGGCGTATTACCTTGACCTTTTTAGTGAAGTTGCAACCGGCGCGGGCGCGGCATGCATGCACAGAGGCCAGCACATCAAGCTACCCCAATCTGTCAAATTTCTTTGATAGTTTTTCATTTTTATGACAGAGGAATAAGGTTTAAGTTCAATTGGGAAAATTTGACAGTTTGAGATAGCTTGACCTGCTGGCGTCTGTACATAAATTAACCTTGGAGCATTTAACGTAGTATGAACAGATGTATGAACATAAACGAGGCAAAAGGAGTATGTTAAGGATCGTAGCAGGTGGCGTTCTGTAGTTTTTGTCTACCCCCATGGTTAAAAGGCGTGAGTTTATATTATGTATAAAGGTATTTACATAATTGTATTTGAATCTTTTGTAGTAAGTATGAGCAAAATAATCATATGAAAAAGGTCTACTCAAAGTATCTACGAGTAAGTATGAATAAGTGTAAAAGTAGGTAGGTACATACTTCTTAAAAAACGTTAAAACTTTTATCAAAAAAAAACAGTTGTTTTTTTTTTTTTGAAAAAGTTATTATTTTTCACTTTTTAGTTATAGTACCTACCTACCCCACTCATTTCGAAATTTCATCATCCTTGGGGTTTTTTTTTTTTTGTGTATGGCATCTCGCAGTTGACCTTGAGAGGCAGTGACTGCTCAACCGGACTTTCCTGTGAAGGTTTTTAGGAATCTAAAAGCCGCCAGCCAGGGCGTAAAACCTACTTAAACCTAAAACGACTGCGCACTGAGGGCACCCCCTGTGGGGTACGAACCTCGGCTCAGGGAGTCGCTGGCTGGGGGCAGCTAGTACTATCAGGGACAGGCTGGATCAAGATATTTTCATTTTTATTAAACGGGGAATTTAAAGCTACTGGCTCAGCTGCGGCGCGGGCTGGCGCATCAACGAGCAAGGGACGGTCGGGGATCCTTGGGGTCAAAACAATGCATATTTATGCTATAGCAGCTGTCAAATTGGCGCTGCCGACGATTGTTCCAAAGTAGCTGTCAAATTGCATAGCTTATTTAGAAGTTGATCACAAATATCGAAAAAATTACTAAGTGTTGTGTAATTGGGTGTAAAAACCACATGAGTTATTACTCATGTGGTAAAAACGTAGGCATTCACAAATTTCCAATAAATCTTAGTATAAGAAGAAAGTGGATAGTTAAGAATTAAAAACTTTTTTTATGATCTCGACTTAACCTCGTCGTTCTAGTATGTACAGTCGCCAGCAGGTCAAGCTATCCCAAACTGTCAAATTTTCCCAATTGAACATAAACCTTATTCCTTTGGGATAAAGTTGAAAAACTATCAAAAAAAAATGACAGCTTGGGGTAGCTTGATGTGCTGGCCTCTGTACCTAACTAGAACGACGAGGATAAGTCGAGATCATTTTCATGATAATGATTACCAAACATTAAGTGTGACTACAGGTGGGCTGAGGTGGTTGTTATACAAAGTTATAAACGAGTTCTTCAATTTATGATAGTATCTATATACCTAAATTGATAACATTACATAGGGTCTCTAAATATTCTAGTTAAAAAAAAAATTGATTGATGTTTTTAAGTGTTTGTACAGACAGCACATCAAGCTACCCCAATCTGTCAAATTTCTTTGATAGTTTTTCAACTTTATCACAAAGGAATAAGGTTCATGTTCAATTGGGAAAATTTGACAGTTTAGGATAGGTTGACCTGCTGGCGTCTGTACAACCATACTAAACCACAATAATCGCCCAAAATATGTTTTTTCTTGTTTTGATTCACGCTTCAAGAAATGTCAAACTGACGCCATTTGGAACAACCGCATGCAGCCCCATCTGAGATCAGCTTTATCTTGCCATCCCCGTTTGCTGTCATTTTTTTAAGAGTTCCGTTGTCTGTCTCCGAAACGCATCATCCGATCAATATGAAATTTAAATTGGAAATAAACGAAATAAACCCTTTCGAACAAAAAAAGAATTTTGCAAATCGGTCTTATGACGGAGTTATGCTCGAACCTCCACCTAACTCCTAACCGTTAAAGAGTTGCACCTTCCTTCATCAGCTCAGCGTCATGAGATGATGATGACCATACGCAAATGTCTCAATAGCTTTAGAAAATAAAAGAAAAACATTGTTAATAAGGTGAGTTGGGGCAAGATCGAACGGGTTTTTGATGAGATGAACAGTGTTGTATTTGAAGTCTTGTAGAACAGTACTTAAAGCTTATGCTAAAAAAATGTTTGTAGTGAGTAAAGAGCACAGAGTATATTTTTCTATCAAGGTAATAAAATCCAGTTAAATCAATTCCAAAGTACAAAAAAATGAATCATAAAATGGTTGTCTCACGAGAATGAAACAGGGGGAAGACGAAAAGATGGTGGGGAAAGATCGAAATAGTTACTAAAATCGTTCAAAAGATTATCAGACGTTGTTGGTGATCACTAGTCCATAGTTTGAAGTGCCCTAAAAACTCGGAACTGCCTGTAGTGTCAAAATACGTTTTGTTAACAAAGATATGACGATTTGTTATATTTTTATATTTCAATCTTACCCCACCGGGGGAAGATTGACATAGAGGTTCTCAAACTTTCAACTTCATTTGCATTATGGTTATACTAAAAATAAAACATCACTATCAATCAACTAAATTCTTTAATTTTACTTTATTCAGAGTTTGCATCTTTTTTTCACAAATAAAAGTGACACAAAGTTAAAAATATTTCAATAATAAGTAGTTCACCAAGAAACATCTTAGAAAAAAAAATAGCTTCATGCCCATAACAAAAACATAAAAAGACTTAAAAGGTAAAAAGCAATAACAAATCACATAAGTTACATTAATTTGGCATATTTAGGAACTCGAATGTCCTTAAAGGTTATATTTCAATACTTATTAGGTTTTTTTATTGAAACGATTGTGAAGCGTGGAAATAGGTATATTGTAATGTTTAGCCGCGCCGTATAGTGTCAATTCCTTCCTTTTTACTTTCTCTATGGCGTTAGCAACATCGTCTTGAGTGTAGGAGGTTGCGCGTAGAGATTTCCGGACGTAGTTACGTGGCATGGTGATTCTGAATAGACAAAATGCAATTTTTGAATAGTCATTCGGTAGTCCTAAGTAGGTATTTATAACAATAACATTTGTACCTCTAGATGTAATTCAAAACAAACGATATTCTATAAGAAATATAAACGATAAAACACCATAAAAGACCATGAAATCATAAAAGGTAGGTACCTAATATTTTATTTTGTGTAGGTACATACATTATCATGAACAGTTTGAGAACATCTGACTATTAGTATGACTTTTGGAAACGGGGTAAGGTCGAAACTTTTATATGTTCGTCTTACCCCGTCAAATATTGGTGGGTAAAGACGGAAAATTGAATTAAATCCTAAAATACGAGAAATAGCCATATTTGGATGTAATAACACAACTAAGAATTAAAAATAATGAGCAGATATTCCAATAAAACATTCGTACTCACCACGTAAGTAAAGTTACAGGACACGGGGTAAGATTAAAATACTCGATTAACTTACGTAAAAGTCACTGCGCAGACATTTGTACTTTTCACACATCCATTCACTCAAAGCGGCAAACACTGACTGAGATGTGCGACTTAACAAAATGGCGGTCTCCACAATGTTGCCATCACTGCAAAAACTGCACTAAATCTAGCGTTATGGACAACTTTTTGTGTTACCCCGTTTTTAATCTTCCCCCCACTCACCCTACCTACAAAATTTGAGGGTTGCCCTCGATTTCCCTGGGATTTCATCATCAGATCCTGACTAGTTGCTAATGGTGGTCCCATTCCCCCCTCAGGAGCATACTCTTTAAAAAAAAAAATGAGAATGGGTCCTCAAATGGAGGAGAAATCGAGTAACATACATAAAATTAAAAATAAACATACAGTGGAACATTTAACCTCCTCCTTTTTTGGAAGTCGGTTAAAAATTAAATTATAACTTCTTGTGACTTGACCACGACTATGTGACCCCCCCCTGGCACCAAAGCTGGATCCGCCCTTGGAAGCAGCTCAAAACAACAAGGCGCCGCGCGCCGGGGTGATGACGAAATTACGGCCGAACTCCTAAAGTTGGCGTAAAACCCGTTCTCGAGGAAGGGCCTTAGAAGCTGTTTGATTCCGTCATACTCGAGGGAAAAACCTCACAGGCATGAAACAGAGGTGTGGCGTTACTTTTCTTTAAGAAGGATGAGAATGCCCGTCTTAAGAATTTTAGGCCGATCTTATTTCGGAGCCATGTCTACAAACTGATTTCAAGTGTCATCATGAACCATCTCGCGAGCAGGGGCCTAAGTCTACTAATTTATAAACGTTACAATGGTCTCTCAATGGTGTGTTTTTGACAGTTTTTGTATGGCAAATCTGTCAAAAACTCACCATTGAGAGACCATTGTGACGTTTATAAATTAGTAGACTTAGGCCCCTGGTTCGAAGACATCCAGCCGCCAGAACAAGCAGGATTCCGTAAAGGCGCCGTAGACCACACACATACGCTGCGGCAGGTTATACGAAAGACCGAAGAGTGTAACCTGCCTTAGCGTTTGTGGACTACGAAAAAGCTTTTAATTCGATCGAGACATGGGCTGTATAGCAGTGCCAAGCGTGCCAGATCGACTATAGGTACAGTCGCCAGCAGGTCAAGCTATCCCAAACTGTCAAATTTTCCCAATTGAACATAAACTTTATTCCTTTGTTATAAGTTGAAAAACTATCAAAGAAATTTGACAGATCTGGGTAGCTTGATGTGCTGGCGTCTGTACTCTACAGCCCCTTTGTAAGACACATTATTTAATTAAATAATTTCGTAAAATGTTTAAATTAAGATCATAGACAAAACAAAAGTAAATGAATCTTGAAATTAATGCTTTATTTTGTGTTATATTCCATTTCATGAATATTATGGTGGGTTTATATCAAAATTGATATGAATACGATAGTATATAATAAAAACTGAATTTGATACGGATTCGACAGTACAGTCGCCAGAAGGTCAAGCTATCCCTTACTGTAAAATTTTCCCAATTGAACATGAACCTTGTACGTAAGGAATAAAGTTGAAAATCTATCAAATAAAGGACAATGGGAAATGGTGGGCCCATTGGTTATTGGTAATTGTCATTGGTGTCCATGACGAATAATAAATCTAAAAAAAAAAGTGAAATACACGTACTCGTATTATGTATTATTCGTTTTCTCAGTGTAACATACTCTTCATAAAGAATATGTTACACTGAGACGACTTTCAAGTCGTCGCATCTCCGAAAGTACTAACATTTGACCATAGTTTTCATAGTAACTAATGTTTCGCTTAAAAAGCCCTATCCAACGGTCTAACAAATGTTACTATTGTAAGGTGGGCCCAGACCCCATACATTTGTTTCCCATTCTTCTTTGACAGATTGGGGTAGCTTGATGTGCTGGCCTCTGTACATACGAATTAAAAACCCAATAGCAATGTAGCGCGATTAAAAATATCGTCGAAACCGAATATCGATAGATTTAGAAAAATATGGCTTTTCGAAATTTCGAAATTTTTCCAGATCATATTTTTATCTGTCGATCAAAATTTTTAGCCTATGTACAGACGCCAGCAGGTCAACCTACCCCAAACTGTCAGAATTTCCCAATTGAACATGAACCTTATGTTTATGGTATAAAGTTGAAAATCGATCAAATAAATTTGACAGATTGGAGTAGCTTGATGTGCTGGCGTCTGTACATCAAGGTGCTGAAGTGTCTGTACGAAAACGCCACTATAGCAGTCCGAAGTCAGGAGCGGACCTCGAAACCTATTTTTCTCCGGCAAGGTAAAAGACAGAGAGACGTTATCTCACCGAAACTGTTACCGATGCAATGGACTTCAAGGGGTTGGCATCAACATCAATGGCGAGACTATGGAGTTCTCCATAGTGTCAGCCGCAGTACAATTGTTGATGACCTCAGTAGAGCTATCAAAAGATTGGTTTTTTAAATGAGCATGGCAAGACGAAGGTCATGTCTAATGCCCATGTAACACCCACTCTTATGAAGATCGGAGACGCTACTCTCGAAGTTGTGGTCGAGTATATTTACCTAGGGAAAATTGTCCATTTAGGTAGGTTTAACTTCGAGAAAGAGGTCATCGACTATGCTGGGCAGCGATCAGGAAGCTACGCAATATCTTGTCGTCCCAAATACCACAGTGTCTCAAAACGAAAGTCTTTTACCAGTGCGTATTTCCAGTGATGACTTAAGGCACTGAAACGTAGTCGCTTACAATGGGCCTTATTAGCCGGTTAAAAGTTACCCAAAGGGCAATGGAGAGGGCTATGCTTGAAGTTTCCTCACGTCATCGAATCGGGAATAAGAGATTCGCAGGAGAACCAAGGTTACCGGCATAGCCCGAAGAATTGCCAAAATTAAGTGGCAAAAACCACCTAACTACACACAAAACCTAACCTAACCTAACACCTGCTACCTTTTCACGATTAAACGGATTCAATAAAAGGCGAAAAGATATATAATGGTATTCTGGGAAGGTACTTTTTACCGCGGGACAATACATTTACTAGGGGAGGCAAAGAAGTTTCTAGGGGGGGCGCCAAACGCCCATGCCCTCCTAGCTATGCCCATGTCCAGAACCATCTACCGTAGAAGCATCTAGAATGTTCGAGTACATACAGGCCCTGACTGAACAGATGTCGATAGTTCTAGAAAGATCTAGCATCGACATTTCTAGAAAGATATCTTGCCTCTATTAATTCTGCTACTCGACACTAGATGGCGCTAGTGGTAACCAGACATTAATTGTGCAGCGCAACAATAGCTCAATTTCTATCTCAATCGCAACATTACATTTAAATACACAATCTTTTAAACAGTAGTTTAAGGTGAGGGTTAATTTAGGAATGTTTAGAATACTAATTATTATTCTAAAATTCCCGCCGCAATAACTGGAACTAATTTTAATTCGTTCCACTTATTGCCGCGGGACTTTTTTTGTGGGACGGTCTCGACCTAGCATTAGGCGGTTTCTCGGTGCACATGAAAAATCCATTTTATCTTTGATAAAAGTTCGGGTCTCCCACAAAAATGTTGTTTATTTTTACAAAAAAGTAGTTTTTTTTTTGTCAGCGCTGAGTCTTTGGTGTTAAGGCTGTCACAGTAACTGTGTAGCTGTGTATTCTCTTGGCTCTCTTACTCACAGTCTCTGTCTACGCTCACAGAGCATAATATTATATACGGACTCTTTGTGGTCTGTGGTCACTCCTGCCCACAGAACACATATACTCCTAACGGAGAAGAATGCCAACTCCATACAATATTTAGTAGACCGGTTTTGAGCGCCATCTATATTTGCCCCTAGGAAAAATACTCGAATGGCGGTAAATTTAAACGATTGCTTGGCATCCCCAGGCTATTGAACTGATCATGGTTTTTGGTAGGTCCATTCCCTTGTAAGAAAACTCAGATTTGAGTTTCTTACAAGAGAATGTACCTACCAAAAACCTACAGAGTGAATTTTACAAAATAAAACGATAGTGTGTAAATACGTAGTTTCTTTTTTATTTCAACAGTTTCATTACAATTTATTTTTACTGTGTTCATTGTTATTACATTCAAATACTTTAATTACAATCTGTTTGCAGTAGCCTCAGAGTGTAGACTAAACCAGAAATTTGTTTACATTTACTTGTATCATACAACTAAGTTAGACAAAAACAAATTTTCAAAATGTACTCTAACAGAAAATTAACAGTACCTACCTAGGTTTTATTTATTTATTTATAATAAAAGGTACACCAACGACTTATTCACTAGAAACATTAACATAATAAAATTAAATTTGCATTGAGTAGGTAATGGTGAATTCGTCACAGGCGTACACAGCACTTCACAATACACAGATCAGTGGAAATAGTCACAAAGTTATTTGGTTATTTATGATACGTACAGTAAAAAAGTAGGTTTATTATACATATAACGAGTCCTGAAGATACATGGTAGATTAGATTTTACTAAGAATGTTTTGTTTAACCAACAAAACAATTTCAAAGACATCTCATGATATTGAGTTGCCACTGTGAATGATCAAAAAAACTACTAAGTATAGTTTCGGTTTTTATTTATTCAGGATAAGATTACTATGAAATTACCTAAATTAGACTAACAAAAAATTAGCATTACTTCAAACGGTCATTCGCTTTTTCATTATCTAATAAATATTTATATTTTCTTGGGAAATTTGCAGTCTAAAAACTAATATTTAGAAAGAAAAACAAACGAGACAAATACAATGCACCTGTGTTACAACTTAAAAATAAAGAATTATGAAAGACCTAATTATTTGGGTCCTTCAAAATAGTTTTAATGTTGGCAATGTCATATTTCTGCCCCGGGTACCTTGTCTACATTGGCCAATAGAGAGTTGATACCCCCTGGCTCCTGCCTGCCTGTCAGTGTTGCCAACCCGTACGATAATTATGGGGGCGTACGATAATTTGGCTAATGGTACGATGAACGATAATGAATGTCTAATGTACGATAATTTTGTGCTTTGGTCAGTAGTTGTCAGAAAAAATAAACGATACATAATCTCAATGCCAAATGTAAAAAATGACAGCGTCAACAAGTAAATGTCTCTCTTTAACTCTTTCCCTTACATTTACTAGCGCACAATCCTGAAAATATTCTCATGTTTCCATCCGCAATAAGCACATAGTTGTGAACAAAACATCAAATAGCTTTTCGGTGAAAAACTTAAGCAATGATTCTTTATTTATGACTTTATTTTATCATATACTGTGAACAAAATAAAAAAAAAAAACATTAATTAACTGAACACTACTACTACAAAACACGGTTACGGTTTGATCTGCTGGTGAAACTTGGCATATACTCCTTCTTTGACTCTATACTTGTCGTTTGTTTTCAATTGAAATGAATTAATGAGGTATTTTTTAAGATTAGGATTTTGTACGATAATTTTGCCCGGAATACGATAATTTTCGGATCGGAACTCGATAATTTGAACTTTTGGAGTTGGCAACACTGCTGCCTGTCACTCCTGTCAGTGGTGGCAGTATAGCATGTAGTTTGTTTATTTATGATTTTTATTTTACTTTGTTTTCCCTTAAAACATTCACTGATCTGTCTCATCCATCGCCAGTGTCTGATGGTATAACATAGTACCTACGTGATTTCATTAAAATTGTTGTGTGTCGTTCACTAAAGTCATTGAAATTGAGGTTATTTCTACAATTATTACTTAAGAGTAAAAAACAAAATAAACGATAGTTACCTTTTGAATAAGACTAATGTTTGTTTGTATAAAACAGTGGCAATATGAATTTCTTAGATAACTTTGACCCGGAAACTTCGGCTCGGGAAAGGCGTAAGCTAAATCGCAAAAGTTATTTTATGAAGTAAGAGTTTTACATTCCATCCTAAGAATTAGTATTCATTATTCTGGATTTGAGTTAAATGAAGGATTTACTACCTTTTTCAGACGCAAAACTAAAAGTATATACAATGAACGTGGCCTTATAGCAGCAACGGGCCAAGATTTGTGTGATTGTTTAGATGAAACCTGCCCAGGATGTCATTTTCCATGCTCTAAGTGCAATTCTGGCAAGTGTGGGCATGAGTGCAGGTAATAATATTTACTTACTCCTTGTTTCTTATCTTGGTTTATCATACTCATTTATTATTTTAACCTTACCCTAACTTGGGTACATCTGTGCCTAACCCTTTGAGGAAATAAGATCTAATATTATATTAATGTAGTTAACCCTATATCACTTCGAGCAAAGTATGAAACATTAACTAACACAAATACCATGCGAAAAGAACAAACAAAAATACCCGATAAGTGCACACACACGTCAACTTCTAGAAGTTAGAAAACAACTATATAAAGAACAAAGGAAATTAAAAGAAAAATCGCTCAAACAAGTAAAGAAATATACAAGGAGATCTCTAATAACAGAAGGAAATACAGGCAAAATGTTTTTGAGGAATACATATCAAAAAAGGGAGGCATACAAAGATTTGCAAACTACAACAAAATGGGCTACAAACATGGTGGACAAGAAATGCAAGATTATTTCAAAGCGGTCAGATATACTAACAGAAGCTACTGACTTTTACCAAAATCTCGTTGTAATTTACTCGTCACAAGAAAACTCCAGCTTAACGCAGTACGTATCAAACAAAACCTATGTCGATGAACCCCTGCCTGAAATACTTAGATCAGAGATTGGTTTTTCTATAGAAACTCAGAAAAAAGACAAAGCACCTGGAGAAGACAAGGTAACAAATGAAATATTGAAGTCTCTATCAGAACCTATACAACAGCCATTGGAAATATTATTCAATAACATTCTACAAAAAAGAGAAACTTCAGAACAATGGTCCCAGGCGTCAATAACTCTTCTTCATAAAAAAGGAGATAGATGTGACCTCAGTAACTACAGACCAATTAGCCTTATGTCTAACTTGTATAAAATATTCGCAAAAATACTATTGAATAGACTCACTACCACTCTAGACGAAAATCAACCGCGGGAACAAGCTGGATTTAGAAAACACTTCTCAACAACTGACCACATCCAAGTGGTAACACAAATAGAGAAAGGGAAAGAATATGGCAAGACTCTATACCTATGCTTCATTGATTACACCAAGGCATTCGATTCTTTGGAACACAGTGCAATTTGGAAGACACTACTGGAACAAGGAATAGACTTAAAATACGTCGAGTTACTTCATAGCATTTATTCCAAAAATTCTGCAAAAATAAAGCTAGAATCAGAAGGACCAACCTTTCCCATAAGAATAGGTGTCAGGCAAGGTGACCCGCTGTCACCTAAAATATTTTCGTCTGTTCTAGAGACAATATTTAGAAACCTTGACTGGGATCACAAAGGCGTGAAAATCGACGGTGAATACTTAAGCCATTTACGTTTCGCAGACGACATCGTGGTATTTACAGAAGATTCCGTACAATTAGAGAACATGTTACAAGAGCTTGCGAAAGAAAGTAAAAAGGTAGGATTGACTATGAATGCTGCAAAAACCAAAATTTTAACGAATGGATCTGAAGAAGAAATAATAATAGATGGACACCAAATAGATTATGTAAACGAATACAATTATTTGGGACAATCGATCTCATTTGAAGACCAAACGGAAAAAGAAATAAATAGGAGAATAGCAATTTCATGGAAAAAATACTGGAGTTTCAAAGAAATCATGAAAAACACAAAGGTTAACATGAATTCGAAAAGAAAGCTTTACGAGATAGCGATCCTTCCAGGCCTTACAAATGGTTGCCAAACTTGGTCTCTACGGGTAAAAGAAGAACACAAATTCGGAGTAATGCAGAGAAAAATGGAGAGAAACATGTTGGGTATTAAATTATCCGACAGAATTACAAATGAGGAAATTAGGAGAAAAACTAAACTAACTGACATAGTGGAGAGAATAAGAAGTCTGAAATGGAAATGGGCAGGACACATCTGTAGAATGGAAAACGAAAGGTGGACAAAGAAAGTCATAGAATGGGTACCTAGAGATGGAAAAAGAAAACGAGGAAGGCCGCGGAAACGCTGGGAAGATATATTTAAGGAAAGATGTGGACCAGACTGGAGGAGACAAGCTAGAGATAGGGAAAAATGGAGAAAGTTGTGGGAGGCCTACGCCGCAGAGGCGACTTCCATAAATAAATAATTTTAAGTGCATGCTTACACTAGTTAATATTTTAATCCTTCCATATTTTAATAGAAATTAATATAATTAATTAACCAATGTAAATTTTAATTTAATTTAACTTTTTATAAATAACAATTTTAATGATAATCACGCAATATTAAGAGGCCTACGTACAATGAACTGTCCATACATACGTAATACCTAAATCATTTGCAAATTGAGCATATTTCCACCATATTATGGTGATATTCGGATTCAGACAGTATTTATCTAGGCTCGTAGGGGTTTTTTTTTCCAAAATACTTACCTCAAATGAAGTTTAAGCCAATTGCATTTCGCACATTTTTACAGCGTAAATGACATGTTTTCTCACTGTTTTTTTGGTATTATAACCAACAATTTCCGTAATATTGTTGTCTCAGAAGCATAGCTCATATTATCAAGTTGTAAAATGTCGAAAAATATATTAAAATACAATAAGTTTTCATTCATCATTTTTGGTATTACGGAACACATCCAAATTCATCATAAATGGTCAGTAGCTAGTAGCGCTATCGCGTCAAGCCATTGTCAATGTGTGTGTGATCGTACTGCTCACTGTAGGTATGTAATTATGTATCCTCGACAGGTACTAACACTAGCGCAACGATAGCAATATTCGGACGAAATATTGTCTCCGCGCGAATCCTAGTTGCGAGCTTCGGTCGTAGGATTCTTAATATGTGAAGTGAAATTTTATATGGTAGAATAAAAGGCTTTTTTTTATTAATTAACCCTATAATACTAATGAAATTTAAAATAGCTGATAATCGTGTGTCCCGAAGACACATGCTTTTTGTTATCATTCTAATAATAAAGGAGGGAAATAATAATAACCGACCCGACATTGCACCAAAGACATTCCAGACATCAGCTTGTACGAAATTAGGATGACTCTGAAACAGCATAAAAATAACAAGGCGCCAGGTGATGACGGAAAGACGGAATTACGGACGAACTCCCGAGGGCTGGTGGAACACCCGTTCTTAAGGCCCTCTAGAAGCTGTTCGATTCTGTCATAATCGAGGACAAAACGTCACAGGCATGGAACAGAGGTGTGGTGATATTCTTCTTCAAGAAGGGTGACAACATCCTGCTTAAGAATTAAGAGTCATCATGAACCATCTCGCGCACTGTTTTGACAACTTCCAGCCTCCGGAACAAGCCGGATTCCGAAAAGGCTTTAACATCCTGGACCACATTCATACAATGCGGCAGGTTATACAGAAGACTGAAGAGTGTAACCTGCGTCTCTGCTTAGCGTTTGTGGACTACGAGCAAGCCTTTGACTCGATCGAGACTTGGGCTGTAACTGTACTGCAGTCTGTCAAACGGTGCCAGATTGACTATCGGTACATCGAGGTGCTAAAGAGTTTGTATGAAAACGCCACTATGTCAGTCCGGCTCCAGGACCAGACTTCAGAACCCTATCCTCTTGCAGCGAGGGGTGAGATAGGGAGACGTAATCTCTCCGAAACTGTTCACTGCTTCACTGGAGGATGTCTTTCAAGGTTCTGGACTGGAGTGGGGTTGGCATCAACATCAATGATGAGTACATCACTCACCTTCGTTTTTCCGACGATATAGTAGTTATGGCTGAGACTATGGAGGACCTCAATACAATGCTTGATGACCTCAGGAAGTCAGGAGAGCTTTCGAAAGAGTGGGTCTCAAAATGAACATGTTCAAAACGAAGGTAATGTCTAATGTATGTAACACCTATTCTCATGAAGATCGGAGAGTCTACACTCGAAGTTGTAAACGATTATGTTTACCTAAGGCAAACTGTCCAGTTAGGTAGGTCCAACTTCGAGAAAGAGATCAATCGTCGAATCCGAGTCGGCTGGACAGCGTTCGGGACGCTTCGCAATATCTTCTCGTCCTAAATACCGAAGTGTCTCTACTTCTCAAGATGAAAGTCTTTGACCAGTGTGTGTTGCCAGTGATGCCCTATGGCACAAAAAAAGTCGTCGCTCACAAAAATTGGCCATAGTAGAAGGCTTAAAGTCACCCAAAGGGCAATGGAGAAGGCTATGCTCGGAGTTTCCCTACGTGATCGAAACAGGGATGAAGAGATCCGCAGGAGAACCAACCACAACAGACACAGCCCGAAAAATTGGCAAACTTAAGTGGCAGCGAGCAGGGCCACATTTCTCACAGAACAGACGGCCGATGGGGCCGAAAGGTTCTGGAGTGGCGACCGCGTACTGGAAGGCGTAGCGTTGGAAGGCCTCCCCACAAGATGGATGATCTTGTGAATGCCGCAGGAATCCGCTAGATGCGGGAAGCACAGAACCGGAAAGTGGAGGAGCTTGGGGAGGCCTATGTCCAGCAGTGGACGTCTTTCGGCTGAAATGATGATGAAAAATAATAATAATATTCATGTACCTACAGACGCCTACTACTGAGTTGGTTTAAAGTAAACATGCCCTACTTGTAGTAGTTAACTGTCCAAAACATGAAGTAAATAGATGCCTGCGTCTCACAGACGAAAATTATCTTCCAAGGATTTAAGACCTCACAAAAAATAAACAGTCATCATCACTAGCTTTTTTTTTTTTTTTTTTTTTTGGGTGGGAAATCATCAAATGACTTCTCCTGCTGAGTAGAGCAGGAGGGCGTGTCAGACTTTTACTGACTAAAACCCACCCGTGTTCCCTCAGTAGCCCGTATGCCAGGGGCTGTGGTATCTCTTTCGAATAAACCCGCACCCCTGGCAGGCATCGGCCCTTGCGGACCCCACCGGTGGTTGCTGACATCTTTGAAGGCGCGCGTGTGGAACACAACGCGCCGTCCCGTCAACCACTTTTCGGCCGCAGGGGATAGGGAGAGCGGCTGACGCTATACCGACACTCCTCTTCCCCTGCGGCCCCACCGCGTCCGCCATCAAACGGTGGCGGCCCCGTCCAGGCCACGGAAGGGAAGAGCGCTGCTCAGAAGCACCGGCACTCCTCCTCTACCGCAGCCCGTAACCCTCAGCCGCGATGCCTCCCATTCGACATCGCGGCCCACCTCAGTTGCGGTGCACCTCACCGCAACCTACTTTTTGGCCGCTACGTCGTCGGCTTTGAGGCAAAAGCCCTGACGAGCGGCCCCACCTTTGGGTTCCTCTTGGCTTCACCGTGGCCGGAATCCACGGTTACTGAGCCCACCCGCAACGACAATGCGGGAACCCACTCGGAGGGGATCATCACTAGCTCAGATTATAAAATAAAGGCAGATAGACCGCGCGGAAACAAGAGAGAGGCCAAAAAACCAAATACTAAAGCTTTGCATTGTATGTACTCGTAACACTAGCTTCCGCCCGCGTGGAAGTCGGAATTTATCCCGCGGGAATGTACTACCGGGATAAAAAGTATTCTATATGTTAATCTAGATTATAATCTGTCTGTGTGTCAAATTTCATCCAAATCCGTTTAGCCGTTTTTGCGTGATTGTGTAACAAACTGTATCCAATCATCTTCACAAACTTTCACATTTCTAATATCACGGACTACCCTTTTTTACTTTTAGGGGTAGATTTTCGAGAAACCCTGATACACGTTATTCTTTATTTTTTGGTTTAAGGTATAAATACTGAGTTTCGAGTTAATCAGACCGCGCGTTAAAATTCTTCCATATAAACTTTGACACCCCCCAATCCCCCTTTAGGGGGTAGTTTAGAAAAACAATAAATGACCAATCTTATAATTTACTTAACTTAGTATTTGTGCCAAGTTTCAAGTTTATTAACTCGAGGAATAAGATTTTTCATACAAACAAAATCCCCCCTTTTCACCTCCTTAAAGGTCGAATTTCCAAAAACCCCTTCTTAGTGCTCCCCTACATTATAAAAGGAAGCCGTGTGCAAAATATCACGTTCCTAGTTTCGGCTGTGCTTTGATTTGTCAGTCAGTCAGTTTCTCCTTTTATATATATATATATATATATATAAAGAAAATGCGACGCTTCGTGTCGTGGTAGTCGAGTTATGAATCAGTATTTGGTTTTTTGGCCTCACTGTGTTCCACGCGGTCTACCTGCCTTTGTTTTATAATCTGAGACTAGACTATGAACATTTTGGAATTCTTAACACTGGAGCGTAGCCAGTGAATAACAGACTGATGGATGTAGTTATGCTATTATCTTCAATAAAAGGTGCTCTAACAATTACGTTTTTTGTTTCAGAGTGAACAGAAAATGGATGTATGATAAAATTGAAATTGAAGGAAATGATTTTGTTATAAAAAATGATTACAAAAGCAAATAAATTTAGGCTTCATGTACATGACGCCGGAGCCGCACTGGCGCCGGAACTGCGTGTAGGTACCTACTCTACATTGATGCTGAGATTTAAATATGTAGTAAAGCAACTGTCACAGTTCAGTAAAGCCAACGAAACTGTAAAGATTTTCACACTCACTGAGATATATATAAAAAAAATTACTTCATAATTTCTTTTTTATTTAAAAAAGTTCGCGAAATTCACCTTTGTCTTCTCTGCAGGCTAAAATAGGATGTACACACGGCTACACATCAAGCCAGGTACATTTCCAGTATAAGGTGATCTCGCATTGTATAGGATTGCCGTTGCCGTACAGTGCGAGATCAGCGTAAACTGGAAATGTATTGCTTGATGTGTAACCGTGTGTACCTACCCAAATTGTGTCTATGAATTTGTTTCTGTCTGCGTTTATAAATTATGTAATGTAATGCGATGCACCAATCCCAGCGTGGCTTGACCAGACTCGATAAATGGAAAGAACCCCAAGATTCGCAGTAGCCTCTGGAGCCTCATGCTTCATGGTGTTACAGAGGCCATTGCATATCAAGAAGTAGACCGGGGGGCGCGGTAATGGTCAGGTAGACGTGCTCTTAAGATAGGAAAGGATTGCGAGGCTACCGGATATGCATCCTGTTTATAAATTAAGTAGGTACAAAAGTATGCGGTTGTCTTTCCGGCGCGGCACCGGCGGTGCGGCGTATGCACGATTTTCATTCATTCGTATACACAATCATGGGGTTCGGCGTCACGTACAGACACCAGCACATCAAGCTACACCAACCTGTCAAATTTCTTTGATAGGTTTTCAACTTTATTTTGACAGTTTGGGGTAGCTTGATGTGCTGGCGTCTGTACATGAAGCCTTACAGCAGTGTAATGGCTAAAAGTTTGCATTTGATTAATTTTCTTTATTTCTCCGCCAGCACCCTAATTGCGTAACTTACGATTGATCATAATTGGTTTCGTCTTCACAGTTAAACAATATTCATTGCGTTATTTATGTTGTCGAACAGACACATTTTTCGAACATATGAAGCAATGGTTTAACAATCCGTTTCAAAACGATACAGATTATGATGAATCGTGAGTTACGCAATTAGGGTGCAGATCTGTGAAAGCAAATAATCTGTGTTTGGTATGTGTAATGTTAAAAACGAAAGAACGGTCACGAGCATAAAATATTACCATGTTGTACAGTACGTCAATAATACCTGATTTTATGATTTATCCACTAATAACTGTCGTCCAGATGACAGCAAATATAGCTGAACATTTTATAAAAGGCATCAATATTAAAAGCGTCAGCGCGTCAAATATTTGTCATCCCTTGATGACACCAGCACCCTAATTGCGTAACTCACTATTAATCATAATCTGTTTCGTTTTGAAACGGATTGTTAAACCATTGCGTCATATGTTCGAAAAATGTGTCTGCTCAGCAACGTAAATAACGCAATGAATATTGTTGAACTGTCAAATGGAAACCGATTATGATTAATCGTGAGTTACGCAATTGGGGTGCAGAACTATCCGACGAGATTAGCGAAGCCGAAATATAGGATGCTGCATCGGCCTCAAAAAGTTGTGTCACCTCTTATTCTCGATTTTCCGAATCAGATAATTTTTTTAAATATTTATGCTCTTGACTGAACATTAGATTGAAACTACAGTTAAGTGGTTTTCCTGTAACAAGAATAATAATACAAGCCATTATTTATTTTCCCGAATAAAAAAAAAACTTTCATAAAAAAACCTACGAAGAAATTGAAATGCGAGAAAGAAAAAAAAAACCTCTTAAGTTGGCAGTAGAGCTCTAGATGGAACAAATTTTAAGGCGCCTCGACTCAAAATCTGCACCCTAATTAACACATGATTAATCATAATCGGTTTCATTTTGACAGTTCAACAATATTTAATCATTGCGTTATTTAGGTTGCTGAGCAGACACATTTTTCGAACATATTTTTACTGCGTAACTCACGATTAATCATAATCTGGTTCGTTTTGAAACGGATTGTTAAACCATTGCTTCATATGTTCGAAAAATGTGTCTGCTCAACAACGTAAATAACGCAATGAATATTGTTGAACTGTCAAAACGAAACAGATTTTGATGAATCGTGAGTTACGCAATTAGGGTACTGGTCTCTGAAGTAAGTTACTCGTAACTTCGGAATTGTGTTACTTACAGGTTTAATAATTAGTAGAATAGTGTTGCAACTAACAACAACGCCGGAGCGGACAACCGACAATCCCCATCTTCGCTAGCATCCCTCGACCCATGTACTAAAAGGGGTTTGTGTTCATAATTTTAATAATGATGAATATGTACCGCCGTATAGGTACAGACGCCAGCAGGTCAACCTATCCCAAACTGTCAAATTTTCCCAATTGAACATGAACCTTATGCCTTTGTGATAAAGTTGAAAAACTATCAAAGAAATTTGATAGATTGGGGTAGCTTGATGTGCTGGCCTCTGTATATATGTTACGGTCATGAATCATATTTATATAAACCTGCAACCTGACAGTGACTTGCAGATTTAAAAAAAAACTTAAGAAGCTTTGAATTTCGTGGACTACCTTAGTGCGTAGGTATTTTTTTTTTGTTTTTTCGCTTTTCCCATTGTTCGTTTTATTTTTCTACAAAACTATTTTATTTCTAAACCTGGATTTCAAAGTCGTTTAGAAACGTGGTTCTGGTGTAGTCTCATCTGAACTACAGACTCGGTTCATCTATCTATTTATATAAAAGGAGAAACTAACTGACTGATCAATCAACGCACAGCCGAAACTACTAGGACTAGGAACGTGAAATTTTGTACACGGCGTCCTTTTATAATGTAGGGGAGCACTAAGAAGGGGTTTTTGGAAATTCGACCTTTATGGGGGTGAAAAGGGGGGATTTTGTTTGTAAGAAAAATCTTATTCCTTGAGTTGATAAACTTGAAACTTGGCCCAAATACTTATCTAAGTAAATTATAAAGTTTGTCATTTATTGTTTTTCAAAACTACCCCCTAAAGGGGGATTGGGGGCTTTCAAAGTTTGTATGGAAGAATTTTAACACGCGGTCTGATTAACTCGAAACTCTGTATTTATACCTAAAACCAAAAATAAAGAATAACGTGTATCTGGATTTTTCGAAAATCTATCCTTAAAGGGGTAAAAAAGGGTCATAAAAAATAGTCTGTAATATTATAAATGTGAAAGTTTGTGAAGATGATTGATTCTTTGTTACTCAATCACGCAAAAACGGCTAAACGGATTTGGATGAAATTTGCCACACAGATAGATTATAACCTAGTTTAATACACAGGACTTTTTATCCCGGTAGTCCCGCGGGATAATTTCCGACTTCCATGCGGGCGAAGCCGCGGGCGGAAGCTAGTAAGGAATAAATATAAAACCCACAAGTAAAATACGCCAAGATGAGATATCAAAATAAAAAAGTTTGTGTAACACATCAAACGTGTTTTTTTTATACTTACCCGCTTCCTAAATTTATGGTTTGTCAGTACGATCCTGTTTTATGTTTCTTATTAAAGATATTTACAACTGTTGGGGAGTTTTTCTTAGGATACCTATATGTATTGGGTCAATTTAAATTATTGGAACGCACGATAAGCAGTAAAAAGGTATGATAAATTAAACTTTATTTCAGACTAAGCAGATCCATATTATTGTTAGTATACAGGGTAAGTTTTTATCCAGTGCGCAAATTGTAACCAAAAATTCATCATATCATCTGGAACCCCTAGCGCAGAAATATTTCGCCAGTTATACAAAAAAAAAAAAAAAAAAACATCATCTGCCTAGCCTTTTCCCAACTATGTTGGGGTCGGCTTCCAGTCTAACCGGATGCAGCTGAATACCAGTATTTACATGGAGCGACTACCTATCTGACCTCCACAACCCTGTTGCTGGGTAATACGATACCCCTTGGTAAGACTAGTTGTCAGACTTTCGGGCTTCTGACGAGCAATACCTACGCGATCAAAATGTATGGAACAGCTGTTTTTTTTTGTATATCCAGCGAAAAAATTTTGCGCTAGGGGTTTTAGAATGATATGCTGAATTCATGGTTAAAATTTGCGCACTGGAAAAATCTTTTCCTGTAGAAAATTTATGGTAAAAAAAAAACTTGTAAGAAACAAGCTTTCATTGCCCTAAAAAGAAGAAAATAAACTTTAAACTAAATCAAACCAATCAGTTTAGTACATGTAAAATAAATTGTGTAAATTTATTAAATGATATAAAAGCTTGTCGCGAGATTTGCATACTAAGGCGCATTTTCTTAATTTAAGAATGAAACGAACTTACCTGGTGAATTTGCTTCCAATTATGCGAGGGTCTCAAGTCTCAACCGAAGACGATTACTTATATTACATGTGCTATCTTCATCACACGTTTAAATCTTAAATACTAAAAAAAATAGGATAAAAGGACATATTTTTTATAATTTCCTGTTCCATTACCACTGGCAACACCGTACGCCCTTTAATCATTTTTTCAGAGTAATTTTTGTGTTATAACATTGGCTTTTGGCCATTGGGTTGGGGGGATAGGGCAGTAATCGTCTTGGGTTGAGACCCTCGCATAATTGGAATCAAACTTCACCAGGTAAGTTCAGATTATACTTCGGGTCTCAACCGAAGACCTTTACTTATATTACATGCAGATGTTTAGAGCATTGCAATATTGCAGAGGAAAAAGAAAAATTAAAAAAGTACGACGGTCATTCAATAAATACTTAGCCTACAAAAAGTAAACGAAAATTTTGGAAAAGTGGCAATTTGTTTTTCAACATAGTCTCCTTTTAGTTCTATACACTTAGCCCAGCGATGCTCCAACTTTTTTAACCCGTCCGAAATAGTACATTATGGTACAAGTGTGTAACGTTGGTGATTATCGCTGAGGCGCCATTGAGACCCGAGCCGTCAGGCGAGGGTCTTAAGAGAGCCGAGGACGATCCATCATCATCCATCGTCATCCATCATCATCCATCGTCATCTATCGTCATCCATCATCATCTATCATCATCCATCATCACTCATCATCACCCATCATCATCCAGCATCATCCAAAATCATCATTCATCATCATCCATCGTCATCCATCATCATCCATCATCATCATCCATCATCATCCAGCATCATCGATCATCATCCATCATCATCGTTTTTAAGAACAAAGCAACTCAAACAAAAAACAACCTATAACTCACTAAGAACAAAGCAACTCAACCAATTCTATAACTGTAGTGAAATTAGAGCCATTTTATGAGCAAGTGTGTTGAAAAATAGTTTTTTCAACACACTTGCTCATAAAATGGCTCTAATTTCACTACAGTTAGGCACATAATGACACCTATTATCAAACTGTGACTTTTTCATTACTATTATTCACTAGTGAGTTATAGAATTGGTTGAGTTGCTTTGTTCTTAGTGAGTTATAGGTTGTTTTTTGTTTGAGTTGCTTTGTTCTTAAAAACGATGATGATGGATGATGCTGGGTGATGATGGATGATGCTGGATGATGATGGATGATGATGATGGATGACGATGGATGATGATGAATGATGATGATGGATGATGCTGGATGATGATGGGTGATGATGAGTGATGATGGATGATGATAGATGATGATGGATGACGCTGGATGACGATGGATGATGATGGATGATGATGGATGACGATGGATGATGATGGAGGATGATGATGGATGATGATGATGGATGATGATGGATGATGATGATGATGATGATGGATGATGATGGGTGATGATGAATGATGATGGATGACTATGGATGACGATGGATGATGATGGATGATGATGATGGATGATGATGGATGATGATGGATGATGATGGATGACGATGGATGACGATGGATGACGATGGATGATGATGGATGATGATGATGGATGATGATGGATGATGATGATGATGATGATTTAGTATTATTTTCTTCGCAAGTGTGTTGAAAAACGTCGTATGATACACGTGTGTATTGATGATTATCGTCCTCGGCTCTCTTAAGACCCTCGCCTGACGGCTCGGGTCTCAATGGCGCCTCAGCGATAATCACCAACGTTACACACTTGTACCATAATGTACTATTTCAACACACTTGCTCATAAAATGGCTCTAATTTCACTACAGTTAGGCACATAATGACACCTATTATCAAACTGTGACTTTTTCATTACTATTATTCACTAGTGAGTTATAGAATTGGTTGAGTCGCTTTGTTCTTAGTGAGTTATAGGTTGTTTTTTGTTTGAGTTGCTTTGTTCTTAAAAACGATGATGATGATGATGATGGATGATGCTGGATGATGATGGATGATGCTGGATGATGATGGATGATGATGATGGATGACGATGGATGATGATGAATGATGATGATGGATGATGATGGGTGATGATGAGTGATGATGGATGATGATAGATGATGATGGATGACGATGGATGATGATGGATGATGATGGATGATGATGATGGATGATGATGGATGACGATGGATGATGATGGATGATGCTGGATGATGATGGGTGATGATGAGTGATGATGGATGATGATAGATGATGATGGATGACGATGGATGACGATGGATGATGATGGATGACGATGGATGATGATGGATGCTGATGGATGACGATGGATGATGATGGATGATGATGGATGATGATGATGGATGATGATGATGATGATGATTTAGTATTATTTTCTTCGCAAGTGTGTTGAAAAACGTCGTATGATACACGTGTGTATTGATGATTATCGTCCTCGGCTCTCTTAAGACCCTCGCCTGACGGCTCGGGTCTCAATGGCGCCTCAGCGATAATCACCAACGTTACACACTTGTACCATAATGTACTATTGTCAAACTCTGCAAAATAGGCCTCCGTGGCGGCGATGACCTCCTCATTCGATCCATATCTATTCCCGGCGAGTGATTTTTTCAGATTAGGAAACAGAAAGAAGTCACAAGGGGCCAAATCTGGAGAATACGCTGGATGGGGCAGCAATTCGTAGCGTAATTCGACCAATTTGGCCATGGCAACGGCAGACGTGTGAACCGGTGCGTTGTCGTGGTGAAACAGCACTTTTTTCTTCGCTAGATGGGGTCGTTTTTTCTTTAATTCGGCGTCGAATCGGCCCAATAAATCGGCATAGTAAAGCCCTGTAATTGTTTTACCCTCGAGGTAATCGATGTAGGTAGATCACACCTTGTGAATCCCAGAAAACGGTGGCCATAACTTTTCCGGCCGATTTTACAGTTTTCGCCTTCTTTGGACCACGTTCCCCGGTCTGGATCCATTGTTTTGATTGCTCCTTGGTCTCTGGTGTGTACCGGTGGATCCAGGCTTCATCGACGGTCACAAAACGACGTAAAAACTCCGCTGGATTCCGCTTAGACAGCGCCAAACACGTCTCCGATGTGGTCTCACGGTTTTTTTTTGGTTGGGAAATCATCAAATAACTTCTCCCGCTCTACTTTACTCCCGCTCCCGCTTTACTGACTAAAAACCACCCGTGTTCCTTCAGTAGCCCTTACGCCAGGGGCTGTGGTGTCTCTTTCGAACGAACCCGCACCCCTGGCAGGCATCGACCCTTGCGGGTCCCATCATTTTTTGTGCTGACATCTCTTTGAGGCGCGCGTGGAACACAACGCGCCGTCGACTTGGGCTTGGTCCTTACCGGACAGCGAGCTACCCATTACTCGCCGTCCGCAAGCCCATGCCTACGGTGGCCGGAAATCGGCCTGGGATTCCCGACGTCCAGGGCGTCTCCGTATCCTGCGGTGGCTGGGGTCGCGAGGGCGCATATGCTGCCTCTCCCTCACGTGCGCCGCCTCCCTCTTCGCGAGCATCACTGCTTCGCTGAAGAAGGTGACGGCTCCCCATGCCCTCTCGCTCCGTACCATGGCCTGGACCAGGGCCGGACGCGAGAGATCGCCGCCGCCGATCGCCTCCACGAGGACACGGCGGTGCTCCGCCCAAGCAGGGCAGACCGCCACCGTGTGCTCCACCGTGTCCTCAGGGCGATCTTCGCAGTTGTGGTCTCACGGTTGCGCTTGTTTTCTGGTGTGAGTAAACGCGGCACCCATCGCGCCGACAGATTTCTCATGCCGAGTTCCTCGTGAAGAATATGATGCACTTCCTTCTGAAATGCCTACAGTCACAGCTACCTCTAGCTCCCGAACCTTCAATCGGCGATCTGCCAATACGAGATCATGGATTTTTTTAATGTTTTCCTCCGTAGCAGCTGTTTTCGGTGCACCTGGACGTGGTTCATCAAAAACCGACGTACGGCCACGTGCAAACTCGTTGAACCAATTCTTGACGGTGGCCATCGATGGAGAAGAGTCACCGTACACAGCATCCAAGCGCTCTTTGATTTCGATGCGCGTGTTCCCTTCCAAAAATAGGAATCGAATCATCGAACGATATTGCTCTTTTTCCATTTTTGTAAAACCGATCGACACGTTCGCTTCCATAAGTTGTCAAATTAAAACAAATGAAGGGATTGGAATGAAAATTTGAAAAAAGAATTAAAAAAGAATGTGCTACACTGTGGTAAAACTCTTTTGAAACTACAGCGCCCTCTGGCGATGAGGCTAGGTACTCATTGAATGCACCTCGTATTTAGTGTATGAACTATAGAGAAAGGTTGAAATCATACAATGATCAACGTACCTATATCTATCGTTCACTTAACAAGCTTGTTAATTATATAAATGCAATTAATCTTCCACATTATGAATCGAATATAGAATTGATAAAAGTGGTGTCATTCGAGACTACCACATCTCTAAAATAGTACTTAAGAAAGATGTTTAAGCAATTGCTCCAGCCCGCGGCCTTACGAACCACCTCCAGACTGACCCCAGATCTGTGCGCGGCAGATGTAGATGCCGAACGAGTACTATGAGCACCGAATATGGAAATTAATGTCTATTCCGCTGTCTTGCAAAACCTTTTTTACCCAATGTGCTAATGTCTGAGGGCCTACTTTTTTATGAGGTTTGCGGGTTTGCGTACACCGATAAAAAGATTTCCTTCAGGGTATTAATTTCGCAAAGAACTAGTTTTGTATGGGTTTCAATAGCAAATGCTGGACAAATACTGGGGTTTTCGCGAATGTACGGTAGTTTGAAAAGTGGTTGGTATCCCCCGGGCCTCGATGTTTTGATTAAATCACTCATTTTAATTATAATGTAATTTTCTTGTATCGATATATTTTTAACTTTATAACACTGATGGTCTGCATTCTTTGGGCAGAAGCGATAGCCAATAATGTACAAGTTTTATGTGACAAATCAACTAAAGATATATTATCGTAAGGGCATTTCAGTACTACGTTTGTATCCCACGTTGAATTGTATTTTGGTTTTGGGGGGTGAGTCTGTACACCTATAAGGAAGCGGCTGATACAGTCATCTATAGTAACGTTATAGCCTAAAATAACTGAGAGGGCAGACCTATGCGTATTTAAACTACTGTAGCTAGTACCTACCCTCTTCAAACTTTTTTGTTAAAAATGATATAATTTGGGCACTATCCGTCTCGTAAAGATCCAAGTTATTATCTTTACAATAAAGCCACCAAGATTTTATCGAACTATTGTGTCTTAAGGTTGAATTTGCAAAGGTGGCCATCATTATATGTAATGACGTTCGTGGTACTCCACGTTTGATCAGCGCCTCCTGGATAATTTTGCTGCCACCAGGGTTAAGCGTCGCGTGAAGTGGGTGGCGGACTCTGAAAGGAGATTTTAAAAGTGATTCGTGAGGACCAAAGAATATCTTTTCTGATGTAACAAGACTGGACCATAGTGGGTACCATGGTTGAGATGGCCAGTAAGGCACTACTAAAATACCTATCGCTTTATCTACGATAACTTCTTGTAGGACTTTAGTAATTAAACAGAAAGGAGGGAAAGCATAAAAGAAAATGTTACGCCAAGAAACAGTAAATGCATCAATAACTTCGGAATACGGATCTAGCTTCCATGATGCATATCTACTACATTTGTAGTTTTGAGCGCTGGCGAAAAGGTCAAACTCCGGCTTTCGGAACAATGGACTTATATGTGAAAAAACACAATCTGAGATTTCCCACTCTGTATCTATATTATTTACAATGCGACGCTTTAGTATTTGGTTTTTTGGCCTCACTCTTGGTGTTCCGCGCGGCTTATCTGCCTTTGTTTTATAATCCGAGGCTGCCGTAAGCTCAAGTGTGTTTATATGAAGTACAATTCTATCTCTGACTTCCATTCGCACTTTGACCACTGCATGTTGCACCCCAGCCGGTGTTCGAAGCATCACTAAAAATCTCTAGACAACAATAATTATTTTTTCTGATAGGAGTGTTACATTTTAGCGTAGCGTAGCGTAGATTTTAATTAAAATTGAATAACTCTCCGAAGAGTTGGAATAGAAACATTTGCGAGATCAGCTTATACTGGAAAAGTATAGCTTGATGTGTAGCCGTGTGTACAAACCACTATAATTGGTAATTTTTTAAGGTTTCTCATTGAAGCGCAAGAATCGATTTTAGGGTTTTTGAAAAACAATTTCTTATTTTCCAACGGTGTCGATTATAGAAAAAATAAATTGCACAACATAAGCACAAATTAAGACACACCGCTGCAAAAAAAATCGTATTGTATGTCATGCCGTTTAAGAGGTACAGCAATTTGCTAAACATTACCCCAGCGGCATCTTTAATAACTCTGAAACCTCAAGACGCACAAATTTCATTTTTTGGGCATCATTAGGCACAAAGGAGATCTATCTAAGTAGCTAGTTTGTATTCAGGTACGACCACCGGTTAAAAAGCATGCCGCTGGGGTAACGTTACACCAGCGGAGTCTGTTTTTCGTGAATATATTTGGATCGGCTGCACGCACAAATTCTAAATTTCGGGCACATTTACCTACACGAGAAGGGGTACTAATTATCTTTCAAGCCGAAATCCTGAAAGCGACAACATTCCACTGGCGTAACGCACACTACCGATGGTGTGATATACATCCATTTGATACATTTTTGGTTCAGCTGTCACGTTTACATTCTAAAACAGCACAATAGGCACATGTTTGTGTTCTTTTTTCAAGTTCTTTTCAACGTGGCGATGGCGGTTTTAACAAGACTGATGTGCGCGGTGTGTGCGCGGAAGCTGCGCAAAACTGGGGGTACACGGGCCCCGCTTACTTGCGACTAGGTACTACTGTGTTTTTCTGTTCTGTGGGCATGGCGATGGCGTTGTAGCGCCTTGGTAATGTTCGCCGAGTCCCGCACAGATGGTTTCAATGCCATCATGAGAAAGAAAGCGGCCTCCATGCTACAGCGTTTGCATGGTAGTGATAACAGCATTCTAAAAATGATCCCTGCCAGAGCGAACCGTCCCTTTCAGCGTTACTGGGTGGCGACAGTCTTAGGATCAAATAATTAAGTGAAAACTAGCAATATTAACCTATCTTTTTACATGCTTTATATTAACTTGCAATGTATGTTTGTCCAGGTGGATTCTTGCAATTCAATTTTGAAGCAGATATCTTAAATCGATTGAGCTGAAATTTTGCATGCACATGTATATCGCGTGACAATGCAATATTATGATGACATGGAGCTGATCTGATGCTGGAGCTGGAAGGTGGCCATAGGAACTCCGCAATAAAACGACACAACCTCATTGAGTTTGAGGGCGTCCCATATGGTCATGGCCATCCGGATGATCCGAGGATATCGCACGATCTCCGGCGAGGTGGCGGGCCTCCTTGCTGGATTACCGCCATGGGATCTGGAGGCAAAGGTCCTCGCGCACATGTGGCAATGGTGCGAGGCGGCCAAATGCCGGGGTGTAACTTCGCTGCCGCGGGAAATCGCGGCACAGCGGACAGAGCTCCGGCGGGATCTCATGGTGACATGGAAAGTGCGATTGTCGCAACCCAGTGCTGGGCACGCCACGATTGCGGCGGTAAGTCCACTCTTTGAGGAGTGGCTTGAGAGGCGGCATGGCATCCTCACCTTCCGCCTGACTCACGTCCTCACCAGACACGGTTGTTTCGGGAGGTTCCTGTTTCGGATAGGGCGGGAGGAAACGCCCGGGTGTTTCCACTGCGAAGATCGCCCTGAGGACACGGTGGAGCACACGGTGGCGGTCTGCCCGGCTTGGGTGGAGCACCGCCGTGTCCTCATTCTCCTTCTTACCGCTATTATTTCATAAATTGATGATAGTTTAGTGTAGAGTTCTTTGTGAGAAATGTTTGCTGGTACAAATCTGATTATACCTGTTTTTTCTATTTGTGCAGCCGGAATAAATGCTTTCAAGCCATATTTGTTGAGAAAAGTGCTATTGTTAATAAAGTTATTGGCCGTATTTTACTGTTTAAATAATACTGCTATTTTATTTGCATTTATCCTTTGTATAGCCGTCACCCCTTTTATTTCGCTAGAAAATAAATGGTTGAGATAGATAGGACTATTATTGCCTATTCTATCCTTGTTGTTGGAAGCTTCAATAAATACCTTGAAATCAAAATAATTGGCGTTTTCTGAGTAAAGTCTCTTATAGTCTGGTTTAATATACGGAGAGTAGACCTGCTCACCGCCGCCGCCACCCATGTCCATGTCTGTCCCTCCGCCTTCAGCCTCAGGCCGAGGACGTTTATGTGAGGTGGGCGGGTTATCCCCGCCCTCCTCGTTTCCTACCATTTGCACAGGTTTGCATACCTAGCACTGTAACTTTAATTTACTTTTGAGTTAAAAAACAACTAGAAGATATTCAATTAAAAAGGAATTTGAAAAAAAATTGTCGCGCTCTTTTTAAAATTCCCGCCAGAATACAAGAACATCCAAGATTTTCTTACATACATAGTTAGTTACAAGGTGAAGCTAATAAAGAGAAAAAGTGAAAGTGAAAGAGTGTTAAAAAAACGATTGAACTAAAGCAACAGTTTTAGTTCAATCGTTTTTTTTACTATTGCACTTAAAATATAATAAATGCTTCGTGATACAAAAACTACAGGACTGAAATGTCGATAGTTCCAGAAATTCTAGCATCAGATCTAGCCCTTTTTCTTCTTGTTCAGGCCCGAATACAATAATTTAGCCCATAGCCCATAATCTAGCCCTAATTATGATCGCCTGTCAAAACCATGTAAACATAAATTACGCAACAGGCTGAACTATGAGTCCCTAAATTCCATACCATAAATACGAACTGGCTTAACCAAGTTAAAGCAAAAAACTGCACATAGGCCATAGGTAATCTTACAGGATCTCCTTTAAAAACATTAGGGTATTTTCCAATTTGATAAAAACTATTTTAATTTGAAGATTGGGACGATATATTCAGAAAAATAAAAATAAATTTATATAGGTAATTCCATTTTCTCCATTAAAAACGATTAAAATCAAACTTCTTTTGCGTTGTTTTGAATTTACCGCCAAAACGCTCCTTACAATAACTTTTTATTAGGTACGTGACATCATGACGTCAGCTTTGTGTAAACACCACCAGTATAAATACTTAGTTTGGCGCAGTTTTAGAAATATTTGTGCACTGAGGCACCGCACACCAGTGATTTCACTTTCTATCCATAAAAAATCTTGTTAATTATAAACACGACACTCACTTGTTTACTTACTAACTACTTTCGTTTACACAAAGTTGACTTCACGTGATAAAAGTCATCGTAAGGAGCGTTTTGGCGGTAATTTCAAAACAACGAAAAATTAATTTGGTTTTTATCGTTTTCAATTGAGAAAATGGATATAAATCAATTTAAGTACTTTTATTTTCTGTTACATATTTCGTCCCAATCTTCAAATTAGAATAGTTTTTAATAAATTGGAAAATACCCTCTTGTATCCAATTATTTATACTGAACATGGCTGCGCGCAATGAGGCCTACCTATATACTCGTGTCTCGTATAATAGTACTCTGTGATGAGGCCCAAGCCCAACCATCAACGTCGTCAGCGCAAAGTGAAGTTCTTCGAGAGGAATAACATGGAGACTGCTATTTAAATCGTAACTTTATGATTAAACTATGTTTTATAATCCAAAATGACGTATTTTATTAATAATTTACACATTAATGAAATCCATTTTACCCACAATTTTACTAAAGAATCTTTGTTTTTATTTTTTGTTACTCGATTTAGCCCATAGATTTAAGCCCCTAAACCAGAACCTGACACCCAGTTGGCAACACTAGAGTCATGATCGTCAGTCACCACAGTGGCATGGCACAGTCAGTGATGCCAACTTAGGGTAATTTACCCTAGATTTAGGGTGAAACTAATACGGCAGGGTAAGTTTTAGGGTATTCGTTTTGTTAGGGTATTTTTTAGGGTAAGGTTTGTTTCGATTATAACCTCTCTGCTCGACAAGATTTTGACATATGACACATCAGCTGACTCGGCGGGATGTTGCAAATTACGCCATGAATTTCAGGATTTAACATCAACTTTCAGCATTCGGTTTTATTAAGAAAAATATGTTACCACGCCTATTATATACAATAAGTTTGTGACAAATATCTTTAATTATATATTGAGGCCGGTCAATCTGCGTCAGTCTACTGCGAAAGTTGTATAAAATAGGTATTACTACACCTCTCCAAACCGTAGGCATCATAAATTCGCTGACAATATGTACATTAACAGCCTCCTCTCTTGCTGAAAATATGCAAAAGGACAAAATAAATATACAATAATTCGCTCTGCATTCTTACTTTCACCATCATTCATACCTAAACTACATAAAAACACGATCAAATATTGTCAAAAAATACTAAAAATTGTGTTGCAACAAGGCACTTCTTAGTGCTGACCGGCCACCAATTTTTTTTTATTCGATTCAAAAGTTGTATTCAGTCTAATCGATACTCGCAATTAAATCGGTTTGAAAAAAAAAATGTTGAAAATGAATAAAAACTGGTATGATTTTAATTCATTGTTTTTTTTTTATTAATTATTTTATAGACACGTGCAGTGAGGATAGAGGTGTAATTTTTTAGGGTTCGGTACGTCCGAATGAAAAACGGTATGTCCGTGTGTTACAGTACGGCCAATTTGTTTCTAATCTGCTGGACCGATTAGGTTGAAAGGTAGGACACATATGAAATTCTGTGACCCAAACACAGACGTGTAACGTATATAAATGAATTTTGAATGAGGGGTTTACTTTTGGGGAAAAGAAGAGAAAATTTAAAAAAGTTTTGCAAGATGTGGGTACAGTGTGACATACATATCTTTAATACATGTTTGATTACTTTGTTGGTTCCTCAAATTAATATGTATGTATTTGATAATTTTAAATAACATCTAATCGGATATAAGCACCCACCCCCCCCCCCCCCCCCTTATCTCCGAAACTACTGTGCCTAATGGTCTATTTTCATCATTTTTTTTTAAGTATTTCGGTTAAAAAACTTTAAGGTTAACTTTTATTCACGGTATTTATGTTTTCTGGGGTAGGTGCTGAGACCGAAAATCAAAATCCAAGATGGAGGCTATTACAATTGGATCATTTTTTGGCATGGTTTTCGGGGGATAGTGCTGCCATCAAATAAGATGGACAATCTGGATTTTAAGATGGCGGCTGTTCCAAATTATAATATCTTAAATCAATACTCGTAGGAAGTTCATGTCGATTGTTAACTCTATACCCAAAATCTCTAAAACACGGAACCCTTAATTTTGTCATGACCCGTCCGTGTCCATGTGCCATACAGCCATTTCTCTCGGAAACTATTTAAGTACAGACGCCAGCACATCAAGCTACCCCAATCTGTCAAATTTCTTTTATAGATTTTCAACTTTAAAACATAAGCTTAAGGTTTATGTTCAATTGAGGAAATTTAACATTTGGGGTAGCTCGATGTGCTGGCGTCTGTACATTGTACATTATATCGATGATTTTAAAGAAGTTGTACCTATTCTTTGCACCGCAGAATAATCGTGTAGTGAAATTATGATAAACTAATTAGGTGTGGCATTCCCCATACATAATAACCGGGAAGAAAAAAAGTCTATGCACATAAGCGTGTGGGGTTTTAGGTGATTAACGTTTTTCTAAGTGACTTTGATTGTTAAGCCAATTGTTATTGAGATATGGGAATTTAATAATTAATTCTATGACTACGAAAAACAAAGTTCATGCTACAGTTGTCAGTTGTAACTAACTACAAGCGTAGAATGAACTTTGTTTTTCAGTTTGAAAATGAATTTATTATCATTCGCAAACAAAATATTGCTAAACCTACCTAAAATGTATACTGGGCATTCTGTAGCAAACTTTCAAAACGTATCAAAAACGAAATTCACAACAATTAAATAAAAATAATTTTGAACAGCGAGCGGATTCCGAATTTGAATTCATATCGAGAAACAATAAAGCGAATTGAGGTAGGTACCTATGGTCATAGGTCCTGACACTCCTGACTGTTGACTTGGTTTCAATATAATATTCGAAAAATATCAAAATTATATTAGAAACGTATAAAACATTATTATAAACAATGTTTATTGCATTTAATGTTTAAAACCAATTTTATTGCAATTTCCAAGTAAGTATCGATTTCTGACATTCGACATACGAATGAATCGAGTCGATCGAAATAAAAAAAAAATCGTTTGGCACAATCGCTTTCGGACATCTTTACAATTAAAAAAACAAAAATGGTCGGCGATTTTGTACACATATTGAGTAGTGGTAATGAATATTACGTGATTTTGGACTTGTGTTTGAATATTACGTTAAGATCTGGACATTTTCATATTTTTCAAAATATTTCAAATATTATTTGTCACATTTAAATACGCAACTACATCTGTGTGTGCTTTATTTGTGAAAAGTAAAATGTAAACACGCACGATTGGCGCGAAACTTCGACTTTGGAAATCAAAAAACTTCATTACCACCACTCATGTAACTTGAACAATAGATAAATTTGTCAAGTAATTAAATGATGCATGCTGCCACTGCCCCGCGATGGAGTTTGGATGTTTGGAATCTCCAGTTTTTATGTTTTTAGCCTCGAACACCACCGTCCCCAAAATGGCGATTAACGCATTTACAGACTTAGATTTTAAAAAGGTGAATTAATAAACTTGCGCACTAAATATGAAAGATTTAGGAGGGTTAACTTATGAGTTTTTTATCCAACTCCCTTATTTAACGCAGATTTATAAGATTTGATGGGTAGTATTAAATATATTCACATGATCAATTTAGGCTGTCGTACGTCGTGATTCCTGGGTCCTTTGGGACCCGCTACCGAGCCGACGGAGGTTCGTGTGTTCGGGTCCCTTCGGGGGCGCTTCCGAACTATACGGTTAAACTAATTAGAAGAAATACGTCGCGTTGCGTTCAGTTTTGGCCCGGGCTCAGTGGGGCTTATATGCTGGTGGTAATGAACGATTCCCTTACATTTCTAAGGTAGCATTATCTTTTTAACAGCATCTAAAAATAATGTGCAGCCGTAGAGAAAGCCTTTTTCTGTATTCAATCATCCAGACCGAGCTCTACAGTATGTGGTACATCTTTGGCCATGTTATACAGTATAATTTGCAGTCATTTAAACATTAATCTTGCGTTAACTTCATACCGTGTAAAACATTATATCCTAATATGTCATTGTTTTATTTGTAAAGTAAGGAAAAACTGAGAGAATTTTGTCAATTTTTTTTTGGTATTTTTTCCAATTTATATTAATTCTGGGGTAAACTGCGACTGACTGCAAATTATACTGTATAACATACAGTATAATTTGCAGTCATTAAACATTAATCTTGCGTTAACTTCATACCGTGTAAAACATTATATCCTAATATGTCATTGTTTTATTTGTAAAGTAAGGAAAAACTGAGAGAATTTTGTCAATTTTTTTTTGGTATTTTTTCCAATAATTATATTGAATCTGGGGTAAACTGCGACTAAGCCTGGGGTAAATTAAAACCAGGCCTGGCAACACTGGGCACAGTCAGTTTCAATAATATTATGGGCGTATTCCGTATTACGTACGTAGACAAATAGTGATAATATCGCGAAGTCAACCAAAATAAAAATCAGTACTAATGATCTGATAGCTCTTAAATTTTTGAATATTCAATTTGGTCGGGTTCGCGATATTATCACTTTTGTTGCATTACGGAACACGGCATATGTAAGCTCTGTGGTTTCAATTCAACAGTTTGTTTTTGTATATGGGAATAGGACTACCGCTTGGTTACTAAATTTTTATTAATTATTCATGTGATGTTCCTGTTCTATAATTAACTTCCGCAAATTCATTGGGACTGTGACACGGTCTGTTGATAGAAGAATTTGGGTTATTTATACGAACATTATTATATAAATAAAAATGGTAAAGAATGTTTGTTGCATAAATGATGTTTATTTTTCAAGCAATCAAGTTCTCTTATTTTGTTTAGGAAGGGGCTTACAGAGACAAATACTCGTTTATTGGAGAATGGTATGATAATCAAGCCAGTCTTATCCGCCGGTATAATGTGTTTTATTATCCTACTGATGAGACACTTGAGATGTTCGATTTAAGAACTCGGAAAACGTTTGTGAGGAGGGTCAAAATAAACGGCATCACTTTAGAAAGTTTTTATATTGGGTGCACCCTTTACATTTTGGGTCGCCTTATAAAAATTGTGGATTTTGCCTGTGAAGACACAAGAAAGAAATTGCACAAAGATATGCAGATGTAAGTAAATTATGTATGTCTATTAAATTAGTCTTTTGAGTTACAGTTTCGATTTAGGATTCCTTGGTTCCGATGGCATTACAGTAATTAGAAGCTTAATTGTGTTTTGTTATTTTTTCCAGAACATTTGCATTAATCAAACCAGTGCCTACTAAGATCGCTGGTAAAATCCTGACTCACTTCCAGGATCATGGACTCCGTCTTTCTAAGATGAAGAAAGCATGTCTCACACCTCACGATATTGATAATATTTATCGGGCAAGAGCAACAGACTCTACTTATCCGTAAGTTAGCAATTTACCATTAACATTCATCATCATCATATCAGCCGCAAGACGTCCACTGCTGGACATAGGCCTCCCCCACATCCTTCCCCCATTAACATTACTTTAAAAGAAATATTAATAATTTCAATTTCAATTAATATAACTGATGTTTTTGTTTTTGATGTGATTTTGGCTTGGTATAGTGGAACACAGAAACCTGTCGTTCTAGAGCAGGTCCTATTGTGAGCAATATTATCGGGAGGATATTAGGATAGCATGTATAAGATTTTAACGTTGATAATAGTGTGAAAAAGAAATAATATGACTGTGAAAGTTGTTCAGGTGGTGTGTATAGAGAAAATAAAAAATATGCACTTTAAAAGTTATATTTCGGTAAAAAAAAAAAACTAGTGATCGTGAAAAGTAATTAATTGTACACCGGATTTGCAACAAATACAAACTTTTTTGTTGGTTTTTTTAAATTTCTGCCTACCCTGTTTAAAAACTCTGTGCAAGCCACTGATTATAAACTAGCTTCTGCCCGCGGCTTCGCCCACATGTATGTGGGAGATTATCCCACGGGAATATGATACCGGGATAAAAATTATCGTATGTCGTAACCCATGTGATGGCCAATATAACTCATCCAGTCAGCTGTGAAACCGTGAAAAGGTAACAGACCCACAGATTAAAAATGCAAATAATCGAGTTTTTATGTGTAATTCAAATATGCAGCCTTGGGAATTGTTAAGTACCTACCTATGCGGTGAGACAGGCGATGTAGGCGGGGGTAACGGTGTTCCCGTGACGAAGGAGTGAATTAAAACCAAGCGAAAGGTGTAAAATACTGGACTATATTGACTCTAAAACACTACACAATTTATGTCACACAATGGGTTATAGCTTTAAAAGGGTAGGGTATTTACACATACACACACGACACGTTATTATAATGTTAATAAAATAGCAAGTAGAAAATACACGATATCACACAAATAGACAATAGCACTCAATAGTGAGTAGAACACAGATAAATCCTAAGCTAGAACACTTATAACTGACTGGCTAGCTATTTATAGGGTACTTCGCGACTAATAGAGGACTGCGGAGCCACTATTGCACTTTAAACTTGTTAACTTGGCGAATAAGTGATGACTACTGAAGGCTTTCAAGACCAACTCAACTAATTCTTTTTTTTTTTTTTTGTGCATGGCATCTCGCAGTTGACCTTGAGAGGCCGTGACTGCTCAACCGGACTTTCCTGTGAAGGTTTTTAGGATTCTAAAAGCCTCCAGCCAGGGCGTAAACCTACTTAAACCTAAAACGACTGCGCACTTAGGGCACCCCCTGTGGGGTACGAACCTCTGCTCAGGGAGCGCTGGCGGGGGGTGGGGGGCAGCTAGTACTATCAGGGACAGGCTGGATCAAGATATTTTCATGATTATTAGACGGGGAATTTAAAGCTACTGGCTCAGCTGCGGCGCGGGCTGGCGCATCAACGAGCAAGGGACGGTCGGGGGTCTGATCGTTACTCGGGGGGGGGTCTTCGCGGGGCGCGAGGACCTCGGCGGCGAGGTCGGAAGGACGGTCGTTTGTATTTGTGTGCTGTACTGGTGGCCCTATTCTTTTCTTGCAGAACAGTGATGGGGTCGTCTGGGTCGGAAAGGACATGTCTCGGCCGGCGGATTCTACTGATTCTACTGGGGACATAGCTAGCGGCCTTCACAATCAAGGGATTGCGATGTAACTCGGCTTTATCGAAGAAACGCTTCGAGTTGCGTTTCAGAAATTGAGCAATAGTGGGCATTTCACACACACAGATCGAGATGGAGGATCTCGTTCCGAACGAACCATGGGGAGCCTGTGGCTTGGCGAAGGAAACGGTTTTGGAGGGTCTGCATCCTATGGATGTGTCGGGGGTGATTCAACTAATTCTTAATAATTTCCACCTCAAACGACTTACAACGTTCCAATCATGTCAGTCGAGGTGGGGAAAACGATCAGGCGTAAGCTCGATTTCTGTTCGACAAGTCGAAACCTGCGCCTGATTTCTTTGAGAAGCTTCGAAATGACCGTGGGAAAATATCCTTATCTATAATTGGATTCTTTACAATTCTCAAATAGCCAGTTAGGGAAAATTCCTTCGGTTTGTTATGATTTCTGTACCTGCCTACTATACATCCGTTCTAACAAATCGGTAGGGTAGGCAGGTATGGTAGTACGTGTTTACATACGGGTTATATATTCAACGTGTTACACGTACATTAGTGTCATAAGTACCTTTGGGGTTATAGGTAAATCAGTGCATGTCAATACATTAGTACTACAAGTACATTGGGTTGTCGGCTTTATTGGGCGTCCCTAACAGGAATGATTTTGTAAAGACGCTGAAACAAGTATTTTGTATTTCTTATCAAAATTGGAATTTTCATATCCCCTAACTTTAGGAATGCTAATTTTCTAAACAAACTTTCATCCTCTATATCACCGCCTTTATTTTTGAGATATAAAGTCGTCTATGTCCTTTGCCAGGATGACATCATACCAAATTTATCGAAATCCGTTCCGTGGTTTCAGTGTGAAAAGGTAACATACAGGGACAACCACAACAGCTAGTTGTCCGCAAGTTCGTCAGCGACTCGGGGTGAAAAATATTGTGGTCTATCTGTGTCAAATTTTATCCAAATCCGTCAAGCAGTTTTGCAACAAACAAACTCATTTTCGCAATTATAATAATATCCAACTAATATTATAAAGGAGAATGGGAAAAAAATGTATGGGGTCTGGGTCCACTCTTCAATAATAACATTTGATATACCGTTAGATAGGGCTTTTTAAACGGAACATTAGTTGCTATGTAAACTATGGTCAAATGTTAGTACTTTCGGAAATGCGGCGACTTGAAAGTCGTCTCAGTGTAACATAAATTCTTTATGGATACGAGGTGCATTCAATAAGTACCTAGCCTCATCGCCAGAGGGCGCTGTAGTTTCAAAAGAGTTTTACCACAGTGTAGCACATTCTTTTTTATTTTATTTTTCAAATTTTCATTCCAATCCCTTCATTTGACATCATCATTTTAATTTGACAACTTATGGAAGCGAACGTGTCGATCGGTTTTACAATAAAAACTTTTTAATAAAAAAATTAAACCGCCGAAAAACCGAAAAGTAAAAAATAATAAACTTGCTTTGTCCAAGCTTTGTTCGGAAGTCGGTGACTTTGGATATGTATTTAATTATATGTCACCGCCTTCCGAACTCAGTTATTGGGGTTGGACAAAGCAAGTTTATTATTTTTTACTTTTCGGTTTTTCGGCGGTTTAATTTTTTATAATTTTTTGTGGCTATAATCTACTAATTACTACATGCTTAATTTTTGATTTAATACACAACTCAGTTTTAAAATCTGTGAGTAAACAATCAATCATCCCCTGTTTTCTTACCCTTAGGGTTGGAATTTTTCTTCGAAATTTATGTGGGACCAACTTCCAAGTATACCCTTTCCAATAAAAAAAGAATTATCAAAATCGGACTACTCTGGAAAAAGTTATGCGTGGTCATACATAAAAAAAAAAAAAAAAAATACGCGTCGAATTGAGTAACCTCCTCCGTTTTTTCGTCGGTTCAAAAATGGAAAAAGAGCAATATCGTTCGGTGATTCGATTCCTATTTTTGGAAGAAAAAACGCGCATCGAAATCAAAGAGCGCTTGGATGCTGTGTACGGTGACTCTTCTCCATCGATGGCCACCGTCAAGAATTGGTTCAACGAGTTTGCACGTGGCCGTACGTCGGTTTTTGATGAACCACGTCCAGGTGCATCGAAAACAGCTGCTACGGAGGAAAACATTAAAAAAATCCATGATCTCGTATTGGCAGATCGCCGATTGAAGGTTCGGGAGCTAGCTGAGACTGTAGGCATTTCAGAAGGAACAGTGCATCATATTCTTCACGAGGAACTCTGCATGAGAAAGCTGTCGGCGCGATGGCTGCCGCGTTTACTCACACCAGAAAACAAGCGCAACCGTGAGACCACATCGGAGACGTGTTTGGCGCTGTTTAAGCGGAAACCAGCGGAGTTTTTGCGTCGTTTTGTGACCGTCGATGAAACCTGGATCCACTGGTACACACCAGAGACCAAGGAGCAATCAAAACAATGGATCCAGACCGGGGAACGTGGTCCAAAGAAAGGCGAAAACTGTAAAATCGGCCGGAAAAGTTATGGCCACCGTTTTCTGGGATTCACAAGGTGTGATCTACATCGATTACCTCGAGAAGGGTAAAACAATTACAGGGCTTTACTATGCCGATTTATTGGGCCGATTCGACGCCGAATTAAAGAAAAAACGACCCCACCTGGCGAAGAAAAAAGTGCTGTTTCACCACGACAACGCACCGGTTCACACGTCTGCCGTTGCCATGGCCAAATTGGTCGAATTACGCTACGAATTGCTGCCCCATCCACCGTATTCTCCAGATTTGGCCCCTTGTGACTTCTTTCTGTTTCCTAATCTAAAAGAATCACTCGCCGGGAATAGATATGGATCGAATGAGGAGGTGTCATCGCCGCCACGGAAGCCTATTTTGCAGAGTTTGACAAAAACTATTTTTCGGACGGGTTAAAAAAGTTGGAGCATCGCTGGGCTAAGTGTATCGAACTAAAAGGAGACTATGTTGAAAAATAAATTGCCACTTTTCCAAAATTTTCGTTTACTTTTTGTAGGCTAAGTATTTATTGAATGACCCTCGTATTTATAGCCTATTTCACGGGGATAGTGTAGCTTCCCAACAGTGAAAGATTATTTTCATATCGGTTCTGTAGTTTCGGAGCCTATTCAATGCAAAAAAACAAAAAATCTAATCTTTCCTCTTTATAATTAATATAGATAATTCGTTTTCTCTGTAGTTTTCTATGACGAAAAAACCGTCTCGAAGATGTTCACTACAATAAGACTTCGCTAACTTCATGTGGTAGGAACCCAAAGTAAGAAACATGATGTAGTCTTCTGTTAATTGAGGGAAATCCTGAACTTGTAGATTTGCATCCATTCGTTCGAAGTTGACTTTGCGTCTGTTCAGATTATTCCCTTTCACGTAGTTACATAATAGGTTGTCGACTTCGTGCCTTTCATTTATCAAATTCAGAAAAACATCTGCTTCTCTGTGGTCGTCTATAGGCATATGAAAGTAATTTATAATCGGAGCTGCAATTTTAAAATCGGTGATCATAATTATTGTGTACGGTTTTATTAAAATAACTGGCGCAGAAGCTTGAAATTTCGCTTGAAGCGACCATTGACAACTTCTACCACCCAACGGCACATAGTCAGTTGAGTTGTCCGTCGATGCGCCGCAGCTGAGCCAGCAGAGTTAAATTCCCCGAATGCTAATAATACTGAAAATATTTTGATCCAGCCCGTCCCCACTTGCTGTCCCCCCCCGCCACTGACGCCCTGAGTCGAGGTCCGTACCCCACAGGGGGTGCCCTCAGCGTGCAGTCGCTTTAGTCTTAAGTAGGTTTTATGCCCAGGCTGGAGGCTTTTAGTATCGCTAAAAATGCCTCCACAGGAAAGTTCGGTTAAGAAGTTACGGCCTCTCAAGGTCAACTTCGAGATTCCATTCCCCAAAAAAAAAAAACCATCTTTGGTTGGTGGCATATGCGCTTCATAACCACATAGGTCTCCTATTGTTTACAATACGGCGTACTCAACACGAGCGAACGAACGAATTGTAACATGGCACACGGATGAACGGCTGTTCACCTCAACGTGGATAGTAGATGCACTAGCCAAACAACAAGAACTTAATTGCAAAAGGAAAATAAATACGCACTAGCAATTAAACACTCACACGCAGCCAGCCATTTGAAATTTAAGTGTGCCTATAAAAAACTCACATACACAAACAGCCAGACCCGGAACAACTACTAGGAATCGAACCCGCGACACGCAGTGCAGCAGTCAATCGCTAAACCACTGTGACATTTCCAAGGGCTGGCCTTTTTTTCGGCCAAAGAATCAGCATTGCCATACAACGTGGCAATGCTGCCAGCCTTTTGGGCACTTTTCCCATTGACAACGATGCGGACGTATTTTTTGATGCCTTTATGATTTATCTTCTTTTTAACCCCCGACGCAAAAACGACGGGGTGTTATAAGTTTGACGTGTCTGTGTGTGTGTGTGTGTGTGTGTGTGTGTGTGTGTCTGTCTGAGGCAACGTAGCTCCCGAACGGATGAACCGATTTTGATTTAGTTTTTTTTGTTTGAAAGGTGTATTAGTCGGGAGTGTTCTTAGACATGTTTCATCAAAATCGGTTCAGCCGTTTGAAGATTATCAGCTCTTTTCTGGTTGAAAAAGGGATTTTAGCCTCTGATCAACTCAAAATTTGGGATTCTATTAGTTCAATGATATTAGACGAATAAAATAACCTTGAACTGATGCTGGAGCAACACCTGGAATTTCCAGGAAACCCAAGTTATTCACCAACAAACAGCAGAAGTATCGTGTTTGGGCTCATTGAAAAGGTCTCAATGAATAGATTATAGATAAATGGTGATTTATGGGAGATATTAAGTTTAAAAAGCAAGAAATAAAAATTAAATTAAAAATTTAAAAAACCCCCGACCCAAACAAAAACTCCAAAAAGTAAAAAATAATATTTATAGGCCTTTTAATTTTAACGTAATATTTTCATCAGGGCATTGTCAAGTCGGGGGACGGTCAATGAAAACGCCAAACAGAGGCCTAGCCGTCCCCCGACTTGACAATGCCCTGATCAAAATATTACGTTCAAATTAAAAGGCCTATAAATATTATTTTTTACTTTTTGGAGTTTTTGTTTGGGTCGGGGGTTTTTTAAATTTTTAATTTTTATATGCCTGTAATTGATTTCAAATGAAGAGCCTTACTAATATTATAAACGCCACAGTTTGTATGTACGGATGTTTGTTACTCTTTCTCGTAAAAACGGCCGAATGGATTGGGATGAAATTTGGCAGATGGATTATAACCTACATTACCACATAGGATACTTTTATCCCGGTAGTATGTTCCCAGGGGATAATAGTTTAAAATATAGAAACAAATAAGAATTTTTTTATTCAAATATGAAGATCTTTTGTAAATTGGTAGGTATTCTGAACGAAGTACCAGTGTGTCATAACTTGGTAGGAGCTCACCTAACATAGTTGTGTCAGCTAGAAAACGCTTTATGCCTTCGAAGTACCAGGTTGGCATAACTCTGTAGGAGCACACTTAACATTATTGTGTCAGCTAGAAAACGCTTAATGCCTTCGAAGTACTAGGTTGTCATAACTCAGTAGGAGTATACTTAACATAGTTATGTCAGCTAGAAAACGCTTTATGGCTTCGAAGTACCAGGTTGTCATAACTCTGTAGGAGCACACTTAACATGGTTGTGTCAGCTATAAAAATAGGAGACCACAGCATGCACAATAGAGTTAACAACTAAGCTAACAAAGTAAAAATATTAATACGATCATCGAAGTATCACGTGTCATAAGTATTATTTTACCGAACTACATTTCGCCTATTTACAAAATAACTTTTTCCTATTGGCCGAAGTCTCTTTTGAACTTTTTTCATTTGCCAAACGATTTCTTTTCCATATTTTCACCACACCGAAACAACATTTTACGGAATATTATTTGGTCAAAAATAGGATACTTTTTATCCCGGTAGTACACACGGCTACACATCAAGCTATACGTTTCCAGTATAAGCTGATCTCGCATTGCATAGGATTTCCGTACAGTCTGGATCAGCGTAAACTGGAAATGTATAGCTTGATGTGTAGCCGTACGTACGTTCCCGCGGGATAATTTCCGATTTCTACGCGGGCAAAGCTGCGGGTGGAAGCTAGTCATGCATAAATGTTACATGTTGAACTATTTGTAAGATTTAACAGAGCGGCGCCTCCTGGCACAGGCATATATATGTTTATAAAAACTTTTTTCAAAAAAATAACAACCGACTTCCCAAAAAACACTACAAAGTGCAAAATAATTTTAATTTCGGAAGGCGGTGACAAATAATTAAAATACACATTCACCGCCTTCCGAAATTAAAATTATTTTGCACTTTGTAGTGTTTTTTGGGAAGTCGGTTGTTATTTTTTACAAAAGTTTTTATTTTTCACTTTTTGGTTACCGACCCCACACCAATTTGAAATTTCAGCATCCTTGGCGTCAAAACAATGCATATTTATGCGATAGCAACAATCGCGGTTGATTTCCTGTAATTTTTTGAAGAGTTCCGTTGTATGTCTCCGAAACGCATCATCAGATCTATATGAAATTTCAATGGGACCATTTCGGAGTAAACCCCTTTCGAACAAAAAAAGAATTTTGCAAATCCGTCTATATACGACGGAGCTATGCCCGAGCATAAATAAAAAAAAAAAATATATATATATAAACATGTCGATGATAACCTCCTTCTTTTTGAAGTCGGTTAAAAAGGACACCCCCACCAACTGTAATGTACAACGTGTAATAATGAAATAGAACATTTTGTTTTTTATTTTATTTTGATAAATATAAGTAATGATAATTTATTGCGTCAATTCCAGATTTTTACTAGACCATCTTACTAATCAACCGGTCTATGGAATGGAGCTAGTTGGGAAAGATGCTGTTACTGCGTGTTTAGAAATCCTAGGCGACCCACATCCTCACAAGGCTGCACCAGGAACTATAAGGGCATTATATGGAGTTGATCCTGTGAGGAATTGTGTGGATGCTTCAACAAGTGCAGAGGATGCAGTGTTTGTAAGTAATTTTAATTATGGCACTACATTACTACATCGTAATCAGCCAATAATGTTCCCACTGCTGGGACACAGGCCTCTTCTCTGTGAGAGGGAGTGGACCATAATCCACCACGCGCGTCCAGTGCGGGTTGGTAGATGTCACGTCTTCGAATTTTTAGTTCTAGGACATGCCGTTTTGCTCACGATATTTTCCTCCCACAAGCTGGAGCGATGACCTTGTGAAGGCCGCGGGTATCAGCTGGATGTGTGAAGCACAAGACCTATCTTTAAGTCGCGGCCCTTACCACTGGCCCACCACTGCTCTTCATTATTAAATATTAACGCCTGTAAAAAATCTATACTAATATACAGGATAAGTTTTTATCCAGTACGCAAATTTTAACCATGAATTCAGCATATCATTCTAGACCCGTTCCCGCAGAAATTTTTCGCCAGTTATGCAAAAAAAAATCTGCTGTTCCATAAATTTTGATCGCGTAGGTATTGCACTTTTCTATGAAACAGCTGTTTTTTTTTTGTATAACTGGCGAAAAATTTCTGCGGTAGGGGGTCTAGAATGGTATGCTGAATTCATGGTTAAAATTTGCGCACTGGATAAAAACTTAACCTGTATAAAAAGGAAAGATTTGATTGTTTGCATTGAATAGGCTCCGAAACTACTGAACCGATTTGAAAAATTCTTTCACTGTTGTGAAGCTACACTATCCCCGGGTGATATAGGCTATATTTTATCCCCGTATTCCCTCGGGAACGGGACCTACGCGGGGGTAACCGCGGGGCGCTGCTAGTAGTTTATAATGTGATGGGACACACTTCTCTACTCTGTGTGAGAGAAGTTTAAAAGATCTTCTCTACGGATCAACCTGCTTTTGCAACCTTGCATCTTGACCACTATTGAAATAGTATCCCAGTAACTGATGAGTAACTGAAGTTAGTAATTTATTTTATCAACAGAATATAGATTACTTCTTCCCTCCACCACCGATGCGATCGACGCGTCTCAGGTTGACAGCGACCCTGTCGAACTGCACCCTCTGCATAATTAAGCCACACGCCATCCGGGAGGGTAAACTTGGAGCAGCATTAGAAGTTATCGATGATGGAGGCTTCGACGTCACCGCCCTTAATATGGTCATTGTCGAGAACATTAACGCCGCTGAGTTTTATGAAGTGTATAAGGGAATCGTACCAGAATATAAGGTGAGTGATGACATGATTGCAGCAACTTTTGTGTGTTAGGTGTAAAATGTGTAGCCCCGTTTTCGCTGATATTAGCTTGTGAGCGTCTGTGCTCTGGATACGAAAGTATTCTGTTGGGTTGGAACAAATAACTGGTATTTTACTAATATTGAGATTGTATCGTTTGCAGGGTATGGTGGAAGAGCTTTCGAGTGGGCCTTGTGTGGCGATGGAAATAGTATCGAAGGACAAAACATTAAATACCGCTGTTGAATTCAGAAAGCTGGTCGGCCCTACTGATCCGGTAAGATATCTTAAGAATCATTCTGAATGATTTACGGTGAATCTATTCCACATTTTTCCCATATAAACTTCGGGAGTGTATTACTCCACTGTTTGACAAAGTACATCGAAAATTAAACATGGTATGGTTTTGTCTTATTATTAATATTGTGTGTACGGAAACAGAATACTAAAATTAAAAACCATTCAAAAGTTAGGAGCCAACAAAGATTCGTTTTTCTTGCTAATTTAACCTAACTTTGGGCGTGTTTAAGTAATAAAAGAAGTAAAAACTCCAAAACTAAGTCGGTACCGACAAAGCTCAATCACAGTATAAAAATCATACAGTAGGCCGACGCCTTTGATCTTTGGTAAAATGCCGACATCGTCTAGACAGTAACGCATCGGCCAGGGTTGTCACAAGTAAACAATATTTATGAAATTATTTATTTATTGCAGATCAACATCGATAGCAGTATTGATGTTGATCTGCAATAAATTTACTTCGGAATTGACACCCATATCATATTATAAATACATTTAAATTGACGTCCGCCATCTTGGATTTCGAAAAAGGATGGCTTTTTCGTAACAAGCACTCCAATTAAACTCAAAATTGACATCCATAACTTATTATAAAGAATAACGTCCACCATCTCGAAATTCACCCTTAGTAAATAATAAAAAAAGTTCACCATCTTGACACGGAACATAAAAACAAACACTATCACATTTATAATATTAGTAGGATTTCCAAACAGATGCCCTGTGAGATAACCTATTAAAAAAAAAAAACGTGCGCCGGTTGGCCATTTTATTAGCGTTATCAACGTGGCACGACATAACATAATATATTTTTTTAACTGCACTCTACAATAACAAAACAGATTTATTTACCGTTCTTCTGTGCTTGGAAGCTGATGAAACCGCAGATCTTTATTTATACTAGACTAGCTTCCGCCCTGGGCACGCCACGATTGCGGCGGTAAGTCCCCTCTTTGAGGAGTGGTTTGAGAGGCAGCATGGCGTCCTCACCTTCCGCTTGACGCAGGTCCTCACCGGACACGGTTGTTTCGGGAGGTTCCTGTTTCGGATAGGGCGGGAGGAAACGCCCGGGTGTTTCCACTGCGAAGATTGCCCTGAGGACACGGTGGAGCACACGGTGGCGGTCTGCCCGGCTTGGGTGGAGCACCGCCGTGTCCTCGTGGAGGCGATCGGAGGCGGCGATCTCTCGCGTCCGGCCCTGGTCCAGGCCATGGTACGTAGCGAGAGGGCATTGGTAGCCGTCACCTCCTTCAGCGAAGCAGTGATGCTCGCGAAGAGGGACGCGGCGCACGTGAGAGAGAGGCAGCCTTTGCGCCCTCGCGACCCTAGCCGCCGCAGGATACGGAGACGCCCTGGGCGTCGGGAATCCCAGGCCGATTTCCGGCCACCGTAGGCGTGAGCTTGCGGACGGCGAGTAATGGGTAGCTCGCTGTCCGGTGAGGACCAAGCCCAAGTCGACGGCGCGTTGTGTTCCACGCGCGCCTCAAAGAGATGTCAGCACAAACGTGATGGGGCCCGCAAGGGCTTTAGATAAATAAATACTGAGTTTCGAGTTAATCAGACCGCGCGTTAAAATTCTTCCATACAAACTTTGACACCCCCAATCCCCCTTTAGGGTGTAGTTTTCCCCCCCGAGTGGGTTCCCGCATTGTCGTTGCGGGGGGGGCTCAGTAACCGTGGATTCCGGCCACGGTGAAGCTAAGAGGAACCCAAAGGTGGGGCCGCTCGTCAGGGCTTTTGCCTCAAAGCCGACGACCGACGTAGCGGCCAAAAAGTAGGTTGCGGTGAGGTGCACCGCGACTGAGGTGGGCCGCGATGTCGAATGGGAGGCATCGCGGCTGAGGGTTACGGGCTACGGTAGAGGAGGAGTGCCGGTGCTTCTGAGCAGCGCTCTTCCCTTCCGTGGCCTGGACGGGGCCGCCACCGTTTGATGGCGGACGCGGTGGGGTCGCAGGGGAAGAGGAGTGTCGGTATAGCGTCAGCCGCTCTCCCTATCCCCTGCGGCCGAAAAGTGGTAGACGGGACGGCGCGTTGTGTTCCACACGCGCGCCGTCAAAGATGTCAGCAACCATCGGTGGGGTCCGCAAGGGCCGATGCCTGCCAGGGGTGCGGGTTTGTTCGAAAGAGATACCACAGCCCCTGGCATACGGGCTACTGAAGGAACACGGGTGGGTTTTAGTCAGTAAAAGTCTGACACGCCCTCCTGCTAGTTTAGAAAAACAATAATTGATCAACTTTATAATTTACTTGGGAGAGCAGTGGTGGCCAAGTGGTAACGGCCGCGACCTACGAGTTGTAGGTCGTGAGTTCGAACCCAGACAGGCGCTTTACCTTGTGTAAATTATTTCATCACCACTGCTCTCAAAACGGTGAAGGAAAACATCGTGAGGAAACCGGCATGTCCTAGAACCAAAAATTCGAAGACATGTGACATCTACCAACCCGCACTGGGCCCTCGTGGTGGATTACGGCCCAATCCCTCTCACCGAGAGGAGGCCTGTGTCCCAGCAGTGGGAACATTATAGGCTGATGATGATGATAATTTACTTAGATACCTAAGTAGTTCGTTGTACCAAGTTTCAAGTTTATTAACTCAAAGAATAAGATTTTTCATGCAAACAAAATCCCCCCTTTTCACACCCTTGCAGGTTGAATTTCCAAAAACCCCTTCTTGGTGCTCCTCTACATTATAAAAGAAAGCTGTGTGCAAAATTTCACGTTCCTAGTCCTAGTAGTTTCGCCTGTGCGTTGATTGATCAGTCAGTCAGTTTCTCCTTTTATATATATAGATGAGGACTTGCAGTCACTCACAGCACACGTCGTATGCACCATTTTAAATAAACAAATAAAAAACAAACACGCGTTAGCCCCGAATGACTAACATCGTTTTGTTCGCAGTTCGGGCTCGGCTTACCCGCGTCTCGCCCCTCACACCCCGCACGATTGCCCTGTCTAGACGTCTTCGTTGGACGACTGTATGATTTATAGACTGTGGCTCAATGATCGAAAAGTTAAATGAACTTTATTGGTCATTGATTTATGCAGTAGTTTTTCAGAAAATCCGATCTTCCGAAGGACTTTTCTTTGTTTTTTACGCGCCTGTTTTACTATAACTGATCCTGCAGCTCACTCAATAATGTTGTGCGTGTAGACTGGCGTCTAACTGCTCATCACGGGTACTGCATATGTCAGACATGAAGCCTGGTGAGACAGCGTGCTTTTGAGCCAGGCCCACCAGTGAGTTCGAGGCCGCGACTAACTTCCCCTTAACTGCACAAATTGTGTATTTCACTTATGCTTCTGCAATTTTTTCAGGAAGTTGCCAGGTTGCTGCGCCCTTACACAATCAGAGCAAAACTTGGTAACACAAAAGTTCAGAATGCTATTCACTGTAGTGATTTACCTGAAGATGGATTACTAGAAGTTGAATATTTCTTCAAGATATTAGATTTATAAATAAGGCTGATAAAAAAAAAATCGTTACTTAACGTCAAATCTTAGAGTGATTGTTTAAAACGTAACTAATCCATTTACAAGGTTGTAGGTGATACTTGTAATAACTTGCACTTACACTGTGCAGTTTCAGGACAGTGACAATTATAAGTGTTTGTAGTTTGCATAATTGACTCGAAAAATACAATGGTTTTGATGTCTTTAAAGCAAAACTTTATTGTACAAAAATGCCTAATACAATAATGTCACAGGATCTTGCTGCTTTTGTCTGCACATGTTCAAATCACCTCGTTACATATAGTTCCTCTCCTTACTAAAAGTTCGCTCACACCCGTAGAAGTATGAAGTATGAGCACACGGCAACACTTAGCAGTAAGTACGACAGGAAAAGAACTGTAATGGCGGTTTTTACGCCCTCCTGTAAAATATAAAATGTATTTATGTTATGATTTAGCAATGGACCTAGTTGGTCCTTTACGATGTCATTAGTAGGTATACTTGAATTATGTTTATTGTTTTATATAAATAATAATAATTGTTGCCGTGTGGCCTCAGGCCTGGCTACATACGAGTAATTCTGACGGGTTGAATGCAGTATTTCAGTTTCACACCCACTGGAATAAGTCGACAAATAAGACTGATAACATTAAGTGGTTTTATTTTTAATGGAGCCAACATGATATTACTCACTGTAAAATCTCAATAAAAGTTTTTAGCAATTTACCTATGTGTTTTAATTAAAAAGAGGTTTTTAGTTATTTCCATAAAGAAAGAAAGAAAATAAATTTATTTAGCACTGACATTACAATTATTTAGTAAAAAAATAAAGATAAAAGCCAACAAGAAGTGTAAAGTGGTGTGCGTTACTCCAGCGGAATGTTGTCGCTTTTCAGGATTTCGGCTTGACAGATAAGTACCCCGTCTCGTGTAAATGTGCCCGAAATTTAGAATTTGTGCTTCCAGCCGATCCAAAGATATTCACGAAAAACAGATTCCGCTGGAGTAACGTCACCCCAGCGGCATGTTTTTTAACCGGTGGTCGTAGCTGAATACAAACTAGCTACTTAGATAGATCTAATTTGTGCCTAATTGTGCCCAAAAAATGAAATTTGTGCGTCTTGAGGTTTCAGAGTTATTCAAGATGCCGCTGGAATAACGTTTAGCAAATTGCCGTATCTCTTAAATGGCATGACATACAACTACGATTTTTTTTACGACAGTGGGTCTTAATATGTGCGTATGTTGTACAATTTTATTTTTTCTATAATCGACACCATTGGAAAATAAGAAATTGTTTTTCAAAAACCTTAAATTAGATCCTTGCGCTTCAATGAGAAACCCTAGAAACTTACCAATTATGGTGGTTTATACCTTTTCTGAACTCACAGCATCATGCGAAATTAGATGTTTCTATTCCAACTCTTCAGTGTTATTCCATTTTAATTAAAATCTGGCTACGCTAAAATGTAACACTCCAATACATGAGTTATTATTAAATGTGACCGTAATTATGATTCGACAAATAATTAGTACCTTTATTCAATTGTTTATCCTTAAAGTTTCAGCTGAAAAATCCTTGTAACAACTCAGATAGAAGAAACAAACCATGGGAAAAGAAATTTCACGATTAACCGAACAAATTCGAATGACTGTATAAAAGCGGCCGCGCAGTACATTGTGCTAACCTAAACTGATCTTTTTTAGCAAAAACAAACACAACAACAATTATTTGTCGAATCATAATTACCGTCACTTAATAATAACTCATGTATTGGAGTGTTACATTTTAGCGTAGCCAGATTTTAATTAAAATGGAATAACACTCTGAGGAGTTGGAATAGAAACATCTAATTTCGCATGATGCTGTGAGTTCAGAAAAGGTATAAACCACCATAATTGGTAAGTTTCTAGGGTTTCTCATTGAAGCGCAAGGATCGATTTTAAGGTTTTTGAAAAACAATTTCTTATTTTCCAACGGTGTCGATTATAGAAAAAATAAAATTGTACAACATACGCACAAATTAAGACCCACTGTCGTAAAAAAAATCGTAGTTGTATGTCGAGCCGTTTAAGAGATACGGCAATTTGCTAAACGTTACTCCAGCGGCATCTTGAATAACTCTGAAACCTCAAGACGCACAAATTTCATTTTTTGGGCACAATTAGGCACAAATTAGATCTATCTAAGTAGCTAGTTTGTATTCAGCTATGACCACCGGTTAAAAAACGCCGCTGGGGTGATGTTACTCCAGCGGAATCTGTTTTTCGTGAATATCTTTGGATCGGCTGGAAGCACAAATTCTAAATTTCGGGCACATTTACACGAGACGGGGTACTAATTATCTGTCAAGCCGAAATCCTGAAAAGCGACAACATTCCGCTGGAGTACCGCACACTGTAAAGTGCGCTGTCAGAAACTAGTGTAAAGGTGTGCCTCACGGCTGCAATATCGCCTAGTATACAGTATACATGCAGGTGGCAGGGTAGTAGTGCACAATTGCTGTTCCATACATTTTCACCACGTATGTATTGCACTAAGTAGGTAACAGTAGATTTTTTTTATATCCGGTGAAAAGTTTCAACGCAGGGCGTACAGCACCCTTTTTGCGTAACTAACGATTAATCTTAGTCTGCTTCGTTTTGAAACAGATTGGTAAACCATTACTACATATGTTCGAAAAATGTGTTTGCTCAACAACGTAAATAACGCAATGAGTATTGTTGAACTGTCAAATTGAAACAAATTATGAGAAATTATGGTGCAGAATCATAAACTGAATTCATGGTAGCAGGTTGTGCGTCGATGCCCCTTGCATCCTGTATAGTGGTCGTACCTTCTTCCACGCACAAGCTCCTTCACCTGCACAAAGAGCTCTAATTGTTACTACATATCTATACACATCATATCTACGTATCATCACGCGGTCACGTAGGTACCTATGTATTTCACGAAAGGACCATAGAGGACAGTTACGTAAGTGCGGGTAGGGTGAGGAATATATCTATGTATCTTCTATTCATATGTCTATACAATAAAAATGAATAGGGTATTTTCCAATTTATTGAAAGGTATTCTAAATTGAAGATTGGGGCGAAATATGTAACAGAAAAATAAAAGTTAATTGATTTATATCCATTTTCTCAATTAAAAACTAAATCAAATTTACTTTTCGTTGTTTTGAATTTACCGCCAAAACTCTCGTTACGATGACTTTTTATCACGTGATGTCAACTTTGTGAAACCAAAGTAGTTAGTAAGTAAACAAGTGAATGTCGAGTTAATAATTAACAAGATTATGTATGGAGAGTGGAATAACTGGCGTACGGTGGCTCTGTGCACAAGTACCTCTAAAACTGCGCCAAACGAAGTATTTGTACCTACCGGTGCGTTTACACAAAGCTGGCGTCACGATGTCACGTGATAAAAAGTCATCGTAAGGAGCGTTTTGGCGGTAAATTCAAAATAACGAAAACGAAATTTAATTTTAATCGTTTTTAATTGAGAAAATTGATTTAAATATTTTTAACCGACTTCCAAAAAAGGAGAAGGTTATATGTTCCACCGAACGTTTTTTTTTAATGCATGTTCCTCGATATCTCCCCCATTTGAGGACCGATTCTCAAAATTCTTTTTTTATTTGATAGATTATACTCCTGAGGTGGTCCCATTGGCACCAAGTCAGGATCTGATGGTGGAATCCCAGGGAAATCGAGGGCAACCCTCAAATCTTATAGATATTAACAATGTTTTTCATGTTTTCTAATGCTATTGAGACATTTGCGTATGGTCATAATCATCATCTCATGACGCTCAGCTGATGATGGAAGGTACAATTCTTACACTTAGGAGTTAGGTGCAGATTCGGGCATAACTCCGTCATTTATAGACCGATTTGCAAAATTCATTTTTTAGAAAAGGTTTTATTCTGAAATGGTCCCATTTAAATTTCATATAGATCTGATGATGCGTTTCGGAGACAGACAACGGAACTCTTCAAAAAATGACAGCAAATTAACCGCGATTGCTGCTATCGCATAAATATGCATTGTTTTGACCCCAAGGATGATGAATTGGTGTGGAGTGTGTTAAAAATAACTTTAATTTCGGAAGGCGGTGACAAGAAATTAATAAAATACATGTCCGTTCATTTCATCATTCATCAGAAAAATAAAAAACTATTTCCAAAAAAAAAAACAACCGACTTCCAAAAAACACTCGAAAGTGAAAAATAACTTTAATTTCGGAAGTCGGTGACTTTGGACATGTATTTTATTAATTTCTTGTCACCGCCTTCCGAAATTAAAGTTATTTTTAACACACTCCACACCAATTCATCATCCTTGGGGTCAAAACAATGCATATTTATGCGATAGCAGCAATCGCGGTTAATTTGCTGTCATTTTTTGAAGAGTTCCGTTGTCTGTCTCCGAAACGCATCATCAGATCTATATGAAATTTAAATAATCTATCAAATAAAAAAAGAATTTTGAGAATCGGTCCTCAAATGGGGGAGATATCGAGGAACATGCATTAAAAAAAAACGTTCGGTGGAACATATAACCTTCTCCTTTTTTGGAAGTCTGTTAAAAATATTTAAATCAATTTTCTCAATTAAAAACGATTAAAATTAAATTTCGTTTTCGTTATTTTGAATTTACCGCCAAAACGCTCCTTACGATGACTTTTTATCACTTACATGGTACCTAATTATTTATGAAACTCGGAACATTTTTTTAGGCCTTTGGTAACATTTAGACGACTAAGGAAACCTTCGCGTGTAGGATTGTACCTAACGGCTATGGGAATAGTAGGTAATCTAACTACAGCAGAAATCTGAAAAAAAAAAAAATACTAGGTGAAAAGTGGAACTGATTCCCACAAAGACGGGATTTGGATTTTTAGTTCCTCGTTGTTCCTTCGATTGACACAGGTATCTACCTACGAAGTCTAGAAATTTATATGTTCAATATGTGGTTAATAAGCCGCTATGATGAAAAAATTAAAAAAATCCTTGTAGGTATGGTACCTACGAATCAAATTAAAGGGGTGCGTCTCTTATCATAAAAGTTATATGGTAGGTATATTTTCATTTCAGTAACATTCACAAGATATAATAAACGTGAGATAAACCAACTGTTGATATGATTTCTTTAGACAGCATTTATATAACTACTCTAAAATTTATTTCGTAGGTATAACGTTATTGGATATGACGTTTATTTAACCGAAAATCATTAGGCCTATCGTTTAAAATATATAATATGCTGCGGGAGCGGCGTGACAGAAACGAATCGCTGCGAAACCGATTCCATGTAGTCTTCTCTGCCCTACTCTTAGAGTATAATTTAAAATCGGGGAGGGGCGAGGCGGCCCGCGAGCTGAGGAGCAGGTGATTTCAACACTCGCCGCCGCGGCTGAGGCAGCAATCCGAAGCCGCGTTGGTGAGCATGAAACACATTTGCGACGTTAAGGTCGCATGGGACCGCCGGAGCCCTGCAGCGCTGGAGCCATGACAGAAACCATGCCTGCTGTATGTTGCATGCTGCATGCTTGCTTGCATGCTGCATGTATGGTGTATGCTTGTTTGCATGCCTGCTGCATGCATGGTGTATGCTTGTTGCATGTTTTTTACAGGGAAATTTTGCTTTGTGTTTTTTACTAGGCGTTTTATCATATTAGAATAAATAGGTTTTATGTCTTTTGAGTGGTATACTTCGATCAATAATAGTGTGGTATATAAAATAATAGGTCTTTACCTATGAAATTGCCGTTTTGTATGAAAAAATTTAAACGAATTTTTTTCATGAATTTTTTATTTGTATTAATCGAAGTAATCACCCATGCAATCAATGCATCTTTGCCATCGCAGTGGCAGTTTATTGATGCCCTTCTTAAAGAAATCAGCTGGACGGGAGGCAACAAATTCTTCAAAGGCATTTTGTACTGCCTCTCGGGTATTAAATTTTTTTCCCGCCAAGAAGTTATCCAAATTCTGGAAAAAGTAGTAGTCTGTAGGCGCAAGGTCTGGTGAGTAGGGCGGATGACGGAGAGCTTCCAACCCCAGTTCTTGCAACTTGGAGACCGTCTGCTGTGCAGTATGAGGTCGCGCGTTGTCGTGCAGGAGCAGCGGAGACGAGCGATTGACCAATGCTGGTTGGAGATGCGCCAGCTTCTCCATCATTGTGTTCAGTTCTTCACAGTACACATCTGCAGTAATGCTCACCCCGTTTGGGAAGAAGCTGTGATGAATCACACCGGCGCTAGACCACCAAACAGTGACCATCACTTTTCTAGGGGTAAGTTTTCGTTTAGGGCATTGTTTAGGTGCTGAACCAGGATCCAACCAACTTGCTGAGCGCTTACGGTTATCAAACAGAATCCATTTTTCATCGCAGGTAACAATGCGGTTCAAAATTCCTTCATTTGTGTGTCTGTTGAGCAGTGCAAGGCACGTCTCGACGCGTACTTCGCGCTGGCGATCATTGAGTTCGTGGGGCACCCATTTGTCAAGCTTTTTTACCTTGCCAATTTGACGCAAATGGACCAATATTGTTTTGACGCTAACGTCGAAAGCTGCTGCTAATTCAGCCGTAGATTGTGTATCATCAGCTTCCACAATCGCCTTTAATTCGTCATTGTCGACCAAAGTCTTCGGACGACCGCGAGGTTCATTTTTCAGGTCGAAATTTCCAGAACGGAAGCGAGCAAACCAATAACAGGTGGTGCGTTGGTTTGTAGTGTTAGCTCCGTAAACGTCGTTGATGTTGCGTGCCGCTTGTGCCGCGTTGCTGCCACGACGGTACTCATATTCCATAATTACTCGAATTTTTAACGTATCCATGATGACGAAAAAGATTGAAATGCGATGAAAATGTAACACTAATCAATAAAGAAATGACTACTTTTAGAAAAAAAAACCATGTTTTTAAAATAAAATTAATTTGAAATTAGAATTCTTAGCCAAACAAAAATTATTTTGATTTGAAATGGCCAGTACTGCAGAACGGCAATTTCATAGGTAAAGACCTAATATTCAATGTATGCTATGCTCATAAAATTAGTTGCTTTAAAATTATATTAATCGTTTATTAAATAAACTGATCAATAAATCAACAAAATTATAGATTCAATTGGTAGGTATATCTTGTAAATATTAGAGAATTTGTAATTATATCGTATATTACTTACCCAAATTAAAGGAAACATGCTGTGAAAGGCTATTTAAATTAAATAAAAAACAAAAAAATGGTTGTTAAACTGTGTGGATTGTGTTTGATATCCTATGTTTTTCCAACCCCGCTCTTCAGGATAGGCAATTTTTCATCAAATACATTGAAAAAGTTAGAAGGAGGTGATGACCAGCAGCATCTTCTGTACGCAATCTTGAAATATTAAATTCACTTTTGGCAGTTCTATTTTAGACGCTTTTATTTTCAGTTGGTTCAGAGTCTGTCCTCCGTAAAATGTTTCTAATTCTTTGGTGCCGATATCCGTGAGTTCCTTTCCATTTGCATTTTCTGTTCTAAACAGAGTTGCGCAAATAATTTACCTACTTTTACCAAATATAGCTTGCTTTGCTTTGCCAAGCTCGTGGTATCGCATGCAGTTAAAGCACGTGCGAAGAGGATAATTTTGCATCTCATGTTGCGTCGATTTAATATTACTGAACATAAATTAGGCAAACAAATATTTCGTGTTTTATGGTAAATCAAAAGTGTAAGAATATCGTTGTTTTCGGCATAATTATAATAAGTGTAGCGGCACTAAAAAAAAAATACTTCACAACAAATATTGAAAAAACGCAAAAAAAAGTGGCGCCATCTACAATGCCACAGGCGAACTATTCTCAGAAATTCTACATCGCGCAGTCAGAGTTTACCCCGACACTCGAACATATACAAAATCCCGACATCAACTGTCGGGCAGTTGCCCACTAGTCAATTGTGTCTGGTGGGCTCCGTCTGGTCGGAGGATCCTCCGGTACCAACAAAGGTATGAGTGAACTTTACACCCTGTTCCTCATACTTCTATACTGGTGACCCCGTGAAAGAACGTCAGCGCAGCCTTCGTGCAATACTTCGGCGTGACGTCATCATCATCACATCAAGACCACTTTCTCAAGCTTTCGAGCGGCGAGTCACACAGCCAGCCAGCACCCACGGCTTCAACGGGTATCCTGACCACCTGCATGCAGCGAACCGCATGCCTGGTCATCACCCACAACCTCATCCGCAACAATCGACCACGGCACTACTGCTCTTCGGCCGGTCGAGAGCTCAATATCCCGGTCGACAACAGTAGTCAGCCACATCGCGGCGCTGTACCACGACGCACCGGAGCAGCGCCGGCCCCGACTCACTGGGGTTCGCACCACCGCAGACAGTTCCGACTCACCGCGAACTATGCGCCGCGCAGTTCCGACTCACTGGAACCACAGCTGGCACTGGCAAGTATCATAATATGCACTGACTCAGCCCACTATCGACCTCCGGTCTCCGGGGGGGAGTGATGTAGCGGCACTCTAAAAATAAATACTTCACAACAAATATTGAAAAAACGCAAAAAGAAAAGTGGCGCCATCTACAATGCCACAGGCGAACTATTCTCGGAAATTCTACATCGCGCAGTCAGAGTTTACCACGACACTCAAACATATACAAAATCCCGACATCAACTGTCGGGCAGTTGCCCACCAGACACAATACCCGTCTGGTCGGAGGATCCTCCTTTTCAATATAGGTATGAGTGAACTTTACACCCTGTTCCTCATACCTCTATATAAGTATCTAACTACATGCTTTTCTTCTGTCGGTGCTGTTTTACAATAACTGTCAGCATCATCTGTGGCATGAATCACAGTGTGACCATTCGCTTCCAAGTGTTTCCCAAGCATGTTTATAACACACTGTTTGTTTTCATTATTAGAAAGAAAGCGTCCTTTGCCAATAAGAAGTTACTATCCCCGCTCAGTAAAATTCACTGTTTAGTACTGATGATTGTTTGGTGCGTATTTGTGCTCCACATCTTTGGTGAAGCATGGAGATATCGTAGAATTTATTCGCACAACATGGCTTATTATTTAATATTATATGATATTATTAAAATTGAACACATTTTGGTTAGTTAAAATATAAGTTAAGTTCGAGCTTTATTATTTTATTAACCTGTATTACATTCTTTTACAGTATGAAATGTCCGTTAATTTTATGACTTCTTTTATTTTTTCACGATAGCGGTCACAAAGACGCATTTCATTCACTCTCAGATTTTTCAAGAATTTTTGTAGATATGTCAAAGAGATACCATATCAAGGACCTACAAAATTCAAAATTCTTTGTGGAAATTAGTTGCAACCAAAAAATCTAGATGTACTAGAAGAGTTGCCCTACCTGCACCCCAATTGCGTTTCACACTATTAATCAGAATCTGAATCATTTTGAAGGGTATTGCTAATCCATTCTTTCTTTTTTGTTATGTTCGAAAAAAAAAAATCTGCGTAGCAACGTAAACAAAGCCATGAATGTTGTGGAATTGTCAAAATGAAAGCGATTTCTACTGATTGTGTATTATGCAATTACCCCGCAGCTTTGGGCTTGCGGATGGACCAAGGACCAAGCCCGGGTCGACGGCGCGTTGTGTTCCACGTGCGCCTCAAAGAGATGTCAGCACCAACTGATGGTGTCCGCAAGGGCCGATGCCTGCCAGGGGTGCGGGTTGTCCGAAAGAGATACCGTGGAGGGGCCACGGCACACCGGCAATTGAAGGAACACGGTTTTAGTTAGTAAAAAGCTGACACGCCCCAGAGCGGGAGTAGTTATTTGATGATTTCCGATCCAAAACAAAAACCCCTCTGCTTTATGCTATCAAACAAACCATAGAGCTAACATCCACGATGGATGTCGTTATAACAAAATATTGATCATTGTCATAATCTAAGAGATGGAATTTCTAGCATTTACCTGCCTTTGTTTCAAAAAGACTCATGTAGACCTGCACAATAATTATTTAAGTAGGTTCAGTGCCGATACTCACACCTAGGTAACTCCGGACGGACAACGACAACAGTTTCTAGCAGTATTGTATGGTTGTGCGAAGCTTCACTTGCCTTTCACCGCGTAGGTAACGATATGGAGATGTGGTTGATACCTTGGTACAGTAGAACGTAACGCCGCCGTATGAATGGCGTATGAGAGGGGACACGCATAGGGCTGCGCCAGTGCAGCACAATCTTTTCGACTCGCGGCCGCGTATGCTTGATGCGCTCAAGTCGCGTGCGCAACCGATACTTGTCTATTGACTTCCGTTAAAAAATAAATTTGGTCGTGAAAGGATCAAAATAATTTAATACGACAGAAGAGAAATTAAATTAAAAAATTGTGACAGTTTATTCGAGGAATTGCAAGATATTGCTACTGTGGATTTTCAATATTTCTTGATAAGATTTTTCATTTACAACTGCGGTGAGCGAGTGTTTTATTACTGAATTCTTACAAAATTAATTTTCCTGATAACTAAGTATTAGGTGTTGTTTAAAATATTTTTTTATCGATTCTTCCTATATTTTTAGGTGATAGAAATTATTATTTTCGCAAAAACACAAAAGGCGTCAAGAGGGGTAGAAATTAAGTGAATTCGTTTTAAGTTTGGGCTGATTTTCCAAGTCAGTAAGATTTTAAATAGTTTGACAGAGATTGTTTCTATGCAAAAGCTGTCAAAGCGCAATATTTCTCAGATAAAAGTGATCTGCACCCTAATTGCGTAACTCACGATTGATCATAATTGGTTTCGTCTTCACAGTTAAACAATATTCATTGCGTTATTTATGTTGTCGAACAGACACATTTTTCGAACATATGAAGCAATGGTTTAACAATCCGTTTCAAAACGATACAGATTATGATGAATCGGGAGTTACGCAATTAGGGTGCTGGGCTATTGAAAAATCTGCCTTAAATCTACCATAGTGGTGACTGATGACCAATTGGTTCGCTATAAAGATACCCAGCCCTGAAATGGTTCTTAATTTAATTTTCACTAAAATAGTTCCAACTTATTGTTTGAAAATATATTGCGAGTAGTATTTAAACTCGCGTAACTAACAGTATAAGCAGGTAGGTAAAATGGGTGTAGATTAGGTAGGTACTTTGGGCCGGTAAGCATCTACCTAATCCTTTGATGAAAAGGCTATATTTTGGAAACGTTTTTAAAAGATTTGGAGTAAATTCATTAACACCTAACGTTCCAACATGTGTTAATGAATAACGTAATGATAATGAGGTCGTTAACTTTTTTTGTTAATAGTGCTTAGGTAGCTGTACTTTGTTGCCGTTCTTAGTATTGGGTAGGTACCTCGTTATGTTCAAATACTATGATAGATGGTACATACCTACTTCGGGAAGCTTTCTTGATCGCCATTCATAAGTAAGTTTAGGATATGAAATATAATAAGTAGGTATTCTTTTATAAATATTCTAACATATTGTAGAGTTAGGGATGATTCGCTCAGCACCCTAATTGCGGAACGCACTATTAATCAGAATCTGAAATATTTTGAATCCATTGCTTCATATGATCGACATCGATCGGCTGTACAACGTAAATAACGCAATAAATGTTATTGAACTGTCAAAAATTCCCACTGTTTCAGTGTAACACAATTACCCCGCAGATTAGAAAAGGTCGAGTCAGGGATGACATTTTCTTTTAAATTATTACGTAATACCTATCTGGATGACCGTGCATGGCTCGGGTTTTTTGTTTGTTTGACGTTTTCTAAAAATGAAACTTAGCTAGATCGTTTTATCGCCCCCGAAACCCCCTGCATACTAAAATTCATGAAAATCGTTGGAGCCGTTTCCGACATTCAGATTATATTATACATATATACAAGAATTACTCGTTTAAAGGTGTTAGATAACTCAAGTGACATAATTCGGCGATTTAGAAATTGGTAAGGGTTAGCTTTGAAATAGAATTTAAATAAAAACTCTGTCTTTTTGTGCTTGGTAACTACCTAAGTGTTTAACCTACTTCAGTGTCTTTTAAAGCATACCTACGAGTATATATATAATACCTACGAACGAAGAGATAATTAACTAAGGAGGCTTTTATTGGTGGAAGGTGCAAGATCGTGGGATGGATTTTTCGTAAACCTAAGATCGCCCTCTAAAACTACATGAAGCGAAGTGGGTAATACTGCTACTCGAAGCAGCATTACTTCTGCTGTTTGAACTCGTGATAACCTTCTTATTACTTCCTACACATGATGATCCACTACTGGAAGTCTGAAAGCCAGTACCTATAGGGAAATCTGGATGTAGAGTTTATGGTAAGGAACCAAGTTGCTGGTTTTATAGTATCTAGGTTAAAGAACCGATTTCAAACTAAGATCCGACTTGCTGGCTTAGCACGAGAACCATAGACAAGCCTTTTGTCGTCGGAAGAGTAGACAGAAATGACGTTTCCAGTTGATAGTTTTTCACCGAGAAATGTAGACAATCGATTTCTATTCTATAGTTGAGTAGAAATAGAAAGCATCATGCTAAGCCTGCTGGTGGACACACTACACAGTAGGAATGGCTTTCATTTTGACAGTTCAACAAAATTCATTGCGTTATTTACGTTATTGAGCAGACAATTTTTTCGAACGTAAGAAGCAATGGATTAGCAGTACCCTTCTATATGATTCAGATGATACGCAATTAGTGTGCTGGAGTAAGCTGAATAAAAAAAAAAAGAGACGGTGACAAAAAAAAAAAAATAGGTACATATCCAAAGTCTGAAGACTTCCGAAATTAAAGTTATTTTTAACTTTGTAGTGTTTTTCAGGAAGACGGTAGTTTTTTTTGTTGGAAAAAGCAACAAACGCGGTTGATTTGCGAACTTACGAACGAAAAAAGAATTTTGCAAATCTGTCTGGGTATATGTGACGGAATTATGCCTGACCGAATATACCTATAAAAAAAAAGATAAAACATGTTGAATTGAAAATCTCCATCTTTCTGAAGTCAGTTAAAAACATTACCCACAATTGTCTTTGCCGAATAAATAGGTATTATAGTAAAAATATAGCTAGGCTCGGTGTAGAATACTGATCGCAATGCGTAGTGTGGTGAATGAAGGTTCGATACCTACAGGTAAGCTACAATGAACCGATGTCGTTAAAATTCTAAGCCGTTGTTTATAAAAAGTAGAATTTTATGTTAGTGGAACTAGAGAACAACGCATCTGTAAGCCTATTGTTTCTGTCTAGGTACATCGCCATGTAGAAAAAACTTTCGTAAATAATTAAGAGAAACTATTTAACGAATAAACTAAGGTATATACATCGGGAATCGATTCAGTTAAAATAAATTATTTTCACATTAATCTATCTATCTAAACGTACAAACACGAAAAGCGACTTTGTTTTGTACTATGTCAAGAAGACTTAAATGTCATGTGAATTTTTCTCAACTCTTGTTTACGTTTACAACGTTGTTAAAGATGACATGCACTTATTACTAGTTACAACTTGTTTATTAAATTCAAACAATAGATGACGAATATCTAAATATTCCTTTTCTATTTAGCTAATGAGAATGAGATCACCTAGCAGACTTTATTGAAATGCAGATTTTTATACAAAAGGTAAATCAGTGGTTTTGCAAGCTACAAACTAAGCAAGGAATAAAGGAATTTTAATCAGTTGCTTATTCTGAGGTACAGCACTTTTATCAAAGGATGATATGAATGAATGGACGGACTATGAATGGTGTGAATTAGGTATACTATGATACTTAAAATACTAGGATTTTGAATACTGTTTTGAATAGGTAAGTTTAAGTTCCAACTACAGAGAGTATTGACTTTTTATCTCAATATAACATTACGCCTGTATTCCCTGAAGTGTAAGGCAGAGTTGTACCTAGTAGGTAGCTGTAGGTCCAACATTTCGCTGATACGGGACGAAAATTGACTGTCTACGAGCAATTCTTGTTTAAATATATCTGAATATCGGAAACGGCTCCAACGATTTTTTCCAACGGTTTTGGGGGCAATAAATCGATCTAGCTAGGTTTCATTTTTAGAAAACGTCAAACAAAACAAAACTGAGCAAAGCTCGGGCGTCCATATATTTTTCTTAAAATTAAATGTATTCCGGCTTCTTATATTGACGAAAATTTGCGAGTTGTAGGTCGTAGGTTCGAACCCAGACAGGCGCTTTACTATTTGTAAATTTTTTCATCTCCACTACTTTTAAATCGACAGTGGAAAACGTCGCGAGGAAACCGGCATATCCTAGAACAAAAAATACGAAGACATGTGACATCTACCAACCCGCACTGGGCCCGCGTGGTAGATAACAGCCCACTTCCTCTCACGGGGAGGAGGCCTGTGTCCCAGAAGTGAGAACATTATAGGCAGATTATGATGGCGACTGTTACTTTAGCAAATGTCTTAAGAGCGTTCATTCCACGCGGGCTGGAAACAACGCATTTATAGTAGTTTTTCGTTATTATTTCATTAAATACAAACAAAAGTACAATTTTTTTTCAGCCAAGCACTAAATTGTTGGTATTTCAAATTATTTTTGACACTTACCTACTCTTAAAAAAAAAAAACATTTAATCGTACTTAGTAATGCAAATAGAAAATAATTGACGGTATTTCGATTTTTATGAGTAAATACCAAAATAACTGTAAAAAAATAACATACGAACTTGAAAATACCAAAGATCTAGTGTATGGCTCTAAAAATGTTTAGTTTTGTTTGTATTTAGTGAAATTATCACGAAAAACCGCCATAAATGTGCCGTTGGCAGCCCGTGTGGGGGGATAACGCTCTTAAGCCCATAAGTCGTCTGTATAGGTAGGTATATTTCGACGTGATCTTTGTGCTCGTGATAAGTTGCCTATTAAAAAAAAAGTTACTGAAATCACGTACAGCACATTGATAGTGCATTATGGTTAGAACTAAGACACATCAGCAGGTACCAACACGGAGATAAAGTAGTTACACAGTAGGTATAGGTATATTTTTCCTGAACCCCTTAAATTATAAATGATAGGTAGGTATGTTCAATAGGTGTGTTCACAGGTTTTCTCGATGGTGTTGTTATACACCGTGACATTTTAGTCGTCTTGCAACGGCATGGCAGCCCACTTCGTGTATCCAATGACTATAATACTTTTTTAACTAAAAAAGTAAAATATCATTCACCAAGACACATGACGTAGTTTGAAACACCCTGATATGGAGATGGAATGTAATGGTATAGGTATCTTCTACCCTTTGATACGTAAACGTAACTAACATAATACGTTACGTTCATAATTCTAAAGCATAATTTATTGTTAAGGTTAAGAGAAAGTGTATTGATCTTTGGCAGGAGTATTTTGATAAGAGATCAAAAGAAAAAGGGATATGGTATCGAACGATCCAGCCAGAGATTTCTCGGGTTCCATGGATTGATTGTGCTCTCAACAAAAACATTGTGATTATAGCTTTAAGACTTCGTTCCGGACACATTCCTTCAAATAAGTTTTATTATTTAATGAAGAAAGTTTTGTCTCCAAACTGTGTTGATTGTGGAGTTGTTGATGATGTGGTTCATATCCTGTTGGAGTGTGTCCGGAATGAAAACACTAGAATTAATGTTTTAGGACGACATAAAAGTTATGATATCGGCTTATGTAATACCATCCTTTCTTTTCCATTGTCCGATAAGGCAAAACAATTATATAAGTTAGTTATAAGATAGATTGTAATCAACAATATTATGTGTTTTTCTGCACTGGGCGATGTGGTCGCTAAGCGACAAAGCCCTTTAAATAAAAAAAAAAAAAAAAAAAAAATTGTTCTTTGTACATACCTATTATCTTAATTAATGGTAACAATTTTTTAATCGCGCCTATAGGTATTTTATGTCAGATACATTTAGTGGACCATCTTTGTAAGACGACTAAAATGTCACGGTGTATTTAGCGGACTACTTATAATATTGTCTAATACCTACCACACACTATGAAGAAATTAGGAATTCGTGTTTTGGTTAAAGGCAAAACTCAAAATTAGTTTTGCTAAGTAAGTGCTTGCACAATGGCAAAGGCAATAGATATTCAATTGACAGAGAGAGGACCACAGCTCTCAGCAATTCAGCACTACCAGACAATTGGCAGGACAGGATTATCGAAACGTCAGTAACTTGTTGAATAAGTAGTTTATAGAGGTCCTCCTTTAACACATTTACTGCTGAATAATTAGCGAACTTTATGCAAATGCTAATTGAGGGCCTATTATAATATATCTTATTAATCGAAGTTAGAACAGTTAGCGACCGTACTAGGTCCCTACTTCCTAAATTTCTCGCAACCTCTACTTGACGATGACGACTGAGAGTCAACTGTCCGATTTAGAATTTTGTTTAGTCTAGTGTGATCACACTGATCACTAGCTTCCAACTTCCTAATTAGTTTCTACAAATTGGGTGATGTAATAATCACTTTACCTATCACATAGATAAACTTTTCTGCTTTATTTTACTTTTGACCTTCAGCATAAAATACATAGGAGTTTGGCTCTGAAACAGTTTTGTATTCGACGCCTCAAGTGTGAATTTTGCTATGACCTATTTTACCAAGTGTACTTACCTAACTCTTGAAATTGTTGAAGGCTACTGCACCTCGACTATGTCTTTAATTCACGGTTGTCGGTATATGAACTTATTTGTATAACTGTAAATACTCATCTATCATCTGATAAATTATGCAATTTATATTAGTAATCCATACTGAGGAGTGTTACGTAACGCACTGACAGTAGGAATGGCTTTTATTTTGACAGTTCAACAACATTCATTGCGTTATTTACTTTACTGAGCAGTGGGCTTAGCATATGACGCTTTGAATTTCTACGAAGAATAGACAGTGCTTTTTCAATATAAATTGACATTTCGTTCCTACATTTTTGCTATCGCACCATAGATATCCTTCTACAATCTGTCATTTAGTCTTTCGCTTCTAACGATGTATGTATGAATTTAGACTATTTCAGAAGAATATTTCTTCCCAAACTGTCCAAATCACACTGACAACAAAACTTTCTTGGTACTCGACGGCCACAAAGCATATACGATTATCTACAAAATCATGATTCATTTAGAACGCCTAACTGTGATAATGAATAGAAAAACATAGCTATCTTATCCTATTGTACATCATTTAGTTAATAGTCATGTCAATTCTTCCGTCGACAAATCGGTGCTCGTGGTAAGCCTGCAGACTAATTTTTCGAATACGTGGCGTGTCTTTTAAGTTTTGTCGTTTGAACAAAAAAAATCTTTTTACTGTTTTTCAAAGTATTCACCACGTAGTTTAATATACTTTTCAACACACTTGCTCATAAAATGGCTCTAATTTCACTACAGTTAGGCACATAATGACACCTATTATCAAACTGTGACTTTTTCATTACTATTATTCACTAGTGAGTTATAGAATTGGTTGAGTTGCTTTGTTCTTAGTGAGTTATAGGTTGTTTTTTGTTTGAGTTGCTTTGTTCTTAAAAACGATGATGATGATGATGATGGATGATGCTGGGTGATGATGGATGATGATGGATGATGCTGGATGATGTTGGATGATGATGATGGATGATGATGGATGACGATGGATGATGATGAATTATGATGATGGATGACGATGGATGATGATGGATGACGATGTATAATGATGGATGATGATGATGGATGATGATGGATGACGATGGATGATGATGGATGATGCTGGATGATGATGGATGATGATGATGGATGATGATGGATGACGATGGATGATGATGAATTATGATGATGGATGACGATGGATGATGATGGATGATGATGGATGACGATGGATAATGATGGATGATGATGATGGATGATGATGGATGATGATGGATGACGATGGATGACGATGGATGATGATGGATGATGCTGGATGATGATGGGTGATGATGAATGATGATGGATGATGCTGGATGATGATGGGTGATGATGAATGATGATGGATGACGATGGATGATGATGGATGACGATGGATGATGATGGGTGATGATGGATGATGATGGATGACGATGGATGACGATGGATGATGATGGATGATGATGATGGATGATGATGGATGATGATGATGATGATGATTTAGTATTATTTTCTTCGCAAGTGTGTTGAAAAACGTCGTATGATACACGTGTGTATTGATGATTATCGTCCTCGGCTCTCTTAAGACCCTCGCCTCACGGCTCGGGTCTCAATGGCGCCTCAGCGATAATCACCAACGTTACACACTAGTACCATAATGTACTATTTCACTTCTCATGCTCTGAAAGTGCTTCTTTGTGCAGGGTATAGGCTGCACAAAATCGAATTTTGTGCACAAGGGCATTAACGTATCTACTCATAAATGTATTATATTAAGGCAAAGAAAATGAGCCATACAGCCAAATGCAATAAGAAGTTCATAGATAGAATTTGTTATTATATAATATTTACTTTAATTTATTTGCCTTATGTGTTTTTTAAGATATAATAGATATTAAAATTTTAATTCAAGTACGGTAGGTTAGTTGATTTAAGAAAATTATTATTACAAAATTAATTTAATAGTAGGCTGTATAGGTCTGCAACCTAATATCAATGTCGTAAGATTTAAAAAAAAATAAAGCGGCGGTATTCAAAACTGTTCTAATTTTACTTTGAATTTTAATTAAAGAAATGTTATGTTATACTACTGTTTTATTTCCTCGCAATCGAAGTGAAAAGCAGAGTTTATAACTCGTCCACAAAACCATTTTTATCCTCGACATTACTATCAGCCCTCGCCTTCGGCTCGGGCTGCTAAAAGTCTCGGATAAAAATAGTTTGTTTTGTGCACTTGTTGTAAAATCTACTATTTCAACACACTTGCTCATAAAATGGCTCTAATTTCACTACAGTTAGGCACATAATGACACCTATTATCAAACTGTGACTTTTTCATTACTATTATTCACTAGTGAGTTATAGAATTGGTTGAGTTGCTTTGTTCTTAGTGAGTTATAGGTTGTTTTTTGTTTGAGTTGCTTTGTTCTTAAAAAACGATGATGATGATGATGATGGATGATGCTGGATGATGATGGATGATGATGGATGATGCTGGATGATGATGATGGATGATGATGGATGACGATGGATGATGATGAATGATGATGATGGATGATGCTGGATGATGATGGGTGATGATGAGTGATGATGGATGATGATAGATGATGATGGATGACGATGGATGACGATGGATGATGATGGATGACGATGGATGATGATGATGATGGATGATGATGGATGATGATGGATGACGATGGATGATGATGGATGATGATGATGATGGATGATGCTGGATGATGATGAGTGATGATGGATGATGATGGATGATGATGGATGACGATGGATGATGTTGGATGACGATGGATGATGATGGATGATGATGATGATGGATGATGATGGATGACGATGGATGACGATGGATGATGATGGATGATGATGATGGATGATGATGGATGATGATGATGATGATGATTTAGTATTATTTTCTTCGCAAGTGTGTTGAAAAACGTCGTATGATACACGTGTGTATTGATGATTATTGTCCTCGGCTCTCAATGGCGCCTCAGCGATAATCACCAACGTTACACACTTGTACCATAATGTACTATTTCCATTCTATCGAACCAGTTATTAAAACGTTTATTCGGCTCCAAAGTAGGGGTGTTTAATAGGTATGGCTGATTTGAAAGCGTCGACTGCTTCTTCACCGGACTGGAACCTTTGACAACGAAGGGTTTTCTTAATTTTAGGAAATGTAAATTAAATCGCTATTAGGGCTTGGTCTAGAATTTCTAAGTTTTCCTGCTTCAAATACTCAATCGTTCTATGAGCGCTGTGTAAGCTTTCGTTGTCATGGTGTAGGATGATGGGTCGTTTTGCGTTAGATTTCCGAAGTCCGGGTAAACAAACTGTGGTATACCACTCTGCATGAATCGTTTTACGATCTTCAAGTACAATCGTTGCAACATGATCCGTTTTCGCCACGAACGTGGCCACCATCTTCTTTGAAGCGCTTTGAGAGCGAAAAAATTGAGTCGGCTTGGGCTCGACTTGGAAGATCCAGATTGTGGATTGTTGTTTGGAATCAGGATCGTAGGCATAGATCCAAGATTCATCACCACTGATGATGTCGTTGACGTGATTTGACTCTCCTCGGTTGAACCTTTGAAGAGTTTTCTTACACCAACTGACGCGGGCCGACTTATGATCGTCAGAAATCAAATGGGGGATCCAACGATAAACTAGCTTTCCCACACCAAGCGCCTCATGCAAAATCTTTTGAATGGTTGCCCTGAGATGCCTAATAACGCCTCTATCTCCCGATATGTCACATGACGATCTTCGAGAATTAGTTGTCTCACAGCAACGACGTTATCTTCAGTGAAGGCAGATTTTGGATGTCCTTCACGAGATTGGTTACTAAGACTGGTATGACCACGTTAGAATTATAAATACCAGCGTTCGACAGTCCGCAGACATGGGGCTTCATCATGGAGCACAGATGTTATCTCTTCAAAACTCTGATGCCGTGTTAGGCCTCTTCGGAAGTTATAGGAAATTATTGCACGGACATTTTCCTTAGTGAAATTCATTTTCGTACGTGACCTGACAGATTCAAAACAACATAGTGACAATTGCATTAATACTAATTCCTTCAATTGTTTTGATAATAGGTCTTTACCTATGAAATTGCCGTTTTGTATGAAAAAAATTAAACGAATTTTTTTCATGAATTTTTTATTTGTATTAATCGAAGTAATCACCCATGCAATCAATGCATCTTTGCCATCGCAGTGGCAGTTTATTGATGCCCTTCTTAAAGAAATCAGCTGGACGGGAGGCAACAAATTCTTCAAAGGCATTTTGTACTGCCTCTCGGGTATTAAATTTTTTTCCCGCCAAGAAGTTATCCAAATTCTGGAAAAAGTAGTAGTCTGTAGGCGCAAGGTCTGGTGAGTAGGGCGGATGACGGAGAGCTTCCAACCCCAGTTCTTGCAACTTGGAGACCGTCTGCTGTGCAGTATGAGGTCGCGCGTTGTCGTGCAGGAGCAGCGGAGACGAGCGATTGACCAATGCTGGTTGGAGATGCGCCAGCTTCTCCATCATTGTGTTCAGTTCTTCACAGTACACATCTGCAGTAATGCTCACCCCGTTTGGTAAGAAGCTGTGATGAATCACACCGGCGCTAGACCACCAAACAGTGACCATCACTTTTCTAGGGGTAAGTTTTCGTTTAGGGCATTGTTTAGGTGCTGAACCAGGATCCAACCAACTTGCTGAGCGCTTACGGTTATCAAACAGAATCCATTTTTCATCGCAGGTAACAATGCGGTTCAAAATTCCTTCATTTGTGTGTCTGTTGAGCAGTGCAAGGCACGTCTCGACGCGTACTTCGCGCTGGCGATCATTGAGTTCGTGGGGCACCATTGATTTAAATGGTAAAGATACGGTCGTCCGAACATTTGACGGACGCGGTCGCCCCACAAAAAACACTAACGCCATCTATTAGAATTAGAACTACATGTCAATCGGCGTGTCGGCTCCTAGACGTAACCTTGTAAGAGCGGGGTGTGGTATTTTTCGAGGTGCAAAGAAATAAAATAAAAACCTTATATTTTTCAAAATTTATATTTGTTGCAGTTTGTTTGTGTTATTCAGTTTTCATTGGCCTTGAAATATTTTTTTTTTAATCTTGTTTTTTTTTTGGTAATCTGGACATAATTTCCATTTTGGATTCGTAGTTTTTTCTGTTTTTTTTAATAAACAATAAAAATCAATTTTGTACAAAATTTAATCATAGAGTAATATTATGAAGTCTTTTCATTTCATCCGCTACAACGAGCGCCGCTGCAAAGTTATGTCGCGCTTTTACGCGGCTTCGCGTCGTCTTTGCCAAAGGTTGAGACAAATAAGAAAGAAAATTGTTTTAAATAATGTTAGAAGTCGATTTAATGACATATTTTTAACTTACCGGGGATATAAAATGTTATCATTTTTTTAATGTGCTTTTTGTCGTAGTTCCCGCAACCTTTCACGGCAAAACTTGGCATTTTTGCTTGCAAAAATTTACGACCGCTCCGAAGACAGCCGATCGCGTTCTAGTTCACTTCGCTATAGGGAAGACCATTTTGGGACCAAGTTCGTGGCGTCATTGTAACGTGCGGTCCGCCCAGTCCTTATATATATGTCAATGTGGGGCACCCATTTGTCAAGCTTTTTTACCTTGCCAATTTGACGCAAATGGACCAATATTGTTTTGACGCTAACGTCGAAAGCTGCTGCTAATTCAGCCGTAGATTGTGTATCATCAGCTTCCACAATCGCCTTTAATTCGTCATTGTCGACCAAAGTCTTCGGACGACCGCGAGGTTCATTTTTCAGGTCGAAATTTCCAGAACGGAAGCGAGCAAACCAATAACAGGTGGTGCGTTGGTTTGTAGTGTTAGCTCCGTAAACGTCGTTGATGTTACGGGCCGCTTGTGCCGCGTTGCTGCCACGACGGTACTCATATTCCATAATTACTCGAATTTTTAACGTATCCATGATGACGAAAAAGATTGAAATGCGATGAAAATGTAACACTAATCAATAAAGAAATGACTACTTTTAGAAAAAAAAATCCATGTTTTTAAAATAAAATTAATTTGAAATTAGAATTCTTAGCCAAACAAAAATTATTTTGATTTGAAATGGCCAGTACTGCAGAACGGCAATTTCATAGGTAAAGACCTAATATTTTAAATTCCAACAAAGAATTTGAATAGTTCTAAATTCAAAATTCGCGGCAAATATGTAAACGACAGAACTTAAAAGGCATGCCAGGTATATGAAGGAATGAATTAGATTCTGGTTTAAGTATAGTTGATTTGATAGTGTGTTACGCAATAGGGTGCTGATATTGTAAATGCGAAAGTACTGAACTGATTGTTATGAAATTTGTCGGATAGGTAGCCTGGGATTTCAGAAGGCCTTATGCTAGTTTCCGCAGACGATGTCACGGGCAACGACTAGTTACCTATACAGGGTCACTTTAAATTAGCTGGCAATACTTTACCCACGTGCCGGGTAGGTATCGATATCGAAAATAAATGGTACAAAACACAAAAAAATCTTTCACGGGGCGAAGGTCAATTTGTAAGCCAACTATTTTTGTAATTTTTCGTGGAACTTTGATATTTTATTACGAATTTCTTAAAACTTTATCATAACAGTCGTTTGTTTGCTTGTCACAGTGACATTAAAAGTTTTTAACAAAGTTGGATGACGTTTTTTTATTTTCTTTTTGTTTTTTTTTGTTTCATCAGTTTTTGATACCGATACCCAACAAGTAGGTAAGAGTATTGCCAGCTAATTTAATTTGACCCTGTATATACCTAAAAACCAGCGAATTGTTTTGTTTCATTTATAGAATAATCTTAAGATCAAAGTGGCATTCGCTTCTCGTTAGTTTCGAGCCGTGTCAGACCTGCGGTTACGACACTAGTCGTGAATAGCGAATGTCGTGTCTTCTTCAAGCGTAGATACACCATTCTAATTGTTTTGTTACGCATCCGAGGACGGTGGTCTCAGCATTCTAGGACCTACTCAATAACAGAACCCACTCAATACCTTATGGTACACCAACGTTTATAGGCTTGTTTTTTTTTGGGTGGGAAATCATCAAATAACTTGTCCCGCTCTGGGTGGACTTTTACTGACTAAAACCCACCCGTGTTCCCTCAGTAGCCTGTGTGCCAGGGGCCACGGTATCTCTTTCGAACAACCCGCACCCCTGGAACGTTTATAGGCTTTTTTTTTTTTTTTTTTTTTTTTTTTTTTTTTTTTTTTTTTTTTTTTGGGTGGGAAATCATCAAATAACTTCTCCCGCTCTGGGTGGAGCAGGAGGGCGTGTCAGACTTTTACTGACTAAAACCCACCCGTGTTCCTTCAGTAGCCCGTATGCCAGGGGCTGTGGTATCTCTTTCAAACGAACCCGCACCCCTGACAGGCATCGGCCCTTGCGGGCCCCATCATTTTTGTGCTGACATCTCTTTGAGGCGCGCGTGGAACACAACGCGCCGTCGACTTGGGCTTGGTCCTTACCGGACAGCGAGCTACCCATTACTCGCCGTCCGCAAGCCCATGCCTACGGTGGCCGGAAATCGGCCTGGGATTCCCGACGCCCAGGGCGTCTCCGTATCCTGCGGCGGCTGGGGTCGCGAGGGCGCATATGCTGCCTCTCCCTCACGTGCGCCGCCTCCCTCTTCGCGAGAATCACTGCTTCGCTGAAGGAGGTGACGGCTCCCCATGCCTTCTCGCTCCGTACCATGGCCTGTACCAGGGCCGGACGCGAGAGATCGCCGCCGCCGATCGCCTCCACGAGGACACGGCAGTGCTCCGCCCAAGCAGGGCAGACCGCCACCGTGTGCTCCACCGTGTCCTCAGGGCGATCTTCGCAGTGGAAACACCCGGGCGTTTCCTCCCGCCCTATCCGAAACAGGAACCTCCCGAAACAACCGTGTCCGGTGAGGACCTGCGTCAGGCGGAAGGTGAGGACGCCATGCCGCCTCTCGAACCACTCCTCAAAGAGGGGACTTACCGCCGCAATCGTGGCGTGCCCAGAACGTTTATAGGCTTAGATGGCTAATAGGTCCTAGCCCTAGGCTAGACATTCGTTGGATATAATGATATGAATAGAGATACAGGAAAAGTTTTTATCCAGTGCGCAAACTGTAACCATGAATTCAGCATACCATTATTATAGCGCAGATATTTTTCGCCAGTTATACAATAAAAATCGGCTGTTCCATACATTTTGACCGCGTAGGTATTGCACTTTTCTATGAAACAGCTGATTTTTTTTTAATAACATGCGAAAAATTTCTGCAGTTGGGGTTTACAATGATATGCTAAATTCATGGTTACAATTTTCGCACTGGATAAAAACTTATCCTGGATGTAGTTACATGGAAATATATACAGATATGATTGGAGAAAGAGAAGATGAATTTTAGGGCTTCAAAAATGGGAGCATCGATACTTGCCACCACCACCAAATATTTCAAAATCAATCTGCGTAGCCTTTTCCCAAATATGTTGGGGTTGCCTTCCAGTCTAACCGGCTGCAGCTGAATACCAGTATTTTACATGGAGCGACTGCCTATCTGATCTCTACAACCCAGTTACTGGGTATTATGATACACCTTGGTAACGACTATCAAGGATCTATATATTTTTGCTTTTTTTTACACACTAGGAATTTCTCCTGTATTGTGGGTGCGTTTACAAACATTTAAACTCACATACACAAACGGCCAGACCCGGATTAACTGCTTGTAGGTCATACAAATATTTGTTCCATGCGGGAATCGAACCCGCGACACGCAGCGCAGCAGTCATTCGCTTAACCACTGCGCCAACCGTGCCGTATATGACAGCCGGGACCGTGCCAGGGGTGCGGGTAGTTCGAAAGAGATAAGGTGGCCCCTGGAACAGAGGCAATTGAGGGAACACAGGTGGGTTTTGGTCAGTAAAAGTCTGACACGCCCTCCTGCTCCACCCAGAGCGGGAGAGGTTATTGCATGATTTCCCAGCCTCAAAAAAAAATACAGGCGGGATCAATGGTTTAACGCGCTTTCCGAGGCACGGAGGGGTCTTGGTATGTAATGGATGGTCTTCTTCGAAGGATGGTCAGTCATCCAAAAACAGACCGTGGCAATCGTAGCTTGACCTTCGATCGACCCGTACAGCTGTGTGTATAGTAGGCAGGTAGGTATACCTGCTTACGATACATTCACTTTTCACTGATTACATTACCTAGGAAGGTGGTTCTAAATTTAAGTTTTGACTTTCACGATGTAAATACTGTCGTATTCTCAGTGACAGTATTATTTTATTGTCAAGGTGAATTCTATAATATTAAATGTTTTTTTTGCAAATCCAAAATTTCTGGAGCTTTAATTTAATGGTCGATAGAGCCAGAGACAAGGACGTTTTTGCTTGTCGAGGCCTCAAGCCGAAAGAGACAATTTCTGCAATCGCGTATCGAATGGCGTCGTGAACTCGTGATACGCTGACACTCTAGTAGTCTCATCTTCAAAATGCACATTTAACACGTGCCTGACGGCTCTTTCGAAACAAATGACAGCCTATTGTTACAGCTAGTCTTTAAAATTCAATAGGAACATTTGGTGTAGCGATGCGGAACTTAGAATATCGGCCAATAAGTCACTAGTCCATTGCACCAGTTTGGCGTATCATATCATCATGTCGCATCACGCATGTTGACACTGTGGAACACAATTCCCTTATGTCTGTCAAAATATTTGCTTGCTGTCTAGTTTTGTAGTGAGTGATAGTAGTAGTACGAAGCAAAGTCAGAACAAAGCAATGTAGTTTTTCCCAATACTTACCCATTGATGTTGAGTAATAAGGTCGGAGAGTGATCACAGCAGACTCCAGCATGCAGTAGGCGATCATTGGTATGAAATCTCGCAAGAACTCTTCCCTAGTGCTATATATGTTTGTAATTGTCTCTACGAAATCAGAAATTAGCGAGTTTAAGAAGTTGCTTTATAGTAGATATTTAATAAGGTTAGGTATCCCTCATTGCCGTACCTATCCGTTGTTCTCCAAACAGAAGCCATATTGTGGTAGGTAGACTGTGGTGTATGGTTTTCTTCGAATTGAGTTTTACGACTGAAACAATGGTAGTGAGGTATATTGCAATAGCAGGTACTCCAATATAATTATCCGCACGTGTTTTATCACCCATTATTTCTAAAGTTAATATTGAACATTTAAACTTACAAACATACGCATTGGCGACATCCAGTCACGTGTTTACAGCTTACTTTAAACAAAAGAAACGAGCTGCTTAAGAATGCATGTGCAAGTTAACATCTCTTATGGAAATGTAATAAAATTATGTTATGTGTATGAACACTCTAGTCTGAGTACATTCATGTCGTCGCGTCGCTCGTCCGCCTGTTTCGTTAATGGGTACCCATTGCTTATATTTTGTTACGAATGAGCCATTGTACTCAACCATTGTTTGCCAACCGGGCCAACTGTAAGTAACTGTGCTTATAACCTACACCACTTCATGGTAATTAATATGGTAGGTGTGATGTTAATATATAAGTAATGTAATGTTATCTTAGATAGTTTAGGTAGGTACTCTTTTTAACCCCCGACGCAAAAACGACGGGGTGTTATAAGTTTGACGTGCCTGTGTGTGTGTGTGTCTGTCTGAGGCAACGTAGCTCCCTAACGGATGAACCGATTATGTTTTTTTTTTGTTATCTTTATTAAAATCTATCTCAAAAATGAAACAGCTGTGTGTTTAGACACAAGAAATACGGACTACGCTAAAAGACAAATCAGAAGTAGCCACACAAGCGTGATTAATGGCCTAGAAAGGGTCTTGATGCAGGGAAGCGATTTTATTGTGATTCATACTCAATCCAATGTTGTTAGCAAAATCGGCCCCTAGTTGAAATGAGTTGAACGAAGCGAAAGGTGTTGGCGGCTGAAGTTCTTCAGAGCTGATATGATCGCAGCCTCAATTGTTAGACAATGTGTTTGTAAGTGGAGCATAAACTTGTTTGCTAATTGACCCATTCTATTTAAAACTAAGTAGGTACCTATCTATTCTGAAAATTATAAAAAAAAACGATGTTGCAAAACTTGCAAATTGTGTAGCTTGCATTTTCATAAGGGTTCGTAAGTCATAAGTAAAACACACAGGAGTTTTTTATGCCCCCCAAATGTTCGTTACGGATCTGAAACGTAACCTATCACCAACTTACACTTTGGTTTTTAAATCTTGTACTTGAAACTGTTCTGTGACTGAAAAGGTAGGTGATCCAATCCCTAATATATTTCCGAACCCGCGCCCACTCGACCCGTTTAAAATCGACCCGAAGAATAATACCAGATGTTTTACTACCAATTCAGTGCCATTCGTACAGTCAGGCAAAGTGATATTTTAATTCTAAATAGCTTATTTTATTATACATAAAATATTTAATATTTTGTTACGAATTATGATACATTATTATCCTGGAAACAATACTCGAAGCGGTTAAGATTTTAAAATCTACCCTCGATTTATGAATCTTCAACAAAAACTGACATTTTATGTAATTTGTAACTTGCAATTACAAATTTGTAGATACAATTTTGTCGAAATCTACAGGCGTTTTCTACAAATGTAAAGGTTTATTAAACAGCACTTGTAAAGCTAATAATTGTAACGTTTTTACTTGTAAAATTCTTATATATTTGTAAGGTTTCTTAAACAGCATAAAACTTTACAAATATGTCACTTATTTACAAAATTGTAGAATTGTAATGTTTATAAAACAGGGCCCTGGGCTCTGTTTAATAAACGTTACAAATTGTAAATTTATTTTACAATTTACAATTCCACAAGTTTTTGTTTAAAAGTATACAATTTACAAATTTACCATGGTGGAAAACTGACAAAATTGATCAACCTACTATACCTACAATTTTACGTATTTCTGTTTAATAAACATTTTCCCTTTACAGGTGATAATTTACATATTTGTAAGGAAAACTGTTTTATTGAACGCATAATTGTAATTACAATTTTACATAATTTGTAAATTGTAGAAAAATTCCAACAGGTGGACTCGCCTTGTGTCAGAATTTTACAATTGTGTACGATAATATAACAAGTGAAAAAAAAAATCATACGTCGAAATAATGTATACAAATACAAAATACAAAAAAATACAAAATTTATTTATTTGCAACCAAGAATGCACACCAAGTTGTAGATTTCCCTGGCTCCGGCGCTAGTTATATAACTGTGTTGCAGGAGCCAGTGTCCTCCCGTAAAACATAGACACAGTGATCAGTTGTATAATGATAATGACAACACAAAAAGTAAAAAAAAAACCAAAGCAAACAAACAAAAAAAAAAATACAATAAACATACTACCTTGAGAAAAAAAATCACAAAACCATAAGCCCAGGCTAAAAAAAAAAGATAAAGATAATTAAAATTAAAAAAAAACATGACAAAAAAAAACAATTACTGTGGATGGTTTTTTTTTCAAAGAATTAAAAAAAAAACAATATTTTAAACAATGAAAAACAAATTAAAAAAAATTAACAATGAGAGAAAAACATGGACTTTTTTCTAATTAATTTACAATATTCGCGACTGTGCGTGTGTGTGTGTGTGTGTGTGTGTGCGCGCGCGTGTCAGTGTCTGTGTGTATGTATGTGACTTTGCATGCTCAAAACTATTACAAAACTGTATAACTGTATACAATGGTTCTATCAACTAGTAGTGGACTGTGGAAGTAGCGACAGTGACAGTAGTGATGATGACTGTATGAGGGAACGGCAACGGCGAGTTTTTCGTAAAAGGATAAACTTTACTTTTGAAGTGACAGATTTTACGTTCAACGAGAAATTTCGGGTCTGCAAAACTACGAGTACCGTCGAATATTTGATAACGAAAATAGGATATGATCTTAAATACGATTCAAAGAGAAATGCAGCCCTTACACCCATGGGTGTAATTTGTTGAGTGGGTCATGACCCACTCAACAAATTATAGATGCTCAAAGATTTCTTCTGTTCCGCAATGTCTTTCTACTTTTTTTTTTTTCATTTTGGGAGTTAGTTTTCTCTAAACCAACCGAATGAAACATCTTTGTTTTCATACACGAGTATTATAGACAGACTATTAATTGTGTTCCATGACTTTCGTTACGAATCGAACAAATAGGAACCTAACCAAAAAAAAAGTAGGGACCTACTCTGTAAACCAAATACTAAATATTTTAAAATTCTAAGATTTTTTAAATAGTAAATTAAATAATAAATTAAATGTTATTGACATAAAACAGTGATACATAAACAAATTGAAGCCCTGATTCCTGAGCTAGGTTATAACCTGTGTTACAGGAATCAGTGTCTTCTCCCATTTTTGTTACATTAACATTTATGCAATAAAATAAAAACAATCATGAAATCATCTAAGTTCATGTATGTGTGTGTGTGTGTGTTTCTGTGGGGGTGTGTGTGTGAGAAAGAGTGTGTTAGCATGAGTGATGTTGTGTGTATTCGTGCGTGTGTGTCTGGAGGTCTATATATATGGGTGGGCGTGTGTGTGTATCAGGGGTACGTATTTAATGCATGTAATTAGACTTAGTTGTGTAAGTGTTTATAATAATAAGTTTTCTGTTTGTGTGTAATCTAATGTTTGTAGCCAAGTGTTATTTTTTTTAGTTTCAGTTTTAGAAAGTATGTTAATTAAAAGGACCCTGTTAATTGTATTATTAATATACGCACCTAGAAAAAGATGTTGTCGTCTTGCTGACGCAGTCTTACATTTAAGATGTTTACAGACATTAGGGATGGTGCGTTTACTTTTGTATTCGTGGTTTACAGGTGTTTTTATGTGTTGCTTCAATGTAAGGTTGAGGAGATAATTATAATGGTCTCACTGTACGCACTTTACAGTTTTGATACAAGGTTACAGTCGGGAACCGATATGGTTTGAAGGTCATGACTTTGAGCAGTGATCTTTGAGCTCTTTCGAGGTGTAGAATAATAGTTTTACAGGCACCTCCCCACACCATGATACAATATCCTACTATTGATTGGGCTAGAGAAAAATATACAGTGCGAAGTAGATTAAAATCGGCCACATGTCGAAGTTTTTTAAACGCGCAAATAAGTTTCCTAACGCGAGAGGTGTTTTGATCGTTATGAGGACGCCAAATTAGTCTTTCGTCCAGGAGTACACCTAAGTATTTAATATTAGATTTTTGGGAAATTTTAAGACATGAGCACTGATGATTATTGTGGGAAAATTTGCAAGAGTGAGCTTTAAGACTTATTGACATAGGTTTGGTTTCGGAAAATGTGAACTGTAAGTATGAAGTCTTAGCAGTGTTAAGGGTAAGTGAATTATCTTCCAGCCAGTGGCAGACTTTACACAGTCCCAGCTCAGCCGTGTGTCGCACCTCCATGAAATATGAGCGCGGTGTCACCGGCATAGCTGAATATTTTACCATTAGTAAGAGATTGCTGGCACAGATCATTAACATGTATCAGGAAGAGACTCGGAGAAAGGCAACTGCCTTGTGGGACCCCGCAAGTGACGTTGGCTTCGTCACTAACCACTCCACCAATCTTTACCTTTTGTTTGCGGTCATACAGAAAATCAGTAAATATACTTAGAGCTTCTCCACGGATCCCAATATGGTTTAGCTTGTTCACAAGAGTGGAAATACAGACCGTGTCAAAGGCTTTCGCAAGGTCGAGAAAAACACCTATGCATTTCTGTTTAACATCGACGTTCCCAGCAACGTGATCAACGAGTCGACAAACTGCATCTTCGGTGCTTTTTCCAGACCTAAAGCCAAATTGAGCATCTGATAACGTTATGTTTTTTTTTTTTCTAAAAATCTGTTGAGTGTAGTTTTTCTAAAAATTTTGATAGAGCCGGCAAAACCGAGGTAGGTCTGTAATTCTTGACATCATTCTGACTCCCACCTTTATGAACCGGCGTGATTAGAATTTTTTTAAAGACTCGGGGGAAGACTCCTTGCTCAAAACATATCTCAATAAGTTTAGTGATCGGAGGAATCAAGATATCTTTCCCGGTTCTAAGTAGTTTTGCAGAAATAGAGTCCCACCCCGTGGCACAATCAGTTTTTAGGGTATTAATTACAGATTCAATTTCAGCCTCATCAGGGGGGAACAGAACAATAAAATTAAGTGCCGGCGGTGAATTAAATTTATATAATCCAGTTTGGGACCTACGGTTCAGTATCTATAGGTTGTTTACCTATATCAGAAAAATAATTATTTATATGCTCAATTTCTTTCGCCACATCTTTTGTTTGGGGTAATAGTTTATCCGCTGATGTTTTTTGCCCAGCTTGGTTAGTGATTGATTTCACGATTTCAGAATCTTCAACAAATTTTGCAATTACGTAGACACAATAATGTCATCGAAGTCTACAGGCGTTTTCCGCACATCTAAACGTTTATTACCTAAAAAGCATTTGTAAAGCTAATAATTGTAACGTTTTTATTTGTAAAATTCTTACATAATTGTAAGGTTTATTAAACAGCACTTGTTATACAACTTTACAAATATGTCACTTATTTACAAAATTGTCGGATTGTAACGTTTATTAAACAGGGCCCTGGATAAAAAGTATCCTATGTGTTAATCCCGATTATGATCTATCTGTGTGCCAAATTTCATTCAAATCCGTTCAGCCGTGTTTACTTATTATTGTTAATAATCAACAGTTAATAAACATGTTAAGGAACAATTGAACCTGCAGAAACAGTAAGATAGCTAGACTGTAGTACCTAATAGTGTTATGATTACTAAGAAAATGTTTATTTTGTTACCAACACAAGTCCTTGAATTTCAGTTATATTACGGTGTTATTTTTCTGATAACACGTCGTTTCGAGCGATTTCGAACATGTGTGAACGATTGTAAATCCATCTCGTTTCCTTGAAAATATCGATTAATCGTAATTACTTGTGTTTTATTTGTATTTTCTTTTGTTGCAGGTAACAATAGGAGCACCCATCTTCCATGCCTCAAGAACAAAGGCAGATAAGCATACATGAGGGAGGCTGGGTGACAAGGAACTTCCCCACCTAGGACTACTGGAGACCTTGTGTGGAGACACACAAAACTATTAGTTGTTCATTAATATAGTTGTGAGCTTCCAAAATGCAGTTCGTACGTTCCTTTTTCAAGCGGATAACCGATGATCTCAAACAGAAGAAATTAATTCCGCTAAAGATATTGTTTTTCGTACATGCTTCGAGTAAGTATTTAATTACAATTTCAATTTACGTTGTTGTCTTTGCACCTACTTCGCCCTGTATACTTCGATCTCGATCTTTGGCTATTGGACACATATACAGGAAAAGTTTTTATCCAGTGCGCAAACTGTAACCAAGAATTCAGCATATCATTCTAGACTACCGCAGAAATTTTTCGCCGGTTATAAGTCACCTGTTCTATACATTTTGACCGCGTAGGTATTGCACTTTTCTATGAAACAGCTGATTTTTATTTTTATAAACCGCGAAAAATTTCTGCGCTAGGGGTTCTAGAATGATATGCTGAATTCATGGTTACAGTTTGCGCACTGGTTAAAAACTTACCCTGTATAATACTGAGCTCTGGGCGTTGATCTATTAACACGCATCGCCCTACCCAGGCGTTACATAGGCTGCGAAGGCTTAGTTCCGATTCAAGAAAAAAAAGCAAATAAAATTAACTAGTTTATGTTTAATGGACACCAGTTCGTGGGGACTGGTTGGACGTGTTGAACCCACTTCCATTTTAAGCCCAGCACTTTCTTGGCTGTTTCCTTTGTCTTGGTCTTGCCTCTGACTGTACTGTTTTTCACTGGGTGTCTTTTCGCTTATGGTTCATGCTTTGCTCCGTTCCTGTCTTTAGGAGAGAGTCAGTGGGTCTCCTTGTTTTACTCCTCTGTTAATTTTTAACCCCCGACGCAAAAACGACGGGGTGTTATAAGTTTGACGTGTCTGTGTGTGTGTGTGTGTGTGTCTGTCTGTCTGAGGCAACGTACCTCCCGAACGGATGAACCGATTTTGATTTAGTTTTTTTTGTTTGAAAGGTGTATTAGTCGGGAGTGTTCTTAGATATGTTTCATCAAAATCGGTTCAGCCGTTTGAAGATTATCAGCTCTTTTCTGGTTGAAAAAGGGATTTTACCCTCTTCCATGGGTCTGATCAACTCAAAATTTGGGATTCTATTACTTCAATGATATTAAACGAAAAAAAAAACCTTGAACTGATGCTGGAGCAACACCTGGAATTTCCAGGAAACCCAAGTTATTCACCAACAAACAGCAGAAGTATCGTGTTTGGGCTCATTGAAAAGGTCTCAATGAATAGATTATAGATAAATGGTGATTTAAGGGAGACATTAAGTTTAAAAAGCAAGAAATAAAAATTAAATTAAAAATTTAAAAAACCCCCGACCCAAACAAAAACTCTAAAAAGTAAAAAATATTATTTATAGGCCTTTTAATTTGAACGTAATATTTTAATCAGGGCATTGTCAAGTCGGGGGACGGTCAATGAAAACGCCAAACAGAGGCCTAGCCGTCCCCCGACTTGACAATGCCCTGATTAAAATATTACGTTCAAATTAAAAGGCCTATAAATATTATTTTTTACTTTTTGTTTGGGTCGGGGGTTTTTTAAATTTTTAATTTAATTTTTTTTAAACTAATTACTTAAAAATAATTCTAGACTTATTATTTTTTTACCTATATTACCTTTATCAGTTTGATATATTCTTTGCTAACTCCTTGTTCTGGTAGAGCACGCCATTGTTAATTTTGATTCAAAAATTAATATCAGAATTCAAAGAAGAAAACTGCTTGCTGATTGGTTACAAAAAAGAAAATCATAACGAATACAGATAAATAAAAATCTCTAGGTATTTTTGGTCCAAGTCCCGGAGCAATGAAGTTTGAGTGCAATCACTGATGTAATTATTCACCAAGTAGAGTATTGTCTTCCGGAACTTTTTCATCATCATCATTTCAGCCGAAAGACGTCCATTGCTGGACATAGGCCTCCCCCAGGCTCCTCCACTTCGACCGGTTCCGGAACTTTTTCATCATCATCATTTCAGCCGAAAGACGTCCATTGCTGGACATAGGCCTCCCCCAGGCTCCTCCACTTCGACCGGTTCCGGAACTTTTTTAATATTTAATAACCAAATACTTATGATATAATGTATGTAGGTACATATTGTGCATACTGGTAGCATATTAAATTCACGAAATTCGATACCATGATGTAACTTGTAGGAATATTGTCAACTGCCTCCACGACTGTTAGGTACGTAGGTACCAATAGTTATCAAGCACGACAGACACGAACTCTGTAACTTAACTAGATTTCTTGGCATTAGTGTACCTAACTTCTGGAAAATGTTATCCCTGCATCGGTTGAATATTCTATAGAAACACTTCTTATTCACGCTGTGCGCACACTTTTCCGTCTTCCTTTGCAATTTAAATATGAAAGCCATAACGATTCTTCAAAAGAAAACTTACGTGAAGATGTAACGTGGCATGATCGAGCTATTGGATGTTAATATAGTTAATCAAATGTATAAATTCGTACATTCACTCAAATATTATGTTGTTTTTTTTGTTGAAAATTCACTTTTTAAAAGGGTCAAATAGGGGAGAAAGTTGGTATGGAAGTTCATCATTTTAGTCGATGGGAACTCCCCTTCGGGCACAAGGCTTGTAATGAATAAATTTGTATGTTTTACTAAAATATACCAGGTAATTACGTTGATAACTTGCAGCTCTGTTCGTGCTGTACCCGTACCTGACGATCCATATGCGAGAGCTGGGCATCAATGTGGAGGAAACGGCCATCATGTCCGCGGTGACGCCGGTCGTGTCAATCGTCATGCCACCGCTAGCTGGCATGCTGGCTGATAAGATTGGCAACTTCAGAGTAAGTAGAAACGATGCCCTCAAATTACTTTGTATCTATGAAGCTTTATTACATGGCATGTTTTTCCTGATGTAGGTTTTGCAATTTTTCCAAAAACTGACTTTAAATACAAACTAAGCCGAGTTTGAAATAAGTGGTTCGTAGAAGTCTGGTCATGTTTGGACAAAATGAGACGGATGAACTACTTAACGTAGACGTAGTTTAATGTCAAGGCTATATTTTTGTTACAGAGCTAGACAGATAGCCCACTGGCGGCCATCTTATAAAAATTCGCAGTTTAGACCATCACAGAGCACCCTACTCCTGTAATCTATTAAAATGACACGGCTGTCATCAAGTCGTAAAGCGTGGCTGGCGATTATAGCTCTATCCGCTGTGCAGGCAAGGTCCACATTAGTCAGTCAACGAGCACCGCCTCTGACGTGGCGATGATAACTACATTAAAATTGTGATGACATTTCAATGTCGTCCGAATTGATAGGGTCAACAGTTTTGTTATTAAGTAAACTGTACTATTATTGTACTTTATTGATAGTGAGATAAACCTAGAGTTACTCGCAGATCAACAAGTCAGAACGCCCGCTGCTAGCCATCTTGGTGGGTTGCTCTTTCATAATCGTGGCCTCGGCAAGCACGCTAAGCCAATGGTCCCGGCTGTCATTCGTAGGCAGTCGTTAAGGGTAGGCTGAAGGCCTAACAGTCTGACAACCACCTAGAGGTATCGTGTTCCCCATTAACTGGGTTGTGGAGGTAAGATAGGCAGTCGCTCCATGTATTTTACATGTAGCGCCTATCTGACCTTCGCTGCATCGGCATATCCAGCTGCTTCTGGTCCGACTGGAAGTTGACCCCAAAAAGAGTTAGAAAAAGGCTAGGCAGATTCATGTTGCTCTTTTATAATCCATGAAATCCAAGTTGTGATTTAAAGATCGCTAAATCTACTCGTCAGTCAAATCTATCCGAAGTTGGATATGACTGTTTGACAATTCATTTGTTTTGATAACACCTGATTTATAAACATTTTTCCAAATAATTGTATAGGTGATGATTTCATCGTACGGTGCTGATCTACTATTGTACCTACATATAAACAACGGGAACGTAGGTACAGTAGTGAAGCACATTCAAAATATCGTTGGCAATAAATAAACTAGTCAAAACTCATTTCCTAAATTAAGTTGGCACCTTTATCCGGTCAGCAATTTTGTGTAATTTAGTTACAAGTGTTCCTATTTAGAGGCCCTAATCTGTTTCATTATTTAATATGACTGATCTCTGTTGTGTGAACCGTTCCGCTGATATATAATCAAGTTAATCCAGAACGTCCGTATCGCGAATGAAACCAATTCTGCCAACAATAACCTCTACCTTGCATTGTGGAGGCATTGTGGACAATCGGCGGAGGACGTACCGTCGTACATATAGGGAGGCGCGCGTGCGTCAGTGCACCGACTCGACGTTCAACGGAAGCCACTGTGACACCCGTACTTTATAATATTGATCGTAATAAGTACACTATCACACGGCAAGGATCGTTCTTTGAATGCAACTAGGCTTCCTATGGCTGATGGCTGCTGCTGAAGAAACATTCGGTGGTTTACATCTGTTTCTATTACAGACAGGATCAGTACATACCTACTTCCTACTAATACATGTCAAAAGTTTGTATGTTTAGATGTTTGTTAGATGTTAATCACGCAAAAACGGCTGAACGTATTTGGATGAAATTTGGTACACAGATAGTTTATAACCTGGATTAACTGAATGATGGACTGAGGAGAGAAATAAGGTTGAAAGAAACTCCAGATCCTTTGCGTTCGGTTATTTTGAAAACATAAAGATAAGAAATAAATAATAAAAATTATAGAGCCTCAACCAACACCTCAGGAGGCTCTCGTTAGGTAGCTGGATCAAGGGCTTGATCCAGAAAGTAGTTTTACTGGACACGGCGCGTATAGTGAGGAGGTTCCTCTCTCAGCAGCCCTGACCACCGGTAGCTTGGACCCTGTTCCCGATACCGGTGGGCTACTATTTTTTATATTTTTAAATGTTTTATATATACTTTTTAAATTCGAATATTTAAAAACACAATTTATATGTATATTTCAACGAATTAAAGAGAATAATAATCGTTTATTTATAAAAATGAGCACATTTACAAAGTATCTTTACAATTAAAATAGAACACAGTTGCTTATTGCCTGAACTAGGTTGAACCTGTGTTTCAGGCTATGGAAGAGCATAAAAACTTAATGTAATAAATTAACAATGTGTATAATAAATAGTAAATTAAAACTAGGTAGTAAAAGTAAAAGTAATAAAATAGCATGTTAGGAAAATAGGATCTAATCTAAACATTTACAGTCACCTCCCCCGACGTTAAGATTAAATTATGATTATTTATTACTTGTTTGAAAATGTTTTATTTTGAAATAATTATGCACTTTTGACTGAAAAAGCATAGGAGAAAGTAACCATAGGATAGGTGGGAAATTAATGAAATGTGCTAGTTTGTTTTCGAAATTGAAAATTGACGCCAATTTTTTTTTTTTCATTCTTAATTATTTGTCCAGCGGTCAGTACTTTAGAAATACGGTCAATTTACGATAAATAGATTTTTGTAGTGAAGTTTTGATTATTGCGTATAAATAATTAAACCTTACTATAATAAAGCTATTATTGTATGTGGTTTAAAGTTGTTTTCTGTTAGTTGATACAAAAGTAAAAGCAACTTGTTTCTCAAAAAGTAACTTCGTTATCAGTCGTTCCTAATTATATGTCCCCAACTGATAGGTACAGTTGGGGACATATAATTAGGAACGACTGGACATATAATTAGAGAAACATGTTGAACAAGTTACTGATGTGTTATGTCATGGCACATAATGGTTTGCTTAAGAAGATTCAATAGAATAGAACTACACAAATGGAACACTGCTTTAGCAATGAAATGGTTTCCTGACCAAAAACATACAGGTGTTATTAAATGACATCGTCACTGCATAATTAATCATGCCATTAATTTTCAGCGACACGCATACCTTTGTCTTCCATCGCAAAACATTCTCTTCATCGTGGGAACTTAATTATACATTAACGTTGTCATGTAGTTGTACATACAATGATAACTGGGTGCGTGCCTATGTTCCGCTTGCGAGCGTGCCCTCGAACGTCTCCATTCTCGGATGACATTTGAATTGCGGACTACAATTGCATCTAAAATCGTCAATTTGACGTAGTTCTGCTGATCATGGCTAATAAGTACCACATCCTGTTTATCAGCCAGAATAACCACTGATTGTCATTTACGTTTTTGGATTATCGTGTTTATGAACAATGGCTAACTGTTGTAAAATGATAGTGTTAAATAGTATGTTGTCAATGAATGATCTAGGTTTCGTAGAACTAGGATATTCATAACTAGCTTCCGCGAAAAAAAACTTTGTCCGTCCCATAGCAACGCATATACTTATGTGCCACTACGATATACATACTTCGGTTTCTCTTAGCGTTCATTCTGACTTTTTTTACGGAACCTATAAGTCGCGGTCTCGAACTCACTGGTGGGCTTGGCCGAAAAGCACGCTGTCTCACCAGGCTTCGTGTCCGACAGAGGTAGTACCTGTGATAAGCAGTTAGACGCTAATAGCTGCAGGATCAGTTATAGTAAAATAGGCGCGTAAAAAAATAAGAAAAGTACTTCCAAATATCGGGTTTTATGAATAAAACACTGCATAAATCAATGACCAATAAAGTTTATTGAACTTTTCGATAATTGAGCTTTGTCGGTACCGACTTCACTAACACTTCTTTTATTACTTAAACGCGCCCAAAGTTAGGTTAAATTAGCAAGAGAATCTTTGTTGGCTCTTAGGAGCAACAAAGATTCGTGTTTCTAAAAAAAGGTAGCTTTTTAATGGTTTTTAATTTTAGTATTCTGTTTCCGTACAGACAGTATTAATAATGAGATAAAACCATACTATGTTTAATTTTTGATGTACAGACGCCAGCACATCAAGCTACCTCAAACTGTCAAATTTCTTTGATAGATTTTCAACTTTATCACAAATGTATAAGATTTATGTTCAATAGGGAAAATTTGACAGTTTGGGGTAGCTTGATGTGCTGGCCTCTGTACATTGTCGAACAGTGGAGTAATACACTCCCGAAGTTTGTATGGGAAAAATGTGGACTAGATTCACCTTAGGTTGTACCGTGACGTTAAATTGTTTATAACTTTCCTACAGAATTCGGCTATTAAATGCATTTTTTTTACTAATCCTTCTCATAATAATGGTAGTCCCAGAGATTACCTCGTACGTACAAATTTGATCTCTTTAGGCTATTTAAAACCACGCTACGGCCGTAAGAAGCCGTGTTAAAAGTCAAAAAGACTCAGCGACCTTGGGTTATATGGTTGCTGAAAAGAATGTAGGCTACTAAACTGTCTGACTGACTGGTAGCAACTGGATGAGAGTTGCCGAGAATCGAGCTAAATGGCGTGCAATTGGAGAGGCCTATGTCCAGCAGTGTACTGCTGTAGACTGATGATGATGATGACGCGTCGTCAGAAGCCCGAAAGTCTGACAACCAGTCTTTCCAACGGGTATCGTATTACCCAGTAATAGGGTTGGGGGGTCAGATAGGCAGTCACTCCATGTAAAATACTGGTATTCAGCTGCATCCGGTTAGACTGGTAGCTGACTCCAACATATTTGGGAAAAGGCTAGGCAGATGATGATACTACACTTTATCGAAATATTGAAGCACTGTATTTTATACCGACTACACATAGGTCCTTGACATAATACAGGTCCCAAATAAATTACGTCAATTTGTGATGAGTGATTTTTGTGTTATGTTGATGATGTTATACTTTTATTGTACTGTGATTGTAGTCTATGGATGTCAAACACGTTACTGACGTAGGTAGGTAGACTAAGTAGTGCAGGTACACATTATTAGCATACTTACTGTATTTGTACAGAACAACTTGCTAATTCACAGTTTGAACAAAACCACAGTAGATATTTAATAAGTATTGTGACAAACCCATAATTCTCAGGAACTGGCATGGCAATTAGTGTTTTGTGATGGTAGAAGTCGAATGTTTAATTAGACATAAGTAAACAATACCTTATGTACATGTCGACTCGTGCATAATTAGATAATTAAGATGTTTCAAATGACTTTTCATGTCATACCATTAACTTGATTGTGTAGTCATGCAAAGCAAATTAAGTCTATTTTCATTGTCTATGCGTATTGTATGTGTGTGCAATTGCATACAACAACTTTACAGTAACTAAACTTGAAATTTATTAAGCATGGGCAAAGTACGCTGCCCTGTGGTACACCACCTTTGCTTTTACTAAAATCACTAAAAACCTGCTTTTATTTTTGGGGGTTTAAAAAAAAAAACAACAAATCCATGTATAATTTAATCATGAATTAGGAATGTGAAGTGCAGTTTAGCTTATGAACATGCATGACCAAAAACACTCGTTTCGCTTATCTTAAACTTACGTTGACTGTAATGTAATGTTTTGTAGCTGTTGTTGGCGCTGTCTTCGGCCCTGGGTGGTGCCTCAGCGCTGCTGTTGCTGGCCGTCCCGGTGGGGCGCATCACCGTCACCTTCCCCACCGCTGTGGAGCTACTCGCGACCTGCGAGGACTCTGCCATGCGGATAGGGCTCTTGAAAGATTACCCTTGCCTACCACTTCACCCTTATTCATACGATATCAACCTGACGTAAGCTAACTATACCGAAGAGTATTTTTCGATTGCCAGGTAAACACTTATTCTAATCTAACTTTTTGTTTATTTCAGAGTCCTTTCATGTGGTTTCGTTTGTGATTTACCAGAAGATTTATCAACCGACGAAACAAACGCGTTAATTCACACAAATTCATACGATATACACTTGCAATCAACTATTGACTCGCAACGTCTTGTTTATCGTCACACAGTGATGGCACAACTAGCGCAAACAATGGTTCCGAAGAAAGACCAGAGCACATCTCGCATCTTGACAAACGATCCCTTCTTTAACACGACAATATCAGTATCCGGTGATACAATATTCTTCCCAGCGCCAAAGTTGTATCAAATAGAATGCAGTCGCGATGCGATCAATGAAACTTGCTTATTTGGAAAAGATGATATTTTCAATCAAACAGAGGACCTTCTTGATGAAGCCATATTCCGAATGAGGATATCTCACGACGTACAAACCGCGCCTCTTAACATAAGAAACTATTGGGTGAAAGCTGTCTCTACAGAACACAATTTTACAAAAGATGAAGACTATGATGGCATTGACAGTGTTACATGCAGTGACAATTTTGTAAGTAAAACAATTCAGCTTGAAGTTACACATAACTTTATCTTTTTATGTGATTATTCGCGTCAATACTTGTATGCCGTAACATTCTAGTCTATGTACTACTTACAATACATGATTAAATCTATCCTCGTTGTCGTGACGTTAGATTATTCAATTAAACTGCTTCTTCGCATTTATGTTTTGTAAGATTTAATAACGATTTAAACCTCATGACAATATCACGGTACTGTTATGATTATTAGAAGTGATAGGTAGAATACGTTACAACCAATAAACCAGTCAATTGTTTATCAGGGTCAAGACGGAGCAGTTCGAGTGCAGGCAGGGTCGCGAAAATTATCCGGATGTCGGGCGGCGTGCGCTGCTTCCACGCCACGCAAGAGTCTCTGCGAGAACACTCAGCAGCAAATAGAACTGGACCCAGCGTTCACCTTCTGGGCCTACCTCGCTGTAAGTTACTATGACCTCTAAACCAATAATGTTGATCTAAGAATAGTTTGCCAAAATGTAGAAGTCTACATTGTTTAAGCAGAATTGGAGGAAGAAGTAATAAACACTAATGAAGCTGAAGGTGGATCACGATTATCTAATTCCTGTACATAAATACATACATACGTAACGAATGTTTGTAGTGAGCACGTGGAGCACTAACGTAAACTCATGCAGATTGAGCGGATCCTCATGATGGAAAGATTGCCGTCTAATCGTCGCTAACTGGGTAATGGCGAACTTGATACGGTGAGTGGCGACCCGACCCATTGCTCGCGTTCCCATTCCATCTGCCAGGCTGCCGGCTGCGCCCAGTGTCCCATTGCCATTGGACATTTGTGGACACTCCAAATTTTTACTTCCGTTTTCTGTGAAGGTGAAAGAAACATGCAATAAAATCGCTTTTGCTGATTAATGATCACTAATCGGGTATAGAAATCTAGTCTGACTTGTAAAAGAGAAGCACCTGAATCGGTGACGTACCTATATAGACGATATGGAATTTGCCGACGATTGCTGCTGACTGATCGTTTTCATCAGTATTGGTCGACGACGGCTTTGGTAAAATAATGTCCGAATATAAAAGCTTTAAAATATCATAATTTGTATATAGTTTCGATGCAAGGTTTTCATTTACGCTTATCTATATAGCATGGTCATTTATCTTCAGCATTGAACATTTATCGATCACAGGTCATTTAAAAACAAAAATTAACATTACAATGATATTATCATTATAAGATCTTTTTGAATTTAAAATAAAGGTGAACTTCCGATCTCAATACTTTATAACGTGATCATGTATTCGGTACAACTTTATCCGTAGCATTGATATTTTTGATAAATTTAAATAAATTAGTTTCGACATGTTAACCTTTACTAGATATTTTATAAATCTTAAAATATTGCTAATAGTTAAACGTAGTGTTCGTAAACATGGTGGACCCGTATTTCAGAAAACGCGGGTTTACCAATATTTAGTATTCAATTCTGAGAGAATAGTAATATCCTACGGTTATCTGTTTAAACTATCACAGATAGCAGTTAAATAACGCTTTATAGATTTACGAGCTTAGGCTAGACAGCCTCAGTTAATCATTGTTTCACAATGGCATCGGCAAGTCTTGCAGCCTTGTCCTCAATGTGTGAGAGCTTATTTAGTTACCCACACCACGTACTGCGCGCACGCATATCATATGTGCATGTGGTGGTTATTGTTCTTATGCCTGAATAGGGTCAAAGGTACTAAAACCTTTTGCCTTTGACTGCATTAAAGACAACGTTAAAAATGATGTTGAATGTCGATGGTTTTATGATTGCGGTAGGTTTGCTATTTTCGGTTCCGGATCTTGTGGTATAAAATGATATAAAACCGAACAATGGATAATATTCACGAGTCCATTCATAATGTTTTCCGACATGTATTCACTGCAATCAGTAAAATCCATCATCCAAATTTCATTGAGAAAAATTAACTGTGTATGTATTCTGCGGTTTAGTACAAAAAAGTTCAAGCAAATAAAACACAATGTATTTGTCATAGTGGATTTTTTTGTTACATCAGTAATCGTTGTCACTTGCTTGTTGACTTTAGTTTTTAGTAAATACCAGAATTTACTAGAAGATATGCAATCTTCAAGCTCAATAACTTTATTGGTAAAGTGCTAGAAAGTTTAACATAACAATAAATTTGTTTGGCCTTCTCGGAGATAATATCAGTTATAAGTGGTTTTGTTTACTGAAATAATTAAGTATCAAATTAACCAAAAGATAATAGTGGTACAAAGCGAATGTAAGTATTAACATTAGGAAGAAATAAAGGATCGCTTATTCTGAAATGATTTTTTTTAAACGTTGCCCCACACTAGGAATTTCTCCTGTACTGTGGGTGCGTTTACAAACATTTAAACTCACATACACAAACAACCAGACCCGGAACAACTACTTGTAGGTCATACAAATATTTGTTCCGAGCGGGAACCCGTGACACGCAGCGCAGCAGTCAATTGCTTAACCACTGCGCCAACCGTGCCGGTTGTTGAAATAACAGTTGTTTATCTGGAGTCCCGAGACAGTTAGTAGCAAAACTACGATTAGATATTGGTTATATTTCAATTAGAGTTTTAAAGTATTCCCTGCTACTGTTTATTACACGCGTTGTCTGCATCTCTGTTTTCTTTTCTCCTATCGCAGGTGTGCTGCAAGAGATTTCTGTAAAAATAAGCATTACCTTTGTACGTATTTTTCTGTTCCTTTCTTTTTGTCTGTTTATATGTGTGTGCATAAATGGTTAAATAAATAAATAGGTTCGCTACCTCAACGTCGTTACGCGGATTATTGCGATATAATATTCTAATCCAGACAATTAATTAAAGCCGTCTTGAAACGGTAAAACAAAGCTAAAGATAATTCTTTTGTATGCTAACTCCTTTGTTTGCGTCAACTTGTTTTTCTTGTGTAGGAAAATCTTTTGTTGGTGATTGTGGGTAAATAGGTCGACTGTATTGCTTTAAGTATAAAATTTCGAGGTATTTTATACAAAGTCAACCCTAGAAATGTTTCTGATCTAATGCAAAAACGCCAAGAAAACTTTTTTAGTTTCTTTTTTTTCTGATTTTTAGATACTTCTCGAACCCATTTATCACAAACATTTTCATTTGGATTAAACCGCTTTATTTATATATTATATTTAGTTATGTTTGGTTCCGTGTGGTGCCGGACGTAAAGAATACCACCATCCCATCTCTTCCCGTGGGTGTCGTAGAAGGCGACTAAGGGACTTACTAAAGAATGGGCAGCAGCGTTCTCTATGCATTTTACCACCATACTGCGATCACCAACGCGCCTGGCGATCACATCGGCGCGTTGCGATTATGGCAAACCCCACCATTATTTTTGGGGAGGCCTATGTCCAGCAGTGGACGTCTATCGGCTGAAATGATGATGATGATGATGATTTATTTATTAGAAATAGTTGACTTTGACCCTTGCCCTCAGGTGCGAGTGTTCATCGGTATCATTGGAGGGACAGCGTTCGCGATGTTCGAAGGGGCTGTAATAGCTATCGTGAGGGAACAGAAGGCAGACTACGGGATGCAGAGGGTATACGGCAGCATCGGAGGCATGATCTCCTCGCCACTCTCCGGCCTGCTCATTGACTACGCTAGCCGAGGCAAAGGTTACACCGACTTCAGGTAATACCGTTTTATATTGCGTAACCTTTTATTAAAATCTTATCTCGCGCAAGGTCAAGGTAGAGAATGTACTTTAATTAACATTTTCAGTTTTTTTTTTAAATTAGGTGTTTATGTAGGTATTCAGGTTTTAATGAGCTGGCCGCAAAGCTGCTCAATGTGTTTAAACGAGGAAATAATATTGGAAGTCTGAAAAAAAATATGAAAATAATAATAGTAATAGTAGTAGAATACCATGATCTGCCTAGCCTATGTTGGGGTCGGCTTCCAGTCTAACCTGAAGCAGCTGAATACCAGTATTTTACATAGAGCGACTGCCTATCTGACTTCCACAAGTAAGTTACTGGGTGGCACGATACCACATGGTAGACAGGTGGTCACGGGCTTCTGACGACCCGTTTCTAATATGAAACACACCAAACAATTGGCGATGAATGAGATATCCGATGAGAGTCATACCTATATTTATAGATTGTTCATTGTTAAATGTGTGGAGAGGCACTGAAGAGGTACCTACCAGTATGCCTCTCCAACACACATCTACTTGAATCCTACTAATAATATAATAAATGTTAAACGGCTGAACGGATTTGGATGAAATTTGGCACAGACATAATTCATAACCGGGATTAACACATAGACTTTTAGTCCCGGTAGTACGACCCCGTGGGATAATTTTTGACCATAAGCTAGTCCTATCCTACTAATCATACTGATTTTATAAATGTATTTGTCAGGATGTAGGTATAAATGGATGTATGGATGTATGTTTGGTACTCGTAAACGCAAAAAATACGATAAATACGAAAATACAATAAATAACAATATATAATAATAATAATTTATTTTTTATTTTTAAATGATTTTTTTTCTTTTTGTAAAAATATTCAAAAATATACTCAATATGTATAAAAGAAAATAAACTAAATAATAATAATAATATATTAAACGGATTTGGATGGAATTTGGCACACAGATAGATTATAACCTGTATGAACACATTTGATACTATTTATCTCGGTTATGTTCCCGTGGGATAGTATTGACCTCCGCGCGGATGATGTCGTTGGCGTAAGCTAGTTATACATACATAAATATAGCGAATATTTCTATGAATATAACAAGCAGTTCTTTCACGATGTAGTTCTGTCCGCAATCACACCAAATCTCTGTTGATTTGTATGATTGCAAAATGTTGGCGGGGTCATCGGGTAGGCTAGCGAACAGACAGCCGACAGGCCATGACCGCCGAACGTGATGTATGACGGTAAACAACTGATAGAATTACAATCACAATGTGGTCGCTGCAGGCATCAGTAGCAGTATTCATGTATTTTTTCTAAATCAGATTGGAATGGTAAACATTTTTAGGGGTTGAGAAATATAGGTACCTAATACCTACCACTTAAGGTCTATTTCAAAAGTAGAAAAATAGAGAGAAGGAAGAGTACCTATCTGACGAAAATTTAAACAAAAAAAAATTACAAAATTTAAAACCCTGACAGACTGCCTTAAAGTGAAATTTAATTTAAAAGATTGAAACAAGAAACTGTTTTTAAGAGGATGACTATTAGACTGAATACTATAAGCAATCTCATGCAGGCGGAGGCATCATCATATATTTAACAATAAAGACCTTTATTGCATCCGACTAGTATTCAGTATGAAAAATGGCCATCCATCCACAGACCGACCGGGGCAATAAAAGCTTAACCTGATCAAAAAAATACGATTGCAGCAGTTAGTAGAAAGTTTAGCCTTCAGTTTAAAGTTTAGAGGCACTAGTTATGCAATAAAAATAGGCTTTAGTTAAGATCTAGCCGTCTGCTGAAACTAGGAACTAACAGTTGGCAAATATGTTACCAAACTTAAAACTCTTACTTATTTGGTTTTTGAAAAGGGCGACATTTAAATAAGATGTCTCTTGAAATGTATATTTAATTATACCTTTGTGTTACCTAAGGTTCGACCAGGAAACTATTTTAAAATAAATAAGTACCAATGCCATATTTTCTAGTAGTTAAGTAAAAATAATTAAATGTCGTTACGTCCTCTACATAAGTGACTATAACGGTGTTATTCAGTGACTAACATTTGCACAAGTGAATTATGTTTTTATATCATCTATATAATGAACAACATGTTGGCCAAAAGTAATGTCACAATGTGAATTGGCTGACATTTAGTAGGAAATGAAAAAAAAAAAAAATCGGCTATGTTTTCACGGAAAGTTCATTTGAAGGTGAAAAATTTATGACATTAAGTTGAAAAAAATGATATTTTATTTTTCCCATAGAGGTCCAGTCGTGTAATGAATCGTAGAGAACAGTTTTGCCGACGGAAGAGTAGACAATTGACAGTATTGTACCGAGAAATGTAGACAAGCGATTTCTATTCTAAGGTAGAGTAGAAGAGAAACAGAAATCATGCAAAGCCTGCTGGTAGCGCGTCGATGTGCCTGCCACTGAACCGTTCAATTCCGTACTTCCCTAATTACGGCTGAGCTTTTGTTTCAGTGATGCTAATGTATGTAGGTAGTCAAGAACCCACGACACTTGACTTTTAAATAACAACTTACAAGCCAGAATCATCATCATCATCATCATCATATCAGCCGAAAGACGTCCTCTGCTGGACATAAGCCTCCCCTAAAATGGGGGATTTGCCATAATCGCCACGCTTGGCAGGCGGGTTGGCGATCGCAGTATGGTGGTCAAATGCATAGAGAATGCTGCTGCCCATTCTCTGGTAAGTCTCTTAGTCGCCTTCTACGACACCCACGGGAAGAAATGGGATGGTGCTATTCTTTTACGTCCGACACCACACGGTAGCACAACGACAAGCCAGAATAGGTGCATCTAATGTTTTGTTATTGACGTTAAAGTTCATTGATTTTTAAAAAGCTTCACATTACACAAAGCTATTGTAGTGAAGGGTAGATACTAGGTAGGCATTTGCGCCTGTTCATACGTACGGATCGATAGATCTATGAGGTTGAACTGCACCTGTCGATATCAGTCGGTGAGTGGATGACCGATTTTTCACTCTTACGAGCCTGGACCTGACCTTTTATTTTGAACTAGCTTTTGCCAGCGGCTTCGCCCGCGTGGAGGGCGGAAATTGTCCCACGGGAACGTACTTCCGGGATAAAAAGTATCCTATTCCTAAACTAACTGTGTGCCGAATGTCATCCAAATCCGTTCAGCCGTTTTCCGTGATTGAGTAACAAACATACAAACTTTCACATTTTTATTAAACGTGCATATTAGTCAAAAGGATAGGATATAATATATTAGTAGGAAGTAGGACAGGATTATATTTCCAAGGTTTTTTTTTTTGGTGGGAAATCATTGAATAACTTCTCCTGCTCTGGGTGGAGCAGGAGGGCGTGTCAGACTTTTACTAACTAAAACCCAACCGTGTTCCCTCAGTAGCCTGTATGCCAGGGGCGGCGGTATCTCTTTCGAACAAACCTGCTCCCCTGGCAATATTTACAAGGTTAGATGGAATTTGCTCCGTGTATCTAGGTATTTACTACTTATCGTTCCCTAATGAGGGTCCATCATAGAAGTAACAACGCTAGGCAGATGAACTTTAGTATTGTAGTAACAGAATGAAGCGCATCCTTCTTGCTACAATCTATGTACAATCCATTCACAGTTATTTTATCTCTGACAGCAGCAATCCAACAACAACCTCATTGTAACCTGAATAAAGATCAATGTGATATTGACATATTTGTTAGTGGTAGCCACCCAAAAGCAACCCTATAGTGACGGAAACAAAGTTCATTTTGATTTTGACGGTGACGATAAATCAGAGGTATCTAAATATACGTGAACGGACTGTAGGTAGTCGTGAGGTTTTCTTGGTGGTAATAGATATACACGCGGTGGTTGCGGTTATTATTGTAATTACAGACAAACATACTGGCGACTGGCATTTGTTGCGTAACGAATACATATGCGGTTTCTAGCTGCGACGATCGATGTATCATTGCCATCAATGAATCATTTTGCTACGTTGCGTTGCATAGATTTTGTTTTGTTTCTATGTTTTGAGTATCTACGCAGGTTTTCATACAGGATGACTTGTTAACCAGTGCGCAAACTGTAACCATGAATTCAGCATATCATTCTAGACCACCCAGCGCAGAAATTTTGCGTCGGTTATATAAAAAAGAAATCACTTGTTTCATCATAGAAAAGTACGCGGTACCTATGCGGTCAAAGTGTATGGAACAGCAGATTTTTTTTTGTTAAATTTACACGTAATAGATTTCTCATGAAAAAATACGATTTATAATTTAACTTTTATTTTTACTATGTCCATAATCATTGCAGTCGAAATAAAAGTCCTGTAAACATGAAATTATTATTTATATTTTCAGGCCAGCATTTTACCTGTACGCAGTCCTGAAAGTGGCTTCAGGAGCGCTCATGTTGAGTATAGACCTGGAATTCAAGCAGCCGGCACAGAACCTTCTAGAAGATGTCATCACTGTGTTCAGGAACGTCGAAATTGTTGCGCTTTTCATTGCGTGCTTCATTATGGGTAAGATTTTATGAACTGTAAAATAGTACTTTATGTAAAATATAGAACAAGAGGCATTCGTAGTTCTTTGACAGTCGTTACTGGTCGTCAGAGGCCCGATAGTCTGAGAACAAGTCTTACTAAGTGGAATCGTGTTACCCAGTAACTGGTGTGTGGAGGTCAGATAGGCAGTCACTCCATGTAAAATGCCAGTATTCAGCTGCTTCCGAGAAACTGGGAGCTGACCCCAAAATAGGAAAAGGCTAGGCAGATGATGATAGAACAAGAGGCAACAGACTGAGTAATGGTAAGCTACGCTAGGTAAAAAATGTAGAAAAAAAGATGCATTATTTACATTGTGCAGCAGGATCTTTCTTCGCTGAGGTGTTGTGCTGAAGGAGACATATAACCATTTATTTTACATGGTGGTAGACGTGATGGACGCGATAAATGATGTAATAATGATTCAAATAAAAGAACTTTTACAATTCGTTTCATTTAATCAGCTTGAATTCTTATACATTGTGTATCATGTATATATTTCAATAGATTTCAATGAATAGGTATGTTCCAAAATATGTGAGAGCTATTATAGCTCTTGCATCAATGCTAAATAAAGTATTGACGTAAGTTTATGGTTATTCCCAAGGTATGTACTCACAAGTCATTAGAGGTAGATTAGCGGCAGCTCAATTGTTTGGGTATTACCTACTCTTTTATTGATCACGTAGGGATCTCCAAGCATTGCCATCCCCGTTGCCCTTTGGGTGACTTTTAGCCTTCTAATTAGGCCTATTGTGAATGACCACGTTTCAGTGAAATCAGAAATGTAGAGATCCTCAGGAGAACCAAGGTAACCGACATAGCCTAAGAATTGCCAAGCTTATATGGCAGTGCAGGGCAGGATATTCCTCGCAGAACATATGGCCGATGGGGCCTCTAGGTTCTGGAATAGCGACTACGTAACGAAAGACGCAGAGTTGGAACGTCTTCCACAAGGTGGAGTGATGGCCTTGTGAACGCTGCAGGAATCCGCTGGATGTGGGAAGCACAAAACCGGTCAAAGAGGCGGAACTTGGAGGAAGCCTCTGTTCAGCAGTGGACGTTTCTTGGCTGAAATGATGATGATGATGATATTAAATGATTTATATTTTTGTGTTTTTCTTAGGAACTGCTTGGGGCTACATCGAGAGCTTCTTATTCTGGCTGCTACAAGACCTGGGCGCGTCGCGTTCCCTCATGGGTATCACTATAACCGTCGGGGGTATCGCTGGTCTGCCACTCCTCGTGCTGTCAGGCCCCATCATCAGGAGACTGGGACACGCCAATGTGCTCTTCATCGGATTCATATTCTATGCAATTAGATTACTCGGTAAGGGCTCAATGAACAATGGACGTAGCTCGAGTTCTCTAATAAGATTACGTAGAGAGAATTCCGTGTGTCAATTAATTTTCCTATCGGTAGAGGAGGCAGCTGCCACCATATAGGTTAAGCCTACAGTGCCATCCAAAGTTATTTGACATTTTCCACTGCAGCTGTCATGCCACATTATGATTTCTAATTCTAGTTTCAAAGGTTTGAACACAATCCTCATTTTTACAAAACAGGGTTTTTATTTAGGTATGGTTTAAACCATCGAGCCTGTTTTTGAAATAAGAACCTAACTGAAATCAAAATACAGCTCCTTTTACAAAACTGACAACTTAGTCCAGTGCTAAATTGTCATTTTTGTATTAAGAACTTTACCCAAATTTAAGAAAAGTTGGCAATGCTAAAACTGACTGACAGTTTTAGGCTAGAACTAAAGTTAGATCGCGTTTTGTAATAATATTGACTAATTCAACTACGTATGACTTATCATTAAAAAAAGTGTTAAAGCGACGCCACTTTATATTAGAACTTCGCTTTCTTCCTTTGATAAAATGCGTGTTCGTCCTTTTACATAAGGTAGTAACTCTTTATATCAATATACATATCGAATGCCATAAAAATTTCCGTAGTTAATTACAATTAAGATCAGTTAGTAAGTGATTGAACCAGAAGGTTAGCACCACTAGATCAAGCGACTCGTTCAGTGACTTTGTAAGCTGCGGGTCCACTTTCACCGTTTAGATTCCTTTCCCATTTGCTGATTTCCCTTTTGTCTGTACAAACTTTCCTTAAGGGTACACAAGTCGCGGGCTCGAACTCACTGGTGGGCCTGGCTAAAAAGCACGCTGTGTCACCAGGCTTCGTGTCCAACAGAGGTAGTACCCGTGATGAGCAGTTAGACGCTAGTCTACACGCATAACGTTATTGAGTGAGCTACAGGATCAGTTAATGTAAAAAAGGCGCCTAAAAAATTAAGAAGAGTCCTTCGGAAGATCGGGTTTTCTGAAAAAACCACTGCATAAATCAATGACTAATTAAGTTTATTGAACTTTTCGATAGTTGAACTTTGTCGGTACCGACTTGGTTTTCGAGATTTTAGACTCCTTTTATTACTTCAACACGCCCAAAGTTAGGTTAAATTAGCAAGAAAAACGAATCTTTGTTGGCTCATAACTTTTTAATGGCTTTTTATTTTAGTATTCTGTATCCATACAGACAATACTAATAATGAGACAAAACCATACCATGTTTAATTTTTGATGTACATAGTCAAACAGTGGAGTAAAACCCTCCCGAAGTTTGTATGGAAAAAATGTGGACAAGTGTCACCTTAATGCAAGTCATTTTGATTCTTGTCTGTTACCTTTACATATTTTCATGACACGCAAGAGTTTTAAGTAAAAAGCTTTAGAACAAAAATCGGGCAAATTCAATTCATGGTGTCAGTTAGGAGACAGCCAAAAATTAGTAGGAAGGAATCCTAGGAACCACAAAAAATTACGACCCAATGCGAATGCCAATAATTTCAAAAAATATCTTCATGATCCATTAATATAACCCCTGTTTCGTTTCTATAGGTTACTCATTGATCTACAACCCATGGCTGTGCCTGGTGTTTGAGGCGCTAGAGTCGGTGACGTCATCACTGTCGTTCACCGCCGCAGTGACGTATGCGGCGCGCCTGTCCTCCACTACCACTGACACCTCCGTGCAGGGCCTTCTCGGAGGAATTTACTATGGAGTTGGTACGTCAACCTAGCTTTCTGCCTATGCCAATTGTGTTGAACCGTCTGCTCTTTATCTACGTGCATCAGGGCTTGCCTCTTAAAAATGTGCCTGGAATATTATGCATCGGGTCCAAGGATATACCTAATATGCTAATGTTTCTCTGTATGTAAACAATGGCACTCCTATAAAATGTCGTTGACCTTAATTTAGCTTTCTAACCGCTAAAAGAAATCATGAACAAATTGACGTAAATCGATGTATGTGCTTTCCACGTTTCTATAAACTTGTTATCATTTGTTTTACAGGCAAAGGTGCTGGGAGTCTTATCGGCGGTTACTTGATGAAGTTTTTCGGTACCAGACCAACTTACCAGATATTCTCTGGTGCAACATTCATCACTGGCTGCATTTATTATTTATTCAATACATTTTATTTACGGAAGAGGGCGGTGGTCTACGAAGACGACTTCTGTAAGAAGAAGCAAACGCCTGCGGATGTTGAGGGCAATGAAACGAATAAAGAAGGTGACAAAATTGTCCCAGCGATAGATGTCGCTAGTAAAATTGAAGCTAAACTAGAAAACTCCGTCGTGGATAAGGTCAAAGAACCGGATTCGAATCGCACGAAGTTAGTGCCCGACAATGCAGATGGCGGTAGTGACTCTGGTGTTGATAACGAGACGGACGCGACTGAAGCTAAGAAAGAAGAAATCAAAGTGCCTACTGTGTGATATCGATATGCATAACATACAAATTAGTTAAGTTTAAAAGTAATGTAGATAAGAAGTCAGAAGTCGCATTGCGACTAATGTATAAGCAATAATAACTTTAATAATAATTGTAAGCCGAATTTAGTAGTTACACAATCTATACACGTTTGACTTGCTCTGAAACTAAATATATTTTTAAATGAGAAGTTCGATAGTGTTTTGGATAGATGATTTCCTCTGACTTGAACGATTTTAGGGTCGTTTAAAACAACACAAACAGAACTTCACTTTAGTACCTACCTATCTATTTTATACCTAAATAGGTATAAGTAATCAGAAAGTTTTTTAAAGCTTGTCTTTTTAAGTTAATTTTAACGTCGTTGTTTCTTCCATGTCATACTTCTTGTCAAGTAGCAGTCGCACAATTTAATTGTGTTCCTATTGTGTAGATATCAGAGCAGTGAGTAATTTATGAATAAATTATAATAGATTAATAATATTTATTAATAAATATTGTTATTATTTTAACTGATTTATTTATTCCCACCAATGGAAGATCATCGTATCTTTTAATATCTAAGTGATATATATCGTCTGATCCTTATGGATTTGAATGTCAACGAAAATCTAAGGGTGAAACTATTTATAGAATACTTGATAATACTTGGTTGCAGCAACATCATGAGGCTGGAATTTTTAATTCACTTATGGAATATTTGAAATGAACTGCATTAACTTTAACAAGTAGGTACTAACGGTCTTATTCATAAAAAGTTATCGAACATCTAAACAGTTGCTAAAGTCGGGTTTCGTATTGAAAACCGGACTTCAAACAACTATTTAGATGTTCGATAAGTTTTATGAATAAGACCGTTTGTCTTTTGGTGGATGCTTGTCCACAGTGTTATTTAGTTTAGGATCGACACTTGGTGGCAAACCGGAGGAGTTATCTATATAAATAAAAAGAAAATTCCTGACTGACTGACTCATCAACGCCCAGCTCAAACCCTTGGACCTAGAAAGCTGAAATTTTGTACAGAGGTTCTCTTTATAATGTAGACAAGGAATAAGGGAGGATTTTTCGAAATTCAATCCCTAAGGGAGTTAAATAGGGGATGAAAGTTCCGCGCGGGCGAAGCCGCTGGCAAAAGCTAGTTTGGAATAAAAGTAGATTACTACCTAGTCGATATTGGGTACCTAATGTGGTAATGTCATATTTTCATACTAATGTCATATATTCTTAATATCGTGTAGGTTCGCACGGCCACACATCAAGCTATACATAGTTTCCAGTTTACGTTGATCTCGCACCGTACGGAAATCCTATGTGAGATCCTAAGTGAAATAGTTAAAGAGCTGTGGAGTTTGTGAAAAAAAAAACAGCTTATACTGGAAATGTATAGCTTGCTCTGGGGGAGGCCTATGTCCAGCAGTGGACGTCTTTCGGCTGAAATGATGATGATGATAGCTTGATGTGTAGCCATGTGTACTATCGATTTAATTGATAAGTTGTCGAATAGGTACAAGTAAACACAATGGTTTTGATAGAAGTATTTCTCCGTTGACTTTAAAATATTATATATACAGGATAAGTTTTTATCCAGTGCGCAAATTTTAACCATGAATTCAGCATATCATTCTAGAGCCCGTAGCGCAGAAATTTTTCGCTGGTTATACAAAAAAAAAAAAAACTGCTGTTTCATTGAAAAGTGTTATACCTACGCGGTCAAAATGTATGGAGCAGCTGATTTTTTTTTGTATACCTGGCGATAAATTTCTGCGGTTGGGGGTCTAGAATGATATGCTGAATTCATGGTTAAAATTTGCGCACTGGATAAAAACTTTTCCTGTGTGTGTACAGTCACGAGCAATAATATGTATACGCTTACCAACTTTTAAAAGTGAATTTTTCCACTTTTAATAATTGTAATCTTATTTTATTATGAAAATTATATTTTGGAACCCACACTATAATGAAATACCTAAGTTATCTCAAGGTTGCAATCGCTATTTATAAGAAAATCGCTTTTGAATTTTGCAATGTGTATGTTACAAACTCCTTTATTATCATAGATTTATATTGGTTGTCATAAAAACAAAAGTCATGAGTTCCTTCACCTTTTGCCTGTCTGTCTGGTTGACAATTAAAATAAAATACAACTTAATGTTCAAGCAACACTTTATATTATTGGCGACGAGGCAAATTGTGTTATCAGTATCCAAACAACATGAATACTGAACAATTCGCGGCTTTCCTTACCGCACAACAGGAACAACAAAAGGTACTAACAGTCCTCTTACAACAACTCGTTCAACAGCAACAACACCAAGGATGCCCCTCAACAAACAGCAGCGTGTCTAACAACGATGATAACGCAGCACCTTCTACGTCAAAACATAACATTGTCAAGCACTTCAAGTGCGATAAATTTAACCCCGACACAACCGCTGCAGAAAACTTTGTCGACCTATTTGAAGCGAAATGCCGGATATGGGGTGAAGAGTGTGTCAATATTCAAAAAGACCTACTCATAAACTGCATTACACCGGAAATATACCATGAGCTGAAAGTAGCATTAACTCCTGACTTTGACACAGCGACATACGACAGTATAAAAATGAAACAACAACATAAAAATGAAATTTTTGGATTTGTATAGAACAAAGAAAACGCGATACAAAGCCCTAATTGATTTTTGGAACTCTACGAGAGAAACAGACGAAACAATGGAACAATATTCTAATAGATTAAAAGAACTTTCAAAACACTGCGGCTATGAAAGGACCTTACTGGAGAGGCAACTCCGTGATCGGTTCGCAACCGGGTTGAACCACACACAGCTGGAGATAGATTTAAAACAAAAATGGCCAGAACTACGCGAAATCACAGGTGATAGCAAAACGAGAGAGATAACATTTGCAGAAATATTTACAGTTGCCCAGTCACGCGAAGCCGCAGAGAACGAAATTAGCACCGAAAGTAACAAACTCAGTGACTATATTAACAGAATCAAACAGAAGAGACAAAGCAAACGCACTCTTACTACGGTCAACAACGAAACACCCAGGAAATTACGTCTAGACCAATGCAGACGATGCGGAAAGCGAGACATACATGACTATGAGCACTGCACAGCAAAAAACCACCAATGTCAAGCATGTCAGATGACAGGACATTTTGAAAGTGTATGTATTAAATCAGGTAGAGCATATTTATCATCACAACCCAGACACTCACAACGCAAAAACAAGACAGACAAAAACAACAGAATACAGAAGCTTAACGATCGAACGGAGACATCAGAGACCCCATCAACGGCATCGTCAGACACAGATTCCTCCGCAGAAGAAAGTGATAGCATGACCAACCCTGTCTACATCATTAAAAAAAAAACATCTCGCTGCAAGAAAATTGACGTTATCATCAATGGTGTAAAATGCACGATGGACTGGGACCCTGGATCAATCTACTCAATAATTTCTACTAAAATGTGGAAAGAGATTGGAGCCCCAGCATTGTTGAAGGCACCGAAACTCCAAGCCTATTGCAATTTTAAACTGAAACCGAAAGGTATAACTGACGTAACAGTTGAACTAAACAACATACAAAAAATATTACCTGTTGTCGTCATGGATAAAGCAGATCCTATACTTTTCGGATTACAATGGAGCGAAATGTACGAAATGACATTTCCGAAACCGGTTTATTCTATCAAACGTACCACAGACACATCACTGGGTGCCGTGCTAGCTACCTACAACGACCTATTTGACAATAAATTAGGGAAGGTAAAGAATTATCAAGTGAACATCCACATCAAACCTGGCAGTGAAGCAAAACATCTGCTAGCACGGCCCATCAAGTTCAGCATACGCAAGAACATAGAAATAGAACTAGAACGGCTTCTACGCGAAGGAATAATTACAGAAGTGGATCCCAACAGGACACCCTTAGAATGGGCCACACCCACAGTCAATGTTTTGAAACCAAATGGCCAAGTACGGATATGCGGCGACTACCGAACAACGATAAACCCGGTACTTATCAAACATACTCATCCCGTACCCCTTTTTGATCAGTTAAGACAACGTCTGGCACATGGGGATAAATACTCGAAAATCGACCTTAAGGATGCTTACCTACAGTTTGAAATATCACCTGAGTCAAAAAAGTACCTAACAATATCAACCCACAAAGGATACTTTGTCTACAACAGAATGCCTTTTGGTATTGCAACAGCGCCTGCAATTTTCCAACATTTTCTTGACAAGCTACTCAATAGTATACCTAATGTCGCTGTATTTTTTGATGATATTGCCATTACTGGGGAAAATGACGAAGAACACATTCAGACTCTCTCAATGGTTTTCAAGAAATTGAAACAAGCCGGACTGAAAGTAAATCTAAAAAAATGCACTTTCTTACAACCAGAAATCGAATATTTAGGACATATTATTGACAAATTGGAGTACGACCAACAAAATCTAAAATAGAAGCAATTTCGAAGGCACCACCGCCTACAAATACCAAAGAACTTAGGACATTCTTAGGACTCATAAACTTTTATGAACGATTTATCCCACACCTACACAGCGAATGCGCCGATTTACATGAACTAACTGGTGACCGCCGAAAATGGCAATGGACTAATCATGAGAACGAAATATTTATTAAAACTAAGAGATTAATAACAAGATCTAAATCGCTTGTTGCGTTTGATGAATGTCGACCTCTTTACCTCTCCTGCGACGCCTCAGAGAAAGGAGTAGGCGCAGTCTTATACCACAAGGATAAAGAAATCGAACAACCTATTGCATTCGGGTCAAGAAAACTTAAACCGGCTGAAAGCAAATATTCCGTTATAGACCGCGAGGCATTAGCAATATTCTATGGCATTCAAAAATTCGATCAATATCTCAGAGGTACAAAGTTCACACTTGTAACTGACCACAAACCACTTATTCACATATTGGGCCCACAACGAATTCTCCCAAAAATTGCTAATAATAGACTTGTGAGGTGGGCACTTGTGATTGGAAATTATGATTATGACATAATTTATAGGAAAGGGGAACATAACATCATTGCTGATTATCTATCCAGAATGCCAAATAGCACTGAACAACCGAACTATCCAGAGGTTTCGATATGCAAAATCACGGATTTGATACAACATAATAAAATGAACGACTCAACCTTAAGTGAAGAGCAGATTAGGGAAGAAACGAAAAACGATACCACACTAAAGCAAGTCCTGCAATTAATCAAAACCGACTGGTTTGACTGTTCACAGACCGATCTGAAACCGTTTATCAGAAAACGCAGTGAATTGTCTATAGAGAACAAGGTCATCATGTGGCAAGGTAGAACTGTTATACCTAGTAAATTAAGAAGTACAGTACTATGTTATTTGCATATTGGCCATCCTGGAACTTCTGCAATGAGAGCTCTTGCACGCTTTTATGTTTGGTGGCCAACACTCGAAGAAGACATTGAAAATTTTGTAAAAAAATGCCAGAAGTGCCAGGAAAATATACCCAACAACTCAGAACTTCCTCTATACTCTTGGTCGATTCCAGAAAAGGTATGGGAAAGAGTTCACGTCGACTTTGCCGGACCTTTTGAGGGCAAGTATTGGCTAGTGCTGGCAGACGCCTTATCAAAATGGATAGAAATTAAACCTATGGCAAAGATAACCACCAGAACGTTGTGTAAGAAACTAGATGGCATTTTTACTACATTTGGATTGCCTCAAATTATTGTCTCTGACAATGGACCTCAATTTAGTTCCAAAGACTTCGAGAGTATTACAAGCCAAAGGGCATAGTGCACATAACATCTTCACCATACCACCCAAGAACCAATGGATTAGCCGAACGACTCGTGCGAACCTTTAAATCCAGAATGGCGTCAAGTGAAGCAGACAGGGGAAACCTAAAACAGAGACTTCAAAACTTTCTCTTTTCATATCGCAACACACCGCATACTACCACAGGAAAGTCCCCAGCCCAAATGATGTTCGGCAGACAGCTAAACTGCTTACTGGATAATGTGAAGCCAAATATGAGAAGGGCATTGCGATATAAAAACATACAAGCGAATATTCAATCTGAACAAAAGACGCCGAATTTCCAGAATGGGGAAGCAGTGTACATCCGTACCAAACTAGAAAATAAGTGGAAACCGGCTATCATTGAGGAAAGAAAACACAGGTATTCTTATGTGGTTAGAACTCCAGAAGGAGTCTTGAAGCGCAGACACGCCGACCACATACGTCCCAATGCAAGCGTAGCTCAGTCACCAACCAACGAGCCACAAATTTCGATGAAACCATCGTCATGGACTTCCACACCACATCAAGTACTACCTGGTGCCAGTTCAACTCCATTGAGTCAACCTCCAATTGAGACCGTTTCCTACTCACCGCCAACACTCGAGCAGACGCCGGTGTTGAGGCGTAGTAAGAGAACAGTACGCCCACCACATCGCCTCATAGAGCAAATGGACTGAAGCCGGGAGGAATGTTACAAACTCCTTTAATATCATAGATTTATATTGGTTGTCATAAAAACAAAAGTCATGAGTTCCTTCACCTTTTGCCTGTCTGTCTGGTTGACAATTAAAATAAAATACAACTTAATGTTCAAGCAACACTTTATATTAGTGTATACATATTAATGCTCGTGACTGTACCTAGTACTAGTACGCAGGTTACAATGAAAGACTTTTTGAAAATGTACAATTAGGATAACTCTACCGTTTGACAATAGGAAAAAGGCAGTTCTATGACTTCTTTTTCCGTTTGTTAACTAAGAAAAGAGAGGTAAAATTAGAGTGGAATAACTTATGATAAACGTGAAGATCTACTAGAACAATAGTGATGTCTATATTAACTTATTAGATGATCGAATGGAATGTAGACAACTTTCCACTTAAGGTGCTCTAAATATTTTGTACAAATATGTGACACTTTCTACAAAGGCCAGCTCGGGAACCATATTGATTATCGTGCTAATAGTGTAAATTGTAACTTGGACTTGGGTCATCTGAATCGTGCCTCTAGCGTTCTACATATTAGAGTACCGCTAAAAATTATCGCAGTTTTACACCCAACGCATCTGTCGACAACATGTGTATTTGAAAATATTTAGCCATAGCCATCATTTTCTAGTCAGTTGTCGTGTAGAGCACCCGTGTAACTTGGCATTAACAAATGTGTTTCATACACGTCTAAAATGAACCGAATAGTACTGCTCGCTGTTTTGTTAAATTGTTTTCATATTCATCATGTTTATACCGCGAACTTACCTGGCCCGTTAGTGTACGTTGTAACTCCATCTCCGCGACCGCCACAAACCGATTCGGGGAGATCAGCGCCGTTCTACTACCACAAGTGGATGAGCAGGATGGATACGCCACGGAACGCAACACCTATCACCACGACAACAGAGAAGACAAAAACGCCTGACTTGATATTCGCGGAATTTGAATCGAACAACAACAATATGAAATCAATTCGAAATCTTTTGGAAAAAGAGAGAATACAATCGACTACGACAACTACGACTTCTACAACCAGACCTATTTATGTTCCTGACGAAGAAACGAATAATGAATCAAATTATGGGTTACCAGCGCCGTCGTCGGACAAACCATTGAAAACTGATATGACTGATTATTTTGCTTTGTATAACAATTTGTACAACTCTGGCCCAGAGTACGTGCCTTCAGCTGCATCATCTAGTGCACCGCCACCTTCTACAACCACCATAACAACGACAACGACGACGCAAGCGCCCATGAACAATGTTCAAAATATTTGGCATATCATTGATAATGAGAAACATGATCAATTTTCTGGCACATGGGAAGAAGAGCCCGTCAGTTCCGAACAAATGATTAAGGATGTTCAAAATAAAGATTATTCACAAAGTGCTGATATTCAACGAAATGAAGACAAGACTGACGAAGATGCAGAAATTGATGACAACTTTGCCTTACCAGGGTGAGTGTTTAATTCTATAATTTTTCGCTCTTCAAGAAGTTGAAAGTATTTTTAATACCTACTTAATTAATATAAAATTTAATATTGTAGAGTTTTTCATTAATATTAGGTTTTATTATTGTTCACAGATTTGGCACTAATCCCGGTAATGGAGCAGAAAACGAATCACGAGCAATACGCACAGAACCTAATATTCGCTTTCCATACATTGACCTAAAACCGTTCCAAATGAAAAATATGAAGAAATCTCAATTCAATTCCTTTTCTAACGGTAAAAAAGGCAACAATATGTTTAACTTGGATAGCTTTACTGAGATCAAAAATCCTGTTAGAGGCGAAGTTCAAGATCCAGGAGTTCCCGTGCGTCAGCCTATAGACCGCTACAATCCTGCGCAGCCATACTTGCCTCAACCACCAACCTACGGTGGAAAATCAAAACAGTCTGCTCCCGGCCCTCCTCCACTACCTTCACCACCTTCTGGGCCTCCTGCACGTCCCTTGAATACCGTCGCCAGCTTAGTACCGCCCCCACCCCCACCCGCTCCTAAACTTACGGCAGACGATTTTCCAACACCAACCACCTATGAGTCCTTTCCACCGTACGCACCGGCTCCTGCACCGCGCCCTGTTTCTTCGTACCAACCACCTATCGATTCGGGCCCAGACTCACCTCCTAGTGGCGGCGATGACGATGGACCCCCATCCGACATAGGCTACAGATACAAGCCACCTTCTGCCCCTGCTCCACCATCACAACCTTTTTTCCCCACTATTTCTCCGCCCAATAAGCCATTTACAGGTTATTCTTATAACAAGCCACCGATGGCTCAAGATGACGATGATAGCCCGCCTATGATGGATATGGGTAGTAAACCTGACTTCCAAGGCTACCAATACAGTAAACCAGCTCCACCTCCTCCACCACCGCAGGACCACGCACCTAGCTACGGTCATCATGACGGTCCACCACCTTCGTACCAGCCTGAATCTGACTATCCTGATCTCATCTTTAATAACCCACACGGACCCATGGGGGACGGGAAAGGTGGAGACGCTATAAAAGGGAATGATATGGGAATGGTGCCACCGCCTCCCCCATCTGATGACATGAAGCCAGACGCACATGGAGCTCCAATGGACGATCACGGCTTTCCTAATGATTTTCCCGGAGATTTCAAGTACCACCACGACTTCGATGAGCACGATCACGACCACGACCATTATCATTATCACCATCCAACGACTACAACTACAGAGATGCCTCGTGTCAACAGATACAGTTACTATTACCTAGGAAAGAAGCTTTACTATTTGCCTCTGTACTTTAGTGTATATTTTGTCGTCTACGTGGGAGCTCTCATCATCAAAGCCGTACTACGTCATAAGATTACGTATCCCAACAGCTGGAGACCAAACGACACGACAGCGGGTTTCTTCTCAAAGAGGTCAATCGAATCGCATCTTTCAAACGAGAATCTTCACGAGATCACCGGGAGGGTAACGCGAGCTATTGCTACAGCAGCTGAAAAATATGTTGGTGAAAAGAGCAAACAAGAATAAGACACTTTATGATCTTATTGTTGATACTTCAAGAGAACTGATTTAGATGAATCTTTTATCCGTAGTCATGAAAGTAGGTGTATCAATTCTATCGAATTTGTAAATAGTTTAAGTTCGTTGTGAACTGGACACGTTTAATCGTTACCCAATGTTCCTTCTTGTTTGAATGTAGTTCATTGTCACAACACTAATTATAACAGTAAATTTATTTAAGTTAAAAATATATAAAAATCTATAAATAATTGAATTTTATTGAACCTATACCACCGATAGGCTTATATAACTACAGCATAAATAACTTATCGTATTCATGCAGAAAAATGCAAATACGACACTATATTTTTGCCATTCTTACGGAATCTATCTTTTCTTATTCCATACAAATAAGATATTCTTTTTTCGAGAGACTTACAACTGATCTAGTGAAGAACGGGACGTTTACGAAAATAAAAATGAAATCCCTTCACGAAAGCTCAATAAAGTACTACTGAAACCGACTGAAAATCGGGGAGCTTTAGCTACATAAAAATAGCATGAGCATTTGTAGGCACTTTCCAAACTGTGTGTGTGTGTGTTGTTTTATAATTATATATGTATTGTGTTTTATGGTCCTCAGTTGCCTGAAATAAAGGGGTTAAATAAATAAAACTATTCAGATTTATGTTTACTGGCATCTGAAATACTGTTACTCCAACTTAACTCTGGAGCCAGGGTATCATATTTTTCTGTAACCTGTTTTATGGCAATAAATAAATAAATTTATTTTTATTTATAGATCTATCAAAAAGATGATAATTATGATGAATTAAAGATCTTTTATTAGACTATGATACATGATAAAATCTTAATTTACACAATGGAGCATCGCTTTAAACCCAGCACAAAAACGATAAAGTGATAAATATATCTAATGGTTAACTTAATGGAAAGTCAAAGTCATGTTGACTGTTTTCTTTGACTATCGTGGTCTTGTGCATTCGGGATTCTTGCTGGAAGGTCAAACTATAAATAATAGTACATTATGGTACAAGTGTGTAACATTGGTGATTATCGCTGAGGCGCCATTGAGACCCGAGCCGTTAGGCGAGGGTCTTAAGAGAGCCGAGGACGATAATCATCAATACACACGTGTATCATACGACGTTTTTCAACACACTTGCGAAGAAAATAATACTACAAAATCATCATCATCATCATCATCATCATCATCATTGTCATCGTCATCGTCATCGTCGTCATCGTCATCGTCGTCATCGTCATGTCATCGCCATGTCATCGTCATCGTCAACGTCATCGTCATCATCATCGTCGTCATCGTCATCGTCATCGTCATCGTCGTCATCGTAATCGTCATCGTCGTCATCGTCGTCATCGTCATGTCATCGTCATCGTCATCGTCGTCGTCGTCATCGTCATCGTCATGTCATCGTCATCGTCATGTCATCGTCATCGTCAACGTCATCGTCATCGTCATCGTCTTCGTCGTCATCCTCATCGTAATCGTCATCGTCATCGTCGTCATCGTCATGTCATCGTCATCGTCATCGTCGTCGTCGTCATCGTCATCGTAATCGTCATCGTCATCGTCGTCATGTCATCGTCATCGTCATCGTCATTTCATCGCCATCGTCATCGTCAACGTCATCGTCATCATCATCGTCGTCATCGTCATGTCATCGTCATCGTCGTCATCGTCATGGTATCGTCATCATCATCGTCATCATCGTAGTCGTCATCGTCATCATTGTTTTTAAGAACAAAGCAACTCAACCAATTAAAAAAACCGGTCAAGTGCGAGTTGGACTCGCGCACCGAGGGTTCCGTACAAACCTGTGGGTATATAAGTAAAAGTTCAAAATTGTCAAAAATATTTTTTTTTATATGACGAAACTAAAAATTTACGGTTTTCGTAATTTTTCCTATATCTGTACTATAAGACGTGACTTCGTACAAAATTTCAAGATTCTAAGTTCACGGGAAGTACCCTGTAGGTTTTGATTCCCGTGCGAGTTTCGAAAATTTGCGGAATTTTGCGGCCTAAATGGCTGTATCTTTTGATTGCGTTGACTTAGAAGGTTGATTTTTCTACAGCTTCCAGGGACAGTAGAACTAAGTATCATATAGAAATTTCAGTTTGATACCTCCACGCGTTCCTGAGAAAAACGGTCTTGACAGACGGACGGACGGACGGACGGACGGACGGACAACAAAGTGATCTTATAAGGGTTCCGTTTTTTCCTTTAGAGGTACGGAACCCTAAAAACAACCTATAACTCACTAAGAAAAAAGCACCTCAACCAATTAAAAAACAACCTATAACTCACTAAGAACAAAGCAACTCAACCAATTCTATAACTCACTAATGAATAATAGTAATGAAAAAGTCACAGTTTGATAATAGGTGTCATTATGTGCCTAATTGCAGTGAAATTAGAGCCATTTCATGAGCAAGTGTGTTGAAAATAATATTATTGGGTTCAAAAAATCTTTATTCTCATAAGAACATGACATACAGTTCACTTAAATGAGATTTAATTTTTTGAGTGTTATGCGGCGTTTAAGAGAGCAAATTCGAGGAAAAAGGCCAGATTTGTGGAAAATTCTTGGATTTAGCACCACCATAATGCGCCTTCGCACAAGATCATCATTGTGAACGAATTTTTGACCAAAAACTCAACAAATACCATCGAGCAACCACCTTATTCACCAGATATGGCTCCAGCCGATTTCTTTCTTTTCCTAAACTCAAATTACCACATCGTGGCACCCGTTTTCATTCGGTAGAAGACAAAAGAGAATTCGCGGCGAGAACTGAACTCAATTCCGGAAAAAGTGTTTAAAATGTTTTGATGTTTTGTTTTTGTGTGGGAAATCATCAAATAACTTCTCCTGCTCTGGGTGGAGCAGGAAGGCGTGTCAGACTTTTACTGACTAAAACCCACCCGTGTTCCCTCAGTAGCCCGTATGCCAGGGGCTGTGGTATCTTTTTCGAACCAACCCGCACCCCTGGCAGGCATCGGCCCTTGCAGGCCCCATCATTTTTGTGCTGACATCTCTTTGAGGCGCGCGTGGAACACAACGCGCCGTCGACTTGGGCTTGGTCCTTACCGGACAGCGAGCTACCCATTACTAGCCGTCCGCAAGCTCATGCCTACGGTGGCCGGAAATCGGCCTGGGATTCCCGACGCCTAGGGCGTCTCCGTATCCTGCGGCGGCTAGGGTCGCGAGGGCGCATAGACAGCCTCTCCCTCACGTGCGTCGCCTCCCTCTTCGCGAGCATCACTGCTTCGCTGAAGGAGGTGACGGCTACCCATGCCCTCTCGCTCCGTACCATGGCCTGGACCAGGGCCGGACGCGAGAGATCGCCGCCGCCGATCGCCTCCACGAGGACACGGCGGTGCTCCACCCAAGCCGAGCAGACCGCCATCGTGTGCTCCACCGAGTCTTCAGGGCGATCTTTGCAGTGGAAACACCCGGGCGTTTCCTCCCGACCTATCCGAAACAGGAACCTCCCGAAACAACCGTGTCCGGTGAGGACCTGCGTCAGGTGGAAGGTGAGGACGCCATGCCACCTCTCAAACCACTCCTCAAAGAGGGGACTTACCGCCGCAATCGTGGCGTGCCCAGCACTGGGTTGCGACAATCGCTCTCTCCATGTCACCATGAGATCCCGCCGGAGCTCTGTCCGCTGTGCCGCGATTTCCCGCGGCAGCGGAGTTATGCCCCGGCGTCTGGCCTCCTCGCGCCACTCCCACATTTGCGCGAGAACCTTTGCCTCCAGGTCCCATGGCGGTAACCCGGCAAGGAGGCCCGCCGCCTCGCCGGAGATCGTGCGATATCCTCGGATCATCCGTATGGCCATGACCCTATGGGACGCCCTCAACCGGCGAGCTGGTTGGCGCCTCAATGTAGCATGTACCACACGATCCCCGCGTAGAGCCTCCGGCAGGAGGCGTTTGGCCCCCCTAGATTGGGCAGGAGCCGCTTCAAGGCAGCCCCGGCCCGCTCCAGTCTGGGAGCCAAACGGCGGAAATGCTCCGCGAATGTTTTGATGATTCGAATATTCGTTGGCGTAAGTGTATCGTTGCTGAAGGAGCATACTTTGAAGGCGATAAAATAAATTTGGATGAATAACCAACATTTTGTGTATTTTTGACCCTTTCCCGGTACTTTCTTGACAGAGTAGTACAATGAAATTGTTTATTCTGTAAATAGGACATCAGAATCACTTTTACTCGTCATATTATATAAGAAATAAGCTAGATGGAGTCGATGTTTTCTATTTGACTATCCGTGAGAAGAAATGGCGAAAATAACTCAAAAGTCAAAGTCTCTTATAAAATCCAGACTTACTCTTGGTCAAATAAACGGAATAATGAAATGAGATGAAAATCTTAAACAAATACATAGATATTGCACATGGCTTATTATAAATGCTAGGGCAAAATGCAGCCTTTTTGTTCTGGGTGAAAGTGACATTTTGCGGTGTAGCGTATGTTTGCTAATTTGGCTAAAATTGGACTTCTACGAACCTCTTTTCTTCAGAAATATTTGAGAAAACAGTTCACTTGTGGGCTTAAATAGAAATGCATTTGGAGTTACTTAGGTGTCTCGTAGTTTTTAGCTTAAGTAGGTAGTATTTTATATCACGAGGTGACACGCGTTTTACTTGTGGTAACTAAGTACCCAGATGTGATAGGAGGGCAAAAAAAAACTGAGTTATGATAGGCAAATTCATTAAAAGATATAACTACCCATTTGTAGTACCTACCTATAATAAATATACAAAATGAGTGCATTTTTATTAATAGGTAGTAAAAATTCAAAAGTATTTTTTACAAACGTTTCCATAAGTTCAACTGAATAGTCACACTGGAGACAGATACACGACGGCGAGTGATATCACGACTCGAATCACCAAACGATCATGTAAATTGGCAATTGATAAGATCTCAGATGGAAAAGCGGAATGCTTATGCGTTGCCATTAAGATTTACTTCAGTTATTTTAAATGGAAGTTTCCTGATACCCTATTTGGACTTTTTCGTTACATACATTAAATAGATCCCAAAAAACCATCCTGGATTTGTAATTTCTCTTCTCAACTTGGAGTTCTGAAGTTGTAGTAGTTCAGCGCTCCCTGAGTAACAGCAGGCCACTGTATGGGCAGCAGGTCAGTTGTCTGTGGAGTAGGGTTTCCAAAAAATAGAACATGAGTCCCTGGTCAAGAAACTATTGCGTTGGTTATGGTCCTTTTTGCAATAGATCTGCAAATTGCAGTGCTTGTTCAAAGGCCACTTTTCACGAATATTTCGATAGATTTACTTCTACTTTTCCCACTTTTATATCCAAATTGACACAGTGAGCCCATAGCGTGATTACACGATCGATAGTAAGTTGATCTTGAGACGTGGGGTTTCCATAACTATTCATCTTCATGACCGCTCTTGGAGCTGTTATATTCTCTATTTCTTTTAGCAGCTCTCATACCACGATCAAGCCAACTTTAGAATCCACTAATGGGACAATCCTCGACAATGCACTACCATTCTAGAAAAGCCTACGTAATAATGGTACAAAGAGTTCGAATTTGCAATCCCACGTAATTTTCACAGTTCGTCTACAAGAGGTAGAGTTACGATAGTGATTTTGACATTTGAAGGCCCTAATCTCATGAACACCACCGTGTTCATGAGATTAGGGCCTTTGTCTTTATGTAAAGTGTGTCAGTGGAGATAGTATTTACGGATGTCGCTGGATACATGAATCAAAAGATAACATTGAATTTGGATGAATCATTGCGAAACCACAAGGCAAGCGATAGTGAAGAATTGTTGAATGTTATGTTTTCAAATAAGTGCAATATTTTTTACCAACGAGATTTATTTAGGATCATTTTACTACCTAAATATGCACTTACATCTAGATCCCTTGTCACTTCACTGATTGACTTCGGCGATGTAAACTAAATTCCTATCAATGTTCATTATGTCTCGCGTGCTTTTTCCGTTTGTAGAGTTCCGTGGTCAAGAAGGAACCCTTATAGTTTCGCTATGTCCTTCCGTCTGTCTGCAGCTTAGCTCATAGACTTTTAGTACTAGGAAGCTGTTATAAGTCACGGATATAGGGACATATAATCACGCCAATAAAGTGGTAAAATAAACTGTTGAAAACTAATATGTTAAGTGAGCCTCCTTCACACTTAAAGTGGGAAAGTTATGTTTTTTATTGGCGACCCCATGGTCCACACCATGGGGTCGCCAATAAAAAACATGTGGTGATGATGGATAGGTATTTCAAAAATATTGGGTGTTTGTCATTGAAAAATTTAGAATATGGGATCTGTTTATGAAATATTAAGCTTTAAAGTGCAAATTTTTGATAGAGTCAAGTGTGCCCCCCATAGCAGCTAAATGGTTGTTTTTGGATATGTGCAAAAATTCACGGTAGTATTATATACATAACCAAGTTTCAAAGGAAACTACGGTAACTAAGTAGGTTTTACAAGTTTACGAGTAAAAGTCGACCAAATTACATTACAGTTGGAATGTAGGGGAGAAAATGTTTTTCAATAGTTGACTTACAACACAAACTTAACAATTCAGCAACGTGCATTTTGTCCTTGGGATGAATTCATCCTAACTGCAGAACCCTTAATTGTGCCTGGTCAGACAAGCACTAGACCACCACTGTGGGTTGTGGGTCAGATACTGTTGAATTGTGGCGATACTAATCTCAAATTCTCTAGTATCCGGAACCTGGATACATATACACATGTCAGTCACCTCTCACCTTAAACATAAATGGTTACCTGCGATATTGTTCCAGGAGGAGCATTTTCCGCTAAAGGTATATCCGCTTTTATTATGTTGAACAGTGTGCGTTGGAGATACGACAGTTGGTCATGATATAGCTATATTCAAATCTGAATCAGTTAAATCATTAGTGACATATAACGAAGGTGGAATCTGCCAAATGAGAAATTTGGCTGTTTATTCGGTTGGATGTGCATGTGCCTAAGTTCAGTACGGCAGTGTCCGCTATGTGACAACATTTTAAGAAAGATGAGTTGTTTTGGCAACAGATTAATTTGAGATTTTAAGAATTACGTGTGATCAGAAAATGGGTGTGTTAGATCCAGGCTCTGAGCAGTTGAAGGATACTCACGATCTCATTTTTGATATAGGATTGTAATGTGGTTAAATATTATTTATTATTCTCTACCTATAGATAATGCAGAAACAATGGTCAGTTACATCACAACTCACCTACAAATAGTAATAAAAAACTAATTTATTGTATGGAATAAGATGTCATATAATATAATACAATCTTATCTGCATACATATATTTTGTATTGCAGATATTGTTTATTCCGAACCGAAATCCATACTTTTAAATAAAACAATCTTAAATCTTATTACAAAATAAATAAGATCTTATACACCAGATATGGAAAGATGAAGAGAATATGGTTATTCTTTCTTTCCATCTATGGTGTGTAAAATATCTTCAATAAATGCAATCATTGTGAACACCGATGACTCGGTTAAAGTGATATTTAAATACAGGTAGCATAATAATATGGCTTAATATTGCTGTAAACAATAATAAGAACAAGTATTTCAGTTTAAGGCGCGTTGCCTACCAAAACTTTGCGCCACGCGTGTTTTGGGCAATTTTTTGGAGCTATCTACTCGTTATTCAAATGAAATATCAACTAAAAAAATTACATTAAAATCCACATTATTACTGCATCTTAGTTATTTACTTGGAACTTTTGTCGTATAGAATTTGAGCATTTCCATTGAGTTTATAAAATAGATCCCAGAAAGCCATCCGGGATTTATAATTTCTCTTCTCAACTTGGAGTTCTGAGTCGATACGCAGGTAGTTCAGCGCTCCCTGAGTAACAGCAGGCCACTGTATGGGCAGCAGGTCAGTAGTCTGCGGAGTTGGGTTTCTGGAAAAGTAAATAGAACACGAGTTGAGCCATCAGTCAATTAAACTAGGCAGTATTATTATATATACCAACCCGAATTTGACAAAGTTAGCCCACAGCGTGGTTATGCGGTCGATGATAAGTTGATCTTCAGGTGTAGGATTTTCCATATAAGAGATATCGAAGAGATATCCAATTTCATCTGCATGTGAAGCGCCTGGTGCTGTGACATTCAGTCTGTCTTTCATAAAATTTCTGTCACCATCATAGGCAAACAAGTAGTGAAATATATTTCTGGCTCCAATATCAAGGTAGCGTTCTATGGTTCGTACTGCAGGATAGTTGAAGACAAAATCGGAACGGAACCTTATAATTCCTTCTTTCACATCTTCACTTATGTTCTCATCCCCAATATAAAAATGTCTCACCACTTCTTCCATTTCAACAAGGTCATCGAGGTTAAAATATTTGGCTAAGTTGTCATTAAACAAATTTAGGGACGAAATTTCTGCGGATGACATTGTTTCATACATTGCGAGGGCTTCTACACTGTTGTATCCTATAATGATGGGCACGTTTCTAAGATTCGGCTTTACGTTGAGCGGATGGTCGTAAATGAATCTTTCAACATCGGTAAAATCTTTTTCCACACATGGAAAAAACTCTAATCCAAGTTCTGAAGTCGATGCAATGATTAAATTAGTGTCGACGGTGGTTAGAAACGTTAAGGCTTCTTCTATATCTGAGGTAGAAAATCCAAGGTGTTCGGATAACTTTAGAGGTGCTGATGTATCAGGTTCTAATAATGCCCAGGGATCTAGTGCATTACCACTTTGTGTTATTACTTTATGAAAAAGTTTTTCTTGGCTGTATAATAATTGGAAGTCTACCGATACTCCGCCAGCACTCTCACCAAAAATAGTAATTTTATCAGAATCACCGCCAAACGCTTCAATATTGTCTTTAATCCATTTGAGGGCCAACTGCTGGTCTTTTAGACCTTGATTTCCAGGTACGTTAGGAGTGTCAAGACACATGAACCCATAAGGACCTAATCGATAATTTAAGGTAACTAAAATTATATCTTGTTTGACTAAATAACGCGGTCCGTAAATTAATCTGCCTGCGGATCCAATTGAAAATCCACCACCATAAATCCAAACCAACACAGGTAGTCTGTTTCCAGAATTAGCTGAATTTGGGGCATAAATGTTTAGATGAAGACAGTCCAATGTTCCTGCGACAGTTTTGTCAAATTCTTCCACTTGTGGACATATTGCTGAATCATCGTAAGCTTCAAAAACTTCATCAAAGCTCGGATGGGGTATGGAAGGCTAAAAATAAAGTAAGGTTTTAAACATTTTTCTCTATTATTATTTATTCATTATCTACTAGGACTACAGAAATGGGGCAGCCCCAACACCGCCCGGAACGCATTGTTGTACTGGACACGGAGGGCACTGTATGCCCTTTCAGTATAATCAACCCACTGGCTGCACGTGTATAAGGACGTGTACCATGATCAATAAAAAATATCCATACGTAATTACTTAACTTACCCCAAAAGGATTACTTTTATTCACAGTTGCGTATGGTATACCCATGAACATGGAATAATCGCCATCAGCAGCTTTAACACCACGAATTAAGCCAACTTTCGAGTCCACTAATGGGTCAATCCTCGACGATGCACTACCATCCTGGATCAGACCAAATAACAACGGTAAAATAACTTTGAATTTGCAATCCCACATGATGCTCACAGTTCGCTCGCAAGAGGTGAATTAACAGTGGCACTCTTAAAAATTGAAGGTGATCAAGAGATAAGGTCTTGTCGCTATGTCAAGTGTGTAGAGCAGACAGATAGATGTTGCTGACAACATAGGTCGACAGATTATCTACATAGAGTTTTGATAATGATTGCGAAACCACAGGACAAACAGTAGAGAACAATCGTAGATAACGCTATACCCACTAAATATACCGACGAGATTCTTTTATTTCAAGGTTTAATACTCGTAAGCAACTTTGAATGCATTTATCTAAGAGTTAATTGCTTATCGTTTCAGTTATGTACGACTACAAAGACTTTATTAATTTATAAAATCTGGCATCCATTAGGTAACACCGATTAATAAGTTCATTCGATTCTAGATTGTTGTATCACATAATACCTAATAATATGCTCAGCGCCGTATCTCCACGTCAACGTCGTGGTGGGGCTTGCGCGCTCTTGAGCTCTGGGTCTGGGCCGGTAGAGTTTATTTTGTCGACACAAGTTTAGGGCGAGAAGCCAGACACAAGAGAGATACAGAATCCTGCAAAGCAGCATGTAGCGAACTATTGGGCAGTAGCGAAGTCACGGACCACATCTCCCGAGAGAGAGAGTAACGGTGAGCCCTTTTGGCGCTTTCACTTTCCAGGCTTGGTGGTGTGACTCTCAAAAAGTATTTTCCGCTAGATAACTTTACCTACTCCTATCATGGTGACAAGTGTGGCTTCGACATACGTAAGTTGATCATGACATGACTGTCTTAAAATCTATTACAGATAATGTAGGAAACACTACTCGATGAATGCAAAAAAATATGTTTTAAGCAACCAAATTTTTGCACAAATTTTGTCTCGAGCAGTGTTTCCTTCGAAAAATGTGTCTTAGTTTCAATTTAGCAGTGTCCTACAGAATTCGGCATTATTACAACAGATCGTTTTGCCATACAAATTAACAAAACATTAGTCTGTTAGATCCCGGCGCTGATTACCTATGTGGCGAAGGATGTTTAATATCTGTCCTTGTTTTATGATACATAATAGGTAATTAGTTCGCATTAGAATCGTAAATATTTTCAATTTTCTTTTACCCAGATACAAATGTTACCGCACACACATCAAATATGAATGTTCTAGGGATAAAATAAAAAGCCAAATTATATTTTTGTTTTTTTAATGAACATGATACATGTGTCAATGTACACTGATGAGTTTAACGTTTATGATCAAAACACAGTAGCCAAAAAGGTACCAATCAAGTCTAATTTACATACATTTTCAATACCTGGTTTTACTTGGAACTTTCCACATACAGTTTTTGGGCTTTTTCATTGAGTTTATAAAATAGATCCCAGAAAGACATTCTGGATTTGTAATTTCTCTTCTCAACTTGGAGTTCTGAGTCGATACGCAGGTAGTTCAGCGCTCCTTGAGTAACAGCAGGCCACTGTATGGGTAGCAGGTCAGTTGTCTGCGGAGTTGGGTTTCTGGAAAAGTAAATAGAACATGAGTTGAATGATTCGAGAGAGTTAGGGTAGTATTCCCATGATCCTCGGTCCAAGCCTGGGAAGGGAACGCCGGGGTCGTTTTCAGGCAGTACGAGTTTGACAGACCCCCTCAATCCACTCCAGGGCGGAGGACATCCATGAGCATTTTCTATCTCGGAAAACAAAACATGAAGGTATTTTAAAGTGATATTTTATCTAAACTAAGTTATTTATATGTTGCAATACGTAACTACACTGCTTATCACTGTACATAGCTTTGATCTGTTCTGTGGTACATAGTACCTGCCTATAATTAACTTTGTACTTACCCGAATTTGACAAAGTTAGCCCATAGCGTGGTTACGCGGTCGATGATAAGTTGATCTTCAGGGGTAGGGTTCTTCATGTAAGAGATGTCGAAGAAATATCCAATTTCATCTGCATGCGATGCTCCTGGAGCTGTTACGTTAACTCTGTGTTTTACAAAATTTCTGTTGCCATCATACGAAAATAAGTAGTGGTATATATTTCTAGCTCCATTATCAAGGTATTTTTGAATAGTTCGCACTGCAGGATAGTTAAAGAAGAAATCGGAATCAAATCTTATAATTCCTTGTTTCACTTTATCGCTTATTTTCTCGTCTCCAATATAGTAATGTCTCACGAATTGTTCCATTTCAATAAGTTCTTCATCAGCAAAGTTAAAATATTGGAATAAACTCTCATAAAACAAGTTTAGAGTCGCAAATTCTCCGGATGACATTGTTTCATACTTTTCGAGGGATTCGTCACTGTTGTATCCTATAATGATGGGCACGTTTCTAAGATTCGGATTTACGTTGAGAGGATGGTCGTAAATCAATTTTTCAGCAATCTCTTCATCTGTTTCCACACAAGGACGAAACTCTAATCCAAGTTCTGAAGTCGATGCAATTACTAAATTAGTGTCCACCGTCGTCAGAAAAGTTAAGGCTTCTCCTGTGTCCATTGTTTTAAAACCAAGGTGTGCGGACAACTTTAGAGGTGCTGTTGTATCGGGTTCGACAATTGCCTTGGGGTGTAGTCCATTGCCGCTTTGCAATATTACTTTATCGAATAGTTTTTCTTGGCTGTATCTTAAATGGAAGTCTACCGACACTCCACCTGCGCTTTCGCCAAAAATGGTAATTTTATCAGAATCCCCACCAAATGCTTCTATGTTGTCTTTTATCCATTTGAGGGCTAACTGCTGGTCTTTAAGACCTTGATTACCAGGCACTTTATTGGCGTCGAGACACATGAATCCATAAGGCCCTAATCGGTAATTTAAGGTAACTAAAATGATATCTTGTTTGACTAAATAACGTGGTCCATACAGGAATCTGCCTGAAAATCCGATCGAAAATCCACCACCGTATATCCAAACTAAGACCGGCAGTCGGTTTCTAGAATTAGCTGAGTTTGGTGCATAAATGTTTAGATGAAGACAGTCCAATGTTCCTACTACAGTGTTATTAAATTCTTCAATTTGTGGACATATTGCTGAATCATCGTAAGCTTCAAAAATTTCATCAAAGCTGGGATAGGGTGCAGATGGCTAAAAAATATAAAAGTTTTGTTAAAAACAATTTACACTTCATTCAGAAAAAAACATGTAGGTAAATGTAGGTAACTCACACCGAAAGGATTACTTTTATCTACAGCTGCATAAGGTATACCCATGAACATGGAATAATCGCCATCAGCAGCTCTCAAACCACGGATCAACCCAACTTTGGAATCCACTAAAGGGTCAATCCTCGACACTGCACGGCCATTCTGGATCAGACTTAATAAGAACGGTAAAATGACTTTGAATTTGTAGTCCCACATGATGGGGTCACGGTTCGCTCGCGAGAGGTAGAGAAACACTGATACTTTTAACACTGAAGGTGATCATGAGATAAGGGGCCTTGTATTTTGTCAAGTGTGCTGTGGAGATATAGATGCTGCTGACAATATATTACGATAGATTACATTGAAATTGATAAATCATTGCGAAAACGCAAGACTGGCAAGATAGTTTAGATAATGTCAATAAATGTATTTCTAAAATAAGCAAGGGGGTATGTCATACTACCTGCTTATGTAAAAATTTGAAGTACCCAAGCAATTTCAAAATGCTAAATGATCATCATCATTTCAGCCGAAAGACGTCCACTGCTGTACATAGGCCTCCCCCAGGCTCCTCCACTTCGACCGGTCTTGTGCTTCCCACATCCAGCGGATACCCGCGGCCTTCACAAGGTCATCGGTCCACCTTGAGGCCTTCCCACTCTACGTTTTCCGGTATGCGGTCGCCACTCCAGAACCTTTCGGTCCCATCGGCCATCTCTTCTGCGAGCAATGTGCCCTGCCCACTGCCACATGTTAAATGATTTGTCACTGCAATTGTTTTTAAATAACTAAGAATATTGTTAAAAACTAAACAGTTGGAAAAGTTTTACGAGGAAAAACCTAAACAATACGAGTTATTCTAATGTAGTAAAGCGAGGGGGAAAATGAAATAATATCTGCGGAATTAATAAGCTCTGTTTTATTTCACAAAACGTGTGTAGCAGTAAAAATAGTTAGTATAAAGACACTTTACGTATTTTAGACAGCACAATCTTAAATTTAATAAATTCCAAAATATCGTTTGTTAATATTATTAGGTATTGCGGCACATGTGTATTGATCGGTTTCCTCTCGGTATCCAACTTGAGCTTTTTCATTCCCCACTATTTCTCCGCCCAGTAAGCCATTTACAGGTTATTCTTATAACAAGCCACCGATGGCTCAAGATGACGATGATAGCCCGCTTATGATGGATATGGGTAGCAAACCTGACTTCCAAGGCTACCAACACACTAAACCAGCTCCACCTCCTCCACCACCGCAGGACCACGCACCTAGCTACGGTCATCATGACGGTCCACCACCTTCGTACCAACCTGAATCTGACTATCCTGATCTCATCTTTAATAACCCACACGGACCCATGGGGGACGGGAAAGGTGGAGACTCTATAAAAGGGAATGATATGGGAATGGTGCCATCGCCTCTCCCATCTGATGACATGAAGCCAGACGCACATGGAGCTCCAATGGACGATCACGGCTTTCCTAATGATTTTCCCGGAGATTTTAAGTACCACCACGACTTCGATGAGCACGATCACGACCACGACCATTATCATTATCACCATCCAACGACTACAACTACAGAGATGCCTCGTGTCAACAGATACAGTTACTATTACCTAGGAAAGAAGCTTTACTATTTGCCTCTGTACTTTAGTGTATATTTTGTCGTCTACGTGGGAGCTCTCATCATCAAAGCCGTACTACGTCATAAGATTACGTATCCCAACAGCTGGAGACCAAACGACACGACAGCGGGTTTCTTCTCAAAGAGGTCAATCGAATCGCATCTTTCAAACGAGAATCTTCACGAGATCACCGGGAGAGTAACGCGAGCTATTGCTACAGCAGCTGAAAAATATGTTGGTGAAAAGAGCAAACAAGAATAAGACACTTTATGATCTTATTGTTGATACTTCAAGAGATTTAGATGAATCTTTTAACCGTATTCATGGAAATATGTGTATCAATTCTATCGAATATGTAAATAGTTTAAGTTCGTTGTGAACTGGACACGTTTAATCGCTACCCAATGTTCCTTCTTGTTTGAACGTAGTTCATTGTCACAACACTAATTATAACAGTAAATTAACTTAAGTTTAAAATATATCAAAAATCTATTAATAGTTGCATTTTATTGAACCTATACCACCGATAGGCTAATATAACTACAGCATAAATAACTTATCGTTTTCATGCAGAAAAATGCAAATACGACAATATATTTTTGCCATTCTTACGGAATCTATCTTTTCTTATTCCATACAAATAAGATATTCTTTTTTCGAGAGACTTACAACTGATCTATTGAAGAACGGGACGTTTACGAAAATAAAAATGAAATCCCTTCACGAAAGCTCAATAAAGTACTACTGATACCGACTGAAAATCGGGGAGCTTTAGCTACATAAGAAAGTAGCATGAGCAATTGTAGGCATCGTACTTTCCAAACTGTGTGTGTGTGTTGTTTTATAATTATATATGTATTGTGTTTTATGGTCCTCAGTTGCCTGAAATAAAGGGGTTAAATAAATAAAACTGTTCAGATTTATGTTTACTGGCATCTGAAATACTGTTACTCCAACTTAACTCTGGTCAGGCCAGGGTATCATATTTTTCTGTAACCTGTTTTATAGCAATAAAATAAATAAATGTTTTTATTATTTATAGATCTATCAACAAGATGATAATTATGATGAATTAAAGATATTTTATTGGACTATGATACATGATAAAATCTTAATTTACACAATGGAGCATCGCTTTAAACCCAGCACAAAAACGATAAAGTGAAAAATATATCTAATGGTTAACTTATTGGAAAGTCAAAGTAATGTTTACTGTTTTCTTTGACTATCGCGGTCTTGTGCATTCGGGATTCTTGCTTTAAGGTCAAACTGTAAATAAATAATATTATTGGGTTCATTTTTTTTTATTCTCGTAAGAACATGACATACAGTTCACTTAAATGAGATTTAATTTTTTGAGTGTTATGCGGCGTTTAAGAGAGCAAATTCGACGAAAAAGGACAGATTTGTGGAAAGAAAATTCTTGGATTTAGCACCACCATAATGCACCTTCGCACAAGGCCATAATTGTGAACGAATTTCTGACCACAAACTCAACAAATACCATCGAGCAACCACCTTATTCACCAGATATGGCTCCAGCCGATTTCTTTATTTTCCTAAACTCAAATTACCACATCGTGGCACCCGTTTTCATTGTTATTAGGACACGCGCGAAAGACATTTGCGCGAAAGACACTTGCGCGAACCCACATGCGCGAAAAGACATTTCCGCGCATGGACTTTTGCGCGAAGGGACACTTGCGCGACAAGACATTTCCGCGAACGGACGTTTGCGCGACTGGACTTTTGCGCGACTGTACCTTTGCGCGAACGGACACATGCGCGAAACCTACCTAAGGTACCTATATTTTCGAATTTTCCATCATGGGTGTCGTTTTCAGGGTATTTGGGGCATCTAAAGCCGATGGTGGGGTCAAAATGAAAATCCAAGATGGCGGCGGAGAAAATTTTCGAATTTTCCGTCATTGGTGTCGTTTTCAGGGTATTTGAGGCATTTAAAACCGATGGTGGGGTCAAAATGAAAATCCAAGATGGCGGCCGAGAATTTTTTTCGAATTTTCCATCATGGGTGTCGTTTTCAGGGAATTTAGGGCTAGGGACAGATGTTCAATTGTATTGTATAGTTACGACCGTCGTCTCTTTATTTCAGTTTTAATTGTATCTTGGTAACTACGGACGTACAATTTAAATGTAAATTACATGGGCAGGTAAGTGTTGTTAAATAAATTAATACTGAATAAAAAGTGGATACGTTATGAAAAAAATGATGAAATATAATATAATAGTTTATAAAAATTGGCAAATATTTGTAATCATTGATTTATCGATAGTTTTCGACCGGAGACACCGGTTGACCTGAAGTGATCCTGTGACCGCGCGCTCTCCGCCCTCTATCTCGAAAATGGTTCACCGTATCAAAAACTTTTTAAACAAAATTTGTAGAGAATTTTGTATTCTACAATATTGAGAATAAATACAAATAGCAAAAAACCCATAGGAAATGAGTTATTTACAAAAAAAGCGCAAAAGAACGATTTTTGTGACCTTTGACCTTGAAATTTAATAGTTGCGCACACCCTACCATATGTAGGTTTTGAGACAACTTTTAGGGTGTCAATATACAAGTATTTACAGACTTACAGCTGGGTATCTCGAATTCCGAGGTGAACTTACTATAATGACTGGACTACTAAGTTTCAGTACGGCAGTGTCCGCTATGTGACAACATTTTAAGAAAGATGAGTTGTTTTGGCAACAGATTAATTTGAGATTTTAAGAATTACGTGTGATCAGAAAATGGGTGTGTTAGATCCAGGCTCTGAGCAGTTGAAGGATACTCACGATCTCATTTTTGATATAGGATTGTAATGTGGTTAAATATTATTTATTATTCTCTACCTATAGATAATGCAGAAACAATGGTCAGTTACATCACAACTTACCTACAAATAGTTATAAAAAACTAATTTCTAATTTATTGTATGGAATAAGATGTAATCTAATACAATCTTATCTGCATACATACATTTTGTAGGTATTGTTTATCGCTTTTAAATAAAACAATCTTAAATCTTATCTCAAAATAAATAAGATCTTATAAACCAGATATGGAAAGATGAAGAGAATATGGTTATTCTTTCTTTCCATCTATGGTGTGTAAAATATCTTCAATAAATGCAATCATTGTGAACACCGATGACTCGGTTAAAGTGATATTTAAAAACAGGTAGCATAATAATATGGCTTAGTATTTCTGTAAACAATAATAAGAACAAGTATTTCAGTTTACGGCGCGTTGCCTACCAAAACTTTGCACCATCCGTGTTTTGGGCAGTTTTTTGGAGCTATCTACTCGTTATTCAAATGAAATATCAACTAAAATAATTACATTAAAATCCACATTATTACTGCATCTTAGTTATTTACTTGAAACTTTTGTCGTATAGAATTTGAGCATTTCCATTGAGTTTATAAAATAGATCCCAGAAAGCCATCCGAGATTTATAATTTCGCTTCTCAACTTGGAGTTCTGAGTCGATACACAGGTAGTTCAGCGCTCCCTGAGTAACAGCAGGCCACTGTATGGGGAGCAGGTCAGTAGTCTGTGGAGTTGGGTTTCTGGAAAAGTAAATAGAACATGAGTTGAGCCATCAGTCAATTAAACTAGGAAGTATTATTATATATACCAACCCAAATTTGACAAAGTTAGCCCACAGCGTGGTTATGCGGTCGATGATAAGTTGATCTTCAGGCGTGGGGTTTTCCATATAAGAGATATCGAAGAGATATCCAATTTCATCTGCATGTGACGCGCCTGGTGCTGTGATATTCAGTCTGTCTTTGACAAAATTTCTATCACCATCATAGGCAAACAGGTAGTAATATATATTTCTGGATCCAATACCAAGGTAGCGTTCTATGGTTCGTACTGCTGGATAGTTGAAGAAGAAATCGGAACTGAACCTTATAATTCCTTCTTTCACATCTTCACTTATTTTCTCATCCCCTATATAGAAATGTCTTACCACTTCTTCCATTTCAACAAGGTCATCGAGGTTAAAATATTTGGCTAAGTTGTCATAAAACAAACTTAAGGACGCAATTTCTGCGGATGACATTGTTTCATACGTTTCGAGGGATTCGTCGCTGTTGTATCCTATGATGATGGGTACGTTTCTAAGATTCGGCTTTACGTTGAGCGGATGGTCGTAAATGAATCTTTCAACATCGGTAAAATCTTTTTCCACACATGGAAGAAACTCTAATCCAAGTTCTGAAGTCGATGCAATGATTAAATTAGTGTTGACGGTGGTTAAAAACATTAAGGCTTCTTCTATATCTGTTGTGGAAAATCCAAGGTGTTTCGACAACTTTAGAGGTGCTGATGTATCAGGTTCTATTAACGCCCAGGGACCTAGTGCATTGCCGCTTTGCGTTATAACTTTATCAAATAGTTTTTGTTGGCTGTATAATAATTGGAAGTCTACCGATACTCCACCAGCGCTCTCACCGAAAATCGTTATTTTATCAGAATCCCCGCCAAACGCTTCTATGTTGTCTTTAATCCATTTGAGTGCCAACTGTTGGTCTTTTAGACCTTGATTTCCAGGTACGTTAGGAGTGTCGAGACACATGAACCCATAAGGACCTAATCGATAATTTAAGGTAACTAAAATTATATCTTGTGTGACTAAATAACGCGGTCCATATAGGAATCTGCCTGAAAATCCAATCGAATATCCACCACCGTGAATCCAAACTAAGACCGGTAGTCGATTTCTAGAATTAGCTGAGTTTGGCGTATATATGTTTAGATGAAGACAGTCCAATGTTCCTACTACAGTTTCGTCAAATTCTTCCATTTGTGGACATTTTGCTGAATCATCGTAAGCTTCAAAAACTTCATCAAAGCTTGGTTGAAGTTTAGATGGCTAAAACAATAAGTAAGGCTTTTAAACATTTTAATGTACGCTCAGTAAAAAATATCTACTTGTAGTAAGTATATAACTTACCCCAAAAGGATTACTTTTATTCACAGTTGCATATGGTATACCCATGAACATGGAATAATCGCCATCAGCAGCTTTAACACCACGAATTAAGCCAACTTTCGAGTCCACTAATGGGTCAATCCTCGACGATGCACTACCATCCTGGATTAGACCAAATAACAACGGTAAAATAACTTTGAATTTGCAATCCCACATGATGCTCACGGTTCGCTTGCAAGAGGTGGATTAACACTGACACTTCTAACAATTTAAGGTGATCAAGAGATAAGGGGCCTTGTCGCTATGTCAAGTGTGCGGTGCAGACAGATATAGATACAGATGTTGCTGACAACATGAATTGACAGATTATCTACATTGAATTTGATAAATGATTGCCAAACCATTTGTCAAAGTAGGGGAAGGGTATACTCGTACAGAACTCTGTACCCACAATAAGTTTATGTCGTAGATGGATTGTCGAATCCGCTGTTTTACATAGCCGCTAGCAGTTTAACAAAACAGCTTCGTTATGTAAAAAAGCTCAACGCTGTTGTAACGCGATATCACCTGTCCTTTCCGACTTTACGCAGGTAATGTTATTCCATTACATTTTGGCGTTAGCGTTTGGCGTGAACTCCATCAAAAATGTTTTTTGTCTAGGCCTACAGCTGGGCTGTCATAACATTACGTTTAAGAAAACTGCTCCCCATGTTTAGAAACGTTATGCAGAATGGCTTATCTGCAGTCACAATAAGCGTTTGGTATGGTTTCTAATGATGCATCGGTCGCAGTGACCAAGCTAGGGCACCCTAACCAATTGGTTTAGGTTAGGTTAGACCTGTGACCAACCGCGCTACTGCAAAGTTGGTCGTAGAACATGATTATATACATATTTAGTATTTGTATTATGGCTGAGTTTCATAAACTCTGAAACTTCATATTAAAACTGTCTCTAAAATCACTGTTTTTTCGCTTGTGTTAGTCATTTACACTCATAGTACTTATCTTGTTAATTTCTGTTTCGGACGCCATTTTGTTTGTTACATACAGAGCCATACAGATGTTGCTGACAACATGGATTGACAGATTATCTACATTGAATTTTGATAAATCATTGCGAATCCGCAAGGCAAGCGATACAGTAGACGTGATGAGAGTTATCTAATTATAAGGGAAAATGATAATTGAGTACCAACAGGTTTATTTGTACTATTTTACTACTCAATTAAGAACTGAGTTCATGTTCACACGGGCGTAAAAATATCGCGGCGGGATGTGATCACGCAGTGTATTTTCAAGTCTCGTGTTGAACCAAATATTGAGAATCCAACAGATTGCAACCTAGCGCTTCGAAAAAACCACTGTTGTATTTTCAACTCTCCGTGTTCTAGTTCGCTAATCTAGCCGAGATATTTTTACGTCCATCGGGTGCGTACGTGGACTTACATGTAGATTTATTGACGGAACTACATTTAAACAAATGCTTATTATTTGTTCCGTTGTTTAAGCTAATATCTAGTTAAGTTAGTTAGTTAATAGTTTGTGGGCCAAATATAGTTGAATGTTGGCGATACTTAAGTATATCCAATTTTCTAGTATGTGGAATCTGGATATCCATGTCAGTCACCTCTCACCTTTTTTCGAGGAGGAGCATTTTCCGTTATAGGTTTATTCGCTCTTATTATGTTGCACAGGGTGCGTTGGAACTCTCTGAAGTGCGCCTGAGGTGGTATGGCCATGTAATGAGAAGGCCCAAGGAACACGTGACTACGCAAGTCCTCCACTTGAATCCAGGTCCTAAAAGGCGAGGTACACCTATTATCACTTGGATGTCTGTAATCAACAATGACCTGAAGCAAGCCCAAGTAAATAACTCGATGACCCAGAACCGAAACAACTGGCGAAGAATGACGAGGAGAGCCGACCCCAATTGAAATGGGATATGGCTAGGCAAAGAGAGAGATGTGACATAAAACGAATGTAGAATCTGTCAAATGAGCTATTTGGCTATGTATTCTGTTAAAACATGTAGACAGTTTTCACTTAGGCAGTGTCCAGAAATATGGCGTATTATGTTATGTTAAGAAATAAAAGTGGTTTTGGCAACAGTTTTAGTGTGAGTTTTTAAGCTCTGTTCAGCCTGTGCCGCCTACGGCGATGGTGATGGATGCTCAGGATTTCATTCTTAGTTTGTGATTCTAATGCAGTCACATATTTTCTATAACTCTCTACCCATATACAGAAACAATGGTCAGTTACATCGCATCTCAATGTTCAACTACAAAATTTCCTCTTCAGTAGCTTACAAAAGGAGTGTAGTAACTAATAGACGACTTTTTTATTTGTTGAATGTAATGTGCTCAATCAACATCTTATCTATACTTTATATTATTCGTTGCGAAATCGTTAGGTACCTTTAACAAAACAATCTTAAATCTTATCTCAAAATAAATAAGATTTGACACATCAGAGACGAAAAGATATTTTATAAATGCAATCATCGTGAACGCCAATGGATCAGTCATATTATATTTAATTACAGGTGGCCTATAGCAGTACTGCTGTTAACAAATATTAAGTAAAAACAATCTAGTTTAATAAATTCTGTAATTTATCAGCAAATAACGATGATGCTGTCATCATAGTTATTTACTTGGAACTTTTGTCGTAGAGAATTTGAGCATTTTCATTGAGTTTATAAAATAGATCCCAGAAAGCCATCCGGGATTTGTAATTTCTCTTCTCAACTTGGAGTTCTGAGTCGATACGCAGGTAGTTCAGCGCTCCCTGAGTAACAGCAGGCCACTGTGTGGGCAGCAGGTCAGTAGTCTGCGGAGTTGGGTTTCTGGAAAAGTAAATAGAACATGAGTTGAGCCATCAGTCAATTAAACTAGGAAGTATTATTATATATACCAACCCGAATTTGACAAAGTTAGCCCACAGCGTGGTTATGCGGTCAATGATAAGTTGATCTTCAGGCGTGGGGTTTTCCATATAAGAGATATCGAAGAGATATCCAATTTCATCTGCATGTGACGCGCCTGGTGTTGTGGCATTCAGTTTGTTTTTGACAAAATTTCTATCACCATCATAGGCAAACACGTAGTAATATATATTTCTGGCTCCAATATCAAGGTAGCTTTCTATGGTTCGTACTGCTGGATAGTTGAAGAAGAAATCGGAATCAAATTTTATAATTTCTTGTTTCACTTCTTCACTTATTTTCTCGTCTCCGATATAGTAATGTCTCACGAATTGTTCCATTTCAATAAGTTCTTCATCAGAAAAGTTAAAATATTGGAATAAACTCTCATAAAACAAGTTTATAGTCGCAAATTCTCCAGATGACATTGTTTCATACTTGTAGATGGATTCGTCACTGTTGTATCCTATAATGATTGGCACGTTTCTAAGATTCGGATCTACGTTGAGCGGATGGTCGTAAATCAATTTTTCAGCAATCTCTTCATCTGTTTCCACACAAGGACGAAACACTAATCCAAGTTCTGAAGTCGATGCAATTACTAAATTAGTGTCCACCGTCGTCAGAAAAGTTAAGGCTTCTCCTGTGTCCATTGTTTTAAAACCAAGGTGTGCGGACAACCTTAGAGGTGCTGTTGTATCGGGCTCGACAACTGCCTTGGGGTTTAGTGCATTGCCGCTTTGCAATATTACTTTATCGAATAGTTTTTCTTGGCTGTATCTTAAATGGAAGTCTCCCGACACTCCACCTGCGCTTTCCCCAAAAAGGGTAATTTTATCAGAATCCCCACCAAACGCTTCTATGTTGTCTTTTATCCATTTGAGGGCTAACTGCTGGTCTTTAAGACCTTGATTACCAGGAACTTTAGGGGTGTCGAGACACATGAATCCATAAGGCCCTAATCGGTAATTTAAGGTAACTAAAATGATATCGTGTTTGACTAAATAACGCGGTCCATATACGAATCTGCCTGAAAATCCGATCGAAAATCCACCACCGTGTATCCAAACTAAGACCGGCAGTCGGTTTCTAGAATTAGCTGAGTTTGGCGCATAAATGTTTAAATGAAGACAGTCCAATGTTCCTACTACAGTGTTATTAAATTCTTCAATTTGTGGACATATTGCTGAATCATCGTAAGCTTCAAAAACTTCATCAAAGCTGGGATAGGGCGCAGATGGCTAAAAAATATTAAAGATTTGTTAAAACATTTTACACTTCATTCAGAAAAAAACATGTAGATAAATGTAGGTAACTCACTCCGAAAGGATTACTTTTATCTACAGCTGCATAAGGTATACCCATGAACATGGAATAATCGCCATCAGCAGCTCTCAAACCACGGATCAATCCAACTTTGGAATCCACTAAAGGGTCAATCCTCGACACTGCACGGCCATTCTGGATCAGACTTAATAAGAACGGCAAAATGAATTTGAATTTGTAGTCCCACATGATGGGATCACGGTTCGCTCGCGAGAGGTAGAGAAATACTGATACTTTTAACAATTGAAGGTGATCTTAAGTTAAGGGGCCTTGTATTTTGTCAAGTGTGGTGTGGAGATATAGATGCTGCTGACAACATGTTCCGATAGATTACATTGAAATTGATAAATCATTGCTAAAACGCAAGACTGACAAGATAGTGTAGATAATGTCAATAAATGCATTTCTAAAATAAACAAGGGGTATGTCATACTACCTGCTTATGTAAAAAGTTGTCATGTTCCAAGTACCCAACCAATTTCATTATGCTAAATGATTTGTCACTGCAATTGTTTTTCATTTAACTTAGAATTTTGTAAAAAAAAAACTAAACAGTTGGAAAAGTTTTAAGAAAAAAAACCTTGAGAATACGAGTTATTCTAATGTAGTAAAGCGAAGGGGAAAATGAAATAATATCTGCGGAATTAACAAGCACTTTTTTATTTCACATAATGTGTGTAGCAATAAAAAATAATTGATATCAAGACACTATATGTATTGTAGACAGCACAATCTTAAATTTAATAAATTCCAAAATATCGTTTGTTAATATTATTAGGTATTGCGGCACATGTGTAAGGATCGGTTTCCTCTTGGTATCCAACTTGAGCTCTTTCATTGAGCCTATACAATAGATCCCAAAAAGTCATTCGAGCTCTGAAGATCCTCTTTTTAACTTTAAGTTCCGAGTCAATAGTCAAATAGTATAGGCTGTCCTTTGTAACGATAGGCCATTCAACAGGCAGCAGTTCTGTTCTATCTGGAGTAGGGTTTCTGAAAGAATTGAGGTAAATATTAAAGTTCTATTTATTAATTGCTATACTTTTTCAATAGGACGTCCGTTATTTTCACAGTTAAGCTTAGTTTTTCTAAGATTCTTGAGCGAAAACTGTCACACAATAATGGCTGTCCAATTACAGAGCATTTTTTGACACTTTAACGTCAATACTCGTGAAAATTACAGATTATCATGGCGGCCGTTATAATATGACGAAATTGCTTGAACTTTAAGTTACATATATACATACACATATAGCTTATGCATACTAGAGACTAGTTCGAATGAGATCATGAACCTACCCAAATTTAACAAAATTGGCCCATAGCGTAGTTATGCGATCAATGATAAGTTCATCTTCAGGCGCCAAGTTTTTGTCCATGTAAGATATATCAAATAAATAGCCAAGTTCATCTGCGTGTGATGCTCCTCTAGCTGTTACATTGAGTCTGCTTTTTAAAAAGTTTCTCTTTCCGCTGTAGGCAAATAAGTAGTAATATATCTCCTTCGCTCCACTGTCAAGATATTTTTGAATGGTTCGTACCACTGGATAATTAAAGTAAAAGTCTGAATTTAGTTTTATGATTCCTCCTTTTACTTCTCTACTTATTTTTTCATCTCCAATGTAGAAATGTCTTACAAATTCTTTCATATCATTGAGCTCTTCAGTATCAAAGTTAAAATATTCTTCTAAATTGTCATAAAACAAGTTCAAGTTTGTGAAATCTTCGGGGATCAAGTTTTCGTATGCTGCTAAAGCTTCGTCACTATTGCATCCTAACAGGATGGGAACATTTTCAAGACTTGGCTTCTTAATGTTGACGGGATAGTCATACATAAATTTTTCAACATTTCCAAAATCTTTTTCTACACATGGACGAAATTTAAGGCCAAGTTCAACCGTCGCTGCGGTCAATAAATTTGAGTTGACCGTAGACAGAAATTGTAACGCTTCGTTTGTGTTTGTAGCCATAAAGCCAAGATGTTTCGATAATTTCAGAGGTGCTGATGTATCTGGTTGCAACATAGCCCAGGGATATAATGCAGTGCCGCTTTGCATTATAGCTTGGTGAAATAATTGTTCGTTGCTATAAATCAAGTGGAAGTCTACTGATGAAGCACCAGAGCTACTACCGCATATTGTTACTTTACTAGAATCGCCACCAAACGCCTCTATATTGTCTTTAATCCACTTTAATGCCAATTGCTGATCTTTTAAACCTTGATTTCCAGGCACATTCGGTGTATCAAGGCACATGAACCCATAAGGGCCTAAACGATAATTGAAAGTTACTAAAATAATTCCTTCTTTGACTAAATACCGAGGTCCATACAAGTATCTCCCGGAGAATCCAATCATGAACAAACCTCCATAAATATAAACTAACACTGGTAACAGATTTCTAGAGTTGCTTGAATTTGGAACATATATGTTAACATGGAGACAATCTAATGTTCCAACTATAGTATTGTTAAACTCTTCCATTTGGGGACATATGGCTGAATCGTCAAAAGCTTCGAAAACTTCATTAAATCTAGGACGGGGTATAGCCAGCTGGAAGGAAAAAGGTTATTTCACTGGTTGTGTTATATTACACATAGCATTGTACTGACGACGGACGGTTATAGGACAGGGTGTTGTAGCACTACCTGTGAGAAGCCTATGTCCACAAGTGGACTGCGATAGGCTCAATCGATGACATACATAGCATTAATCGGTTTTTGTTTGAAGTTTGATTTTAGTCGCTAGGTACTTTCATCATCATATCAGCCGAACGACGTCCATTGCTGGACATAAGCCTTCCTCAAAAGGGGGGGATTTGCCACTATCGCCACGCTTGGCAGGCGGTTTGGCGATCGCAATATGGTAGTCAAATGCATAGAGAACGCTGTTGCCCATTCTCTAGTAAGTCCCTTAGTCGACTTCTACGACACCCACGGGAAGAAATGGGATGGTGCTATTCTTTTACGTCCGGCACCACACGGAACACGTCGAACAGGTACTTTCATATTTATCTTTAATTAAGTTTTCCAATAAGAGTTGCAAGTCAAATTCTCATTTTATCTTATTAGTTAATTACTTACTCCGAAAGGGTTGCTTTCATTGACAGTAGCGTACGGTATACCCAAGTACATTGAGTAATTGCCATCCGTAGCTCTCAAACCGCGAATCAAGCCAACTTTGGACTTGACTAGAGGATCAATCTCTGACAATCCTCTGACATTATGCATCAGGCCAAATAATGCAAGAAAAAAAATGTTTAGTTTCCAGTTCCACATGACGAGGTTTCTTAACACTTGTCTTGTTGTCTTTCAGGATCAGCCACTCTACCTGTTTGAAAAATAAAGGTACTTTTATTGTTTTGTTGGATGCGAAGAGCAATACTGTTACCGGTAAAACTTATAGCAAAATAACTATTTTTCCTCTGTAAGTCCCCGTTACAGAAGTAGGTACTCTTTAGTATTTTTCTTCTTTTCATACGTTCAACTCGCTGAATATCCGGTGCTAGAAAATGTTTAAAGGTGCTTATTCTTCAGTTCTACTGGTTTTACAGCAACCAGGATTTATTTTGGTGTTTACGTCCACAGTTTCCGAAAAAACAACTTTATCGTCTTAAATATAGCCACATCCCGATAATGGACAGCTGGCCAGGATTTAACACTGGTCTACACTAAGCTTAGTATCTATTTGTCTAGTATCAGTCGCAAAAATAACAAATACCTAACCAAGAAACTAGTAGTTTTATTATACAAAACAGTCTTGCATCCATAGACCAAGTAATTATATTGGGCAGGTTTAACCAAACATAACATATTGTTTACAGTAAAATTCCAAAGTGCAGACTACACTTTAGTTTTGGCTAGCTACACCTAAGTGTAGCCGCATTGCAGATTTGAGCCGACTCATGATGAAATATCGTTTTTTAAGTTAGTGCAGTATCTTATTTCTCGATGCAGCATTTTATATAACAAATATTTTATTATTATTTGGTTCTAAGAATCATGTTACAGTTTATCTCAAGTATAGATTATGAGAACATAAGATAAGTAGAACGTGGAGCGAGCACTTGTGATAATTACATGGTCACAAGCTGTACGTCGTACGGTCAACCGTTTGCCCATGGTAACAGTTTGAAATTGATAACACCTTTATTTTTATCTAGCTTTTTTCAGCAGCTTCGCCCGCGCATAGGTCAAAAAATATTCCACGGGAACGTAGGTACTACCGTGATAAAAAGTGTCCCATGTGTTCCATCACAACCATCACCAATTCCATCACACAAAAACGACTCATCAGCCGTTTTTGTGTGATGGAGTACCAAACATCGAAACATCTAAACATAAATTAAGTGAACATGCACAATATTACAGATTAGAGAAACCCAAGCCGTTGTATGTACATTGCAATTTTATAAACTAAAATGTGTCAAGTAAAATCTGCCCATCAATACCGGAGAAATCGTTGCATATACATAAAATATAAGATATAATAACTTGCTGCATGCAAGGTTAAACGGATTAAAAATAAATATTTTCCCTACACGACAATATACCAAAATAAAAATTAAACAAAATATCACTCAATTTTTTAATAGTTCGGTAAATATGTAAAGAATAAATGTGACAGTTTGACATATGTCCTATACAAAACCTGTCAAACTGCAATATTTATTCCGCGGAGAAAAGTTACCCTTATGTGGTTGAAAAAAAAAAACCAAAGAACGCAATCAAGCCCATCGTAGTAGTATAGTTCACCGTACAATCGTATATACGGAGTATGTTCAGACATAGAGAGAGTAAGCAACAATAAATTATGAAAGTTAGGAGGCCGGTGATAAATATTGACTTCCTTCATGACCCTTTTCACACTTGGAAAATTGTATTAATTGGAGACGAGACCATGTCTGCACGTTACGTGAGTGTGTTACTAACTATATCATAACACGTGTACATTTGGCTTACAATGAGAGATTAATAGCAAGTGAATCAAAGTTTTCCTTACCTTAAATTCCTAAATTCTTTGATGACTAGACACAGCTCTACTTATGCATCTACAGTTGCACTTATTAAAAAAAGAAACATGTAGTTATGAATCGATTTACAGTATTCATGAATTTCGATTGAAAACAGACACTACTTGTACACTCACTCATTTAATACTGATTTTTTTTATTTTATGAATAAGAATAAATCATTAACAAAATTAATTATTTATTAACATTATCTTTCGAACTATCTGTGCATATTTAATTACTTACGCATTTACTTGAAATCGTTAATGAGAAATGATATTTATTAAACAATTAATTTAAGGTTTATTCATAATAAAATTGTAGTATTTACTCACGTAATCTCTCAAATTTTATTGATTTAAACCTTACCTAACTACGGAAAAAAAGATAATCAAAGAAAACTGTAAAACACGTTAATTACCTGATAAAGTTGATACGAAACAGATCCAGTAGCTCGTCTCAAGCTTTCACTAGTGTGTCAACTGTACAAATTAAATTGACACGCCACTTAAGAGCACCACGCTCGCTCTGTTTACAGTATTCATATTTCAGTGCTCCCTTTGCACTGTTAACTGGGGCGCGGCATTACAAATCTGTCAGTAGCTTGCCCACCGGCGAACCATGAACAAGCACTGAGAAAAATCAAAAATAAGTACTTATAATTTTGAAAAGTGAAACCAAAGGACTAAAAGAGACCACCGACTTTTTAAATAGTTTTTCTTTTAAATACTTTATCTGGCACTTGCCATGGTGTCAAAAGGGGTGTTGTTGTCATGTCATGGGGTGGTGTGGTTGGGTGCGCTGGCGCTGGCGCTGTGGGCGGGCGGCGCGCGCGCTGCCTTGCGGTACGACACTGCTACGCCGTACAGTCCGCCCTACAGCAAGTATAAATATATTCCCATACAGTGAGTACTTTTATGTCTTTCTTATTTTTTTTAGTTCTAAATCTTGGATTATTTTGTAAAAAAAAGTTAAATGCTGTATTAAATAAAATAGAGCTTAGCACGAAAGTACGGAGTAAAAGTAACGAACGATTTTAAAATCGAAAATACTCGTTTCGCACATAAAAATTACCTAGTTTAAATACTTTATTCATATCTGTGGTAGTTGTGCTTGTCGTAAAAAATGCTATAGATAATTATATTAAAGAATCTTTCGATTTTACGGTACGTTAACGTAGCGCGTTTGTGCCCGCGCCTCTGATTGTTCTAAATCAAAACAAATGCCTCTAGCGGCGGACGGACGGAAGGTTTACGATGGTAAATTTTCGTTGATCTTAGCTTTTAGTATTGATTCTTTAAATACTTATTTAGGCCGGCAGTCATTTATTTTAAATATATGTAATTAATTAAAAAAATCATTTCAGCTTTTAAAAACATCGAACAAGTGTTAAAAATCTTTTTAATAATTAAACTCATTTCAACTTTAGTGTTGGCGAGATCCCGGAGGCGTCTCTGTCTTCCCCTGTAGAAGAGGAGTCGCAGAGTCGGATGCCGATGTCGGAGTTCATCCTGACAGCCCTACGAACAGCCCTGGACGTAGTCAGGAATGTCAACAAGCAACGTGCCATCACAGCATCCACCGCCGCTAATACCACAGCTGTTGCGGTATGTATTTAAACTTCTGGATCATCTTACAATACACATGATTTGACACTTTCGTGGTAGTACGTAATTGAAAGAAAGGACTAGAAATGAAAAGAAACACCAAATGTAAATGTCGTGCATGGAAAAACTAAAATCTGTAGTCGTTTTTGCCGACTTTATTAAGTGGTTTGATATTGGGCAATCTAAGGGTACGTACACTAAAAGTTTGATAAGAAATTAAGAAGTTTTAAGATTTAATGCTCATGTTTACAACCTACCTAAAAATTCCAATTCCGCATTCGAAATCTTAATATCTTCGAAAGAGAAAACCGATAGGTAATTATATATTTCTAACGTATGTAGAGATAGATTTTCTTATTTTTCTTCTGAGAACTTCTTCATATTGCCCTTTTTCGTTTAAGAACAGTTTGGTTAACATTCATTACTCAAGTGTGTCATTAGTCAGTGTCATCTGCTTTTAGTTAGAAATGTTAAACTGAGTAACAACGCTCACATCGAGTTTTTGGCGGGATCGCGTTGGAACATGTCGCACGATTTTTTTTATTTTCATGAAATTTCGTGAAATTGCAAATGAAAATCGTATAATTTATTACCGGTTTACAATAACATTGACTTAACTTTAACTTGACTGACTATGACTTTTGTAACTTCGTGCCTAATATCGGGCCATTTACTTGATTGAAAAGTAAAATTACTTGACGCTGGCTAAATGCACAACCCGTGCGAAGCCAAAATCCAAAAAAAACCGCTCACATCCAAAATCTGAACATTAATAATTGACAGAACATAAAAAAGAAGAAATTGAAACAAAAGTCTCATAACATTCATAGGAACATCGTAACTAAAACGTGCAAATTCCAATTAAGACATAATTAAACAAATCGACCGTGAATACTGCGCTCATCTGAAAGAATCTGAACATTCTAGTAGTGGCATGTGGCCGGAAGCAAATGAAACAAGGTCACAGTACGGTACCCGCTGAACTGGGTAAAGTGGGTGAAGTGGGTGACCGACTCCATGGCGCTAACTGGATGGTTTAGACGCAACTTATTTAGACAGCCGGCCGGCCATCGTGCCACGGTTGACATGCGCGTGTAAATCGAACTATAAAGCCTACTTAGCTTATTTCTTATAATTCTATCTGCATTCAGTTTCCAATTTGGGGTCGTTATTATTAGCACGTTTTTAAAAATAATTTGTCACGGGTACTTTTATTTTTGGCACTTGGCCTATTCGAGGCCTGCTATTTGCACGCTTATAGGCGTTGACCTGGTCTTATAAGGAGTTAAATATCCCATAATTAGAATTTTATTTTAGATAGTAGAAGTAGATTAGCATACGGAATTTAGATTACTAGGAAGGAATAATCTTGGGAGGTATTCGGAATCTTGTTGACTCGAATTACCCAAACATAAGGTTTAATCACTTCGGAATAAACTACTTTGAAACTCGAATAGCAACTTGTCGCAAGTTACGCAGTTTGCTTTAGCAAGAGACTAGTTTAGTAGGGTAACTTTGCTCGTCAACTTATTAAAGGCACCTATTATTTAATGTAAAACCAGACTAGACAAATATTCTGTACTTTTCTTTTAAAACAGCTGTGTAAGTTAGTTATTATGTCTATTCCTTTGTACGTTTCTAAAGTAAATTGACAGTTTTTGTGTCAATTTCACAGTTTTTGTGTCAATTTCTGCATAAATTAAATACAGGCTGTTGGCCTATTTTGCTGTCATGAACATTTTCAATTACTATCAGTTGCCCACACTTTTCTCGATTACAGCGGAACTTCTTACTGTACCCAGTACGCAAATGCTCCTGAAAATTTAAATCGCTATTAGCACGTGAGTTTTCCAAAACTATCTCCTGTATTAGCTATTCTAGATTTACTTGTCACGAAAAACTAAATAATTGTTTTGACTTGAGGCCTATGTCCAGCAGTGGACGTCTTCCGGCTGAAATGATGATGATGATGATGATGTGATGTGATGTGATGACGGCTAATTCTCATTATACAAATGAAGTCATTTAGTTAGAATACAATGACATTTTCAGACGAAACCTTTCCAAAGACGAAATAGAACGAAGCCGAAAAACGAGACGGTGGGTAGCGGCCGAGGCTTCGAGGATTACTACGACGATGACCACCACCACCACTACGAGGAAACCACCACTGCGAAGCCTATGAAGCAGAAGGCCAGGTACACCGACCCCTGGGCTGGTTACTACGACTGGGTCATCAACGAGGGATCCTTCAAGTTCTGGAGTGTGTTCCAAGTGAGTATTTCATTAGATACATTGATTTTGGGGACAGGATACCGTTTCATAGAAGTATTTGGCATGAATATAAAAAATCCAGTAATCGGCATTTTGTAGTTTGTATATATTTTGCTGTATTGTTAAATATCGCTATCGCTAGTGTCGTGTAGTTATGATAAAATATTTAATTAAGGCTACTAAGTGCCGACAGTGCCGACACCTTTTGGACACAGACGTCATCATCTCCTGAATGTGCATAAATAGACTTGACCTCAAGCGCAGCGTAGCGCATCGTAGCGCGAAAATTTTTGTTGTTTATAATTTCGTAACAAAAAGTGCTATTACGAGTACGTTGTCATTTGACGATCAGCCGGTAGTTAGAAGACATAACATTGACATAGTTACGAGTGGAGCCATGTGATGACCGTCGTTACAGGGCGATGTAGCCAGCGAGACCTTGCCGATGTCGTTACAGACAACCATTTCCTAGATCGAGGTTTCGACAACAATAAGAGTATGTATTTAGATAAACTTAAGGCTCGTTTACATTAACTTATTTCCCACCATTAACGTATTGTCTATAACTACTAAATAGGAGCAATTATTGACAACGCATCGGCTGGTTGTCGAAACGTGATATTATTTTCACGGCCGCTTCTTAAGTGCTTCTTCATTTAAATGTTTCCTGATTTTTTCTAACTTTAACGATAACGTGTACGTTAGCAGCAAAGGGAAGATATATCTAAAAACTTCCTCTATTACAATTCGGTGGTAATAATTAAAAATAACGTCTAAAATACTCTTTGTGTAATCAAAGGAGCATAAAATCAAATACATTAGTTAATTAATAAAATATTTGTAAGCACACTGAGTTAATTGGATTTTTTGCTTCTGGAAGTATGTATTATTTAAAACGCAGGTGTAAAACCGAGAAATTCACGTAACATTTTGAGCAGTATTTTGTAAAGTCGATGTAACGTTTCAAAATGGTGGTCACGATCTCCCGGCAGGGTGGAGGTGGAGGGAGGATGTGAGTAGTTCTGGCGCTGCGGAGCGGCGCGTGCGGGTCGCGGTAATGACCCAGCGCTTATTGTGCCTGATTCACATTCTGATCCAAACCTTACCTTACCTCATAAAAGCTTATCTTTGTAAACAGACACATTATTACTCACTGACGGATGATTCAATACTTTTCATTCAGTAAAATGTTGTGGCTTTGAATGGCAAATAAAAGCTTTCAAGCCAGTGAGTAATCTAAACTTTAAATCAAAGACAGCCATGTGAACTAACGAAAAATAGCTAGCATTATTCGAAAAATATAAATACATACCGAAGTGTGTAGTAATTTTTTTCCGATACTGAAAATCTGAATACCATTAAAACTGCCGACAAATGACGTTTTACTGTCAAAGATCTCGTCCTAGTCTAGACACGGCCACTGATGACGGCCACAAGTGGAATTACTTTCACTATCCAGTTTTCTTAAACCTGTATCGTACCTAGATTTAGTTCTGCTGCTAAAGTGCCATTTTCCTGTAATTACAGCTCTTCACTGCTGCCCTGCTTCTGTACGCGTGTCTGTCGGCCATCTACTACGCCAAGTTCAACCCGATCCTGCCTGACTACGACAGGGAGTATGACGACTATTTCCTGGAGCGTACCGTGGGAAGAAACGCCAGGAGTCTAGAGCAATATGAAATGCCTTCAGGGCATAGTTGGATCAACCCTAGAACTTTCCAGTTTATACTAGATGCCATATCCAAACATTACGAAGAAGAGTAGAAGGTGAATGCTCTGATAGATATAATATAGGGTGACTGGTAATTAGTGAACAACTTTTACTGTGGGACCAAACCTGAAATCGCGAAAAAAAAAAACATCTGTTCTCTACATTTTGACGAGTTATGCGAACATAAATGTAGGGAACAGCAGATTTTTTTCTCGCGATTTCGTGTTTGGTCCCATAGTAAAAGTTGTTCATAATGATGAGTACAATCATGTGTTTAAATGTCGGTCACTAATTACCAGTCACCCTATATGCTGTATAGTGAACGTATTTTAATATGGGGTAACGACGACTAAAGTAGGATTGGAATTGTAACGAAAGCCAAAAAGGAAATGAAATGAAAAGACATTAAGAATGGGAAACGGGAAGAGGAAAAATTTAAATCTTCAATACCACGATGTTTTCATTAGCTTGCGCAAAGGCTGCAAAAAATGTCAGGAGCAAAGTAGATTTTAGAATGTTTGGCTTATTTTTGCTTTTAGGTTACTGTTATGTAATTTAAAAGGTTTTCTTTGGTACCCTGTATTGAATAAGCATAAAAAATTTGACTGAAAAAATGCTCAAATAAGGTCTTTTGTCAGATATGCGGTCTCAGAAGACTAATCTAATTTTTTTTAGACTAGAAGTAGGTAGCCCTGATTTGACTGGAACTTAATTGTAAGTTCTTATTGAGTCGGGTCTTGACTTCTATTATTATTTTACTATTACACTTAATTTATAAGATACATTATGCTCAAATTTAGTTCCTAGAAACTGCAAAATAAACTTGCAATATAACAAAGGAAGTTTTATTGGGATTTATTTAACGTGGGCTAAGTTTTAAGTGTGTTTTATAGGCGAAGTACGCACGGGAGGCGTAAAATTGTGTTATATGGGGGTCTGGAGAAGCCACCAGCCGCCGGCCATGTTTATGTGATGTAACGCCCGCACTGTGCGGGAATAAACGTTCGACGGTGAGACCTCTACGACTTAGGACCGACGTGCACTGCCGACGAAATAGGCATAAAGGGAATTTATTAGATAAAAATAGCGTAACCATGTTACGCTTATTCTTGGCAGATTGTTGGACATCTTTATAGTGTCATGCAGGGTATTATTATGGCTCCTGTCAGTTATATTCTTAACTAGGTAATTGTTTCTCAAGCGGCTGTAAAGATAACGTCAACCAGGTAATCAACGTTGTCACGCGACAGACAAGGAAAGTGGGAAAAGTTCTTCTTTTGCAATAACCTTCAGAGCTCTAAAGAGTTTAGTGGGCCAGTATTTTATTTATTTCTATTTACGATTGATGTTGTTTGCGTACTGGTTTAGTATTACTTTAAGTAACGAGTTGGTAAAACAATGTAACTTTATTGTTTAAGTTAGGAGATTATGAATTATAGGAGCAGATAGTCGTTGCGAAATCCTGGCGATGTATGTTTTTATTGGTATTTTCAAAGTCGTGATCTCGCCATGCCTGTGTGCGTGGCCGTTTACGCGGCGCGGCTGTGCGGGCAGCGTCCCGGGTTCGACGCCCGGCCGCGACCACTGGCTGCCTAGGACACGCACAGGATGTCGCTATTATACTGCCTTTACTACCACGACTTTCCTTGCTTATTGCTACTTAAAATATCCTGTTTTATTGCGTCAATCTTTAGATGGTGGAACTGTTAGAGCCCATTTTCGATCGTGTGTCTAAGCTTTACGTTGTCTTTTCTTCAGAGGCTTTACACGGAAAAAATAGAGACACAAAATGAATAACGTCGATATATTTTAGGATGGGCTAGAACTTCTTTGATACATGTGATGTTCATCATCATCATCAGGCTCCTCCACTGATGTGATGTTCTCTGGATATTAAATAAGGCTTTTAATACCACTCAAACTATATCACAAGTTAAGATGACTAAGCGCGGTACACCATAAATAATTATCTAACTAATAAGTACTATGAGTTCACCATCGTTCAAGTATGCCTTTATTGTCTACGAAGCTAATTTAACACAACAAGGATTATGCATGTGTTTTTTTATGTGTTACTATGTACCGCGGCCTTGTCTGTTTATTGTCATGCTTTGATTTGTTGATAATAGGTACTCACTGCTATTGTTACAACAAACTCATATTTAATTTTAATTATTCGTTATTTATAACGATTATCATAAAGTAATTGTTATGTTATTTAAATATTTGAGATTCTGATTTGTATCTTGATTTAAAAGTCTTGTGTGTTATTTTAGTTGGTTTTAACGTTAACTGATGTTTATTTATTTGTTGACGTTCATTCGTTCGTTAATTGTCTGTTGTGAGGTAAGTTTTAAGGATTAATGTTTATGGACTGTGTGAATGATGATACGGCTAGAACGGGTGTGACTGAGATGTCGACTAATAGAGAAGCATGGAAGAACATGTTGCACCCACCCTAAATTAATTGTTATAAATGATGATGATTTGTTGACGTCTACTTCCATAGTTCGTAGCCGAGAACCGTAGTCCAGGGAAAATATTTGTCATTGTTTGGTATTCCAAAGACACCGACAGTTGACTGTCAGCAAATTGCATTTGAATGCGACAGTTGAACAATGTTGGTCAGTAGCTGCAAGTGTTGGCATCTCGATGCTGACTCACTCATCGATTTGCGGTTGGTTACGGCCATTATTATGTAGAACATTACAATTAGTGCGAATCTATTAGAAACAGCTACGTCCGATAGATAACGTTACTATAGATAGATAGCGATCTTTGGACGATCAATTAAGCTGTGTAGCCATCGGCGGCTCACCACAACACAGTTTCCGAAATGTTCCTGCGGTTTACTGTCCATTGCCCGCATACATATTTTGCGCTACAATTACTTTGGAACGAAGACGTACGTGTTGATGCGACCCGGTAGAGTTCTGTTGGTCGCTGATCGCTTCGGCTGCTTGCGCCCGCGCTGGTCTCCCGGCCGCGGTCGGGTAGGCGCGCCAGTTCAACGTTCAAGTGCAGCGCGGGCGCACATCCCAACAGACCGTATAGCCGCGCGCGCGCTGATGCCTCATGCCGCTCGACATTCGAGCTCCGAACGAATTTTTCAATACAACCTTTTAAGTACGGAGTTGTTTTAACTAACGAATAATACCAGACTTTATCCAAGTGTTCAAGTGTTTGTGGACACGTTTCGTTTGAAACGGTTCGTCCTGAACGTGCTGTGCTCTTTTTGGGGTCGAATAAGAAGGTAAATATCTTTTTACAGTTACTCTCGATACAGTTAAGATAACTACGACATCAGGTAAGGATAATATCCTTAAGAACAACTTGTTTTGATATTTTCAAAACAAGTTGTTCTTCTTACTCAGTATAATTATTTAGGTCAAAAGATTTGTTTAATGTTAAGGGTTTAAAAAAAAATTGAATCGACTAAAAGCCAGCTTAAGTTCTGAAACATAATCAAGTACCTATTATTCCTTAATTTAAGCTTGTTGTATGACACTTCCTTCATATTGAGATAATCACATCAAATAATTAACTCAAAAGTACCTATTAGTACCTCCAACATAATAAACAAAAAAAATGTCATTGAATGTTACATTATTTATTAACATAATAGAACAATAAATAATTCTAACACCATTCACAATTTGTCAGTACCAACTAATGATAGAATTTGTCAAAACATAATTTATGGAAAATTTACGTTCATTCGTAGCACCGATCGTAGCGCATGCGTCGTTCCTTAAAAAGACATCAACGATGCAGATTCCTGCAGTTGTTTACTTTACTTTTTAATTTATTTTTCAATTATGTATCTTTATTAAAATATAGGACATCATAAATGATTGTAATATTTTCAAGTTACTAATGACTTTAGCTACTGTATATCGCATTTAATCAGTAAAACATTTGAGCAGAAGGATGGGCTGGGATGTTAAGGCCAACCATTGTCTTTTTCTTTTACTCGCACTGGGATACTATTTGCTAATGCTTGATACTGTTCTCATGTTAGTGATGATTGTGTTAATAAAAACAAACAAGGCTCCATACATATACTATTCTTCTATCCTATTCGTTACTTGTCATTTTAAACGCGAAAGTTGGACGGATGTTTGTTACTGATTCACGCAAAAACGACTGAAAGGATTTGGATGAAATTTGGCACACAGATAGATTATGACCTAGATTAACATATAGGATACTAATTTTTGACCTCCCGCTGGCAACAGCTAGTAATTTAATAAATCTTCGCGTGACGAGACATGAAATTAACAGTTATTTAAGTGTCAATCGTCGGCAGTAATTGACGCAAATGTATCGTTAGTAAAATTATGTTTACAGTTATTTAATAAACCCAGCCGGGAACCGGTTAGAGTTGATTAATTACGAGTGTAACACTTCGATATTAATTACTGTGCAACATCAATATTAATAACTTTAGAACAATTTGCGCAAAATTAATTGTTTTAATAATTAAGAGTGATGTTGATTTAAATGATGTAAAAATAAGTCATTATGTGTTGTTTTGGAGAGCAAATCTTTCAGAGACCTTTCTTTTAGTTAGTTTAGTGTTTTATAGTTTTAACTAGAAAACCGGAAAGTTCCTTAATTGGATATGGAAACAGTCTCCTCTACATCGTTGCCAATCCTATTATTCCCATATCCTAGATATTAATATTATAAATGTAAGTGTTTGTTTAGATATTTGGATGTTTGTTAATAAATCACGCAAAAACAGACGAACGGATTTGGATGAAATTTAGCACACATGTCGTTTATAACCTGGTTAACTCATAGGATACTTTTATCCCAGTAGAAAGATCCCGTGGAGTAATTTTCTGATCTTCACGCGAGCGAAGCCGCTGCCAAAGCTAGCATTTAGGTAATTACTTGCTCAAAGCGCTGTTAACGTTTGCCAAGTTATTGCCGAAAAATCCTTAAAATTCTTGTGTTATCGCTCCGACAGCGACGTCTTCGCGATTGTTTGGTCAGCCCACAACAATGAGCACACAATTAGATTTCCTCGCACTTCCAAAGGTTATTTAACGGGATCTTTCGTTTGCTATTCAAGCAATACACGTCATTCATTTCGGATAACTCGGTTCAATACCTTCACCAACTGTTATATTATAGAATCTTTGAAGAATTTATTTATAACTAGCAGCGCTCCGCGGTTTCATCGGCGTAATTTCCCGTTCCCGTGGGAATACGGGAATAAAATAAAGCCTATGTCATCCGGAGATAGTGTACCTTCCCAACAGTGAAATAATTTTTCAAATCGGATCAGTAGTTTCGGAGCCTATTCAATGCAAAGAAACAAACAAACAAACAAACAATCAAATCGTTCCTCTTTATGATATTGGTATAGACTAGGTCCCAGGTTCCAACAGGTCGCAAATTAGCAGAAGGGAACGAACGTACTACCGGGATAAAAATTATGCTGTGTTAATCCAGTTTATAATTTATCAGTGTGCCAAATTTTACCCAAATCTGTTTAGCCATGTTTTCATGATTGAGTATCAAACATACAAACTTCAAATTTAATATTAGTAAGATTTCGTGAGCAACTACAAAAAGACGACATAAATTCTGTCGTAAATAAATGAAATCTGTTTCTTTTTACTCGAATAACGATTTTTTTTTGTATTCAAAAAATGAAGAAACGGTTCAAGTTTTTGCATCACAAAATAATGTAATACAATAATCTATTCGTGGGGCTATGGCCTGTAAAAAATGAAATTATAGGCTTTAGTGGGCTATAAGAAAGACAGTTTTGAGCGATGAACTGACGGGTCGCCACTGACAGGGTTTATTTTCTAGAGTAACATCTAGATTATGACGGGTAAAATAAACTATCATGTATGATAGTTTATTATAATTTCTTATACGAGGAGGTAGGAGACAAAAACATGAAAGATGGCAGCAAAAACTCGTAGTGAAAAAGTTGAACTTTAATTAACCTTAGAATTTTTTTGTAAGGTAATCTACAAATCATTCAGCAGAATGTATTTATAGATATCAATTTACTAACTTTCGTAACTGCACTCATGTTTGGCTCTAGCCAAAGCTGAATAGGTATACGATGCTCGGCATAAAAGTCGTAAATTGTCGTTAATATTTTTAAGCAACACATACATAACATATCGCTTGCAATTCCTGAAGGGTTTGGCAGAGGTTTACCTATGAAACACCGATATGTCACCAGTTATGTTTTTTAAGTCCCATTATGTAACCGCATAAGCTTAAGGACCAAGCCCGGGTCGACGGCGCGTTGTGTTCCACGCGCGACTCAAAGAGATGTCTGCCAGGGGCACGGGCGTAGCCAGGGGGTGGTTTTGGGGGTTCAAACCCCCCCGAAAAGTTCAGATATTAACATTCATAGAATTAAAATAAAAACAGGCGTGCGGCATATCCCATTGATTACTAACTACTATTACCTACATTAAAATACAGTGTTTTGGATTTTTGGAACATAACTTTTTTATTTAGCTTATAGTTTATTATATTGTCCCACTGCTCGAAAAAGGACTGATTACTACCCCTGATTCCTTCAGGATTTTTTCTGTAGGTATGATTTTTCACATCTTTAATATTTTTCTTACAAAAGGGTTATTTTATGTACTTTTAGTCGTTTTATTTTCTTGAACCCTCCCCGAAACTAAAACCTGGCTACGACCGTGGCCAGGGGTGTGGGTTGTTCGAAGGAGATACCTCCGCCCCTGGCAATACGGGTGGGTTTTAGTCAGTAAAAGTCTGACACGCCCTCCTGCTCCACTCAGAACGGGTGAAGTTATTTGATGATTTCCCACCCAAAAAAAACCGAGCTTATTTTTAAGTACATTCTAGTTATTAATAAGCTGTCATATTAAGTGAGTTCTATAATAATATTATTATTATTCAATTTCTGTGAAGGCAAAATTATTTTATAAATGCGTGGTCCTAATAAAATCTCAGCCGTCATCTACCTGCAAACATATCAATCAGTAAATTACTTTGCCGTATAAGGAAAAACATTGTATATTATTATATACTCTTCACCTCAGGCACTAACTGTATCCACGGTGCATATTTCATACAGCATGGACATACATAAGACTACTTAGGTAAATATCTATTTCATAAACTCCGCATCTAACAATTTGTATGAGAATGACTCAAGTAACATTTATCTAATTTACATGTAAATAATTGCAATAAAATGCAGTCATTTGCATTAAAACATATTTTAAGTACAAATGCCAAGTTAATTTACAGTTTAAAATTGTACGCGGAAATTCTTAGCTTTTCTTTTATTAATTTCGTACGCCTCGTAGTAGATGGCTAGGTAAACAAGAACATTTAAATTAAGCAGTTCCTTTTCCAAATTTTAAACTTGCCTAAAGATTTGCCCGAATGTGTGAATGTGACGTTGTAATCATGACGAGTCCTAATGAATCAGTCAGTGTTTTTTGTAGCGCCGGATCTAGGCGGCAGTTTCAGGGGGCGCCAAATCAGAATATTATGGACGTCATATTATGTGTAACACCTTTATAACAACAATATTCTAACAAATAAATTTTAAATAAATAAATAAATCATAATATAGTATGATTAAAAATTAAAAACTTGCTCCACAAAGTGCCTAGCATACGGTAGCCTGGTTGGCTCACCGTCGACTTGTAAGATAAAGGCGCTACACAGGCCCACACCTAAATAATTTATCTCAAACGCTGGAGGCGCCACTATCAAGTTTCTGCACCGGTTCGAAAAGATCATAGATCCGGGGGTGGTTTTTTGGCAAAACCAAAACTCTTGTTCTGTTACACGTCAATTTAAGGCTAACGCATATTGGGGCGGTCAACGCGTTACAAAAATCCTCCTTTAGAACTTAAGGTGAAAGCGCCAGGGTAGCCGGCGAAATTCAAATATTAAATGCTGCCTTCGCTGAGCACAGTACCATTTCTTTAATTGTACTTAACTATCTAAGCCAACAAAGACAGTGACACGCAAAAAGAAAGTATAATACCCAGGTGTGATGACACCAGTTATGTAGGTGTCACGCTGGGGAGTGATAGTGCACCGTAGCGGTAAGTCACTGTTATGCGCGTGCGCACGTTACGAGCTTGCGATCGTTTAATGCAAAACTTCGCATGCCATCCTATGTAAAGTAGTTTGTTTTAGCTGGCAAGTTTTCCCATCGTATCTGTAGATGGATGCAGTTTCAGAGATACTTTTTGATGTGTACGTACTGTCCCTCCTGCTCCACCCAGAGCGGGAGAAGTTATTTGATGATTTCCCACCCTCAAAAAAGAAATATGTATGTAGGTATTGATCTTAATATTTTTTAGTCTAAGAAATCATAATGTGTTGCCCCGACTTTGACCAAGAGGAACTTGCATCAAGAGATAAGTTAATTGGTCTGTAGTAACTCGGATTTTGGATTTGTGCTCGGTTGATGGCAATGGGCCGGTTGATGGAATTCTGGATGTACTATCGAGGAACATCTATACCTACACCGTAAGGACTATTATTGCTTGCAGCGTTCAGCCGCTACAGTAACGCTTGCTAACAGATGTAGTCATTGTGTGCACGGGATTTTGTTTTCAAATTGCTCAGGTGTAAGTTTCCACGATAGTACTATGGTTACACCTCTGCCCAATCTTTTAGCGAAACAAGGCGTGATGTTATGTTATAAATTGACTGTTTCTTAAATGCAGGATTGATTGATAAAGTAGATATAACGTACTCCTGATGAAATTATTCGAATTGGAAAACCGGATCGTAAAGCCAACTAACGTCAGACTTTCAGGTAGATCTGAGTAAAGTAGTCTTAAATTCTGAAAAATCCACAAAGGAAACTGAGACGTAGTCTAGAAAGCAATCAACAAAAGCTTGTTATGACTGGTTTTATCAGTCGTTAATCTCCTCACAAATAAGACTAAACAAGGATGTGATTTCTCGATTTTCCGAAGAGTTTTTCAAGGACGTCGGCTAGCTTTGCTTTTGTAGAACTTTATACGTCTAAGGATTCTCTTGCTAACAAGCTCACGATGAAATTAAGCAAAGTAATCATAATGGCAGGACGTTGAAGGAATACAAAGATGGAACATCAAACAATGCTTTACGTATAGTCAGAGAGCTCTACCAAAGCTTTTTCTTTACATGTTCCTCTAGGGCGGATTTTTCATAAGTCAAATAACTTTTATCTGAGACATAAATAATATGCCAAATTGTCACATTTATTATTCAGATAAACGTTATCTGACTATTGAAAAATCAGGTCTTAGTAAACAGTGGACCCTAAAAATAAAATTATTGCTGCTAGAACTCGACTTTTTCGTATCATTTTTGCTTACCAAAGAAGATATTTAGGGGAAAAAAACACGGCTAGTGCGTATAACGTGACTGATGCACTACGCAGTCGTTGTTCTAATACAATCAGCTGTAACCACTTAAACAACAAATGCAATAACCTGTGTAAATACTCCATTGTTTATTTTATCGCACTGTTATTAGTTCCTAAGATGTCGAGCGTTGCGAGCCGCAGGTTGATACTTCGACTTACATTACTTTGTACGTAATTTTATCTTACAAGTGCTTTTGTCCGCGGTTTCGCCCACGTGGATTTCGAAAATTATCCCACGGAAACATACTGCCGGGATATAAATTGTCATACGTATTAATTAATCCTGGTTATAAACTATCTGTGTGCCGAATTTCATCCAAATCCGTTGAGTAGATTTTGCATGTAAGAGTAACAAATATCCGTCCATCCATCCACCTTCACAAACTTTCACATTTATAATATTAGTAGGATTGTATTTTGTACTACCGAAGTTAAAATTAATAATTTGTTATCTGGTCTGTACATAGTGTTACTCAATCAAGTAATATTTGAAGTTTCATTCAATTTTTGATAAGACATTAACGTCATAACAGTTGCTAACGAACATCTAAACAGTTGCTAAAGTCTGGTTTCTCATTAAAACCCAGACTTTAGCAACTGTTTATATGTTCGATAACTTTTATGAATTTAAAGGAAGTGTTTATAGAATTTGCATTTAAATACATCCGAAATGTGAAGATATTTATGTCATACATGAGAAAACAAAAATTATATGATATAGTGAAACTTTAAAGATAAATGATTCTGGACAACAACAAAAAAAAAATTGCCGTGGCTCGTACCTGGATTTTTTTCATATGTTGGCAAGACGTTACTTAAAATATGTGTGTGAATATTTTTTTTAACATCCATTTCCTTTGGAAAATATATTTATATTAAAAAAAAAACAAATATTTAGTTTGATGAGAATCATGTTTTTAAAATTATTTTGACGATTTTTAAGTTCATTTTGCTTGTCTTTTACTATACGATGGATGATCTCGTTTTAAAGTCAAACAAAAATCTGCAAGCATTCTTGATGAACGTTTTCTTCACATCGTCCTCTGCATATTTTTTCTTCATTAGAGATTGCGGTGGTGGGCAGTCGTCAGTATGAGGAACCGGTTCAGTTACTGATTCCACATCAGGATACACAAATTGTATCTCTTTGTTTGTAAGAATATCCCTTCAGTTTTATAAGACAGAAATAACAGTCCATAATATGATCTTTTTGCTCCCTCCAAATTAGAGGCTAAACAAATGGCATTGCTGGGTGGATACCTTTGGCCCATCCTGGCTTGATTTTCGTACGTTATTTTCGGGTGACCACTGACAATCAGCGCTGTGCTGTGGGTCCCATAGCACAGCATCATGCTGAGTGGAAGCCTTCTTGTCACCGTTACGGTGTGCAGCTGCCGACTATTTATGTTCTGTACGCCTATGTATAAAAATATCTGTGTTGTTTTCATGTTTTTTTTTAAATGTTATTTCATCTGTTTATATGCACGTTTTTCTGTGACAAATAAATCAATTTTTCTTCCTTTCTATTCTCTTAAATAGTATACACATCTTAAACAAAAATAACTTGGTTCCCAAGGTCTCGGGAAATTTGAAAGCAAAATCCAAATTGTAAATGTTATTAAAATTTATTAACGGCGTAGGCCGTTCTCGATTTGAACTTGAAGTAAATTGTCACAAATAAAACGGAAGAGAGCCGAGGAATTTGAGTATTTTCGACTAATATTGTAATGTGCATTTTTAGAACACTTCTTTAAAACCAAAATGCATGAAAATGAACTTAAAAAAAAACTCGTCACAAACAATCATAACCCGTTGAAAAGACATTAGAAATGGAACGCCATTAACTACTAATATCGTACACGGAAAGAAGTTCTTGGTAAAAAATAAATTCAAACTATTTTGCTCCGTGTACTGAAATAGGGTATATAGTGTAATGACAAATACCAGTCTTATTTTTGATGTTATGACCAATTATGATACTTACTGTTTTTTCGATATACCGTCAATAATTGATGGCAAATTTAACATTTTGATGTAAAAGATTTTTTTAAATTATTTCTCTGTTAATACTAATACATGAGAGATATCGAAAATACACAATTTAATTAACGGCAAAAAGTCGGACCAGTGTTATGTGTACATAGTCATAATGTACACATAACACTGGTCATAGGTACATAGCTGTATATAGTCATGAATAGAATGCTAAACAACAGTTTCTTGCGCATTGTGATAAAAAGTAACGACAGGTTACACAGTTAAATGTTGCTGTTTAACTGAAAACCTACATTTTGTTTGTTTAGTGTCACATCTAGGGTTTGTACCAACTCCACTTCAAAAGGAAAACTGTTTTGTTGCACCAAAATTATATTTTTGTTGGAAAAAATCATAATTAGCTTATAATTTTCCCACTGCTGGGCACAGGCCTCCTCTCGGTGATGGGGAATGGGCGATAATCCACCACGCGAGCCAGTGCGGGTTGATAGATGTCACATATCTTCCAATTTTTGATTCTAGGACATGCCGGTTTCCTCACGACGTTTTCCTTCACCGTTTCGAGAGCAGTGGTTATGAAATAGTTTACACAAAGTAAAGCGCCTGTCTAGGTTGGAGCCTACAACCTACAACTCATAAGTTGTGGCCATTACCACTGTGCCACCACTGATCTCCAATGATGACAAGCTGCAATCATATATCACAAGTTAGCATTAAGTTACGAACACAACAAATGCAGACATAAAGACGGACAGACGTTACATATGATGACGTCACATTGTCGCCAACTCGCGCTGTGTTACGCTTAGGGCATGAGCACAAGGGGCGCGAGTACGAGTTCTAAATCAGTAGTGCTATTCTGTGTAAAAATCTCACCGTGATATCTTTGGTGAAGTGAGTAAGTGAGCTGTCATTCCGACTGATGCTAAATATTGACAGCACACTTTAAGCTAACTTCACCGACGATTTCACGGTGAGATTTTTGCAGAATAACACTACAGTTTACTGTTACAGCGGTTACGCGTCACGCATGTCTCGCAACAATGTCAGAAGCGCGACAAGTGCGTGTCACTGTTGACAGGCAGACAGTGTTTATTAGATAAAAGATACAATTTGTTGTTGTATGAATTGTTTCTTTATTAATAAAAGGCGTAGGGGGTGGATGGGATCTTCATAGTAAGAGAAAGATCCCTTCTGCCTAGCCTCTTCCCAACTATGTTGGGGTCGGCGTCGTGTCTAATCGGATGCAGTTGAGTACCAATTTTGACATAGAGTGACTGCCTATCTGACCTCTACAACTCAGTTACCTACTGGGAAATACGATACCCACTGGTTGTCAGACTTTCTGGCTTCTGACATCCCGTAACGACTTTCAAAGATCCAGGAATGACAGCCGGGATCAACTAGAAAGGTTAAACCTCTTATATAAAAACGTTGCTTAAACTTAAGAGACGTTTAAACATCAAAAAATATATGGTTAAACAGACGCTAATCATTGCTTTACTTGAAACAACATAAAAAATATGGGGGTAGATACTAGCTACAAATAATATTTTCTTACATTCAAATAGTTTCTCTTTGACATGGAAAAGAATAAACATTCCTAAGAAGCACTAGCATTTAGATTGTAAGTAACCTTAGCAACTCAATATGAGTTATGACCAAAGTTCTTTTGTACTCAGTTTTCGTGTAGGATTTATCTTCAAACTATCTATAACAACAAATATTTCTGCCAAATAATTAATAAATCAGCAAGTATTTGGGTTTCAACAAACATGTACAGAAAAAAAAAAGCCAAGCAATGAATCTTATAAAAATAATAAGCGTAGTTTTTAAAACTGCGATAAATCGTAGCTGATGCATGTTTAGTCAGTCAACCAGGCTGAGTTACCGTTACAACATCAATCGTTTTTAGATATCTATTGACCGTATCGTTAAGCTCTTCACTAGTGGTCTACATGTCTTCGAGTGGACCCACTTTGATGTACGTCTTCATGGCGTTGATTGGTTATTTTAATATGATATTCCAATAATAGTATGGGGTCAATTAAGAGATGTATTGTATTATTTATTGGAGGTAATGTCCAGCCCACATGGCTATTATAATCTATGAAATCTAATCATAACACACATAGTTAATAAGTTTAGAAAAGGAAAAACTGCACTTAAACTTGATATATCAATAGACACTGCCTAAACGAAATAAACAAACCACAAGATCAATTCACAAGAACTCCAAAAAAAGTTTTTCTAACCAGTTCTAAAAATACGAAAACACAAGTAAAACCTATGGGTTTTACCGATTTTAATAAAATCACCATAACCTAAATAGTTGAGAACAGTTACGACCCAATAGTCATTAGCTTTCGTCAACTCTAACGGATTAGACAACATGGAACGCTTGGTCATGCATGTTTTAGTGACTCCAAAATTCGAGCCCATCCCGTCTCACCTCCCGTAGATGTAAGGCTACTAAGTGATTGCTCCAAGGACAGTCAGGAGTATCCATCTGTGTCACGTATCCATCAGTGTCACTATGATAATTCCCCAGTCAGGTATGCTGAATGACGCCGCTTCCCTCATGGACCGTCATGATCAGCTGAAGCTTAGAAACGGATACTACTCATAAGCAAACGACTTATTCTATAACAATAGGCAATAAAAATCAGCTCTTCCATAAATTTAGACCGCGTACGTATTGCACTTTTCTACGAAACAACAGATTTGTTTTGTGTAACCGAAGAAAAGTTTCTGCGTTGGGGGTCTAGAATGATATGCTGAATTCATGGTAACAGTTTTCGCACTGGTTAAAAACTTATCCTGTATATGTAAACTGTTAGAGACATCTATGGTCGTACCAGCTTCTCGAGATCCTTGTGTAATTTGTTTTTTCTTAGATCACGTCATATTACAATTTGCATAATTGAGTATTTTCATTCATGTAGGTATTATTATGTAAGTATGTATGATTATTAATGTTGTAATCGAAAACACTTCTATCAAAACCGCCTCTCGTTTTTCTAACAAACATTTTTTTCGAAGATTGTTTACACATTAGATTGATGAATAGTTAGTATTAATTGTTTCGGTCGTGCCCGTTTATTAGATAATATAACGCAACTGCATGGTGAACACGTAATTGTGGGTGACGTCAGCGAGGCCAGCCCGGAGTCACGGATGCTCCTGAGCTGAGGACGACTGGTGCTCGTCACGACTATACGCTCTGCCAATCATCAGCAGCAGGAAACGATATACCTGCTTCTGATTACGATAATAGGTGTGAGATACTGAATTAAAGTTGAGGTTTTGTACAAAAAACTACGAAGGTGGTCTAGGAAAACGATATTTAGGCAAATGATAAATACGTTTTTGGCACGAATTTGCCAATGCGATAATTTTGTTATATTTAATGACATAACATTACCATGATGAGTATTAACGTTGTCTTCAATTTTAATACAGTACTTACTTTACATATTGTTAGTTATACTGTATTTGTGCATTAGACATTAGGTCTTTGTTTGACAATCACTAGTAAAGAATAACAATCCTTCTACAAGTAATCAGTGATTCAAATTCAAAACACATGAATGTAAATTTGAAGTTTTTCAACGGGTTGAACAAACTATCGTGCACGTTCTTAGACAGAAAAAGCACCATTAGGAATACATCGCAATTCTTTATAGAAAATAAATCTGGCAAATTATAGCAATCATCATTATTTTCATTACGAAAGTTTTGTATAGCTTTTTATAAAGTCTAAGTTCAAAGTTTTTTAGCGAATTTTTCGGGTTTCAGATGATTAGTTTTTAAATGTTGGCATTCGTTCCAGAAACAAAACGTTTAAAAGTAAAAGTTTCCAAGAAATTGGGACCAGCTTAGTGAATTGTTATGCGAAGGTTTCATTGTAAGATAACGTCATCAAGGAAAACGTCGTTGGACATCGTTTTTTTTTATTATATTGACACTAGTTATGGAGAAAATTATTTAAATCTTTCCAAATAAATAGTAATTATGATCTCAGAAATGAGAATGAACGACAAAGCTTTAACTTGGTCATTATTTCTTTCCTGGACAGATACATCGATACAGTCTTCAAAGTCTATGTTATACGTTAGAGGATTTGGTTTCCGCAATAATGTCCTTCAGGTGTACCATTGTGTGCGGGCCATGGTGGCCGTTGGTGGTTATTCCAAACAGCCCACCTCCCTCCAGAAGTGGATTATATCTCCTGGTCTATTGAGAATATCTGTGCACGATATAGTTGCCCCGAGATTTCTGTCATAATCTGTGACGCCTGTGCATTCAAAGAGCATATACGCAGAAGTTTCCTCAGCCTTCATGCAAGACCTGCATAGAGAGCTGTCCGTTATGTCTATTATTTAGAAGGGTTTGTGAAGCTGTATGTCGCGTTATGTATATGGTTTAGAAGGGTTTGTGTAGCGAGCAGTGCCTCGTGGTGGTCCCCAAAACCAGGCGCCGGCAGTTCCTGTCCAGGCGGTCTTCGTAGTTAGTGGAACCTGAATCTATACCGAGTCATCATCTGCCTAGCCTTTTCCCAACTATGTTGAGGTCGGCTTCCAGACTAACCGGATGCAGCTGAATACCAGTAAAAACATGTAAAAACATGGAGCGACTGCCTATCTGACCTCCACAACCCAGTTACTGGGTAATACGATACCCCTTGGTAAGACTGGTTGTCAGACTTTCGGGCTTCTGACGACCCGTAACGACTGTCAAAGATCCACAAATGACAACCGGGACCAACGGCTTAACGTGCTTTCCGAGGCACGGAGGGGTCTTGGTATGTAAAGATGGTCACCCATCCACGGACCAACCGCGGCAAGCGTAGCTTAACCTGATCGATCGACCCGCGCAGCTATTGTTACTTAGCCACAAGCCCCTCTATACCGAAATTCTAAATCTCTGAATCTATACCGAGTATGTGTCATAAAAGTAATATGAGAGCGAATTCTATTTCACAATAATGCATCAAACATTTATAATTACCATATGACCTTGTGTTCATAATTAAAGACGTTAACAACAATAGGTGCCTCTATAAACTTTACCATCACAATATATTTTTGATGTTGTAACGTTTGTAAAGTCTAACCCCCATCTCTTTCCAAGACTTTCTGACACTTTTCCGCGCAACAGACGTGATAATAGCCAACTTTGCTTGCACTCAGCAAAACCTGCCCTCGTGGGGAAAAGCTTTTTTGTATGGCCCCAAAAATTAACAACAAAATACCACAGTCTTTTAGGGCTATGACAGCAAATGAATTTAAAAACAAGATTCGAAATATATTAACAGACAATATGCTATTTCAATATAAATACATTTTTGATAACCTTTTGACATGCTTTAATTTTATATGATTGTTTTATATAATTATTATTCTCATTAAATGTAATAATGAATTTTAGTGAACCAGTATTTAATTTAATGAATTAATTATTTGTATGTTATATGCAAAATTGTACGCCTCGTCAGGCAAAACATATTGTACAGACTTAGATCTTGCATGTTCGATTTGCATACACGCATGTTTGTCAAATAATTTATTTCTATAATCTTCGAATATAAACACTAATCCAATATGCATATGAAGCCCTAGTATCTTCACGTCAGATCGTCAACTGTAGGCATAATTAGCCGACGATTTAAATGTCCGCTTCACGCTGTTGTGGTCCCAGTGCTCTTTGTTGTCACTATGGCATTACGGATGCGACTGTCTGCTCCTTGTCGCCTCTTCGTCTCTCTGCTACCCTGGTAATTGTCCTAACGGAGTAATTCAAATGGCCGGACTAGTCTAATTATAGAGACACAAACAAGTTATGAAAGGACTTACTCGACTATCTTGAATTATTGTGTGGTAGACAAAAGTCCAGAGTTTCTTTTACCAATCACCCGTCTGCTTACTTGTCAACTTTGGGCTAAATAAATGACAAAATACCTAATTTTCTTAAAATCATTGTGTAATGAAGTTATAGTTTTCGCTACGCTACGGCGTAGCAGCGTAGCACTATTAAAATATTCGTAGCTAACTATTAAAGTATTCAAATAAAAATATTGAAAGTCATAAAAATAACCCTTTGGTTATTTTTATTATTTTTTCAATATTTGGATTTCTTTAAATAAGTTCACATACCAGAGACGTAGGTACCTATGATAGTTTGAGTGCGTCGTGATTCGCAAAATGAAATGTAAAATATGCGAATTCCATTGTTTGCTTAACCTGAAGCTTGAATACCTTCCAAGTAGTACTAATGTATGTAATCTAAAACAAGTGATTAGCAGAGTTGTATAATGTATCAGCACGAGTGTCGTGTAATCCGTCGGTTGCGCGCGCAAGTACCGTTCTCGTCCGAATTCCATCGCAATTCGCGTTACCTCACCCACATTTTATACGACTATTTAAATTATCTTGGCATATATTCAAAAAGAAAGCAGTGGGCACAATCTGCAAAATTATTATTCTTACAACATTTATTAGGATTAGGAACCTGTATCTACCTCTTGGAATGCTAAACCGGTTGCGATCGAGTAAAATCCAGCTATGTTTATAAGTGTGTGATGAGGATGTTTGTGATGGGTAAAAAATACCCCAAAAATGACTCACACGAGGATTTTAGATTTAAGAAACTAAACAAAACCTGAATAATTGATGATAATATTTGAAAGGATTAACTTCACAATCCCGGTTTACGATTAGCATCGGGTATTTCCTGTTCCAAGTTGAGTCGCATCGGTCCACATCCGAGCGGCAACGGCCGACGAGCGATGGCGGCGCGAGCGCAACGATGTCGGTGTCGACTCAATGGAAAGGTGACATTGACATTGGACTGCGGCGAGGCCGCTCTGCACCTGGGATACATTGAACTTGCATTTTGTTTACCAACACCATGCGGACTTATACTCATGTTTATTTAAAAATTCAAGCTTTGTTAATAATATTAAGAGCTTAGTAGTACATAGTTAGGATTTATTCAGAATTTCTTCGTATGATTTTCTTATCATCAGAACGTTTGCTTGAGGCATACTCCATATCTAAAATCAATTCAACAGGAACACAATAGTATCCTAGAAAATATATCTTAAGAGCCCTTCAACAAAACACTCAGATAACTTCATTAGATTATAAACAAACCAGTTCATAATTACTTGGCCTAGGATTCGCACAAGAGCGCACTGATAAGCAGTTCCCACGGTGGCCATGCTCGCTATGAGTCAGCATCATGCAGGACAAGGCCTGGCTGGCTTGAGCAATATATACGTGTTAACGACGTATAAGTGTAGAAGCGACGTGCTGCGGAAAATTTAAGGGCATTATAGTTAGTATGATCATATGATGTAGTGTGAGATAAATGTAACGCAAGATTGATGTGGAGCAAGTGTGAGCATCGTTTTCAAAGTCACTTCATTAGGTGCCTAATAAACGACACTTTTGAACGTCAAAATTCACAAATATATTCAATGAGGATTCCATAAGGTAGTTTCGATTGGAGAAGAATAGGCAAGCAACGCAAAAGCGTTACTCTTTTTTTATGTTTTGGTGGTACTCAGTTATAGGTGGATGTCTAATATTAGTTCTAAATGTACCTTGGCCTAATTTTCGGGTTCCAAATAGGTTCCTTACATTTCTAGAAAACATGTTTAATCCAAATATAGTGAAGACCATAAAAATCACAATTCTTGTTCTCATGTTTTTTTTTCCACAACATAATAAAAAAAATTAGTACAATACATAATAGTGTTTACAAAAATACATTGATGTTGTGGAGACTGGAGCCTGTACTAGGAATACCTGTGTTACAGGTCTCCAGGCCTCCAAACTATCCGGACAAGCCACAGAAACATCTACGAATAGTATTATAATGTTGGGATGGAAGACAAAAAACAATTTAATACAACAAAGAATAAATAACAATCATTGAGGAGGGCATTTTTAAAATATATTATACTATAGGAGAATATTGACGCAATTTAGTTTTAAACACCTGCTCATGGTGTCACAAACAGTTGCCACATAAAAACACCGTATAACCGTGTCATTGTTTTTTGTACATCAATCTTGATTGAGATAAGCCGAAGAGCACACGTGGAGCCGATGACCAAGACTTCCTGATATAAATCAACAATTAATTTTAACATCGCAACCAGTTTTTGTTCAATGAGCTTACTGAATACAGCCATGAGTTATTATGATATAACGTTCAGGGAAAAACAATATTGTATAATATCCATTGATCCGTGGTGTCGATCGTGGAACAATTGAGCAGTGCAACGGCTGGCCCTGAGCTGAGGCCGAATACTACTCAATCAATGAGATAAAAACTTGAACAAAAACAAACATTCGGCACCGCTTCGATTTACGCGTGAGAACTGTCACAACTTTGTAAATTACTGGTCAATTTTTTGACAAGAATAATCTGTTTGTTTGAAACTGGCTTTCAGGAAACGTAGGACAATAACAAATAAATATTAATATATTTCTTTGAGTGGGGTATTTGCGGATTGGGACAGATTTGATAAAGGATACAAATATTTATGAGGAAAAGTTTTTTTATCCTTTTAGAGGATTGGTAGGTACGCGTTCATTTTGAGTAGAAACGTTTCTGCCGAAAAGTATACCTCGTTTTGGCTTTGTCATTAACTGACTCAGTGTATTTTTTCCACGCGAATTTTACCATGACTAAATTAATGAAGTTTTAGTAATCAAACATTTACGGTAAACTATTATTATTTTTACAACTGCTAAATCAAACTAGCAGATCATTAAGAACCGAATAAACAACTATGGACATAAAATGCAAATGCCAATAAAATATGAATTTATTGACCGTTCGAGTGCCACTGTCGAGGTCGGATCGTTACGTTTTAATTGATGAATTTCGTCGTTACAATTTTACAGTTATGTCACGTCACTAGTCGTAGTTCCAGTGGCAGGTATTTGACCGATTTAAATTCGTTTCCACAACAAACGGCGATGGAGCGAGCTCTCTAGTTCTGTGAGACTTTATGTAAATATTGGACGGTGCAGAGCGAAGCTCTCGTAATTTATACGGCGGATGTTAGTACTTCCAAAGCTGGTCCCGTTAATGTATTTGAATAACTCCCAAATAAATTGGTAACGTGGGACTCGTGAACCCGAAGTTATCAAATGAGAAACTTTGATGTTAATTGCAGTAACACAGCTGTAGATATAACAAACGATGTAGTGATTACTCAAAACATGCATAGCAAATTTACAAAATGCTAGAGAGCCTCAATTCCATCATTAATGCGCGCTGCATCGTCATCTCATGTTTTCGATGCAAGGCATGCGCCTGCATCGCCTGGCGGTCCATCCCGCCATTCACTTCACAAAGAAAGCTTTACCGCGAACTATAATAAACGTGTCATAAAATACTGATATCAATCAAATTATTTTTACAGAGGAGCAAGCGATATGTGACGCCCAATGTCTCATCTGCCCAGCACCGGACGATCGATCGGGAACTGACTCGTAGGTGTGAGCCGTGTGACACCTAGTGTTGTGAACAAGATGCACACGATGGACACGATGGGCTACGGCCACAAGAAATACCGGCCACCGCTGTCGCCCACCAGCTTCTACCAACACGACTATTACTCAAGACATACGACACTTCGCCCGCAGGTATGTGCCACCTATATTTTGTTAGACTATACTAACCCGCCTCATGGGTGAAATACTTGTGAAATATTATGAATTCCACACTAAAACCTTTTTCAAGAAATTCCTGATGTGATCCTAGTGGAACCCGCATCAAATTCCACCAATAATTTTAAACGCTCTATAAAGACTTTGGTATATTTATAACAGTTGCTTAAAGTTAAGTATGATTAGCGACTGTTTAAGCACACATTTTTGAAGTTTCAAAGTCTTTTAACTATAAGCAACGTTTATAAATAAAAGCGGTATGTATCTTAAGTTTAGAGATTAAGACAATTCTAATTGAGGCTAGTCTATACGTTAACGTAATCTAATCTAATCAATCATAGCTATAAATGTATAATTACATCATACAGAGATCGTGCCCGAACATAAATTCATTCAAGCTTCTAATTCCCAAATCAATATTCTAAAGCCAATTACTAGCTTGAAGCTCACCAAGTTAAGTTTAACATGGTTGCCCCTTAAAATGTTAGATGGTCGGAATAATCGGAGCGTTATTCAATGCTTAGGGCCTTGGGTCCCGTTACCTTGTGGCCGGACAACGGTACTCGACAATGATATTAAGGTGGAATAAAGCCGACCAGCTATGGATTTTGGTACGGTTACAAAAAACATAAAAAAACTCTGGCTTTGATTTGTTTTTATAGGTTTTGATATCTGGAGAACTGGAGAGATGTTTTTGTGTTTGAACTTCAACTACATTATGTTGTATTTTTGTATGACAAAGATACTGTACTTTAGATAAGGAAAACATAAGCACTTATACCGTAGGTACCTATATATTTTGATAAGTTAATAAAAATGTAATTTTCAGTCTTTAATGTCCGATAATTTTGTGGACAGTTTTTGTTTAAAATTAGGACAAATACCTCACACTTTTGGACGGTAGACCCTCTCATATGGGAGTTGCTATCACAACAAAAAATAGTTTCCGAATCTATTTATATGCCCAGATTGGCACCAATGTTTACTTTTGCACTGTTCCTATAAGTGCATAAGTAAACATGTGGAAGTACCCACTTATATTTATCACATTATTTCCTATACGGCGGAAGGTCGCTAAGATCAAAATACGTGTAATTTATCTTAATTACAGCCGTACTTAAATGTAGTGCCATAATGACACGCTACTCTTCAAGTACCGGCAGTATACTCACTCAAATTGTCATGTCATATTATGCTCTAATCTCGCCCCTGTGACCTCGATTACAAAGATCATAATGGCGTGTATTGTTATGGCAGAATTAATTAGTATCTGTCTTTGTGCGTAAAGACAAGAGCCAGCGAATCGTGTGACGTATATAAAATTGCCGGAAGGTTGTTCCTGAGATAAATTGAAGAGCAAACATTAAATTGAAGTTCACGATCTATTTCTGTTGTGAATGAACGCTAATTTAACTAGTGAAGCACGACACTGAAAAGACTCAAATGAAATGAAATGAAATAAAATGCTTATTTATGTAAGTAGATCTTATAAGACACTTTTACACGTCAATATTTTAATGGTCAATATTTTTTTAAACAGATGTTGGCGGCATTTTCTGACTTTGAAGTTTTATCGGGAAAAGTCAAATAGTTGTGATGATTAAAGTGCTATCATTTAGGGTCTAAGAAATTCCTTATGACGTTATTTATTCTGCCGTATTGTACTTACCTAGATATAATGTATGCCTGTCCATTACATTTTTTGGGCGAAAATTGTGACACTTTATCACACATAGGCATATCATATTGATCCAATGTTCATTATTAATTGACACTAATTCTTGGTTTCGTTAACCTATTCTCATATTGACGTGTTAAATCATACATACATAAACTACCACGGGGAAATGCAGAAATTACAGAACCACAGTCCTGTTAAATTAATTACTTAAATACTTTCATAATTATCTAAACTGGCTAATAAATACTCTTATAATTCCCGTACACTTTCCTAACGCTACAGTATTTAACGGTGCATCGTTTTTGACACGAGCTCTATGAGATCGGTCGATAACAAGCCAATAATTGTTGCGTTATCGGGAGGCTGCGCGGGCGCCGATCGCACGGTGTCGTTCACCGTCGATGCACTACCGTTACCTTCGGATCTATTGATCTCGTAGGTACCTATCAAATTTCTCGTACTTCCGGGTTTCAAGGTTTTTTGGGGCATCAGTGGGGACTAGAATTGATCGTTCATTAACGTTGGCATCTGTACTGTTTGATGCTCTTACCTATAATTTTTATTGTGTGTGGAGATTATTGATCCGTTATGTAGTCATGGATGTATGTAAGCACCATCATCTGCCTTTTCCAAGTCCAACTATGCTGGGTTCGGCTTCTAGTCTAATCTGATGCAGCCGAATACACGTATTTTACATGGAACTGCTTACCTAACCTCCAAAACTCACACACTCCGTAATACGATACCCCTAGGTAAGACTTAGTCAGACTTTCGGGATTCTAACGACTGTCAAAGACCCAAAAATAACAGCCAAGACCCATTGGTCCCTTAACGTGTTTTCAAAGGCACGGAGGAGTCTTGGTATGTACAGATCCAACCATCCACGGACCAACCGCGGCAAGCGTAACTTAACCTGAACGTTTGACGTACGGCTGTTAATTACTTAGCCACCCCTCTAATCATCACCATCTCTCATGGATGTATGTAAACATGGATTGTCATTACATTACTTTTAACAAAACTGCTACCCATCTTTTGACATAATGCTGGATGGCTTATCTGCAGTCACAAAAGTTTGACAATCCATCTACGACGGATACATACTCGTAACTGGCGATCTGTGGATTTACTATAACTAACTAAAATAGTGGTGACCGTCATCATAAATATTAGCTTTCGTTTTTTTTTAACTTACTGCACTCCTTCTCCATTTACTAACTTTGCCCATGCTCCTCCGTCCGTGTAATTTTCGTGAAAAGGGGTAGGTAAAACGTTTTTGCTTCACGTTTTAATATATAGATAATGCGTATGTAGATAGATATATTTGGGACCGAAATAATGTTATTTCCCATAAATTCGATTGGAATATTTTGTTCCAGTCCACCAAGCATTTCCACGTGTCTATTAGGGTGACCCTCGTTTAAGTAACTAAACCAATTGTAACGGTACCCATTATTTCGCCGGGCCTACTACAAGTAGTATTTATTTGTTTTTGGATTCAAGAACAAACTCTTATTTTAACACGACAGTCCAGATGTGGGGTGCTAAGTTTTTGGCAATAACATTAAAAACCTAGGAACATAATCTTAAAGCTCTACTTATCTGTGAAGATGAATCATAGATCAAAGCTGATGATAAATTTGTATATATCCTTTAAAGTAGGCATTTAATTTTGAATTACATGTGAATTCGATCGATCGTTTTAATCGAATAATTGAGGCGATCAATCCCGAATAAGGAATTATGCTTGATATGAAAAGTGTAGTGTATGGAAAGAGGGGCTTGTGGCTAAGTTATACAGTCGCACGGGTCGATTGATCAGGTTAAGCCACGTTTGCCGCGGTTGGTCCCTGGATGGGTCGCCAACTTTCCATACTAAGACCCCACCATGCATCGGAAAGCACGTTAAGCCAAGTTGTCATTCAAGGATCTTTGACAGTCGTTACGGGTTGTCAGAAGCCCGAGAAATTGACAACCAGTCTTACCAAGGGGTATGATATGACCCAGTTACTGGGTTGTGGCGGTCAAAAACGCAGTCGCTCCATGTAAAATACTGATATTCAGTTGTATCCGGTTACACTGGAATCCGATCAAAACACAGCTGTCTAAAAACTAAGTAGATTGATATTTGGTGTATTAAACATTTATGTTTATGACAGCAATTAATTTAGTCACAATCCACTTACGTTTGAAGTTAATCCGCACTTTCTTTTCATAAACAAGTAGGCAGAAATTGTCACGTCTGATACGTGACAATTTCTATTTTACTAACTTCAAATTCGATAAAAATCTGTTAAAAAACCGCAGTCGATTTTAAATCGATTATGAGTAAAATAAGTTAGAAAAACATAATCTATCTCATGCTCTACTGAGCTACATCGTATGGCAGCGCGGTGGTTCGTGTGGTACCGTGATGACAGCGACCAAGTGCGACCACGGTACGGTCGTCACTAACGGTACGACTAAAGTACCAAACATTAATGACGCTCTTAGTGAAGTTAACGAGCCAATTTAGACGCGAGACATATCCTGCACCCGAAACATTGTGTACCGTTTTGTAATAAAAAGAGTTCACAAATAATCTTCTAAAAACTATATTGTCTAACGTGAACTCAATCCACCTTGATTAGTTTAAAAGGCATAAGTCAGAGACCGGGAAAATCCGCCATTAAAGTCAATATTGATGCTATGATGGTTGATTCTAAAAATATTTGCAGGCGTACGAATAAAATTTTATTTTTGACCACTTTTTTGCCAACATCATGATGATATTGTACTTTTTTAGTCGTGTAGATTATTTCGTAATTAATAATTGCGAATCAATTCTTTATTAGTTGTATTGCTTGTTTATTTGATAAAAAAAAAAAAATTAGTTTCCTTATTAGTTCTTAAGCATGATAGGTGATAATAAATAAGTTTAGCAGCTAAGTATCGTGCTTATCACGTGGTGGCATGACTCATATGTTACGAAATTTTAAGCTTCAGTATATTTTGATCATGAAGAAATAAAACTATATTTATGCAGCTGAAACAAAGATTGTCTAACGAACAACATAGCCAAGAGAAGGAACATTGCCGGCGGTTGGAGCGTGTGTAACTACTGAACTGTTTAATTCCAAGCCATAGTATTAAAAATTAAAAACGAGCACTTCGTTCTCTTATATTCTTTCTTTACCGTTAGGAACTAGATAAAGCTCACTAACCGAATCGAACGCTATTCCATGAATTATTTACATACGATGTTATGATGTAAGAGGCGTGTGCGCACGAGCGGCGCGGTTCAGCACGCGAGACCGCGCATCTGCGCTGCTCCCGCACAGAAAAACCCAGGAAGCGAGCCCCAAGCTTTTAGCCGATGTTGTTAATGATGTGTGGGCTTCCGCGTGTTCGCTTAATTGCCTCTAACGCCTTCGACGATATCCATATAGGTACCCTAATAACTATTTATTTACCATTGTGTAGCCACGCGCCGACGCCGCCGCTACACCGCCGCACGCGGCGCGACGTGCAACTGTTTCAGTTATTTTACTGCAATTACGCAATCCTGAATTATTTAAAACATGAGCCTTTTGATTATTTTATTAAATACTAGCTGACCCGACAAACGTTGTCCTGTCTTAACTATGAATATTGAATTCGCCAGACACTAACAAACACAACAAAAAAAGAATTAGCAAAATTGGTCCAGCCGTTCACGTGTGATGACGTGACCAAGGGAAATAGGGTTTCTGTTTTTTAAATAAGATATAGATAGATTTCTAGTTGCCCGATTTGATTTTCGAAGATTATTTTCAATTTATTAATTAACTTGAAAACAAACTAAAAGATTAGGTACGTACTATGACAAACTAGATAATAGGTAATGGATACAAGCCTATTATTGTCCCACCGCATGAAAGACTAAAGAACTTTTATTTTAAATTCAAGATGACTTTAGAGTTACTTATGTTGGAGTAATATAACTATATTCTAAGAAGAACAGCAAGCAAAGTTTCATTTGCAGAACTAAAGGGAAATTTATAGTTCGTGTAAAGCCAGTTCTCCAGGACCGTTAATGAGAAAAATGTGTAGGTACCATCAGTCATGGGCTAGCCTGGGAACCTCCCGCATTGTCCGAATGTCGGCTGATCGTTGAACCTGAGGTCGGGTCAGCACGGGTGTCGCACAACGGTGCCTGCCCAAACAACAACACATTTGTGTGTCAACCAACTCACTTTTCAACTTTAAATTCTCGCAAACGAGAACCTGTAGCGACACGAAAATCGGACAAAAAACTTGTTTTCAATGAACATTTTGTCATTAACGGTCTTCACGACTTTCTCCATTATTTACATTGATCTTAATGAGATTCAAGTCTAAAACCAATAAATACTCGTTCTGGACTTCTACCGTCTTATTGCACAACGTGATCTAAGTTTGTGGCATACGAGCCCCAGATAGCTGTATGTCATATTTTAAAAAGCTTAAGATTTTAACATTTCCTGCCCTCCACATCTATGAGGTCGCTATATTTGTAAAAAACATTAAGGAAAAATTTGGTAACCTGCACTCCCGTCGACATGCCGAGAAAATAACAAATATCAATCACAAACAGCCCTACTTTCTAAAAGTTTCTTCGGAATGTCCTCAAGCAAATAAGAGAAATTGAAAACATAAAAAAAAGAAAAAGGATTTCTTGGTAAATAGACCATATTAGGTACGCAATACATGAATTTTTGTCCGTCAGATTTGTGATGAGTTAGTGCCAAACTATTTTAATGTCTTGATGCAAAATATAGCTCTATTAAAAAAATTGTCTATTTGAATTAATATTATGTAATTTAAATTTAGGTCTAAGATAACAAATGATTTCAAACTATTGTATGCCTAACACGATGGAGCAGTGCAAATGCACACCAAAATAACACAATAACAACTCTATAACCACTGTTTCACTATGAATATCTTTGACTTTTTTGACTTCATTGAAGTTCGTTTTTGCATTTCAAACTCTAATTCGATTTAGGTAAAGTTCTTAACAGAAAAATTACAACTTAGCACCGGACTAAGTTTGTTGTCAGTTTTGTATTATAAAGAACTGCATTTCTATTGAGTTCTTAATTAAAAACCAGGGTTGGTGACAAAAACCTTATTTTATGATAAGAGGGCTAGAGTCGATAAGATACATCGAAGACAAGTTCTTAACAAGGTTAAGTATATCGATCTATTTGAACTTCGAGGCAGAAAAAACGGGAAAATCTGCCGGGTAGATGTATTAAGACAGATTGCGTTTGGTTTGTGTGCATAGTAAAAACATGGACTAGGTAATTTAGCAAAAAACCTTATTGTATAGTAATGTCTTCCATTGAAGGGCGCGCGTGCGTGTCGTCATGGCGCTAAGCATGCTAATCGACCGCTATCCAGTTATATCACAATAGCTTTTTGTTCTGTTAACTTGAATTATGATGGTCTTAAGATATGATCTTTGTAATTATTTAATAATCCAGTAGTGGTAGGATAATTGAATGGGTAATTTGGAGCAAGTTACTGTTAAATTGATGAAATCGTGTTACTAAAAAATAAGTAACTATTTATTATAGAAGTGTAAATTGCTTTTATGTGCTTTTTCAATTAACTTGAAGCTGAGGTTGTTGCTAAGTATTAAAGTAGTTGTCCCTTAAATCGGATTTTAAAGGTTCCACTAACTAATGGGTCATTTTTATTAGTCGATGACTCGGCTGATATACCATATGCGGGGAATCCCCGTAGCGTCCGTCCGTCCGTCCTAATGAAACTCATCGGTTGGTAAAAAGCGTGCCTCTCACTAACTCACACACTGTGACCTCAGTCACGAGTGTTTGTTAGCTTTATAGGAATCTCCAGCACTCCACTGGTGGGCATAAATACAAACAAATACAAATGGTTCCCCGAACGCGAGCCCTATGGCATGCGTTACAGGAATCTCCTGCACCTCGCATACGAGCCGTATCGACCAATGAAAATGACTCTTTACGGATGCTCAAAACATGACTGGTTGGCTCATTACAGCTACAGTTTTTCAGTTGTTACTGGTAAAATTCCAATTTATTTGATGGAGCTCTTTCATACAATTGAAGCGATGGAGGTATAAAGTACGTGCGCGATCCTGCGTCCAGACTACTCGAGACATCATTACGAAGAAAGTGGCGTCCCCAGCGGATGAAATACGAAATGAATTGACGCTGCGTACAGTCACGCGCACTATACATATTAGACTTGGAATAGTGCATAAATAAAATAGATTGCTGCGTGTTATCCATAAGCGTCAAGCACTTGAGTGCATAGTCATTTGATGATTTCCCACCCAAAAAAAAAAAAAAAAAAAAAAAAAAAGCACTTGAGTGCATCGTGTGGTGGATTTTCATTTGGTACTTGCGTGGGTATTTCAAATTGAATGCAAGCACTTTTTTATACTTACCGCCCTAACTTTAAAAAATAAAATAAATGGTAAATTCAAAATATGATATTGTAAAATTTGGTATGATCATGGACATATACATATTATATATTAAAAAAAGGGATGAGCTCATTAGGCATCAAAAAATTCAGAAAACTTTTGATATACTTGATTATATCTTTAGCTACTCCATGTCCCAAACTGGATGACCTAGAAGAGTTCTATCAGTTTTATCTATTTAATCGAAGGACATTAATTTGTCTGCAAATTCCATCTATGCATGGGGGAACCGTCGTTAATCACGTATTGTATGAACTCTTAGATACGATTCTTGATTAACTACTTATTTAGTAAATTCAGCGGTCTTCTTGTCTTGATTAGTTTAACTTTGTTTGATTAAAAAGATAATAGAGCATTTAAAATGAAGAAAATGTTTTTCGTTCGGGTTGGTGACCGCGTAGTAACTTGGTAAGTTTAGTTTTAACTAAAAAGACGGATGGAGCCTAGAACCCTCTTGCACCACAAATCACTAAATACATTTTGCGCTAAACGTATTTCACTCTGTTACTGTTAACTTCAAACAATAAAATTGAATGCGGTTGCACAATGTTTTGAATTCGTTTAGTGGTAAATGTATTTTGTGGTGTAAGTGGGCCTTACAGATTATATTGTTTAATCATTTTCCATCGATTTCCAGCAAGAAGGTAAGAGCACATTGTATGAATATCTTATTGGTTACCAGGTAAAGACATTATGCACTATAAAAAATACAGAAAAAAGGTTCGATATAAAAAGTGTAATGTTTAAAAAAGGAACTACTAGGTACTACGAGCGCACTATCGGAACATCTCCGAAGCGTGCACCCGCCGCGTATCCTGTACTTATTGCCGCCATCTTCTTTTTACGTGTTCACTAAACTTTAGTCGCGTAATTGCATCTGACGACGTGACTTACTTTTATGTAATTTTTATTGGCTGCCTCTGCGTAAAATATTGATGTAATAAGGTATTTTAGATATCGGTGCAGCCGAGCAGTTTAATTGAAAAAATCTTTTAAACTTATTTTATTGAAATTGAATCTTATTTCATGAGAGGTCTCTTGTTTTTTTTTTACTAGAATAGTAAAATTAAAATTGTACAACAATAGTCAAGTCATCTTGCAAACAAATGTTAATAAACAGTACAAGAAACGCGAGCAAAACAAGTGTATGTCGGACGCGCGTGTTGGTATTTTGTTGTCGTTATGCTGTGTTACGTGTAGTGGAGAGGTTTGCCTTGCACTTGGCTGGCGGCCGCGGCGCCCGCGCAGCCGTGTCTTCAGTGCACACCCGCCCAGCCCGTTCACACTGCCTCGAATCGGGTCACCAGATAAAATGCCGACGCGGGCCGGTTTTATAACTAGTTGCTAGTCACAGCCGATTCCATAACAATTTATTTAAAACGTCTGAATTATTGGATAAAAAATACCGTATCTAAACGGAATTCACTGTTAGCCGATAATCTGGCGGATGTTCCGACGTGTTTGATGAAATATATTTATAAATTAATGTTATCCGATCAGAATAATTAATTGATATAGCGTGACCTTAATTGACATCGAAGAATTTATGTTTTGCGTTTTAAAGATTTATTGCTGTTTCATTCGGAAATATATTATTTTATTTTGTCTATCGTCGTAAATTATGTAGGTATCCAATAGGACACTAAAGCGCAAAGATCCTTTTACTTCTTGCTCGAAAAGCCATAAAGTATACTAATAGGGTTCCCATTGCGCTCAGAAACACTAATCTGATGTGCGATAATGTGAAGCTACTCGCCTTTTTATTGTAGAAACTCGTTAAGAGTTTATATTTAGCGCTAGTATTACCTGCCAACCAGTCGCGCATCCAGACTTGTTTACAGCAACCCTCTTCGTGTTCTACTCCAAGGTTTCATTAAAATCATACTGGGAGCGTACAAAAGGTGCACCTGTTGTTCGTGTTCGCTGTTACAAATGTACCGTATTTGCATCAATTCTATCGCTAATTTATTTATATTGTAGTGATAATCTATGAATGAGTAGCCAGAGTGCAAAGTAGATCATCTTCCCACACAGGACGTATGAATGGGACGTCAAACTATTTGGTGCGACGTCGGCTTCAAAAGTTATTCATCATAACTATATAGAAAGCCATTAATAGTTATCATGAATCTATTGTTTTTCTCCATACTAAAGGAGCAAGTCGTATTTATCCCTCGTATATAAATATCATCAATCATGTCTCCGCAGCTCAACTCAGTTTAACGCTTGGAAAGCTTCGTAAGTTTGCACAGTAGATACTTATAATACACGCGTTTTCAGTTGTGTGCTATACAAAATGATTATTATAAATAGCAGTGAGGCAGAAAGTGGTCGTCAGCAGTGGGTCAGTGGGTCCAGGCGTCCACCTTTCTCCTTCAAGAACAAAAAGTATGTATTTCCAGCTGATTCGTGTTACTGTTTCATTCATCAGAGAAACACTAAAAGAAAGTTTTGTTATCGTAATACATTGTTTGGTCGTTTTTTACGCCGGTAAAAGTGAGGAAGTAATAAAGCCTGCGACAGATATACACCACATACCATTACTGCCTTCGTTTGTAGAAATTTCTAGGCTGGTAATTACTTTTGCGAATTCTAAATTTAGAGTTCTCGCTTCTGGAGTTACTTGAATATTAGGTACTTACATTGTTTGAAGAAAATTAATATTTGTTCCCGAAAGTGTACACGAGTGTGTACCTACATATTGAAATATTTCCCTTTTTACCAACTTCTTCGTCTATCACTTGACAAAACATACTTGTTTTCATTAAAAAAAACAGCCCTCTATTGCTCTAGAATTGGTTGTTCTTAGGTAGCAGGTTTCAGACGAGTGTAAAAGGGTCATGTCCATAAGCAATTTCAAGAAAGTATAGATAGCCTTCTTATCATGTATTAGTAAGTTGAATTTGCTATAGTATCTAAATACAATACCTACCTACCTGATTTTAGAAACTAGATTGCACCTACAATGGGGCGTGTGTATCACGTTAAGCGAATCGAGGCTTCTCGGCCGCGAATGTTAATGTTAGTCAGAGCCACGGGACCTCGCCAAGCACGCAGGCATTACGCGCAGTGTCGCATTATAATCATAGTGTATCAGAGGGTTCTTGGAATTAAACCAACTATTATTGCAGTAAAGCTACAATACGGAAAATATGGCTAAAACTACAATTATCAAAAAAGGTACCCTGTACAGTAAGAACGTCAAACCGAAAATGGATATTCAGCCGAAAAAGAAGCTTCGGCTATAGTCTAATTATCGACCGGAAAAATTATTTAGACATTTAAAAATAAAACATTTCCACGGTCTGAAATCTTGTTTTTTTTATACGGAGAGAAAGCAAATATAGGCTTTAAAAGAAATAAAACACAAGAATTCCATTAGAGGATAAACATTTCGTGTATTTCTTGATATAGTGATTGATTATTTTATATAATCAATTAAATTTTCGATTTTCAATTTGGCGGAAGCGGCTGGTTTATGGAATCATGATTTTTTGGCCAAAAACGATCCTTCGGCGACATTTAATAACCACCGTACCTATGGTTGTAGAAATAAACATACTTCAAAGTTTCAGCCTGATATTTTCCTGAAATACATTAAGGTAGATAATATAGCAAATTCAGCTTACTAATACATGATAAGAAGGCTATCTATACTTTCTTGAAATTTCTTTTGGACATGACCCTTTTACACTCGTCTGAAACCTGCTACCTAAGAACAACCAATTCTAGAACAATAGAGGGCTGTTTTTTATGAAAACAATTATGTTTTGTAAAAATAAACAAGGAAATACACTGTGCTTAGTTCCAAAGTTGTCTTAAATATACTAATAGACGAATCTCTGGAACATGATTAGGTATAATAACGTTTGATGAACCGACGGTTAAGGAAGACCTCACCAGAATTCATAGCTAAACTAAGTATATTGAAGGAGGCAAAAACATAATTGCATCGTTCTAGCGAGACAGCAATTCATTAGGTGATAAAAAGTAAATAGATATATACATTATACATAGATTTTTGCGGTTACTGACCTCTGAAATTAAGAGAAGCACACAGACTGAATAGACGGTAACAAAGAATAACATTCAGAACAAGCATTGTCTACAGACGTTCGTCTTGTCTTGTCAAACGGGGCTTTATCTACATTATATGATAAAAAACTTTTTTCAAAAAAATAACAACCGACTTCCAAAAAACACTACAAAGTGCAAAATAACTTTAATTTCGGAAGTCGGTGACTTTGGAGGTGTAGGTATTCCAATTCTTTGTCACCGCCTTCCGAAATTAAAGTTATTTTGCACTTTGTAGTGTTTTTTGGAAGTCGGTTAAAGTTATTTTGCACTTTGTAGTGTTTTTTGGAAGTCGGTTGTTATTTTTTTGAAAAAAGTTTTTATTTTTCACTTTTTAGTTACCTACCCCACACCAATTCGAAATTTCATCATCCTTGGGGTCAAAACAATGCATATTTATGCGATAGCAGCATTCGCGGTTGATTTGCTGTAATGTTTTGAAGAGTTCCGTTGTCTGTCTCCGAAACGCATCATCAGATCTATATGAAATTAATATGGGACCATTTCGGAATAAACCCCTTTCGAACAATAAAAGAATTTTGCAAATCCGTCTATATACGACGGAGTTATGCCCGAACATACATAAAAAAAAAAATATAAACATGTCGAATTGATAACCTCCTTCTTTTTGAAGTCGGTTAAAAAATACTGCAGTTTTTAAGATTCTTAAATTCAGAAGTAGAACTTCGGACGGCCAATTTATACTCGTAATTAAAAGCGTTCACAATCTAGGTAGTCGCGGTGTCATCTCGCGACAATCGAATGTTGAAATCTTGTCAAAAATGTTTGGACAGTCGAGGTATTTTTGACTGAGATCAGAAGGCTAATTCTCGTAATTAAAAACGTTCACAATCTAGTCGCAGTCTCATCTCAGCGACAATGAAACGTCAAAAAGTTGTCAAAAATGTATGGAAACTCGCGGTTTTTTTTTGACAAATTGAGACTGAGATCCAGAGGGGAATTCTCGTAATTTTAAGAACGTTCACAGTCTGATCTCAGTGTCAATCTGTCAAAAATACCTCGAGTTTCCATACATTTTTGACAAGTATTTGACATTTGCTTGTCGCCGAGATGACACTGCGACTACATTTAATTACGAGATTTGGCCATGCCAGACTGTGAACGTTCTTAAAATTACGAGAATTGTCCCTCTGACTGTGAATGTTCCTAAAATTACGAGAATTGCCCCTCTAATGTTTTCATTCGATACTAAGAAACTTTAAGTAGGTATGAAAAACAAATACAAAACGAACGTCACTAATGACATTATTGACGTTTGTTTATTTGGATCTACCTAGGTATCTTTTGCAAATTAACTTCTGTGTTTAAAGGTAAAGAGAAAAACGCTGCGACATTTCTTGAACATATTTAGCCATAATTATTCTGATCGACTAGCAACCGTAAGAACCATTTATTTTACATTTGATTCAATCTAAATGCTTTGATTTTACGCAAACAGTACATAAACTTAGTTAACGAAGCCTTTGTGTATCCGTAACGGGTTTCAGACGAGAGATATTCAATGGATATGATTGTCAGTCAAGTCCGGGTAGGCGGATAATCTTCACAAGTAACGTAGGGGCTCAGAAAATTGTATTAGCGATAAATATATACCTAAGCGTCAGTTGGCACTGCAAGGCTTTTGACCTGAGCGAGTTCAACGATCGCTGCGACGTGGCTAGGCCGGCCAGGGACCATGCTAATTACTTGTTATTTCGAGTATTTACTTAGTAAAATTGAGTTACCTAACCCTTTATTGTACACGTGAGTTTTACTTTTGCTCCCTAAAGACCAGTAGGACCACCAGCCGTGTCGAGTAATATCGGAGTTACGTCTGGGTTAAAACAAATATCTGAACCAGCTTACCCATATCTTACCCCACTCAAGGGTCGTTTACGTGCTCGTGGGTGTCATTACAAACCAGCTCCTAACTGTAGAATACGGGAATCAAACACGCAACTCTTGGTAAGACCTTACTTAAACTTGCTTTAGAAGATAACGCTACTATGTCGCTCGCATTTTTTCTTTTTCCAACTCTTATAAATAGAAAAAAACAACCACAGTAGTAGCATTATTTACCTATGAAACAACCAATACACTTAGAGAGGTATGTAAATAAAAAGTCGCTTCGATGTCGCACGGCATTTGTATCAAATCAATGAATTCCTTGTCTTCGCAGGACCTTGCATACCTATGCCAAGTTAGAGTTGATCTCAAAGTCCTGGGATAGGTTAATTACAGACGATCAGTTGATCAGGAATGTATGCACACCGGCTGGTTTAAATGCCAACCGGTTATTTATTCATCGAGAAGTAGGTTTTATGATTCTATTAACGTTTTTTAGTAAACTGTATACCAAACTGCATCTACCAACCTGCACTGGGCCCGCGTGGTAGATTACGGCCCACTCCCTCTCATGGAGAGGAGGCCTGTGTTCCAGCAGTGGGGACGGTTATAGGCTGAGTATGTATGTATACCAAACTGCGAAATACAGTTAGCAGCTAAGTTCAGTGTGTCACATAGCAAGACATTATTTTTTCAACTTAATTTTACCCTAAATTTTAAAATAGTACCTATCTACGTGAAGCACATGGCTTTCTGTGAACCGATAAACCGATTTAACCTATGGCGTCCATTGTAATCAATCTGATAGGTAATTGACTGGCATCACGAGTTTGATTTGAGGAATCCAGAATTCTACCCCTATCAAACAATAAAGTACCAATATTAAATTATAGAAAATACAGAATAAAAGGTTGTCTTAGAGAAGCCCCCTTAAATATGTACTTCAACTCTATTCATTACGAAAAAATACTTATGGTCTTCGTTCAAGAATTTTCAAATAAAAACAACCTCTGCATATGCTGCAATAAACCGTTTAGTGGAATCTCGGCCCCTCGACCCTTAAAAAAAGATTTGTTTCCTCTCAACCCTTAACATAGTTCACACTCGACCCCCAGGGGGTGAGACTGAATTTTCATACAAAATATAGGTACATCTCGTCCACTTTCGACCCCTAGTTCGGCAAGTACCTAAAATTAATGTTTTGGGACAGTAAGGTACAGACTATTTTGGGGTCGAGAGGAAACTAAAACTTGACTGGAAAATATAATCCACTATAGTCACTCTAAAGTTTAAGGGTTTTCCAGCCTGATTAGATTATTATAGTTTAGACTCTAAACTATAGTCAGGATAAATTATTTATTGGGGGTCGAGGGGCCGAGAGTGGACTAAACCCAATAAACAATACATACTGGGCCTTCTTCTTATTTTGCAAAAAGAACACGAATTTCGCTACCATGAACGTACTAGATAATTACTGGTTATTAACTGGGCTTTATACGCCCTCGGTGCAGGTGCAATTTATTTCGAACATAAAGCAATGAAAATTGACATAACTCCATTGCAATATAGGGTACCTAAGAACCTTCATGGTCATACCTCTACCTTAATTTAAAATCTTTGGCAAAGTGAGTATAAAATCGAATTCAATTACGTTATCATATTGTACGTTGTCGATCGATCAGGTTAAGCTACGCTTGCCATGGTCGGTCTGTGGATGCGTGACCATCTTAACATACCGAGACCCCTTCGTGATTCGGAAAGCTTTTGGTCCTGGCTGTTATTTGTGGATCTTTGACAGTCATTACGGGTCGTCAGAAGCCTGAAATTCTGACAATCAATCTTACCAAGGGTATCGGTAACTGGGTTGTGCAGGTAAGATAGGCAGTCGCTCTATTTAAAATACTGGTATTCGGCTGCAACCGGTTAGACTGGGAGCCGAACCCAAAAATAGTTGGGAAAAGGCTAGGCAGATGAAGATGATTGTAATATGAAACAACATTCTTCCATGAACGACTTAACAAAGAACTTCAAACTTTTACATGATATTATTAATTTTCTCAAGGGATTAGGTCAATTTACGTATAGTTGGCTGGACGAATCCCTCATCAGCCCTAAGGGAAAAACTTTTCTAATTTTGATCTGTCATTCACCGAGCGTATTAAAATATAGCAAAATATTTCTTATTTACCACAAATAGTTGACTAGTGTACACCTAAAGATGCTTAGCTTATTTAAAACACAAATGTGAGCTCAAATAAATTGATATGAAACTAAACTTTTTTATTAACATGAAAAAAAAAAAAAAACGCATAACATTACCTACGTAACAAATAATCATTGTGGGTTTAATCTTATAATAGAATTGTAATTATTGTAATGTAACTTTTAATAACCATTTAACAATGCAGAAAATTATTCAGAGACGACGTTATTCACATGAAATAATATTCTTTAATTATAAAATCAAGCACTTTCGGCTTCAAATGGATTTGTGTCCTTTCAGACAGTTAATTATAAGTCAATTTTAAAATAATGGAATATGATTTCATGATGGGATACGGTTATAAATGGGTTTACAAGCCATCGTAACAGTTTTGGATGAAACTGGAATGGATCCAATTTCGCTGATCCATTATAAGCAAGTCATCCTGGAACGAGCCAATTTTAATGCACCCATTTATCACTCTGTAATGAGCCACTAAACATGATGGATTGCAACACTAATCACGACGTTTGTGATCTTAACCGAAACATTTGTTAAAAATTCTCATAATATACGAAAATCTGGCAATGAACCTCGTGACTCCTCTTCACATTTTTTTTATTAAGTTTTTTCTGTCCTTACATAATAACCACAAAATTGTAAATTATCAAAGCGCTGGTTAAGGAAGCTGTGTTTGTGATCACGCTGCATATTTATTCAAATATTCATGTTCGTGCTTTACAAAGTAAAGTTGGGAATTTATACGTAATTATGTTAGTTTATTTCGCATGTATAATTTATCATTGCTGAGTATAATTCACCAGAAGCTGAATATAGTTTATACCGGAAAACGCGGAGTTAATTCGTTTGAAACGAGCAGCCGCCAAATATTAATATAAAATGTAATTACAAAATCTTGGAGCTCAAACTTTTGGAGCAGGAAAAATTGTACCTACTTTTATAAATAATATTAAAAATCACCACGTTTGTAAATGAGATGGAAAGTAGTTAATTGTTTCGTATATAGTTAGAGGTGCCTAAATGTGGAATTTCCTTATACAAAGCGACCGTTTAAGACGCGGTCAGTGTGTCGTGCTGACGACATCACCGACCGAGTTTGTCATATGTAGGTATACACAAAGCTATGAGGCATTAATCAACCTGGAACTGGTACCCATTAATTTTAAACATTCAAATCGTTCATCTGAACGATCTCGTCAGTGTAACCTATACTTATCATTATGCTATGGTAATTCAATTTATGAAGATACTCGTAAGATCTGTCACAAATAATTTTCAAATAAAAAAATCATTCTAAGTGAACGAACTTTTTACGAAACCGTCTTTTTTTTCATTTACTACGTAAAAAGATTATTTTTTCCATTTGTTTATTTATTACCAAGAAAAGATACCTACTAAATTTAAACAATAAAATAAATAATGTTACATCTCATATTCTTTATGTGTATACCTATTTCCCACGAACGCGACATCCATTACCTTTCATACATCTATAAAGATATTTAAGCATCTTTTTAAGTGCTACCCGTGGGAGGACTTGTGGGTGAGTGACCGAGTCCTTGACCCACACAGACTCCGGTGTAGTCCTCCGCCCTCCAACCATGTCCATTCATTAAACCAGACACCACGGAGAAAGTTCTACACTAATGACTTTCTTTAATAATAGATCTCAAGTTCCACATGACACGCACGAAGTGATTTATAAAGCATTTGCTAGAAGAGTATTTTGAAGAGCAATTTTAAGATTAACGTTCATAAAGGTTTTGTAATTAACTCAAGTTATACGAGCTATATTTTACGATCATCCGCATGTTGTGAATAATTTATACATGGCTCTCAAAGACAAGCTTCTCTCGTATAATCTTTGATGATGAATTTACCGTTTATGGTTGTTTCTATTTATTTTATGTTATGGTAACATACGGATACTATGCAAATGTAATATTCAACCAACATTTTAGATAAAGCTTTCGATAGGAATCAAATTAAATACAATGTAGATAGAATACATACTTGCAATGTATTTAGCTAAGGCATTTAAATTGCCTCAATTTTCATTCATCTTAAGTAATTCATTACCATTTTGATCGATCACGCGATCAATATATGAGACAGTATAACTTCAATATAAATCCAAATAAAAACAAAAATCTGATCCAAATATGTAGGTACTCAAAATTTCATACATGCAAGTTACTGGTATAATTCAAAAAAATATACTAACTATTGTTTACACACCATAGCACTGTCAAGTTACATAAGTGCGTATGTCGTACATAGTTTTTGCGACCATGTGCGAGACATAATGTAATGATGATGCATTGTACACACACAGGTAATTACAATCACTTGTTTACTGTTTCTTAGCTATTAGTTCCGCACCTCTTATTCTGATTCACTTTGAAACGGTAAAGTTCTTCCAACAATCATTTGCGCTCATTCTTAATTATAAAGTTCTTGATTGATCAATTCATGAATTGTTAAGATTTTTTATTTAAATGCCTTCTTTGTAACTGAAGAGGCCTTAATAACATGTAGGGAGGCAAGTAATGCTGTGAGCTTTTAAAAACATGTATCTAACATAAAAATATCGCAAAAAATTTAGTCTGTAAGGTTTAAGGTATAGTCTGTAAGGTTAGTATATATATAAGGTATATACATATATATATATCTACAAAAAAAGCCTTAGGACTTTAAAAACCCCAATGCTGGTATATAGAATTTATGAGACATCTATTTACGCAATAGTAACAAAAATCTGCAGCATTAAGAAGCTTTTACTAATCATCTTTAAAACTGGGAAATATGCTTAGGAAAGGCTTAAGGAAAAACAGTAGCTCAATGTTTCATAGATTATAGAAGAAACAAATGGCTGGTTATTGGAACTGGAGTTGGTAAGGCGCTATACGTTAGAAATTATGAGGATTCTTCGAAAATAATGGCTGTGTGTGCAAGAAATAAAAAAAGGATCTAACTCTTTTATTGCTAACAGAACTGTACAATATTTCAGAGGAAAATTTGACGTGAAAGCTACTTACATATTTAATAAAATGGGATGCTAATGATACCCCTTGAGCGACCGCGAGACATACCGTGTCCCGCTCTTTATTTATCGTTGAGCGACCGCAGGACATACTACACAATAACAATTGCATAATAATTACAAAACTACGCGATTTTTTGTGATGGGTCCCAATCTAGTAAAAACTTGGTAGGTATTTATTCTAGGCCGGAAATAAAGAATAACGTAGATCAGAATTTTTTGTAAATCTACGCCTAAAAGAGTGAAAAAGAAATGAACGTTAGAGGGGAATTTAGTAACGTGGCTTGATTAATACAATCATTGGTACAAATCCCTACTAATATTATAAACTAGCTTTTGCCAGCGGCTTCGCCCGCGCGGAACTTTCATCCCCTATTTAACTCCCTTTGGGGTTGAATTTCGAAAAATCCTTCCTTATTCCTTGCCTACATCATAAAGGGAACCTCTGTGCCAAATTTCAGCTTTCTGGGTCCAAGGGTTTAGGCTGGGCGTTGATGAGTCAGTCAGTCAGGACCTTTCTTTTTATTTATATAGATATAGATGCGAAAGTAATTCTGTCTGTCTGTCTGTCCCGCTTTCACGCCTAAACCGCTGAACTGATCGTCATGAAATTTGGCAGAGATATAGCCTGGAATATGGAGAAGGACATAGGCTACTTTTTTGCACGATCACCGACATCCACGCGCGCGGAGCCGCTGGCAAAAGCTAGTAATCTATAACTCAAATAATTAGAAACGTCACAAACGACTTTTCTGGGATAAAGCATACTTAGTTATATGAAAAATAATTTTATAACTTGAAAATAGACCTGAACACTTAATCATAAAAAAACCTTTTAAAAGAGGTGGTGGTGTACATTTTTGTGGGGTAATTACGAAATCTACCTAAAAATTAATTCGACTGAACTACAACTATTGACTATCTACCATAATTAAACTTAAAAAAAAAATGAATTACTGGTGCAAAGCCATATAAGAACATCTTTGGTCCATGTCAAGACGTGCTGATTAATACACAATTCATTGAATTACCTACAGAAGAAAGAAAAAAGATAACTATTCTTACATCGAGATCAAGAAGATAATTGAACATTAATAGCCACGTTAACCAGAGGTTCGCAGTATATATCTTAATATCATTTGAATTAATGACACGAATCACTGACAAGATGTCTGTACAAAAGAAGTCTGGCACCATGGCCTTAACACAACACTTAACAGGTCAATTTATCTGCAAATGCCCTAGCATTTTAGCAGTGGTACCTAGTACCACTTCTTCTACTTGAGCTAACAGGTTTGATTATTTAAAAATCAACAATAGAATCAAGTGTTTCAAGTAGGTATTCCAATAAATGCTTGAAAGTTTGAGTATACAAGGAATATGCTAAACATTATCAAATACTTAAAAAGCTCTTGCACTGCAGTAAGTGTTTTTGTGATCTGTCAAAGTTAAGTTTATTAACCCGAAGACGTTTTTTTCGTAGTCAATGTTGTATTAGAATAAAAACGATTGTCCTTTTCATCTTTTCGTAGAGATGATTTAATAGTAAGGTAAACTACCCAAGTACCCAATAAAATCGTTTTCAAAACTATGATTTAAGGCTGAGTTTTCAATAGTCATAAAACTTTTATCTGAAGAATAAATCTGACAGTTTACCTCATTTTCTATACAAAAGCTGTTAAACCGACATATTTATTCCTCAAATAAAAATTATCTGAGTATTGAAAAATCAGCCCCAAGTTGATTTTTTTGCTGAAGTAATAAGTATGTAGGTACTCATCATAACCCATCACAATGCATAAGTAAGAATGCTACGAAAAGAATGAGATAACGTCGCCCGGTATCTGGTTGTATCAGCGGTGCGCAGGCGACGCGACGCCCGCGCCGTCAGCGTGACGCAGGCGGTCCCGTTAGCCGACACACTACGCGCTACTCAGCTACGTTCCTATCCTGCTTTCTATTTTAAATCCTTGCGGCCATGGTTAACTTGTTGTCATTTATTAAGTAGGTATACGTACCTCCATAATGTTCTTGCGTTTTCACGGAGTTGGTAGAGATTGAAGCTAGAGATTAGCTTGGGTCTACCAGAACATTATAAACCTTGAAAATTTCCCGTTTATAAAGTTCCGTTGCAAATTATGTAAACATTACTTGTAGCATTTTACCAAAAAACTAATTTTATTCAAATTCAAACCAATATCAATTCAAATTCTTTCGGTAAAAAACTGATTTCCCTTGTGACTTCTAAAGTTTTACAAGTAACGGTTTTCTACTTTTGATCCTTTATTTCTACATTAGCAGATAACTAAGCATAGGTATTTATAATAGGTCTTTACCTATGAAATTGCCGTTTTGTATGAAAAAATTTAAACGAATTTTTTTCATGAATTTTTTATTTGTATTAATCGAAGTAATCACCCATGCAATCAATGCATCTTTGCCATCGCAGTGGCAGTTTATTGATGCCCTTCTTAAAGAAATCAGCTGGACGGGAGGCAACAAATTCTTCAAAGGCATTTTGTACTGCCTCTCGGGTATTAAATTTTTTTCCCGCCAAGAAGTTATCCAAATTCTGGAAAAAGTAGTAGTCTGTAGGCGCAAGGTCTGGTGAGTAGGGCGGATGACGGAGAGCTTCCAACCCCAGTTCTTGCAACTTGGAGACCGTCTGCTGTGCAGTATGAGGTCGCGCGTTGTCGTGCAGGAGCAGCGGAGACGAGCGATTGACCAATGCTGGTTGGAGATGCGCCAGCTTCTCCATCATTGTGTTCAGTTCTTCACAGTACACATCTGCAGTAATGCTCACCCCGTTTGGTAAGAAGCTGTGATGAAACACACCGGCGCTAGACCACCAAACAGTGACCATCACTTTTCTAGGGGTAAGTTTTCGTTTAGGGCATTGTTTAGGTGCTGAACCAGGATCCAACCAACTTGCTGAGCGCTTACGGTTATCAAACAGAATCCATTTTTCATCGCAGGTAACAATGCGGTTCAAAATTCCTTCATTTGTGTGTCTGTTGAGCAGTGCAAGGCACGTCTCGACGCGTACTTCGCGCTGGCGATCATTGAGTACGTGGGGCACCCATTTGTCAAGCTTTTTTACCTTGCCAATTTGACGCAAATGGACCAATATTGTTTTGACGCTAACGTCGAAAGCTGCTGCTAATTCAGCCGTAGATTGTGTATCATCAGCTTCCACAATCGCCTTTAATTCGTCATTGTCGACCAAAGTCTTCGGACGACCGCGAGGTTCATTTTTCAGGTCGAAATTTCCAGAACGGAAGCGAGCAAACCAATAACAGGTGGTGCGTTGGTTTGTAGTGTTAGCTCCGTAAACGTCGTTGATGTTGCGTGCCGCTTGTGCCGCGTTGCTGCCACGACGGTACTCATATTCCATAATTACTCGAATTTTTAACGTATCCATGATGACGAAAAAGATTGAAATGCGATGAAAATGTAACACTAATCAATAAAGAAATGACTACTTTTAGAAAAAAAAAAACATGTTTTTAAAATAAAATTAATTTGAAATTAGAATTCTTAGCCAAACAAAAATTATTTTGATTTGAAATGGCCAGTACTGCAGAACGGCAATTTCATAGGTAAAGACCTAATATTAATGACATTACAATAGGAGGATCTGTCCAATCAAAACCTCGACAGTATATTGATTTTCTGTCAGACCCATACGGTAGCTCTACGTACCTAGTGGTATCATGGTCAACAAGAAGAACAATTAGAACAACAACAACTAAGAAATAATTCTCACTATCTCCCGTAAACCTATGTTATCGTAATTGCCTTCCACTAATCTCTACGCAGGTAAGTAATTATTGGTAAATCCAACACGAAACTTACATATGTTTGAATAACGTAGTTAAAATATTTTGTAAAAAGAAAAGGAGACATGTACAGGTACAAAGATGTAGATAAGTATAGATGTATAATTATAACTACTGGTCGCCCAGGGGTCGAAATTCGACCATGTTTTTTTTTTAATTTATTTAATGTATTTCTAATGCATTATTATTTAAAAATATAAGGTTTCTGCGCTTGTTCTCCATATAAACTTTAATTGCACCAATTTTAATACTCCTCCGTCCGTAATTTTCGTACAAAAGGGGTTACAAAAGTTTTTGCTTCACGTATTAATATATACAAGAAGAAGATAATTATGATCCCTGTGCCTCATTCAAACTTAAAACGATTAGTTACTTACTTACATATTTGACCTATAAGATGTTCAGTTTCAAATTACCGGAAACTTCATTGACTTGTGCTGTTTGCTGTTGTATATTCGGAAGTTCTACAGCGGCTATACGCGCTTGTAATCACAATATTGAGTTTGTTCAGGCTCGGCCTTCGGCCACAATAACCAATATTAACTTGCCCAATGTTTACAGGTCCTGAATATGAAATATGCGAATAATTGAATTACTTCAGACTCGTAATCCAATCTACAGGCATCATGCTGGGAATATTTATGTAAGCACATCACGTTACAGAAACACGACAGCAGAGCATACTACCTACTAAAGTTTTTGCATAGAAATACTGATATTAAGTTTTCGTCTAGACTTCTAGCTCATCGCTCAAAATCAGGCAATAAATGTTCTCTTCACGTCAATTCTCAATGGGCCCGTAAAATTCCTGCGAGTATGACACATACAAGAAAAGCTCTACTTACCGCTAGACGACATTCTTTTACATGATTACACGCAACTAGTCGGATGGTACAAAATCGATCAAGGTGATGACAAACACAAGATTTATATAGTAACGTCTTGATGTCCATAAAAGTGGAATGATACGATGTGGATGGGCGCGGACAGTGACGGCGGAATGCCGCAAGCGATCTGGAATCAACTCGTCATTACTTCAGTCGAGTGTTATCGTAGCCGAAGAGTGCAATCTGCGACGGTTCGCTCTGCATTCCTCACTTTATGGCCATGTACCTTCATCATGACATCCATAAATGTAAAGAATGCGTGAACACACAATGAAACACGTGACATTATGACAAAACTTACTTTTTTATTTGTTGTAGTGTGAAAGTTTGAAATTCATTCATATTTGTTTCATGTTTATTAAAAACGGTCGGAAAATCATCAGCAAACTCAGGAATTATTTACCTAACTTAGTATTAGATCTTTTCTCCATATCATTGCCTACTTCCCTAGGCCAGGTTTTGTAGAACTCTGCAGTTACAGTGGCCATAAGCGAGCAATAAGATTGCGGCGCGGAAAGCTAACGTTCCGAATCACACAAATTACTACAACAAAACTACAGACTTCCTCCTTTCTTAGCCCATTTTCCATATCAAAGTTTATGATCGAAAATAGAAATGTAGGTAGATATGGCAGAAAGCAGACTGTGTAATATTGAAATATCCCTTATTAATTCTGAAAAAATTGCTTTGGACGATTTTGGGAAACTATTACCATTAAGGAGATCGGAAGACTGAAACTGAAAATTCTGAATCGAAGCTAAAAGTTGGTATTGGATTTTAAATATGCAGTCTACGCGAACGCTTTTCAAGACAGCGCGAAGCGAAATGTTTCTCGACAACAATAACTAATGACACTTTCATTATTTGACAATAGTCAGCCGCCGGGCGCCAACATTTCTAAGAAGCCGTCGTTTTGCACAGCACTGCCCCTAATGAGCGCGGCTTTCAAACCCATGGACAGCCAATAAGGACACAATAGAAACATCTCAACGAGAAGCGAAAGAAACGAAGTCTAGTCTCAACGAGCTAGTGAAATTCTGTAGAGTGTAACCTAGTCTTGAGATGCAGACAATTTTCTCTTCATTATTAATAGTAATGAAGAGGACCGTCATTCGTGGATCTTTGACTGTCGTTACTGGTCGGTCGGAAGCACAAAAGTCTATCTATCTTTTTACTCAGTAACTGGGTTGTGCTGGGAAAAGGCAAAATAGATGATGATGATGATGATATTAATAGTAATGAAAAACTTAAGCGTGTACTGTCTTTAGACACATTTGAATATTTCGGCGCGGCATTCACGCAAGGTATTCGCTACACATCACAACTACATTTCAACCTTGATACAGTTCAAAGCCCGTCAGTTATGTTCATGATTTTTTTCGTAAGTTATTAGTAGCGTTTATGTGTTCGCATGTCAAGGTTTTTTGTCCGTTTTATCAGTCCTACCTCCTCCAAGAGAGCCATGCTAATTGCTAACTACGCGTCCGTTGAGACAAACTGGCCGGCGGTGATTCATTTTCTTCCCATAGACACGTTGGCAGTCGTGATCTGTTTTTGTACAGCAACTATTAACATTTTATCAAAATGTTTTCATCTTTACCGCGCTTACGTTTTTCTCTGTTAAACGTAGTGACGTTCGGATTAAGTGATGAAATATGCAGGAATTCTGTTTATTCAAGGGAGACACGAGGATGTCTGCGTCTATCCGTATTTCAAAGAAAATATCGGATTTCATACTGTGATTTTAGGAACATGTTTTTCTAACAAAGAGGAACGCTAAGAGTTATTAAGCTTATTACGCTACAAGTTCGCAAACACGAAGGTTTTTGAACAAAAAATCTTCCTGAATCAAATAGATACAATAAGCAGTTATAAATACTTAATAAGGGTCATTACGTGTAATCTGCTGAGGAAGGTTGACAGTGACTTCGTGTCAGGACTCTTCAAGCTTGAAGGCATTAAAATGAGGAAAATTAGATAAATTAAAAACATCAACTAGGACAATCTAACGTAGTCGCGTCTGTGATTAAAGTGATTATTGCGACTTACAATATGTCGTGACTTCTACCTCTTTGCGTTTGGACTCTTCCGACGTTTCGTCTCGCTATAACATATTTTTATTAATTATGTTCACACTTTGCATCAAGGTATAGAAATATAAAACGTATAAAGTTAAAATATCTTGCAGATCAGATCTGTATTTTATATTTTCATATAAAGACGTATTTCCTCGTTCCTTTATAATAATTATCAAATTACTCATTAAGTAAGCCATTCATAATACTACTGTTCAGTGTGGTACCATAACTGGTAGTTAATTATGAGCAGTTATTATTAATTATTCGACGATTATGTCATTGCAGCGTACTTCTTGAAACTGAACACGAAACTGTTCGGTGTAGCCGTGACGGACAATTTGTTCCCGTGTTTATGCTATTATTGCTCACCCATGACCTACAGCACGTACAAGGGAGCCTTGCACACCAATTATTACAAGCAAACAACAAACATATTAACTGACGAAAAATCGCCGTAAATATGTTCGTGTTGGTCACGCTTTTCCGAGGTAGGCAAGCAAAGCTAACATGAAATGGAACGTGTGTCGTGCGCGTGCCATTGAAACGACTACCGTGATGAGAAAATATGATATGCTTCTAATTTTTTTGGACAAAATTCAATTAGATTTAATAAATTTTTCATATAAACCGAAAAGACGAACTTACAACCTACGCAAAAAATATTTCAATAACCGCTAGAAGCCTGAAAAAATGTTGAAAAATCGAGCCAAATTACGACACCATGACGAAATGAAATAAATTTTATGAGGATTGAGAGGTTCTACCGACATTAACCTACAGTTCTATTTACTATTTACTTCGTCACAAAGGGATGAGTGGTCAATGAACAACAAAGACAGTCCAATTAGCGTGTGCAGGAGCAACTTTGTAGAACTGGGATGAGGCCGAGCTGCAAGGTCGACTACTACGATACCTAGCTGTTATGTACAAGGGTATAGTGTTATGTGCATCTTCACGAACATTAATTAATTACCGATCTCAAGTTACAAGTAATAAGGTTTCGCAGGCGACGACAACGACATGTTCATGGATTATTCATGGTATTTACAAAGAACAAAGTTTTATTTGATATGTCCCAGAATTTATGTATTTTCAAAGTGAAATATTGACGAGGGATGTCTAGTATTGATTACTGATTTTCATGTTGTGTCGTTGAATTGTAAGAAAATTTTACCCACGTGAAAACCGAGTCGAGCTAAAGTGGCTTTTTCAGAAAATGTTTACCTCTAGGGACAATGCCAAGAGAAATATGTAATACCTTTAAGTTCTTAACAGAAAAGTTGAGACAGCGTATTTTATATCGTATACTAGCCTTTGCCAGCGGCTTCGCCCTCGTTAACCAATTACCACGAAACCTTGGCATATTTTACAAATTATACACCTTCCTAATGAATCAGTCTGTCTATTGGTGAAAACCGCTTGAAAATCCGTTCAGTACTTTTTGATATGTCGCAGAATTGCAAATGTAAGTGGGCACGCCCTTTATGCCTGGAGGCTATTATTTAGACTAAGTTCTGTTTACGTTTATTTTAATATTTTTTACTATTTATTTCTACTTGAGTACTTATAGTTTACAATTTTTTGTTGGTATATTGGCATGTGCTAGCTGACATATGGCAAATTTAATGTTTTTTTGTGTTTCATAATGTTACATACCTACTATTGTATAAAATCAAGTGCTTCTAACATATCAGACAGTTGTGCTACTGGGGAGTTTATTGCGCCACTTCGTCTTCCCTGCTAAACCACTAAAATGGTGAAGGGCGAGCGTTTTCGGAGACTGTCTAACGTAATTTTGACGTTCAAAAAGAGCTGACTCTCAGCCTAGTTTGAATAATCGCTTTTGATTTCGATTTTACATGGGTCTTAAACATAAGTGGTGAAATCTGGGTGTATTAAGCCACCTCTGTCCAACCTTACAGGGGAACAAAGCGTGATGTTATGATATGAAACTGATAGGTGGTACACACTCAATTCTGTATTGCATTCCATATGTATAACACATATGGAGTTATAGATACTGTTATATTGGTATAACAGTAAGAGATCAATATGGATTGTCGGGCACAGCTATATTAGGAAGAAGAATAGTAAATACCCATTCATTTCATGCATCGTATTTCCAATATTTTGATCGAAAACATTTTTTTATTAATTAATATAAAACCTATATGTTGCTCAGCTTATTTAGAGCAATAAAATATAATGGTGTTATAAAAGCCTATTTCCATTTAGTTACGCAAACCTTACGTGTGAGCGCGATTATTCCCCAATACCGAATAAACATGGAATCATGGATCAGTGGCGATTCATTAATTTTAATTGGTGTTGTTCATTTGTTAATCACAACATCGACCTGTAGGTACCTAGCAACGTACCTATACCTACATGTATAGGAAGAAGTAGGTACTTATGTCTAGCACGAAATTGCCTAATTTAAAACAATTTTTTTCGCTATCACATCTCTGTAGCAATTTTATATACTCATTTTAATATCACATTCCGGTCTCTTAAACTGACCGGTATTTATTTTTTATCAAATTAATCCAAGTATTACTAATTCTATCACCATACACTTAAGGATTATTTTCCTTACCGCCCTACACCGTCCCACAAAATATGGACACGAGTCTTTCTGAAATTCCTACATATACTCTACTCTAGGCGATAGAATCTCAATTAAAGTTGTCAACCTAGGCTGAATAGAGTAGTCTGTGCTGAATACAGCATATCATCCCCTTTGACGGCCGATCTAGCGGAAGCAATACCAAACGATTGCAAGTACTCAACTGCATTCGTCGCAACGGAGACCGATCGATAAGTTTACTGCGAGCAGCACCGCAGACTAAAATATTTAGGCGCAGGACAAACCGAGGCTATCTAAATAATACTCGTATAGTGTGATAGGTGGCGTTCTGTAGTTTCTACCTAACCCCATGGGAAATAAGCGAGAGTTTATGTATTTATATAGTACTATCATGTACCTATAACTTGAAAAATAGGTCATCATAATAAAAAAAGGGTTGTGAACGGAAAAAAATGGCTTTAGTTAGATAGATTAATAATTCTCAGTAGGCACGATCGAAGTTAGGGAGGTACCCACATAATATTATGGTACCTACTTCTCTTGAATTCATATGATCGTTTTATCAATATTTTAATGAACAGTTGTTTAAAAACGAATCGATTAATTAAATCGTAATTGAGTTAAAAAAAAAACGCAAAAGTCCAGTTAAGTTCGACTGTAGGCTGAAATAAGCGATAGGTCGCATGTTCTTAATGAATCCGCCGCGACGTCAGTGCATCATTCTCATTATCGACGCATTAGGAGATTGAGACCACGGTCAGTGGTCCGTGGAGTGTATTCAATCAGTATACTGATGGTCTGCACTATTAGCATTTGTTAGACCGATCGATATTAATCTTAAGATACGCAATTTATCATCTTGAGACTGCTAGATTACTCAGTTGTAGTTATTTTCTATTCTTATAGCTACATGTGACTTTTTTAGGAATGATAGATAATTAGGTGTTACAAAAATTCGAATGAAACATAGTCAAAGCTTCGCAAATGCAACAGTCTTCTCCGAACGATCCATATACATACGAAGAATATTTCTTTGCATGAATTATTAGTGAAAGTTTCGACCTTCGTGCTTTAAAAGCTCTACATTTTATTTACTGCTCTAGTATTTTGATTCACTTTCTCAGTGGTCCCATGGTGTAATGGTTAGCACTCTGGACTCTGAATCCAGCGATCCGAGTTCAAATCTCGGTGGGACCTAAGTTTTTGCACCTGGCCCCGGTTACTTTCCAAAAAAAAAAAACATTTTTCTGTCTATTCCAATGAATATCAGAGAATAATTACGATATTAGACATGAAATATATTATCCTTTTCAACTAACGCCTCCTAATGTGGTTAAATTAATAGAAATACGTAGGTAAATGGTGAAGGTAATACAGTCTAGTACTTAGAGTAGGTACTTATACGAATTATATCATCAAAAAAGCAAATAATAATGACAACCGACAGATCATTTATCGAACGCGCCATACCGCAAAAAACGTCAAACGAAGTTGCTTTCCACTTAAAATAACTAACTGTAAATTAATCAACGTACCAGAAAGTATATTTAATTACTGGTGGGTAGTTTACTGAGGGACGTAATAATGCTGTTTGGTAAGGTTCAAAGCTCTCATAACTTTCGTTTAAGACGAGCCACAATTTACAATATGGCGGATGTCGGCAGTCCGCTAAATTAAATAACTTGGTAGGTTTAATTATGCTCTGCAGTAATGTTAGCCGAACTACATGAAATTAAATGTATAATCAAACGTTCAATGTTTTCTTTTCTAGTGAGATAGTGAAGTGGGCTTAGGAAATGTATTCATACAAAAAAGTTTCATTTCAGTATGGACTTTTTGCAGTGTATACCTACAGTCTGTATTGTAGTGGTTTTTTTTAATTATATTTCACGTCAACTTCACCATATCTATACTTGTTAATACGATACCTATATCATGTTAATAAGCGGGTAGAGAATCGTAAGATAGTCCCTTAAAAAAGCACCTACTTACCTGATGTTTTTCGCTGTAAAATTTCTACTGCGAAATACTTTTCGACAAAGACTTTCATCATTCTTGGGTTTTTAAATAATAGGTCTTTACCTATGAAATTGCCGTTTTGTATGAAAAAATTTAAACGAATTTTTTTCATGAATTTTTTATTTGTATTAATCGAAGTAATCACCCATGCAATCAATGCATCTTTGCCATCGCAGTGGCAGTTTATTGATGCCCTTCTTAAAGAAATCAGCTGGACGGGAGGCAACAAATTCTTCAAAGGCATTTTGTACTGCCTCTCGGGTATTAAATTCTTTTCCCGCCAAGAAGTTATCCAAATTCTGGAAAAAGTAGTAGTCTGTAGGCGCAAGGTCTGGTGAGTAGGGCGGATGACGGAGAGCTTCCAACCCCAGTTCTTGCAACTTGGAGACCGTCTGCTGTGCAGTATGAGGTCGCGCGTTGTCGTGCAGGAGCAGCGGAGACGAGCGATTGACCAATGCTGGTTGGAGATGCGCCAGCTTCTCTATCATTGTGTTCAGTTCTTCACAGTACACATCTGCAGTAATGCTCACCCCGTTTGGTAAGAAGCTGTGATGAATCACACCGGCGCTAGACCACCAAACAGTGACCATCACTTTTCTAGGGGTAAGTTTTCGTTTAGGGCATTGTTTAGGTGCTGAACCAGGATCCAACCAACTTGCTGAGCGCTTACGGTTATCAAACAGAATCCATTTTTCATCGCAGGTAACAATGCGGTTCAAAATTCCTTCATTTGTGTGTCTGTTGAGCAGTGCAAGGCACGTCTCGACGCGTACTTCGCGCTGGCGATCATTGAGTTCGTGGGGCACCCATTTGTCAAGCTTTTTACCTTGCCAATTTGACGCAAATGGACCAATATTGTTTTGACGCTAACGTCGAAAGCTGCTGCTAATTCAGCCGTAGATTGTGTATCATCAGCTTCCACAATCGCCTTTAATTCGTCATTGTCGACCAAAGTCTTCGGACGACCGCGGGGTTCATTTTTCAGGTCGAAATTTCCAGAACGGAAGCGAGCAAACCAATAACAGGTGGTGCGTTGGTTTGTAGTGTTAGCTCCGTAAACGTCGTTGATGTTGCGTGCCGCTTGTGCCGCGTTGCTGCCACGACGGTACTCATATTCCATAATTACTCGAATTTTTAACGTATCCATGATGACGAAAAAGATTGAAATGCGATGAAAATGTAACACTAATCAATAAAGAAATGACTACTTTTAGAAAAAAAAATCCATGTTTTTAAAATAAAATTAATTTGAAATTAGAATTCTTAGCCAAACAAAAATTGTTTTGATTTGAAATGGCCAGTACTGCAGAACGGCAATTTCATAGGTAAAGACCTAATATGTCGAACGTTTTATAATCACAGTCGCTTCCACGATATAATTATACGGTTCAAAACGGTCAACATTTCTGGTTCATTGTAATTCTTGGTCCGCTCTTGAAAATTATGAGGTGCATAGTCGGAAAATTATTCTTAAAAACCTACTCGAATATAATGACACCATGCTTGTATAATACACAGAAGTACCTACTCGGCATATCGGCACCCTAGCCCTAATAAGATTGGAGTTTTCGAGGGTTAAGTGTCGCGGTCCCATGGTGTAATGGTTAGCACTTTGGACTTTGAATCCAACGATCCGAGTTCAAATCTCGGTGGGACCTGAAGGATGCCTCTTTTTGTATCGCAGCTCTAGTTTTAAAAATCAATATGTTGTACATGGAGGGCATGGTACAGGGAATTAAACCTTAATTCGGGTGTCCCGGCCACAAAATTAGTTTCATGTCCCCGAAACAACATTCCCAAGCGTTTGGACGTGGTTTTGCAGAAGGATGATTAACGGCGCGAAGTGACAGGTGAAGCAAGAGGCGGGGTGCAGATGGATGGCCCACCGCAGGCGGTTCCCATGCACTGTCCACGTTCCCATCGTTCATCAGCACTGTAATGATCGTGAATTCGAAACAACAAAAATTACTTCCTTCTGAATTTTAGCGTACATTGTACTTGCGATGATATAAAATACAATAGCTAATAATACTTTTAAAAATACGAGTACATAGTTTTCGTTGAAAGCAGTAATTCAAGAATATGTTTTATGTTTTGTTTCTTTACTAACAAAGTGCTGTTAAGCTTATAATGTATGATTAGCTTTGTTTTTAAAACACACCAAAGACACGACATAAAATAATTGATGATATCAGTTTTTTAACCAACAGTAGAAGAACCTACAAACCTTGAGGGTCTTGACAAGAAATGAGCTGTCAACGGGAAAAAATTGTATCACGCCTTAGTTGATACAAAAACAGTTTGGGAGGTCGGATGGCCCCCGCCTATACTTATGTCCATTATTAACATAAATGATAACTATGGTCGGTGTGATGATATTATGTAAATTATTTCAAGCAAAGTAAAAAAGTATTTGCAATGTTTTCTTCATACCAGCTTGTTATTGTACAGACGCCAGCAGGTCAACCTATCCCAAACTGTCAAATTTTCCCAATTTAACATGAACCTTATTCCTTTGTTTTAAAGTTGAAAAACTATCAAAGAAATTTGACAGATTGTAGCTTGATGTGCTGGCCTCTGTGCAGAGTGGGCGTAACGGAGGAAACAAATTAGCATGGACGGATCGATGAGATCGCTGAATATAATATATATTGCTTTTCCGATACATACTTCAACATAATTGGGATGATTTAACAATAACAAGGTTCTTGCGTTGCTGTACAAGATGTTATTAGAAAGAACTCAGTAACCTACATTTTCATTTGGAAGGATTTTTAACAGCTAACTTTTGTAAAGTTTTTCATTACGTAGACCGTCTAATAGCGGTTTTTCTTTACACAAACAAACTAATCTTGATGTAGACCACCAAAAAAAACATGCATTACCCTAATTACGGGAAGGCATTACGCATAAATTATTATGTTTTAAGTATACAATTTCTGAATATAAGCTAAAATGTAGAGATGATGGGGATCATTGTACTTGGTAGGTAGGTATGGCATGTGTGGTAAATGATGCCTTTATCGCTACTTCGCTACAAAAACTTGTAGAGCTTTTCAGATATTTTTCACAAAACACAAAAGGGACACATTGTACACAACGTTTGTACTTATGTATTTGTTTCGGATTCTGCACGTACGGGTAATTTATTATCATACCCACAACTCTGTACTTATCTTAGTGTGAAAAATGTTTGTGTTGTGAATTTAAAGCGTTTATAGGTGACCTACGATAAATAGGAATATTATTGGTCTAGTGGTTCACATATTAGAATCGGTTTTTTAGGTAGCATACGGTTCTCGATTTTGAGGCCAGGGAAATTGTTTAAGGTTTTTTAGAGAAACGAAATTCGCCGTAGCTGACTTGAGCTAGGACAATTTTCGATAAATGGCCGTAGCTAGACTCTATAGGTACCTACTATGATGTTTAGTGGAGTAAAGAGTAGCCTTGGTTTCGGTGTTATTTGACGTTACTTCGATACTTTTCAGTGAACGTGTTTAATTTATTGATTGTGTTTCTTTCTCCAGAGCGAATATCGTTTCGCGGGCGGAGGGTATCCCCGCGCGGGCGTGGGCAGCAGTAGCACCCGCAGCGGCGGGCTGTGCTCAGCAGCACTGGTTGGCGGGGCCTTGTTGGCAGCGGTCGCTGTGCTGGCAGTCGCGGCGCTTGCCTTCTACATGGGCGCCCTGAGGCCTGACAATGGGGAACGTAAGTAATCACCTCATGGATGTTTCAAGGGTTTTGAATCAACAAACACCTCTCTTCAAATAAACACCGAATCTGATTCTTCTAATCAGATTTACGCTAGAGATTCCTTGAAAAATATTACACATTGAATGCTGAAAATTGAAAAATATGCTTTATTATTTTAACAAGTAAAACTTAATAACTAGTGATTGGAGCCTCCTTTTAAGCATATATGCCTGTGTTAGGAGACTCCGCTCTTCCATAACTTAAATTAATATCTTTCACTTGTTCTATGCAAATATGGTTTTCTAAGTAAAGAAAAAAGTAGTACTAAAAATAAAGAGTAAAAAGAGAAATAATAAAGCTCTTCTGTAACTTTCTCACAATACGAATGATTCTCCGTCTAGACACGATTTTACACTTAACGCCACCGTTGAAAAATAAAAGTATCAAAATGTTAAAATTGGGATAAATTAAGAAACTCAAGGTCGAACCAACTTACGTAGGAACCTAGGAAAGTTCGTTGATTTACGTTGGGATTTTTAATTTATCATCACTTACATAATACAAATAACAAAATACCGTCCTACGTCTGTGTATGTGTACCTTACCTATAAATCATGCCAAAACTCAATTCTACGTGATGAAAAAAGTTTATTTGGACTTCACATTAATCACTCATGAAGGTAGTCATGTAGTATCTATACGAAAAAATTGTTGATTTTCGGCAGTACAGGTATTACCGAGCCAGTCGCATGAGTTTTGTCCAATACTTTTCAATCTTCGTTGTTACTGTTGCTACTCGTCAGCTATAAAATATTTAACATTAACAGCACTTACTTATTTATGCGCAAAGAACATTAGCCTTCTTTCCATCAAGTAGTGGAGTGTAACAAGGAACAAGCCCACTCAACTGGAAATGAAAAATAGAAAAACTTACATGTAAATTGTGGGAGACGACCGAGGGAAGTGGGTTACTATGTTCTTACATTATGATTGTGTAATAGGGTATTTCATGCTAACGCCTCTGGCCTCAATTTGACCTTTATAAGGGCAAAATGCGTGAGACATGCCGCCCAGTTGTGTCAACAATATGCCCTCAAATTTTTAACTTACCTTTTTCGTGTTCATATTATATTATCCCTAAGGCATAGTGGAGGGCCGCTTGGGAATACTTGAACAAAATACAATTAGGTACTCCGAGGTTTGGGACCAAATGTCATAGCTTTTAATTTATTTTCCAGCTATAATATCGTTCGAGGGCACGTTCCGGGTGACGCGAGGGGACGTGTACGGCGGCGTACCGGGCAGCCCCTCGTACAGGGAGCGGGCGCGACGCTACAGCGTGGCTCTTCGACAAGTGTTCGCCGCGCCCTCGCCACTACGACAGGCCTTCACGGGCGCACTCGTCACCGGCTTTGGGGACCGCAGATTAGATGTACACTTTAGATTATACCTCGATAGGAGAAAAATACCTAGGTCATTATGAATTATCTAACCAACTGTCACTTAAACTTTATTAGGTACTTGCTAAACAGCCGGCATTACATCATAATCTTTGTTTTCAGTTCTGTTTCGAACATCGAGGAAACCCTTACGAATATTTTAGTTCAAGATTTAAATTCTAAACATCCAGCAATTGGACAGAGTATAAAAGTAGACACATCTAGTATAATAATAAAAAGAGATCTAGAACACACTTATCATTCAGAATCGTACGTGAAAGAAGCTATGAACGAGAGCATAGCCATGAACAATCCAAAAGGGTCACCCCCGCCAACTGGAATTGATAAAAATCTCCAGACGAGGGTCGGTGTCGTGCGTAAAACTACAGTAAAACCTAATCAAAAAAAAGATCCAGATGAACCTGATATTGACACAGAAAATATCCCAGTAGTTCAAGGATCATTTCAAATCACTAAGACTGAAGCAGATATCACAGAAAACAAAAAGTTAAGTTCTAGTCCAATACGTCATGACGATAAGGGAAGTCACAAACCAATAGCTGCTAAAACTACAACAACAACTAAAGCGCCTCCTACTAGAGCCACTACAAGGATCACGACAATGAAGAGAGTTCCTACAAGCACACCAAAGACCCGACCGTTTACCATAACATCAACTCTCAATGTTAAAACGAGGACGGAACCGACTCCAAAAAAAGGCACCGAAAAAACAACTCGAGGTCCAGTTACTACCACCAGCACCACAACGTCAACGTCGGTAACGTCTTCAACTACAACTCAAGCTAGCACTACCACCAGTAATGTATCTCAAATTCTACTCGATCTACTAACAAATGAAAATCATTATAAAGATTTACCAAAAATCGATACATTATTTACCGTACCACATGTTATTGATAACGAACCGTGGCGACCTATTACACAACCCTATTATGAAAGAACAAGCGAACCTTCCCCAGTTCCTATTGAAATGACCAGTGATCTGAATGCTGAAGACAGAATGGGAGTAGCAGAAGTCGTAGATGATGTTTCTATATTAGAAAGTTTACTGACCCCAATACCACCAGTAAAACACAGAGATAGAACGACAATTAGACCAATAGGTTTGCACAACGTGGATCCAGATTTAGCAGCTGACGTTTACGTACCAAGTCCGATATACACAAGTTTTACATTACCAACGTATGCACCGCCATTAAAGAATATGGAAACTTTAGGATCTAATTATCCAAAACCGCATCCTATTCCTGTAGATAAAATAAGTGGAGTCGTTGAAGTAATAGATGAAATGGACTTTACTGATGAAGACGATGGAAAACCAGTGGAACGTCCTCCCAAAGAGAAACAAACAAGTGTCAGCATAAATGTGCTTCAGGCTGATAGCACAGATGATGACACTGAACAACTTTCTATTGAAGGTGCATCAATACTGAAGAAGCACAACACTACTACAAGTACAAGCACTAGTACTACTACTACGACTACTACTACAACCAGCAGCAGCCCATCCACCACCACCGCCGCAACTACTACAACTAGTGCCAGTACCCCAACAACCGCTACTACTAAAGTATCAGCAGTTAGCACCGTCTCCACAACTCCAAAGTTCGAAGTAGTCAATACAACATATAAAACAACTGAACGTACACTAAATGCAACAACGAAAGAAAATTCAACAAGAAGGCCCAATAATAAAGTTTCTATTATACCAAGTACAGGTGCACCGCATCTTACTTGGGAATTAATAAATACTTCGACGAACGAAAATGATACGTTTAGCAAAACTTCTCCGGAAAAATATTATAATGACACATTACAAGCAATTATTACGAAAAATGACGATGTTTTTCCAAATACAACTCCAAAATTTCCTGGAAAGGTTTCAATATTTCGTAATTTAACAGATATTATAAAAAAATATACTCAACAAAATACGCCTACAAGGTCTGAAGACACTATAAATGACATGGAAGTTGAAGAACGGCATAATCATAACAAAATGACTGGATCAGTCGAGGTAGTACCTGATGATGAGTTAGAGATAACGACAGCTGGTGTTATCACACTCTTACCCGCAAAGTCCAATCTAGGTATGAATCGACCACTAAGACCTCGACCTAAAATCAAAATTCAAGAGTCGCAACCAATAAAAGAGAATCTACGCAGTTTTTTTCGTAACGACCCCGAAACACAAAAAATAATAGATGATCTTAGTACCGAAAATTATTACCAAAGTCATGAAATCAACCACAGTGATACAGACAGTGCAGAACTCATAGCTGAAATAGAACAACAAGATCAGCTGAAGTTAACAACAGTACCTGAAATCATTCAAGTAAACGCACCCGCAAATTTTCCAACTAGCAGTAGATTTCCAAAATCAAGTGATGACTTAAATTTTTCAAACGAAAATAACGAGGCATTTAAAGGTATGGAAGTAACAAATACTACTACGGTCCCTGAAGGTACATACAGAGTATCATATCATGTGACTGGAAGTGTGAGCAGTAAACGAGCAAATAAAACTCAAACCCTTCCTGCGTATGAATTGGCTTTAGAACCAGATGTTGTTTTAGAAATACCTATAAATCAAACGAATATATTGACTATTGACAAGTTGAAACAACTCGCAAGTCTCGCGACAATATCAGATTCTAATAACAACACTTTATTTCGTGCACCTGGCGGTGTAATTTCAACAAAAGCAATACCATCTAGCTACACATTGAACCAAGCGGGGTTTAAAATCCTAACAAAAACTTACAATAAGAATCCTCCGTCTAAACAAGAAGGAAACAGTTTCGACATACCAGAAAAGTCTTACAATAAGCCTCATGGAACTAAAACAAACAAGGAAAAGGAAAACGTCGGAAACCTGATTAAGGAAATTATCAAAGAAGGTAAGCTGTCACAACGCCAAAATAAGGACGCAATAAGATGTTAAATAAATACCTATATGCATATTTTCTTACTAAATGTGTGTTTGTTCCAGAAGAGTGCAACAACGCTACATCGTTCCGATGTCCTAGCGGTTTGTGTCTTCCATTAACGTCTCGCTGTAACCGCTTGCTTGACTGTCCGGATGGTGAGGACGAACGATCATGCTCTTGCGCAGACTACCTGATAGCAGATTTCTCACAATCGAAGATCTGTGATGGCGTCGTTGATTGCTGGGACTATTCTGATGAGAATAAATGTGGTACGTGACTTTAAATTTTTATTCTTATGCTTGCTTTTAATCTGCAAAATCTTAGAGCCAATTGAGACTCTACTAAAGTTTGTGCTGCAGTCAACCGAACATTATGGATTACTCTTTAATTAGGTTTAGGTTTAAATACTCTATTTATTCTCAAAAAGACAAAAGAGCCACTTACATGAGAACATAACATATTTTACTTATTCTAGGTAACGGTCACTGATACAATACAATAGTTTTAAAATTATTTTGTATTTGTTTTAGTTGTGTTACACCTTCAACGGTTTTATTCTCAACTAGTAGGCTAGTAACATTATTAGTGAGTGGTTTCCATTATGAAATTTGACAGTTTTGATTTAAAACCACGAAAAGAGCTTATATTTTTTATGTAGGATGGTAAATTATTATACAGGAAAAGTTTTTATCCAGTGCGCAAATTGTAACCATGAATTCAGCATATCATTCTAGACCCCCTAGCGCAGAAATGTTTCGCCGGATACACAAAAAAAAAATCGAGTGTTCCATACATTTTGACCGCGTAGGTATTGCACTTTTCTATGAAACAGCGAAAAAATTTTATAGAACCATTTCAAGAAGAAATCATTATAGAACTATAATGATATGCTGAATTCATGGTTACAATTTGCGCACTGGATAAAAAGTTACCCTGTAAAATTGTGCTCCTTCACAGGTGATATTCTTTTTACCATAATATGTACATAAGTGTCCTTGGCAGAACAAGTAAGTTGGATCGACGAAGACTGCGTTTACTTATTTGAGACTAGCATCGCTCCGTGGTTTCACCCGCGTAGTTCCCGTTCCCGTGGGAATACGGGGACAAAATATAGCCTATGTCATCCGGGGATAGTGTAGCTTCCCAACAGTGAAAGAATTTTTCAAATCGGTTCAGTAGTTTCGGAGCCTTCTATGCAAACAAACAATAAAACTTTCCTCTTTATTATTAGTATAGATTTTTTGGTAAATGTTACGTTTGTGTGAATGGTTCCATCCATTACATTTCTAATCAAGAAACAAGTGTTATACATATAAAGTTATTTGATTTGATGAATTTCGAAAATCACCGTTCCTGTTACGACATACAGCCAAATAGATCACGTACCTACAGTACGTGACCAGCACGCTAATCACGTGACACTATTAATCATTAATTGTGAAGGATATTGCTAATCCATTGCTTTATTAGTTCGAAGAATTACTCTGTTCAACAACGTAAATAACGCAATGAATGTTATTGAACTGCCAAAATGAAAGCCATTCCTACCGTTAGTGTGTAACAAATTCCTATTTTGTAATATTCCACACTTTCCCTAGCTTAGAAAAGATTATGAGGAGGAAATAAATACTTACTAAGGTACTGAATTATTTTCAGAGTGGTGTAAAGAAGGGCAGTACGTGTGCGCCAATGCCCGGCTGTGCCTGGACATGGCTAAGGTGTGTGACGGCACGCCAGACTGTCCGCTTGGTGACGACGAGAAGAGCTGCGTGGCGCTCGCTGAGCAATTAGAGGATAACGAAGTAATTCCATATAACGAAGAAGGTACCTATGCTTTAACAAAAAGTTTTGTCAGTTACAAAATCTTTAATTGCGTAGTAACACTTGTCCAGTAGCAGTTTTGTTAAAAAAAAATATACTTTCATGGGTAATTATTTTAAATGTATCGGCAATTTATTATGCAGGATAAGTTTTTGTCCAGTGCGCAAATTGTAACCATGAATTCAGCATATCATTCTAGAGCCCGACCGCAGAAATTTTTCGGCAGTTATAAAAAAAAATCTGCTGTTTCATAGAAAAATGCAATACCTACGCGGTGAAAATGTATGGAACAGCTGATTTTTTTTTTGCATAACCTGCGAATATTTTCTGCGCTGAGGGGGTCTTATCCTGTATATAAGTGGACCCATGTTTAAATATATTTTTTCAGTAAAACTTTTGGTAACCACCTTGGTTTTTATATTGTGACCAAATTGGCCCTGAGCGGTGTCTTTTCTGAAATACTACTGAAATATACAGATGCTTGTTCGTTCTGACGATTACGGCAACTTCTAGTGTATACAACGATGGCAATGTAAGTATCCTTAGCGATCTAAAAACTGGTTGGCAGCTTTCTGTAGTTTTAAGACCTGTCATTGATTGAAGGCAACGTTCTTTCTCTCTCACTGCAGTTTCCCCAGAATATGACACCAAATCTTAGTGAGGAAGCAACTAAACCATGATATGTTGTCACTAATGTGTCTATGTTAACTTTTTTTGAAAGGCCATAGAGTACCTACTTATGCCGTTTTACTTAATTTATTGCACACGTTTTCAGTATGATGTTTCCATGTCCGTTTATTTTCGATAGGATATATTTTACTGTGTAGTTGCATCTACATTTTGGTCATTACTAGACATCGGATTATATGCACTAACAAGATGCCAAAATATACACTAAAAACGATTGATATGCCTAAAATATGCACAATACAAAATCAACAAACCTTTATTATTTTTATATATTTTAATCAAAGAGTGTACAAAAACAGCGAAATTCTCTTAAAATTAGGTATGGTTTTTGTGGCAATATACAATTACAATTAAGTATTTTTCCAAATTTTCGAGCGCTTGTGACGTTTGTCACCCAGTATTCATTTATACGCCGAGAACGACCTCTCCACATCAACTGACGTCATTGGACAGTATTTAAAATTTGGCGCGATTTCTGGAGATACCTGTGCCGTTGATGTTAAGCACTTAAGCATTAATTTTCTTCAGGCTTAGAAAACTTGGGTTTTTGCGCAAAACATCGTCCAACTTTGTGCGAACCTTTTCTGGCGAGTTCATCATTGTTTCCTACTTAACGAAATATGCACGATTGGGAAAAAAGGCTAAAATATGCATTAACGCCGGTATAGAGAGTTTTATGCATTTGCATATGCAAACATGCAAATGCATATAATCCGATGTCCAGTCATTACATTAGATTATAATATTTTCTGGCTTCAGCTGTTGGTAGAAATGCATGACTTGTGTTTTATTATTATTTATCACTAGATTATTTTTATTAAGCCAAACTATTATATTTTTTTAGGGTGTTGTTTATATCTTTTTTGTATTCCTTTTTATTATTTAGATTAGAAAAACACTTTTCAACACATTTGCTCAAAAACTGCATTTACGAAGCCTGTATACATGGTTCGAAAGTTAAAAATTACGCACTAATACAACGGAATGTGCGGTAAAATTGGTACTCTCACCTAAGTACCTATTTTACCGCATACCTCGTTGTATGGCACCGTGCGTATTCTTTACGGATTTTTTTTTTATTTCCATAAAATATTATAAGAATTTCGTCCAAGGAGTTTCACATTACGAGAATAAATAAGCTGACTGATCGAACCTCCTTGGAAGCGATTTTGCTCAATACGTTTGTCTCACTTTAATAATAAAGAGTAAATGAGATGAAAGATGTAGTTCTAATTTTCACCACGGGCATGTGGCGCCATTTGTAAATTCGCGCCATTTTCATATTAGAAACGTCAAAGATTGAGATTGAGTTTCCGACTGATATTTATAAACAAACTTTTATAATGAGTTCAAGCGAGGAAAGTATATTAATATGGAATCTACTCCACCTGATATTTTGAATGAGGCGCAAATTGCAGGAAACGGTCCCTTGCCGCCAAAATTGGAGAGCGCTATTTAATGATGTATAAGTTTGTTTAATTACATATTGTACTGTTTTCTCGCAAATGTGTTGAAAAACATTGTATGACACACGTGCAGAAATTGGTTTTTACAAACTCGTGACTATGGTAAGCCCTCGACTTCGTCTCGGGCTTACATTTGTCTACTCGTTTGTAAAAACCAACTTACCGCACTAGTATCATAAATAACTATTTTATACCTAAACCTGAATTTTAGCCACCTTAGTACCCAAACCGCTAAACTGCCAATATTGTCAAACAACTCTATTCAATAGAATAGAGTTACATTAACATTCAGAAAGATTTTTTGGTTTTTTATTATATCTAGATTCTAAAATAATCTAAATAATAAAAAGGAATACAAAAAAGATATAAACAACACCCTAAAAAAATATAATAGTTTGGCTTAATAAAAATAATCACCTAAGTACCTATTTTACCGCATACCTCGTTGTATGGCACCGTGCGTATTCTTTACGGATTTTTTTTTTATTTCCATAAAATATTATAAGAATTTCGTCCAAGGAGTTTCACATTACGAGAATAAATAAGCTGACTGATCGAACCTCCTTGGAAACGATTTTGCTCAATACGTTTGTCTCACTTTAATAATAAAGAGTAAATGAGATGAAAGATGTAGTTCTAATTTTCACCACGGGCATGTGGCGCCATTTGTAAATTCGCGCCATTTTCATATTAGAAACGTCAAAGATTGTTGCGAGTTTCCGACTGATATTTATAAACAAACTTTTATTATGAGTTCAAGCGAGGAAACTGATATTAATATGGAATCTACTCCACCTGATATTTTGAATGAGACGCAAATTGCAGGAAACGGTCTCTTGCCGCCAAAATTGGAGAGCGCTATTTAATGATGTATAGGTTTGTTTAATTACATATTGTACTGTTTTCTCGCAAATGTGTTGAAAAACATTGTATGACACACGTGCAGAAATTGGTCTTTACAAACTCGTGACTATGGTAAGCCCTCGACTTCGTCTCGGGCTTACATTTGTCAACTCGTTTGTAAAAACCAACTTACCGCACTAGTATCATAATAGTTATTTATGATACTAGTGCGGTAAGTTGGTTTTTACAATGTAACGAGGTATGCGGTAAAATAGGTACTTAAGTGAGAGTACCTATTTTACCGCACGTTCCGTTGTATTAGTGCGTAATTTTTAACTTTCGAACCATGTATACAGGCATCGTAAATGCAGTTTTTGAGCAAATGTGTTGAAAATAACTATTACGAATAATTTCAGGTTACGTAATGGTGCGTAAGCGTGGTGTGTGGGGCCGACTTTGCGTGGAGAGCTTTGCCGACGTGGTGGAGCAGGCACAAAGCTCTCTCAAACTACCCGACCTCGGCAGAGCAGTGTGCAGAGCTATGACCTTCCAGTAATAAACCTTACTTTTTATAAAACAATACATCATAAAAACATAACAGGTCCTGCCCTCGGGTCCTGCCTTAGGGAGCAGAAGTAAATTGAAAAACAGTCACAGAAGTGTGGGTCGGCCGGTCCCACGTTGGGCGCCAGTTGTTTTTACGGTACCGTTGTCCATTATTTTTCTGTATAATATTCAGTTTTTTTTTACCCCGTTTCACTGAAAGTTTCTGGAATTTATTTACAATTTCTATATTTCCGATCTTAATTTTACGACGTTAAAACATTTTCATTTCATTAGCTGTCTCTAGTACCTACCTAGATAGTTAAGACCAAAACGAAGTAACGAACGTCTTTGTATTTTGCAAGATTTCTTTAGCTACTACCTCCAAGGGTGCATAACGACAACAGGCATTATAGTTTAGCTATTAGCAAGAATGTGCTTATTCACGTTGTGTTGTATTCAGTGACGCGGGCTGGGCACGAGAAGCGCGCGAGGGCCGCAAGTCCAGCGCGGCTGGCTATTGGGAGGTATGGCACAACGCGGCGGCGCGTGCTCATGACACGCGCCTCTCCTTCCGACGCGCGTCTTGCGCTAAGAAGCGCTCGCTCCGTGTCAGGTGCACAGGACTAGATTGTGGGATACGACCTCATGCGGATGCTCAACAGCCCAGGTAAAACACTCGTCAGCAAATTAAGAATATATTTCCAAACTACGTTGCTGTTTTTGATGAACGTACTTCATCTACATTTTGTAGATAAGGCCGATCTTTTCAGTTGAGTCAAATGTTTGATGAAGCTTACCTTCTATTATTTTCATGAAATAGCATAATGATTTTTCAAAAAATGTGTGTTGAAAATACTGGTTTCTTTGATCTTTAAATCTCCGTATCAATCTGTGATTGAAAAATCAAAGAAGTCAGTATACCCTACGTCGCCATTCCAACAACCAACGAACCTACCAGGTAGACCTGTCTTCTAAGGCACGTCTATGGCAGGTAGGTACAACGGTACGCGGATCTTTTGGCAAGTGTTCAAAATCGGAACTAACGGCGCCATCTTGTGTTGTTATTTTAAATGTTTACGAACACGATTGTCAATGTCATTCAGGCGCCAAAAGATCCTTGTAGCACTCTACGTTTGAGTGGTGGGTATGTGTGGCTAGGGACGATACTGACGTGCACGTGCGCCGCGGCAGGGTTGTGGGCGGCGACGGCGCAGCGGCGGGCGCGTGGCCGTGGCAGGCCGCGCTCTACCGAGACGGAGACTTCCAGTGCGGCGGGACCCTCGTGCACGCGCAGTGGCTGCTGTCGGCCAGCCATTGTTTCTATCAGTGAGTATGAATACCTATCTCGTTTTATATAATGTGTTACCTCCTAAATGGAGGCGAATAAGTCATAAGTAGGTAATGGCTCCACGGGGTGCTGTCAAAACTTGGCGAGAGTACTGTGTAGGCATATCAGAAAAATAATCAGCATGGCTATTTATACTGACCCAAGCAGTACTGAAAGCGATGTCTTTGGAAGCAGTACTGTGAAATATGTTGTGTGAGTATAAAATACTGGTTAAAGTCAATGCCTGCCACCGATCTCTAACTAATCGCTTTCCTAAACCACAGAGCCACAGAAGCACACTGGGTGGCGCGACTAGGCGCTCTACGTCGCGGCGCGTGGCCGCGAGGTCCGTGGGAGCGAGTGTCGCGCGTGCGCCAAGTAGTGCTGCACCCCAAGTACGCGCCGCGCGGGTTCCGCAACGACATAGCGCTGTTGCGGGTGGACGCCGTGGCGCTGCACGCGCGCCTGCGGCCCGCCTGCCTGCCGCCGCCGCGCGCGCAGCCGCCCGCCGGGCAGCACTGCACTGTGGTTGGGTGGGGACAGCTGTATGAGCACGAACGTGTCTTCCGTAAGTTTTCTATTTAAGGTGCATCCACACTGAAGTATTTTTACTGGAGCAACATGATAACATTAACAAACTCTCTATACGTTTTAGTAAGTTAACTAAACTACTTTTTGTACAACCCTCTAGAACTCTACTCCTCTTTGTAGCATTACCTTACGGCATCCAGCAAAGACAATACAGGGTTGCCTATATGTCACCCAGAGCTTTCTTCAAGCCGCAGTAGCCTAATTAATTGAAAGGGCCCTACCTCACCGTGACGCCAAGGCGGCACAGCCAGGTCGTGTTTGGTTGGCAGCGCGACCTGGCGACGTCGCCATCAGATTTTTCTCTACAAAATAAGTTATTGACTTTTTTTAACATTTAACATTTATAGCGGATACGCTACAAGAAGTGGAGTTGCCAGTGATATCGACGTCGGAGTGCCGTCGCCGCACGCGCCTGCTGCCGCTGTACCGCGTCACAGACGACATGTTCTGCGCGGGCTACGAGCGCGGCGGACGAGACGCTTGTCTCGGAGACTCTGGTGGACCGCTCATGTGCCAGGTACCTACTCATTACCGTCTCAAAATTACACAACTAATACTTTGGCCAAAGAAGATGAGTCTCTTTTCTCTCTCTCTCTCTCTCTCTATATATATATATATATAACGTTACCTAACAAAATATTTCTGCTTACTTACAGGAATCCGACAAATGGTACGTTTACGGTGTAACCAGCAACGGGTACGGCTGCGCACGAGCAAACCGTCCCGGCGTGTACACCAAAGTGTCCAACTACATCGACTGGATCGACGGCGTGCTAGCGACCTACACGCCGCCGCACAATGACACCAGCTCGACGGAACACGAGTCTAGCGAGGACTTCTACGCGGACCTCGAGGCGGCCGAGAACAGGCGCGCCAGCAGAGTGGACACGTGCAAGGGGTTCCGGTGTCCGCTCGGCGAGTGCTTGCCCGCTACGAGCGTCTGCAACGGATTCCTAGAATGCTCCGACGGCAGCGACGAGTGGCAGTGCAGTAGAGTCTCACCAAATATCTCCAGCATAGACCCCGATTAACAGCATTTAATCAGGTTTAATTACTTATAAGCCAGTACTTAGAAAGTAGGGTATAAATTTCGAAATTCGACTGATATTTTATAAGATATCTGTAAGTTATGAAATCTCTATAAAGTGAGAAAATATTTCAGTAAATGCTCTAATATTAAAATTTCATTAATTTCACATAACGCTAGACGATTGCTACGCCATAATTATTACGTAATGTTATTTGGGTTTGTTTGTAAATATAGGTGTAATGTTTTTGCCCAAATTTTTTTGTTTACCACTGCACGGTTACTTCTAAATTGAATTTATTTATTGAAACACATGGATCGCCTTTTCCGTTTGAATATGTTTTTTTAAATGGACGATGTGGGCCATGTTATGATGAACAAAATAAAAATGTAACTATATTTTATTGTTTAATTTTTATTGTAGATACGTATCTATATTCCTCTTTAGGCAAGTAAATATTTATAGAAAAAAAGGGATCTTTCAAAGCTACATACAAGTAAAAATCAATGATCTTAAAAATAATTTTAATCTCTCGACAAATAAATTAACAAAATGCAACTTTCAATACAGTTTTATATTCTTCAAAATAAGGATGATGTAATAAATAATAGCAATTCTTATATAATCAACGATGTCGACAAATTATTAATTATTTTAATACAAATTATACTGATCTTCGCATTTTAATTAAGAAACATATATTTCGATTTTTTTTTTAAATATAAATAGTAATTACAATCACAAAATAAAATAGCATGTCCTAGGATAAAATATAATCTGGGTGAGTTTACCCATAAGATAGACATCGATATAAAATAATGCAATGATTGATCACAAGGAAGTAATACAAGTAAGAAAATTAGACCTCACGCGTGTCAAGCTTCGGGGTTTAATGATCGCACAATTATTAATACAGATAGCGAGAGTCGAGAAAGCAAACCTTTCTTACTTCTCATACTCGAGACAGTCACACACCTTACAGCTAACTTAACTATCTCCCGTACCGAGCGGTACTCCAAAGCAATTTACCTTCTTCACAAAGTCAAAATCTCAAATGTTAGTGTAAGGAACTTCTTTACATTACACACAAAGGCCAGTAAATACTTGAGTTATAGTTATTTCTACGTCGTATTAGATTTATAATGTTTAAATACTACAATCGAGCGCAATGAGCAAGAAATGAAGACAGTTCTTAAATAAGATGATCGATACAAGACTAAATAGACGCACATGGGACTCGAGAACGTTGGTCGCACGACTGAACGTACATGGCTTGTTGGTGGCTGCATCGAGGCGAGTCATGGTACGTGAACTAATGTTGAACTAGACCGTGCAAAGTATTTAAATAAAGAGACGCCTCGCCTCGAATGGGTACTGAAAGCTGGCTAATGGACGAGGGTTGTTCCCGAGTGTGTGCGAGTGTCTAGCCCGTGCTCTCGACGGGGGTGGTGGTGATGCCGCTCTTCGCCTTGTTCAGCACTGTCTTGAACTGCTCCGGCACTGGGTGCTCCGACTGCACGACAAACAACCAGCTCATTAACGGAACAATAACTACTGCACTAGTAAAATACTCTTACAATAAAATACTTCAATTTTAATTTAAACCGAGTTAATATGAGCATCTTGAAGATAAACCTTCCAAACTCGTAAGTAAATGAAGAAGCTTTTTTATTTATCTAAACAAAGGTACCTAATGTAAACAAGTCAAAAGCAAGGTATTTTAACATAATGACTACTCCGTTAATAGGGACTCCTTTTGGTCACGCAACAGCATTAAAGAAAACACTCTTTATAAAAAGCCCAGTTTACAATGTATTAGCGTAATTGGCTTAATTGAATGGAAGCTTGTACTCACGTAGTCTCCGTTGCCCTGAGGCACGAGCACGTTCATTTCGGAAGACTTGGAACTGACGATCTCGACGTCCAGCGACTCCGGAGATAGGTAGATTTGACATCCGTCCGTTTTGTCGATCGACACCGTTGGCACTTTGCCCAGCACCTGATGAAACACAATTTAAAAATACAGCACATCAATTTAAACTTAAGTTATCCAAAATACAACCATCAAAAATCAAAATTATATTAAAAAGAAGTGCCATCGAACTTGTCACTAAGCTGTCAGTCAATGTAGAATAAATTCTTTTTAATTCAAAGAAGATAAAGTTTTCTGAAGGAATCAAATTGAATGCCAATTCGTTCTGATGGCATGACGAAGAAACGTCAATGTCAAGATTTTAATTTTCAAAATTAGTTATTCGTATTTTGCATATTTAATGCTCCCGATGTGTACTAAATAAAGTTTTATATGAAATATTATACTTTTAGATGTTGGCTTTAATAATAGTATTGGGGGCGGTGATCTCGGCTCTTCATTTGAGAACCATTATCATGAAAGAAGAGGAACACCGCGCGCAACTGCACATCGATCAGCTGGAGCAGAAGGGAGACCACACGTGGGCTGTCAGCAGTCTTTGGAACTTCCTCATGGAACAATTCGGTGTCCCGTTGGCACACTACTTTGTTAGTGTAATATATTCCGTCTATATACGACTTACGCTCATTAATGTGGTATGTATAAGTTTACCCATAAGTAAAAATGACCCTATGGACATCTGTAAGCCAATATTAATCGCAATAGTTGTACTTGCAGTCGATATGTATTCTCAAGTATGTGCCTACGGTACTTTATATGTACAAATTTATAAAAGACATGTACATGACTTCTCGGGAGAGAATAAAACGGAAACAAACAGAGATGGAAGACATTCAACTCCAGGTTAGATGCAGCTTGTTTTCTGGATTTGTCTCGTCCGACGTGTGTGGAGGAACACCAGCAGTCTTATATATGTTTTTATTATTAATAGATTCAGATAGTGAACACGAAGCTCTGCGTGCGGGACGCAGAGTTCTCGGAGCGAGCGGAGCAACTGCGGCGCGGCGCGGAGCGGCTGCGTCGCGTGCGTGCGCGCGTGCGTGACGTCATCGCAGCCGACGCCGCGCTGCGCCACGCGCTGGAGAGCGCGGCCGCGTGGGACGCCGAACACGACATGCACGTCGGCTCCGCGCCGCACGAGGAAGGTTAAGGCTTCTCTTACACACGATCCGTGCAGCTCCAAGTTCTATATTCTATACTCTTAGTATAAATACTATTGGATTTCCTAGGCCGTAGATCATTTTTTTTATTTTTTTATTTCAGATTGCGAATTCATAGTGGAATTATTAAAGGAGTTGAAGTACGAGCCTATGGACTTCCCGGAGGGGCAGTCCGAGAAGATGGAGTATGCAGAGCACTCGCGGACCGACCCCAACACGCCGGAAAACAGCGTGTACTCTTCAGTCAGCGACGTCGACTTGAAACAGGACTGTCGAGTGAAGATCGTGAAAGTTACCAACGTTTATAAAGTGGCTTATCTGAAGCATTACATCAAACAGAAGAGACTACGAAGAGCCAATAAACAAGCATTGTTGAAGAAAAAAGTACGTAACTCGTATAACATGAATAACTTTTTGCCCACTGCAATTGTGGAATCTCGATTTAACAGATTAGTTCTTATTTATTTTTCAGATGGAGAGTATAAAAAAACTGTTAGAAGATTGGCAGAAAACACTAAATATGGTAATAAACAGTAAATTGACCATACTCAACATAGACCCACATCCAATGGATGTAGCATCGCAGGACGCTATGGGGGATTACTCCAAGCCTCACGAGTCATCCGACTCGGACAGTGATTTCAGAAATAGTTGTACTGACATGCGATACGACGAATACAGTTTGAGCTGGACCCAAAATCCTTACAAGCCGTATTCATATAACTATGAGGTTAGTAAACTATACTGTTACATAGTATACTTGTAGGTACTTATAGGTTCAATGAAGCCAACCGAGAAAAAGAAAACAAATAAACAACAAGTAGAAATAAAACCGAACACTTAGATTACGCCGGATTCGTGTAATCCTCACAAAATTGCGAAAAGGGAATAGAGTAATCAGCACGCAGCATTAACATCTCCCAATTTTGCGAACGTCTCGATAAGATTACGTTATTTTATCATTTAGCTTTTATTTCGTTAATGCAGGCTTGTTTTTATCTAAAACAGTACAGTTAACCGTTTGTTTTTATTTACAGGATGTCCCTGAAGCAAATAGGGAGTATTTTGACAATCAAGACTTCGGCGATGTGAGGTATCCCGCTCAGCCGATGTTCCCGTGCGAGCGCGGGAAGGGTTCGAACATGGTGTCCATCGTCGAGGAGACCACCAGTCAGATGGCTATAGAAGAGATTAAGAGCGAATGCGGCGACGACTACGAGTGCCGCGACCTTGTCGTACTTTAATATTACACAGTTGCAACTATAAATAACGGCTCAATTAAACTGTTGGTTTCAATTTACACCTAACCTTTATTGGCTTAGTATTAGGGTACATACATTAATTAATCACTCCGGTAACACCTCTATCCCTCGAGGTCGAACCTGTATAACGACGGAGATCCCTAATGTTGTAACATATTAGTTAATATATCAGATTCTATTATTTATCCCAGAATAAAGTTATAGTCCCGGCCGTAATTCGTGGATCTATTGACAGTCCTTACGGGTCGTCAGAAGCCCGAAAGTCTGACAACCAGTCTTACCAAGGGTATCGGTAACTGGGTTGTGCAGGTAAGGAAAATCGTATTACCCAGTTACTGAGTTGTGGAGATCATATAGGCAGTCGCTTATGTAAAATAATGGTATTCAGCTGCATCCGCTAGGCTAGGCAGTTAAGAAACGTACAAACAGTAGTTAAATTTCACCTTTGTTATTAGAAGTCTCGATAAATCGTTGTTTACAGTATCTGACGAAACTTGTTATTAGAATCTTGTTCAGTTGCAGCAGCTTGCACGTTCGAAAAACACTTATAAACATCTGTTTTCTCTCATCGCTCGTCTGCACCGCTCAAGAAATCCTTTCTTAAGAACCTCTAAGCCGATATAGCCATTGTTCCACTTTCAATAAAAAAAATCATTACGTGCAATCTTGGAGATCGTTTTTTCATAATAATGAAACTATAGTGATATCGTTTAATCTCAAAATGTGTTTAAAAAAGCTATGCATATTGTTACTGCGTCGCCGTCGGGAACAAAATCCATTTCCCTCGTGCAATTTATTTAGGATTTCATTACAGTTTTAATTAAAACATGTCGTTCTCGTTAAGCACGTCTGCACAGTTTATTTCCCTACATTTTTAATGACAGTTTACTAGAACACTGCTTAGGTCAAAGCCATCCAACGTAGCAGCAGCAACGCTGCCAGCTTTTTGGGTCCTTTTCCCACTGACGGCAATGCGGACAAATTCTTTGCTTCTCTTTTTTTCCTTTTGTATATGTATTTTAGTGTTAGAATCACATTACATTTCTTCTGTTGTACATCACCATCTGCCTGCCTTTTCTCAACTATGTTGGGGTCGGCTTCCAGTCTAGCCGGATGCAGCTGATTAACCACTACACGCCTTCCATTTAAGTATATTCTATAACAGTAGTGTCAAACGATGCGATTTCCACTAGCAAGAATTTCCATGAAAAATTACTTGATATGTTATCAAGTCATTTTTCGGTCCCAATAGATTGTTCATCACCAGTGGACCATAAAACTTTCCTTTTTCTCTTGCCTTGGTAAAGCGTCTCGTCTACGATAGAGCAATACAGATAATTAACTTTAAGATTAGTCCAACAAACTTTAATTTACTGTTCTATCGTAATTAAAGTGGCCTTTACACATAGATTGCAATCGGAAAGATTTTCCACAGTTAATTAGTCTCAAAGGTGCCATTAAACGTTGCGACCGACGGTTGCACTTACTTACCTCTGCAGCAAGTGGTATCTTTGTGTAAAGTTTGCCACAGCTCTTGTCGTAAATCTATATAAATAAAAAAAAATTAAACTTTTATTAAGGTTAAACAAAAAAGGTTTCTAATTGTTTGCTTTTCAGTTTTTTCGGCGGTTAAATTTTTTGTTAAAAGTTTTTATTTTATAATTTTTTGCGGCTATAATCTACTTACATGCTTAATTTTTGATTACTTTTGTAATACACAACTCAGTATTAAAATCTGTGAGTAAAAAATCAATCATCCCCTGTTTTCCTACCCTTATGGTCGAAATTTATATGGGACCAACTTCGGGTATACCCTTTCCAATAAAAAAAGAATGATCAAAATCGGCCTACTCTCAAAAAACTTACGCGTAAAAGCGTAAAACATAAAAAAAATTCGCGTCGACTTGAGAACCTCCTCCGTTTTTCGTCGGTTAAAAATAAAAGTCCTGACTGACTGACTCATCAACGCCCAGCCCAAACCCTTGGACCTAAAAAGCTGAAATTTTGCACAAACGTTCCCTTTCTAATGTAGACAAGAAATAAGGAAGGATTTTTCGAAATTCAATTTCTAAGGGAGTTAAAGAGCTGGAAAAAGCTAGTCCTGCTATAAATGGCGGCGCTAAGGTAGATCGCGCGACAATTTTTCAATTTGAGTTCATACGTATTTATTTGTTTCGGTAGGTAATCATATTTTGATCAACATACAAACTAATAAAACCATTAAAAAGTTAGAAAATTTGAATTTCGCGAGTTACATTTTCGCATCCCCCTTAACCTAGGTAACCGACATAGCCCGAAGAATTGCCAAACATAAGTGGCAGTGGGCAGGGCACATTGCTCGCAGAATAGATGGCCGATGGGGCCGATAGGTTCTGGAGTGGCGACAACGTACTGTAAGCGTAGCGTTGAAAGGTTTCCCACCAGCTGGACCAATGACATGGTAGGGCCGCAGGAATCCGCTAGATGCGAGAGGCACAGAACCGGTCGAAATGGCAGAGGTTACCGAAGGCCTATCGAAGGTCCAGCAGTGGAACCTTTCGGCTGAAATGATAATCCTTTTTAACATTAAAGCTTCCAATAAAACTGACCTGCATCTGCACAGACTGGCAGTTGACGAACTCGATGCTAGACACGAGATTGTCGAAGACCACAGCACACTTGGTGCAGGAGTCCAGCACCACGCCGTTGACCTTGCCGCGCACCGTCAGCGCGGAGTCGCGGCAACGGAACATATATACCACGTTGTTCATGTCTGCGTTCTCGACGACCAGGTTGGAGTTGCCTTTTTGGTATTCCTGTGTGAGTAAATGTGGTGGTTATGTTTATTTATTTAATCTTTGTGCATTACAAAAGCATTCCTAGGCCAGCTTTGTGGCCTAGGAAGTCTCTGCCAGTCAACGGGTGGTAGATATAACATGGCAGGTGTAGTGTTTGTGAGTGGATAAAATAAGTTTTATAGGTATCAAGGTACGTTTTATGTGACCGGTGCAAAGCCGTAAATAGAAGTTGATCAAAATTGTTGCAGCAACATGTTACACCCATACTGCGTGTCGTGTTACAAAATCATGTTGCTGCAAAAATTTTAAACAACTTTTGTTGACCAGCTTCAGTGTAATTTTCATTCATTAAATTTCATTTCCGAGATGTTTTCTTCCGAGTGGCTTCCCCGGAGTTAACCAACTTAAACAAAAGCTTAACAAATTACACACCTGGACTTTCCTCATGAATCACTGTCTGTTGGTGAAAATCCATTCAGTATTTTTTGAGTTTATCACGAACAGACAGACAGACAGACGCGGCGGAGGATTTTGTTTTGTGGTATGTAGTTATTGTAAATAATATTCATACGGGAAAAAGGTGAATTACAACAATGGTTAGATCATCATTATGAGCCGAATGAATCATGTTTTGACTCATGAAATAATCGTAGTTTCGACATTTTTTATTGTGCTGTATTTTATGGAGCACTCATTATTATTCAGTTGCAAAATTTGCTGATTTCGACAAATAACTCTCTATTGAGATAAGCCGATAACAGGCTAATTTCGTGATAATACGTACGATGAGCCACTTCTTGCCGTCGCGCGCGAACACCGGCGGCTTGTCGAGCGGGCCGGCGCCGGGCTGCGGCAGTGGCTTGCCGCCCGGCGCGCGCGCGGCCGGCGCCGCCTTGAAGGGCGCCGGCCCGGTGCGCAGCTGCGGGTTCTTGTGCGTCTGCATGTCCGGGGTCACCTTGCGCAGGGCTACGATAGTAATCGACTCATTGTAAGATTATGCCTTGCTTTCAAAGCTAGATGTAGGCCATCAAATGGTCTGATTATAGTAGGAGTACAAAGGCCCTAGTGTGAGTTTTTTTTAACCATCTCGATTTAACGGTCGACGGTCGCAGTCGCGATTGGCGCTCCGATTGGTCCCGGATTGGTGAAGGGTTTTGAACTCACACTTAGGCCGCTGAAGGAAAATTCCCGTAATTAAAAACATTTAAAATCTAGTCGCAGTCACGTCAGAGAAAATCAATGTCAAAACATGCGGGGTATTTTTGACCGATTGGGACTGAAATTAGAATACGAACGATATTAAAAACACGGGAATTGCTCCTCTATATTAGATTGATTATGAATACGAGTATGCGCATGATTTTAATGAGAAAAATAAATCACATTAACACTTAAATATCACATTATTTTATTAAATTATAAACATGCATCATAAACACCAGCACGTACTGTTAGTGATGTTCTCTCCCTTGTTGATCTCTGCGAAGAGGGCGCTGCGGTCGTCCAACGACAAGTTGGAGAAGTCCACCTCGGGCAGTGGCGGCGGCGGGGGCAGGCCGCCCGGGGGCGGCGGGGGCGCGCCGGAGCTCTTGCCTGCACAAATACATTTTTCATAAACTCAGTTTTATTTATACCACAGCTCCTTAAAAATTGGTGCAAGAACAGTAGCAACGTGGTCCGCCACTGGTTCATATTTTTTTCCAAAAATGATTTAGTTTTTGCGAGAAGTAGATTCAAACCAGACGTGTGAGAACTTTACGTCAAAGTAAAAATATAGTGTCCTTTAGTTAAACTTCTATGAGGCTATGCTTGTATTATAAAGGGTGTAAGAGACCCTCAAGAGTGTGAAGAAGAAGTTTTGAGTCATATTCCACCAGAAAATTTCATGCTTTTATCGCTTTTTCAGTTACTATTATTTATTTAAATGTAAAATTAAACTCTCTATACGCAGCACTCCATTTATGTAGGTACATAAAACGGCTAAAATCTGTATATACAGCCATGATAATATACGGCCATTTGGGAACTAGCGTGTTAATTAACGAAGCTTTCAAAAGAAAACAATAACTAAATAAGAAGAAACCTTTTAGAAGCTTTCTAGTGCTCCCTAAAGGGCGAGAAGTACTGCTAATCCTACCTACTACTAACATTACAAACACCCACCATTTTTCTATATTGGAATGTCTATTGGTCTTCACGAGAAAAAAAATTGAATCCGTATATATGCAAAGTATTTGATATCTGAGTCCGCTTCCGTAACGGAAAACGATAAAAGTATTAATAAATCCTTGCTGCCGGTTTGAAATTTCATATCAACCCGTCCTAGCAATGATCTGAGCGCTAAAGCAAAGATACAATTTAAAACAGAAACGGTTATTTTCAAAATCTCATTAAGGAATTAGAAAAAGGTTATCATCTGCCTAGATTTATCCCAAGCATTAGGGTCGGCTGCCAGTCTAATCGGATGCAGCTGAATACCAGTATTTTACATGGAGCGACTGCCTATCTGACCTCAACAACCCAGTTACCGGGTAATATGATACCCCTTGGTTTTCAGACTTTCGGGCTTCTGACGACCCCTAACGAATTGGAAAAAGGTGTAGTTTATAATTACTAACCCATGCCTTAGGTAAGTAGACAAGGTTAATATGGCTAATAAACATAATATGTATACCTAATAAGCTCAGATTATAAAACAAAGGCAGATAGACCGCGCGGAATACCAAGAGTGAAGCCAAAAAACCAAATACTAAAGCGTCGCATTGTATATAGCGAGGCTTTAGTATTTGTTTTTTTGACTCTTGGGTGTTCCGCGCGATCTATCTGCCTTTGTTTTATAATCTAAACAAAAAAAAAAAAACAAATACTAAAGCGTCGCATTGTATGTTACATGAAATGCGACGCTTTAGTATTAGGTTTTTTGACCTCACTCTTGGTATTCCGCGCGGTCTATCTGCCTTTGTTTTATAATCTGAGCTAATAAGATACTAGCTGTGCCGGCAGACGTTGTCCTGTCCAAATTTCAATAAATCATACAAAATTCCCATAGAAAATACAATTTCAGTTTTCCCGATTTTTCGGCGGTTCCTTTGAGGTTTTCTTAATTTTATTTTTTTCGTTCCACCTCGTATATACATAGAGCGTACAAAACAAAAAAAAAAAAACATTATCATAGCAAACGAATAACAATAGATTTTTATATTCAAGATGCCTCCAACATAACCCAAATGGTCAATTAGATTACCTATGATATATTTGTTTTTATAAATTATACAGAATAAGTTTTTATCCAGTGCGCCAACTTTAACCATGAATTCAGCATATCATTCAAGACCCCAGCGCAGATTTTTTTTGTCGGTTTTACGAAAAACAAAATCTGCTGTTTCATAGGAAAGTACAATACCTACGTGGTCAAAATGTATAAAACAGCTGATTTTTTTTGTATAACAGACGAAAAAATTCTGTGCTGGGGGGTCTATAATGACATGGTTAAAGTTTGCGCACTGGATTAAAAACTTTTCCTGTATAAACAAGTGTAGGTACCTATAAAATGGGGCCCACATTTGAACGGGGCGAGTAAATACAAATCACTGCGTATTTTGTAAAAGGTTTGTTGAATTTAATTTAGTCTTACGTTTAAGTAATTCCGGGGAAGCTGCGCCGGGTGTTAAGGCGAGATGAAAGCCTGGATTAAAATGTCGCATCAAATTGTGCGAGCGCACCAAAAGGCTTTTGAGAGAGGTTCAAGAGAATTTATATGGAATTCAAATACTACGCTTATCTTCAGACAGATTTTCCTTTACCGAATAAGCAGCCTTCAACTAAGAAGATGTCAAGGGCATCTTTATCGAGAGATATGATATCAAGGTTAAGGGCTATGTTAAAGATTTAGGTTGTTTCATGATTAAGGTGAGATTCATGATTTTTCAGGAATACCGCTAGGAAATCAGTGCGCGGTTTAGCGAGGCATTTATGTAAATATTAGGTCTTTACCTATGAAATTGCCGTTCTGCAGTACTGGCCATTTCAAATCAAAATAATTTTTGTTTGGCTAAGAATTCTAATTTCAAATTAATTTTATTTTAAAAACATGGATTTTTTTTTCTAAAAGTAGTCATTTCTTTATTGATTAGTGTTACATTTTCATCGCGTTTCAATCTTTTTCGTCATCATGGATACGTTAAAAATTCGAGTAATTATGGAATATGAGTACCGTCGTGGCAGCAACGCGGCACAAGCGGCACGCAACATCAACGACGTTTACGGAGCTAACACTACAAACCAACGCACCACCTGTTATTGGTTTGCTCGCTTCCGTTCTGGAAATTTCGACCTGAAAAATGAACCTCGCGGTCGTCCGAAGACTTTGGTCGACAATGACGAATTAAAGGCGATTGTGGAAGCTGATGATACACAATCTACGGCTGAATTAGCAGCAGCTTTCGACGTTAGCGTCAAAACAATATTGGTCCATTTGCGTCAAATTGGCAAGGTAAAAAAGCTTGACAAATGGGTGCCCCACGAACTCAATGATCGCCAGCGCGAAGTACGCGTCGAGACGTGCCTTGCACTGCTCAACAGACACACAAATGAAGGAATTTTGAACCGCATTGTTACCTGCGATGAAAAATGGATTCTGTTTGATAACCGTAAGCGCTCAGCAAGTTGGTTGGATCCTGGTTCAGCACCTAAACAATGCCCTAAACGAAAACTTACCCCTAGAAAAGTGATGGTCACTGTTTGGTGGTCTAGCGCCGGTGTGATTCATCACAGCTTCTTACCAAACGGGGTGAGCATTACTGCAGATGTGTACTGTGAAGAACTGAACACAATGATGGAGAAGCTGGCGCATCTCCAACCAGCATTGGTCAATCGCTCGTCTCCGCTGCTCCTGCACGACAACGCGCGACCTCATACTGCACAGCAGACGGTCTCCAAGTTGCAAGAACTGGGGTTGGAAGCTCTCCGTCATCCGCCCTACTCACCAGACCTTGCGCCTACAGACTACTACTTTTTCCAGAATTTGGATAACTTCTTGGCGGGAAAAAAATTTAATACCCGAGAGGCAGTACAAAATGCCTTTGAAGAATTTGTTGCCTCCCGTCCAGCTGATTTCTTTAAGAAGGGCATCAATAAACTGCCACTGCGATGGCAAAGATGCATTGATTGAAAAAAATTCGTTTAAATTTTTTCATACAAAACGGCAATTTCATAGGTAAAGACCTATTATATAGCATTGACAGACGTCTTGGAGTTTTCTATTTCATCCACCGGTCCGCATATTTACGGCTTCTCCTCATTTAAACTTGATTTATATTAATCGTACATTGTCATCAGTACGTATTAATGGATTCAAAATATTAATAATCTCTTTTTATTTTTCTAATGGATGATACAAAAACCGCTAATATTTATTTAATTAGGCCGTGTCCGAGCAACCGTATTTATCATACCTTACACTGTTTGGGTTAAAATTGAAACATTTAAGCCTGTTATAAATGCTTTGAGATAAACACACAGAACCTTTTGTCCAATATTTGAAGAGTATTCCGAAGCTGCTGTTTTAATATTATTTTATACTAGCTTCCACCCGCGGCTTCGCCCGCGTGGTTTTCGGAAATGATTCCGCGATAATGTACTACGGGATAAAAAGTATCCTATGTGTTAATCTAGGTTATATAATCTATCTGTGTGCCAAATTTAATCCAAATCCGTTCAGCCGTTTTTGCGTGAAAGAGTAACAAACATCCATACATCCAAACGTTCGCGATTATAATATTAGTAAGGAAGTAAGGACTGTTGAATTTTTTTAACAAGTATTTGTACGTACATACCTACAAAGCCTTACCCCGCGTCCGAACTAAGTCGTTTGCGCGAATACACGATCATTGCGTTCATGTCATTTTTTGTTCACAAGAGAAGAAAGGAACATTATTTATTTATTTATAGTTAAATAAAACGGTACAACAACAACTACATTAATTAAATTAGAAACAATCATAACATGGAGATTAATTATTTTAAGATATATAATTCCAAATTAAAAACTCACATGGAACAGTGGACTCCCTTGCATACTTTCACTCACAGAACTTACATATGCGCATCATTTTATTCCATTCATGGACATACATCACATTCATGGTCAGGCGTCATATATGAATGTGATGATCCCCTATTCGCGCGACTTTTCATTTTACGCATGAGAGAATGTAATTTCAAAATTCAAATTGTGTTTTTTTTTTTACGGTATTCCTTCCCGAAATGCAGTGACTACATCAGTAACTTACATTGACAGCCAAGGCAGCTATAAAAATGTGAATATACATTCGTTAAATTTCTAGGCTTGAGGACACTAGCACATAATAAAAGAGAAACAGAGCCACTCCTGTTTGTTGCCAGAACCTCGAGTTGGAGAGGACTTTTCAATCGTTTTTGGTATTTTCCAATTTATTGAAAACTATTATAAATTGAAGATTGGGACGAAATATGTAACAGAAAAATAAAAGTAAATTGATTTTTATCCATTTTCTCAATTAAAAACGATTTAAATCCAATTTATATTTCGTTGTTTTGAATTTACCGCCAAAACGTTTGTTACGATGACTTTTTATCACGTGACGTCAACTTTGTGTAAACTAAAGTAGTTATTAAGTAAACAAGTGAATGCCGAGTTATAATTAACAAGATTTTTAATGGATAGAAAGTGATATTACTGGTGTGCGGTGACTCTGTGCAAAAATGCTTCTAAAACTGCGCCAAACGAAGTATTTGTACCGGTGCCGTTTACACAAAACTGGCGTCACGATGTCACGTGATAAAAAGTCATCGTAAGGAGCGTTTTCGCGGTAAATTCAAAACAACAAAAACGAAATTTGATTTTAATCGTTTTTAATTGAGAAAAAGGATTTCAATTAATGTATTTTTATTTTTCTGTTAAATATATCGTCCCAATCTTCAAATTAAAATAGTTTTTATTAAATTGGAAAATACCCTATTTATAGGAGTGCACTTCATCGAGCCACGAGAGGTAACTGAGGAATACTTCTCTTTGTTAAATGTAGAGTAATTCATTATGTTACAGAAAGCAAATAAAAAGTCAAGTCAGCTTCAGTTATTCATGTCAGCTTGCAACCAACATTTCCGTGAATTTAAAAGTTGAACACGACATACATTTTAACTAAAGACAAATATTATATTTTTAAGCTTAGTTACGCCAACACGTTTTTGCAATTTTAATAATATTTGTATCAACAATTCGGTTCGTCAGGTGGTTTTAACGCGATTCAGTTCATTTATAATTCGTGGTATTGCAGCGTTCAGGTGTGCGATATTACGGGCGCGTTTCATAACGCCAGCTCAGAATGTGCGGTGACATTGGGCAGTTCAACCGCGTATTAAATAATTCACGAGTAGAGCCGCACAGCCACACTCGTGTCAAGTTCAACCGGAGAGCAACCGGCTTAATGAGGGTGTGGGGTGGGGAGTGATTATGTACTACTCTTTGAATAATACCTTTTCAGTGTAAAATTATGGCAACTTTTCACGAAGCAAGGGATTGAACATAACGGGATGAATGTAAAATAATTGAATTTAGGGTATTAATTGTGCTAATACTCTTAAGGGTACTTGTAAGATTATTTAAATTGTTTTGTCCCTATTGAGAAATTATGTAAATGGGAGATTAATTTAGTTTCAGTTTTAGTTTCTTAGCCCTCAGGATTCCGGACGCAAGTTATGTATAAAGTTTCCTGAAGGAAGTAGGTCCGTCTGGGGTTATAATACGAAAATATTAATAAACCTGTCCACTGAGAATCGGCAAGAACGATGTATTATTACAAATAGCTCGAAACCACATAAATTTTGATAAAATATCTTTCTGGTAACTCGGTTTATCCCTCAGGGAACAAAGAACAGAAAAATGATAAAAGGACGACAAAATCGAAATTCTTGTGAAATATCTAATTGGTTAATTATATCTCAAAACTCGCTCGATAGAATCATGTATTCATAATACATTATGCCGGTCACGTACTGATCGCCCATCGACGTCATTTTGGCACATAAAACAAATGAACTCACCAGACCATACGAGCCCAGTGGTGTGGTACTGCTTGACATAAGCCTGCAGGTCCGCTAGCAGCTGAACCCAGGCGCGGCACCACTCCACGTGCGTCTTGTTTTTCTCCTTCCACTCCTTCAGCACTCGGTTGGTGTAGAACTGGCCGGCGTCATTCATCTCCTTGACGTAGGGCGCGGGCGTGGGAGCCACGGCCACCCAGCCCAGGGCCGGGACGCTCTCAGAAATGGCCGATAAGTGGTTAAAGAACGTCGAAGCGCGGTTCTTCTCACGGAACTGCTGGATGGCAGAGATCTGCTCGCTGGTCGGCGCGAGGAGCTGCATCTCTTCGGCCTGAGAGGGCTTGCTCCTTGTTGTAGCCAATTGGATGTAACGGAGCTGCGCCCTGATGTACAAAAACAATCATGAACGAACATCTTGAAGTGAACACGCAAATAGTTTTGAAATACTCAACATGAACTACTCAAGACTCTTCAGACATAAGTAATTAGATAATGTGCGCAGTATTGTAGGTCACTATTTCATATTTACGCACATGTATTTATCAAAAGCAGATTCTGTATTCTTACATTAAATCAATTTTATTTCAATGAAGCAGTAAATTGAGAACCTTATAAACAAAATTGATACTTATGTTACATAACTACATAAATTAAATATCGTGTTAAATTCATAACGTTCGACTCTGGTTCAGCGAACTTCATTAATTTTGTGTAAATCTCGTATGTTTCTAATTTAACAGTACAAACAAGTTTTGATGGAGAAATTAATGATTAAATTAGACTTGTTCTTTACCCTCCGTGCCACGGAAAGCAAGAACTTCCACACCATAATTGGTTCACAAAACCGCAATGAGCGTAATCACGATACATTTCATTTTGACATTTTATACAATGTTTATTGCGCGACAATCTAGAAGCCCCTTCGTCCAAGAGGTAGCCAATCCTTCCAAATAGAATTTAGCAAAACCAAAATTTTATAAGCTTTGTTATATTTAAGTCTACCGTAGACAGGGACGACATGATAGTGCGACGCGACCCTAGTAGATCAATTTCCATGAAGTTTCGTGAACCGCGTCGTGCTGTCGTGTTGTCGCCTTTACTTACAACCGTCAACTCGTCAACAGAAGGCATTTTGAAATAAACGGAATAGGAACATTGTCGCACTGTCAAAATGTTTGCGGTAATCAAATAAGGCTGCTTGTTACTTTAAGCATATGATTATTGTGGAGTTTAAGCGGTAGTCGTTTCGTTTAAAATACCGTTAGATACTCAGCCCATACTGGAATTACACCAAACAGAATTGGGAGACTACAATTGCGTAGCGTGTTCACGTATAACTATTTCAATCAAACTTACAATTTTATTAATGAATGGTACTACTATTCTGCCTATTTAATTATTTTCTTTGCAAACCGTAAAGTAAATAATATGCATCATGTTGCATAAAATCCAGAACCCACTGAGTGGAAGTCACTGGCTCTTGTAACACAGGTGTTTTACCTAAAGCAGAAGTCAGGGCTTCACTTTTTTACACACTTTTTAAAATAAATAATGTATTAAGTGGAATTATTTCTTACTGGAAGGCAGCGTTGACCAGGTTGGCGTGCGTGGCCACATCGCCGCCGATCTTCTGCGACAGCTGCAAGTACGCCTGCAGAGGGCCCTGTCAAACAAACACAAACCTAGATAAAACATGGCAATGTATATAAGTCTTTACAAATACCTATTCGGCTTCTTTTTTATACTTTGTTAATAAAGGTTCCTGCAGACCAGCGCCATGAAACTCAACTAGAACAATTTATATGTCAACTTCATGGAAATTTCTCTACTACAGTCGCGTCGGCTCGTTCTGCAGGAGCCTTATACGGGTCTAGACTTGTCTCATCATAAATCAAATATAGCAAAATTCAGTGGCAATTACCCAATATCGCAGTAACTCCAGCCCCTAGGGTAAAACTACGCCACGTCTCGTCAACTGTTTCGCCTTCAATTAGCTCCGTAGTAACATTGATAACAGGGCTCGTTAATACAATATAAAACGACTGGATCATGAAAACTCATTGTGTTTTTAACGAAGCAGCTTACAGCGGAATAATTTCAGAACAGGCAGAGCGTTAAATAAAACAGAAAAATTCCTTATTAAAGTATTTTGCTGAATTTGAAAGACGTTACATTAAAGAAAAGAATTGTATCAACTTACTTTGAACGTTTTGTCCTTATTACGTAAATAGTACCCAATAAGCGAGCCAACGACTTTTATTACGAAAACGGATTTTAGTTTTCTTCCCAATCAAAAAGTTAATATCATGTTCTAGTTACATAAGATATCATAGTTTAGGCTTATATAGTATATTTAATGTTGCTGTTGACAATACATTCTTATTAAATAGGACCTCAGTACACAGGGTGCCAGGGGGACCGACGTGGAAACTGTTACCATGAATTTAGCACATGATTCTAGATCTCCCCCTAGCGTAAAAATTCTTCGTCGGTTATTAAAACTAAAAACAGCAATTTCATAGTAAGTGCAATACCTACGCGGTCAAAATAATGTACCAGCATTTTTTTTACTACCGACGAGAAATCTCAGTTTTTGTACTGATTCCCTGGTTGTGCGTAAAACATTTCTTTAGTATCCACTTGGACATTAATAAAGTTAAGTCATACCTATGATCTTTACAAACTATACTTTTCTTTATTACTTACTCAAGGGAAAACATTTAATTATTGTATTATCATTTCTAGTACTTAATGCGTCCTAAGAGACAAACAAATGTACTGGATGAGAATACACTAACAGTGTTTATCTCAGTGCCTTTTATACTCAGAAAAACAAGCGCGATAATGCCTCCTCCCGTCCTGAATTAATTTCGAGTGTTTTTATTTTCTACTGCGTTGTTTACACTGCATGCATTTTTCTGATTAATTTCATGCTGTTACTGAATACTAAATAATTTCATTTTCCTCTCAACATTTTTCAACAAATCCGACACTCACAATCATGAAAACCTTTTAGACAAAAAGCATAAAAGTGTCGTTTTTAAATGAATCACGGATTGGTAAAACAATCGGCGTTGACAAACACTCGAACGACTTGGTGTAACAGTTAGCATTATAGAGTAAACAAAAGAGTGTTTGCCTGAGGGCGGCTAGTTGACGGAACGGGGGAAATTGAGCGGTTACTCATATTTCTTGGGAGCGGACCTTTAAGCGCAACGCTATCCACCCGAGTACCCGACCGTTATTAATTGATTCCAGCACACATCCAGGACCTTACCCTAGCCGTCCCAAGGGTCCAAGAGCTCAGTTTTATGTATAGCCCTTTGTACATTATTTACGCAAATTTTCGTGAGCTTTTTTGTCTCATACTCCGTTCTTAACATTTAATCCCTTTTCCCAGAACCACTCTGCGAAGAATGAGTCTGCAAAATCTATTAAGATGAATGTCATTTTTTGAGAAAAGGTCACAGTTTAAAAGCATTTAGGTAAACGTTTTATACGGTTCGTAAAGCAATTTCATCATCTGCCTAGCCTTTTCCCAACTATAGCAATAAAAAAAAGCAATTTATTAACTTGATATTTTATTACACAACCTTTAAACCTGTCCTCAAAATTGATTTGAATTTATAACTTTCACATTAGAATGGTTTATCATACTTTCATTACCACTTTATAGTAAAGACGGTTTGGCAAAAAACAAACGGACTGTTGGAAACGGGTTTATCGTACAGTTCAATGTACTTATAAAGCCATGTATGGATTAACTTATACCGCAGTCCTCTTCTTTCTTTATGCCGTGCTTATACCGGTACTTACTGTTTTCCTAGTAATGAGTCTATGCAGTGCGGTTTTTTGCTCGGTGAACCTAACACGAATGAAATCATTAAGTCTGAATAGGAATTTAAATGCGCAGTAGTCGGTGCACAAAGCGAGATGCTAAGCTACGAGTATGATAAATTTTGTATAAGTACACGAAATTATTTTTTTATGTCGATGCAATTACTGTAATTAGTGACCTAACGATGTGGGTATCAGAGGTTGGTTAAACATCCTTTATAATTATGACGTGGAGCACGCTGCAATTGTTTTTTTTTTAAACAAGTTATCTTCAGCAAACTGCTATCGAGTTGTATGATGATGTCGAGGTGGAATTAGAATTTAGACCAAACATAAAACCATAATAATACTTTACTTTATTTTCTTCATATTCTTGAGATTTTAGTTGGTGCGGATTGACAAACGAAAGAATGCCCCATCCTAGTTTAGACAAAAACAAATTGGTTGATAGAACGTGCATTCGACCATTGGGCTAAACCGAGTTCCAGATAGTAGTATTTTTTCCAATATATGAGCATACCTGTACTATATCTTGGTAACCGTTGACACTCATGCTGTCGGTTGGTTCAAACACCGGTGGTTGATGTAGTGAGAGGTCGGGGACGGGCGACGGCGGCGCCGGAGAGCCCGGTGGCGTGGTCGTGCGCGTGCGCAGCAGCGGCAAGCGCTCCAACCGCGACGTGACGCGCTCCAAGCGCTCGATCAAGCTCTCGAGCTCTGACGCAGGGCTTTGCGCAGCTGCTGCAGCGTCGGCTTCACTGCCTAGGAAGAAAAAAAAGGAAGTTAGTCATTATCTCACTGGATTCAATAGACACTTGTCTCCAGCAGAATAAGCATGACGCTTTTTATTTCTACGAAGAATAGACAGTGCTTTTTCAATACAAAGTGACATTTTGTTCCTCCATTTTTAGCATTGCACCGTAGATATCCTTCTACAATCTGTCATTTTGTATTTCGTTTCTAACAATCTGTGTCTAGGTCCCTATAAATGTAGACTATTTCAGAAGAATATTTCTTGCCAAACTGTCAAAATCACACTGACAACGAACTTTCTACTCGACGGCCATAAAGTATAATATACGATTATCGACAAAATCATGATTCGTTTAGAACGCATAACTGTGATAATTAATAGAAAAACATAGGCATCTTCTCCGATTGTACATCATTTAGTTAATTTAATAGTCATGTCTATTCTTCCGTCGACAAATCAGTGCTCGTGCTAAGCCTGCTGAAAGAACATAAATTAATAGCTTGGTGGCTTTAGCAAAGACAGTGAAAGGCTATCTAGTATCTCGTCAAAACGAGAATAATATTATTACAGGCTAGTAGCTGGTACGTACTATAATATCATTGACTATATGCCTACGATTTATCAATGAACCTACAGAATATTTCACTGGCTACCTAACACTTTTCAACGGAAACTTGCGAGTTTGTAACACGCTAGCATAGAAACTGTTTATATAAATAGCGTCACATCACTTATGTGGTTTAAAATAAATACTTTATCTTTCTTGTAAAATATAAACGGCTGTTTATAAGATTCTTCGTCCGGTTGTCTGAGTAAGAATAGAAATAAACGAACCGTTCCTTAACTAAAAAAACTCATTTTATCTAGAAGACTGACTTGGTAGTTTGGTAGCCAGTTTGTTTCATTTCAGTTTTTCAAAGAGCTAGCTGTACGCATGTAACTTTTATATTTTGTACGCAGATAAAGCCGCATACATAGTATTTATAAAATGCAGAAGCTGCGCTGGGGTTAAAATTAATTGTGCGAAACAATAGCTTCACCCAGATCTCCACACACGAGATTACACCACCGCACACACCGCAGCAGGGAGGACGGATGAGGATAACTTTTTTTATAGGTACTTTATTATGTTTAGGCAAAATCTTTGTGACTAGTTTATATTTTAGTTTTTCTTCCAATACGAAGTTTTATTGCTTTTTGTTGTTGTTATTTTGTTTTGAACCAAGCACCCTCTGAATACAAAGCACTCAGTCGACCTCGACGAATAACAAGCACATCATAAACTTAAAGAAATGAGCCTTCGTAATTGGATATTTACACCGCCCGTGACCTATCAATTTAGGACATTCAAAGGCACTTTTACTTATTGTAATTTACGATTTTTTCTTAATTTTCCAGTCTCACATAACGTTGCTTAAGTACACTTAAGGGCACACTTTGCGCGGGCTCGAACTCACTGGTGGGCCTGGCTAAAAATCACGCTGTCTCACCAGGCTTCGTACCCGACAGAGATAGTATCAGTGGTGAGCAGTTAGACTCTTGTCTACACGCACAACGTTATTGAGTGAGATGCAGGAGCATTTTTGGCAAAAAAAATGCGAAAAAATTAAGAAAAGTCCTTCAGAAGATCGGGTTTTATGAAAAAACCGGTGCATAAATCAATGACCAATAAAGTTTATTGAACTTATTGTTAATTGAACTTTGTCGGTACCGTCTTGGTTTTCGAGATTTTACACTCCTTTTATTACTTAAACACGCTCAAAGTTAGGTTAAATTAGCAAGAAAAACGAATCTTTGTTGGCTCATAACTTTTTAATAGCTTTTTATTTTAATATTCTGTTTCCGTACAGACAATAACAATAACGAGACAAAACCATACCATGTTTAATTTTTGATGTACATAGTCAGACAGTGGAGTAAAACCCTCCCGAAGTTTGTATGCAAAAATGTGGACAAGTGTCACCTTAAGTCTTTAAGTAAACATTTCTTAAAGAACAAACATTATAATAAAACATTTCACTTTCCATGTACAACACTTGATTCTATTAAAGTTACCCTTGAATGACTTTGCAAAAGTTTCAAGTGGGACCAAGTGGAAAATATTCCACATTTCACCTACAGACAAACTACATGAACACGGGTTGTTCGCTGAATTACAGAGAGAAAAGGTAGGGAGAACTCTCCGTCTTTTCTCTAGTCTGTTGGCCAAATTAAAAATAAACAAATAAACTACAGCGGCACCAAAATGGAGCGCCATTAAACATGTATGAACTTAACGAATGCGAACTTCTGAGGTAACAGGTGTTCTACGTAGAAATCATAAGGTAATTTCAAGAATTCAGCATTGTAAGTTACAATTCTCTTGCAATAAATAAAGGACTGAACGCAAACAATATAATGTATAATACCTAGAGCTGTATTGAAGGCCTCTTCAGTCATTTGCGATATTTCTCTAACATCCGCTGCATCTTCCTCTTCCTTATCAACTTGCTTTTCAAACATCTTGATGAGATGTTTCATATTTTTCCTTGTATTCTCGTCCATTGTTGCGAAGAACGTCAAACGATCACGAGAGTTAATCTCTAAATAATTGAATTTCTAATAATTCCACACCTTGGTCACTTAGGTTCTGGTTGAACGCTCACTATCGACTGACTCACTAAGATATGATAAAGTGATAACGTGTCTTTAAAGAATCGTAATCGTGTAAATTACACCTAGATAACACAAATGCCTGATAACAGGCGGGATAGCCAGAATACAACTTTTGCTTTCGACAGGTGCAGTATAATATTTGTTTTGTAGAGCCAAGGACTACGGGCTACGTTCAAGGTTAAATATAGTACTCATACTGTTGAGCTGGTTGATAAATCTTGACAAATTAGTAAGGTAATGGAGCTAATATAACCTATGACAATTTGAACATGAGTTTTTCATGATACCTATCTCATTCAATTCAGTTTTTGCAAACCAATTACCAAAGTGGGTACTTCTCGTAGAACCCACATCAGCACAGTTAGGGTTCAACTAGTGACGTGGGGAGTGACAAGAAGTGATGTACAGCTATCCCAAAGGAAAAAAAATTGGCTTCATGAATCTTTATTCGACAAAAAAGACATTTCTCCGCCAATCCAAAGAAAGGCCTTCCATTTGAATACCATTGTATACCAATAGGTCCAATCAGCACATAGATTGTTCCCTTAAAAATTTACATTAAAAAGAAACAGATTTTCCCAGCTTTACCGCGATCGTCTTTTGAAAACAAATTGAACATAATTTTATATCTTTTACATTCAAAGTTATATCTAAGCTGAAGCTGTTACCCACATAAAACATACTTATGTAGGTAAAAAGAAGCTTATTTACGGGCCAAAAGAAAAGCGCTCGCGTGTTCCTTAAAAATCATTTGAGTATATAGCGACTTCTAACATCAAACAAACAGTGGGAATAAATTGATTCAACGATGTCAAGTACGACTGGAAAATTATTATCTTTAAATAAATTCAGCCGATTGGAGCGGTAAATGGTTGCGACGAAAAACCAATCGGTACCTACTTATCTATGACGTACGTAAACAAAACCATAAAGATGGCGTTATTTGAAAGCTCAAATAGCCTAGTAAACAAGCCCATACATTGTTCACTGACTAGACAAAATGAACAGCGTTAAAGCTAACAAGTTCTCGGAGCAGGGCCAACTGGTTTATTCATAAGGATTTTAACACTACAGTTATAATAAATTATAACCCCAGTTGATTTTTAATTAGTAAGTGCTGTATGATATATTATTTTAAAGATTTTAAAATTCTCTAATAACCTATTTAATATACACCGCCAGGAGCACAGCGGTTGAATGAAAAGCGAGCGTTGAATATAAATGAGTATAAAATATTTCATAAGTAAAATTGGGCCAACTTCTCTCAACTTGCGATCTAATATTATAGCTATAATGTTATTTACAACTGGAAAATCGAAATAAACTTGTACAGCCGCATCCACCATACGACCACATTTAGATGGACGTAAAAATATCGCGGCGGGATTTTATCGCTGGATATATCACTGGATTTTCAAATCTCGGTTTTGAATTGAGCGTTGAAAACCCAACGAGTGCATCCCAGCGCGTCGAAAAAACTGTTCTATTTTCAATTCTCAGCGCTAAGCAGTGCGTGATACCTATCACATTCGGTTACAGTTTTTGCAAACCAATTACTAAAGTAGTACTATTACCAAAGTAGGTACATCTCGTAGAACCCACATCAGCACGGTTAGGATTCAACTAGTGACGTGGGAAGTGACAAGAAGTAATGTAGAGCAATCCCAAAGGAAAAAATATTGGCCTCCTAAATCTTCATTCCACAAAAACGACATTTTCTCCGCCAATCCAAAGAAAGGCCTTCCATTTGAATACCAATAGGTCCAAAATTCCGACCGACGCGATATTTTTACGCCCATGAGAACGTTTACTAAGTATTGCGTGGCAAAGTCTGTCTTATGGGCCTTATCAGAAGGCTTAAGTCACGAAAAGGGCAATGGAGAGGGCTATGCTCGGAGTTTCCCTACGTGATCGAATCAGAGGCCTTAGTGTGAGTTTCATTTAACCATCTCGATCAAACGCTTCGAGCGCGTTTTGCATTGGCCCTGAATTGGTGACGGACCAATCGTAGCCCCGAACGCGCTCGAAGCGTTTATCGAGATGGTTAAATAAAACTCACACTAGGGCCACAGGAATGAAGAGATCCGCAGGAGAACCAAGGCAACCGACATAGCCCAAAGAATTGCCAAACTTAAGCGGCAGTGGACAGGGCACTTTGCTCGCAAAACAGATGGCCGATGGGGCCAAAAGGTTCTGGAGTGGCGACCGCTTGCCGGAAGACGTAAAGTGGGAAGGCCTTCCACAAGGTGGACCGAGGACCTTGTAAAGGCCGCGGGAATCCGGTGGATGTGGGAAGCACAAGACCGGTCGAAGTGGAGGAGCCTGGGGGAGGCCTATGTCCAGCAGTAGACGTCTTTGGACTGAAATGATGAAGTCTGCCTTGTTTATACTGCACGGCTTTTTTAATAACACTCTCGAGCTTAGGTATAACGTACTCATTCTCGCATTTCGACTCAGAGACTAAAAATTACGTGGAGTTTTCCGTACAGACCCCGTAAAGCTGTAAAAAGCCTTTTATCACACGAGGGTGTAGTACACAAACAGGAAGATATGTATAGAGCTTTGTGTGATCCGTTAATGGGACTTTGTGGGCCCCAGAACTTACTTTGGAAGTACGAACCCGAATTAGGTAAATGTAAAATACATACCTACCTACACTTCTGTAGTTCGTACCCACGTATCGTACACATGACATGATTATGAACTTGAAACTACGCATCAAAATAAATGAAATTAAAACGGTTTTTCAACATTTGAAGTGAGCTTGCAGGTCATAAAACTAGGCATGTCGTATATTTTCATACCTAGACTAAAGATACCGTGAATACTCACTATTATTCGGTATTACTCGACATTATTTTGTTATTCGTCGAATACCGAATAATAGCTAGTAAGTGGCGAGTTATTCGACTATTCGCTATAACAACTATTCGCGGCCATTTCTAACCTAGACACATTTGTATGTAAAACTCGCATGCTGATTAGGTACCGAGACTCAGACTTACCAAGCACCTTCCTATAAAATCTATAATTATGTTTAAACAGTTCTAATGTACCTATAGATGAGTAGGTACCTACTCACTGTATGAAATTAAAATAATGATAAGGGTTCGTGAAAATCGATAGAAAGACCTTCATAGGCCTTGAGAGTACCGTATGCCGTACCTACCATATGCGAATTTGATCAAGTCTTAAATATCAGGGATGCCTCTTTTTTCGACTTATTTTCAGGTTATTGTCAAAATATTTAGGAAAGAATAAGTAAAGTCTATTTGTACCTAAACGTACGCTAAACGCGATACAACAGTTAACATAAATAACAGTGTTGTTGATGTGCACCAGAGCAAAACAATCAACGTTAAGAAATGTCTGAATAGATATTACTAAGACGTCACAGTAGACCCATCTATCTTCACAAATAGCTTGTCGTCCGCAACAAAGGCTCATTAACGTTAAATTAAAAAGAAATGGCGACGCTTGCTGAATTATAATTCGCATCGTTAGGCAAGAACAGTATGGCTCAAGAACGAATACTTAATTATAATCTGAGTAGGGAACACTTTTATTTAATAATCTTTTAGTCAGACTACGCAGGCTATAGGCTCGTGGCTAACGTGGGATCCGAGGTCTGTCCGTGGATGGGTGACCATTCATTACATATCGAGACACCTCCGTGCCTCGGACAGCACGTTAACCCGTTGGTCCCGGGCGTCATTTGTAGATAAGCAGTTCAGCTTCATATAAAATACTGGTATTCAGCTGCAGCCGGTTAGACTGCAAGCCGATCCGAACATAGTTCTGCCGTCCTTTATCTAGAAAGGAGTTAATCCTCATTTGGTAAATTTTTACTTTTTAATAGAATCTAAGACCGTTCACAATTCTCTATCTTTTACAATTCAAATAGTTCCCAAGATATGAGAGTTTGTAGGCCGTTAATTGGAAAGGATTCTTTAGGTTAAACAGATAGAAATAAATATCATTTGATGTGTCCTACAATCAGTAACTGGAAAGGATTCTTTAGGGTAAACAGAAATAGATATCAATTGATGTTTTCTACAACCAGTAACGTTAGTATCAGTTTTTAAGAAATAACGATTCGCGCGTCTTTTGCCATTTTCTCGGAAACAACTTTTAGAGCTTAACGCCTATCTAGTTAAAGGTCGGCAGAGTTGGCAATAGGCTATGCAGTTGAGTAGATGATATTCAGGCTAGTAGAGATGCTAAGTTATCGTTTGATAGAACCCTTATTCTTATTTATCAGTACAGTGTACCTCAACTCTGTGTTATCTTTCTCTACGCATCGCCATTGGGGAATCTTTTTGATGACATAAATTATTATGTTGATTTTACGGGTTGAGAACTATACACTGGAAAATGCACTTTCATAAAAAAATGTGGTTCTATTCACATTGCGCTTTGACAAATTAAGATTACATGTAGACCTCCATACAAGGACATTATTGGGGTCGCAGCAGTGTTCAAGGGCAAGAACCGTTGAAATGGCCATGTTGACGGAAACGATATATCCCTATACGTAGAACATACATATGGATGTAGCATAAAGAATGCTCACAGTTCCGCGACTGTCGGCTCAGCGACACGGCAAATAAATAAAGCAGGGACATTTTCAGGACAACACTGTTGTATCCGTTACTTCTGTATAAAATTCAGGGCATTTTACTTCGCTAAAGAATCTTAAAACTTCATTAAAGTCCTCGGTTTCTGTTTGTTTTTATTAAATGAAAGCTGCTGAAGGCTTTGATCAAACTTCTTCATATTACTTGCTTAACTCGATTAATTATAATACTACGAAAACAAAATTCCAGACAATTACAAAACCTGAAGCTTCAGTGGCATTAATTTTCACCTCTTTGTCAACAAACCGCAACATTATTAACTTTTGTAAATTCATATTAGTTTCAGTATTTGAAATCTTTATGTACGATAAAGTCCGACTAATTGCTCATGGTAATGAAGAACTTAATTAGGTTCTAAACGACCTTACAGGCCCTAACAGTCGAACTTAGACAGATTTTTAGACCAGTACGTATAAATTTCACGGATATTTTAAATTTCTAATGAATAATTATGATACACAATGTTGCCATAGTAGGTATTTCATGAGAGCACACTTGTTTATTTTCGTCCAAGCATTTCTTGGCCAAGGCCATTCTAAAATCGAAATATAAACCCATCCTGTGTTTATATATCCGATACGTAATCGATATTTACAAATTCAGTAATTGCAAAAGAGTTATTTGCCGTCGCAAAAGAAAGGCCGGGAAAAGGCACTTTCCACACTTTTCCTGATTGGCGAGTAAGCATTCCTGAGGAGCTGTGTTTATTTCTATTGAACTCCTAAAGAGCTACATAGTATAAGCCATAATTTCTTTTTCATAAAACTTATCGCAAAAAATGAACTAAAGGAAACTACGTAATTGAAATACTTAAAGAAAAGTAGGTCCCTTTATATTGTCTGTTCTTCGAGACCCCATTTTTATCAAGACGTTTTCTGCCACTTCCGTCTATATAGCTCGTTTTGTTAATGCCCATATCAGTTCTGTTGAATTAGAGCCATCGATCCATACCATAAGGAGAATGACCAACTTTATACGAAGATTGACTCACCAAATATTTTATGAGTTTTGAAGTTTAGGTACCTCTCACCGGCAGTAAGCAAGTAAGGCAAGGTTCTTTCTCTCAGAAGGAATTACTGAGCAGGGAAAATACACTTAAAGAAATATCCTGTAAGTATGAGTCTAGTCAACAAATGTTAAGCGAACGTTTGCAGGAGGCCTGTGAGTTGGTGGACTTGGTTAAGTACAATGCAGAGAGGTATGAGTCACTGACAAACAATCTCACCTGTAGTTGTGCTCCCACTCCGCCACCTCTCATGTCACAGCATGTTGTTTCTGCCGCTTCACCCATTTTACCTCATACACTAGACAGTGTCTATCCCACTCAAAGTAATGTTTTGGTATATTCTGATAGATTAGGAACAGGTTTTGGACCATTGTTAAATAACCGCTCTAAACTTACTATAACTAATTGTTGTTACCATAACCTGCATTTTAATGAGCTTGTTCATAAAATAAAACATACAAAATTGAATGAGCAGACAACGGTAGTTCTTTTAATTGGTAACAGTCTGAGCTTAACTAAAAGGGACATAGTTAATGGTATTGACACCCTACTTAAATTAAAATTAGGTAAAATAATATTATGTGCTTTGCCATATTCAAATCATTTGAATTATGAAGAAAATGATTACATTTTTAGCCTAAATAATTTAATGCATATTTTGACATGTCGTCATAGTGACCGTTTATTGTATTTTGATACTAACAATTTTGTTAGAGATTTTGTACTAGTTCGGGAACATATGTTTCTTCCCAAGACTAGTCGACATGTATTAGCTACTTTGTTAGCTTATAATATACACGCAGTTATTGATAATTTAACTGAGACTAGGTTAAGTGACGAAACAGTATTATCTAGTACTTCTAATAATACTGTAATTAATTCTTTAAACTTTTAGACGCGACAAAAGAGAAGCATAATAAGTGTATTTTACTGTATCACCAAAATATAAATCGCTTCTCTGGCAAAATTCTAGACGTGGAAATGTTAATAGATAAATATCATATGGATATCTTATGTTTTACTGAAACTTGGTTAAAACCGGATAGGATGTTGTTTAATGTAAATAATTTTTCAGTTGCCAGTGCGTACAATAGGTCTTCGATAGGGGGTGGTACTTTGATATTGTGTAATAGTTGTTTTAGATATAAGGAAAGAAAGGATATCACCGCTTGCTCTGTTGATCGCTTATGTGAGGTAGCATGTGCGGAGGTTGAGGGCCATACTTTCTTATCTGTGTATAGACCACCAGCCACGAATTTGTCATCATTTTTGATAGTTATGGAAGAAATATTAGGTAAACTTTTCAAAGATAATAAATTAGTTTTTGTGTGTGGTGACCTAAATATTGATTTATTAGTTAATTCACCAGAAAAAAGTAAGCTTATCTCTTTGTTTAAATCATTCAATTTAAAATGTATATTTAATGAAGCGACTAGAATAACAGCAACCACAGCTTCATGCATAGACAACGTATTTACTAATTGCAAAATAAAGGACTCATCCTTAATTAGTGGCGTCAGGTCAGACCATACTGGTCAGCTTGTATTGTTTGACTTAGATCAAAAGTTACATCTAGATAAAACCATTGAATTGAGACCTCTGACTAAAAATAAATTGAAATCTTTTAATAATAATGTTCTTAGCAAGCTCTCAACAGCGAGTTTTGATTCACAAGACCCCAATATAAACTATGGCACATTTTTTTCTACAGTATGCAAAGAATTCAATAAAGCATGTCCTGTAAAAAAAGTTGCGATAGCTACTAAACCAAAATTTAGCGAATGGGCCACTGCTGGCATTAGAAAAAGCAGAGATATTTTATATAATTTGTATCACGAAAAATCATTGACTTCTGATCAGGCCCTTCATAATTATGTAAGAAACTATTCTAAGATATTCAAAAGAGTCTGCGCTCACGCTAAAGCTAAATTAATAAGTAACAAAATTAGTATCTCTAAAAATAAAATAAAAGCTGTGTGGCAGGTAATTAACAAAGAAACTGGAAACACAAAACAGCGAGATCAGAATGAGTTAGCTCTAAAAATTGATAATGAAACCATTTCAGATAAGTTACAAGTTGCTGAGACTCTAGAAAATTTCTTTACCAACATCCCAATAGAAGTTACGAAATCTCTCCCCTCATCATCTGTATCAGCTGAATCTCTTCTTAAAGAAAACTTCAGCAAGGACATTCCAAGTTTTGAATTCAAACCCATCTCTATTGCCACAATTAAAACAGCATTTAAAAGTCTTAACATAAAAAACACTGAAGACTTATGGGGGATTTCCGTTAAGGTTCTCGAAAATATCATTGACACAATTGCCCCTGTCCTAACAGGCATATTTAATCAATGTTTAGACAGCGGTACGTTTCCTGACTTAATGAAACATAGTAAAGTAGTACCAATTTTCAAATCGGGTAGTAAGAGTGATCCCTCTAATTATAGACCTATATCTGTGCTTCCAGCATTGAGCAAAATTTATGAAAAAATCATGCTGGACCAGATGTTGTCACACTTTAACTCAAATGGGATTTTACATAGTCGACAGTTTGGTTTCACGAAAGGTAGGTCGACGACTGACGCAGGAGTAAAACTCATCAGTCACATTTTGGAATCCTGGGAGAATTCCCAGGACGCCATTGGCATTTTCTGTGACCTCTCAAAAGCGTTTGACTGCGTTGACCACAATACACTGATCTGTAAATTACACCACTACGGAATTCGTGGACAAGCTGCTGATCTTGTACTTTCCTATTTATCAAACAGGCAGCAAAAAGTAAACGTTAATGGGGCGACGTCCTCGGGGTCTCTAGTTAAGATGGGCGTGCCTCAAGGTTCAATTCTTGGCCCTTTTTTATTTCTAGTTTATATAAATGACCTTCCTTACCTGATGGCTAAATTCTCGGATATAATTTTATTCGCTGATGACACTTCTCTTATTTTTAGAATAGATAGAAAAGATACGGATGTCTTACATGTCAATGATAGTCTAGCCGTTCTTTCGAAATGGTTTGCGGCTAATAATCTTTTACTCAATGCGAACAAAACTAAATGTCTTAAGTTCTCGTTACCAAATGTACCCCAAGTAGGTCTAAACTTAAAACTTGATGGCAAGAAACTGGATGCTATTTCGGAAACTGTATTTTTGGGAATTACTGTAGATTCAAAATTGCAATGGGGTGCTCACATTAGAGCTCTTTCAAGTAGATTAAGCTCAGCTGCTTACGCAGTAAGAAAAATAAGGCAGTTGACTGATGTAGCCACAGCTAGGTTAGTTTACTTTGCTTATTTTCACAGTATTATGTCTTATGGCGTTCTGCTGTGGGGATCGGCAGCTGACGTAGATTCAATTTTCATTTTACAAAAGAGGGCAATCCGCGCAATCTATAAAATGGGGCCTCGCGAGTCTCTTAGAAACAAATTCAGCGAAATTGATATATTAACTCTGCCTTCTCTTTATATCCTAGAAAATATCTTATATGTTCGCAAAAACTTAGGCCTTTTCAAAAAACGATGCGATTTCCATAATCTGAATACACGTAGTAAAGATGAAATTGTGATTCCAAAATTTAGACTGACTAAAACTAGCAAGTCATTTCTAATAAACAGTATCCGCTTCTATAACAAGTTGCCAAAGTCGGTTACAGAACTTAGCGATGGAAAGTTTAAAACGCACATCAAACGTGTCCTTATCAAAAAAGCATATTATAAGATAAAAGACTACGTTGAAGAGAGGGAAGTTTGGCATTAATTCCTTCTGCACATGTGGCTTCCCTGGTACCTCATTAACAGCATAACTATGTGAAAGTCTATTAACTGCTCTCAAATACAATGTTCTTTTTTATTTTTTTTATTTTTACAATGCTGACATAATCTCGTCACTAATTGACATTATACATCAATTTTAGTTAGGTTCATTTTATTTATGTAGATAATTTTACATATTGTGAATGAGAGAACATTGTAGGCTTTACTGACTGTAGATTTGTAGACGATTTTCTATTCTGTATTCGTCTAAGTACCTGGTACTTATTGACAGGCCTGCGCTGTCCTCCCATACATTTAATCTCTGTAATTTGAAAACATTGTTAAAGCCAATTATTTTTAAAAGAGTAACCGTGGAGTTTCTTGCCGGCTCTTCTCCATAGGAAACAACAATTTGGAACCGTGCACCTAGCTTCTGACGTTTCATAAGTGCCCTTGCAGGTTTATATGAAATAAAAATATTTTGATTTGATTTGATTTGATCTTTATTTATCAAGGTGTCATTAAAAGTTGAATAAAACTTCAGTAAACATCTGAATAAAGTTATGAATAAAATGCAGATAAAATTAACTTCGCTGAAGAGGAAGCACGTTAATTAACGCATGAAGTTTGTGTAATAATTCGTGACAGTGGGGAAGAAACGTTTAGTCTGCTTGTTATAAGGATATACATATGTATATTCCAAGTTATTTATAGCCTTGCACGCACGAATGCACGCGTGTAACGAGATGAGACCGAGACAACAATAATTACTATTTATGACGTAACTCGTGTAACGAAGAATCAGTATTTAGACCCAATCAGAAACCACAGAGCACGACGAAAACCGCAGCCACAGTAAAATTCTGTTTGTACAACAAATGCTGACAATTCTTTTCCGTTATCATGTCTTCAAATTAAATTGTTTGGCTCCCGCAGTTTCCAACTCTTAGGGAGAGAAAACGATTTTCGTAGATCGTCGACTGAATATTGAGGATCAAATCGTTCGACTGAACATGAACCTGATGTCGAGATTAGTTCTTACGTCTCCCTAGACGTAAAAACTTAAATTACTGCATGAAATAAGGAAAAATAATGTATCCTATAAATAGGCACATTAGCATTAATTATTTTGGATAATTACTCGTTTTCCTTCCTGTTGTGCCTATAGATGGAAGCACGGAACAAAATATACAATAATATCGTGTCGGCACAGCGACGAGCGAAATTAATATTGTCATATTTCATTATTCGTTACTTTTCTATTATAGTACTATTATAGGTTTCTCTAATAAGGGATAATTATCAAACCATGTTTGCATTTGATAAAAAATAGATGTTTTGTTTGATTTTTTTACATCTGTACGAGCTCTACAAATCCACTGAGTCTTTGAGGAGAAGAAAAGAAGCTAGAAGCTTAAAAACTAGTGGTAGTCTACTTTTAAAATGATAGAGATATGTTTTTTTCGTAAATTAAAGAAATTGTTTTATTAAAGGGACGTTTTAAATGCCCGTCATACATTTATAATACATTTACATTATAACAAATCACCAAAAGCGAATATCTGCTATAGCTGCCATTCATAGGATGGTTTGCTTTAGAGCAATTAGGTAGCTAATTAAAGTCTAATTAACACGAAATACCTATCTACAACGTGTAACAGAATAAATGCTAGACCTCAGACACCACAATTCGAATATTAATTGACTATTGAAATAAACGTAGCTATTAGTTATACATTGACGATATAGTGACATATTGGGAAAATTATGTAATAATAATACAAAAAACTATGATGATCCGTGATTTTTAGGATAAATAAAAAGCTGCATTTTTAATACAGTTTGCACAGATTTTAACGAAACTCTTTTTAGACATAATATTGCTTATCAAATAATTGAGTCAGAATCTCGTTAGAGGGCATTTATGTACCATCTGGCGTGCAACATACACTTTTGGTTAGCCATGTGTCAATCGTGTGGCACCACAATCCTTCGTATGTGTAGGACAGCTATCGTATGACCAATACGAGCTTGCTTGTCCTACTTTACTTCTCTAGACTTGTCAGCTTTAAATATTATATCACAGATATTAATCAAGGTAATGCCCAATGTAAACTCAAAAGATAATTCTGAGGCATCTACAGCGTTAAAATGTTTTAATTTATGGAAATTTTCCTTTTGATTAAGAGAATCTTAAATGAAAGAGCTAAAATATTCTTTAGAAAACGCCTGGCCAATTACGTCAATGTGACCATTAAATTTAGAATTCTCACTTAGTCAAAATCGTCTTAGCAAAAATTAAGCGAAGCCAGAAAATATTTATTAGCAAAAATATTTTGGACGACTGAACTCTAAGTTATCAAGACATACCAACGTACCGCTAGGACAATGAGTTATTTAACTTAGCTACTTGAAAGTTTTAGCACGCACTGCTTAGCACCAGGGCTCGATTTGCACTTGACTGATGTTTCAGACATTACTGGCACCTAGCTGACACGCCCACTGCCTTGGCAATGAGATAGATATCTTAGCATGTAACACTGAACAAATATTAAATTCTTGACAACAAATCAACTGAACACAATAAGGCTTAAGGGCACACTTTGCGCGGGATCGAACTCACTGGTGGGCCTGGCTAAAAATCACGCTGTCTCACCAGGCTTCGTACCCGACAGAGATAGTATCAGTGGTGAGCAGTTAGACTCTAGTCTACACGTACAACGTTATTGAGTGAGATGCAGGAGCATTTTTGGCAAAAAAATCGCGAAAAAATTTAGAAAAGTCCTTCAGAAGATCGGGTTTTATGAAAAAACCACTGCATAAATCAATGACCAATGAAGTTTATTGAACTTTGTCGATACCGTCTTGGTTTTCGAGATTTTACACTCCTTTTATTACTTAAACACGCTCAAAGTTAGGTTAAATTAGCAAGAAAAACGAATCTTTGTTGGCTCATAACTTTTTAATAGCTTTTTATTTTAGTATTCTGTTTCCGTACAGACAATAATAATAACGAGACAAAACCATACCATGTTTAATTTTTGATGTACATAGTCAGACAGTGGAGTAAAACCCTCCCGAAGTTTGTATGGAAAAAATGTGGACAAGTGTCACCTTAAGGAAGTTGTTCTCTCTCATCAACATATAAGAAGACCTCCAATTAGCGATAGCAACAGTTTACATGTATAACCATTATTACTACATTAATGTGTACTAAACCTAATGTGTGTACTTGGTGTATTAGGACTACAACTAATAGCAGCAAATAGACCCAATGGGAGCATTTATCGCGGTAATCACGTCAGTCCAATGTTGTGGATTTGATGAGGTCCTGTTGACCGATAATAACGTGTACTTATTAGGTTTTACAGCAAGGCTTTTTCTTGTGTCAGAAAAGTCTGTACTGGGGTATGGTGAAGTACAAAGAGTCCCCCTTTGTATACCCAAAATAGAAAGCACCATTTTAAACTAAAATGTTGTGTTTTATAATCACAAGTTAATGAATGGACATCAACTGAAATAATTATGACAACTTATAGAGCAGTGAGCTACAGAAGAAAAGAAACATTTCGCAAATACTTTTCACAAATAAAATGTAGTTAAAACTTCCCAGTACCATTAAATAAGTCGCAAATACAACGGCGACTACGTGAAACGTGAGTATTAAGAACTACTAAAGCACCACTCCCGTTCCGAAACATGTAGGTGAAGGTAGAAGAAAAGTAGGCACCTCTTAACTTGCTCTACATTCGTAACCGCCACCTAACTAAATGACACTCATATACATAGATTTTAACGAGCGCATTCCTCTTAAGGTCTTGATGCTAGATCTGGAACTTTAATTATTTGACAGAATCCTATTTGTTACAGAGATACCCAAGAACATTTGATGCATCTTGAAATTACAATAGTAACTTTTACAGGGCAAATTAGTATGGAATAGCAACGTGAGCTGTTACGAACACTGATGTCATGTTGCTTTCCAGCAATATAGTTCGTTCTATATTTACATTACGCTTGGGATAGGTGCCAGCTGGTCAAATCCGAGCGTTTGATTCGAGATCAGCAATACTGAAGGTATTTACATTATCAAAACGAGACTAACAAGCATGTTTTCAAAATTCAGTTAACTTAAAACAACACACAAATTAAGTAGAGTTAGGAAAGATACGATTGAGTGCTTCGTCTTCATTTATATTCAAATTGGATAACATCTTCCCAGCCTCCAATCTGAACAGATGCCACATGCCACTGAATACAGTAATTTTACAGGAACGATGCTAATAAAGTTGCCTTTCAAGAACTTTATGCACCGTCGTCGTACAAATTACAAAACAGGGTTGAAAAGGGCGGCCAAGGTACCAACGTTTGTTATCAACGGGCTTTTATTAAAAAACAAAAAACCTTTGACCGCGAATTGTGTGCCCCGTTAAGTAATTCACTTCTTTCGAGTGAAATGGGCATACCGGGGCGATCTTTTTCATCTTTGTATCTGACTTAACGAGATATTCAGGCTAGACATTGTTTTCCTATTTATTTATATCCCTTTAAATATCTAGCGGTTTCTTATATTATCACATGGACTCGCTTAATTGTGTTCCCTTTCTATTCATATACCTACTTGTACTTAACTAAATTGTTGTGTACATCCACATAGGTAGGCAGCTTTTAAATACAAGTAGGTAACTTATTTCCATAGCAACACACAAAGGACACAGTTCAGATATCCAACATTTTATCCTGTGCTCTGTGTTTGCAGTGGTATTGCCGACCGCATTTTGGAATTGAATAGCAGATACCTAACCCACTATTAATTTTCCACATGACCAGCAGAGCGGTAGGTATATCGCGAACAATGGCGACTGGAATCGATTGCCGGAGCATGGAGTAACTTCCTGGGCAAAATCTGAATCGACTCCTTCAACAAACAAAATTCTGCTGATTCAAGGATTGAGTAAGCAAACAATCACATTCTCATGGCGTTTCGGCTACGGTGACTACTTCTGTTTTGGTGGCTATAGGTTTCAAGTGTCTTCATAGTACGGTCAGGATAGAATACTATTTTGGTGATGGTATATAGGGTAGGTAGGTAATTTAGGTGATGGTACTTAGGATGTTTTATGTATTTTTATGAAGGTGCATCGATTACAAGTACGATACTATATCATCACCAAAATCTAGGGACTATCCTAAACCCATATAACATTATCTTTCGTCATAAATAACGTGGATTTTCGTACATTTTTATTAGATTCAGAACCCGGTATCAATTGTTCCAAAAAGTTTATAATTAAAATACGTGAACTACCTAAACGTTTACATAGATAAGTATAAAAATAGGCTGCGCGAATACGTAACACGTAAATATTTCCGAATATCAAGTTGTGTATGCGAACACCGTATATATGCCATAAGGAAAAGATCCAGTAGAATACATGGTTCTCTATGTCTACACCGCAATATTATTATGGCCACACCAAAACAATTAAGTTCATTGACATAACTTGTTGCCTGACGTCCGGCGACATACATTATTAAAAATGATAAGCTCAAGCAATTTGCAGGAAAACATACACTATATTGTTGGAACGAACAGCTACATTAGCAATTTTATATTGTTAGTAGTTTTGTATGATGCTAATGTTATTCACACCGAATGAAACGTGTGCAGAACAACTAAACAGCTTCTTTATCTAAGACCTAGGTTTTGTTACTCATAATTTTTACATAATTAACACTAGTTCATTTGATACAAAAAAAAAGAAAAAATTGACGCAGCTTACCAGTTTCTAGGGAAAACGATCCGTATAACAACCAATTGTAAGCACAGCATTAAACACTTTCAGAGCACTTAACCGTTGTTTTTCATGCACTGTTAGTAAAGGCACAATGCGTGTAAACAAGCGCGTGCGTCGCCATACACTGACGGTGACGGGAGCTGGTGGGATCAACGCGGACGGATGTGTGACGATGATTCAGAAACTAAGCGGGTGTCCGCCAACCGTTCTCTAGAAACGATACGACGATTGCCGAACTACATGCTCTTACGAGCGCTTCGACCGACACTGAACTATCGCTGTGACTCATTCATAAGGTGACGTACAGCTCATAAATGATGACAGCATACTATTACGCGTAGCAGATATTGACAACAGCCGAGCCAATCACTAGTCACACCGATACCGTGCTCGATACTCGTGCATATTTAATTTCACGTTTGCCGAAGTTGAACGAAGTGAATTCTATCTCGTTATTTATAAATGAGCATGCACGCATGCACTACGCCCTTCGCAAGATCTATGAACATACTTTGTACTGTCACAGCTAGAATTTTCGTCACCTTATTTTTGTGTGCTCATTGCACGATAGAATCGGCTTTACCAACTTAGCATTTGATATTTCGTGGTAAAGTCAATACCGCATAATGCAATTCGGTCATTTTCCTTAAGTTAATGTACGACCGATCACCGAATTTAACAAACTCACATTTAGAAAATAATAATATGAGTACATTGTAACCCGATATGCCAAGTGACCTTGGGTTATTTATCCAGTTTCACAAATAATCATCATCATCATCATCATTTCAGCCGGAAGACGTCCACTGCTGGACACAAATAATAATCAGATTTAAAATGAAAATTACTGTTGTCTTATTTACAGGTGCTAAGACAGGTCGAAATGTACAGTTTTTTTTCAATTATAGGGGTGAAAATGTTTTTATAAAAATGCATATTTTAAATGTCCAGATCACTATTCAAAGCGATAAATTATTAATAGTTCTCTTACTTCAGGCTATTGGACCACAGTCCCAATTATAGAGGTGTAGAAGAATCGAAAAAAATCAAACAAATGCATTCTTAGATAAAGGTTTCAATTATTCCCAGTACTAGCAGAGGTATCCCAAAAGAAAAGTATTGGTACCTCATTGTAATTATTATCAGTAGAGGTTTCTCACATATCCAGGACCCACTTAACCAAGTTACTGTATTTCATATAAAGGCCACCCTATTAAATAGCTTTTAGGTTGATGTCAAATCGACATTGGCCAAAGGTGTATGCTATTTTGATCTTTATTATCAAGAATGAAGTTGTCCATGCAATAGTCCGACAAGCGAAAAATGATTGATATGGACAAGATAATTATAATTATTGTGAATCTGCTCAGTGCCGTACGTAGCTTTAAAGGGTATTATATGTCCTAACTTGATTGATAATCGAATATAATCTATCTAGCCTGTATTGTCCAACTGAAAAAAAGGCGTCTTTTTCCCTTTTCTAAACAATTTCTTCTTTTTTTTTCGCGATCTTCGTCTCGGCCTGCCGCGAAAGCGTCGTACGTTAAGTGGGACCCAATCGGTGGTTCTCAGCCCATTTGTCAACCAACATGCGGCAGAGATGTCCGACTTGATAATTGAGGAAACAAAACTATGTACACTGACAAAGATATAAAAGACTAGACTGTACATAAAAGCAAATAGGTACTCAATAAACTTGGTGTTTAAAGGCTTCACAGCAAATTGCTCGTTAATAGGCAATAGAGGAAGATGACGTGAAGAAATTTTTAATAGACATCGACAACACTGTATATTACTTTGATGTTGCTTTGGTGTGAAATTAAATACTTATAAGTATGGGATTGTTCTGTTTGGCTCCGTCAATAATATTCTCAAAATAATCAGCATATAATGTTCCTACTGCTGGGACACAGGACTCCTCTGGGTAAGAAGGAGCGGGCCATAATCTACCACGCAGGCCCAGTGTGAACGATTTTGCGTAAAGAACGAATGAAACGAACGAAAGAATAAAATGTTTTAATTTTAAATTAAACTACTTTTTAACTCTATCCAATAGAATTGGGTAGAATTGGGCCCGGGCAAAGGGGCATGTCGAAAAAAAAAACTTTTGAGATTAAAGAAATTTGAAGAAGAACCGTTGGTAATGCGACCCCTTCGTCATGGACTGCTTGCGTATCTCACGAATTCACATATGTATACAAAAACACATATCTAAGTTGATTTGTTTTAAACTAGCTTCCGCCTGCGGCTTCGCCCACTTGGAAGTCGGAAATTATACCGCGGGAACGTACTACCAGGACAAAAAGTATCCTATGTATTAATCTAGGTTATAATCTATCATGTGACAAATTTCATCCAAATCCATTCAGTAGTTTTTGCGTGAAAGAGTAACAAACATCCATACATACAAACTTTCGCGTTTATAATATTAGTAAGGATTACCTTACTACTGAGAAACAAAATATATGACAGATTTTACCAAAAACAGATAGTGAGCTGGTGTAAGATTGAATGAACTTTAATGAACTTGAAATAATGTACTTACAAGTAATTTTTATATTTTAAATTTAATAACTTGACTAAAAAACATGACGTGCACTATTAAAAATTGTAGAATTTGCCCCTTCAACTGTCAATTTACTGAATACAAATAACAGTCGAACTATAGTAAATATGATATTTGTTTTAATGTGAATAACGTTACAAAATATATTTACCTTCTCAGCGAACTTTAACGGTCTTTTTTTCATATAAAGTTCTCGAACATCTAAACGTTGCTAAAGTCTGGTTTTCAATAAGCAACCAAACTTTAGCAACTCTTTGTATTTTAATTAATTATTTACTTAATAATTTAAGTAAATAATTAATTCTTGAATACAAATGAAAAACGATAACTAGGCAATAACGTTACCTATAACACAAACTTGTTTTCAGACAACGGTAGGTATTGACTTGAAAAATATAACAAGGGATTGCGACATTACATGCTAAATTAAATATCTGTTGGTAAAAGTTCGCATCGATAAAGTTATTTCATGTGATCTTTACTAGTCTGCTCCCTAGGGGCAAAATATCAAACATGCCAAAATAGGCCATGTGGGTCTATATTTTATTATTTCTCATAAAATATGAAAGGTCAACTGTGAGAAAATGTTTCTCAAATAAACTGAAAGTCTTACTAAATTCAACGAGAAACCTTTGGGATATGAGATCTCTACACTAGACAATTGAAACTCAAGGTAATATTGTAGGGGACAATCAAAAGAATAGCTAGTGTGGTTAGCAAATTTAAATACCTAAGCACTTCTAAGAACAGATAGCTATTAGGTAGCCATTCCAATTTCATTGATCGGTTTGTCAGAATTGCATGTGGACTGTGTTCGATTAATTTTTGCCTGTAAGGACAGTACCGTTTTAGATTATGATCAATAATGAACGTAAACTACCATGTGAATCAACCGAGTTTATCTGCTGTTCCATACATTTTGACCGCGTAGGTATTGCACTTTTCTATGAAACAGCAGATTTTTTTTTTGGGTACAATTTGCGCACTGGATAAAAGCTTACCCTGTATCTTAAACTATTTCTTATCACTCTGTTACTTCATGAATACTATATAATTATACGAATGCCATTTTAATTATGTATAACCTTTAAATTAATTATTCTGTATTTAAGGGCTTAAAAATTAGGTTGAACTAATTTTACTTTTCGCGGAATTCATTACGCCCTATGTAATCCGATAGGCCTATTTGTTCGGAAGAAAATAGACTAAACATAAGTTTTGTATTGTTTAAATTAAAGCTAATATTAAAAATAAAGCATTTTACGCCGTTAGATATATTATGGGAACTAATGATTATTAGTGTTTCAGTTCATGTAAGTATATTTTAGTATGCCCGTCTACGTGTGGATTTGCACTACAGTGTAATAATTTAGGACTTCAATTAGTCCCAACTCATATTCATATCTTTATTTGCTTTCTATAATGGTTAAAGTTCCTACAATGGCTTAAAGCTAAAGTACAATTACGGACCCTGTAGGGCACAGCAAAATAGTAAATTGAAATTAAGTTAAATAATTCTGTAAATAAAAATATGAAAGAAATTACACAAGTGTCTTGCTTGTCATACGTCTGCTGATGTCTAGAAAAAAAGGGGAATTAAGATCCGTATTCTCTTTTTTCCAAGACATTTTCACATTGTTACATAACATCTACCTCTTAGTTGATGTTATGTAACAGTAGGATCCGTACACCCCGTCGTTTCGCAAGCCAGAATACAGCTCTAACGTTACCCTAGCTTGCGAATAGCCGGGCATTCCAATCCTTAGTTCACATCACATAGGATTGCTAACTCAAAGTCGATTCAATACGAATATTTTGACTTGTTTTAGAATTCAGTACCCCTATAATTTTTCATGATAACCATTTTATTATCTGTATTGCCAGTCGCGCTGTCGCGCATTCTAAACATCCCCAATATTAATAAACATCCCCTTTCCGGTGTGTACCGAATCCTAAGTGTTTAAAACATGATGTCAAAGTTTAATTATAAGGTGTTCTTATAAAAACAAAAACATTACAAGCAGATGAAGACTTGCCCAATAGAGGAAATTCTATGTGTATTGTTGACTGGTTTTCATTCTGCTATTGGGCAAAAAATTAAGTATACACATACACGTAAAGCTAATTCTATCCATCGTTAAGCCAGTGTCATTTCCTCTATCATTTCCACTTGTTGTCTATGTCAGCGTGTACTGAATGAAGGTGAAATGTCAATTGATACCATCCACCCGCGTCGCCGTCGGTATTGATATCATAAAAAGTTAACTCATCCATGGCTATCGCCGATAAATTGGTTTTATACCGTAATTGAATGACTTTGCACGCCTACCAATATCCGTTTACAGGGCTGCTCATAAATAAAACCGAGAACAGAATTTCTTCTTACATGATTAGAATAAATATAACGATAATAGTAGTCTGAACAAATCATCTGTTTATGACAGTTCCTGACAAGCTGTCACAAATAAATCGAAAGCAGACTATAAAAATGTCCTTTATAAATAGCGTATCGTAGAATGATTTGTAAAGAAGTGGTTTCAATATTATGTTCTGTAATACACAATAAATATTTTGCCTGTTGTTTTCATCTTAGTTCTAAACCGTTAATGTGAAGGCTCAGGTGGTTTACTAACCACCAATCACAATACTAATTCAAGTATGTATTTATACTATCTAGAGTTATCATATTAATAATTAAATCATAAACCTTAGGAAAATCTGTCATTCGTAAACAATAATTATGTAAAACGAATCTCAAATAATATCAATTCCTACTTACTAATTGTAAGAAGCTGAAATTTGCAGGAAGTAAGATCAAGATACTTGGGTAGCGGCCAAACGAATCGATTTTCGCTCATCATTTGGTCCAAATATCCAGACACCCAGCTTCGTTGCCGAGATGATAACAATAATTTATGTTTAGTGGTGTAGGAAACGTTTACGACGAATGATTTAATGTTATGTTAGGGATGTCTAGAACCTTTTATGATTACATGTAATCTGTAATTATATTTGTTATTGCGAAGACGATACTTGTCTGGTGCCTGTGGGTAGTAGTAAAAATATGTGCTGATGTACGTGCACCAAAACTTCCCTCAATGTTTATTACTTACCTTGATCAGCCACAACTGGTCCAAGTGGGTCAAAGCGGACACGATGCTCTACAGCAGCGCGTGCAGCACAAACAAGATCCGAAAAAAATCTATGCCGCCTTAAAGCCAACTCGTCCCGACCCACCGGGGTGGCTGGAGGGTCTCGCGGCCCATCATTTCCATCGTCCTCACCAGATTTGGCAGCACTCGCCTCAAATACTTCATCATCTTCCGTGTCTGACTCGTGTTTACTACTGGGCCGATTCTCTGATACACCATTGCTGCTGTTCGTTGTAGATTTTAATATCCCAGTGGATTTACGACGACCGCCTGGGCGAACATCAACATTTGTCCGGGCAAGCTCCTGCTCCAATCGTGACAATTCTTCAAGAGTAGCGGAACCGCGCCGACAGTCTACAGAAAATCGCTTAAAATCTAGACGAGTCTTCTTGTAATCCACAGAATACCTCTTTCGGGACAAATCTTTTTTAGGAAGCACGAGATCTAAAGTGTCTACCTCACCAGCCTCATTGGCAGAATCATTGCGTTCCTCTTCACTATTTTCCATCCTAATCGGTTCGTCAGGGCTGGCTGGTAAGGATATTTCTTGTTCTTCTTCGTTTCCGAACTCAACTTCTTGTTTTACTGACTCTTTGATTACGTGAGGCAATTCGTCCTTTTCCTGTGTATTGTTATCGTCGGAAGCCGGCAACTTTTCTTTTGTGTTCTCATTATCTGATTCCGAGTTTAAATCCATTTTTTCAGATTTAGATTTGCTTTTACTAATTTTTTTGCTCGGTCGCGCACAACAACTTTTGAACATAATTATTATATGGACTTTTAAAGTAAAAATATCTCATTTGCAAACGTAAAACGATAAACTATGAAGGTAATATAACAAACGTAATATTTGTTTTTAAAATAGCATTTATACCTATATAAAGTGATACAACAACTCGTAGTAGTATTATTAAGTGAAGATTTCCACTTTATCGAAATCGCAGGCCATACTAGTGTTATGGCAGGGGTAGTACGTAGGGTCGGCGGCCGGCCCAGCGCGCGGCGGCGGGCGACTGACGGCACTGACGCAGGGCGGATGCGCCGCCCGCCCGGCGCATCCTGCCACCCGCGCCCATTCGCCCCGCAGCTTTTGGGATTATGTATGGACCCAAAACTAATGCCTGTTGGTTTTGGGTCGCCAAATCACAAACACTACACGACAACAATGGAATTTATAAATATTCATTACATTCAGTTTTTCGCAGAAGTTATGCCTGGATTAAATACGTAATTAAAGATTGAGTTGTCATGAAAGTTTTTACTTAGGGTTTTTGTGACAAATGTGATAGGTACTCGACTTCGGAGATCAACGCTTTAACATTCACCAGTAAAAATTCACGATACATAGATTAAAAATATGAATCGCTATTTCTCGAACAACACGGGGAACCCGATGGTAATAATTGCCGTTTTGCTCGTCTTGAGTTCACGTATTAACTTCGCGGATTTTAATTTGATCCCTCTTGTTAGATACCGAAAAGACATTAAAACGATATAACGTTCCCTTCCGTTCTTGGGCTCCCCTACTTCCAAGCAGTTACACCGTATCTGTATGGGTAATTAATTTAATTAATTTGAGCGGATTTGCCAAGCCCAGATGATATTGATTAATAACTATGCATGTAAAGTTGTATACTTAATGCTGGACAAGGTATCTCTAGCTCAAGATTTTTGGTAAATTATAGATCCTTTCACTAAAGTATCAACGACAGCCAGTAAGTATTCGAAGTTTGTCTTGAAAAACGCATTTTATGTTCAAGGTAATTCAAGAGAATGCTGCTCATCCAACGAATGACATCTGAGATGTATTTCTCTCGGAATCTCGGTGCTAAGATAAAGATCTTAGTAGCAGTACTTATACAGATGTAGCGGTAATAGCCTTGGGCACAACACTACATTTAAACTAACAATACCGTCTCCCGGCTGTAGTTAACGACTCTCGCTTGGTTGCCGGTGGCTGAGCACCAGCAGAACGTGCCTGCGTCGCGGCACGCAGCACAAAAACCCCTAAATTCGAACTTTTTCCGACGAAGACAAGAATAATCAGTGCATGCATGCGTGCAATAAAAATAAATATTTAAATAATGTAGTCTGGCTTCAGTTTTACCGTTAAAGCTAGAAATATTGTCAAAGATGTTTTAATGGGTGGTGGAAATGGATTTCGAACGTGATAATGCGGCTAGCCGCAGCAAGCGTGTTGGCGTTGGTTTTTCCACAAGGACACCGTACGGTACGATATCTTCTTCAGAACTATTCACAACCATTCGACAGGCTATCGTATCAAAAATGATACATTTCGATAACTGTATTTGCAAGCTGCCAGCCTTACAAGCTTTTGTAAGAATAGCGTCCGTCTATTTGATTTAAACAGACATAATCTTCGGGTTTTGGGTTTCTGAACAGCGTTTAAAGGACACCTACGATAACACTGATATTCACGTTATCGGCAGAATTCTGGTCAAAGCTTGTTTGAGCTAAAATGGAACCATCGATACGACAGAAAAAAAAAACTGATAGGTTTTTGATTCGGTACAGAAGCGTATCGAATGGTTCTGAATACTTCTGAATCTATGCATACATAGCTTCACAACCACTGGAATTTTTCCAGCACCCTAATTGCGTAACCCAGGATTAATCATAATTTGTTTAGTTTTGAAACAGATGGCTAAACCATTGCTTCGTATGTTCGAAAAATGTGTCTGCTCAACAACATAAATAACGCAATGAATATTGTTGAACTGTCAAAATGAAACCAATTCGTGAGTTACCAGGGTGCAGATTTTGGAACATATCCCAAAATCTGGAAAAATTCTGACCACGTGATATTCTCCTTAGGGTCCTAATCGCCGTCACCAAATCGAATATCAGGGTGCATACATTATGGCTATCGGGTTCAAACCGGTAAAATTCCGATATTTCCTACTTACCGTTTTCCTTAAGAGCGCTGTCACAGGTCCACTAGCGCCACTCCTTCAAAAAAATATTATCTCGTGACTGAAAAGGAGTTATGAAAAACGGCTCAATCAGCTGTCTCGGTAAGTGTATCTAGAATACTCTAATACCTTTTATAAAGTTTCATATTGAGACACGAAGCAACAAAATACGATCTAGAGGAATGTGGCCGTTTTTCTTTAGATCGTATTTTGTTGTTTTGTGTCTCAATATGAAACTTTATAAAAGGTATTAGAAAATTCTAGACACACCAAGACATCTGATTGAGCCGTTTTTCATAATACCTTTTCAGTCACAACTTCACGACATAATATTTTTTTAAAGGAATGGCGCTAGTGGACCTGTGCCAGCGCTCTTAAGCCTACAATTTAGCCTTTACCTACAATTATTGTATAATTATGAAACTATAAAAACAATATTTAGGAACTATTTTTCCGACCCTCCATGCTTCGACATTGCAGGAAAATTTAAGTAAGTAGGTAGTCCAAAATTAGTAAGTTTGCTAAAATTATCTTTAGAGTTCCTAACTGTGGTGACCTTGCGTACGGAAATATCTCGCGATGTGGAGCTTCAAACATAAACTGTATTACACAATACAATAGCAATTACTTCCTAACTTTGTTTACGAATCTCTGGCTCTGCCGTTGGATGTTCGGGAAACGATGCTTGTAGGTAGTTCATTAGTAATTGTTGTATTATTACTTACGATTGATTGTACGCGGAACTTGTGTTAAATAACTTCTGGAAACCATATACCTACCATATATCATTGGCATTTAAGCAGTGGATGGTGAAGGTAGGGTTGCCAAGTTTTTTTTAAAAGAAGTAGAGTATTTCAGAGAGAGTAAATAAAGAGTACATGCACAGATTAATAAAATAGAGTACCATTTATACATTTCTCTTTATGTCTTTTGTAGCAGTTTTTGCGAATATATTTTTTTAAAATTGATTTTACAAGAATTGTAGGACTCCAAACATCCTAATTCCGCGTCAATATAACATTAGGATAAAGCTGGCTCATTTTAATAAATATTTATAAAGCTCTGTTCCTCTCTTAGCTCTCCACTTCACATTCATGACTGAGAAAATTAAATAGTCAAGTCTTACAGTGAAAAATATAGAAAAACCGAAATAACTTGCTTGCTGAAAAAAGTCAGTTTATAAAAAAAGAGTATTTTGGCGTACTCTATTTGTGTTAAAGATTATAGAGTACATCCATAAAAAAGAGTACAATACTCTACTTTAGAGTAGGTACGGTTGGCAACACTAGGTGAAGGGTAGCAGTAGATTACCTACTAGTAGTTCGTAACTATAGATGCGCTTTTAATAGTATAATTTTAGTTTTTTCAGTCTATGTGTTACTTGTTTTAATTAATTTATTGTGTTACTATATCTGCGCATAATGTAGTGCATGCGGTGTTTTTCTGTAAGTAATGAGGTGCTAAGACTTAAGTTTGTAATGTTTAAACTATAAAAAGTAACAGTGTAGGTACTTATTGTTGAGAAGCCTAATAAATATCAATAAATAAATAGACCATTTGGATTAAAACTATTTAAAACCACACTTTAGTATTGATTTTAAATGTTTTTTTATATATCATGCACTGAGGCATCCCACGCTGGTTCAGCTGCCGAACAAAAGCGGTCATAAATATTTAAACCTTCAATGGCGCTTGTTTTTTGTGCATTTTAGGTTTAAAATAATATAAAATGACAACATCTACTTCATTGAATATATTTACTCACAAAATAATATATTTATCACATTGACATATCAATACATTGCAATTGCAAGGGAAGTATTTCTGTTTTACATTATAAATTTCTATACAATTATTAGATAAACATTGATGTAGTTTTAATAATGGCTAAATAGTTTTATCATAAACTTATTATATATATTTTTAAAATATTAGTAAACTACCATTAATCAACAAAATATACTATTTTAACTTAGAGCAAGTTACAAAATGAGTGATATCGAAATCTTTTACATAATTAATATTAATATTACAATATAACAGGCTACACCTGCAAAAGGTCTAGCACCACACTGGTATATAAGCTCTTTTTCTTTCTCAAGGTCTAAACCCCATTTCCCGATCAAAGTTAAATTTGACTCTGAACCTAATGAGACGCTATCTATCACATTTTCTTGATATTCTAGAATTCGTGTAACTGTGTGATCTAACAAGCTTTGTAATTCAACGTCGGCTTTAAATTCTGATACAATAATATCTTGAGAATAGAACTTCTTTTTGGCTGCTAAAACACTACGGCAGGTTGGCAACATATGAGAAGCCATTTTGCTATTAATAAAGTATTTAATTAATAAACACTGACTCTGTCTACCAACACATTAGTACGGCGTAACACCTCTTTAGTTCAAAAAGGTGCACCTTGGAGCAGACAAATATCGCTGTTTTAGAAAGTATATTAATAGACCTTTATTTTGAGGGTAGACTAAATATCGGCTTAATCTGCACAACTTTCCAAAAGTCTACATGAAGTTCAATATCGCGGAAAAATATACAATATCATAAGTGCGGCGTAGCACTTCAAAAATGTTTTTTTTTTAACAAAATATTTAATCGTTTGATTAATTTGCAAAAACATAACTTGTTCTTGGAATTCCATTTCACAAACATGTCAAAAAAACAATAAAATTCTGGGAATTCTAACATAAAAAACAACAACAAACGAGTCACTGATAACAGCGCGGTGCAACAATGCCGATGTGTTCTCTTCCGAGGTCTATTGACCCGTAATAAGTGAAAAATGCCAAAAAGGGATGACATATTTATACTTTTCGGTAGGCTGTTTATCGGAGTAATTTAAATACATAAACAATGAGTAATATTTTGACAATGCATTTTTTGGAATTATGACCTATGGGAGGAACCACCGTGCATCGCATGAAGCGATATATAGACCACACCTACTCCCTGATTTAGAATATATCAAGGGCAATAAATATAAATATTCGTTCTAAAAATATGCTGTGGCTAAATAAAAACCTAATCAGACAAATTTTTTTTTTGTAATAAACTTACGACATATTTCTAAAATGTATATTTTAATAAAGAGGCATAAAAAGATTGTTTTCAATCTGTCTAATCCTTAAAAAAGTAGTATAAGCACAGGTTTATGTATGATATTTTATGGATTTAACATAGGTAGGTAAAAATAATGGATTTTGATAACAAATTTAAAACGGGGTTTAAATCACGATTTTTGTTGGGTAAAAATGGGTAATTACAACTATATCCCTAACCGACGTCCTATACAAACAATAAGATTTAGTCTATCCCATTTAACTTCATAATATGATACTTTAATTATAATTTATACTACCTGAAAAGGAAGTCTGTAATATTGCTGAATAATTGTATTAAATTCATTATTATTGACATTCATTTAGACTTAACTATAATTTCTCAATTTAATTGTTTTTTTTTTTTAATAATAATCTTTAGTGCATGCTTATTTAGGATGATAAGGGCAGGCGAATGATAAAATTGCAATGCTTGTTAAATGCTGCTAAGTCATAAGTACTAACATCAGATATCACCAACACTACACTTAGGGGCATATTCATAAACGATTATTAAAGTTATGAGGTGTTTAAACATCAAAAATGTATGGTTAATCAGTCGCTAACCATTACTTAACTTTAAGCAGCGTTTATAAATAAGGGGGTTAGTTCGCAACGTTTTGACTTTGCCGCTCGGCACTTTTTTGAGCATTTTATAAACTTGTGTTTATTTCAGGAAAAAAAAACACGTTTCACAAAATCAATTTTTCATGAAAATTAAATGAATAATGAATGATATTGACTAAGGAAATATTTATATTCTTAATTAGCAAAATATATTGCGATTGACAGTATGGACACGCCACATTATACCTACAGGCTGATATTAGGGATTCTGGGAATATTACAAAGCTTCATTTTACTTTCATTTTGGACCAAGCCCAAATCATTTTGTAATACTTAATTACATACATACTTTTTTATACCAGATGATTTGTTGAGTCATTGACTATGACTGTCATCAAAAATTATTATTTGCCTGCTCTGAACATTATTTTTAAAATATTCAAATCATAGTAAATGAAGACTACCTACCAACTATTATAACATTCCGCCAGAAGAAATAAATAGGGTTTGAGTAAGCTGTCAAAAAAGTCGCCACTATGTTGTGAAAAATTATTTTATTACTATTTACGTTTATTTTAAGGTAAATAAACTACAAGGAAGTTAACTAATAGGGTATTTTCCATTATTTTTTTAACTATTCTAATTTGAAGATTGGGACGTAACATGTGACAGAAAAATAAAAGTAAATTGATTGATATCCATTTACTCAACGAAAAATGATTTAAACCAAATGTTTTTTTCGTTGTTTTGAATTTACCGCCAAAACGCCCTTACGATGACTTTTTATCACGTGACGTCAACTTTGTGCAAGCTAAAGTAGTTAGTAAGTGATCAAGTTAATGCCGAGCTTATAATTAACGAGGTTTATGCATAGAAAGGGATATTACTGGTGTGCGGTGCCTCTGTGCACAAATACTTCTAAAACTGCGACAAACTTAGTATTTTTACCGGTGCTGTTTACACAAAGCTGACATCGCGATGTCACGTGATAAAAAAGTCATCGTAAGGACCGTTTTTGCGGTAAATTCAAAACAACGAAAAATTAATTTGATTTTAATCGTTTTTAATGGAGAAAATTTATATTTAAATAAATTTATTTTTATTTTTCTGTTAAAATATTGTCCCAATCTTCAAGTTAAAACAGTTTTTTATGAAATTGGAAAATACCCTATTGGTTTCCCAAAAAATGTTAACTAGCCTATTGCAAAGACTGAACTGTATTATCTAGTACAAAATGTTGTGATCTTTTAACCCAAACTATTATTATTAGAAAATTTTACTTAGAAGAAGTTATTAGAAAAGTTTTAATTATAAGAAGTCTAATTAAAACTTTTCTTGACTTAATAAGCCTTATCACATCAATAATGGTAAATAATATTCCAAGTAATTACAGTATAAGTTCAGGCTTAGAGCTTACATAGATAATTAAAACAGTAGGTAACAACCTAACTAATATTATAAATGTAAAAGTTTAGATTTTTGGATATTTAGATGTTTGGATGTTGTCATGGAAAACGGCTGAACGGATTTAGATAAAATTTGGTACAAACGCCAGCAGCGCATCAAGTTACCCGAATCTGTCAAATTTCTTTGGTAGATTTTCAACTCTATAACATAAGTATAAGGTTCATGTTCAATTGGGAAAATTCATTCCTCACGCTATCAATCTATCTTTTCTGTGTGCTGCCTCCTCTTCTCCATCCATCAACGTTTATTATTATTTATTACTTTATCATCTGCCTAGCCTTTTCGCAAATATGTTGGGGTCGGCATCCGGTCCCAACATATTGTTCGTTTGGATGAACAGGGTATTAACTAAAAGGTATTATTATTTTCTCACCTGGAGAATTTCTATTTTTTCTCAGTAATAGCAAATTGAAAAAGTCATGAAGTGAACAAAAACGTTATCAATAAAGTAAGTTTCAAAAATATATAAGTAACCAATTATTTACAGAAATGGAAATATATTGATTTGAAAACGTCAAATGGCTCTCCTAAAAAAAAAATAGGCTTTTTTGAGTTAATACCCTGTTCATCGGGACCAACAATATTTGGGAAAAATAATAAGAATAAGCATCCATTACTGGATGCAGTTGAGTACCAGTACTTTACAAGAAGCGCCTTCTGACCTCCACTACCCAGTGACTGGGTATTACGATACCCCTGGGTAAGACTGGATTACTTATTATTTTACTACCTTTTGCCCTTGGCTCCGCCCACGTGGATGTCGGTTATCATGTAAAAAGTAGCTATAGCTCTGACAAATTTCATGACGATCGGTTCAGCGTTTTAGGCGTGAAAGTCTAATAGACAGACAGACAGACAGTTACTTTCGCATTCGTTATATTAGTAGGGATTCAACATATATTTAATTATCATTACAGAGAGAGTCCGCAGTCAATGTTACAGATGTTCTATCTCTCAAAGGTGACTTGGTCTTAATTATGTGTACACATCCATAATGTTTCCTAAGAACTTACTATTAAAGCAAAGATTAAATAACCAGTTCTTAAAAACAAATGAATATTCTGTTCCATAATCATTTCAAATTCTTATCAAATATTTTCTAATCATATCAAAAGACAAACATTGAATACAAGTGATCACCAGAGGTCGGAGTAGGTAGATTGATTTAAGGTTGTTGACGTCAAACGTGGAGGATAATATGGATATGCCTCCAAAATACCGGAACTTCATATTATTGTGATATTTGTTCCGGAATTTTGAAATTAGCACGAATTTGTGTTTAAGGTGAAAAACTTATTAATAATATAAATCTATGCTACCAGTGTTAGCTAATGGTGAAAGAAATCAGTATTTTATTTTATGCAATAATACCTTGGAATAGTTACACCGTATTTTGTCCCTTACTGTTGAATTAGAAATGACGCTTGACAGTATGAGACAAAACTTAGACATTCATATAATAAACGATTTTGTTAGCCTATCTGTATGTTTTTTATTTTATTTTATTCCATAATTCCAATTCCGGAACTTTTTCCAGTACTTCCCGCACATTATGGATAAAATGGCATGACCATATTATAATATCTTGACGCAAGTATATAAAATCAATCTACCTACTCTGATCTTTGGTGATCACTGATCACTATCAAATTAAGATATTGGTATAAAATAGTTAGCTAAACCCATTTATTGATGACATTCCAATGAAAGGTAACTGGTGCAATATGGGTGTATAGTAGCACCCCTGCACAAGCCTTCGGTGAATACAGGCTTGATGTTTTTAATGTTATACGTATGTATTGAGATGTGATAGGAATGCAATCAAGATTTTGTATGGAATTGGATAGATTCTGTTGCTTTTTTTTATTTATTGCAATTTTATTTTCAAAAATAATCAAATTGCCAAAAAAATCGAACTCCTGTTAAAGTCGAGAATTTACTATATTTACATAGATTTAAAATAATAGATAGGTCAATAGGTCAGATAGGCAGTCGCTCCATGTAAAATACTGGTATTCAGCTGCATCCGGATAGACTGGAAGCCGACCCCAACATAGTTGGGAAAAGGCTAGGCAAATGATGATGATGATGACATAGATTTAAAATAGTTAATAGTCAAAAAGCGAATAGTCTGTCGCTTTGGTACAGATTATTTGATCATAGGTCCTTGACTAAGTTTAACAGCAGCAGTAATAAAGTACCTATCTGCAGTCAGATAATATAGATATTCCCAGGACGACTTTTTAATTCCAGCTTTGTGCGCCTCTTACAGAATTGAGGATTACGTATCATCATACCCTGTGACCAAGTATCTACTGTTAGTCGAAATAAAAAAGTTTAGCAAGTGTTGACTTCAATCCAATGTGGGATTAAGGTAATATTACTTCAGTAATGTAAATACTTTCACGAATGTACTATAGAAAGATCCCTTTATATAACTTGTTAACTGTTATTCCATAATATTTATAAAATAGCGTTGTATTGTATTAATTAGGACTTGGAGAAGCTTAAAAAGTAGGCGTGTAAGGTACACAAAGCAACACAACTATCTTTAGTAGAACTGTTTATGTACTCACTATCGTTATCTCGTTCAGTTGACTCACTGCTGATATGGTTGTCTGAATTGTAATTCACTTACTGTTTACGTATAAAATAATATAAAATTCAGTCTTTTTAGGTTATTTGTCAGATAAATGGCTACAACAAACTTCGGCATATAACCGCTATCACACGAACAAAATATAGGTCTACTCCACAGATAATAAAACTTTGACCCATAGGTACAAAGTGTGATGACGGCTCAATCCTACAGTTCGAATTCAATCGAAAGATCATTAAAGGTAAAATGTGGATAAATGATAACAGTCTCATACGTTTTCACAATTTATTTTATTTTTGAGTTGGAGATGGTGCTGGGAAGTCTTCTAAGCCGGTTGAAGTAATAGCCAAAACCTATTCTGTAGGTTTTAATTAGCAAAACGTGACGTTTGCCGTGTTCCGATATGCAACAAAAGTGATAATATCGCGAACCCGACCAAATTGAATAGTCAAAAAATTTAAGCGCTATCAGATCATTAGTACTGATTTTTATTTTGGTTGGCTTCGCGATAATATCACTATTTGTCTAATACGGAATGCGCCCATAATGATATTACAATGACAAGACAATATAAAACAAAATCAAAATAGAAGTATCTATGGTCACAGAAGAATTAAGTGGTAAAGGAGTTCACCACACCGGTTAATCCCTTTTTTTGCCATATCGTCTTACACACTTCAGTTAGCCGCAGTGCACACCTTATATTTTCTGCTGTGGCCCCAGGTTATTATATATGTACTATGTTATTTAGCAAAAAATGATCCTTATTGATGAAGCCTTCCATATGATGAACTGTAACGGGTTCGATTCCCGGTTCAACCAGTTATATCTATGAATGCAGTTTAAAATGTTTTTTTAAAATTCAAATAATGTCTTCTTACAGTAAAATGTTCCATCTACAATATTCAAGGTACTTTCCCTCCATGTGGCATATCCGTGGGACGCTCTGTTTAAGAGCTTGGGGGTAAATATGGGCCACGGGGATGCTATAAATAGTACAAACTAATTCCATGCTCCAAGGCATGAAGGATTTATTTTCCACTGAACTTGACTGACTGATCTCGTTTCAATCGAAATGTTGATAACGTAACATCACGCCTGCCTGTTACCGTTTCATTATAATAATAACTAGCTTCTGCCAGCGGCTTCGCCCGCGTGGAGGTCGAAAATTTATCATTCCACGGGAACATAATTACCGGGATAAAAATATCCTATGTGTTAATCCAGGTCATAATCTAAGTGTGCCTCATCTAAATCTGTTCAGCCGTTGTTACGTGATTGAGTAACAAACATTCAAACTTTCACATTTATAATTTTTAGTAGGATAATTTAATCGTGTAAAGTAATCTGTGGCCTGGTTACCTACCTGTAGTAGGTAGGTACACCCACATTTATTACGTCAGTTACGTTTAAGACTCATTTATGCCGTGTTCCGAAATGCAACAAAAGTGATAATATCGCGAACCCGACCAAATTGAATAGTCAAAAAATTCAAGAGCTATCAGATCATTAGTACTGATTTTTATTATGGTTGGCTTCGCGATATTATCACTATTTGTCTAATACGGAATGCGCCTTATAATAGGTCTTTACCTATGAAATTGCCGTTTTGTATGAAAAAATTTAAACGAATTTTTTTCATGAATTTTTTATTTGTATTAATCGAAGTAATTACCCATGCAATCAATGCATCTTTGCCATCGCAGTGGCAGTTTATTGATGCCCTTCTTAAAGAAATCAGCTGGACGGGAGGCAACAAATTCTTCAAAGGCATTTTGTACTGCCTCTCGGGTATTAAATTTTTTTCCCGCCAAGAAGTTATCCAAATTCTGGAAAAAGTAGTAGTCTGTAGGCGCAAGGTCTGGTGAGTAGGGCGGATGACGGAGAGCTTCCAACCCCAGTTCTTGCAACTTGGAGACCGTCTGCTGTGCAGTATGAGGTCGCGCGTTGTCGTGCAGGAGCAGCGGAGACGAGCGATTGACCAATGCTGGTTGGAGATGCGCCAGCTTCTCCATCATTGTGTTCAGTTCTTTACAGTACACATCTGCAGTAATGCTCACCCCGTTTGGTAAGAAGCTGTGATGAATCACACCGGCGCTAGACCACCAAACAGTGACCATCACTTTTCTAGGGGTAAGTTTTCGTTTAGGGCATTGTTTAGGTGCTGAACCAGGATCCAACCAACTTGCTGAGCGCTTACGGTTATCAAACAGAATCCATTTTTCATCGCAGGTAACAATGCGGTTCAAAATTCCTTCATTTGTGTGTCTGTTGAGCAGTGCAAGGCACGTCTCGACGCGTACTTTGCGCTGGCGATCATTGAGTTTGTGGGGCACCCATTTGTCAAGCTTTTTTACCTTGCCAATTTGACGCAAATGGACCAATATTGTTTTGACGCTAACGTCGAAAGCTGCTGCTAATTCAGCCGTAGATTGTGTATCATCAGCTTCCACAATCGCCTTTAATTCGTCATTGTCGACCAAAGTCTTCGGACGACCGCGAGGTTCATTTTTCAGGTCGAAATTTCCAGAACGGAAGCGAGCAAACCAATAACAGGTGGTGCGTTGGTTTGTAGTGTTAGCTCCGTAAACGTCGTTGATGTTGCGTGCCGCTTGTGCCGCGTTGCTGCCACGACGGTACTCATATTCCATAATTACTCGAATTTTTAACGTATCCATGATGACGAAAAAGATTGAAATGCGATGAAAATGTAACACTAATCAATAAAGAAATGACTACTTTTAGAAAAAAAAAAACATGTTTTTAAAATAAAATTGTTAAATTATAACAGCTTTACCTACTTGATAACATTCGTTTTATTATATTGTATTTCACAAGACTAAATTGTTCATTTTGTTTTACAAAGACATTCATTGACACACACCTGACAATTGTATATTTTCTTTTTATTGAAGGTCGCACATTGTAAACATATGCAACCTTAATATCTTCTCTCAATGAAGACCTATACATTTCAAAAGCTCCAACAGCCTTGGTCTGGCTAATGCTTTTGTAAACATGTCTGCAAGCTGGTTTTCAGTGGTGATCTTGCGTACATTTAGTTCTCCACTTGTTACTATCTCCCTGACGAAGAAGTGTCTAATCCGGATATGCTTCGTACGTTTGTGGTACTCCGGATTTTCAGCTAGTTTGATCGCAGCTTCATTATCTACTCTCAGGATTGGCACACCCTTCAGTTTTGTCATATCTCCAATGACTCTAGACAGCCAAATTGATTCCCGAGCGCCTTCACTTGCAGCTACGACCTCTGCTTCGGTGGTAGATATAGCCACGCTTGTCTGTCGTTGACTCATCCATGACACGGCACCTCCAGCATACATGCACAATACACCAGTGGTTGAACGTCCTGTGTTCAAATCACCGCCATGATCTGCATCACTGTAGCTCTCAAGAATACCTGTCTTAAAATCTCTTTTGTAGAGTATCCCTTTATCTGGAGCATACTGCAAATACCGTAATATTCTTTTTAATTTGACACAATCCGGTTCTTTAGGATTTTCAAGGGTCCTAGAAACGACGCTGACTGCATATGCAATGTCTGGCCTAGTACCGATCATTAAATATGTCAATGCACCAACCACTTGTCTGTAGTTTTTCAAAAAATTGCTTACGTCGCATGAGTCTTGACTCTGATATTGATCCTCTTTTACAATTGGTGTAATTACCGGTCTGCAGTGTTCCATGCCAAATCTTTTAAGAACTTTCTTTGCGTAAGAGCCCTGAGATATTTTTATTCCATCATCAGTCTTCTCTATTTCAATTCCAAGGAAATATGATGCGGGCTTTGTTGTAATTTTAAACTTAGATTGCATTTGTCCTACAAACTCATTTATAAGGTCTTGGCTCGTTGCAGCCACCAAACCATCATCAACATATAGGGCAACTATCAGTTTACTTCCAGATGGCGTTTTCCTTATGAATAAACAAGGATCTGAGTCGCTAACTTCGAATTGAATATCTCTGAAGTAGTCCAAAATCCGTTTATTCCAACACCTTGGAGCCTGTTTTAAGCCATACAGACTTTTCTTCAACAAACATATGCGACCAGAACCATCATCATAGCCTTCGGGCTGTTTCATGAAAATTTCTTCATCAAGTGACCCGTACAGAAAAGCTGTTGAAACATCAAATTGAATCATTGCCATGTTTTCATTGGCTGCCACAGCCAACACACTCCTGACTGTTGCCATTTTAGCAACAGGACTGAAAGTTTGATCATAATCAATCCCTTTCTTTTGACTAAACCCCTTTACAACAAGTCTAGCCTTATGCTTTTCTACTGAACCATCAGCATTCAGTTTCACTTTATATACCCATTTGCATGGTATAACCTTCCTGTTATTAGGAAGAGGCACGAGAACCCAAGTCTTATTCTCCTTCAAAGAATTCATCTCACAATCCATTGCTTTTACCCAAAGACTCCGTTCAGAGCTTTTAATAGCTTCTTTATAACAACTCGGTTCTTGATGACAGCTAGCCATGTTTAAAACATAGTCTTTGAGTTTAATAGGTGGACGAAGTAATGATCTATCTCTGAGAATCCTTCCACCATGTTCCATGATTTCTTGTTCAGGCATTACGTCTCTGGTATGAATTTCAGTCTCATCATCATTGACTTCCCTTAACTCTCCCCCTAACTCAAAACTCTGTTCAGAAGCATAACTTCTAGCATCATCAAAATCCAAATCCTCAACTAAAACGTCTTCTCTATCAATGAACTCAGTGTCCCCAATTTCAGTACCAACACCTTCATTGACATTTTCATTATTGTTGATTGTTCTATCACTGTCTGAACTTCCTGCATTCTGAGTAACTTGTGGTTGACTCACGGGATTTAATACATCGCCCTTATAACCAAGCAATTGTGGCAATTCCAAAGGTATTTCGAATTCAGCTTCTGTAGGAGCTTTCACTGGAGCTTCCGCACCCAAGGGCTTTTCATCGAATGAGACATCCCTTGATCTCACCAGCGAATTATTTTGTTGGTTCCAGAGCCTGTATCCATCGTCATTATCATATCCCACTAAGATACATTTCACTGCTTTCTTGTGCAGCTTCTTCCTGGTTTGCTTTGGTACATGCGCATAACAAAGCGATCCGATAATCCTCAAGTGCTTTATTTGTGGCTTCTTACCAACCCAAAGTTCAAATGGAGACTTGTTTACTGCTGTTGGACCTGTCCTGTTCAAAATATAAACGGCAGTATTCACCAACTCGGCCCACAATTTCTGAGGTAATTCCTCATGAGCATGCATCATAGATCTCGCTGCCTCAACAATCGTCCGATTGTCCCTTTCGCTGCACCCGTTCTGTTCAGGCGTGTATGGCATGACCAATCGTTGCTTTATACCTTTAGCCGTCAATATTTTTTGTATCTTTTTATTGTTAAACTCTCCGCCATTGTCACTCAATAGTTCTTTAACAATATGACCAGAAACCCTGACAGATGCCAACATCTCTTCCAGCTTTTCATGTACCTCTGACTTCTCTCGAAGAAAGTACACAAATCTGTAACGCGTGAATTCATCTTTGAACAGTACAAAATAGCGATAGTTTGATATGGATAGAGGGAATGGACCACACACATCAGTGTGTATGCGTTCTCCAGGCTGAGTGGCCTTTTCTCGTACACCAAACTTCTGTCTGTGGGACTTTCCAAATACGCAGCCTTCGCATAATTCTCCAGTTTCCTTGGTTTTGATACCGAGTTCTCTCTCGATTAGACTTCTCACATGCTTTTTATTCTGATGAGCCATCCGCTCATGGTAGAGTTGCAGTTTATCAACTTTCTGTACCAAATTGACAATTACTTTAGATGGTGGTACAATCCTACAGTTAAGCCTGTACAGACCTCCGTACCTTTCTCTTTGTCCTGTAACTCTAATTTTTCTATCAATCTTCACTGAACAAGAAGTAACGCGTGACACAAACAAGCTCCCTGGATTTTTATCTTGTGTCGACAGCACCGAAAAAAGATTTCTGTTTATCTGGGGAACGTACCAAACATCTCTCAATGTGCCCTTAACAATCTTCTTGTTAACTATAGCTTCAATGCTTAGTGATCCTTGCCCAACAGCTTTAATCACATTTCCATCAGCTGTTGTTACTGTGTGATCAGAATCAAAATATTTAAAATCTTGATACAAATCTAATCGCATCGTAACATGATTTGTAGCACCGTTATCCACATACCATGTGTCACAATCAGTGTCAGAGTCAGCTGAATTCACAGACAGTAATACCATGTTCACTCCTTTTTTGTCATCCACAACTTGACGAGACACACTCCTCTTAGGGCAGTCTTTCTTAAGGTGACCAACTTCTTTGCAGTTGTAACATCTTATTTTCTTCTTACTTGTCCCTGGAGTTACGTCATCATCCTTCTTAAAAGATTTCTTCCATGTTTTCACCGCAAGGGCATCACAACTAGACTCACAGTCTTTACCGTTGTTGCAGAGTGCCTTTTCATGAGCACACAACTGACTTGTTATATTCTCAATAGTCCGATCCTTTTTAGACATCAGCAACCAGCTCGATTTGAACGGAAAATAACATTCTGGTAATGTGTCCAAGATTTTGCAAATTAATAAAATATCTGGAAGTTCCTTACAGTCCTCTTCTTTCATTAATTCTTGCCTTAATCTGTACCAGACATTTTTCAGCTTCGAGATATGCGTAGCAATGTCATCAATGGTATCTTTTTTGTAACTGAAGAACTGCAAACATAAATCATACAGACGATCTTCGCTCACGCCTTCATACAATCTATGTAGTTCATCCCATACTTCACTGGACGTTGAGAATCTTATAACCTTGTCTAATGTGTCATCAGAAATATTATTTGTTATAAGTAACAATGCCGTATTATCCAGTCTGTTATATTTTTTTACATTGTCATTATAAAGAGCCAAATCTGCTGCAGCTGTAGCACCAGCCCCACATGCAGGTTTAACCGGTCTCTTTATTTTGCCCTCTACAATGTCTATAAGGCCATCCATGCCTCTTAATAATGCAGACATCCGGTACTTCCATTGGATCCAATTTGTACCCTCAAGTTTAGCAATCTGAATCTTTGACAACTCCATTCTGAATAAATAAGCCCATAACCTGTTAAATTATAACAGCTTTACCTACTTGATAACATTCGTTTTATTATATTGTATTTCACAAGACTAAATTGTTCATTTTGTTTTACAAAGACATTCATTGACACACACCTGACAATTGTATATTTTCTTTTTATTGAAGGTCGCACATTGTAAACATATGCAACCTTAATAAAAATTAATTTGAAATTAGAATTCTTAGCCAAACAAAAATTATTTTGATTTGAAATGGCCAGTACTGCAGAACGGCAATTTCATAGGTAAAGACCTAATATAAGGAAGGACTTTATTGCCATCAAACGGGCACAAATACAGACATTAAGCTGCTAATGAGAAATTCCGTGCCCGTTTCAATGGCGCGGCCACGGCGAGGCCAGAGCTTTTACAAGGAATTTGTAAAAGTTGATTCCCGAAATCTTAAATTTTTCAAAGATATGGTAAACAAGTTATAAGGGTTTGAACTGGCCGCACCATTGAAACGCGAAGAACCGCGCGGCCACGGATCTTTAAAACTAAGCATTGTAGAGACCTTATTTTTTTTTTTTAATTTAGACTATACGTAATTTTAAAGATCTCCGTGGCCGCGTGGTTCTCCGCGTTTCAATGGCACGGCCACGTTCAAACCCTTATAACTTTTTAATTATATCTTTGACAAATGTATGGTTTTGGGAATCATATTTTACAAAATCTTGGTAGTTTAAAAAAAAATGGCCGTGGCCGCGCCATTGAAACGAACACAGAAAGACTCAAAATCGAACTCAATAGCTCAAATAATGTCAACTACTAATAATGTTTGCGATAACTAGATCGGAAATTTATAATAATAATAATATTATGTTTATTTTGTGAATAGCGTGTCCTGTTTTGTCCGTTCGATTCTCGGCTAAAACGAGCATGTGTTCATGTCGTCCCCGATGTGATGCTGTCTTCCCTTAAAAATAACGGGGGTAGTTTATGTAATCGCTGTTGACTTGTATAATGCATTATGCTTGAGAACGGATGCTGTTTATCGTGACTGTCCGTCAGTCGTCAGACGGGCAATTGTCAAATTAAATGGAGGGATTTTCTGATGTTTTTGTAAGCAATTAATGTATAGAAGTTAGCACTCGAATTAAAACGAATAATTACAAAAGTAAGTTATTTATTAACATTCAACTTCACCCAAGTAACATGTGGATTTAAGCAAATTTCTAAAAAAATACATTAAAAAGGTAAAAAAACGGTGTTTACTTATTTAGCTACATTCAAAGGCACATAAAACACCGTAAGCTGGCCTGTGTTTGTGCTAACCTACATAGAACTTAATTAAAAGTTCACAAAATTCAGTGTCCTGCCCCTACACAAAAGTTTACGTAAAATAATGTACTTTATTTTTGGGTTACTTTAAAATTTAAACTTTTACAATACACAAAAACCATATGATAAAAAAGAACACTCTTACACTTATAAAATTACGGAATTATGCGATGCTATTCCTAGTTTCTAATCGTTTTTGTTTCGCCAAATGTCCTCTAAACCGCGGACGGAGTGCAAGAAAACTACATCTACATAATCATCAAATTACGTTTAGCATTAATTTGTAGAATATTCTATTTATGTAGATCAAACAATTGATTATACAAAAATGGCCATCTAACGTTTTCTTAAAAATACGAACTTTCTCATTAATATTGCTTTCCACTGAATACTTTCATGTTTGCAAACATGATAGTTATTCTGATATTAGATACATACAACCATTAAAGCTTGTTAGAGACAGCAGAGTGGTCAAGTCAAGACCAACACTCTATTAAAACAATTTTGGTTTTTCTTAAAGTATCTTAATCAAATATTTTCCATTTTTTCAAAAAACTATTATAATTTGAAAATTGAGACGAAATATGTAACATATTTTTTTTAATAAATTGATTTATGTACATTTTCTTACTTAAAAACGATTTAAATCAAATTTATTTCTCGTTGTTTTGAATTTACCGCCAAAACGCTCCCTAGGATGACTATTTTATCACGTATAATCTACCGAAAAATAATGCGTTAAATTGTAAGCAGTATGGTGCAGTATACCTAAAGAAAAACCTTGTTTTGTAATAAGGGGGCGTCCCCCTCATTACAAAACAAGGATTTTCTTTAGGTATGGTTTAAACCATCGAGACTGTTTTTGAAATAAGAACTTAGAACTGAAATAGAATTACAGCTCCTTTTCCAAAACTGACAATTTAGCACTGGACTAACTTGTCAGTTTTGTAAAAGGAGCTGCATTTCGATTTCAGTTAGGTTCTTATTTAAAAAAACAGACTCGAAAGTTTAAACCATACCTAAAGAAAAACCTTGTTCTGTAATAAGGGGAACGGTGTCCACAGTCTTACGGTGACATATTATACCCTTTCCGTTACACGTTGTATAAAGCACACTAACTAGATTATTTTCATAATAACGGTTTTGTTTATTCAAAAAAGATAAATGCGCAATATACACCACATGTGTGTACTGCCTTTGTCCCAGCACTAACATAGCTCATTCTACTTTGGACACTATTTTATACAACCTTATCAGCGAGATAAAGGTTATCTATTCACACAGAAGTTTATTCACTTATCTTGTAGTTGCAGTGTATATTGCGTATCTAATAACATTTCTGCTAAGCATACGTTAATTATGTGCCTTTATTTTATATAAAACAAATTTTAAAGTTAGTTAACAATACAACATAGAAGTCTGATTTTTTTTGCTACAAAACTTTGATGTGTCAATCGGAAATTTTATATCCACAGAATTAACTTTTTTATGGAAAACAAACCTGGTAGTGAGGGTAATCTTAAACATAGCTAACGATTAATATACCTTCAACGTTCATATTAAAAACATGTATTAAAGTGTCTTGGTTGCTTAATAATGTGTTTATAACTTTAAAAATTATTCTGAATAGACCATGATTTATTTTGTGTTCTAAAACAGTTTTATCGAGAAATTAAAACGTATTTCCCATTATTTTTATATCACAATGAATTTCCTCCGCCCACAGCAATCAAATTAATAACCTAATATCACGTCCCTTCAACCTACTGTCTAGCTAAAAGGTAAACTAAATGCACTATATTTTGTAATAAATACACAATTTGTACAATGTTATTGTATCTCTCTTCAAAACTTAAGTAAACCTTTAAGCGCTACTGCATACAGTTTTCATTGTCTATTCTAAATATTTGCACTGTGAATGTAATGAAGATTGCTAGGTACTAACTGCATAAAAATCAATGGAACATTTCTTGTACGCATGGCAAGGGGTTACAATACATAACATGGACTAAAGTCTCTACTTTCATTTAATTGCCAAAAATCCTTTGGTTTAAGCTTTTTTCCAAAGTTGAGGAATGCAACACTATAAAAAAAAAAACACCTTCAAAAGTGTTTTTTTTTTTAGAGAAAATTTAAACAAATAAAAAGTTAAAAAAAATTGTAACATCGAAATGAGTTTAAACATATTTTTTGTATTTGACTAGTATAGGAACAAACCTGGAATTGAAAAGGATAATTTGCAAGATTGTCGGCAAAGGCTCGTGCAAACCGACTCGACGCGACTCTAGTAAATACATTTCAACGAAGTTTTGACAGAAATTGGAGTTTCCACACTATTAGTGCTGCGTCGCGTCTGTTTAAGGGGAGCCTTAATACGGGCTGGTGTCTGCAACTTTACGTCAATGCGCATTTTTTACAAGACTATAGCAATAATAAGTACAACATCGAGCAAGACAAAATATGGCAAATATCATAGAAAGATACCACGTAATACCAATGTTCAAAAATACGTGAAGAAATATGTGCAATATAATACGCTATGCACAAGCTCTCGCAATTTTATTCTTGCAAAAAGCAATTATTTTTATTCCACTGCCTAGCCACATTTATGTTTCAAAGCCCACTATTCTAATAGATAAAATATGTGTAGGAATCTGTTGTATAATGTTACAAAATTCCAAGATTGAACAGGTATTTTAAGGTAATACAATACATTATTTTGATTGATCCCAACCTTTATTGATGAAAATACTTAATTGTTTTTTTTTATATTAGGTTTTTTAATGCCATATTTTAGATTTCAAAGGATTTTCTATTTTCACAAAATAATTATTTTTAGGTCCCACATATGCAGAGTATAAAAATAACTCTATTTAAGGTACCAATAATTATTTCCATTTGCCTCAGGCTGAAGTAGGTATAAGTTATCGCTATGTGGACTCAGGATGGTACGAAATTCAAATATGTCAGTACATATACAGAACATTAACTAAGCAAGATTTCCTTTTCGCAATGTGTGTACCTATATGCTATTTAACCTATATATTATGATAGTATTTTAAATACAATATATAAGTTGTTGCCTTTTCATAAATAAACCTAAAACTATGTGACATTTTTCGTTGTTTTCCTTATAAAAGGTTACCAAGCTCTTTTGTTTGTTCTTCTTTTAGTATTGGTGAATACTACGGCTCATTTTTTTCATGACAACTCTCCAATCGGTGCATTCTGGAGCCACAAGTCGTGAATGAAGTTGTACAAGTCATCACTGACTGCCACCTGTAACAGAATATGGGTATTTTTTTTGTGAGTTTAGTTGTATGCTGTTGCCAGAGAGTAGGAGTATCTTCCCACGCTCAAATTACTAGCAAGTGACGCGGACCAGCGTCATTGGTGTAATAGATATGGCCAACTATATGCTTCGCCAACTGCGGGAGTACGAATTGCTTCCATTTCGGACAACAACAATATGTCTAATAGTATTTTTGGCTGTTTTACAAGATTAAAGAAAGTCTTTGGTACTCCAAATGGGTATATACCTAGTCTAAGGCTATTAAAATATTACAGAAGTAGAGAAATGCCAGCAATGTATTGACTATACGAAATGTAGTTGTAGGTACTTGCATTCATACCTATGCAAATACTATAAAACATAATTAAACTGAACAAATGCATAGAGCATAAATAGAAGCATACTCTTGTCGTCATTACTATTGATTATTGTACAATAGACTGACAAATAATCCCTATTGCGCGAGAAATAAGGTTCAAAATAACATGACAACGTTAACTTGTAATTTAAAAGATAAGCAGAGAATAGACAGTGTTTGTCTTTCACACTGAACGGAATATTACGTACCTTGTAAGGGGTGGGGTTCAGATTCCTCTTGATATCTTGTCTGAGAGTTCTCAATGAAGACTGTACGCGCTCTCGCACCTCATGTAGCGGTTTCGGCATCGTGTAAATGATACCGTCCTTCCAGTATACCTATAATATATATAGAAATAGAATCTTTTATACTTAATAATAATTTAAAAAATAAAATGATTGAACCCGCTACCAAGTGAGTAATATTCGAAAATTCTAATGAAGTCTTTAGAATATTATGACATTTTCTTGTCTGATCTCCAACATTCTAGTGAGATATTTTTAGAACAACAGATTGCTAAGTTCTACATAAATACTGATTCATCTATCATCATCATCATCATTTCAGCCGAAAGACGTCCATCATGATATATCTATATATATATGATTCATCTATGCATATAATAAAATGGAACTTAACGAAGAATTTTAGTGCGTTTGTCTGTCTGTATGTGTTTCGATTTGAGCAAAACGGCTGCGCGGAATTGGTTGAAATTTGGCATACAGGTAGTTTATAACTTGAATTAACACATAGGATTTTTTTAATTCTGGAAGTACGCTCCCGGGGGATATTTTCCGAAAAACACGCGGGCGAACCCGCAGGCCAAAGCGAGTTCAACATTAAACAATAGTCTTAAAATAAATACCACATTTAACCTGCAGAACTGGGGCATCGTAATTAAACTGCAGTTTCCTTATTATTACTATAAAAAGATATGAAATCACCTTGTATAGGTGTTCAACTTTGCTGGGGATGACGTAAGCTCTCTTCGACTCTTGGAAGGGATGCCTACAGAGCACCTTCTGGCCGACCTCGGGCGCCGGCTCCGACGAGCGCTGCAGAAGGTCGACCAGAGCGTGGCCATCAGCACCGAATAGTCTGTATGCCTGAAATTATAGTGATAACAGTTTTATTATACAATACAATGTTTTAGGCTATGTTATCTTTAAAATCCGATATGACACGACCATTGCACAAGAAAATTATCTGAAAGATATCAAGACAAAATGTTTATTGTGTCGTAGCCTGACTCGACAAAAACGAATATACCTACCTCCGGTATTTTTCCTACAGAGCTGAAGCATGAAAGTTATTATCAACTTATTTCGTCATGTCATGGGCTAGGCCAGCGGGATTACAGTAAATAGTTTACTTACCTAAAACCCGAGGAAATTGACCATATTTTTGAAAAACCCATGTAGTTATCCTATCAACTCTAATCGGTTAGTTTCCGTTATTCTTTGAATTAATTTTTAACCTTAATAATTTTTAAAAGACTTGAATTAAATCGGTTTTTAATAGTATTAATCATTTTGTATGGCACATGTGGGTACATTATTTTTAAGATCTTTGTGTGTAAAAGCCAGTTTTACAAATACATTATTCTTATTCTATTCTCTGGGGATGGAGTGTAAATGTGGTGCTAACCCGCAAACAATGGGGCACTTAATATCTTGTTTAGCGTGTCCAGCTGTCTGCATGCTTCAGGAGTTGATGGACACTGCTGAGAGTGCCAAGCTCGTAGCCAAATTCTGGGCTGACTGTATTTAGACTGCTATCGACACGATAAGAATAAGATTCTTATCATTATATCAACTCCATAGTTAATTTCAGTAAGCTCGTCGTTTTATTATGAGTATCATGACATAGTTTACTTAACAGAGATAGAATTTTTGTTCGGAGGCAGGGATTTATAAAACAATGCTATATATATATATATTGCCCCTTAAACATCCATAACCGTTTATTAAATAGATGGTAAATAGTGCAGTCGGTGAACAATCAATAAGGCTGACAAAGTATTCGTAATTCACAAGACCTTGTGCCGTTCGATGATACTGTTAGCTATACCTATATATTCATATTCATGACAATCGTATATTTTTCTCCTTGATAACACGCATAGGTTCAGGGCCGTACGTTATACGATATTCCGTTTCTTATACATATTTACCTACCTAATCTCATCGTGATACAAATCCTAGTTTTATCGACATTAGGCTAGTCGAAAACGTGTTATATTGAACTACATACGCTACGATAATATTGCCCATCGAAACGATTACTGTGATTAGTTGCAATCGATAGAAGTTAAAGTTCAATGCAGTTAGTTGTTTGTTGCTAACTTCAGTACGCATTAAATTAATCAAGATAGTGTTCGTTTTCATTTATAATTTGCAAACAAACTTAACAGCAACAAGTTTGTACTTATTATCGCAGCAATAAACATTAAGCGAGAGTATTCACTTTTCATTCAGATAACACAATGACCTCGTCTACTGAAAACGTTACATTAATTAATACTTAGTTCTATCGACGTACCTCTTTGTGACCGGGTATGGTTACTTTTCCAACATCTTGGCTCAGCTTAATGCGAGGCTGTCCGTTTATCTCCGTTAGTTTGTATACGCATCCCAAAGCTGGTTGCCGTTGACATGTTACTGTAAAAAACATAAACAAAAACTTTAATTCAGTATGACATGATATCAAACCAATTTTAATAAATGCTTGTTTCCTTGTACTCACGGCTATACAGCAAGCTATACATATCCAGTTTACGCTGATCTCGCACTGTACGGAAATTCCATACAATGTGAGATCAGCTTATACTGGAATTGTATAGCTTGATGTGTAACCGTGTGTACAATACTATTCTTGAGTCATAGCAGTTGTGTGGCAAGCAAAAAGTACCTCAGCTCAGCACAATGTAACATAATGAATAAATCGCGCAGCTCCGAAAATTACTGTCATTGTTAATATTGTATGAAATAATAGACTCGGTAAGCATTATAGGGAAGCATGCGAGAAATTGTGAGCATTCTGTGTTTACTATACCTAGATGTGTCCCGATCCCGAAACAGTCGATTTTGTGTCCTTGTTCGTTCAAACTGAGTATTGTTTCCTCATTAATGTCGTTGGAGGCTACAATTGTTAGTTTAGAGAACCAGGGCAGTTTGAAAGTTTCCGCGACGCTCTCGAAGGTCTCCCTTGCTAGTACAGACAAATAAGCCAGATCGCCGCTGTCAATACGGATACCGACGGCTCTGTAGGCGCAGTCGTTTAGCGCTAGTGCCACGGCACAGAAGTTTAGTAGACCACTCCTGTTAAGAAACATTATTTCAATACTACTAATTAAAAAAATGCATGACAAAAAAGACCTACTGGTATCAGTTACGTAACTATCTGTTCCAGGGCATGCTGTCTTTGAAACATCTTTGCTACATAAATATATCATTGATACAGACCTACAATTGCTGTATGTACTTCAACGTCTTGTGGATGTGTTTAAGGTAATGCTGTATGATGTCATTTGCGATTACGTAGGCGTACAATCAACTGGGTGTCTACTACAATTTGTTGTCTACGTTCGTTGAAATGATAGATAGGAAACTCCAACATACAAAAATACAAACGAAATATCCAATAAATTTCTTACTATGTTTAAATATGGTGCATGATGGTAGCTATACATGCAATACCGGCTTGAATACTGTGAATGTGTGCATATCCCTATACAATGCAACTGTGCCCAATGACTAACATTGCCCCTAATCTTGCATATAGGGCACGACAATACGTCACACTGAAGCAAATATAAAATTCTCGTAGGACGTGTTCTCATTTATTTACATTCGGTTGTACATGAAGCGCCGTCCATATACGCTTCACTGAAAAAGCGAAACAAAACATAAAATAGTATCTACGGCCATGATTGTTAAGTAGTCCCAGCGGATAATCCCGGTGGATAATGTGTTGTTAGAGTGTGCTTGCATATGTCGTTCCTCCCAGTGTTATGAGTCTTTCATGCCCCCCTAACGATGAGTTATGTCAAATGAGATTGCAATAACTGGACTTAGCCAGTACACATAACAAATCTAAGTTATAAATAATTAAAACTTCACAGAACTTAAAATATAAATGAAAATGCAAAACAATAATACAAGTTTATCAGACACCAAATGTCAATGAGTTGTCTATTTGCATCTTTACCTCAGTGTGCGTTCGACCGTGCTATATCCATATGTACTATGTATAGTCGGTGATTTGAGTACTCTAGTACCATTGGTTCCACAGTTGCTATTGTAGCCAGAATGCCCATTCATATTATGCTGCCTGTGTCGTGACGGTAAGCCTTGAAAATTATACCTCTTGACATCGTACGTATCCACTAGAGCCAAGAAACCCGACGGGAATGCTAGGGCATACGATATGAGTGCAGCTAGTTCCCCGTCGCTGGCTTCCTCCGGGGAAATGTCTATGATGGCCGACACTCGCTTGCGCCACTCTAGCGACAGTTCGAGCAGGTCGCACGACTTCTGCGTCTCTGCGTGCCGTATTATGACCGAGTGCAAGTCTTCCAAGGTGCTGAACGACGTCACAAATGAATGTGCATGAGTCCCTCGCACAGGTATATTAAACATTTTTCCAGCCAACACATTGCTTGTACCATCGAATCCACCTAAAACAGAAACATTTGCTGTATGCAATCTATAGTAGGAAAAATTAAATCGCAGGTTACATGGTTATTAGGTAAGTCCCCTAGCGTATACCTATAAGCTATAATATCAACGATGAGCAAGAAAATTCGTGTAAGGTTCGAAAACACTTGTCATCCCACAAATCAAGAAGGTAACAAAAGTCAATTTAAAACTTTGGTAGCAGTCCGTACGTGAGTACCAAACAGGTGAGACATTCAAGGGCAAGGTTCGCGAAACTTGCCTGATTAAACCTATTAACGAAAAGTATATTCGCTATTTGGGATTCTTATGAGTCAATGGCGCGGCAGGGTGTTTTATATTGCACAAGTTTCAATAGTGCCGGCGAGCTTCGTACCAGGCACGGGGTTCGCTAGCCGCCTGCCTGAGCTGCGCAAACACGCTAATACAATCAATACCATAAACACAAGCTAATTTGCGCCCCTATACAAGCCCGTAAAATATTATACATTATGTGAACACATAGGAAACTGTCATCAGATAATTAATATCCTGCTAGCCTGCTGTTACAATTTAAAAGCAATTTATCAATCTAACCAATGTAAGCATATTTCGACGCTGACAATCCTCCATCCGGGCCTTGAGCTCTTCGTAAGCCAAATTCAAGTAAAGAAACATTTTTCCCTGCGACCATTCTGTACCGTGCAGCGTTCGTTGCCATCAAACTGTAAAATGCAATAAATATTAAAAACAATTTTGGGATATCAAATCTCAGTAATTTTAATCGAAAAAATAGGATAAATAGCTCAGAAACGATTATAAAGCATTAGCCTTTGAATATAAAAAAAACCCAATGGCATACAAAATCTATACTATACTAATAATATATATATAATATTATAAAGCTGCACCCTAATTGCGTAACTCACGATTGATCATAATTGGTTTCGTCTTCACAGTTAAACAATATTCATTGCGTTATTTATGTTGTCGAACAGACACATTTTTCGAACATATGAAGCAATGGTTTAACAATCCGTTTCAAAACGATACAGATTATGATGAATCGTGAGTTACGCAATTAGGGTGCGGGAGAGTTTGTTTGTTTGTTTGGTTGAACGCACTAATCTCAGGAACTAATGGTTCGACTTGAAAAAATATTTTAGAGTTGGATAGCCCATTTATTGAGGAAGGCTATATAACACCACGCTAGGGCGCTTAGGAGCCGAGCAAAAAGAAAAAAGTCACGAATACGAAGTACTCACACGGCCAGGCGAGACACAGGCGAGGCCTATTTTTTGACGGGGTGGGTCGGGGAGCAAGAAAGACGCAGACGAAGTTGCGGGCAGAAGCTAGTTAAATATATTATAATATAGAATATTTCTTTTGAGGATGCTGTATCTCTTGAAACTTATGCAAATTTCCATTAGAAAAATATTTCCAGCTCAGCCAGAGTTTTATTTGACAGTTTCCGAAATTTAGCTTATTAATATGACTCTTGCCCACTTTTCCATTTTTGGCTTCTGTTTTCGTCGCATGTAGGTAGGTTTCAATAACAACCTAGATTTGTAGGTACCTCTCCTGTATCGTAGATTTGTATTATTTTTGTTGTCTTTAGCAAAGGTTAATTAAGGTTTCGTCACAAGACTTTTCTGCCGATTAAACAATGGAAACGTCCTTCATCGTGAAACCATTCTTTGTCGCTAGTAGGAGTGTAGGTAGGTTTTATTGTTAGTGCAAAGTGGATAGGTACCTATTGATTTATGTCTACGATACTACATCTACATGAATAGCACCAACACGCTCTGGTACCTACTTCTAGAGATAGAAATGACTAGCACGTACATTTTGAGTAGGTACCTACTTTAAGTGGCCTGCCCAAATGTCCTTTCTTTGGTATTGTTCGTCGAATCGTTGTGCTCCATAATTATGTTCCGAGTTGAGCTGCGCAATTACTGACAGATGCGTGCACTGACTGGACTGTCCACTAAATGTCTGTGGTTCTTTTCTAAATATACCATTTCAGACACCAATCTACATGGTCTTCACATGCTATGAGCAAGATTATGTCTCGACTTTAAACTGACCTCTGAGTTTGTTTAGGCCTTTCTTCTCAGAGTAGTCAGATAGGAAACGCCGACCTCATCTACTTTTTTAAATATGATTGATGTGTACAAGTGTTTGTACAAACCTAGGTACTTACAGAAATTAAATCATTTATCAAAACAAAGGGTGACATAGATACCCCATTATCAAACTAATGAAAGATGGCTTGCAATTATCTGCAGCAGCCATGCCTGACCTAACTCGTATCTGATAAGTATGACAACGTAGTATCGAAGAGCAAACACTCATATCTGAGCACACACAGAAAAGCCTTGATAAGTATGATTTAACCGATTATGCAAAATATTAAGGGTGCATGCTTCAGCTGACACGTGTAGAACACGAGTCTGACTGAGCGTGAACCAGGTGAACCTACTCGTAGTGTAACGAGTTAGATATGGTAGGCATAGTGATTTAAAGTGAATCTAACTCTTGTTTGCGTGTTCTTCATGCCTGCGCCAATTTTGGTAACTTGAACATCTCATTTCCATTTACTAACGCTAAACCCCACCCGTGTTCCCTCAGTTGGTTGTGTGCCAGGGGCTACGGTATCTCTTTCGAACAACCCGCTCCCCTGGCAGGCATCGGCCTTTGCGGACCCTATCAATTGATGCTGACATCTCTTTGCGGCGCGCGTGGAACGCAACGCTCCGTCGATCCGGGCTTGGTTCTTACCGGACAACGAGCTACCCTTTACTCGGCGTCCGACGCCCGCGCATCTACGGTGGCCGGGAATCAGCCTGGGATTCCCGACGCCCAGGGCGTCCAAGGCCGCGAGGGCGCATATACTGCGTCTCCCTCACGTGCGCCGCCTCCCTCTTCGTGAGCATTACTGCTTCGCAGAAGGAGGCGACGGCTGCCCATGCATTCTCGCTCCGTACCATGGCCTGGACCAGGTCCGTACGCGAGAGATCACCGTCGCCGATCGCCTCCACGTGGACATGGCGGTGCTCCGCCCAAGCTGGGCAGACCTCTACCGTATGCTCCACCGTGTCCTCGGGGCGATCTTCTACTAACGGGCGAACTAGGGTTGTCAACTTTTTCTAGAAGAAGTAGATTTTAGAGAGAGTAAATAAAGAGTACAGATTAATAAAATAGAGTACCATTTATTCATTTCTCTTTATGTATTTTCTAGCACTTTTTGCGATACATTTTTTTTTTTTTACAAGAATTGTAGGACTGCAAACATCCTAATTCTACGTTAACATAAGATCAGGAGTTCATTTTATATTTATAGCTAAAGTCCTGTTCCTCTATTCTGGCCACTTCACAGTCATGCATGACAGACAAATAGTCAAGTGGAAAATGTAGTAAAACCGCAGAAAAACGAATTAATTTGCCTCAAAAAAGTCAGTTAACTAAAAAGAGTATTTTGGCGTACTCTATTAGTGTTATATGTATGTAGATTATAGAATACACCCCATAAGAAAAAGAGTACAATACTCTATTTTAGAGTAGGGTTGGTAACCCTCCCTACAACAGAGCGAAAACCGAAGACATGTCTAGATAAATTATACCTACTTCATACATAGTTTCTATATGAATAAACAACATTTACCTACCTTCACAAGTCAAAATAATCTAGTGCTAACTGTTTCGCAGCATGATTGTTACGTTTTATAAATAGCTTCCGCTCGCGTTTTCGCCCGCTTGGAAGTCGGAAATTATGTCGCGGGAACGTACTACCGGGATAAAAAGTATCCTATGTGTTAATCTAGGTTATAATCTATATGTGTGCCAAATTTCATCCAAATCCGTTCAGCCGTTTTTGCGTGATTGAGTAACAAACATCCAAACATATTCACAAACTTTTTCATTTATAATATGTTATTACTAGCTTTTGCCAGCGGTTTCGTCCGCGTGTATGTTTAGGCGTGAAAGCCTAAAATAAATATATATGGTAGTGATATAGTAGGATTACGTCATTATTGCAATACCTGATAACATGTGACTTACCTTGCAAAGTTGACGAGAGTTAACAAAGTGGTTTCCAGCAACTGTGCTACAATTAAAGGTCCTTCAACTCTTAATAAGGGCACCCTGCAAGATACACAACGTCATAAAACAAAGATTGTAAACAGCTTAATTATATTATCTTTATTATTAGTAATAATTTGGAGCAATGTTTGAATTTAAATTAGCAAATATGTACCTAATTTCAAATGGATAATTTGCGCTCCCCTGAAAACAGTATGTAAACGCGAGTATGCGTACGTATAAAGCAACCTGTTTATGGGGTTCCGTAGTAAAAAAAATCATTCTTTTTTATGATAGTATCCTAAATCACATTGATGCGATTTTTTACGGGAATATTTCAGTCTTTGTCCTTTGATTTGATACTATGAAAAATATTAGGAAATAGTCAAAAGAGTTTTTTGTCGAGTTCGAAACAAATTGCGACGCCGACGCCTTTTTATTAATTTTATTATTTTCTGAGAGTCTATTTGATATTTGACGGATTCATATCATGGCGCAATAGTGTGCTTGCCCACTGTTTTGGAAAAAAAAAAACCATTTAAAAACAATGGCCTTCTTAATCATTTATTTCCTGATATTTGCGAATTCATTATTGTTCATTTCGTTCAAAAGTTTCGTTTCCTTACACTATTATTTACTTATCTATTTAATACCTTTAAACGAGCAATTCTTGTATATACCGGATGCGGCGATCGAACTGTCCGTATGTGAAAATGAAATATTTCTGTTAATTTTCAATATATAAATATTGAAAATTAACAGAAATATTACACACTTTAGCCATGTGATGAATGAATAGAGAGTTCAAAGTTTTACTATGAATTCCGAAGGAATAAAACCGCCTTTAGCCTTTACTACAACTACTACAAGCTGCAGTCTCAAACAATTCCATTCTCGCGTAAGAGTAGCTTTGAGCGCTTCCACCGAAGTGTCTTTTAGCACAGGCCGTGGCCCGTAAAACACCCCAAATACAAAAGTCCAGCGGATTCAAGTCGGGCGATGACGACGGCCACATATCTCGGTCGATCAGGGTACTTACTCTGGAATATAATTCCGATAGATCGACATTGGAATTATCAGTTAAACGTCAGGGATTGGCTGGACTCACTGGGTCTAGCCAATCCCTGACGTTTGACTGACAATTCCAATGACGATCTATCGGAATTATTTTCGAGAGTAAGCACCCAGTACTGGAACGTTTGCTTTCAACCAATTTGGCGTTCCAATTGCTCTGTGTGATGGTGCAGAGTCTTGCTGAAAAGTCCAACACTCAGAACCGAATGTGTTGCGTGCCCACGGTACCAGCCCTGGTCGTAAGACTTTGTCTCGATAGATTTGTTGGTTTATTTTGACTTGGTTGCGACCCATTGGAAGAAAAAGGAGCGGAGAACGGCCTTTTTCAGACACCGCCGCCCAGATCATGATTTGGTCGGCTCCTTGGCGTCGAGTGACTTGTAATTCGTCTGAATGGTCGCTGACACGTCCCTTCAAGCAAACACGGTCATTTTGTTTGTTTAAAAACTGTTCAACGCAAAAAGTTTTCTCATCTGAAAACACCAAATTAGGAAGCTCGCCAGAGCAAGCGAATCAGCTCTTTCGATCGATCCAACCGTTTGGTAGATTTTTTTTTATGGTTTCCTTCAATATGCAACGAACGCTGCTCACTTTGAGATCCTGCTCGAGCTGGTTTGCTGAGCGCGCTGGATTTCTGTCTAATCGATGACGCACCTTTTAGACAAATGCTGGCGCTATTGCAGTACAGCGTCGTCCGCCACCGTAGGGTTTCTTAACGCTACCAGTCTCAATAAAACGTTGGATAGTGCGATGCAGAAATTTCTCGTTCAATTGAAGATTTGGCAGCGCTCGACGTATTTCGATATTCGATTTTCCCTCCAAATGAAGAGAAATCACTGAATTTCGTTTAAAAAAATCGAATTTCGAAATCCACTGGTCTAAATTCGAATGTGTTTCTCTCACAGCAGAATCACTTCAAATGATGATAGAGAACATGTCAAAGACCAACATTTGAAATTTTGACGGCGTTAGTTTAGTATCTAGGGGGTTTCGGGGGCGATAAATCGATCTAGGTTTCATTTTTAGAAAACGTCAAACAAACAAAACCGAGCGAAGCTCGGTCATCCAGATGTTTTATAATAAAGTGTCAGCTACCAACGGCAATAGATATTTTCTAAGTAATTTAATTCGGTATTCTATGGATATATTGAAATTATTAAAGAAAATAGGGATTTAAAAATAATTTTTTTCTACGAATTCGATGCACAAGCAGATACACTATTAAATACGCTATAGCCAGGATATGATATATAACAGAAATCGAAAATAAAGAAGAATAAACTGATAAAATAAAAACGAAAGTCTGTGGCGCAGATATTTCTAAATTTTGAAATCCTTACTGAAATAACTCCTATTATGAAAATCCGACCAATATAATCTTCGTGAACTTTTTACGGTTCCGAACCCGAAGTAACTAACGGGACTCTATTACTAAGCCTCTACTGTCCGTCCGTCTAGCAACGGGCCGTTACTCATGATCTGTAATAGGTAGACTGTTGAAATTTTCACAGAATGTGTATTTCTGTTGCCGCTATAGCAACAAATAATAAAAAAATAAGTTAAAAAAACTTTTTTCAAAAAAATAACAACCGACTTTCAAAGAAACACTACAAAGTGCAAAATAACTTTAATTTGGGAAATCGGTGACTTTGGATGTGTATTTTAATTATTTGTCACCGCCTTCCGAAATTAAAGTTATTTTGCACTTTGTAGTGTTTCTTTGGAAGTCGGTTGTTATTTTTTTGAAAAAAGTTTTTATTTTTCACTTTTTAGTTATCTACCTTTCATCATCCTTGGGGTCAAAACAATACACATTTATGCGATAGAAACATTCGCGGTTGATTTGCTGTAATTTTTTGAAGAGTTCCGTTGTCTGTCTCCGAAACGCATCATCAGATCTATATGAATTTTCAATGGGACCATTTCGGAGTAAACCCCTTTCGAACAAAAAAATAATTTTGCAAATCCGTGTATATACGACGGAGTTATGCCCGAACATACATAAAAAAAAAAAATATAAAATGTCGAATTGATAACCTCCTTCTTTTTGAAGTCGGTTAAAAATGAAAGGTCTCCTTAGAAGAAACGTAGTTTTCGGCATTTTTTACCCTGTGGTACGGAACCCTTCGTGTGCGAGTCCGTCTCGCACTTAGCCAATTTTTTAAGTTACTTAATTGCACTCGACTACCAGAGCAGAACGAATATTTTGATCAACTCCAATGGTATCAATTGAACACATATGTCTGAGGTGAGGCTAGCAAAGGTTCCGTTGGTATATTGAATTGGAACCTTAACAATTAATAGTGACGGGCATAAAATCCATTATATGCCAGATTTGCCCACCATCTGGTACTCGGCCGGAGAGAAATACCATGATTTACAGAATAGTTGCCAGAAATGTAACCCATTACACCATTGGAGTACCAGTGTTTCTCACCAAAAATTTCAATAAACATTGTTTTACACAAATTTTATAGAAACTTAGCCATAGTTGATGTGCTGACCTTAGCCTCAATATTATAAACAAAAATTATTTTTAAAATGGCCCTCAAACTTCTACAACACTACTTTAACAAATTCTTGACAGTATTTCTGTCTGAACAAGATACGTGTGAGGCTTAACAGTGACTTAAAATTTGTTCAGTTTGAATATTTGCCTGTTGGTCTGTAATGGGAATGGGATATGTATAAGAGAATGATCAGTGTTGGGAGACTACTGCAATTATTTAATAAAACTATTGTTTTTTTTATGTGGGGTATGTTATGCTCTTTCTGACTGGCAGAAAATATTTAACTACAGGTTTTATCAGATTAAAATGCTAGAAGTTAAATGATTGGTTCACATACCTTGGGAATACTACAGAACCTTCTTCAATAGCGCTTACTCTGATATCCTTGCAAGTTAAGTCTTTCAAATATACAAAAAATTCTGGTTCAATGTTGTCAGGTAGAGTCTGCTTTAAATATTCGATATCTGAAAAATAAGAGCTGTTGGTATGTTTTCTGTAAAAACTATTTTTAGTTATACTAACTTAATTACAAACCACATACCACTGTCAGAATAATGAAAGTTTTCTAAAAACTTAAGGCATTCTTCAAGACCGGCGAATATGGTGAATTCCCCTTGGAATGGATTCGCACGGAAAAATAAATCAAACACAGCAACATCATTGACTTTTCCAGATTTCCAATAAGCATAGGCCATTGTTATTTGATAGAGATCTGTAAAGAACATAAATTGGTAGATATGTTACTAAATAAACCTCCATGAGATGAATGTCTCATTTTCCAAATGATAGATTTATTTCTTAAATAGTATTTAGTTTCTATAATAGGTAGATGCCAACATACCAGTTGTTTTGATGATTGATTGAAAAGTAAATAATTAACTGACATAACTTCATACATAGCTTAAAAGTTGTAAGTCAAGTTTGTATTCTGAATTTTAAGAGACTATTAAAAATTGTCTTGTGGGTATTATTGAAATTATTAGTATTGACACTGAATCTAAAACGGCCAATTATCTACACGACATTTTGATTACTTGGTTCTAAAGTACTCTTGACATTTAAAATTCGCTCCAAAATATATTTTAATTTACTCACCAGTCAACAAAGGTTGCACAATACCATTTTGTCGTGCCATCTTTCTCTTGATGTTTAATTCTTCACTAGACATTTTCGTTGCAAGTGATGAAGTTAGTGCAGAAATTATTAGAAACGTGAGCTTTATATGGTATCTGTTGAACGACTAAAATAAGTAATTTCATCGTGATCAAGTAGTCGTAGTTATCAGCGCGCCAAACAAATTTTGACGGATAATCTACGCATGCGCATACGATTCCTATTGATGTTAAGTGTAAAGGTCATTTCTGAAGGTCGACATAATGTTTAAGCAAAATTGAATATTTTTGAACACTACACCATCGCGTATTTCTTCCAAACAACTTTAAAATGTTATTAATAATAAAAGATTAAAATTCACTCACATACAACTAAAATAACTTTTTTTATTAAGTTTAACACTGGGCCCTTTGACACGGTTGAAGTTGTCAACTTCGGCCGCATTCCATATTAGAAAAATAGCGCTGTGAGCGCTCACAGCTAAAAATGTCAGCAATATGGAACATTCGTGATCGCGATAAAACTGTTCACTCATCGTTAAAACATATATTTGAACTTGTATACACCACACGTTTCTTCTTCTAAGATAGAAGCACTATTTCAAATAAATCTAAGTCAGCTAAAGATTCGATGCGACTCAAAACAAAACAGCACAACTGTCATTTTTGGCAGCGCTCAAGATGATATTATTCTTACGCATGGTCGGCGTTATCGCAAGATGGCGCGTGTCATAACGTCATTAATGACGATTCGCGGGACCTCAGTATATATCGCGCTCACGCCAGCGCCAATTCGGAACGGGTGTGAGCTCGCTCAAATCGATATTATTGTATCTCGGAACGTAGCCTTCCATGAATTTTCAAAATGAGAAGGGCTCGTAACTTTATTGCTAAATACACACACAACGACTTCGTGGCGATTTGAAAAAATGGTGTGCGTGGACGTGCCTGAGTAAGTTATATACCCTACGTTCCGAGATACGATAATATGGATTTGAGCGCGCTCACACCCGTTCCGAATTGGCGTGAGTGCGATAACGATTTCTCGCGAAACCTCATAGATGACGTCATGACATTCGCCATCTTGCGATAACGTCGACCATGCAATTTATTACACCGTGAGCGATGTCAGATCTGACAGTTGGGCTGTTTTGTTTTGATTCGCATCGTATCTTTAACTTACTTTGATTTATTCTAAATAGTGCTTCTATCTAAGAGAGTGAGCACTTTTATCGCGATCACGAGCGTTCCGAATTGATGACAAAAATGACTGTCAGAATCGTGATATCTAACTCGGAACGCAAAATATCTAGCTAGAGTTTGGCCAACGAAAGCTGACCACGAATTATTTAATTCAACCTTTCCTATATAATGCCAAAAATGCCATATACCAGGGGTAATAAGGTTATACTGATGTAAATATCGCATAATAATATGTCTTGAATGATAATTATATAGTATCAACTCCGTTTAAGCAGTGTATAGCCATGGCCATGGTTGACAACTTTTGATTCTCGTCTTTTTTCTTGGACAGCTTTCGTTGGTCAGACTTCTAACAGCGCTATTTTTCTAATACGGAATGCGCCCATGATGTCGCTGATGATGTTGCAATGTAAATCGTTGCAGATCAAAAAAGTTGCTTCAATGCAAAAGATAATAGTATCGGTTCGTGGCGCGTGGTAGGAAATGCAAAAACGACCAAGATTTAAACCCGGTTTTGTTTTCGGGTACCTATTTATAAATTAACCCGGTTTTCGGTGAAACAGGTTTAAAAAATATATATATAACGTAGAAATAAGTAGTTTACGCGCTTTGACTACGCTTTTCTCCTTTCTCAATTCTCCTACACCTCCATCTTATCTTGTGTCTCATTTCCAATATCTATGTTCTTCTCACACTAAGAATCTGCGTTCTTCTAACAATCTTCTTTTACTTTGTCCTTCTCATACTTCTGACTTTGTTCATTCTTCTTTTCATATCCAGTCCATTCTTCTTTGGAATGCGCTTCCTCTCGATATCAGGACGGCCACTAGTCGGTATGCATTTAAGCGGAAATTGCAGAGGTATTTTCATAACGAATAGCGTAGAGTCATCAAAACATATTTTTCTCTTGAATATATATTTATATATATTTATATATCAGTATCTATTATAGTAGATATGTATGCTTGTATGTGTATTATAAGTTTATAACCTATTTATGTACCTAGCTTATTTATAATATAATTTGTATTGTTTTTTTAATCATATTTCCTCTCAACCTAAGCACCTGCCATCTAATCTCTTCACCACCCTTGGTTGACTGGTAGAGAATACCTAAGGCATTAAGTCCGCCTTTGTACCTTTTTTGTGTGCGAGAAGTTTAAATAAATAAATAAGTCTTTTGAAAGAAATAAATAATAATTGCAATCAGCTAAATTAAACTTAGTTTTAACCAAAAATAATCTATAGAAAAATCAAGTGAATTAATTTAGAGTTGTCTCATAAGAAAAATTAAAATAAAATAAAAGTATCAAAGAAACAAATACTTATCTCAATTAGAGTTGTAGGAAATGAGGTATATTTCTCTATTTGTTTTATGACGTCAGTTTTTGACTTCATTTCAAGTCCTTGGCGATCAGAGCACGGTACAGACGCCAGCAGGTCAACCTACCCCAAACTGTCAAATTTTCCCACTTGAACATGAACCATAAGCTAGGTATAAAGTTGAAATCTATGAAATAAATTTGACAGACTGGAGTAGCTTGATGTGCTGGCGTCTGTACATACCTAATCCGAATATTCATTCAATAAAGCCGCTGGCCTGTTACCGATATTATACATCGTATGTGGATTGGATAAGAAATATTCGGCATGGAGTATGGACGTTCCGTTTTTATGCAGAGCACTATCTAGTCCAGTGGTATTCTACATAGATGGCGCTGGTGGAAGTGCTAAAACTTGAAACGAGCGTTTATTCTGAAAGTTGGCAACGTCGCAAATAGCTGTCAAATATTTACCTGTTTTGATTAATTTGGCAATAATAATGTACGAAAATATGAAACATCGCTAACTAACTATTTAACTATCTATAAATAACTAGCCGGATCAGTAACCATCTGAAGGTCGAAATTCGTGTATTTTCCCTTTGTTATAAAGTAGTTATCTAAGTTCATATTTTACTGACCTCAAATTGTTTTCGATACCTAATAACATTGTTTTCGATGCAAATATTTCATTGGGCGAAATCAAACAGTAATTGTAATTTTAATTTTTGGAGTTGGCAACACTAGCTCACGTCATTGATTTCACCTGTGGATACATTGAAAGAAGATTCAAAATTTGAATTTGTACTTGCATTTACGTTCAGTACTCTGTTCTTCAGTGCTAAAAAATATAAATATGATGATATTAAGTTAAGCATTAAAATTGGAAATAATTAGTATTAGAATAGTTTTGTTTCTGTTTATAATCTCAACGTCAAAAGGAATAAAACTAATAAAAGACAAAATTTTATGTAAAAAGGTATGTATTGCTAAGAATCCTAAAATGACTATTTTTTATTTGAGCAGACTCTTTTTCCAGTGGAGTTGTTCGTCCTCCTTATTATTAGTTCCTATATATATAATGTGTAATCAGTGGGGAGTCCTAGGGGACGAATCTTGTCGGGGTGTTTCTTGTCGTGGTGGATTAGCAAACCTTTTCTGGTCACATAATCTTCTGAGCAGTTCGTGCATTTGAAAGGTTTTTCTCCTGTGTGTTGATACATGTGGTACTAGAAAGAAAAGTACAATACAGACATGACATGGTGGGTAGTAATAACATAGTGGCTAGTACCTAATCAGTTTTTTTTTTGTTGTAAAACTGCATTTTATTATTTTTGCTATGTGTACTGTAACTTATCAAATTGTTGGAACTTTCCTCAATAATTTATACAAATCATGAAGACTATGAAGAACTTAAAGTGAATATCTCTAACTTACTACTCTTGCCTAGGGTTGCCAACTTTTCTAGAAGAAGTAGAGTATTTCTGCTTTCAAAGAGAGTAAGTATAGATTAATAAAATAGAGTACTATTTATTCATTATTTTTCATGTATTTTCTAGTATGGTTGTGGTACATATTTTTTTACTGATTTCCAAGAACTCGCATGTCACAGGACTCGAAACATCCTAAATCTATGTTAATATAAGATAAGGACCTCATTTTAATCAATATTATTAAAGCCCTGTTCCTCTTTTCTCGCTACTTCACATTTATGACCAACAAATAGTCAAGTCTCACAGTGGAAACACAAAATATAGAAAAACCAAAGCACTATCCCAAAAAGTTAGTTTGTTTAAAATGATTATTTTAACATACTCTATTAGTGTTATAGATTAGAACACCCTTATGAAAAAGAGTATAGATACTCTATTTTAGAGTATGTTTGCCAACCCTACTCTTACCATACTTTATACTTACATTGAAATTTTCCTTCTTCACAAAACTATGCTCACATAAGTGGCATTTATATTTGATTACACCATTTATAGTCGTGAGGCTATTATATGCTGCATTGGTAAATTTCGGTTTAGGTGCAATTGGTCGAAGTGTTGGAGGGCTAGCAGGGGCAGGGATCATTCTTTTATAACCAGTATCCTTTTTTTCATCAGGATGCATTCGATTTCTATGAGAGTAACAATTTCCAGAGCTTGCAAAAGACTTGTCGCAGAATGGACATTTGTAAGGTTTTGCCCCAGTGTGTTGGTTCATGTGAAACTGAAACAATATTGTACAGTCAGTATTAACATTTACTCTTAATATGCCTCGTCTCTTCTCTTCTATTTTGGAATTGACTACCAATTGTTAACTGACTGCAGCCGAATACCAGAATTTTACATGGTGCAACATACTGTTCTGACCTCCAGAAGCCAGTTACTGGGTAGTGAGATACCTCTTGGTAAGACTGGTTGTCAAACTTTTGGGCTTCTGATGACCAGTAACGATCCTACCGTGACAGTGCAGACCAACAGTTCAACATGCATTCTGAGGCACTGGGGAGTCTCGGTATGTAAAGATGGTCACCCATCCACGGCCCGACCATGACAAGCATAGGTTTAACGGATGATTGACCCATGCAGCTATTATAACTTAGCCCCGAGCCACTCAGTAATAACTTTTACTCATTAATGTTATATGACAAAATAATATAGCAACATTTGCACTCAAACCACTTTTAATAATAAACATTGACAAAGCAAGCAATTATGGACTGTATCCAATTTGAATGGAATTAACAGGTTGTTGATTTTTATTTTTTATAGAGAAATAAATATATAAACATATTTTAAAACAAATAGACAATCAAGATAATAATGTACATGTATAATCATAGGGCATCAAACATTTTGTCTGCATTGCTGTCAGCAGGCAGTGTAATCACAGGCTGGAATCATTGCCACATTAAATGGCAATGATGAAAACAACCTTATGGGTTGTTTTCATTTATTTATGAATTATTTATTCTAAACTAAAAGTTTTGTTAGAAATAGGTCACAGGTTACCACTTACTTTTAAATCCTGATTTCTTTTGAAAGTCTTCATACAGATCTCACATGAGTAGGGTCTGTCACTACTGTGAGTGACACTGTGTGTCTTCAACCCCCCCCATGTGTTGTATGATCGACGACATACCTTGCAGGTATATGACTTGCTTGATGGTAAATGTACGGACAAGTGGGCAACATATGTTCTTTCTGACCTAAACCTGTAAAGATGCAATTTGTCATCTTAGAATCACAGCCAATTCTAGTTGTTTGAGAATATTTGAATAAAAGGTCTGAATATGAAAGTTTTAACATAATAATCAGAATGGGCAGATAGTCAATTCAACTCTGGATACAAATTCATAAGTATAAAAGAAAAACTCACATTCTTCCACATAATTGGCATAAACCATTTGTTCGATGCTTCTTCAGATGAGATATTAAGTCATACTTATAGAAAAATTCTTCTAAACATGTGTGGCAATTATATTGTTTCTCGTCCCTAGTTTCAGGAATGTGGATCCAAGCATGGTTTTTTAAAGCCAAATCTGTATTAAAGCTACGGTCACATGAACTACATTTAAAAGGTTTTACCCTTAAATCATCTTCTTCACTACTTTCATTTACTGTTGATTTTGTGGTGTCGTCTTCTTTCTCTTCATCTTCTGAATTAGAGTGTGAATCTCCCTTTTTGATTAATTTTATGGTCACATTTTCAGAATCCAGGCCATGTAAATATGTAACATCCTCTATTGAATAGTTATGATCGTATGAGGGCGAGACTTCGGAATTTTGAAGCACCATCATGGGATCCACGCACACTTCCATTTCGGTATATTTATCATTTTCATAATTGTCTTCTGACTCGGGCTTTTCTTCATTTGTTACTAAAGATATCATACATTGGTTTGGAATAATCTGATCCATCATAAAACTACGCTGGAGTAGCACATCCTGAGCGTTTCGCGCTGTATCTATAAAATCACACACTGATTGTAACTTTGTACAGCACTGTATACATATGTTTTTGGGCAACTTGTCATCTTCGTCCACCTGTAAATTTTAATATTTTGTTAGAGTATTATGTAATTCTAAAAATAGCGTGGCGCGATTTAGTACCTTACCTCAATTAACAAATATTTGTTTAGCTTGTTTTGTAGAAGCATTGCTTCGGCTTCTTGACTAAATATCATAATGGTAACATCTTGCTCTTCAGCGCAAAGGCGACAACATCGGTCAAAACTGTCTTCCAATTTAAATGTTTCCGCCATGACTAAATAATTAGGTACCAGTAATAAATGTTGTGGCACTGTTTCTACTTATTCCTCAAAATGTGATGCACTGTAATGATTTTTTCCGTGGTAACCATCCAGCGACTACTACAACAGCGCATGCGCGTTGAAAGATAGCGATACCCGATGCCCAGCATTGTATACTTCGTTGCTATTGATACTTTTTCTAAAAAAGTATAGGCACCTCCTCAGTGCATGTGCCGTGTGCGGGTAATGCGCAAAATCGAATCTGTTTTGCCTATAATACCTATACGGTTACGAGACGACATAATTATAATTTTATTATGTCGCAAAATATTAGGTACGTGCTTAGAGTTGGTTTGGCAAATTTAGGCATAGCATTAGAAATCAGGGCGATTTTATCACTATTGCGGGGTAGTTCATATTGTTATTGCCTACCTACCATTTCAAAAGCAACCTGAGGTCCTTTAATGACCACCCCGTAGTGAAGGTGGTTAGTGACCCTAAATGATAACAGTCGTATTGATCGATCGAAAGTTAAGCTATGCTTGCCGCGGTCGGTTCGTAAATGGTTGACCATCCAATATATTATATCGAGACCCTTTCGGGCATCGGAAAGCACGTTAACGCCTGACATTTGTAGATTTTTGAGTCGTTACGAGTCCTACCTGCCCGTACTTCGCGGTAGTCTGTAGTCTGACAAGTAGTCTTACCAACGAATATCGTGTTTCCCAATAACTGGGCTGTGGAGGTATGTGGATACGCAGTCGCTCCATGTAAAATACTGGTATTCAGCTACATCCGGTTAAACTGGAAGCCGATCCCAACATAGTAGGGATAACGCTAAGCGGATTGATTAAATTTTTCGTCGGTTATGTAAAAAAAATCAGCTGTTTCATAGAAAAGTGCGGAACGACGAACGGACTCTATACAAAATAGTTGTTTTCCATGGACAAAAGCTGAACAGAGCTGAAAAAGTGTGAGTAGTCCCTTAATTTGAAATACCTACTCTAGCTCTGCCACTGACCACGTATTTCCTACATGGTAGCTATGTTAACTTCAAATTGTAATAACTTTTAAGCGGATATGGATGGATTATAATGTAAATAAACAATACGTCTGTGTATCACCTCCTTATAAAATACTTGTTTCAGAAAAAAAGAGGCATATTATGCCATTCCCATCTATCTCCATGCCAAATTTTATCGAAGTCCGTTCAGTGGTGTAGGCGTGAAAATGGAACATACAGAGTTAGGGTTCATGATTTCTTGAGCTTTTCAGTTTCTCGGGTCTCGAGAAACTGAAAAGTGGTTTACCTGTCAAATAAAAGTATCTTAATAATCATAAAACTTTTATTAACAGCTTTCAACAAAATTAGCTCCTCTCAAACAAAATAAAAAAATAACATTAATATTACATCATCATCATTTCAGCCGAAAGACGTCCACTGCTGGACATAGGCCTCCCCCAGGTTCTTCCACTTCGACTGGTCTTGTGCTTTCCACATCCAGCGAATTCCCTCGGCCTTCACAAGGTCATTGGGTCATTAATACTACGCTGACTTATAATTACCTACAAATCACAACACCATTTTGGCAGGTTAGTTAGGAAAAAAAAACATGTTCAAATATTCTGCATTATCAATAAAACAACATCTGAACATATGTACAGACGCCAGCACATCAAGCTACTCCAATCTGTCAAATTCATTTGATAGATTTTCTTTATACCGTAAGCATAATTAAGGTTCATGTTCAATTGGGAAAATATGACGGTTTGGGGTAGGTTGACCTGCTGGCGACTGTACATACAAAACAATTAGATCTGCTTACTCTGTCTGATAAAATATGCCTTTAGAAAAAGTAAAGCATTTATAGCTTTTTTTTTATATTGTACAATAGAGTCACATTAAAGGTTAAACTGATGCCTCCTAAACTAGGCCAATAGCCTGTGTTTTAGGAGTCAAGGTTCCTCCAGATATAGTGGCATACAAATGGTATTAAATATCGTGCAATTACTTATAATTACAAAAACATAAATTAAACAAATATGATTTTGGGCACGTCACGATTGCGGCGGTAAGTCCCGTCTTTGAGGAGAGGTTGAAGAGGCGGCATGGCGTCCTCACCTTCCGCCTGACGCTGGTCCTCACCGGACACGGCTGCTTCGGGAGGTTCCTGTTTCGGATAAGGCGGGAGGAAACGCCCGGGTGTTTCCATTGCGTATATCGCCCTGAAGACACGGTGGAGCATACGGTGGAGGTCTGACTTGGGCGGAGCACCGCCGTGTCCATGCAGCGATCTCTCGCGTCCGGCCCTGGTCCAAGCCATGGTTCGGAGCGAGAGTGCATAGATACTATAGCCGTCACCTCCTTCAGCGAAGCAGTAATGCTCGCGAAGATAGAGGCGGCGCACGCGAGGGAGAGGCAGCATATTCGCCCTCACGGCCCTAGCTTCCTCAAGAGACGCCCTGGGCGTCGGGAATCCCAAGCTGATTCCCGGCCACCGTAGGCACGGGCTTGCGGACGGCGAGTAATGGGTAGCTCGCTGTCCAGTAAGGACCAAGCCCAGGTCGACGGCGCGTTGTGTCCCACGCGCACCTCAAAGAGATGTCAGCACAAATAGGTGTATATCGCTCGGAGAGACACTAACACTAGCGCATCGTGACAGTATTCACTTCTGCCAGGGGTGCGGGTTGTTCGAAAGAGATACCGCCGCCCCTGGCATACCCCTCTTAGTCGAGGCCCGAGAGCCTTCAAGGCCAGGACCCAGGCTTTTCCGGGCAAGCCGTCGGGTCCTGGGGCGGTATTCTTGGCATTCAGCTTACGTACCGCCACTCTCTGGTCTACCTCGGTCACCACTGGAGAGTCGTCGTCGTCGTCGGTGTGGTCCGCATCGGGCACCGCAGGAAGCGGAGCCATGGGCGGGGGAGCGTGTTCCCCTCGCGAAGGGAACAGAGCGCTCACCACGTTCTGCACGAGCTGGGGCCGGAGAATTTGCGTCAGCGGGGGAGCCCACGGGCGGATTTTATCCCGCACCGTTTTGTAGGGGCGTCCCCACGGGTCTCTGTTCAGAGTTTCCAGCGATTCCTCGCGGGACACTACTCTGGCCCGCAGGATTTCCGCTCGGAGGGCGGTCATTGCCAATCTGTACCCCTTGTACAGCTCCGCCTGAATGGCTTCAGTATCCGGAGGGCGGATACGGAGCCTGCGGTGCCTGTTGTAAAGGTGCCGCTCAGCAACACACGCCTCGCGCAGAGTTGTCAACTCTGGCGACCACCAGTACACCTGGCGTGAAGCACGACCTGCCTGGACCCGGGGCATTGCCACGTAACATACCTCGGACATGGGCTCCCGGAACCACTCCGCCTCGTCGTTGATGTTGGCAGGCCTGTCCGGTGGTGACACCCAGGCCAGCACGATCGAGGCTTCCAGAAGAAGCCCCGGTCACATGACACGCAGGGACAGAGTGGGGCTGGCGAACGAAATGTCCACCACCGACTCACCCCGCATCCGCACACACGTGGCGACAGAACCCCGGTTTAGGACGACTAAATCTGCTTCCAGAGCCTAGTCCTCCACCATCCTGCCCCGCACGTCCGTCAACCGCGAACGCCAAGCCAAGTTCTTGGCATTGAAGTCCCCGAGGACGAGCACGGAGAGGGAACGGAACCCGACGACGACGTCTCTCAACTCCGCAAGGGAGTTGTGGAACTCGGCGAGAGTTCGGCTCGGGGAGAAGTACACTACCATGACAATCTCCCCGAACCGTGCTGCCACGCAACCCCGTCCCCTCTTGACACTCTCGAGGGTCGGGGTACCGGCGGCGGCCGACGAAATTAGGGTCACTGAGCCGCTCAGGTCCTCCACCCAGTCATCCCTGGGCGGGGCAAAGTACGGCTCAGCGACCACGGTGATGTTAATCGACCACTACGCCATGCTCTGGAGCAAGAGATCCTGAGCGGCGGCGCAGTGGTTGATGTTCGCCTGGAGGAGGCGTAATGGGGCCGTTAAAGGCATTCCATATCTGCCCCCTCCGGGGCCTCCTGGGTAGGCCCTACCGCGGTACTAACGGCGGCGACGACGAAGGTGGAGGCGGCAGCGGCGGCGGCTGCGACGGCGACGGTGGTGGCGGAGGGTTTGGCCTTGCCTCGGCTCCTGGTTTCAGCGGGTGGAGCGCAGGCTTTACTCCCAGTGCAGAAACCCAGCCCATCAGGAGCCTTCGGCCCTCCTCGGTGATCTTTCGGGCCGCCGACACGGGGCAGCTCACCGTAACGGTTCGCATCCCCGTGTTGTCAGTATGAAATGGTTTATTGATTTTTTCAAATTTAATAATTGGCGATATTTTGCGCCCCCCTTCGATAGGCGCCCACGGCACTTGCCTTGCCTGCACCACCCTTGTTACGCCACTGTATGTAGATGGATTCCGTCGAATGTTCAGGAAGAAAAAAATTACAAGTTTGATAACCTCACCAAACAAAGGTGTGCTGATTGAGAAGTATGCATATGCACCCCGCATATGAATACTTCACTGAATTCGTACTATTTTGGAAAGGCATATTCTATACATAAAATATCTCTATTGGTACAGGGGTCCTGACCCTTACAATTAAAAATGTTTAGATCTTTGGCAGGAGTGTTTGATGAAATATTAAAAGAAAAGGGGATGTCCCAAGCAGCACACATAGCTGTATAGCCACTGGACAACATAATTTTTGAAAACTCGAGGCTGTTATGCCTTTTGTAAAGGGCTGTATATCCAGCTACACGTTCTATAATTCTAAATTTGGCCCCAGCCTTGAGCATTATAGTAGCTTGTTAAAAGCTTTCAAGACCATTGTAAGAGCTGTACATGGGCTGTACATAGCTTAGCCACCTGTCAATAAGCCAGTTATATCTAGCTCCTTTAATTCTCTCAGCCAAAAGATGGTGTATGGCTTAATTACGGCGATTGTTAAATCTAGAAAGAAATAGCAACAAAAGACTATTTGTGCAGTGCAAGTGTTATGTCAAACTATAATTTGTGGGCAAATATAATTAATTTCCAATTTGAGGTAAGTAATTTTTCACGTTTATTTGCATCTCTATCGGTAAATTGTACTGCGGTTGCCACTTTACTGATATTTATATAAAGGTGATACTATCAAATACTACACGTGCCATAGAAATATTATAGTTTTACAAAAAAAAAAAATATACGTTGTAGAATTATTTATAGATTAAAAAAAAAAACATTTTATGAGCATTAATATCTATTTGTAGCAATGAAACAATTTGTTTTTACTTTAATCGCTCTGAAATATCATGAAATTTAACAGATGTGGTTTTTTCATATGTAATCGCCTTGTTTACATTAAAATGGCGTTAATTTGTTCTCTGAACTTCACTTTTCTGTGCAATGGCCGTCTATTAATCAGCTGAGAACTGTACGCTAGCTGTACAATAGTTTTCAGTTATTCTAACGACTTGTGAAAGCAGCAAAGTGAGGGTATACAACAGCCTGTTAGGGATCTCTAATCTTGATAGAAAACCATTTCGGGCATTTCATACTCAAGTAGCTTAGGTACATCACTTGATTTTGTGATCCTACCTATAATGCCAAACTAGAAAGCCATTACTTGCCATTTTGCTTAGAAATGCATCATATAAAGCGAGACGGTATTCCGATATTGAAAATCTAACACATCATTCAATCTAGCTAAGTAAATATTTATCTAGGTTTAACTTAACGTTGTCCCGGGGGGGTAAAGAGATGAAGCGAATCTGGGTTGTCGCATTGGTTACAATGTGAAGGTTTTGTTAGCGCCATTCTTTAACCAGTCATATTGATACAGGGTAAGTTTTCATCCAGTGCGCAAATTGTAACCATGAATTCCGCATATCATTCTAGAATCCCTAGCTCAAAAAAATTTCGCTGTACTTATATTAGATTCTACGATTTGAAAGGAATTATTCAAACTTGTAACAGCCAGTTTTGCCAAATATTTACCATATTATCTTTACCTATTGTTAGTTTGTTACCCGTCACGCGCTACGCAGCACATATATTATTATTGTTTCTATTTTGTTTACGAAATCCTTTTTAGATTGCGTAGATTGCGAGTGCGTACGACTTCTGCAATTCAATTACGTGAACCAAGTGAATAACTTGGTTTATTTTATAATTTATATTTTTTTTGTGATACCTGTAATAATACTAAAGAGCGTTTTACTTAATGGCACAAATACTAAATCCGCGTACCTAATGATCTCTTACTGTGCCGTAATAGGTAAAGATGCTAATGTTATTGCTAAGTAATTGTTTTTGTTTTCAGAACATAGAAAAAGTGTCGCTGTTGAAAAACTGAAGATGATAGGTAGAGGGAAAGAAAAATGATCTATCATACCAAGTGTTTGGGAAAATGATGGATGGTTGAGATGGTCTATTAAAAACGTCACTTCGAAATTGAATCAAATAGAATATTCGAAGCCTCATACAGATTGGACAAAAATGCAATGCATAGTGAAACGGCAATCTATTGCAACATATAACATGTTGAACCATAGTGGTCACGTCAGATTACCCGGATGATGGAGAAATTAATAAATTAGACGATATCCTTGACTACAACTCATTTAGTACATATATAATAACGTTATCTAAAGACTTTACTCAGAAGTGTTTAATTTACATATTTGGTTGATTAGTTGGTTATTTATACAGTGTGCTGCTTAATTAACCAACTAATGGTTTAACATATACATAGAATGGCCAAAGCCAAATCTGGAGTATGTGATTAATAAAATAAAACGCAGTAAATGTTAATCGACCACTGCGCCATGCTCTGGACCAAGAGATCCTTAGTTATAAGTAACCCATTACTTTTATTTTTACTGACCATTCCTTACCTGAGCTGTAAATAAAAAAAAACTTTTGACCGCCACTGACACGACTTTATTGTTTTGTAACGGCCAAACAATAATCAAATTTGTCTTCTCATGAAGACGTGGCGCTGAGGGCATGAAAACGTACAGACGCCAGCACATCAAGTTACCCCAATCTGTCAAATTTCTTGATAGATTTTCAACTTTATTGCATAAGCATAAGGTTCATGTTCATTTGGGAAAACTTGACAGCTTGGGGTAGCTTGATGTGCTGGCGTCTGTACAAAACTACAAAATCTTCTAGATTAACTATCAAGATTCTTCGGTTTTCTGATACCATAGTCAAACACCAATGATAAATTGTTAGGTATTTCAAAAACATGACATAAAATTGGACCAAAATCATATTTCGAACTTTTATTTAGAGGCAAGCCATCAGTGCTTATTTTCAAACTAATGCTCTTAATATTTTCTAAAACGTCTAGCCACTTGTTCAAAACTATAGTTAGCGGATTGATTAGTCCATTGTGCCAGTATTCACCACCAGATTCGATTAATTTTTATAGTAATTTTTCTAGCTGTACGGAACTATGATCATTGGTAACAAAATCTATGTGATTAAGTCGCGTTGCAAGGTTATGTCAAAATTGACGTTATTATAGCATAACACTAACCTAACCTATGATGATGATGATGATGATGGGGACTCCCTTATCCACACGTAGACTCCCATTCGGTCCGTTGTGCGTGGGGGTTCTGGCTAACAAAGTCACCCTAGCTCCGCTCAAAAGCACAGAAGCTTCCTGGGAGCTTCACAGGCTTCGCGGAGCGACCTCACTGTTCCGAGGATTTCTTCTCGTTAAGAACCACGGCCTCGCATTCCAGGATGACGTGGGCGGCTGATTCCTCGGCGTCAAGGCAGCCCCTGCAAAGCGGGCTGTCTGTGGCGCCTATATTATAGAGATGTATGGGCCATAAACCCCCTTAACAAAGGGGGTTTATGGCCCGTAATTGGTCCTATGATGATACTAACCTATGTCTACTCTTCAATAATTCTAGAGGCTGTGTAATAGCTAATATTTACACTATGAGCTTTGGAATTAAAGTGGAGTAACACTACACTAATTTAAAGCTCAAACTGTCTTAAATGCTTTTACATTGAGGAAGCATTATAATAGAATTAGAGAGTACACCAAAAAATTTTTTTTTCTCTAATATAGTTCAAAGCTTAGAAAAGGTGTGACTTTATCGCGTTAAGCAGCTGTTTACAAGGTTTGGTCTTCTTAACCAGCTAGTAGCATTATACGTTGCCAAAGGCTGGACAAGTCGTTCTTTGAAGTTCTACTAAAATGCATTTAGTTGTTTTTAGTCCATTGTACAGCCATTAGTCAGCTGTGCTGTTTAACAGCCCCTGTACAGTCCCAAAAATCGTCTTATCCATTAGTACAGCTACTTAAGAGCCTTTGACTGTAATATAGCTTGTTAATGGATGTAATTTCCGCTAATGTGCTGCTTGGGTATGGTATTGAACTTTTCACACAGAGATTTACTTGGTCCCATGGACTGACTGTGTCCTTCATTAAACATACCTACATAGAGCCTTAAGGTGAATCTAGTCCACATTTTTCCCATACAAACTTCGGGAGTGTATTACTCCACTGTTTGACAATCTACGTCATAAATTAAACTAGGTACCTGTGGTTTTGCCTTATTATTAATATTGTCTGTACGGATTCAAAATACTAAAATTAAAAACCATTAAAAAGTTAGGAGCGAACAAAGATTAGTTTTTCTTGCTAATTTAACCAAACTTCGGGCATGTTTGAGTATTAAAAGAAGTGTAAAATCTCAAAAAACTAAGTCGGTACCGACAAAGCTTAATTTTCGAAAAATTTAATAAACTTTATTGGTCATTGATTTATGCTGTGGTTTTTTCACAAAACCCGATCTTCCGAAGGACTTTTCTTAATTTTTTACGCGCCTGTTTTACTAAAACTGATCCTGCAGCTCACTCAATAATGTTGTGCGTGTAGACAACGCACAACACGGCTCAACACTTTTTTTACAGCTCGATTAGTATACTTTAGTTATTTTCACAGCGTTATGTCCTATGGTATTCTGCTGTGGGGCAAAGCCGCTGATATTCAAAATATTTTTGTCCTTCAAAAACGTGCTGTTCGTGCAATTTACCAGCTAGGTGGCAGATTTTCCTTGAGGGACTTTTTTAAAGATATTGGTATTCTCACAGTGGCATCACAATTCATATTAGCTAACATCGTATTTATTAGGCAACATATACACTTGTACACTAAAAACAGTGATATTGACACCGTTAACACTAGAAATAAGGACAAACTACGTGCTCCCTTTCACCGGCTTCATAAGGTTCATAACTCATTTGTTGGGCTTGGTATAACCTTTTATAACAAGCTTCCCACTTCTTTGCTAGATTTGCCTTTTGATGCGTTTAAAGCTCAAGTAAAATCCATCCTTTGTTTAAAGGCTTACTATTCCATTAACGACTATTTAAATGACAAGAATAGTTGGTCGCTGTGATTAACACAAGACAATGTTTATGTTCTTTCTCCAGAATTAGCGTACCTAGTGACAGGTTATATGGGTTCATATAATTATTTAGTTAAATACTTTTTTTTTTCTCTGATCTAACAATAATCCAGCATTGCATATGTAAGCTTTAGAGCCCTTTATACCAGGAGACTTTTATTTTTGGTATTATGCGTTATTGTTTATTACCTTGCATATGTATGTATAGAATCAAGTCCATCCGACTAAACAGACAGCTGTGCTGCTGGGGAGTTTGTTGCGCCACTTCTTCTTCCCAGCTAAAGCACTAGGAAGTGTCGAAGGGTGGGCGTTTTGGGGGGACTGTCTTATGTATTTTGACGTTCGAAAAGTGCTGATCCTCAGCCTAATTTGAATAAATGACTTTTGATTTTTTTGATTTTGATTTTGACTCTGCACAGCTGCACATCACGGGTACCACTTCTGTCGGACACGAAGCCTGGTGAGACAGCGTGCTTTTCAGCCAGGCCTACAAGTGGGTTCGAGCCCGCGACTATGTTCCCCATAAGTCTTCGTTCCGGACATATTCCATCAAATTATGATGGAGTGTCTCCGGAATAAACTTACGAGAATGAATGTTTTGGACGATATAAAATGTATGAAATTGGAATTTGTAATGCACCAACCTCGCGTTTCGAGTGTGCGATAAAACTAAAAAAAAAATACGAGTTAGTAATAAGGTATTTTATTTACTACACTGGGCTATGCGACGAAGCCCTTTTTACAATAATTATTTAAAAAAAAAACAAGTTAGGAAAAAAACACATTCATGATGATGTTTAGCGCCATCTAAAGCGATATAGCGAAACTAGTGTCCGCAGTCACTAAATTTATATTTTCAAACTGTCAATAGATGGTGTTCCTACAAAAGGGGGTTGGGTTTTTAATTGTATTATATTTAAAGATGGCGCTGCAGAAATCTAGGAGCAAATAGGATTTAGATAGTAGGTAATACCATTTTGTTTATAAACCAGGACATGAAATAGCTACTTATGCTTTAACACTTATTTTGAGCAAATACCTGTCTGGTCATTGAAGTTTCTAACTTTTACATATTTTCATTACCTGTTTAATTGGCATTGTCCCTGGTTTCGTTAGTTCGGTTAGTTTGATAGGGTTAATTACCTAGGCTTTTTTGATGCTGACTGTACATTTCGCATTATAACAGAATGCATATTGTGCTGTAGTAGGTAGGTACTGATTCAAGAACCCTTGATAATTGTTCTTTGCGATAAATCCGACTAAGTTTACTCAAGTAGTTATATTAATGCTATGCTATGTTGTATACCTACTGGAATTCGGTAAACGTAATTTTCAATGCGCATTTCTAACTATGTCTTAAAAAATAGAAGACTTATTTTGAATTTGCATGTTTTATAAAACTGCTTATTTTTTAAAAGCTTAAAATCGCGGCAATATAAGAAAAAACGTGTTAATAAATTTGGGATGGTCTGTTTCAATGGCCTTATAGGCAGGAGGTGCTAAATATTCACCAATAAAAATGTACAGATGTACAGAATTTTTATGAAGTAGATATGACAGGCCCAAGACCTTTTATGGTGGTGAATACTGGTGAATCAGACAGTGGTAGTGCCTATGTTTGCACTGTGAAACAGGCCTAACATTTTATAAAAACTAGTTTTATTATAAAGATTAATACAATAGTGGCATCTTATCAATAAAGTAATCCGCAATATTTTAAAAGAGACTTCAATGCCATATTGCCATCAGACATCATCGTAGATACAATAAAATACTTGAAGACCATGAACAGTTTTACGTGAGATGAAAGAGCAAAAACTTCTAGTTGTCACCTGTTTTATCCAGTGGAATTCATTAATCTTTATTTTATTGTAAATAAAGATTTAGACATATTTGTGCGCTCCCGTCACAATGGTTATAGGTGCCTAGCACAGTATTTTATGGTGAGCCAAGGAGATAGTGGGTGAGCGGGGTGAGGGGCATCATTCTCGATGCGAAGACCGGTCTGTGCACCATACATACTATGCGCAGCGCGGGTGGTGCGGCGGGTGCGCGTGGGCAGGGAGACTTGGAGGTGCGGGCGGGGCGCGCGTCAGTCGCGTAGCGAACGCTATATTGCAAGAACGTCGGGTGGCGTCGCGCCAGCCCGTCGCGTGCTAGTGTTGTGTCACAGCGGTGGGCCAGGTCGGTTTCGAGATTTCTTCGTTCCGACGTAAATCATGGCTCTCAACTCGGACGCTGAACAGAAATCGAACCTGGTCCTCCGCGTGGACCAGGATTCTGACTCGGTTCTACAGTCATTGTTCGACACAGTGCTTAAGCCGGACTCGAAACGACCGCTACAGGTGCCTCTCCGAATGCGACAGCTTCCAAAGTCGTTCTTTAACCCGCCGTCAACCGGTTCCAAGTCGCCATCTGTGTCTCACTCGCGAGAAAACTCGGCTGACTCGGCGTTCGGATCGTCGTCCGCGACTGGCGCCTCACCGGTGTCGCACTCTCGGGCACATTCGTCACCCGCAAGCTTGCAACAAACTTATGCCGCTGGACAACAAAACCAACAACCACCGCTACATCATCAGCACACAAAACAGAGATCCTATGACGTCGGAACACATCTCCAAGACGATCTTGGTCCACTCCCGCCTGGTTGGGAACAAGCTCGTACGCCAGAAGGACAAATATATTATCTTAAGTAAGTTTTATCACAATATTTTTAAATTGTATTCTTAGACCGTAATGCTAGTTCTTAATTTGCTGATAAACATAGCCCATATACCTAATCGAAAAGTTCAAACATGGAGAAAATCGTTTGTTGTATCACCAACAAAGATACCTAGACTACCTAGCAGTAAAAGCGTTACCTATTGATTGTTTTCCATGTATTAAACTGTCGAAAACGGAAAACATATAAAAGTAAAATACTAACTACGCACAAAACATCTATGTATTAGTTATCTACCTGCTAGTGACTCAGAAAATATGGTTCGCGGTATATTTCGGCTTGTCAATCGTGCTCCAATGAAATGATCTTTTGGTAATAATGCCTAATGTTAACTTATAACTGATGCGTATAGTTATTTTATGTATCGTTGTTTACATAATGAAGGGTTATTTCATTTACCTAAACAAGAAACTTATTTAAAAAAAAATAGGATTGTCAGGTACCTAGGTATAGCATATGACAATCTTTTGTATTTACCGTCTAAACCAATATTACGTTCGTTAGAAGTAGTTACTTCAGTGAAACTGAAGCCGACTTACAGGTTATTCGAATTTCTATGGTTTCAGTTCATATGTACGACATAAAGAGAAATCACTGTCGGTAATAATAGCACCTGCGAATAAACCCAAGATGTAAGGAAAGACTTTTATATTTCAGGTCATGCTCTCATTAATCTACTTTTTATCCATAGATAGGTTTACTACATTTATTTATCACTGAAAAATTAGAGGATCGATTTTGCCATAAATATCTTGCGTATTTGATCCCGTGGATTGATTGGAAATGATTGTCATGATGTGATATCCTCTTCTTCGTCTTCTTTTTCACCTCACTTTACTTTTTTCTATATTCAAAGAAACTGACAACAGATCTTAGAACAGCTTATGTAAATAATACTTAAAAATTATTATTAGAACTCCGCCCTTTTTCTTTAAGTAGGTAATATGCAATACACTTCGATCTTAAAACTAGATAGAACTACAAAACTAGGTAGTTCATAACGTGAACTCTTCTTATTGACAACACATTGTCGTCATACGCTATCTTATCGCGAGATACCTGCCGTCAGTACAAGATAAAAATTGATAAGAGCAACTTAATGATTATAATGTATAGGTACCTCCGTATTATATATTCTGTGAATCATTGGTTCTTCTAACCTTCGTAAACGGTAATTTACCGTTTTTGAAATCAAAGACTAACCTCGTAAATTGATAATAAACGGATCTCCGTTTATTATCAGTTTACGAGGCAAGACTTTGATTTCAAGAACTGCATTCCTTGTTAAGCCTTGTTTTTAGGTAGTCATAAAGGCGTCATCCTTCTATGCTTGGTGGTTAGTTAAATGGTAATTTTAGCATAATTTTTCATGGATAAGGTTTTTGTTTTAGTTTCTATGCCTAGTTGTTGAAAAGCTTGGATATTCGCTCTGATTTTAAGTTCTTTTGAAGAACACTACATCATTGGGCCATTGGGCAGGGTAAAATTATGATCGGACTTTATAAAAAAATAATAAAAATATAAATTATGATCTAATCATGAGCTGAATTCTATAGGTACATATACATATTTAAACATAGCAATAAATTGAATGAAAAACGGGCTCTTACCTACAGCTAAATGAAACAGCAGCCGAGCTTTCGATCAACAACGAGAAGAAACAATATTAGTGCGCAATATATTTAGAAGCCTGACCAGCACTTACCTACGAGAACTTGATGTTCCGAAAGTCAATGTGAGTGTATAGAAGACACTAGTCGACTAAATATGGAAGAATACGAGGCCGCAACTCATAGTATGGAAGCCACCTGTAAAATTATAAGAAGCTTAACCATTAAACTGAGTCCCAGAAATCCCCAAAAAGTTACAATTATTAAGAAAGAAAAGGTCCCTATACTGTATTTTAGTCTAAAAATTGGCTACAAGCGTAGTTACAAAATCAGGGGTACCTCGGTATCAAAACCTCCGACCACCAAGCTTGCTTCTACATGAGTTCCCTACTTACAAAAAATACCCAGAGTTCTGAACTAGTGTAACAAATCAAACTTAAACCTAAGGGAAATAAAGATTTAAGCAGATTTTTACATTTTTAATTTAAATTAATAAAAATACAAATAGTTTTATAAAAATTACCTATTTCACTAGAGTCCTTTAGTATCACAAACTGGGAGGAGGATATATTGTGAGGAGGGTTCTTAAGTCACACACACTGGGAGGAGGATATGTCGTGAGGAGGATCCGGTATGAGCGCCTTGTTGTCTATTGGTGTTCGGTTCTAGAACGAGCAGTGGAAACAGGAGGGACCCGACAAAACTCCGAAGCTCAATAGTAGGGCCGCAGCAGTAGTAGTAGCAGTAGTAGTATTATTAGTGGAGGCTTTTCAGAAAAATAAACAGCACCTCCATACATCAAATTACGTCGCTGTCCCTCTTCGTAGTTCCCTCTCGTAGTAGTAGTTCCGCTTTCTGCGCTTCGTCCTCTATTTGTACTAGTTTCAGCCGTTCCAGAACATTTTTTACATTTTAAAATTATATCCTCCAGTGGCCAGACATATGTAACCAGCCAGCACATATTATACAACCATGTGTGTGTAAAGAATTTAAAGATATAATTTAAAATTAAGAAGTAAACAATCATAGTTAATAAAATACAATATTTCAGCTAATAATATTGATAAAAATAATTTATAATAATTAAACCAAAAAGTAATTCTTCATAGATTAGTGAGAAACTCTATGGGAAAAAAGAAAAGTAACTGACAGTTTGACAAATCTTGACATACATGTCACAACATAGAAAATTACAAAGATCAAATTTATTTTATTACAGATATTAAAGAAATAGTTATTGTAACACGCAAATACTATATTTCCTTCCAGAAAATGAGTATGAAGGTACATAGAGAATGCTTAAATTTCAAGGTTAATGTTAACAAAATGTAAGTATAAAGAATAATCATTACACTAGATGAACGGAAGAACAGTCAGGTTTCAGAAGCGGAAACTGGTGCAGATCATAATTATTCACATCTCGAAGAAGTTGATGCAGAAATTGAACAAGTAGGTACAATGGACTACTTTGATTATTACCCGAAAAGGTCAAGGAAACATCGACCATCGAGATGTTTGATATTTTTTCATGCTTTCAATAGCTGAATGAACGGTAGATACATGGATGATCTACAAGGGCCATAATTAAAAGTTACTGATGTTCATTCTGCAACTGGCCCTTTGTTAATAAATAGAGCATTAAGATAAAGGGCATGCTATTTCACTGCAAATCACTGCTGTCTTGAGGAAAACAGATTATTATTTGTATGGGAACCATTGATGGGAACCTATTTATTTAACATTTTAATGGTGACCTAAACTTTGTCGATGTCATGAATCGGGTTTTCAATGAAATAAATAAAACATTACCTAGAGTCCAAGTTGCTAGTTATACTTACATCAAGGACCTAAATGTTCATTCAATTCATACAAATGCAGGCCGAAGTAGGTATACATCAACAAGGAGAACTGGCAGAGTGCAATATTATTGTTCTTTAGTAATATCCTACCGATAATATCATAGCTGTTTTGTTGGATTTCAGATTTTGTTATCAATCCGGTAGTTTTATAAATATTATTTATAGTCATTTTGTATGATGACCACTAAGTATTTCATTGTAGTCCTTGCTTTTGAGACACTAAACCGGCCTTACGTTTTCTCATAGGTTCCAACATTCGTAGTAAACTTATAGGTAATTGGGTCGACTATCGCACACGCTCCGTTCGCCAATAAGATGAAGCTTTGCTTCACGTTTGAAGTCGGTTGAGTGATTCGAAATAATTATATCGATAATCGGTAATACCGAGTCGGTAGTCTGGCGCCGTTGCCATTATTGTCACGTTACGTTTTCAATTGCGCAAACGGCGCACAATAATTCATAATCTAATACCTATTGGTGATTTAATATCAATATTCGTTTTATATATGTTGCAAAACATAAAGCATAAATGTAAAGATGCGTAGGTACTTATAGATGGTATATTGAGTCTTGGACTGATGTACCTTCCCACATTGCTGAACAATCCATGATCAGATGTGGACTACCTTCCCATTATTTATTCAATCATCAAGCTCCAATCTAAATAGTTACCAAAGAATTATTATGCCCATATCTAAGCGTAACTACCTACGTACCTACTTGCATAATCAGCCTATAATGTGCCAGCAGCAGTGTGGATACAGGGCTTCTCTCTGTGAGAGGGAGCGGGCCGTAATCTACCACTAGGGCCCAGGGTTGGTGAATACCTATCTACTTATTATCTGGAAACTAAAACATTTTCTTGTGGTGATGAGGTCATGTAACTAAATCATCATAAGCCTAGCCTCCTACCAATTATGCTGGGGTTTATTTATTTAAGGAAAAACAAACAGTAGCACAATAAAAGATAGACATAGAATTATCTTAAATATTAAGTTTTAAACAATTATGCTACCCACTACGTTCTGCACAGATTTGAATTAAAGTATTTAAAAACTAGCTAGTAACACAGATATAATACCCATACAACATTCATTGTCATGGAACTCATACCTGGATTTTAATTTTATAAAAGAAAATAAAGAAAAAAGGAAACTAAAAGAAAAATTAAATTTATGTGCGTACATTTTTAAATATTGCGCTATTTTAAATGACTTTGAAGATCCTTTATGGTGGCTTGGATTTGCTTCTTAAATACATTTTTACTGAGAAAAAGAATGTCGATTGAATTAAACTCATTGTTATTTGTCTCCGCCAAACGATGAAGTGGTGAACGCGAGCCAGCGTTGGATTTACAGAGGCTAATAGCAAATATACATCGAGTGCGTACCTCACGCACATGAACTGTTAGAGGAACCAGGTTACACAGGTTTGGCTTCCAGTCTAACCGGATGCAGCTGAATACCAGTATTTTACATAAAGCGACTGCCTATCTGACCCCCAGAACCCAGTTACTGGGTAATAATAAAAAGGGTGTCACGTAATTCAGAATAGGTAGTTAGGAAATGTATGCAAATGTCACGCTAGTCGATGCGCGTTGCGATGACGGCGCGTTGTGTTCCACGCGCGCCTCAAACAGCTGTCAGCATCAACTGGTGGTTGGGCACGCCACGATTGCGGCGGTAAGTCCCCTCTTTGAGGAGTGGTTTGAGAGGCGGCATGGCGTCCTCACCTTCCGCCTGACGCAGGTCCTCACCGGACACGGTTGTTTCGGGAGGTTCCTGTTTCGGATAGGGCGGGAGGAAACGCCCGGGTGTTTCCACTGCGAAGATCGCCCTGAGGACACGGTGGAGCACACGGTGGCGGTCTGCCCAGCTTGGGCGGAGCACCGCCGTGTCCTCGTGGAGGCGATCGGAGGCGGCGATCTCTCGCGTCCGGCCCTGGTCCAAGCCATGGTACGGACCGAGAGGGCATGGGGAGCCGTCACCTCCTTCAGCGAAGCAGCAATGCTCGCGAAGAGGGAGGCGGCGCACGTGAGGGAGAGGCAGCATATGCGCCCTCGCGACCCCAGCCGCCGCAGGATACGGAGACGCCCTGGGCGTCGGGAATCCCAGGCCGATTTCCGGCCACCGTAGGCATGGGCTTGCGGACGGCGAGTAATGGGTAGCTCGCTGTCCGGTAAGGACCAAGCCCAAGTCGACGGCGCGTTGTGTTCCACGCGCGCCTCAAAGAGATGTCAGCACAAAAAGTGATGGGACCCGCAAGGGTCGATGCCTGCCAGGGGTGCGGGTTTGTTCGAAAGAGACACCACAGCCCCTGGCTTAAGGGCTACTGAAGGAACACGGGTGGGTTTTAGTCAGTAAAAGTCTGACACGCCCTCCTGCTCCACCCAGAGCGGGAGAAGTTATTTGATGATTTCCCACCCAAAAAAAAAAAAAAAAGCATCAACTGGTGGTGTGCAAGGGACGATGCCTGCAGGGGTGCGGGATGTTCGAAAGAGATACCGTGGCCCCTGGCACACAGGCAACTGAAGGAACAAGGGGGTTTTAGTCAGTAAAAGTCTAACACCTGCTCCACCCAGAGCGGGAAAAGAAACACAAATTTTCTACCATTTTTTGCAATTTGCCGGCCAGTGTCAGGTTGTATGCTGATTAAAATATGATTCGCGACCGTAATAAATATGGCTTGAATTCTTTCAATCATTAAAATCATCAATACCTACAACTGTAAGTTAGTTAATTCCCACTGAATTTCTATTTCATGTAAAAGTAATTCAATGGAATAAAGAAAAAAGAAAGAGCAAAAACCAAGCGAACCGAAAGTTTTCAGTTTAGGGCTGGTCTTGAGAGATCTGGTTTAAAGTCAGATTTAGCAGTAGTTTTGTAATGAGACCTTTTCCATCTCATTACAAAACGAGTTCTAACTTTAGTTCAGGCCTAAAATCAGACAGTTTTTGTATTTCGAACTTCATTCCAAATTCAGTAAAGTTCTTAATACAAAAACTGTTATTATTAAACCCGAGTCTTAGTTGTCAGAGTTGTAGATAATAAGCATAGTCGGAATAAAGTTAATATACAAAAAAAAAAAATACCTAGGTATTTGAAAGATGTGCTTGAAGCTTGGGCTAAAGTTAAAACTCGTTTTGTAATGACACGGGTAAAGTTTTTTTTGATGTTGACGTATTTTTTGTCATTCTGTATAAAGGCCCTTTGAAAATAACTAAAACTGTGGGATTAGTAGGATCTTGGGTTCTTTACTTATATTTTCCGTGAGAATTCGATGTCACTATTTGGGTAGTTACTTTCAGACTACAGGTTTCCTCGACGCTATTCGGCGTTAGTCACTTCGCGGTGTGTGGAAGTTAGCCAACGCGACATCAAAGCTTTTGCCACCTCATAAATAAACACTACCTGTTGTACTACACGCTCGGAACTAAGTAAATATAATTTTATGTTCTATTTTGACAAAATAACACGTTAAAATATCATCGACTAGGCTTAAAAGTTGTTTGAATTTTGAAAATATCGCTTGATTATGTTGTAGGTATTTGTTGGTATAGAAATCGGATATTGATACTTTTACTACCATTAAGAATATAGATCATAAAAGCTTACACTGTTGCTAGGAAAATAAATACTTCACAAGATTTATATGTATTCCGTTTAACTCGGTTCGTTAGAGCGCGTTAAGACTGCCAACGCGGAAGGCCTGCATGTTACATCTACAACGACGCACTTCATAAGCTCCCTTAAAATATTGATATTTCGAATATCAAAGGTATTAATTTAGACGGGCGGGCGCTTGGCTCTGCTCTCGCCGCCGCCGCTGCAAGAGCATACCGCGATGGACCATTGCAAGCGGTGCGTCTCTTCCGTGTCGGTAAATAGACGTGCGCGTCGTTTCTTAATTGCGAGCTGGGGCCGATGCTTTATAAGCTCCATAACGTCCGTCGACGTGCGTCTCGACTGCGAAATGTTTGCTTTAATTATTATTGGAATGGAGGGTAATTCTCTGTGGTTTTGTTCGGCTAGACTTGGCGATGTTCCGAAACGGGTAGCGATGCAAATTGCCTTGGCTAACGCCCAACGCGGCGCTATCAGGCCCAGTAGCTTCACCGCGTCACACCTTCCTCCTGACTCTTGACCTGAACATCTTACCTGCTTAGGTCACGCCACGACTCTAAACACCCTATTTGTTCTGGTTTGCTTTAAAAAATCGTCGTCGTGTATTACTGTAGGATCCAATTTAAACGTTTTTGTGATCATTCCATGATTTCATCTTAACTTGTAAGTAGTAAGTAACAATACTAACAGTCTACATTAATTTGAAAATCGAATGTATTTCTATCTCTCATCTTCATTAGGTTGAGGTTTCTGTCTTTCCAATAAGTATTAATGTTAGTTCTTTAGAAGGAAGGTGGAATATTCTTGTAGTTTCGTTTACCATTTCGATTTAAATTAAAAAGTCCCTTTTATTTCCCCATGTACCTAATTGGTATTTACAGATAGTCAGGCACATACCCAACGGCAACGGGCAAATTGACCGGTCCTCGACCAATATTTCCTTTTAAATGTCGTCCTTTGAATGCCTAATAAGAGAAACTCCTTGCGCTGAATACAAAGAATGAAATAGTAGCTTAACGAAAAAATACTTCCAAAGTTCATTCAACTGTTTTTGTAACCTGGGTTCTTGTTATCGGATTCATAAAATATACATGAATTATCAAATTAACTAAACAATAATATGTATCAATTTAATTGAAATTAACACTCACAATTAGGTACCATACATTGGCTAATCAAGAAGATCCACTACAATTTTAAATAAAAAAAATATATATAAAAGTGAAATAATTGTACCTATAGGTGGTAAATAATGAACAGTTCCACATCCATTCTCATCAAGGAGTGGAAACAAACGATTGAGTTTATCAACTACTTGTTATCCTATATGAGTTGTAAACGTCAACTGAGGCAAACATATTACTAAAGGTAAATAAAACGAACTTAAACAATTTAAGTAAGTACTAAATTTTTTTTTGATCTAGCAAAATTGGTTAGATAGGTACACACGGCTACACATCAAGCTATACATTTCCAGTTTACGCTGATCTCGCTTTGTACGGAAATCTTATACAATGCGAGATCAGCTTATATTGGAAATGTATAGCTTGATGTGTAGCCGTGCGTACCTATAGGTCATCATCTGCCTAGCCTTTGTCCAACTATGTTGGGGTGGGCTTCCAGCCTAGCCGGATGCAGTTGAATACCAGTATTTTACATGGAACGATTGCCTAACTGACCTCCACAACCCAGAAACTGGGTAATACGATACCCCTTGGCAGAGGCGTAAGTAGGGTGGGGCAGGCACGGTAAGAGCCCTGGGTGCTTATCGAAGGGAGGCGCAAAAACTAGCCCATTCTTACATTAAAAAAAAAAAAACATCAATAAACCATTTCATAGAGTTACCTATGTCGAAGAAATCTGAAGACCTACTTGAATGCGAGGATGAAAGTGTATTTCCAAATCTGCCTATTTCTATTAAAATTCTCTTAAAATTGCAGCATTGCAAGCGATTTTTTAACAAGTTGAAATTAGAAGTCGAGAAAGGTCGACCTAGCTTTGCTCAGTGTAGACCGAGTGAGGCGCAAATATGATGCGTGCCCTAGGCACGATTTTCTATTGGTACGCCTCTGGATCTCCTTTCAAAAGATCTTTCATTGACCAATAGCTCCTTAGGCGCTCTCGGTGCGTCGAGCAACTTCTTTGTTTTGTCGCGCCTGTAAGGACACTATTTGGCCCAGATAGATATAGTCTTGGACATATGCAATCTCCTCACTCCCAATGTGTGTTCTCCTTTTGGTGTTGTTTGTCATGAGTTTGCTCTTTGACATGGTCATGCCCAATCTTCAGACTTGCCTTGTTCAAATCTGCGAGCATGTTACCCAACTCTACCGCTGGTCAGGAAAAAAGTACAATGTCATCGGCTAAGCGGAGGTTTGATGATCTCTTTTCACCGAGAACGAATCCCTTGTGCCAAAGTTTTGAAGGCTTCCTCAAGAGTGGCAGTAAAAAGCTTAGGGGATAACGGATCTCCTTAAATACATAACAAATATCTACGTAACCTACGTAACCGTCTAAGTACCTGGTACTTATTGACAGGCCTGCACTGTCCTCCCATACATTTTATCTTTGAAAAAATTGTTAAACCCAATCATTTTTAAAAGAGTAATCGTGGAGTTTCTTGCCGGCTCTTCTCCATAGGAAACAACATTTTGGAACCGTGCACCTAGCTTCTGACGTTTCATAAGTGCCCATGCAGGTTTATGTGAAATAAAAATATTTTGATTTTGATTTTAACTAACAATAATGAGGTACATGTTGAATATCCGTGCCACGTTGATATATTACCCTAAGTATAAATCTATAAATATACATAAACATGGCGAAAGGAATAACCTTTTAGACGTCTTTGGCAAGGCCGTTGTTGTCTGCGTAAACTAGCCTAGCGGGTTCGGCGCTCGATAATTAAATTATTTGAGACTTGTGTGTAGGTATAAAAATAGGTTTTTATTAAATCGTCGATTTGGTGACAGGTTTTTTTAAATATATTTTCCTTAATTGTGTTAATTACAATGAACGTTCAAAGTTCTTGCTGAGCATTATGCTTATCTACACTCTCGCCGTCTTATTTCGTTTATTAATAAGCGCCTACTAAACATCTATTAGTCATTAATTAACAACATCCATTATGTGTCGCGCAATAGATAATGTTCGAAATGTTTACCTGACGTGCAGTGCAGTAAAATTAACTAACTAGGTAATTAGATAAAGCTTCACAATCGTTTCTGAGAAGAAAATGGTGGAGTAGTCACATGCGCAACAAGTGGACTTATCGCACTGGTGTATTCACAGCGATAACATTAAAATACAGCTCACTATCGCCTTCTAAGAAGTCACCCGTCGCGTTCCGTCGTCGCGTCGCGGTCGCCGGCAGAGCTGCGTCCGCGCACCGATCCACCGCACCGAGCGACGCGACAGGTAGCTCTAACGGCACTCGCCTGAGAATACAATTTTAGTTTTAGAACAAAGTATAATATGCCGTTAATATACTTTCTCTTGTCATTAAAACTAGCATTGATTAACATAGTGAAATCTATTCTCTGGGATGGTGGATTACAAAACGTATTTTAACAAATTGCTATTATGTGCGAACTTATGCTAATGTACTAACATAATAAAATTAGTACCTATCTAACTCATGATGAATACTCACGATTAGTCATGATTCTTGTTTAAAAATTTCATTAAGTACCTCCAGGTATTCCCAGCTTACCAAAGATACCGACTATCTTACTGACCTAACACACTATGGGTGCTTGGCCTAAAATTGGTTATTAGATTACTGTAACGGTCGAAGAGTTTGAATATAATAAAAATAAAAATAATCAAGTTTGATGATTGTCATCTTTTTGTGTGACATTTTCATTGAAATCAAGATAATATGTAGGTATATATCTAACTAATGAATAACGATCTTATCTATTACAAGACATGTTACGTTTACCGATGCCAATGTGACAATGTTACTTCCATGTGTACACGTCGGTAGCGTTAAGTATTGTGCTGTAGAATGCCTCTTTAGCAATATGGACCCTAAGATTGCGTCACAGAGCTGGTTATTCCTTGCAGCAAAATAGCAACAAGGTACTTACTCAGTTTCCACGCTCTGATTACTGGATGTTGGCTCTAGACAGCGTCTTTATCGGCACCGATCAGAAACTGAGCTCAACGGGAGTGTTTTGAGAAATCGATCCAGTGCTAGTGCTAAATTCTGGTAACACGGCATCTAATTAAACTTTATGCGCAGTAAAGGCACTTGACGTATCATTAATTAGGTAGGTACTTCTTTTGTCATAATTCATGACTTTCCAGGTAGAAAAAAGACCACGTGAACATATTACAGGGTAAGTTTTTATCCAGTGCGCAAACTGTTACCAGGAATTCAGCATATCATTCTAGACCCCCCTACCGCAGAAATTTTTCGCCGGTTATTAAAACAAAAATCAGCTGTTTCATAGAAAAGTACAATACCTACGCGGTCAAAATGTATGGAACAGCTGATTTTTTTTTGTATAACCGGCGAAAAATGTCTGCGCTAGGGGGTCTAGTATGATATGCTGAATTCATGGTTGCAATTTGCGCACTGGGTGAAAACTTTTCCTGTATAATTAAGGTAATTTCTTTTAAGTTATTATGGACATTGTGAAGTTCCAATAGCTGGACAGAATTTTCTTCTGGGAAGTTGTACTATGTTAAACGAGTGGTTTACACAAAGTATTATCGATTCTGGTTAAGCAGTTCATAATTCTCGAAGGATGACGTCATTGTAACTTTAACCTCAAACACTTGAATATTCAAATGTTTAAGTGTTTCCCTACAAGTGCATCTAATTATCTATGAGTAGAGTAGTAACATACATGTACCACACTGTACGGGTTAATCGTCGACCACCGTAATTCCTTCAAGGGCAGATCTTTGTTCGTGTTGCGCTGCATTATCAAGCCTTGTAGACACAGTTGGCTCTCATCGTCTTGTGTCATCGGTATTAATGTGTTTTCAATAATACTTGCCATGGTTAACAAAGCAGCTTGTTGCGATAAATGAGACAGAGTATTCATGAGACCACACCGGGCGGGGCACCGGGCTAAGTTATGTGGAAAGTTCTGTCTTGACCTATCAAAGCATTTTTGTTTTCAATGCTGATAATGCAGGTACAAACATTAAATTGATAATAATTATGCGCAGATGCATCATTTTAATTGTGCTTATCTTTATTCTATAATTGTTTTAATTAGTGTTGGGAGTTAAAAATGAGTGTTGAGGAAATTATAATATTACACACATACTACCTTGTACTTTGCCTGTTGGTTCCTTCTTTCAGTAGTTTCATAATACATGCTTTCTTAATTAAAAGGTACGTAGGTAGGTATCTACGTACGTACCTATTTCAGTGTTGTATTTTCATGTATGTAGGTACCGCTGTATGTCCCATGCTTCTTGGGGTAAACGCAAAATCTTACCCTCTTCCATTCTCCTCTGCAAGCCGTCAATTTATCAATTATCATGTACTCCCTTTTTAACCGTCCTTCAAACTTTTCTCTTTCATCAACGTGTCTGATCATTATTCTGCAAATATAAACTACCTGTTATTGTATTTGCCTTTAATTTTCGTACATCCTCAGCACATGCCCATACCACGAAAGACGGTTCCCTTTAAATTTTTCTGAAATTGGCGCTAAAATCAAACTTCCTGCTACACGTTCCTTTATCAATTCTTGCCCGGCTTGTCCCTTCATACATTTAACTACACATATTTTAATTTGATTTGACTAGCAAAACGATTTTTGTTTTACTTTGTAAAGACCTCAAATAATAAGTTACTAACTTCCAAGTTAATTTAGATGAGACTACGTAAATGGTTTACACGTAGATAATCCTTAAAATTGTTGTGACACATATAGAAACAATCCTACTAATATTATCTGCAAATGTGAAAGTTTGTTTGTTACTCAATCAGATTAGGATGCTATTTGGCACACAGCTAGTTTATGACCTGGATTAACCTATACTAAACTAGTATTTTTCGAGCGATGCTGGCAAAAGCTAGTAAGAATAAATATTGAACTACTGAATGTTGTATCTAACAATGATACTTTTAACAAACATTAGCTCATCACATCTTCTGTTCTGTTATACGTGAGAGAGCGGACAGTATCGCCATGCTTAATTGTAGGATCAAAAGGGGTCAAGTGTGTATATTGACAAGCGCCTTAGGGCCAACGTCATGCCCAAGAAGGCCCGACCCGTCACGTCAGCGTTCCATTACAAAGAATTCGCTAATAGCGTTTTAATTAATGTATGTATAATAAATTGTTGTCTACACAAAATGTGACAATATCCTTATTACTGTGATAAGTCTACGTGACTTCTCATTTGACTTTATGGGATGGTTTTCTTGGTATGTTTCATATTTATTAGGCACGTTTCTTTCGGAATTATCTGTTTGTCTCATATTTTTTGTAAATCTCCCTAACTAAACGTATCTACCCTTGCCTGACTGCTGGCGATATAAAAAACGCGAAATAAACTGTTAATAGATGAAACTACCAAATAATCTATATATATAAAAGAAAGTCGTGTTAGTTACTTCACTTATAACTCAAGAACGGCTGAACCGATTTAGCTGAAAATTGGCAGGGAGGTAGTTTAGAGCCAGGAGAAGGACATAGGATACTTTTTATCCCGTTCAGTTGTTTCAGAAATAAAAAAAGTATCAAAGTGGAAGTTGGCTGTCGAAAAACGAAAATTTTCACGGATAGGATAATAGGGTAGATAGGGTAGGGTAGGTAGGGTAGGTAGGGTAGGTAGGGTAGGTAGGGTAGGTAGGGTAGGTAGGGTAGGTAGGGTAGGTAGGGTAGGTAGGGTAGGTAGGGTAGGTAGGGTAGGTAGGGTAGGTAGGGTAGGGTAGGGTAGGGTAGGTAGGGTAGGTAGGGTAGGTAGGGTAGGTAGGGTAGGTAGGGTAGGTAGGGTAGGTAGAGTAGGTAGGGTAGGTAGGGTAGGTAGGGTAGGTAGGATAGGTAGGGTAGGTAGGGTAAGTAGGATAGGTAGGGTAGGTAGGGTAGGTAGGGTAGGTAGGTAGGGTAGGTAGGTAGGTTAGGGTAGTGTAGGGTAGGGTAGTGTAGGGTAGGTAGGGTAGTGTAGGGTAGCGTAGGTAGGGTAGTGATTTTGTATGAATGACTTTTGGACGAACAGGACAACGTCTGTCGGGTCAGCTAGTATATTTATATAGGTATACCTATAGTTTTAGTTTTGCTATCATCATCATCATTTCAGCCGAAAGACGTCCACTGCTGGACATAGGCCTCCCCCAAGCTCCGCCACTTCGACAGGTTCATTTATTTATGGTGCTTGTCATTTTTCTGGGGTTCGCCACAATCGCCACGCTTGGCAGGCGGGTTGGCGATCGCAGTATGGTGGTAAAATGCATTGAGAATGCTGCTGCCCACTCTAGTAAGTCCCTTCCTACGACACCCACTGGAAGAAATGGGATGGTGCTATTCTTTTACGCCCGGACACCACACGGTACACATAAAAATATACCTATAGTTTTAGTTTTGCTATAGTATGTTCTAACTCCTTGTTATATTATAAAACTAACTACTCATATCTGTTTGTCCATCTTTTTATAAAAATAAGTACCTAGGTACCTAAGTTAAGCGAGAATCTAGTTAAAAAAATTCCATACATAGGTATATTCTTTTTAAAAACTGTGATCATGTGATGTGATCAATAGGAAAATAGTTCAAACCGGTTGTTTTATTTAAACATTTTACCTACATATAATTATTAAACTAGATGTAACATGAGTATAGTAAAAAAAAACTTATATCCTACTGCCAGTGTGTATGGTACTAAGATTTTTCCTTATGAAATCTAAGCTGTGTGAGTCCCAAGAAGCTAAATATGATGAGTTATGACATTTTATGGAAGTAACGAATGATAAGTTCGTGAGTAATAAATAGCATTAATATCCTATTTAGCTAACTTATCATCATGTTAGCCAAGCACTTTGTTTCCCTTTCCTCAGTTCATTCTTATTAAATTAAGGTCTATGTGATAAAAACAATTGAAGAGCAAATAATAACTATTACTCGGAAAGTTCAAAATAAGATAGGTACGTAACCGGTGTACCTAGTTCTTATAATTACATACAAGGGCCTCTACGTGTGGCACTCTACGTGTCTCAAATCACAACAAATTTGGCAGAGTTGTTGACGGCACGTTTGGGATTTAGGGTGGGAGATGATTTAATATTTATGATAAGGAGTCAATGTCTTCAATTCCCATTGTAGCAGGTTTGTTGTGCTCCTACTATTACTCATACGATGTCGCAGCGCGGTACGACTCAGTTACTGGCCGTTTGCTACCGTATGCGTCTTTATTGAATACTGATAAGTTTACTCATACCGCACCGTGAGTTATTGTTTTCATATGGCAATACTTTAGCCAAGGCCGAGTTCGTTATACGTGTATATTGGACAGATTTGGTTATGCGCGTAACGTTTCCCGGGCGATAGCAATGTTTATGAGGTAGGTAATTCAGATTAGGAATGTATTTTTAGGAATTTCCTACACCCGAGTAACTACAGCGACACCGCCCATTTAAGTACCTAAGTATTGAATGTTGAAAACATCTTTTGCTTCAAATATTATGTACTTATCTGTCAATACTGGGTACATGGCTACCTGTGTTTTTGTAACCTAGCCTTAAAAAACCACCACTTTACTTCAAACGTATATTAGAGCACATGTCATATAGCGATATTTCCATTAGCTAGTAATTCTTTAATTTTGTTTTCATTAAGATCAAGAAAATGGCATATTTTCTTGTCGAAAATGATTTTTAATTTAATTGTATCGTCATCATTATTATTTCAGCCGATAGACGTCCACGGCTGGACAAAGGCCTCCCCAAAAAAATGGGGGGGCGGTTGCCATAATCGTCACTCTTGGCAGGTGGGTTGGCGATCGCAGTATGGTGATAAAATGCATAGAGAATGCTGCTGCCCATTCTCTAGTAAGTCCCTTAGTCGCCTTGTACGACACACATGGGAAGAGATGGGATGGTGCTATTCTTTACGTCCGGCCCCACACGGTTTTTTTTTTAATTTCATTGTACACCTGATATTAAAACATCTGTTTCTGAACACAAGCCACCTTTTCAATAATTCAATGAGCTTTCATGGGGATATTATTGTTGTTATTGCCACGGTCTCACTTGGCAGATCGATCGGCTATAGCGTATGTTATTATCAACAGACGTTGCTAGCTGCCATCCATCTTCTTGAGATGATCTTTCGATCCCTTTTCACGACACCCATGTAACCTCTACTCTTTTTTTTGGAACCGCGTTACCTATCTATTTTACTAGGTTACTTTACGAGTAGGTAGGTACACTACCATATTGTATAGGTAGGTACCTAACATCATTGATGTACCTTTCCTAGAATGTAATAGTTTAACTGTTGCGACAACACGAGGACACGGCGGTGCTCCGTCCAAGCCGGGCAGACCTCCACCGTGTGCTCCGCCATGTCCTCAAGGCGATCTTCACAGTGAACACACCCGGGCGTTTCCTCCCGCCTTATGTGAAACAGGAACCACCCGAAACAGCCGAGTCCGGTGAGAACTTGCGTCAGGTGGAAGGTGAGGACGCCATGCCGCGTTTCAAGCCACTCCTCAAAAAGAGGGGACTTACCGCCGCTAACTGGTAAGGGGTTAGATCTTACAAAAATCTAATGCAATAACAAACAATAATCAAATCAGTAAACAAGTTTGGTCACAACGGTTGGTTCTCCGCTGTCCGCATCTCACACTCAGTGTCCCAGATACCACACCATAAGAAATGTCTACGTTCAGCTGAGGAGTGAAACACTGACTAAAATAATAATAGTAGGCATCAAAGTAGTAGGCCTCACAATTTTTCAAAACTCTCGTCTCTGCCTGTATCGTCCAAAATAAGTATATGCGCTCTCGATACGGTTAAACCAGGCGTATGCCAAACCGTATGTTGAAATTTCAGTGCTTGGATGGTATTATAGGTGCGTGTTGCGCAGAGCTAAGTGAGCGTCGACGCCGGCGGCTCGGCGGCGGCGCCTCGTACCCGTCGTGTTTACGTCTAATTTAGGCGCGAGCGCCGCGACGTCGCCCCCGCGCCTCCCGCGCGCTGTCCATTGAACACGCCGCGCCGGTACGCGCGTGGTTATTTCGGCATGCCGAACGCGGCACTGCGACGCCACGGACAGTGTTGCCAACAGATAAGCTAGCTCTCCACCAGATTCAACGTCTAAAACCACCAGAAAACCACTAACAAAAATCGGCCCTACTCCAAAAATCACTAAAATTTCCACTAAACAAATTTTTGGTATTTACAAAAGAAAACAGTAAGTAGTTTTAGTTTCATTAGTAAAAATGTTCTTTATTATTTTGTAATAAAATATTTAAAATCAGTAAATCAACATTCTCAGAATATTAGTAGTCATCAACAAGTTAAGATGAGGAACATAACAATAAATCAATAACAACAACTACCTATACGAAAAAGTAATATTTTAAAATTCGTCTTCTTCAGATGAATTTTTGAATGAATATGAATAAATGAATAAATTCGCGAAAATAATACGACACACTGAGCAGTACGAGACCGAATAGGCCGACCGAGTTCATCTGTTCACTCAGTTTTTAGGGTTCCGTACCTCTAAAGGAAAAAACGGAACCCTTATAAGATCACTTTGTTGTCCGTCCGTCCGTCCGTCCGTCTGTCAAGACCGTTTTTCTCAGGAACGCGTGGAGGTATCAAACTGAAATTTCTATATGATACTTAGTTCTACTGTCCCTGGAAGCTGTAGAAAAATCAACCTTCTAAGTCAATGCAATCAAAAGATACAGCCATTTAGGCCGCAGATTTCCGCAAATTTTCGAAACTCGCACGGGAATCAAAACCTACAGGGTACTTCCCGTGAACTTAGAATCTTGAAATTTTGTACGAAGTCACGTCTTATAGTACAGATATAGGAAAAATTACGAAATCCGTAAATTTTTAGTTTCGTCATATAAAAAAAAATATTTTTGACAATTTTGAACTTTTACTTATATACCCACAGGTTTGTACGGAACCCTCGGTGCGCGAGTCCAACTCGCACTTGACCGGTTTTTTTTGTAATAAACTAACTACGTTGTGTAGTATGTAGTACTGCTGAAAATATTCTACGGGGAATCCCTGCGTATTGTGTATTGTGCGGGATGGATTGTTTGACGTCATCATGTTCATGTCACGTCATTTTGACGGATCAGTGTTCCTCCACAGTAAAAGTAAATACTCCGGAAAATTAAATGAGGTAAAAATAATACATTTCGTAACGTTTTAGTGGCATAATGGTTGAGTGATAGCATTTTCAGTAATTGAAACTGAATTTTACTAAACCACTAGAAAAAACCACCAGCCACTAAAAGCAATATTTTGCCACTAAAAGGGGGGTCGAAACCACCAGTTTTAGTGGAAAATCCACTAAGTTGGTAACACTGGCCACGGAATATCCTCATACTGCTACTTTCTTGTGGTGTCGAAGTAGGTTACGGAATAATATTGATTTATCTGCATTTAAAGGTTTGATAACCAATGTTTCATCGAGATTTAGCATTTTAGAGTCAATAATTGTAGAGAAAAAGTTTCAGGGGTAGTAAAAAATAAATAATTGGGTCCAATGAAACTTCTAAAATAGAACACCACATGGACGATTTGTCCATGGACAGAGCGAGATGATTTAAAATCAGCTCCAAGGCTAGTTCTCTAGAGCCTTCCCAATATTAGCTGAAACTTATTTGATTTAGAAACACGTAAATTGTAATGTTTTTATTTTAATATGTAAACAATTTATCACTGGCTTCGGTGAAGGAAAACATTGTGGGGAAACCCACACACTCATAATAAACTCAGAAACGTGTTGTTGGTAATGTCCTAAAAACAGTTACCTACAGGTAGAGTCATCTGGCACGAGGTGCAAAAATGATGGTGAATAAGTCAGGGCTGGTACCAAAACACTAAACTGTACCTAACTTGATTCATACCTACAGTTAGTGCCAATTTTACTCACAAGAAAACAATGACAGTCAGATACAGAAAAGGATTTGATGGTGATTTCGGGATTCAGATTTTCGGACTCTTCAAATAAAAATAACCAGTTACGTAGTTATAATAATGTTGAAGTTTTATAGTGAAGCAAAAACATGGAATACGTACTCATACTTATATAAATCAATATAAACAAATCAAATCAATGAACATTATTATGAACACCAAAGCGTACAAAGAAAGACAGTCTTCGAAATTCTTATTTGTTAAAAGAATAAATAAATCTGTTTAAAGTGGTTGGATCGCCGTTTTTCACCTCGAAGAGTTAACGAGCCCATGTCCTGTGATGTTACCGCGGCTAGCCTTGGAGGCTGCGCGGTGCGATCCGACTTCTCGGAATCGCTTCGAGCCCTCCCCGACACCCTCGCACCCCTCGTAATCGCCTTTCCTGTCAGGACACGCTTAGTTGTTTATGGTACCTGAGAGGGCAGCCCGTCACAATATCGATACCTGTCGAAAGGTGTAGGTTTTGTTACGTAGGTACTCTCTCTCTCTAAAATACTTCTTCGTTTTCTTCATATTGAATAAGTATTAATTCTTTGATAGTATACATAGATTTGGCTCTCAGCACATATTATGTTACACATAGGGACCTACCTTACACTAAATCTATTAAGTGAATTTTTTTTTTTCAAAGTCTTGTAATTTTTTTACTGCCGGCTGTTCCCTATGAAGATAAATAACGATTAACCGTTTTCCTAAAGTTATCGATAGTATTTGCCTCGTCACTAGCCACTGTCAGTTCAACTTGAACTCCTTTTATTTTATTTTTGTACACCTGAGTTGTTAGTAACAAAGGCATTGATTTTTTCTCTCGACTCCGCCCTGGCCTTTGAGTGCCTCGCCGCGTTTCTTGGTACCGGCGCCGATTGTTCAGTAATCTTCGATAGTCGGTCGATAGCGTTCTCTGCAGTGTACCATGCTGCTCCACATTCAAACTGGCCATATATTATCAAAAAAAGTAACCGTATTATAGAGGCCGCCCGTAGAGCGGATTTTAACGTAGGTAAATTGAAATTAGCCGAAGAAAAATTGGGTTTCAATTGTCACTGAAAAAGCGAAAACTGAACTTGTCAGCCTGTAATGCTACGATGATAAGAATACTCCTATCTACAACCATGTAACTATAGTAAACAATGATACTGATTTTAATCATATTACGAAGTAGTAATCTATTTTTACTATTTAGTAACATCGACGCACAACCTATTACAATGAATTCAGTTATGATTCTGAAACCACCAGCGCGTATGAAAATTTTCCTTAGTTATTTAAACAAAAATTGGCATTCAGTATATTTTGACCGCATGGGTATTGCACTTTTCTATGAAACAGCAGTTATTTTGATGTTACCAACTAAACATTTCTACGATGTTGAATTAATGCTCACCTACAATTTGCGCGTCGTGTCTATGCCACCCTGTAGGTATAACCTATCTAATCACGAGAAGTGAGTAGGCTGCAATTTAGAACGACACTTGAATTAAATGTAATATGAAATGAACAACCTAACATTAAATCCTTTTACCACAAATTAAATAACTAGGTAGGTACCCACTTTGCTAGAAAGGTGATAGCAATAATATGGTGAAGCAGCTTTCACTTGTTTATATACGTAGATGATTGGCAGATGTTGCTATCCCTACTCATGTACCTACTAAGTTGTACTACTAGTACTAATCTATTTCCTATGGCCTATTTACAACCGAGAAAGTAGTTGGCACAATACTAAAAACTACTTTCTCGGTTATTTACCAATTCCAGAATGATTGGCATTGTAGACCTCAGGGAGGAAACAAATGTTTTATCTAAATGCCGCGGCACCTCAGGGTTTCATTCATTCGCACGGTTAACTAATAATGAAATTTCATATAACGACCTTGATTTGTCAAACAATCGAATCTGGGACGAATGTTATGTAAATCAGTACTTAGTGTAGTGTAGTGACATTTTACATCTCGGGGGCGAGGTGTCTGCGTTCCCTTCTCTCCTTTGGCATTTCGCAACTCAAGCTTGCGCTTTGTTGCGAATGTTCGGCCGTCCTACATTTTAACATTAAATCTGTTTTACCACTTAACTATATATCTAGTTTTTGAACTTTCAACAAGTTATGTTACGAGTTATCAATAAATGTTTATCCTCCTCTGAATTTGATTGCCATTCTGAATCAAAAGTAGGTAGGTACCTAGGTGGTTTAAAACTTGTAAAGCAATATTAAAACTGGTCATGTAAATCTAATCGGACAACTTTACGGAAATTATTATCATCTTTGGTTCGCTAGACGTTAGGTAGTTATATGATTTGACATTTACAAAAATCTGTGTTGAAGGAACTTGGTATAAACGAAAAGACAAAAGTTAGAGTGACGATAATAAGGTTGTAAAATAATCTAAACGAATGAAAATCATCTACCTGCTGCTTGGCTTTATCCTGTGGCGTCAATGACGTCGCAATAGCGCAGGAGGGTTCAAGGACCGCTAAGTCATTTAGTAGCCAGGTACAAGCTACTTGCCCCGAGGCGGGCGGCCGCGCCGCCGCCGACACATTCGCTCAGCTCTGGTTGCGTGTGGGAAATGGTCCTTCGTCCTGTCGCCAATGGCCTAAAGCGACATAGTGTGACCAGGATGAATTAGGAAATTGTTAGAATACGGCTTTATTTTATTATTTAAATCCCTTGTTCCGAAAAAAATAAAAACCGAAGGAAAAAACGAAATCACTTGTTTCCGTTCGCAGTAAAAGTATCAAAAGGATTCTGCTTAAAAATGATTAGATAAATGTAAATGGCTTCGGAAGATCAAATGCCATGGAGACGGCCAGAATCATAACTATTTAGAAGTGAACACCTTTGGAATGTTGGTTGTCGCTAATGATAATAACTTTATGGTAAGGCATGGCAATGTGCTATCGACAGCAAAAAATGCAGTAATACGAATCACATCTCGGGCCGATTGATGAGGTAATGCGACGATGGTATGATGGACGGGAATGATGAGTCGTGAGTGAGACACTGCACTGGTTGGAGGGAGTGAACGGGATGCAGATACAAACACGGTCGGGTCCAAAGTCCGCGACCGGCGACCGCCGAGCGGTGCAGGACAGTAGCCTCGAAGCTGGAACGACGCGAACTAGACTGAGCCGTGTCCCAACCAATATAGTTATCTTGAAAACAACTGGCTCTATACATGTAGTTCATAAGATCTAAGAAAATAAAGGGCCCGTAAGAAACATTTGTAAATACAAAGTGGCATTGACGCGTAAACTGAAACCATGATTTTAGACCATGACCCTAGCGTAGAAAATGTTCTTCGAAATATCTGCTGTTTCATAGAAAAGTGCGTGTAGGTACCGCGGACAAAATTTATGGCACATCTTTTTTTTTTTAAAGCGACGAAAATTTACAAAGTGGGGTTCAGAACCATGCATGGTAACGGGTTCATCAATGAGGGACATTACTGCCAGCCTGTATATAATTAAAACAAAGTATGAGGTGATGATTAGGCATTTTATTTGCTATCATCAAGGTTTTATGCGTTTACCTATAACCCACCACTGGCGCGATACATTGGCTAATATAAAAAGTCCTGTCCAATGTGTTAACTGTTTAGTTCCTGCCTACATCCAGTTCCGGTGCAGCAGCAGCGAGCGAATGTCGACCGCGACCATTAGAGCTTCCTGTGCGTCCACCAGTGAATGGGCGCACTATCCGCGACCTGGCTCGTTCGCCATACATATGAATGGGTTGTGCGTAGGTACTGCACAATGAATTATTCGTGCCAGACTGGCTTCCGTTGGCGCCGGACACATGCTCCGTGTTCTGCCTTTTTCGCTGATTAACGTCTAATTATAGGGTACAGCTCTCCACCACATGACTCCTAGTGACTCAGTCCGACTTAATAACTGCACAATGCCGTTCGGGACTTATTAGTAGCTGTGCTGAGTTTAGGAGCGTAGTGGATTTAGCTCAGTGGGTGTAAGTTCATGAATACTCAGTGGATTATACGCATTACACTACAAATGACTGATATGCGAGTGTGGGAGTACTGTCACTGATTGTGTCATGTTGATTACGAAACAATATGTCTAATTATACTTATGTTTCACTTTCAATGTTTTTATCAATAATGACGTCCTGTCTTAGGTACTAGTTCAATGTCGTCAACACAACATCTATTTCAATAGGTTGATTTATGTTATACCTGACTACCAAATTCCATGTTTCCAAGATAGCATGGTGAATAGGAAACGCTGGTGTGTAAAAAAAATTAGCTACCTATGTGTTGAATAGGCAGCTACCACCGATTGGACTAGCAATAAGATCAGCATCTTTTCTTTCCCTGAAACTATCGAATGAAGCCCATACAAACAATGATTCACTCGGCGTTTTTTTTAACTCATTTACCCTGCAACTTTTAACCAACACTTTAATTTAATTTAGTTACATGTCGGTCTGCTTAATTTGTCATACTAATTAAAACCCCACCACCCAGAAACTCTTAGAGATAATGCCTTCTTTTTGAGCTATTTTGGAACGGCATTAGTCGTGATTGACGCACACGCAGATTCCCTTTACACGTTTCCAAAAGTGACTTTTATGAGCAATTTTGCGAAATATTTTATGATGTTTAGAAATAACTTCATCATAGTTTCTATTATCTCTTCGTAGTCTGATAACGCTTTAAAGTTGTCTGTTATGTTTACCTTCACCAATTAATTTTCTTTATAATTGTGCCCTGTGTGCTAGCCGAGTGCATATATTTTGTAAAATCTAAAGAGAATATTGGTCGTTCAATGGACTACAAGGAATTAAAACTAAAGGCATAGATACACATATACCTTAAGACTATTTTCAATAGGTAAATGTATGGACGAAATTGTTTGAGATATTTTTTGCAGAACGTTGATAATCTGAGTAGGTTTTTTTTTAAAAAAAAATGGTACTTACTTGGATTGGGTGTATAACTATCGACTTGTTGTTTAATTTCTGGGAATCGTTAGGAAATTAAAAGGAGTCAGAGATAAAGCGTTGTGCCGTCGACCCGGATGCTGTCTCAATAGCGGCCCCTACCTAACTGACTCAACTCGAGTCGGAGCTAGGTCACGATGCTGCTATCCTTGTTCCACGCACGAATTTAACGCAGTTCCTCCTATTTTACATGTTTTGATACAAGGTAGGCATAAAAAAAAACAAGTGTTTGATTCATCGCCATCCTCATCAGTGACTAACTTTACTTCAATTTGCCCAGTTGACTGAGATAACTTTGGAATCGGTCGGCGCAAGTTTTTGCCGAAAACACATCTTTGCAATTTTTGTGCGTGGGCACGCTTGAAGGAATGACAAATCATATTTGAGTTCACAATATTCTCAGATAAGGCGAACGTAGTATTATCTCTTTACTTTCTAAAGCTAGATGAAAAAACACGTTGTTAACCTCTGGCAGCGAGAGGCAGGCCACCGCGCGGCAAGGCCGACTGGTTCGGTTGCCGCCGCGCGCCGCGCCCAGCTTGTGCCTGCGCCGCAGCCGTGCGTGAGTGCGTACGCACCGATATGTCTATTAGGTAGTACATAAACGCCTTTGCATATTTATTATGCGTATTGCTAATTTTGACGAGACTGATTAGAATTTTGGGTCCAGCCGCAAAGTAATCCAAAGACTCGATACTCGTAAATATTGTAACAATAACACGATCTGTTTTAAGATGAAAAACTTTTTAATAAAAAAATTAAACCGCCGAAAAGCCAAAAAGTAAATAATAATAAACCTTCAACAAAGTTCCGAACTTAGTTATTGGGGTTGGACAAAGCAGGTTTATTATTTTTTACTTTTCGGTTTTTCGGCGGTTATTTTTTTATGAAAAAGTTTTTATTTTATATTTTTTTGTGGCTATAATCTACTAATTACTACATGCTTAATTTTTGATTACTTTTTGTAATACACAACTCAGTATTCAAATCTGTGAGTAAACAATCAATCATCTCCTGTTTTCTTACCCTTAGGTTTGGAATTTTTCTTTGAAATTTATATGGGACCAACTTTGGGGTATAAAAAACCAATCATCAAAATCTACTACTCTGGAAAAAGTTATGCGTGGTAATACATAAAAAAAAAAAATATACGCGTCGACTTGAGAACCTCCTCCGTTTTTTCGTCGGTTAAAAATTCATTTACTGTTTTGTTTTGTGGCTGATCATAAAAACAAGAAAAGCGTCGGCGACAAATCCGTTTATTCTGCCTTTAAGTAGGTAGGTACCTTACTTAGTAATTATGAATAAATATCAGCGTTTTCTTTCTACTGTTCTTGTGTTTATATTACTGCGTGTTGATAGCATAGCATGACATTGATTTAAACAATAATGGTCTAAAAACTTTGCTATCAGTTCTTCTAATAAGAGACAATTTTTTTAAATTTTATAATCCTGATATTTTAGAGAAGTGGTTTCAGACGCCGAAATCCTATATGCATACTGTACATACAGGCTACAGTCGGTTCCAATGTGGTGGTGTCATTGGCGCCTTTGGAATATCTAGCCTTGCCAATCAGAACGTTTGACTAACAAATTCTAAAACAAACCTTCCCAGAATTGAGATTGGTGTCATCAAAAATAAAAGTTCAAAGAAAGTTGTAACGAGATTGTGATAATTCATTAGATCGCCTAAGGAAAATACGTAAAATACGTTTTGGCTGGAACAGTAGATCCCATAATAAAATCATCGGCCGGAAGTCGATGCGTCACTAGTGCGTTTTCGTCCACTTCTGTTAGTGTGAGTATCATGTGCGGTCTACAGTGTAGGTAGTACATACGGCGTAGACACTATTATATTATCGCTGCTGATTGTCAAGAGTTTGCGAGGAGACAACCGACTTTACTGGAATATAAAATAAACAGTCTTGGATTCGACTTAAAAACAAAGTAAATCTAAATTAACTGTTATGTACTTAGTCGTGTTCATTTGTGTGATGTAGTGGTTACACGTTGCTCTAACGCTTGTATAGTGTTACTGATTATTCGTGTGTGCGTTTATTTACGTACACGAGCGCCGACTCGTCCGAGATTCAAATTTAGAATGCCGTCTCCGCCATGTTGTTCTCAGTGAAAAACCCACGATCCATCGTTTGGAAGCCGTGGATCTGTCGCAAGATAACGTGGCAAATCCTTTTCGGTTTTCCCAATTTATACCTTTACTTCCCAAATATATCTAAGTTTACCTATCGCTGGATTATGATAAGGTCTTGACATGAATTTCCTCTGGTCTTCAATACCTATCTGTATACAATTTCTAAATGGAGACAAAAATGTAATAGTTTATGTTAGGTAGAGTTCTTTATCCGTCTACAGTTCTGTTACCTATCTTGAGGCCGTCTGAAAATTCAGTTAACGTAAATAAATGTTGTTGGTTAGTAAAACGTAAGTGTATTCATGTGAATGAATGAGTCACGCTCAGAATTGGTTTGGTTCAGTTATTCGCCAGATTGTTGCGAAGTAACCGCTTAGATCTGTTGGAACATTCGTTAATGTCCCTTTGTCCTGCTTTTTCATGAAACCACTATAAATTGTAACTAACGATCGGTTTTACATAAGATGTCTTGTTGTTGTTAAACTTATGGTTGTTATTCTTCTAGCTAGAGATGCAATGATTAGGTAATTGACAGATGTAAGATACCTACGCAGAATATAATATAGGTACAGCTTCCTGTGATTGTTCAATTAGCTTATTTCTATTAGGTTTGTGTAGGCATTATTGGCTATTTGTCGTTTTCATGATCTTTTAGTGTAGGAGTAAGCAACGATATCGACCAAACAAATTATTAGTTGTAGTGAAACTGGTTTCATGTTTATTTCATAACGCACGTGTCTGGTGACAACAATAATATTCACATTAATGGCGCAGTTTTATTTACACTGATACTGATCACTGACACTAGAACAATGTTTGCCAACAGTCGCTTTGTTGACGAAACGACACACTTCGGTTAACGGTACACATACGTACCTACTGTTTATGCTACCATCTATTGCATTACCACTACAAAGAAACCATTTGCATGTCAATATTGTGTCGATATTCCACGATTTCCACATGAGGTGCTGATTGTTGCACTTCGGCCGTTTTCTCAATTTGTAAGAGAAGGATAGCTCTCATTTATTTATTTATTCAAATCACGCCTAGTCAACACTCTGTGGTTGACGTAGAGTAGATTAACTCCATTCAGGCGACAAATCATTTTATGTTCGGTACGGAAAGTAAATAATATTCAATTTAATTTGTCATTGCCTTGTTTCAAAACAAATTTGACTCCCGCCGAAGTTGACGTGGTTTCCGGGTAGCACAGAACGTAAATGCTATATTATCCCCTCTTCACGTAATATGATTGGTTTTTGACCTTAACAATTGTAACAGTGAAAGACCCGTTTAAATCTGTTTAGCAGGTTTTAAGTGAACTTGTAAACAGAAGCAAACATCTGTACAAAATGTAGATTTGAAACTGTTCTTACTGTAAGTTCAGATTGAAGATATGGTTGAGGTAGATAGGCTGCCTACCACTAGAAAACCCTACCTACTTTTAAGTCTTTTACTTGATCATTAAGAATTGTCATACATACAAGGTGACATGGAGTGCCGGGACATCGACGCGCAAATTGTAGGGAACTATGAATTTAGTCAGCACTTGATTCTAGACCCCCAGCGCAGAATTTTTCGTCATTATAAAAAAAATTATCTGATATTTCATAGAACAGTGCAAAATCTACGCGGACAAAATTTTTAGGACAGTAATAGGTTTTTTTTAAAAAAAACCGACGAAAAATTTCATCGCCCTCTGCATTGAAATTTATCGGTTCAGAATCATGCTGAAATTCTATGGTTGCTCAACGATATCCCAACCTGTATAGTAAATGCCGAGCACTACTAAATCCAGTGAATACGAAAAGCTTCAAGAGAAACGAAATCGTCGCCTTTTAAAATAATTGAGCTATGTAAAAGACAAAGCGTCCTCATTGAGTTTTAACTATACAGTTAACGCCGGAATCATTTATGTGCATTCGTTACCTTTAGCGTATTCTGTGGCCTTCAGTTTTTAATTTATTTACGTAGGTGAATGATGCCCATTATAATTTTTATATCGGATAACGAAAAGTGCTGTCAGGTTAAAGGACAAAACGCAGTGTTCCAAGAAATTGTATAAAACGTCGTTCTACATTACATATTGTAACCGCACATGAACTTGATTATGTAATCAATCCAGGAATAAATAAAGCTGATTCGTTTCGAGGTTACTCGGTTTGTGCCTCGTGTTGTTGTGTATCGCGGCGTCTATTGTGTGGTGTTGTGTGCAAGTGGAGAAGTGGGAAAATTGCGCACCAGACGAGGATGTACGTCCGATATGACGCGTATCCGGTGCAACCAGAGCGGCGTCTTACACCCGCCGCCAGCCGCCTGGCCGCAACATGCACACTACAGATGCTGCTTGTGGAGATTCGAGATTCAGTGTTTGGATCGTAACATCGTCTAGATTTAAGTGGTTTCAATTGTAACTGATGCGGGCTATAATCACGTTTTAACGTCACCTCGCGATTTAATTCTAATGGATGTTTTGTAGTATAAAGAATACAATAATAGAACTCATTTAAATTACATATTTATAAAATGACCTACGTGAAGGTATAGTAGCATTAGTAGGTAACTTATGTAAGTAGTAACAAATTTCGTTTCTTTCTTTGTCTTGGTACTTATTACGTATATACCTACTAAGCACTAAGGTACTAAGCTTTGTTTAGTAAAACTAAATACCTAGGTATGGTCCAAATACGGCATTACATTTCCCGTCTTTACCAATAAGTATTTGACATGCATACAGCAACTGCACGAAACATCGTACCTAGTACAAAAAGTGTTGTGGGCGCTAAATTGTTAATTTTGCATCTAAAGTCCATTACACCTACCTACTTACTTGATGACAAAGAGTGAAAACATTTTATGTGTTATCACAGCGTCGTCCCTGTTGTATATCGGCGTCTATACGTAGGTACGATAATGTATTGGCATCTGAATGAGATTTTGCGAGCTGCTACTCAACCATCATAGTTATTTTAATGTTTATGTTACGTCGACGGACGCGATGCCAACTTTATTTTCCGTTTAATTGAAACACGAGGCATTTCACCGAATTCGTCATATTGTGCTCGCGAATCTGTTTACGATACACAGTTAAGGTACTTTGTTTGCGATGCGAGGTTCGTATTGAATTGAGTGGCTTAAACAGTTTTCCTCCTCTTTATGTTAAAGTCTCTCATTTGTACCCGTCCGATTCCTAATTCGTTGCACTGCTAAAGTGGAGTATTCACCTAAAATAAGATTCAGAACTGGTTAAAATAATTCCCAAAATTTACTTACTTAACCTCTGTTGCGATTGAAATCATTAAGGTCCATAAAAACTACCAAAAAAAACCTGACTTCCGGAAAAAACACTACAAAGTGAAAACTTACTTCAATTTCGGAAGTCGGTAACTTTGGTTAGATATATATTTTACTAATTTATTGTCAGCAAACACTACAAAGGAAGGCTCCTTTGTAGTGTTCCGGAAGTCGGTTGTATTTTTTTTTGGAATAAGTTTTTATTTTTCACTTTTTAGTTATAGTACCTACCCCACACTGATTCGAAATTTCATCATCCTTGGGGTCAAAACAATGCAGACCTATTTATGCGATAGCAGCAATCGCGGATGATTTGCTGACATTTTTTGAAAAGTTCCGTTGTCTGTCTCCGAAACGCATCATCAAATCTATATGAAATTTAAATGGGACCATTCGAACAAAAAAATAATTTTGCAAATCGGTTCATATATTTATGACGGGAGTTATGCCCGAACCTCCACCTAACTCCTAACCGTTAAAGAGTTGTACCTTCCTTCGTCAGCTCAGCGTCATGAGATGATGATGACCATACGCAAATGTCTCAATATCTTTAGAATATAGATGAAAAACATTGTTAATACCAATTACATTTGAGGGTTGCCCTCGATTTCCCTGGGATTCCATCATCAGATCCTGACTTAGTGCCAGTGGGACCACCTTGGGAATATAGGTACTTTTTCAAATACCAATATAATTTTGAGAATCGGTCTACAAATAGGGGAGAAATCGATGAACATACATTAAAAAAAAAAACATACAGTCGAACATATAACCGCCTCCCTTTTGGAAGTCGGTTAAAAACTTATTGTCATTGCAAGTGGTGTGCTGGGTACTTGGTCCAATTAAAGACTGGTTAAAGCAGTTGATATTAGCATCTCGATAACATTCGATTTGGACAGCCGACAGGCATCAGCGGCGCAGACACCAACACCGGGTGCGTTGTGCAACAGTGGAAGGCCTTCGCACGAGAGAAATGGCGGCTGTTTCTTTACGCTCCTTGTCATATGGCGATTGTTCGACTATAATGCATTTAGATTCTAATTTTGCGAGGCTTTGTGCGTATGTACTGTTAGCAGCTTAGGAGCGTTGCGTTATCGAAACAAATTACGTGGTTGGTATCTTGCCTTAGAATTGCGTTCTGTGAAGTCGCGTTTCTCCATATATTTAATTTAGGTTGGTACCTATGACACCGTCGCGGAAAGGAAGCTCCTCATTCAATGCTCTAACTTCGCAGTATCTAACAACAACACAACCCAAACATTATTAAACAAATGGTTTCGTAAATTAATAATGCTTTGTTGTTATGTTTTCTGCGGTAACATAATTCGATCACTAGATAAAAAATTAATATGCAGTTGATCACCTTGCTCAGGGATGATGCAGATGATAATGTTATGACGATGACATAACGGTTCAGCACAGGTTATACTTTCTCTTCACTGATTCATAATTTTATTTGCGCGGAGGATACAGTCGAAACGTAGGTAAAATACTTTCTCATTTCAGCTTTGCTTTTTTCATTACGTATGAAATCTGCAATTTGCGTGTATAACACTTATAAGTAAAAAATATTTTGGTACCTTACCTACATTTTGAATCTTTAGATCTTTTCAAACGGTTTCCAATTCACTGTGAAGATGACTAAAGCTAACCAGGTATCCATCCGTGTTGCCAAATCCAGTCATCTGCGTTCTGAGAACGATCGATTACGTGTTTGCCTTTGCAGATTGTGGGCAAAATAATGTGAATGTGTACAAACAAACACGGTGAGCGCGGGTGGCAAGTCGCATGTTAGATATAACAGTTTGGTCGGTGTTATGCAACTCGAGTCATCCTCTCCCCCACCCCCGTCGCCCCCTTCACCTCCCCCCACCCTGCGCAGGCGCAGGCTCCACTGTAATTACACACTTGCCCGCACACCCCGTCGCCCGCACCGTTGTTCACCTGAAGTGGCGTGATGTGCCTACATCACACATTTCGTCCATAATGCAAACCACATCTTTTTCATTAAACTTGAATATTGTGGCCAGACAAACAAATATCTATTTTTCATATGTTTTTGCAGTTCATATTTACGATCTTCTGACAGTTTTTCAGTTATGAATATTTCTGATGTTATTTCAGCCATTCGTTGCAAGTAAAGCTACCTACCTATTCTAATAATATTTATAAAAGTACCTACCTACCGCCATAAGTCCGGTGGAAGTGATCCGGGAGTTCTCTTCGTTAACAAAAGACTAAGAGACAGACACATTGCAAGATTAATCTTATAGTTCCCAAACACTTAAGACGATCGAACCTCCTGTGATGAATATGGCAGAATCAACCAAACTATTGATACCTACCGAGAGCTTGGTTAACGATCCTTTGCTTAGTCGCTATCCCAATCCTTAATCAAGTCAACTTGTGCAGTCCACTGGGGAACACGAACCTGCCCCAAGTAGCGCAAATCGGACAGCTTGGCGGATTCCGTTCCACGCGTGAGCCAAAGATTACCATCTTTGATGTACCGAACCTGCATTCTTTAGGTGTTGGATCATTGGTTTATCTAGTCCACTTTAAATAGACCAGTTTACACTGTCTACTACTTCAACTTAGAATATCTACTTGAATACTTATAAAATGTTAGCATTTCTATTTATATCTATATCAAAATATTCTTACACGAGGCGATCGAAAACAATGGCTTCATCTATATCTAATTAACTAGGCATAGGAACTCATATATTATTGCCCATTGAAGTAAAATAAACCATGACTTACGTAATCGCTTGTCAGGTAAACTGTGACAACAATTATTGCAGCATTTCTATATAGAACGAACTCCATCACATATATATACCTGCGATGTACCATATACCTACCATATCATATCACATCTATTGATATAAGACCTGTGCAACTAGCCAACGATATATTTTTCTTCTGAGTCATTCGATTTTTACACGCTACTTACTCTACAGTCATGCATGCGAGTTAGACAGTTAAAAGTTAAATTTATGATGCATTTTTGGAAACAACATTGGAAATCACTTTGTAGTACAGCATACCTATCACACACCTGAGTCCCAAGCAAAAAAAGTAGACGATATCTGGTAGTACCTACTTAATGCATCTTGAAGTTATTTAAATGTGTTGAGACGATCATACATTTGCGAGTATTGCTTATGTATCCCGGTTGGTCGCAGTTGTCCAGCTGACGATTTTCCTAAAAGCTACACATAGTTTGGAAGTAATGAGGAATTAAACGCAGTTGATAAGCAGCGGTGCAGGTGCGCCTGCGCCGTGCCATGTACAGGTGCCTGGCGTGACATCGCTAACAGCTGATAGCGCGCCCAAGTTCATTACCGTTCCGTGCAAATCGATTTGTCGTGGTAATGCCCCCATCCGCTTTCCAATGCACTAAGTTTTTAGCATGGCAAAATAAGATTTGAAGTGCTAAAACTCAATACATCTGGTATATAATTGCAAAAATAAATAAGAAAATCGTTGCCACTGTGGTCTTCGCCGTAATACAGCCGTCAAAATGTAATCGTGGGTGCAACCACGAATGTGATAGTGCCTACTTTCAGTGTAAAGAAAGTAAAAGAGTCATTCATCATGGCGGTGGCTATTCACTGGGTCGCACTCGCACACTGCGTGTCCGGTTTTGTCTACAAATTGGTCACATCGACCGCTAAGTGGGAAGATTTGGCTCACACGATGCCGATGTTGCTAACGGGTTTATAATGAATGTTTTACTATTCACAAGTAATGTCTTTGTTCGGAAAATACGTTTCTATTACAATTTATTTTATAGACCTAATGTAATTTTGGGATTTCCCAGAAATCATTTTCAAACAGTTTCTTACATCTAAGATGTTTACGGTGTTGATGTTTGTTTCCAGTCACATAACGAAGACGACGACATGGGACGACCCGCGCAAGACCCTGGCGGCGCAGTCGGTGGCCGGCAGCGTGCAGCACCAGAGCACGGACGCGCTGCTCACGCAGGCCGCCCCGCCGCAAAACATACCCAACACACCCGCACCAGGTGCATATCTATTGATCTTGATAAACTTTACTAACAGAATCGTAGACAATTCCCTTAGCATTATAAGAAAAAGGTAAGGACTGGATTTTGCAAAAATGCAAACTTTAATCAAAGAAAAATAAAACGAACTTAGGTGAACTTAGGTGAACAACAAAACATCGTCTGCAGGATGGATTTAGGAGAAGGGGCAGTAAGGGCAGGTACCTTAACCGTTGCAGCTACAGGAAAACTTTCTTAGAAGACTGTCCATATCTTTTGGAGTAATTGCTAACTGCAGTCAATTCTCACGTTTTAATTTCATGTTGCCAATCGAGGCAGTCTCGTACAAGGATTAAAATACTTCTTCTGTACCAACAGCGGTTAGATTGCCAGGTATTAGTAAACTCATAAATCGAAAAACCTCTTCCCATACATTTCGTACTGATCATCCGCATTGCCACGATCTTTTACAAAGTATTTAATTACGAATGACCAGTTTCTGAGAAAGATACTTACAGTAAATAAATAAATATGTATAGGTGCTCGTAAATGAACACTGTTATCTGTGCAAAAGATATAGATAAGGAAATTAATTCATATCGACTAATTATTTTGGAATCGTCAGTTTTTACAATAATTAATTGAACTTAAAGATAACTAAAACCAACTTCCTGCTGATGTGTTAGGTGCATTGGAGTAATGTTGAAAACTGAATAAAACTACCGAAGGTAGCTCCTGTGGTGTTTTTAGATCTGATCGGTGTATTCGTTAAACTTACTGTAACAGCGGGGTAATGTGACAGGTCAAGATTCTATTGATAAGACAAAGGGAAATATTGATCAGACGGTTAATACAAATCTTGTGATATAAGGTTAACGGCAATACTGCATAGTAAAGGGGATAGCCAAATTGTGCTGGCCTATTGAAGAGCTTTTGTGCTTGACCAATTAATAGTCTCCACTAGTGTTTACTTATAAATTACTTATTATACCTATAAAGACAGCTATGTGTAGGTAACTAATGAAGACCATATATTAAAAATAATTCCATTGATGAGGAAAGGAACAAGCGGTTAAGCTAAATTTCCTGTGAATTAAATATATTCCAGTCAACTTAATTAATTAATAATACTGTATGTAATTAATTACCTACGTTACAAGTAAGCTCTAGAATTGCCTCAATGCTGTAATTAAAAGGCTCATGTTTGTACCCATATCGTGCCATAGCGCTGAATGACGTCTATGGTATTTCCATAACATAAAAAGTATTAACAAAATACTGATATGTTTGAGGATAATAACAATTGTTTGAACCTAATGGCGTAAATCTGAAACTCGGTTCTTTTTTAATTAACGAATTAATCATTGTCCTTTGTCCTTGTTTTGTAACGAAAAAGGCAATGAAAATCTGCTAAATGATAAAATTCAATGGGTGCTTTTTTATCCTGATCAATACCTAGAAATATTGTAGCTCGAGATAAGTACAAGTAGTGTGCATTCAAACTAGATTTTTAACATTTCGATAGACCTACATAGTCATTCTAAGAAATATAATTAATGGTGACGTTTTTAAAACGTTTTTCTTACTATCGGATCAATTTTTTCATCTAGTTAACCTATGTACCTATAACTGTTATTGCTAATAGTTACTTTATAGATTCGGTGGATTTCATTGTCTTTAACTCTGGATTCAATTTTCACGTGATCTAATTGGCCACAGTGGCAAGTTTAAAATTATCATGGAACTAAAATAAAAACAAGTAAATAACCCGAATTCTAAAACTGATTTTATGACGGGAATTAACGCGTTGTTTCCGTCGGTCGATGCGAGACGAGCGTTGAAAGGTGTTCGGAAAATACATCGGTGTCCCGGCGCCCGCGCAGCCCGCCGGCGGCCATGGCGCCCGCGCCTTTCAGCGCCTTGCGACACATCCGCCTTACTCTACACGCAGACTACTACACCACAACTAACCAAACTACGCACCTCTTTGTCTTATCATAAGAAATAGCTTATTTTGCTTATATTTTTAATAATACCTATTGACTCCATTTGTGTCATACACATTACTTACGCACTTGCACTGGAGTGTTTGCACGTGCTTACCTTTATGAGTTCATATTTAAAGATATGACAGTTTTGTTAGTACGTGACCTATTCACGTATCAGATCACGTTCAGTAGAGCTGTGCCAGCGCCACCTCGGCGGGCCGGGAGCCGCTCATCGCAGCAAGTGACACTGTTACATCTAACTTTATCTTCGCCACACTACAAACACCTATGTAGATCAGGTGACAATACAAATAATTGTGTTTCCACAGCGCGTTCCTCCTTAATCTCATGTCGCGATAACATACCACAACTCGTACGACTGAATATCTTTCGTATAACGCATCTCTTGTCAAAAGAAGTTGTTTTGGAACCATCTATCAAAATCTTGATGGGATTTATTAGCTTTGAAAACAGTAGTCTCACATTGTTGACCGCATTTATTCGGGGCTGTGTATAAACAATAAAGTGTTCAAGTAGCAATAATTATTATTCACCCTGTTTCGTAGTTAAATCTTACAGCGGGTAAATAGTACAAGCTGGCGGTAGAGGCGGTCATAACGTAATGCTAACGTAATATCGCGGTTAGTCGCCGAGCTCGCGAGCCGCGCCGCGCTGTGTCTACTGTTGAGTAATGATGATTGTAAATAATGTGTAATTACACGGCACGGACCGCACAAAGGCAACATAGTTAATAAAGAAATTATCTAGATTGCAACTATGATAAAGTGCATTGTTTTTATGGGCGGTCATAAGAACTTACTTGGGGCTTGCATATGTATATTGTTATGTAAATGCTGAAGACAATAATACATAGGGATCCTTAATAAAATAGGCTTAAAATGAAATAATCTAATAACCCCCTCAAAACACTTATCACCCCAGTTTAGCTGCTAAACTTAGGTACGTTCTGCGACTGAAGATACGGGCTGCTGGTGATGAGTCTGGAAGTACCTACCATGTTTCTGAAGAATATAAGTGTTTTTCCCCAAAAGATCTAGGAAAAGAAAAGTGAAGCACGTAATACTTAGATGTATTTATACAATTAGAATAGATTAACTTTAATAGCGATGATATTGGTGATCAATTAGTCGCCCGTGAATCTGAATTGTTTATGAATGATTAGTTGTTTGTTGCGCTGCGCGTACACAAAGCGTGAGCGCGCGCGCCTCCGCGGCACCGCTCCGCGCGTGCGCCGTGATTCATTTTTGGAAGCGAGTGCCAAGAGCTGGGCAGCTCGCACTCGTCTGGCGCCGCCGTTTCTTGGAACGAGCTCTCGCCGACCTTCCCGTTGTCCACCTGATTCTCAATCACGTGTGCGTACGTCTTAGTTCATAATGTGCTGGCTTGCAACTAGTCGCTGTTGAGAGAATCATTAGTTATTTTCCTACAAATGACAAGTGTAACGTTTCAAAGGTACTGATTACGTACGTTTGATTGATTTCAGCAGCGAAGAGTACAAGTAGTAACACACCGACGGATCCACTAGGGCCCCTGCCGGAGGGTTGGGAGCAGGCCGCGACGGCGGAAGGAGAAATCTACTTTATAAATCATGCAGCTCGCACCACATCCTGGTTCGATCCAAGGATACGTAAGTATACAACATGTACAGTGAATGTCAACAACGCATAATTATCTCGTACGATTGTATAATTATACCTACTTGCTTGAGTAAAAAGACTTGTATCACGAAGGCAGGTGCTGATCCCGCAGTGTAATAGGAAGTGTCGTGAGTGTGTGGGCTGATGGTGTTTGTTTCTGTTTCCAGCGCAGCACCTGCAGCGCACGCCGGCGGCGGGCGGCACGGGGCCGGACGGCGGCTGGGCCAACGCCTCCCTGCAGGCCTGCCAGCAGAAGCTTCGGCTGCAGTCGCTGCAGCTAGAGAGAGAGCGCCTGAAGCAACGCCAGCAGGAGATCAGACTCCAGGTATTGACACAAAATTGTAGTTAGTGACTAGTTTTAAGCCGCAGGTGTGTCCCTTTTTAGGAGGCTACGTTCAGATGCGCAATTCAATTTTCAATCGCCGTTCAGTATATTATGAAATAGTCTCCATCGCTTTGAAATTACATGTAATGATGACAACAATGTGAATTTGGAGGTTAGCGTAGTATTTCAATATCTTAATGGAATGATCACCTGTTTATCATGTTCGTTTTTGTGGGGTAGGTTATTATAATGCACTCATTTACATACGATAGTTGATTCCGTTTCCTCAATATGATGACTTCCGCATTTATGCGGAACAGCTAGTTGATACGAGTACGTCTGACCTTTGCAACACTTCGAAAAATCTGTTTTATTCGTAATCTGCAGAACTATTTGAGATAATACTGGAAGACTCTGCCCTAAAATCGATACTCTTCTTCTTATTTTCGTGTCGATGGTACTCCTACACCTTCTACTTTTTTTATATAGTTTGAGCCCAATAGGTGGCCACCACCTAAGGTTGATACGTATACGCAACTTTTGGTATACCGAAATGTCACACCCACTTCCATTCAATATGGTCTCGGTTAGTAGAAGAATAGACGAATAAATGTATGACTGTGACAGCAGAATCGTTTCGAAACGCTTTCATGAATTAATCAAGCGATCCGACAATATTTAGCCAGATTAAGAGGGGCGGGGCCTGCGCGGAATTTGAAAAATGAGTATTTGAAAAAACTATTGTCGTCGCTGTCAGTAAATCTGCCCCCGTAGTGTGTGATAGGGACGGCTGCAGCTCAGACCGAAATTAACACAAAATTGTTGACGAGATCGACGGCGACGTCTCGTACACTCCTTTTTTCTCCCCGAATACTGAGCCGATTCAATTATTTTTTACATTAATATTTATTTTAAGAAAAAGTATGAATAGGTTCCTAAATTTTTTTTATGTTAAAAACTTTTCTAATTAGTCTGGTAGTCCTCTATTCACGGCTATAAAAATAGGGCATTTTTTGTAAGTTTTAGAGGGTCTTATTTTCTTTACTAATTAGTTGCTGAGAAAAATAAAATGACTGGGACGTATTTACAGCAGACCTTGATTTTATGAAAAAACAAAAAAATGTCTAGGGGAAGAAAAAAGGGGAATACATTTGTATGGAGAATCGCACGCCATGTTCCCTCTTAATTGCAAGATTGCAAGTACCTTATTAAACAAGATGAGAACCACGTAGGTTAGCTTTCTAAATGATAAGCAGCTCGCGTGATGTGCGTTATCAATGTTATCTTCAAGTAGTATCCTGTATCTTATGAATCATTAATAATGCATGATGTTATTAGGTGCTCTAGTTTATTTGTCCGTTTGTGTATCGGATTACATTTCACCTTGCTCGTCAAAATTTCTGATCGATCGATTGCACACCTGCGATATATAAATATTTGCTTGCCTAGGCTTATTAAGCATCAGCACAAGCATTTTTAAATTTTTGACATCTCAGTTCATGGAAAGAGCCAATGTAGTACCTATAAATACTGCATAAAAAACATGACACCAAATTTGCCTTAAAACTACAACTCCATTATTCGGATTTCGATTCGATAACGAAATTGGAAACATAAGTACTTTACCTACATAAATCAAAATAATAAGTAGTTATCAATATACCTTTTCCCGTATTCCAGCAAGAGCTAATAATGGCGCGGCAGTCGTCGTCCATCGTCTCGTCTCTGGCGAGCAGTACGGGCGTCACGAGCACAGACCTGCCCCTGGATCCGTTCCTGTCGGGACTATCGGACCACCAGCGACAGGAATCCGCTGACAGCGGGCTGGGGATGGGAGTCCCGCACTCCTACTCCATGCCACACACGCCTGAGGGCTTCCTCGCCGGCATGGATGACCGCATGGACTGCACCAGCGAGGCCGGCGCCAACCTAGACTCCACCGACATCACGCTAGCCGACAACCTCGACTCTACTGACGACTTGGTACCTTCTTTACAGGTATTTTTGCCTGTGTTATACGCATAATCTAACATTCTAACACCTGAATACAACAGCAGCATGATTGTAGCATGTAACCGCGTAGTCAGCGTAGTCGTAGTGTTCGTTGCACTACGGCGTAGCCGGGCCGCGTGGAGTCGGATTCCTTAATCGACTACGGCCTACGGCGTAGTCGAGTCCTATGCTACGGCGTAGTCGAAAGAGACCCTGATAGACTACGCCGTAGTTAGCGTTGTCGTAAGTGTAGCCGCTTCAATGATGTGTCAATTTTTGTTTTTCACGAATTCAAAAGTAAATTGCCTGTTTTGATTTTATTATTTATCTACCTAATTTACTAGAAACTAAATAATTATAGGATTGGCTTAAATAATTGCATATTTATTTGCACGTAACTAACAGCAATTACTGCGTTTTTTTTAAACCTCTTTAAATACCTCTTACCAACTAAATTTGCGATTGTTTGTTTTGATTCTGCTAATAAAACAAAAATAACAACGATGACTCGCATGACTCACTGACATTTCGTTAAAACGTTAAAAACAACGTCGTTTGAAGACATTCTCGAGATGATCGGTGCGAGAGAATGTATAGAATGTCTAGTGCTTCATTTACGGTTGTTATAATGTGCGAAATATGTACGTTTCAGTTGAACGAGTTCACAAACGACATACTCCTGGACGACGTGCAATCGCTCATAAACTCGACGCCGAGTAAGCCCGACAACGTGCTGACGTGGCTGTAGGGGGCGCGGGCGCAGCTCGGGCGCGGCTCGTGTACACCATGCTTACAAACTTTCAAATTAGGTATTATATGTTTAATGTAGCGTACTTACCGCTTGAATGACGTCGACCGCTATAACAGTGTCGGTGACAAAACGGTAACGAAGGTGTAAATTTCACTTTGAAAATGACAATTATAGCATAACATGTGTAATGACTGATGTGGGATTTTGTGTGCTTATGATTTAGGATAGTAAGATACTTTCAGAACCAGTACGATGGCTTCCATGAGAGCAGGTGGACCGATGCGGGATAATGCATTTGTTGAAAACGTCAAATGTAATTTCAAAAGTTGCCCACATCGGTTTACCTACTCCCTATTATATCTGCTCGCTTTTATGCAGAATTGGTTTTACTCTGTCTCTGCATTTATTCGAATGAGATAGGAATACAAAATTGTGTGAGTTAAATATGTGTTTCTACTTCGTTGTGGTGAACATGTGTGGAATCTTGTATGTCTGACTTTACAACACATACTCATCGCAATTATTGACTTGGACTCCTAAGTATTGTAAATTAGTGCCTTTTCACCCATAGTTAGCGCAGAAACGCTAAATTAACATAAGGAAATAGTAATAATCTTTGTCTTTTGATGTGACTTTTTGCGCAATACAATAATGGTGCTCGGATTATATAAAGTTTCACCCTGTTCAAGTAAGAGATGAGCTACGAAAACCAAGCTAAGTATCGGGAATCAGTAGAGCAAGACTATCACGAATGGCTAGTCATGACGTTAGGTACGAGTGCACGCGTGTGCAGGGGTACAGTGTGCACAGTGACGACGCCGGCACGACTCGGCGCGCGGTGACTGCAAGCCTTCTTTCGTAGCAGAAAGCAGTGGCGTTGCAACGCAATCATTCGTGAACTTAGTTTCCCATATTCTTTTCATAGAGACTATCGGAAATCGTATTCTATAAATCGACAAACAAACAATATTTTATGATATATTATATTTTAAAATTAAGATTGTGATAACATCTTGATGTAACAGTGCCTTATTGTGCCTTGATAAAAATTATTTATTGTTGTAATAATTTAGATAATGTTGAGATATTTTTACAATTTTCTATTGTCGAATGATTGATGTAATAGTGATTTGACAGAAATAAACTACTTATGTACTTGTAGAACGTTGTTTGTCAACTTACACCGTCCTTGTGAATTTTCGAGATTATGAATAGACGTTAAGTTTTAATAGTTAATCATGAAGTAGGTAATAATGTTGGCAACTATTATGTTTACTTATTATAGTTGGGTTGTAAGTGAACAATGTGACTACCTAAGCAATATTCATGTGTATGGGTGCAGCTAGCTACATAATGTTAGAGAGTAATTGGAGCTCGAAATTTTGCCTCTAAGTGTCTTACTCGAAACATTGTTATTGTCTGATATTATGGATTTATTGAAATAATAACATTGTTAACTGCCTCCGAGCAGGCTCTACTATTGGTGCCAACAAAGTATAAAATCTAATTTCGATATCCACTGTTATGTAATTAGTATTACTTCATTAAGTTTAGTATTCAATTCATCAAATCATCGTGCATATTATCATATCAACAATTCAAAATATTTCAAAATTTTGTAAGCCCACCTAGTCTTTAGATTTTTGTATGAGTGTATTGAATTCAGCTAGCTTGATTGAATAATATGATAATGGAATTAGGCCTTTAATATCAAATGCTACATTGAAAACTTTGCCATATTAGTAAAAGTACTATTATTCTTATAAGACTTTAATGTAATCTTCAGTTATGACGCATAGCAATAAATAGCATCTGTGTAACTATTGTAATTAGAGGTAACGGTGCTGGGTTGATGATACATTTAATTTTGTATTCTGTAGATCCATTTGTTGTATACTTTATATTTGTATTTGTCGTGTATTAATTCTAAGAGTCCGTAAGTTTGGATGCTTCTCATATTGTTCGGTTCATTATTCTTCACTCGCTCCCTCCGCGCCGTGTTCAGTGGGAGGGAGAGGGTGACAGCGGTCGAACACTCCCAGTCGGTCCCAGTGCCGCCCGCGCGACACGTCGACACACATTCCAAGTTACAGTAGCGGCGCCGGCGCCGCGCACGAGCACGAGCCCTGCCACTCGCTACAGAATAATATTCAGAACAATATCTCAAGTGTAAACTGTAATCAATTATTTCTAAGTATAGCCTTTATGAAAAACATATCTTTTCAGTCTGATAACAGATGCAAGTTTTCTATGTAGTGTATGTAACTACGTGTATCAATGTTATAACAATGAAATTACGTGTCAAAGTTATTAATTTACTATAATTTCATTGTAAATAATTCGATATTCTTATAATGAATTAAATAAATATTTGTTTTAATACCTATTATATATTTCACTTCCCATAGTATAATAAGTTCAAAAACACGTTGAAATATTACAATTCAGTTCTGGGTGTTGAAATCTGTTGAAAAAAAAAGGAAAAGTCTGAGAAATGTTTAAATTATTTATTTGTTAACGATAACAAGCAGTGCAAGCATGCCTTCTTTAAAAATAAATATATTATGTACAATATACTAGATGTTACCATGCTCGAGCCAACACCTCCTTCACTGTCGTGCCACCTGTCAAAACGTAATAAAGTAGGGGTTTGTACAAATGTTAGTAGGAATATTAAAAAAAAAATCTGTTGGCAGAGGAATAATAGACGAGAAAAGACAGATATAAGAAAAGGTGACAGTTCAAGCATAGAAAATACCATAGAAACACCTCAACAAACTGTTTTAAAGCTGAATTCAGCCGCGTCATCATGCCTGACATTACATGCTACGATTATTTGATTTGTTCCTAGTTACTTTGAACTAAAGGCAAAGAATTTATGTGTCGTATTTTTAAACAGCATTAAAAAGAGAAAAGTGAAGTAGAAAGCAATAGGTAGTAATGATTCTAACAATCATTATGTTCATTTACAATATGTTTTATAGCATGACTTAAACTCGCAATTAAGTCACTCTTTTTTGTGAAATAGTAGTCCATTTTTTCACTACTTTAGTCACAGAAAAGAGAGTACGATACGTGTGAGTTAAGTAGTCCCCAGTCGCAATAATGGACTTCTCAAGTAACATGTATCCTGTAGGTACTTTATTTATTTATTTGGATTATTTTACAGATGCACTAAATACATTGAAGCTAATTCTGTAGCGTACCGAAAGTTTTTTTTACCTTCTGAGACAGTCAGAGCAAAGCCGACATAACTGTCTCACTACTATACTTCAATTGCCCAATTTCACTAACCGCTAGGTGACACTTTGATGAATGCCACCTGAATAAAAGCACACTGTTCAATTTTCAAAGCTCAGCTTAGCGCCGAGAATTGAAAATCCAACAGTTTATCCAATACGTGTTTATACAGGATAAGTTTCTATCCAGTGCGCAAACAGTAACCATGAATTCAGCAAATCATTTTAGACCGGGGTACTGCAGATATTTTTCGCCGGCTATAAAAAAAAACAAACTGCTGTTTCATAGAAAAGTTCAATACCTACTCAGTCAAAATGTAAGGAACAGCTGATTTTTTTTGTATAACCGGCGAAAAATTTCTGCGCTAAGGGGTCTAGAATGATATGCTGAATTCGTGATTACAGTTTGCGCACGGATGAAAACTTTTCCTGTATACATTTTTAAATTAGAATTTAGGTGTTTCTTAGCGTTAGTGAAGACGGGCAAATATGTTATAGGAATATATCAACCTGATTTGGCAGATCTTAAATTTCTCTGTCTCTTTTTTATATAGTCGTAGTTATTAAAGGATAGCATTTCATTCTGAGTAGATAATTTTTCGGTACGCAACTTAATTTGGGCTATTACCTATATGTCTACTTTGGTTAGGTTTATTAGATCTACTTTGGTTATTTATTTGTATTTTACAAAAAGATTAGCTTTATAAAAGGCAGCAGGGACAAAAAAAACTTTGTCGGTTATTAAAAAAACTCAGCTGTTTCATAGAAAAGCGCAATACTTTCGTGACCAAAACGTATGGAACACCAATTTTTTTTTATCATCGACGAAAAAGTTCAGTATCCTGTACTGGATTCATGGTTACCGGTTGCGCGTCAATGTCCCTGCCAACTTGTATAGGACTAAACTTTTAAACTACGATAAATGCAAGCCACCGATTACTGTCTAAAAGTGGAGGAACAAACTCCCGCTTTCTGATAGGCAAACTACGACCAAGAGCGTCATGTGATTTTAAATACCTAAGGGCTGATTTTTCAATCATCAGGTTTTATCTGAAGAACAAATAATGGCAGTTTGACATATTTTCTATACAAAGATCTGTCAGAACATAATTTTAATGTCAGATTTAACTTTTCTGATAGTTGGAAATTCGGCCCTAACCCAATCCCAGTATTTATACAAATTTGACAATTTGTCAACCAAGTTTTGTCTTCATTGGCTTTTCAAATACTGGCAGAAAAAGTATTCTAGTATTTAAAAGGTGTCAGTGGTTTTAGTTGTAAGTAAACAGTTGATTCTTACAGCAGGATCCTTGAAGCGAGCGTCTTGCGGCAGCTCGCGGTTAGCGATCAGTTCCTTGTAGTAGTCGGCTGACAGTTTCGCAGTGCGCGGGCGAGCCGGGTCCGTGATGTTCACGTGGTAGAAGCCGAAACGCTCACTGGAAAAATATAAGAAGTTTAAGCATTGTGCACTTCTTCTGGCCATAAAGCAAATGGGTTCATCACAATGAGCTGGCCTCTTTGTAGGTATGTACCACAAATGAAGCATACCTAGTTTTTTTTTCAGATTACAAATGACCCCATTCAAAACTACATGAGAATAAAACTTCAGACTTATGAGAGGGAAGATCGTTAACCTGATCAATGAGAAACAAATTATCTTACACATCGTGCATCTGTCGCCCTGGATAAATAGTTCTTTGTGATTGTAAATAAAATAAGTACCCAAGGCTTGGGTACTTATTTTATTTAAAATTCTTCAATTATTTAATATATTTAAAATTCTCTCGCCATTTTATTGGCTTGGGTCCCAAGCCACTATAACGGCGAGGGCATTTTTGAATCAAATAACTTACGAGAATCCAGCCCTCCATTCGAAGTTGTCCATTAGAGTCCACGCTGTGTACCCGAGAACTTTGACACCGTCGTCGTAGATAACGTTTAGGATCTCGCTCAGGTAATCCTAGAATTTATTAAATCTATAATTAAAATTAACACATGAAGCAAATACTGTGTAAGTACCTGATTTTTCAAAAATTACGCAGACGGAGGAGTATGTTTGGCACAGTAAGTTTTTATTCGCAGAGTTACAGGTAGCAACTGTATGAGAGTTGCCGAGAATCGAGCTGAATGGCGTGCAATTGGAGAGACCTATGTCCAGCAGTGGACTGCTGTAGGCTGATGATGGAAGTTTTTATGGAGAAGGAGTGTAGAAAGCTAATTCAATTTTTGATTATTGTTGATTAGAATTTGAATGAATTACGATCACATTTCGACCACTGGCTGGTAGTATATGTAAATATAGGTAAGTCATCGTTTATAGAACATGATAGATCTACAGAAATCGGTGTTTGATTGGCTCTTGAAATGGGCGTAATTACGCTAAGGACAGAAATACTTTATAGCATTGTGTGACCTAAACCCGGGATTTCTGTGTAAAAATGGACTACTAAGTCACGTTTCGTTTACGGGAAACGTAACACGCCTTTACGCTCCGAAGTAGGCACAGTTGCCAATGTAGGACACATTAGGCTAGTTGTAATACAAGTGGTACCTAATAAGGACTGGCACCGTAATTGCATAACACATTAATAAACACAATCTGAATTATTTTAACACGATATTGCTAATCCATTGCTTCATATATATGGAACTATGGTGAAGTGTCTCGCCGCTGCGTAAGCGTGCGTGATCCATCGTCGCCCATGTCCACCGCGCACGAATGAACACATTAAGTAATTTTTTGCTCCGTTGGTGTAATTCCTGTATGGCGTTCCAGAGTAAGTACTTATAAATAAAAATATTTGGATTTTCTAAAAATGAAACCTAGCTAGATCTAGTGTGGTGTCGGATGTAAAAGAATAGCACCATCCCATTTTTTCCCATAGGTGTCGTAGAAGGCGACTAAGGGTTCTTACTAGAGAATGGGCAGCAGTGTTCTCTATGCATTTTACCAACATATTGCGATCGCTAACCCGCCTGCCAAACGTGGCAAACATAGGCCTCCCCTTTTGGGGGAGGCCTATGTTCAGCAGTGGACGTCTTTCGGCTGAAATTATGATGATGATGACTCACATTGAAATAGCTGATGCGGCCATAATCGAGCAAAGTACCGCGGTCAGAGAATCCGTTCTCTGTGATGTAAATCGGTGGGTCGTTGTATGAGCTCTTGCACCAACGCAGCAGGTTCGCGAAGCCAGTTGGTACTACCTGGTGGTGATAATAAGATAAGTGAGTTACGTACTAGGTAAGACCTAGTAACTAAGAAATCGAATAAAAGATCAGTTAAAAGACTTTTGGATATTTTAAATAGGTTTAACAACGTACACTTGAAACAGGATTACATTATTTGGCAATCAATAGGTAAATTTTGAAAATCAATAATATAAAGTCGGTATTTACTCTGAGCCATTCCGAAGCAGAATCCCCGCCGACTTCCATGGTAGTAACTGCACCGATGTCCTTCAACCATGAAGGTGACTTAGCTATAGGATCGACTCCAGCTCCAGTGATCAGATGTGTGGTGTAGTGGTTGATGCCCAGGAAGTCTGATGTACCCTTGATCCTCTGGATCCAGTACTCATCGAATTGCTCCAGACGTGGTTTGTTAAGACCTTCGGCTGCGCTTTGGCGGGCTACATTCTCCAACATCACAGCTGGGTATCCACCCTCAGTCGTGAAAATAGGGTGTGCGAACCAACCGAACTAAACAGAGGAAAAAAAAATGCTGTTATACCAATTAAAGCAAATTATTTATGTTTAAATGCACTATTTTATCTCCTTACTTTGAATTGATTAGCAACTTCAGCGAGCGCCACCTGCTCTTCATTTGCCGGGTCGCTGGGTTCATACCAGATGGAGTTGATGGAGATCATGATCCTTCCATTTTGAGATGGACGGTACTTCTCGTTGTACAAGTGGTAGGATTCAGCGTGGGCCTTCAGCAGGTTGTCACTGCATAAGTAGTTACCAACACCGTGGCTGTCGATCGCTGGGGCTTTCTTGTCGTCACCATAAGCATCTTCGCAGATCTCATAAGGTTCGTTGAACGTAATCCAAGACTTGATTTTGGTTCCGAACTCTCTGTAGCACAAGTCAGCGTAGTCCCGGAAGTAATCAATCATCTTGGGGTTCGACCAACCTCCGAGATCTTGAAGGGTTTGGGGTAGGTCCCAGTGGAATAGGGTAACCTGCAAGCATTACAATTTTTTTTTTTATTTGCGAAATAAAACCATCAATGCTGTTGCTTGACTTGATCATAACCAGTCATAATACTATTTATAATTCGATCTCTTTTGTCACAACAACGTCACTACTAACTGGCCTCATCAAGTCAAAAAATATGTAACGCCATAATAGTTTATTTTTTAACCAATTTATTTTTCTATTATTTAATGGCTTTCATTATTTTGTTAAGTCAAGCTCAGCTTGTATTTAATAAACAAACTTTTTAATTGCATCTCTTTGTTGCAGAATAGTTTGTTTCGAGCAATTTCTGTATTTTTGTGTGAATGAAGTTGGATTAGATTCAAAAGTGACGGGAAGGTAACTGTTTTGAACTTACAAGTGGTTCGATGTTTTTCTCGGCCAATGCATCAAGGAGGTCGTTGTAATAGCGAATACCGTCGGGGTTTATTTCGTCAATGCGGCCGGTAGGCAGGATGCGCGCCCACGACAGAGAGAACCTGTAGAAGTCCACTCCGAGGTATACCAGCTCCTCTACATCCTCCTGGTAACGGTAGTAGGACTCGCAGGCAACGTCGCCATTGGTACCGTCAATGATCATCTCAGGTCGCGAGTGCGACAAGCGATCCCAAACATTTTCAGATTTGCCTGAAAACATTAACAATTTTTGAAATTGGTTGTATTTGAATATTTACGACACTAGTATACGGTACTATATCGAAGACCAAGCCCAATGCAGTAGGTAAATCTGTGGTACTTTAAAAATCTTTTGTAACACTGATGATTTACTTATTTATCTCAGGCTCTGAAATAGGTCATCGACCTAGTAACACGATGTAGGTAATTATATTTTTTCTGTTACTTTCTTCGACTGTGGTTTTAAAATCTATTAATAAATAAGTAAGTAGGTAAAGCTTTATTTTACAAATTTCTATCTATTGTTTTTCCTGTTGTATCGTTTTATACTATCTCGTATTTGGGCAGATAAAAGTTGATCGAGTATCTGTCGAGATAGATATTATCATAATTCCACTTCAAGATAAGATTTTGTCACTACTATGATGTTGTACTTGATATTTGATTATACTATCTGTCAATCCTTTTCTAGCTTCTAGGAATGTTTGCTTAGGATAGGATTCCAGCTTAAAGATATATGTATATTACGATGGTTGCCAAGGGCCATTGTTGGTTACGATACCATTTAGAAGAGGTTTACGGGCACAGGAGACACATGATTTCATCTTTACCATCGGGTGATGGTCGTCATGTATTAAGAATTTATATTATTAACATTTTTTTAATATTTATGTTCATAATGTGTTCATTCGAATATTAGATTATTACTAAATGGTTAATATATTTTTTGTGAGACGGCAATAATAAGTTAGGTGAGATTGTTGATGGTCGATGCTAAGGGCAATCGATGGTAATTTGTTTTGTGAGTAATAAAATATAATTGTTTTGCGGGAACAACGCTTACAACAACATTATAGTGAGTTTTATTTAAAACATGTAATGACCCCATCATATCCTAGGTGTTATTAGGAAGTATTACAGTAAAAGGGCCAAGGATAAAGCGATGGAAACGTTAAGTTACTAACTGGAGACCAAAATAAATATGATTATTAAATCGAAGTTTTCCGAAATTATTTTTGCCCGAAAACAGTAAACGAAAATAATCTTCTGTTAGCGACTACTCACCACTGACATTCCATGCTCCCTCGATCTGATGGGCAGCTGTCGCCACGCCAAACGTGAATCCTTCAGGGAATTTAGTGTATGCGATGCTTCTGTAAAATTACATAATACTGCTTAATTATTTGAAATTATAATATACTAGCTATTTCACGACTTCGCCCACGTAGATGTTGGAAATTTCCCTCGGGAACGTACAGGGCCGTTTTTAATCTATTGGAGGCCCTGGGCACTAGAATAAAGGGGCTCCTATAGATAGTTTTAGCATACCGCTTCGGATGGGTTTGGTTTTCATTTGACCACGCATACAGAAATAGAAGTAACTTTGTCATGTTGTGCAGAAAAGTTTGAAAACTAAGTGTCGGATGTAGGCATGAGCTAGCAAAGCGGGATAACTTAGGTTTTCTTTTGAAAGCATCTAGCTACGACACTAGCAGAAACTAGAGGGCCCCACCGTATACGGGGCCCTGGGCACTTGCCCAAAGTGCCCAGTGGAATAGATGGCCTTGGGAACGTACCTACTACCGGGATTAGAGTACTCTATTTGGTAAACCAGTTAAAAACTATCTGTGTGCTAAATTCCATCCATGTTATAACTCTATTGTTTTACGCGACGCGCGCCAGTAAAGCTCCCAGTTGCCATAATTTTTTCCGATATCTTCAACTATCCTCGTAATATTTCAGCAAATTTACATAAAATCCTAATTAATTATACACTTACTTAAACCTTCCTCTTGAATCCCTCAGGCAATATTTAAAACCGTATGAAAATCCGTTCGGTAGTTTTAGAGTCTATCACGTTCAGACACACGGACAGACGCGGCGGGGGGACTTTGTTTTATAATTATTAATAATTATAATTATTATTAATTTTTAATTATTGTGTTTCTTTGTTACAGTGATATAAACATATCATCCCGCTTGTATTTCCAGAAGGGGTAGGCCCCTGGGCGTCGGAACCCTGGGCAATATTTTCCAGGCATAGGTACTTAGCTAAAGTACATCTCTGATGGCCATTCTACTATTTAGTCAATTCGCAGTGCAGGCGATAAGGTACCGATATAAATAACAATGACTGATTTACAACAATCGAATCTTCTACAAGCGATAACGAAAGTTGCAAGAGTCAATGTCCTTTCACAATCCTATAGCAAAGGTTTTTTTAGGAAACCGATAATAATCAGGTCAGTTGGTACTAAACATGCTAGAGACAACTGTGAGTAATTTTTTTAGGGTTCCGTAGCCAAATGCCAAAAACAGAACCCTTATGGATTCGTCATGTCTGTCTGTCTGTCCGTCCGTATGTCACAGCCACTTTTTTCCGAAACTATAAGAACTATGCTGTTGAAACTTGTTAAGTAGATGAATTCTGTGAACCGCATTAAGATTTTCACACAAAAAAAAAAAAACAATTATTTTGGGGGTTCCCCATACTTAGAACTGAAACTCAAAAACATTTTTTCATCAAACCTATACGTGTGGGGTATCTCATCATTTGCCGGGTCGCTGGGTTCATACCAGATGGAGTTGATGGAGATCATGATCCTTCCATTTTGAGATGGACGGTACTTCTCGTTGTACAAGTGGTAGGATTCAGCGTGGGCCTTCAGCAGGTTGTCACTGCACAAGTAGTTACCAACACCGTGGCTGTCGATCGCTGGGGCTTTCTTGTCGTCACCATAAGCATCTTCGCAGATCTCATAAGGTTCGTTGAACGTGATCCAAGATTTGATTTTGGTTCCGAACTCTCTGTAGCACAAGTCAGCGTAGTCCCGGAAGTAATCAATCATCTTGGGGTTCGACCAACCTCCGAGATCTTGAAGGGTTTGGGGTAGGTCCCAGTGGAACAGGGTACAGTAAAGTACATCTCTGATGGCCATTCTACTATTTAGTCAATTCGCAGTGCAGGCGATAAGGTACCGATATAAATAACAGATTTTCACACAAAAAAAAAAAAACAATTATTTTGGGGGTTCCCCATACTTAGAACTGAAACTCAAAAACATTTTTTCATCAAACCTATACGTGTGGGGTATCTATGGATAGGTCTTCAAAAATGATATTGAGGTTTCTAATTTCATTTTTTTCCAAACTGAATAGTTTGCGCGAGAGACACTTCCAAAGTGGTAAAATGTGTCCCCCCCTGTAACTTCCAAAATAAGAGAATGATAAAACTAAAAAAAAAAAATGAAGTACATTACCATGTAAACTTCCACCGAAATTGGTTTGAACTAGATCTAGTAAGTAGTTTTTTTAATACTTCATAAATCGTAAACCGCAATTTACGTTACGTTACGTACCTTAAATTACATTATATAATAAACATATTTTAAATATTTAATAAGTTAGTAATATATAATAGGTTTGTACGGAACCACCGGTGCGCGAGTCCGACTCGCACTTGGCCGGTTTTTAAAATCTATTAATTAACAATACACTCGCATTTAAATTCAAGCCATTGAACGTTGAATATAGGTCAAAGAACGCCGATGGCTTGGTAACTCCTGTTTCCGCCAAAATTATATATAAGAGACGCGAAATGATGCCAGGTTGAATTTTAATTAATTGAATTGAACAGACTGAATTTAGAACCGGCGGCGGCGCCCGTTCGCTTGTATGGACGCTGATTCTAAAAAGTTCAATCCGTAACACTGATTTAGGCCAACTTTTATCCGTCCAGTAGTTTATAAACAAATGAATAAAAAATAAGTTGTGTTTTGAAACAAAAAAAAGCGTCTTGCTGCTGGAAAGTGAACCCTAGACCCAAAGTAGAACAAGTAACAGTGAACCTCCTACAAGGTTGCATGATTTCTACTTCAATGTTTACTATTGGCTAAACAAGTTCTACTCATAAATTGATGGTCAATCGATTAGTATTCAAGTGCTGCAACGCGGTCATCAATGAGACTGCGAATCTATTAAATCCTTGAGGAATGCTCTTGACCTTCGAAATACAGTGTCATGAATTGGCGATTTGTTTTTATAATTTAAAGCTGTACGATTGTAAATAGGTCACTCAATCAGGGGTCAATTCTCGTAATTTTAAGAACGTTCACTCGCGGTCTCAATCTGTCAAAAAAAAAAAAAAAATCCTCGACTTTTCATACGATTATGGCAAGTTTTTGACATTTGACTAACGCCGAGATGAGACTGTGGCTGGAGTTTGATCGTTTTTAATTACGAGAGTTGGCCTTCAGGTTTTGTGACTTTTATCAGTATAAATAAACAGACTTACGAGTGGCACAGCGCCAGAAGTCCGATAATGGTCCAAGTAGTCGTCGCCATGGTTCCGTGTAGCGCCGTCGACCTCCTCCGACGAACTGCTGTGTGGCGACACCTAACAACTCAGGTTAGCTTGTCAACTTGTCAAGTGTCCCGAGAATCTTTGTCGGTGAGATTATTCAAGTGTCGATATTCTGCAGATAGTACATTGGGTGTGGTACTCACTGACAAGGGATTAACGCGTTCGATCATATCCAAGTTTCCGTAGCAACAAAAGACGAGTAGGAGTATCTCTTACATAGAAACGGAAGCAATTTTGTCACTTTAAACTGAATAAAAATAACCTTCATGACATGTATTGTTAGCAGTGAGAACCATATTGACGTGTAGTACCGATGTCGTTTTGTGAAAGTGATAGATTATTCCACTGATTAATCGCAAAAGTTTTCATCCGTGTCAAAATCACTTTTTTGCAGACCAGCAACCTTATTAATTACACCAGATTACACTGAGTTTGATTAGAAAATTAATTAAATATTTGTAATAAAATGTATAATTTAATGCAATGAAGTTTTATATTTTAGGTTCTGTTTTCTATTAAGTACTTCACATTTGGTTTTATTGGATTATGCAGATACTGGCACAAAGCACTATAGGTAGAGGCAAATTGTGTAAACCTTGGTTACTGTTGACGACTTTTCACTGAAACTGTTCTAACGAAACTAGCAGTTTCTTAACAAGCGACTTAATGGCTTTACAGCCACATAGGAGAATGTTTGCGTAATGCTTTTTTTATACGGGTCGGGGATTGTTCTCATGCACTTGTAGTTTTTATTTGTCCATAATATTTGGGCCAGAGCGTGTGCACGCTACCTAAGATTTGTATCTAAACTCATCACTGTTGTTAGGACCAAAATTCAACAAAGAATCGATCCATGCATATCTAAAGTAGTCTATTCGTTTTATTGCCCCCATTGGAAATTATACTTTCTAATTAGTTTATTTCTTTATCGTCTTCTTTCATGACTACCATTAGTTCCAACGTTTTAAAGCTAACCCAATGAATGATTTTATTGATGAGTATTTAAAGCAGACCTTGAGTTGTAAACGGTCAAACTCAAGGGGTATCCTAACTTCTTTTAAATAGTTGAAAAACTTTTGAATAAAAAAATTAAACCGCCGAAAAACCGAAAAGTAAAAAATAATAAACTTGCTTTGTCCAACCCCAATAACTAAGTTCGGAAGGCGGTGACATATAATTAAATACATATCAAAAGTCACCGACTTCCGAACTTAGTATTGGGGTTGGACAAAGCAAGTTTATTATTTTTTACTTTTCGGTTTTTCGGCGGTTAAATTTTTTTTTTTTTAAGTTTTTATTTTATAACTTTTTGTGGCTATAATCTACTAATTACTACATGCTTAATTTTTGTTTACTTTTTGTTTTGTAATACACAACTCAGTATTAAAATCTGTGAGTAAACAATCAATCATCCCCTGTTTTCTTACCCTTGGGGTTGGAATTTTTATTCGAAATTTATATGGGACCAACTTCGGGGTATACCCTTTCCAATAAAAAAAGAATGCTCAAAATCAGACTACTCTGGAAAAAGTTATGCGTGGTCATACATAAAAAAAAAATATATACGCGTCGAATTGAGTAACCTCCTCCGTTTTTTCGTCGGTTAAAAATGAAATATAAACCTTAATTAACTTTGTAATTGTAATGTAGCCAGAACAATAAAATAAATATTAGCATCAATGTAGTTTATTACCAAATAATGTTAGTCATCAAATTGGCAAGAACTTCGAATAAACCTGCTTAGTTGATTTCTTTACCTATTCAATTATAATGTTTGATAGGTAAGTAATTGGGATGTAAGGTCTAACATAAATACCGTAGAATATTTTAAAGGGTGATTAAACTCGTGTATATGAGCAGAAACCGCTGTTTAAACAAAGTTTCATGAGCACTATGACCCTTGGAAACAGTTTAGACGATTTAGTTAGACTTTATTGTTCTAGGCTTCATCGAGCAGTCCCTGCATGACGCACAGGTAGTCGATCGAGGTGGCCAGCGAGTGTGTGAGCAGGATGCCGCGCGTCAGCACCTCTCGCACCTTCCACACGTCAGGTGCGCTGCACGGCCAGAATGCCGCGGACATCGCCCTCTTCGCTATCGCCGACGGCATGAACCGCCAAGGCTGGTCCAGCCACCAGCTGTGAAAGTGCAGGGGTTTCTTTGTCAATGTCAAAACAATAACCTTTGATTATAACGCTGCTTTTGGTTACACATTATACATGTAAAATAACTTTACTCATGATTTAATAAGATATGACTCTTTCGGTCATGTAAGTTGTCGAAAGGTCGATTTTTCAATACTTAGATAAGTTTTATCTTAGGAAATAGAATGATGTATGGAAAATATATGTCAAACCCCCATAATGATTCATCACTAGCTTTTGCCAGCGACTTCGCCCGCGCGGAACTTTCATCCCCTATTTAACTCCCTTAGGGGTCTACATTATAAAGAGAACCGCTGTGCAAAATTTCAGCTTTGTAGGTCCAAGGGTTTGGGCGGGGCGTTGATGAGTCAGTGAGTCAGTCACTCAGTCAAGACTTTTATTTTTACTTAAATATAGATTCACTTGTCTTATCCCAATTTATTTAGCAACCTTTCTTTTTCTTGTATTTATACTTCTCTTTTTTTATATACTCCTCTGTTAGCTATTAGTCATCATTTCGGTAGTCACTAGTCATCCTCATTCTAGCTACATCATCTTTCATACAGTCCATCCATCGTTTTTTTAATCCTCACCTACTCTTTTTGCTATCGAAATTCGTACTCAAAACGTTTTCCCCATTCCTCCACATAACATGTCCATATTATGACAACTACTTATGTGCTCATTTCTTATTTTATCCATTCGTGTAACACCACACATCCCTCTTAGAATTCTCACCTCAGCAGCAAGCAATTGCCTTATATTTATTTATCACTTTTTAGGCCCAACATTCTGATGCCATAATCATACTTCAGATAAAAAAAATCTGACGATTGATAAAACGATTTTTTAGAGAAATAATTCATCTTAACTTCTCAACAAATACAAAAGAATGAGAACAATAATTTACAAGTAGGTATCTAGTGTGACTGAATCATACTACTTACTTTAAAAGCTGAATCACTTACCTCATGAAAAGACTTTCGTACGTAAAGTAGGTGACAGCGACGACGAACACTGGGTAGACGAGGGGCAGCACGATTAGGAGGCATAGGATGAGGGTTCCGATGAGTTTGAGGAAGGTGGGGAACGGCGCGCCGTACCGCCAGAGAGAGCGCACGTCGTACGCAAACTCCCGGGCCATAACACGCACGCGACCCAGCCTCGACGCTGAGCGTAGCTGCTGGAGACACCAGTTACTAAATTGACTCCTGTTGGCTCTCAGCTATCCATTAAAACCGTTTCATCATCAGCATCATCATCAGCCTATAATGTTCCCACTGCTGGGACACAGGCCTCCTCTCTGTGAGAGGGATTGGGCCTTAACCCACCACGCGGGCCCAGTGCGGGTTGGTAAAACCGTTTAAACGTACGGAACCATGAACATTCCGCGTGGAAAGGAAATCGTTTTGACGATGCCCTCTTCCATCGTCATCCCCCTCCTTCTCGGCACATTTATTTGCAAAATTCTCGAAAATTATAATGGTAAGATGATGAAAATAGTTACATTTTGATATGTCTGGGCTGGACTACGTAAAAGCCTTCGATTCGATCGAGACATGGGCTGTACTGCAGTCTTTTCAACGGTCCCAGATCGACTATCGGTACATCGAGGTGCTGAAGTATCGGTATGAAAACGCCACTATGTCAGTTCGACTCCAGGACCGAACTTCGAAACCTATCCTTCTGCAGCGAGGTGTGAGACAGGGAGATGTTATCTCTCCGAAACTGTTCACCGCTTCACTGGAGGATGTCTTCAAGGTTCTGGACTGGAAAGAGGCTGGCATCAACATCAATGTCGAATACATCACTCACCTTCGGTTTGCCGATGATATAGTTGTCATGGCTGAGACCATGGAAGACCTCAGTGCAATGCTCGATGACCTCAGTAGAGCTTCCAGAAGAGTGGTTCTTAAAACGAACATGGAAAAGACAAAGGTCATGTCGAATGCCCATGTAACACCCACTCTCATGACGATCGGAGGCGCTATACTCGAAGTTGTGGACGAGTCCGTTTAAAGTAAGTCCAACTTCGAGAAAGAGGTCAATCGTCGAATCTGACTCGGCTGGGCAGCGTTCGGGAGGCTTCGCAATATCTTCTCGTCCCAAATACCACAGTGTCTCAAGACGAACGTTTTTGACCAGTGTGTGTTGCCAGTGATGACCTATGGTACAGAAACGTGGTCGCTCACAATGGGCCTTATCAGAAGGCTTAAAGTCACCCAAAGGGCACTGGAGAGCGCTACGCTCGGAGTTTTCCTACGCGATCGAATCAGAAATAAAGAGATCCGCAGGAGAACCAAGGCAACGAACATAGCCCGAAGTATTGCCAAACTTAAGTGGCAGTGGGCAGGGCACATTGCTCGCAGAATAGATGGCCGATGGGACCGAAAGGTTCTGGAGTGGCGACCGCGTACCAGAAGACAGAGTGGGAAGGCCTCCCACAAGACGGACCCGTGACCTTATGAAGGCCGCGGGAATCCACTGGATGTGGGAAGCACAAGACCGGTCGAAGTGGAGGAGCCTGGGGGAGGCCTATGTCCAGCAGTGGACGTCTTTCGGCTGAAATGATGATGATGATAATGTCTGGGGCTAGAAACTTTTGGCACAAATGACTACGAATCATTGCTTACTTTTATACCGAACTAGCTGACCCCACAGACGCTGTCCCGTCTTAACTATGAATTTATTATGTTACGCCCACCTTTTTATTTATTTTTCTTTCATAAGACCCTTCTACTGGCAGTAACAAACACAACAAAAAAAGAATTTGCAATTTTGGTCCAGCCGTTCACGTGTGATGGGTAATCAAGGGAAATAGAGATTCTTTTTTGTATTTAAGATAGATGTAAACTAAAATAGAGATAATGTCAAAGAAATGAGCCTGATCTGAAAAAGGATAAACCATAATTTCAAGCCTCGACAACCATGTAGCAAAATAGTCAAAGTCGGGATCAAGTATCCACCTCACGGTCCACAGAAACGCTATTTCTTCCACTCAACTTGACATAATAGACACTGAAACGTCTTCCAAGACTTGGAGTAGCATAAACCTCTCCAAGGAGCGTTGGTCTCCGCCTTAGCATCGTTTCGTCTATATATTAATCTATCTTCGATCTCCTAGCATCTATCTATCTATGTCTATCTACTAGAGACTGATGCTGATCATACTTCAACCATAAAAACTTTATTTGATCTGCGATATGGTTTCATGCTAATTTTCTTGACATTATATTATTTGTGTGAGCAGCATTTTTTTGAGATGTTATGTTGTTCCGATGATTTGGATTTATCCATGGTGTTTTTTATTTGAACTTGTAATTTTTTGTTACATAGCGACAGCCACACAGATTTTTTTGTGAATTGTCCACATTTGGCAGACAGTTGACACCGCTGTTGACGCTTCAGTTGACAATTCAGTTGTCTGTGACATATACGTTTTCCTTTGTATTAAAAAGTATTTAATAAATAAAATAAATAAATAAAAATTATTTATTGGCAACAGCAGTATGGGTATAAACAACATTTTTGTGATTGGATCCTCCTATTAGGCAAATAGTGCCTGTGTTAGGAGAGTCCGCTCTTCCACAGCAAGACGTGTTAGGTATAACAAAACCAATACGTATAATTCTTATGCTAAAACTATATAAATTAACATTAACTTAAATAAAATCAAGTATGTGCAGGAGTGGGTGTAAGTATGTGTGTGAGTACCTAAATGTGAGTGAAAGTAGGTGTGACTGAGGGTACATTACATGTGTGTGAGGGTGCGTATGTGTCAAGGTTTCAGAAGTGTTTCAGTTTCATTGTAGGTAAGCTTTTGTATCCATTCCATTAAGGCCTTATTTTTTATGTGGTATTTATATGGCCGACTGCAATTAGTGTTGAAACTCTTAGCAGAACTCTTGTTTCACTCCCTTTGTAGATGGTGATTTTGTAGATCGATATCATCTAGCCTTTTCCCAACTATGTTGGGATCGGCTTCCACGATGCAGCTGAGAACGAGTATTTACATGGAAAGACTGCCTATCTGACTTCCAGAACCAAGTTACTGGGTAATTACTCCATAGTAAGCCTGGTTTTCCATGTGGTGCCGGACGTAAAAGAATAGCACCATCCCATTTCTTCCCGTGGATATCGTAGAAGGCGACAAGGGACTTACTAGAGAATGAGCAGCAGCATTCTCTTTGCATTTTACCACCATACTGCGGTCGCCAACCCGCCTGGCAAGCGTGGCGATTATGGGGCAAAACCCCCCTTTTGGGGGCGGCCTATGTCCAGCAGTGGACGTCTTTTGACTGAAATGATGAAGACTGGTTGTCAGACTTACGGGCTTCAGACGACCCGTACTGACTGTCAAAAATCCACGAATGATAATAGGGACCACTGGTTTAACGTGCTTTCCGAGGCATGGAGGGGTCTTGCTATGTAAAGATTATCGCCCATCTACGGACCAACCACCGCAAGCGAAGCTTTACCTGATCCATCGACTCGTGATGCTATTACTTATTACTTAGCCACAAGCTCCCTTGGAGTTCGAGATCCAACGTGAAAGGTGTTTCTGTCATGAATAATCATTTAAAAGGGAATTGGGACGATGCTGACATTCATCACAATAGTAAGTGATTACGATCAACATCAACATTACACCTTCATTTCGTTAGAGAGATCAAAGATTACATTTCGTGAGATTACTCATCACAGAAATCGCAGAGTGTAACAGATAGCAAACAACCTTGAGCTGTTGTTCAATTGAAGATTGTTATTTGAACAAACACGATGTCAAATTACAGATGCTGATAACTTTTCGACATGAGTACAAAAGTCCAAAATGTATGTATTCATTACTTACCTCAAAAAATGGGAATTTTGGAATGTAACCAGAAGCGGCAGAATGAGAAGACGCAGTTTGGCATGCAACAACTATGTTACTACGAGTAGCTGAAGAAAAGATTGATAATGGCTCACCCCCATCTTGCGCCGCATGCCCTGTCACCTACACACGTGAAAACCTAATGGCTGCGTCAGTTAGTCGGCGGTATTCGCGTTGCTGAATTTTAGGCCAAACCAATAAAAAAAAAAAACTAAACCTATTTTTTCGTGTCATTTTTGCCATTGACACTAAGAAGAAACAAAAGATTAATATAGGGTGGGGCTGTAAATACCTTGTACTCGGGAAATCTACTTTTCTGCTTAGCCCCAAGAACAAGAAAGTGTTTTTATTACTGAACCGTAAAAAAAAATCGAAGCTGTTGTTAATAATGACACTCCTCCTCAGTCTTCCATCCTTTAGCACAATTTCGCATTCATTGACGAGTTGCTCATCTAAAGTGAAATTATATTCTTGGTTATAGAACAATGGAAAGGTACTATCCTACTTGTATGCTTTGTACATGTATAGGTGTCACAGGTATAAATCGCATGGACTATCGAACAATATGATGACTACAAATGACAATCAATAATGCACTTCTTGTTATAAATAGCCTCGTGCGTCAATAAATTGGTAGTGCAGCAAATATGAGGTTTGTATTATTTTATTGCAATGGCGCCACTGGTTGTTAGTTTATGTAGGTTGTGTAATACGTATTTTGTTCAGGAACTGTAAGTATGTACAGAGGCCAGTACATCAAGCTACCCCAATCTGTTAAATTTCTTTGATGGGTTTTCATCTTTATTACATAACCATTCATCATCAATGTTCATGTTCAATTGGGAAAATTTGACAGTTTGGGGTAGCTTGATGTGCTGGCGTCTGTATTAGCGTTCCAAGACTTCCAGCGGGACATCAACTGCCAAGGCTCACATGGAAATCTCTTAATCGACTAAGAAGCAAGGTGGCTGCCGGTAGAACTTGGTCAGGTGGGGTATGAGAGTTGTGTGGAGCCACATCGCAAACATATGCTCCACTCTTGTCGTGATCTCTTCGCCATAACACCTGCACTTTGGAAGACCTTTGCGAGACCAACGATAACGCTGTCAAAGTGGAAGAACTCCGGTCGAAACTTTTTTAAACCAACAATTGGAATCATCGATACGACGAAGAAGAAGAAGCGTTCGTAGCACAGTGGGGAAACCTAGGGCACAATAGGTAGGTACTGTATACATATAAATCTGGGGGCACGGCAGTGCCCCCGCCAAGACGAGCCAAGCAGACCGCAAGTGTATACATTGCCGTAAAACTTAAGTTAAAGTAAAAGGAGTTATTTCAGATAAGCACAAAAGGATTTTTTTAATCGTCGATCGTCCCTTCCAGAAGTTGTTTTGAAAAGAATGGGCAAGAAACTCAACCGTACAATATTTTGTATACATTAATAGTATGTGAACACTTCACTTAGAAAAAAATTAAATTAAAAATTTAAAAACCCCCGACCCAAACAAAAACTCAAGGAGACAATATTAAGTTTAAAATGCAAGAAATAAAAATTAAATTAAAAATTTAAAAACCCCCGACCCAAACAAAAACTCAAAAAAGTAAAAAATAATATTTATGGGCCTTTTAATTTTAACGTAATATTTTGATCAGGGCATTGTCAAGTCGGGGGACGGTCAATGAAAACGCCAAACAGAGGCCTAGCCGTCCCCCGACTTGACAAGCCCTGATCAAAATATTACGTTAAAATTAAAAGGCCTATAAATATTATTTTTTACTTTTTTGAGTTTTTGTTTGGGTCGGGGGTTTTTAATTTTTTAATTTAATTTTTATTTCTTGCATTTTAAACTTAATGTCTCCCTTAAATCACCATTTATCTATAATCTATTCATTGAGACCTTTTCAATGAGCCCAAACACGATACTTCTGCTGTTTATTGGTGAATAACTTGGTTTTCCTGGAAATTCCAGGTGTTGCTCCAGCATCAGTTCAAGGTTATTTTATTCGTCTAATATCATTGAAGTAATAGAATCCCAAATTTTGAGTTGATCAGAGGCTAAAATCCGTTTTTCAACCAGAAAAGAGCTGATAATCTTCAAACGGCTGAACCGATTTTGATGAAACATGTCTAAGAACACTCCCGACTAATACACCTTTCAAACAAAAAAAACTAAATCAAAATCGGTTCATCCGTTCGGGAGCTACGTTGCCTCAGACAGACACACACACACACACACACACACACACACACACAGACAGACACGTCAAACTTATAACACCCCGTCGTTTTTGCGTCGGGGGTTAATAAAATTACTACACCACAAAAGGTAAAAAGAATGTAAAAAGCAATGAGTGATAAATTAATAATGTGTTTGATACATGGTGCTCACATATTTTCAAACATTGTAAAAGTATTATAATATCCATTTTTTTTTACAAGTAATGAGTCAGTGTGTGAGTAATCATCAGCTTTCCAAACGCGGCTAAGCTCAGTTGAATTCTTCTGTTAGCTTCCTTCTCAAAGTTGTTGTTATCAAATTGCATGAGTTTTCCCGAGGTAAAGCTATTCTCGAAAAAATTTGAGAGGACTGTCATTGATAGCAATCGGTACATACACACAACATAACTTTTAATGGGTTTCTCCCAAGTTCATCCGGAGGCCAAAACTAGGCTGCCCAGCATTGGCTGCAAGTCATGCAGCGTTTCAGCTAGTATGATGATGTCATCTGGAACTCTCAAGTGGGAGTGTACTCGCCGTTGATGTCAGTGCCGTATGCTTCCCAGTTTAGCGTCTTAAACACATCCTCCAATGCGTTAGACAATAATTTCGGAGAAATTATGTCCCCTTGTCTCAACCCCTCGACACAAGGAATATCATTTCGCTGATTCTGAAATTGGACGGTCATTGTCGCGTTTTCATAAAGACATCTCAGCTATTTTCTTCCGCAATCGGTATAACAAATTTAATTAATAAAGAATGTTTTATCTATCTATCTATCTATCTATATAAATAAAAAGACAAGTCCTGACTGACTGATTGACTGACTCATCAACGCCCAGCCCAAACCCTTGGACCTAGAAAGCTGAAATTTTGCACAGAGGTTCCCTTAATACTGTAGACAAGGAATAAGGAAGGATTTTTCGAAATTCAACCCCTAAGGGAGTTAAATAGGGGATGAAAGTTCCGCGCTGGCGAAGCCACTGGCAAAAGCTAGTATAGTTATATAACAGTAAAAATCAATGTGCGTATTATGGTTACATAACATAATATTCTAATTGGGGTATTTGGTGGTTGTCGGTGATTCCGGGACATGTATGTAATGAAAATAATTCGAAGGGTCACTTGATGGAGTCGTCACCGTATGAACGTAATATGCAAAACCTTCGCAGATGCTTCGCAGATGACCATCCTAAGATAAAAAGTCACGCAGTACATAATTGCTCGTTGGCGGCGAACCATTTCTAGTCCAATTTTTTAAGCGGCGCCGGCTGAATCTGATATAAATAATCTGAAAGGTATCTAAACATTTTTGAAGCGAAAACTTCTTTAGGCGCGTTGGGCATTTTATGAGGTGGGAAAAAAAAACAATTGAACTCGCGATACTGTTACCGACACCATCTGACAACACGAACGTACGAACGAACAACGTTGATCTGACGATTCAAAATATATTTCCTGACGATAAAAAAAACACAAAGTACGTACTTAATTGTTCAAGTTTTCACTTCTGTCGGCACTCCTGCTGTGCCACTGTGTTTTTTTTATTTATTCCCATCATACCCTATAAACAGAACTAACAATTGAAAGTCTCATGCAATATTGACAGCACTAGACCTTGATTGATATTTATCGACGTCTGTTACAAACAATATAAAATATCCAAAAGCCACAATAATAAGAGTGAGGCCGATTATTATGACCTATAAATAGCATAGTTTTGCGTCGCTTCAGTTCGAGTGCTCGGTGATCGATGTGCCTACATACTAAGCGATGATTGAGGTCGATTGAGTGTTTAATATCAGGCGCTGTTTTTTATTAAGAGGCTTGTTTTTATAAAACTGTACTAAGTATTTTTGCTATTTCGTAAAGGGAGGTAGAAAAGATGAAGTTTAGCATAAAGGTTAGTGGGTAAATCAATTATCCTAAAATATAAACGCTCCGAGACCCTCTGAAAAAATTATTTGTCAAGTAAATTAGATTTGGCAGGCATAATGAAATAAAGACGTCAAGAGAGACAGACTCTCTCTTGACGTCTTTATTTCATTATGGATTTAAGAACAAAATAGGCCTTATCTAATTCGAATTAAGACAATCGCATGCCCAATCCATAATGAAAAGACTCGCCGACAACGTTAGGATATATTTAGCAGCCATTGAAGTGGCAGCAGATATGTGGGTGGGGCACAGATTACCTGTGGGTGCACATCTATCCATCCCTTTGGGTTATATAGGCGTGATGTTAAGTTATCCTATCTATTGCTGCGTACGTACTTTATGTGTGTTCAAACAGATGTATGTATAAGAAGACTCTCATTGAATTGTCCTTGAAAATACAGTGCATTCAAGCAAATAAAGATAAACGCACCACTACCGACACATTCAAATAAAGCAGGGTTCCCACAAGGCAGCCTACTTGAGCCTATTTTATACGACTACACCGGTCGTTTCTCCAGCGTAGGCGTTATTCGGATGTGCTGCATAGACGCTTCGTAGGGGTTCGTAGACGATTTGTAGGCTAGTCGTAGCAGCTTCCACTTAATCTATTCTAATTCTAGTAAGGCGGTTTTGTTGTTAAATACAATATATGGAGAGCGAAAAATACAAACACAAAGACATATTGTACAAAATAAACCTTAAAATGTACACAAAAAACATTTTTTCTATCAAAGATTAATTACGGGAGTCATTATGTTGCTAAAAGTCAAAAATCAAAATCAATAAAAAATCAAAATATTTTTATTTCATATAAACCTGCATGGGCACTTATGAAACGTCAGAAGCTAGGTGCACGGATCCAAAATGTTGTTTCATATGGAGAAGAGCCGGCAAGAAACTCCACGGTCAAGCGCACAATACAGCAGCATCGGGCCGTACCGCAGCGCATTTTCATACAAAATAGGGTGATGCGGCGCGCCAGTAGTGTGAAACGTTTCATAGAAAATTTACAAAAGTGATGAAGAATATATTTTGTAACGAGTTGCAGTGCGGCGCGGCGCGCTCCATTCTGCGCTAGCCTTTAATTTACGTATCTTTTGACCTTGTCTTTGTAATAATATTTATTATTGATATCTTTATATCAACGAGTAGGTACCAAAAAGACTACTAAATCACAAGTTAATTAGTTATTCAATAAAAGCGATCATGTAGGCACTAGGCACCTACATTACAAAAATTCTCAATGCTTCTCCACATTTATTAAGCGCACTGCCAAAGTGAGGAACTCTCTGCCAGCGCCTATGCTCCCGACCACGGGCACGCTCGTTCCATCACAGTCCTCATCCATGGCTTTCCATCAAGCATGATCGAGGTCGAAACAAGAGCAGGCCCATTCTGCAATCAAAACATTTAATTTAAATTGTCCAAATTACCTCATTTGTTTGGTTTGCACATTTTAGTATAAGCTAGCTAAATATATTTGTGATAGATAAGGGTGCATTCACTTCATTTGGCTAAGTTCAAACTCCGTTCGACCTTTCGCCTACCTTTAGTCGATAGCCGGATCTGTCTCAGTTTCAAAGACAAGGTTAAAAATGCAGAATATATGGTAAAAAGGCGGTTTATGCAAAAAATCTGCTTATTCCGAGGATTACCTTGTCTTTGGCCAATCGAGCACGCTATAATTGACCAGAATCAAAACTTGTTACTTATTACTGACTCTTATTATTGGCTTAAACTGACTGGGGACTTGGTGAAACGGACATTGACAACCAAACTGTTCCCATTAATTTAATTTAGAACGATATCGCTTTTTTAAAATCTGCTGTTTCACACATTTTGGCTGTTTACCTATGCACAAAAAATATAAAATCATGGGGCGTAGCCTAACCTGAATCTAAATTTCACGCGCGTCACGATTTAATTTTTTATCTGATCAATGCCCTATAGATTGATGAGGAAAGTGGTGTGATGACTGTTACCTAGGAACTACCGAGTTATTTTTTAGGTTATACAACTTCGACGTCATTATTTTGATTAAAACTGTCAAATTTGTATCTTTTTTGCTTATTTTATTTATTTCTTATCGACAAATTTTTTGAACTCTTTGAAATCTAGAACCATGCTCACAGTGCATGTTCGGATCGGGAGTCTGGTAATATGGACACTTGGATATTTTAGTGCGAATATTGTTCCGAATTTATTACCTACAGTTTATAATAAAAATGGAAAATAATTGTATTGTATTTCCCTGAGTACACCCTCGTCCTGAAAAAAAAAGTTGTTCTTTTTGCACATGAGGAAGTAGATACATCTATCTATATTAATAAAAAGAAAGGTCCTGACTGACTGATTGACTGACTCATAAACGCCCAGCCCAAACCCTTAGGCCTAAAAAGCTGAAATTTTGCACAGAGGTTCCCTTTATAATGTAGACAAGGAATAAGGAAGGATTTTTCGAAATTCAACCCCTAAGGGAGTTAAATAGGGGATGAAAGCTCGCGCGGGCGAAGCCGCTGGCAAAAGCTAGTTATGCATATTACGTTATGAAGACACACACAGACACAAATAACTCCCTTGAGACTTTACGTAGTTATCAGTTGATGCCACAACAAAGGCTAGACGAAGCTATTATAGGGCATTGACCGTCGACTGATAAGAAGGTGTTCAGTTCAAAATCTACTCCGTAGGTCCATTGAAGTAAGTTCAAACAGAACAATATAAAATTAAAAGCACACATATTAATCATGCCTGAAAATATAAGTCAAAGTTCTGGTATAGTTTTTTTGTCACTCTTATTTTGGACATATAACCCCCTTATTACAAAACAAGGTTTTTCTTTAGGTATGGTTTAAACCATCGGGCCTGTTTTTGAAATAAGAACTTAGAACTGAAATAGAATTACAGCTGCTTTTCCAAAACTGACAATTTAGCACTGGACTAACTTGTCAGTTTTGTAAAAGGATCTGTATTTCGATTTCAGTTAGGTTCTTATTTAAAAAACAGGCTCGATGGTTTAAACCATACCTAAAGAAAAGCCTCGTTTTGTAATAAGGGGGATTAAGTTTGTTTTTAAAACAGGCATATAAGGCCCTTAGTATTTAAAATATTGAGGTGCTAAATATATATAACTTTACGAAGCTTTCCATAAAAATAATATGAAAACAAAAATGTAAAAAAATAAACTATCTATTTAGACAAGTTCTACCGACATGACATTAAAATTCTAGAAGGAAAACAAAATATGATAGTGGATGAGTTACTAAATATTGATTGCAATTTTATCGTCTTAGAGCCAGAGACGATTAATAAAAATAAAAAATAAACATTTATATATTTATTATTATTGATAATTTTAATTCAGAATACATTTTACAATTCCATAGATTATTAATTATTGTAAAAATTGAGCTATTTAATTTAACATTGTAAAAAATTGAGCCATGAACTGTATTCTAGTGCCTCACAACCGGGCAATAAACCCTTCCCAGTATGGTATTCAGAAGGCTGTTGCTGCTGCCTTGCACGCGGCGCATCTGGGAGGCAACTCTCTTACGCACGATCGTCCTAAAGCCATCCGTGCAGGCCTTAGCAAACATGCCTAATGCACTATAAAAGCGAGGCAACCCCAACAGCATCCTGAAACCATTATTGTATAGGACCCGCAGGGCATTGAAAGATCCATGCGTATACCGAACCCACAGGCTACAGGTATAAAATGACGGGCAGTATGCCTAAAAACGAGCAATTTTCACGCCTCGTGAGCACCATGCAAACCTGCGCGCCAGCATATTGCATCACACCACCAATGCCCTACGTAAGTGTGACCGGTGGAACGGTTTTCGGACACTTAGTACCCGCCTTGAAAATAAGTAGTTCACTCTTCTTACTGTTATACCTGAGGCCATGTGACCCCGCGTACCTCTCACAGAACCCAATAAGGACATTGAGGGCTCTGATGAATGCAATGGGCTCAGTAGTATCGTATCATATCGTCGGCATAACTAACGTTGTTCATACACACACCATCCACTGAACAGCCGACACCGGCCCCGCTGAGCTCACCTACCAGCCCATTTACGTACAGGTTGAAGAGCCGTGGGGAAGTCAGGCCTCCCTGTTTTACTCCGCACTCCAACCTATACGCTATAAGGCGTGGCTCATTTCTACCCTCAACACTCACAGGTACACACGATCCAGCTTCCAGTTTCTTGGTATTCTTCCAAAAACACTTGAAATCCCTCTCGCTGTGGTATGTTGCTAAGAAATCAATTTTAATTTTATCTTCGTTGGCTTGACACTATTTCAACATAGACTTGTTGACTAATCGCTTTCGAGTTTCACGCATTGTATACGAGTAGGTACATCACCGGACTCAGGTTTACCAAGAAGCATCCAAGTCTGAAAGCTATTTCGCGCTTCAACATGAATCTTTTGTACATGCCTTTCGTATAATATTATCTCAACTTGCAATTAATCAATAACAGCTAAGCCTGCCAGTCGCCGCCACCGCCGCCGCCGCACGGTGGATCGAAAATCGGCTGTAGAAGACATAGGATCTCGATGTCTTAAATGTTTTTTTTTTTTGCTGGAAATGACTTTTGCCGATCATTACTGTTCTATAAAATGTCATATGAAGTAATTGTGTGCACAAATGGAAGAGTTATAATTTTTATAAGAAAAAAATGTATGGAGCTGACATGAAAAATGAGGATATCTCTGGAATCGCTAGGATGGCCGTTATATCCTTGCACACTGTTATAGTACTATTTATTTGTGAATTTTTGACATACTTAATATTGCGGCATCACTTGCGATTTTTTTTTAAATCGTCAAAATTAAAAAAATAAAAATATTTATGATATGTACATTTTAATGCTTAAATAAATATGGCTATACCAAAACATTCTAAGAAATCACAAAGTCGTATTACCTACTTATTTGAAATTACATGGTAATTATGAATTACATAATATGTAATCTTGTCTAATGCCTCAACTCCACATTAGCTAATGATTAATAAAACTTAATACCTATATACCTGTTAAAAGGATACGTACCATAATGAGGGTAATTAGATAAACGTGATCATTAGTCAATAACAATAAATGGTAAACTACTCGTATTGTATGAAATTCAAAAAACCGCCTTGCTGTGTTAGGTGTTCCCGTCGTTAGTTGTGCCTGATCCTTGCTTAACGATGTCAATCAAAAGGTTGAGATCATCTTTGAATCGATCTTGAATGAGTTTTTTTCGTGAATGCAATTCACACACAATTCACACACACACACACAAAAACTCTTGATGACCTTCTCCTCTTGCAGACCACTTTTTGAAGTCGAGACGATACGCTATGTGTAGAAGACATTCCATCACATTAATGCGGGCATGAAGTGATGATAATCCGAACACATACACACCAGAAGAAATGGTTTTTGACGCAATGACATCTAACTTATTCATTTCTGTGGGCTTAGCCAAACACAGGTAGCAGGCCGCATTTGACTTAGCTTCAGACATATATGTACAAATTTTGCCGTCTTTCATCGTCATCATTAATTTGTGACTAATTTCATGTCCTTGACATTTTGAGGGAACGAGAGCTTCAATTTAGTTATCCATTGCAGTTTTTTCATTTATGACAACGTCTTTAGTTTCTTTCACAAAACTAAACTGGACTGGACGGCAATACCTAGGTGAGCATGGTTTTGGATTCACCCATACGATATCACCGTCAGCTGTCAACTTTAATGGAACCAAAGAGGTCATAAATATGCTGGAATCATCTTGACCACTCTCTATGTTTTGCTTATATCTACTTTGGTTAAATGCACCGTTAAATCCCCACTTTGATATTAATATCAATTGTTTATCTTGTATCGCATCAGGACTACGAATAGTTTCAAAAATTCTGTTCACTGTTAAATCTAGTAACGCTTGTAGTGCAATCTTAGCAGATGAATCCGTTACAGTCACAAATGTCTTCGGAAAAAAAAAAAAAAAAAAAAAAAGGGTAGCACTGTAGCTTAGCTTTTTGCACTTTAGAGTAAGACGGATATATCTCCTTTGAACCTTCTCGAATAGTCGTTTCCCTTAATGTGATATATTGCCATTTCGATAGTTTTAATGAAAGTAGCAAACCCAGTGCTTTTTCTGGTGAAAATATTGTTGAAGGAGCTGGTTTGTTCAACATTTCCTTGATTTTTGCTGCTGCTTCTGGATTTTGGAGCATATGTTCAATAACAGATGCAATATCCTCACGACCATCTCCTTTCAAAAGTGCTGCAGCTGATTATGCTACTTCATTAGGGTCATCGCCTATATGTTCATCAGATCGTCTCTTCTTCTGCTTGTTACTTAGATCTTCAAACGGCTTTCGAGATCTTTTTGTCATCGTTGAAGTTGATTTCATTGTTGAAGTTGATGGTACAGGTTCAGGTACAGGTTCAGTAGAAATATTTTCACTTGTTGATTCTTGAATGAGCAAATTGGTTTGCACGCAGTTTGGCCAGTCAATATTTGCCTCAAGCCAATTACTGTAATCACGTCTAAAAACTTCACTTTTCCTGTGGGATCGTAACCATCTCTTTTAAACTGCCCGTGTAAAACTTCGACAAAATTCTTTCACGGTAACACTGTCTTCATCTGAAAGGCTAGAGCCCAGTCGAATAACAAGTGTGTTGAACAATATTTCATGATCGAAAGACGAAGCATCCTGATTGCTCAGAATAACAAACAAATCCAAATTTGTAATAATGCTTTCCATTATTCACGATCACTGAGTAAAAAGACACGGTAGGATAGATGTTAGTATTAGAAATGCTCTAAATGAACTGAAGTTGTGAATCCAATGTTTGACTATTTATTGTTATTGACTAATGATGGTATCACATTTATCTAATTACTTTCATTAAGTTAATCCTGCACTAATTGCTAAATTAGCGAGTACCCCAAGTTATTTTGGTACGTATCCTTTTAACTAGGTATATAGGTATTAAGTTTTATTAATCATTAGCTAATGTGGACTTGAGGCATTAGACAAGATTACGTATTACGTAATTCATAATTACCATGTCATTTCAAATGAAAATCACAAAGTAGGTAATACGACTTTGTGATTTCTTAGAATGTTTTGGTCTAAGCATAAAACATATTGTAAACTACACTTGGTATAGCCATATTTAAGCATTAAAATGTATCATATACTTTTTTTTTAAATTTACTTTCATTTTATAGAACAGTAATGATCAGCAGAAGTCATTTCCAGCAAAAAAATAACATTTAAGAAATCGAGATCCCATGTCTTCTACAGCCGATTTTCGATCCACCGTGCGCCGATCTAAAGATTTTTAATTTCTTGTAGATTATTTTTTTGGGTGGGATATTTTCAAACAACTTCTCCCGCTCTGAGTGGAGCAGAAGGGCGTGTCAGACTTTACTGACTAAAACCCACCCGTGTTCCCACAGTAGCCTGTGTGCCAGGGCGACAGTATCTCTTTCGAACAACCCTCACCCCTGGCAGGGGATGTAAGATTTAAATAATTAATGGTAAAAAAGGTAATTCTGGACTCACTGGATTTTTAATTTGTCAGGCTTTCGTTTTTGAACTTATTTTTTTTTTTTATTATTTTGGGGTTAGCTAACAGATTTATACTTTTTTACACGCCACTTAATCCGTTTCATTTGATAGGTACCCTTTTTTTAGTTCCTTAATTTATATGGTCTAGAGAGCACACAATTATCTTTTATATGTAATGGCCTAGGGGCCACACGATACTTAACCGGTTAATGTAACCAGCAAACGATCAAGGCGATACCACAATTGTCAAATTATGTTAAGTAGTTTAGAAGTTATGAGAGAACAGATGAACATACATACATATCGGTCAAAGTCATAAAACCCTCTTTTTGCTTCGACGCGAGAGCCCAATCTGACCGTTAAAAATTTTAGATTACCTATATCAATAAAAGACGGTCAGAAATGACTATTTTTTTTTTGCAGTTTTGCTTAATGTGTTCCGCCTACCCTTGACCCGCAGTAACATCAACATGACCGTTTTTTACTTGTTGAACAAAATTACCGATTGTACGTACGGTTTTTTTTTCTTTTTTTGGGAGGTAAATCATCAAATAACTTCTCCCGCTCTGAGTGGAGCAGGAGGGCGTGTCAGACTTTTACTGTTTAAAACCCACCCGTGTTCCCTCAGTAGCCCGTATGCCAGGGGCTGTGGTATCTCTTTCGAACAAACCCGCACCCCTGGCAGGCATCGGCCCTTGCAGGCCCCATCATTTTGTGCTGACATCTCTTTGAGGCGCGCGTGGAACACAACGCGCCGTCGACTTGGGCTTGGTCCTTACCTACCGGCCCTCTCGTTCCATACCATGGCCTGGACCAGGGCCGGACGCGAGAGATCGCCGCCGCCGATCGCCTCCACGAGGACACGGCTTGTACGTAAGGTCCGGTTGTGAAAAACTTCATGTGTGCATGTACATTTAGTAGGATTTTATTTTTAAGGACACTCTTTTCCACAGTAGACGTTTTTAGAGGTCTCGTACAGTTTTCGTAGATGTCGCGTAAACATCTCGTATAGCGCATAGACATCTCGCAGAGGCGCCGCCCTTTTGGGAGAGGTCTATGTCCAGCAGTGGACGTCTTTCGGCTGAAATGATCATGATGTCTTAGTGAATAAGTCGTTAAAGTGAATTAGCGTAGGGGCTTTTGCCAATTAGATAATTAACACTTTTGTGCAGAAATTAGATGTAATGCTCTTTGATCCTCACACAAGGGTAGCCTTATCTTAGTGTAAAGACGTGCAAATTATATTATTTCGATAAAGCAAAAGTATTATATACAATGCTGCGATTCAGTTGGTATCAGTAGTGCTTTTATTGTTACTATAATTAAACGTTTCAAAATATGTTTGTGTACTTATTGGGAATTGTAATATTTCTATGTGTTCTACACATTATTTTCAACTACAATGAAAGAGCTAGATTGGTCAGGAAGATACCTGGACCTAAAGATGACTTTATCGTTGGAAATGGATGGACTGTTATACGATCTCCAGGTAATTAAAACGTATGTAGAAGTAGATCTTAGAATGTGATTCATTTACTGTGTGGATTCAGATTTCAATTGATTCAAACCAGAAGTTTTATACACATTATTAATAAATTGTTGTTTTCTTATAAATATGAAAGTTTGGAGATTCAGATGTTTGTTACTCAACCACGCAACAACGGCTAAACGGATTTGGAAGAAATTTGGCACACATATAGTAAATGACCTGGATTAACACATAGGATACTTTGTATCCCGGGAGTATGTTCCCGTGAGATAATTTCCGAACTTACGCGGGCGAAGCCGCCGGCAAAAACTAGTGGGTGATTCTTAAATTTAGATTAACTAAAACTAGCAAGTAATTTCTAATGAACAGTATCTATCCGCTTCTATAACAAGTTGCCAAAATCGGTTACAGAACTTGGCAAAGGAAAGTTTAACACTCATATCAAACGTGTCCTTATCAAAAAAGCATATTATAAAACTACGTTGAAGACTGGGAAGTTTAGCATTAATTCCTTCTCAAATTGTGGCGCCTCATTAACAGCATAACTATGTGAAACTGTTCACTTTTTGGGATCAGTTCATTAGTCTATTAACTGCTCCCAAATTACAGTGTGAATTTTATTCTTTTTATTTTTTACAATGTCTGACATATTCTCGTCACTATTTGACATTATACATCAATAGTTGTAGAACGTTGTAGGCCTAACAGACTGTAGATTTATAGATGATTTTCTATTCTGTATTTGCATTCCTCTAAGTAGGTACCTGGTACTTATTGACAGGCCTGCACTGTCCTCCCATTCCTATTTTCACTGTAATTTGGAAAAATTGTAAAAGTCAATTATTTTTTAAAGAGTTGTTACCGTGGAGTTTCTTGCCGGCACTTCTCCATAGGAAGCAACATATTGGAATCGTGCACCTAGCTTCTGACGTTTTATAAGTTGAACCTGCAACTACGTGAAATAAAATATTTTTGATTTGTTTTTTGGTTAATACATGACTCTACCATAGAACGAAAAGATAGATACGCAAAGAATATCCGTCAAATAATTCAGATAGCCCAGGAAATGTAATTTTTCATACGTTATTTTTGCAATTTTATTTTGGAGCTTCTTGAAAGAAATTTACCTTTAGGTATCTGCCATGTTAACAATAATAGAAATTGTTTTTAACCCCCGACGCAAAAACGACGGGGTGTTATAAGTTTGACGTGTCTGTGTGTGTGTGTGTGTGTCTGTCTGAGGCAACGTAGCTCCCGAACGGATGAACCGATTTTGATTTAGTTTTTTTTGTTTGAAAGGTGTATTAGTCGGGAGTGTTCTTAGACATGTTTCATCAAAATCGGTACAGCCGTTTGAAGATTATCAGCTCTTTTCTGGTTGAAAAAGGGATTTTAGCCTCTTCCATGGGTCTGATCAACTCAAAATTTGGGATTCTATTACTTCAATGATATTAGATGAAAAAAAAACCTTCTACTGATGCTGGAGCAACACCTGGAATTTCCAGGAAACCCAAGTTATTCACCAACAAACAGCAGAAGTATCGTGTTTGGGCTCATTGAAAAGGTCTCAATGAATAGATTACAGATAAATGGTGATTTATGGGAGACATTAAGTTTAAAAAGCAAGAAATAAAAATTAAATAAAAAATTACAAAACCCCCGACCCAAACAAAAACTCTAATAAAAAGTAAAAAATCATATTTATAGGCCTTTTAATTTGAACGTAATATTTTGACCAGGGCATTGTCAAGTCGGGGGACGGCTAGGCCTCTGTTTGGCGTTTTCATTGAGTTTTTGTTTGGGTCGGGGGTTTTTTAAATTTTAAATTTAATTTTTCTAGAGAGTAATCATACACGTAAATTCTGTTAAGAACTTTAAAAATAAAACTATTCTCTTCCACAGTTGAGATTATGGAACTGGGAAAAACACTAAGCAATGCCTTTAAAGGAATCTTTAGAGTATGGATATATCCTATGGGTGCTGTTTTCATATACAATCCAGAAGATATTGAGGTACATAAGTAGTAAATGAACCAGGTAAGTGAAACTGGGTTACTATAAATAGGATGAAATCGTAATGTAATTTAATATTTTTTTTCAGATAATCATGTCTGGTATGAAGTATGGTGAAAAAAGTTTCGTCTATAAGTTTTTGAAGCCCTGGCTACGAGATGGGCTACTCGTCAGTAACGGTAATACTTACTAAAAATGTCCAATTCATGAAATGTGTTTAGTAAAAAATTACAGAAACCAACTCGCACTTCGGACTATGCTGCACCTCCTATAACTGTTTCTGTTTGTTTTCATCAGGTACAAAATGGCAAGAACGCAGGAAAATCCTTACGCCTGCCTTTCATTTCAACATATTGAAACAGTTTTGTGAAATAATCGAGGAAAACAGCCACAGATTCCTCGATAGCCTAAAGGAAACCGCTGGAAAACCTATTGATATTGTACCTGTACTCTCGGAATTTACACTCAACTCTATTTGTGGTACGTACCTACCTAAATAATAATAGGTATAATTAAGAAAAAATTTAAGTAGATAACGTTGCTATAGTTACTTAAGTTGAGTGTAATAGGTTTGTTAGGTACTGTAATGCTGGTGTTAGTGACTTGTGTTTTTTGGTAAACTATATGTGTAGTTGTACCGATTCATCGGATTCCCTTGGCGTACATGTTGGCGAGAGAGGTTGGTTAGGTGTGTCGTAACGGCTCATTTTTGATGTAGAAGGGCCAGTCCAAGGATCTGACTGAGGGTCTTTCAGTGTAATGGCTCCTATGATGCCTTTACATATTTTAGACTTATTTTAGGTGGAATCCACTATGTATCGGAATCGGCCAAAGTGTGGCCGAAGTTCTTCGGAAACAATGACCCGTGTACAACAGGGGTTTTGGAAGCTCAAGAAATGTTGCTATTTCTCGTGGGATACTGCCAATATTATTAGCACCCATAGGCTATCTAACACACTTTCCATTGCGATATTGTAGAAAAAATCGATTGATTGGAGTGTTAGGCAACGTAAGGCTTGATATTTCTCAACAATTGTTAAGTATTCCTTGCGAAGGACGAAGTTGCGGTCTCTTTTTGTCTTTGTATTAGGTAAATTATAAGTCATCTGAATGTTTCTCAATGCTTTTTGACATTAAGTTGTGTTAGTTCATTAGTTCGACATGCTCCGTTTATACCAATAATAAGAACAACCTGTAACGTAAAGAGTATTGTATTAGATAAATTTATGAAATTGATATGCATGCATAATTACCTATGCCTATCAACATTTACCTACTAAGTACGTATTAGATTATGTTAAGTAATTGATTATTATACTTAAGTAGATACTGAATGTGCAACTGACTTACTTTTGTCGCCAAATATACGGAATCAGGTGCTTCTTAAGAAACTTTTCAATTTCAGATGATGTCAAAACCTTCGATTTTTTTGGTTGATGACCAGATGAGGCTCTTTTAAAAAATGCCACTAATTTAGGATAGGTGTCAATATGTACGTCTTTTTTCATCTTTATTGTTGCTTTGAGCATCGAATACGTACTCCATAGAGTGCTTGATTTCTTGGTCTCGGATAATTCAAAGCAATATGCCAGCAAAACGTTTTCTGAGAAAGTTTTGGCTCCTTTAGCTAGTCGCCACGTGTTAAACATATCGTATTTACTGTTTCATATTCTTCTCGCGTGATTATTGAGGGAAAGCAAAGAAAGCTTATTTGCTAATTATTAACAGTTTCAGTCAATTCTGTTGGCGTCAAATAAACTTCCTCGTCGCTAGAACCACTCATTTAAGGTTTTTCACTTGAAAATTCCTAGGTTATCTAGATTATAGGGCTCAGCAATACTCAGTTGACTATGAGCACCGCTGCAAAAGGTACCACTTCCTTCCGCTGGAGATGAGACGTTATATTGGAGACATGAGTTTACTGTTGGGTATCGCAAATGGCCACATTGACTGTCCTGAACTCGTTGCTAATCTGTCATTACGCACGAATCTGTTGGGATTACGTCAACGGCCAATATTCAATGTCCCTTTCGCAATGACTAATTATAGGCGGAATGTTTTCTCATTAAGAAATGCACTTTAGTTTCAATAGGCTTCCTATGGACCTTAATGTTGACTTGTTCTGCACCAGTGTGGCGACCTTAAGACGGCTTTTGGCACAGTTATTTTTAATGGATAATTGAGTTGTCTAATATTAACTACTTAATTATGTTTACTTGTATGTACTTTTTTATAGACTTTTTATTATCTATATGTGGAGGCTTGTTATTAGCAATTTTTTAATATTACTTTCTATATGTCATTAGTTTGTTAGTCTGTAAGCCTTCTTTAAAATAAAATAAATCAATAAATAAATTCGGCACCATGGAGGGAGAAGAAGTAAATAGGTCTTGATGTTTTGAATTCACAAACTTAGTGCTCACGATGTTCTAAATTCAATTTCCTTTATCCTCTAGCGGATAAAAACGGCTTTTGCACTCAGATATCGAAGAGCAAAAATACTCTTTCCAAGACGGGAATGAAAATGATTATATTTCTGTAAGTACCTACTTACAGAAATATAATCATTTTCATTCCCCCGTGTATTTGTATAAACCTTCATACAAATACTTTTACAGGTCAATTATATTTTAACAACGATATGAGATGTTTCCTTTCTGACTACTCTGAGAAGAAAGGCCGAAACAGTCTCAGAGGTCACAGTCTCTTTTACAGTCCAGACATAATCTTGGTCAGACCATTTGAATACGATGTAGATTGAAGTCTGAAATGGTCTTTAGGAACCACACAAGATTGAGTGGACCTGTCTAGTCAGTGCACGTATTTGCCAGTAGGTACATGTCGTGTAACTGAATGTAATAGGGTACCTATCTTCCATTTTTTTTAAACTATTCTAATTTGAAGATTGGGACGAAATATGTAACAGAAAAATGAAAGTAAATCGATTTATATCCATTTTATCAATTAAAAACGATTTAGACCAAATTTATTTTTCATTATTTTGAATTTACCGCCAAAACGCTCCTTGCGATGACTTTTTATCACGTGAAGTCAACTTTGTGTAAACTAAAGTAGTTAGTAAGTAAATAAGTGAATGTTGAGTTTATAATCAACAAGATTTTTAAAGGATATAAAGTGATATTATTGGTGTGCGGTGCCTCTGTGCACAAATACTTCTAAAACTACGCCAAACTGTTTTTGTACCGGTGCCGATTACACAAAGTTGACGTCACATGTCTCGTGATAAAAAGTCGTCGTAAGGAGCGTTTTGGCGGTAAATTTAAAACAACGAAAAATAAAGTTGATTTTAATCGTTTTTAATTGAGAAAATGGATTTGAATAAATTTATTTTTATTTTTATGTTAAATATATCGTCCCAATTGCAAGTGCAATTTACTCTTTTATTATTTGGTGGTAGAAAAGAAGAAAATGAATTATTTCGTAGCAAAAACAAAAAAGGAAAACACTTAACGTCACTGATACTTATAAATTTGTAAAATATAAATAAAACTCCAAAGTTAAAAAAGGTAAATAAAAACTGCAGATTTGAATTTAATTATGGTTTCAAGAACGAGTCTAACTTAGTGGTTAATCAGGTTTTGACGAAAATTATTTTGGTACACGACCTATCTCAAGCGATTTCTAATGAAGAGAAGGCCCCTACAACCTACAACTTAATTGTAAAACATGTATTATTACAATGATATGTATGTATGTCTATATTATTAACATTCTGGATTGAGTTTTAGTGTATCTATTTAATCAACTAATGCGAACACCATATTTTAGAAACGGCAATGGGGACTCAGCTCAGTGATGACAACACGGCAGCAAAATCCTACAAGAATGCCATATACGATATGGGGATGGTATTCTTCAGTAGATTTGTCAGGATATATCTGTATGCTGACTGCATTTACAAGTGGTCACCTTTGGGAAGGCTACAAAATAAATATTTAAAAGTGGTTCACAACTTTACTGAGAAAGTAATACAACAAAGAAGGGAATATTTAAAGAAACATGGATTAAATATGAATGAAGAAATCGAAGTTGATGATGACTCTTACGTGTACAAGAAAAAGAAGAAAACTGCAATGTTGGATTTACTCTTATCCGCTGAGAAAATGGGACACATAGATAGAATTGGTGTTCAAGAAGAAGTGGACACATTCATGTTTGAAGTTAGTAACTGACATACAGTTGACGCCAGTTTACGTGTATGCAGTATATTTTAATTGACCTGATATCATTTTCAGGGACACGACACAACTGCAAGTGGATTAACTTTTTGTTTTATGTTGCTCGCCAATCATAAAGAAGTTCAGGTTAGTTTCTAAAGAGCGTTGTCGGTCCGATGTAATATGCTGGCCCGTAGGTTTGCACGATGTACTAGAGAAGTGAAGCTCGCTCTGTTCAAGGCGTTCTGCCAGTCTTTCTACATGTCCAGCCTTTGGGTTCAAACCAAAGGTTGTATCCCACCCGTAAGTCTACATACGCAAAGGGGCCTACAACGTTCTTCGTGTACAGTATAATAGCCCCTTTACGGTACTGATGGGGTTCCCGCAGTACTGTAGCGCATTGGTTATGTTTGCTGAAGCAGATACAGATAGCTTTCTAGCTATTATTCGAAAAAGAACAGCATCCTGATAGGATTCGGGTGAGCACCAACAGCATTTGATAGTAAATAAGTCTGATTGCCCGTTCCTGGTGCACTGGACCAATATGCAGAGGTGCAGGTCTGGTGCAGCGGGAAGCGGACGTAGTTTTAGGTTCATAAATTCGTTTTATTTTTGTTTTAGTTATATATGTCACCGTAAGATTGTGAACACCGTTAGTTTACAATCTATCTCGCGAGATTATAAACTGTCGATAAATTGTGAACTGCAAAAACCATTTACAATTAACGCACTATCTTTCGATAGTTTATGTAATCTATCCATCAAATTGTGAACTGGTATCAAGACGGATAAGTACCTTGCGCTATTACTAAATAGTCAAGTATTAACTGCCACTAACTTGGAGGTAGCGCACGCCGGCCGCTGCCGAGGCACCGCTCGCTTCGCTCGCTCGGCTTGCGCGCGGTTGGCCACAGTTCTAACCCAACCTATTCGGTCGATAAGCAGTATGGTGCAGTTTACAATTTATAGACAGTTTGTAATCTCGCTAGACACATTATAAACGAATGGTGTTCACAATTTTACGGTGACATATATATATTATAGTGAGAAATGTTATTAATATCGTTTAATAGGTGGTACTAAAAACTATATTAATAATTTTTGTTCGATTGAAATAAATAATAAATTATATAATCCTTCCAATGAGTCGCACGGCCACGGAATAAAAAAAACACACGCTGGTATGCCAGACCTTTTCAGGGGTTAGAAATCGAGTAGTCTACAACTGAAAGAACACCCTGTAAAGAAAGACTGTGTAGAAGAAGAGACCCTGTAAAGTAAAACAGAGACAAACTGAACATAAAAAAATAAACATTATCGTAACAGTGAAACATGTTTCAGGATAAAATCATGGAAGAGCTAAATGACATATTTGGTGATTCGAACCGACCTATTAAGATGGAAGATTTGTCAAGGATGAAGTATTTAGAATGCTGTATCAAAGAGTCGTTGCGACTTTACCCTCCAGTACATTTCATAAGTCGCAATTTGAATGAAGACACAGTATTAAGTATGTACCATTCTACTGAGTTATCTCTTCCTATCTGTACAGCTTGACTATTTACTGCAGGATTAAATAAAAATAGCTAGTTAAACTCCGCGGACGGGATGGGTAAGTATCGATAACTGATGAAGCTGGAACAATAAAATATGACATTCTCTAAATTTCAAGAAGGTAACTCTTAATTTTAAGTAAGCTGACTACGGGGTCAATGCCCGCTGGTGGTCCAAAATTATGAGTTTAGAAAGTTATTTATTTTTATCCTCGATATCGATACTCAAGAGGGCTTGTAAACAACCGCACGGGAAGCTACGCTTGCCGGGGTAGTCCGTGGATGGGTGACCATCTATAGATACCAAGACCCGTCCATGCCTCGGAAAACACGTTAAGCCGTTGGTCCCGGCTGTCATTTGTACATCTTCGACAGTCGTTACGGGCCGTTAGAAACCGCATCCGGTTAGACTGGAAGCCAACCCCAACGTAGTTTGGAAAATGGCTAGGCAGATTGATTGAGGTATCGATACTTATCTCATTCGTGAAGTTTAACTAGCTAATTTAATTTGACTTTAGTGTATGTGTGTGTGTATATTTTTCAGGTAACTACACAATTCCAGCTGGCGTATTATGTCACATCCTTATTTTACACCTGCACTATCGAGCTGACTTGTTCAAGAACCCGAAACAGTTCGACCCAAATCGGTTCCTGCCTGAGAATAGCGTGGGTCGCCATCCCTACTCGTATGTACCATTCAGTGCCGGTCCCAGGAACTGTATAGGTAACTGACATTCAATAGTTTAACTCGTCCATATTAAGTATAATATGTATTCTTAGTGGCTTGTGGCTTAGTTACAGCTGCACGGTTCGATGGCTCAGGTAAAACCATGCTTGCCGCGGTTGGTGCGTGGATAGGTGTAGAGGTGTGCGTTATTTAACGTAAACGGTTTCAGAAACTGCTTACGAGGCTGATAATCGTTCAACTAGTTTCATGGACAAAAAAGTAACGATTATTTTACATACGTAGTTCACAGTTGACGTGACACTCAACGAACGGCATACGCATAAGCGTTTCGTTCAACAGACAGGTATTACGTTACGTAATACGACTTGCAAACGAGAGTAAATAATCCCTTCGGAATTATAAACTGTTATTTATACATATATTCGTAATTATAGGTAGGTAACATAACACACAAGTAAAATGGATATTATAAAATGTGTAACCTGTAACATTTTCGTAATAATAACTTACAAACGCAAAACCAACCAGCGCCCTATTGCATACAAAAATAACTAGTTTCAAAAATAATCCGGTTTGAAACTAGTAACCGATTACGCTCAAAAGACGTTACGACCCACGTCTAGATAGGTGACATTTACATACCAAGACCGCTCGGAATGGCTTTAATTTTGACAATCCAACAACATTCATTGCGTTATTTACGTTGTAATGCAGACACAGTTTTCGGATACAATGGTGCCGATTCTGTTGTCACAAAATTCTCTAAACTAGACTAAAAATCACCAAAATTTAGTTTATTCCTGTCAAACGACGATTTCCTATTCTGAAATTGACTAAAGTGACACAACTTAACTATATTTTAGTTTGACAGCACTAAGATTGCACTGAAATATTAGTTTAGTGAAAATGGTAATTTTGCTATTCTGTTGTTGTCAATTTCATTATTGTATTCAACCTAAAATTTTGGTTGTCTAACTAAATCTGACTATTTTTAATCGCGATTAAATAGGTGTGGAATAAAATTAGTTGTCAAGAACTAAAATTCACACCGTCAACTCGACTTCTGGTGCAAAAATAGTACTGTATTTTATTTCTTTTCTTTTGCTTATATCTCGAAAACGGTGTGTCCTATCGCAAAAATAATGAAAATTTCGACCCCCTTTATAAAACCCCAAACACATGTAAAACTCAACATGTGGATAATAATTTTTCATATTTTCCATGAAAAAAGTGAGAATTCCAAATAAATCACGTCGAGGCTGCCGACCCCGGCGCGCTGCTGGCTCTAAAAAAAACACGGGGTAGGGCAAACAAGTACCACGTTGCGAAGCCAAAACATACCACGTGCGAGTCGCGATTGTCAAATTCGATTTTAGTTGTGTCAAAATAGTTTTTAAATTCAGAGATATTTTTTTGCAGAATAGCGTTTAGATTCTCATAGTAAAAAGTAAGGAATTTTAGTTATAGTTTAGTTAGTTTAGTTCGGTGTACAACAGAATCGGCACCATTATGTCTCTTCCCAAGACTAGCAACCTTATTGCGTAACACACTATCAATGGTAATCTGAATAATTTTGAAGGAAGAAATTACAATAAAATATTTTGATTTGATTGAACAGTAGGTATCTAAGAAATATTGTGTTGTGTCTTCCCAAGTTTCCAGTCAATCGACAATTATCTACCATTTCATTATGGATATTGTTCTACGATATCACACACAACAAACACGTTTATGTAATTTAATAGCTAATCTAAGATAACTTTAGTTTTATTTTTATTCTTATCTCGTTTGCACTCGTCAGAACATTTAAGTGTAAATAGGACTACGTTATCATTGTCTACAATCTAAATCTACCATATCTCTCCTTATAACCAGTTAATATCTAAGAACTATCAATCAACGTGGTAATAACTAAGCCCTACTAATTAATCATTTTGACAACCAAGATAGAATTAGAATTAGATATAGGTAAATGGGTATGAAAATAGCAATCATTGGTAAAATAAACCTATCAGTCAATCAACTTGGTGTGCTGACGACCCAAGGTACAATGAAAGTGCGTCCATTCACAGACCGCACTTTGACTCTACCGTTCAAAGTAAGCGGCGCATACGTATGTGAACATTAGCCCGTTTACTTTTAAATGTCGCTTAACATCAAGTAATAATTACCGACCGTCTAACCTTACATTTTTGACGTTTAAAAATCTTTTAACTTTAAGCAACGTTTATGAATAAATCCATAATTAAAGTGTTTTTGTTTATATTCAAATGAAACGCTTGCTCACTTTCGCTTATGCGACTATGAACATTACGATATTATTTTTAGATATTATTTTTAGACAAGTTTCTTAATCGTATACATACATTAGTCAGTAAAAAGTTAAATTACAATCTTTGTAACTTGCCCTAAATATCGTTCCATATGTAGCATATTTTAATGATACTATTATGAACTTTTTACAATATTTTCAGGTCAAAAATTTGCAATGATGGAGATGAAGATAGCCGTCGCAAACGTGTTACGGAAGTTCAAGTTGTCCCCTGTGACACGCCCCTGCGATATAAGATTCACTGCTGACTTAGTACTTAGAAATGATGGGCCAGTGCTTGTGAATTTCGTAGAGAGAGAAAAATAAGAACAAAAACTGTAAAAAAAAATAAACATACAAGGAAGATTTTACATACATACAAGGAAGATTTTCAATACGAGTGACTCATGAATAAATGATGATAATTTTTTGGGTTTTTTTTACCCGCTGAAACATTTTTTGACGAATTTTAAAGAAGTTATTAGTGAATAAATTATCAAATTCAACTATAATAGCGTGTAAAAGAAAAAAAAAACAACTACAATACTAGTTTAGTTAAGCTAAACCTACTTACAAATAAAAAAAACGGCGTCGAAAAGTTCATTCGCTTCGCTGTCGACTGGTAATGTTCCCAAGAGACTGGCAGCATTACCCCGTTGTATGACAATGGTTAGCCGGGAAGTGACAACCATCTGTTTCGAGATTTCCTTGATGGTCTCTCCATGAGCACTCGGACCCCACGGCCCGAGGCTTTCAACCCCAGACGTCTCGAAAATATAATTACGAATAAGGTATTGTGCTTAGAATTGTTGTCACCCCGGTTTTCAGTAACCTTCGCTTTAGAAAATAAGTTGTATAATTACGATTATTTAACTGGGTACAGCTTTCCTGATTCTCGTCCCTCGTCCCAAAGAAATTGTGCAAAAGCTCAGTGTAGTACTTTTATGAGTACAGCTACGGATATTTCCTGGCCGATTTATAGATTGTTTCTCAAACAACAGACTGGGGAAACTATTAAATCAAGAAAGAAAGGTAAACCTACCTTACTCCTAATATACTACTTACTTATTGCTTATTTCTAAAGAAATTTCTTTACCAAGGTTAATTAACTCTGTGGATACCTACATTTCTGAATGAAATAATTAGATATTAATCATTCGTTTAGCAATTTGTTTGCATATAAAAACAGTTTTAAATATTTCTCAAAAAAGATATAGGTACCTAAATGATTTAAAAATATGAATAGTTGTGGTTTGGCGGTGTCGGGATTAGGGTCCAACCCGGTGGTAAGGGCTCCAGGGACAGAAACTTCCTCACTTTGCGAGTCGTATTAAGGAAAACCGTAATCTGAATGGATAGGTACTTTTTAACTCTGCGTGTACAATTTAACAACGCGTTTAGGGTGTTGTTTGGGCTGCCACGTTTTTGCAGCGCGTCGACTATGTTTGCTGAGGCGCACACTGATTGCTTTTATGCAATCATACGTAAGCGAAGTGCTTCGCTGCTCAGACGCGTGCGTGGCACCGCAAACGGCATCCTGGTTGCGTTTGCAAACAGGTGGGATTCACCGCTGTTGAAGCAGTGGATGAGTATTCATGCAAAGGGCGCTCAACCCGGCGCATGCTTAAATTAAAACGTTTTACAGAACGAATACTAATATACGTACGAATACTAAGCTAAGTTTATTGTTACTAACACCTATGGATAGTTTTTTTTAAATCCGAAATAAATTGATTTGATTTGATTAACGCGGTAGTACAAAGTTAGTTATTATTATAAGTCGTAAGGTACGCACGGCTACACATCAAGCTATACATTTCCGGTTTATGCTGAACTTGTACCGTACGGAAATCCTATACAATGCGAGATCAGCTTATACTGGAAATGTATAGCTTGATGTGTAGCCGTGTGTACACCCTCACTCCCAACTCTTGATAATAGGAAGAACCGTGTCGGCGTCGGCGTCGATAGGGGCCGTAATAATACTGCGGAACCAGGAAAACCTCCAAAAGGAAAAGGAAAATTTCGCATGGGTTTCTTAACTGGAATTTTCCCACGAAAAAAAGGCCCATGATTGAGTTATAACTGTGACAGTGAACTGCCACCACCACACACACCACACTTTTTTGAACAGATGGTTAATGGTAATGCTTGGAAAGGTACCAGAAGAAAAGACTAGGAAAGCGGAGTGAGTCGTTGTGACTAGTCTAGTCAAGGTCATATCATGAATTGAACTTCGATCTGACTTGATAAACTTTGACTTAATTTAGAATTTCCAGTACATTTGGTATCATTAATTTAGTGTATTGTTATTTGGAAAAAAGACCTTGAATTTTAGAAGAGCGCCGCCTAAAATAAATAACTAGCTATACTATACTCCATAGGTTTAGGTAGTTAAATAAATCGTTAAAAGGTTTTTGAAGTGAAACTTCTTTACGCACGCTTGACTTGGGGAGCAAGCTGGCGAACGCGTGACGTACGTAAGCGTTACGAAAATTGTGATCAGGCGAGGCGAACGGGAGTTGAGTGGCATATAAGCAAGAGAAAGCAGTGCGCGCGTACATTTTCTTTCTCTCTTCCTCTCATAGCCAAATCATACATGTATATATTGTACACACACACACACATATATATATATATATATATACATACAGATTGAGCGACAGAAGTTTCACTTCAGTCGTGTGGTCATAAGCACACTCGGTTTTTTTTTAATAAATTTAATAAATTCAAAAATACGGGGTAGCAAAATCAAATTTAGTTTAGTTTTATACGATAGATTACTCTTTTATTAATGCTTATTAAACTTTATTATTCATTCTTCAGCTACTCTTCCTAGGTGCAGTGCCGGTTTTAGCACTGCCAGTGCCCTGGGCGAGATTTATACGGCGCCCCCTAATTGCAATTCAAACCCATATATAGAAAAAGATATAATGAAATTACCATTTATTGAAAGAAATAACCATTTAAATAAAAAAATAACTAATATTTGACTTTTCTAGCCTTTCTGTCGGCGAACTCTTTTATTATTTTATCAAAATCGAGGTTTTCAGAAATTTCATTCACGATTGACAAAGTTGCCAAGTTTGTCAATCGGGATTGCGATATTGTCGATCGCAGATAGGTTTTTATCAGCTTAAGCTTAGAAAAACTCCTCTCCCCACTAGCAACCGTTACAGGTATATAATATGCGCATTGCTATCCATACATTTGGAAACAGTTCTTGTAAGTTGCGATCTTTGATAAAATTTTAAACAAAAACAGTAGCCACATTCTGATCAGGCAAAAAAGATTTCAGACTTATGAGTTCATCACACAACATACACCCATCTATATCTGATTTAGAGTCTACAGTTAATTTCAATTGGAGATCACCACATAGTTTGACCAGTTCAGGTTTTTCCGGAATCTGTTTTTAATTGTACAAAAAAGACCAATATTCCCAGTACTCATTTAACTGTTCAAATCTTTCATTGACTGAAATTAATGTAGTGTCCAAAAGACAGTTGAAAAATTCAATCTCAATGTTTTTTCCGGAGATGCTATAGGTTCATCGCGGGCAGTTTCACCAGCTTGACGCTTAACATATCGAATTATTGTCGTGGCTCTAAACACAGGTTCAATTTCCAGTTCTTCAGCCAATTCCTTCGCCGTTAAAATGGCACTTTTGAAGCCGAAGAAAGTGCAGCATTTTTTCAATAGTTCTGTGCATTTACCGAGATCTGTGTCTGTTGATTGCAGATATTTACTAACGATATTAATTTGAAAAAGTATGTCATACCAAATTACCAATGACACTATGAAGCTAAAATCTTTTAGCTGTTTTAGTCAGTTTTCTGAGTTTCAATAGCTAAAGTACTTAATTAAAGCGTCATGTATGGCACTAATTTGAAAAACGGACTGCTTTAACACTGCTGATTCTTGCTCCCCAACGTGTGTCACTGAGGTTTTTTATAGTATATAATCCCAAGTGATCGGTTAGAATTTTCAATGAGCGAGAGGAAATAAAGGGGCGCCTGGCGCCCTTTTATGTCCGGCGCCCTGGGCGGTCGCCCAACCGCGCCCTACCCTAACGCCGCTACTGCCTAGGTGTAACTAATTGAGCAAAATTTTTTGTTAGACTTAATATAATGATATAATACTTTGTAATTTGCCTATTGTAAAGAGGTCAAAAAGACAGGTTCCTTAAACCCTTTAGAAAATTCAACAAATTGCTGAATTACAAAGTACATCTGTGATGTAGTATGGCAACTGAAGTGGCAGGTATTACATTAGTCGGTTAACCAGACGCCTTTGACAGCGCTCTCAAAAATCGTCATTTACGATTTTGCTAGTGCGTCACGTTTTCGTTAAATTGTGTTATCATAGCTAGCAAAATAATTGATGATACATCGTAAAGATCTATTATTAATGTGACAAATAGTTCATTAGATTCTGAATCTGAATCAGAATAAAGCCTATTATCATATGAATATAATAATAGATATTATTGTAACATTTGAAATAAAAGGTTTCGCATCTATGAGTCACATGTTTTTATTTTATTTTTCATGTTGTGGTTGTGTTGTTGTTTTTTCATGTTTTTTTCTTCTAATCCTATGGAGTAGAAGTTGCATGTTTGATAGTTGCTTGTGTCCAGTTTGATTTTGACCATTCTTCAGTTTGGACGTTATCTAACAATATGTTAGTGTATATTTTAGTTTTTGTAATATTTTTGTGTGTTATACATTTATTGTTTAATCACAATGAACGTGCTAGAATGATTAAGAAGCTCCCAGGGCCGCCGGATGACTTTATTATAGGAAATGGACTCCAGTTTCTCCGCTCGCCAGGTGAGGTTTTAAAATTACATTTGAAAAACGTAGGGGTTATTGGGGATTACACTATCAGTAGGAATCGCTTTCATTTTGTCAGTTCCACAACATTCATGGAGCTTTTTACGTCGCTAAGGAAACAATTTTGTCAAACATTTAAAATTAACAATCTTAACCTCCACAATTCCGATGCCTGTCAGGGGTGCGGGTTGGTTCGAAAGAGATACCACAGCCCCTGGCATACGGGCTACTGAAGGAACACGGGTGGGTTTTAGTCAGTAAAAGTCTGACACGTCCTCCTGCTCCACCCAGAGCGGGAGAAGTTATTTGATGATTTCCCACCCAAAACAAAAACCTCCACAATTAGAGTGCTGATATACAATATTAAATAGCCTATACCATGCTTTATTTCTACGTTTAAGACGTACGGTTCGACAGTTTTAGATCACGTAGTTCGGATCGTAGCAGATATATTACAGACGCTAAAGTGACTTCATAATTGACTTTTCCGGCAGTCTTTCAAAGTTTATTAATTTTAGTATGTCGTTTGGTTCCAGTTGAATTAATGAATTTAATAAGGAAATACGCCAAAAAATGGAAAGGAATATACCGAATCTGGACATGGCCGTACGGTGTAGTAGTCATTTACAATCCGGAGGACATCGAGGTTGGTATTAATAGTTTATACAAACAAAGTAACACAAATATCTAAGAAATTGGTTACTAATATGGGAAAATCTGGTTTTGGCACCAATCTATATGTACCTAAATATACAAAGTACGTCTGGGTCGTTAATTACTCTGGGATTAATAAGTACGTACTGATATTGTTATCAAATGCAACCTGAGTTTGATAACAGTGACAACCTACCCAATAGGTATACCTAGGGCCCTAGTCGCTACATAAACATTACTACTTACTGATATGTTAATAAGAAAATTGCATTAATTAGGTATCTAATTTTTTTTTGGGAACCGATCACTTTTTCGATTTTTTTTGTTCGAATTTCATTTTACCGAAAACTATTGACCAACGTCTTTTTTGCTTTATGCATTATTTGACATATTTTTAGATCATCAATGTGTCATATGTCATAGGTATTATTTTACCGAACTATGTAGGGGAAGGTTGCTATGAATGGACCACTTAACTTTACGACCTCATATCCCAAAAACTATAAGTGTTAAAATGAAAGCAGTTTATTATTTTTGCTTCATATGACCTTTATTTATAATCATCAAACGCACAAACAATTCGGGCTAACACTTTTTAATATAAACGAAGAAAACTAAATCTTGGGCTGTTGCCTTCTTTGGACCATGGGCACCTTCATTGAACCACCAAGTTGCCATCAATGGACTTCGAGAAATTTGTTGTATAGGTCCAATCGAGGCAACAAATTATAATTATCAATATTAGTAAATTATGAATTAAAAACGCAATTAAAAATGAAATCTTATTGCAAGTGATGTCTATGTAGTGCAATGAGGGCATAGGTACTTTCTGACATGTTTTTTAGGGTTCCGTACCTCTAAAGGAAAAAACGGAACCCTTATAAGATCACTTTGTTGTCCGTCCGTCCGTCCGTCCGTCCGTCTGTCAAGACCGTTTTTCTCAGGAACGCGTGGAGGTATCAAACTGAAATTTCTATATGATACTTAGTTCTACTGTCCCTAGAAGCTGTAGAAAAATCAACCTTCTAAGTCAACGCAATCAAAAGATACAGCCATTTAGGCCGCAAAATTCCGCAAATTTTCGAAACTCGCACGGGAATCAAAACCTACAGGGTACTTCCCGTGAACTTAGAATCTTGAAATTTTGTACGAAGTCACGTCTTATAGTACAGATATAGGAAAAATTACGAAAACCGAAAATTTTTAGTTTCGTCATATAAAAAAAATATTTTTGACAATTTTGAACTTTTACTGATATACCCACAGGTTTGTACGGAACCCTCGGTGCGCGAGTCCAACTCGCACTTGACCGGTTTTTTTAACACAAGCACACAAGAACATGGTCCCACGTCTTCATATTTTAGACAGATTTTACAAAATCATTTTTCTATATTCTCATAAGCGTGTTGACGGTTGAGGTTCTTTTGTGGACAGTTTTGGCTTTTTGCTTTGGAACCTTTGCGTTCTCATCAAGGATAGTTTTGTACGGCAACGAAGTTAATTCTATGCTGCTTTGTGTTTTTCGACTCCTTTTCGGTAATTCTTTTGTATCGGCGACATTCTGGAATTTTAATCTTATAATGAATTTTCTATGGTTTTTTCAAAAATTAGTGAAATACTCGGAACTTATTCCCATAATTATGGCCGAAAAACTACAGTAAAAAGTTGCTATGATTGGACTGGTCCAACGATGGAACACTTGTGAGGTCCATTGATGGCAACAAGGTACTGGTTCAGAAAAACTAAACTAAAATATAAATGGTCATGATTACACAAAATTGAATAACACTCATGGAATCTCAAATAAACTGTCCAATATTTAGTAACAGTGACTGCAGAAAAATATGAATACAATGATACTTACGTCAATTTGTCCAGAGTGAAATTATTAGATTTTGACCGCCGCAAACATAACCACATGCGTCACTTTTCGCCTCGTGACGCTGTGTCACTGAGGTAAGAGGAGGGTGTAACTGAGTCGCCATGGACTTGCTTCGACTAGTTTGGGTGTTGCTAGCTTGCACAGTTTTGGAAATACCTTGGTGGTCCAATGAAAGAACTGGTCCAATGATCGCAACCTTCCCCTATGTTTTGCCGATTTACAAAATAACTTTTTGCTATTGGCCGAAGCCTATTTTGAACTTTTTTCACTAGCCAAATGATTTATTTGGCATATTTTCACCACACAGAAACAACATATATATCCGGTTACTTGGTAGCATTTTCAATATTAAATTAAGATAGTGTCATAAAAAGTCTATATGTTGTGCTACAAAATTTAGTGAGAAACGAATCGCTGCAAAACCGACTTCACGCAGTCTTGCCTGCCCTACCCCAAGAGTGTAATTAAAGCCTGCGTAGGTGCGGAGGGGTGGGGTGGGCCGTGAGCTCCGGAGCAGTTGGTTTGAAGGCCTGCCGCCGCGGCTGAGGCTGGCCGGCGAGGCCAGCCAGCAAGCCGAAGCTATGGTGGTGAGCGTTAAAGCCATCTGCTACGATAAGCTCGCGTGGGGCCGCCCAAGCCCCGCAGCGCCGGAGTCGTGACAGAAACAATGCTTGCTGCATGTTGCATGCCTGCCTGCATGTTGCATACTTGTTTGCATGCTGCATGCCTGCTTGCACGCTGTATACTTGCATGCTGAATGCCTGCTTGTATGCTGCATGCTTCTTACTGGGACCACTTAAAACCACTTTTGTTCATAATCAACTGTTTTATTAAGTGCCATTACATTTAAATAATTAATTAAACAATATGGTCATTAAAACAGTGGTATAATGAATATTTGGAAACATAATAACTTCGAACAAATGTTATTTAGGCTAAGTGTAACTTCGGTAAAAAGTTTTTCAACCAAATGAAACGTCGGAGTAACGAAAAAAATCGAATTGATAATAAGGTCAACTGATACAGTGGCAGTCGTGAAGTAAAAGTAAACGAAACGATAATAGTTGAAAAGTTTTAGGTGAAATGAAATTCGGTCAAATATTTTTCGAACTTATGATAGGTAACCCATTTTTTTTATTTTCAGTTGGTCATGTCCAGTACAAAATACGTGGAAAAAAGCATGGCCTATTCGATTCTAAGACCTTGGCTAAAAGACGGACTATTACTTAGTAATGGTACGGTATGATTTTTAACTACTTAAGTTTTCAGTTTTTATTGTTCCACGACGTTCTTTTTGTATCGCCGCGAGCAGTATAATATAAATGTCCAGTATGGACTTATGGAGCCACGTTTATTGCGGCGTCAGAGGCACGGTTTAGATCACCGATGGTGCAGGTGAACGTACATTTAGGAAGGGCTGAAGTAGTAATCCTTTATTTTAACCATTTCTGTCCATCTTGAGCAGTAGTGGACCGGTGGTAAAGTCCCCGACTTACGTGTCGTAGATCGTGGGTTCGCACCCAGGCTGGCACATTACTTGGGTCATTTATTTCATCACCACTACTCTAAACACGGTGAAGCAAAACATCGTGAGGTGATATGTCCTAGAACCAAAAATTCAAAGATTTCGTCATCCATATGGCCCACATGGTGGACTATGGCGTACTCCCTTTCACAGAGAGGAGGCTGATTATGTTGTCGATGATGAGCTAAAACAGATCATACGGGTTGGATAGAAGCTTAGACTAAATACGAACAAAGGCTGAGTTTAAAAGAATTAATACCTCAAATAGTTTTGACTATTTCGTTGAAATTGTGGTTGCAAGTGGGACTGTTGAGCATGAAGACCTGAGTTCGATCCACGAGGTCACAAGCATCATGTTATCCATAACTACTAATATCTTCTGCTTCTACTATCTACTTCTACTAATATTATAAACGTGAAAGTTTTTATGTATGGATAAATGGATGTTTGTTACTCTTACACGCCTGTAGCGGCACTACAAAAATAAAATACTTCACAACAAATATTGAAAAACGCAAAAATAAAAGTGGCGCCATCTACAATGGCGAACTATTCTCAGAAATTCTACATCGCGCAGTCAGAGTTTACTACGACATCCCGACATCAACTGTCGCGCAGTTGCCCACCAGACACAATACCCATCTGGTCGGAGGATCCTCCTTTATCAACATAGGTATGAGTGAACTTTACACCTTGTTCCTCATACCTCTATACGCCAAAACAGTTGAACGGATTTGGATGAAATTTTGCACACAGATAGTTTTAAACCTAGATTAACACATAGGATACTTTTTATCTCGATATTACGTTCCCGCAAGATAATTTTCGACATCTACGTGGGTGAAGCCACGGTCGGAAGCTAGTGTTACATATTCGCATAGCGCTAGTGAGTTGTGTCACCTAGCATATCACCTTGCCAGTGAGATTGGCCTTTAATCTTTCCTGTGCAAACACCTGAACCCAGTCCAGTTTTTATATTCATAACACCTTAGCAAGTTAACCTTTATCATCTACAATGTGACCGTACGGACATATTGTAGATGAAGAAGGTGACTGGGTGACCACTACTAATAAATAATAAACATTATTACTTATTATGTTTATTATTTTGTGGTCGAAATTCGACCATAATTCACTTTAACACATTATTAAATTAACATTTTAGCTTTCTTTGTCTTAACGTCTTTCGTAAAAGGGGGTCCAGAGTTTATGCTTCAGTTATTAACATATGTATATAATTTAGAACAACATAAAAGACTACACAATTTCTACCAAAGTACCGAATCAAACATCAACGCTTCTTTACAAGAATTTGCCTTGAAATAAATTATTGTTAAATTTGGATAAAAATGGACCTTCGAAAAATAGTTAATTAGCAAACGTCTTCTAAACAAAAAATAAATCGTGAATATATAAATAGGTAATGAATACAGAATGCAGGAGTAATGTTGGTAATATTTTATGCTAGCATCTTTTATTAGAATAAATACAAGCGAATAATTGTTTCCGTGTAATCATAATATTTTTTAATAATCTTTTGATGTTTTAGGTGCAAAATGGCAAGATAGAAGAAAGATTCTGACGCCTGCTTTTCATTTCAACATCCTCCGTCAGTTCTGTGATATCATAACAGAAAACACACAACGATTCTTGGAAAGACTGAGGGAAACGGCTGGACAACCCATTGATGTTGTACCCATCCTATCAGAATATACGATTAACTCCATTTGTGGTAGGTAGACTTATAGTAGAGCAAATCATCCAACTCGATAGATACAACTTTGAGAAAGTAGCGAACATGAGAATCCAGTTGGTTTGGGCAGCATTTGCAAAACTACGTCAAGTCTTTCGTCAGCTATCCCGCAATGTTTGCAGACTAAGGTCTTCAACTAGTGCGTTCTGCTCGTTCTGATATATGGTGCTGGAACATAGACCCGGCCGGTTTGGTTGGTCTACAAATTTAAGGTCGCTCAGCGTGCTATGGAGCTGGCTATGCTCGGAGTGTCTTTGAAGGATTAAATCCGGAATGAAATGATCTGGAAAGGAACTGGAAGTACCTAGCGACATAACTAATAAGCAAGCTGAAGTGCGGAATGGCCGGTGGAGCAGATGAGTCCTGGAGTGGAGACCAGGTATCGGCAAACATAGCGTGCCCCCAGCTAGATGTACTGAGGACCTTTAAAAATTGGCTGGGACACACTAGATGCGGAAAACGGACGACAAAGTGTAGCGCAGCTTGCGAGAGGCCTATGTCGAGCAGTGGACTGCAATAGGCTAAGTTGATTGATTGAGAGACCTATTATTTCAACGCTAAGTAGATCTTAGGATTGTACCTTTAAAATAAAACTGTAGAATCGAAGTACAACAGTATTTACTTTGAACAGCGTTCAGAGAAGTGTAAATAAAATTGGTAAAATGTTTTCAGAAACTGCGATGGGCACACAACTAACTGAAGACACCTCGGGTACAAGCAAGTTCTACAAGGAAGCTATTTACGAACTCGGACATGGGTTTTACCAAAGATTATCAAGATTTTACTTATATCCTGACTTCATGTTCAATGTATCGTCATGGGGACGAAACCAAAACAAAAATCTAAAAATAGTGAAAACCTTTACCGAAAAAGTTATAGCACAAAGAAGAGCGTACGTAAATCTATACGGATGTAACGTACCTGACGATACTACCGAGAATGGTGAAGTTTATTTTTCTAAGAAGAAGAAGACTGCCATGTTAGATCTTCTTTTATCTGCTGAGAAGAAAGGACTCATAGATAAAGCTGGGATCCAGGAAGAGGTCGACACTTTTATGTTTGAAGTGAGTTTCCAATCAGGCACCGTACCAATAATATAGTATTCACAGATTCACTGGTATGTTAACGGTAATTATACGTCATTTTCAGGGACATGACACTACAGCATCCGGAATGACCTTCCTGTTTATGTTGCTCGCAAATCACAATGATGTCCAAGTGAGTGGTACAATCTGTATGTATATCACGAGTTTGTTTGTTCCCTGGAACTACCAGTCGGATTTGAAGAAAATCTATTTTCCTTTGGTAACTCAATTCTTAAGGAAGGCTTTACGCTATTTATCATCACGCTAGGACTATTAGGGGCTGAACAAAAATAAAAACAGTAAGAAAAAACGGTGAGGGAATACGAAGTAATAGCGTGGCATACGACGCGACGACGGGGTGGGTCGAGGAACAGGAAAGACGCGGACGCATTGGCGGGCAGAAGCTAGTTTTAAATGCAGTTACTTTGGAGTAAGAGGGTGTCTGGTGTTCATCATATAGGTACGGCCTACCCGAATTTGGTAGCAGAAAAAACTTTGTTACTGGCAAGGCGGAAGATCGATGGGTGGAGTTTTAGTCAATATTGTATGCGCACGCCCAATAAGCAAAAAACTGCATTATAGGATGTCACAAAAGGTAACATCGGTAACTTTAGCATTTAGGAAGACTTATTATAGTACACTCTAACTGCAATAGCTGAAAATTACACTTTCGCCTGTATAATAACGTTATTATGTGTCACAGAGACAACACTGAAGTGTTGCAGTTTAGTTTTATACAGTTTTTAGCAATCAACAGTACTGTAAGCTGCAATTAAGCATATTTATGGACTGAATTATTTCTGAATTGAAAGCCACAAGTGTATCCTTAGATCCCTTGCATTATAAGAAAGTACATGTGAGCTAGCTACTATAATTCAATCAGTCATTCTGTGGTTTCAATTAACAATGATATAATGCGTCTTGCTGCACACAGATGAACTAATAGTGTTAATCAGCTTGTTACACGCAATCGTATATAGCACTTATATAGCCCACATGATCTCTATGGGTGAGCTTATATGATGCTAAATTACAGCCAACTGCTATAAATTAGCTCACATGTAACCCATGATCCCGGTTAGTGCTGAATACTTATACTACCGTCGGCAATTAATCTACTAATATAGTTAAATAAGATCTTGAAGACTTATTATTTCAGCGCCCCGTAGGTATTCAGTTAATCGCAGCCAGCATTACGATATTGCCATATCTATAAACAAACGAAGAACTGGCGGAATACGCCGAAAAATTAATGCAGAATACTTGAGAATTCCAAACAGAGATAAAATGGCACAACAAGCTACATCTTTTGTAAATAATGATTCAAGGGCGAATGGAATTTTAGAATGGGTGGGTTCCGTATACGGAAATATTGGTGTAGTCCATCTAGCATCCATCTAGACAGAATGCACGTCCTCTGCAAGTATACCTACAGCGAATGTTAAAAGATAGTGGTAACGTATCGTGCAGTAATGACACTGAATATAGATGTGCAAATAGATCTAACGATTCTGTAAGTTCAGACGGTGACATTGTGTGCAGTGATTATGTTAAAAAGAAGAAATTTCTTGAAAATATAAGAAAATGGGCTATAAAAATAATTGCACACACAGCTTTAGAAGATCTGTCACAAATTAGTATCAATGAATTTATTCCAAAAACATTACCTAATGACCCCAGGACTATTTTAGCTACACCCAGACCAATCACGTTAAAAATAATCGATGGAGGTAATACCTACCTTTGCAAAAAAATATTGCTTTGTTGGGAAGAGGCTCCAGAAACAATTCCGTTAAATATAAACATGGAGGGTTTACCAATCTTTAAAAGTAAAAAAAAAAGGAGTTTTGGCCTATACTTTCCAACGTATTCAGATAATCCTTACTTCAGGCCATTTGTTATTGACATTTATTTTGGAAGAGGGAAATTGAAAAATTTAACACTTTTTTGGAAGATTTTATTATTCATGAAATGGAAACATTGAAACTCAAACTCAAAGCATTTATTTCAATTAAACCATTTACAGGCACTTTTGAACTGTCAAAGAGTCGATCAGTTGGAAAGTTGAAGCTAGATGCATTGCTTCGGGAGGGTATTTACGCTACAGTTATCTTTGTCGTAGTCAGTATACGTATTTTGCTCCATTTCAAATGATTCTTTGTTCGCTTCTACGTAAGTCGGGATATAATTTATTTTCAGCACGCATTTAAATGAGTTTCCACCCTGGTGCTGAGCTTGAATTTCCGTCTTTTATTAATTTAGACAAAAAATAACCGGTTTTTTGTGGTCAGCGGACAATTCCTTTCGATTCCCTCTGCGTTGGAACGACGGTCAGCTTTGGTACACCGTACTCAATAGTTTGTACTATTTTAAAAGCCATTTCTGTGGAAAGCAAGACAATTGATAATTAAGTTGAAAATTTAATCAGACTTATAATTGTGTGAAATAAATCCACGGATCCCTAAACCTCATGCAGAGAGTTAAGTGGTCCACGGATGATTACCAACAATATTTGCGTACATGTTTCTCACTATCAAGCTTTACAAGAATCTGTGGCTGACTTGTTTCACACAAAGACTACTCGTATCAGCTCGTTACTGAGTTGAGTGTGCCACGAGTGGGTAATTAAACAGCCCATACCATCTAATTGTGATTAATACAGTGCACATTGCTTGTCTGCCATTTTTAGCTTCTAACCTATATACCTACTTAATATGATATATTAGGTCTTTACCTATGAAATTGCCGTTCTGCAGTACTGGCCATTTCAAATCAAAATAATTTTTGTTTGGCTAAGAATTCTAATTTCAAATTAATTTTATTTTAAAAACATGGATTTTTTTTTTCTAAAAGTAGTCATTTCTTTATTGATTAGTGTTACATTTTCATCGCATTTCAATCTTTTTCGTCATCATGGATACGTTAAAAATTCGAGTAATTATGGAATATGAGTACCGTCGTGGCAGCAACGCGGCACAAGCGGCACGCAACATCAACGACGTTTACGGAGCTAACACTTCAAACCAACGCACCACCTGTTATTGGTTTGCTCGCTTCCGTTCTGGAAATTTCGACCTGAAAAATGAACCTCGCGGTCGTCCGAAGACTTTGGTCGACAATGACGAATTAAAGGCGATTGTGGAAGCTGATGATACACAATCTACGGCTGAATTAGCAGCAGCTTTCGACGTTAGCGTCAAAACAATATTGGTCCATTTGCGTCAAATTGGCAAGGTAAAAAAGCTTGACAAATGGGTGCCCCACGAACTCAATGATCGCCAGCGCGAAGTACGCGTCGAGACGTGCCTTGCACTGCTCAACAGACACACAAATGAAGGAATTTTGAACCGCATTGTTACCTGCGATGAAAAATGGATTCTGTTTGATAACCGTAAGCGCTCAGCAAGTTGGTTGGATCCTGGTTCAGCACCTAAACAATGCCCTAAACGAAAACTTACCCCTAGAAAAGTGATGGTCACTGTTTGGTGGTCTAGCGCCGGTGTGATTCATCACAGCTTCTTACCAAACGGGGTGAGCATTACTGCAGATGTGTACTGTGAAGAACTGAACACAATGATGGAGAAGCTGGCGCATCTCCAACCAGCATTGGTCAATCGCTCGTCTCCGCTGCTCCTGCACGACAACGCGCGACCTCATACTGCACAGCAGACGGTCTCCAAGTTGCAAGAACTGGGGTTGGAAGCTCTCCGTCATCCGCCCTACTCACCAGACCTTGCGCCTACAGACTACTACTTTTTCCAGAATTTGGATAACTTCTTGGCGGGACAAAAATTTAATACCCGAGAGGCAGTACAAAATGCCTTTGAAGAATTTGTTGCCTCCCGTCCAGCTGATTTCTTTAAGAAGGGCATCAATAAACTGCCACTGCGATGGCAAAGATGCATTGATTGCATGGGTGATTACTTCGATTAATACAAATAAAAAATTCATGAAAAAAATTCGTTTAAATTTTTTCATACAAAACGGCAATTTCATAGGTAAAGACCTATTATTAACAATTTCTCTTTGTTTAATCAACGAAAGTAACATCGATATTAATAGAAAATCTAATGATTTTATACGTAAAGAGCTTATTGTCAAATTACAAATGAAAAGTAAAAAGATTAACTTTTTTCATAATATATCACCAACCTACTCGTATTTTTCAACACACTTGCTCATAAAATGGCTCTTGAAATGACACCTATTATCAAACTGTGACTTTTTCATTACTATTAGGTCCTTACATATGAAATTGATGTTTTGTAGAACTGCACCCTAATTGCGTAACTCACGATTGATCATAATTGGTTTCGTCTTCACAGTTAAACAATATTCATTGCGTTATTTATGTTGTCGAACAGACACATTTTTCGAACATATGAAGCAATGGTTTAACAATCCGTTTCAAAACGATACAGATTATGATGAATCGTGAGTTACGCAATTAGGGTGCTGGCCAGTTTGATCTCAAAAAGCCGGCGTTAGGTTAAGAATTCCAAATTCAAATTTATTTCAATTTTAAGCTTGTCTATTTGTGTTTCGAATGTTATAATTCATTTGTTTTGGCGCCATTTAATTTTGCTTTGACGTCGTTTTGTGCTCAATACGGAAAACATAAAATATCGCATTATTTTCGAATACGAATTCCATCGTGGCACTAGCGCTACAGAAACAGCTCGAAGGATTAATAATGTGTACGGAGAAGCCATTGTAAAAGAAAACACAGTACGTTTTCGGTTTCAATGCTTTAATTCTGGAAATTTTGACCTCCAGAACAAACCTCGTGGACGGCCGGACACCCCAGTTGTCATTGAGGAATTGAAAGTGATCGTGGAAGCGGATCCATCTCAAACTACGTCAGAGTTAGCTGCAGGCTTCGGTGTGAGTGATAAAACCATTTTGAATAATTTGAAGCAAATTGGAAAAGTGAAAAAGCTTGAAAAATGGGTACCGCATGAACCAAGTGAAGCAAATCAACAAACACGCGTCGACTGCTGCGTCACGTAACTCAACCGTCACAATAACGAGGGGATTTTGAATCGTATCATTACTTTTGATGAAAAATGGATCCTATATGATAATCGGAAACGCTCATCACAGTGGTTAATTCCAGGAGAACCAGCTAAATCCTGCCCCAAGCGAAAGTTGACTCAAAAAAAAGGTACTGGTTAGTGTATGGTGGACCAGCGTTGGTGTCATCCACTACAGCTTCCTAAGATCTGGTCAGACGATTACGGCAGATCTGTATTGCCGACAATTGGAAACCATGATAGAAAAGCTAGACGTTAAACAGCCGAGATTGGTCAACCTGGGCTAGGTTGACCAATCTCGGCTGTTTAACGTCTAGCTTTGCTGCTTCAGGACAATGCTAGACCACACACTGCACAACAGACGGTGGCGAAACTGGAGGAGCTAGGATTGGAATGTCTCCGTCACTCACCATATTCCTCGGACCTCGCTCCAACCAATTACCACTTTTTTCGGAATTTGGATAATTTCTTAATTGGAAAAAAAAATCAATTCAGATGAGGCAGTCCAAAACACCTTCAAAGATTTTGTTGATTCTCGCTCCCACAATTTTTTCAGCAAAGGAATCAATGAACTCCCTATAAAATGGCAAAAGTGCATAGATCACAACGGTACCTACTTTGATGGATTATATAAAAAAAATTGTAAAAAAAAAACAGTTTTGCCTTTTCCATACAAAACATTAATTTCATATATGTAAGGACCTAATAATATTCACAAGTGAGTTAAAGATTTTTTTTTGGTTGGGCTGTTTTGTGCTTAAAAATTTTCGATACAAAAAAGGTCGTGTTCAATAGTACAAATAAATTGATGTCCCTATTGCTTGCTCATTTCATGCAACTTCGTATTTAAATAGATAATTTCATGTTGTACGTTTTTAATCAATAAAACTTTCACTGAAATATAACTTTTGTTTTCTCTGTAATAAAGAAAACTTTGAATTCCGCATTTTGTACGTGGCTAAAACCCTATCCGCGAAAAGCCAAAAAAAGAAACCTCATTATTTAAGGTCACGTTCCCAGTTACAATAATAACGATTTGAGCGCGCTCACACCCATTCCGAATTGGCGTGAGCGCGATAACGACGTCCCGCGAATAATCGACATCTTATCATGCGCCATCTTGCGATAACGCCGACCATGCGTTATACTAATATCACCGTGAGCGCTGTCAAAAATGACAGTTGTGCTGTTTTGTTTTGAGCCGCATGGAATCTTTAGTTAACTTAGATTTATTTAATATAGTGTTAGAATATATGTTTTAACGTTGAGTGAACACTTTTATCGTGATCACGAGCGTTCCGTATTGAAAGCAAAAATGACGGTTCTTAGCTGTCAGAATCGTGATACCTAACTCGGAACGCAAAATATCGATGTGAGCGCTCACAGCGCTATTTTTATAATTCGGAATGCGGCCTTAGCCTACGGCCGATCGCCATTGTTAGATGCGCGCGCATAGCAAAACTGATAAATTTTCCTCCATTGCCAAAAAAAAGAACACTTATTAATTAAAATGTCTACGATGTGTATATGATCGTAGTTTTTTTTCTTCATTTTAATTAATAAGATGTGAAGCCCTTAACGTTATGGAAAGTATACTAGTTACCTAAAAACTCCAAGGAAAAATTGGTTTTAAAACGTCGTATGATACACGTGTGTATTGATGATTACCGTCCTCGGTTCTCTTAAGACCCTCGCCTGACGCCTCAGCGGTAATCACCAACGTTACATACTTGTACCATAATGTACTATTACACTATAATTTTCAAGTAAACAGTGGTATTTGGCGAGCGCGTGAAAATTTTAGTTTATATTAATATACTATTTGACAATAAACTCTCTTTCCCATTCGAATTTTACGCACATAGACAAAAATGCAAAGTTTTACTTACCGTTAATAAAATTTGCCAATTTCACCAAAAACTAACATTTATTCACAATTATGTCACTTGTGAATGTTCAACTCCAAAGAAGCGTTAAAAATATCCTGGTGTGTACTTTGTGCTGAAAAATAGGTAACAAGGACTCTATTAATCGCCAATTGTGCTGCATAAAAAAGGGAACACGTACTCTAATAATCAGTCAATGGTCAGCTCTTGGGGGCGGCTTTTACCTCTAATAATACTCAAATAATGCTGATATAACGCAATTAGTTACAATTATTCAGTTAACAGCTGTTTAAAATCAGAGTGATATAAGCTGAGACAGCGCCTCTAATGCTCTTATTCAGAAGGCTTGCACAGCTTAGAATTCTATTGTGGACAGTGATTCAGCTTTTTTACAGCGTTTTTGTGTTACTTGGGGCGGTCCTAAGTCACTCGGTCGTTTGAAAAACGGCGCGGCCTTACATCACACTAGTACCCACGCGAATCCATCACAAAGCATTATATTTGTTTGCCTAAACTGCTTAACTTTTATTTATTTATTTAATACTTTAAGCACATGTACATGTACAGAGGCGGACTTAATGCCATAGGCATTTTCTACCAGTCGACCTTTGGGTGATGCACTTGGTATTTCATTTTTTACATTTTTATGTACAGAATAAAATTGTAACTGAACTGCAAGAAGTTTTTGGTGACTCAAATCGTTTGGTTCAAATGGATGACCTGCCTAAGATGAAGTACATAGAATGTTGCATCAAGGAATCGCTGCGACTCTTCCCGCCGGTGCACGTAATAGGTCGCAAATTGAACGAAACTACAGTATTAAGTAAGTGTTTATTAAGCTTATTTATAACTGCAAGTATTCCGCTTTCCAGATCTTCTTGGAGCAACCATGGTACTCTTCTGTGTATGTGAAGGGAAGGGGCCATTGGCCTGCAATGGTACAATAATTGCTGGTATTACACAATAAAAAAGAAAAAAATGTAGCCTATCGGCATTCGGAACCGGGAGCAAGCTGCCGGTGGTCAAGGCTCTAGAAAAACAAACCTCTTTACTAAGCGTGACGTGTCCAGGAGTACTACTTTTTGAATCAAGCCCTTGACTCAGCTTTGCGGCGGTAAGTCCCCTCTTTGAGGAGTGGTTTGAGAGGCGGCATGGCGTCCTCACCTTCCGCCTGACGCAGGTCCTCACCGGACACGGTTGTTTCGGGAGGTTCCTGTTTCGGATAGGGCGGGAGGAAACGCCCGGGTGTTTCCACTGCGAAGATCGCCCTGAGGACACGGTGGAGCACACGGTGGCGGTCTGCCCTGCTTGGGCGGAGCACCGCCGTGTCCTCGTGGAGGCGATCGGCGGCGGCGATCTCTCGCGTCCGGCCCTGGTCCAGGCCATGGTACGGAGCGAGAGGGCATGGGGAGCCGTCACCTCCTTCAGCGAAGCAGTGATGCTCGCGAAGAGGGAGGCGGCGCACGTGAGGGAGAGGCAGCATATGCGCCCTCGCGACCCCAGCCGCCGCAGGATACGGAGACGCCCTGGGCGTCGGGAATCCCAGGCCGATTTCCGGCCACCGTAGGCATGGGCTTGCGGACGGCGAGTAATGGGTAGCTCGCTGTCCGGTAAGGACCAAGCCCAAGTCGACGGCGCGTTGTGTTCCACGCGCGCCTCAAAGAGATGTCAGCACAAAAATGATGGGGCCCGCAAGGGCCGATGCCTGTCAGGGGTGCGGGTTCGTTTGAAAGAGATACCACAGCCCCTGGCATACGGGCTAATGAAGGAACACGGGTGGGTTTTAGTCAGTAAAAGTCTGACACGCCCTCCTGCTCCACCCAGAGCGGGAGAAGTTATTTGATGATTTCCCACCCAAAAAAAAATAAAAAAAAAAATAAAGCCCTTGACTCAGCTGCGCAAGGAGAGTTGGCTGAAGTGCTGGTCGAGGCCCTCCGCTATTATTCGATTAATCGTATTGCCATTTCTGCGTTTGTTATCTACGGGACCCACTTAATTACATGTATATTACCTACTTGGGTCCAGTTAATTGAGGCATCAGGGGCGTTCTTAACGCCCACAAAGGTGCAGGTGTACGATACTTTAAAACTCTTGCAAGTGGGACATGGTATGGTCCAACGGTCGCGCACTAGGTGTTGGAAGATGAGTACCTAGCAAAGTGTCCTAGCAAACCTATACCTAAGTGATAGAGAGAAATCACAATACAGGTGAGAATACAGTGTACCATTTTGATCACTTCATTTCTTTCTTTTTCAGGTAACTACACAATACCACCGAATACATTGTGTCACATCCCTATTTACGACCTGCACCATAGTGAAGAATTGTTCGAAAACGCGGAGGAGTTCGACCCCGACCGGTTCCTGCCAGAAAACTGCGAGAAACGACATCCATATGCGTACATACCCTTCAGTGCTGGGCCGAGAAACTGCATTGGTAGTATTTCCAATCACGAATGTGATTGTTATATAATTATTGCATAACATTTAGTACCTACATCATTCTGAGTTTGTTTCGGTGTTTTCGCAGAGTCAGAAAACACGAACTCTAAAACTACTTAGTTTTAAAATGTTAATTCATGTAGTGAGAAATTTTCGAGTATAAATGTCATCTTCAGTAGGTACCCAATATTCTGAATGTTTTTTTTTAGTCAGTTTTACGTTGTTTCAAAGCTATCTACTATACTCATAGAATCAAATGAAAATAACTATATTTTTCAGGTCAAAAGTTCGCGTTGCTGGAAATGAAGATCGCGGTAGCAGAAGTACTGCGTGAATTCGAACTGAAGCCAGTGACGAAACCATCTGATCTTCAGTTTGTAGCAGATCTCGTGTTAAGGAATAATGGACCCGTACGCGTTAACTTCGTTAAAAGACAGAATTCGTTATTAAAATATTAAGAAAATTGTGTTACGTCCAAAAATGTACCTACACAGTTTGAAGATGCAATTGTGTGTTGTGGAATCTGCATTCAAATAATGCTAATCCCTGTTATCGTTATTTTTCCTCTCCTTTTAAATTTGGTTTCGACCAGAGGGGTAATTGTGAAAAACACACTAACACTAGCAATAAGCAAAATGAAATCCATTCTACTGAGAATTTTAAATTTTGGCTATACGTGAACTGTCCAGGCTCCTAATAGTTAGCAAGTTGGACCATTTCAAGATAATTGGTGCCCCGCTGAATCGGTATACTATAAGTCTCGACTGACATTTTTTTTTTGGAAATATCGTGTGTCTGAAGCGAAAATGTTTGTCGCCACTGGTTACCAATACGTGTCATGAGTCTAACCCTGTATAGGTACATTGACGTAAAGCTAATTACAGTTTCTGTTTTGAATCGAACTCGAATCCGAACTCCGAAACCAATAATCGGCTTTGCCCACTAATCGGTACTTTTGTAGTTGACCAATCAACGAAAAAGTTGGCCAAAGTCATATTCATACATACTTTGGCCAAGTTTGATGAGAAAGTTTGTTTTTAAACGCAAATTAAAAACAATCTGTAATTTAAAAAATAAACAGCGGCACTCCGGGAGTGCCGACAGAAGTGAAAACGAGAACAATTACGTGTGTATTTTTTCCAATCGTCAATACAGGATTTCACATTGGCTCCTTGGGTCCTGATTGCTCTCGCTAAAAAATGATAAATGAGCAATCGACTTCAGCCATTAAAGGTAACAGCACAGATTTTTACGATAAAATACAAAGGGAAAGAAAGGGGACTTTTCCAAAAGACATCAACGCGTAACTCATCCGTGTGCTCGTTCACCCATATATACACAGTGTACATATATCACATGGAAAGCGTTCGGTGACGATGACGCGAGTTCCATGATTTTTGTTCACCCAAAAAGAAATTTTGAATTGGTGTGGGGTAGGTACTAAACTAAAAAGTGAAAAATGACAACTTCTTCCAAAAAATAATAATAACCGACTTCTAGAAAAACACTTCAAAGTGAAAAATAACTTTAATTTCGAATGTCGGTGACTTGGTTGTTTTTTTTTTTTTTGGAAAAGTGTTTATTTAGAGTTTTAAGATTTTTCGAATTTCGAATCATAAGCATTGATTATAATAAACAATTTTGATAAATTGCTTGTTTCTGTGTCCCGCTACACATGTGGTGTCTAATACATAACTTCACATTAATTACAACACATTACTTCACATCACATTACATCATTATCCCATCATCATCATTTCAACCGAAAGACGTCCACTGCTGGACATAGGCCTTCCCCAGGCTCCACCACTTCGACCGGACTTCTGCTTGCCACCTCCAGCGGATTTCCGCGGCCTCCACAAAGGTCATCGGTCCACCCTGTGAGAGGCCTTCCCACTCTACGTCTTCCGGTACGCGGTCGACACTCCAGAATCTTTCGGCCCCATCGGCCATCTGTTCTGCGAGGAATGTGCCCTGCCCGCTGCCACTTAAGTTTGGCAATTCTTCGGGATATGTTGGTTACCTTGGTTCTCCTGCGGATCTCTTCATGCCTGCTTCGATCACGTAGAGAAACTCCAAGCATACCCCTCTCCATTGCCCTTTGGGTGACTTTAAGCCTTCTGATAAGGTCCATTGTGAGCGACCACGTTTCTGTGCCATTGGTCATCACTGGCAACACACACTCGTCAACGACTTTGATCTTAAGCCACTGCGATATTTGGGACGAAAAAATAAAGCGAAGCCTCCCGAACGCTGCCCAGCCAAGTCAGATTCGACGATAGACCTCTTTCTCGAAGCTGTACCTACCTAACTGGACAGTTTGTCCTAGGTAAACATACTCGTCTACAACATCGAGTGTAGCGCCACCGATCGTCACGAGAGTGGGTGTTACATGGACATTTGACATGAACTTTGTCTTGTCCATGTTCATTTTATGACCAGTGGGTCTGAGTGGAAAGAGTGCTTTCGGAACCTCTACTGAAGACATCGAGCATTGCACTGAGGTCTCAGCCATGATAACTATATCATCGGCAAACCGGAGGTGAGTGATGTACTCGTCATTGATGTTGATGCCAGCCCCTTTCCACAATCCAGAACCTTGAAGACATCCTCCAGTGCAGCGGTGAACAGTTTCGGAGAAATAACGTCTCCCTGTCTCACACCTCGCTGCAGAAGGATAGGTTTCCTAGACTGGTCCTGGAGTCGGACTGACATAATGGCGTTTTCGTACAGACACTTCAGCACCTCGAAGTACCGATACTCGATGTGGCACCGTTGAAGAGACTGCAGTACAGCCCATGTCTCGATCGAATCGAAGGCTTTTTCGTAGTCCACAAACGCTAAGCAGAGAGTCAGGTTATACTCCTCGGTCTTCTGTATAATCTGCCGCAGCGTATGTATATGGTCTACGGTGCTTAAGCCTTTACGGAATCTGGCTTGTTCGGGATGCTGGAATTCGTCAAACTAACGCGCGAGACGGTTCATAATGACTCTCGAAAACAGCTTGTAGACATGGCTCAGAATTGAGTTGGGCTTAAATGGAGTATTGTCACTCTTCTTAAAGAAAGATCGCACCACACCTCTGTTCCATGCCTGTAGCGTTTTACCCTCGTGTATGACGGAAACAAACAGCGTCTGGCCCTCCAGACGCTGTTTGTTTCCGTCAAACAGACCCCTCTTAAGAAAGGGTTTCCGGCGGCCCTTAGGAGTTCGACCGTAATTCCGTCATCACCCGGCGCCTTGTTATTTTTGAGCTGCTTCAAAGCCGTCCTAATCTCGTGCAAGCTAACGTACGGGATGTCTTCGGTGTAGTGTCAGGTCAATCTGGCTCTTGGGTCGTTTGCCAGATTCGTAACGGGGTTGCTTGTTGACGTGTATAACTGTCCATAGAACCTCTCGATCTCTCTCAACAGCTCAGGTCAGCGGGTACGATCCTGTCATCATCGGTCTTCAGTTTTATTTTATTCATTTTAGGAAAGCTTACAGCTAATACATTTTGATATCTAGTACAATGTTTAAATGATGGCCAATTACAAGCTTCCACTGGCGATTAATGTGAGTAATATTAACGAACACACGAAAACAGCGACGAGAAATACGAAAATTAAATCTTACACTCAAAAAAAAAACATTGAATAATAAAATTAGAAAAAAGATCGAAAAAGTTGTGATTCAAACTCTTCTTTACCTCCTTAATACCACTACTAAATAAATCTAAGTCGACATCCTGACATACTATAATAAAAGTACGACAAGCTCTTATCACCTACGAGTTCTGTCTGTAGATAGTTCTGACTTGAGGCACATGGAGAAGACGTGGTCTCCGCAAAAATGCACTCGGTACCCGAAGTCCGATCTTGCCCACTAACTCAGGGACGTCAGTAGATCCGTTCGTAACACTAAATAAGAAAGCAAGATCTGCAATTTTCCCTCGCTCGTATAGAGGCAGAATATGATTTTTTTTTTCGCAAGCTGACTTTGTCCAATAGACAAATCTCTTGCAAATACCTTGTTTCGGTCTATTGCGTTCGTGATGCGGACCGTATTAAAACAGCGAAGGTCGCTTTTCTTGGACTTAAAGATCCGTCTATTGAGCTGTCGGTACTTTAGCGCATCGTCTGAAGACTGCAGTCACGTTTGCCCAGTTTCGCGTTGAAGTCCCCCATGACAAAGGTGAAATGAGTTTTAGAGCCATGCATGGCTTTTGATATATCGTCATACATGGTATCCACCTCATCGTCGGGGTATGACGAGGTTGACCTGTATGACCTTCAGCGAATATCTTGCGGATATTCTGAGTATAAGGTACGCCACCTGGTCTACATACCTCTTCACCACGTTGCTGACAAAGGTCTTATGGACAATAAACCCGACACCACCTTAGGACTGCTGGTCGCTCTCTCGGGAATGGAGCAGGATACCGGATTTGAGGATTATCGAGTCCTCCTCCTCTCTTTAGACTTTAGATAACCCTTCTATACCCCACCGTAACCTACTCAATTCTTCCTCGAGTTCGCTAATCTTCGCGTCGGTTCAGACTGCACGCGTGTTGTAAGTTGCCAGGTGCAGTTTTCTGTTGTTGTGGTAGCCAGATGTCTTCCGGAGATTCTTAGCACCCCTTGCTTTACCGTAACCTTGGCCGCTACCGTAGCCAAGGGGTAGGCAGGCCGCCGGGTAGTACGGGCCGTTTTGCAGGGCTGCTTGTCATTTTTAGGGGGTTTTGCCATAATTTCCACGCTTGCAGGCGGGTTGACGAACGCAGTATGGTGGTTAAGTGCATAGAGAACACTGCTGCCCATTTTCTGGTAAGACCCTTGGTCGCTTTCTACGACACCCACTGAAAGAAATGGGATGGTGCTATTCTTTTTACGTCCGGCACCACTCGGAACTCACATTATAATCTAATGATAAAATATAGTTTGGTAAAGGCTAAAAGTATAATTGTGTTTTAATTGAGTACCAACAAAGGTACGATATCAGTATGATATAAATAATACCTACATTACGGAAAGAAAAAGTTTGGTAGACTTTGACCCCGGGCTTGTTTGAGTACAATGCAAGATTAAAGTCGTTTATCAGACTCCTATTGTATTGTAACCCCGCGGCCACAAGCAACTTATGCACGGGCAACTTATTTCGCTTTAAAACTGAACCGCTCGCACTCTGCAGCCTCAGCATCGGGCACCTGCTGCACACATCTTAGAGGAGACACCACACTGAACTGACCCCTAAATAATTCGGCTATAAGGCGTGGCTCATTCTACCCTCAACACTCACAGGCACACACGACCCTGCCTCCAGCCGGTCTGTACGTTAGTACATGTTACCTCAATGGTGAAAACTTAGGTGAGGTGATCTTGACGTGAGCTATCAGTAGTGTCATTCCGTATCGGGTCATGTCACTGTCAGCATTATGTGGAATGATAGGTCACTTTAAGCTCACCTACGTTTTCATGGTGAGATTTGAACAGCATGTCGATTCTGTAACCATCTCACCGCGCGGAGTGTGCGTGAGTCAGTGTCATTCCACCTAATGCTTGGTCAATCCCTAGCATCAGTGCGATGACCATTGACATATATATAAGGACTGGGCATACCGCATGTTACAATGACGCCGCGAACTTGGTCCCAAAATGGTCTTCCCTATAGCGAAGACAACTAGAACGCGATCGGCTGTCTTCGGAGCAGTCGTAAATTTTTGCAAGCAAAAATGCCAAGTTGTGCCGTTAAGGGTTGCGTGAACTACGACAAAAAGCACATAAAAAAATGATAACATTTAATTTCACCGGTAAATTAAAAATATGTCATTAAATCGACTTCTAACATTATTTAAAACAATTTTCTTTCTTATTTGTCTCAACCTTTGGCAAAGACGACGCGAAGCCGCGTAAAAGTTCGACATAACTTTGCAGCGGCGCTCGTTGGAGCCGATGAAATGAAAAGATTTAATAATCTACTATATAAAAATAAGTCGGGTTTTCCTTCCTGACGCTATAACTCCAGAACGCACGAACCGATTTCCACGGTTTTGCTTTCGTTGGAAAGGTCTCGGGCTCCGTGAGGTTTATAGCGTAGGTAGGGTAGGTAGGGTAGGTAGGGTAGGTAGGGTAGGTAGGGTAGGTAGGGTAGGTAGGATAGGTAGGGTAGGTAGGGTAGGTAGGGTAGGTAGGGTAGGTAGGGTAGGTAGGGTAGGTAGGGTAGGTAGGGTAGGTAGGGTAGGGATTCTGTATGAATGACTATTGGACGGACAGGACAACGTCTGTCAGGTCAGCTAGTATTACTATAAGATTAAATTTTGTACAAAATTGATTTTTATTGTTTATTATAAGCAAATTAAAATGTCATACGTAGAAAACACTACGAATCCAAAATGGAAAACATGTCTAGAATAAAAATTTTTTTGTTATTCTAGAATAACAATTGAATTCGAAGGCCAATTAAAACTTAATAACACAAACAAACTGCAACAATTTTTTTTTTTTTAAATATAAGGTTTTTATTTTATTTCTTTGTACCTCGAAAAATACCACAGCCCGCTCTTACAAGGTTACGCATAGGAGCAGACACGCTGATTGACATCGTAGTTCATACTAGTTCTAATAGATGGCGTTAGTGTTTTTTGTAGGGCGACCGCGTCCGTCAAATGTTCGGACGACCGTATCTTTAATATATAAATCAATGGGGATGACAGCTGACAGCTCACTCCACGCTCACTTCACGCGGTGAGATGGTTACATAATAGCAATGCAGAATAGCTCGGCTGGTTCTTGGTATGCTTCCAAAACGCAAATACCTCTCCTTGTGGTATGTTGCTAAGATTTCCATTTTAATTTTATCTTACTTCAACTTAGACTTAAATCGAGTTTCACGCATTGTATCATATACATCACCAGACTCAGGTTTACTAAGAAGCAGCTAAGTCTGAAAGCTGTGTCGCGCTTCAACATGAAACTTTCGTACATGCCTTCCGTATATAATCTCAAATTGCAATTAATCAATTACCTACAGCATTTACAGCTAAGCCTGCCAGTCCGCCGATGTAATGATTTTTAATTTTTTGGATGTAGGATTTGAGTAGGTAATTGTAGAGTCACTAGTCATCTGCCTAGCCTTTTCCCAATCACGTTGGGGTCTGCTTCCAGTCTAACCGGATGCAGCTGAATACCAGTATTTTACATGGAGCGTTTGCCTATCTGACCTCCACAACCCAGTTACTGGGTAATACGATACCCCTTGGTAAGACTGGTTGTCAGACTTTCGGGCTTCTGACGACCCGTAACGACTGTCAAAGATCCACAAATGTCAGCCGGGACCAACGGCTTAACGTGCTTTCCGAGGCACGGAGGGGTCTTGGTATGTAAAGAAAGATGGTCACCCATCCACGGACCAACCGCGGCAAACGTAGCTTAACCTGATCGATGGACCCGTGTGGCTTATGCTACTTAGCCACAAGCCCCAATTGTAGAGTCACTAGTCTACAATTTTAATCGCTAAACTTCACTTGGTGATGAAATAACAATGTAAATATTAAAAGTTTAGAAATGATTGAAATCATGGCGAAACCAAAACAGATCCGGAAAGCATGGTAGGTACAGAAGGGAGGAGGCCTATAGTCAGCAGTGGGTGGAAAAGGCTGTTAATGGTGTCGATGACGATGTTGGCGAAAACAGTATTTTAATAAACACACTCTAAAAAGTATCATCATCTGCCTAGCGTTTTCCCAACTATGTTGTGGTCAACATCCAGTATAACCGGATGCAGCTGAATACCAGTATTTTACATGGACCAACTGCCTACCTGACCTCCACAACCCAGTTACTGGGTAACACGATACCCCTTGGTAAAACTGGTTGTCAGACTTTCGGAATTCTTACGACCCGTAACGACTATGAATGATCTACGAGTGACAGCCGGAACCAACGGCTAAACGTGCTTTCCGAGTCACGCAGGGGTATTGATATGTAAAGATGGACCCATTCACGGACCAACCGCGGGAAGCGTAGCTTTACCTGATAGATCGACCCGTGCGGCAGTTTTTACTGCCCATCTAAAAGCCGTGGTCGTATGTCACTTTGCCTTGTTATTTGCCTATGCATTGTTTTGTTAATTTTTCAGTAGTCAGGATTTCGTTTTTGAACTTATTTTTTAATTTAAATTTGGGGTAGCAAACAGTTAAATACTTTTTTGTCCAACCCGCCTGCCAAGCGTGGCGATTATGGCAAGCCCTCCCAAATTGGGGGAGGCCTATGCCCAGTAGTGGGCATCTTCCGGCTGAAATGATGATGATGATGATGTGCCACTTAAGCTGTTTCATTTGATATGTACCCTTTTTAGTTCCTCACTTTATATGTTCTAGAGGGCGCCATATTCAATTAATGTAACCAGCAAACGATCAAGACGCTAAAAACGATACCATTTGTCAATTATGTTACGTAGTTTAGAAGTTAAAAGGGAACAAGATGAACATACATACTTATCGATCAAAATCATAACCCTCTTTTCGCTTCGTCGCGAGAGCCTTATCAGACCGTTAAAAATGTAAATTATATCGACGGTCAGAAATGACTAATATTTTGTTGATGTTTTGCTTAATGCAGGTCATACGCATAGGTCAAATTAATAGACAGCGTAGCCATTCTGTTCCGCCTACCCTTGACCCGCAGTTACATACATGAACATGACTGTTTTTTTACTTGTCGAACAAAGTTACCGATTGTACGGTCCGGTTGTGAAAACTTCATGTATGCATGTACATGTAGAAGTATTTTATTTTACAGCACACTCTTTTCCGCAGTAGACGATTTTTAGAGATCTCGTACACATTTTGTAGATGTCGCGTAGACATCTCGTAGAGGTCGTATAGAAATCTCGCGGAGGTCGCGTAGGCGCCGCCCATTCAAAGCAATAATTGAAAATATGGATTCTCACAAAGAAACACCATTGCCGCCTCCGGCTCTGTTGCTCAAACAAAAATTGCCATAAAAAGAAGAGAATTAGAAAGCCATCGAAGGTCTTGAAGAGTTTTCAGTGATATGACTATGTTATTCTTTATATTCTCTTGGGTGCCTGAGGATGGATGGCACCGCCGAGGCCGGCCCAGGAAGAGGTGGCGAGATGACCCAGACACGTACCACGAGGGTTGAATCGAGGTGGCTCTAGAAAAGGATGCCTTGAAAGATTTGGGGGAGGCCATTGCCGGGCAGGCACTAAATCAGGCACAAAAAAACTTCTTTTTTTGACGTTATTTCCAATTTCAAATCGCTAGTTTACAGGGATGTTTGTAAACGTACGAACTTTGTCAGCCTTTTTTGTTGTTTTTTTTTTTTAAGATTTTTTGTATTTTTACGTTTTTGTTTTATTTAACTTTAGTTTTATTTTTTACTAGCTGACCCGACAGACGTTGTCCTGTCTTAGCTATGAATATTGAATTGGAATTAGCAATACAAATCTTGTCCTGACAATAAGAAACACATAAAAAAGGAATATTCCAATTTGGTGCAGTCGTTCGGAAGTTATGCGCGTACATACATTTCGGCGATTAATTTATATATATATAGATTTTCATCACGTTTGCACTCGTCAGGACATTTAAGTGCAAATAGTACCACGTTATCATTGTCTAGAATCTGGATCCTAATTTTCTAAATCTACCATATCTCTGCTTGTAATCAGTATATATATACTAAGAACTATCATTCAACGCAGTAATAACCAAGTCCAACTAATTAAGATATAGGTATGAAAATAGCAATCATTAGTAAACTTTACCTATCAGTCAATCAACTTGTGTGCTGACCACCCAAGGTATACAATGAAAGTGCGTCCATTCACAAACCGCACTTTGACTCTACCGTTCTAAGTAGGTAAGCGGCGCGCGGCGCCGCACAGTGGGTCGAAACTATGATTTTAGTGACTTAGGGATCAATTTTGTTTTTTACTTTTTTCTTTATGCGGATGGATAGAGCTCATAACCCTCAATAATAATTGTCCTGATGTTTTTTTCCTAAACTTTATACTTTGGGTAGAAAAATCAGTTTTGTTATTTTTTTGTATGGAGCGGATCAAATTAAGTCAAATTCCTGCTAAGTAGCGTGTGATCCCGCTTTAAAACTTTATTTTTCTTATACCTTGTCTAGTCTTATATAATTTGATGCTATGAACATCTGCATAAAGCTGCCACTCTGCCAAATAAATGGACCGAAAAAAAAATGAAAAATACATTGAATAAAAAGCTTCTTTTAAGTTAAATTTGATATGGAATAGTATGTAAAAGCACGTAATAATACACATAATTACTTAACAACTAACAACAATACATTTAAAAGGTCCCTAATTAGCTTAAATTTACTAATTTATTACATTAAGTATTTAAAAATGTTGATCTATGAATTTCTATTTGTTTGTTTAATGACTTTAATTAGTTTATAAAGTTCAAATTAATACTGGATAGTAAGTAAAGAAACATATAAACAGATACGAATTAGTAAAGATAAAATAACTTACTACTAACACAAGTAAACTAAAAAACTAACTATATACAACACCATACTTTACTATTTCCTTTCAAATATGACATACAAACTAGTAAAAGAGAAACAAGAAACTTACAATCTACCAAAAATCTTATTCACTATCGCTATGTCTATCTTGCAAATTATCTACATCAATAAAATCTATATCGGATTCTGTGGGAAAACTCAGCAGAAGCTCTTTAACTTTTGGAGAGAGAACCATTACATTTTGTTTCACCATTCGAGGTCTTAAACTTGTGATCTTTGGATCAGAAGACAAAAGAAGATTGTGTAAAATATCCTCATTTGTCGCCGTTCTACTTACCTTTCTAGAATGACTCTCTCTATATTTCCGGAAATCTTTATTGCGAGCTTCCGCTGCCTCTTCCGACAGTTTACCTATAGGTATGGCACCAAAGTGCTTAATTATATCACTCCCATGTACCAACAATTTATGTATACTGGAAGGCATATAATACCAAGGATATAAGTTTACATACAATTCTGCAGTATTTCTAGAAAATTCGGAAAACTTAGAAAAGTCCACGCGCTCTCCAGATGCAATAGTCTGAAGAATCACGTAAAACCTTTCTATTAAATCTTTACTTATTCCTGTTATGCGAGCTGTTGTTTCTGCATCCCTGAAAAATCTTCTGGCAGTATTGCCATCATTGGTTGTGCCTACTCCTTGCTTGACTATATCGATAAGTAAACCGCATTCCTTCTTAAACGCTTGCTGTATAGCGCTCTTTCTGAGTGACATTTTTTCTTTATCATCGCCCCTGCAACTCCATTTTTTGAAGTCCAAACGATAAGCTGCAAACAAAAAGAAATGTCACTTAAAAATAATTTCACAGGAAACTACCATGAAAAAAATTATAAAGTTTTAAGATTATATTTACCGATATGAAGTAAGCACTCCATGCATCTTATCCAGGCATGTAAAGATGACATTCCATACTGGAACATTTCTTCATTGCTTTCTCTTTGAGCAAGTGACTCTAAATTGTTCATCTCTGACGGTTTTGCTTTGCAAATATCACAGACAGCTGAAGATGTGTCTGACAAATATGACGTTATTTTGCCGTCTATCATCGTCAAGTGCAATTGATGCTTAACTTCAACTTGATTGATTCTTGACGGCTGAAGTCTATCTCTTTCTTGTGTTATGCTAGCTTTTATAGTTGCCACTGTTGACTGCGTTTCTTTGGTAAATTTGAACATTATCGGACGGCAATAGAAAGTTGATGAAGGTCGGTCGTTTTCCCAAACAATTGTTCCGTCACATTGTTGAAGCCTTATAGGAACTAGACTGGCCATGAAAATAGATGAATCATCAAACTCTGTTTCAGTCTTTTGTTTGTAATTACTTTGACCTGAGGCTCCATCAAAGCCCCATTTGGTTATAAGCAGTAACTCTGTTGCCAAGTCCAAATCAAAAGCAATCACATCTAAAAGCCTAGATACCGTCAAGTTGAGTAAAGCTTGCAGTTTAATAGCACCTCCTTCTTCAGTAATAATTATGTCTTCTTTCCCTGGATAACATTTTAACTTTGCTTCTTTAATTTTATAATAAGAAGGGTATAAATCAGACCCATTTTCACTTGCTACTTCTCTTAGGCTTATATACTGCCACTTACTTAATTTAAGTGAAACTAATAAAGATAGTGCCTTATCGGGTGAATAGGTACTACTTTTCGCTTTACTTGTACTTAACCACTCCTTAACTTTTTCTAGATCTTCGGGGTGATTTAGCAAATGGTTCATGATTTTTCCTACGTCCTCATTTCCAGTGTTTTTTAAACTAGCAATTGTAGTAGCTTTCAGTTCATCTGGGGAAAGCGATTGGTTAATTTGTTCAATGCGTCTTCGTTTTTGCCTGGAGCCCAATTCTTCGAAAGGTTTTCGAGGTGTAAATGTAGATGTCGAAGCTTCTGAAGTAGATGGTGGTAGATTTTCAACATCTTCAGTATTACAAATCTCGAGCCTTTCCTGTTCAGTGTTCACAGCTTCACGTATCATTCCTTCGGGCCAATTTATTGCATGTTCTAACCAATCACCATTTTTTCTTATAAACTGTGCTAACGTGCGATTACTTCGTTCCCATCTTGCACTTATATTTGAACAAAAGCGCGTACAGAATTTTTGGAGCTCAACACTGTTCTCTTCGGTCACGTTTATTTTATCTTGTAGAAATTGAAAAAGTTTTTACTATCCGACAGCGACTTCAGCTGCTCTCTTAAAATCATAAATAAATCTAAATTGTTAACTAAACTCTCCATTATAACGAAAAAGGGACGATCACAATCACGACATGTTAGTAGTGGTACGAATAAACGAACACTAGGTAATATTTATTAAATATGGTCATTTTATAGTTCCAGTGACAAACAAACCTTTACAATTTTTTCTACTACCCTCATTAACTTTACCGTAATGGCTAAAAGTGAAAAACATTGTTTTTTATAAAGTAAAAGGATAAGCTAATTAGTCATTAAACACACAAATAGAAATTCATAGATCAACATTTTTAAATACTTAATGTAATAAATTAGTAAATTTAAGCTAATTAGGGACCTTTTAAATGTATTGTTGTTAGTTGTTAAATAATTATGTGTATTATTACGTGCTTTTACATACTATTCCATATCAAATTTAACTTAAAAGAAGCTTTTTATTCAATGTATTTTTCATTTTCTTTCGGTCCATTTATTTGGCAGAGTGGCAGCTTTATGCAGATGTTCATAGCATAAAATTATATAAGACTAGACAAGGTATAAGAAAAATAAAGTTTTAAAGCGGGATCACACGCTACTTAGCAGGAATTTGACTTAATTTGATCCGCTCCATACAAAAAAATAACAAAACTGATTTTTCTACCCAAAGTATAAAGTTTAGGAAAAAAAACATCAGGACCATTATTATTGAGGGTTATGAGCTCTATCCATCCGCATAAAGAAAAAAGTAAAAAACAAAATTGATCCCTAAGTCACTAAAATCATAGTTTCGACCAACTGTGCGCCGCGGCGGCGGCGGCGGGCGGCGCATACGTATGTGAATATTAGCCCCTTTAGTTATAAACGTCGCTTAAAATTAAGTCATAATTACCGACTGTCTAACCTTACATTTTTGGCGTTTAAATATCTCTTATCTTTAAGCAACGTTTATGAATGAACCCCATAAGTAAAGCATTTTTGTAACGCTTGCTCACTTTCGCTTATTCGACTATGAACATTATTTTTATATTATTTGTATTATTTTTATTTTAGACAAGTTTCTTAATCGTTTACATACATTTGTCAAAATATATATACGTAAAAAGTTAAACTACATTTTTTGTAACTTTCCCTAAATATCGTTCCACGTGTAGGATATTTTAATGAAACTATGAACTTTTACAATACTTTCAGGTGAAAAATTTGCAATGATGGAGATGAAGATAGCCGTCGCAAACGTGTTACGGAAGTTCAAGTTGTCCCTGTCACTCGCCCCTGCGATAGTAGTAGAAGTACTTAGAAATGATGAACATAAGAACTGTAAAAAAAAAAAAACATATTACGTAAACACCTAATGTGTTTCTTTTTCTTATTTACGTGCAAGGTTCATTACGAGTGACTCATGAATAAATTATGAGAATTTTTTGGGTTTTTTTTTTACCCGCTGAACAAAACATTTTGTGAGGAATTTAAAAAAATTGATCAGTAAATACATGATCAAATTGTACACACGGCTACACATCAAGCTATACATTTCCAGTATATGCTGATCTCGCATTTTATAGGATTCCCGTACAGTGCAACGAAGTCCATCTTGCAAGTGTAGCGATCGCAGGTATTTTTGTGCCGTTACTGAGTCGCGTTTGCATCGCGACAGAAGCGCGACAGTATCGCGTTTGCATCGCGACTGAATTTGGGCCCGTGGGCGAGGGCACACAGCTAGCGACCGCTTCGCGACTGTATCGCTGCGAACGCGCGTCAGCGTAGCTACTGCATCGCTACAAAAAGTCGCCGTGAGAGAGGGCTCTTATTACAATGTTAAAGTACCGAGACATAGATTCATTAAATTTAAACCAAAAAAAAAAAATTGAAGTTGCCAAGCATCAAATATGATTTCAACAATTTCACAAGTTAACCAAACTGAAGAAAGAATAAAACAGAAACTTATAGGATTTCAAACTAACTAAACCAAGCTATAAGGTACATGGAGAGTAACGACCATTGGTTCAGTACAGTCGACCACAAAAGTGTTTAACGTACGTATTATGCAGACTTGCCAAATAGCACACAACTACATTGAAGAAATCATGGATTATTATACCGGATTATTGGAAATATATTTAACCAAAGCAACAGTATTTAGTGTATTAACACCAAAGAACGTCAGTGATCTGATATCATCAGCAAACAAAAAAATACCCTCTTATTTAAGAATCGTTCAACAACAGTTACTGGACACCAAGATATCAGAAAACAGTACCTACGCTTATAAAAGTATACTCATATTTTCCTATACAAGAGATAACGAAACATTATTTAATGTATATTACACTAGTCCCAAAGATAAACTCTGATAAGGTTGTCCAAAGTCTGGAAGTACGTCTAAAGGTTTTATAGGGTTGGATTACAACAACGAACTATATTTTGACTTGGACCATGAGGAGTTCAAACGTTGTTTAGAATGGACTAACCATTTTGTTTGCTTTCCTGGGGCCGTGAAAAATATGCAATTAAATGATTATTGCATTGTAGACCAATTATTTAAAAACCGAAACGAAATGTCCTACCAAAACGTTTTATTTGTCTAATGAAATAATATGGAAACAACTCCACAAGCCAAACACTTGGTTTTTCATTGTAAGAGATCGGGTTACGACTTCAATACTTTGTGATGGACAAAGAGAAGAAGTTGAGCTTAGAAATATTGGTGTAATACGAATCGCAGATAACTGCGTTTTTAAAACAACAAATAACATATCCATTAGAAGAATTGTTTCAGTACCGATATTAAGATCATACTCAAAACAAATAGAATTCCCCATTAATACGCACATGGTGAAAAAATACATGCTAAACATTACCAAAGAAGAAGTCATAGATCATCCAAAAGAGATTTTTCAGCAGTTAATTATTAAGGAACACGCCTTACAAACAGAATTAGATGGTACTGTTTGGAGTCAATTTAGTTCTCACACATACTTAACAAGTGCAATATCGTGTATAATCATGTTTTTAATCTTTTTGTTTTTAGTTTGCTACGGTCCAGCAATTTTAAGATGGATTGGAGTCACAGTGCAGCACCAGACCAGAAGAACAAGTACCGAGCTAGTTAAACAACCAGCAAGAGAACGAAACACTCGCACTACCAACGAGACACCTACCCAACGAACAACTGGCCAACCAACTACCACAACGGAACCTGTGTACAGTTTACCTCATCAACACGAAACTATTGACTTACACCAACTGGAGTCCAGGTCCTGAGAGGCGCCAGAATGTTCAAACCGTGAACAATCAATATCATCGCACCGTCAGCGTTAAGAGCGACATAGGTACATCTTTGCCACGCGCCGGCAATACCGGCACACCGTCAGCACTAAGAACTTCCTCACGATGTGAGCCGTATTAAGGAAAACTTCCTTCTGATATTTTTTACCCGGTAGTACGTTACCGTGGAATAATTGCCGATCTCCACACGGGCGAAGGCGCTGAATAGAGTTAATGATTATTTTCACTCCCAACTCTTTATAATAGGAAGAACCGTGTCGGCGTCGGCAACGGTAGGGGCCGAAATAATACTGCGGTCAACCACGGCCCCAATTCTGTATCGTCATAATAATTCCCCGAGGAATCTTACTACGGTCAAACTACGTCAATATCGTATTTTGTAGAAGCCGATGTTACGGTAAGGAATCGAAATGTCAAATTCTGTATGTTCCAAGACAATTTGTCGATATGATTAATACGATATTGGCAGATTTCGTTTGTGATTGACGTGGTTACGAGTAAGGAATCGGATAATTCCAGTTATGAGACCCATAATTGGAATTTTCCCACGGAAAAAAGGCTGATGGTTGAGTTATAGGTACTGTGACAGTGAACTGCCAACACCACACAAACCACACTTTTTGAACAGGTGATTGATGGTGATGCTTGGAAAGGTACCAGAGGAAAAAAGGAACGAGCGAGCCAGGAAAGCGAAGTGTTGTTGTGACTCACGGGCGTAGCCAGGGGGGCGGGGGGGGGCAAATATGGGAGTGGCGCGAGGAGGCCAAACGCCGGGGCGTAACTCCGCTGCCGCCGGAAATCACGGCAAAGCGGACAGAGCTCCTGCGGGATCTCATGGTGACATGGAGAGAGCGATTGTCGCAACCCAGTGCTGGGCACGCCACGATTGCGGCGGTAAGTCCCCTCTTTGAGGAGTGGTTTTAGAGGCGGCATGGCGTCCTCACCTTCCGCCTGACGCAGGTCCTCACCGGACACGGTTGTTTCGGGAGGTTCCTGTTTCGGATAGGGCGGGAGGAAACGCCCGGGTGTTTCCACTGCGAAGATCGCCCTGAGGACACGGTGGAGCACACGGTGGCGGTCTGCCCAGCTTGGGTGGAGCACCGCCGTGTCCTCGTGGAGGCGATCGGCGGCGGCGATCTCTCGCGTCCGGCCCTGGTCCAGGCCATGGTACGGAGCGAGAGGGCATGGGTTGCCGTCACCTCCTTCAGCGAAGCAGTGATGCTCGCGAAGAGGGAGGCGGCGCACGTGAGGGAGAGGCAGCATATGCGCCCTCGCGATCCTACCCGCCGCAGGATACGGAGACGCCCTGGGCGTCGGGAATCCCAGGCCGATTTCCGGCCACCATAGGCATGAGCTTGCGGACGGCGAGTAATGGGTAGCTCGCTGTCCGGTAAGGACCAAGCCCAAGTCGACGGCGCGTTGTGTTCCACGCGCGCCTCAAAGAGATGTCAGCACAAAAATGATGTGGCCCGCAAGGGCCGATGCCTGTCAGGGGTGCGGGTTCGTTTGAAAGCTCAATCAGCTTTGGAATGCTTTTACCCCAGATAGGACCTTTTGAAGCCTAAGAAGACTTAAAAATGACTTGCGAAACAACGAGTGATAACAGATTGAACGAAGCCGGCTTGGAACATTCAATATGGGATAGAAATGGATGCGAATGAAGTAGTAGATATATTTAAAAAGAAAAACAGAAGATAATTTTTGTAATATTCTGTGTTTCTGTGACATACATTTAATCGAACGTTATTTTTTTATTTAGCTTGTAGTATAAACTAGCTTTTGCCAGCGGCTTCGCCCGCGCGGAACTTCCATCCCCTATTTAACTACCTTAGGGGTTGAATTTCGAAAAGTCCTTCCTTCTTCCTTGTCTACATTATAAAGAAAACCTCTGTGCAAAATTTCAGCTTTGTAGGTACAAGGGTTTGGGCTGGGCGATAATTAGTCAGTCAGTCAGTCAGGACTTTTCTTTTGCTGTTCCATACATTTTGACCGCGTAGGTATTGCACTTTTCTATGAAACAGCAGATATTTTTTTTTGTATAACTGGCGAAAAATTTCTGCGCTAGAGGTTCTAGAATGATATGCTCAATTCATGGTTACAATATGCGCACTGGATAAAAACGTACCCTGTATAGATAGATTGACCCACTGCTCAAAATATGACTCCCCCAATTCCTTCTAAGAGATTTTTTCTGCATGTATTTTTCACATGTTTCTTAAATAAGGGTGATGTTATATAGGTACTTTCAGTCGTTTTATTTTCTTGAACCCCCCCCCACCCCCCCCCCCCCCCCGATACTAAAACCTGGCTACGCCCGTGCGTGACTAGTCTGCACAAGGTCTTATTATTTATCATGAATTGAACTTCGATCTGACTTGATAAACTTTGACTTAATTTAGAACTTCCACTACATTTGGTATCATTCATTTACTGAATTATTATTTGGACAAAAGACCTTCAATTTTAGAGAATAACTAACTAAGATTACTTATGCTGTCAAAAATATTTAATGGAAAATATTTTCTAAGTTAGTAGCTGCATGTTTGATAGTTGCTTGTGTCCAGTTTGGTTTTAATAATTGTTCAGTTTGGACGTTATCTAATAATATGTTGGTGTATATTTTAGTTTTTGTTTTATTTTTGTGTGTTTTACATTTATTGTTTAATCACAATGAACGTGCTAGAATGATTAAGAAGCTCCCAGGGCCGCCGGATGACTTTATCATGGGAAATGCACTCCAGATTATGCGCTCGCCAGGTGAGGTTTAAAATTACCTTTCAAAAACGTACTTAAGGTGACACTTGTCCACATTTTTTCCATACAAACTTCGGGAGGGTTTTACTCCACTGTTTGACTATGTACATCAAAAATTAAACATGGTATGGTTTTGTCTCGTTATTATTATTGTCTGTACGGAAACAGAATACTAAAATAAAAAGCCGTTACAAAGTTATGAGCCAACAAAGATTCGTTTTTCTTGCTAATTTAACCTAACTTTGAGCGTGTTTAAGTAATAAAAGGAGTGTAAAATCTCGAAAACCAAGACGGTACCGACAAAGTTCAATTAACAATAAATTCAATAAACTTTATTGGGCATTGATTTATGCAGTGGTTTTTTCATAAAACCCGATCTTCTGAAGGACTTTTCTTAATTTTTTCGCGACTTTTTTGCCAAAAATGCTCCTGCATCTCACTCAATAACGTTGTGCGTGTAGACTAGCGTCTAACTGCTCACCATTGATACTATCGCTGTCGGATACGAAGCCTGGTGAGACAGCGTGATTTTTAGCCAGGCCCACCAGTGAGTTCGAGCCCGCGCAAAGTGTACCCTTAAGTATTCAGAGGGGTTATTGCGTAATGTCACTATTAGAAGGAATCGCTTTAGATTTGACAGTTCCACAACATTAACAGGATTGTTTTCGTTTCTAAGCAAACAATTTTTTCGAACATATGAAAGAATGAATTAGCAATCTTAACCTTCAAAATGATTGGGCACGCCACGATTGCGGCGGTAAGTCCCCTCTTTGAGGAGTGGCTTGAGAGGCGGCATGGCGTCCTCACCTTCCGCCTGACGCAGGTCCTCACCGGACACGGTTGTTTCGGGAGGTTCCTGTTTCGGATAGGGCGGGAGGAAACGCCCGGGTGTTTCCACTGCGAAGATCGCCCTGAGGACACGGTGGACCACACGGTGGCGGTCTGCCCGGCTTGGGTGGAGGAGTGTCCTCGTGGAGGCGGTCGGCGGCGGCGATCTCTCGCGTCCGGCCCTGGTCCAGGCCATGGTACGGAGCGAGAGTGCATGGGTAGCCGTCACCTCCTTCAAGCGCCCTCGCGACCCTAGCCGCCGCAGGATACGGAGACGCCCTGGGCGTCGGGAATCCCAGGCCGATTTCCGGCCACCGTAAGCATGAGCTTGCGGACGGCGAGTAATGAGTAGCTCGCTGTCCGGTAAGGACCAAGCCCAAGTCGACGGCGCGTTGTGTTCCACGCGCGCCTCAAAGAGATATCAGCACAAAAAATGATGGGGCCCGCAAGGGCCGATGCCTGCCAGGGGTGCGGGTTTGTTCGAAAGAGATACCACAGCCCCTAGCATATGGGCTACTGAAGAAACACGGGTGGGTTATAGTCAGTAAAAGTCTGACACGCCCTCCTGCTCCACCCAGAGCGGGAGGGAGAAGTTATTTGAGGATTTCCCAAGCAAAAAAAATAAACCTTCAAAATGATTCAGATTTTGATTGATACTTAGTGTGTTTTACAATTAGGGTGCTGATATACAGTATTATACGGTTCGACAGTTTTAGTTAAAATCACACGTAGCAGATACAGGATAATTTTTTAACCAGTGCGCAAACTGTAACCATGAATTCAGAATATCATTCTAGACCCCCTAGCGTAGAAATTCATCGTCGGTTATACAAAGAAATAATCAGCTGTTCCATAAATTTTAACAGCGTAGATAATGCACTCTTCTATGAAACAGCAATTTTTTTTTATATAGCTGACGAAAACTTTCTACGCTAGGGGGGTCTAGAACGAAATGCTGATTTCATGGATACAGTTTGCTCACTGGATAAAAATGTACCCTGTTTACAGAACTACAGACGCTAAAGTGACTTCACAATTGACTTTTCCAGCAGAGTCTTTCAAAGTTGATTAATTTTAGTTTTTCGTTTGATTCCAGTTGAATTAATGAAATTAGGAAGGGAATACGCCAAAAAATGGAAAGGCATATACCGAGTCTGGACATGGCCGTTCGGTGCAGTAGTCATTTACAATCCGGAGGACATCGAGGTTGGTATTAATTTTTCAAACAAACAAAGCAACACCAAAGTCCAAGAAACTGTTTACTAAAACCCCATTAAATATGGCAAAATCTGGTTTTGGCACCAATCAAATTTCCTCCATCCTAAATATACAATAACCTAGTTCTTTGTCGTACATTACTCTGGGATCAATAAGTACCTACTGATATTGTTATCAAATGCAACCTGAGTTTGTTAACAGTGACAACCTACTCAATAGGAATGCGTACCTAGTCGCTACATAAACATTACAACTTACTGATATTTTGATAAGACAACCGCATTAATTAGGTATCTAATTTTTTTTTATTTTCAGTTGGTCATGTCCAGTATAAAATACGGTGAAAAAAGCGTGGTCTATTCGATTCTAAGACCTTGGCTAAAAGACGGATTGTTACTTAGTAATGGTACGGTATGATTTATTACTGCTTAAGCTTTCAGTTTTTGTTGTTCCACGACGTCTAGTATGGAGCCACGTTTATTGCGGCGGGCGTCAGAGGCATGGTTTAGATCGCTGACGGTGCAAGTGAACGGACATTTGGGAAGGGCTAAAGTTGTAACCCTTTATTTTAATCATTTCTGTCCATCTTGAGAGCAGTAGTGGACCAGTGGTAAGGTGCCCAGGCTGGCACTTTACTTGGGTCATTTATTTCATCACCACTACTCACAAAACAAAGCAAAACATCGTGAGGATACGGCCGACGGCATGTCCTAGAGACAAAAAATTGAAGAAATCATCATCCCTCGGACACTGGGCCCGTGTGGTGGATTATGGCGTACTCTTTAACAGGGAGGAGGCTGATTATGCTGTCGATGATGAGCTACATACAAATAGTATGGACTACTTCGTTGGTCTTGTGGTTGCAAGTGCGACTGTTAAGCATGAGAGCTTGGGTACGATCCACGAGGGCATGGAGTTATTTGATTTATCCAACCGAAATTTCTCCTAGTATAACCGCTTTATTTATAAACATTGCTTAAAGTTAAGACACGTTTATACGTCAAAAGTGTATTGTTCCAAGTCGCTAATCATTACATAACTTTAAGCAACGTTTATAAATAAACCCCTATAACCGGTACCTCCTTATCTTATATGGCAATAAGTTCGCCCCCTAATGGCCAACGAGGAGCATACATGAGTTTTAACATAACTGTCGAAAATTGATTGTTTCTCTAAAACTCAGACAAACCCTTCGAAGCGTACATAATAACAAGAGCCATGTTATGTTTTATATTTGTTAAGGCGCAGACAGCCGACTTATAAGGACTTTTTATTGAAGATCACGTCTAAACGGCTTGTCTTATGTATTTGAAAAAAATATATGTGTAACTAGACAATTTTCTTCGTCATTTGATATGTGAATATTTTAAATAATATTTTTATAACATAATGTAATTAATTAGTAAAGTAATGTCTATAGCGGACATAAAAACGATAATCACGCAAAAACTATCGGGTGTATTTCCATGAAACTTTCACCATCTAAAAGACAATTTAATCACCCAAAATTTAGTATACGGTTTTTCTTTGAATTGTGTTTTATAAATCAACATGGGTTGTTTTTCGAAAAACTTGATGCGCGTTGAGGCGGTGTCTCTTGCGGGCGACGGGCGGCAGTGCTACTCGTCAACGTACCCATATCACTTGATATTATTGTTCGCATAAATTAATACACACATAATCTCACACGTTTTTCTCATAGGGTAATTCTATAGAACACCACTTGACTACAATTCAGTGTAGCTTAGTGCTGGATTTCCTCACAATATTAAACTTTTCCGTCCACAATATGTCCGTGTAGGTACCTATTATGTTAATTAACTAGTGGTCGCCCAGTTTTCCAGGCCCAAAAATCATTCATCATTCATTATTATATTAAAAAAAATGCTTTCTTCTTCTTAGCGTCTTTTGTAAAAAGGGGTACCTACAGAGTGTAATACGCTTTTTATAATACGGATGTACAGGAAAAGTTTTTATCCAGTGCGCAAACTGTAACCATGAATTCAGCATATAATCATTCTAGAACCCCTACCGCAGAAATTACCCTTGTATATACATATATTAGAAGTTTAATTAAGACTACACAATTTCAGTCAAAGTACCGATTGAAACATCAACGCTTCTTTACAAAAATTTGCCTTGAATGAATGAAATGCACCGATCCCAGCGTGGATTGACCAGAGTCGATTAATCGAATGAACCACAAAATTTGCACTAGTCCCTGGATCCCTGGCCTCATGCTTCACCTTTGCTAACCTGTCTATTTCGGCTAACCTGTGCGAAGAACTACTTCTGGTCTACACCAGGGGGCGCTGTAATGGTTGTGAGACGTAGGATGGGAAAGGATTGCGAGCCTACCGCATATGCATCCTTGAGTAAGCATTGAACTAGTGGAGAGACGGCTGGTATTCTTTAATAGGGGGGGGGGGGGGGGGGGCTATCTTTTCACGACATCGCCGGTATGTTTTTCAGGTCGAGCTTCTCTGGTAAGTTCAACTGTTTGTTCGACAGTTCAACTGTTTGTTGGACCGTTGCTTCGCTATTTCCTGTGTTTTTGTTTTCATAGTCGTCTTCTAAGTTCTCGCTGCTATCAGTTTCTGATTTTTTGTAGATATCGCTAGCCGCTTTCTTAATCTTATTTCTGTCTGCAGACACGTCCTCCCAAAACTTGATTCCCATGTCGAAGATTTAGCTGTAATCTGCATTGCTGCATGCAATAGGTGTGGTTTTCTTTACAAAAACTGGCCTTGAAATAAAATACTATTATTTAGATAAAAAATGGACCTTCTAAAAATAGTTAGTAAGCAAACGTCTTTTAAACAAAAAATAAATCGTGAATATATTAATAGGTAATAAATACAGAATGCAGTCGTAATGTTGGTAATATTTTATGATAACACCTTTTATTAGAATAAATAAAAGCGAATAATTGTTTCCGTATAATAATATTTTGATGTTTTAGGTGCAAAATGGCAAGAGAGAAGAAAGATTCTGACGCCTGCTTTTCATTTCAACATCCTCCGTCAGTTCTGTGATATCATAGAAGAAAACACACAACGATTCTTGGAAAGACTGAGGGAAACGGCTGGACAACCCATTGATGTTGTACCCATCCTATCAGAATATACGCTTAACTCCATTTGTGGTAGGTAGAGGTTTATTAGGGCAACTCATCCAACTCGATAGACACATTTTAAGAAAAAAGCCAACATGAGGATCACGTTGGGTTGGGCAGCGTTTGGAAAACGATGTCAAGTCTTTTCGTCACCTATCCCGCAATGTCTGCAGACTAAGGTCATCAAGCAGTGCGTCCTGCCCATTATGACATACGGTGCCGAACGTGGAACGTGGACACTGCCAGTCAAGCTGGTCTACAAATTTATGGTCACTCAGCGCGCTATAGAGCTGGCTATGCTCGGAGTTTCTTTGAAGGAATGAAATTATCTAGAAAGGAACTGAAGTAACATACCGACGTAGCCAGTAAGCAAGCTGAAGTGGCAGTGGGCTGACCATGTTTGCGCAAGAACCGATGACCGGTGGAGCAGATGATTCCTGGAGTGAAAACCAGGTATCGGCAAACGTAGTGTGGTGTGCCCCCAGCTAAATGGACTGACGACTTTAAAAAATTGGCTGGGATACACTAGATCCGGAAAGCGGAGCACAGTATGTTTTGGCGCAGCTTGGGAGATGCCTATGTCGAGCAGTGAACTGCAATAAGCTAAGTTGATTGATTGATAGACACATTGTTTCAACTCTAAGTAATTTCTAGGATTGTACCTTTAAAACAAAACTTTAGAATCAAAGTACAACAGTATTTACTTTGTTCAGCCTTCTGAGAAGTGTAAACAATTGGTAAAAATGCTTTCAGAAACTGCGATGGGCACACAACTAACTGAAGACACTTCGGGTACAAGCAAGTCCTACAAGAAAGCTGTTTACGAACTCGGACATGGTTTTTACCAAAGATTTATAAGAATTTACTTATATCCTGACTTCATGTTCAATGCGACGTCGTGGGGACGAAACCAAAACAGACACCTAAAAATAGTGAAAAACTTTACCGAAAAGGTCATAGCACAAAGAAGAGCTTACGTAAATCTATACGGATATAACGTACCTGACGATACTACCGAGAATGATGAATTTTATTTGTCTAAGAAGAAGAAGACTGCCATGTTAGATCTTCTTTTATCTGCTGAGAAGAAAGGACTCATAGATAAAGCTGGGATCCAGGAAGAGGTCGACACTTTTATGTTTGAAGTGAGTTTCCAATCAGGCACCTTCCCAATAATATACTACTCACATATTCACTGTTATGTTAACGGTAATTATGCGTCACTTTCAGGGACATGACACTACAGCATCCGGAATGACCTTCCTGTTTATGTTGCTCGCAAATCATAATGATGTCCAAGTAAGTGGTAGATTCTATGTATATTTATTAAACCAATAGTAAAGGTGAAGAGTTTGTTTGTTCGTACGCGCCTATCCCTGTAAATACCAGTCGGATTTGAAGAAAATCTGTTTTCATTTCATAGCCAAATTCTGGAGGAAGGTTTTACGCTATTTAACATCACGCTAAGACCACATACATACGCTACGGCAGGTTATACAGAAGACCGAAGAGTATAACCTGCCTCTCTGCTTAGCGTTTGTGGACTACGAAAAAGCCTTTGATTCGATCGAGACATGGGCTATACTGCAGTCTCTTCAACGGTGGCAGATCGACTATCGGTACATCGAGGTGCTGAAGTGTCTGTATGAAAACGCCACTATGTCAATCCGACTCCAGGACCAGACTTGGAAACCTATCCTTCTGCAGCGAGGTGTGAGACAGGGAGATGTTATCTCTCCGAAACTGTTCACCGCTGCACTGGAGGATATCTTCAAGGTTCTGGACTGGAAAGGGGCTGGCATCAACATCAATGGCGAATACATCACTCACCTTCGGTTTGCCGATAACATAGTCGTCATGGCTGAGACCATGGAGGACCTCAGTGCAATGCTCGATGACCTCAGTAGAGCTTCCGAAAGAGTGGGTCTTAAAATGAACATGGAAAACACAAAGGTCATGTCGAATGCCCATGTAACACCCACTCCCATGACGATCGGAGGCGCTACACTCGAAGTTGTGGACGAGTACGTTTACCTAGGACAGACTGTCCAGTTAGGTAAGTCCAACTTCGAGAAAGAGGTCAATCGTCGAATCCGATTCGGCTGGGCAGCGTTCGGGAGGCTTCGCAATATCTTATTTATTTATTTATGGACAACCAACAAAGCTTACACCAAAAAATACATGTTTAAGCACTTACAATCAAACAATTTATAGTGGCCTTAATTAAAGGCTGCCACGGCATGCATTAAATATAGAAGTAGGAAATGCAGTTACAAAATAGATTTCACTTATTTAGATAGATTGTTACATGAATAGACTGTTACATAAATCCGACATACAAATACAAGTGAACACTTATTAATTTCGATTGATCCAACCACATTTGTTCGACGTTGTGCCAACAAATGAAAAGAAAAAAAATACAAAAAAATGCAGACTAAATCTATGTAAGTAAAAAAACAAAAATAAAAGAAACTACAAAAACTAAGGAAACTACAATGTTCTAATTTATCTTCTCGTCCCAAATACCACAGTGTCTCAAGACGAAAGTCTTTGACCAGTGTGTGTTGCCAGTGATGACCTATGGTACAGAGACATGGTCGCTCACAATGGGCCTTATCAGAAGGCTTAAAGTCACCCAAAGGGCAATGGAGAGGGCTATGCTCGGTGTTTCCCTACGCGATCGATTCAGGAATGAAGATATCCACAGGAGAACCAAGGCAACCAACATAGCCAGAAGAATTGCCAAACTAAAGTGGCAGTGGGCAGGGCACATTGCTCGCAGAACAGATGGCCGATGGGGCCGAAAGGTTCTGGAGTGGCGACCGCGTACCGGAAGACGTAGAGTGGGAAGGCCTCCCACAAGGTGGACCGATGACCTTGCGAAGGCCGCGGGTATCCGGATGTGGGAAACACAAGACCGGTCGAAGTGGAGGAGCCTGGGGGAGGCCTATGTCCAGCAGTGGACGTCTTTCGGCTGATATGATGATGATGTTTCTATCATAAAATTCATTTATCTGTATTGCTTCAATAGCATTTTTTTTTTACCTATTTTGGTATAGTAGTAATTTTATTCTGGGTGCATCGTTTTCACACATGATTATATAATGAATGTACTTTGTTAAATTGTATTTAAAACATTTTAAAAGACTAACGGTGGAGTTTCTTGCCCGTTCTTCTCCATACGAAACTACATTTTGGAATGGGCGACTAGAATCAATTCTATTTTAATGTAAATGTTGACGTTCAAAAGTGCCTTTTAAGTGCCTAATTGAAATAAATGCTTTGACTTTGACTTTGACTTTGACCTAAGACATCACACTATGCGGATCCATTACAAAGCATTGTTTTGTTTGCCTAAAGTGCTTTGTTTTTCACTTGCTATTTAATATTCTACATTTTTATGTACAGGAAAAAATTGTCACTGAACTGAAAGACATTTTTGGTGACTCAAATCGTTTAGTTCGCATGGATGACCTGCCTAAGATGAAGTACATAGAACGTTGCATCAAGGAATCGCTGCGACTCTTCCCGCCGGTGCATTTCATTAGTCGCAAATTGAACGAAACTACAGTATTAAGTGAGTGTTTATTAAGCTTATTTATAACTGCATGCATTACACTTGCCAACCCTCCTGGAGCAACCATGGTGCTCTTCTCTGGATGAGAAGAGAAGGGCCCATTGCCCTGCAATGGTACAGTAATTGCTGGTATTACACAATATTAAGAAAAAAAAAATTACCCTATCGGCATTCGAAACAGGGGGCAAGCTGCCGGTGATCAAGGCTCTAGAGAGACAAACCCCTTTACTAAGCGTGCCGTGTCCAGGAGTACTACTTTCTGAATCAACTGCGCAAGGCCACCAACCAAACCACAAACCATTAATCGTATTGCCATTTCTGCGTTTGTTATCTCCGGAACTTACTTAATTTCATGTATATTACTTGGGTCCAGTTAATTGACGCATCAGGGGCATTCTTAACGCCCACAAAGGTGCAGGTGTTCGATACTTTGAAACTCCTGGAAGTGGGGCAAAGTCTGGTCCAATGGTCGCGCACTAGGTCTTGGGAGATGAGTACCTAGTAAAGTGTCCCAGCAAACGCATGACTGATAGAGAGAGATCACAATACAGGTTAGAATACAGTGTACAATTTTAATAATTTGATTTCTTTCTTTTTCAGGTAACTACACAATACCACCGAATACATTGTGTCACATCCCTATTTACGACCTGCACCATAGTGAAGACTTGTTCGAACACGCGGAGGAGTTCGACCCCGACAGGTTTCTCCCAGAAAATTGCGAGAAACGACATCCATATGCGTACATACCCTTCAGTGCTGGGCCCAGAAACTGCATTGGTAGTATTTCCACTCACGAATGTGATTGTTATATAATTAGTACATCACACTTAGTACCTCCCCCCCGAGTGAGTTCCCGCATTGTCGTTGCGGGGGGGCTCAGTAGCCGTGGTCCACCCACGATGAACCGAAGAGGAACCTTAAGGTGGGGCCGCTCGTCAGGGCTTTTGCCTCAAAGCCGATGACGTAGCGGCCAAAAAGTAGGTTGCAGTGAGGTGCACCGCAACTGAGGTGGGCCGCGATGTCGAATGGGAGGCATCGCGGCCGAGGATTACGGGCTGTGGCGGAGGAGGATTGCCGGTACTTTTACGCTCTTCCCTTCCGTGGCCTGGACGGGGCCGCCACCATTTGATGGCGGATACGGTGGGGCCGCAGAGGAAGAGGAGTGTCGGTATATCGTTGGCCGCTCTCCCTATCCCCTGCGGCCGAAAAGTGGTAGGCGGCGGGGCAACTGTGCTGACCCGTCGCAGGGTGACCGAGGGGTCCGCAAGGCCCGATGCCTGTCAGAGGTGCGGGTTGTTCGAAAGAAATACCGTCGCCCCTGGCACACGGGCAATTGAGGGAACACGGGTGGGTTTTAGTCAGTAAAAGTCTGACACGCCCTCCTGCTCCACCCAGAGCGGGAGAAGTTATTTGATGATTTCCCACCCTAAAAAAAACACTTAGTACCTACATCATTCAGAGTTTGTTTCGCTGTTTCTTCTCAGAGTCAGGAAACACGAACCCTAAAACCACTTAGTTTTAATATATTAATTTATGTAATGATTTTTTTTTCAAAAATAAATGTCATTTTCAGTAGGTACCCAATATCTACATAAATAAAAAGAAAAGTCCTGACTGACTGACTCATCAACGCCCAGCCCAAACCCTTGGACCTAGAAAGCTGAAATTTTGCACAGAGTTTCCCTTTATAATTTAGACAAGGAATAAGGAAGGATTTCTCGAAATTCAACCACTAACGGGTTGGCTCGCGGGCGAAGCCGCAGGAAAAAGCAATTTCTGATTTTTTTTTTTTGTCAGCTTTACGTTGTTTCAAAGCTATCTACTATACCTACTCATGAAATCAAATGATAATAGGTAACTATCTTTTCAGGTCAAAAGTTCGCGTTGTTGGAAATGAAGATCACGGTAGCAGAAGTACTGCGTGAATTCGAACTGAAGCCAGTGACGAAACCATCTGATATTCAGTTTCTGGCGGATCTTGTGTTAAGGAACAATGGACCTGTACGCGTTAACTTCGTCAAAAGACAACATTAGTTATTAAAATATTAAGCAAATTGTTTTACGTATAATAATGTACCTACATAGTATGAAGATGCAATTGTGTGATGTGAATCTGGAGTCAAATAATGCTATTCCCTGTTATCGTTATTTTTCCTTTACTTTTGAATTTGGTTTCGACCAGCGGGCTTAGCATGACGCTTTCTATTTCCACGAAGAATAGACACAACTCTTTCCATACAAAGTGACAATTCGTTTCTCCATTTTTGACATCGCACCGTAGAAATCCTTCCACAAACTGTCAATTTGTCTTTAGTTTCTAACGATCTTTGTCTAGGTCCTTTTATATGTAGACTATTTCAGGAGAAGTTTTCTTCCCAAACTGTCAAAATCACACTGTCAACAAACTTTTTACTCGACGGCAACAGAGTATATACGGTTATCTACAAAATCACGATTCTTTTTGAACGCTTATCTGTGATAATTAATAGAAGAACACAGCTATCTTCTCCTATTTTACATAATTTAGCTAATTAGGCATTACCAAGGAAATGGTTAAGGCCAATAAAATTGTAATATTTTTAGTTCCGAAATACGGTATTTCGACCATAGAAAAAAAAGCGAAGTTTATACATTTCGTTTTCTTGGCATTGAGAACTAAATTATTCGTGGTAAACCAATCCGTAACCCTTGAGAGTGCACTGTTTGCGTCGACAAAATCTTGTCTATTCCTGTCTACTTTTAAAATAATGGAGGTATCATCAGCAAACAGTACAATGTCACAGATACCCTTTAAATAGATTGGTAAATAATTAATGTACACTAAGAATAAGAATGGACCCAGTATTGAGCCTTGAGTTACACCTAACTGAACTGGTAGCTCGGAAGATTTCACACCATTAATATCTACGCGTTGGTGCCTATTATTTAAATAAGAGTTTATTACGTTAAGAGATTCATTTTGAACACCGTAATGACGTAGTTTACGCAAAAGCGTGCCATGGAGCACGCAATCAAATGCTTTGGAAAGATCACAGAAAACTCCAATAGCATTTTGTGAGTTCTCCCATGCGTTAAATATGTGTTTCAGCAGAGCAATACCCGCGGCTGTAGTCGAACGACCTTCTGTAAAGCCATATTGTTCATCATGAAGGAGGCTATTTAAATTAAAATATCTTAGCAACTGCTTGAGTATTAACTTTTCAAATATTTTACTGCATTTAGCAGGTAAGATAGAAATGGGCATACAATTGCCAACGCTATGTTTATTACCTGATTTAAATAATGGTATGACTTTACTACTCTTCATGAGGTCAGGAAACGTTTCTAAGTCAACACATTTATTAATAGTTATGGCTAGTTAAGGGGCTACAATGTCGATTATATTACTTAAAAGTTTAATAGAGCTGCCCCAGCAATCACCCGTGTTTTTAGAATTAAGTGTGTTAAAAATAATAACTACATCACGAGGCGTTACATGTTCGAAACTCAATAAGCGACTACATTTGGGCACAGTACTATGCAAAAAGTTTTCCGCTTTACACGGGGAAGAATTTAAGGTGCGAGTCGTAGTTAAAGGTATGCTGGCAAAAAACTCATTAAATGCCTCCGCTACGTCAGCAGCTTCATTAACTAATTTGTTGTTGACCATAATCTCTAGTTGCTTTTCCTATTTAACCGACTTACCCGTTTCATTATTAATAATTTTCCAAGTCGTATTTACTTTATTATTGGAATTTTTGATTGTATCGCTTAAAAAATTTGATTTGGCAAAGAAACAGTTCTTTTTTAATAATTTTGAATAATTTCGGACATTTTCAAACCATTTAACTCGTATAGTCTCGCTCTACTTTTATAAATACCTGGAGTGGCTCATTGGTTGAAGCCAACGGAAGTGCCATTAATGTCAATGGTTTTGGTCTTGAAAGTAAATTGGTATTCTTTTTGCACAACTTCAAAAAGGGATCCAAAGATTTTATTAGGATTCTCGTACTCTGCTATAGATGGTGTAATTCTATGAGCTAGATTTTTTATAAATTTCTTGCAATGACTAGCTATATATGGCCTGTGTTCTACTTTATGCGGCTTTTTATGTAATGGTAAAGGGAAGCTAGCCAATAATCCACAGTGGTCAAATGTACCGCGATTGCTGCTATCGCATAAATATGCTTTGTTTTGACCCCATGGATGATGAAATTTTGAAATGGTGTGGGGACCTACCCCACACCAGGTACTAAAACTAAAAAGTGAAAAATAACAACTATTTCCAAACAAAAAAATAAAAAAACAACCGGCTTCTGGAAAAACACTTCTACTTTAATTTATGCAATATGCCCCTTTGTGAGTTACATAAGTACAGACATATTCCGAGTATTAATAAGATCTTACGTTATTTGCAGCAATTTTATACTTTAATTTCGAATGTCGGTGACTCTCGGTTGTTTCTTTCTTTTTGGGAAAAGTTTTTATTTTTATTTTTATTTTTTATTTCACTGTAAAGCCAATAAACACAAACATTTCCTTAATTTCTATCTTGTAACGTCCGCGACTCACGAGTTAGTCGTGGGTTCGAAACTTCGAACCCAAACAGGTACTTTGTGTAGGTAAAAGTTTCATCACCATTCATTACATTCATTACAACACATTACTTCACATCACATTACATCATCATCTCATCATCATCATTTCAACCGAAAGACGTCCACTGCTGGACAAAGGCCTCCCCCAGGCTCCTCCACTTCGACCGGTCGTGTGCTTCTCACATCCAGCGGATTCCCGCGGCCTTCACAAGCTTATCGGTCCACCTTGTGGGAGGCCTTTCCACTCTACGTCTTCCGGTACGCGGTCGCCACTCCAGAACCTTTCGGCCCCATCGGCCATCTGTTCTGCGAGCAATGTGCCCTGCCCGCTCCCTCTTAAGTTTGTCAATTCTTCGGGTTATGTCGGTTGCCTTGATTCTCCTGTGGATCTCTTCATACCTGATTCGATCACGTAGGGAAACTCCGAGCATAACCCTCTCCATTGCCTTGGGTGACTATAAGCTTTTTGATAAGGCCCATTGTGAGCGACCATAGGTAATCACTGGTAACACACTCTGGTCAAAGACTTTCATCTTGAGACAATGCGATATTTGAGACGAGAAGATATCGTGAAGCCTCCCGAACGCTGCCTAGCCAAGTCGGATTCGACGACTGACGTCTTTCTCGAAGTTGTACCTACATAAATGAACAGTTTGTCATAGGTAAACATACTCGTCTACAACTTCGAGTGTAGCGCCTCCGATCGTCATGAGAGTGGGTGTTACATGGGCATTTGACATGACCTTTGTCTTGTCCATGTTCAGTTTAAGACCAGTGGGTCCGAGTGGAAAGAATGCTTTCGGAAGCTCTATTGAAGTCATCGAGCATTGCACTGAGGTCCTCCATGGTCTCAGCCATGACCATGAAAATATAATTATATATATATATAGACCCTACTATACCCCACTGTAACCTGCTCAATTCTTATAATATATATCTTCGGCAAACCGAAGGTGAGTGATGTACAGGTCTTGAAGACCTTCGACCCGACCGCATGGACAGTTTCCACGAACCCATCGTTATAATCGTCCACGGAGCGACGAAACGATTCTGGAATTCGAGTTGAAAGCTCTCGGGGTTTCGAACTTGGATCGGTTCTGGACGGAGTGTATACTTAATCAGCTGACATCTTTCCAGCTTGATGTTGATATTCAATGTGCTTCTTACCATGCGGTGATCACTTCCGGTTTTTGTCGCGTTGGTCACAGAGACATCATTGAATATTGGCTTCTTCGTGGACATAATGAAGTCAATCTTGTTTTTAGTTGAACCATTAGGGCTCTGCCAGGTCCACTTTCAGTGATCACGTTTTCTGATGAAGGAATTCATCATAAGGAGGCCTGCCTTCTCCATAAAACTGGCCAGTAAGTGACCCCGGTGGTTCCGACGTCCAACTCCAAAAAGAAAGAAAGAAAAGAAAAGAAAGAAAGAAGAATTGCCCTACTCTCAGCTCATCATCGTCACGTCTGCCTAGTTTCATGTTGAAGTCCCCCATGACAACGGTGAAATAAGTTTTAGAGCCATGCATGGCTTTGGATATATCGTCATACATAGTCTCCACCTCATCGTCGGGGTGTGACGAGGTTGACCTGTATGACCTTCAGCGAATATCTTGTGGATATTCTGAGTATAAGGTACGCCACCCTCGTCGATACACTCTCGATCTTCACCACGTTGCTTACAAGGGTCTTATGGACAATAAACCTTGACACCACCTTAGGACTGCTGGCCGCCTTCCCAGAAATACCTACCTAACCTGCTCTATGTTACCGGGTTTGAGGATTATCGAGTCCTCCCTCTCTCTTCGGACTTCAGACCCTACTATACCCCACTGTAACCTGCTCAATTCTTCCTCGAGTTCGCTAATCTTCTCGTCGATCCGGAGTGTACGTACGCGTGTTGTAAGTTGCCAGGTGCAGTCTTCATTTGTTGTGGTAGCCAGATATCTTCTGGAGATTCTTAACACCCCTTGCCTTACCGTAACCTTGGCCGCTACCGTAGCCAAGGGTAAAGGGTAAAGTGCATAGAGATCACTGCTGCCCATTCTCTAGTAAGTCTTTTGGTCGGTTTCTACGACACCCACTGAAAGAAATGGGATGGTGCTATTCTCTTTACGTGCGGCATTACACGAAACTCACATCATTATCTAATAATAAAATATAGTTTGGTAAAGGTTAAAGTATATGTTTTAATTGAGTACCAACAAAGATACGATATCAGTATGATATAAATAAATAATACAATACGGAAAGAAAAAGTTTGGGTAGACTTTGACCCCGGGCTTGTTTATGTACAATGCAAGATTAAACTTGCTTATCAGACTCCTATTGTATTTATAACCCCGCGGCCACAAGCTACACGCTCAAGCGACATGCGTCTTGCGCCTGCGACTGCGGAGAAAACAAACGAAAGAAGTTGTTTAGACTAAGCGCCAGGCTTCGCGACGCAAATTGCAGATCGACGGACGGAATCAGAAGCAGGACGTCTACTCCCGAGGCATGACTTCCGCAGTTACGGGCGATTCCTACTGCGTATCACCTACGTACGTATGATTAGTTTGGTGCCTGTTTGGAAACGTTTGGTACACACGGATACACATCAACCTATACATTTCCAGTATAAGCTGATCTCGTACTGTACGGAAATCTTATACAATGCGAGATCAGCTTATACTGGAATAGTATAGGTTGATGTGTAGCCGTGTGTACAACAAAATATTGATGACTTTGAAGACCAGCGCGAGAGATCTCGACAGCAGGCGAGATCAGCTCAAGAGTAAACTACCCTCCAACATACATATCATTACCACAAACGTGTTTAAAGTTTCCACACTGTCCAAAAAAAAGTTATTCCTAGTTAATTTGAAGAGCCGACTATCTAAATGATTACTGGGTACAGTACGCGTCATATAAAAAGAACGCTGGAAAAAAGTGGAAAGGGCGTTTTTGCGCATGGATACACTCGCGCACGAAATTACCAGGCGTATTATTTTATTTTTGAACTAGCCTTTCGGTCGCCGCTTCGTTTATTATGGTACCATTACCATACCAACCATTTATTATGGTTACATTGAAAAACCCACCTCATACCACCAAATAGACCGATAAATCGTCAAGTGAGCAGCTTCACAGCCAACGTTCTTTTTACACGACGCGATACTAGGAGGATGTCTTGAAAAAGAAGATGAGCCCCAGAGCTGAACTTCTTTGGGACGTTCGGGCATTTGACGGCATTTCAAAGTATTTTACTCTCAAATATGAATTTTAATAACAATTATGGTATGTAGAGACAGAAAGGTGTAACGAATAGCAAGGGATCTGGTCGAACTGGCCATTGTTTTGCTTTCGGACGGACAGAAAGATTACCGGATAATCTGTTAAGGGACATTTAATCAACTCAGTGATTCTGTGATCTATGGCTTCACTAAAGAATCTTGGTCCACCTGTCTGATGAAAACTTCAAGTCACATCTCTTTGAACATTCAAAGAGATGTGACTTGAAGTTGAACTTGTTGTGCATTCATGCCGAGCGTGTAACTACATTCTAACATATTGAAAAAATTGTTATCAATAATTACTTATCTATTGTTTGCTTATTTATCTGGAAACTGAATTTGTTAATAAAAATAAAAGATAACGGTCCCTTTAGTACACAGTGTTCCAGCGCAGTGTGTAGACGGTCGCAAAATGTTCTGGTATTTATTTCTTACCGTGGGTTTTTTATGTTTCTTACACATTTTCTGCAATTATAGTGAAAAAGCCAGAAAAATTAGAAAAATCCCTGGACCGCCGGACACCTTTATTTTAGGGAATGCCCCGGCTTTAATACGCTCTTCAGGTATAATAGGATTTTAGAATTTTTCGCTTCTTTTTAACTTTTTTTTTATATTTCAACAAATGTAATAAAAAACTATTTTTATTGTGTTATTTTTTTTTAGTTGAGGTTATGAAACTTGCTAGAAGCTTGGCTAAAGAAAATTCGGGAATCTATAGACTTTGGTTATACCCGTTAGCGGCCGTGAATATTTACAATCCTGAAGATGTAGAGGTAAACAGAAACAGTGTGATAAAAAAATTATGGGTATTTTTTTAGTAGTGTTTTTTTTTTGTATTTTTAATCTTTCACTTATATTGCAGACAATTGTATCAAACATGAAATACAACGAAAAAAGTCAAGTTTACAGGGTGTTAAAGCCTTGGCTTAGAGATGGACTTCTTGTAAGCAAGGGTTAGTGCTGCATGTAGTTTTTTATTTTTTTATTTTATTATAATGCCTGTATTTTTATAACCATTTAGGTTTTTTTTTATAATAATAATTCAAACTCTTCATTGTTTTAAGGTTCAAAATGGCAAGAAAGAAGAAAAATTTTGACGCCCACTTTCCATTTCAACATTTTGCGTCAATTTTGTCAAGTTCTTGAAGATAATACTCAGCGCTTTGTGGAGAGCCTCAAACAGGTCTCCGGGCGGCCTGTAAACGTAGTACCTATTATCTCAGAATTTACTCTCAACTCTATATCTGGTAAGTACCTGCATCCTTTATTCAAACATACCTAATATTTCTACCAAACTCTTCAGCCTTGCGATATTTTTCATTGCTCTTTTAAAGGGTATTAGTGTTTTGATAATTTATAAGTATGACATATAATTCTCCCAACATTTATTAAATTAACCATATTAGCATTTGACTGATATGTATTGGACTTTGACTTGACTCAAGCTCAGTACAGAATCGTTTCACACATTTCTTCAGCAGAAATTGTTTGTCTCGTTTTCATTCTCATAGTGACTTATGATTTCAGAGACCGCAATGGGCACCAAGTTGAGTGATTATAACAAATCAGAAATAAATGCTTACAAAGATGCAATATATAATTTAGGATATGTATTCTACCAAAGATTTGTTAAAGTATTTTATTTCTTGGATTTCACATTTAATCTAACGCCGCTGAGCAGAAAACAGGACAGTTATTTAAAAATAGTGCATAGTTTCACAAAGAAGGTAATTGCGGAAAGAACAGAATACATAGAAAAATACGGAATAAAAATACCTGAGCCGATTGCAGCGGATGATGATGTTTACGTGTACAAGAAGAAAAAGACGGCCATGTTGGATTTATTAATATCAGCCAAGAAGGAAGGACTAATTGATGACATTGGCATTCAAGAAGAGGTGGATACATTCATGTTCGAAGTGCGTAAAGTCGTCGACCGATAACTTGTTTACTACTTTACAGTTAAATAGATAGTAAACATGTTTGCGTTTGTTTTACAGGGGCATGACACCACAGCTTCTGGATTGACGTTTTGCTTTATGCTCCTTGCTCATCATAAGGACGTACAGGTTGGTCAAATTTTGAAATGGCTGTATTTTTTGTGACTCGACTTTTCAATACAGTTTTTTCTTCTTTTTTTTTCTTCACTTCTTCTATCACAAGAGCCAGACCTTTCAATTTACAGGGTATACGAGTATGATATAGAAGCGAGATAGACAAAGATGAGACACTTAAAGTTACGTTAGGTACGCCTAGCATTCCGTAGGAGAGGAAAGTGGTACCAAGTACCGCTCCCTGTAGAAGTCCATAACCAATCGTTCACACTGCGATGAGTGCTGCCCCTATTCTTTATTTCACATTAAATACGTTACAAATTGTGGTACACGTAAGTTTCAACCGAATCAACAATATAGACTAGCACTTTAGCTTCGTGTATTTTTTAAGTTACTATATTTATAAACAGGAAAAAATCTTTGCTGAAATGAAAGAAATCTTGGGTGATTCAAACCGTCCTATTACTATGGAAGACTTGCCCAAGATGAAATACTTGGAACGCTGCATTAAGGAGTCACTGCGGCTGTACCCTCCGGTGCACTTCATCAGTCGAAGCTTGAACGAAGAGGTGACACTGAGTAAGTAAAAAAGTATTTGTCCACAAACCTTTACATGTTAAACACCATGTAATGTCAGGAGAAGGCTCTTGAGTCTTGAGTATTCCAATACATTATGGATGGCTTCTTGTCAGCGATTATAGGTATACAGGGATATCTTATCGTCTACCACGTCCAGTTGTCGTGTAAAAACGATTCATTAACAAACTAATCTCTTCATGTTTTAATCCGTGTAATTTTCGGCATTATTACCTACTTTACTCACCTAATAAAAATTCTAGGTAATTATACAATACCGGCTGGAACGTTTTGCCACATCCATATCTACGACCTTCATCGTCGCCCTGAGCTGTTCAAGAACCCTGAGGACTTCGACCCCGACAGGTTCCTGCCTGAGAACAGTGCAGGAAGACATCCGTATTCGTACATACCCTTTAGTGCTGGACCAAGGAACTGCATAGGTAAATGATAATACGTTTTGATATCGATAACTGTGTTGAAAGCGAACCCTCATAAGCTGTCCTTTCCTAATCACGATCAATGTTCTCATATTATACAGAGTATGCTCATAAGCTTCCACGCAGAAATGCGGGTTTGAATTTTTTGAAGTGAAAACTTCTTTAGGCGCGTTGAACACTTTTTAGGTGAACAAAAATCATGGAACTCGCGTCATCGACACCGAACGCTTTCCATGAGCTATATATATACTGTGTATATATGTGTATATTTGGGTGAACATAAAACATGTTACTCGCGTCATCGTCACCGAACACTTTCCATGAGCTATACGTATGCATACTGTGTATATATGTGTACTTTTTGGGTGAACAAAAAGCGTGAAACTCGCGTCATCGTCACCGCACGCTTCCAATGAGCTTTAGGTATACTGTGCATGTATGTACAAGTTACTTAGTTTTCACTTCTATCGGCAGTCCGCAAAGACTGCCGCGCATGTTTTTAAAAAAAAAAAAAAACAACAACAAATAAATAATAAATAAACAAAAATTCTCTATAAACAAAATTTCATTGTACAGGTCAAAAATTCGCCTTGATGGAGATGAAGGTAGCCGTAGCGGAGGTGTTGAGGGAGTTCACGCTGGAGCCAGTCACACATCCTGAAGACATTCAGATCCTCGCCGATGTTGTGCTTAGACATGACGGGCCTGTCGAAGTCACCTTTGTGAAAAGGCATTAGAATAATCCTAATATTGTCTAGAATTTAATAATTTTCTTGAGAAATCCTGCTAATCCTACTAATATTATAAATGTGTATGTGTTGTATGTTTGGATATTTAGAATTTTGGATGTTTGTTACTCAATCACGCAACAACGGCTGAACTGATTTGGATGAAATTTGCCATACAGATAAATCATAACCTGGATTAACACATAGAAATAACACATTTTTATTTCAGTTATACGTTCCCGTGGGATAATTTTTAATCTCCACACGGGCGAAGTCACTGGCAAATCCAGGTTGTCTAGGTTTAGCAAACTATCTGTGTGCCAAATTTCATCCAAATCGTTCAACCATTTTCGCGGGATTGAGTAACAAACAAACTTTCACACATGCAACATAAGTTGGATAATTATTGAAAAAGACTGAATAAAAGGCTATAATCTATAGCAAAAACTTTGTACCCTTTTTTTACAAAAAAATACGCTGATGGAGGAGTATGAAAGGCAGAGTTAAAGTTTACATGGAGAGGGTTAAAATGGATTACGGTCGAATTTCGACCTTTGGACATTCACTAGTAATTATAAATTGCGAAAGAAGCTACAGAATGCACCTGTTCCAGCACATTGAAAACTACGCGCGTAGCAGCACGTAGCAGCGGGTAATACCACCTGCTACGCCATTCGTAGAAAATAATAGGTCTTTACCTATGAAATTGCCGTTTTGTATGAAAAAATTTAAACGAATTTTTTTCATGAATTTTTTATTTGTATTAATCGAAGTAATCACCCATGCAATCAATGCATCTTTGCCATCGCAGTGGCAGTTTATTGATGCCCTTCTTAAAGAAATCAGCTGGACGGGAGGCAACAAATTCTTCAAAGGCATTTTGTACTGCCTCTCGGGTATTAAATTTTTTTCCCGCCAAGAAGTTATCCAAATTCTGGAAAAAGCAGTAGTCTGTAGGCGCAAGGTCTGGTGAGTAGGGCGGATGACGGAGAGCTTCCAACCCCAGTTCTTGCAACTTGGAGACCGTCTGCTGTGCAGTATGAGGTCGCGCGTTGTCGTGCAGGAGCAGCGGAGACGAGCGATTGACCAATGCTGGTTGGAGATGCGCCAGCTTCTCCATCATTGTGTTCAGTTCTTCACAGTACACATCTGCAGTAATGCTCACCCCGTTTGGTAAGAAGCTGTGATGAATCACACCGGCGCTAGACCACCAAACAGTGACCATCACTTTTCTAGGGGTAAGTTTTCGTTTAGGGCATTGTTTAGGTGCTGAACCAGGATCCAACCAACTTGCTGAGCGCTTACGGTTATCAAACAGAATCCATTTTTCATCGCAGGTAACAATGCGGTTCAAAATTCCTTCATTTGTGTGTCTGTTGAGCAGTGCAAGGCACGTCTCGACGCGTACTTCGCGTTGGCGATCATTGAGTTCGTGGGGCACCCATTTGTCAAGCTTTTTTACCTTGCCAATTTGACGCAAATGGACCAATATTGTTTTGACGCTAACGTCGAAAGCTGCTGCTAATTCAGCCGTAGATTGTGTATCATCAGCTTCCACAATCGCCTTTAATTCGTCATTGTCGACCAAAGTCTTCGGACGACCGCGAGGTTCATTTTTCAGGTCGAAATTTCCAGAACGGAAGCGAGCAAACCAATAACAGGTGGTGCGTTGGTTTGTAGTGTTAGCTCCGTAAACGTCGTTGATGTTGCGTGCCGCTTGTGCCGCGTTGCTGCCACGACGGTACTCATATTCCATAATTACTCGAATTTTTAACGTATCCATGATGACGAAAAAGATTGAAATGCGATGAAAATGTAACACTAATCAATAAAGAAATGACTACTTTTAGAAAAAAAAATCCATGTTTTTAAAATAAAATTAATTTGAAATTAGAATTCTTAGCCAAACAAAAATTATTTTGATTTGAAATGGCCAGTACTGCAGAACGGCAATTTCATAGGTAAAGACCTAATATTTTCCACCCGGTTTTTAAAGCCTTCCTCACTTGTCACATCCCGTGTCCCTCCCCGAATGGGTTCCCGCATTGTCGTTGCGGGGGAGCTCAGTAACCTTGGTCTCCCAGCCACGGTGAAGCGAAGAGGAACCCAAAGGTGGGGCCGCTCGTCAGGGCTTTTGCCTTCAAGCCGATGACGTAGCGGCCAAAAAGTAGGTTGCGGTGAGGTGCACCGCAACTGAGATGGGCCGCGATGTCGAATGGGAGGCATCGCGGCTGACGGTTACGGGCTGCGGCAGAGGAGGAGTGCCGGTGCTTCTGAGCAGCGCTCTTCCCTTCCGTGGCCTGGACGGGGCCGCCACCGTTTGATGGCGGACGCGGTGGGGCCGCAGGGGAAGAGGAGTTTCGGTATGGCGTTGGCTGCTTTCCCTATCCCCTGCGGCCGAAAAGTTGTAGGCGAGACGAGAGATGTCAGCAACAAAAGATGGGGTCCGCAAGGGCCAATGCCTGCCAGGGGTGCGGGTTGTTGGAATGAGTCACCGTCGCCCCTGGCACACAGGTAACTGAGGGAACACGTGTGGGTTTTAGTCAGTAAAAGTCTGACACGCCCTCCTGCTCTCTACCCAGAGCGGGAGAAGTCATTTGATGATTTACCACCCAAAAAAAAAACATCCCGTGTCAGTATACCTCATTTCTTTTTCAGTCAATCAAATACCTCCCAATCCTAATTAGCACTGCACCCACGCACCACTAGGTAGGAAATAATTTGGAAAAATTCACGGTAGTAGTATGTATACGTATATAAAAAGGGTAAATAAAAGTAATACATCATCATCATCATATCAGCCGAAAGACGTCCACTGCTGGACATAGGCCTCCCCCAGGCTCCTCCACTTCGACCGGTCTTGTGCTTCCCACATCCAGCGGATACCCGCGGTCTTCGCAAGGTCATCGGTCCACCTTGTGGGAGGCCTTCCTACTCTACGTCTTCCGGTACGCGGTCGCCACTCCAGAACCTTTCGGCCCCATCGACCATCTGTTCTGCGAGCAATGTGCCCTGCCCACTGCCACTTAAGTTTGGCAATTCTTCGGGCTATGTCGGTTACCTTGGTTCTCCTGCGGATCTCTTCATTTCTGATTCGATCGCGTAGGGAAACTCCGAGCATAGCCCTCTCCATTGCCCTTTGGGTGACTTTAAGCCATCTGATAAGGCCCATTGTGAGCGACCACGTCTCTGTACCATAGGTCATCACTGGCAACACACACTGGTCAAAGACTTTCGTCTTGAGACACTGTGGTATTTGGGACGAGAAGATATTGCGAAGCCTCCCGAACGCTGCCCAGCCGAGTCGGATTCGACGATTGACCTCTTTCTCGAAGTTGGACTTACCTAACTGGACAGTCTGTCCTAGGTAAACGTACTCGGTCACAACTTCGAGTGTAGCGCCTCCGATCGTCATGGGAGTGGGTGTTACATGGGCATTCGACATGACCTTTGTCTTCTCCATGTTCATTTTAAGACCCACTCTTTCGGAAGCTCTACTGAGGTCATCGAGCATTGCACTGAGGTCCTCCATGGTCTCAGCCATGACGACTATGTCATCGGCAAACCGAAGGTGAGTGATGTACTCGCCATTGATGTTGATGCCAGCCCCTTTCCAGTCCAGAACCTTGAAGACATCCTCCAGTGCAGCGGTGAACAGTTTCGGAGAGATAACATCTCCCTGTCTCACACCTCGCTGCAGAAGGATAGGTTTCGAAGTCCGGTCCTGGAGTCGGACTGACATAGTGGCGTTTTCATACAGACACTTCAGCACCTCGATGTACCAATAGTCGATCTGGCACCGTTGAAGAGACTGCAGTACAGCCCATGTCTCGATCGAATCGAAGGCTTTTTCGTAGTCCACAAACGCTAAGCAGAGAGGCAGGTTATACTCTTCGGTCTTCTGTATAACCTGCCGCAGCGTATGTATGTGGTCTACGGTGCTAAAGCCTTTACGGAATCCGGCTTGTTCGGGAGGCTGGAAGTCGTCAAACCTGCGCGCGAGACGGTTCGTGATGACTCTCGAAAACAGCTTGTAGACATGGCTCAGAAGTGAGATGGGCCTATAATTCTTAAGAAGAGTATTATCACCCTTCTTAAAGAAAAGTACCACCACACCTCTGTTCCATGCCTGTGGCGTTTTGCCCTCGAGTATGACGGAATCAAACAGCTTCTGGAGGGCCTTAAGAACGGGTTTTCCGCCGGCCCTCAGGAGTTCGGCCGTGACTCCGTCATCACCCGGCGCCTTGTTGTTTTTTAGCTGCTTCAGAGCCATCCTAATCTCGTACAAGCTAACGTCCGGGATATCTTCGGTATAGTGTCGGGTCAATCTGGCTCTTGGGTCGTTTGCCAGATCCGTAACGGGGTTGCTTGTTGACGTGTATAACTGTCCATAGAAACTCTCGATCTCTCTCAACAGCTCCGGCTTGGAGGAAACGATCCTGCCATCATTGGTCTTCAGTTTCGCAAGCTGACTCTGTCCAATAGACAGATCTCTTGAAAAGACCTTGGAGCCCTTGTTCCGCTCTATCCCGTCCTTTATGCGGTCCGTATTAAAACGGCGAAGGTCGCTTTTCAAGGCCTTAGATTTCTGTCTATTGAGCTGTCGGTACTTTAGCGCGTCGTCTGAAGACTGCAGGATCATTTCACGCCTCTCCTCCATTAGCTGCAGAGTAGGATCAGAGAGTCTCTTTTTGCCATTAGTACGGCGGGTCTTGAAGAACTTAGACCCGACCGTATGGACAGTTTCCACGAACCCATCGTTATAATCGTCCACGGAGCTCCCTAGGCATTCGAAACGATTCTGGAGTTCGAGCTGAAAGCTCTCGGGGTTTTGGACCTGGATCGGTGCTGGACGGAGCGTAGACTTCATTAGTCGACATCTTTCTAGCTTGATGTTGATATTCAATGTGCCTCTTACCATGCGGTGATCGCTTCCGGTTTTCACCGCGTTGATCACAGAGACATCATTGAATATTTGCTTCTTCGTCGACATAATGAAGTCAATCTCGTTTTTAGTTGCACCATCAGGGCTCTGCCAGGTCCACTTTCTGTGCTCCCGTTTTCTGAAGAAGAAGTTCATCATAAAGAGGCCTTCCTTCTCCATAAAACTGGCCAGTAAGTGACCCCAGTGGTTCCGTCGTCCAACTCCAAATTGCCCCACTCTCAGCTCATCCTCGTTCCGTTTGCCCAGTTTCGCGTTGAAGTCCCCCATGACAACGGTGAAATGAGTTTTAAAGCCATGCATGGCTTTGGATATATCCTCATACATGGTCTCCACCTCATCGTCGGGGTGTGTCGAGGTCGGGGCGTAGACCTGTATGACCTTCAGCGAATATCTTGCGGATATTCTGAGTATAAGGTACGCCACCCTGGTCGACACACTCTCGATCTTCACCACGTTTGTCACAAGGGACTTATGGACAATAAACCCGACACCACCTTGGGACTGCTGGTCGCCCTCCCGGAAATAGAGCAGGTTACCGGATTTGAGGATTATCGAGTCCTGCCCCTCTCTTCGAACTTCAGATAACCCTACTATACCCCACCGTAACCTGCTCAATTCTTCCTCGAGTTCGGTAATCTTCTCGTCGGTCCGGAGTGTACGCGTGTTGTACGTTGCCAGGTGCAGTTTCCGTTTGTTTTGGTAGCCAGATCTCTTCCGGAGATTCTTAGCACCCCTTGCCTCACCGTTACCTTGGCCGCTACCGTAGCCAAGGGTAGGCGGGCCGCCGGGTACTAGGGGCCGTTTTGTAGGGCTGCTTGTCATTTTTTGGGGGGGTTTTGCCATAATCGCCACGCTTGGCAGGCGGGTTGGCGATCGCAGTATGGTGGTAAAATACATAGAGAACGCTGCTGCCCATTCTCTAGTAAGTCCCTTAGTCGCCTTCTACGACACCCACTGGAAGAAATGGGATGGTGCTATTCTTTTACGCCCGGCAACACATACGGGACAGCGAAAAGTAATACGATCACAGCTAATTACAAAACGCGATCCAACTATTAGTTCTAGCCAAATTGTGAAAGGAACTGCATTTCAATTTCGATTAGGTTCTTGTTTCAGAAACAGATTCAATGGTTTAAACCATACCTAAAGAAAAACCTTGTTTTGTAATAAGGGGGTACAAGTTTACGAGTAATAGTCAACCAACTTAATTTTGTTCGACACACATTTGGCCGGTTTTTTGGTATAAAACCAACCAGATACAAATAGTACCTACAGCTAAATAAATTTTACTCCAACTTTTCACATATACTATAAAATACGACGTAAATTTTCTCCAATCTATTAGTTAAAAGTTTAAAAGCCAGATCAAGTAATTAGTCTTTAGTTTTATTTAATATCATTAGTCACATTTTTGCAGTGAACTGTGTTGATTAGATTGTGAGAAGTAGCCTAATGATACAGCGATACTTTGATTGTCTTCTTTTTTTGGATGGGAAATCATGAAATGAGTTTTCACGCTCTGAGAGGAGCACGAAGACATGTCAGACTTTTACTAACTAAAACCCACCCGTGTGCCTTCAATTGCCTGTGCCAGGGCCACGGTAACTCTTTCTAACAAATTCGCGACCCTGGCAGGCACTAGCGGGCCCCTTAAATTTATGCTGACATCTCTTTGAGGCGCGTGTGGAACACAACGCACCGTCGCGTCGACGCGCGATTGGTCCTTACCGGACAGCGAGATACCCATTACTCGCCGTCCGCATGCCCGCGCCTAAGGTGGCCGGAAGTCCGCTATGGACTCCCGACGTCCAGGGCGTCTCCTGTGGCGACTAGGGGCGCGAGAACGCTATCCCTGCCTCTCCCTCACGCTACAAACAATATGTTTTCTGCTAGACATTTATCCGGTAGGTAGTAATTTAATCAAACAGATTATAGACTATCTACTGATTGTCGGACTCAGACCCAATTTCAATAATAACGAATAAAAGATAAGTAGTGTCATCAGTATATTCATAGTGTTCTGACGAAGTGTTTTGAAGTTAGAAAAATGTTCTGGTATTTATTTCTTATCGCGGGTTTTCTATGTTTCTTACACATTTTCTGCAACTATAATGAAAGAGCCAGGAAAATTAGGAAAATTCCCGGACCGGAGGACACCTTTATTTTAGGGAATGCCCCGGCTGTAATACGCTCGTCGGGTAAATATAAAATACAAGCGAAATTTTTTATTTAAATGTATAAATGCAACATGAATAATATAAATATCATTTTTGGTTAGTACCAATAACAAATATTATGAGTTCTATTGTTTTCAGTTGAAATAATGAAATTGTCAAGAAAATGGGCTAAAGAAAATCCTGGAATCTATAGGATTTGGATATACCCCTTAGCAGCGGTGAATATTTACAATCCTGAAGATGTCGAGGTGAATATAGAATTTAGAAATGCAAAGTAAGTTTTCTTTCATTTTTTTAATATTTCCTTGTTATTACAGACAGTTGTCTCAAACATGAAATACAACGAGAAAAGTCAAGTCTACAACGTCATAAAGCCTTGGCTTAGAGATGGACTTCTTGTAAGCAAAGGTTAGTGCTGCATGTAGTTCATTTTTTGGACATCTGCATACCGATAGGTTTTTGTAATAGTAATTACTTATATTTTCTTTTCTTTTAAGGTTCAAAATGGCAAGAAAGAAGAAAAATTTTAACGCCCACATTCCATTTCAACATTTTGCGTCAGTTTTGTCAAGTTCTTGAAGATAACACTCAGCACTTCGTGGAGAGCCTCAAACAGGTGTCCGAGCGGCCTGTAGACGTAGTACCTATTATCTCAGAATTTACTCTCAACTCTATATGCGGTATGTACTTACCAACTTCTACTTTTACAAAATAATGTCAAAAAAAAATTGGTGCCTTGTGCTGTTGACACCTTACATTTATTTCCAGAAGCATATGTAGGTATAACAAATTAATATTTAACTTAGATATATGAGCACATAATTCCAGATATTTCAACATGTCACCTTTAGCCCACGTTCCCACGGCCGTAATAAAATCTCGGTGGGATTTTTTCGCCCACAGGATTTACAATGCACTGCGTTCAAAATCCAAATCAATTAATCAATCAAAAGTCATTTATTCAAATTAGGCTGACAATCAGCACTTTTCGAACGTCAAAATTCGTCATTCGTCAAGCAAAAATAATACATTTTTTTTATTTTTATAAAGCTTAATACCAAAATAAAAGCCTCCTGGTATAAAGGACGTGATAGCTTACATGTTCTGTTGGAACCTTGGTGGTTGGTGAAGAATGTAAATGAAAGTCTGGAGTCCGGTATTAAGTGTATTGATAATTCAGGGAATATGTTACAGTGGGGTTGGTTAAAATATATTGTTAAGACACAAGTTAACACTAGGGCGCGGCGCGGGCGATGGCTCCCGTTCGCGCGGGGCTCGGTTGCTTCGTGTGCATTATTGCTACTGTAGTTCCTACATATACAATGCTGGATTATGTTCACATAGCTGTTACGACCCGAGTTACAACTCGAGGCCACAAATGATTACCTAGAATCCATCCAACCCAAAACCATCGATGTAGAATAAATAAACAGGTAGGTAATTACCTACCTGTTTATTTATTAGTAACAATAATAAAATCATGGTCAGCAAGACGACCAGTCACCACCACCAGCGAGTGCTGGTGAACGAGTGACGAGTGACTGAACGAGTGTTCACGAGCATAACGCAAAGATCAGCCAGTACCTCCCTCGCCATATTTGAGGGAAGGACGTAACCTGATCTCCGACGCTACCGCAAGCAGTGACATCTACGGGAGCATGACGAACTTGCCGCTGGTTGCTCAGGCAAGAATAGAAGGATCAATTGTCGAGGTCGCCAGGTAACCACATAATGCAATACAACTCATCATCTGAGTAGATCATGTCAATAACTAAAGACATAACAGATTATAATAAAAAAAAATGACTTACACGGTCAATAAAAAAGACAAGTTAACTATCTGAAGAAAAATCATAAACGTTGTCTTGAGTTAATCACAGCGACCAACTATTCTTGTAATTTAAATAGTCGTTGCTGAAATCACCTTTTTGCACTTATAATATCATTGGCTGAAATAGTAAGCCTTTATACAAAGAATGAACTTTACTTGAGTTTTAAACGCATCAAAAGGAAAATCTAGCAAAGAAGAGGCTTGTTATAATAGGTTATACTCGTACCAAGCCCAACAAATGAGTTATGAAGCCAGTGAAATGGAGCACGTAGTTTGTCCTTAATTCTAGTGTTAACGGTGTGAATATCACTGTTTATAACCGTGTAATTAAATATTCATGTCATTGTAAAGAAAAAGTAAAATAGAATTTTTCCTTTTTTTTACAGTGACAATAATGACATGAATATTTACTGTTTAAGTTTTAAATATTATTATTCCTTTATACGATATGTGGATAGATGCGACGATGTGGGTCATTGTTTCATTTTTGAGCAAGGTGTGGCAGTTTGAATAGTTTATGCGGGCTACCCAAATGTCCTTTCTTTGGTATTGTTCGTCAAATCGTTGAGCTACACGATAATCGACAATTGTGTGCACTGACCGGACGGGTCCACTCAATCTGTGTGGCTCTTTCCTCAAAACACCACTTCAGACACCAATCTACATGGTGTTCACATGATCTGACCAAGATTATGTCTGGATTTTAAAAGAGACAGTGACCTCTGAGTTTGTTTCGGCCTGTCTTCTCAGAATAGTCAGACAGGAGACGCCGACCTCATCTACTTAAAAAAAAAATATTATTGGCGTGTAAAAGTGCTTGGACAAACCTACTCACAGAAATAAAATCATTTATCAATGCGCGAAAAAATCCTGGCGCGATTTTATGACGTCCGTGCGAAAGTTAACCCGTACGAAGCTATGGCTGGTCGCTAAACAAGACTTAAATAATCTGCATTCATAAATAACTGTAGAAAAAAAAAACTACTTATATACCGGTCAAGCCCGGCGCGCACCCTATATGGCACGTTACAATAGAAAATCAATAGGGTATTTTCCAATTTAATAATAGTACATTATGGTACAAGTGTGTAACGTTGGTGATTATCGCTGAGGCGCCATTGAGACCCGAGCCGTCAGGCGAGGGTCTTAAGAGAGCCGAGGACGATAATCATCAATACACACGTGTATCATACGACGTTTTTCAACACACTTGCGAAGAAAATAATACTAAATCATCATCATCATCATCATCCATCATCATCCATCATCATCATCCATCATCATCCATCGTCATCCATCGTCATCCATCATCATCCATCATCACCCATCGTCATCCATCATCAACTATCATCATCCATCATCACTCATCATCACCCATCATCACCCAGCATCATAAATCATCATCATCCATCATCATCATCCATCATCATCGATCATCATCCATCGTCATCCATCATCATCATCCATCATCATCCATCGTCATCCATCATCATCCATCGTCATCCATCGTCATCCATCATCATCTATCATCATCCATCATCACTCATCGTCACCCATCATCATCCAGCATCATCCATCATCATCATTCATCATCATCCATCGTCATCCATCATCATCATCCATCATCATCCAGCATCATCCATCATCATCCATCATCATCATCCATCATCATCCAGCATCATCCATCATCATCCATCATCATCCAGCATCATCCATCATCATCATCATCATCATCGTTTTTAAGAACAAAGCAACTCAAACAAAAAACAACCTGTAACTCACTAAGAACAAAGCAACTCAACCAATTCTATAACTCACTAGTGAATAATAGTAATGAAAAAGTCACAGTTTGATAATAGGTGTCATTATGTGCCTAACTGTAGTGAAATTAGAGCCATTTTATGAGCAAGTGTGTTGAAAAGACTATTTTAATTTTAACATTGGGACGATATGTTTAACAGAAAAATAAAAATACATTAATACATATCCATTTTCTCAATTAAAAAGCATTAAAATCAAATTTATTTTTCGTTGTTTTGAATTTACCGCCAAAACGCTCCTTACGATGACTTCTTTTTTTTAGAAGTATTTGTGCACAGAGGCACCTCACACCAGTAATATCCCTTTCTATCCATTAAAAATCTTGTAATTAGAAACTCAACATTCACTTGTTTACTTACTAACTACTTTAGTTTTCACAAAGTTGACGTCACGTGATAAAAAGTCATCGTAAGAAGCGTTTTGGCGGTAAATTCAAAACAACGAAAAATACATTTGGTTTAAATCGTTTTAATTGAGGATATGGATATAAATCAATTTACTTTTATTTTTCTGTTACAAATTTCGTCCCAATCTTCAAATTAGAATAGTTTTTCATAAATTGGAAAATACCCTATTGTGTCTCATTAGCCGGACTTGTTAGGTATAAAAATATACCTACCTAAAAAAAGTTAAGTAAAATGAATGATGCCAAAGAATTGTCTTTTGCAGAAATTATTTGTCTCATTTTCATTCTCATAGTGACTTATGATTTCAGAGACCGCAATGGGCACCAGGTTGAGGGATCATAATAAACCAGAAATAAATGCTTACAAAGATGCAATATACAATTTAGGTTTTATATTTTTCCAAAGAATTGTTAAAATATATTACTTTTTTGATTTCTTATTTAATCTAACACCACTGAGCAGAAGACAGGACGGTTATCTAAAAATAGTACATGGTTTCACAAAGAAGGTTATTGAGGACAGAACAGAATACATAGAAAAATACGGAATAAAAATATCTGAGCCGACTGCGGACGATGAAGATACTTACGTGTACAAGAAGAAGAAGACCGCCATGTTGGATTTATTAATATCAGCCAAGAAGGAAGGTATGATCGACGACATTGGCATTCAAGAAGAAGTGGATACGTTCATGTTCGAAGTGCGTAAATCCTGCACCGATACTACTTATAATATTGTTTAGGTACTAAACATTACAGTTAAGGTAGTAAACACGTTTTGCTTCCAGGGGCATGACACCACAGCTTCTGGATTGGCGTTTTGCTTTATGCTTCTTGCTCATCATAAGGATGTACAGGTTAGTACAATTTTAAAATAGCTGTAATCGTTTTCTTACTAGACAGTTCCAAATAGTGGCGACATCGATACGCCTACGGTTTCATAGGAAGTACGAGAGGAAAGCATTACTAAGTACCGGTCCCTGTGGAAGTCCATAACCAATCTTTGCATTATGACGAGCGCTGCCCCTATTCACATAGTTATGACTACTTACTAACTCGAAAACAATGTAGACAATTTGGAGACGGATAGACTACAAGCCAACAAACATAAACAAGAAGTACATTTCTATTTTTTGATTTTTACAAAATTCGCATACGCTTAAACTTCCAAATGTTTATCCTTTTCATGGACTACACACACCCTCTCTCAATCCACACACTCACATTTTATTCCACACAGTGAGAGGTCACTCATTGACACTCTACATAGTATAGCAACTTTTCCTATAATAAAACGTGTAGGATAACACCAACTGTAGCGTAACTGTATCCAGTAAAAATAAATGTTAATGGCTACGATATTATGTAAAATTATCCGAGGGGATTGGCGCTGATAGCCGAAATACAGGTTTTGCCTAGTTCGGCTACAGATGCTTAACTCATTTGTACTCACAACTAGCCTATTTTTAATTTGTAAAATGTGTTTAAGTCTTTTGAAATAAATTGAAATTGAAAACATAAAGTAAAATAAAAACACTTTAGACTTTAAGTACCAACTTTACTTCGCTTTACTTCACATTCAATACGAAATTATTCGAATCGTGGTACCTACTCGTAAGCTTCAACCGAATCAACATTATACTGACTAGCACTTTAACTGCATGTATCTTTAAAATTGATGTATTTATAAACAGGAGAAAATATTTGCGGAAATAAAAGAAATCTTGGGTGATTCAAATCGTCCTGTTACTTTGGAAGATTTGTCCAAGATGAAATACTTAGAACGCTGCATTAAGGAGTCACTGCGGCTGTACCCTCCCGTGCACTTCATCAGTCGAAGCTTGAACGAAGAGGTGACACTGAGTAAGTAAGAAAGTATTTGTAAAGCCTCCACCAGCCCTTATATGTTTATTTATTAAAGGTTCACCAACAGTTGTTACAGATATTATGCAGATAGGAACATATAAGCAATAGTGTATTAAATCTAACTGCACAACCAATTACAGGCAAACGCCACATGCAAATTGCTCTTTGTATAATTTTAAAGACTTAATTTACATAAATTCTAAATATGTAGTTACATTATCAAAAAGCTAATACTAATTACGTCTGACAAACGTCGATATTAAGTCTGCGTGGAGGTCAACAAGGTCGCTGCGTTCGTTTATGAGTTTGCACATGCGGGGTATAGGTGAATTAGCACCAGACACTGTACGGCGAAGAGGTGGAGCTAAGGGTGTTATAGGTTTACGAGGTGGTCTACGGGGTACTCTGAGATTGAACCTACATACCGTTATTGAGCAGTTTATATGCGAATCTCAAATCTAAGAGCTCCCTTCGAGCTTCCGGGGTACTCATTTTGTAGCAGCCCAGTTTATCAAGGTAGGAGTCTTGAGTACTTCAATACGTTTTGGATTAGTGTATCTACGTGTTTTCTGTGAACTCATGCTTCTGGTCAGCAATTATGGGTACATAGGGATATCTTATCATCTACGATAAGACCACGTCCAGTTATCGTGTAAAAACGATTCATTAAAAAACTAATCTCTTCATGTTTTAATCCGTGTAATTTTCGGCATTACTCACCTAATAAAAATTCTAGGTAATTATACAATACCGGCTGGAACGTTTTGCCACATCCATATCTACGACCTTCATCGTCGCCCTGAGCTGTTCAAGAACCCTGAGGAGTTCGACCCCGACAGGTTCCTGCCTGAGAACTGCGCAGGAAGACATCCTTATGCGTACATACCGTTCAGTGCTGGGCCTAGGAACTGCATAGGTAAATGATACATTTTGACATCATGATGAGTTTTACAACAATAACTGATGTGTTGAAAGCAAACTAATATTACTGTCCTTTCCTAATTACGACTGTAATACCATGTTAAACAGAGAATACTGTCAGCTGGGGTATTAATTGTAGCTGAAAACTTTGATCTGACTACAAAAAAATCATAATAAAATTGCATTTCACAGGTCAAAAATTCGCCATGATGGAGATGAAGGTAGCCGTGGCGAAGGTATTGAAGGAGTTCAAGCTGGAGCCAGTCACACATCCTGAAGACATTCAAATGATCAGCGACCTCGTGCTGAGAAACGATGGGCCTATCGAAGTCACCTTTGTAAATAGGCACTAGCATAATTAATTATTATAATTATACGCATAGAATATTTTCAGAAATGATACAATAAATGTCTTAATTTATTTATAAGTCAAAGTCTTTTATCACTTATAATCTATCAAGAAGAATGGGCAAGAACATCCACCGTTACTCTTTTAAAATGTGTCAGAATACTTTTCATACAATACTTATATCATTATATTTGAATACAATGCACCTAGAAAACACCTATAAAATTACTGCACCACAATAGCCAAACAAAAAAAACTATTAAATTCACTTGATACAAGGCTATCATATCATCTCCCACATTTGAAAGCTACGCACATAGCAGCGCGTAGTACCACTGCTACGCAGCTCGTAGCACATTTTACACCCCCGGTATTTAAAAGCCTTTATTTAATTTACTTTTATCGCCAAATCCCGTAACAGTATAATTGATTTTTCGGTCAACCGGGTTACATATTACCCACTATTATATTAGAATACAAACTAAAATATTCCTTGAATAGGAGTGGGTTTTTTTTTTGGGTGGGAAATCATCAAATAACTTCTCCCGCTCTGGGTGGAGCAGGAGGGCGTGTCAGACTTTTACTGACTAAAACCCACCCGTGTTCCCTCAGTAGCCCGTATGCCAGGGGCTGTGGTATCTCTTTCGAACAAACCCCGCACCCCTGGCAGGCATCGGCCCTTGCGGGCCCCATAATTTTTGTGCTGACCTCTTTGAGGCGCGCGTGGAACACAACGCGCCGTCGACTTGGGCTTGGTCCTTACCGGACAGCGAGCTACCCATTACTCGCCGTCCGCAAGCTCATGCCTACGGTGGCCGGAAATCGACCTGGGATTCCCGACGCCCAGGTCGTCTCCGTATCCTGCGGCGGCTAGGGTCACGAGGGCGCATAAAGCTGAGACGCTGAGCGTTGACAAAGGTTATATTTTATCCCCGTATTCCCACGGGAAAGGGAACTACGCGAGTGAAATCGCGGAGCGCTGCTAGTGTTAAATATGTATGCTTAGGTTAAAGTATTAATCTATGGGCTTGTGTCGTCTGAATGAATGGATTATTATTGTTATAACTTATTATCCGCAATAACAGCCGGGATGCTGTTGGTGCTTCGCACAACCTGCCGAGGCCCGCGGAGCACGGCAGCTTCAACAAAGCCCTGAACGCATTGTTATATTGAATGCGAAGGGCGGTGAAAGATCTTTATGATGTTTTCATAAAATTTGCCCAGAAGCAGCGTGTATAGTGATTAACAATGCGCTCTGAACAGTGTTATTTTCACTTGAGCATAACAACTTTTAAACCAGTGGGCGATCATGTTCGCTCGATCGTCAGCGCCCCTACGCTCCCTGTCCCTTGTCGTCGCATAGCACATCAGTGACTACGTGCCCAAGATATTTAAAACAAGTACCTAACTAGTTTCATGGGTGTTCCGTTCAAAGTCATAGGAGGAACCTGATACCTGATCTGGTGACTTATAGTTCCTACCTGTTTTAAACATGAGCTCACTTTGTTTACATTATATCTGAGGCCATGATTTTCCTAACTCCTCTGATCGTTGGGCTCAGCAGCACCATGTCGACTGCATAACTCAGATTATTTACACAAATATTGTCTGTGTGACAGCCGACATGCATGCTGCTGAGCTCAACGATTAGAGAATTTTTATACAGATTAAACAAAACTGGGAATGACAATCCACCCTGTCTTATCCCACATTGTAGTGCATCAAGATCCGCCAAGGCGCCACCCCACTGCATAATTGACCTGGCACTGATACAAAAACATTAGGGTAGCCATTTTCTCACCAGGTAAAATGTTTTTTTTAAGCTTCTTCTAGAGTTTATCATACGTAACAAGGTCAAAAGCTTGAGAGAGGTCTAAAGAACAAGCATGAATGGGCATTCTCCTACTCGTGTAATACTCAGCAGTGTACTTTAAGCTCAGATAACAAAAACAATAACACAAATCCAACAGTACAAAATGTGTACTGTTGGATTTGTGTTATTGTTTTGATGAATGAAATCAATAGAGATTCTAACATAAATAGAGCATAATAAAGGTTTTCGTAAGTGACAAAGAAAGTCATTCAAATAAAAGCTGTATTAAAAATAAACCGCCTGTCCTAATTATTTAAAGTGTATATTTGCAATGCAGTAAAGCTATTTTTAAAACCTATTCGTTTTGTTGTAGTAAATAAGCATATTATTTTAAGCTTCAAATATGCACGTAATCGTACAAACAATGAGCTAATGTACGAACTTTCTCTATAATTTCGCAAATGTAGTAATGTTTCTTCTTCGTTTTAAATTCTTTGACAAATCTGTTGACGCTGAGAAACACATTTATTTATATCAACTAAAGCCGAATATATTTTGACGGAAACATAGATGAACACATTTTAAATCATAACGTTCGTGAACCTGGAAGGAACGTAAAATTAAAAGTTAACCTATTGATTTTCCTATTTAAAAAAGTATTTTTCACGGGTTCTTGTAAAAAAAGTTAGAAAAATAGCAATCCTTTTGTAATTGTTCCGATTTATATACGATTCAATAATTTAAACTAAATATAATGCGACTTGTTGCCTTCTATTACTAATTTGGCACTCCCAGTTGTAGTATATTTATAAACGCCAGACAGAAGGAGGATGGCTCAGTGTGTCGCGCGCGGAAGTGTCGGCCATTTCGCACGGTATTCGGCTCAGTTCGCGCGAGACCCTGCGCGTGCACATCCCTCGCGATTGCCCCGCAACTCTGGTATGCGGTACTTCTATAACAGTGGCTTTCAAGAATTCGTGATGGAATGTGATAATGGTTTTGAGGTAGGTAATTACAATTTTTTTTTTACATTTCCTCATTCTCATCAAATATTCGTCATTTTTTCATTCATCACAAAATATTTATGTATCTAGTTCTTATGAACGTTAAAAAAAGTCTGGTTACATGAAACTAGATTAACATATATTTAGAAAAACTCCCAATTTATATTTCATCGAAATGCTAATACAGAACACATCATAGAGTAGGTATAGACAACATTACAAGAAGGGCCGTGAAAGTTGAAAAACCCTATCGTTAATAAGTTACGTGTATGATTCCAAGAATAATACTAATCAGAAAATGAATGCATGAATACTGAAATACTATTTTTAAAGTGGGCCAGATAAATATTAGGCTTCATTGATTTTTTCTACTGATTGTAATAAAACCTAACTACTGAAATAATGAAGTGATATTGTATTTCGATATTACATCAACTTAACTACGTCCCTGTATTAATATACTTTAAAAATGTAGGAATGACTTGAAATGTAGATAGATTACAAAATCGTGTTCGATTGTTTATAATGAGAATCTATAGGACATGATGGGGACACGTCATGGTTTCTAGTAGTTTCACAAATGAATATGAAATGCTGTTTGTACTTGTAGGTAAGCGGATCATTGGCTATAATAACAAGCTTTTACTTATTTGTTTTTAAAATGTTCATTAGAATCCAAATTAGATTTATAAAGAAAGAAAAATAGGAATAGATTCACGGAAAATTTTCAAATTCGGGAAAAATTGAACGTCCTTTTTCTAAGGGACTTTTTGTATGTACCTTGTTTGGAGCGTTATCCTACGCTAGTCCATAATAATGACGACAATTAAAATAAAGCTTCTAAGTATTTACGTTTTCCATGTCCCACGTGAATAGAACAGAATTCAGTTATTTATAAGAATGTAGCGTATGATGTTTATTAATTTGTATTGTAATCGTATTTCTTTACTGTGGTATGTTATCGACTACTGTGTGAGTCTACCGATGACCGCTGTTAAAAAATATACATTTATAGATATATATACAGGGTAAGTTTTTAACCAGTGCGCAAATTTTAACAATGAATTCAGCATATCATTCTAGAGCCCCTTGCGCAGAAATTTTTCGCCAATTATAAAAAAAAAACAGCTGTTTCATAGAAAAGTGCAATACCTACACGGTCAAAATGTATGGAACAGCTGTTTTATGAGTATGTATAACCGGCGAAAAATTTCTGCAGTTGGGGGTCTAGAATGATATCCTGAATTCATGGTTAAAATTTGCGCACTGGATAAAAACTTATCCTGTATATATATCTCTCTCTTATTAGCCGTTTTATTTATTATTTAAACACCGTGACATTTTAGTCGTCTTACAAACGGCAGTCCACTTCATGTATCCAATGACTACTAATCATTTATATAAAAAAATGAGATTTTTGAACATATGCATAATAATTTAAAAAATACATATAATTCACTAAGACGCATGACGTAGTTTAAAACACCCCGATATGGAGATTGAATTAATGATGGAATATAATGGTAGGTAGGTAGATATCTTCTACCGTAAACATTATTAACAGGGAGGGTGTTTCATAATTCTAAAGAATTATTAATTTTTCTTTGTTGTTCCTATTACCTTAATTAATGGTAACAATGTTTTAATCGCGCCCAGAGGTTTTTTATGACGAATACATTGAGTGCACCACCTTTGTAAGACTACTAAAACACGGTAATATTACCGTGACTAAAATGTCACGGTGTATAGGTATATTAGTTTATTTTGTAGATAAATAATTTAAGTATTGATGATGGATTGTCATCCAAGACGGGCAGACTGATTATCTACCTATTTACTAACCGTAGCCTTCTGCTGGTAGGTATAGCTGTTTTTTTTGTGACGGCAGGACACTATTATAATAATTTGTTTGTCATCGATAAATTTAATGAAGGTATGGGTTTTTGCCCATACCTTTACGGGAAACACTTAAATAGTTTTTAAAAACTGGTATTTTTCCATTTTTTTTCCTGCCGTTACTTTCCAGGTACGGAATAGGTTAACTCCGTGGGAATAGGTATATAGATAGTAGGTAGGTACCTGCCTACTATAACCCGTTACTGTTGCAAATATTACGTATCATGACATCACGCCTGGATTTCCCGAAGGATTAGTCAGAAGTCGAAGTAAAATTAGTTAACACCTGAAATTAACTAGCTTCATGTTGGCCCCATGCAATAAGGAGGAAACCTTTTGCCATTATCTGGGCAAAAATCAAAACTTCGGGCCACTACGAACAAAATGATCGGTTGCTGTGGCCATACGTTAGAATTTTGGATTTAAGCTGACGCCCTATTAACAATATTATTTATTGAGTTTTGATGGAATTGAATGAGTTGAGATTCAAAAAATTGAAAAAATCTAATCCAACGCTCGACGGGCAGTAAGTTATTTTAGTTCCTTTTCGAGGGGTTACTCTCTAAGCACGAAATCCGAATTTACGGGCGTCATGATTTCCAAATTGTCTTTACTTTCGATGCGTTTTTACCGGCCAAAAAACTTGATAAATCGGAGTAGGGTTAATTCCGAAGTAGGTACCTATCTAACTGTTTTTGGACGGGTCCGTATCTTCGGTGACGAACCCTCTGTTCCTCCCTTGCTTCGCTCAGGACTTCAGAAGTTAAATCAGAGCTCCCCCTCACTGCGCTCGGGAGCCCTAGAATCTTCAGTTCCGTTCAGAAAATATCGGACACTATCCCATAAGTGCATAATCTACTGTTATTTGACCCAGATTACGGCACACATTATATTATATTACAAATACGTTAAAATCTTGTTTTCATCGTCAAATGGCATGTCGTTTCCATACTTTTCGTGGCACACTGGCACCACACTGTTGCACACCATCCTACACTTTAACCCCCTTATTCATAAACGCTGGTTAAAGTTAAGTAATGAGTAGCGTCTGTTTAACCATACATTTTTGACGTTTAAACATCATTTAACTTTAATCATCGTTTATGAATATGGCCATAATAAATGTGCATGCTACGAGAGTGCTACGAACTGCTACGAATTTCGCAGAATTTTACATATCTAATCACTAACCGGAGTCCAGACATCGTATTGATCGTTTGTCTCGTTGCTATGGAGTTGTAAGCCGACTACTTAATAAGTATGTAGCGTAGGTAGGTATGAATAAAATCGATTACAGGACGCGAGCATTTTATTTGTATTACGTGTACAGAGGCCAGCACATCAAGCTACCCAAATCTGTCAAATTTCTTTGATAGTTTTTCAACTTTATCACAAAGGAATAAGGTTTATGTTCAATTAGGAAAATTTGACAGTTTGGGATAGCTTGACCTGCTGGCGACTGTACATTGATACAAAAAGGTTCATTCAAAAAACGTCTACTTTCTTATCAATTATCCTCGTGGTACTCGCTATTAAAGTATAATTCAATCGACGAATTGGTAAGTAGGCATTTTAACCAGCTGAAATAATAGTTGTTATTATAATTTGATAACTTTCGTAACCTTTATCAAGTTTTAAGTAGGTATGTTAAATAATAAAATCAACGTAAACAGTTTGTTCTGAAGTTTAACTGATATGTTCTTTTATGAATCTTAAAATACTTGCTCAGATGTAACATAATTATGGACCTTCCCCACTACGTAGCTCTATGTACAATATTATTATGATATAACGTGACTCAGGTACTACTATTACCACGAATTATTCACTTAAACGTAACGCGTCAGCGGTCATGTAAACACTGAATGTAAACAAGTAGATAAGCGAGAGGTGCGCTGGGCAGGGAGCCGTCAGTTGGCGCCTGCGCCTCAGAAGCGGACATAAGCACGCCGCCGCGGCTCGCCCGCCACCAGCCGTCGTGGGGAGTACGTCGACATTGGGACATAGCAAGTCGTGTCACGCAGCCCGTCGCTATGAGCACCCGACAGCTGTGCCGGCTCGCGGCCGCACGCCCTCTCGCCAAACCCCAGCACTCGATATGCAACTGCTTTCGCCACTATAGTCAAGTGAGACCAAACTATGTTATAGCAAAACGTGAAGTGAGTGTCCTTTCCTTGTTTTGTACTTCCGCGCTGACAGAGGGAAGCTTTGTGTCTGTCTCTGTATGTGGAACTCGTGCATAAAATAACCAAAAGTAACTCTTGACTAAAATTATTATCATGTGTTTTCAGAAATGGCGCAATTCTGCACCGCACTTCTATTCAGTCCAGTCCCTGGACCTGAGGTATGCATGCATTACTTATTATTACGAATCTATGCAGAAATAGTGTCAATACACACACGTTTATTGGAAATAAATTGCTGTTAATAACCCACATCGACTCCTATTGATCTATATTAAACGGGCCGGCGCCGGTACCTACTTGTTCAATTCACCCCTGACATTTGAAACTGGGAAACACTGAAACATAGTACTCACAGTCAGCATCTATAGTGCGTGCTACCAATTAATAATTAGCTTTTCCACAATCATGTGTTCAGTTATGCAACACTATGACACACGTAACATAACTTGTGACTGTTGATAATGCAATACTACACGGAAAATCAATAAACACGAAATTTATATTTGATAAATCTGTAAAACGTGTAAGTGATTTGTCATTTCGTGTCTAGTGACGACACAACGTTACCCATTTCATTTTCGGTCAAGTTCATGTAACACTGATAAGGTATTCACATTTGTGTTTGTTCACGTTCCATGGCAGCAGCAAAATAAGAGAGTACTCGTTCGTGCATAACATCGACCCCGTAGCGTGAGTACATCAGGCATCTGCCTACCCTGCCAGTGTGTTGCATGGATCACTATGTTTTCTAGTACCTAAAAGTTACAAGTTACCGAATTTTGATCTTTAATATTTTTATCGCAGTTATCCTAAAATATTTTGGAGCACATCTGTTTGGCTTTATTGGTTCTTTATTTTGGTTTTGCTTCTTAGTTTGACAAGGCTTTAATGTAGGTAGTCGCTAGTGGGAGGAAGGAAATAGAATCACAGTGTATCACTGAAATATCCTAATAAGATCAGCAACATCTTGTTAGAATATTTCAAGTAGGTATAGGTATCTTGTTTAGTGCATTACCTACCTAACTGTTATCTATGCAGGCACTTACTGAAATCTGCCAATTTACCGAGTAAATCACCGTCTTTCGGCATATAGACATAGAGATTAACCTATATCTAGACAAACATTGTGGGTTTTTTTCTCTACGTTGGTTGTGTTGATTCTTCTGAATGTTTATTGCATTTGTTTTTGGCTATCAAACTGGCATTGCTTTCGTCGTAGTAGTTACCAAATTTTTGCAGCAGTTGCTTGTTTTTTCTTGGCATTCTCGTGTCTAAATATAGCACCATCAGGTGATTGTAAACAGCTTTGTCACGGAGTGTGGTGTGTTCGTCGGAGACACACCCGCAGATCTACGTAGTCACGCTTCTGATATTAATAGTCCGTGACTCGTGACGTCACGCGGGGGCGTTGGTGTACGTAACCAGTAACACAATATTTGTTCAATATATTACAATTGCTCTATTAGTAGTGTAGTGCTAATTGCACACTCGTGAACAATCGCGTCTATAACATTAACTACACGCTACACACGATCCCTGCATGAAAATAGGAACTTCATATTTTATTTTACAAGTTGTGACAATTGGTCACTGCTTATGTCATGGGATGTACCATATTGTAGCCGCAGAAGAACTTTGAATACTTACAAAAAAAAAGTAAACTAATAAGATTTCCTTTAAGTACCCATAGAAATAACTTCATGACATAACATCACGTCTCGTCTCCCCGAGGGGTGGGGCAGAGGTGTACGTACCTATAGTATACCCACATTTTGCCAGTTATGTACGTAATAGGGCGCGAGCTCACTGCTGCTATTGAGAAATCCAAGATAGAAAAACGCAATAACACTTTGCCCGACTTGGGAAAAGAATCCAGGACCTGACCTAATGGTCAGCTGTATCGCTTAAGACTACTAGACCAGCGAGAGTTCATGACTTCATAATTATACAATTTAACTATAATACAGAAGAGTATAAAACGGCCGAACCAGGGGCTCAAGTCTGCTATTTTTATAAATTCGTCATTCCAATACGATTCCATTGTCATTTTGCTAAAAGTTCGTAATCTACTAAATTCATAATGGTCGATCAGTGGTCGGTCAATGGTCTCGTAATAGAATTGTGTTAAAATGGCATTGTCATATTGCCATTATTATAAAACCCGTTACTAGAAATGATTTTCGAAAAAATACTACTAAATTGGAACATTTATTCATGCGAGATTTCATTTATATGTATATATTTTTACATTTTATTTTTTTAAATATTATTTTAGGAAGTGTCAAAAATTACTGCCAAGTCAGTCATTCATTTGTCATTATGTACGAGATTACCAATAAATGCCATTTCTTTCAATGGAGTGTCAGTGGCCGACCATTGGAAAGTCATAATGACGCCATTAAAATATTAGATTACCAAACTTGGCAAAATAAATAATTAAGAAATCAATGATAGACCGTTCTGACACTATTGTAATAGCAGACTTGAGACCCAGGGCAAATGTCGGTCATTCCACATCTAGACCTTAAAGTGAACACACGTGAACAACTCCAGCAAGAAAAATGACCTTAAAATGACCCACTCCAGGTGAAGCCTCTCAAGTGATTGCCCTTACTTATTTATATCTTTGCCTACTAAACGACCTAATTACACCTTACAGTCCTACCACCACTTAGGAACCACTATCAGTAGTGTGAGTAATAGGTAGGTGCCACTAAAATAATGCTTCACATTCACATAGGTAGGTACAGTCAGCGACAAAAGTAAATTATGATCAGCCTGCTCTAAACTTTTTTTTTTTGCTAATTGGAGTCCTATTATGTATTGTAATTAGCTATTTACCAACCTGAGTTTAGTGTAGACAGTGTCTTCTTTACACAAAATGGTATTTGATTAAATGTCACTGCAGGGTTCGCGAAGGGCCGCACAAGAATTCCGACGATGTCCTGTTTGATATGTTCAAAAATGAAGACACAGGCCTCCTACCTGTTGGAAAGTTTTTGGCCGTAAGTGTCAAAGAAATTTCTTTTTTTACCGATGTCTTTACTATGTACACGGCACTAACATTATTTCTGTGTTTACTTCCAGGCCTTGAGGACCACTGGCATTAGAAAAAATGACTCTCGTGTAAAAGAAGTGATGCACAATTTATACAAAGTCCACAAAGAGTCCAATTTCGAAGGCGGTTCACCAGAAACACTGAAACTAGACAGGAAAACTTTCAAAGAAGTAATTTCGCCCAACATCGTCCTGATAACGAGGGCGTTCCGCAGTCAATTTGTGATTCCAGACTTTCAAGACTTTATCAAAGACGTAGAAGAGATGTACTGGGCTGCCAAAAGTAACTCTGACGGTAAAGTTGCCAGTTACATACCACAGCTCGCTAAGGCTAGCTCGGAGAACTGGGGAGTGAGCATTTGTACAATTGATGGCCAGCGATTTTCTATCGGTAAGACTAAATTACGATACCATATTTATTTGATTGCTTGTGTGACTGATATGGCTAACCATGTTTTCCTTTTTTAGGTGACGTGACGGTTCCATTCACTCTGCAGTCATGCAGCAAACCACTAACATACGCGATGGCACTTGAAACTCTGGGGCCCGACGTGGTACACAAATATGTTGGCACGGAGCCCAGCGGGCGCAACTTCAATGAACTCGTTCTAGATTATAACAGTACGTATCAACAACGCCTACACCTGTGATACTATTTGTTTTGTGAGACTATAACGTGAGGGACCGAACATGCATAAACAATTAGATCAACAATAACATTTGCCAACGTCGATCTCAGCGCATCGTAAATAATATTTGTCAAAACTTATTTTTACAGTGAAGCCGCATAACCCTATGATCAACGCAGGAGCAATCTTAGTATGCTCATTACTGAAGACCTTGGACAGGCCCGAGATGACACTAGCTGAAAAGTTCGATTATGTCATGTCATTCTTCAGTCGGCTCGCTGGCAATGAAGGTCTGGGCTTCAATAATGCAGTATTTTTATCGGAACGCGAAGCCGCTGACAGAAACTATGCACTTGGCTTCTACATGCGAGAACATAAATGTTACCCAGAAAAAACAAATTTCCGTGAATGTATGGATTTCTACTTCCAGGTACAGTAACCTATTCTTTCCTCCTGTGTTTTTTAAATGTACCACTATTGGGAATAGTGTAGGTAATATATCTTGTCATTTCCTTGATTACAGTGTTGCTCAATGGAAGCTAACTGCGACATTATGTCAATCATGGCTGCTACACTAGCCAATGGAGGCATCTGTCCTATCACTGATGAGAAGGTCTTACGGCCAGACTCCGTGCGCAACGTGCTCTCTCTGATGCATAGCTGTGGCATGTACGACTACTCAGGACAGTTTGCGTTCAAAGTGGGACTTCCGGCGAAGTCAGGAGTTTCAGGCGCCATGCTCATAGTTGTCCCTAATGTTATGGGCATCTGCACATGGTCCCCGCCGTTAGACCCCCTAGGAAACAGCTGCCGAGGATTGCAATTTTGTGATGTAAGATCCATTCTACTATTTTCTTTCTTCTAAGTATTTACTAAGATAGATTTTTATCGTTCACCTGTATTTATTTTGTTTCAGGACATGATCAATAGGTTCAACTTCCACAAGTACGATAACATTCGGTACGCGAGTCACAAGAAAGATCCTCGACGCTACAAGTTCGAGTCTACGGGTCTCAATATCGTCAATCTCTTGTTCTCTGCAGCGAGTGGAGATCTCAGCGCATTGAGAAGGTAGGAATTACTACTTAAAACCTTTTATCTATAGTTTTATTAATTTGACTGGGGAATTTTGCTGACAAAGATATTATTGTTTAACAGCCAAAGGTCTGATCCGAAACTTCTTCTCGTACCGGTGAACTCTATCAAATAGATTGCTTTCGACAAGTACTAAACTAGTGCCATTACCTGCTTATCTAGTGTACTCAGTACTCACGTATGCTTATTGTTGTGCTTAATGGGCCTATTAGTACCTACGTAACTCAAGTACTGTTCCATGGGTAGGTAATGCTTAACGACTTAGCTCACAAAACGGTGCTACTGTAAATATATTATCATCTTTACATTAGGTACAGCCAACGCAAAAGTAGTCCTTCACAATGTGACTTTCCTTACACCTTTAAACAAATTAGATATATATTTTAAATCAGTATATTTTTCTCGTTTCGCAGGCACCACCTCTCTGGTATGGACATGACTCTGTCGGACTACGACGGTCGTACCGCGCTGCATCTGGCGGCTGCAGAAGGCCACCTTTCTTGTGTTGACTTCCTCCTGGCTCAGTGCGGAGTCCCGCACGACCCTCGCGACCGCTGGGGCAGCCGCCCCCTCAACGAAGCCGAGACTTTCGGGCACACCGCTGTCGTACAGTACCTGAAGGAGTGGGAGCTCACACATCCTTCTGATCAGCCTGCAGACGTGGCACCGTCTACTGTAGACGACATACTAGAAGTTAAACCAGACGCTAACGACGCTGTCAAAGATCCAAGCATCCAGGAGATTGTCTCCAGGAATGGTGACAAAGTACAGTAGAATCTCAACCACTGGGATGATGTAATGAGATGATCTCGTGACTACTCAGGTGTCACTAAATTACTTTTGAAGATGACTCTACATCGTGTGGCGTTTTTATGCTCCGTAGAAACGCGGCAGACGAGCTTGGGCAAATATATCGAAAAAGATGCTAAAATGAACTTTTAATGTATTGGACATGTTCCACGCGATGCTGAGTTGATCTTATAGAAAATGAAAAGTTGTGTACAGAGGCCAGCACATCAAGCTACTCCAATCTGTCAAATTTCTATAATAGAGTTTGAACTTTATTTCAATCTCAATAAGGTTCATGTTCAATTGGGAAAATTTGACAGTTTTGGGGTAGCTTGATGTGCTAACGTCTGTACCTACTTGTTGCGGTGTGTTCTCGAATAACATGGGTTCACACTACATGTAGGTACCAATCTATAATTTAAGTAGAAAAAAAAAAACAATGCATTTCATGTTTGGACAGCTTTTCTTGTGAATATTTTTAAACTGTAGATGTTCACTAATTACCCTAATACATGGCTATTAGTATTTTGTGTCAATATTTACAGAAAAGGATACATTTTACTGAAGCGAATTTATCTATGAATGGGTCTTAATATTGTTGGAGGTATTGATAGTCTGTTTGGCTTTGACGAGGTGTTGATGAAGAAGTGAGCTCAAAGGTGTGATATTAAAATTACTTGAATGCACAAGGCAACATCTTGGAAAGTATCAACATCAGGGAAAGATGCTTAGAGAAATAAACTAATGTTTATTGAGAAGATTGGTTATTACATTATTATTTACAACAATAGTATTAATGAATTTTAAGTATTAGAAAACAAAGTAATCTCCCTTCTTATGTTAAACCACTTTTATTTTGAAGATTTTATGCAATTATATTGATGATGTAGGTAGTGGTGTAGCTACTGGTTTTAGATACACTTATTATTTGTTAGACAAACATAATAATATACCTATTTAGGCTTAAACCAAATTAACTACAGTATCTAAGTGTTAATCTCTCTATTCATAGTTCACCTATAAGCATCTGATTCTTGATAATAATCCTCACAAACATTGTATATTTAACATTCCATTTATAATACATAATGACAAAGTAACTTATTGTTCCAGAATCAACTATAATAGTATTTATTCTACATAAACATATTGAAATATCTATTTAAAATTAAAACTTTGACACAGGAATGTTAAAAATGTTATAATTACTAATATTAAATATAAGTAATTACTTATAATTCTGACAATAAATAGATGCTATTCTATGCCATTATTGATGTTGTCCAAATGTTTGTCAATTAAATAAATTGTTGACTAAAATCATGTGTTGTTATTGGTGTGTTGGACAAAGTCCAGTTGAATGTCGAGATTGCTTAAATATCATTCACTTGACACTATCTAGTGCTGTCATCACAGATGGTCTACAGATCAGCATTTGACTCAAGTACCAATTCAGTTTATTGATGTCAAGGGATATAAATAAATAATTATAGCCATATTTCAGTACAATTGTGGCTATGAGTGGCAGTAGATATTCTATACTGAATTGTGTTCCTGAGTTCCTGGGTGAGGCAAAAGCCTGAAAGTTGAGACCTTGCCACTGCCAAAGAAATAAATACAGAAAATAACATAAAAGACATAATTCAAAGAAAGACGAAGATTGTTATCTCATTTGTAGTTTTTAAAAGGCAAAATACTATTCTACTTTTAGGATGCTAAAAGCAAATAACAGTCTTTAAATAATATTATTTATTTCTTTTACATCTACTTACTAAAAATTAAATACTAAATAACATTACTTATCACTTACGGCAACTGGTCTAGTTGGAGTAGATATTATTCCAAGGAGCTTGCAGTCTGCTTCCAGCAGGGTGAGGTCTGTGCTGGAGCCAAGAAACCGGGAAGATAATTCCAAGTCTTTGATCTGTATCCTTACTCTGGCACCCCTCACATATTCGTCGCCTCGGACTGTAGGCCGGGTGCAAACACAGTGGAACTTCCATCCAAAATCAATATACAAGTCATCCTCAACTACATGGAATATTTTACCAATCACCACTTTGTTGGTAGGGTCGCCAAGCTGAAAATAACAAAAGGTAAACATTTAGAAATTTAATGGACACATGGAAAAGGGTTTATCAACAATTTCTTTTAGAGAATTATGATCTACTACCCTATGCCAGTGGCTTCTACCACATGCATGTTGGAAATTATTCCACTGGAACTTACTACCAGGATAAAAAGTATCCTATGTTAATCAGGTTATAATCTATGTGTACCAAATTTCATCCAAATCTGTTTGGCTGTTCTTGCGCGATTGAGTAATAAACATCCACACATTTATCATAATAGTAGGATGAGATGCTGCCCTTGAACATCGCAGCTCCAAATTATATCTGGTAGGGATTATGTAAGCATTGTATTTATTGTAAACGATCAACTCACATCCATCAATTTAGAATTCCGTAATAATGAAGCAAATGTAAAGTTTTGTTCCTTGCCCTCGGTATCTAACATTTGTGATTGTTTATCGAAGGCCTTAGCAAAACCGCTAACTTTAACAGCAGCCGCATCAGTAGAAACATTTCCCGGTTCCTCTTTAATTGTACCAGTAGGGCTACAAAATGTTCGTGAACTAATCACAAAACTGGTTCTCCTTATTTGTCTTGATAGTCTTGCTGTGTTAAGCATAACGCCGCCAAGGTTTTGAACAGTTTGATATAAATACGACTTTCGTTGAAAAGCCGTAGTGTTTGTAGTTTATCTCACGATTTTATTTTGTAAATTAAAAAAAAACCAAGATCTCAAACACCAATAATAACCTATAATTGGACCTCCCAATCCCAATTTTATTTTCAGATTTTGACGTCAGTTGTTTTTTTAAATCATGTTGTGCGCAAAAGTCGCCCAATCAGTCCGATCTCAAATACTCGACTAAACTCATAAAAAGTATAGAAACTAAAGTTTTTGGGTAAACGTTGTCAAAAAATAAAAAGCCCGTTTTTTAATTTGAGAAAGACCCTAGAATATAACTTGGAACGAAACTGAAAGAAATAATAATTAATTACATAAAGTGTTTTAAAAAATACACACATTTTTTTGGCGAGTTAAATAATATTATGGAATATATTGCGAGTATTCTTTTTGCACTTACTATTTATTAACATGCAATTCTAATTATTACCAAACGTCTAAAAAACAGTTACGTTCTCAGTCTTTTTTAATGGGGCAACTTCCTTATGGTCTCTAGTTCTAGTCACAGAGTACATTATATATGGTTCTAGTTAAAAGCGTGCCATAAAGATCAGATCTTGGCCTTTTCTTATTTTTAGTTATTACGAATAAACGTCCCAAACATGATGGCTAGCTAAATTCTGTTCACTGAAGTGATGACATTTTTCTAGTTGGTCAGTAGTGCGTTCGCACCGATGAAACATTAAAGAAAAAATATGTTGAAAACTCAGATAGCAGTACCCGATAGCATAAAGTACTCTTTGGTTATCTTATCAGTCATAATAGTTCACTGCTAGAATAAACATCTCTGAAGTTTTTCAGTCGAGAACATCATCCTCGAGTTGGTTTTATCTACGATCCTGTCTTACACCTCTCCGGTCTGCACCATGGAGGACAATGGAGAGCGCGTGCGGGGGCTACCGCGGTCACTTAACATAATTATGCTGTATCAAGTATATGCGGCGGCGTAATTTTGGTCAGTCACAGCAATTGTAGGCTTACGTACGAGCGTCACGCGCTCCCGTTTTTAAAGCAAATAAAACGAAAAGTAATGCCTAGTTGTGCAATTAAATGGTGTAAAAAGTGTAGTACTACCTACTTCAAGTTACACAAAAGACGGGAAAACATTTCACAGGAAAGTGGTTTTCCACTCCATTTATTCATTTTAATTCAAAATTACAAAATCAAATCAAATATTTAAATTCTGGAATGTTCGCGTTGCTGTCTCTTTCTGTTACAGTGATTTGCACATTAGCAGTTGTCTCTTTTTTTCTCGATAGTGCTGTTTGCAGCATAGCGACGATTTTATCGATAAAATCTACACAAATAAATTAAATTGAAATGTCTATTTGTAATGTCAAAATTATATAGTTTTACTAAATACATATGAATGTATATACGGTAACAAAGCAAACTCTCGTAAGAATATAGGTTACTCAATACCAAATCACAAGGCACAAAAAAACAAGTTTATAGCCAAGTAAATTCTGTTTTTTTTTGTTTGTTTGGGAAATCATCAAATAACTTCTCCCGCTCTGGGTGGAGCAGGAGGGCGTGTCAGACTTTTGCTGACTTAAACCCACCCGTGTTCCCTCAGTAGCCTGTGTGCCAGGGGTGGCGGTGTCTCTTTCGAACAACCCGCACCCCTGGCACAAGTGAATACTGTCACGTTGCGTGCGATACACACTTACAGTAAGCAGTACGATCACACACGCATTGACGATTGCTTGACGTGATAGCACTACTAGCTACTGAACATTTACGATGAATTTGGATGTGTTCCGTAATTCCAAAAATGATAAATAAAGCTTATTGTGGTTCAATTTTTTTTTTTCGATTTTTTATCAACTTGATAATATGAGCTATGCTTCTAGGATATCAATATTATAAGGATATTGTTGGTTAAGATACAAAAAAAAAAACAATGAGAAAACATGTTATCTAAGCTGTAAAAATGTGCGAAAATATTTTGGAAAAAAACCTCTACAAGCCTAGATAAATATTGTCTGAATCCGAATACCACCATAATATGGTGGAAATATGCTCAAATTGCAAATGATTTAATTATTACATTTGTATGGATAATTCATCCTACGTTCTCACCTTAATAAACAAAAAAAATCTCTATTCGTTGTAAATAAAATCTTTATTCGTTGGCCTCAAAATGTAGAAAAAAAATATGTTTAGGCATCAAATACGGACAAAATTTTTGTAAAGGCGAATTGAAATTTTGGAGACCTTATTACGTGGATATTCTAAATGTGGGTAGTCATCCTGATGTCAGAATGAATGCCCATTTTAAAATTTATTTTATCACTTGTTAATTAGGTACCAAATATTTAAACAAAGGTATCAAATAGTGGTAAATGGGTATTAGATTTTAGTAATATTTTAAAGCTACTCGGCCATTCTAGCCAGCCAATCTCTAAAAAAATCTTTATTCTTTGCCCTAAAAAGCTAGAAAAAATATTTGTTTAGGTATAAAGTAGGTACAAATTTTTTGTAAAGGCGAATTTAAATTTTGGAGCCTTATTTGGAGATCCTAAATGTGTTTTTTAATTCATTTTCTCGGTTATTAATTAGGTACCAATTATTTAAACAAAGGTATCAAATAGTAGCAAATAGGTATTAGATTTTAGTAACATTTCAAAGCTAGTAAGTCATTTTGGCCAGTCATTCTGATGTTCAAATTGTTATATAGTTTTTTAAATTACTGTTTTGGGATCCCTAGAGAATAAGTTGTCATTTGGTTGTCAATTCGTTATCCAATCACAGCGGACGAAGCTTGCCTCTCCCCCCGCAGTGATTTAGTGACTTTGATTTAGAACAAAAACAAGCCGATGCTCTGTCCATTGTCCTCCATGGTCTGCACCAAAAAATTTACTTTAACATTTAAAATGAGAAACGGTTTTTCATATACACAAATAAATGTATTTACATCAATAGTATGAATAAAATAAACTCAACCGTGTCAGCTTTGTTCCTCATTTTTACCGTCATACTCATACATAAAAAAAATCAAGCAATAGACGAGATGCGAGATATAAACAAACAACAGTGTGAACTCAAATGTAAAAAATCTCTAGAAAAACACATCTACTCTCCTTCTTTTTTTAAGTCAATTATTTTTGTAAGAGTAACTTGAAGTTTCTTGCCAGCTCTTCTTCATAGAAAACGACTGACTTTACTGTAACGTCTGTACTGTGCATCTTCATGCTTGAGACGTTTCATAAATCGCCATGTTTTTTTTAAACTGAATTTGTACAAATTTGGAGTATCCGTAAGCTTACGAAATCGAATAGCTCTGATTCAAGACCCTCTTTGAGTAAACTATTGACTTCGGTCACTGACTAAAGCCGAATGAAAATACATCTGCCTGATACTAGGCACAAATTAAAAACATTGACACTGCCATCTGACAAGTAAATGTCAAAAAAATTACACACGACACACGGTTTTTTGATAATGTTGAGCGATTGCCTAAAAAGTTGAGGGATTTAATCAATTAAATTGTATAATGACTGAAGATCAAGATGCGAAAGACTCACAGTCAGACTCGGGCAGTAAAACGTTTAGTAATAAAAACAAGGACAAGAAAACAAAAACCCAACGACCGCTGACCAAAGTGACTGTTTGCTTATATTGGAAATTGTTGTCTGTAAATAAATTATCGTTTACAACAGCGGAAATTAAAAGAGGTTATAATTGTTTCAGATAATTCTTCGGCGGTTACCGCCTAGTATGACTGAGGAAGCATTCTTGGAGCAGGTCTCTCCAATACCTGACCATGACCATTTCTATTTTGCCAAGCCAGATCCTTCGCTTGGCAATAACCTATATTCCAGAGCTTACATAAACTTCGTCAATGTTGACGATATTTACCTATTTAGAGATAAATTTGATGGATATGTATTTCTTGATGAAAAAGGTAAGGAACCTTGTAATGGTGTCAAGCAATTGTGAAATGTGAATTCAAATAACTACCACTACTAGTAGTAAAGAATTGAAGTATTGACTCAGTTATTTATTGTTCATTGTTGGTTGTTGTTTTTTCAATACTTATGTGTGCTAAATCAGCTTCTTAGAAATATGTAGGTACCTACATTAATTAAATATAAAATGAGTTAAAACAAAAAGAAAGTCTACTAATAAAGTACACAAACAAGTTTGGAAGCATTGTGTGTGTAAAATTTCTTCTTTACTGAACACGAGATAATATTGTAATTTATTCTCAATATGATTTCATTTTGTCTGATTTCTGTATTTTTTAACGTTGTTGTTATTGTGTATGCATTAATGGTCACTCAGGCAAATCTGGAACAACTATTTAATATAGGCCATCTTTAATTAAACCTGATACTATAGCTGAAACTGAATTGCCCAGTCACTGCCTTAAATATTACACAATATAATCAAATAATGTGAAAAATCATGCTCTGCACTAGAATATGCATTATGTGGTTTTCTTCCATTCTATGTGAATTTAATTTGTAGATATTGAAATATGTGGAAATACACCTCACAAAACTAAAGCTAAATTATAATACCTATCATGCTTATAGGCAAAATTGTATTAACACCTGTAATCCACATAGGGTTAAGCATAGGTGTACCTGCAGGGTACCCATTTTTCTGCATGTTTCATGTTTGACCTAAGAATCGAACCCAGGACCCCATGCCCAGCAGCAACTCTTGCAATTACTGGACCATGGAGGCAAGCCAGCAAAGAAGTATATTTAAGGGGAATCTAGGCACAGGCTCGAACTCACTGGTGGGCCTGGGTAAAAAGCACGCTGCATCACCAGGATTTGTGTCCGACAGCCGAGCAGTTAGACGCTAGTCTACACGCACAACATTATTGAGTGAGATGCAGTATCAGTTATAGTAAAACAGGCACTTAAAAAATTAATAAAAGTCCTTCGGAAGATCGGGTTTTATGAAAAAACCACTGTATAAATCAATTACCAATAAAATTTATTGAACTTAGCTTAGCTTTGTCGTTACGGATTTGGTTTTAGAGATTTCACACTTCTTTTATTACTTAAACACACCCAAAGTTAGGTCAAATTAGCAAGAAAACCGAATCTTTGTTGGCTCATAACTTTTTAATGGTTTTTTATTTTAGTATTCTGTTTCAGTACAAACAATATTAATAATGAGACAAAACTATACCATGTTTAATTTTTGATGTATTTTGTGTAACAGTGGAGTAATACACTCCCAAAGTTTGTATGGAAAAAATGTCAACAAGATCCACCTTAATAGTTATGTTAGCAATGGGAGTGAGGCTAATGCCATTTACCAGGCACAAACCGAGCTATCCCTACTATAATATTATAAATGCGAAAGTAACTCTGTCTGTCTGTCTGTCTGTCTGTTACGCTTTCACGCCTTAACCGCTGAACCGATCGTCATGAAATTTGGCCGAGATATAGCCTGGGATATGGGTAAGGACATAGGCTACTTTTTTACGCGATAACTGACATCCACGCGGGCGGAGCCGCGGGCAAAAGCTAGTTAAGAATATTATCCAATAGAAAATCCAATTATGTATATTGCTCAATAGTTTTATTAGATTTTACAAATAATTAGCTGAATAAATAATTCATGAACATTTTTGTGTTGCAGGAGTAGAGTATGTGGGGATAGTGGAATACGCACCCTTCCAGAGGATTCCGAAAAAGAAGAAGAAGAAGGATCCTAAGTGTGGCACTATTGAGAGTGACCCCATCTTTCAGGATTTTGTTGAAGGTCTCAAAAAGGATCCAGAGACCGAAAATCAACCTAAGCTTGAGTATTCTTATCCTGTTAATGATTGTGAGTATTTTATTCTGAGAATACTGTATAGCTATATACTAAGGCCTGGTTTTACAATAGTCAGATAACTTTTATCTGAAGGAATCAAATTCATCAAATTAAAAGAGAAAATCTAACAATTTGACATATTTTCTATACAAAAGTCATCAAACCGCAATATGTATTCCCTGATAAAAGTTATCAATAGTCAAATTAATTAAATACTTATTTGTTAAATTAATTAAATATTTATTTGGAATGTGTATTCATTGAGGTCTAAGTGACAATTAACATGGATGGACAAATTTTTCGTAGCCAGTAATCTGATCCCTATTGAAGAAACACATTATGGACATAATAATAAAATGGCTGGCATAGACTGGGTTCAATGAACTGGATTTCTGTGGTCATTATTTGACATAGGTAGCATTTCTTTTGTGGTAGTTAGTGGAGTTTTCGCAGTTAAAGAGGCAGACCTCACTGGAACGCCACGGCGACGTTGCCAGGTCGCGCTGCCAAATTAATGTATACAACTATATGGTGGGTGGTCCATCTGGCGTTCGCAGCCAACAATAAATTTTGTTGGCGACGCGACCTGGTTGCTGCGCCAAACAAAAAACTAGCGTCCCGGTAAGGTATGGGTGTAAGTGATATCACTGACATGTTTTTTTTTTACAAATATATTGGCTTAGCATGTGAAAACAATGCCCAATGATCCATTACCAACAACACTCTAATATGCACAGAATGCATACAATTCTCCAGGGGTTCGTTCGAAAGAGATACCGCCGCCCATGGCATACAGGCTACTGAGGGAACACGGGTGGGTTTTAGTCAGTAAAAGTCTGACACGCTCTCCTGCTCCACCCAGAGCCGGAGAAGTTATTTGATGATTACCAACCAAAAAATGCATACAATTCTAGTAATTCTTAAATTTTTACAGCAAACGACAAGAAGGTGCAATCAACTCCTTTGCTAGAGTACCTTGCTGCCCGCAAACAAGACAAGCGCGGCAGGGATGAGCGCCGCAGGAGAGAGAATGACAAGAGGAAAATGAGAATAGAGAGAAAAACCAAAGAGAATCCCATTAAGGTAACAAAACTAAACTATTGTAGCCATTTTTTCGCACTTTATTCCCCCATCTCTGTGTTCATCCAAGCCTTGGAACATCCGACTTTCTAAATTCACTGGAAAGTTTAGATATTTGTTACACCAGCACCCTAATTGCGTAACTCACGATTCATCATAATCTGTTTCGTTTTGAAACAGATTGTTAAACCATTGCTTTATATTTTCGAAAAATGTGTCTGTTCAACAACGTAAATAACGCAATGAATATTGTTGAACTTTCAAAAACCGATTATGATTAATCGTGAGTTACGCAATTAGGGTGCTGGTCAAACTTGCTTTGATAGAATTTCTCACGTAGGTAGTCCTGGATTACCACAGTTTACCATTTATCCGAGTATCCTGGTATGTGGATATACAAGTACTTTCTCTAGGATGGCAGTGAAACTGCTGGTGACAACTAGGACTATAATATACTATATGTATGACACCATATAATAATGAACATCGTTAGTTTATAATATATCGCCCGAGACTGGAAGCCGACCCCAACATAGTTGGGAAAAGGCTAGACAGATGATGATATCGCCCGAGATTATAAACTGACGAAAAATAGTGACCATTTACAATTTAACGCATTATTTTTCGATGGAACTAACCCTCGCCTGCCGCTGCCGCGGCACCACTCGCTTCGCACGCTCGGCTTGCGCTTGGTCACCGTTCAAACGATCTAACTTTACTTATTTTGTCGGGATGCCCTGACTTAGTTACTGCGACCAATTTGGCTACAGCCAAGACCGACAAATCAGGGACGGTTCACAATTTTTCAGGTGCTAAAATCGGACAGATTGCTAACCCGGTAGGTAAGTGCAGGTTCATTCACAATTCGATGGTTTGATATTGATAGATATCACAGAGAACTTACGTAATATTGTAAGCGGTATAGTGCAGTTCACAATTTATCAACAGCTTACAATCTCGCGAGATAGATTAAAAGCTAACGGTGTTCATAATCATACGGTAAGATATACATTTAATAGGGCACGCCTTTCCCATAAAGTCATTGCAAGTCAATAGGGATGTATTTCAGTTATTAACAAGTATTTCTAATGTAGAAATGTATATTTCAATTACGTTTCAGAACAATGATGAAATTAAGTCATTCTAATTTTTCCCTACCTTTTATTTTATTATTCATTATTCCTCTAGCGACCTGGTGATATATCGGAAGACGAGAACTTTAATGACAATACAGATTACTATGATAACAAATATAATAATCACAGTTTTTGGTATGGAGAGCAAAGAATATATCATAAAAGCAAAGTGAAGTGTGGTGGTGCTAAATCGGAACTGAAAACTCACGGTTCTGACGAGTTTATAAGTACAGATTCAGACTGGGACAGTCACTTCCCTGCACTGTCTACGAAAACCCACAACACATTCACGTTAACTTCTGGTAAAGTCTGTGATAAAAAAGAAACACAAGAAGGAAGCCAGAAAAGTGGTGGTGACACTTGTTCTAAGGTTCCTAGTATGGAATTGAAATGAATTGTAGTTAATGTTGTTAACTTTACAATATTATCACAGTATGTTTTAGGTTGCTTGTAGTTTGTATTGTCATCGTGAGTTTGGTCTTGCATTATTATTTTTGAAGCGAGTGCTCTACGTAACGTCATTATTATTACGATCATCATAGCCATAGTTTTATACAAAGTTCGTTTCTCAAATGTGAATGACAGTATGTTACTAAATAATATTTCATTTTATTTAACTTGCCCTTTTTGTTTTTTGGGTCAAATTTCGTACTTACTTGAAATATTACTTTCCCCCTTCCTGTTGGTAGATTGATCTGATAAAATAAAATCGTGGGGCGTAGCGTAACCTGAGTAACTATGTAAATGTCATAAGAACGGTTGACTGTTGATAGAAATTTCACGCGACCCACGATTTTATTTTTTTGTCTGATCAATGCCCTAGATTGATGAGGAAAGTGGTGTGATGACTGGTACATAGGACCTACCGAATATTTTTTTAGCTTTTAGTACTTACCTACATTATTTACATCATTATTTTCATTAAAACCGTTTAACTTAATAAAAATAAAAAACTTATATTTTAGTAACAGCCCGAAGTCAGTCTGCATTCGTCCCTGGTTAAGCACCATGGTAGCCCACGAATTTCAAATTCTCTTACGGTTGTATGTTGAATGATTCACGACCATAACAAATACAGGATAAGTTTTTAACCAATACGCAAATGCAAAAAGTAGAATGATATACTAAATTCATGGTTACAAATGAATTCAGTATATCATTCTAGACCCCCCAGCACAGACATTTTTCTTCAGCTATGTAAAAAAAAAATCTGATGTTCCATAAATTTTGACCGCGTAGGTATTGCACTTTTCTGTGAAACAGCAGATTTTTTTGTTTTTGTATAACCAACGAAAACTTTCTGCGCTGGGGGGTCTAGAAAGATATGCTGAATCCATGGTTACAGTTTGCGCACTTGATAAAAACTTATCCTGTATAAATTCACATAATTATAATCATTAATAGTACTGTCTAAGTAGGGATTGCCCTCAAATGTCATGATGTTATGGAATTTTGCGGGCTTCTTTAGCACATCCTTCTTAATAGCCTTATGCACTGCCCCGATACGTAGGGTTTAAAAATTATTATTTGAAATTGGGATGTGCTGCACGCCTAGGCTCCTCGTAACCTTCGAGGAATAGGGGCTTGAGGGCACAACAAAATTGTACTCAGTTTATATAGTGATACCAATCGAGACGAAGAAATTAATTTAATAGAATTTAGTATTCAGTCCGAGTTATAAATTTCAGGAGGAAGAAACTGGAGATGGTGAAGTAAAAAAAATCAAATCCAGAGAATGGGAAAAAGCAATTGACGCTCGTGATGACCTGGTGACGTCGGATAGTAAAGATGGATCTGTTTTCGAATCTAAATCTTATAGAGATCAGCGTAAGGTTGGAAATAATATTTTAAGTGACAAGAAGAAAAAACTGGATTCTGATAAAAGGGATTCAGCAAGGGATGACGATCAAGGTGATGATTCTGACAAGGGATATAAAAAAGATAAGCGCGACAAGTTCAAAGAGTCGCCCCGCGAGCAGAAGAGTAAAAAATATAGTGACACTAGAAAGGAGAGAATCAAACAGAATGAATTTGGAAAATCAGACAAGCAAACGGCTATAAATAAAATCATGTCCTCAGACGGCAAAAAGTCAATGAACCACGACGATATCAAACCATTCACTCAACAGCCGCATGTAAAGACTGATGACTTGACTAGACTCATTGAGGGTATGGATAGGAAAGTTAAGCTAAGCGATAGTAGTAAAGATTCCGTCGACGAAACTATCATTAAGTCTGTGGGTCTCTCGAAGATGAGGAGGAATAGTCTGGATTCTGGGGAACTGCCTATCAAGGATGACTTGGTATTGAAAAGGCAAAACTCTCTTGATGACAGAAGCAAATCTACAGACAGGGAGGGTTCAGAAGAGAAAGAGAAAAGTGACAGTGGAGAGCGTCGTACGGAAAGGAGAATTAGGAATAAGGTAAGAATGACACTTGAAATAAATTGCTACGCTATGACCTGATAATATAATTACAGTTGTTATTAATGTAATTTTTTGATCAGGATCGTCCAAGCCTCGTAATCTACCAGCCAGGCATGGGCAAGTTTAGTAAACAGCGACTCGCGAAGGAGAAGGACACACCGCCGCTAACCAAATCGATTAACGATAGTGAAAAGAAAGACACCTGAAATTAATGTGAAACTACCCTAAACTTGGACAACATTCAACGGAATTACCCTGAAGCTGGCATTCTAAACAAGTCCTGGCAGACTCAGTAGATGAGGACATCTGAATGTGCCAACTGAAGGAACCACTGTTCGTGTTTACTCAGCTGTTGTTTTTATTGATTTGTTTAGTTTACATACATTTCGATTGAGTTGGAAATGTTTTAACATTACAAAAAAAATCAACATAGCATTTAATGCAACATATTTTTAGCTTGTGACGATTTAATTCAGTTTGTTAATTTCATTTAAATATAATTAATTTTTGAAATGGGGCTTCTGGATGTTTTCATTTCTTTTCATGTGTGGTAAAGTAAACAAAGAAGTTATTAGTAACATTTTATTACTTATCACAGTGAATTTTACCTAACAGTTTACATAAATACGAATTGTGTACAAAAATATTATTGATGAATGTAATAATAAGCAATTAATTGAATCTTTGGCAAAATTGTTAAGGGGCGAGTCGTCTGCAATAGGGTATTTTCCAATTTTTCAAAAACTATTCTAATTTGAAGATTGGAACGAGATATTTAACAGAAAAATAAAAATAAATTGATTTCTATCCATTTTCTCAATTAAAAACGATTTAAACCAAATTTGTTTTTAATTGTTTTGAATTTACCGCCAAAACGCTTCTCACGATGACTTTTTATCACGTGACTTCAATTTTGTGTAAACTAAAGTAGTAGGTAAGTAAATTAGTGAATGTCGAGTTTATAATTAACAAGATTTTTAATGGATATAAAGTGATATTACTGGTGTGCGGTGCCTCTGTACAAAAATACTTCTAAAACGGCGCCAAACTAAGTATTTGTACCGGTGCCGTATAAACAAAGTTGACGTCACATGTCATCGTAAGGAGCGTTTTGGCGGTAAATTCAAAACATTGCAAAAAAAAATCGATTTTAATCGTTTTTAAGTGAGAAAATGTGTATTAATAAATTTATTTATATTTTTCTGTTAAATATATCGTCCCAATCTTCAAATTAAAATAGTTTTTATGAAATCGGAAAATACCCTATTAGATATCACCACATACTGATAAGCCGCCCTCGTCATCCTGGAATGCGAGGCCGTGGCTTCTCAACATGAAGAAATCTGCGGAACAATCAGGTCACTCCGCGAAACCAATGAAGCTCCCAGGAAGCTTCTGTGTTTTTGGGCGGAGCTAGGCTGGCTCTGTTAGCCAGAATCTCCACGCATAACGAACTGAATGGGAGTCTTAAGTGCGGAAAAGGGAGTCCCATCAACATCATCATCACATACTGATTTTGTAGTACTCCATGAGTACCTGCAGAATTTACTGATAAAAATATATTTTACTAGCGTCTATATTGGCAGCCCCTCTTTAACAGTGACAACATACTTGTGGAAATTAGAAAGTGATTGTTTACTGCCTTATTTTACTTGTTCGCATCCTTACAAGGCCGCAATGGGTGAAAGTAACATATTATGTAACTCAGACATTCAAACAACTTTTACTACTTGTACAACTCTAAAAAACTTCTAAATATCATATATTACTATATAAAAATGCAATAAAGTATTTAATTATGAAAGAGCTGATATATTTTTAATTCATAGTTCGCCGTAGTTAAATTTATACTTATTGTACCTAAATAACGAAATACCAAATGAGTACTTTCACGGCCTGAAAAGATGCAAATGAATTCAAAGTCATAATGTTTCTTTTTCTCTCCACTAGCAGTAATAAAATATTCAACTCACTTCTTATATTCACTAGTGAATGTTGAGTGTTTACATATTTTAGATGTGTTTAAAGTTAACATAACACGTAGGTAAGATCTTGGATGGGAAACATCTAACTTAACTTAAATTTACCCTTAGAATACAATTTTTGTTATACCTTAAGTTAATTTTACCAAAAATGTAATCATTGTTTTATATTTTCCTACGGCAAACTCAAAATACTTTTTTCGAGTTATTTCTATAGTAGGACAACGGCGTGAACTCTTTACAAGTTCGGAGTATGTACGGTTATGAACCTTATAAGCATCGCCATAACAACCATTAACACAACATATCACAAAAAATTCAAATACCCACGTTCTGGAAGGCTATTATTTTCAGTTAAGATATTTTCTAAATCTTGGTCAAGCTTTCAGAAAGCGGACATATGAAAAATTATTTCATTGCTATGAAAGTACTAGTAACTTCTCTAAAAATTAAAGAAGTTTTCATCCTTATTTTCGACCTCGTAATCGCCTTACCACTTCTAGCAACAATTATCGGTAAATTAATACTACACTAAGGTTCAAATTATCAAACTGTCACATAGACAAATAGACGTTGCTTTTTTATGAATTTGATGTTACGAGGTCGCATATAGGTACCTACTGTACTAAAAAATAGCTTAATTTTATTACATCAGCGAAATACATACATAACAATTTCAGTCACTTATACATACATGAGTCGTTCACAAATAATAGTTATGAATATGAATATGTCTTGCAACTGAATAAACAAACGAATGGTTGGAACGGCACATTATTAAAACTAGTCAGCCTTAGAAGCCTTCCTTCAAGAATTCTTAAATGTTTCAAATCAGTAAATATAGATCATGTATCTACTTCTTACTATTGAAGACATTCTTCTTTTCTTTATCTAAAATATCTACATTACCTAAGTAGTTAGGTACTTGGTAAATTTTTTTTTTTTGAAAAGACAACGTTCGTTGCCAATACAGATAAGTAATTAAAAAATCGTTTATTACAGGAAATTTCATGATATATAAATCAAACTTAGGCTAAGTCCGCTCCCCTTGTGTGTGGTCTAGCTAGTGGCTAGTTGTTATTTTAAATATTTATTCCTATCCTAAGTGTTAATTTAAAAAGTGCCAAAATAAATTCTTTGGTATGATCAGTACCCTGAATATTCACCGTCTATAAATTGAGCGCATTGTAATCGATAATCTCAATATTGGCGGCATATCTCGACATTTCACATTTCTTATCAAGTAACTTCTGTACACCTGTCATATGTATTGCGTACTAGACATAGAAATGATTGCCACATTATCTGGCATGTTTTGTCCTCCATGGGCATGTTATAGGCAAGAATATAAATAGCTGATGCTAAAGTTGGTGATTATGCGACGTCGCTGAGGAGGACAGCGGTGGCGTTTTTGTCGGAGTCAGGCGGTGTGGCCTGTTTGATCTTCTCTGCCTTGGTCTTTGTCTGCGCGACGTTGTGGCGGTGCATCACCCACAGCAGCAAGATGAAGCCGACCTGGAAACCTGCTAACCCCCCGCCTATCGTCAGCCACGTGCGCCGCGAAGTCTTAATACTTTGCACCTGGAACATTTGAATTAATTTTCATAAGCCAGCGTAAAAGCAGTATCAATTTTAAGCAGAAATACTAAAAAATCTTTTCGGAACACGAACTAAGCCAGCAAGAAAAGTAGAGGAAATAAGGCGTTTATTCGGATCAAAAAGACTTGAAACAAAAATAGATCATACCGGTAAGTATTCTGCCTTACACATGTGGAACGTGGCGTTGTGAATTGCACCGTCAGCTGGTACTGGACAGTTTTCGAACTCTGCATAATGAAAAATTCTTATTACGTAGGTACCTAGGTATAGCCACTAATTATATGTATTTCACTTTTGTCTTATATCTGAATCTGGATTATACAATTACGTAGGTAGGTATCTAGTTTTGGCATTGATTTACCACTAGCCGTAGATAGAGCGCGTCATACAAAAACAAGGCGAGAATTTGTCACCAAATGTATTACAACCCGTCTAATACACTATACATCTGGTCGTTATAATATCTATAGTGGCGCGTAGTGCTTTGTAATTCATTCGGATTATACGGCTCGAGGCTCGACTGGGGGAAAGGAGTGCACGCGTCGCTATTTGTGCACTACTTTTCCGTCCCATTTTTTGAGCGTTATTGATCGATCTACGGCTAGTGGTAAATCAATGAGTTTTGGATAAACAAACTTATGTCATTAGTTTATGACAAAGTTCAAATGCTACTACTACAAGCAAAAATAATCGGAAAAAATCATTTTAGTTGATCTCTGAGTGACCATTTGTTTATTACAAACAACACTCCAAAATCAACTTAGAATACTCGTAAATTCGCTAAAGAAGATAGTGGAGAAGTGGTTTTATGATGTAAATTGTCTAAAATTATGAATAAGTACATAAATGGAGGTAAATAGGTATAAATTAAATTAATTTCCGATACCAACCTCTCGTGTTGAGCCTAGAGTAGTCGTCTAAGTCGAAGAACACTCGCTTCTCTTGGAACCACAGGATAGTAGATCGGAGACTACAGAGTTTCATGTTGCTAATAGAATCCGTCAAGTCCACTTTCACAAGGTTGCACATGACTGCGAAGTGGTCTGTGCTGAGAGAAGTGAGTGGGTTGTGCGAAATGTTGTAGAACTGCAACTGGGGCAGGTAGCCCAAGTTAGGGAGCTCTCTTATTTTGCAGTCTGATAGGTCCAAGAGTTCCAGGGGCGCTTTGATTGGTTTAACTAGATCGAGTGAGTTGATGGTCTTGTGGAGTATAGGATTTCCTCTGAGATACAATTTTCTTAGCGAAGGTAGTTGGAATATTGAAGTAGGCAATTCTAGGATGACATTGTTGGCAAGGTCTAGGGTCTGCAGGTCTGTGAAGGCGGTGAGGGCGTCCTCGTCGATGAGGTAGATGTGGTTGTCTGCGAGGTACAGGAACTTGATGCTCGTGTAGCTAGACAACGTGTCGGCATGCAGCTCCTGCAGCTTGTTGTCACTGAAGTCCAGGATCTGGAAATAAAAGCGTACCGATTATTAGGTAGGTAGGTATAATATTATATTTTGTTACGGTACTTACCTACGATTATATTACGAGAAAGACACTTCAGCGATGTAATTTAGTAAAGGTATGTTTCGCCAAGTAATTTAGTTTGACCCTGTATTCTTATAGTCTGGAGACCAACCTCAATGCCGCTCCTCAGTTTGGGTATCTTGCCCAGGCGCCGACCTGCGCAGTGCGCGCCATACATGTCGTACGCGTATTCATACGTGCAGTGTGTCGGTTGCGCGCCCAACGCCTCGATCTCTGTCATCTCCTTGCCACGTGTGGTCCACACACATAGCAGAGCCACCGCAAGTAATGTCTCGTATAGTCTGAAACACGCAAACGATTCACTTTAATTTCCGGAAAATAACCAATAAAACTCAATTTTTTCTGTTAAATCTACACACAAAAATTCATACTACTTAAGTGCTAGGTAATTTTATCATGGTAGCTCGGCTTACGACAAACGACTAAAGGTCAGATAAGTCAGGCCCCTTATTTCGTATTATGGGACTTATAATCATAATTGCCAAATGTATCTGGTGTTATACCTATGCGTCGTAATCGTAGATATGACTAGATATAGGTAGGTACACCGCTACCTACCCCTGCGGGGACCCCCCGAGTGGGTTCCCGCATTGTCGTTGCGGGGGGGCTCAGTAACGGGTCCGTGGCTTAGGCCCCCAGTGGTCGACGCACCTGTGGCCGACGCCCCCGATACGATTAATTGAATTCAAAATTATTTTTGATCAAATGTACTGTCAGGCACAAAAATTGTTTTACAAAAATATTAAATATTCTTAATATTGATTGGAAGTATATGCATAACATTAAATCGTAATTATATTTATAACATAGAAATGCTTTTATATTAGAGGTATGTTTTGAAAAATTAAAGTCTTAGTAATTTTACATTATTTATTTAAATATCTCGATAAGAAATCTAGTATTTTTTTATATAAATCACAGTTTTCATCACCTATAATCAAGAGAATCATTTAACTTAATTATAATAATCAGTCTCAAATGTAATAAAATAAGATAGTAATTTTAAATAATCAGTCTTAAAAATTACTGCAGAGCAACTAACTTTTTACATAATGAAATGTTCTTTTATCTTTGTAACAATAATAATTAAACATATTCAACTGTGAAACAAATGAGAATAATTTTACCTAATTATATCAGTCAGTTTCAATAGCAATAACACAACAAAATAATCAGGCTTAAAAAACAAACGTACTCGTAGAGTAACAAATTTTTTACATGTGAAATGTTATGAAATTTTGCTAGCATAGAAATAATCAACTGTAAAAACTTAAACAAACAAATAGATAACTTTTGTTTAGCAAGGAAAAATACTTTATTAATAGGGTGAAACACTTTTCTCATTTACTGTACTAAGTGAAAAAGCACAAAAAAATAAAGATATTAAATTAATCGTATCGGGGGCGTCGGCCACAGGTGCGTCGACCACTGGGGGCCTAAGCCACGGACCCTCAGTAACCGTGGTCTCCCAGCCACGGTGAAGCGAAGAGGAACCCAGAGGTGGCGCCGCTCGTCAGGGCTTTTGCCTTCAAGCCAATGACGTAGCGGCCAAAAAGTAGGTTGCGGTGAGGTTCACCGCAACTGAGGTGGGCCGCGATGTCGAATGGGAGGCATCGCGGCTGAGGGTTACGGGCTGCGCCAGAGGAGGAGTGCCGGTGCTTCTGAGCAGCGCTATTCCCTTCCGTGGCCTGGACGAGGCCGCCACCGTTTGATGGCGGACGCTGTGGGGCCGCAGGGGAAGAGGAGTGTCGGTATAGCGTTGGCCGCTCTCCCTATCCCCTGCGGCCGAAAAGTGGTAGGCGGCGGGGCCACTGTGCTGACCCGTCGCAGGGTGACCGAGGGGTCCGCAAGGGCCGATGCCTTCTCTTTCGAACAACCGGCACCCCTGGCACACGGGCAACTGAGGGAACACGGGTGGGTTTTAGTCAGTAAAAGTCTGACACGCCCTCCTGCTCTCTACCCAGAGCGGGAGAAGTCATTTGATGGACTCAGTCATTCGATTTGGGGACTACACGCGTGATGTTATGGAAGTCAATGGGCATTAGCTTACTTAGCACGAGTGCTGATAGATTCAAACATAAGATTTTTATACCTAGGTACTTAACTTTAATAAGTTGCAAAACTCATAAATCCATATAATATCTTACCCACTGTAATAAACATGATCAACTGCAGTTAAAACAAAGACAGTCTCACAAGTTATTGACATCAATATCTTGTTATCGGGCAACAGTCTGAATCATCGATAACTTTATAGTCTTTAAATTGCAATAAACAGCTCCCAATTCTTATTACGAAGAAATCAAAGTTTGAAGAAACCCTATTCCAGTTTTCATCGCCATAACGGGAAAAATGATATGATGAAAAATGCAAATGTGTTTTCCTCGAAAAACCCCCTTCAAAAAAGAGTGAACAGACATCGTCTGAGTTCGCTGGTTCCATCATAGGTCTCATCAATCGCTTTCCATCAAGCGTGATCCCTCGATCACGCTTGATGGAAAGCGATTCTAGAGACTCCTTTAACTAGAATGGAGTTAACTCTCACTTGGTCTGATGGGGCAAGGGCCGATGCCTGCCAGGGGTGCGGGTTTTTCGAAAGAGATACCGCAGCTCCTGCCCTGGCACACAGGCAACTGAAGGAACACGCGTGGGTTTTAGTCAGTAAAAGTCTGACACGCCCTCCTGCTCCACTCAGAGCGGGAGAATTTATTTGATGATTTCTCACCCAAAAAAAGCTCCTCACTTGGTAATTTTTTACTTTTTAATAGAATCTAAGAGAGTTCACAATTCTCTGTATTTCTGTCTAACAAACCTTTTTATAGCAATTGAAATAGTTCTCAAGATATGAGAGTTTGTAGGCCGTTAAGGAAAAGATTATTTAGGATACCTGAACAGAAAGAAATATCATTTGATGTGTCTGACAATCAATAACTAAAAAGGATTCTTTAGGACAAACAGAAATAAATATCAATTGATGTGTCCTACAATCAGTAAGTAACGTAAGTATCACAGTTTTTTTAAGAAATAACGATTCGCGCATTTTTATCCATTTTCTTGGAAACAACTCTTAGGGCTTAACGCCTGTCTGGTTAAAGGACGGCAGTAAGAGCAATCCCCATAAGCAATACAAGAATATCTAAGTTCCCCATTCAACAGTGGAAAAACTGAGATACCTAATTAGGTTTTTCTGCTCAGGATATTTGCCTTTAAAATAAAATTCATTTATTTCAGGCAAGTTTTTTAGACATACACCCATAGCATTAGAAAATTTAAAAAAAAAAAAAAAATTAAAAAGAAAAAAACAAATAAATCAAAATTAAAATCATCAGCTTAAAGCAGTCTACTCCTAGGTCCAATTGCCGCTAACAAATTACTTGTTACGCCATGATATGCATGACTGCGTAGGCAAGATATTAATTCCCGTCAAAACCTGATAAAGCCACTCCTCTAATTCCATTTCATGATTTGGTAATGACTCATTACCAAAACTGTAGGAAAACATATTACGTGGTGGATATCCCGAACCACTCCTAAGTCTTGCGTGATATATTTTAAAAATATCATAATCGGTGTAGGCGCATCGAGTCGTGGAGTGACGTGTGAGGTACAGAGATACGCCGTTGTACTCATCTTCGGGTCATCGGGTCGAACTGAAGGTAGGTGGGAGTGGTGGGACTAAGATATTAATATTTTCCCGGTATGGGTTATCAGTTCTCTTGACCTTTGCTTGCTCTGTTGCATAGGTACCTACATACTTTCATATTTAAATATACTAATATTGCCCGTTTAAGCACGGGTAACTGGGAATTCCTCTCTGGAATTGAAATAAATATTGCCCTTCATGACATTGCTTAATCAGCCTATAATATTCCAGCTGAGACACAAGCCTCCTCTCTTCGAGATTCCTCCTCTATGAATGGCCTAATCTACACAGTCCCGCAGTGTGGGTTGGTAAGATGGTCACACGTCTTCGAATTTTTGGTTCTAGGACATGCCCGTTCCTTCACGATGTTTTCCTTCACCATTTTGAGACCAGTGGTGATGAAATTTACTTAAAGTTAACCGCCTACCTGGGTTCGAACCCACGACCTACATAAATCGTAAGCCTGACATTTTTGGACGAAAAGCACATAAATTGTCGAAAATCTTGGCGCTAGATTCTCAGATTGCGCTTTGTCAGAACTTTTCCAAGTACCTAAACTAGGTAGGTAGGCAAGCGCCTTAGGGACTACTCACACTTATTCAGGTCTGTTCAGCGTTTGTCCATAGAAAACAACGATTATGTATAGAATCCGTTCAGCTTTCCGCGGCTGAACGGATGCGTTCTCATACAAAATCGTTGTTGTCTATGGACAAAAGCTGAACAGAGCTGCATAAGTGTGAGTAGTCCCTTATACGAAAGTGAACTTTATTACAGTTCCTACTTTAAGGGTACACTAGTCGTGGGTTCGAACTCACTGGTGGGCCTGGTTAAAAAGCACGCTGTCTCACCAGGCTTCGTGTCCGACAGAGATAGTATCAGTGATGAGCACTTAGACGCTAATCTACACGCACAACATTATTGAGTGAGCTGCAGGATCAGATAAAGTGAAACAGGCGCGTAAAAAATTAAGAAAAGTCCTTCGGAAGATCGGGTTTTCTGAAAAAACCTCTGCATAAATCAATGACCAATTAAGTTTATTGAACTTTTCGATAATATTAAACTTTGTCGGTACCGACTTGGTTTTCGAGATTTTACACTCCTTTTATTCCTTAAACACGCCCAAAGTTAGGTTAAATTAGCAAGAAAAACGAATCTTTGTTGGCCCATAACTTTTTAATGGCTTTTTATTTTAGTATTCTGTTTCCGTACAGACAATATTAATAATGAAACAAAACCATACCATGTTTAATTTTTGATGTTTATAGTCAAACAGTGGAGTAAAACCCTCCCGAAGTTTGTATGGAAAACATGTGGACAAATGTCACCTTAAAGTACCATGATCATATTATGGGGTACCTAGATATACTTATCAAAATAAAGGAATTGATGAGACAAATTCAAAAATGTAAGTAGGTAGGTATAGGTTTTTTTTTTTGGGTGTGAAATCATCAAATAACTTCTCCCGCTCTGGGTGGAGCAGGAGGGCGTGTCAGACTTTTACTGACTAAAACCCACCCGTGTTCCCGCAGTAGCCCGTATGCCAGGGGCTGCGGTATCTCTTTCGAACGAACCCGCACCCCTGGCAGGCATCGGCCCTAGCGGGCCCCAGCACGCTTGTGCTGACATCTCTTCGACCTGGGTCTCTGTCGACCTGGGCTTGGTCCTTACCGGACAGCGAGCTACCCATTACTCGCCGTCCGCATGCCCACGCCTACGGTGGCCGGAAATCAGCCTGGGATTCCCGACGCCTAGGGCGTCTCCTGCGGCGGTTAGGGCCGTGAGGGTGCATAGACTGCCTCTCCCTCACGTGCGCCGCCTCCCTCTTCGCGAGCATTACTGCTTCGCTGAAGGAGGTGACGGCTACCCATGCACTCTCGCTCCGTACCATGACCTGGACCAGGGCCAGACGCGAGAGATCACCGCCGCCGATCGCCTCCACGAGGACACAGCGGTGCTCCACCCAAGCCGGGCAGACCGCCACCAATGCTCCACCGTGTCCTCAGGGCAATCTTCGCAGTGGAAACACCCGGGCGTTTCCTCCCGGCCTATCCAAAACAGGAACCTCCCGAAACAACCGTGTCCGGTGAGGACCTACGTCAGGCGGAAGGTGAGGACGACATTCCGCCTCTCAAGCCACTCCTCAAAGAGGGGACTTACCGCCGCAATCGTGGCGTGCCCAGCACTGGGTTGCGACAATCGCACTCTCCATGTCGCCATGAGATCCCGCCGGAGCTCTGTCCGCTGTGCCGCGATTTCCCGCGGCAGCGGAGTTACTCCCCGGCATTTGGCCTCCTCGCGCCATTCCCACATGTGCACGAGGACCTTTGCCTCCAGATCCCATGGCGGTAATCCGGCAAGGAGGCCCGCCGTCTCGCCGGAGATCGTGCGATATCCTCGGATCATCCGGATGGCCATGACCCTATGGGACGCGTTCAACCGGCGAGCTGATTGGCGCCTCAATGTAGGCGCCCACACCGGCTCCCCAGGTAGGGATACGTAGGTTTCTGTCTAGAATGATATGCTGAATTCATGGTTACAGTTTGCGCACTGGTTAAAATCGTATGCTGTATTATCGACCTATTCATGCATAAGTAGGCTCTCATTAATAATATTGAATGCCTTTACTTCCTTACTAACGTCAAAAAAAATTAAGTAACAACCTACCTACATCAAGATCTGCCTGTCTTTTCCCAACTATGTGGGGGTCGGCTTCCAGTCTAACCCGATGCAGCTGAATAGCAGTATTTTACATGGAGCGACGGCCGATCTGACCTCAACCCAGTTGCTGGATAACACACATTACCCATCACATTAGAGCTCTTTCAAGTAGATTAAGCTCAGCTGCTTACGCAGTAAGAAAAATAAGGCAGTTGACTGATGTAGCCACAGCTAGGTTAGTTTACTTTGCTTATTTTCACAGTATTATGTCTTATGGCGTTCTGCTGTGGGGATCGGCAGCTGACGTAGATTCAATTTTTATTTTACAAAAGAGGGCAATCCGCGCAATCTATAAAATGGGGCCTCGCGAGTCTCTTAGAAACAAATTCAGCGAAATTGATATACTAACTCTGCCTTCTCTTTATGTCCTAGAAAATATCTTGTATGTTCGCAAAAACTTAGGCCTTTTCAAAAAACGATGCGATTTCCATAATCTGAATACACGTAGTAAAGATGAAATTGTGATTCCAAAATTTAGACTGACTAAAACTAGCAAGTCATTACTAATAAACAGTATCCGCTTCTATAACAAGTTGCCAAAGTCAGTTACAGAACTTAGCGATGGAAAGTTTAAAACGCACATCAAACGTGTCCTTATCAAAAAAGCATATTATAAGATAAAAGACTACGTTGAAGACAGGGAATTTTGGCATTAATTTCTTCTGCACATTTGTGGCTTCCCTGGTACCTCATTAACAGCATAACTATGTGAAAGTCTATTAACTGCTCTCAAATACAATGTTCTTTTTTATTCTTTTTATTTTACAATGCTGACATATTCTCGTCATTAATTGACACCATACAACAATTTTATTTAGGTTAATTTTATTTATGTAGATTATTTTACATATTGTGAATGAGAGAACGTTGTAGGCCTTACTGACTGTAGATTTGTAGACGATTTTCTATTCCTAATTCGTCTAAGTACCTGGTACTTATTGACAGGCCTGCGCTGTCCTCCCATGCATTTTATCTCTGTAATTTGAAAATATTGTTAAAGCCAATTATTTTTAAAAGAGTAACCGTGGAGTTTCTTGCCGGCTCTTCTCCATAGGAAACAACAATTTGGAACCGTGCACCTAGCTTCTGACGTTTCATAAGTGCCCATGCAGGTTTATATGAAATAAAAATATTTTGATTTGATTTTGATTTGAACACGATACCCCTTGGTAAGACTGGTTGTCAGACATTCGGGCTTCTGACGACCCGTAACGACTGTCAAAGATCCATGAATTACAGCCGGGACCAACGGCGTAACGTGCTTTCCAAGGGCTCTTGGTATGCAAAGATGGTCACCCATCCACAGACCAACCGCGACAAGCGCAGCTTAAGATTCAAGATTCAAGATTCAAGATTCTTTATTTGTGGAAACATGAGTACACATACAGAGCATGCAAGTTAATAAATTACAATAGTTGAGATCAGTCATGTTTGGCCTTAGTGGCGTACAAATATTTAAATTTCGTCATAGTTATTACATAAGAATTATTTAATGTCAATTAAAATAAATTATCATCATAGCAATAATATGTTGCTGCATGTATGGATTATGTCAAAGATGTACTTATAATATTGTCATTGAGAAATTCTAGAACACTGTAATATGCTTTTCCTTGTAGCAGTATCTTTAATTTATTTTTTAATTGGCGGACATTAAGCTCCTTCCAACTATTAGGGAGTTTATTGAAAATTTTAGGGGCCATACAGAAAACACTCTTGTGCATTAATGTCGTTTTAGACCTATGTAGACAGAGAATACTATCATCGCGTCTACTATGGTTGCGATCAACCACTTCTGATTGACGTGGAAATAAGAGCCGATTTGATTTCACAAACATGACAATCTCTAAAATGTAAAGGCACGGGAGAGTTAATATTTTAAATTTTATAAAGTAGGGTTTACAACTTTCAGTTGACTGCAATCTAAACATAGTCCTGATGCACCTTTTTTGGGCTTTAAAGGGTACGTCCTTGTCAGTTGAGTTGCTTAACCCGATTAATCGACCCGCGCGGCTGTTATTACTGCCAACCTACATAAATGTACGGACTAATAAACTATGAGCGATCAAACTACCTCCATTTAATAATGAATCCTTAAGGGTACAATAGTCGCGGGCTCGAACTCAATAGTGGGTCTGGCTTAAAAGCACGGTCTCACCAGGCTTCGAGTCCGACAGTGGTAGTATCACTGACCGACTTAGTTTTGGGAGATTTTATGCTTCTTTTATTATTACTTAAACATGTCCAAAGTTACGTTAAATTATCAAGAAAAACGAATCTTTGTTGGCTTACAACTTTTTAATGGCTTTTTATTTTATTTTAGTATTCTGTTTCCGTACCGCCAATATTACTAATGAGACAAAACCATACCATGTATAAGTTTTGATGTACATTGTCAAACAGTGGAGTAAAACCCTCCCGAAGTTTGTATGGAAAAAATGTGGACTTGTTTCACCTTAACAAGTTACCCGCAACATCGAGCTTGCGGATTTCGTACTTTCTCCCACGAACTACTTGTTTTTTAGGATTCCGTACCTCGAAAGGAAAAAACGGAACCATTATAGGATCACTTTGTTGTCCGTCCGTCCGTCTGTCTGTCAAGACCCTTTTTCTCAGGAATGCGTGGAGGTATCAAGCTGGAATTTATATCAAATACTCAAATCTACTGTCCCTTGGAGCTGTGAAAAAATCAAACTTCTAAGCCAACGCAATCAAAAGATACAGCCGTTTATGCCGCAAATTTTCGACACTCGCAAGGAAATCAAAACCAACAGAGTATTTCCCGTGAACTCAGAATCTTGACATTTGGTACGATGCAACGTCTAATAGCACAGATAAAGGAAAAATTGCGAAAAGTATACATTTTTAGTTACATCCTAATAATATAATTAAAATAATTGTAAAATTATTGAATGAGACAAAATACAGGTTTGTACGGAATCCTCGTCGCGCGAGTCCGACTCGCACTTGGACGGTTTTTTTTAAATTCTAATAAGACTACCTCGTTGGCCAAGTGTCCGTAAGCGCCACTGCTAAGCCTGAAGCCCTGGTTTTTATCAGGAATTTCTCATAAGCAGCTTGGAGTCTGGACATATGCCCGGTTGATGGCCACCCAGACTAGCGCTTTACTTTGTGTAAATTATTTCATCACCACTGCACTCAAAACAGCGAAGGAAAAACATCTTGAGGAAACTGGCATGTCCTAGAACCTAAAATTCGAAGACATGTGACATCTACCTGTCCTGGATTACGGGCCACACTCTCTCACAGTGGAGGCCTGTGTCTCAGCAGTGGGAACATTATAGGCTGATGATGATGATGAAACAATCGTGTTGTACGTTTTCGTACGTGATTAGATTATGCTTATGATGGCAATAGGCCTCCCCATTACATTGGGCTTAAATATAACTGGCGAAATGTATCTACCCTATAGGAATAGCTACACCTCTGCCTATATAATGCTTAGGGGATTACAGGCGTGTTTTTTTTTAATTTTACGAGTTTGATTATTTAGGTAAGTAACTAAAATTGAATGTAAAATTTAAATATATATATGTCAATGTTCATACATAGCCTAAAGTGTCATCACTATACTTATGTCAACCTATTTTTTGTTCTTCGTGTATTGGCACCTTGTTCTTTTCATGTAAATAGAGCTTTGTTTGTTGTATTGTGTCTTTTATAAGCACCAAATAAACGATGTATCTATCTGAAAATGTATTTGTGCTTAGTTTCAAGTTTCTAACATTTTCGCCAACTAGCCGCCATGATCTATCCAAGTATCCACCTCTTAGTTTACAGGTGTTTTGAGAATGATCTCCAGGAATACTCGAAAAAACCATCACTATGATGAATCCCCAACCCATAAAGCGATGAAGCTACGACGACCACTGGATCACCCCGAAACCCAGAAGTAAGGGAGGTATGACTTTTAATAACCCTGCTTCTGGCGCAGTCGGGTAAAAATAGATCTTCTAATTTTACACGACTGCGCCAGAAGGACTAACGTTACACAGAGCGTCGTTGTTTTTTTATCTGCCTGAATAGTTACGCTAGCCTCCAGATCCACTGAACCGATATAAAAGGGTTCTTAAATTATGAAAAAGTAACTTCCGCCCGCGGCTTCGCCCGCGTGGAAGTCGGAAATTATCCCGCGAGAACGTACTATCGGGATGAAAAGTATCCTATGTGTTAATCTAGGTTATAATCTATCTGTGTGCCAAATTTCATCCAAATCCATTCAGTAGTTTTTGCGTGAAAGAGTAACAAACATCCATACATCCTTACATACAAACTTTCGCGTTTATAATATTAAGTGAGTCATCATCAAGGATACTGTATCTTGAAGAATCAGAATTGCCGTATGGTATGTTTCTTGAGGAATGAAATAATATGTATATCAACTGAGTAAATACTTAGGTACCATTCAAATGTGCAACTACCGCTGTAAAACAGTTGAATGTATGTATATTTGTTCACAAAGTAGTACCGTACACACAAGTGACCGTGTTATAATTTTCCACATACTTTTTGTGACGAAAACTGTACCTACCCACCTACTAATATATCTTAAACATAGCGCGATAAAAACGGCATAGATAGCAACACTGATAACGCAGTTATAAAGCATTAATTATAAGTGCTTTATGCATGTTAAGCGGCAAACGTTATCTTATACAGGACAAAGTAAAGAGAAAGAATCGTTCCGTAATTTCAGGAAATACGGAGGTGCTTCGTGATTGACGAACTGTTGACGCTTCCATGTTACCTACATGGGAGAGTCCACAGAGAGACCGTCCATTCCGTTCATGTTACTGAGCATCGTTCTAAATACCACCTACTGCCGTTACTGCGGAGAATTTTTTATGCAAAGCCCAAGAAAATGTCTGAAAATTTGCTTTGGAATCCTTCTGGACCTTAGGTACTTATTTTGAAAAGGCACATGCAATGAAAAACTACACCGTAGCTACACAGGAAAAGTTTTTATCCAGTGCGCAAACTGTAACCATGAATTCAGCATATCATTCTAGACCGCAGAAATTTTTCACCGGTTATACAAAAAAAAATCTGCTGTTCCATACATTTTGACCGCGTAGGTAATGTAGGTACTTTTCTATGAAACAGCTGATTTTTGTTTTTATAACCGGCGAAAAATTTCTGCAGTAGGGGGTCTAGATTGATATGCTGAATTCATGGTTACAGTTGGCGCACTGATTAAAAACTTACCCTGTATACGTATTTTATTATAGGTAACGGAAAAGTAAAATGTCGTCGTTTTTAGGTGTTTCATTTTTGTAATGGGCTAGGCCGTTTTTAAATCTCTGCAATAGGTACCTACGTACAATCCAATAAAAGATGGTACATGATTAAAGAAAGCATCCGCAATAACTACCTTCAGAATGTCGTTTCCTTATTTTTTTGTGTTTTTCTTTAAATTGTCTGAAATTACCAACACGCGGTACCCCGTGGTGAACCGTGTGGTGCCGGACGTAAAGAATAGCATCATCACATCTCTTCCCGTGGGTGTCGTAGGAGGCGAGGCTCTATATGAGGTTTGCCTTGGCATAGGTCAGTTACACATTGATATTGTGTATTATACCTTGATATAAAACTCTAAGTGGACCCCTTGCTAACGTCTTCCAACGAGTAATTAACCATGTATTAACACGACACTCATTGTAGTTAAGCTCACAATTATTATTATCAACTTGGGTGCGATTATGATGAGCGCAAATAGTAATAGCAATTAAGGTCTCATGTCACGGCCAAGATTCGAGTTTCTAGGTCTTTGCCCTGGATACATGAGCATCGTAGGGCGCCACCGTGTAGCTGTCGCTTTGTTATATCTTGGAAATCACCGGACCTAGAGTTTCTAAGTTCGAAGTTTGAGGTATTCCTCGAAGCGCTACCATTTTGAGGCGCACCTAATGAGGTGCTCCTTTTTTATTCCTCGGAGCGCACCTTTTAGGAGCGCTCCCGATAGCAATTAAAAATATTAAAATATGATTCCTTGAAGCGCACCCACGTTTAAAAATAGGGCAGAGCATAAAGTAAACGTAATACACGTTACTCTTTGAATACACAATAACATTGGTCTTTTTTTTTTTTTGGTTGGGAAATCATCAAATAACTTCTCCCGCTCTGGGTGGAACAGGAGGGCGTGTCAGACTTTTACTAACTAAAACCCACCCGTGTTCCTTCAGGTCAATTTCGTACTTTTGGTTACACAACTTCGATGATGATGATGCACAAATGAGTGCAAAAAATATGCTCTTCCCTATTTTTAAACGTGGGTGCGCTTCAAGGAATCAAATTTTAATATTTTTAAATGCTATCGGGAGCGCTACTAAAAGGTGCGCTCCGAGGAATAAAAAAGGAGCGCCTCATTAGGTGCGCCTCAACATGGTAGCGCTTCGAGGAATACCTCCGAAGTTTGTGTCTACACAAACATAACTTCACGCCTCCTTCCCATGGTAACCACAGAACGCCAACTTCTACGATCCTTACATATCGAGTTATGCCTCTTGCTTCGTTTACGTTCATAGTTTCATACATCTGCACCTTATTTGCGTAAAACAGAATTAATCGTAATCGCTTTCATTTTGACAGTTCAACAATATTCATTGCGTTATTTACGTTGCTGAGCAGACACATTTTTCGAACATATGAAGCAACGGTTTAGCAATCTGTTTAAAAACAAAACAGATTATGATTAATCGTGAGTTACGCAATTAGGGTGCTGGGTCAAATACGCATTCCGGTCGCCAGTACCGACCTACCTACTACGCACCTGACCATTCTGAACAACATCATCAATAAGGTCCTTTTAGGGCGTCCCCCTCCCAGCTTTTTCACTTACATCTGACTTACAAATACCTACCTTTTGTTAGTCGCCATTGACTCATCCTCTCGACATGGTATGTAATAAAATAATCAATATCTGCATAACCGAGGTTTGCAACGTTATTTCTTTTTTATTTGACGTTTTCAAAAAATGAAACCTAGCTAAATCGATTTATCGCCCCCGAAACCCCCTGCATCCTAAATTTCATGAAATCGTTGGAGCCGTTTCCGAGATTCAGATTATATATAGGTATGTACAAGAATTGCTCTTTTAAAGGTATGAGATAGATAGATATACCTACGTTTACACATCGTTTCTACATCGAAGATATCCCGGACGTTAGCTTGTACGAGATTAGGATGGCTCTGAAGCAGTTTAAAAACAACAAGGCGCCGGGTGATGACGGAATCACGGCCGAACTCCTGAGGGCCGGCGGAAAACCCGTTCTTAAGACCCTCCAGAAGCTGTTTGATTCCGTCATACTCGAGGGCAAAACGCCACAGGCATGGAACAGAGGTGTGGTGGTACTTTTCTTTAAGAAGGGTGATAATACTCTTCTTAAGAATTATAGGCCCATCTCACTTCTGAGCCATGTCTATAAGCTGTTTTCGAGAGTCATCACGAACCGTCTCGCGCGCAGGTTTGACGACTTCCAGCCTCCCGAACAAGCAAGATTCCATAAAGGCTTTAGCACCGTAGACCACATACATACGCTGCGGAAGAGTTATACAGAAGACCGAAGAGTATAACCTGCCTCTCTGCTTAGCGTTTGTGGACTACGAAAAAGCCTTCGATTCGATCGAGACATGGGCTGTACTGCAGTCTCTTCAACGGTGCCAGATCGACTATTGGTACATCGAGGTGCTGAAGTGTCTGTATGAAGACGCCACTATGTCAGTCCGACTCTAGGACCGGACTTCGAATTGATGTTCGATGACCTCAGTAGAGCTTCCGAAAGAGTGGGTCTTAAAATGAACATGGACAAGACAAAGGTCATGTCGAATGCCCATGTATCACCCACTCCCATGACGATCGGAGGCGCTAGACTCGAAGTTGTGGACGAGTACGTTTACCTAGGACAAACTGTCCAGTTAGGTAAGTCCAACTTCGAGAAAGAGGTCAATCGTAGAATCCGACTCGGCTTGGCAGCGTTCGGCTTCGCAATATCATCTCGTCCCAAATACCACAGTGTCTCAAGACGAAAATCTTTGACCAGTGTGTGTTGCCAGTGATGACCTATGGTACAAAGACGTGGTCGCTCACAATGGGCCTTATCAGAAGGCTTAAAGTCACCCAAAGGGAGATGGAGAAGGCTATGCTCGGAGTTTCCCTAGGCGATCGAATCAGAAATAAAGAGATCCGCAGGAGAACCAAGGCAACCGACATAGCCCGAAGAATTGCCAAACTTATAAGTGGCAGTGGGCAGGGCACATAGCTTGCAGAACAGATGGCCGATGGGGCCGAAAGGTTCTAGAGTGGCGACCGCGTACCGGAAGACGTAGAGTGGGAAGGCCTCCCACAATGTGGACCGTATCCGCTGGATGTGGGAAGCACAAGACCGGTCGAAGTGGAGGAGCCTGGGGGTGGCCTATGTCCAGTAGTGGACGTCTTTCGGCTGAAATGATGATGATGATGATATACGTTAAAAAAATTGTCACAACATCGCGTTTTAAAACCGATTGGTGCGGTTTCTTATCGCGCGTTATCACATCATTCATAGTCACAACGACTACTTATACTTCGCATGCAAGGTACGCATTTTCACATTTATTCTTCTTTCCTGCCTCTTTTGCCACACCTAACATTCCGTCGGTCTCCGTCTGTCTTCGTTGTGTCTTTCCACGAGAAAAGTCGTTTACTTTGAAAAAAAAAGATATATAATCAAATATTTGCCACAAACCCATTTGATGTAGGTAGATCTAGCTAATATGAAAGAAATAATATCCTAAATTCCAGAATTGTGTCGAGTGAGACTAATACCAAGTAAATACCTTAAATTACTCATTTGATTACACATATTACAATGACTGTGTGCGAATGATAAACACGGAAACAGTTTCCTGAAAAAAATAGTTTTAACTGCGTTCTGTCGGTTCTGTGGTTCTGCCCTACACACACCTGTAATTTGTTGACGTCATATGGTGACATTGTAAAACAACTTGACTATTCTTACTTAATGCCAGCGGAGATTATGAAAATAATGGGGGCTAAATAATATGAAATTAGATGGTTTAAAGTAATACAATAATAGCGAGGTGCAGTGGGTAATGAATGGCATCCTCGTGATGTGTCAACCAGCGGGAGCCGTGCTCGACGGTCATGTCAGCCGTCGCAGGCGCTTTTGTTGCTGTTGTTGAGCAAATTGCTACTTACTTCCTACCTATTCGACGAACAAAAATATCTCACACACCATCCGGTAGGCAAAGCGATTAGCAGGCGCATGATTCTTTCGCTGACGCTGCGCTTGCGCTCATGATCGAAATTATAACCTACTAGAGTAGGTACATGTTATTATTCTAGCAGTTAAGTCTGTCGTGTATAAGTACTCGCCCTAGTTTCTAACAATTCGTGTCCGTATGAATTGAGGAGCCATGTCTCAGATTTAAACGAGGGTATGGTCACCCTACACAGAAAATTGCTAAGGAATGTTAAAATTATTAGTATCTTTTGAAATATTGTATACAAGTAGAAGAATTTTTATTACGCCAATATTTAGTAGAAATTTCTACTAAATATTGGCGTTATCAAAGTTCAATTTGATCAACTAGGTACTTTAGTAGCTACGTACATTTGTTTTTATGGACCGTCAGGATTGAGGAGCCACATAAAATCTGTTGTATTACCGAAATAATGAAGCTTTTGCATCTTATTTTTATACAACAAATTAAAACAAACTTACTACTAACTAATACTAAAAATTTGTTTCAATTGCTTCATTCGTTTCCAAGAAACAGCCCGGGGAAATTTATGGATATTTCAGATAAATCAAAGCATTGTAGCTACCTTAAATTCAGCCGTAGAAAATCCATTTTTGTTATACAAATTAAGCATAAGAACTACTAATTCCTACCAAATTTTTAGAAATATCCAATGGCTAGTTTTCGAGTTCTGAGGTGGCTCCTCAATCCAGACGTCTGAACTGAGGAGCCACCTTAAACGTCCTGTAACTTTTGAAGGGTTTTACTACAAATTCCAGGATTGGGGCTACAAATTCGGCTAATTTACTACTAAATATTGGTACCTAGTACCCTCGTTTAAATCTGAGACATGGCTCCTCAATCCATACGGACACAACAATTCTAAAAACATGGAAGATTAAAGTCGCAAACAATCTGCTCATTAATCACTTTAAAAACAAACACCGATGCATTGATAGTGAAGACGAGTGCAAGTACCTACTTACACACATGACCTAATTTTTAATCTAACATTGTATCATGTAATTGACCATGTCCTAAATAGACAATGGAGATTTTTCGTCTAATGCTATGGCAGGTGTAATTCATGATAGCATTTTGTCTACAGAGATAGAAAGATAAGTGTATTGCTTATATATAATTTTGCGTGGTTCAAGATAAAAAAAATCCAAGGTGAAGAATTTAAAAGATACATGAACGTGAACTATTATCAATTGATAGATATAGGTACCTACCTAATAATCACACCAGTGATTCAATAAAACACAATTAGTTGACAGCTACCTAATGCCTAATTAAGTATCTATTAACTTAATAACCAAATTCCTAATGACTCACCGATGACACCACAGAATTTTATATTTCTATGGACGGAACGTTATTGGCACTTATTGGTAAATTTGGCGAAGATACGTGCCCTCAGTGTCACCATTCTATTTTTTATAACAACCCATTGCTGACCCTGTCTTCCTATAAGATATTTTACGAAGATATAGATACTGAGTTGACAGATCTTAACTGTATGCCTAAACATAACGGTAGATATCCTAGAAGGGATCTAGTTTGATCGAGAACATACGATGGAGTTCTTCTTATTTTTTCTCTCTCATTTTTCTTATTTTATTATACAGGAAAAAAAAAATATCCAGTGCGCAAACTGTAACCATGAATTCAGCAAATCATTCTAGACCCCCTAGCGCAGACATTTTTTGCCGGTTATACAAAAAAAAATCTGCTGTTTCATAGAAAAGTGCAATACCTACGCGGTCAAACTGTATGGAACAGCTGATTTTTTTTTGTATAATGGGCGAAAAATTTGTGCACAAGGGGCTCTAGAATGATATGCTGAATTCATGGTTACAATTTGTTTCGGATAGGGCGGGAGGAAACGCCCGGGTGTTTCCACTGCGAAGATCGCCCTGAGGACACGGTGGAGCACACGGTGGCGGTCTGCCCTGCTTGGGCGGAGCACCGCCGTGTCCTCGTGGAGGCGATCGGCGGCGGCGATCTCTCGCGTCCGGCCCTGGTCCAGGCCGTGGTACGGAGCGAGAGGGCATGGGGAGCCGTCACCTCCTTCAGCGAAGCAGTGATGCTCGCGAAGAGGGAGGCGGCGCACGTGAGGGAGAGGCAGCATATGCGCCCTCGCGACCCCAGCCGCCGCAGGATACGGAGACGCCCTGGGCGTCGGGAATCCCAGGCCGATTTCCGGCCACCGTAGGCATGGGCTTGCGGACGGCGAGTAATGGGTAGCTCGCTGTCCGGTAAGGACCAAGCCCAAGTCGACGGCGCGTTGTGTTCCACGCGCGCCTCAAAGAGATGTCAGCACAAATAGTGATGAGACCCGCAAGGGTCGATGCCTGCCAGGGGTGCGGGTTTGTTCGAAAGAGACACCACAGCCCCTGGCTTAAGGGCTACTGAAGGAACACGGGTGGGTTTTAGTCAGTAAAAGTCTGACACGCCCTCCTGCTCCACCCAGAGCGGGAGAAGTTATTTGATGATTTCCCACCCAAAAAAAAAAAAAAAAAAAAAATGGTTACAATTTGCGCACTGGATAAAAACTTATCCTGTATAGGAACAACAAACAGCTACATTATGGAATATTACAAAACGAAAACATAAGTTCATAGCCCACAGCGCTGTTCACAGATTACCAATCTTATATAATAATCCCTCTTTCCCTTGGTCACGGCATCACACGTGAACGGCTGGACCAATTTTGCTAATTATTGTTTTGTTGTGTTTCTTACTGTCAGGAGAAGGTTCTTCTTATGGAAGAAAAAATAAGAAAATTGCGCGTAGCATACTATTTTCAACGTCTGTCGGGTCAGCTAGTCATAATATATAAAACTTTAAATTCACTAGGAGGTGAACTGTACATAACAGATTCAGTAAACACTTTAAAAACAATAAAAAAAAGTATTTAAATAAAAATAAAAAAACAAAACTATTATTATAAACAATCGAATAACTAGTCCAAGAGTTCAAGTGTGTCATACAAAAGGCTAGGAAATCTTTTCAAAGAGCATGTAAATATAACGATGTCTTCAACAAAATAATGCTTCATTGTAGGTTGCTGCCATTCGCCTCTGCTAAGCGTAGGATAAGTACCTAACCAATGCTGCTGCGGGGGGGGGGGGGGGGGGAGTAGCCGTGGACTCCAGGCACGGTGAAGCGAAGAGGAACCCAAAGGTTGGGCCGCTGGTCAGGGCTTTTGCCTTCAAGCCGATGTCGTAGCGGCCTAAAAGTAGGTTGCGGCAACCGCAACTGAGGTGGGCCGCGATGTCGAATGGGAGACATCGCGGCTGAGGGTTACGGGCTGTGGCAGAGGAGGAGTGCCGGTGCTTCTGAGCAGCGCCCTTCCCTTTCGTGGCCTGGACGGGGCCGCCACCGTTTGATGGCGGACGCGGTGGGGCCGCAGGGGAAGAGGAGTGTCGGTATAGCATTGGCCGCTCTCCCTATCCCTGCGGCCGAAAAGTGGTAGGCGGGACGGCGCGTTGTGTTCCACGCGCGCCGTCATAGATGTCAGCACCAACTGGTGGGATCCGCAAGGGCCGACGCCTGCCAGGGGTGCGGGTTGTTCGAAAGAGACACCGTCGCCCCTGGCACACAGGCAACTGAGGGAAAACGGGTGGGTTTTAGTCAGTAAAAGTCTGACACGCCCTCCTGCTCCACCCGGAGCGGGAGAAGCCATTTGATGTTTTCCCACCCTCCAAAATAAAAGCCAATGCTGCTATGACTTAAATCAACCCGCATCCGCATTTCGCATAATTATCATCCCAACCTTACCTTACCTACCTTTTAGCCTTTTCCCAACTATGATGGGTCGGCTTCCAGTCTAACCGGATGCAGGTGAATACCAGTATTTTACATGGAGTGACTGCCTGTCGGGAAGCACAGAACTGCGGTTCTGTGCTTCCCGACAGGCAGTCGGATTAAGATTAATCGATTAATCTTAATCGGTTTCGTTTTGACAGTTCAGCAATATTCATTGCGTTATTTACGTTGTTGAGCAGACACATTTTTCGAACATATGAAGCATCAAGCAATGGTTTAACAATCCGTTTCAAAACGAAACAGATTATGATGAATCGTGAGTTACGCAATTAGGGTGCAGGTCGAAGTGGCGGGGCTTGGTGGAGGCCTATGTACAGCAGTGGACGTCTTTCAGGTGACAAGATAATGATTATGATGATGATGACTGCCTATCTGACCTCCTCAATCCAGGTACTGGATAATACGATACCCCTTGAAGAGACTGAAATTCAGACTTTCGGGCACAGACGACCCATAACGACTGTCAAGGATCCACGAATTACAGCCGGGATTAACGGCTTTACGTGCTTTTCGAGGCACAGAGGGATCTTGCTATGTCAAGATTGTCACCCATCCACGGACCCACCGACGGTTCCCAGATAACGGTAGGTGCGGTTCACATCGGCGTCGAGTCGACGATGAAGTACCTGGGACTCGTCCTCGACAGCCGGTGGAACTTCGCGGAGCATTTCCGCCGTTTGGCTCCCAGACTGGAGCGGGCCGGGGCTGCGTTGAAGCGGCTCTTGCCCAATCTAGGGGGGCCAAACGCCTCCTGCCGGAGGCTCTACGCGGGGATCGTGCAGTCCATGGCCCTATACGGGGCGTCGGTGTGGGCGCCTACATTGAGGCGCCAACCAGCTCGCAGGTTGAGGGCGTCCCATAGGGTCATGGCCATCCGGATGATCCGAGGATATCGCACGATCTCCGGCGAGGCGGCGGGCCTCCTTGCCGGATTACCGCCATGGGATCTGGAGGCAAAGGTCCTCACGCACATGTGGGAATAGTGCGAGGAGGCGTAACTCCGCTGCCGCGGGAAATCGCGGCACAGCGGACAGAGCTCCGGCGGGATCTCATGGCGACATGGAGAGTGCGATTGTCGCAACCCAGTGCTGGGCACGCCACGATTGCGGCGGTAAGTCCCCTCTTTGAGGAGTGGTTTGAGAGGCGGCATGGCGTCCTCACCTTCCGCCTGACGCAGGTCCTCACCGGACACGGCTGTTTCGGGAGGTTCCTGTTTCGGATAGGGCGGGAAGAAACGCCCGGGAGTTTCCACTGCGAAGATCGCCCTGAGGACACGGTGGAGCACACGGTGGCGGTCTGCCCAGCTTGGGTGGAGAACTGCCGTGTCCTCGTGGAGGCGATCGGCGGCGGCGATCTCTCGCGTCCGGCCCTGGTCCAGGCCATGGTACGGAGCGAGAGGGCATGGGTAGCCGTCACCTCCTTTAGCGAAGTAGTGATGCTCGCGAAGAGGGAGGCGGCGCACGTGAGGGAGAGGCAGTCTATGCGCCCTCGCGACCCTAGCCGCCGCAGGATACGGAGACGCCCTGGGCGTCGGGAATCCCAGGCCGATTTCCGGCTACCGTAGGCATGAGCTTGCGGACGGCGAGTAATGGGTAGCTCGCTGTCCGGTAAGGACCAAGCCCAAATCGACTGCGCGTTGTGTTCCACGGGCGCCTCAAAGAGATGTCAGCACAAAAATGATGGGGCCTGCAAGGGCCGATGCCTGCCAGGGGTGCGGGTTTGTTCGAAAGAGATACCACAGCCCCCTGGCATACGGGCTACTGAGGGAACACGGGTGGGTTTTAGTCAGTAAAAGTCTGACACGCCCTCCGGCTCCACCCAGAGCGGGAGAAGTTATTTGATGAATTCCCACACAAAAAAAAAAGAAATACCATCCACGGATTGAAACGTGCGGCTGTTATACTTATCCACAAGCTCCTCATATGCATATTCGCATATAAGGTCCCATGATATGTTTATGTAAGTACCCAACTACACACGTAGCGGTCACCACAATAACAATGTGTTTGGCGAAGTCTCGCAATATCCAAGGGTCTCTGTCAACTGTCTTAATTGTGCAGAGGTCAAATTAATTCCTTTTAATTGTTGACTGGACTCTCTCATCTCTCGGAACGTAAGACGGAAAACTGCAGACAAATGACTCATTGCGATAAATAGAACAATAATATATTCCAAGAAGCCCAATAGATATAGCCCTCGTATGAACCAATAGTTCAGAATTTCCAGATTACATTTGATTACATATCTTAGTTACCGAATCCTAGATACAATCAAGTAATTTGGAAGAAATAAAAACAAACCCATTTGCATTATTAAGTAATAATGCAAATGGGTTTGGTGTTTAAAGTAAGATCATGTAAGACTTTTCCAGTATTTTTCAAATTATTTTAGTAAGTAGTTGAATGCCGAGACTAACTATTCAAAGAAACATCACATGTGATATATTACAGGTGATTGCGCCAAGCGTGGGCCCGATAGGTTCATTCAACGGAAGCTATTGAGAGAGACACTCCTGCGCAACGAGCGTGGCGGCCCCAATTGTCTGATTGATCTTTATGATGCGTCCACACTCCACGCCCCTACGCTGTTCCAGAAAGGATTGATTTAAATGAACCATTTTGAGATTTGCTGCTTAGTCAGAGACATACGTTGTAGAATTGAGGTATTGTGCTTAATGATGATGCCAGAGAGATGATGCTAGAGTTCCTTAGCTACTGGGTATACCTACAGCTTTCATTGACTTACTGTAATCCTACTGTCTCTACTAATATTGTAAATGCGAAAGTAACTCTGTCTGTCTGTCTCGCTTTCACGCTTAAACCGCTGAACCGATCGTCATGAAATTTGGCTGAGATATAGCCTGGGATATGGAGAAGGACATATGCTACTTTTTTCCGCGATAACCGACATCCAGGCGGGCGGAGCCGCTGGCAAAAGCTAGTAATATTATAAATGTGAAAGTTTGTGAAGATGTTTGGATGTTTGTTACTCAATCACGCAAAAACGGCTAAACGGATTTTGATCAAATTTGGCACACAGATAGATTGTAACCTAGATTAACCCATAGGATAATTCTTATTCTGGTAGTACGTTCCCGCGGGATAATTTCCGACTTACACGCAGTCGAAGCCGCGGGCGGAAGCTAGTTATCAATATTTTCGTTATTGTAATATCAACCCTGTAATGACACCTGCGAGGTTATTGCGTAACACACTTTAGCAGCACATTAGCAGTGGATATGATTAAAAAGGATTCAGATTGTGATTGAGTGTGTGTTACGCAATTAGGGTGCAGCAGGCTTAGCATGATGCTTTCTATTTCTACTCTACCGTAGAATAGAAATCGCTTGTCTACATTTCTCGGTTCAAAACTGTAAACTGTCTATACGGAAACGTCATTTTTATCTACTCTTCCGTCGACAAAACGCTTCTTTACTGTTCTCGTGCTAAGCCCTACATTACACCTCCATTCACATATCCATTCACTCCACTCCATTCTCCATTCCTACATTCACCTACATTTTGGCAAATAAAGAATTAGGTACTTACTTAAGCCTGCTGATCTCGGTTGTGCCATCGTGATGACAGTATTAGTCACCTAGACTATGTGTTGGTGCTAGGTGTCCAGGGTGCGTGTAACCAGCAGGTCTAGCACGAGAACCGTAGAGAAGCGTTTTGTCAACGGAAGAGTAGACAAAAATGACGTTTCCGTGTAAACAATTGAGTTTTGTACCGAGAAATTTAGATAAGCGTTTTCTATTCTACGGAAGAGTAGAAATAGAAACCGTCAAGCTAAACCTGCTGATAGCCAAGTCAAAGCATTTATTAATAAAGGCTCTTTGGAACATCAATGTTTACATTAAAATAGATTTGATTCTAGTCGCTTCTTCCAAAATATACTTCGTATGGAGAAGAATGGGCAAGAGACTCCACCGTTACTCGTTATATGTTTTACGTTACGTAAAACTTTGGGTTCACACTTCACGGCCTTATTTCAAGTCCTCATATAGATCGTTCATTTATCTGAAGTCTGAACCTACTAAACCCACACCCCAAATATAACAATTGGCTCACAGCAGACGAGCTGTAGCTACTATGTGCAACTAATGGACAACGGAAAACTTTATTCAGGAACGATTTCATAATGGCAAATAAGAAATTTATCCTATTAAGTTTTCAATTTCAATGCCATAAAGTGGCTTTAAATAAGTATTCTTCATGAAATTTTAACCCGATTAATTAACGTTAACGTTGTCCTCATTTTCTATTACAAAACATGTTTTCAGGTAATTTAGCTATAAACACACTGAGTAACGAATACCATATCTTGTATCGACGACGTCTTTACGAAATAAATGTTATGTAGATAAGACAAATGCGTATTTTGTTTGATGACTCAACCGGATCGCATTGTATCTAGTGTGACAATAGTATTTTGACGAATTTTAGTAATTCTCAGACTAACAGATGGGCATATAGTGCAGGCAGGTCCAGGGTTAATCGTGCTTCAAACATGCACATATTATGTCTAGTTATTCTAAGATCTAATACTACTTGTAGCCAAGTAAACCTGACCTAGGTACTAGTACCTACAGAGAGCAGAAACTAGTTTATGCTACATCCTGCCTAAATTTTACCAGCGGTAGTTGCAGGAAATGTTAAATGATGTTGCACTTAAATTGTGGGTGTCTTATGCAGCCAGTGTTTGGCAACTAATTCACCTGATGAAGCAGTAATGCAGTCCACGTTTCACGGATGGTAACAGAGCACTATACGAAGGTCTGGACCTTCGTATAGTGCTCTGTTACCATCCGTTTGCCTAGCTGTAGAATAGGACCAGTACTACTAACATGTACAGCTAAAGACTGTGAACTGAAGTTCCCTAAATAATGTTCGTAGTTACTTAGGAATGAAATGTGAGTCAGGTTTTTATGAAACACATGACAGTTAAATCTATTTCGCGAGTTTTGCTATCTCGATGTTAAAGTGATTGTATTGATTACGACTACGACTATAACGAACACATTCATTACCATGGAAAGAATGCAATCTTTTCATTTCACAATGAAAAATGAAATTCTTCAACGGGTACCTATTACTTGTGATAACATAATGACTTATCGAAATAAGTGATAAACTAATTTGGAATAGGTACACCCAATTACTTTTTAATTGAATCGATAGCTAACTACCTGTATAATTTATTATGTAAATTTTCTGGTAGATGCCTGGTTTTACTGAAGTGCTTAAACGTGGCCGAAACGTAATATTACTCATAGTTATCCCTGTCCAACCAGCTAGAGAAAAAGCTAAGTAAATTTTCCTTAGCTTGGAAAACTTGGAAGTTGGAACTTGGAAGCCAAATGGACACACAATAAACTGGCAAACACTCGCATGCACATAGGGTAGTACATAGATCATTATGAGCTGACCCGGAAGAACGTGAGGTTGATGAGGCCAAGCACAGCTCAGCAGTTGTGTTGGTGGAAATAAATTAAGTACCTGTTCATCTTGTGTCCTTCTGTATGCACTAAATCCTGTTTCAATAAAGCACTCTGGACAGGTATCACATCACCAGCACTTGCTCACAGCACTAACACTACAGATAGAGTCGAATATCGCGGTGCACAATGACACTGACTCGCTAGCTGCAATCAGCGACGGAAGACATTCGTTGAATTGATTGAATTAGTTGAGTCGCCTCAGTCGGTCAGATGTCGCCGAGAGTCGAGAAGCGGCGAGGTGCTCCTGCCGCGGTGGATCAACTGATACTGTTGGTCTGTTGACGCTGTAATCTGTTATCAGCACGTCCTTCTGCGCCCAAGCACCCTGTATCTAGTTCCACCACTGAGACAATGACGGCGCGGCCCGCGGCCGATCGTTCGGGACAGATAGGTGGCTACCACAATGCGATACCGCTCATATCTGAATGCTCCGATTGGTTCGTCGATTATGTTTATTCTATAATAGATCCTGTGTTTGTCAAGTAAATGGACGTCTTTGTTTTGATATGATGTACATACTTACATTAAAGAGTGATAAGAAGTCTCATAATTAATTTATAACGAGCCTATTAATTAAGTACCTACATATTTTAGTGGATTAACAAAAATTAATTAGGTACTTAGTGACGAACAGAAAAAAAAAAAAAAAAAACAGATACAGAAAGTTGTGCTCGGGTTCGGGTTAAATAAACAGTTTCTACTTACCTACCTACTGTGCAGTGTAAGGAACCAACTCTTAAGTGCCTTCAATTGGATAATAGAGCAAGAATGGTCCCTGTGGTCCTCGATTGTCGTATTCGCATGTTGTGAAATACAGTGCTGTTAATTAGGCGACGAATGCACTGTTAAAAGTTTACTCCTCAGATCAAAACAAATTAAGAATAAGTTAGGTACTTTCTTCATAATTTTTAACTTGATGAACAACGTTTAGGTACCTACCAATGTTCTAGTAGGTACTTGCCCACAGTGCCTACTCACCTACTCCTAGCCTCAAGAAGTCAAGATGTTGTTAAACATCGGTATACGCATTAATTAGCATAACAATTGTGACAACTCAAGCTTCTCCAGTCGATAACTCCTGCATGCTTAGCATGACTCTTTCTATTTCTACGAAGAATAGACAGTGTTTTTTCAATACAAAGTGACATTTCGTTTCTCCGTTTTTGACATCGCACCATAGATATCCTTCTACAATCTGGCATTTTGTCTTTCGTTTCTAACGATCTTTGTCTGGGTCAAAAACTGTCAAAATCACACTGACAAACTTTCTAGTCGACGGCCACAAAGTATAATATGATTATCTACAAAATCATGATTCGTTTAGAACGCATAACTGTGATAATTAATAGAAAAACATAGCTTTCTTCTCCTATTGTACAGAGGCCAGCACATCAAGCTACCCCAATCTGTCAAATTTTTTTGATGGTTTTTCAACTTTATCACAAAGGAATAAGGTTTATGTTCAGTTGGGAAAATTTGACAGTTTGGGATAGCTTGACCTGCTGGCGACTGTACATCATTTAGTTATTAGTCATGTCTAATCTTTCGTGGAAAAATCGGTGCTCGTGCTAAGCCTGCAGTAGATATTAGGAACATGTTACCACTGCTGCCACACACGCACAGCGCCCACGATGCGCATCGATTGCCTACTAAATTTAATTAAAACTGTTATGAAGATTGTGATGACTGTTGGCGCTACTGCTGGCTGAGCATGATGTCCTGAGTTAGATTCCAAGCTCGAAGTGCTATTGGGTTTTCTGTCAGGAATTTCTCAGTAGCAGCTTGATCTGCTTCATGCCAGTGGCCCTAGTATTTTTCATTTAACCATCTCACGAGCGCGTTCGGCGCTCCGATCGGTTCGTCACCAATCCAGGGCCAATCGGAGCGCCAAACGCGCTCGATGCGTTTGATCGAGATGGTTAAGGCTGCTCTCTCGAAAAATGGTTGAAAACAGCATGCAGATGAAACCACTTTTCGTCGGCATTTACAAAGAAATTACATTTGAAAAAAATAGGTAGTAATCTACATAATATGTTACGTCATTTGGTTTAGGCATAACTTCTCTATGGGTATCACATAATAAGAAAAAAAAACGCCAAATCACCTCCAAATCGTTGAGATGAAACCATTTTACTCCCTCATTTTTTAACAAAAGAGTAAAAAAAAAATATCTGCTGCTTTGCAATATAAGGAAAAATAATTTGGTTTTGTTACTTTTTACAAATATGTATTATTTTTGTTATAATAAAATAAAAATGCAACCGATTAAAGACTGCGGCTACATCACCCCGCACTCGCCCACAAATTCAGTGCGGGGCGCATCGTGTTGCTAGGTGGACGTGTGTCACATTGCGAGAGCTCAGCACTACGTAATAAAATCGTAAATTTTACTGCAAAAAATTGAATTTTGTGAATAGTGGAGTTGGTTGATGTGTTTTTAAATTGTTTTATAGTAATATTTATTGTACAGTTTTATAGGTGTTTAAATTTAGTTTGTAAAACATGGGGAATAAACAGAAACGAATGAAGAGAGGTGTAAAAAAATACTTCAAACAAAAAGGTTTACATTTATCAAGGTAAGTGTAAAGTTTTATCTACATAATTCATTAAACACTATAGCTTTAGTTACCTTTCATAAAAGTAGATAGGTACTGTTTATCAAATTCCTATATTCAAACAAAGTCGTAAGTATAACGCTTGTGTGTCATAGAGTAGTGAATGATCACAGAAGGTCCACGTCCACGCAATGAATTTCAGTCTATATAATTATTTTTTGTGACATGTTTTATTTTATTGCAGATTTTGTTCAGCTACAACTACAGGCGAAAACATTGCCAACACTGAAAATGCTCCTGAAGTAGGTATTAATTATGATTATAGGTTAGGTAATTGCTAGCAATTGGTTTATTTATTGATTACTGACGTAATTATTTTCAATAGTAAATATATATAAATAAATAATAATAGACTCATTTATATATTCATTATCACTTTTTATTATTATCTATGCGAGCTAAAGTGGGTTAATATAATAATACATACATTAACATTTTTTTTTAGGAATGTTTTGGTGAGATCAATCAAATAAAAAATTCACTACATATATCTAGTGAATCAGTAAGTTCCATCAGAGAAGTTGAAGGTGATTCCATTGATTTGGATGTGAATGTGAGTGTTTTTTTTTTACAAATGATGCATTATTTTTAACCGACATCAAAAAGAAGGAGGTTATCAATTCGGTATGTTTATATTTTTTTATGTATGTTCGGGCATAACTGCGTCATATTTGCAAAATTTTTTTTTTTGTTCTAAAGGGGTTTATTCCAAATTGGTCCTATTTAAATTTCATATAGATCTGATGATGAGTTTCGGAGACAGACAACGGAATTCTTAAAAAATGGCAGCAAATCAACAGCGATTGCTACTATCGCATAAATATGCATTGTTTTGATTTGATTGACTTTGAGAATACCCCAAGGATGATTGAAGTTCGAATTGGTGTGGGATAGGACCTATAACTAAAATGTGTAAAATAAAAACTTTCATAAAAAAAATACATACAGTCGAACATTTATAACGGTCTCCTTTTTGGAAGTCGGTTAAAAAGCCACCGACTTCCGAAAAATAACTTTTTTTTCGCAAGTCAGTGTCTTTGGACATGTATTATTATTTCTTGTTTAAGTTTTAGTTAAGTTATAGTTTACGTTTTTTTGGCGGTGGCAAAAAATTCAAATACAGATCCAAAGACACTGACTTCCGAAGTTAAAGTTATTTTTCACTCTGTAGTGTTTTTTTGGAAATCGGTTGTTTTTTTCTATTAGTATATTTTTATTTTACTAGTAAATATTTCAATACCTACTGCCTTCATTTTAGGAACAATACGATTTGGGCATTCGAAAACTAAGTTCTCTACCGGATGCTATGTCTCACAAATATGTTGTAAGGTCTGTCGAAGACCTTGAAGATTATTCAGCTCCTTGTGAAGTATGTACCATCGATCTGATCTTACAATGCACTGAAACATCTTGAATAATTTAATTTTAGCTCAAAATCATATTATGTATTTACAGGTGGACACGGCCGAATCTTCTAAGAAAGTATTTCAACTTGAAGGGCGAAGAATCCTCAATTTGAAAACATTTTATTCAAAATTGCAAGAGGTGTCTTCGCATGGACCTTTCAATTGTGGTCTTGGTAGCGTGGAAATGGTTTCTGAAAAACTAACTGGTTATAAATCAACTTTTACGCTTCAATGCAAATTATGCAACATGAAATTTTGCATCTCCAGTGATGAAAGTAGCGAAATGGACATCAATAATTGTGCAGTGTTAGGGACAGTAGCAATTGGTTGTGGTCATTCACAACTCCAAGAGCTATCTGCCTCTTTAGATTTGCCTACAATATCTCTTAAAATGTACCAAAAATGCCATGAGAACATATCCAATATGTGGGAAAAGATTTCAGTAAAAACAATGAATGATGCCGCGAAAGAAGAACGAGAGTTAGCCCTACTGCAAGGTAGTATAGATGAAAATGGTGTATCTATTATTGATGTTATTGTCGACGGTTGTTGGAGTAAACGCACCTATAGAAAAAATTACTCTGCATTATCAGGAGCAGCAGTCATTATTGGAAAAAAAACAGGGAAAATTCTGTTCATTGGTGTAAAAAATAAATACTGTTGCATTTGCGCACAGGCAGAGTATAAAAAAGTGATACCTCGTGAACACAAATGTTTTAAAAACTATACGGGTCCTTCAACAGGAATGGAGTCATCTATACTTGTTGAAGGATTTAAATGTTCCATTGACATGCACGAGCTGATTTATGGAAGGATGATAAGTGATGGAGATTCCGCCACATATTCCAAAATCCTTCAAACTCGTCCATACTGCAATACAACAGTACAAAAAATCGAGTGCAAAAATCACATAATGCGAAATTTATGTAATAAGCTATCACAATTGAAAACTGACACCAAGTATCCTCTGCGTTACAGAAAAAATATTACAGATAAAAAAATTAAGGGAATTAGATTTTCAATACAAAAGGCAATTGAAAAGCTAACATCTGATTTAGAAACTGAGAAACGAGCGCACGTTGAACTTCTTTATAACGATATATTGCTGGCTCATATACATGCCTTTGGTGACCATAGTTCTTGCAAAAAATATTTCTGCAATAAACCTAATACGGAAGACACTAGCGATGATGAATTTAGGACAAGCACTCTTTGGAGCAAAATTTGCCAAATTATGTCATACGTTGCCTCTCACGCACCCAGTCTCATACATAATGTGGAAAGTAATAAAGCTGAAAGTTACAATAGCATAATCGCTAAACTAGTTGGCGGAAAACGTATAAATTACAGCCTAAAAGGTGGATATGAAAACAGATGCAAAGGTGCCGCAATATCCTATAACACTCGTGCATTATTATCAACGACTTATAAATATGCCACCGGAAAAAGTCCTAAAGGAAAAGTGAAGCTGCTTGAGCAAAGAAGGTTACTGAAAAAGAAATACTGTAAAACAAAAGTCGTGAGAAAAAGGAATAGATTATTATTTAGCAAAGGGGAAGATGTTAATTACGGTGAAAATTGTGCTAGAGAGGATATAGTTCCAGAAATAATGGAGAGAGAAAAAAATACTTTCATCAATAATTTAAAGAAAAGCAAAGAAGAAAGAGAAAAAATTGAAAAAGAGACTATTTTACAAAGTTTATGCAGTGAATGGCTGGAATTGAGAAGAAAACTGTTAACAGCCTCAAACTTCGGCCGAATTATAAAAAGGCGTTCAAATATCAGTTGTAGTAACCTAGTGAAAGATTTACTATATAAAGATAGCATTAGCCACGTTAAATCAATAAAACATGGCACTGAAAATGAAAAAAATGCTCTTGATCAAATTTCAAAAGACACTGGATTAGATATACAACCATGCGGTTTATTTATCGACGACGAATTACCTTATTTAGGCGCTACTCCTGACGGTATATGTGTCGAGGAGAACATGGTAGTAGAAATTAAATGCCCTGATGCAGCTCACCAACTAAGCTTTACCGAAGCAGTTACTAAAAAAAAAAATACCGTTTTATAAAACTGATAAAACTGGTACAGTTATAATTAATACCAATCATAATTGGTATTACCAAATTCAGGGCCAGCTTCACATAACTAAAAAACCAAGATGCCTTTTTGGACTATGGCTGGGTGAAAATATTCCCATGAAAATAGATGTAATTGAAAAAGACGACAATTTCTGGAGAGACGTAATGGAAAATAAATTAAGTAGGTTTTATTTGGATTGCATACTACCGGAACTTATTGATCCAAGATATACAAGAAAAATGGAAATTAGAGACCCTATTTATATACAAAAAGCTGTGGAAGAAAACGCAAATAAACCCAAATTAGCCAAAAAAAGAAAAAAAAAAGATTTAAACCAAAATAAAAAAGAAAATGAATTACAAAAAGACGATATGCAAGAGAAAGAAGAAAATGACAAATATAAGGAAATAGAACGAAAAAAAGAAAAAGAGATGGAAGAGAAAAATGAAGAAAACGAGATCGAAGAAGGAAACAAAGAAAACATAGAACAAGATTTTGTCTGGATGTCAAAATTTCCAAAAGTAAATATATGTGAACACGGAGAAATAAGTGATGATGAAGAAGCCCAACCGAGCAAAAAAATAAAAATATTTGGTGAAAGAAAATTAAATTTTAGTGAGTTTTAGTTGTAATCCATTTGTTTATAAAAAAATATACAAATAATATGACAAACACTAGTGTTAATTATACTACCTACCCTACCTATATACCTACCTACCCTAGTTACCTACGCTACCTACCTACCTACCTTTTTTCTCGTCCTTAAAACCTTCCTCAGACTTCAACGAATATTTGAAAAAAAAAATTAGCTGAATTGGTGCCATTCTTGAGTTTTGCGCTTAGCAACACATTTAACTGTTCATTTTGATTTATATATAATTTAGCTAAAAAGATACATCAAGTCGTTTACCTCATGTTTCAAGTCAGGCTGATTTATGCTAAAGGTATAGTTAAACAATTTTACTAACAATAGCTCGAAAAGAACATCCATATCAATAGATAATAAATAAAAACAAAACTGAACCAGTTTATATGCGGTATACATAAAAATTAATTTAACTTTCACTATGACTTGACCTTCTGTGATTTCGATACTCTGTGACGATACTAGGCAAAGCGACGCGTGATGTCGGCGTGGGCCGCGCCGTTCCTTTTATGTTGCATGCGGGTAGCGGAGTGGCGCGGAGAGGGGTCGTTAGCTCCGCCCAAATGCTGAAGGTCCTTAGCGTGTACATAAGCCTTAAATGATACTCAAGGCCTTTGTTGCCCTCTACGTACGCACGGACGTAAAAATATCGCGGTGCGATTTTGTCGCGCACTGGATCTGTGTTGGACCGAGCATTGAGAATCCAACAGAATGCAATCCAGCACGTCGATTTGTACTGTTCAATTTTCAACTCTCGGCGTTAAGCACTAGGTACATCAAATAGGCCAGCACATCAAATCATCAATCATCAATGATCAATTTGTCAAATTTCTGTGATAGTTTTTCAACTTAAACCAAAAGATTAAGGTTCATTTTCAATTGGTAAAATTTGACAGTTTGGGATAGCTTGATGTGCTGGCGTCTGTACTACGTAGAAGATTCATTGAGAAAAAATTCCCGCCACGGCTGTATGTACCCACATTATTATCATCAATACCTACAACCCTCAATTCCTTTGAATGGCTTCTTCATGAAATAGTCATCACCCTAAACATAACTTACGAAAAATGTGGGTGTGCGTACCGACGCCAAAACATCAAGCTACCCCAATCTGTCAAATTTATTTCAGAAATTTCCATCTTTAAAACATAAGCATAAGCCGCGAGGTGTCCGCCATTCAGATCTGTGTGACGAACTGCAGCGAGGACGACATTGCTGCTGCGAAGCTGCTGCTATTCCGGTCGCTTAATAAAATCCACCAGATGGTGTCTCGTCGGCGCGACGGGACAAAGAAAAGTGTGCAAGACACGTCATCACGCTTCTGAAGGATACCGATCCTGATGACGTGCCGACGTTTGTGGCGAGGGATCTGAACAAGTTACCTCCAGTCACATTCGACCACGTCGACGTTACGAGCCTGCTGAAAGACATTGTGTCTTTGAAGGTTAGTCTAGCTGATGTGCAGAGGAACTTGGATTGGAGACATCCCAGATTACCGTCGCAGAGAACTCGATGAGTTGCGCAACTCTGTGGCGTTAATTGGGTCACCGGCACGCGTAAACAATGTAAATACGCGTCGAGGTGTCGACTGCCCAGACACATCGGTCACGAGTTTTGCGTCAACAGTTTTGTCGCCAGCGGCGATTGCTGAGTCTGCGTGTTGCGCTGTAAACGTGATGCCTCGTGGCCCCGCTCCCGTCCCCGCAGCTCCTCCCCGCAGCGCTGCCCGACCGACGCGACTATCTGACTGGTTGGTCACTGTGAGCACCCCCACTGCTCCCCCCGCAAAGCCCGTGGCTACAAAGAAAACGAACCGGGCTGATGATGACGGCTTCGTGACGGTGCAAAGGAGGAAGCGCCGACAGAGTAGCTGTAAGAACCGTTGCGGCAAGGCTCCTACGGAGCCCAACGAAAAAGCTGCGAAGCCGAACACCCCGGTGTATATTTCCCGTATCCACTACACCACCGGCGCGGAAGACATCATGAAGTACGTGCGCCATAGGCTGAATTACGCACCGAAAGTGCAGCTGCTGGAGTCGCATCGCAACGTCAATTTCAAGGCGTTTGTGGTGGGTATGCCAACATGCTACCTGAATCTGGTGATGGAAGAAAGCTTTTGGCCACAGGATGTGGTATTTCGTCGCTTTCGCGGGCTAGTGCCACCGGAACGCACAAAGACTTAGTGCAAAAAAGTGATACCTACTAACATAGTTTCAAGTTTTATTTACCAACTTACTAACATAATTTGTTATTTTAATATGTAGATTTAGGTTATGTTATTTACGAGTATCTATGGGTCTTTGTAACCTGAAAATAAATGGTTTATAATTATTATTATAAGGTTCACGTTCAATTGGGAAAATTTGACAGCTTGGTGTGCTGGCGTCTGTAGTATAAGGTAATTAAGCCTCTGCCTAAGCCTTCGAGGATTGGATAAAAACAGGCGTGATGTTATGTTATCTTATAGAGGCATGAGAAACAGGGTGTGGAGTTCACTCATCCTCTATAGAAAAGGGAGGATCCTCCGACCAGACGGATATATAATGTCTGGTGGCCAAATTTACTGCTCAACGGTTGTTTTTTTGTATAGAATCTCGCAGTTGTCGTCTCGCAGGACAGCAAGTTGGAACAGGCTGGATCTGATAAAGATGAACATTATTATCGGGGAATTTAGCTACAGGCTCCGATACTTCGTCCGGGGCTAGATATAGCGCTTTTTTTCTTGTTCAGCCCTGAACAGAATTATTTAGCCTCTAGCCCGTAATCTAGACAAATACGAAGCCTATGGCCTTACCAAGACACACGCGAAATCTATATCCAACATTCATTTAGACTGAACAAGGTTGCGCGCAATGAGGCCCAAGCCGTTAAGCTACGTTACGTTAGCGTTAGCGTACTTAGCGTAAGTGAAACCCTTTGGGACGAATTATATGAAGACTGCTATTTGGAATGTTGGTAATTAAAATATTATGATTACCTAAACAATATTTTATAATCCGGTTTGATGTATTTTATTATTAACTAGCTGTGCCCGCGACTTCGTTCGCGTGCATGTCGGAAAACAATAATGTGTCGCTTTGACGGTGTAGGTACCACTCCTCCGATCTTCCGATCTATCCTGGTAGGAATCTACCACAGCTTTCGAATGCAGTCCAGAGCCTAGAGACAAAACACATTACTCTTGGCGTTCACGCTAAACGGTACGCCAAAATGTATGGGAATGACATTACCTGCGGAAAGGACACGGTAATGTCATTCCCATATATTCTGGCGTAGAGTTTAGCGTGAACGTTAACAGAAAGGTGTTTTGTCTAGGCCTGCAGGCGTCTTTAGGGGTTATAATGATATTGCGACGAAGTCTCACTCAGATTTTTAAGAATAAATATAGATCAAAGCGCCTGGTCGAGGCTCATTTTATAATAAATGTGCACCTGCCGTAGGTACAGTAAAAGCTCTTTATTCGCGAGGTATACGTTCCGTAAAATACCTACCGCGAATACAGAAACCGTGACTATGGAATGGTAATTTATATGGGATTATAGGGGATACGTTCCTAAGTGACAAAAAAAAAACAATTTAATTGAAGTTTTTGACCATATTGACTAATTGTATGAGCGTGATATGGATGCAAGCGACTCTCCAAGGCGTAAACGATCAAGCATTTCTATGCGTTAAACAGATTTTTACGCGTCGAAAATCGTTTTTAAGTAAAAAAAAATTTCAACATTTTGCAATAAATGGAAAGATGAAACAATAGGTAAAACACGCAAAGCGGCTCGTACCAAAGGATGGAATGTCTATTAAGTCGCAGCATTTATAAATGTGGGGGAGGCCTATGTCCAGCAGTGGACGTCTTTCAGCTGAAATGATGATGATGATGATATATAAATATACTTTATGGTGATGAGGTTGGTTTCATTATGTTTGTTTACATTCTCAAAAAACTTTTTTCAAAAAAATACCAACCGACTTCCAAAAAACACTACAAAGTGCAAAATAACTTTAATTTCGGAAGTCGGTGACGTTGGATGTGTATTTTAATTATTTGTCACCGCCTTCCGAAATTAAAGTTATTTTGCACTTAGTAGTGTTTTTTGGAAGTCGGTTGTTATTTTTTTGAAAAAAGTTTTTATTTTTCACTTTTTTGTTACCTACCATACACCAATTCGAAATTTCATCATCCTTTGGGTCAAAACAATGCATACTTATTTATGTGATAGCAACATTCGCGGTAGATTTGCTGTAATTTTTTGAAGAGTTCCGTTGTCTGTTTCCGAAACGCATCATCAGATCTATGATGATGGGACTCCCTTTTCCGCACGTAGACTCCCATTCGGTCCGTTGTGCGTGCATCAGATCTATATGCAGGGCCCAATCTAAGGGGGGCAAGCCGGGCAAATGCTCAGAGCGGCAAAAATGAGCGGCGGCAAAATGTATACTTACAAACATACTTTTTGTATACTTGTTCAGAAGCCGTAGTAGACTAACGTATGTGAATATTATATAGTTAACTGACGTGGTGTTCTGAGTCATATACCTAGAATGCAATGTTAGATAAATATTTATTAGTTTTATCAATCAAATTAATACAAATAGAGGGGAAGAAATCTCATTTTTAATTGTAAAAGTCTTAGTAGCGCCATCTAGCATAATATAGCAAAATTAGAGCGGCTAGAGGAACATCTCCATAGAAATTCTTAATCTCTAGCGTCAGTAACGCCATCTAGGTTTGAATAGCAAACATGCAAAGACAACAACTTGATTTCGCACGAAATTTGATAATGTTAAATTTAAATGCGTGTTTACAGCATTACTCGATTCAAATAATGGGAGTTTTGGGAGTAAAGAGTTGTAAATGCTTATGTGCTAATTTTCGTGATGTTAGTTTTCGAGGTGAGGAGGGGTTCAAGCGAGGTCGGATGGTGAAAGTCAGGAAAAAAAATCCAAAATTGTGACCATAACTACTGGTGGATTTGAGTAAATAGATAGGTTTTCACACGGGCAACTGTAGTTATGTCGATGCTCTTCCGAGCAACATCGCTTACAGAGAAGCATTTTCTTAGTTAAAACAAGTTTAAAAATGTATTTATTTATCCATTTGGCATCTCCAACAAAGGATACATTACCTACACAGGAACAATAGAAATCACAATAGTAAAATATTGACAATTTTAAAGTCGCTTCTTTAAATATAATTATTTATTGGTCTACAAATAAATGTATGGCTGAACAAAAGAAACACTGAAACATTTTTGATTACAATTTACAATAAAAAGGCATCGTAACTGAGAGTCGCGGAGGATCGCTCTGTTACGTCCATTATCCTCGGGATCGTGCTCTCTCTCTTCCTGCTGCCTGCGTCAGCAGCGGGGAGAGAGGTGGGGGCGCGCGCGGTATGGCACTACGTAGCTACAACATCGTACTTACTATGTTCATAGAAAACCCGTGCTATACAATTAAATAGTTTTTTTTGCCTGGTTTGGTTTTTTTTTCAACAGCGCTTTTAATGTGGATAATGACCGACGTTACGGGGCGTAGGTAATGGTAACATTCGCAGCGAGCATGTCTTTACGCCGTGTGCTAAAATCAGTGTTGCTCGCTCGCATGTTTTGCCGTAGGTACTACTGACTGCACGAATACTTGCTTGGTAACATATTAGGTGCATTTTGACCCGTGACGCCGGTCAGTATCCACCTTTACAGCGTGATCTTTCTTCATCGTGATAACGCCATGGTCCCACGGGCCGTTAACTGACAGGTGGCGTCAGGTGTTACTGCACTGCTACCTGTCGAGGCCTATCGCAGTCCGTGCAGAGCATTCCCACTGCTGTGGTTTTATTCAGTGGTCAACGTTTGATAAACAAAGCTAAAAGACACGCGCCTGTACGGGCCGAGATAGGCGCCCGCCCCCGCGTGGAATAATGCTTCAGCACACTCAACCAGACGCGCAGTCGATTTATTGAGTAAGTACAGTAAAAGCTCCTTATTCGTGCTTCCTTCATTCGCGTTTTGACTATTCGCGGATTAAAAAAATGCGACCCAATTCCTATATCCGCGGCTAAAGATTTATTTATTTGCGGGTCTAATCGGTACATCAGTACATACATATTAACAAATAACAAAAAGGATTCCAATAGGTATCCAACCCAATATCCTTTGTAAACGCGTCGTCAGATGGACTATAAAAAAGTGAAATAGACCTTATTACAACTTCGCCTAAAGTACATTGTCAAATGATATCGCCGCTGTATTGGTTCGGCCTTTGACATCTACAATAGCCGCCTTCGCCGCGGTCGGTGTTTTAACCGACTTCAAAAAGAAGGAGGTTATCAATTCGACATGTTTATATTTTTAATGTATGTTCAGGCATAACTCCGTCGTATATAGACGGATTTGCAAAATTCTTTTTTTTTTTCGAAAGGGGTTTACTCCGAAATGGTCCCATTGAAATTTCATAGACAGGGCCCGATCTAGCTATTTAGCCGCTCCGGGCAAAAATAACATTCGCCGCCCTTTGCACTAACACCATCAAAGATGATATGACCATAATTATGTGATATTCTTGTAATATTATCACAACTTTTTATTTGAAATTCTTTAAGCTTTTTTGATTCGTGGGAATCAACCACCAACGGAAAGCGATTTTAGTAATCAGTATCATTACTTTTTGAAATAACACAGACACAGTAAGTAACATAAATGAGAATGACGTGTGTTAATATTAAGTATTCGTTAGTACCGTTTCACGCCAATAGATGTCGCTAAGTGTTTCAACATTACGTAAATAAATTCTTCTTGAACACTTTAAATTATTTAGATAGGTTGACCGAAGCGATTGCGATGAAACAAAGACTAATATAAACTCTGAGTTATAAACAATATTTGAGTATGAAAGATAACCATATTAGTTTCGTTCTTTTGACGTGATACTTGATCTATTCAACATAGAAACTGAAAAACCGAGCTACAGACAAAAATTTTGATAAGGGTTAAAATGTCATCTGTTGATTATCCCTTACCACCCCAAGCAATTATTTTCGAAATATTTTAAATGTACAGAAAAAGTTCCTTTACAGATTTATTATATGTATAGATATAGATATAGAATAGAAGATCTACACAATAGTTTTTCATACAATCAATTATATTAAAAACCTTTTTTTTATTTCTCGATATTTATAGTACCTAATTTAGATCTTTTCAAAAATAATGTGCTAATCTAGCCCTTTTTAAGACTCAATTTAGCCCAAAAACCTGATACTCAGTTGGCAACACTGCCTCGGCTGTGAGGTCGGAATTCGGAATGATGGGCGTACCTATTTGTATATTGTATTGGTGGCCCTGCTGCTTGTCTGGAGGAGGGCAATGAGGTCATCAGGGTCGGTAAGAATATGCCATAGACGGCGAACTTTACTGATTCTACTGGGGGTGTAAGTGGCGGCGCACACAGCCAGAGGGTTGCTATGGTTTACGGCTTTATCGAAGAAACGCTTGGTTTCATGGATTGAAGGATAGTGGAGATTTTAAGATCGAGGTGGAGGATTTCGTTCCGAACGAACCAAGGGGATCCCGCAGCCTTATGGATATGGTGGGGTTTTGCGTGTGCATGGACTGCACAGGCATAGGTTATAATTGGCCTAATGCACGCTGTGTAATTGCCTACGCAACTTGCACTTAAGTCACAATTTGCTACGTGTATTTGGGACGAAGTGGCCAGACGGTTGATGTCGGGACGTTGTTTTAATAACGGTCACTCTCAACTCAACTCTGATTGCGCGTTGCAGGATTTGTGTAACGTCAGCAGGCCTAGACAAAACACATTTCTGTTAGCGTTCACGCCAAACGCTACGCCAAAATGTATGGGAATGATATTATCTGCGGAAAGAACACGACGTAACCTTTCTGTCAAAATCTGTGTGTGGACGTGAGATTTTGAAATTGCCAGTAAGTCACCGGCCATTAAAGTCGCTGCGTGTGTATACTGTGTTTCTACCACCACTATGGTAGATATCTACATTACAGATCAGTCGGTTTATAGGGAACGTGCACGACGAAGGGTCTGGTTTGCCATCAGGGCCTAGAGACAAAATAAGTACATTTCTGTTAGCGTTCACGCCAAACATACATAGGTACATACATACTCAGCCTACAACGTTCCACTGCTGGGACGCAGGCCTCCTCTCAGTGAGAGGGAGACGCCAAACGCTACGCGAAAATGTATTGGAATGACATTACCTGCGGAAAGAACACGACGTAACCATTACTATACTTTTGTATACAGTTGGTATGGTTTTGCGTTTGTTTGTATTATGTTATGATTACGAAAATGTTACAGGATAAACTTATTAAATTTAAGTTTTACGTGTGTTGTGTTACCTATAACTACGAATATGTAACAGACTAACAGTTTATAATTCCGAAGGGACTCTTTACTCTCGTTTTGCGAGTCGTATTACGTAACGTAGATACATAAAATCATTTTAATAATAATCCGTTGAACGAAACGCGAAAACGACTGCGGTTTGTTGTGTAAGTGTAATATCAACTGTGAACTAGTTAGTAACTAGTAGTTACGTACAGAGGCCAGCACATCAAGCTACCCCAATCTGTCAAATTTCTTTGATGGTTTTTCAACTTTATGACTAATTGATAAGGTTTAAGTTCAATTGGGAAAGTTTGACAGTTTGGGATAGCTTGACTTGCTGGCGACTGTACATACATACGTAAAATAATCGTTACATTTTTGTCCACGAAACTAGTTACACGATTATCAGCCTCGTAAGCACAAGCAGTTTCTGAAAACGATTACGTTAAATAACGCACACGTCTAGTGGAGGTGGAGTGGTGGCACAAATCAGAAGTTTCCTCGCAATCATTACTTGAAATTTACATTTCATTTTATAAAATAATCTGAAAAAAGAAAAAAAGGCATAATTACTAAGTGAAAATGTATTGTTCTGTTTCTGGATGCTCGAACATTTCAAAGAAAAATAAATTAAATTCTATTGCTTTCCCCGGGATAGTACTCACTTTCTTTGGTTATGTGATATACGATAAAAGTGGATTAATGCAGTAAAAAAACACGTGTATGAATTTCAAAACATTTAGAAATTACTTAATAATGGTATTTGTAAAAAGAGCTAAGTTTTGTATGTAGTACATACATATTACTATTCAATACAAACAAATCAGTGAGTAAAAATAATCTCAAATAGTTAGTTTTCGGTATATGTAGGATATCTGGAGAATTTATAAAGTAAATAAGCACAAATCAGCTTACATTTTTCAAATAGGCTTGCCTTACAATACATTTACAATTTGCACTTCTAATGTTTCTATTGCAATCACGCTGAAAAAGAGGCCACATCATTCTCCTGCCCTTATCCCAATTTATTTGTGGTCGGCGCAACATGTCTTTTTCTTCCACACTTCTCTATTAGTCGTCATCTCCGTAGTCACACCCTTTCTAACCATATCATCATTCACACAGTCCATCCATCGTTTTTTTGGTCTCCCCCTACTCTTATAGCCATCGACATTCATACTCAAAACTTTCCTCACGACATTTTCCTCATTCCTCCGTATCACATGCCCATACCATGACAACCGATTTCCACACAACTTTTCATTTATCGGTGCCACTTTCAGGCTTCCTCTTATGTACTCATTTTTTATTCTATCCATTCGTGTAACACCACACATTCCTCTTAACATTCTCATCTCGGCTACAAGCAATTGCCTTTCATTCATCTCTTTTGTGGCCCAACATTCTGACCCATACAAAACGGCAGGTTTTACCATGGTTTTATATACCTTCCCCTTAAGTTTAAGGGGAATATGGGAGTCGCAGATGGTTCCCGTGACCTGCCACCATTTCATCCATCCGGTGTTAATTCTGTGCTTAACCGTCCGATCTACTTCGCCATCACTTTGCACGAGTGAACCGAGATACCGAAAGTCGGAGCAGACTGGGAGAAGCACGCCATCAAGCGCTATGGCTCCAGAGCTGGAGAGACCGCCGAAATCGCAGAACATATATTCAGTTTTGGTTCTGCTGATTTTCAAGCCAACATTCTCCAGCTTCTGTTGCCACTTCTCCAATCTGCTCTGGATCTCGGACACATCTTCACCGACAAGAACAATGTCATCGGCAAACAGCATACACCAGGGTGCCTCCTCCTGTATGTCCGACGTCAGAGCGTCCATGATCAACAGGAAGAGGTAAGGAAGCCGATCCCTGGTGCAAGCCTACAGCCACATTGAACTCATCGTCATAAATAATAATGTAGACATAATATTTACGTGAAAAATGAGATCTAATTCGAATTTCATGATTCCAAACTGTTTCTTCTACATCTAAGACATGCTTGGACTCGAAGAGTTTTTACCTTTTGACATATTCTGACCACGCTGACGATCATTTGAATCGGCCGGAACCCATATTTTATCATTTTCATCATTAAAAACGGTTTAAATATAATGTAAACATTAACTTATACACTACGAATACGATCAGACAGATCAGAAAAGTTTCTTTTTAGATCACATCGGGGCGCTCGTGCCGATTTGTGCTGCCATCTATAGTTCGTTGAAGTTCCCTATCACCGCAAAAAAAAAATCATGTGTTTCATTTTATCAAATAGGATAGGCTATTAGTTTCTTAGCCCATTTCAAGATTATCCATTAATTACCGGACTGCCTGTTTACTGTTTACTTGCCATTTATAATTGCAGATTAAATAAATTGATTAAATAAGTTTGATGCTTCGCATCCACAGACATATAAACAGTTCGCATCTCTATTCTCATGGTTTATTAGTTTGATATTTGGCTAAAAGGTCTCTGTAACCAGGCCTCCATTAAAAAAAAAATAGTTTGACATTTGACAATGACAGTTTTGACGAGACGTTTGCGGCTTTTTGGTTGTGTAGCACCTTGGTGTAAACAAATTAATTTATAAATCAGTAAATGCTCTCCTCGCTACGTTTTCTGTAATAACAATGAATGCCACAAGTTTATATGTTTCTACTTGTCGACTAATAATCTTGGCGGAAGCGGCAGATAAGTCTTCATGGACAGATTTGTTTCGTTTAGTTCCTTATTTACGACAATCTTTATCTTGCACAGTGTGTGGTAACTTATTAAAGGAGCCCTATACTCCAACGAGCGCCAGCTGCCAACATCATGTTTGCAAAAAGTGTAAAGGTGGACGAAAAAAACTTAAGCCTTCTTGTAGTTGGTGCAAAGATTATGAAAGTTATGGTGAAAACTTACAGCTACGTATACTTCTGCAGTGTTATAAGAAATTATGCGAGTACTTTATGGGGACAGACGTCTATAAAATATTATTGGACGAAGATGAAATAGCAGCAGGAGTTAATGGAGGCACAGTTGCAAGCTCAGGGTTGATTGACTTAATACAAGAAGGTGCTGGGTTCTCGGACGACTACAAGAGCACGGCTGGTCTCTCCAAGTCGGCGTACAGTATTCTACCGTGTGTGTACACTAACTCTGCAGGCACACAGACCCACGCTGCATCAACATCTAGTAACTCAGATAACAGAACCTCTAAAGACTCTCCTAACTCTAGATCTACATCAAATGGATCACCATTATATTCTGTTTTGTATGCTGGTTCTGGAAATAAAATTACTATTAAGAGAAAAAATGTTGATGAAACAGATTCACCTAATAATGATTCAGGATCAAGCCGGGATAGCAAAGTAAGTAACTTTACTAAGCAAGTGGAATAAAATTAATTTTCTCATGTTCCAAATAAACTGGTAAATAACTTTATTTATTAATAAATGATTACCTATCTTTATAATTTCAGTCAAGCCAACTAGGTTTTAAAAAGCCTTCTAACAGGTCTCGTAGTTCAGCTAGCAGTAAAAGAAAAGGTTGTAGATGTGGCAATGCCACTGCTACCCCTGGAAAGTTGACATGCTGTGGGCAGAGATGTCCTTGTTACGTGGAGAGCAAACCATGTACCGAGTGCAAGTGTAAAGGCTGCAGAAATCCTCACAGACCTGATGGAATGAAGGTAACATACACTTAAAAAATTATTAAAGAGTAAAATAACTAAATTAAATAATCTGGCCAAAATTTTAATACACACATCCGCAGTGTTAGTTACATATATTTTGTCAATGTGTAAGTAATATGATATGCTGAATGCTTCAGGTCCGGCCGCACATACCTCAACTAGACAGCATACAGCTGACCCTCAACACAAACCCAGACACATCACCATCATGCTCCGGTTCTCTCGACAGCCTCGATACTGACACCCTCACTATGGAGGCTATGGAAGAATCTCTAAATTATACTGCAGATCTCAAGTCTTCCAATATTAAAGGTATTAAATTGCGCATTGAAATTATTTTTGTCTTATTAGTTGTTACAAGAAAGCTTGTAAACTTTTTCTGCACTACATTGTCTTGTGTTGTTTAGTTTCAAACTGGATTACAATGTATATTTGTGGCTGTTACAGTATACACAAGTCAATTACAAGAAGTATCTCCGTCATTACCTGCCACCATCATGATGGACGAGGAGTTTGTTGGATCGGGGGAGGAAGAGATGAGCTCCCCGCACGACTACGCTCTCGCGTCGCCCAACGACATGCAGGACATGCAGGACATGCAGGACATGCACGACATGGACGACATGCACGACATGCATGGAATGCACGAGATGCACGACACGCAGGATACGCAGGACATGGACGAGCGCGAGCTGTCGCCACAGTCGCCTACCTCGCAGGACAGCGACATCGAGGTGGATGTATGACATCAACTCTCCCTCGCGAGTGACTAGGACCTCTCCTCCATCTGCTTACTGACAGTTTTGCTGATACATGTGACAGTCACTCGTCGCGGCTGTAGTGCTAGTCATATGCGTGTCTCACTGGTATTAGCTGTAAGTTAACATTTATACTATTGTAGGACAGTCTCTGTTGTATGCTATATATGAATGATTTAATTATTGATTGGCTGCCTGATTGATAGTTGGAACAATTCTCTCTATCTCATATGATTAGAATTATTTGTTGGGTCCATTGTATTAAAAATAATAGGCGTTGTGTGCATAGGTTTAGCAGGAACTTATTGAGTACTTAAATATCCAAAGTATAATGTCTCACTTTGACAATGAGGAAAGCAACATTTACTCATTAACATGGACAATGTAGTTAAATTTAGTATTACTATTCTCAGTTAAACTATAATTATCAATGTATGAATGATTGTCATAAGAATACTTAGTGCGACTATCTTTTACAATATAAGCTTGATAGTATTTTACTTTTTTAATACTGTAACATATATTTTACTAGATTTATATTTTAAGAAATATGATCTACTAATATTGAAATGGTCTTAAAATGTAATATTCTTTCCTTGACTCAACATAAAAGAAATAATGCCACATTGAAAGCAATACCTTGATGTTGTGTTTTATGCCTTATGACTGGTTAGTAATAGGTAAATGAAGGATGTTTATATTCATTACACATAACGCATAGGGAGTAGGTAGATACCAAGTTGTTACTTGCAATAATGGTCTTCCCAAAGATTTCATTTTAATCTGATTTCTTTAGGAAATATTATAACTCATAATGTTGTAAATAATTTCTTTGCTTAGAATCATGAACTTGTTATATCTTGTTTTACCATTAATTAATTAATACTTTCAATCAACTTGCGCAATTAATTCCTCCAGTAATGTCGTTTTAAAATCGTTTCAATATAACTAGCAATCAAGATATTTTTTTATGATTTACATTATGATTTTATTAAATAATATAACTTTTAATTAAAAGACATGAAAATTACTATTTAATTAAGAACAAAATGATTATTCTGAAATGTTTCCATTAGTTGTCTGCTTATTAAAATAATCTTAAATGACTACAAAGTAAACTGTGATACTGCTGTCACCTTTCATTTTATAATTTCACAATTGTTCCGAATAGAACTTTGTTATATTTATGTAAAGGTGGGTTTAGACTAAACGAACAAGACCTAGAACATTCTTGTGTTGATGTTCTTGACATTTTAGTTTACCAATAAAGGAAAGTTCTGTCCCTTGTCCACAAAAATAATTTGGTAGAGTGAGGATAGAATGTGCACTCGCTCGTTTGGTGTAAATCAACCTTTATATCAAAGCTTAGAATAATAACGGCACTGGAGTACAAAACTTTTATAGCTCTTACTGTAAATAATCTAAGAAAGCAATTATTATCATCTCATCAGCAAGCGATGAAATTAAAAGTATTTTTTGTTATATCCATAGGTACTTTTATTTCTAAACCCAACACTAATATAAAATTTGATCAATAAGGGCGCTTTCACATTTTAGCTTGAATTTGAACGTTTGACTCGAGATTTGATAAATGATTATTGTTTAGATATACCTAGCCAAAAATTAAAAACAAACATATGTCCTAGAAAATTTCATAATTGGTTTATGGAGTGTTCTAAACAAATATTTGTATTTGTTTACATTCGGTAAAATCCTTGTCTTGGCAAATGATGTTTCATAAAATTGTACAGTCGCCAGCAGGTCAAGCTATCCCAAACTGTCAAATTTTCCCAATTGAACATAAACCCTATTCTTTTGCAATAAAGTTGAAAAACTATCAAAGAAATTTAACAGATTGGGGTAGCTTGTTGTGCTGGCCTCTGTACTTTCAGGCATCTTTAGATGCTTTAATACATGGAACAAATAATAGTTTAGTAATTTATAAAATGTCCATGTCTGTGCCTTGTTCTTTGGAATGCTTAAATCATTTTTTTTTGTTTCATACAGTAATGCACCAAAAATAATTCCGCAAAACAGAGAATTTATATACTTCATGTATGTATAAAATAAATTAAATTAAATCTAAAGTAAGCGTACAATAATTTAAATAGAAATAATACATCAATCAGTTTCATCATCTTTCGCGTGTGTCTGTGTTATATCAGTTATGGAGTTCCAGACTCTTTCAAACTCACTGCTGAGCGCGCTGAGCACGGCGCCGTCGGAGCTGAGCAGCGTGGCGCCGCAGTTAAGGTTGAGAGTCGCGGGCGCGTAGTCGAGCGAGCCGAGCGCCGCCAGCGCGTCTTCTCCGCCCGCGTCGTTTAACAAAAACTCATGCTTCAGCCGCACGCACGTCTTTATCACCTTCACTTCAATCCCATTTTGAGCAAATAACTGCAGATTGTGGAAGTCATCGCTGCTGTGTATGGCGTTTCTGACATTCACTTTGTTCTTTTGATGAACATCGACCAGACATCTAGCCAGGGTCTCGCTGGCGAGGCTCGGCACGCACACGTCCACTGTCGTGCTCGCGTGAAGGATGACGTAATAAATACAAAGCAGATTATTCAAACCTAGTCGTCTAGTATGCTCTTCGTCCTCGGCTCCATAAAATAACATTTCGTTGATCGCGCTGTCGCATTGCTTGTTGTTACTTCTGAACATACTTATTTCTAGCATTTTTAAAATGAATTCACGGATAAGAGACCCTCCAGTACACAGAGCCGATTTCAAAGCTAGTTTATTCATTTTGCTTATTTATATAATCCAATATCACAAGATTACTGTTAAAATCTACGAATTTGCTCCTCTCATGGAAGAGTATAATTTTCCAATAATATTGTTCTCTGTGTTCTGAGTACCCATATTGTAAGAAAAAGGTAATTTGATGTTAGACCTATTTCATCCGCAAATGAAGGTACCTATTTTCCTTAAACCTATAAAAAAATAAAGTAGATAGGCATTTGGCAGAACAGTTGAAAGTGCAGGTTTTGACGTTTCCTTTTATACTAATATTTTTAATGTTTTCTAAGGGAAGTAGTCGATTAGTGTAGTATTATCCACGTCGTTTTGTTATTTCAATGGTTTGGATATCATTGCGAGCGTAATAATGTCTCAGCCACGGATTCGCAAGAACAGTGGTGCAGAAATGCCGCGCGCCCGCACCTCCGCAACGAAGGCGTCCGGCGACTCCATGGCGTGCTCCATCCACCCACAGCAAGAGATTCTTCCAAGCAGGACCAAGAATAAGATTCCCAAAAGTGTGCGCTACGATTTGGAGAACGCTTTAGTCGGTGTAAGCGCCTGCCAATAAACGTATATCAAAATGTGACGCAGTTTTATGAAACTAAAATGAATTCATAAGTTGCGTTATTGTTGTAGTAGGTATTTTAACGTGATTCGTTCTATCTACATCTGGACGAAGCGGTTCCATGTTCCATTTGTTTCCTGTAACCGCCAGGTATCCCAATGTTGCAAAGGGTGTCGTCGCTTCTCTATTATTTCCATTGAAATTCAAAACATGGTAGGTATCATATGAGATACTTCTCGAAATGAACCCCTTTGCTCATCACCATCATTCAGTCAAGAGATTCCACTGCTGGACATAGGCCTTGGCCAATCATTGAGACAACGCCCCTGGGCGGTTCTCTCGTCCAGCTAATTCTTGCGACCTGCAACTCTATTCTGCTTATCAAGGTGATTTTTTACAGAATAGACGGCAGGTCATTGGTCCGGTTCTGCTCTTATACTAGCACAAAGAGTTTGTACTAAGCTTGGTTATCATATCCTATCTACAGATATTTCGATTGTGGTTACAGCTATGTGACGTGTGGTTTGAGGAGATCAAGCCGCACCTGGTACGCAATAACATAAAGCTGCACGTCAACGGCAGCAGCGCTGGCGGTGACCACGAGCGCCCGCCTCCCGCGAACCCAGACTGCGCCCCGCCTCCGTCGCCCCTCGCGTCCGGCTGCTCACACCTCGACCCAGGTGCTGCCCCTGATGTACGAGCCTTGCTTCAGCTCCGACATCCTACAATGACTACTATTCTTAATCCTCCACAACTTCTGTAACAGTCAGTAAATTTGCCTTTGGACTTTTACCTTACAGTTCTAACTAATCTGTCTGATTTTTGTGTATGGATATTTTATCGCTTTACCTTACCAAATTTTTTTTTTTTTTTTTTTTTTTTTTTTTTTTTTTTTTTTGGGTGGGAAATCACAGTGGATGAATAGGTAGGTACTTAGAGATTGGTTTCGAAAATATACGGATGAATAATGTTTTTGAAGGCCGTATTTAACGATTGTTATGCCTAAGTGAATGTATATTGTCATGTGGTGTGCAGCGTCTTCGCCGGGCTGCGAGTTGTGTCGGCTCCTCCTCAACGCCGCCAACTGCATCGAGAGCGCCGTGTGCCAGGCTGCGCACGCTCAGCCGTCGCCCACTGTCGCCGCTGCTGTCAGTGCCGCAGACGCCACGCGATTGCCCTCAGGTAAAACTTCACCCTTTTAGACAATTTATTTCTGGACGTAGGTACCTACCCTTTAAAAAATGATGGGTGAAAGATAGGAATGGAGTTGGTGACAGAGTCCGTGGAAGGTAGCAGCTAGGTATAGCTGGATGATGACAATAAAGATTATAATACAAGTATAACGACCATATAATAGTACCTAATTATTGTTTCTACCTGTTTGGGGTTGATACACTATTGCATGACCACTAGGGATTTCCTTAGAGAGACCATGAGGTTGCTGGTTGGCTGCAGACCTTAGCCGGAGGTGGGCTGGGTTTTACCTTCTCATTGTCATAAAACGTAACTAATACCGCCAGTCTCTTGGGTAGGTACATTATCTGTTGACAGCGATGCGGATCAATTTTACGACGCTAGGTATATTTTGGTTCGTGAATAGTACCTACCTATTAGTTAAGTTTATAATTATTAATTAGTTAGTAGTATAATTATTAATTAATTAGTTAGTTAGTAGTCTATCTTTCTAAAATACAAATAATATGATCGTACTGACGACAATGGAATTTATCTATTCTAGATTCAGTCACTCAACTGTGAGAAGAAGAAACTAAAGCGGCGTTGCATCCGTAGAAAACATCGCATATTCCAACCACAGCCACAGCCGAACTGGCGAGTGCCGCGCCTGTGCCGGACCTACACCGTGCTGAGCCACGCCGGAGCCGGCCCCGGCAGTCGTACGACGATGATAGCCTCGCACCGGCCGCCGCCGCGTGATGACTATGTACGCGAACACTTTAATTCATTTTTGGAAAGATTTATTAAAAGTACCTAATTTGTGGATTTGGCATATTATAATCTGGTTTAATTTATAATGTAATCTCATAAATTACATATCTTACGAGGCAACAATTTTTGGTCCTAACACCCAACTCAAACAGAGGCATAATAAGCAAACAAAATTGAGGTCACACATAATCAGCACCGCACAGCTAGGGCACCGCATCAGGGAGTTTCGCAGTACGAGATGGCATCTCGTGGATCTCTTTTTCCTCCATGCAGGCCCTGCACAGTAGCCTGTCTGTGACTTCTAGGTACCTATGACTAAGAGACGTTTTTGAAATAGGTATAATGCATAAATGAGATGAAAGAATTCCGTAAAAAAGTAAGTTCAAAAAGTAAAACCGTGGTTGTATGCCATTTACCTTTGTATTGTTTTGTTAGAGTACTTTGCTTTCAAATGAGAATATTTTCTTCTGTTTCTTCTTGTTTGTAGAGCGTGATTTTACAGTCGGGTTTTAGTTTATGAATTTACTTTTTAATTAAATTATTTTGGGGTTAGCTAAACAATTTGTTACTAAAACGATACTTTGAAATGAAGTTAAAGCAATGATCACTGCAAGATGTCACCAAATTGGCCTGCAGGACCAGGGTATTACGCTCCTCGGCCGATCACCAGTCTTGGCCGCAGGGTGAAGATCAGTAATGCACACACCTATGCCGCTTTTACATCGTTTTTATGAGTTAACACTCATTACTAACATTTGCGACACTTGGCACACTGGGTTCTTGCTGCTGGCATGATAAGTTCTACGACTACGACCAGCTTCATGCCAAGGGATACCAGAGAAAGTGCCTCGCTCCACGTTTCAGGATGGCACATTAAGGGGCTTTTTATAATGTCCTTTGCGCACGGGAGGTTTGTGCGGAACCACTTCGTTGCGCACTCGTTCATACGGCGCCGAAACAAGATAGATTCGAACTGACGACCAGGGTCGTCAGTTCGAATCTAACGACCAGGGTCGGTGTCACGGTACTTTGCACCCCGAAACGGGATATCCAACCAGTCACCAGCGGCAGCGGTGCAACTTCTTCCGCCGTGATAGATGTCATAAGCCACGCTTCAGGTCAATCCGTAAAACAGCCAACAGCGGTCTGACAATATGTGAAATTGTCTGAATATGGCAGTGATCCTGTGGTATGAATGTAGACATAACAGAACGTTTTTGATGCGATCGGAGAAGTCATCATTCCATCAGCGGTGCGCAGATGTGTGGCTCCTCACCTTACTGCGTTGGCACTGTAAGCATTGTCATTGTCGTCAGTCGGGTGTTAAATAAGCGGCGAGACGTATCGCTCAGCCAGGGTGACTCAGACCATGTCGTCGATCGAAAGCTGCTCGACGGAAACGTAAGGTAAGTTATGGGCGAGGTCTATCCGTTGCAAAGTATGGAAGTGTCAGTTCCTGGAACAAGGATTTTCCTGAATTTCAAAGATGAACCCTCCTCTTTGAGTTTGTCGTCTCTCTCTCGACTCTGTTAGAGCTTGGTTAGTCCTCTTTCAATGAAGTGGATTTAACATACATTCGGTGCCCGTAATATATCGTATGTCGTTGGTAAATTGCCTGATAAAAGTTAATTGGTAAGTAGTATTGAGCTTGACACGACGCTGCATGAAGGCTTAATACCAGGGGCTTGTGGTCAATAAAAAATGCTGCATTTTGCACTTCTAATGCTGAAAGTGCTAAACACTCTCGTATACAGATAGAAGTTCCTTAGCATAAGCAGGCCACTGAGATTGTTTGTCTGTTAGATTTTTGCTGGAATATCCTAGAGGTAGCCCGTTATAATGGACTTTCTGCTGTAGACATGCACCTATGTGCATGCCGGACGCATTGGTAAAAACACCTAAATTTGGTAAAAAAACCTCACAATTGGGGTGCGATAGAGTGGCAACGATAGTAGGCGCTCCTTGCAGTCTTCAAAAGATTTTTCGAGCTCGGGCGTCCCATGGAAATAATTTTGTGGCTTGGTTGTTAGTTGCAGTCATTGCGTCGACCCTAAACCTTATCGGCGTCGGGTAATAGTTAACGATGCCCAAGAACCTACGTACGACTGGCACGGGCTTAGCTAAACCGAAATACATTAAAGCACGGTTACGGGTTTCGCGAGGCAAAGCGTCTGTAGAATTGTATAATAAGGTAATAATCGTTACCTCGGCTGCCCTGCCTGCCAGGGGTGCGGGTTCGTTCGAAAGAGATACCGCCGCCCCTGGCATACAGGCTACTGAGGGAACACGGGTGGGTTTTAGTCAGTAAAAGTCTGACACGCCCTCCTGCTCCACTCAGAGCGGGAGAAGTTATTTGATGATTCCCACCAAAAAAAAAACCTCGGCTGCCCCAAGTAGTGTTGTCACTTTATATCTATTAGAGATGTGCGCCGATGAGTAATTTCAGCCGCGCCGCCGCCGCGCCGCTGCCTACATTTTTCGTTTTTCAGCGCTATCGGCGTCAAAATAAAAATATGTAATATTATAGATAATGAAGATAATTATACAAATAAACTAAACCCTAGAAATGTCTAAATATAAGCTGATTGGTTTATTTTGCCGTAGTTTTTTTCGCAAAATTTAATTAAAAACTATAATAATGTGAGCAAAATTTGGCCAGCAGGCAGGGCAAACTTGTTGAAGACTTAGGGGTCTTCAAACATAGCGGTATGGGCGGTCAGAAGACCTGGTATAGTTTTTCAAACGCTTGGCTTGGAGTATTGGGCATGACTCCCAAATAGACATATATATCTCCTTCACAACTTCGTCTCGCAGACCTTCGATGTGCATTTGACTCGGCAAGACGTGTAAGTGACTAATAAGTCTTGTCCTATTTTGGATATCACATTCCCGTCTCACCCTTCAGCGTAGTTGGTCTTCTTATCTCGGATCTGGACAGTCATTGTGGCATCTTCGTACAATACATCTCAACATTTCGATGTAGCGCCAGACAATTTGACATCGTTTTACTCGTAGATACGACAGAACTGCGCATATTACTATTAACTCCTTGTCATAGTATCAAAATTCAGACGCAACTGCTGATTGTAATCTTTGGTCTACTGTACAATTTGACACACAGTGGATGTGGTCTACGATACTGAAGTTCTTTTGAAACCCGGCTTAGTCTGGTCAGCCATCTTAAATTTCCTGGCGAAACAGTTCGTAAGACTCTGGAGAACAGTTTGCAGGTACACATGGTTCAAAAGTGAGATTGATCCTGCGACGGCCTAGAAAATTTTCAAATTTTCCATCATGGGTGTTGCTTTCATGGTTTTTAAAACATTGAAACCCCAACCATGAAGGAAAATTCTCGGGTTTTCAATGGATTTTAATTTTGACCTCTTACCATCGGCTTAAACACCCTGGAAAAACAGGAAAGCGACACACATGAGGAAAAATTAGAACATTTTGGTGTGTAGATTTATTTTCATTCTTATTTATGTACAGACGCCAACACATCAAGCTACCCCAAACTGTCAAATTTTCCCAATTGAACATGAACCTTATGTTTATGACATAAAGTTGAAAATCTATCAAAGGAATTTGACAGATTCGGGTAGCTTGATGTGCTGGCGTCTGTACATAAATAAGAATGAAAATAAATAAAAAAAGGTGCAGTAAAAATAATAAGACGAGCACTAATTTATTGACGTCTAATTGGACTGTTCAATTCCAGTGTGTAACTTGAACATTACTGGCGAATTGTGGGTTTACTCTACACCCCACCCAACCCTTTGAAAGAATACAGGCGTGATGTTATGCACAAATCTCATTTCCGCAACTCTTTCGCGCAACTATCTTTTCACGCAAGTGGGTTCGCGCAAGTGTCTCTAGCAGAAATGTCTTTCGCGCAAGTGTCCCAGATCCTTTTTTATTGTATTCACATCTCTACCCTACTATTACATGAAAATACCACCGGAGTTATTAAGTATAGCGACAAGACCCCCCGAAAGCGCCTAATCCCAAGAACCCTCTTCGAGGGTTTACTCTACCGCAAATGTAATGCCGGTTGACCCTCTTGGAGGGTCCACTAGCAATATTTATGGCGGCATAGCATACTAATATGAGCTCTATGAACAGCGGATGGAACCGAATGTGTTAAGGTAGATTTAGATTAGATAGATAGTAGATTTTGAGAATTGCCAATCTATCAAAACTAAAATGTACAATTTTATTTGGGCACCAAATATTTGTTTTTGATGAAATCATTTCTGAACTTTTAGTATCGTTTGATCGGGCCTCGCCGTGACTCTGTGATGAAGAATAAGACCACTCAAACGGAGGAGGCCCTATGTGTGAGCAGGGGATGTCAGTCCCGCAGCGCCAAATGCAGACCTGTCCCCTGCAACCCCAAGCGCAGCACCAACTGCAGCTCTGCCCCCCGCAGCAACTCCGACACCATCAGCCTCGACTGCGCTTCCTCCCCACTGATCGTGCTGCCACAAAGTAATGGCCGGTTTCGGCGGCCAGAAGCAACTATCGCTGAGATACCCCCCTTATTGCAGGATGTAAGTAGCAACATCCATTACGTTTTGTTGCTGAACATAGGTCTTTCGTATACCTACCTAGCCACAAGTCCACTAGCCAGTCGTCTTATGTCGACGCTGCTGTTTGTAACCGGGCAGTGTCTACTACCTACTCTACTAGGCAGTTGATAGGATGACTCCATAGCCTCTTTGTCTTAGATGAGTGTGATGCTTGGGCCCCATGCATCGCCGAGGCTAGTCCACACACCTTCACGAAGTCGGGACGATGTCAAGTATGGTTGGACAGCCATTGATCCATCGGCTCAAGCATCAGCAGCTTTGCTGAATGCGGCGATTAGTGGAATTAAGCAAGGCAGCTGAAGGTACCCCCCAATTCCTCGTCGTGATGGCGATGCAGGTGACCAGACTCTAGACGTGCCTTTATGTCCCAAGTACTAACAGCTATCATAGACCAATTTTGTAGTAACAGTCAAATTTGCCTTTTAACATAGAACAGGTACGTACCAAGCAAACAGGAGGTTTGAATTTCGAGGTATTTGAATTCCTGAAATGTAGTTCCGAAGTTTAAAGCCACACACTATAAAATTTTAAACTTATAAAATGTTCTTGTTCACAGGATTTAATAGATATTATAGCAGAAAGCAATGAAAGGAGGTTAAGATTGTTGTACAGCAGTTCGGAGAAGGACAACCGACCTTCGTTTATGAACTTATTTCCCAATCGTCAACAAGGGAAGCGTGGCCTAAAGAAGCTTCCTCCTTGGCGATAGCCACTATTTGTTAAACAATAGTTAGTACTAAACTAAATTGGCGAAGCTTTATTATTTTCCCCTATATTATAAACGTTGCTTAAGTAAAATAGCGACTGTTTTACCATATATTTTTGACGTTTAAACTGCTCTTAACTTTAAGCAACGTTTATTTAAACGCCTTTATTTTTAAATGTTTGTAAACCTGTCACTTTCTTCGGTTGAATGAGGAATGTTTGTTGTAATTTGTATTAGGTACGTCAGGTAAGCTGTTGGTTAGGTACTGCTTAATTATGAACATGGTAAAAATTTATAAAATATTTCCATCTTTTTATCATCTGATTCCTCCTAAAAAATACTGTTACCTTGGTAAGCAATTTATTAATGGGATGTTTAATGTGAAGTTTAGGGAGTCTCAAATTAAGGTTTAGGAACTACTGGTTTAATGAACTTGTACCATTTATTGTTGACCCAATAGATGACAGATTTATGTTCAGGACTTTCAGAATTTATGTTTAAAGCTTTGAACATTAATCTACCATCAGATCCTATGTTTATAGGATTTAAATTAAAAAGAAATATATCTCACACGACACTTTTGATTGGTATGTTTAATTTATATTTAACTTACATTAAATCTTACTTACGACTCTTTACAAAATTACAACAGACGTATCGACTACAAGGCTGATACAGGGTGCTTTTCACACGAATAAAATAATTTACAAAAACAGTCGTACATATACATCACGCTCATTACAAACTAAATAAATATCTGACACAGTCACCGTGCTTCGATCGCGACCGCGACAGCGCCCGCGCGCCGTCCGACCGGGGCCGAAGCGCGCACGCTCTTTGGATCCGAGTAAAGTTTGTGAACGTCCTCGCGTCACATTCGCACCGGCGCATTCGCTAGTTAGTGTGCTTCACGTAATCCGTCTCGAAGTAGGCAGCGGCGCCGTGTGCGCCCTTGCGGTCGAGCGCGCGCACTCGCACGAACAGGAACGCGGCCACCAGCGACGCCACCACCAGCACCAGCAACAGCATCACCAGCCCCGCCACAAACGACGGCACCGACATGCATATTGTCTCCGGATCGCTCGCCGGAGACTGTATGACGACGGTCTCGTTGGCCGCGGCATTGTTTAACGCGAAGTTAACGTCTCCAGGCGCTACCACCTGGATCGTTCGACTAGTATTGACGTCAGTCATTTCTTGAGCGTCACGCTTGTAAATTCTCTGTGGCGCAGACGTCTCTCGCCGCCTTCTCACTCCGACCAACCTCTCCGGCAGGTCCTCAACCGAGCGCGGCCTTCCTCCTAGAGTTGCTAGATTGACATGAGCGTCATCTTTCCTCTTAACTGTATTGTATACACCGCGACGGCCTGGAGGAGGTGGGGGAGGAAGATTGACTTCATCTTCGTCCCGCACTGGAGCCGGTGATGATGGACTGGGTGCGTTCGGTGTCGATGAGACTTGCGCTTGTGGTGGTGGTACAGCGTCATCGCGTTTCTCTGAGAAAGATCCTGTCGCATCCGCAGGATGTCGTGGATCCGGGAACGCAGGTGGCACACCGTAGTCGCCGTGAGGTGCTGGTGGCGGAGGACCATACTCACCGTGAGGCGAGTTTGGTACACCATATTCTTCAGCACCCAGAGAATTTCCACCTAACAATGGTACTCCGTAATCAGCGCCAAGACCGCCGCACTTTGGTTCAGGACAGTTATATCTGCACACTTGGATTACACACTGGAAGTGAACATTCATCGAATCGGGGAATTTAAAAGCTTGGAAATATGCAAAGGACACTACAGAAGCTGAAGGACCGAAATTCTTAATTTTTTGGAATTTGCTCATAATCTTAGGTCTCACAACACAGCCGTATTGATCGACGAGCTGGATGGGTGCTCGTTTGCCGTCATGTGCTACGCAGTTTCGGACTAACATGTCGAATTTGTTCTCGTCGTCTTTGATCGCTAGCACCATTGTCATAGTTTGACCTATTTTCACTATGCCTGACACTTCTGAAGCCCAAGGTCCTTTTCCAACCTGTATCTGCATCCAGCATTGCAGGTTGTCTCCGAGAAAGTTCGCCGTGACAGCGTGCAACATATCCACTTGGAATGGTCTAAACGTGACTGCCTTTTCGTAAAAATCGTACCACGTGCATCGTAATTTTCTTGCTTGATCCCATACCTCTTGAACATAAGGGTCGTATTGAACAATGATAGTGTTTTCTACATAGGAACCGCTGGGTGTCGGACTTCCATAAGCCGCAACATTATGATTGGCAGAGCTGCTCATACCGCAGCTATTGAGGAAGATTTCAAACGTCGCGCTGAGATGACCAGTTCCTGGTTTTAAATGCATACAGTTAGGATCACTGTAGAATCCTTTGGAAAATATCATGCCGTAGAATGGGCGGTCAAATTCTATATTAACCCGCATGCGTGTTTTCTCACACTGAACTTGTAAGTGTTTTATTTTGGGGCTATCCGGTGTCGCCAGGGGCCACGGGTCGTCGGTGTGCGAGGGTGGCAGGGGCGGCCCATAGCCGGCGCCCGTTCGATGTTCCAACGGTAACGAGGCCGAGTCCACCGGAGGTTCGCATGTTACTTCCTGGAAACAGAAAGCCATACATTAATTTTACGTCGATTAGCATAACATATTTGCATCAATATGCAGTTTACAGGCTTGTTTGCTCTACCTGTAGACAATTTGTTAACACCAAAAGTTACCATGAAGCCGAGGTTATGATTTTAACTGGACTCTGGGTAGTGGGCATGTAGTATAACAGCGTTTGCGACGATACATAATATAATAACAGTCTTAGAACATTCCTGAAGCGTCTCACTCTACATACTCCGCGCCACGAGAGCGCGTGCGCTGAGCGCCCTCGCCTCATCTTGCGAGCGGCGCGCGCGCAATGCTCTTTCCGACTTTCTACACTGATGGATAGCTCGCACGAGCAATTATAATATTAATCAGTACGATCATATTGCTAAGATGCGTTACACGAATGCTTTCACGATACTTAGGTGGTATATTTAAAACTATTAGCTCTTTCAACTAAACTGTAAGGTGCTCGTAATTCCAGCCTTTATTTCATTACTCGTCAGCAGTTATTTTTAAAAGAGTAACCGTGGAGTTTCTTGCCGGCTCTTCTCCATAGGAAACAACAATTTGGAACCGTGCACCTAGCTTCTGACGTTTCATAAGTGCCCATGCAGGTTTATATGAAATAAAAATATTTTGATTTTGATTTTTTGATTTTGAGTGGATGGTGATACAAAGACCCCTGATATGTGGTCGGTTGGGTTAACAAAAACCATTATCAGCAGTGCCGCTACCCACGTGTGTTCTATGGTTGCTAAACTCGATTATGCTGTATTTGGATGTTAGACTAGAAAAATATGGCGTGAGAGCTGATGAGGCAGTTGGTCGGTATACGGGCTAGTATGTAAGAATAGCAGCAAGTGGCAGGTTGTCGGGAGCGCCGCGCGCCCGGTGCGTACCGACGACGCTCGCGTTTTCTAAACCGGTTAGAAATTACCCACTGATCGAGATTGTGAGTTGCGGAAGAAAACACCGGACCTATAAACATGCGCAACTTTGACAACTAGAGCTTTCTTTAGCAGTTTCCACGTTGGGTGCGTTGTCTGAATGTACTGACACATCAATGTTAATAAAGCGGGCAGAACACCCATACCTACCAAAGGTTACCATTATGAAAGTGGAAACTTGGAAAGTTACGGATAAAGGAATTGCACAATAGGTACCCAATTTCCAGAATACTTTCTTCAACTAGGTATTTGAAACTTTTGATAGCAAATGTAGATAGTATTGTGCATATACCAGTATTATAAGTTCCGTGACTATTATTTGTCTGCTCGTTAGCGTGGGTAAGAGTTTTTGGATTTAGATAAAGGCGATTACTTGCGCATGCTCGTGCGTCAGCAGAGCGAGAGACGACAGGTGCCTGCGGTGCGGGCGCAGGTGAAAGTATCCGCCGCGAGTACCTACCCACATCCGTTTCCACCCAAAATTAACGAATATGCTGAGTTAGCCCTTTAATTGTTGTATAATCAATTATACTTGCAACATTGAAGACGAACTAATGGCAAGATCGCGTTACAGAAGCTCTACAAAAGGTTTAACGATATTTACAACTTTTAGCAGGCTTCAGTTAGCGGCAAAGGACGACCATTTCCTTATTTTGTTTTTGCTATATTATTAGTAATTAATGAGCTTTGCAAATGCTCTTTCGGAAGTACAGTCTGTTATTCTAGTTTTATCGAAAAGCAGGTCCTATGATATGTGCGCAAACTTTAACCATGGATTCAGCATATCATTCTAAATTCAGTTATACAAAAACAATATACCTGCGCTATACCTATGCGGTGAAAATGTATGGAACAGCAGATTTTTTTTTGTATAACCGCACTGGTTAAAAATTTACCCTGTATAATTACTTAACGGACAACTGCCTTGGATTATTTAGCGATATTGAATAGGTTTAGAGCTTTAGCTCTACATGAGTACCAAATTACTTTTCTTTTCCCTTATTTCGCTCACTAGCAAGAAGGGTGACATAAGTAAAAAAACTGCATTTTTTTGTTAATTCGGTATACAGATGGACACGGGAAATTTTACTATTTTTGCTACAAAAAACGACATTATGCTAAGGCTAAAAATAACGGAGCTAGAGAGCTTTTTATTTTATTCTCGCCGCACTTTTATCGCTACTTTTAAACTTTTAAATAATCATAGCCAAAAATTGCTCTTTTTGTATTATGTATATATGTTCTCGCAAATGAAAGATTTGTACCCGTAACTTCTAACTATATTGGTTAAGGTACAAACGCCAGCAGGTCAAGCTATCCTAAACTGTAAAATTTTCCGAATTGAACATGAACATTATTCCTTTGTGATAAAGTTGAAAAACTATCAAAGAAATTTGACAGATTGGGGTAGCTTGATGTGCTGGCCTCTGTACTATAGTCTGAAGTTGTCCGTTATGACTACATAGGACATGCCTTCCGATAAAACTAGAGTAACAGACGGTACTTCCGACCCCCCCGAGTGGGTTCCCGCATTGTCGTTGCGGGAGGGCTTAGTAACCGTGGTCTCCCATCCACGGTGAAGCCAAGAGGAACCCAACGGTGGGGCCGCTCGTCAGGGCTTTTGCCTTCAAGCCAATGACGTAGCGGCCAAAAAGTAGGTTGCGGTGAGGTGCACCGCAACTGAGGTGGGCCGCGATGTCGAATGGGAGGCATCGCGGCTGAGGGTTACAGGCTGCGGTAGAGGAGGAGTGCCGGTGCTTCTGAGCAGCGTTCTTCCCTTCCGTGGCCTGGACGGGGCCGCCACCGTTTGATGGCGGACGCGGTGGGGCCGCAGGGGAAGAGGAGTGTCGGTATAGCGTCAGCCGCTCTCCCTATCCTCTGCGGCCGAAAAGTGGTAGACGGGACGGCGCGTTGTGTTCCCCACGCGCGCCGTCAAAGATGTCAGCAATCACTAGTGGGGTCCGCAAGGGCCGATGCCTGCCAGGGGTGCGGGTTTGTTCGAAAGAGATACCACGGCCCCTGGCATACGGGCTACTGAGGGAACACGGGTGGGTTTTAGTCAGTAAAAGTCTGACACGCCCTCCTGCTCTACTCAGCGGGAGAAGTCATTTGATGATTTCCCACCCAAAAAAAAAAAAAAAAAAAACGGTACTTCCGAAAGAACATTTGCAAAGAGCTATACATTGCTAATATAGCAATAACAAAAACAACCAATAAAATTAACAAACGAGTGATGGACATATGCTAATCAAAACTTGGAAGATGCTATCATATTGAAATGTGAATGTATCTTTTCCAAACATTTTACTTATTTATGTTCATGTTCCACTTTACTATTAGGGCCAAGCCTATTAAAGATAAAGAAAGAAAAATAAACCTCATTAAAAACTTATTGACATAAAATTAAGCAAGGCTTTTATCAGGGTAAAACTTGAAAAACATCGCAATAAAATGCTTAACTTGTATGCATCAGAATACTTGGTCTTACATAACTTGAAAAAGTTAAAATGGTAAAGAGTCGTAGGTACCTACATACCGTAGTACAAAAATTAGTACGAGGCAGATGAAAGTTGTTTAAATAAACAAGAATTGAGTAGAACCGGAATTTTATTTGTGTTTCTGTTTGACTACTTACGTGAGACCTAATAGGGTTGAGCTTATTTATGTTTCTCTGGTTATGTATATTCGGATAAACTCGATGTGGACAATCAATATATATTAACGATCGTCTGTCAAATCATATACTTTTCCAAATCCATTTTCATGCTTGACTTTAGACAGAAGACAGAAAATACAGCTTTTACTGGAAGAATTGTACCTGACTGTCTAGTCATTTTCGGAGACCAACATAGGAGCTGTAGAACTTTAATCCCTAATATACACCTATGTCCGTGTGGTGCCGGACGTAAAGAATAACATCATCCCATCTCTCCCCGTGGGTGTCGTAGGAAGCGACTAAGGGACTTATTAGATTAGAGAATGGGCAGCAGCGTTCTGTATGCACTTTACCACCACACTGCGATCGCTAACCCGCCTGCCAAGCGTGGCGATTATGGCAAGGCCCCGAAATTCGGGGAGGCCTATGTCCAGCGTTTTCCGGCTGAAATGATGATGATGATGATACACCTACGTTAGAAGTTTAGAACTCTCTCAAATAAAATGACAATGTTGCAGGTTCTTGGACGTTTAGAGGACATAAGAGTCTGAACAGACTGATCTCCATCCGGTTGCAACTTGATATCCAGCACCCTAATTGCATATCACAGTTTCAATCACAATCTCAATCATTTTGAAGGATCTTACTAAACTATTGCTTTATTTGTTCAAAAATGTGACTGTTTAGCAACCTAAATAACGCAATGAATGTTGTATTATCAAAATGAAAGCCCTTGCTACTGTAGTGTGTTACGCCATTTTCTGCTGATCACTGTCACGAATGCGCGAAACCTAACCTAACTAATTTAAGCGAAATACATTCTACAAGTGGTCTCCCACAGCTCCTGCACACCTGCTCCTCCCCTGCACATCGCGATCTTATTGTCTGTGGTACAATTTGTATCGTGCTAGTTCGTGGGAAGTGTGCTCGGTGCGTGCGCTATCAGACGATCGCGATAGACGCGCGACAACCTGCTGTCCGACGCGGGGCTTTTCACAATGTTTGTGATACAACTTTATTTAGATATTATAACTGTTGCAAGTACGGACCGTGGTAGTGTTATGAGTTTGTCGGGTTACAAAAATAACATTATAAAGAATTCGGGTGTATCCGCGTATGCAATGAACAAGAGTCGGGCTTATCATATAACATTATAATCAAAATTGTACTGTTGACGTTGGTGAAATGTGCACAGCATAACGGGTACTCCGAAACTTTGTTTCTAAGGTAAATATTTGCAGATAGTTTTTGTAACGGAAAATTTAATCTACTTTGGGATTTATTAAGTGTCTGTTTAAACGGTGCTTATATGCTAAATAAAGCCAGATAGTTGGCCCAAAACCTCACCATACACGATTGATTAACCCTCATGGAAGAGTGTTCCACTTCGAGCATTACTGCGAATGTATTTCTGTCCACGACTATCAGGATGAACAACACCATTTATAGCTTGTCTTTGAGAATTATTTAGAATACTTTATTATACACCAGAAAATACATAAATAAAAGAAAAAAAATTAAACTAAAAACATACAATGGGCGGACATTTCGCTTTCTGTGATCTCTTCCGGGCAACCTTTCTGGCAAATTATTATTTCGAGGTTTAAAACTCACTAATTTCGACCGTGCAAATGCAATCACAAGTTAAAGATTATACAGCGACGACCTCACGAAATCTGCGACGGTAAATGGAAAGGTGTACCTATGTATGTACATACATAGCTCTGTTAACGCAGGCGTGTTGTTAACAAGCTATAGTAAATGTCATGCGCTTGAACTTCGAACGCGGAGTCACAAATCCTCGTGAACACTTTCCCTTAGATCGAAAGAATGGACACCAATGAGATAAAGAAAATCAATAAGAGTCAGATTGAGGCGTGTGTGTGGACCTACAGGGACTTTTTACTTAAATCTTGGTTAGTTGAATTAAATTAGTTCTTATTTGATCGAAATAAACACTTCTATTTAACCTAGTTACGAGTTTAGTAGAGTTATTGTTGTTTTAATTGAATTTCATGAAACGCGATCTCTCCATTGTTTTAACTTTTAATATTTCCGGTTAAAGCTTTATTCAACGACAACAATCTTTGAAGGTGATTGTTTAGAAAGATCTTATTTTCGAATTTAATTAAATACGACAGAACAGTACTCAGGAATAGAAGTTTGATGCGTATGATACTAATACGGGCAAATTATATAGGTTAAACAGAAAACTAAGTATCCATCTATAAATTAAATTAAGCTGTAAGAAAATTATAGTTAAATATTTACTAAACATCGCTTATGCACAGACACAAGATCTACTTGTTGTCTGCAAATAGAACGACTAACATGCTATTTTTCTTTTATTTTTCTAATTTTAACTTTATAAACATTGATAGTTTATTACATTAAGTATTTATGAACTTCATAGCCTGAAGCACAGGTTCAACCTAGTTCAGGCAATATGCAACTGTGCTCTATTTTAATTGTTAAGATACTTTGTAAATAAGCCCCATAAACAAATAAACGATATAATTATTATATTATAATTTAGAGGCCAAAAATTTATATTAATTTTAGCAGGTGTACCCAGGGTGGGAGTCGAAGTTAGTTAATTGAAAAATTAATGAACCTGTCATAACTTTAGTAAATAAATATACACAAAATACAAAGAAACTATGATTAAGCTAAAGTACCGGCTGTAAGCTTAACCGCTCGATTAGAATAGACAACGGAGTCTATAAATCCGGCCGACAATCGAAAGCGATGGTCAGTTTACACATTCTTTACAATTGCTTTCTAACATGAATTAGCGAGACACTTGACAGTCTCTTACGACTTATAATTTCTACTATCTACATGTATTGGTAAATGAGTATTCTGAAGGTAATGTAATTGTCGGGTCTGATTAAGTTCATTCCTACCTTGACATATAAGTAGGAAAATGCAACAACTACAATTTCCATTCTCTTCCCGTGGGTGTCGTAGAAGGCGACAAAGGGACTTACTAGAGAATGGGCAGCAGCGTTCTCTATGCATTTTAAAGCGTGGCGTTTATGGCAAAACCCCCCTTTTGGGGGAGGCATATGTCCAGCAGTGGACGTCTTTCGGCTGTAATGATGTTATTTTCACTTTATTGTCCCAATTTCAGTTGAAGTAGTTAACTGATGACGTAATAAGTTACTTGTAAGCTCAAGAATTAAAATCATCATCATCATCATTTCAGTCGAAAGACGTCCACTGCTGGACATAAGCCACCCCCAAAAGGGGGGTTTGCCATAATCGCCACGCTTGGCAGGCGGGTTGGCGATCGCAGTATGGCAGTAAAATGCATAGAGAACGCTGCTGCCCATTCTCTGGTAAGTCGCTTAGTCGCCTTCTACGATACCCACGGGAAGAAATGGGATGGTGCTATTCTTTTACGTCCGGCATCACACGGAACAGTCGAAGAATTAGAATGAAACTTAGTAATGATAAGCTACCCTAGCCAACAGGTTAATTAATCCTTAGAATATTTTCGAGAAAATCGAATAAAAATAACATTAATCGGCAGAATTAAACTATGATGTAATACCATTTAGAGAAATTCGAGAGTTTAAAGTTATAAGTTATCAATTAATAAATAACACATTGATGGATCCATATGAAGATTAAATCAATTATGAAATTTTGTACGTATAACAAACAGTAAGCTTTAATTAGCATTAAAACCTGCTCGAGAACAAGCTTTCTTATTAGGTATAAAGATTAATTGATCGCCGTATCGTTTTATTAACTAATCAAATTACGATTAATAGCAATTTACCTAACAGTTATACAATTTTTGCGAGCTACATAACACTCGATTGCTCTCAGATGGTAAGATAACTTCGTCATGGTCAAAAACGAAATCACTTGCACAACGGGTTGCGTCACTTCCTTACAAAGATGCGAAATATCAGTGAAAGTGCTCGTAGAAAAAGATGCTTTGACGGTCAACGACTGTTTGATTGTTGTAGGCCTTTAGGACTTATTCAATATTACAAAAGCTATTATTACACAACCCATCTGCTGCATTCAAATAAATACATTTTCCTTAACCGTTTTGATGTTCCTCTTTTTCTGTTAATATTAAGTATATCGCTTGTGCTATATGCTCAGCTATGTTTTAAGTTGCCAAAATTCCAATGCGAATTGTGGTGACTTACAATTAACAAGATTATAAATTAATTTCTCTCTTACGCACTTATAGCTATCAGCATACGCAGTTAGTTTCCAATGGTCCACTGTTTTGTGGATGTGCTAACGGAATCATTAGCCTAGTTGGCGAGAACGCGAGCGGAAAAAGCTGAATAATGTAAGAAGCGTTCGACAGAGCACCGCGCTCCGCGTGCCTTCCACACTTACGTGCTACCCCACTACTTTAGCCACGCTTCATGTAATATCGCTTATTTACGTTATTTCTTAAAATATGTTGGCAGACAGCTTTACTTTTATGTATCGTTAGACCTACATTCTAAACTTAAGACGAATTGACTTCAGAGTCTGTCCCGCTGCTTATAATGCTATCAACTTTGCTCTTCTCAAGATGATGGCTAAGGATAGCTTACTTTTTTGGCAACCAGAACCACCTTCTTCGAGAGCATTCGACTTATCAGAACAACATAAATATCTTCTTATTAAAATTGTAAGTAAAGCATGGCGTTGAGTCAGCAACTTCGTTGCTAGACTTGAACGGTTAGCCGCTCCGATATATCAGTGAGATGTCCGACCCAACGGGACTAGCGCAGCCAGCACGCGTTGGATGATTGGCAGCATCATGTTCTTAACTGTTATTATTTAAATTAGGATTTATGTGCTACCATGTCATAATAAACGTCATCAATCCTAGCCTTAATTAAGAATTATTTATCGATTACTTCTAAACTAAATATATATTTTTAATGATGAGGTTTCGATAGAGCTACGTTTTAGGATGTAAATTTTATGAGAACGCATAAAACATTTTACTTAAAAGCGTTGATTGAGACAATTCTGTAAAACTTTTCTTTTTAGTTTTAATTTTAGTATTAGGATTGAAATAAATAATAACTTATTACTAATTAAATAATTAATAGGATTGGGAAACAATATTTGTTACTTTTTCTTAAACGGAATTCTGTAGTCATAGGTAGATAATTAGTATCCTAAGTAAATCATTTTCGTAAGCGCCAATTCAGTCTAATTGTTAAGTGGCGAAGTTACTAATTCTTAGGTATATAAAATTCGTTTAGGAGAGTAGTGAAACTGAGGGAAATTAGATACTCGTAAATACTCAAGAAATAGAATTGTCTCAAGTTTCACTTAGTTTCTTTGTCACAGTAATTAAGAAAGGTAAAGGTGACTCACCCGTAGCAAGAGCACAGCGGCCAGCAGCAGCAGCCTGGTCCTCTTCATGGTCACAGTGCAGTCAGTCAGCGTCCTGCAACCAACGGAACACGTTGAACAACCAGAGGAACACTAGCCGTGGGCGCGGCGGAGGCGCGGGCGCGGGCATGGGGCTAGCGTGCAGCCACACCAGCCATGGCGACGAGCACAGTGCAACACCGCTTGCTGCACCCACCGGACCCCGCCCCCCTTCCCTCTCCCTCCACACCACTACCACGCACCCCACCGCCGCGCAGTGGGGCTGACCCAGTGACCGAGTGCAGCGCCGCCCGCGCCGGAACTGCACCGGCTGCATCTTTCACTGCGACGCGTGCGCCGCTCCCGCTGCGTCGAGAGGAAACCACGCGCGGCCTTCACCTTATTACGGCACAAGGTCGTGTATGTTTGTACATAGTGACAGTTTGTATGTTCTGTTTTATAGGTTTTACGTAACCAATGCAATCAGATGAAGTTAAACCTAAGATAGGACCCAAGAATAATTAAGGGTTTTATTGAAAAGTTAATGAATATTTTGGATGAATTTTCTTCTCCTGGGCAGAATTTGTAGATGGATGTATCCTCTGAGGTATGTATGCTTGCAGCAGCTGCATCGGTCTGGCAGCTGACTCGCTCTGTTCGGCAGCTGCGCGGGGCACTGCCAGCGATTTCACCCCAGACACTCGATCGCTCGCCGGTTAGAAAGCACAGAAAGTCTCATCTGTCGGTCTCAGAATATAGTATATCTGCATGAGGGCGTTTAATGAGACATTATACGTGAAAACAGTGTAATTTTATGTAAAATTTAATTACGCTTAGGAGCTCTGAATGAAGATGTTCCAAAGTAATATGATTTTTGATGGCATGTCGTTTCAGATAGTAAATTACTCGCGATTGTTGGACATAAAGAAATTATCTGAAAAACAATGTGCAGAAAGAGTGAAGAGACTGTTGTGTGATTGATGGTAGAACATGCATGGCAAATACTGTACAAGTATCTTCTAGCCCAGAAAGGGTTCGCCGTGTGATAAGAAATCTTGGGACACTAATCGCGCTATAAATACCCTCAGCATAAAGAAGACGAGTGATACACATTAGTCGCGGCTGCGCCCACCTATAACTAGGCTAGTCACTTGTAAGAAAGCGGGCCCTCGGGCATTTTCTATTTTCTGTAATCTGTGGTTATACTATAATAATGGCTGATATGGCAGGTGGTTTGTTCAATTAAGCACATCCGAGCTAGCCGCCACCTCGCGGGCGGGTACACCAGCAGATTGTGCCACACAATCAATTTGATAACACCGCTGCATCATTTTCCCACCGCAACCGCCTTAACTGGGCCCTACTGTGGTTGTAACTTGTACTTTAGTTTAAAGTGGATGTGATATTAACAACTGTGTTCTTATAATGTTTAATCGTTTTTAAAAATAACTTTTGTAAACAATTTAATTACACATTCCGTGTCAACACTTACCTAACACCAAACAACCTCGCTAGAAACATCTGTAGCTGGGTCATTCTCAGGAGACTCATTATTTGGTTGACTTCGGTGTCATTTTTGTTTTCTAATTTAGGCATGAAATATCAAATCTAGAGTTAACACTCTACTACTAACATGCTTTAAATTAACTCTAGATTTGATATTTCATGTTAACAAGGCCTAAATTTAAAAAAAAAATTGACACCGATGTCAACGAAATAATGAGTCTCCTGAGAATGACCCAGCTATGAAAACAATTAATAAACGGATTGTCAGCACGTGGAAAACATTAATTAACATCACGGTTAAGTGGTATAGGTATATTATACAATTCAACACCTGAGGGCAAGATATTATTTGCGCGCATCTATTTGGGATAGCTTAATTGCGCTGTCAAAATATTCATCACTCGGCCGGAGGTCTAGTCGTGTGAGAGTGTCATCCAATTTAACACTCATTGATCAACGTCTAGCAGTCTGCCTGAGAAAGTGGTTCTAATTTTCTTCTCGTTTCTCCAATGGGAATGGATTCCGCATATGTAACTCATTAAGAGCAACGATTGCTTTGGTGGTACTTTACCAGTTACACACACAAATTCATTTTTCAAAGTTTCTAATAAAATTGTTATCGTTTTGAGATAAATAGTGATATTATTGATAATTATAGTATGGGTGAATCAATCGATTGACGAGAAAACGTCAGTAATCAAGCGTGACTGCGAGGCGGCACGGGCGCAGGTGACGTCGCGCTTGTCGCCCGCCGCGCACCACCTCGACACCTCTCGTGGGACTAACTTTATTGGCTCGCATATTAAAAATACATAAAAAGTCATGAACAGATTTCACACGAGATGATCGACAAAAAGTATCGTGAGTCGCAACTTTACATGGAACTTTCCTTTTCTGGCTCGAGCTGATCTGCAAGTCAATGCATTCAATATTGTGAAGATTTAGTGTCTTCGAAGCAATTACTTATACTTTTTGCTTCAAATGACTAAATAGTTAATACGTTTGCGTGAACAATTAATTGTGATTATGGGTAAGTGAAGCCAAACATTTGTGCTGGTGGAAATAAGATGTTGACTTAAGAAAGCTACGTAGCGTTTATTTGAAAGAAATCTGGATTTAATATTTTTAGTACTTTTTCATAAAAGTTAACCACACTACCGAAATACGTAAAAACCAGTAGGTACCTATGTATGCCTAAAATACATTTTCAGTTAGGTATAATAACTTGACAGTTACACAGCACATTTCCAAGAGATCTAACATTCTATTCTAGCAGTTGTAAATGACGCTAACAGAGCAAGTTCCGTCTGTATAATATGTTCAAATATTTCCGAGTATCCGGCGTGCACGTGTAACACGTCGCCGGCGAGGTCTAGATGGTGCGCGTGCGCTGGTCGAGAAAGCTGTCAAGTCACGTAAAGCAATTACACGAGTGGAGGGGCGGTACGCTCATCTTATCCTTATCATAACATCTTTACACCTCATCTTTCTATTGTCTTCACCACCGTGCCCTGATCGAAATAGATATCAGTAATGATACAGACGTTATTATAATGATTGCTCCTATTCTTTAAAAAAACTGGAAACTAGTTACAGCTGAACCTCAGAATGTCAAGTGTTTGTCGGTTTTTTGTTTTTATATCATAAACAACTAGAAAGTGGAATAAAAACGGAAATAGAATCTACCTTAACGTTTCTGTAAATGATACACCGGGAGATGCAATCGTATAGACTCAACCGGTCTGTGGGAAAAGTGAAAGTGATATTGATAAACTAGCGAACACAACCAAACATGCAGGGGTTCCCTTAAAGTTATCTGTTGGATATCCATGAAACCAAAATTAGTTGCACGATAAACTGTGGATTTTCTCGTCGTCATGCACGATTCAGAACTAATTTACTAGAAAAGCTAACCCAGACTGTTTTAGTTTAAAACTCAAGTGCCTTGAAATTAATTTTACTTTAATAGTTTTTAATTAATTTATTAATTAAAAACTATTAAAGTAAAATTAATTTAGGTATAAAATATCAAATTACCTTCCGTTTTCGTTACTACATCCTCATAGATAGCACCTACTTGGCTTGGAGAAGGTGGCCTAATAGTATAGGGTGCACCTCGTATTCAGAAGACGGATTCCTGATTCCTTCAGGACTTTCTGAGGAACAAACGCATTTCCTTTGGCCCACCTCGAGTTCTCGGGCTGTTTTTCGAGTGTATGTAACATTTTTTTTGTAAGTCTTCTACTATCCTTAACTATTCAGATTTATTTTCGAGGGATACAAGTATTCCATAGAGGTCCCTTCAGCGCTTATGTTAGAGCGTAGCTTCAGTGCCTCCTAAACTTCAGTCTCGTGTAAATAGTTTTGTGTTACTTTCGTCGGTACGAGACGCATAATTCAGAGTATAATTTAAAAAGTTTGCTTGAATTAGGGTGGAACAATCGTAGTCTGAAATATGAAACTCGGTTAACTGACTATAATTTGACTCAAATTACTATATACGAGTTTATGCTTTGGATTGTTTTATTAGTTCGCGTTCTTGTTGAGACTAGGTTGAAACTATGGTCCCTATGGTTTAGTTGTATGTAAGTAGTTTGTTTTTAGTAAAACAAACTACTTACAACTTTTTTTTTTGGGTTGGAAATCATCAAATAACTTCTCACTGACTAAAACACACCTGTGTGAGCCTGTGTGCCAGAGGCGGCGGTATCTCTTTCGAACAATCCGCACCCCTGGAACAACCCGCACCCCTGGGACAACCCGCATCCCGGTAGTTTACCTTCGCATACCTCTGTACAATTATGGTGCCAGAACGGATTATGTAGGTACTTTCACGCGAGTCCTCAAGCACTAAACAAAGGGTGCAAAATCATCTCAATTTATTTGAACAGATAACCATTGTGAATTGAGTCTATGTAATATTGAGTGGTATCATCATGGAGGTATTTTATTTTTAAACTTGACTACGCTCAAGTTAGAAGTACAATTACCATGATAATGTTCGCTAGTCACTTTCGGCTCTGATTAACGACACGACACGTGGGCGCGACTGACGTGACTTTTAATTGGCTGGTAACGAGCTGAAAGTTTTTTTAAAGTAATGAATGGGAATCGCTTAGAAGATTAACTTTTCTTCTCCATTATTATATTAGCATACATCGCGGTTAGAAAGCGAGCGTGTATTTATACTGCGATTTGTTAGCTATTGTTAGCATTTGCCTACTCGGTTTATTATTCAAGAATTACCAAGTAGCAAATTAAACGGTGCATCCTTAATATTCACTAAAATGAATTTCTCCCGCAACAAATCATAAAAACGAGAAATGATCTATGTCTATTGAAGCGTTTCCAAGAAAAGGCATGATTTGCTAAGATGCGCGTGCGCGGCTCCAATGATACGAGACTTGAATTAATCTGTGAACGTACGTAAAACAAGCTATTGAATTGTTTTAGTAGCTTTCATTTGTAATGAAAAACTTTGCGAGTAATTTTTATTGTTATATTTTACGATAATTGCGATTTTCACTTGCAGGGTCAACGATCAGCACCATGTGAACTTTAAATGAAACCGATCATTGTTCAAAGTTCACATTAGATAATTATCTGGAGGGTTGATAAGTACCTACTATTAACAATCGATGACATCGTGAATTCGTGACATACGAATCTGGCTGTTTTGATACAGTGGGTTTATCTATCCGCGATGACCAATATAGATACAGGTCAGGTGAGTGTTCGACTAAACGCCGACAGACTGAACACCGACAAGACTTTACGTCGACGGGACTCTTCGCCGAAAGGACACTTCGCCAACAGGGCTCATCCTTGCGCTATTACTAAATAGTCAAGTAACCTCCACTAATATGGAAGTAGCGCTCGCCAGCCGCTGCCACGGCACCGCTCGGTTCGCTCGCTCGGCTCGCGTGCGGTTAGTCGCAATTATAACCTAACCTTACCTATTACCTACCTGATGAGCCCTGTCGGTGAAGAGTCCTGTCGGCGAAGTGTCCTGTCGGCGAATTGTCCCGTTGAAGTAAAGTCTTGTCTGTGTTCAGTCTGTCGGCGTAGTATCTATCGGCGTTTAGTCGTACACTGAGGTCAGGTTGCTTTTATCGTAATGCTTTTCCTTCATCATCGGAAACAATAGTGATACCCAATGCGAATCAGTTAATGTCGATATCCGAAAACAGAACCAAAAAATGTAATCGGTAATCGCGAAGCGTGTGTCCGAATGATCTCTTAACGCTAAATTCTTGCCTCAATACCTCAATTGTGTTAAAATTTCTCACTTAAGTTTCCACACCACGTAGTAAAGTATGGTTGTTACACATTGACGACCGCGTCGATAAACCACAAGTATTTGATTTGAAAGTAGCTTTTCTTTCGAATGATTAACACCGCCTTTTTTATTGTTGTTTGTTCGTATGTGTTTCTGTCTGAATGTCTAATTACAGTAATGTTATTAATTAACAATGTGTATGCATTCACTTCAATTAGCAGCTATCACGTGTAACTATGTTTGTCTACTTTGCATTTAAATAATTAATCAATATGTCACTATCTTTTCTGCATCAATGGAAATATGTAGGTACCTAGGTATGACCAACGTGCAATAAAAAGAAAATCCTCTCAATTATCGTCTGTCTAAATGATTGATAACAAGCGTAACTGAACACTTGCGTATCGAACACATATCGCGGTGACGTATTGATTAGGTGATTCGCTAAAGAGCAGCGTGGGCTCAAGGTTACGCCACGCAACACTTTCACCAGCGGCCGCAGTTCGTTGCTCTCCGAATTCAGCGTCTCCGTACTCTCAGGTTCAGTCGCTATCAATGGCCATCCGCTCGAACCTTGCACCTTGGAGAGTAACCAACCAACACAAACAAAATTACACTCAAATCTCATGACAATAGGAGCCAGTTCCGAACGGGGCGGCACAGCTCCAAGATGCTATTCGTTAACGTTTACGTTCAATGCCCGTGTTAATGGTACCGAGAAACGTAACGTGGCCCACTTTCTCTTTTAAGCACACGTTGTCTCTTTCTTCATTTCGTATTGTGGGGTCCGGTGAGCGAGATGGTGGTATTTAAGATGTTTCGTTGGGGAAGCTGCATGGGCTCGCTTTCTTCGCCGCACTTGGCATTGGAGGTGTACAAAATCCGGTAACTTTCGTTGGCAGCGTGCGACTGTGTGTATTCTGTGGCGCATTAGTGCCGGTCGGGTCGCGGCGCTACGTTACAATTAGCCGGTCTTCCATGGTTACGTAACGATTATTTTATCAGTGCGGTAACAGAAAGTATTTGTTGTCCTATTATGGTAGTAAATAAGTTATCGATTTAATCATTGTTGAACGTTAAAAACATGCATTTAATATAGTTTTTTTTTTGACACATCATAAAGGTTTGCAAGAGCGTTATCATTATAATTGCTATACATAATAATAGAGGATTATTGAAATGGTTGAGGAGGTTTCTCATTTGTTGCTTTAGAACTCCAACAAACATATCTTAGTGGTAAAGCCAAGCAAATTTTATTGGTCCTTTGTCCAGCATGAGGTTATTCGGACGCATATTACACAGCAGTGTAGCAGACGCGTTGTAGACCCCGCATAGCAGCCGCTAATGCAGCGTAGCAGACGTGTCGTACACCCCGCGTAGCAGCCGCTAACACGCATCGTCGAAGACGTGTCGTAGACCCCGCGTAGGAGCCACTAACACGAAGCGTAGCAGATGCGTAACAGGACCCAGCGTCGCAGCTGTAAAGCTTTACGATCCACCGAACCTAGCTGACCAATTTTTAATTCTGGGCTTTTGGCAACAAAATAAACACATGTTTAGGAATTTCAGGTTTGGCTTATTATTGGCTACATGTTAATGTTGATTAGTTTTGTGAATTTTTGCAGTTATAAACAATTTTATTTCTTTCTGGTATTTATTATTATTTTAAACTATCAATGATTAAAGATACGTAGGTAGCAGACCTCATTAAATGCTAGCTAAAAACGTCACGCTAACTTTAATACTGAGATTGTCTTTTAATTGACCTTTCACGGTCCTACGTTTCAAACCTAAACAGCATTGTACCTACTTGAAAAAACTTAAACGCTTATGTAAGCCTCTAAATGTGCGTACTGTCATACAATGTCACCATTATATTCACATTAGGTTACACACACGTTTGACGAAAATTACACGCGACCTGCATCAACGTTACATAATCGAAAGTTGACAAAGTGTTACTGTAATTTTGGTAAAAGTTTATTAATAAGTATTTTGTAACACTATTTTAAAAAGTAGACCACTTTTCATTTGAAGATAAGCCTCTAAGTTTGTATTACTTACAGACAGTTTTATAGTTTGCGGCGTCTATATTGATTATACAGTTTAACCATTACCTACGAGTAACATTTTAATTACAGTTAATTCTACCTTGAAGTCTGCTGTGTTATAGGAATGTTTTCCGAGAAATTATTCAAATGCTTAAATAACCGCGCTAAATTTTAAGGACTACTTAATGAATAAAGTCATAAAGTAGTCCTTACATATATTACATTAATATATTAGTACTATTTTTAATATTAACATGTTGCGGTGTATCTGTTCTAGATATGTCAGTGCGCCGCGCCCGCCGGCGCGGGCGCACGGCACTGGGCCACGCTGATAGCTACATGACACGTTTCTAATAGCCTCCCGAAGATCTTAATCGTAACTTGCATGAGTGAAACTGATTCTCATCTCTAATAAATACACAGCGCCAACTTGTTTAATCTGAATAGAGGACTAGAGGACATGAAAATTCAATAAATAGGTAGTACTACATACTTGTGTATATGTCGCAGTATGATAGATAAAACCGTAATATACTTATATCCCTAGGGATATAAACATATGCCGTAACATAGTTATACGAAAGCGATTAATTACTATCTTATGGTCGCAATCTACGCCGCGTTGAGGCGCCAACCAGCTCGCCGGTTGAGGGCGTCCCATAGGGTCATGGCGATCAGGATGATCCGGGGATATCGCACGATCTCCGGCGAGGCGGCGGGCCTCCTTGCCGGATTACCGCCATGGGATCTGGAGGCAAAGGTCCTCGCGCAAATATGGGAGTGGCGCGAGGAGGCCAAACGCCGGGGCGTAAGTCCGCTGCCGCAGCAAATCGCGGCACAGCGGACAGAGCTCCGGCGGGATCTCATGGTGACATGGAGAGAGCGATTGTCGCAACCCAGTGCTGGGCACGCCACGATTGCGGCGGTAAGTCCCCTCTTTGAGGAGTGGTTTGAGAGGCGGCATGGCGTCCTCACCTTCCGCCTGACGCAGGTCCTCACCGGACACGGTTGTTTCGGGAGGTTCCTGTTTCGGATAGGGCGGGAGGAAACGCCCGGGTGTTTCCACTGCGAAGATCGCCCTGAGGACACGGTGGAGCACACGGTGGCGGTCTGCCCTGCTTGGGCGGAGCACCGCCGTGTCCTCGTGGAGGCGATCGGCGGCGGCGATCTCTCGCGTCCGGCCCTGGTCCAGGCCATGGTACGGAGCGAGAGGGCATGGGGAGCCGTCACCTCCTTCAGCGAAGCAGTGATGCTCGCGAAGAGGGAGGCGGCGCACGTGAGGGAGAGGCAGCATATGCGCCCTCGCGACCCCAGCCGCCGCAGGATACGGAGACGCCCTGGGCGTCGGGAATCCCAGGCCGATTTCCGGCCACCGTAGGCATGGGCTTGCGGACGGCGAGTAATGGGTAGCTCGCTGTCCGGTAAGGACCAAGCCCAAGTCGACGGCGCGTTGTGTTCCACGCGCGCCTCAAAGAGATGTCAGCACAAAAATGATGGGGCCTGCAAGGGCCGATGCCTGTCAGGGGTGCGGGTTCGTTTGAAAGAGATACCACAGCCCCTGGCATACGGGCTACTGAAGGAACACGGGTGGGTTTTAGTCAGTAAAAGTCTGACACGCCCTCCTGCTCCACCCAGAGCGGGAGAAGTTATTTGATGATTTCCCACCCAAAAAAAAAAAAAAAAAAAAAAAATGGTCGCAATCTAGTAAAATGTTTATTTGACTAAACTAATCTGTTTAAATAGTTACGAGTATGAATCTACCCTAGAATCAAATAAAACAATATATTGGTTTTATAAGAAGTCATTTACAATGATAAAACTAATATTTAACAGATATTAAAGAAAAAGTGGGGAAAATTCAATTAATACCTATGTATCATGGCCCTATCGTAGATTTGCTAACTTCATGAAATGCTCGAGAGTTTTTTCTCGAGAAGACGATCGACGTCAAGGGCACCCCGAGGTTCGGTTTGATTAGGTTCCTTTAAACCCTGCAGACAGAAATCCGTCAATCTGACGTCGACCGTCTTCTTCTGTAGTATAAGAACCTATGACGAGAATTTTATGAAATGCGACCATTTCATGAAATTCTCGTGCATTTCATGAAGTGAGCAAACGACAGACTGGGACAGCAAGCGACGTGCGGGGTTCACAAACACAACGAAGCCCCCGCCGCCGTCTCCGTCGCACCCCCGTACTACACTCCTTCAATTATTTCACTAAACTTCAATCAAGTAATATAATTATATCACTAAACTTGAACCGTATTATAATTATATTCCTAGTAAGATACTAATGAATCGCTTTCGTATAACTATATTACGGTACATAATTATATCACTAGGGATATAACTATATTACGGCTTTATCTATCATACTGCGACATATAGACGACACTTAAGCAGAATTCTCAGTGAAAGGCTTGCATAGAGACGAAAATACGATAAAAGTTTTTCTCAATATCGAACGCATCCAACGTAATTAAACTATTACACAATTAATGTGTGTTTAATGATTGCGCATAATTGGATATTTAGGTTAGGTCTAGAATAAACTAAACATGGTGCACTTATAAAAGCAATCAAGTGTCGATGTTCAGCTTCCGTATCTCGAAGAAATTGACCCGGTTTTCTGAGAAAATTGCCTTATTTGCATGAACTTAAAGCTGGTTGTTAAAAAAGTATATCGGAGTCCGCCAGCCGCAGCCGGCCACACAATGTAAATGATCTACGTCTTCGTTGCCGAGCTGTGATTAATGTATTTTTATGAAATGCAATTAAAATTAAAGTCTTATTTACGTCTATTGTCAGTCGGAAACATACTTCACTTCCTACGCAACTTTTCTTTGTAATAAAACTATTAAATATTGATGTAAAGTAATGATTGAACATCTGTGAGTCAAGCTGTCAAAACAAGAACGTCATAAATATACAAACATGTCGAACCGAAGATGCTTTGAAATGGAAAGTCAGTTATCAAAAACAAGTTGTGTAGATTATTTACGTAGTTCAATGAGGGATTTCCTCCTAATATTTCGGTTGCAGTGAAACCGGAACCGAGGTGAAGTGAAACGTGCCTCGAACTCGTTCCTAGACTTTTCCCGACAGCTGATACCGGCTATCACATAACACTTGCGCATGTGTGCTCAGTGAAATCTTTTATCATTAGAGATTACATTTTCTTTCCGACAATTTTATGATAAATTTATCATTATTCATTTATTTTAATTTAGTGACCTCTGTCACCTTTGTCAAATAGAATTGCGCTGAATTTTATGCGCTCTGCCGGTGATAACATTTCAAAGCGTACCTATGTCTTTTTCGTGGACAATAAATAGGGATATTAAGAAAAAAAAATATTTTAATTAAAATCTCGGTTGATGACCTATTCGACGTGAAGAGAAATACACCTATACCCCCTTATTACAGAACAAGGTTTCTCTTTAGGTATGGTTTAAACCTTCGAGCCTATTTTTTAAATAAGAACCTAACTGACATCGAGATACAGCTCCTTTTACAAAACTGACAAGTGAGTCCAGTGCTAAATTTACAGTTTTGGAAAAGGATCTGTAATTCTATTTCAGTTCTAAGTTCTTATTTCAAAAACAGGCTCGGTGGTTTAAACCATACCTAAAGAAAAACCTTGTTTTGTAATAAGGGGGAATATGTTTAAGTATTTAAATTACATTCTTAATTATAGTAAAAATCATAAAGATCAATGAGCGAATCTTATGTAACGAATTGCTGATAAATCACACCATGAATGTTATTTATTCATAATATTAAATAACGAAAATGAATAACTTATTTTCTGCTTTCTTCATGAGTTTAATGGACTCTAATATTCACAATATCTACTTAGAAAGCACTTAAAAGTGTTTAGGGGTTTCTTTCAACCCCTATTTTCAATACTGGTTACAGTGCGTTCCTGTACCAGCCTGTCCACATAACGAGCAGTCTACAAACTTTCCTACTAATAAAAGCATGTTATGTTAATCAAATTAATGCTGTGCAATGTTAAATGTTAATGTCAATCTAAAACAGATGCGTGTGACCCAGTGAGCGATACAAACCGGTAGTGTTGTATTATCGCCACCACCTAACTCTTTTATCTATGCTAATGCATGCTGTGCGCATAAACCCGTGCCCACTCCGCTGCATTATGGAAATATGTGCCATTATCTATAGGCTTTTTTTTAAATTAGTCTCCCTAGTACCAATAGGTATTTAGGTTTTACTGAAAATAGAATTTGTTGTTTATAATTTCTGAGACCATTTATCACGTTTATTTTGGATTCTATAGCGATATTATTGAATATAATATATCAACTATACTCTTGGAAATCGGATACATTGTAACCTAGCTTTATTAGGATTTCATATCTATCTGTACATAGCACAAAAGAAACTCAAACAATTATTAGAAGAATAATCATCATAATGAACAGAGCGAACAAAACACAAAGGTTTATCGGTGTGAGTGATCTCCGTAGCCGGAGCCGGAACAAACAGTGGGAAGGAATGATTTATGTGGTGCGCCTGCGCTCCGCCGTAAGAGAAAGTCGGAGTACGTTTACAGGCCAAGGACGAGGGCGTCGCTCCCGAACGTTGCGTAACTTCGTGAGATAATTTATTACACCGGCCGGCGCCCGCGCAGCCCCGCACTTATGACGAAACAATCATGCGCATGACCATCGAAGGACAATGACTCCAATTTGCTTTTTGACCTATCATCAAAATGCCCAGGGCTATTGCTTTCACCGTCGCCCGTGAGAAATTCGATGCTCAAATAGTTTTCCAAACTGTTACTATAGCTAGAATATAGTATAAAAAACATTATGGACGTCTCACAATCTTACATGACCAGACGATTTTTTTTAAAGATAATTTTTAGGGAATATTTTGATGCGTGGGCGTGGGATAGTTATTACAACAATTGTGAGAAGGGGTTAGCCAAAATGGGGCTTGATAATGTGAAGTACTAACATGAAAAAGGTTTTAAAATACATCTTGGAAATATCTCCTGAAAAACCAATTACTTAAGGTTTACAATTAAGGTGATGCATGAAGGTAGCCCATAAAATTCAAATTTTATTTTTTTGCAATTTGCAATTCAGTGTTAAGTTGAATGTTCATTAAAATATGATTCCCGGCCGTAACAAATGTGGGCTAACTAAATTGAAATCATCAATTTGGGAAACCTCTAAGTTCAATAAATTCCATCTAATGTTTTTTTCATGAAAGTTTGAATTTCGGGGGTGCCCTGGCGCTACCGCCTTAATATTCCCGTTGTGTACGTAAGAAAAATAAGAAATCGAATTAACATAAATTCGGTAGAATTAAATACCAACTTGTGTCCTTAATGCGCTTTCACTCTCGTTACGGTGGTACACTAAAATGTGCTTACAGAAGTTATGTAACCGCTCTCGAGGCTCGCGCTTGCATAGGTAATTACTTACAGAGAAAGTCGATATATTTCGGCGAGAAATGATCGAGTGAACATAAACTGTGGATCACTTTCCGCTCTTCATAACCATTGCGTAATAGGAGCCGAAATGAAATCATTCGAATTGATACGTTACATAAGTGATGACACACGAAAAAGTTATTTAAATATTTTCATCTTTTTTATCGATCCTTTTTCGTAAGATTATGTAGAAGAAATTCATAAATATGTATGGTTAGAAGATTAGAAATTGACGTGAATCTGCAAACGTATTTGAATAAATTATTATTGGTAGGTATTATGACAGTTATGTATGCTTACCAAATTATCTTGGTGACATAAATTTGAATGTGACTCAGGTCAGGAAAGTCTGAAACAAAAACAGTAAGTACTATTAAATAAAAAACAATTAGGTACATATTTCAATTAATAGGACTAAGAATGTTCTTTGTATGCTCATCAAGGCGGATTGGAAATTAATTAGGTATTATGCTTGCTAACAATAAGTTTGCATAATATGGTTGTTAATCATTAATTCACTTGACCATATTGGTTGCTGACACCATTCCTTCAACTTAGCATTGAAAACAATACACTGTCATTGCCAACATGCGTCGGGTCATCGCTTTATAAACATAGGATTCTGCCTAGTGTCTTTCTGTCTATACATTGTCCTTCTGAGAGTTAGAAATGGAAATTGCATAGAAATGCAAACATAAATACAATAAAAGCAAGCAATGTTTATCAAAAGTAAAGCGACTGGCCACGTCACAAAGCGCAGAAAAAAGAGAAGTGCACATCATGTTCTGTCACTCACTAGAGTATGAGAAAACATGTGTAACTCATCACCTCCGAATTAGTGAAACAGAGCATTAATTAAACAAAAGACTGGTTCAAGAGGCTTTCATTTGTTGCTTAATTCAAACAATGCCATTTTATACCCCAAGTCTTATTATAAGGAAGATAAATTGGCCTGCTGTTGTAATACTTCCAAAGCTCCCATTACTCATATTAGTGTTATATGATTTCGAAACAAGTTTCTAGACTTGACCAAGCGACGTAACGTTACATTCTAGGCTCAACCATTGTTCTTTTATGATGTCATAACAGACAATAATAATAATTCTATTACCCAAGTAAGTTATCTATGTCGTGCATTGTATCACAGTGAAATCGTCCTTGTACAATGTGGTTTGTAGACAATAAGTTATTTTAGCTTCCTGCCGGGACGCTTACGTTTGCGTCGCGCGGCTGGCGGCGGAAATACAGGAAAGTGAAAGCATGTTACGAAGGCACATGGACATTTTGCTGAAGAGGATCGAATCGTGATAAATATCATAGTAAAGTGAACAATATGTAGTTTTAATTGTTATATTTGTTAGTAGTGTTAATTGTATTAGTATATTCTCGTTTACCTACTACAAAAAAAAAAAAAACGTTTTTGTAAGATGTGTGAGTAGCTACTGAACTTCTTTTATTAGAGATCTTGTTCGAACTACGATTGGCCACTACATGGTGCATGGTTTTCTTGGGCTTTGACAGTACATCCCAAAAACAGTCTTAGTTTCAAAGATTTGAGTACATTTACAGCGGCAATTTTAAATTGATATATTATCGCGTACAGACATAAGTTACAGATATTACAAATAATGTTCGCGACGTTGTTAGACAAGTCGAACTATGTGGAGTGATCGTGGGATGGATGTGGTCTGCAACTACTCGTAAATACAAGATGAAAGTGGTGAAATCTTTAGACGGGCCGCGAGAAATCGCCGTAATAAATAATGCACTAGTTCAGTCTCGCAAGCCCTTACACCGAGCGACTGGTTCCAACACACTCGTAATTCGACAAGAAATATTGACAGTACCCGTTTAGGTGCAGCCGAATATAGTTAAGTACCTACCTTTCTATTTAGATAATTACCGGAAGATTAAGCTATTAGATTAATAGATTCGATAAGCTTTGGTAACGATGATACGTAAGATTTAGAAAATTAATGATGACTTAATAGAGACCAAATGACTGTTGTTAAGAATTTCACTTTTAGATTTAAGATTTCGGGTTCGGTACTTGTTAACAGAAAATGTTAGATGATGTTTTTGCAAAGTAATCTGATGTAACTTTGCATCAACTGTGGGGTAGACAAGAAACGACCCTACTTGGTTTCATTTAAGTCATCATTTGCCTAGCCTTTCTCAACTATGTTGGGATCAGCTTCCAGTCTTACCAGATATAGCTGATCAGCAGTACTTTCTGCCATCCAGAGCTATATTGCCGTTAACTCGCATGTGGTCGATTTTCGTTTTTTAATCCCACCATAGTCAGAAAAAAATTCTCTATCTTTCTGTCTAAGCAGTATTTTTCTACTATTTATAGATGCCGAGATAAAAAAAAAAACGCTGTGAACTTGCCTTGTTTGTTAAGTAACTACGCTAAAACGCAGGTAAGCAACATTACTAAACTAAAAAGCAGGCTTATAATTCATATTTTTACTTGAATTTTTACCATCCGTTGCATATCTAAATAGCATGCATTTCATATTTTTCCGCCATTTTTTGTCCATAACTCGAAATATGACTTTGTTGGTTAACGGCATTATAGCTTGTGGCTTTACATGGGGCGACTGCACAACCCAGGACTTCTGACGAAGATTTCATCTAAGTATCCTCAACATGCACAATGATTTTAAGAAGATCATATACAAAATTTTGCTTTTTGTTGTTGCTAGATTTGTTACAGCACTAAAAAATATTTAGTTTTTGACTTATCCTCCCAAAACTTAAAAGAAATCAGTATCTGTTTATAAACATGTTTTAGTTCCCATTAAGAGCTGTCATGTTGGTTTAAAGCTGATTGTAATCTCTTTATTAATGTCCAATTTAATTATAGACATGTGAAATGAATTGATGTTGTCGAATGTGACTACTGTCTGACATTAATAGTGTCGCTGTCCACGGTCCATAACAGTCGGAATCATTGGGTTGGAAGATGTTGGTGTAGTACGGAAATAGTTTTTATCCTCTTTGGAATAAGAGTGCGAGAAGTTGACTTATGTCTTGCCTTTCGTGGCGCCTGGGCCGTCAACGTCGTGTTTCCACCACATCCGCTGCAGCGCTGTCTCGCCAACCAAACTCATTTGCCGTGACACAAAACCTCACGTCATAATTGGAGCACAATAATTTGATATACTTTCTCCGATCCAACGTTTAAATAATTCATAAAAATTCAAACATTCAACACGCGTATATTCATGCATGAGCTTAATTAATACTTTCAGTTTCTTCTTGAAAATTAAAATACTTAAAAGAACAAAGCGGAACTAGTTTGGCAGTTTCTATTTAGATAATAAGTAACAGTCTGCCAGTGGAAAGGTAGTGAAAATTGTTATAACATTGTTATATACTTGCCAATTAATTATAAAAAGTTTACTCATCAAAACACTTCCTGACTTCCATTATCTATAAAACTTTACCTTACTATTTATTTTTAGAGTTACGGATTTTATAGTCCTATTAATTATATGATCATAGTACATACATACTTATAGAGGGGCTTGTGGCTAAGAAACAATAGCTGCGGGGGTCGATCGATCAGGTTAAGCGACGCTTGCCGCGGTTAGTCCGTGAATGGGTGACCATCTTTACATACCAAGATCCCTCCGTGCCTCGTAAAGCACGTTAAGCCGTTGGTCCCGGCTGTCATTTGTGGATCTTTGACAGTCGTTACGGGTTGTCAGAAGCCCGAAAGTCTGACAACTAGTCTTACCAAGGGGTATTACCCAGTACCTGGGTTGTGGAGGTCAGATAGGCAGTCGCTCCATGTAAAATACTGGTATTCAGCTGCATCCGGTTAGACTGGAAGCCATCTCCAACATAGTTGGGAAAAGGCAGGCAGATGATAAGTACATACTTATAGTATGTTTTGTTAAAGGGGATGGTTTCACTTAGTTCTTCAGGTGCATTGTGCGTGACTTATATGTGTATAGGTAAATCTATTTATGACTGCTTCATAACATTGATTTTTGGGTGGTTGTTTTTTTTTTTGTGTACTGAAATGCTAGTTAGTGGCAGATGGCAGTGGTAAATGGTAGTTTGTACTAATACAAAATGATAAGTTTGTACTTCAAAGCTGTTACTATACTGTATATAAATAAATTTTGAACATGAAACCGGTATCTATTTCTCATTCGACTGGTAAGTACAGCTGCCACTGCAGACCTGAAGGAGAAACTTTCAAGTGTCCCTCCTAATCACTGATAGAAGTGCATAACAAAAGTGAAATCTGTTGAATTTCCCCGCTGCGCCGGCGCTGCTGCCGGCCGGATTGGGAGCGCATAGGGGCGCTATCGCCTCTCTCGTTATATCAAACATACGGGCCCAGTTTGTCACTTTGTTCGGTTATTACATAAATTACATTGTTAGCCCGCAAATGAGATATGGTGGCGCTTTCTAATTATATATAGCTGTTATTAAGAAACATCGAAATGTTTCCGATAATTAAATAATTTGCTTCGATTCCGAGACAGAAACGTACCATATAATTATACCCCTGCATGTTACACATCAAATTACACCTGCGAATTTCAAATGAATAGCTTTTTAAATGCGAATATCTAAACGTGTATCTGTTGTAACGAGCGTTTAATCGGCGCCTCGGGGGAACACTCAAATCGATCAAAACAATCAGTGGAAAGCTGTTGGAAGCTGACCACTGTTCGCATAACCGCATTCCTTGAGAGCCTCATCAGACGACAAAAAGAAAAAATTACGTCAGCTCGATTTATCGCGGATGTTAGACTAGAGATTAATATGATATTTCTGTTTGACTTTATTAATGATCTTGATCATTCAATTAGCCGCTTCAGTTAACGACAGCAAATTAGGTTGTTGAGCCTAGTTTGATAGCATTGTAATAATATTGCTAGTAGACAATGTGTTTATCAAGAGACTGAACAAAGGGAGAAATGCTCGTAGGTATGACGTGCAGGCCCTTGCGCTATTCGGAAAATTTGTTCCATTTTCCTCCTATGAATTATTTATCAACCAAAAGTATAATATGATTGCCTTAGTAAATCTATACTATATTTATTATTAATATTATAAAGCTGAACAGTTTGTTTGCTTGAACGCGCTAATCTCAAGAACAACTGGTTCGAATTGAATAAATATTTTAGGGCTGGATAGCCCATCTATCGAGGAAGGCTATAGGCCATATAACATCACGCTAGGGCCGTTAGGAGCCTATCAAAAAGCAAAAGAAGTCACGAATACGAAGTACTCGCACGGCCAGGCGATTCGATCCAACGGGGTAGGTCGGGGAACAAGAAATTTAACGCAGACGAAGTTGCGGGCAGAAGCTAGTATAGTATGTTTTTTATTTCAACCATTTGGATGCTAAGATAGTTAACTTTTTTTGCAAAAAAATTACAGATAGAGCAATCCCATTCGTTTTAATGTGTGCCTACCTCCTACAAAACAGAAGTTATGAACCATCAAATATTAATCTAGCTCAACTTAAAAAGTTTTGAATAGTTTTTGCAGTTAGCTTCTAGCCTAAGATATCAATTAATATTTTTTATCCATTTCATATTGCTGATGCTAGGTAACCTAAATACCTATCAAAATCAAAGTAGAAGATGTTAGTAACATATATAACGTATGGTTGGCGTGTAAATAATTTGACCCTGTTAGCGAGAACAAGGCGGCGTTGACTCATTTCCCAGGCAAAAGAAAACAGTTCCACTTGTATGTGTGTCTCATTGGAACAATACCGGGGCAGATGTTGCCTACGTAACACACAAAACTACAAACACATTGTTTTTTGCAATATATGTACTAGCTAATACTAGGGGCTTGTGGCTAAGTAAAAACAGCAGTACGGAAGAACCACGGGGTTGCCGTGGTTCTTCATAGGTGACCATCTTTACATACTAAGCTCCCTCACACGTTAGGCTGTTAGTCCCGGCTGTCATTCGTGGACATATGACAGTGGTTACGGGTCGTCAGAAGCCTGAAAGTCTGACAACCAGTCTTACCAAGGGGTATCGCATTACCCAGCAACTGGGTTGCGTAGGTCAGATAGGCAGTCGCTCCATGTAAAATACTGGTATTCAGCTGCATCCGGTTTGACTGGAGGCAGACCCCGACATAGTTGGGGAAGAGCTAGGCAAACGATGACTAGCTAATTGTGCACGTGGTGCAATACCTTTTTAATTTTTTCAGTTAGGAACCTTTTTCGGCACGCACACAATAATTTTACCAAAGTTTCATCATGGAGTTATTGCGAGACTAACGCACGGTAAATTTTATATAGATAGATACAGATGTCGATGTATTTGTTCGACTAACATCGAATGTTCTTTTAATCTTTTTGGACTTACAGGTTTATGCTTGACCTATGCTGAACTTAAAACTTTGTAAAGAATTGAATGCCCATAAAATGATTAGTCATCATCATATCAGCTGAAAGACGTCCACTGCTGAACATAAGCCTCCCCCAAAAGCGGGGGATTTGCCATAATCGCCACGCTTCGAAGGCAGGTTGGCAATCGCAGTATGGTGGTCAAATGCATAGACAACGCTGCTGCCCATTCTCTAGTAAGTCCCTTAGTCGCCTTCTACGATACTCACGGGAAGAAATGGGATGGTACTATTCTTTTACGTCCGGCACCACACGGAATAACTGATTAAGTAACAGTCATTAAACTGTCGGTCTCTTGTAAGGAGATAATTTTAATCTGTACCTACCCACTTTAAGGCAGACCAGTTACTCAGACACGGCCACGGCAATAAAATGAAGGTACATTAATTACTTCTCTTGCGAATTACCATGTTATTTATCTATGATCTTTGATCGATGACACTCGTTATCTTTTGCTTGGTCAATAAGTTAATCCAAGATTCATTTTTCTATAAAGTACGTGAGTAAGTAGGAAAATTCAGCGACGAAACGTCCTATTTACTTAGGCAATACATAATTGTGGTTTTTCTTATAATGGTCTGATCCGTTCGTTCAATCAACAGGTGTAAGACAGATCCAATCAAAATTTGGAAACAACAATGTTTACATACATTTGCTGTATTTTATGGCGACTTAAATCAAACAATGCAGCTCGAAAGCTTTATCGGATTTCAAGAAATGCTTTCGAGTTAAAGTTGTATTCATTACTTTCTTATCTCCACAAAATGAAAAAAAAATCTCCAGAAAGCCCATAAACACGTCAGAGCTGGATAAAAATCCGGGGCACTTAATGCAATATTTTTCACCGTTCCCAATCCATGCGTAAGCGCAATTACAAGCAGTTTATGGGTGACAGTAGCGATGGCGCGGAACCGGCCTTGCGCTAACTAACCTGCTTCCTATGCTACTACAGATATAAGCTCACCCTTCTACTCTTCTCCGCTGCTCTAGTTTTTTGACCTAAAATTGCATTTAATTTCCCTCAATCATAGACGTGACGTGACATCTTTTTTGCAGTAAGTATGTAGGTACATTTTTCAATCACAATGCCCCTGCGTTGATTATGACGTGTTCCGAAACATGTTCGCTCCAATCAACTTTCAACAATAGATACACAAGGCGGTCAGCATTACGCGGCAGTTATTAATAGGAAGGGTACTATTTAAACATTGATCAAATGCTACTGCCGAGAGGAGCGTCGAGCAGTGCCCCTCGGTGTGACACACTGACTCGCTTTCGCGCCGCGAACGCTGCCTGCGCCCGCGCCGCCTGTGCCCGCGCCGATGCATGCAGCGGTATCTATGCTGGCGTACATTACACACGAGTCTCACACTACTTGTACGATACGCATCTCACAATAGTAAATACCATTCAACTAATGTCATCTATCAGTCCCTAACTACATGTCGCAATAAATTAGCCGTACGTTTGATAAGCGTTTTGTTTTTATTTGTTAAATGGATGCGAAAGTTTCTTAATAATGAACAGGCTGTGGCACATATCTAAGCTTCGAATAGAAACATGCTCTATATTTTGAACGTAGGTTTTGGAGACTTTAGATTTAAATTGCTTAGCAAAACCAGAAAGCTTTAAGTGTATAGTTTTGCTGTAAATATGTATAATATGATGTACGTACATATTTTGCCCTTGAATCTTTCCTTAAAGAAAGTTCAGCTTTTATATTGAATAAAAACTTGGCAAGTAAGTAAGTAGGTGTTTAATTCGTTTTTTTTATATTTGTGTTTATAAGTACATTCCACATCAGCGCATCTCATATTCACTTCAGCTTTTTGAGATTTAAGTCGTCTTGACGGAAATTAAAAGTGGACATGCTCATTAACGCTTTCACTCAGCTGTTTCCGTTACATTCGGACATTATCTCTTTAACGTGGATCCTATACTGCGAAAGTGAAAGTACCAGTTCATGAAAATGCTAAAATAAGAAAATTAAATGATAATATGTAACATCAAGTCGTTTCCCTAGTCGAACAGAATTTCTAATGTGGAAATAAAATATTATAACGAATAAATTATATGCGACATCGAACATAATATAAAAGTTATGGACGTTGCGCAACATGTCGCGACACTGGTTGCACAAAATGACAATTTTTAGCACACATTATAGAAAGCTTCATTCATTAATATTACGCGGACTGCGACAATCTGGCGCATGAATGGACAGTAGGTATGTTGAGGTAGCCGCTCTCAGAAATTGTATGTGTTTTAGATGAAAATACGTCTTTAGATCATATCGTTAAATAAAAGTAAGGTTTTAATCAATTTATTAACAGTCATGAGAGAGAGTAGGGGTTTAGACAGACAGACTAAACAGAGAGAAGTGGAAGGAGGGTAGAGAGGCCTTTGCCCTGCAGTGGGACATCACAGGCTTTTAATAATAATTATTATTATTAACAGTCAGTTTCGAGAAAAACTATTTCAGAGTATCAATGTTTTCAGTAAATATCATATTTATTATAAACTAGCTGACCTGGCAAACGTTGTTTTGCCTTATAAATTATTTCCCTTATCACTTAGGGGTATGGAAAATAGATAGTAGCCGATTCTCAGACCTACTGAATACGCATATAAAATTTGGTAAAAATCGGTAAAGCCGTTTCGGAGGAGTACGGTAACTAACATTGTGACATGGAAATTTTATATATTAGATATAAATCTATAAGCTTTCCGGTTGCGGAATGTTCCATAAAAATCAGACTCATCTCTCATCAGGCTACCTCCAATGGCTGCATTTGCGACATGTAAGTTTCACAATATAGCACTCAACAATCCCAGGAGATGGCAAGGTAGCGTGACGCAAACCACTCACTTACAAAATCTTGATGCATTCAAACAATGGAATGGGAAGTCCTACTGTGTGTGGACGAATTTCGCAATGGCTTGGCCTGAACAGCAGTAATAACCGTGAAGACTCGTGTCGCATCCGCTGTTCCACAGATAAGGGTAATGCGTACCGTGTTTCAGCCTTAATGACCAAGAAGATACTCAAACGTCCATAAACGAGCCCCCCCGAGTGGGTTCCCGCATTGTCGTTGCGGGGGGGCTCAGTAACCGTGGATTCCGGCCACGGTGAAGCCAAGAGGAACCCAAAGGTGGGGCCGCTCGTCAGGGCTTTTGCCTTCAAGCCATTGACGTAGCGGCCAAAAAGTAGGTTGCGGTGAGGTACACCGCAACTGAGGTGGGCCGCGATGTCGAATGGGAGGCATCGCGGCTGAGGGTTACGGGCTGCGGTAGAGGAGGAGTGCCGGTGCTTCTGAGCAGCGCTCTTCCCTTCCGTGGCCTGGACGGGGCCGCCACCGTTTGATGGCGGACGCGGTGGGGCCGCAGGGGAAGAGGAGTGTCGGTATAGCGTCAGCCGCTCTCCCTATCCCCTGCGGCCGAAAAGTGGTAGACGGGACGGCGCGTTGTGGTCCACACGCGCGCCGTCAAAGATGTCAGCAACCACAGGTGGGGTCCGCAAGGGCCGATGCCTGCCAGGGGTGCGGGTTTGTTCGAAAGAGACACCACAGCCCCTGGCATACGGGCTACTGAGGGAACACGGGTGGGTTTTAGTCAGTAAAAGTCTGACACGCCCTCCTGCTCTACTCAGCAGGAGAAGTCATTTGATGATTTCCCACCCAAAAAAAAAAAAAAAAAAACGTCCATAAACGAAGCTCAAGTAGATAACTTTAACTACTTCAACGTGAAAAAGAAATCTAGAGAATGTAGCCATTAACTTGTGTCATATCCGTGTGACCGTGTCTAATGTAACCTGCGTTATTAAAATGTATTCGTTAAGATAACATCTTTCTCATATCGTCAGGACTCGTTCTCCTAACTTTTTATGATCTAAATGTTACTCTTTACACCTAAACATAGATAATATCATTAAAGGTTTTAATTAGGAGTAAATTGATATAATCTTAATGTGCTCAAACTATGCATTTCTAATTAAGATTTAATTTTCCAAGAGCTTTTATTATCGGATAATGTCTTAGTTTCAAACCAATTAAGAGATCATGTTTAAAGCGGTTATAGCCCACACATAACATTAACACATGGGTAAATCAGGTACGAATTAACAGAAAACTATTTTAAACACATCGCAATTGAAATTCAATAGAAACTTAAAAACATGCAAGTTAAATTAGGTGTTAGTATTAACGTGAACCAGGAACCCCCGTGGGTATGAGAAGTATAAAATGCGAGCTGTGTGACGCGTGACCTACTTTCCACAAGCCGGCTTCACCACATGTCGCCGTACCGGATAGCTCTTAGTACCACCAAAATAAAGAGTAAATTGTCATGAACAATAAAATTACTTTAAAACCGTCAGCTGCGTACAGAAAAATCGTTGAACACAACACATGCAAATTAAGTGTGTTCAAATATTCGCGATATGCGAAGAGATTATTTCGACGAGTGCGAGTGAAAGTAAAAATTATGCAACTTTCTACAACTGAATATTACTGTTCAGAGATAACAAAAAAAATAAACACGCATTATTTAGCGTATTGTAGGCGCGGGTTACGGCGTAGCAGCGGGCGTTACGGCGTAGCAAGCGAGTGCGGACGACAAAAGCTAACATAGTTGTCGATTTTCAGTTGTAATTGTTTGGAAAATGTGTCGAAATCTTATGTTCCATGTTGCAAACTGTCGTATGATAACATTTATTCACGCAAAAAAAATTAAGGACTTTTTTCTAATTAATGATTAAGACATGGTTCAAATGCATGTGATAATATTTATAACTGTTTGTATATTTCACTGCAATTGCGGCTTTTCACAAAGCTTGATTCGTTCTTATGCATATAATGTAGCAAATGTTTGCTGAACATAAAATCACTTCAGTAAGAAATCCAAAGTTTCATCCACCACATGTAGGTAATATTTAACTTTTCCATTATATCACTTCCACACAATTTTCAAACACGTAAAAATCCTTCGCCCGAAACCAACAACCACAAAATCCTGTACCTTTTCAGGTGAGAGCTAAATGAGGTTCCAGATAGAAGAAACAGTTTCAGGATAACACAGGCAGCTACCGATCACTGTTCCAGAGTTCACAATCACTGTCACAGTCTGGGGTTAGTTCACTTTCGTTTTCGCGGCGCGTGTGTGCACTGCGCGCGCGCTCGTGCTCTGTTCGACTGCTCGCACTGGTCGCGGCGGCCGCACTCCAAGCCGTTTTATACGCGTGAAAGTTCCGCGCCTGCACAGAGCTAACTATCCCGGATCGGAACGATCTGACGTCCATTTGGATTTTGAAATCCTTTGATGACGCCATTGATGTAATTGCGGGTGTGACTGATGATGACTGCGCCTTCGTTATGAAAGCGTTCTATTTTGGTGATGTCCAATTTGGTCCACGAGGATGTGTTATTAATTTGATCATATTCGAGAAGGATGTTTAATATCATAGTCATCAAAGAATAATTATCGTTCGAATATGGCACAGTTTTAAACCGGATTTAAAGAAGTATTCGCATTTCTGTGCAGTCAACCCTAGACTACAGGCACTGACGTATGAGTCCAGAATGGAGAATTTTCAAAGTCAACGGAACATTTCAACTACTGACTTCATCTCTTCAAACTTTCATGGAAAACGGATCAGTTCCTGTCGCTAAAAACTGATCTGTTGGCATTATTACCCGCTTTTATGATGTAGTCATGGCTACTTGCCTCCATCATTCAGCTTATATATTAATTCGAATTAGACCAAAATTCACGCCTCATAACTGGTCAGGTCGTCTCGTTCTTTTGTACGTATTTTCCGCAAAATCGTCAGTAATTTTGGATCAAATTAAAAAATCCTTTTTTTTTAAGATAGGGTGTATTTTTGTTTTTGGCAGGTATTGGTCCTTGAGGACCCCACCAGTTGGTGCTGACATCTCTTTGAGGCGCGCGCGGAAAACAACGCGCCGTCGACCCGGGCTTGGTCCTTACCGGACAGCGAGCTACCCATAACTCGTAGTCCGCAAGCCCGCGCCTACGGTGGCCGGGAATCAGCCTGGGATTCCCGACGCCCAAAGATAGGATGTATCTCACGGGTGATGACATATAAATTTGAACACATTGCTTGGGTTTTTTTTGGTGGGAAATCATCAAATAACTTCTTCCGCTCTGAGTGGAGCTCAGAGAGAGTCAGACTTTTACTGACTAAAACCCACCCGTTTTCCTTCAGTTGCCTGTTTGCCAGGGGCCACGGTATCTCTTTAGAACAACCCACACCATAATTTGCTTGGGTAGTTTTTGAGTTAGCTTCAATAATACTTATTGAATCCACTTTGTGTATCTTGGTGACGTTTTCATACTTCTTGTCACTGTTGTTTACTATACTGTATGGCAAGTAGTAGTAAACGAATTAGTGTGGGGTAGGTACCATAACTAAAAACTTAATAATCAATACTTTACAAAAAGAACAACCGCCATCCGAAAAAACTACAATATGAAAAATAACTTTCGGAAGTCGATGGCAAAAAACTAAAATATGGATCCAAAGAGGAATTGATAGGACTAAAATACAGACGAATTGAGAACCTCTTCATTTATGAAGTCGGTTTGAAAACCATATTTTTTCTCTTCAAACAAAATTAATGAAACCAAGCAATACTTGCTGGTCACTCTTGACCATCAAGTATTGTTTGGTTTGCTTGGTTATTAAGAGTCTGCGATTGTATGAAATCTATTTTTTATTTTTAAAAATAATATGATGTAGCCATGTAGCGCCAGGCTGTAAGACTAAGTTCGGGTCAATTCCATTCAAATGGTTCTGATAAAGTCGAGCCATTTCATTGACTGTCCTCTACAGGCTATCTATATAAATTGAAACAATTTATCAATCGGTGTCAAGCCAGCTCAGTGTACGTACAAAGCAATGAAGCCACTTTCGGTTTTCATTTTGATCCATTTCTGAACGATCTCTCGAAACTACAAATTTAAGCTATTGAATAAATATCGCTTAATACGCAATAAAAACCATTACCCGTGAAATATCAATTTAGAATCGAGAAAAAGTGGATGTAAGCTAAAATAAAATCGATACAAAAACGCCGAACAAAAGACTTCAACGCAAGATAATTTAAAGATTATGTACCAATTTAAGACAATGAGTCGAAATCTGAAACTACTGTAATAACACCGATACGTGTATATTGAAAAAATCAACAAAACATAAATATCAATTCTTTTTATTGTTCGTTCAAATAGCTATTATAATAATGATAGTACCCATAGTCATTTGTAAGAATTATCAGTTGAACTATGTGGAACGAACAAAACAAATTCAATGATAACTTTGACTTATAGTGCTTAAAGAGGAGTGGTGGCCAAGTGGTAATGGCCGCAACTTACGAGTTGTAGGTCGTAGGTTCGAACCCAGACAGGCGCTTTACTGTGTGTAAATTATTTCATCATCACTGCTCTCAAAACGGTAAAGGAAAACATCGTGAGGAAACCGGCATGTCCTAGAACCAAAAATTCGAAGACATGTGACATCTACCAACCCGCACTGGGCCCGCATGGTGGATTACGGCCCAATCCCTCTCACAGAGAGGAGGCTTATGTCCCAGCAGTGGGAACATTATAGGCTGATGATGATGATAGTGCATATTTGCAGACGAACGTCGTGTACTCATCAACAAGCCGCTGTGTATGGTATCTGTGGACTATCCATCTACTCCATCAAAAAGCCGTCGATTCCATCAAAATTTGAGCAGTTCTTGCCTCTCTGCAACGATGTCGAATTGACTGGCGATACGTGGAAGTGTTGAGGTGTTTGAATTACGCTACCACGATCGACTGTCCATATCTAGGACAAACCAGCACCGTCCAACTGCCCAGGGTTTTGTGATATCCACGAAACCAATGCGTTGGAGGACGTTTTTAAAAGGCTGGACTGGACAGGTAACAACGTGAACGGCGAGTACACCTCACACCTTCGCTTTGCTGTTGACATCGTCATAATGGCAGAGACGCTAGAACAGTTAAACCAGATGCTGCATAGCCTAAATGGTGACTCTCGGCGGGTTGGCCTCGCCATGAATTTGGACAAGACGAAAGTCATGTTCAATTAACACATCATGCCGAGTCCAATCCTCATCAGAGATCGCTTCTCGCAGTTGTGAAGGAATATGTCTACCTCACGGTATGGCTGGTCGATCAATTCAAAGTCGCTCAGCGAGCTATGGAACGAGCTATGCTCGGAGTATCTCTGAAAGATAGAATCCGGAATGAGGTGATCCGGCAGAGAACCAAAGTTGGCGACATAGCTCACAGAATTCCAAGCTGAAGTGGCAATGGGCCGGCCACATTAGCCGTAGAACCGATTACCGTTGGGGTAGACGTGTTCTTGAGTGGAGACTGCGAATCGGCAAACGTAAGGTAGGATGCCCTCAGGCTAGGTGGAGTGACGATCTTCGCAGGGTTACTGGTAGCAACTGGATGAGAGTTGCCAAGAATCGAGCTGAATGGCGTGCAATTAGAGAGGCCTATGTCCAGCAGTGGACTGCTGTAGGCTGATGATGATATCTACCTAGGGCAAATCATCCAGCTTAATAGACACAATTTTGAGAAAGAAGCCGACACAAGGATCTGGTTGGACAGCTTTTGGGAAACTTCATCAAATCTTCTCGTTGCCTATCCCGCAATTTTTGAAGATTCTTCCAACAGTGCTTCCTGTCCGTTATAACATACGGTGCCAAAACGTGGACAAGGACATGACTTACCAACATAGCTTGCAGAGTAAGCAAGCTGAATTAATAGTGGGCTGGCCATGATTGTCGAAGGACTGATAGCTGGTGGAGACGAGTTCTGGACTACCGCAAGCGTAGTGTGGGACGCCCCCCAGCTAGATGGACCGACGACCCCAGAAAGGTGGCTCGGACAGACTGGATGCGGAAGGCGGAGGATAGAGTGTTGTGGCGCAGCATGGGTCATTGCTAGACTGCAATAATTTTCATCATCCGATTACATTTATTAACACTACTTAATAATATTGGCATCATCCTTTTGGTACACTTAGGGCCGATTTTTCTATAACTTTTATCTGAGAAATAATAAATATGTCGTTTTGACAGCTTATGTATAGAAAATATGCCAAACTGTCAGATTTAAGATCTACAGATAAAAGTTATCTGACTGTTGAAAAATAAGCTCTTAATTTATTGAATAAATCATTTTAAGTAATGGACTAACATAATCATTTTATGTAATTATTTAGAGATCATGATAAGCACCTAGATATAATCTATTATTTGTTTTATAACAGACGTTGTTTTCAGCTGTAAAAGTCATTGAGGTACTTAAAACGGGAACGACTTTGAAAACGATTCCCATGGTTCGATCGATTCCTGCTGAAATAAAAAAATCGTGTCATACTAAATCACATCCTCGCTCGTCGATGGTAATCACTACATATGTAGTAATTAGGTTCATCGCTGCACCTTTAAATGAACTAACATAGGATGGGGCGATGGAAAGGGCTATTCTTGGAGTTTCCCTGCGTGTTTGAATCAGGAATGAAGAGATCCGCAGGAGAACGAAGGTAACCGACATAGCCCGAAGAATTGCCAAACTTAAGTGGCATTGGGCAGGGCACATTGCTCGCAAAACAGATGGCCGATGGGGCCGAAAAGTTCTGGAGTGGCGACCGCGTACCGAAAGACGTAAAGTTGGAAGGCCTCCCACAAGGTGGACAGATGACCTTGTGAGGGCCGCGGGAGTCCGCTGGCGAAGTGGCGGAGCTTGGGGGAGGCCTAAGACATCCACACGTCTTTCGGCTGAAATGATGATGATGATTAGATACGATATTCATAACTACCGTAGGTGCTGCCGCATTAGAGCTACTCTAATTGTCTTCGAAAAATATAAGTAATTGTTCAATCATAAGCCAGCCGACAATAGCTTGGTATTATCGTGGTTGTACTCAGAGCGTAAACAAGTAATGGGCACCTAGAGTCAACCGTCATAATTTAAGCACGCTCTCTCAAACGCACCGGGTATGAGCCCGCGTCGCGCGCGCCAACACACAAATATGAAATTTACGGAAAGAGTGAAATCGAATAAATTGCCCATTGTCTTAGTATGGTGCACGAATTCGGCTCGTATTACTTTCTGTTTTCATCTCGACATGTGCGCGCCGCAGGTGAATGATCTCGACTAATTGTTAACTTTTGTCCCTGTCATTACCGCTGACTGTGTTATTACACGTATTTGCTATTCCACTCTTATTACCCATTCACGTGATAATTGTTTTTTTGTTCGTTAATTAGAAAGATTTAATGGAGACGTAACCAGCATAACAATGATTGGAAATTCTCTTAACTCAACACAATTGATGGGTGAAGAAAGTTGCGGATTTTAAATGTTAACTCGCAAAAAGGCAATTGTGGTCTTTAGGGCGTAGTTTAGGTCCAAGGTTATTAAATACGAAGAACACAGACCATTCAGACATGGACGCAACTTGAAAGTACAATGGAACGTACTAATAAAATACATGAGATAAGAGGATCAGTGAGCTAGCCAAGTTTCGCAAACACGCTCAATGAGCTCAGCGGTCTGCTTCTGCAGCTGCAGATCTGAAGTGCTACACGTGACGAGCTCGTATGTCTGCCGTGTCGTTGTCGCACAGATCCGCTTTGCATAACAATGCTGTGTCACAACTTTCTTGTAAACGGAACACGATCTGAATTCGGGTTGAGTTAGTCACAGTTCTATGGCAAGTGTTCCGATGTTCCGATTTACATAAGACGCTTACCTACAAAACATTATCGGTATTATTGCAAATGTGTAAATACCGCCTCGTCTGTATCGGACTCTTATAAAAGTGAAAGTTTGTTTTAATTTTGTAAATATTATTTCAGGTTGTGCAGAAATGCAATAAGAAATATTTTAAGTATTAAATGTGTGCTTTCAAAAAAAGATGTAGAATTTTGTTGCATACAAAATAATTTTAATGCTCAGTCATACCGACTCATGTCCGAACGAGCAAGAATTTTAGAAAGTTATGTAAGATTTTTCTTATTTTTATAGTGAGCTAAGTTTCTAATTAATACTCGCGGAAATACATAATGCAACGGAAACTTTGCGTGAAAAATGGATGAACTTCGTACCTTTTGACAAAAAGTAATTTTAACTAGATAGGCAAAGAAATGCAAATACCAGGCATAATGTGTAGGTATTTTTATGTGCTATCCACAGTACCTGTACCTACTTATAGTCTTTCGTAAAAATGAGTTCCGTGTGGTGCCAGACGTAAAAGAATAGCCCATCCCATTTCATCCCGTGGGTGTCGTAGAAGGCGACTAAGGGATTTACTAGAGAATGGGCAGCAGCGTTCACTATGCATTTTACCACCATACTGCGATCGCCAACCCACCTCGCCAAGCGTGGTGATTATGGCAAAACCCCCCTTTTGGCGGAGGCCTATGTCCAGCAGTGGACGTCTTATGGCTGAAATGATGATAAATGAGTAGCTTTATAATTAGGTAGTAAATGAGCTTAATTAGTCTCACTTCTCTATTTACCTGAATCAATGAATTAGAACTCTTTCTCAGGACTTCAATTTAAGAAACCTTCTCTAAACCGGTGTTAAGCAGAAATACGTAATGTGATATAATTATCTTCTATTATCGCCAAACAGAGTTTCATTCACGAAAGGAAAGTAGACAGAAATAGTTTGAATGCCATTTGTATTACCTACATACAAAAACACTATAAATCAAACATTAATTCTAGACAAATTATTACTTAGCATCGTAACGTAACATTATACGCCATTGACCTTTGTTGAAAAAATATGAAGTTGTGTAACTCATGCGTCAAACGTTCATTAGAATGGGGCATGCGCAGGCGCTGGTTCCGATTGTTCAATGGCCGGCGATGCGGACGCGCATAGAATGGGGGCGGGCTTACACCATTTCATAACATAACGCGGCTGTAGGACTTCAACGAAAGTGAGTCTCGCGGATGCTGGAAATTCCGAATTTATTGCAACAACCGCACAAATAAAAAACCGAGTTACACATAGCTACTTAACTTTTTCATTATAGCTGTTACGTAAGTGTTTCATGAAATGCTACAAAAGCGTCACAACGTTGGGTTTTGTATATTTTTATAGCGATGAATAGTGCTGTTTTTTCTCCGGGTCTTTTCAGGAGAAATAAGCGAAAATAAATACATAGGTACTCAAATGTTAAATATAACGAAATTTTTTCAAATGTGACTTTTTCTTACAAAGTGTAACAAAGGTGATGCAAAGCAAAGGCCCTTCTGGCTACTTACACAAAATACGAATAGGTACAAACCTATCACTGCTTGCTACAGCATGCGTATAATATTTCGTCATGGTGTCTTTAATAATAACTCTAAAATAAAACTTGCCAGTTTTATTTAATTTCATGATATTGCAATTTCGCATAGAACATGTAATGGTACTTTCGCCCTGTCTGTCTTAGATTATGTGTACTTATGGAGTCACAAATGTTCTCTTGTCATTGTGTGTAGATTAGGTGTCACATACAAAGGCGTATTTGTAGCTAGGGTTGAATATATAACTTTAAATTTATACTTTTCAGGGTTCCACATCTCATGTTAGTTCATTATATTTGGAGTATAGGTGTCAGACATAAGTAATATTATTTAGGTAAATGAGAAAGTTGTTTTTTTTTGTTTGTTCCGCTTTCACGCTAAAACAGCTGAACGGATTTGGAGTAAATTTGGTACACAGGTAGACCATGACCTGAGTAAGGATATAGGCTACTTTTCATCCTAAATCGCAGACGAAGTGACGGGGAACAGCTAGTATGACAACCAAGCTACCCGCCCCTGATTTGCATGGGTTTTACGATTTAGCAAAACATCAACATTTCTTTATTATAAATGTATGTTTAATGTCTATAAATAAATAACACAAACCTTCCGTAGTCAATTCTCAAAATTATGGTGATAACCGCATTAAAATCTGTAGCGTGGTTTAGTTAAGTAACGCATTCACACAGAAAGACACGAAAAACGACTTTAACTATAAAATGATGACGTATAGATAGATATAAATATAGATGTGGGTTCATTTTGGCGTTGTCGAAGCTTCAGCAAAGAAATGTCTGTTATCAAACAAGCTGGGCTAAAAAATTGTGTCAGTCCATAGCTACTATATTATTATTTTGAGGGTAGGAAATCATCAAATTACTTCTCCCGCTCTGGGTGGAGCAGGAGGGCGTGTCACACTTTTACTGACTAAAACCCACCCGTGTTCCTTCAGTTGCCTGTGTGCCAGGGGCCACGATATCTCTTTCGAACAACCCTGGCAGAAACACTATCTATTTACCCATAAAAACTTTTAGGTTGACTACGCACCTAGTACCTATGCCTGTACTTATGCTAATATTGTAATTGTAGGAAACTGGGAGCCTGACACTATCCTTACAGAGCAGGTGTATCTACCTATTTCTGCTTTAAACGAGCCTGGGTTCTGCTCGAACCCTACAGCCAACACTAAGCAATTTGTTATCGTCAAAGGTTACCTACTAATCTCGGATGGCGAGTAATAGGTAGCTCGCTGTCCGGCAAGGACTTGTCTATTATTATTGGTACTCTGTGGCAAGGACCAAGCCCAGGTCGACGGCGCGCTGTGTTCCACGCGCACCTCAAAGAGATGTCAGCACAAACGTTATGGGGCCACAAGGGCCGATGCTTTCCAGGGGTGCGGGCTGTTCAAAAGATATACCGCCGCCCCTGGCACACAGGATACTGAGGGAACACGGGTGGGTTTTAGTCAGTAAAAATCTGACACGCCCTCCTGCTCCATCCAGAGCGGGAGAAGTTATATGATGATTTCCACCCAAAAAAAAAACCCCTACAGCCAACACTAAGCATTTTGTTATCGTCAAGGGTACCAATCTACCTGCGCATAGATATCTAAACTTATAGCATTATAGGTGCAGGCGGACCTAAGTCGTCTAGCGTGATCGAAGTACTTTCCCTTCCGTTGTTGAAGGTATTTCTAGATGAGAATGAAAAGTCATAGACAATGTAGCTTTAGCTTTAAGATAAAACCACCATTATCAAATAAATCACTCTAGATATTATATAGTTATCATATAATTTACAACAAGAGATATAAACTTTTTCCAAAAAAAAGAACAACCGACTTCCAAAACACACTACAAAGTGAAAAATAACTTTAATTTCTGAAATCGGTGACTTTGGATATGTATTTTAATTTTGTGTGTAAGTTTGTTGTAGTGTTTTTTGGAAATCGGTTGTTCTTTTTTTTGGAAAAAGTTTTTATTTTCCACTTTTTAGTTATTGTACCCAACTCCATTCGAAATTTCATCATCCTTGGGGTTAAAACAATGCATATTTATGCGATAGCAGCAATCGCGGTTTTGCTGTAATTTTTTTAAGAGTTCCGTTGTCTGTCTCCGAAACGAATCATCCAGATCTATATGAAATTTTAATGGGACCATTTCGGAATAAATCCCTTGCGAACAAAAAAATCATTTTGCAAATCCGTCTATAAATGACGGGTTATGCCCGAACCTCAGATTATAAAACAAAGGCAGATAGACCGCGCGGAACACCAAGAGTGAGGCCAAAAAACCATTTTAGTATTTGTTTCTTTTTTGGTTTCGATTATAAAACAAAGGTAGATAGATTACGTGGAACACCCAAGAGTCAAAAAAACAAATACTATAGCCTCGCATTACATACAATGCGACGCTTTAGTATTTGGTTATTTGGCTTCACTCTTGGTGTTCCGCGCGGTCTATCTGCCTTTGTTTTATAATCTGAGGCCCGAACATACCTACATTTAAAAAAAAAACATGTCAAATTGATAACCTCCTTCTTTTTGAAGTCGGTAAAAAATGCGCTTTCATTTTATATGTATCTTCCCATCTTACTTCAGTAGCAACTGGCCTGTAAGTAAATAGATCAGTGTTGAGAAAACAACGATGAAAACTTGGCAGCCCTAAGTAATCCTAAGTACTCATATTGTCATTGTGAATATCTTCGTAGCAACACGATGGGAACTCGCACGGAGCCGAGTAAGTACACCATTGTGTTACAACTAATATGCCTAATTTATAAGTAGCTAGTGCGAGCGGCTTATTGTTTGCTACACCTGCTCTTCTTATTATGGACGTAAGAAAGTTGATACATTAAATTACTCTTTATCCGTAGAAAGCTTGGAAAACCGCGTAGCCAACAGATTGACGGAAATTATTTTATGTAATAGATAAAATCAGATGTTTGTGCCTATAAAACATGTTATTAGATATGTATTATAATAGGCAAAGTCTCTGGTGTCTATATAAGGTAGTTCATCTACTTAGCACTAACTTTGCCAAAAAAATATCCAAAAGTCGTTGGTAAATGTGTTCTGTAGTTATAGGTAAATAATGAAACATCCAAAATCAATTTATGAATGTTATGAAATGAGAAAGTTAGACATTTATCTTAAAACAATCCCAAAATTTGGAAATGCCCGTAACAAGATCATATTTATTTTGGCAAGGGCGTTGACTCATTGTTGTTATTATAAGCTCAAAATGCGGACACGGTGTTGCACAACATGTCGCGAACGTAGCATAATGTCAGAGCTATAAGGCATCCTGTAGACGTAACCGCATGATTCATGCGGACAGTGAAAGTGGCACATATTTCGTGAGCAGCCTGCCGCGCCGCAGCCCTATCTGCGAACCGTGCAGTTTGATGCGTCCGCAGTGCGGGAAATGAGAGAAGAGAGAATTCTAATCAATTTTTGTACTAATTAGTTCTTTTAAAATCTCATAATTTTTTCCCACTACATCTGAAAACTTTGCAGGGTTTCAAGCGTTATCAATTATCATCCAAAGCTAGAAGAAAGGAACCCTTCAATATTATTCATGCAAATTCATAACGGTGTACCGTGTAGGCAGTATTACTAGCTAAAAACTTAGTTTATTTTGTACAACTTTAATTTCTTCTTAGTAGGTAAATGTTTTCGCACTACCTACTGTGCAAATATTATTGTGTGAAAGCTCTGAGCACGTCGGACTGAGGTTAGTAGCCACCTACATAATGTATAAAGAAAATATTGATTCAGCAATGTAGGTATAGAGCCGGATAATTGAAAAATCTTTCGAACTTGTTTTTCTTTTGTGTAAATACTGTGGTTACCAGACGGCTTCGCCGGTATTGTAAAAGTTATCAAGTAGGTAGGTCACTTAGCACCTTTTTATTTAGTCTAGAATAACTAGTGCATTCATAATAATTTCCTGAAATTTTGTTTATTTTGTGTGCATTGTAAGGATCAGGATTACGTAAAGGTTACGAAACGTGTTGTTTATTTTCTTCACGGCATTCTGCTTTTAAATTGCATCTGTAAATGAAGCTGTGTCTTGTAGCTATATAAATTGTCTTTTGTGTTGAAAACCGTGAGATTACGAGGGGCTTGGCGCGCTGCGATGAATGAGCGACAATGCCTCGGAGGCGCTCGGTCCACCCGCCTCCCGCCTGCGCCCGCGCCGTGCACTTTCACTGGCTGGAATAGACTCTGCAGCGATTGTTTATATCTTGTTAATGCGCCTTTTATGTCGCATCTAGATGTATCCGGCTGATGTGACGGCCGTTGACTCCGTTTCTAATTGTGGTTAACTGCAAGATTACATATTCTCTTTCCACTTTTTATTTAGCAGGTGAAGTTTAAACCGATATCTCTCTACAGTCTGCGGTCGGATACTTACGAGTATGTAGCTTTACTTAACTGGTCAAGTGTATTTTTTACACTGACTGACTCTTCATCTTGTGAATAGAAATTATTTACCTTGTTAAACTCATAGTTGACTATTGTATAACTAATTGTAAAGTGACGTCCTGAAAACGATTAATTGTACAATAAGAAATCTATATCTATACTAATAATAAAGAGGAAAGACTTGATTGTTTTTTTGTTGGCACTGAATAGGCTCCGAAACTACAGAAACGATTTGAAAATAAATAATAGATAAAAAAAACTAAAAAACACGCTTTTTATAGAAAACCGAACCTTTTTTTTATTCACACTATTATTAATTAATATTTATTGAAATTTTTAACACCATTCTCAATTTAAATTTATTAAAATTTATTTTCTATTTTTTAGTTCGGTTTTCTATAAAAAGCGTGTTTTTAGTTTTTTTAAACTATTATTTATTTTCTACTTTTTTGTTTGGTTTATTTATAAAAGCGTCATTTTTTAGTTTTTTTAAAACTATTATTTGTTTTGTGGAATTAAAATTCTCCTTAGTATTCGAAAATTTGCCAATATTAGAGAAATCGGGTAAAGATAATTATTGGAAATTAAAATTAACATCAAGTCCTGTCTTATCGACTGTAGAGAAAAATTATTAAAAAAAAGATTAAGTTTCTTGCCTTATCGACTTAAATTAACAAAAATCATATTTTGCAAATTGAAAAATGGAATAATTTTATCAAATTAGAGTATTATCATCGGTCCTCGATAAATATACAAAGTTTGAACGAAATCTGGCCGTTTAAAGTGGGTCAAAATCGCGCCCAAAGAAGTCGGTTACAAACATACATACAGGTAAAGCTAATAAAAAGCATGTAAAAAAAGTACTTTAAAAAAAAGTACGGGAAGCTATAGTGTAGCTTCCCAACAGTAAAATATTTTTTCCCCGGGTGACATAGGCTATATTTTATCCCCGTATTCCCACGGGAACGGGAAATATGCGGGTGAAACCGCGGATCGCTGCTAGTGTTTGATAAAGGTAAGCTATTGGAGATATTTCAGTTTTTGCATTCCCACTGTACATTACGAAATTTATAGCTATGGGTTGATACTGACTGACTGGATATTTGTTACCCTCGGAAAACAAGACCCAGCTGTCACTTGTGGATCTTTGACATCCGTCACGGGTTATCAAAACTGACAACTAGTCTAACTAAGAGGTATCGTGTTGCCCAGGTACTGGGCTGTGGAAGTAAGATAGGCTGTCGCTCCATGTAAAATACTGGTCCCTATTAAGCTGTATCCTGTATCAACATAATCGAGAAACGACTAATATCTAGGCAGATTTATACATTTTTGATAAACAGGAATTTAAAGGTATTTAAACAAGCATTATGGCACGATTTATTTTATTTATATAATACATTGGTTTATCCTTGTTTAACAGCTTGGCTGTAACTGTAGGGTCGGATGGGGCTGGCCTTGCCTTGACTGTCATAGAAGTTAATGAGTGACTTCACGCTGCCGGGTCCAGGGGTCGTGATGGGGTTCGCTACGGGTGCGGGGTTTACTGGTACGGGCTTGATTTGGGCGGGTGAGGCAGGTTGTGCAGGCTTTGACACTGCCGGTTGTGGTGCAATGGGCTTAGGAGTGGGAACCGGGGTCAGGGGTTTTGTGGTCACTGCTGGCGCGACCGGCGCCGGCGCAGGTTGCTTTGGCGGTGCCGGTGTCGGCGCGGGCTGTCTAGGTGGCAGCACAGCGGGCAGTTTAGATGGCACCACAGCGGGCTGTGGCCTCACCCCACCACTCTCCATGTTGATAAAGTCGATGTTGGCATGTTTGTTTATCGGTACGACCTTACGACCTGAAATTATAAACGCCCAGTTTTAATTTTATCAACACATTCATCCACCCGTTTCGGTGTTGTTTCCAGAAACTTTTTACTACAATAAAGTATCTATCTAGGTAATACGAAATAAAAATAGAATGCCGTCAGGTATTGGACATCAATAAGTTGAGTTTGATGGTCGTTTCACCGGTTATAAAGAACAAAATAAAACCAGTGTTGTTTTGAGATAAAAGAAATCGAAAAGTAACTTCTTATTCTTCAATGAATGGAAACTAAACACTATAGATTTTCCTGAAATTTTGCTTACCAACCTACTGCTTTATATAACAGTTACATGTAATAAAATATCTTTGCTAATATTATATTAAGAGGTAAATTTGTTTGCTTGTAAAGTTGTATGTAAGGTTGGGGTAAGCTGTAGGACTACCAGTCGAATTGAAAAATATTTTTTGCACTTCATAACCCAATTTATGAGAAAGGTTATAGGCTTATATAGGTTTTTTAACATCACGGTAGGAGAAGCGAGGCGAGTAAAAAGAAAAAAGTCAGAAAAAACGCCATAAGAGAAAACGAAGTAATATCACAAGCTGGCGCGGGCGATGCGATGCTCTAGGATATATTTCACGAGGACGAAATCGCGGGCAGAAGAAGCTAGTAAGAAATAATCTTGTACTTACATTCAACTGAACAAAAGACGAATAACAAAATCAAAGCGGCGGCCTTCATGTTGCTCACAATTTGACTAACCTCCGGAACTTTTTACCTCGTACTGTCGGCACCGGTACTGATACTGATGAACACCGAGCCAGGCTCTTCTCTGATTGGTCGATATCAATATTCGCCAGGGTCGAATCGTGCGACGTGCAACCGACGAACTGGCCTGGTCGCGTCGCTGCGTCAGTGACCTCTGCCTGGGGTGACCTCATCGATAACGTGTTCTCGGTATATTCGGAATGTTTACATACACAAATAACGGTTTATTTAATTAGAATAATTTTCCAATGAATGTAGAAGCTGATCAATTCAAGAAAATATTCAGGTTAATACTCTAATGCACACTGGGTGCATAAGAGTGAACAAATGAAATCTTACGCGAAAAGAGCCTCCGCGAGTGACGCCACTGCTTATGTGGTGCTTCCGGCACACGCAAGGCAGTCAGGTCTACTACCAACCTTGCTGAATGTAATGTTGCTGAGGTTACGGCAGGAGGGAAGCAAAATGTTACACTACAATCTACGAAAATACTCTATGAAGAAAGTCAAGAGACTTTCTACCTATTCATAAACAATTCCTCACCAGGATGACCAGCTATCAGACTGAGTAGATACTTACCTAGCCACAAACCATAAACATTGTTTTGATGTTTAGGTACCTACATAAGTAGAGGTATTTACTAAGATTTTATTTTATTATTTTGTCATTTCCATGAAATTGATGATATTAGCTGCAAAACATATAAATAAGGAAAACCCGAGTTCACAAAATAATTTCATAAGAACAAAGCATTATAATTACTTAAAATGTTTTGTTCTTATGACATTATTTGTGATCTTAATATAATTGTTGTTGAAACTGTGTGGGCGATAAGAACACAGCAGTCGGGGATGCAAATAAATGAGTAGGGTTGATAGGTTATTGCTTCAATTAACTACCACTCTTTCCATTTTCCAATGAAACAAGAACAGTTTTAACTAGATTTGAATTTAAAAATAGATCCACCTCCTAATCGGTCCCTCTATATTGAGGATTGTGGATCCTTCTCGCTGTTTTCTGAATAGCGATGTCTGTGGCTTAATGGAGAGCCACGTTCACCGGAACTTCCAGTTAGTTACTGTGACACCCGGATCGGCCATTTATTTAGGCTATCTGTTAAAAATTTATATTAAGGTAGGTTATCTGTTAAAATAACATGTTAATAAAACTTGATCCAACCTAAAACTTACCTCCTTCGGAATCGTTAAGTGCTCTCCGTAATCGGATCGCTCTATTCATTAGGTTACCTACTAGCACAAACATGAATAGCACTAGCACGCAACTAACGATCCACAGTTCTTACGGAATTTCTACCATTTAGGTAATAATAATAAATCATTTATTTACAGGTTACAAAGACCCATAGATATATACCTTAACCTTATATACTTAATATAATAACAATTTGTGTTAGTAAATAAAACTTAAAACTATGTTAGTATCACTTATTTGCACTAAGTCTTTGTGCGTTCCGGAGGCACTTGTCCGCGAAAGCGGGGGATTACCACTGATGATTACCGTGTGGCCAAAAGCTTTCTTCCATCACCAGATGCAGGTAGCATGTTGGTTAAAGGAAAGATTCCTTTAACAGACAAATTGAATCATCAAACTAATATTCGAAGCATTTCGATCGGTTGCCATGTATAGTAAGTATGTACAGTTCTAACAGCACCGTACAAGTATTCAAACGTGGATCGGACGAGAGCCTATGCATTAAACATCGAGTAAGATACGATTTTCCCGCCGTGCGCGGGCGCAGCACGCTACTGCTGCATTGCACGCGTGCGGTCGCCCGCAACGATGCGCTTCTGATAATGTCTCTTTTCTGATGACTTTCTTTTATTCGTGAGGTAAAAATACTACTGTAGTTGTTACATCCCGATTCCACATAAGTCTTCACGTGATTGCACTCATAAAGTACTCAAACTTACAATACACAATGCCCCGAGTCTTTGCCAGTTTCTTACACTCCACCACGTAGAGGGTGGAGGTAAGGTCAAAAATAAAATTAACAGTCGCTTCCTTTGCAGGTAGCGTACAGAAGAAACATTCTTAGTCCTGTTTTCTGGAAGTTTGTAATCAACTGGACTTTGGTTAAGCAAGTTTAAGATTCGTAAATCTGATGTCCAGGTTTTCCTATGCTGACTTCTTACCTGTTTGCTTGCTGAACGTTAAAGAAACTGAAGACAAAAAAGAAAGCTACTTTGTGAGATGTTTTTGTGAGCAGAGCCGTAAGCTTAAATGGAGTCCTGCCAAAAGAAAAAATAATTCGCTGAGGTCTGATGTGTAGTTCGCTGATGGAGGTGACCGCATATCCTCGTTTAGCTAACGCTCGCCATTTGTTATTCAGTGTTGGTCACTTTGATGAGTATTCAAATGAAACCGTTTGGATAATTCATTATAAAAGTAGGAGCCATATTAAGGAAAAATATTGCTAAGAAATCGAATTCACAAATCGCTGGACTTCAATCAATACCTATAATATCCTTTTCATTCTTAGGTTTCTATAGTCTCCAATTCTACAAAAAGTTGCAACAAATGCGTTGCACAAATGACAATATCCATTAAAGCATATAAACATGTCTCGAGTGTCCATACATAAGTGCAACGCGAGTGGCGTTCACAATTATACAACTTACGTGTTCTGAGGTGACAATGTCGGAAACCTGCTGAGGTCAATTCTGTTTACTAAGACAAAATCTACTCTGCATCTCATATTACACATGCAGGGCAATCACCGTCGTCGTCGCAAAAACCATCGCGCTATGAATCTCAACAACACAGCGTATCTATAGAAGGTGCATGACATCATCAAAAGGTCGCGCAGTATCGCCTGCTCGCGTCGGCTCAGAGATCACTAGTGCGCCGTGATCGCGCTAGAAACAACGTATTAAACTCTACCAAAATGAAAATTACACTAGTGTTTTTGGTTTGTGTAGCGGTATGTCGGGCCGACGACTTAGCTCAAGCCGCGGGGCAAATTTTCAACAACATATTGCCTAATTTGATCGGAAACTCTGTGACCGGGCAGCAAGGCAACACTGCGACCAACACCCTCACGCAGATAGGAACAGTGGTCGGAGGAGTGGTCGACTATGCCAAGAAGAAGAGCTACGAGGATCTGCTGCGTCAGGTCCAAGACTCCACCACCGATGAAGATATCCTACGGATCAGTGAGGAGATGTTCAACACGGACATCAACAACGCTTTCGCGTACATCCAAGTCAATTTGCAAGGCAAAACCAGCCCTCTATCGAAAGATGACCAGGCGCAAGCTAGGTGAGTTATTTTCTTATGGCCGTATCTAATTGATCGCCAAACACTATACTTAGGTACCTATTATTATATCCGTGCCTACAGTAAAAGTATACCGAGTTCTGTGCAACAATTAACTCCCTATACTGCGTGAGGACTCTGTGAATTTTCAGTAAATTAGATTGTAGGTCTATGTATAATTCAGAAAACTTATCATAAATCTGTTCTTTTTACAACGCAAATAACGACTTGGGTAGATTAATGTTTTTAATGTTTTACCACATAGGTTATTCACAGAAAAGAACCTTTATTCTAAACACGTTCCGTCCGCTTCCTATAACTATTCGAACAATGTATTTGCTTCCTAACAAATTGATGACATTGTAGCCTCCTGTCCGTGCCCGAGAACGTGTGGGGTGGTCCAACAATAAGGCCATTTGTTGCACTCTTCGACAATTACCACAAAAACGTGATAAGACCAGAATTCGTCACGCCTAATGTAAGTACCTACTTACTTTATCGTTTCAATTGAGTAATTCATTCCAACGTGTAACTATAAGCAGTTAGACACCTGCATCAAACAAGGTAAACTAATGCTAGGTGATGTCATGTTGCAGGAGGAAACGGAACAGACCACTTTTATCAACACAATCCTTGCGACCGGTCCAATTAGAAGTCTTATGAACTATTTGGTCAGCAAAGGTAATGAAACCAGATCTTTTTTACTTACATTACATCACTCACGGGAAGTTATTTACATTTATAACTTTAAATGCTTCTACCGATCGATTTAAATAGCCTATATTGACCAATTGTCATACTTACTGGCTAGATAATTATTCTTACAGGTTCACAGGTTCCTACTTTTATAATTACTACTTATTAGACGATCGTATCACCTAGCCAGTGCCTACCTACTGGGCTTCCTAAGTCTGATTCCATTTAGGTACGTTTGCAGTTGGTATGCTAACAGCTAAAGCATAATGATATGTTAACCAATGAACTCTTTACAAACAATGAATTATAATCGGAAGTTTCTTAGTAATCAACCCATGCATAGACTGTACTTTATACAGTCATACCAGAGTGTAGATTCAGTCCAGTCTTTTATATATTCGTCAGTTGCCAAATTCTCTTCTTTATCAAGCCAGCACCCTAATTGCGTAACGCACGGTCAATCATAACCTGAATTATTTTGAAACAGTAGCAATCCATTGCTTCATAATTATGTTCGAAAAATGTGTATGCTCAACAACGTAAATAACGCTATGAATATTGTTGAACTGTTAAAATTATACCGATTTATTGATTGATCGTATGTTACGCAATTATGGTGCAGGATACATGATACCTTTTGAAGATACGGCACTGAGTAGACTATTGCATCGAAAGCTATATTTAAAGTGAAAAACATATTTTGGCTGCGACTATACCTACCTAGGTATAATGGATACCTTAATTTGTACTTATTTGTACCGTCTACAGCCCAACACTCACTTCTGACCATAGGGTTCTCTTTTCTTGTGCCAATCCTGACACTCCTATGCCAGCCACATCAAGCTTCCTCATCCTCTCCTGTTTGTAGGCATGTATAATCCTAAACATAATTCTAATACCTCTTCCCTATTAGGTCTGACTCAAATGAACGAGTACAACGAGCAAGTGAACCTGTTGAAGAAGATCTGGTTCACGAAGTACGCGCGCCATTGGACCGGGCTATGCAAGTGCAGCTGTGCCTTCGAGAACATATTCATGGCTGAACTCAAGTCCAACGATGTACTTGGTGAGTATTGCCCACATGCAGACCAATTAAGGAATTTAATGCAGAAAATCTTGCATTGCAGCTTTTCTCAACTCTTAAATGGGCCACGTGGTTCCTAAGAACAAACTCTACCGCGAATAGTTTCAGAAGTTTCCATACTGATCCATCCTAATTATTCTCAACTAGCTTATAGCTAAGCCCGCGTGAAGATCGGAAATTATTAATTCCCGTGGGATTCCCCGGGAACGTACTACCGGGATAAAAAGTATCCTATGTCCAGGATGTTAATCCAGGATATTAACTATCTTTTCTTAAACCAAATATTCATCCAGATCCGTCCGGCCGTTTTTTGGGTAATGGAGTAACAAACATCGAATCATACAAACTTTCACATTTAAAATATTAGTAGTATAGGATAGTACCTACACTCCGCAAAGTTGGCGGTTAAATGCTTTTGGACCTTATACGTATGCCCTAGTAAAGTTAAAAAATGATTAACCATGAACTTTTGTCGACTGTAGGTAGGTCTTTACATGCACCTTGTAAGTATAACAGAAGGTCTGGGTCCCGTTTTTAGATCGGCTAGGAGGTATCTGGATAGGACTTTAGTGTTGCCTTTTCGACGAATATGAGATTAAGGTACTCACTGCCTTATTGAGGAAAGCATAAAACGAATAATGAATAAACAACGACTATATAATTCAACAAATTATTCTATTGTTCCATAATGATTGACAGCTTGAACAAAAGAAATATTTCAAAAGTATAAAGTTGTGTGAAAGATAATGATATGTTTGTTTTGACGTTTTTAATGTATTAGGTAACATTTCCTTCTATAATAGAGTAAAGCTACCTATAACAGATTTTACAACGTTGCCCTTTGCCTTATATTCTTCCTAAGTTTATTGTAACGTATTACGTTATTTATTTCCCGTCACTTATCTGAAGTATTATGGTCGCTGACAATGGGCCTCATAAAAAGGCTTAAAATCACCCAAAGGGCGATGGAGAGGGCTATGCTTGGAGTTTCCCTGCGTGATCGAATCAGGAATGAAGAGATCCGCAGGAGAACCAAAGTAACTGACATAGCCCGAAGAATTGCCAAAGTTAAGTGGCAGTGGGCAGGGCACATTGCTGGCAGAACAGATGGCCGATGGGGCCAAGAAGTTCTGGAGTGGCGACCGCGTACCGGAAGACGTAAAGCTGGAAGGCCTTCCACAAGGTGGACAGATGACCTTGTGAGGGCCGCAGGAATCCGCTGGATGCGGGAAGCACAGAACCGGTCGAAGTGGCGGAGCTTGGGGAGGCCTATGTCCAGCAGTGGACGTCTTTCGGCTGAAATGATGATGATGATGATGATGATCTGAAGTATTACTTTTTCCTCATAGGAGAGAATTAAAGTATTCTTTTTGAGTGAAATAAATTGTCTTAAACCGTATTTCTTTTAGCCGCCTTCACAGGGATTGCTCGATGCTGACCTTGTAAGGAGTCCCGTTTATTTGCAATTACATCATCAATTAGCACTCTACACATGTTGGCAGCTCCTAAATATAGCTCTCACGTAACAATGAAATGACAGCTAACAACTATAGGTACATAAATACGACAGGAATATTCATCTATCGAACAAAGAACCTTCTCATTTTTTTAAGTTGTTTAAAAAAAATGGTCATAGACAATACTAGCGCGCATTTTACCGACTTTATGCACATCATGGGCATAGCCAAGAATCGATTTGTTTTCGAAAACGGTTATGATTTCTGTCGGGAGGACACGGCGTGGCACACGCTGGCAGAGTGTGCCGCTTGGACGGAGCCGCGCCGTGCCCTCATCTCAGGAGTAGGCAGTGACCTGTCGCTGCCGGCCGTTGTCGACTCGATGGTCGACAGCGAGGAGTCCTGGGACGCGGTGGTGTCCTTCTGCGAAACAGTCATCTCGCAGAAGGAGGCTGCGGAGAGGGAGCGGGAGATTGCTTCTGCTAACCCGATCCGCAGCAGACGCACCGGGCGTCGGCGGAGGGCGGACAACGCCCTCTTCCAGCCCCCCTAAATGGGTCCAGGGGCGACGGACTGGGGAATCCGTCGCCCCCTACTTCTTAGGACCCGAGATGGCGGCGCGTAGTGTTCCACGCGCGCCTCTCATTGATGTGGGGGGGAGTTTAACACCTCACTCCCCCCCTATCGCGAGGTGGCCCGCATAGGCGGGCCGGCACTAGTCGGGGATCGCGGAAGACTTTCTAGTTCCCGTGATCCCCGGTGTACGTGAGAGACGGAACACCGGGGTGGTTTTAGTCAGTAAGAGTCTGACAGACCCCTCCGCCCTCCCCGGGGCGGAGGACATCCATGAGGATTTCCCCCCGTCATCAAAAAAAAAAAAAAAAAAAAAAAGGTACTCCTAGATAGGTAGGTTGTTCCTGAACAGTAATATTTACTATTCAACATGAGCCTCCAATCTTATACCTAATTGTTTGTATTTCCAGGTCTTCACAGCTGGTTGTTCTTCGCTAAGCGTGAACAAGATCGCAAAGCCAATTACTTGGGCTACATCGATAAACTAGACCTGTCCGGGGTAAGTTAACATAGAATAGAATACTCTTTGTTATATACACCATACAAATTACAGACATGAATATAGAAATTGACATACACGTAGGATGTATGACACAATGGGCAACATAAATGAGAAATTATAATTAAAATCATCTTTTGGAATCTAACTAGAATCAAATTTATTTTCTTGTAAATGTTGACGTTCAAAAGTGCCTTTTAATGGCCTATTTGAAATAAATTATTTGACTTTGAATATAATTGAAGTATATGTTTACTTTCTAATTGAAATATGATACATGTCTTGAAGTAAAATGACAATGAATGAGCCGTACATAACTGACCCATATGGTTTCCATTTGCGATCAAATCAGAATGTCAGATAAACAATAGTTGGTCTTTGCAATGTAAATTTTGTCTCGGTTACGTAAGGTATAAACTAGAATGACTGCCGAGAGTTTTTATCAAATTCCCGGTAACCAATTTAATGTATACTTACTTTATTGCTGTACGGGTTGTAGTAATTAACTCTGTACACTGATTTGTCGTGAAGGTTTTTAAGTTAAAGTTAGATAGAGAAACACGTTCCACTAAGTAGTTAAGTTTATTTAAAAGTTAAGAGTAAGTAACAATAATACAGTGGCAGGCGATTATTTCTCTCAGTTATTGATATCTACACAGTTTCAAGTACACTATATTTAAATTCGTTAGTCAAATTATTTTATAATGCTAAATTATGACGCGCATCGTTGGCCTAAAATAGATTGCCGAGTAAGCAGAAAAATGTACGGTGATGCTACCGTACAATTACAATAAGATAATACTTACACAGTCAGTTGATTTTTCTTGCGGCTGACCCATCTAGTCAATTGCAATCAGACCGTCTCACCGAATACAGAACAGAATATCGAAAAAAACTTAGGTATCATCCGGCTCCATCAGTGCAACCGAATCGCTCAGGGTTATCAAAAGGTTAGGTTAGTAGAACGATTGTCTTAGGTAGGTTCATGGTACATTATTCGCATAACAACAGGAACCCAAAACAAATTAAATTAGCTGGCAATACTTTACCCACGTGTGCACTGTTTATATCGAAAACTTCCAAAAAAAAAATCGTCATTCGATGGCCGAAGGAATGCCCGTAATCGAT